>BSBN01001041.1:0-2595666 GCA_027924645.1 Cunninghamia lanceolata | reverse complement strand
CGTTGGCTCTCTATTTCTCTTTATCTTTTCTTTATTCCTCTTTATTCTCATCTCTCTTTAGCTCTCTATTTCTATGTATCTTGCTTTGTATTTCTCTATTTCTCTACATATCTATTTATCTCTATCTCTCTCCCTCTTTATCTCTTTATCTATCTCTAGTTTTGTTTCTACATCTTCATCTATCCCCTTCTCTAGATTCCTCTCTCTCTTCCTCTCTTTACCTCTCTATCTCCCCGGCACCCCCCTCTCTCTCACTCCTTCTCTCTTTAGATCTATATCTCCCCTCACCCCCCTCTCTCTCTCTGAAAACACAACATCATTAGCCATCATACAATAATTTCTTGAGAAGAGAGCATATAGTTTTGTTGATGGTGAATGGTTGTTGTCCATCCAGCAGTAGAATTGAAAGAATGTAGTGATATGTGTTGTTGAGACATTTCTGAAAACACAAAATCATTGGCCATCATGGGATTACAAAACTAAGATTAATTATATAAATATAGTGGCAAAACGTGTTATGTTGTGTGATAGACTTGGGGCTACGGTCAAGCATTGTAATGGAAAACCCTATGTTAAAGATTAAGCTATGGTACTTTACAATGTAAAAAGTGGTGCTTGGTATGAAATGACACTTTTATAAAAATAGAGAGAGATAAAGAAAAGAGAGAGTGACTTTCCCTTTATATTTGCTCTCTCTCTCTCTCCCTATATATTTCTTATCTCTATCTCTCTTCTATTCTACTCTTTTTCCTCTATTCTTCTTTGTCTATCAATCTCCCTCTCTATCTTTCTATCTCTCTACCTCTCTCTAGATCTTTTTGTCTCCCACTCTATTTGTCTATTTCTCTTTATCTCTCTTTCTACCTTTGTCTCTATCTGGGCTCTCTCCCCTTCTCTCTTCCTCTATCAATCTTTCTCTCTCACTCTCACTTTGTCTTCCCTTCTCTCTCTTACTCTTCCTTTATATGCCAACAATGTTTCAAGATTTTTCATCATCAATGTCTATCAATGGATCTGGAGATGTACAATGCATATTTCATATATGGTAGTTGTTTGAAATTCTTTCCCAATGGGTTGTAATATCTTGCTCTAATGAACCAATATCATTGTGAACCAGTATAGCAACAATTCACTCCAACATAATGCTTTAAAACATTGATCATCTACTATTGGGATGGTGGTCAAATGAGGGGAGACTTGAACAGTAGAAGGTGTTAAGTGTTCTTTCCATTTGTTGGACTTTTGAGATGCTACAAATGTCCATTTTTTAGACACTTCAATAAGCAGCATTGTTTTCAACTATATTGGTCGTGCCATATATGAATGAATGAAGCTTAGAGACTAGATGTTGTTATTGTTAGAGATAGCTACACTTTAGTGTGCAATGGGTACACTAAAGAGGTCTCAAAGGTGAATTATCAGGTCCTTAAGCAAATGGCATGTTTCACTAATGTATTATGGTTTACTTTTTGTGGCGGGTCTCATACTCAGAAGGATTTTTCCTTACATATATGTCATATTATCTTCTCTATATCTATCTCTTATTTTTCTATGTTTAATTAAGGTTACATGTACTTTAGGTCAACAATTTTTATTACTTTCCATTGCTCCTAATTGAGGAATAAGCATTGTAAAACCAACATTTGGTATCAAAGTTTTTTTTGTGGTATAATTCATGTGCATTTAAAATATTTGAAAATCAAAAGTCATGGCCAACACATTGACAATTGAGATTGAGAAGTTTAGTAGGTAAAACTTTGATTTGTGGAAATTAAAGGTTGAAGATCTTTTAGTGGAGATAGATCAATGGATCATAATAACTGTTACCATCAACAATGGATCAAGATGAATGGGACAAGTTGGATAGAAGAGATAGATATACTATTAGGTTGTGTCTTTCTAATTCAATCTTAATGAATTTTTTAGTACAAAACATTGATAAGAGTTTATGAAATAAAATTATTGCATTATATCAAACTAAGTGTCTTGTAAAAAAGTTATTTTTAAAAAGAAATTTGTTTTCTTTAAAGATGCATGAAGGAGACTTTGTAACTAAACATTTAAATATTTTTCATCTAGTAGTGAGTCAATTGGCTTCCATAGATGTAATTTAATGGAAGAAGAGGAAAATGTATCACTTTGATTTGTTCATTAAAGGATACCATCTTTCTATTTTGTTTCTGTTTAAGGTGAAAAATGATGAAGAGGATTTGTTTTCAATTGTTTGTGTTGATCCTCCTTTCACCACTAAACATTCAAGGACATTCAACCAAGTAGAAAGTCTACTACAGGCCTTCGGTCACTCAGAATATAGGGGAAAATTGGAATTGTGTGATTTAGTTGTTCAATTAAGTCCACTTATGCTCAAAACCCTAATTATGCAAATTCGGAAGCAAACGAACAAATTATAGAAAATGATCGCACATTAAATGACAATCAAATGTGTAGCAGATTTTGAAGTTTAGAAAATAGAAAAGTTAGGGACTAATGAGCAGACGCCCTAGTCTAGTGCCATAGTTTTTGTCGAGATCTAGAAATCTTGTCTGCAACCTATTCCTGTTGTTCCAGAGATTTTCCTGTTGCGGGATCTGAAGGACTAAAGAGCGGGCACCCAAGTCCAGGTCCCTATTTTCTTCTCTGATCTGTAATTCTAACAGTCTGCACTACTCTCCTGCAACTCCACTTTTTCTGTTTCCACAACCTGTAACCTGCAATCATAGAAAAATGGGTTAGGGGTTGTGGTGGTTAGAGGCTTGCCTCAGTCAAGCCCCAGAGAGACATTCAAGTCTTCCGAACACCATTGTTAGATAAAGAGTGCGTATCCCTATGGGATAGAGGCAAAATCAAATGATAAATGATTGAAAAACACAATTGATATCACCTTGTAGTGAAGATCTCATGGAAGGAAGATGCTCTTCATGCCATGAGGAGATGGATGCCAATCTGCAAATACAAACACAATAACAATGCTCTACTCTGCAACACAATGAATATTTTGAATTCTCTAATCACAAGAATGTATGAAGTTCACAATTTCCATCTAGTGTCCATCTAGTTTACAAATGAAATGCCTAAACATGCTTATATATGCAACTACAAAACATTCCCGCCAAGAATTTTGTAATTGAAACTTATTGTGTCGGCATATGACCTAAGTAACGGTCATAAACTGACACTCTAAAATTGGTCCTGACCTAAAATAGGGCAGGACTAGGGTGTGAGCGCCCAAGTCCTCCCCACTATTTTAGGCAGGACTTATGTCAAGTGCACCCCCTAGGTCCCACTTGCCATGAAACTTCAGGGTTTTCTCATCGAGATGTCAAATTAACATGAAAAAATGCTCTAAATGCATAAATAGGACTTGGGAGCTAAACCTTAAGAGGGAAAAGCCCCAAGGGGACATTTTTTGACGTAACAGTTTCTAATTGTACTGGTCATGCCATGTATGAATGTATGAAGCTTGGAGACAAGATGTTGCTATTGTTAGAGATAGCTACACTTTAGTGTGCAATGGGTACAGTAAAGAGGTCTTAAAGGTGAATTATTAGGTCCTTAAGCAAATGGTGTGTTTTCATTAATATATTAAGTTTTACTTTTAGTGGTGGGTTTCTTACTCATAAGGGTTTTTGTAAGAACCCCTACCAAGATTCTTGCTCAAAACCGTGAACTTTCTTATTTTTATTGTGCACATTGCTAAGCTATGATACCACTTTAAGAACCCTTACCCAATCTATCATGAATTTCTAATCTCAAAGGCTTGACATTTCGTCAAACACTTTTCATGTAAATGGACTGGGTTCTGATTTCTAAATTTATGTTTGATTTTGATGATTGTTTAAGATGATGTTTTCAATGGAAATACATATGCCAAACATAGGAAACATAACCAAATACCTTACACGCATAAACATCACAATGACAACACCAAATATGCTTTATTTATCATTTTCCAAGTCTGAATTACACTGATAATCATGGTACGATACAGAGTATATCAGATTGATTAAACTTATTAGAAATGTTTGCAAAGCCTATTCAAATTAAACATTTGAATATGGAGTTTGTTTACAACATACCCAATTGAATAGTACTTCTTCTAGGTACCATATGAAACCATACAAAGGAAATAGATGACTGATTTAGATGATTGTTGTTCACAATGAAGTCTGATATCAATTTGTTGATATTGACAATGATGAAACAACTCCCAAATTTGGCCACAAACCTCCTCCAAATGGTAGCGCTAGATTCTCAAAGGGAGCACTCAAACCCTAAGTGATGAATATACCAAATGGATGTGAAATGTCCCTTCAAATCCTTAATAAACATATCTGATATAAAGTTTGAAGTCTGATATGAATCTTATTGCAGTTTAGGATGGGAAGAATGCCCACGATCTCTCTAATAGGTGAGCTAACTCCAACAAAACCCAAAGCCCTAGGCGATGAGAAAGAGATGATGTTTTATCCTTTTAAAACCCCATGGTTTGCCAATAGGAGTGCTTAGATCTGCAATTCACCCTCCATGATGCCAAGTGCCATACAAACCCTAGCAGCCAACAATGATCTAATTCAAATTTGCCTTTTAAAATATATTGATTCCTTCACAATGTCTTACAATATCAATGAAAATTCAACCATCAATGACCTGCAATCGATTATCCTTCAATCCTCTCAATATCAAATTGATATTTGGCACAAATCTTATCAATTTGACCTTCAAACCCTAGCTGGTATAAACCTGCAGAAAAGATGTCTTTGTACCTCCAATTTGATCCTGAAACCTGCAAATATGTTCAATAGTAAACCCTGTATGGATTCACTTCTCAAAGTGGAGTTGGGTTTTCGTCCAATCCACAAATTTCCAAGGGTTTTCATCCTCAAAAAATAGTTGAACCAATGTTGCAGCTCAAAGGAAAAATATCCAATATCAAATGACAAATACACAATGATGAAATGACCTTCCAAATGCCTCCTTTTATAACCCTTAAGTGGAGCACCCAACTTTGCCATATTTTATTTTCATTTCATGTCCACTGTCATAATAAAATAATATTTTATTTTATTTTCCTTTCTCCAAGTGGGATGTCCAACCTTGGTATTAAAATAATATTTTATTTTTGTCATTTTATTTTAATTTCTTTTATTTTTCCTTTTAAAGTGACTTTCCATTCTCTAAACTTTAAGTTATTTTGCCACTTACTTTCCATTCTCTAAATTTTAAGTTATTTTGCCAACTTTCCAATTTTCTAAGTCTTTTATCATATTTAACTGACTTTCCAAATATCTAAGTCACTTTGCAACAATGGCTCAAAAAGGGGACATTACAGTTCCCAAGTATATATGTTATCTTATCTTCTTTATCTCCTTCACTTATTCTTCTATGTTTTAATCAAGTTATACGTGTTTTAGATCAACAAATTATATTACTTTCCATTGCTCCTAATTGAGGAATAAGCATTGTAAAACTAACATTTGTGTGAGAGTCACTGATTGATTCAAGCCACCAAGATCCCCTGCAAAACCTAGGATTAACCTTCTACAAGAGAAAAAAGTAAAGATGATTAATTTGCACAATATTGGATGCAATTAATGAATTGGATTAAAGAATTACATGTGAGAACTTGCTTTTATCTTTGCAAGTTAGAAAACCCTAATATGAATTAAGAATAACTTAAGACTAAAATTAGCCCTAAGTAACCTTAATAAAGTGTAATTAAGTATTTAATTACACCAACACCCCCCTTAAGTGCAACTTAGGGAGAAATGAAAAACATGCAACTAATGCAAGAATGGGTCCCAGCTACAAGGCCATGTTAGGTACCCATGTACAATAAGAATCTCTCATAAAGTGGAGAAAAGGAGGAAAAAACCTAGTGGGAGAAAACTTCTCTAAAAGAGAGAAAAGGAAATAAGTACATGAACATGTGATGGAAGAAGTACTAACACTAAGACCCTCCAAGAACTGAATCCATCACAAAAGTACAATCATGAATGCCCCCCATAAGAGAGGAAGAAGAGAGAAGATCAGGTGACCCCCCCAGAAGTGAGAAGGATGAAACCCCATGTGAGGAAATGCTCCCTCCCAAAATAGAGATGAGAAGAGAGACCATGCAATCGCTCCTCAAGATGACTCTTGTAGTGTTGGAAGATGCTCGACATAGAATAAAGATGAAGACCCATGAACGTCAAACAACATTCCTCCCCTTGGGAAGAAATAGAACTGCAGATGTGTGCACAATGTCTTCCCATTCCAGATAGGAATATTCATGAAGAAGGATAAATGTCTCTAAAGTCTGCACATGATCCAAAAACAATAATGATGCTCCTGAAAACTACTCAAATGTCTCCAATCCACTGTAAAATTGTGACTAAATAGGAGGATGAAGAACAATCTCTGAAGAAGATGATGGTGATGCAACTCCATCGAAACTGTTATCAAATAGAAGACAAATGTCCTCAATTTGGTCCTCCAAATCTGCAAGATGGGACTCTACAACAATGATATATTGGTAGATATATGTCCCAATGAGCTATCTCTAGAAGACTGATAATGTCCTACTACAAAGAATCTGATGTAGCAACAAGTAATAAAGATGTGATCTCGATAAGAGGAGAAGGAGAAGCAAGAGAAATCTTTGTGTCATCTGAATTAGCAAGACCTGTCAAATATGCAAGCTCCTCAACTGTATCATCATCAAAAGGTATGCAATCTGCATCATCAAGGGGTATGTGGCAATCCATAGCAAGATCATCTGGGAATGGAGAGAGATGTGGGTCTCCATAGATCTCCCAAATGCTAGTCCAAAGAGCGTGTGGGCACTCAATATGTGAAATAGAACACATAGTGTCAAAATCAACACTAGAACCAATCAATCCTACAATATGATCAATATAATCTCTCTTACCATATCTCTTTATTTCACTCTCCCTCTTTATCTTTCTTTATCTCTACCTCTTTTGTGTCCCTCCGTCTCCTCTCTCTTTCTTTCTATATATATATCTTTCTCTCCTCTCTCTTTCCTTCTATCTTTGTATATGTCTCTCTCACACTCTCTCTTGATCTCTCTTCTTTCTTCTTTCTTACCATATCTCTTTATCTCTCTTCCTCTACCTCTCTATCTCTTTTTCTCTGCCTCTCTCTCTTTTTCCATCTCTATCTTCCCTTCTTTCTTCCCCTGTCTCTCCTCTCTCTTGATCTCTCTATCCCTCTTGATAATTCACTTCAAATTTAATTCTCTTTATCTCTCTTGATAATATCTTGAATGGAATACTATCTCATATTTGATTAAATTTAATTCATTTCAACAAATTTCAATAGTTAACTCCACAAACTAGAAAATTAAAAACTGGATATTGTTGCTGCTCTACAAGAATTATGTGTGCAAAAATTATGGATATGAGAGAGCTATTGTAATGTATAACAAATATGCCAGGTCTCGGCCTTACAGGAGCACAATGTACATTTGAGCTTGATACTAATAAGATTTTGTGATGGTAGAAATGAGACATTGTTATGTACTAAGATAAAATGTTCATAGTTTTTAGCATGCTTAATTCTAGTTTATTGGTGCCTCAATAAATTGTATTGGAAATAGTAATATTTGTTTAAGATATACATGATTTGCATAGATTACAAATTATTGATCTAAAAGTAAATTTCAACAAAGCAGTGGCCGTGAAATTAGATCCAACATGTTCTTTTAAAGAGAAGGTGCATCTTTATTGCATGTCACATTTTATTTTTCTTTGTTTTATTATTTTTAAAATGCATGCATCATATATTACATGTACAAGAACAAAAGAGTTAAAAATGGGTGCCACATTTAAGAGGCCTTATCTACAAAATGGAAAGAAGATCCAACACATTTGCTCTTGAAATTCAATATATGCAACATGGGTTAGCCAAAGAGGTCTTAAAGGTTAATTGTCAAATCCTTAATCAAATGACATGTTGTAGTCAATGTAGCTCCCCATGAATAATCTCACTTTTTTCAATTGTTTATATGTGTGTGTGTGTGTGTGTGTGTATCTTACCATCTCTCTTTCTTTCTCTCCCTCTTTATCTGTCTATATCTCTATCCCTCTTTCTCTTCATCTTTAGCTTCCCATCTCTCTATATTTGATTGTATCCCTCTCTATCTATTTCATGAAGCTTCTTGGTTGGTCCATATATGATTCAAAGGAGGATTATCTTGGATAGCTTGAGAGAACTATCTTTGAATTCCTTTGATGGATCATTGAAGTGAAGGCACGAGAAAGGCATTGGATGCAAAGTGCTAAAGTGTTGCCCAAGTTCTAGTCATTGTCCTTCAATATGAAGATTGTCTTTGTCCAATCCAAACTTGGTCTATGTCTATTTCTAATGTGCCTTTCATTGAAATTTTTGCTCCAATTCAAAGGTTTCTTTATTTTTCCTTTCATTGGTAATTTTGTGTTTTCCCTAACTTTGTTGCTAGATTGGTTAGTTCTCTAACCTAACGATTTAGCGATAAGAAGAACATTTGCTATATCGGATTTTTGTTCATCTCTTGAAAACCAAGACTTCTTTTCCTTTTATTGGCAAAACTTTGAGTTTACAAACCTTTTTGGAGAAATTTTTAGTTTGCAAACTTTCTAATTTCTTAGTTGTCTTTTATATCAGTGGTGTCATCTCTTACAAACTTAACTTGTGTTTTCTTCTTTGTCGCCTATTTTCCAAGTTTGTGAATTCCTCGATTAAGTGACACCCTTTATTGTGTCAAGTCTGCTTTGTGAAATTGTTAGTTTGCCAATAAAGGAAATCAAAGTGAGTATATATCACTCATTTTGATGGTTAGTGAACTCAAAAGTTCATCGATATGTGGAATTGCCAATATGCATACATTATGAAGATCATACAACTTGTATGTTTGCCGATGGAAGAGTTTTCTGGTGTGAAAGTCAATCATTAAGAAGATGAAATGCGATGGCTTGGTTTGCAAAATCAAAAGTTTGTCGATTATGAAGTTTGGTGATGATTAAGTTTGGTTCATGAAGTGACGGAATGACCGATAAAGTAATTAGCTATAATACGCGAGGAAAAAACATTTATTTCAAAAGCATTTAATGAAACCCCTTCTTACCCTAATTGGTTTACCTTATATACAAATTAGATTTTTGGTTGAAATGTATTATTGGAGTTGCGATTTGAAGTGATCGAGGTTTGCTCTCTCACGGTCATCTAGCTTCTAGTTTTCAAGCATCACGATCTAAGAAGGTGAGTTCACTGTCACACCACCTATTTCATTTGAATATTGCTTCAGTGTAGTTGGTGGAAGAAGCATCAATACTATTTTTGTTATCTTTCATGACTATTGAAACCCTTATTCTTCGAAGTGCCATCTATAACCCTTTCCCTCCTATCATAAGCCAATTACTCTTGGGAATAGTTAATAGCACAATCAAATGGTTATTAAGATTTACTCAAATGAAATACAAATACCAAGGGCTAGACATATCTTTCATAATAGATAACCAACTTGCCAACATAAAGGATATAGACTAGGTCATATTGATTTAAAGGAGTTTTGGGAAAGAATGAACGCTAACCCCAGGGAAGCTATAGTGGAGAAGACCTTTGAAAGTGGGTTAGCGTACGTTGGAGGTTTTTCCTCGACTATGCAATGTCAAGACCTAGTGCTAGCTTGTATCAACAATTATCATGTTGAATCATGACAGATAAGAACAATCAATGGTGAGATCATAGTCCAATTGGATGCAAAAACCATCAGGAATACCCTTAGATTGCTAGTTTGGGAGTACACTGACATTTCAGTGGAGATTGGTTGGAATTACTATATTGATGGGAAGAAAACATGTAAAACAACCATTGCTACTACCTGGCTTAAGAGAGGGAAGAAGGAAGGGTCACAACTTCCCAAAAACCTTGTTAGAGCTTTGTTTAAAAATGACATTTATGATATAATAACTCTTTTGCACATAGTAGCGGGAAGTGCAGATTCTAATGAGTTCTCAGAGTGGATGTGCCAGTTCATACTGGTCATTTGTACAAGTAAGCAACATATTGACTGGGCTAAGCTCATTAGTGATCATCTAAATGACCAACTAGCAAACTATGATCAAGATGAATAGGTGAATAAAGATGAGCAAGCAAATCCAGATGCTGAAGAGGAGGATGGAAAAGATGTATCGGCATAATATTTCATTTGCTTTCTTTTCATAGACTTTGGCAAACTTTATGTTATATTAAACTTTGTTAGACTTAACTTCTTTTATTATTAAAAGAAGTGTTATTATATTTTAATGGTTTATTGCAAAAGACAATTACATGAGGAAGTTAGTTCCTATCACTTTAACTATATAATGAATAAGCAAAAGTGATATAGAATCTTTTGGTGAAAATTATTTTTCATGACTAGATCGTTGAGTGTTTGTTAGTTTTAATTTTCTAAAGGAAAAGGGGGATATTTCATACGAAGTCTAATACTTCTTTGGGGAGCAGAGTATTGTGCTCTATCTCTTACTCATCAATACAAGAGAAAGTTGATATTGGGTCATCATCTTTGTGTGTTGTTGTTTATTCTTCTTCTTATGTTGAATATATGGGATCTTGAGTACAGAAAATTACAGTTCTCTAGTATGGAATGTTGATAACCTGCCTTTATATATTCATATTGTCATCTACATGTCTTCATTCTTAAGTCTGAATTTGATGCAAAGGTGGTAGTTCAATAGGTTGCTTTTCACTTATCAAATTTCCTCCATTCTTATGTTTGGGTGTATTCTGGTAACTTTATAATCATACGTTGCATTTGGTTCACCTACATTGCATTGGGCATTGGGGTTTAATTTATTTTCATATTTGTCAAACTGCCTTTACCGCTTTCTGGTTAAAAGCACACCCAAAAATCAAAACTCCATAAGACGACGGAAGTTGTACCTTCTTAAAAATTTAGAGGGTAGTTAATAAACTTGTCCAACTGATTAGTGGAATTTGTGACTACCAATCGGGCGAGTCATAACAAAGGTAGTGACAGATCTGTTCACTAACATAAAGTAAGGAAGCTCAGGGAGCAAGAAGATTGTCGAGATCATGTTAAGCTTGAAGCAAGGATGCTAGGAACATGTGAGCTTTCGGTGACCATGTTAGAATTTTGAGACACGATTGAGAAAGTTAGTTAAACTATTATATTTGTTATAAATTAATTTAAATAGTATTTTATTATAAATATATAATGTTATATATGTACTTAATAATTTGTATTATATTATAATATAATATTTGATTATAAATATAAGTACAATATAAATTTTATATATAAAATTAATATATAATAAAATAACAAATACAATATATTATTATTTTTAAAATATATTAAATAATTTACAATGTATATATTATTATAATAGATATTATATATTATTATAAGAGATATTATATATTATATATAAAATAAATATAACCAAATATTTAATATAAATATACAATCTATAATATAATACTATTTTTTAAATATATTAAATAATTGACATTATATTAAATATATTATATAACAAAAAGACAACAAAGAGAAATGTGAATATCAAGAATTTGTGAAGGTAGAGAGACAAGGTAGGGAGAGTAAAGATCACAATATTAAAATCTTCACGTGTTTAGTCTTTCTTTCATCAGGAATGTACAAATTGCTCTCCTAAAGAGGGGTCCTATAGATGGGCCCAATTGTTGAGGAATTATTATAAAACCTATGATATATATTCTTAGTAGGATATGAACACGAATATTCATGTTACACACATATTTTTAAAATTAGTTTTTCTCGAATACCTAACTTATCATTTATATTTTTAGGCAAGAGTATGACTCCATTGATTGATTGCTTGCCATCTTCCATCGGCATGAAACACGAAATCTTGGTGAACAATTTTTTTAAAAAATTTCAGAACAAAGTTTTAGTGAGACAGAAAACTATGACAAATGACGGTGAGCAGCAATGGATGGCGAAATCAAATGGCCAACAATACTTGAATCGTCTTGCATCCCTTGTGAAACGCTCTCAACCATGGATCCAACAAGTTAGCTTGTCTATTTCATATAGGGAATGCCTTTGGCATAATGATATTTTAGTGAACCCCTATTTAAAGTTGTATAAATTTCTACATATGTGTATAAGACATCACTGATTCACATGATATGGGAATTAGGTATAGAGATGGATGATACACATGATAATAGAGGCTATTCTCCATACAAAATAGCATGTCTAAGACATCATGCTAGCATCTAACATACAATACCATACCATGGTAGAACTATTATCTATGGTGATGGGACACACGACAAATGTTAACATGATGTTTTTTCCTATGCTAGTTTTTGTCACAATGGACCACTAGCTCCAAAGATGATGGGACCCACATTTCAACTTTACTTTCAAATATGTGGTGCTTTCAAACATTAACATCATTTGGTTTAATTCGAGAAATAAATGTAGGCAAAGCTCAAAAAGTCCACCGCCAACTTTGAGGGATGAGTTGTAGATGGCAGAGAGCCAAAAGCGAGTTGCAATTGACCACAAGTCTTCTGGGTAGGTTTATCTGCTTTATGTGAATGTGTGTGGTCTAAATAATTTGGTGAAATTGTAAAGAATTAGAGTTAAATTCATGTACAAAATAAAAAAAATTAACTGTGTTGTTCCCTTTTTTTGCAGACACCTCTACTTTTAGCCTCCACTTTCAAATATGTGGAGCTTTTAAGCATTGACATCATTTGGTTTAATTCAAGAAGTAAATGCGAGTAGAGCTCAAATGCGTCTGCTACCAACTTCGAGGGACAAGTTGCAGATGATAGAGAGCCAAAAATGAGTTGCAACCAATCATAAGTCGTATGGGTAGGTTTATCTACTCTATCTGAATGTGTGCGGTCTAGATAATTTGGTGAAGTTGCGAAGAAGTAGAGTTGAATTCATGTGAAAAACAAAAAAAAACTGTGTTGTTCCTTATTTTTGTAGACACCTCCGATCGCAGCTTCATAATAGATGAGTTGCAAGAAAGCAACAACTAAAAACAAGTTGTAGATGCTCTTCTAGACAGGTCTGTCTACTCTCTGTCAATGTTTGTTGTCCATATATTTTGTTGAAATTATGAAGTAGAGTTACATTCATCTCAAAAATAATTGAATCATTTCGTGTCGTTTAACCTTGTCATGTCATGTTTTAACTTATGGTAGAGTATTTTCATTAAATACTGCAAAGTCAAAGGTTTACTCGTGGCTTCCATGAAATTATTTGAGGGATTTCCTAATGGCTCTCATGGGGCCCTCTAGGTCTTCAAAATATCTTCTTTTGGATGTCCTTGAAAGTAAATCCAATTGGGTTTGTATGTTTTAATTTATGGTAGAGTATTTTCATTGAATACTACAAAGGCAAGGGTTTATCTATGGGTTCCATTGTTTGAGGGATTCCCTTAAGAGCTCTCACGGGGCTCTCTAAGTCTTCAAAATATCTTCTTCTAGATGCCCTTGTAGGTGAGTATTTTCATTGAATACTGCAAAAGCAAGGGTTTACCCATGGGTTCCATAAAATTATTTGGGGGATTTCCTCAATGTATCTCATGGGACCTTTTAGGTCTTCAAATTATCTTCTTCTAGATGCCCTTATAGGTAAAATCTAGTGAAGGAGCATCCTTAGGTGTTGAGGCATTCTTGCATCACCCAAAAATAATTCTTTCTTGGTTTGTTTCAGTTCCTTTGTTTATTTGCTAGTTTTTGACCTTATCAGTCAGTTGTAGTTCATAAGCTACCACGTTTCACTGCAGTTCGATATTTGGTTCCACAATTTTACAATAATGTTTTGTAGTGATGAATGGATGTGATGTCCATATTTGGGAGAATTAGGTTGACATAAGAGGATGTTTAATTTGTGAATGTATACCGAGTTGACAATTTTACATAGATGTAACTTTTCTACTTATGACAGATTATTTGTAGTTTGCACCAACAAAGTATATGAGAAGGTTTATTGAACCATGGTGGACATATGTTGAGCATCGTACAAAGATTTTACACCACCGTCACCATATAGATTTGGAAGTTTGTTAACACTAGCCGAAGACACATTTCATGAGGCATAGAACTTTGTGCCACCTTGTAGCCAACATAGATCATTTTAGAGGTTGAGGAATGTTATTATACATGGTTTATGAATTGATTAAAGTAAAGCGAAGAAGAAGAGAGTTCAATGATGAAGGAAAGGAAAGGAATGAGCTCTGAGAGGAGGAATATGAGCGAAAAATGGGAGCATGATATGGATTTTGATATTGAGGAAGATGAAGATGTAGCATGTAGGAATGTAATAGGTTTATTTTGAGTAGTTTCATTTTATGCTAGTAATCAAATGGTTGTGGCCTAGCATGTGGGAAGCCCATTGTGGTGACTATCTATTTGTAAATCTTAGTTAGTAATCAAATGGTTGCAGTCTAGCATGTAAGGAGCCCATTGCGACAAGTTGTAATCATTCAAGTTTGTGAAATCAATATGGTTGTGTGTTGTTGTTTTTGGTGAAATTATGTTGTGTTTACTGAATTGAGTGATTTCATTGCATGGTTGGACAATCCTTCATTGGATCCTCCATCCATGACTAAATCAAAATCAATAGGGCTTGTATGTTTTAATTTATGGTAGAACATTTTTATTGAATGCTGCAAAGGCAAGGGTTTACCCGTGGGTTCCATGAAATCGGTTGAGGGATTTTCTCAATAGCTCTTATGTGGTCATCTGAGTCTTCAAAATATCTTCTTCTGGATGCCCTTGTAGGTAAAACCAGTTGGGTCTGTATGTTTTAATTTATGGTAAAACATTTTTTTGTTGAATACTAAAAAGGTAATAGTTTTCTTGTGGATTCCATGAATTTGTTTGAAGGATTTCCTTGGTGGCTCTCATGGGGTCCTCTGGATCTTTAAAATATATTCTTCTATATTCCCTTGTAGACAAAATCAATTGGGTCTATATAACCCATCAAGTTAATCACTAAAAATATGCATTTGTGATTTCATTTAAAAATAAAATGAGATGTTTGTAGTTAAAAGTAACTGGGTCTTTATAACCCATCAACTTAATCACTTGCTTGGAAAATCATGGATGTCTAGAGGTCTCACTTTATTTTTGAATCAAAATAAAATGATACCTAAGTTAGACATCCATCCTCTCTTCCATAGAACCCCCTATTTTATTTCACATCCTTTCTATTGATGAATAGAGCTCTGCACACCAAAGTGTAGCCTTAATTAAAGTGGTTGCCTAATTTTATGTTTGGTAGGGTTGTATATACACTATTAGATTTGATTTTGTATATAATTTTGTTGGTTGAAATACACATCGTGTTTTTCAACCTACACAAGTTTAGTTCATGATTTCTTAGATGTCTTTCAAAATTTATGCCTACCTTAGTTGATTCATACATTGATTCATAATGCGTTGAAAAGATGTAGACAACGTGGTATTGAGTTGAAGTTGGTGGTGTTGATGGAAGGAGTTATTGTAATTTGGGGTTATCTCAAAGGCATGGTTGGATTTCACAACCTTTTTCTTCACGTAATAGAGCTATGTGCACCCCAACCAAAGTGGCCACCTAATTTTGTGTTTTTAGGGTTGTGTAGAAATTATTAGATTTGATTTGTCGTGTTATGATTTCTTTTTGTAAAGAAAGTTGTAGGTTGAAATATGTTGGTATTAGGACAGACAACTAAGGGGGGGGTGAATCAGTTGTCTCAAAACTTTCTTTTCTTTAAACAATTAAATCCTTCTTATAATAATAATGATTCAATCATGGAAGCACAATGCAATAACTCAAGAGCAGAAACACATTAAAACATATGACACCAAGATTTTAACGTGGAAAACCCAGTTAAGGGAAAAACCACAGGGTGATTGACCCAAGAATGTATTCTCTGTTAAAAGAATAAGAAGAACAAAATGGCACTTGCCAATTAGGGCTCACTGCCTGAGCACACTGCTCACAAGAGGCTCACTACCTACAAGAGACACACTGTCTACAGAATAATCAACATTACATACTTGAACTGGAGATTAGCATCTTCACCATGCTTGAGTTAGTTCCATTTAAGCTCAATACTTTTGCTCTGCTTTTCGCTCTTCTCCTTTCTACTACTTTCTCATCTCCACACCGATACTTTGAAATGACTTCACAACTCTTATTTATACAAGACATCGACTTTGGGATAATCATCAAGTCGGCACAATTCATACTTTATTTTATTACAGAGCAAATACACAAATACAACTTGATTTGTTAAAATAACTTCATGCGTATCATCATACTGTTGGACACACATATCTGGGACTTCAATCTTCTTTGAGAAACACGCCATGCTTCATAGAACATCTTCAAGATCATCTGCAAGATGTGTAAAACATCCTGTTCAATTACGAGCTCAATCTTCAATGCAGACCGCCAACACGAACTGGACACAATATAGAGACCCCCACAAGCTTGCCTAAATCACCAAGAACATCTAGACCTCTTCTAGTTACTAAAATCATTCGCATCTTCATCTGAAACCTCAAGAACACAATTTGTCATCACTATCACATTAGAATAAATGCTTGCGAACCTCTAGACCATGAACCAATTGAGTTGTCAATTCACATTGGCTTCCTAAACATTCCTCCAAATCTGCAGAACAAGATATTTCATTTCTAGATCTCACCGGACCTATTTGTGTCACTCTGTCACCTCAGAACCAATTTTACTCATATGGCAATAACTTCTCCAAAACTTCATGTGAACCTCTCAAATCTTAACTGGATCATCTTTAGACACATATCTACAAACCCTTTGATGTGTATTCTCTGATCTTCATCTTAGCTGGGATCTTCACTTCATTGTCTTCATTGTTCTTCTCTGTTTCTGATAGGACTAATTTTCTCAATATCCTCAGCACACAGCTCATCCAATCCTTGACATCAATGCAACAAGAGTATGTTGACATCAATGACAACACCGGTTAGGTCCATACTTGCAACAATCTCCCCCTTTATCATTGATGGCAACATATGATGTGAAAAATTGTTTTAACCATCAAGACAAGAACTTCTCCTCACTAACTGACATAGCTCCCCCTATCAACAACCACTTTTGTTTTTCACATGTCTTCTCTCCCCCTTTGACATAAATGACAAAGGGCACATACTTGCATCAATCAAAATCATACAGACTGCTCCCCTTGAGTAGCAGCTTCCTATCCTCAATCCAGACCACAAGATATGACTGTGAGATCCATCAGATTGATGTACATCAGTGCACCTTAATTCAGAATCGTAAGGGTAATAACCCCTAACTTCTCCCTGAGATACTCAAAAGAGTCCTTAGGTAGAGGTTTAGTAAAAATGTCTACAATCTGATCCTTAGAGGGCACAAACTCTAATTTGACTTCATTCTTGTTCACCTGCTCTCTCAAAAAAAGAAACTTGATGGATATGTGTTTTGTTTTTGAATGCAACACCAGATTTTTTGATATATTTATTGCACTTGAGTTATCATAGAAGATTGTGATAGGTTCCTCATACTCCACGCTAATGTCTCTTAGCATTTGCTCCATCCACAATACTTGAGTGCAACTACCTACTACTACAATATATTCTACTTCTACAGTGGACAGAGATATTGCCTCTTGTTTCTTGCTCAACCAAGAAACTAATCTTTTCCCCCAAAAAATGCACCACCACTGGTACTCTTCCAGTCATCCACATCTCCTGCCCAATCTGCATCTGTATATGTATGAAGAGAGAAATCATGATCCCTATATACCATAAACCATACTCAACTGTTCCCTTTAGATATCTGAGAATTCTCTTGATTGCCATGACATGAGATTCTCTAGGATTAACTTGGAATCTGGCAACAAGACCAACAACATTCATAATGCCAGGTCTAGTTTGAGTAAGATACAGGAGTCCTCCAATCATTGACCTATACCTTTTTTGATCAGCCTTAGGAGATTCATCATCTTTGCTTAGTTTACATCCGGTTGCCATGGGAGTATTCATTGGTTTTGAATCTTCCATCCCAAATTTCTTCAGCAATTCTTTTATATATTTGGTCTGTGATATGAAGATTCCTTTCTTTGTTTGAGTGATTTGCAGACCCAAGAACAAATTCATTTCCCAAAACATAGACATCTCAAATTCACTTTTCATTTGATTTGCAAAAGTCTTGCACATACTATCTCTCCCTCCAAAACTGATATCATTAACAAATACTTCAACAGTCAAGATATTTTCATGATCAATCTTGAAGTACAAGTTATTGTCAGTAGTACCTTTGTTGAAACCAATCTTTAAAAGATGTTTATCCAATCTTTCATACCAGGCTCTTGGGGCTTGTTTGAGTCCATATAGTGCTTTCTTCAACTTGCAGACCATATCACCATGATTAAACAATTGAAATCCATCCAGTTGCTCAATGTATACTTCTTCTTCCAAGTCACCATTCAGGAAAGTAGACTTGACATCCATCTGATATACTTTGAAATCCTTGAAGGCAGCAAAAGCAAGGAATAATTCGACTGCTTCAATTCTTGCCACCGAAGCAAAAGTTTCTTCAAAATCAACTCCTTCTACTTGAGAATAACCCTTATAGACCAATCTGGCTTTATTTCTGACTACATCACCATCTTCATTCAGTTTATTCCAGACGACCCATTTGGTCCCAATCACATTTTGCTTCTAGGTCTAGGAATAAGAACCCAAGTGTGATTTTTCTCAATCTACATCAACTCTTCCTCCATTGCTTTGGCCCAACTTTCATTGTTGCATGCTTCATTTGCTATTTTTGGCTCAATCTTTGAAATTAGACAATACTTCTCTGAATCTTGAGCAATCTTTCTTCTTGTTTGACCACCTTTGCTTCTATCACCTATGATCTGGTCTTCAGAATGATTCAGCCTTACATACCTGGGAGTTTTGGGAATTTCTTGTACTTCTAATTCTTGGACAAGTTCATTCAAGCTTATCTCTTCTTCCTGTATTTCAGGATTTTTCGGATCAGTATGGGTCTGAATTTCAGAAGGGGCTTGAACTTCTTGGACCAAAACATCATTCTGATCATCTTCTTCATATTCATAAAACCTTGAGGGTTTTTCAATGCCTTCATCAACCTTCACATTTGTACTTTCTACAATCTTTCTCAATCTTTTGTTATAACATCGGTATGCTTTGCTTTGAGTAGAATAACCCAAGAATATTCCTTCATCACTTCTAGCATCAAATTTGCCAAGGTCTTCATCTCTTTTAATGTAACATTTACTACCAAAGACTCTGAAATACTTCACAGTAGGAGTGATGCCAAACCAGAGTTCATAAGGGGTCTTACCAGTATTACTTCTGATTTGTACTTGATTAAGAGTGTAGAAAGCAGTGCTTGCCGCTTCTCTCAAGTAGATCTGAGGGACATTTGCTTCCATCATCATGGTTCTAGATGCTTTCTGGATGGTCTGGTTCTTTCTCTCCACTACTCCATTTTACTGTGGAGTCCTTGGAGCAGATAACTGTCTTTTTATCCCATGTTTCTCATAGAATTCTATGAATTCTTCGGATGTGAATTCTCCACCTCTATCAACCTAAGACACTTTATGTTTAACCCGATTTCATTCTCTACCATAGCCTTGAATATTTTGAATTTCTCAAGAGCCTCAGATTTCTCTTTCAGCAAAGTCATCCACATCATCCGGGAATGGTCATCAATTAGTAACATGAAATATCTATCACCTTGCAAACTTTTGATTCTTGCCGGTCCACATAGATCAGTATGTATTAAGTCCAACAGTCTGGTAGAAGATTGTTCCTTACTTTTGAATGTGACTCTGTTCTGCTTACCCAACTGGCATTCTTTGCACAAACTGTTAGTAGGTTTCACCAGTCTTGGAAGATCTCTTACAGCCTGAGTGTTGCTTATCTTGATGATATTATCAAAATTTACATGACACATTCTCCTATTCCACAACCAACTCTAATCAATTTGAACAAATAAACAATTTTTGCCATTACCAACCAAGTGAAAGATGTTACCTTTTGTTTGAGTACCGAATGCAATCTCTGTTCCAGAACTTTCAAAGATCTTACATTTTCCATTTTTGAATCTGAGATCATAGCCTTTGTCCACCAACTGCCCAACACTAAGAAGATTGTGTTTCAGACCTTCAACGTACAATACATCACTGGTTTTGTTCTTTCCATCAAAAGAAATAGTTCCTCTACCTCTGATTTGCTAGTAGAATTATCACCAAATTTTACAACTCCTCCCTCATATCTTTCCAAATCTATGAACTTATTTTTGTCACTAGTCATATGGTGGGAGCATCCACTGTCAATGATCCATTCATCCTTTTCTTCAACTTGGGCAGCCAGAGCTCTTTTTTTATGATTGATAGATTCAGTGGGTATTGGATCTTCTTCCTTGATGGCAATAAACACCCAGTCACTTCCGGATTTGTTTCCTATCTTTGATTCATCATTTGTTACTCCTTCATCATCATCATCTTCATGAACATAGTAACATTTCTTTTGGAATCTTGATCTATTTGGATTTGTCCTTGAAAATCTTTTCGGAAACCTTGAGGCAAAATGACCAATCTTGTTGCAGTTAAAAAATTTGAAGGGCAATTTTCCTTCATACTTACCAGATCCTCTTGGCAGTCTTTTTACAATAAGGGCTTCAAGTTGAGCAGCTTTTGCTTCATCTTCTTCTAGATCTTTTTTTGCTTTTTCATATCATGATAGTTTCTTTGAGGAGTTCTCTCCTGGATCATACCTTTGTTTGCCTTTTACAGAGGCACTAGCTTTGAATGCAGATTCAGTCTTGGGGGGTGCATCTCCAAACTTAGCCAATTCAAATGTAGCTAATTTTCCAACCAATTGATCTCTTGTGATATTTGATAGAGATCTGAATTCTTCGATAGCAGCAACCTTGTGTTTGTAAGCAGGACGTAGGGATCTGAGAACTTTGGCAACAATCTCATCTTCATCCAAGGTTCCACCAACACACCTAATGCCACAAACAAGCTCATTTACTTTTGGCATAAATGTAGTGATATTCTCATTTTCATTCATCTTTAGATTTTTGAATTTTCCTTTCAAACTCTGTAGCTTGGCACATTTAACATATTTGTCTCCTTCATGCAGAAGTTCCATTTTTTCCCAAATCTCATACGCAATTTTTTAAATCTATAACATTTGTCATCTCTGAATCAGATAAGGCACTTAATAAGGCTTCTTTAGCTCGAAGATTATCTTCAACATCTTTGATTTCATCTACAGTTGTCGGACCATTCTTTGGAGGAACATACTTCTTTGAAGTTATGGTCCAATATTGCATTCCCATACATTACAAGTGACATTCCATGCGGCTTTTCCAAATAGTGTAATTAGTTCCATCAAACCTTGGACTATCCTTCTTGTAGGAAGACATCCTGGATCTCCTCAAGCAATTAAGCTCTTTTAGAGGAACTTAGCTCTGATACCAATTGTTGGTATTAGGACAGACAACTGAGGGGGGGGTGAATCAGTTGTCTCAAAACTTTCTTTTCTTTAAACAATTAAATCCTTCTTATATTTCTATAGCATAATAATGATTCAGCCATGGAAGCACAATGCAATAACTTAAGAGTAGAAACACATAAACACATATGACACCAAGATTTTAATGTGAAAACCTGGTTAAGGGAAAAACCACGGGGTGAGTAACCCAAGAATGTATTCTCTGTTAAAAGAATAAGAAGAACAAAATGGCACTTGCCAATTAGGGCTCATTGCCTGAGCACACTGCTCACAAGAGGCCCACTACCTATAGGAGACACACTATCTATAGAATAATCAATATTACATACTTGAACTGGAGATTAGCATCTTCACCATGCTTGAGTCAGTTCCATTTAAGCTCAATGCTTTTTCTCTGCTTTTTGCTCTTCTCCTCTCTACTACTTTCTCATCTCCACACCGATACTTTGAAATGACTTCACAACTCTTATTTATACAAGACATCAACTTTGGGATAATCATCAAAGTCGGCACAATTCATACTTTATTTTTATTACATAGGAAATACACAAATACAACATGATTTATTACAAGAACTTCATGCATATCATCATACTGTCAGCAACACATATCTGGGACTTCAATCTTCTTTGAGGAACACGCCATGCTTTGCAGAACATCTTCAAGATCACCCACAAGATGTGTAAAACATCCGGTCGGCCATGATTAGGAAGAACATCATCACCTGGAAGTAAATCTTCAATTACGAGCTCAATCTTCAATGCAGACCGCCAACATGAACTAGACACAATCTAGAGACCCCCACAAGCTTGCCTGAATCACCAAGAACATCCAGACCTCTTCTACTTACTGAAATCATTCACATCTTCATCCAAAACCTCAAGAACATAGTCTATCATCACTGTCACATTAGAATAAATGCTTGCGGACCTCCAGACCACAAACCAATTGAGTTGTCAATTCACATTGGCTTCCTAAACATTCCTCCAAATTCATAGAACAAGATATTGCATTTCTAGATCTCACCAGACCTATTTGTGTCACTCTGTCACCTCAGAACTAGTCTTACTCATATGGAGATAACTTCTCCAAAACTTCATGCAAACCTCTCAAATCTTGAATGGATCATCTTTAGACACATATCTACAAACCCTTTGATGCGCATTCTCTGATCTTCATCTTAGCTGGGATCTTCACTTCATAGAGCTTCACTGTCTTCACTGTTCTTCTTTGTTTCTGATAGGACTAATTTTCTCAATATCCACAACACATAGCTCATCCAATCCTTGACATCAATGCAACAGGAGTATGTTGACATCAATGACAACACCGGTTAGGCCCATACTTGCTACAGAAATACACATTGTGTTTTTCAATCTACACATATTTTGTCTATGACTTATATGCCTTTTTTAGTTGGCTTATATATTAATTTATAATGTTTTGAAAATATGTAGACAACTTGATATTGATTTGAGGTTGGTGGAGTTGATGAGAGAAGTTGATGTCATTCAAGGTTATCTCAAAGGCATGGCTAGATTTCACAATCTTTCTCTTCATGTAATAGAGCTATGTGCACCCCAATTAAAGTAGTTGCCTAATTTTACATTTTTGTAGGGTTGTATAGAAATTGTTACATTTGATTTGTTGTCTTACAATTTTATTTTGTATAGAAATTTGTAGGTTGAAATACATATTATGTTTCAACCTGCACATGTTTTATTTGTGATTTATATGCCTTTCTTAGTTGATTCATAATATGTTGAAAAGATGTAGACGTCATATTGAGTTAAGGTTGGTAGCATTCATGAAAAGAGTCATTGTCGTTCTAGGTTATCTCAAATGCATGGTTGGATTTCACAATCATTCTCTTGATGCAATGGATCTATGTGCACCCCAACTAAAGCAACTACATTATTTTATGTTTTTATAGGGCTGTGTAGAAATTATTACATTTGATTTGTTGTTTTATAATTTCATTTTATATTAGTTGCAGGTTTAAATACACATTGTGTTTTTCAACCTACACATGTTTTGTTCATGATTTCTATGCCTTTCTTAGTTTGTTGCAAAAATAGGGCACAACACAGTTAATTTTTTTATTTTTCACATTAATTCTTAGAAATCATGAACTAAACTTATGCAAGTTGAAAAACACAATGTGTATTTCAACCTACAAATTTTTATACAAAATGAAATGTGTGTCCCATTACAGTTGTAGCTGGTGGTCCATCGTGATAGAAAGTGGCACAAAGAAAAACATCTTGTTAATGTCTATTGTGTGTTCCATCACCATAGAGAAACCACTATTCTCCATAAAAATGGCATGCCTAAGACATAATGACCATATTATTCATATAAAATAGCATTAGTGATGGGACCCACAACCTATGGTATGTTTAATGGTTTCTACTTGCCATTTTCTATCACGATGTCTTGTTAGCCACTGTCCCTTTCCTGCCATTGATGTGATGGGACCCACACTTCAACAAAACTTTCAAATATGTAGAGCTTTGAAGCATTATCATCATTCAGTGTAATTAGAGAACTAAAAGTTGAGCTTAGACATGTCTACTGCCATCTTTGAGGGAGTTGTAGCTAACCATAAGTCTTCTAGGCAGGTTTATCTTCTCTATGCAAATGTGTGTTGTCTAGATAATTTTTTGAAATTGTGAAGAAGTAGAGTTGAATTCATGTGAAAAATAAAAATTTAACTATGTTGTGCCTTATTTTTGCAAATGCCTATTGTAGGTCCCATCATTAATGCTATTTTGTATAGAGAATATGGTCATGATGTCTTAGGCATGTTTTTTGTATGTTATTATGTCTTAGGCATGCTATTTTGTAAGATGCCTTCAACTGGATTTTTTTTTTTTTTTTTAAGGGAAATGTTGGCCGAAGACATCTTAGAAAACATGTACAAAACATGTGAATGTTGAAATACACAACCTGCATAAGTTTTGTCCATGTTTTCTAAGATGTCTTATGTGTTGCCTTCTGCTACCTTTTATTTTTGCTTTAAGGAAATGCGGGTCCCATCATCGTAGTTGGCAATCCCTATTATTACATGATAGTAGTGGCTATTCTCCATACAAAATAGCATGTTGAAGGCACCGTGTCACCATTTTAACATACAATACCTTGCCATGATGAACCACCAGCTATAGTGATGGGACCTACAATAGAAATTAACACAATGTTTTTCCCCATGCTACTTTTTATTATGATGGACCACTAGCCATGGTGATGATGGGACCCACAATTCCCCAACACTTTCAAATATGTGTACCTTTCAAGCATTGATGTCATTTGGTTTAATTTAAGAAATTAAAATTAAGTTGCAAATGAATGAGAGACAAAAATGAGTTGATGTCGACTATAGCTATTCTAGGTGGGTTTATCTACTCTATGTCAATGTGTGTTGTCTAGATATTTTGTTGAAATTATGAAGAAGTAGAGTTGAATCCATGTTTAAAAAATAAACTTTGTACTATAATGGCCTTCGTATCTAATTCCATTGTTTGACCATAAACTTAAAACATAACACAACAAGGTTTGTTTTGTAGGGTTGCATAGAGATTATTATATTTTATTTGGTGTGTTATGATTTTATTTGTATAGAAAATTGTAGGTTGAAATACACATTGTGTTTTTCAACCTATAATTTTTTCACTAAAATTTGAAAGACATCTTATAAGTCTCCTGTTAACACCTAAACTAACGCAAATTTAGTACCTGTTAACACAAATTTGAATTTGATAAATCTGAATTAACCTTCACTTCACATTTTTAGCAGAATGGCAAGTTGACAGATATTATTGTAGCTAGTACCAACTATTTATTAAAAGTGTTAGTGATAGTTTAATTTGCAAATTAATTGTTATCTCTACTTGATCATGTTTATGTATCATATATACAAGTTAGCATGTTTGAGACACCATAACATCAGATTGAATATTAGTGAATTTGAAAAAATTGAATTGTTTGTAGTAGGGAATGCATTTAATTTCCAATTTAAACTATCACTAACACTTGTAAGAAATGGTGTGTTCTTGCTAGTTGTATAGGAGTGCACCAATATATTTTGAATTGAATGCCTGTACTAGTTCAAGCCACGAAATTCAAGCAATCGCACGCTCTTTGTTGCAAGTTATGTTAAAAACACAGAAAAGAAAAGAAATATAGAAAAATGAAATGGATCCAATAGCATGAATTGATATTAGCTCATGAAATGGAGATGTATATATATAGGAGAAAGGAAGTGCAACTACCACCTAAAATAGTGGTGAAGGATCCTAAGAATAGGCATGTAACTCCCACTAAGACTAGTGACATGCGAACTCCACAAGACTAGCATTCTAACTCCATGAAACTAGTTAGCTAACTCCACGTGACTAGCACACCTAAGTAAGATTAACTCCAAATGTAGGAGTAATCCATGCATAGGAATAATCTACAATAAACCATAAAGACAAATAATATCCTACACTAAAACCCCCCCTTAAGCATAGCTTAGGTGGGTACAAAGAAACTAGGTCCCAGCAACTAGGCCTGATGAGGTGCCTAGGTATAATGCCATCTCTCATAAAGTGGAGAAATAGAGAAAATCCAATGGGAAAAAACTCCCAGTGAAGAGGACTAGAAGGCCCCCTCAAAGATGATGTTATTGTTGAAGTAGACCACACCCCAAGAAGAGCTGGTAGATAATGAACTTGCTCTTAGTAAAAGTCTTGGTGAAGATATCAGCAACCTACTCTGAAGACTGGAAAAATATCAAGTCGATGATCTATCCATGAATAAGCTCTCAAATAAAATGCATGTGAATCTCTATGTGTTTGGCCCGCTAGTGTTGGACTGGATTCCTACATATCTGGATGGTGCTCTAGTTGTCACATTAGGTGACTATAGGCTGCCTGAATGGAATGCCAAGCTTAATGAGAATGCGTTGAAGCCAAATAGCCTTAGTGGTTGTGTTGACAGCTCCCCTATACTCTACCTCTGTGGATGATAAAGCAATAGCATTTTGCTTTTTACTAGACCAACTGATAGGACCAGAACCTAATGAGAATCTATAACCTAAAGTGGACTTGTGATTCTGAGTATCACCAGCCCAATTTGAATATGTGTATCCAACCAAGTCAACTGTTATGCCAACTCTATAATGAATCCTAAATTTGAGAGTGCCCTAAATGTAGTGAAGGGTCCTCTTACCTGCTTTCTAGTGCATCTCATGAGGCTCCTACATGAATCTTGAAACCATGCCTACAACATATGAAATATCAAGCATGAGTCAAATAGATGAGACTACCAACAAGTTGTCAATACAAAATTGAATCGACCAATGGTGTAGTATAGTCAGCCTCAAGCTTGACTCTTGATAGAAAAGCAGTTAGAGATGGATTACAATCAGTCATGTAAAATTAAGCAAGCAGATCAAGAGTATACTTGGGTTGTGCAAGAGTGATCCCTGAGTTAGATTGTGAAATCTCAATGCCAATGAAGTAATGCAATAAACCCGAGTCTGTCATGTCAAATTTGTCCTGTAGAGCTGACTTCACTACTACAATAGCGGATGAAGAGCTCTTAGTGATAAAAATATTGTTGACATAAAGAACTAGTACCAATGGAGAATCATCCTATCACAAGAGATACACATTAGGATCCGAATGGCACCGAGTGAACGCTGAAGCTAGGAGTAAGGAATCCATCTTGGCATACCAAGCCTAAGGGGCCTATTTGAGACCATAGATGATTTCCTGAGTCTATATACTAAGGATAAATACTAAACGAACCTTGGTGGTTTCTCCATGTAGATCTCCTCCTCAAGGTCTCTGTGAAGAAAAGCACTCTTCACATCCATCTGGTGCACATCCCAACCATGTGTTGTGACAATGGCAAGTGTAAGTTGGATCGAAGTCATTTTGGCCACGGGTGCAAAGGTCTCTGTGTAGTCGATGCCAGCAACTTGTGAAAACCCCTTGGTAACCAATCGTGCCTTGAACTTGTTAACTGACCCATCTGCTACAAACTTGGTCTGATATATCCACCTACATTGAACCATATTTCTTCCCTTAGGAAGTGAAGTCAAGTCCCAAGTGTGATTTCTGATTAAGGAATCATATTCCTCATGCATAACATTATCCCACTCAGGTATGTCAGATGCCTCTTGGAATGTCTGTGGATCAAAGGTTGAAGCATAGAAGGCATGTGGCCCATTCTAATAGTCTAACTAAGTACATTTATCATCTGCTAGATCCCCTACCCAAGTGCCTACACTCTGAAGTGTTTGCCTAGCCCAAAGAGGGTCAGATGTGGATGAGTTAGGTGCTAAATCCTCATCATCCAAAACACGTCTAGAAATGGATGAAGATAACTCCCCATCACTATCCTCCTTGTCAAAACTGGAAGAAGAAGAAGACTCTGCCTTAGGAATCTACTATGGATGGTCTGAGTCATCAGAAGAATCATCAAATCCAAGTGAGTCCAAAGTAGAAGGATAAATGTCAAGTATAGAGTTGGTAGGACTCTCTTGAAACTTAACACTCCTCTCAATGAACAACTGATGTGTGGTTAGGTGGAGTATGTGATAACCTTTTATACCATCTAGATAACCTACAAAGATGCAAGGTTTGGATTGAGGTTACATTACCTTGTGATTTTGCTTCAGTATATGTTCCATGGTTGAAGATCTGAAGACCTTGAAATGCTTAGCTGATGGTTTTTGACCCATCTAGGCTTCAAAGGGAGTGATTCCCTTCAAGGATTTGTGACAAATGTGATTATGAATGTAACAAGCATAGTTGATTTCTTATGCCCAGTTATGTAGTGTAAGGCCCTTGGAGTGTATCATGTAGTTAGCCATCTCTTTTAAGGATTTATTCTTTCATTCTGCAACACCATTCTGTTGGGGAGTATAAGGAACTGTGCACTTCAAATATATCCCCTCTACTATACAAAATTGCTCAAACCTATTGTTGACATACTTACCCCCATTATCAGTCCAAATAACCTTGATAACTTTTCCTGGCTGTTTTTTAGCAAGAGCCTTGAAGTCTCAAAAGTTATCAAAGACTTCAGATTTCTGCCAAAAGATGTAGACCCATGTGTATGTGGATAAGTCATCTATGAAAGTGAGAACATACTTTGGCTTAATGAAAGATGGATGGGGAAATGCCCCTGATACATCACTATGAACAAGCTCCAAAACTTGTGTAGCCCTCCAAGATTTGCCCTTGTCAAATTTCTCTTCTGGATGCTTCCCAAGGGTGCAACCCTCACAAAGCCCCTTAGACAATCTAACTCTAGGCAACCCTATGACCATAACCTATTGACATAGTTTCTCAAGGTAGAAATAGTTATGGTGACCGAACCACTCATGCCATAATTTTCTAACTCCATCTGAATGAGTAACCAATGTTGTAGGAGAAATATTGGGTACAAAGTGAGAGAAGGTGTATAACCTAGCTTGGTGATCTGCCCTTCCTAAATCTACTAGATTGTTGTTGTGTAATTCTCTAATCTCAACTAAGTCTAGAGAGAAATGAACTCTCATGCCCCTCCCTATGTGGGTAATCTGATACATTGATAGGAGATTACCTGAAAGAGAAGGTACACTTAGAACATTTGTGAATGTTTCACATTCAATTTCAATAGACCCTCTCCCTACAACTGGCGTTGGAGTGCCATCACCCAAAGTGACAGAAGACATGCTATAAGGTTATAAGGAAGAAAATTTGACCTATGAAGAACCCATGTGGTGGGGGCACCTGAGTCAATGATCCGAGATGGAGATAATGAAGATGAAACTGTAACTAGAGCCTTGCCCTTAGATTTCTCTTTGCCTTTTTTCTTTGCCTTAGTAGATTCTTGGGTTGATGAAGATTGTTTGATAGATTCAGGGACCCCTATGTTGGTCTTCTCAAGAAGATGTGAGAGGTGGTCAATCTACTTCTTCATACATTTGTGCTCATCATGCCCAAGTTCCCTGTGATAGGAACACTTAACTTTTTCTTTCTTAGGTTTCCCTTCATTTGAAATTTTTTGAGTGTTATCTTTGGAGGACTTAATTTTCTGATCTTTTTTGGTTTCCTTGTCCTTTTGATTATTTTGCTTCTTCCCTTTGTTGTTTGAAGCATGTTGTTTCCCATTCTCAACAATGAGGGCTTGAGGTTCTGAAGACTTTAGTGTGCCCATCTGTATTAAATTGTCTTGTTCCCTAGTCAAGTTGGCAATAAAGTCATCTAGAGAAGGAATTTGCCATGTGGCTCCAAAAGCACTTTTGGTGGAGTAGAAGGTAGAAACAAAAATAGAATAATCAAGACCTAATTTGGAGAGTATAGAAAAAACATGTTGATCATCCTTTTTTTCTATTCAACATTCTTTTAACTACAACCTTAGTGATTAAACTTAGTGAAAAAGTCCTCTAGGGTGTCAAAGGTACTTGGGATCAAACTTATGAGCTCATTCTCCAACTCACGACTTCTCATTTCATCCAACTTCCCAAAGAGTTTTTCTAATGCAAGCCAAACTTCATTAGGTGTTTTTAATGCTTCGATATGAAAGAGGAGTTCAGGAGACAGAGTAAGACATAAAAAACAAAAGCTTGATCACATTTGTTATACCACTTCACTTTAGCATCATCATTAGTTGGTTCAGTCTCAATACCCATTGTTACCCTGTACACACCTTTGTTCTTTAGCATAAGTTGTACTTTAAGTTTCCAATCATGATAGTTAAAGGGTGTTAAAGGTATGACTAATTGATGTGAATCCATTACAGAAAATAAATGTTGTTGTAGAAATAGAAGTGAAATAGAAATGTAGAAGGAAAGTAAGAAGTGCACAAAGACACAACACACAACACCCCCTCTTAATCCAATATTTTAACCCCCCCAGATTTTGGCACTTTATTGTTTTAGTGCATAGGTACAAGCATGAAAAATGGTATTATAGACACCTAAAATTGTCCACTCTTCATGTCATCCCTAAACATCTCTAATTCATCCCTAAACCATCACTAACCATCCCTAATCCATCCCAATTCATTCCTAAACATCCCTAAACCGTCTCTAAACATCTCCTAATTATCTCTAGACACCCCTAAACTACATTTTCTCCATAATTAACTAAATAAACACATGTTTAGATGGTTAATTGGTCAAATCCCTTGTAATCATGATTTTACAATATTTTAATGTCAAAATCACTATTCATGTACTTTCTACTATTCATCTGCACCCATATCGGTATCTGCATATGTACTTATCCCTAGCCAAAATGATTTATTAATCATTTATCCCCTTTCCATATAGTCCAAACATTAGATAAATTTAATTTATCTATTTGTTGTCCCATTTGGCATTTTGGCAGTGATGTGGCAAATTGGCAATGATGTCAAACGATAAATGGTAAATAGCATTGGTTTCAAATGTGTCTAAGGATATTGTATAAAGAGTTAAATATTTGCTTTGATAAAGGTTGTGACCTCGAGAGCAATTACCTAGTACCATGTGATGTCAAAGTAGAAATCTTAATGTGGCCCTCGAATGAAATTATTTAAGCATTTTGATAAAGGTAAAGGCAAGTTAAATGTTTTTACTTTGCAAAAGGGATGAAATGTTATCACATAGAAGCTTCAGGTTTCTTGTGTAACCTACCAAAAAGGTTTTAACAGCAGTAAGAGGTAAAAGTAGTGTTTTATTTTTTGAACCCTTTTTAGGGCATACTGGCACATCTGGTTAATCAACTCAAAAGGCACGAATATTGCAATAAACATTTCATTTCATCATTCTGTTGTCTCTTCTCCATGAGGGTTTGGTTATCATCATGAAATTCTATTGATTCAATGCTGGTAATCATGGAAGTTGGATTGAGAATCTTCAAAAGTTGTTGTATTGCTGAAGTGACAAAGCTGGAAGTGAACTTAAGGAGTGTGGCCGTTGTCAGTTATGGTGGTTCTCACAGTTTGAGGGCACGACACGATTTGGTGATTAGTTCTTGAGTTTCAGGTGTTATCTTTCCTTAATAGTATTTTTGAATTATTTCATTTTCTTAAGCAAGATCTTAAGGGTTTTGAAAGTTAATAATGAAGTTGTATTTTCTGTTGAGGGTTTCTGTTTCAGAATATAGGTGCAGTTTGTCAATGGGTTAATAGTGTTTCTATTAAGATTTACTATTGTTACATTTGTTTGACAGTCACTAGTGAAATGATTAGTATTGTTTTTAAACATTGTTTGAGTAACCCTAGTACTTATGTGACACCTATTCAAACATTGACAATATGGGTTAAGATCTAATGTCTCTCATCTAGATTATATGAGTTGAACACTTAATCATGATTATGTGATGCATAAATCATACTTTGATGATAATGATATTTTGAGGCAGCAGATTTATGGGTTAGTTATGATAATGATCCTAAACAGTGATTTAATATTCAGTTATGCTTTCAAACTGCTTGATGAGAAACTGAAGGAGAAACTTGTAATTATTTATATCCCTATTGTAATATGAAGAAGATGAAAACAAAAAAAAGTGGGAACATCATTGTTGATATTATAATAGTGGTTTGTGGAGATCAGCGAAACAGAGCAACCGTCTGTACTTGTTTTCTATCTGTTGATATGTTATATGCCAGTGAGGCAATGTTGTAAGCCAGTGAGGCCTGTAATCACTGAGATTCCTTTTGATAAGCCAGTGAGGCACTTTTTCAAGTGGTTTTTTGCCCCAGAGGGTTTCCATTCAGGACAAATATTTGTGTCATTATTTTTGTGCATGGTATGTGTTTTACCTATTACTTTGAATTTTAGTTTCAAAATTTGCAATCAGTTTATAAGCAATTGCAAATAGTTTATGAATGCTTGGCCAAGCAAATTTAGAGCATTAAAGTGTTGTAAATTTATAAAAGGAATGTAAATTACTCGTAAATACTAATTCACCCCCCTTCTTAGTATCTACACCACTCTAACAAGTGGTATCAGAGCCAAACCCTTTGTCTATAAGGCCTAATCAGCCTAAGGGGATTACTAGTTGAATGGTTATTGTAGACAACTAAAAATGTATTTTACCATCAAATTGACTCTCGACATCCCTAAACATACCAATTTCCCTTCTAACCAATTAATTAAATTTTTATTTAATTAATTATCCCTTCATCACCTAATTTTTCATCATTTTATCCCCAACAATTGAATTAATTCTATTAATTCAATAGTTCAAAACCTTAGCCATTTGATTTAATAAATATGTAATATTTATTTGGTCAATCTCCCTCTCCTCATTAAATCTAATTAATTAACTAAATCATGTTTAACTAATTAATTCAGCCTATTAATTGACCTATCCCTGCCCTAGGCAATTAAATAGCTATTATTTAATTGCCTACCCTAGTCTACCTCATCCTAGCCTTAGGATTAATTAAAAACAACCTTGTTTAATTAATCTTGAACCTATCATTAAGATGGTCAAATCCAGCTTAACACGCTTCCCCACATCCTCCAAATAAAAAATTGGAATATATCCACATAAGTCAATTTTTTTATTTAAATACATCCCACATCACAATTAATTCTTCTTACAACCCCTTACCTATGCCATACCTCATTTATCTCCACTTATCCCCAAATAAATTTTTAATTCATTTTACATTCCCCATATGAATCTTTAATTCATGAATATTCCATCTCACCCATACTCATTTAATTCACCCTTTTCCCAAAATGAATAAAAGATTTACTTTTATTCCTATCCCTCCATTCCTCCAAGATCAAATTTGGGCCCTCCACATCACTTTCATCATCTACCATTGATCTTCCAAACCAATCTCCACCCTTGGATCAAAATCCCTTCAAAAAATCTATAAATAGAACCTCTCCAAAGCCCTTTGGGGATCCAATTTTTCAAGTAGTGTTATCATGCCAAAATATCTAATGAGCTAGCATTATGAGTTGCAATTTGAGATAGAGCATTTCACATTTTATTCATCTATTAGGGTATATCTTATCTAGGAGCTCTTGGGTGCAAAGATTCATTCCCTTTTGATGAGATTGGGTCTTCTTATCTAGGTATAAACTATTTGTTTTATTATGCATTTTGGTTTGTGTTTTACCTTGATTTGATTTTCCCAATCACATTGGCACGCCCGGTGGGACCCACAAGGTCCATATCTAATCTTTTCTTATGAGAGTTTGTGTTCTAGACATGATTTTGCAGGACCGACACTATCTACCTATCGCAGTGGTGCTATCTTTGACGCATTTTGACGCTATTCACTGTTTTAGCACTATTCTGCAAAACACTATTAACCTCCACTCACAAATCCGTCCAAGTTTCTTTGCCGTCCTTCTATTTTAGAGGTTTTCCATTCTCTGTTTTTGTAGACATCTTATACGAACAGGGGGAAGTTATGCCAAAATTTTCCTAAAGAAACAAACACATGTTTTGGCATTTTTATTTTTCTTGCTTTCCATTCCATTAGGTTAACCAGGCTAACAAGCTCTTTGTCTTTGCAGTTTAACCCATTATTCTGGTTAGGAAGACCTCCATTTTGTAGGACGGATGAGTTCAGACCCGTATTGGTGCTATCAGCACCTAGAGCGGTGCTATTTTCAACTGTGACTAGACCCTTTAAATGCAGGCGCAGTGGTGCTATCCTTGGCACATTTTAGTGCTATTCCCTGTTGTAGCGCTTTATGTATATTATTGTAGTTCTATTTAGTTTTGTAGCACTTTTTGTATAATGTTTTAGCGCTAATGTGTATTATGGCGCATTCTGTATTTGATATTAGCGCCTATTTGTAAATCAATGCTATCTAGGTGTTCACCAACGCTATCTGTCTAGGGTCAGGTTTTTTTGATAGTTTCTGTTAGTAGCGCCATTTTCTATTCGCAATGGTGCTATTTATTCTCTGTTTTAGCACTATTTTTAAAGGCTAACTTTGTGTTTTGTGCAGGGACTGATAAATTGTTTGCAGGTCATCAATATCATCTTGCAGACACTAACAAGTTTTTACAGGGTGTTTATCTTTAGTTTAGCAAACACTTTATTTGGGAATTAAAAAGGACCCTTGCATGCTAGCTTAAACAAATATTTTGATTTGGTGCAATAAAAAGTGATCAACAACCAACAAACAAATCTTTGTGTGTACCTTAGTTTAGAACAAACATTTGAATTTGGTGTTCTAAAATTCACAAGTTTGTGCCAATGACTCTACAAAACATTTCAATTTTGGGCTTTAAAAAGAACCACAACGTGCATCAATAAACTCATTGGATTAAAAAGAACAACAATCTGCATTCTTCCCTCATGTAAACAAGAAAACTAATGTAATTTGCGTGAAGTGTTTTCATGATTTTGTTTATGGTGTGAAAAAGTGTATGCTCTTCCCTCGCACCATTGATGACCTTGGGAATCAAAAGCTTCTCACAACGCTTGCATAAATCACCCCCAACATAATCCAAAGAACTAAAATGAACCATGTTTAGTGTGATGCAAGCACAAAGAATACGTATGCTTTCCCCTCGCATCTTTGTATGAACTTGGGGATCAAAAGTATTTTTGTGGTTGTGTTGCTTTTGTTAATCCGTAGAGGGCCTACCACCCTGCTTCAAAAGGTGGGAATGACCTAAGTGGCAATAAGCTAAAGCCAATCTCTTTCAAGCCACTATATAAAATAAGGTGTTTGTGACGAAAGTCATAAACAATAGGTGTTGTGTTATACCGATAGCTAACCTCCCCCAAAACCCTCTAAGGTGTAACCCTTGGAGGCTAGGAGACTCCATAGCAGAGAGTAGCGTTGCCGCATGTATAACCACTTGAACAAAAGAACTTACTATGAACCTTTGTTTTAGCAAGCCAAAAACCTTCTATTTGTTGATGCAGAAGGGAAACCTTTGAAGCGGCCCTGATTCATGTGGTTCTTAGCTGAGGTAGCAGGGACAATCCTAAGGTTTGGTGAGGGACAAGCCTTCGTGGAAACCTAGATCTTGGTATGCGTGAGAAGTGTGTGCAATTGTAAGGAGAAGCTGATGCTACCAAGATCCTGGAGCTACCCGCTTTGAATAGACGTAGCTAGGGGATTCAACAAATACTGTCATATCTTTGCCTTAGGTTGTGCAAAGTGCTTGTTTAAACAAAATCACATGTCTTTTCACAAACAAAAATCTTGGTTATTGTGTGTCATTGTGCTTAAATTATTTTCAAACAACTTGCCAAGAGACAATGAGAATCATTTGATCAAACTTCAATCAAAACAAATCCAAATTTGCCATTAAAATCTATCTTTTTCAGAGCCTCAACCAACACTGCCTTGTTTCAGTGCCATATTTGTCTGATTTTGGTGCCATTTCACCTGTGGAGTGGCGTTATTTTCAGATTGACTTGCCTGAAACTAAGACCAATTCAGTTGTGATCTTTAGGACCTGCTTTGCCATAATCCATATTCACCTTCCAAAAAAACTGTCAGCATCCCATCCATTTTCTCCTCAATTTTTCCAAATCATACCTTCATTTTGACCTTAGAGAATCAATCATTATCATTATTGGACCCTTTTTCATCCTCATTAAATCTTTGCATACCTTTTTGGACCAAAACAAAAAAAAATCCTTGTCACAAGAAATCATTCCAAAATCCAAAAAACATATCCAAAATCTTCCAAATCAAAACACCCATCAAAAAATCATCAACCAAAAAACTCGTCATCCCTTTGAGCTAAAGCTAGATCTAGATTTCATCATTCACATCATATTTTACTTGAAGAGTCATTAGTTAACCTTTCAAGTGAAATAATCATCCTTCTTTGTGTAAGGTCATTAGTCTACCCCAAACAAACAAAGAGAAACATCCATTTGTGTGACACAAATCTAGATCTTACCTAAGCTCAATTTGTTGACCATCAAATCCTTTTGAAAAACATCATCCTAAATCTCTCATATCGAATATCAAAATCAAACATCAAAATATCTTCCATCAAACCATCCTCAAGCAAACATCATCCACCATCTACCTTTTGGTCCAAATTTGTGCAAAAAGTTAATACCGTCCATTCTTATCATTCTTAGATTAACACCTTTTTGAAAACTTATCGATCTTTCATCACACTACAATCATCCCTTCATCATACTACACTCACCCTCTCCATCTTACTACCACATCCATCTTTGGGGTCCAACAATTTAATCCAATTTCTCTAAGGTCTCCATCCCCATTTCACTCCATCTCCAAAATCAAATCCATACACGTGCATGCCCATAACTAGATCACAACACAAAAAGAATCAAGAAATGGTAGAATTTGGACAATATTAGGGCATAGGAATGCCTAACACCAACAACAACAACAAACCCATCAACCAAACACATAATCTACCTACGGTCTTTCAAATCCCGACATACAATCCCAATGAAAATCCCTTCCATTTCTTACAACCACCACCACCACCAACACAAAATGTCCCCACCATATCCCAAGATGATCTAGATGTCTTGAGCTTTACACAAGACGCCGATAGCATGGACCTACTTGACAAAATCCTAAGGTCGGATCCAAACAGATATCTTGATTATCTCCTCAAAATTGGTGCTCAACGACCCCACAACATGACATCGTCTCAAGCATCCACCTCTAAATTCACTCCTACCACATCCTCCCAACCATCTACATCAAACACCCAACCTATCATCTCACAAACATCAACTCCCATTATATCTACCACCACCACAAGCTCTAACATTCCCACATCTACAATTTCCACAAGTGTCTCCAATCTTACCACTTCCCAACCAATCACCACATTCACTATCACAACTAACGTAACCTCTTCCGTTCCACAAATCACCTTGGGCATACAGGGGAACCTCACACATACAAGCACCTCCATGAGTGTCCCTCCCCTTAACCCACAAACCATAGCTTACATAAGACAACTCTATTCACAACCACCGTACAACACGACCAACCCATCTAACCTCAACACATCTCATATTAATCCATCCAATGTCAACCCATCCAATGTCAATCCATCTCATCTTACGTATATACAAAATCCCATAACATCATCAACACATCATAATCCCAATCCCCAAATACCTCCACATATTCTCCAACAACTCTACGCTCATCAACATCTTGCACAACACAACCAAAACACCACCACACAGTACCAAAATATGACATCCCAAAACCCCCAACATCAAATCCCACCTAATCTTCAACACCTCATCCATCAGCAAACCTACACACCCCAACCACAATCAACACCAGATCTCACAACCATTGTATAGGCCTTGATCCAAAAGGTAGACGACATGCAAACTGGGGGCAAACACAAACATTACTCTTTTGAGTATATTTGTCCCTATCCATTTGATCGCACATTGTACATGCCCCCTTTCCCCAAGAATTTTGAAACACCTAAATTTGACAAATACAAGGGAAAGGGGGACCCTAGGGATCACCTTAGGGAGTTTTACCTCGCTTGCTTAGAAGTCTCAAATAATGATACATATCTTATGAGTCTATTTCCAAGAAGCCTCGGTGGTTAAGCCGCTGAGTGGTTCACACATCTTTCCTCGGGCATTAGGTCTTTTCCTGAGCTCACAGAGAAATTTGTCAACCATTTCTCCTACAACTTTGAACATGAGATATCTATGACAGAACTTTGCAACACAAAATGAAAAAGCAGAGAATCCTTCACTTCCTTCTTGCAGAGGTGGAGAAGCTTAGCAAGCAAACTCCCTTGGCCAATTCCTGAAAAACAACTCATCACCATGTTTGTGACTAACCTCAATCAGGAAATAGGGTTCCATTTACAAATCCTTTGTGCGTCTACCTTTGAAGAAGTCATCGACAAAGGTACTACCATTGAATGAGCCCTCATCGCCAAGGGCTCCATCAAATTGTATGACTACAAATCCAACAACAACAACAACAACAAACTCCATATCAACACCCCCAATACAAACAACAAAGCCAACATGCAATCAAATGACAAGCCACGCTATTGGGGAAAGAACAAGAACACTTTGAACGACGACGTCATGGATGTGAAAGCCGTCCAACATGTACAAAATCAAACACTTGCACATACATATACTGCCAATGTAAATAACCCAAGGGGCAAACTAAGCAAAACAAACCTTGAAGGCAATTTACACCCTTAGGGGAACCCATCGAGGATATCCTCGACAGGTGTCTCAAGAAAGGCTTGATAACGCTCCCACCTGTTAGACCCCGTCAAGAGAATGAGCTCAAAGCTGCATGGTACAACGAGAATGATTATTGCGAACACCACTACATTGTGGGCCACAAAACCACTGACTGCATGAAACTAAAGCATTGCGTCCAAGATCTCATAGATCAAAATCAAGTCAGCCTTGATCAAAACACCCAACCATTGCCAAACGCTAATCTTAGAGCTTACAAGGATCCACTACCTAACCATAACAAAGCCTCCTCATCCAATCAAGCATACAACATCACCCCACCACCCGCATTCTATGACTCTATCGTAGGGTGGATAGAGCCATCATCTCAACATGTCAACAGAATCACCATTTGAGCACAAGCACCCGATTGCGCTGTCGCAACCCGTTGTGGCCGTGTATCTATCCGCACAACCCCCACCACTGAGCAAACACCCACATCCACATCAAACTCCCTACCTCCTCATCCAAGCACACGTCCATCACCTACCAATCAGTACAACCTCCTAGAACATCTAGGAAAGACCCCTGCACAAATATCCATACTTGAGTTGCTCTGCACATCACCCCTTCACAAAGACGTCCTTGACAAAGCACTCTTGGAAACTCAAGTTCTCACCAACTTGAATGTGACCCAATTCCAAGACATGGTAGGACATATCACCGCACCTCACCATCTCACATTTTCAGACAAGGATCTTCCTGCTTCTGAACACTTACACAATGACACCTTACACATCGAAGTCTGTATCCACAAGCACATCATCAAAAGAGTCTTAATAGATGGTGGCTCCTGCCTAAACATATGCACTCTTAAATTATTAAAATACTTGGGATACTCAGATGTGGTTGTAGACACCAGTGGGTGCATCACAATCAAAGGGTATGATGACACCAAATGGCTATCTGAAGGCACTATCAAGCTCCCTATTCAAGTGGGACAAAAAATAATGGAAACAAAATGTCAGGTCCTTGATCTTGACTTCCCCTACAACATTCTTCTTGGCCGACCATGGATCCATGCCATGCAAGTGGTCCCATCTACATTCCATCAATACCTCAAGTTCCCTTGCAACGACATGGAGGTAACCATCTACGCCGACCCTGTTGACTTTTTCCCAGACTGGATGCTTATTCCCAGATTTCCCTACAAGGTAGCCATCAGTGATCAACAGGATCTCTGGGCCAGGGGCCAACAGTGTAGGAGATAGACTCTGTATTTTATCTCCTCTTCTTCTTCAGGCTCTGCAAAACCTAGGGGGGTATTCCCTACTCAACATCCATGAGGATATGCATACAAAGGCTGGGATGCTGACAGAAAGCAGATAAGTCCTCCTGTAAGTAGACCAAAACTGAAAGATAAGAGCAAAGGGGCTAGCTTTGGGCCTATTTGCAGTTGTAGACAGAGGACTGAGGATCCTAAAACTAATTCTAATGTCCTAATGGTTGTTTTAGATTTTGATTTGGATTTTAAGTTTGGATGCAAAGCTGGACATGGTTGTAACACAAACACAAAGCAAGATTGGTGCCTATCCAGGGCCTGGAGTCAGTAGACATACACCTGTGAATGATCAACATGAACAGCTAAAACTGGATTTCAGGGGGATATATGTGATACCTGCCTTACAGATATCTCCCAATACAGAGTGTTAAGTTATCTCTACTTATGGCATCCCTACTGCAGTATACCCTTCCCAATGTTCAACCTGAAAACAGTTTAATCTACCCCTTGAGCAGAAGTTAAAAGATCAGACATTCAACATAGGAATTCTATGCTCTAGAATCTAAACATTACCCAAATATCCAGATTCAGAAGAAGAATACATGCAATACTGGAGACAGAATTAACAAAACACATGCTAAGATAGCATTTCTCATATAAGATTAATCATGAAATCAGTGGGTTCGTGCCAAAACATACAACAAGAGATACATAGACTCACAGGTTTAGCTGTACAGAGCAACCAGATCAGCTTGTTTTGAATTACAGAGCCAAAAATCTTCAACTTTCAACAACCAAAAATGAGTAACACTTCCTGCTTATAACAGCCAGGTAGTGTACCACAACAATTAATTACATGGTTGACCAAAAATCCCGCCAGATACACAGTATCAGAAAAATGGCGCTCAACGCATTACCAGATTGGCGCCCAAACATGAATGCAGTAGGTAGGGGAGGAGACAGGAAGAAACCTCGAGCCCTGCGCCACTGTCCGTTGATGTACACCTTCAATCGGGTACCAGATCCGTCCATACCTCTGCAACCTTCGCCATTAATGGCGCACCAACCCGCGGCCTCGGGAAAACGTCAAACTGTGCATCGCAACCATTTCCCGCCAAGATCCATTGTCATGATATTTCAAATATGCAGGATATCAATTATCCCACATGCACCCCGCGGCAACCTTTTCAACACTTTATATACTAGGCCATGAGCATATATAATGTCGGTGCTTTTGCTCCTGACGACACTAGTATAAGACTTCATCATCATCCTCCAACAACATGATATCCTGTTGCTTGAAAAATCATCCTGACGTCAGCATCATATCGCAATATAACCTGCATGATAATCGCCTTCATCGGCACAACCTGATCCATCGGAGGAAGATCCTCCTGCTTAGCCGATGAACATCCTGATGACATCATCATCATATCCTGTTGACGTCATCAGCATATCTGCCTACTGCGCACCTCCTCATATCCGGATGACGTCATCATCATATTTGCAAATATCGGGGGATCTCCACAAGATGATCAGTGTTAGGAATATGACCCCCCCGGACCTTGATGACGTCATCATCATATCGACATCAGGATGATATTCGGAAGATAACCGGATATTTGGAAATATCATCCTGATGCACAAATATCATGCTGCACTGTAGCTCCACTATAAGATCGGGGTGATAGATGAATATGCCAGATATTTGAAAAGATCACCCCCCACTAGATAATGCACGAAGCCGACAGGCGGATATCTCCCTTCAGAAATATCATGATGCAGACAGGCAGAAAAGCGGATATCACCCTGACGTAAGAATGACGTCAGCATCATCAGGATGATAAAACAACGAACATGAAGTGATACAACAACATCAGGATGATATTGACTAAGATCATCCTGACGTCCAAAATATGATGACCACGATGAATATCGGGTCGCACTTAGAACTTTACAGCAACATCATCAGGATGATCTTAACAAAGATCACCCGATGTTAAAATATCACCCCAGCGAAAGATCATGCAGGTAGACAATATGATGACCCTCGCAAGCAACACGGCGATAACTGGAAATATGATCATGATGATGACGACCCTTAAGAAAAAATAGGCCGGGTTGAACAACTTAGAAAATGACCCCCTCGGAAGATCGGGGTGACATCATCATCATAAAAGGGGCAGGGTGATAATTGGAAGATCACCGGATATTTGAAAAATCACCCTCCGCAAGAAATTTAAGGCACATTGTAGCTCATCAGCAGGATCAGGATGATATCCAAACATCACCTGATATTGAAATATGATGATCCTGATGAAAAAACAAGTCGACAGAAAACATGAGATGCTGACCACCATCGAAGCAAACATGATGATGATGACTTCCTCCTCGAAGAAAATATGATGCTGCAGCTGAAAAATGCCCAGGAGGTCCAACACTTAGGAAAATGGGCAAGAAGATATAGGGTTCAAATGAAGAAACCCCCTAAACATGAAAAAACAACCTCCAGGTCAAAATGAGTGCTAATAGATCCCTGCCCCTTCCAATACTGTAGTTTCTTGGAAGGCCATAACCGCACCTTCTGCCCATACAACAAAGCCACCACCAAAGCCAATCCAACAACTTCCACCTCAAACATCGACCCCACCAACATTGCCACCACTTCATCCCAAACACCACCACCGCTCGAGGTCAAGATCAAGCTCAGTGACATGGGATGTGGAGAATACAACCTGCACGGTACCTTTTGTGTGGTCACATTACCCAATCCTAAAATGTTTGGCATCCTAAAGACAGAAGCAGCCAACACAGTAGTCATCAAGTGTAAACCATCACCCATCTTTGAAAAGAAACATCTCTTAGATTAGGATGTGCTCGAAGATATATCATCCTGGCTATATAAGGATGAAGAATCTAAGCAAGAAGCTCCTACCATACCAACAGAAATCTATGGTAAAGGGTCTGAAATGATCAAAAACATGGGTTATAAAGGACAAGGCGGTATCGGCCTTCATGAACAAGGGATTGTGGAACCAGTCCAAGTGACAAGAAATCCCTATACACAAGGGTTAGGATACGGTCAACAATAATGTATCCTCACTACTGGCAAATATATCTTAGCTGAGGTCGCTACGGTCTCCCTTGAAGTCGACAACATCAATGAAACGGGCCATCAAGACTCCTTTAGTGACTTTGTCGATTTCTTTGACTCATCCATATGCACCATCTACATAGTCACCACTCTAGCCTCATCATCCAATGACTTACCACTTGTATACCTGGACCTCATAGACTGGGACCAACGGGGACCTCCTATCTTCGACGTAGCACCAAACGATGAGGTCATCGTTGAAATGATGGGAGTTAGAGATCACTTCCCCTTGGGAGATCATAGAGCAGGATACATCATGGAACTCAATACACATGCCTATTTTGGGGAGACAACCCCTGCTTCCAGTCATAAAAATATAAAAATCAAACATGGATCTGATGGTGAAAACCATTCCGCGGCAGTGTCAGATCCCAAAAAGTAAAAACAAAAGACATATCTCCTAGTGAAAACCTCCATGAGGTGTTAGGAGATGGAAGCATGGGCCTTCTTGAGATAAACAAGGTTTATCCAGACAAGTCACCCATCCTGGTAGATCCAGCCCAAGAGATGAATCTTGGGATGGAAGAAGAGCCGAAAATCACTTTCAGGGTAGAATCTCTCAACATAGTAGAGCAAGAAAACTTCCTAGCATTCTTCAAATGCAAGAACCGTAATTTTGTGTGGACCTATGTAGACATGCCAAGGCTTGATCCCACTTTGGTCTTTCATCATCTTGCAGTATGCCTTGATGCAAAACCAGTGAAGCAAAAGCTCTAAAAAATGAACCCTTAGGTGGCCCTCCTAGTTAAGGCAGAGCTAAAGAAACTACTGGATGTTGGGTTCATTCACCCAATTGATTATCTTGAATGGGTTTCCAACTTAGTACCAATAGCCAAACCTAATGGTCGAATCTGTTGCTGTATTGACTTCCGAGACCTCAACAAAGCCTACCCAAAGGATGACTTCCCGTTGCCTAACATTGACATGATAGTGGATCTCATGGCAAGACACGAGATGCTATCCCTAATGGATGGCTTTTTAGGGTACAACCAAATCCAGATCACAGAAGAGGACCAACATAAGACAACCTTCATATGTCCATGGGAGACGTACTGCTGGGTAGTAATGCCATTTGGCCTAAAGAATACCGAAGCTACAAATCAAAGAGCTATGACTGTCACCTTCCATGACCTTTTCCACCACATCATGGAAGACTATGTAGATGACTTACTAGGAAAATCCAAGACAAGAGAAGAACACCTAGATGTATTAGCCAAAATCTTTGACCAATTAGAGCAATACAATGTCCACTTGAATCCAAAGAAATGTGTCTTCAGTGTAACCTCCAGAAAACTTTTGGGATACATAGTCTCCAGAAGAGGAATTGAGGCAGATCCCACAAAAGTCAGGGCCATCACTGAAATGCCTCCTCCAAAAACAATAAAGCAACTAAGAAGTCTACAAAGAAAACTCAAATCTATTCATCGGTTCATTGCTCAACTGGCTGATAAATATCAACCATTCCAGCATCTACTTAGAAAAGACACAGCTTTTTACTGGAACACTTAGTGTCAGGCTGCCTTCGACTAGCTAAAAGATTATCTAGCTAATCCCCCTATTCTAACTCCACCAAGGCAAGGAGAACCCCTCTTGTTATACATCTCAACAACAAAGACAGCCATCGGAGCCTTACTAGCACAACACGATGAACAAGGGAAGGAAAGAGCCATCTATTACATCAGCCGCACCCTGATCTCATATGAACTAAGCTATACACAAATTGAAAGAGCATGTTTGGTCCTAGTCTTTACTTCACAAAAACTACAACACTACATGCTCAATCACAAAACCAAGCTCATTGCCAAGATCGATCCACTGAAGTACCTACTAAACAGAGCTACTCTTACTGGGAGAATGGAAAAATGGGTCATGATCCTCACTGAATTTGACATCGAATATACTGAGAGAAAAGCCATCAAAGGACAGGTTATCATTGATCAGTTGGCTAAAGCACCCATTCCTGCAGAAAATTTGACACTGGCAGAATTCCTTGACGAAGCCATCTTGAACATAACACCGGCAACAGAAACATGGAAAATATACTTCGATGGATCATACACACACAGAGGCTTGGGGGCAGGCATTCTGTTTGTTACCCCTCAAGGTGACACAATTCCCAAGTCATTCAAAATCACATTCCCATGTACCAACAATGTGGCAGAGTACGAGGCCCTTATCATAGGTCTCTGAATGGCAATCAAATGGAAAATTGAGAAGCTGACAATGTATGGAGATTCTCAACTGGTCATCCGATAGGTAAACAATGAGTACAAAACTAAGGATGATAAGCTACTGCCTTATAAAAAGATGGTGGATGACTTTAAAGATTATTTTGACGACATCCACTTTAAGCAGATCCCAAGGCTAAACAACAAAGCTACAGATGCCATGGCCACCATCGGATCCCTGGTCGACATGAAGAAAGACAACAAGAAGTGTGAGTTCCTGATAGAAGAACTCCCCATCCCAGCATATTATGTTCCTCAATCGGAGCTAGTGTGTGAAGTCATTGGTCCCCTATCCCCATGGTATCAAGAAACCTACCTATACCTCCACGATAACATCATCCCTCCCAATCTATCAACCTCACAACGAAAATCTTTCATCCGTCGAGCCTCCCGCTTCACCCTTGTAGGAGATACCCTATACAAAAGGAGTCTTGAGGGCACGCTTTTACGATGTTTAGACTCTAGGGAAGCCGAAGTGGCCTTGCAAGAGGTACACACCGGAATCTGTGGGGCACATTCAAGTGGACCTGCTCTTGCTAAAAAGATCTTGAGGACCGGCTACTATTGGCCAACCATAGAACGAGACTCCTACCGATTTATCAAAAAATGCCTACCATGTCAACAACATGGAGATCTCATTCACGCACCAGCACAGGAATTGCAACCAATCACAACGCTGTGGCCTTTCTCACAGTGGGGACTCAACCTCGTAGGCAAAATACATCCACCTTCATCCAATGGCCATAAGTTCATCATCACAGCTATTGAATACTTCACCAAGTGGGTGGAAGCAATACCACTCACCTTCACCACTGGCACCCAGATATCCAAATTCATCCTCCATTACATCATCTGTCGCTATGGTATCCCTCATTCCATCGTCACCGACAATGGAAAACCATTCAAGAACCAAGAAGTCCGCACTTTGTGTGAAAAATTTGAAATAAAACACCACTTCTCCACCCCATATTACCCTCAAGGAAACGGTCAAGCAGAGGCTTCAAATAAAACCATCCTCCGCATTCTAAAGAAGACAGTAAATGAAGTTGGCCGTGACTGGCACCTCCAGCTCAACCCTGCCCTATGGGCCTATCGCACAAGCATCCGTACCCCCACAGGAGCCAATCCATTTTCCCTAGTCTTTGGATCCGAAGCCATTTTACCTATTGAGGTCAAGCTCCCATCCTTAAGAGTATCCCTACAAAACATAATCACTGATGAGGAATATCGAGTCACAAGGTTGCATCAGCTAGAATTACTAGTTGAGAAACGTCTGAATGCATTGAACCACTTGCAGGCCTATCAAAACTACCTCAGGAGAAGCTATAACAAGGGAATCAGAAACCAAAAATTTGAAGTGGGTGACCTTGTCTTTATGGAAAATTAGAAGAACTTGCAAGAGCATCCTAAGAAAGGAGAGTTCGAACCCAATTGGCTAGGACCTTATGTCATCACAGCCACCTATGGATCAGGAGTATACCAGCTTGCAACACCTGAGGGGCAGCCTCTGGATGAGCCTATGAACATCCTACATATGAAGAATTTCTACGTATAACCCATCAAGTACCCCAAGTCAAAAAATTAAAAAAATAGAAAAAATCAAAAAATCAAGAAAAAAACTCGAGTGCAATACAAATAAAAAATAAAAAATAAAAACTTCCAATGGTGAAAATCACTTCGGTGACACCTTGGATAGGTACCATGGTGAAAACCTATTTCAGGGGCCATGTGTAGTGGCCAGTTCTACCATCTAATAAGTCCTCTTTCCGTCACAACACTCCAAATCGCACATATCCCATGGCTTGGAATTCTGAAACATCAAGTCCTATCACCCACCCCCCACTATCCCATCCCAAGGCTAACTCATGGAATGAGGATCCTTGTAAACCCCCTTTTGTACAACTGAAAACCAAAAAATCCAAAAAAAATACAAAATCATCAAAATCCAAAAGCAATACAATATCACCCCCCCATACATCACTCTCGCTGTAACTCACGACCATCAACATCTATCAACCCATCACATCACAACCATCCAAAACCATTCCCACATCATCAAGTCATACCAGAACTACATATTCATTTCGCCCACATCTTGAAAGTACCTTGATCCCATGGTTACAAGGTATGTAGGCAGTCTGGAATACGAAGGATGTTTCCAGTACTCAGGTACATAAGATGCACCCATCCAACCTGTTTGGATGGTCCCCATTAACTGATCTTGCTAGACCCAATATATGATACACATGCTAAGTATACACTTGAAGCATGGTCCCTAACAAAAAAATCATCAATCAACATACCAACTATAATCCTACACATGGCTAGATTGTCCTTTTGCCCACCTTTCAAAAATTATACAACAAAATCCAACCGATTTGCGTCCTAGGATATATCTTTCCCACAATGGACAAGAATCTGTCATCCTATCATCACGTATCTTGGCAAGAGCACACAAAGGCTATTCGTATCTTTTCATTGGTCTTTTTGATTATTGATTTTTATCTTTTTGTCTCACGCTAGGTCATCTCCAAAGCTAACTTGATCTCATTATATCATAGTAAGTAGCGGACAACACTTGAAGTAGACAAGGTCATTGTTCCTGTATGCTATGCTTGTGGGTTGGTTTCATTAGTCCAAGAATAGTATTCATATCTTGAAGCCTAGGTCGGTTCTAGGACGAGGTGCTTCATTTGCATATATAGGCATCAACACTTTATATGTACTATTAGCACTCATCGCTATGAGTCCCCTTCCTAGGCTAGGCAAGATTATACTACCTTGGGCACGCATGAAATCAACCTATTGTTTGCATGTCTAGTCCATGCAATCGTGGGATATATATCATCACCTAGGTCATCTCAAACCTTTGTGAACTATATCCTACATTGCTATAGTAAACTAAGAAATGCTCTCAACTAATGTTACACAACTACTGTTACTAGCTCAAATCATCATCCTAATCATTCAATCAACTATACCATTTGGGCCTAGATTTCATAATCACCTACCCTCCCCGTCCCCCTCACCCTACCAAATCCCCTCATTAATCCCACTCCTCTAACTCATTCCCACGCAACACATCTCGAACCAAATCATATTCCCCCCTCCTCCATGACATGGTGTCTAATGACCTAACAATTCCCTCATCCCCTCCCCCACAATCTAGCCACTCCCCACCTATTCCCTTGCCGCACAGCCTCACCACTCAGGGTCCAACAAAGAACATCATGTGTATCAAGACTTATTCATTTCACCTATCACCTAATTTACATTTCACCTATCACCCAGTTTGCATCTCACCTATCACCTACTTTGCATCTCACAAATCATTCCATTTCAATATTACATATCATTGAATTTGCATAACCATTTAGGTTCATTTTAGAATCTGTTAGTTGCATATCATCTCATTAGGTTCATTTTAGAATTTGTTAGTTGCATATCATCTCATCAGGTTCATTTTTAGAATCTTGTAGTTTGCATCTTACATATCATTTAATTTGCATTTCGTTAAGTACATTTTAGAGACATTTAGTTCTCATATCATAATCATTTAATTTGCATGTCATTAATGTGCACTTTAGAATCATTTAACATTGCATATCATAAACATAATCATTTAGTTCATAATCACATAGCTGCATTGTAAAATCATAAATCATCACATTCACATTGCATTCCATATATCATCTCATAATCATTTAGTTACATTTACTTGCATAACAATCATAATCACAATCATCATTTAGTTACATCGCATAATCACAATCATAATCATTTAGCTACATTTTACAAATCATCTAGTTGCATATCCTTATTTTCCATACATAACATGTGTTTATAAAGATAAACATACATTTCCATTGCATCACATTTTTGCATCATAATAAATGTTTATTAATCTGAACATTTATTTTTGCATTAAACATCATAGACCATAGATCACAAACATGCATATATCACAATAAGTAAACCATCATTGCATCCATCATATTACATCAATAGGTACATCCATAACATCAACATAATGCATTGCATTGCATAAACACAACACATCCATAACCATATAATCCATAAAGCATACTGCATCTATCATCATAGAGCATCATCATAATTATAATTGAGCATCATCGTAAACATATAACATTATCATAAATAAACATATAGGCCATCAAAAAGCATCATATCATATATCATCATCGTAAAAAAGTGTACATCGCTCATATATATACATTAAAAAATAATGTCCTGATACAATGCCTCTAAGGGCTAACATGATACAACTATCACATGGAGGATCCTCTCTCTGATGGAGTGGGAGATCCTGACCTTGGTCGTGGCTGTGGTCCTGCCTGTGGCTGTGGCTGTGACTAAACCTGAACCTGTGGAGCCTGCTAGGGCACATGTGATGGGGGACCCATCGCTTGTTGGATGCTCTGAACTGATCTAGATCTGTGTGACCTAGATGCCCTCGATCCACTGACCTGACTATAACTCGGTGCATGCTGCTCTGCCGGCACTACTGCGTAATAGAGGCCTCGATAATACTCCATCCGCCCTCTGGCCTCTGCCAACTCCCCCTGTGCCTGAGACAACTGCCCTTGTACCTGAGACAACTGTCCCTGTACCTGATATAACTATGTCTTTGCCTGAGACACCTGCGTCTGCATCAATGTTAAAACCAGAGCCATACCGACACCTGAAGCTTGCAAGCTACCCATTGTAGTCTCTGCCTGCTATGCCCTCGTAAGGGCCACATCCCGCTCATTGGTCAAAATCACTGTCACCCTGAGCCTAGGCTAACTGTGCCTGCAATGTAGTCACCTGCCCATCTGAGCCATCTAACAATGCTACTGTCCCCTGCAGTTGCACCAACTCCACCTCATGACTCTCTAAAGCCTCCTGCAAGCTGGCTACCTGTGCTCACAGGGTCTCAATCTCCTCCTCACCCCGAGGCCGCTGACGAGGTGTGAGTCCTCGAACCTTAGCCTCTCCACCTACCCCTGAAGGGCCTACCTCTGCCTGCTGCTCTGCTGTCTGTTGCCCTACCACAACAGCCTGTTACTGTGCTACTTGTGGTGGGGGTAGACCCCCCTGTCACCCTTGGCTATCCCCCATGCTGTCGAGGCCCTCTATGCCCACCGCACTACCCCAATCTGAACCTTCTCAATAGGCACCTACTGTACAGGTGCCTATTGTCTCACCTGCTGTTGGGGTACCTGTCCAGCTGCTGCCGCTGCCAGCACATCCATCAGCTGACCATCCCTCCCAACCTCCTCCTCCTCTCCAACCTCCATGAGGTAATATGTAATGATATCCTCCCCCTCCTCCAGGAAATCATCTCCATCAGAATCATCATCCCCATCATCCTCTGAATCATCATCCCCTGATCCCGCCTCCTCTATAAGGACCACCTCCTCGGCCGGATTAGTAATCGAGTCAGCCACCACATCTACCACCATGTATCATATGTAGGAGTAGTGCCTGCATCCCTGACCGTGCTCTGCCAATCCCATCGCAACGACCGCAAAGCTGCAAAATCCTCCAAAGCAACCTGGGGCTGTATGGATGCAGACCAAAAATGCGCATCTCAGTGGGTCCTTGTAAAAATGGCCATCTGCTAAGGAGTATCCTACCGCAACCCAAACTGTCGCATAACCCGTGATGGAAAATACATGTCTATCATGTGGTCTCCTCGACCCATCAAATACCGCTACTAAAAAGCAAAAGGCAGGTGAACATCATCATCAGGCCACAGCTCCACTCTGATGTAGGGTCGCCAAGTCACCTGAATAACATCATCTAGCATCCGTCTCCAATACCGTACTTGACCAGTGTATGTGTACTCGGCATCCTGATACAGGAACACGAAGGTCTCAAATGGACGGTGATAATACCCACATCTCAGCTGAGTAACTATAATGTGCTCCCAAATCCACACATGCAACAAAGTAGCCCCGACTGATAAGGCTGCATCATAATGATAGATGATTGTGTGCATCTCATGATACAGCTGCGCTAGCATCGCTGGGCCCCACCCTCGATCATCTCCCCCCAGCCAACTGGAAATCCACTGCCCCTCCTATCAGGCATCACTACCCCTCCAATCAATGCGCAGAGGAATAAGGCAAAGGGATCTGCACCCGCTGTTAGAGTCCCCTCATAACTCATCTCCCTCCCATCCATTGATAAAACAATATGATCCTGGCCAAATACTTTGATCAGGGCTCTCCATCCCCTCCTCATGTCATATCTCACTTGCCAGCCGCGAATAGGTAGCTTGAGGATGCAATAAACATCCTCAAGAGTGATAGTAATCTCACCAATTGGCAACAAAAAGGTGCACGTCTCTGATTGATACCGCTCCACTACTGCTGTCATAAGAGCTCTATGAGCTCGGAACACCGGCATCGACGCTGCTGTCAAAAGCCCCAACCTAGCTAGTCGGGCCCGAGCGGCATCATCAAACTGATCGAATAAGGCCATCACCGATGGAACGCGTCGCTCCTGTGAGGACACTATGAATGACCTCGTATCCTGCATCCACAACATTCTGGTAAAAAATCTACCTATCTTTTTTCCAAAACACCCCCTTTCTTCTAATATTGAATGCCAAAATCATTTGGCACCAAAACACACCATGCTTTGCATCGTTTTACAAATAGCGTTACTACTTCTTCTCATGGCGCTATTACAGATAATAGCGCCACTGCGCAAAACACATTACGCCACTTTCATACATAGCGCTACTGTGCAATACACTTAGTGCCATTTTTACAAATGGCACCACCTCGTCACTTGGCGCTAATCTAAGGATTAGCGCCAATTCTCCCAATCATGCATTTTCTAAAAATAGCGCTGATCCTCTCAATAGCACTAAAACACAATATGGCGCCACTTCATAAAATAGCACTATTCAAGCACATAGCGCTATCTTAGCATCTATTTGGTGCTAAAATGCCAAAACCCTAACCCCTGCGCACATCGTGCCAATGCAGATGATGGTGCCAAAACGCTGAGTATTTGGTGCCAATATACCCCTATTCTACCTGGGCGGATAGCGCCAATCCAGAGGATGGCGCTAATTTGCATACTTTTAGTGCTGTGCGACCTCACGAAAGTGCCACTAATCCCCAAACCCATTTCCCAAACCAAAAAAATGTGACAAAATTAAAAAATCACAAAGTCAGGGTTAGGCCCTACCTGGGGTCCAGCTTTTGGTGCTCAGCCAAAGGATCGACACCACTCAGAAATGTGTCAAAGTCATGGGAATTGGGGGTTGCACTTTGCCATCTCTCCTCTGCTCCTTGTCACCAAGTCAATGTGTGCAAATGTGGCACTCTTAAGGCCCACTTGTCCTAATATATCATGCCATGTCATCCCCCCGCCCACTCTTTTTCCCCCAGGGTGCAGATCCCAACCCTTTTCCTTCATTTTTCTTCCTGCCGTCTTCTTTTTCCATCCCCTATCCAACTTTCACTTCCATTGTGTCCTTTCGAGAGATCGCCCTAATTTTTTTTATTTTTTTTGACCTCTCGAGGGGGCATCCCTTACCCATCTTATTCCTTCTCGACAGCTGGGGCAAATTCTTTCTTTGACCTGACACCACTTCCCTGCTAGGTCTTGACGCCACGTCAAAGAGGGGCAAATGTAGACACCTAAAAATATCTTTTACCATCAAACTAACTCCCAACATCCCTAAACATACCAATTTCCCTTCTAACCAATTAATTAAATTTTTATTTAATTAATTATCCCTTCATCACCTAATTTTTTTATCATTTTGTCCCCAACAATTGAATTAATTCTATTAATTCAATAGTTCAAAACCTTAGCCATTTGATTTAATAAATATGCAATATTTATTTGGTCAATTTCCCTCTCCTCATTAAATCTAATTAATTAGCCAAGTCATGTTTAACTAATTAATTCAGCCTATTAATTGACCTATCCCTGCCCTAGGCAATTAAATAGCTCTTATTTAATTGCCTACCTTAGCCTACCTCATCCTAGCCTTAGGATTAATTAAAAACAACCTTGTTTAATCAATCTTGAACTTATCATTAAGATGGTCAAATCCAGCTTAACACCCTTCCCCACATCCTCCAAATAAAAAATTGGAATATATCCACATAAGTCAATTTTTTATTTAAATACATCCCACATCACAATTAATTCTTCTTACAACCCCTTACCTATGCCATACCTCATTTATCTCCACTTATCCCCAAATAAATTTTTAATTCATTTTACATTCCCCATATGAATCTTTAATTCATAAATATTCTATCTCATCCATACTCATTTAATTCACCCTTTTCCCAAAATGAATAAAAGATTTACTTTTATTCCTAGCCCTCCATTCCTCCAAGATCAAATCTGGGCCCTCCACATCACTTTCATCCTCCACCATTGATCTTCCAAACCAATCTCTACCCTTGGATCAAAATCCCTTCAAAAAATCTATAAATAGAACCTCTCCGAAACCCTTTGGGGATCCAATTTTTTAAGTAGTGTTATCATGCCAAAATATCTAATGAGCTAGCATTGTGAGTTGCAATTTGAGATAGAGCATTTCACATTTTATTCATCTATTAGGGTATATCTTATCTAGGAGCTCTTGGGTGCAAAGATTCATTCCCTTTTGATGAGATTGGGTCTTCTTATCTAAGTATAAACTATTTGTTTTATTATGCATTTTGGTTTGTGTTTTACCTTGATTTGATTTTTCTAATCATAGTTATCATGTCTTTCCAAGATGGTCTCTCTATATCCAAAGCACCATTATTTGATGGTACAGATTATACCTTTTGGAAATATAGAATGACTCATCATATCAAGTCTTTAGGATATGATGTATGGGATGCCATTGAAACTGGTTGTATTGTTACAGGCAAACCATCTAATGCTGATGAAAAAAAGGCTCTTGATTGTGACTCAAAGGCTGCTAGTGCTATCTATTATGGCTTGTCTAATGAAGTTTTAAATAAAGTTATGGAATGTGATATAGCTAAAGCTATTTGGGATAAGATGTCAAATATTTACGAAGGAGATGAGAGTATAAAAGAAGCTAAGTTACAAGATCTTAGAGAATGATTTGAAAGAATGAGGATGCAAGATGGTGAAAAGGTAGCTGAATATCTTCAGAGAGTTTAGGAAACTATAAACAACATTAGAGGTCTAGGGGAGAAACTAGAAGAGATAATAGTAGTTAAGAAGATCTTAAGGACCCTAACTCCCAAATATGACTCTAAAACCTCTGTGGTTGAAGATAAAGACCTAAAGAAAATAACTGTTGACACCCTTCATGGAGTTTTTACTGCATATGAAATGAGAATGGAAAATGATAACCCTAGTAAGGAAGCTAAGGAATCAACTTTTAAAATTGTGAAAAAGGAGGCTTTAGATAGATTTAAAATTTTCAAAAGAATGGTAGAAAGAGAAACAGACTTAAAATTGAAGTGTTTAAGGTCTGATAATGGAGGAGAATATACCTCTACTGCTTTTTTGGAATATTGTGAAAAACATGGCATAAAAAGACAGTTTGCAGCCCCTAGAACACCTCAACAAAATGGGGTGGCTGAAAGAAAGAATAGGACAGTAAAGGAGATGGCTAGAACCATGCTTTGGGATACTAGACTGTCAAATGCTTTCTGGAAAGAAGTAGTTCATACAAAAGTTTATACTTTAAACAGGGTACAAATACGAGTCAAAACTAGGTACACACCCTATGAACTTTAGTACGGTAAGTCTGCTAATGTTTCTTATTTTAAAATCTTTGGCAGCAAATGTTACATAAGAAGGGAAGATAATCTAGGAAGTTTTGAATCACGTTGTGATGAAGGGATCTTTCTAGGTTACTCTACTCATAGCAAAGCCTACAAATGTTATAATAAGAGGTTAAGAAAAGTAATTGAAAGTTCTAAAGTCAAAGTGGTCGAGAATTTGCAGCAAGAACAACAACCTCAGTTTCAACGAGTTGAAGAAATCATTTAAGAAGAGCCAAGCACAAAAGAAGGGTCAGAGAAGTCTGAAGAAGAATCAAATCCTGGAGTGCCTCAAGGACAATCACTAAGTCCTAAAACTGAGACTCCTTCTAAATCCTCTATATATACTCCTTCTAGAAGATTGTTGCAAAAGAATCATCCAAATGAATATGTTATTGGTGACTTAGACTCTAGCATACAAACTAGAAGAAAAATTGCTCAAGCAAATCAGCAGGTTCATATTTGTTTAGTGTCTCAATTAGAGCCTAAAACCTATGTTGAAGCTAGTAAAGATGACTTGTGGGTTCAGGCTATGTTAGATGAATTAGCCCAGATAGAGAAAAATAAAACTTGGGAACTTGTCCCAAGACCAAAAGATAAAAATATTATTGGGGCTAAATGGGTTTTCAGGAACAAACTTGATGAAAATGGAGTTGTTAGAAACAAGGCTAGACTGGTTTGTAAGGGTTACTCTCAAATAGAAGGCATAGACTTTGATGAGACCTTTGCTCTTGTAGCAAGACTAGAAGTAATCAGATTATTCCTTGCATTTTCAGTATATAAAAACTTTAAGGTTTATCAAATGGATGTTAAAACAACATTTCTTAATGGAGACCTAGAAGAGGAAGTCTATATGGATCAACCTGAAGGCTTTGTTTGCAAAGATAAACCACACCACGTGTACAGACTGAAAAAGGCACTATATGGCCTTAAACAAGCTCCTAGAGCTTGGTATGCCAAATTAGACAAACACTTACAATCACAAGGCTTCACTAGAGGGGGAGCTGATAGTAATCTATATTTTATGTCTAAAAATGATCACATTCTAATAGTGGTTGTATATGTTGATGATATAATTTTTGGCAGTGATGATGATGAACTCAGTTCATACTTTCCACAGGTTATGACATCAAAATTTGAAATGTCAATGCTGGGTGAGCTTTCATTCTTCCTTGGTCTACAGGTTTCTCAATTAAAAGAAGGCATTTTTATTTCTCAAATAAAATATGCCAAAGATATGCTAAAAAGTTTTCAAATGGATGAGTGTAATCTAGTAAGTACACCTATGGAAACTAGCTATAAATTAAGTACTTATGCAGACAAACCTAATGTTGATCATACCTTTTATAGGTCTATTATATCCAGTTTATTGTACTTGATTGCCATTAGGCCTGACATAATGCATGTAGTCTATTTAGTAGCCTGATTTTAGTCTGCCCCTAAGCAATCTCATCTAAATGTAGTGAAAAGAATACTTAAATATATACAAGGAACATTAGATTATGGGTTTTGGTATCCTAGACATTCATATTTCACTTTGATAGCATACACAGATGCTGATTGGGCTGGTAGTCTTGATGACAGGAAAAGTATCTCAGGTGGTGCATTCTTTCTTGGTGGAAGGTTAGTTGCTTGGCATAGCAAAAAGCAAGATTCTGTTTCATTGTCAACAACTGAGGCTAAATACATTGCTGCTACATCTTGTTGCACTTAGATACTTTGGATGGTTCAGACATTAAATGATTATAAAATCACTGTGTTGGTGCCTGAATTGACTGTCAGTTCTTGAGCAATTTTTATGTAGGCACCATCCCAAAAAATCCAAAAAATTTTCCAGTTTTGGCACCCCTTCAGTGTTTTGTAACATCCACATCATCTTTCTTGAAGGAGGTGGTCTTCTTGTTTTCTCCATCGGCATGAGTTTGCATGTGTCTTGGCGATCTTTTTGGTACCAATGGCGTGTTATCTTCTATCACTAAGACTTTACCTATCGGTGAAGGTGTTTTGTGGCTTGCCGACGGACTGGGTCTCGCCGACGAGGGTTTTGGGGTGCTATCGCCAAGACTTTGGCTATCGGGTGAACGGGCAGATTGTTGGCCGATGGCGCAGGTCTGGCTGATGGAGTTGCCATCGGCGAGTGTGGAGAGTTGGGCTGACAGGGGTACTCTGGCCGATGGAGCTGTATCGGCGTAACATGTGATGTCGGCGAGGGAGTTTTTGATTGAGCCGATGGCATGGGTCTGGCCGATAGGCGGTAATTAGCCTATGGGCGTCGGCGTGACTTTTGGAGTCGGCGTAGGTTTGAGGTGTTGCTCCGACGGTGTAAGTCACACCGACGGAGGTGGGAGGCCTGGGTGTTATCGGTAAGACTCTTGAGGTCGGCAAAGAAGTGTTCAGTTGCTCCGATAGTGTTGATCTCGCTGATGGGAGCGAGGAGTCTGGCCGACAGGGGATTACGATAGGCATCGGCGAGACCGCTGTGATCGGCAGGAGATTTTTGAGGAAGGCCGATGGTATATGTCATGGCGATGGGCTGTGGGCGAAGGGTCGTGTGTCGAGCGCGGCAAAACGCTCGACACTTAGTATCCATGCGGCCATGTTTTTAAAATGATAAAATGGTCTCTGCAGGACGAATGTGGGATATTGATTTATGCAGATGTGAAGGTCTTCCCGATGGTCTTGGTCACGCCGATGGCATGATATGCAAGGCAAAACATGCATTTTCAGGGTGCCTACGTGGCACATTTTCATAGGATAGTGACTTTTCAACGTGGATTTGGTGCCATCGATTTTCATGCGATGGAAGGGTCGACGGCCATGTTTTAAAGATGGAGTATGAGTTTCCTTTGTGGCTTCAGGCACGTTTTGAGCGGGAAATTTCCATTTAAGTTGTGCGACTGTTTCCAGGAGAAGATATGGGTGGTTGAGCCATCAATGGTGATTTACAGAGGCATGGGCGAATGGTTGAACGGCCATGTATCTAATTTATGGCAAGAAAATTCTCTGACAGTGGCACAAGGCTCGAGCTCATCTGCCCCTTGTCCTTTTCCTGCTTCTCCATGTTTTGTCCCCTGCTGCGCTTATTCTTTGCAGGCCATTTTCCTCAGAGTGAATGTATCTGGCAAATTTTTGACTTTTGGCCATGTAATTAATTGCTGAATGTACACGATTCTGTATAAATGGTCTGGCTGTGTTACATTTTGGGAGGGGATGTTTTTGGGCTTTCTGCTCTGACTCTGAACATAAGGTGTTCACATTTTGAAAGGCATTTTTTGCTACAGACTCGGTCCTTAGTCTGGTGTACTAATCTATCTTGGATTGTAAATGATGATTTTCTCTGTGATGACCTTCTATGCAGATTGATTCTAAATGAAAAACACCTGTGTGTGTATTGTTTCTGATTGTTCCTGTATGTCATTTGTTTTCCTTTCAAACAAGGTTGTCAAAGGCTTCCAAGTTTTTCAGCATATGTATACTGTGTGTTTGATTTATTGCGTCTGCTCAAGGAATGGTTAAATAGGCTTTTGATCAGATACAAAGGAAAATAGATTGCATCATAGGATCTGTTAAGTATGATCATTAATGATACTCTTTCTTGGACATGTTGCTGTTAGGCAGTAGCATTATTCTTAGGTCCTCTGGATATGAATTTATGTTGTCATGGGGAGACATTTACAGTCTTAGATATGACTCTGCTGCCCAGATAAGGCACTGGTTTGGGAATCTGTCTGTTCAATGGGTCTAGGAAAGTCCCATCCCTCCAAGCACCATTTCAAACCATTTCGTCCTTCCACCTGTTAGTTGTAGGAGTAGGATTAGGATCCCTGCATGCTCTCATACCCAACCAGACATTATGTCCAAGAATGTTGCCAACCTTGTGATTTGTTATACAAATCTTGGTCCTTACATGAGGGTATTCTGCCTGTTGCTGTCAAGTTAAATCTTTCTGTCATTGAGCTAGTCAAGGTTATACTTTTATCAAGTAGGGAAACCCCCCTTGGTGCGGCAGAACCAGAAGTGAAGGGGAGGAGCTCACGCAACCTCCTGTATTCAGTTGGCTGAATCTGCCTGTGCATTAGAATTGGCAAACCCTAATGCTGATTCAGAAGAAAAACCAACACACTGTTCCAAAGCCAGTCAGGATCCTATGTGACAATGTTAGTGCCATTAACATTTCTAAGAATCTTATAATGCACTCTCGTACAAAGCATATTGATATTAGATATCATTTCCTCCGGGATAAAGTGCTTCTTAATGAAGTTGTTTTGGACTATGTTTCCTTAACAGATCAGGTGGCTGATATATTTACAAAACCTCTACCCAGAACAACTTTTGAGAACATCAGGGATAAACTTGGCATTGTTTCATCTTCTTCTTTGCAATAATATTCTTACAATTGTTGATTTCAGGGGGAGCCTTGATAGTTTCCATGTTTTTTGTTTCATATATGACAACAGCTGTGATTATTTGCTTATTGATTATTCTGGTTCTGACCATTTATTGGTTTGAATCATTGGTTTCTATATAGGTACTTCTTCATGCCTTTGGCATTGTTGTCAAAAGGGGGAGAAATTTCAGGTATTTTTTGTCATTTTTTCATGGTGTTTCAAGTATTTGGCAATTTGGAAAATCATTTTTAGATTATCAGATTCAGATTAAATTTGATTTCTTTCAATTTCAGTGATGCATATGAATGTAGATCTTTTATAGTTTGACATCAATGCCAAAGGGGGAGTTTGTTGTCCCATTTGGCATTTTGGCAGTGATGTGGCAAATTGGAAATGATGTCAAACGGTAAATAGCATTGGTTTCAAATGTGTCTAAGCATATTGTATAAAGAGTTAAATATTTGCTTTGATAAAGGTTGTGACCTCAAGAGCAATTACCTAGTACCATGTGATGTCAAAGTGGAAATCTTAATGTGGCCCCCGAATGAAATTATTTAAGCATTTTGATAAAGGCAAAGGCAAGTTAAATGTTTTTACTTTGCAAAGGGGATGAAATGTTATCACATAGAAGCTTCGAGTTTCTTGTGTAACCTGCCAAAAAGGTTTTGACAGTAGTAAGAGGTAAAAGTAGTGTTTCATTTTTTAAGCCCTTTTTAGGGCATACCGACACATCCAGTTAATCAGCTCAAAAGGCACGAATATTGCAATAAAAATTTCATTTCATCATTCCATTGTCTCTTCTCCACGAGGGTTTGGTTATCATCATGAAATTTTGTTGATTCAATGCTGGTAATCATGGAAGTTGGATTGAGAATCTTCAAAAGTCGTTGTATTGTTGAAGTGACAAAGATGGAAGTGAACTTGAGGAGTGTGGCCATTGTCAGTTATGGTGGTTCTCACAGTTTGAGGGCACAACACGGTTTGGTGATTAGTTCATGAGTTTCAGGTGTTATCTCTCCTTAATAGTATTTTTGATTTATTTCATTTGCTTAAGCAAGATCTTAAGGGTTTTGAAAGTTAATAATGAAGTTGTATTTTCGGTTGAGGGTTTATGTTTCAGGATACGGGTGCAGTTTGTCAATGGGTTAATAATGTTTTTGTTAAGATTTACTATTGTTACATTTGTTTGACAGTCACTGGTGAAATGATTAGTAGTATTTTTAAACATTGTTTGAGTAACGCTAGTGCTTATGTGGCACCTGTTTGAACATTAACAATATGGGTTAAGATCTAATGCTCTCTCAGCTAGATTATATATGGGTCAGTTATGATTATGACATTTTGAGGTAGCAGATTTATGGGTCAGTTATGATTATGATCCTAAACAGTGATTTAATATTCAGTTATGCTTTCAAATTGCTTGATGAGAAACTGAAGGAGAAACTTGTAATTATTTTTATCCCTATTGTAATATGAAGAAGATGAAAACAAAAAAAAGTGGGAACATCATTGTTGATATTATAATAGTGGTTTCAAATAGAGCAACCCTCTGTACTTGTTTTCTATCTGTTGATATGTTATATGTCAGTGAGGCAATGTTGTAAGCCAGTGAGGTTTGTAATCAATGAGATTCCTTTTGATAAGCCAGTGAGGCACTTTTTCAAGTGGTTTTTTGCCCCAGAGGGTTTCCACTCAGGACAAATATTTGTGTCATTATTTTTGTGCATGGAATGTGTTTTACCTGTTACTTTGAATTTTAGTTTCAAAATTTGCAATTAGTTTATGAATGCTTGGCCAAACAAATTCAAAGCATTAAAGTGTTGTAAATTTATAAAAGGAATTTAAATTGCTCTTAGATACTGATTCACCCCCCCTCTCAGTATCTACACCAATCCAACACTATTATCCCCTTTTCCCATCCCATGAATTAAATAAATATTTGTATTTATTTAATTCCCTATTTTATACACTTTTGATTAGGTCACGTAAACCTAATTAACTAACCTAATCCCCCTTTTGCACAACCTAAATGCTAATCTAATCTTGGTCAAATCCTCTCCAGTCCCCTAAATGTACAAAGGCATGGTCTCTTGTACATGTCCACATGGCCTTCTTACAAAGGCATGGTCTAGATCCTTTGTATAAGAGTCCTTTTGTCCTCCATCCCCTTTTCCTCCAATTTTAAATTAGACATGTACCCATGCTTCCCAATTTAAAATTCAAATCAAATCCAACCTGTTGGTTTTTCTTCTGAATCAGCATTAGGGTTTGCCACTTCTAATGCACAGGCAGATTCAGCCAACTAAATACAGGAGGTTGCGTGAGCTGCCTCCCCTTCACTTCTGGTTCTGCCGCACCAAGGGGGGTATCCCTATAACTCAAGATGTAACCTTGACTAGCTCAAAGATAGAAAGATTTAACTTGACAACAACAGGCAGAATACTCTCATGTATGGACCAAGATCTGTATGATAGATCACAAGGTTGGCAACATTCTTGGACATGATGTCTAGTGGGTATGAGAGCATGCAGGGGGTTCCTAATCCTACTCCTACAACTAACAGGTGGAAGTATGAGATGGTTTAAAATGGTGTTTGGATGCAAACCTGGACCTGGTGTATAACCTCAACACAGAGCTAGATTGGTGCCTATCCAGGGCTTGGAGTCGGTAGACATACACCTGTGAATGATCAGCATGAATAGCTAAAACTGGATTTCAGGGGGATACACATGATACCTGCCTTACAGATATCTCCCAATACAGAGTGTTAAGCTGTCGATACTTATGGCATCCCTATTGCAGGAAGAAAGATACATGCAAAACTGGAGACAGAATCAGCATAACACATGCAAACATAGCATTATTCATATAAGATTAACCATGAAATCAGTGGATTCATGCCAAAACGTACAACAGGAGATACATAAACTCACAAGTTTTGCTGCACAGAGCAACCAAAACTAGTTGTATCTTATTACAGAGCAAAAATGTCCAGTTTTCAACAACCTTCAAAATGAGCAACACAACCTGCTATATACAGCAAGGAGGTGCTTAGCCTTAATTACATAGTTGACCAAAAAACCCGCCAGATACACAGTATCATCAGATTGGCGCTCAAACATTCAATGCAGCAGGTGGGAGAGGAGACAGGAAGAAATCTCGAGCCTTGCGCCGCCGCCTAGGGATCCACATCTTCAATCAGGTACTAGATCCGTCCACACCATCGCCCATACCTCTGTAACAATCGCCATTAATGGCGCACCAACCCGCGGCCTTGGGAAATGCAGAAAACTGTGCGTCGCAACCATTTCCCGCCAAGACACATCGTCATGATATTTGAAAATATGCAGGGTCGAATTATCCCACATGCACCCCACGGTGACCTCTTTAACACTTTATATACTAGGTCATGAGCATATATGATGTCGGTGCTTTTGCTCCTGACGACACTAGTATAAGACTTCATCATCATTATCCTTCAGCAGCATGATATCCTGTCGCTTGAAATATCACCCTGACGTCAGCATCATATCGCAATATAACCTGCATGATAATCGCCTTCATCGGCACAACCTGATCCATCGGAGGAAGATCCTCCTGCTTAACCAATATCAAAAGTCTGGCCGATGAAAAAATCCTGATGACGTCACCGTCATATCCTGCTGATGTCATAAGCATATCTGCCTACTGTGCACCTCCTCATATCCGGATGACGTCATCATCATGTTTGCAAATATCGGGGGATCTCCACAAGATGATCAGTGTTAGAAATATGACCCCCCCGGACCTTGATGACGTCATCATCATATCGACATCAGGATGATATTCGGAAGATAACCGGATATTTGGAAATATCATCCTGATGCACAAATATGATGCTGCACTGTAGCTCCACTATAAGATCGGGGTGATAGATGAATATGCCAGATATTTGAAAAGATCACCCCCCACTAGATAATGCACGAAGCCGACAGGTGGATATCTCCCTTCGAAAATATCATGATGCAGACAGGCAGAAAAGCGGATATCACCCTGACATAAGAATGACGTCAGCATCATTAGGATGATAAAACAATGAACATGAAGTGATACAACAACATCAGGATGATATTGACTAAGATCATCCTGACGTTCAAAATATGATGACCACGATGAAGATCGGGTCATACTTAGGACTTTGCAGCAATCATCATCAGGATGATCTTAAGTAAGATCACCCGATGTTAGAATATCACCCCAGCGAAAGATCATGCTGATAGAAAATATGATGACCCTCGTAAGCAACATCAGGGTGATGTCTGGAAATATGATGATGATGACCTCCTCCAAAGAAAATATGATGCTGATGTTAAAACATGCTGAGGAGGCCCAAAGACTTAGAACTTTTTAGATTTTTTGGGAAGGTGCCTGCATGTTTATATGCTTGAAAACTGACTGCTCATGCAGGCACCAACACAACCCATGCCTTTTCCTCCAATTTTAAATTGGACATGCACCCATGCTTCCCAATTTAAAATTCAAATAAAATGCAACCCATGCCTTTTCCTCTAATTTTAAATTGGGCATGTACCCATGCTTCCCAATTTAAAATTCAAATCAAATCCAACCCATACCTCCCATCCACCAAATCAATCTCATCCCTCCAATCTTCCCAAAGCCCAATCTTTACTATTTATTCCTCCTTAATCTAAGGACATCCCTTCTCATCCAATCTCATCATGACACTTGGCAAGCTCTCCTTGCTTGAGATCTCTCAAGCATCCTCATTCATTGATCTTTCAATCCTTGACCATCCAATCCCAATCCAAAAATCCTATAAATTGAGCCTCACCCCAAGCATTTTCAAGACTCCATGAATTATAAAGTTATGCTTTCCATATGAGGAGCAACCTACATCAAATTATCCAAGGAGCACATCCACACAACAAAGGTTGCATTGGGTAACTAGTCTTGTTTAGTTTCCTTTCTTTATGCATTCCTTTATGCTCAATCTGAGGTGTATTTGAAGGTGAATGAAGTAGGTTAATGTTGTTTTAGATTGTTTCTTGTGTTCATTTTCACATGCATACATTTAGCATGCCCGATGGGACCCTCACCACCCTAATCTAACATTTTTGTGAGTTTCTTGTCAAGTGTTGTCATGCAGGTTATAGTCGTGCCTACGTCTATGGATCAACACTTGTGCATCCTTTGTCAGTAGCTGTGTAACCTCTGTCAGTGATTGTGCAACCTCTGTTAGCGCATGTGTCCCAGATTGTAGTGCTTGTGTACTAATACATTCTATTTTGCAGGTTTATCCCAGTTTAGCGCCTATGTTCTATCAATCAGTGCCTAGGTTTTAAACATCATTTCACTTATTTCATGTCTTGCAATTTCACATCTAACGGTCATAATTGAGTTGATTGCATCTCTGACAAGTCTTAATAGCCTATTTTGTAGATTTAACACTTTATTTTGTAGGTTTCTCATCTGGTTGTAGGTCACCCATCATCTCAACATCAGATCAACACTTTTGCAGTCTAAATCAGTGCATGTGCAGTCAGATTCAACACCCCTGCACTCAGGTATGTGTTTCAGTGCCTGTATCTTAGCTTTTAGCATATGTGTCTTAGCTTTTGGCACTTGTACTAAAGCTTTTAGCACCTGTGTCATAGATTTTAGTGCCAATGTCTGTTTTAGCACCTATTTCATATATATCAACACCTATGTCTGTTTGTCAGCACTTGCATCATACATTAGTGCTTGTGTCATAGATTTTGGTGCCTATGTCTGTTTTAGCACCTATTTCATAGATATCAACACCTGTGTCTGTCTATCAGCCTTTGCATCATAGATCAACACCCACGCAGTCTTTGTCAGTGCCTGTGAAGCCTTTGTTAACACCTGTGTAGCCTCTGTTAGCACTTGTGTCTGTTTCAATCCTAATTTTTGATCTAACATATTTTCTTGGAATAACTTTGGTGATTGCAACACTTTTTGATTGTCTAAGGCATCTTTGAGACTACTAATTAATCCTTTGTGGTTGCAGCCTCGCTTGTCAAAGAACCTAGCATCTTTTTTCCACTAATCTAGGAACATTTATTTTTGGGGATAAAAAGAACTTGTTTACTTTATTTGGGATCAATCAAGGTGTATGCTCTCCCCTCACACTTCGCATGATATTGGGGATAAAAAAACATTGATTTGATCTAATCTTTGTTATCTTTGTTCATCTTGGTGTGTATGCTCTATCCTCACGCCATTTGGTGATCTTAGAGATCAAAAACACCTTGGATTCTTTCCTCTAGGGGGCCTTCCTTGGATTTCATCCCCAAGGGGACGACCTCAACACTTGTGTTCCGGTGGGGTATACAAATTTGGAAGAGAATCGAAAGACTCTTCCATTGGGGGACATTTTTTGTTTGGGCAAACTTGCAAGAAATTTATACCCTGCAAAGGGGAGAGTGGGTTACCCTCTCTCACCACACAATTAGACATACCCCTCATCTCACGAACATAGGCCTCACACACCTTGTGTGTATCAAGGATATCACCTAGAAGCTCGTACATCCTAGCTTAAGACCCTTCGGCCGTCATTCCTTGTGGTGCACTATTGCAGTAGGAGGGGAAGATGCTCACATGTACTGTCATACTTGAGATAGGGTCTACTTTGGGAAAGATGAAAGTCTCCAAAGTAAGGGGTATAAGGTGGTACATGACCTTATATTCCCTATCTATCCAATCTATGGCATTATGGTATTAATGGGGGTGGGAATCACTTCTCTATTTTGAGTTGGGATTGGCCCGAGACCATTCATGAGATCCATAAGATATGTCACACCTATTTTACTAAATCTAGGGTGTTGGTGTGTTTGGCATGTATTCATCTTTGAAACTCATGAATCCCCTTAATCCAAATCAACTCCAAATCCTTTGCAAGAATTGTACATGTATCTTAATCACCCATCCTAATCCTTGTCCAAATCATCCATTTTCCTAATCGAAATCCAAATAATCCATTTTCCTCTTAATCCACATTATCCTAATCCAATTTATTCCTAATCCACCTTATCTCAATCCAATTCTTCCTAATCACTCATCTAATTATCCAATTTCATCCTAATCATTATCCTAGTCATCCAAATCATTCTCCTAATCCATCATCATTGGACCCTAATCCAAATAAATTTACCAAGTCAAGACAAGGTCCTAATCCTAATCCATTATCCACCTCATCTATTTCCCAAACATCACCATTATCCTAATCAATTCCCATCAATTGAGATTAACCCAATCCCACAATTTGAGCTTAATCAAGTCTCTCTTAATCCACATCATAATCCACTTTCCCTATCCACTAATTCTTCTAATTCACTCAAACCCCCTTAATCCTTAATGATAATCCATCTTCACCATCCAACCCTAATCCATTCCATACCTAATCTTAATCCAACCATCTCCCTAATCAAACCTATCACCCAATCCTTATCCATTCCATCCCTAATCTTAATCCAACCCATCTCCCTAATCAAACCTATCATCCATCCTAATCCAGTCCCATCAATTATCCTTAATCAGTTCATCCATTAATCCCCCTAATCCTAACCCCATTATTAAGATTAATCCACTTTCATACAAATTCCAACTTCATCTAATCATCCCTCATCCTAAATCAATCTATTAGGACTAGAAAAAACTCACATTTTTCACTAGCCACCATCCCTCACATACCATGGAAATTTGCCACATTTTGATTATATGATCAACACTAATTGTCAAAATTTGTGTGACAAGATCGATTTTATAGCCCATGATAATTGATGATTCCATAAATATGGCCTTTAAGATAAGCAGTTCCCTGATCACAGTTGAGCAAAGAACTTTAAGAGCAATTGATCTTTATTGGGAAGACCATGTGCATGTCTTACCAATCAAATTATCTAATGAACATTTTTATGCAACAATTGGGAAGACACTACATAATGTTTCATCGATAAAAAACTCATCGGCAAAAGAAAGAAAGTCAGAGTGAAATTTTTTAAATCAGACCGATCTTAAGCATCATACCGATGGACACAGTTTTGGCAAGAGATATATGTACTCTCGCCAATAAGTCAAGACACTAGTTGTGTCGGAGTGACTTATATCATCAAAATGAGTTTTTCATATCTTCCTAACTATACAAGTCACTTTGATGAGAAGGAACTGAAAAGTTTCGGTGAGAGTCCCATTGATGTATCTCAATGAACAAAAGCTATAAAAGAAGACTATTGGGGAGACTAAGTACATCGGGAATGCATTCTATTTTCTTAACGATGGTACATGTTAACTTGATAAAGATGTAAATAAGGATTATTTGTTGATAAGACTCTTGGAGATGCCTAAAAGGGTTTATAATGATCCAGATCACTCTGATATTGGATAAACTTGACGATGCTCTCCCTGAAACACTGAGATTTGAAAAATAAGACAAAAGGGAATTTTAGTAAGAATACTGAAATATCTTCCCGATTGAACAAAAGAACTAAAGAGACACTTCGTATCACGGAGACATTTAATTGGTCTTGACGATTAGCTATGAATGTATAAACAAAAGATGGCACCAAATGAAACACACGGATTGGCCTGAGATTAGAAGAGGTTCACCGATACAAGGCAATTGCATCGCTCTGACATTTTGAAATCTGAGAAACCTGCTGCATTCAATTCCAGTGGCCAGCATTAATGGTTGCTTGAACAAACCTTATTTGAACATTTTTGATTAGGGATTTAACCAAAAGAAATCTTCAAGGGTTGCAGTGGAGAAAACGGGGAATTGACCCAAGGTTGAGAAATTTAGGATGCCGGTGACATACAAGTAAGCATACCAGATTTCCCAACTACTGATAAATTTTAATTCAATTCTGTTGTCTGGTAGAGAAATAAAATGGAAGGTCCTGTGAAAGCAAAAAATAAGAAACAACAAGGTGAAACTAGCCAACCCAAAAGTAAGAAACAAAAAACTGAAACAAGGAGGGAAAAAACATAGGAATGAAAACTTAATCAGGACCTTATTGATCAATTGCCTAGTTTGGGACCTAAATCTCGAAGGACTGCACAATTCAGGGTGGATGTGGAAAAAATAGAGGACAAATGCAAACATATAGAGAATGTGTGGACTCCCATTAGGGGATATGAACAATTCATTACTGTCAAAGAAATATATTTGAACCCATTTGCAACCCTTGGACTTTTAATTTGGGGAAATTAGTTGTTACTGATGTCTTTGTAAATATAGATCTTATAAAACTTATGGTAAAGCATTATAACCCAACCCTTAAGGCCATTTGTAACTTGCAAGGAGAGCCTTTCATACATGTGTCCAAAAATGCGTTATGTGAAGTTTTTAACCTGGATGACACATGTGGTGAGCCCATAGTACATGCGGATTTAGAGAAGGAATACTGGAGGATGGACACTACTTATAAAGGATGGAGATTTCCATTACACATGCCTAGACAAGATGGAAACTTAGTGCCACTTGAGGGTAATGATGGGCCTCCCTTTCATGTCGATTTATTTGAGCCTTATTTGAAGTATACCTACTATTCAGTAGGTTAGGTATTAGGAACAGAAGTCCCTGGGTTTATGTCTATGGGGCCAATGGTAATTTCTGTAGACATCCAATGTCATAATGCAAGAGCCTTTAATTATGCTGCACACATTTCTAGAGGAATTGATTCAGGATTGATGGCTATCAAAAATGGTTCTCCTGCAATGTCTTTCAAACATTATTCATCTCTTATGCATGTGATACCATACTATGGACAGGAGTTAGGGATGTGGCCAAAGGAATTGAGAATTACTCAATTGATAAAGAGGGCCAGCCACTACCAATACAACTGTGGACCTCTATTTGGGATAGATTTGTAAATTCTAGTTATGTGCATTTTGAAGAGTTCTTTATCAAAACACTGTACAGATTTTATGGTTATCCATGTGATTATTCTTTATCTGATGAGATCAAAAGGTTTTTAAGGCCCAAAGATTTCAATGGACCACCAAATCTGAATCATAATTGGGGAGATTGGTACTGTTTCCTTGACTCCACCATGATCAGAGTTTATGGGTTTGAAGATACACCTTTTCTATTGCTTAAAACTATGCCAGATAGAATTGCATACCTGGAAATTGTCAGGCAGCTAGATTATTCTAATGTTATGAATTTGAGTGCTTGTGACAAATAGTCATTCATGCCTAGCACATTGTGTTTTGGAGATTTTACTGTACTATCAAAAGAAGGGTATGACCTTATTTTGGACAAATTGTCACACTTCAATATGAGGAGAACAACATCGAGAAAAAGATTTGATCCTGAAGGTTTTATTGATTTTGCAAGAAAGAAAGAAAATTTGAGTGGATATGTTCATATTCCATATCCTCACGATGATAATATCAAGAAAATGGAGGAAGCAGAGCCTGATTTGGCTATTGATGAATATAATCGAGAAGTTGAACAGAAAATGAGGGAGACACAAGAGAGGGAGGTGTTATCTTCTGATAGTGAAGGGTCCTCTGATGAAAGTAGATCCCAAGGCCAACCTAATAAAATCCCCAAACTGATAATTGAGGAATACAAGCCTCCAAACAGAGAACAAGATGTTGAGGAAACATCTGATACTGATGCTAGGCAGTTGGCTTATAAATCTTTTCTCAGATGATCATTTTATTCAGTCTCCTGAGTTGAAATCTTTCTTGTACAAACACAAAGGCAAAGCAATTAGGGTATCAGCTTCAGATATTACACCAAGTAATGAAAAACAATTGTTGAATACTTTGAAAATAAATGTTTAAAATGAAATGAAAAATATGACTCCAGAAAAAGGAAGAAAGTTATTAGAGGAGTCTGGTTGATGATCTTCCCTAGTTTGGATTTAAAGTCTACTTTAGTTTTTGATAGCTTTTAACATAATGATGATGCCACACATAAACTCAGTCCAGAAGGTGTGACAGAGGTATATACATGGTCAAAATATAACCCTGATGAGAATTCTCTTATGATCTGGGCCCTGTACCCTCCACACAAGAAGCTTGTAATTATTGATACAGAGAAGGCATTCAGCTATGTAATGACACTAAAAGTAGGTGAAACTGATCCTATGATCACAACAAATATTGGCATTAATGTAGCCAAGCTAAACAAGGCACATATTCAAATGCTGATCAAAGAAAGGGATATGTATAAATTGAGTTGTGAAAGAATGCATAAAGAAAATGATTTTTTAAGAGATTCAGTTCCTACCAAAATGTTAACTCAAGGGGAAATATCCCATACAAAGGACAAGGGTGAAGCATCACAGGTGAACGTTCAGATAGTCTAGGCTAGGTTTGATGCACTTTCTACAGTGTTCCAAAAAAGATATGCTAATATGATGATATGGATGAATAAGTTCTGAGTTACTTATTCCAAAAATCACACTGCTCTCCAAGAAGATAGAAGGTTAACTGACAAACTTCAAGAAAAGCTCCAAGAAATACAGAATAGAGACACTCTTGATGATGGGGCCATTACCAATGCCAAGGACTTGATCAGGAAACATATAGATTTTCATGAGAAACTTCAAGCAGAGGTTAAGGAATTCATTGATGCTTCCAAGGAAGGAGTTCCTGCATTGTTTAGTGGTAACAAAAATTTGAAAATTCAGCAAGAATGGATGAAGGAATGCCAACTGATCCTACAGAAAGCCTTGGAAGTAGCTAAAAGTGAAGATCCAGCATTGGGAGAGGGGAAAAGATGATTACTATGGAGTTCGCGGCAAAGAATGTTGTGGAGTGTGTCGATACCCATTTAAGTAAAAAATACTTGGATCATGTTACTCAAGTCCATTTATGGCTCATTACAGTTTAATGATAATTTGTAATTATTAATTAAAATCCCAAAAGACACTTACGAAGAGGTGCATCCTCTTCAAGTTATAGCTATATAAGTCAGAAGAGTAGGAATGAGAAATCATCATTACCATTTTCATTTTTTAGGTAAAGCATTAGTAAAATAAAGATTACACCCATTTCCTCCATCCATTCCCATATCTCAGAAACATATGCAATTATTTTGAATATTTTGAAGCAATATAATAGAGCAAAATGTTCTTGAATGGTGATTTATTTTTAGTGTTCAGCTGTTGTGATTGAGTTTCATGATTATATGCTGTTGTACTGTCTCCAAAGTGGTTCTTTTAAATTATTCAAATTCATGTAATTTGTCGCAACACATTTGTTGTTGGTGTGTGGTTATCTTGATTGATTTCTAGTTAGAGTGAATTAAAATTCCTTTCAAGTAATCTATTTTGATTGGTTCTTGCCAAGGATTAAAATCCTCTTGAAATAGTTGTTGTGATTGGTTTCCCTCAGACTGAGAATTAAAAGTCCCTTCTTGAGATCATAGTAGTTTAGGAGAATATCACTGGGATTGTTAAAGAAAAGTACAGTAACTTACATACTTGCACGTTTCTACAAGCTGCAAACATTCCAAGTGCCCAACAAGCTAGAGTTAAGCTACAAATTAGACCCACCTATCCTACACATCTGCCTCCATAATCATCATCCATCCATTGACTCCATCCACCCAATAGTTTAGGCACTAATCAATTTTAGAACATTTTATCCAAATCTAATTTTACATTCTTGATACTTCAACCATCTTTAGGAACTAGTTAGTAAGATCTGCATCTACCTCACATCTGTGTGCCATAGTGAGTAGATTGCCCAAGTTATGGTCCATTAGCCTTTCAAATCTACTTTACTACTCAGGTACACCTACCTAGGCCTAGCAGAGCCTAAAGAGTAGGGGGTTTTCAATTACATAAACCCTGTTCAGTTGGCCAAAATGTATCAAGAGACTGGCACCCTCTTGTGGTCTAAAAACTTACATTTTGAGACCCAACACAATCATCCATCATTCCTCTATCCATCCATAATCAAAATCTAATTCTAATCCTTAATCTAAAAACCATCATTTACAAATCAAAATTGGCTAAGGGCTTAACCTCTTTCAACCTTCTCCAAATCCTAATCATCCTCCATCCAATTTCATCCAAATCCTAATCATTTTCCTCCAAATCACTATCCAAAGGGTCCTTTGCCTAATCTAAAATCAACCCCAACCAATCCAAATCTAGTCAAGTGTCATATATCGTTGACCTTGACTAATCAAATCAAATCAAATCCATCCTAGCATCAGGTGTCATATATCATTGACCTTGATCAATCCAAATCCCAAATCATCCAATCCCAATTAATCCAAATAAATCCCCCTCTAATCCAAAATCAAAATCAATTTCATCAAGTCATCCTACAACACATCATCCCAAATCCAAATCCAATCATGACTTCATATCTTTTTGATGATGATGTTGTTGACCAAGTTAAACTCAAAGTCCTTGATGAAATCATTGCAAGTAAGCTTACCATAAATCATGCTGGCCCATCCATAAACATGCAAGCACCTTATGACTATGCATTCGCTAGCACAAGCTACGCTCTCACGCCTAATTTCATATCCTATGGTCATCCTTATGCTACCCTTGATAGGGGAAACCCATTCTATCCTCCATCCATCCCCCAACATCCATCCTCATATGAAATCCCCATCACCTCTACCCCTTATCCAGATCCTTCTTATCCTTATTGCACTTATCCAAATCCATCCTCTCCTTATCCAAATACATCCTCTCCTTAGCCAAATCCACCATCTCCTTATCCATCAACCTTGCCATCTACTTCATCATCCAATCCACATCACATTCCATCAGCCAAATCCTCTTCTAACTCCAAATCATCCTTTCTCCAAGGACTCCTCACTAAGAGTGTTGAGAAAAATCACAAAAACAAACTTGTGGAGTCACTCCATTCCACTCCCCCCCAAACACCTCAATGTGTCGTTGATGACCCCACCATCCACCTCACACCCATCCAAACTAAACCATCATCCATCCTATCCAAAAAATATTCCACTGCTCCACCCACCTCGTCCAAGGAGCCTGTTCAAATAATTGAAACTACATGCTTCTCCCCCATCATACCATCCATGCAAACCCAACTATGTCAATAGCCTAGTCCAAAGCATGTCGAAACATCCACCCCCATCCTAATCATGATCCAAGCCTCCCAACTCATCACAATCCCAAACCATCTCCTATTGATCCCCCATACCCCCATTAATCCTTTATCATCTCCCATTGACCCTTCACCATCACCTATCAACCCCATCCCAAACCCATCATACTATCCTCTTGGTCTCGCTACCTTCCTTCATGGTGGTTCTCTTGGAGGAGAGGAACAACTTTCTTCCACCACTCATTCCCCTCCATCTAATAATGGACTCATGTCTTGTTTCCAAAGTAACAAACATCCCATCGCACATCGTATGCTCCAACACATGAGCTATCATGGTAAAGGTCTAGGCCTTCATGAAAATGGCATTTTGGAGCCCATCCATGTCAAAATCCATCTACGTGCACATGGACTTGGGTATACATCCCAAGGAAAACAATCCAAACATGTTGGTACCACCCATGCACCTCTCAAATTCATTTCTTCCAAACCCAAACCCGGTGCATCTCATCTCACCTCCAAAACATATGCTGCCATTCCTCCTCCTCCATCTTATTTCATCCATCAATCCAAAAAGCATGTGACCATACATCTCCCTAAATCCACACTTCCTCCACTACTCCCAACTCCTAATATCCCCATCCTCAAATGCCCTTATCCCTCCATCCTTAATATCCCCATCCATAAATCCTAATCCCCCAAAACTCCTAATCAAGATCAACTAAAGCACACACCGTCCAAGAATGAAGCTTCCACCAAATCCACAGGATTCAAAAACCACAATTTGGATGCCTCCCTACATAAAGCACAAAATCTGCAAAAGCCTAAAGAGTATCATGTCATAGGGAATCGATACACAACATCCAAGAAAAATCCATCTAAAAGGCTACATAGCCCACTCCCCCAAAAAGAAAAACAAAATGGTGTGGGTCCCTAAAAAAAGTGATAAATCCAAGTGGAGCATCCAACTCTCCCTCCATCCCCACATCCCAAAAATCTTGCCCCCCATCAGAAAATCATAAAAATATAAAGTTCATTTGGGTCCCTAAATTCCCAAATCGGCAATCCCAAAATCCCCCTTCCCGATCCTGCCAATCCATCATGAATACCAAATCCCCATTACGCCCCACTCCCCTTCCAAATTCAAAGTTAGCTATTGTGCCTTTTCATGCTTAGATCTACATGTGAGTTCCAATAGGCTTGACTTGTATGAATAGATCTATGTGCTGGTTCCAATAGGCTCAGACTTTTTATCGAGAACCTAGAAAAAACCCAGGAAAACCCATAAAAGGATTTCTACGATCGCCTTCTATTTTGGCAAGATTTTCAATGCATTCTTCCCTATAAGAAAAAAATAGCCCCCAAATTTAACTGTCTCGTAATATGGTTAAGTTTATAGATGATTCATAGGTTTTGCCATCTTTAAGATACAATGACATAGTTTGTTTTACGTGAAAATGCTCCGTTTAAAAACCTCTTGTGTAAACGCTTATACAAAAAATGCCACCGCACATAACAAATCTAATTCTAATATAATACATATAGTGTTTTTAGAAAAAAATACTCAACAGTAATTACTGAACTAGGAAATAGAATACCAAATTGGCTCTGATACCATATAGGAGTGCACCAAGATATTTTGGATCAAATGTCTGTACCAGTTCAAGCCATGAGTGTCAAGCAATTGTACACTCTTTCCTGCAAGTTATATTAAAAACATAGAAAGTAAAAGAAATATAGAAACATGAAACACATCCAATAGCATGAATTGATATTAGCTCACGAAATGGAGATGTACATATATAGCAGAAAGTAAGTACAACTGCCACCTAGAATAGTGGTGAAGGAGCCTAAGAATAGGCACATACCTCCCACTAACTAAGCCTGGTGGCATGTGAACTCCACAAGACTAACATGCTAACTCCATGAGACTAGCTAGCTAACTTCACGTGACTAGCACACCTAAGCAAGCTTAACTCCAAATGTAGGAGTAATCCATGCATAATCCATGTGTAGGAATAATCTACAATAAACAATAAAGATAAATAATATCCTACACTAACAAGTTGTTGATACAAATGAGGAATTTCAACCTAAAAATTTAAGTCAAGGGTGATTTGGAAGGAGGCTTGAAGAGAATTTGAGGGGCTTGACCAAATATAGATTATTCTAGCTCTCATATTTGAATTACAAGTGTTAGTAACAGTTTAGTTTACAAATTAATTTGCATATTGAATTATTGCATTATTTAAAAATTAGTTATTTACAACAAGGAATGCAATTAATTTCTAGTTTAATACTTGTAAGAATGGGGTGTACTCTTAGATAAATGGGAATATAAATTGCCACTCTTAGTAGGGAATGAGATTGATTTGCAATTTAAACTTCCACTAACAATTGTAAGAAATGGGTGCATGTGTAGGTTGAAATACATAATGTGTATTTCAACCTCACTTTGCTTTATCAAGATTTAATGAAACATGAAAGCCACCAACTGTTGTGGGTTCTATCAACATAACTAGCAGTTCGTCATGGCATGGTATGTTATTTCTAACGTATATTAAAATTATGATATGATGCCTTACACATATAATTTTGTATGGAGAATACTCGATGCCCCCACAATAACTGCTAACTTTGATGTTTCAACCTTGCCATGACAGAGTGGATGGTAGTTGTAGTCTTGTGCCCTATTTGATTCTTCCCACCTTAATAGTAGGAAGAAGGATATAGTGCACGATTAATTTTTTTTACATGAATTGAACTCTAGTTCATAGTTTCAACAAAATATGTAGGCAATGCACATTGACATAGAGTAAATAAACCTACCCAAAAGAGTTACAGTTGGTTGAACCTCATATTTAGCTTTCTATCATCTACATCTCATGAAGCTAGGGTTTGAGTCATTTGGAACTCCTTTTTGCATTCTAAAATTAAAATAAATGATGGTAATGCCTGAAGGCTGCACATATTTGAAGTGTTAGCTCCACATGTTATTAAGATGACTATGCTCATGGAAAATGACAACAAAAATGGGGGTAGACAAACTTTCCAACACCCAAGCCATAGAAGTAGATAGCTTTGAAATATCTTGATATGTCTTTTCTTGGGAGGGTTCTTGACATTTTCTTAAAAATATCATTTTTTCAAAATATGTTTTACTGTGACTTTGACCAAAATTTTCACCAATATATTGCAAATTTTTTGGTGATATATCACCGGTAATATCACAATAAATTATTATTTTTTGATATAAGCATTAGACATGTAATTTTTTGATCATTTTTATCTAGAACTTTTATAAATAGGTTATACGCCTTGAATGGTGTAAATAGATGTTAAGATTTCTAGGTGCCATTATTGTATAGCAGGTAGATCTATTGCAAAGGGGCAATGACAATTATTGTTGTTATTTCAAAAATGAATGTAGCTAACTATAGTTGTGAAGACACTTGGTACAATCAGGTTTAAAAACCTTCTAAATAGGGAACATGACTATTGTTATTATGATTAATGATTACCAACATTGACTTTGACAACAACAAACATTGTTATCATTATTTATGATTCGTGAGCATATTCATTATTTGACAAAACTACCAAATAATTATGCTATCCTTTGATTTGTCATTATTATTGTATCATAGATGTTAGTGCTACCATTTGTACTTATAAATGGATATTGTAGTCATTAGTTGAAAAAATTGTCAAATGATTATGCTATCCTTTGACTTGTCATTATTATTGTATCACAGATGTTAGTGCTACCATTTGGGTAAGTGCAAAAAGATGGGGGGCCAAAAAGTGGCCAAAAAATTTTGAAAAAAAATTTAGGCATAACGCGCTCGCGTTATGGCTTGGCAATGACAAGCCTAAGGCTCGTCATTGCCGAGCCATAACGCGAGCGCGTTATAACGCGAGCGCGTTATAACGCGCTCGCGTTATAAAGCGCTTCATATATAAAAAAAAAACGCTGTCATTTCATTTTAGTTCAATTCATTGTGAGTTTTTCCTCCGCCCGCGGCTTAAAACCCTTCAAAAACGCGCTCGCGTTCTACAAAACACCGTTCAACACAAAAGATTTGTCGATTCATCGCCGAAATGCCGCCGCGACGTCGAGCACGCCAAAGGGGTGAGTTATCTTTGTTTTTTTGTTTGAATTTCTTCCTAAATAGGTAGGTTTTGTGTTGATTTTTGATGCATATTTTATTAATTGTAGGAAATGTTAATGCACCTCCTCCTCCTCCTCAAAATCCTCAAAATCCACAAAATCTTGAGGAAGAAATACCTGCAGAACAACAACCTCCTCCATTCATTCCTCGACATGCCCCTGGAACACAAGATAATATAATGGGGGAAATTGAAAACAACAAAAAACAAATTGAAGATATAATTGCAAGGTTGAAAGATCCTTCCACTTCAACCTTGCATAGGTCCACGCTTGCCGAATCTCTTGAGTCTATGTTATCAAATGTAAATTCAATTAGCAAGCAAATAACTAGTTGGACTGATAAAAAGAGAGAGTTTAGAGATTACTATGCAGATAAATTGTCATATCAAGATGTCAAAAAATTACAAATTACAAAAGTAGACTTGTGTTCAATTTTCACAAACCCACAAACAAATCAACCTCCACCCATTACATGCAAGAGGTTCCCTATCCATTGGTGCAACAACCAAGCGATAAGGGACAATTTCGGGCAGAGGTGGTGGATGGTTTTTGACCATCCTCCATGCAATAACAATGAGGTCCCGCAATACTTTTTGAGGAAACTCTACTCCGAGTTTGTCCTCAGTAAAGTGCCAAACTATTTTAATATGCGGGACTTCCAGGGTAGAGGTGGGGGCTCAGCACAGGATAGACCAGGGGCACGTCTTGACCCACAGCGGGTAGTGAGACGAGTAATCAGCAGACCAGCCCACGAGCATGTTTCTATTCCTTCCATTGTGAAGGAGAGTGTTGAGGTCGATACACTGAGGTCGATTAGTGCCTTGACCCAGAGCATCATAGAGCATGCCGATCCTGCAACACAGAGTGGGTTGGGAGATAGTGCGAGGAGTAGGGTCCCACTGCATACTTGCCAGGCTTGCGGGTCAGCCTGTGGTTATGACCCCATGGACAGTCAGGACGCAGGTGCACAGGCTACATCTGCAGCTGAGCAGATGGCGATGACAGATACCCTCCTGAGTGAGACTTTCGGCCTTGATACTCAGGTAAATATTAGCAAGTTTATTGAATTTAATTTATTAAATTTTATTTTTGAAATACAAGATTAACTAATTTAAATTGATGATTTTAATGAAATTTCAGGGTCATAGCGTCGATGCAGTTTTCAGTGGTTCTCCACCTACATTTTTCACTAGATCATCTACTGTTGAGGTATGTAACTAATAAACAATTATAAATATTACATGTGAATAGCATCGTTATATGAATGGTATTCTAATTTCTGATTTTGGATGTTGAATAGGTTAACACTGTAGATTTCATGGCAACACCTGCCAGCGGTGGTGGACTTCAAAGCTTTACGGAGGTAATAAAATAAATAGTTTAATGAATGAATTGTACTTACTAAATTTTTGTATGTGATTTGTGTGTTTTATTGTGTGTACTTCCATGTTTAGATGAGCGTGTGTGTATGTTAGGAGCCATGATTTGTATCACTATTATAGTTTTCGTAATTGAATAATGTTGTTTTATTTCCAGATGATGCAGGCTGCGGATACACCTCCCCATGTTCATAGGGCAATGGAGCAGGGTGTGGCCTCTGCAATTCATAGCTCTATGGCATTGACAGGGGTATGAGGCAGATTAGTAAATTTCAATTTACATTCATTGTTATAGTTGTCTATTTTTGAAAAATCAAAAGATTATTGATTTGAAGTTTAATTTCTATCTGGATGGTTTCTATAGGACATGACATCACCAGGGCCTTTTCCTTCTACTGAGGCAAGCGAGCAGACAGATTATATGTTAGCGGTAAGTGATTATTTTGTTAAATGTTTCATTTTTTTATAACATGTAATTTCTATATATTAATATCTATACTTTTTTTTGTAACAGGTAAAGGTGCAGGAAGAACTAAATAGGAGAAGTAGCCCTCGGGTTCGTAGTAGACCACCCACATGCATGTCTCCATCCCCTAGAAGATCAAAGGCTGCTCGTGATTTATTCTCTTCACCAGCTAGAGGGGAATGACTTTTTATTGTGTTCCTCTGTTGTATGCCTATATGGCATTTGTGGACATATATTTTGTATTGTACATAGTTGACATTGTATGCCTATATGGCATTCTTGTAAGCCTATATGGCTATTTTGTATATATGTTATACTTATATCGACAGATATTGATGTATGCGTATATGGATATTTGGTTAATACAAATCTTTTTTATTGATGGCGTCCATACTTGCATTATAAATCCACTTTTGAATGGATATTTGTAGATGGCTACTTCAAATATTTAAAGTCTGATTGTATTACATAGGATGTTTGCATTTTCTTTGATAGGCTTGATAGGCCATGGATTACATGATGGTGTTTGATGGAAAAGTATGGTACTAGAAGACTCTAGTTCATTCTTAATAGGCTTGTGATTGATAATATCTTTGCATGATTGCACTTGATCTTGGAGCATGGGCATGTTGTTAGGATTTTGATTGCATTGTGATGTTTGATGGATAGGCATGGTGTAAGTGTAAGATACCCAACTAGTTCTACGAAAAATTTTCCTTACTTAAACACTTTTACTTGCTAACAATTCATCAACTACTTCAATAACATAAAGATATACATCAAGATAACTATTTGAATGAAACAACATTAGAGTTGGGTACTTGTCTTGTTACTTGATTCAATCAACTTGCAATGTCTTATTACATGGAAAATGCTTTCAATAGCATGAAGTACAACTCATTCAATGGAAATACAAGGACAGGCCTTGAAGCCTTGATGTTACAATGTCTTCCTTATTTGAGCAACATTTGAAGATTTGGAATGTTCAACTCATCACCTCACAAGGTAGGCGCATATTTGAAGGATTTACAGGTTTTTCTGACTTGGGCGCCAAGTTGAGGTGACCTCCTCCTGAAGTTGCGCCTTGTCAACATTAGGTGCCAATTAGAGTTTATGGATGCTCTGGATTGTTTCCAAGAGTAGGCGCCAAAACATCATCATTATGAAAGTGTTTTAAATGCTAGGTGCCCAAATCAGCCCTCTGGAGTCTAGGCGCTCCTTTCATGCATTCTGTGTTCTAGGCGCCAATTGAAAGGAGTGGAGAACAGGGCAAGCGCCTTCCAAACTAGGTGTTTCCTTGAGGTGACAAGGACTTAGAAAGTGCGCCTAAGGTGAGTGCCTTGAGTGAAAAGGTCTAACAAACATCTTTGAACCCCCTTTCAAGGTTAGGCGCATTCTGGAGGTGGAAACAAGTAGAAGGTGCGCCTTAGCTTCCTTTGTCAATTCTTGCAAGTCTTTGTTGATTAGGAAGGTGGAATGCTTCATTGTAGAATGAGCGCCTATCTTCTAATGTCCAAACTACTTCTTCTGGCTCACTCTGTGGCTAGGCGCCAGAGCTAAACTGTTCACACAAGGGAGTGCGCCTAGACTCACTTGATGTTTTCTTACTACTTCAACCCCTGGAAGATGTTCCAAGGTGTTCCCTTTTACAAGCACCTGACCTCCCAAGTTCCTTCATGTGCTATTCCTTGAAGGCGCCAAAACTGAGCTCCAGTGCCATGGGATTGTGCCTAACATCTTTGAAGAGTTTCTAAGCCTTTTGCAAGTTGATATCCCAAACTCATCTTCTAGGCGCAACAGGAGCTTTCCAAAGGAGTTTCCAAGTTTTAGATGCCAAGCGAGGTCATGGGTGAATGGAACTGCGCCTTAGGAGATGACTGGATCCTAAGCGTCAGTCTGGAGTTACAGTGGAATTGATATGCGCCTCAACTAGCTTAGGCGCCCATTTGAAGTGATTCCTTTAACACTTCTCTGTCAATCTCAACTGCTCAAGGATGATCTCCTAATCCAATTTTGATCCTCTGGAGATGCAAATAGCTTTACATTTCACTAGGTTCCATCAATGATGATCATCAACCAAAGCACATTTCAAAGGTGAGATAGGCAAGTGAGGCGCCAAACTAGTCCTTAAGACTTATCTCCTTCTATCAAGTCAATTTCAACTATGTGAGAGAGTTCTATTCTAGGCGCAAAATGGAAATGTTTCATCAATTGGTGCATCTTACAAAGCTCCCAATTCTAGGCGCCAGAGCCAAAGAGTTTTTCCCAACACATGCACCTGGGCTAGGAATTCACGTAAGAGACATCACTTAGCTTTAAAACTTTCAATCTATAGCCATCTGGGCTAGGCGCTCCAATGGAGGATCCTTGAACTCATGCATTGGCGCCTTCTAGTTCTAGGCACCCATTTTGGATGATTCATCCTGATACTAGCGCCCAAAATGACTAGACTCTCTTCATTATCCAATTCACTTAGAAGACTCAAGTTGGAGACTTAGTTGTCTATCCATGTTCTCCGGAAGATTCATTGTACCTCTATGCACTATCTCCTTCAAGGCGCACATTTAGCTCCAAAACGCAAATTTCCATCATCAACCCATCAAGGTACATCATCTTCCCTTTGTATCCCCTTCAAGGCGCAGACATTCACTTCTTCACACTCAAACTCACTCTCTGGCGCCAGAATAGGTGTATAACTTCAAATAAGGCGCTAATCTTAGGTTTCTAAGTACTTAGTTTGATCTTAAGGCTATCCTTCCTCTAAGCACTCTCTTCAACTCCCTCACTGAAGGCCCTCTATAAGTTTGGGCGCATTTCATCCCAAGGCGCTTCAACATCATCCAAGGCGCAAATTCACTCTCCAAGACAAGGTGCAAAAAACCCTATCCTAAGGCGCTCAAATCTTGCTTCTAGACCTAGGCGCACAAACATGAGATTAAGGATCATTCTGGCCACCATCACTTCCCTAAAGGCGCAAAATTGGTGTAGATACATTCCATTTATTAAGGATCATTCTGGCGCCCAAATCTTGTCAAAGCAAAGGATCAATAGGTTCTCTCTAAGGCGCACTCCAGGGTTTGATCTTGCAAGACTTCTCACGTCAAAATTTTGACCAAGACACTCAAGGCACTAGTCTTTATCATCTAACCCTACAGTGCACTTACTCATTATGATATACTCCTCAACTTTGTATTCAACCTTGCCCAAGGCGCATATTCACTATAAGGCATTCTCACGTTGTCAAGGCTCAGAGGGCTTCAACTTGCTAAAGGGTAGAGGTCTAGGCGCATATCTGACTTGAAGCTCAAGGCGCTCCAACCCTCTTGCTCTGGAATTCCTTCTAGGCACTAAGTGACTTCTCCAATTCCTTGAAAACATTTGAAGTGTTTTACCTTCTCAAGGTGCTCCTTCGAACTTGACTCCAAGGTGTTATAATCTCAAAGGTGCTGACATCATCTCAACCAAAGGCGCTCAATGATTCATCCCATATCTAGGTGCTAAAACACTTAATCAACCAAGTCATTCAAGGCGCCATTTAGTAAACTCATCTTCCATGATATTCCTATCAAGGCGCATATCACTTCTCTCATGGGCTTTAGGCGCTCAGTTGAGTGTTTCAATACTATTTAGGTGCCAAATTCATTTTAATGCACCAAACACAAAGAGCTTTCAAACACTGGGCGCTCACAAAGAGTCTTCCAACCTTGGGCGCTAAATTAGGTCTTTGCAACTATCCAAGGCGCATATCTTCGTTTGAACAACTTATGGTGCCAAGACAACTTCTCATTAGGGCGCTCAAAACACTTGTGTTTACATTTGAAGTGCTTTACCTTCTTAAGGTGCTCCAGACTAACCTGACTCCAAAGCGCTCCATCATCATCCTTAAGGCGCTAAAAACATCATCCAACTCCTTAAGGCACTTCACTGTGAAAGTCTGAAGGCGCTCTACCTAGACCTTTCCCCTAGGCGCCAGAACTCCTAAGCACTCACCAGATAACTCTCTTCTTCAAGGCGCAAATCTTCCTATACTATGATTGCCTCTGAAACGCCGATTAACGTGATGTGAGGGTGCAAAGGCTACTCCAATCCTCAGTGAGCGCCTAGTTTAAACAAGGAGAAATAAAGCATTCAAAACTATCCAAACGATCATCCCCTTCCTAATGTCTTCACTGCTCCAGAAAACCTTGGCCAAAATGACACATAACAACTCCTATGAGCGCCCTTATGCCCTAGGATCATCTAGTTTGTGCGTCTTGTAATGAGTAGTTCATGTAAGTTTGGAATGACCGCCTTGAATAAGTGTAAACTAGCCTAGAGAAGGGTATGTGCGCCTTGAGCATTCCAGAGATAACTGTGCGCCTAGAACAATATGAGTGCTCATGATGATGATTAACGCCTTGATGAGACTATGAGCGCCTTGTTCAGGAGATACCTTGTTTGATCATAAAATGCACCTTGAGTCTTGAAGGTTTTGAGCGCCTAGGTGATTTGGATGTTGGGATGTTGGTATGCGCCCAAGATTGAGGTAAGTGAGCGCTTGTAATGGAGGAGAGCAATGAGATGAGGTTTAGCGCCTCCAAGTAAGGTCAGAGGTGAGGTTAGAGGTGAAATGCGCCTTTGGACCATTCTGGCGCCTTGGATGAAGAACCTATATCTTGAGCCCAAGAGGTAAAATTTGTGCCTTAGTGGATTTGGAGAGTTACAGAGATTAGAGAAAAGCGCCTTGAAGACAGAGTTGTTCAAGGCGCATGTGTGATTTGGTCAAAAACAGGCGCCTAGAGTGAATAGGCTTTCATCCTGACTTAATACACTGCCTCCTTCTGACGATTTTTGGGGCAGCAGAAAACCTTTCACCACGGGCAAATGCCTCAGAGCTATAAAAAACTGAGAGAGGTTATTGTAGAGGCACTCTACGTGATCCCGTTGCCTCAGACGGAATGTTTCTAAGTGACACGGTTTTTGAGTAACATCTCGTCAAAGATTGCTGCCTTTTTGCACTTTGGACTCTTCAGGGATATCGTCGGTACAATGTAGCTCCGACTGTTTCGACATGTTTGGGTGAGAAATAGGACCATGCCTAGCATAAATGTACCCATTCGGACGCGTTGGAACAGTCAGTTTGGTCGCATCAGGAGCAGGACGAAAGTTACACCCCTTTGCAACTTTACACTGCCTCCTTCTGACGATTTTTAGGGCAACAGAAAACCTTTCACCACGGGCAAATGCCTCAGAGCTATAAAAAACCGAGAGAGGTTATTGTAGAGGCACTCTACGTGATCCCGTTGCCTCAGACGGAATGTTTCTAAGTGACACGATTTTTGAGTAACATCTCGTCAAAGATTGCTACCTTTTTGCACTTTGGACTCTTCAGGGATATCGTCGGTACAATGTAGCTCCGACTGTTTCGACATGTTTGGGTGAGAAATAGGACCATGCCTAGCATAAATGTACCCATTCGGACGCGTTGGAACAGTCAGTTTGGTCGCATCAGGAGCAGGACGAAAGTTACACCCCTTTGCAACTTTACACTGCCTCCTTCTGACGATTTTTGGGGCAGCAGAAAACCTTTCACCACGGGCAAATGCCTCAGAGCTATAAAAAACCGAGAGAGGTTATTGTAGAGGCACTCTACGTGATCCCGTTGCCTCAGACGGAATGTTTCTAAGTGACACGGTTTTTGAGTAACATCTCGTCAAAGATTGCTGCCTTTTTGCACTTTGGACTCTTCAGGGATATCATCGGTACAATGTAGCTCCGACTGTTTCGACATGTTTGGGTGAGAAATAGGACCATGCCTAGCATAAATGTACCCATTCGGACGCGTTGGAACAGTCAGTTTGGTCGCATCAGGAGCAGGACGAAAGTTACACCCCTTTGCAACTTTACACTGCCTCCTTCTGACGATTTTTGGGGCAGCAGAAAACCTTTCACCACGGGCAAATGCCTCAGAGCTATAAAAAACTGAGAGAGGTTATTGTAGAGGCACTCTACGTGATCCCGTTGCCTCAGACAGAATGTTTCTAAGTGACACGGTTTTGGAGTAACATCTCGTCAAAGATTGCTGCCTTTTTGCACTTTGGACTCTTCAGGGATATTGTCGGTACAATGTAGCTCTGACTGTTTCGACATGTTTGGGTGAGAAATAGGACCATGCCTAGCATAAATGTACCCATTCGGACGCGTTGGAACAGTCAGTTTGGTCGCATCAGGAGCAGGACGAAAGTTACACCCCTTTGCAACTTTACACTGCCTCCTTCTGACGATTTTTAGGGCAACAGAAAACCTTTCACCACGGGCAAATGCCTCAGAGCTATAAAAAACCGAGAGAGGTTATTGTAGAGGCACTCTACGTGATCCCGTTGCCTTAGACAGAATGTTTCTAAGTGACACGATTTTTGAGTAACATCTCGTCAAAGATTGCTGTCTTTTTGCACTTTGGACTCTTCAGGGATATCGTCGGTACAATGTAGCTCCGACTGTTTCGACATGTTTGGGTGAGAAATAGGACCATGCCTAGCATAAATGTACCCATTCGGACGCGTTGGAATAGTCAGTTTGGTCGCATCAGGAGCAGGACGAAAGTTACACCCCTTTGCAACTTTACACTGCCTCCTTCTGACGATTTTTGGGGCAGCAGAAAACCTTTCACCATGGGCAAATGCCTCAGAGCTATAAAAAACCGAGAGAGGTTATTGTAGAGGCACTCTACGTGATCCCGTTGCCTCAGACGGAATGTTTCTAAGTGACACGGTTTTTGAGTAACATCTCGTCAAAGATTGCTGCCTTTTTGCACTTTGGACTCTTCAGGGATATCGTCGGTACAATGTAGCTCCGACTGTTTCGACATGTTTGGGTGAGAAATAGGACCATGCCTAGCATAAATGTACCCATTCGGACGCGTTGGAACAGTCAGTTTGGTCGCATCAGGAGCAGGACGAAAGTTACACCCCTTTGCAACTTTACACTGCCTCCTTCTGACGATTTTTAGGGCAACAGAAAACCTTTCACCACGGGTAAATGCCTCAGAGCTATAAAAAACCGAGAGAGGTTATTGTAGAGGCACTCTACGTGATCCTGTTGCCTCAGACAAAATGTTTCTAAGTGACACGATTTTCGAGTAACATCTCGTCAAAGATTGCTGCCTTTTTGCACTTTGGACTCTTCAGGGATATCGTCGGTACAATGTAGCTCCGACTGTTTCGACATGTTTGGGTGAGAAATAGGACCATGCCTAGCATAAATGTACCCATTCGGACGCGTTGGAACAGTCAGTTTGGTCGCATCAGGAGCAGGACGAAAGTTACACCCCTTTGCAACTTTACACTGCCTCCTTCTGACGATTTTTGGGGCAGCAGAAAACCTTTCACCACGGGCAAATGCCTCAGAGCTATAAAAAACTGAGAGAGGTTATTGTAGAGGCACTCTACGTGATCCCGTTGCCTCAGACGGAATGTTTCTAAGTGACACGGTTTTTGAGTAACATCTCGTCAAAGATTGCTGCCTTTTTGCACTTTGGACTCTTCAGGGATATCGTCGGTACAATGTAGCTCCGACTGTTTCGACATGTTTGGGTGAGAAATAGGACCATGCCTAGCATAAATGTACCCATTCGGACGCGTTGGAACAGTCAGTTTGGTCGCATCAGGAGCAGGACGAAAGTTACACCCCTTTGCAACTTTACACTGCCTCCTTCTGACGATTTTTAGGGCAACAGAAAACCTTTCACCACGGGCAAATGCCTCAGAGCTATAAAAAACCGAGAGAGGTTATTGTAGAGGCACTCTACGTGATCCCGTTGCCTCAGACGGAATGTTTCTAAGTGACACAATTTTCGAGTAACATCTCGTCAAAGATTGCTGCCTTTTTGCACTTTGGACTCTTCAGGGATATCGTCGGTACAATGTAGCTCCGACTGTTTCGACATGTTTGGGTGAGAAATAGGACCATGCCTAGCATAAATGTACCCATTCGGACGCGTTGGAACAGTCAGTTTGGTCGCATCAGGAGCAGGACGAAAGTTACACCCCTTTGCAACTTTACACTGCCTCCTTCTGACGATTTTTGGGGCAGCAGAAAACCTTTCACCACGGGCAAATGCCTCAGAGCTATAAAAAACCGAGAGAGGTTATTGTAGAGGCACTCTACGTGATCCCGTTGCCTCAGACGGAATGTTTCTAAGTGACATGATTTTCGAGTAACATCTCGTCAAAGATTGCTGCCTTTTTGCACTTTGGACTCTTCAGGGATATCGTCGGTACAATGTAGCTCCGACTGTTTCGACATGTTTGGGTGAGAAATAGGACCATGCCTAGCATAAATGTACCCATTCGGACGCGTTGGAACAGTCAGTTTGGTCGCATCACGAGCAAGACACCAAAAATACAAAGGTTGCTTTGTGCAACTTGACAACATTGACACTTTTTTGCAACATGACTCAAAGACTCAAACTGACCCCAAATGACTCAAAGTGACTTAAAATCACCTTGATTATAGAGGTCAAGGCGCTCCTTATCATTCATTCATTATGAGCGCCTTGGGAGAATGGTATATAGGTCATCATCATGATTGGGCGCCCTGGATCCAGAGTGTTGGAGAGATCATCAAATGGTGTCTAGTAGGGTGAGTTATGAGTTTGGTCGCATCAGGAGCAGGACACCAAAAATGCATAACATGATGATGGAAAAATGTGTACATATGTGTAAAAATGCAGGAGGAAATAAAAAAAGACAAACCTTACAAATTAATGTGCATACTTACAACTCAATGTAACATAACTTTACAAAATCAATGTGAATACTTACAAATTAATCCAATGAACCATCTGGATCTGCTCTACTCTTTATTGTGTCAAGTATTGCTTCATGGTCAGACTCACGCACCTTCCACAATATTTTGTTCAAAGGTCTACCCCGATACTTTATCAAATGAACATTGGATGCCACGACAAGGTTCGAGTAATGAAGAATCTTTCGATGCATGTCAAAGTCCTGAAATAGCCAAATATTAACACTCTTATGTGGGTACCTTCTAAGCCATGTTCCAGTAATAACCACTGATCCTGTAGGGTATTCGATGTTTTCTCCATCTGTAACAAGGGCCTCCAATTTCTTTTTGGCCTCAACACAACGGCATAAGTAATAATCTGTTCCCTCTTCATTATCTTCATCTGCAATAACTGCATATACGTGTCCTACATTGATATGTGTAGCAAATTAGATGAAATTAGTCAACATTACAAAAACACTACAAAGTAAGATGACATTACCTGGTTGAACTAGATGAAATTAGATGCATATATGTGCCCTATATTACCTGGTTGAACTAAATCTGATATGTGGTCAAAGTCAACTGACGATTCCATCTGTGTTAGTTCCAGTGCCGTCGGGGGTCGATACGTGTCAAGTGGGCTAAGATAACTTAACTGCCATTCGTCAACCCACTCCTTTGACTCGCACTCATCCCAGACTTGAATTGTACAGGAAGAACAAAAGCATGACATCTTTCGTGTATGGATACTCCATGAACCTGCAATTGAACTTCTGAAAGAGTGCATCTCATTTGATCCTGTCAGTGTACAACAATCCTCATATGGTGCAATGTTAGTATCATCTATCAACCAAAAAAATCTACGAACTAAAGACTTACCTTCATTACCTAGACCCATGGAAGCATTACACCACTCGACAATCGATTTTGCATCTGTCAACTTTGCATTGTCTTTATACTTTAACTCTTCTCGTGCTATGGCTCTTTTGATACATGCTCCTGCACCATCATGCTCCCCCTTTCCATGCCCGGCCTCACAAAAGTTCCACATATGTTGAATACCTGTAAAATTATGCCTCCTACTCAGCCAATAGAAATTCTGCGAGTTCTTGAATTGTGATGCACAATTATCCGACCATATGATATGCTGACTGAACGATATGCCCCTTCTAGCCAAATCATTATAGAACACCTGAAAGCAACCTTGCACGAACTCCGTAGAATGCGTGCGATCATCACTAATATAGAAATGATACTCCCTTATGATCTTTCTGTCATCCTCTGTACTATCATTCGCATGAATGAATGCGATGTGCACAAATATAGAAACCTGTGTGGAGTTGTAATATTGTGATTGCACCTCACGCTGTGGCTGTAGACTGTAGTTCTCTGCAAAGTCGACGACTGAAACAATGCTACCAACTGGAAATGTGTCCTTGCATAACTTGAATTGCAAGTCCAACCATCGAGCTCTATGGGCATGTCTTGCATACTCATACACTATGCTGTCACGAAATATAGGCATAAACTGATACACTGGAATCTTTTCAATAACTAATTCACACCTCTTTGCTTCTTTACCATCTTTTGTATTGTATGCCACTGTTTTATACTTGCCAAATTCTACTAGTTCATTTCCAACCGCATGTGTTATTTCCATATGTTCACATATTGGCAAATGTTGCAAGCCACCGCAACGATGACATGTGCCATCCAAGCATAATTTCTTGTAGAATATTTGACCTTCCTCTCTTTCACATAAAATTCTTGATATGAAATCTCTTGAAGATGTTGGTGGGGCACATATGGCACAACCCTGCAAATCATTGTTAGTATGCATATCTAAACATATAGACCTATAAGCATCAAAATGGTTAGAAAATTCAATATGTAATCTACAACAACAAGTAGTGCGTGTGTGATTTATCTTAACATAGAAAGGTTTTAGCATTTCAAAATATCTTTGACAAATTTTAATTTGAGGATACTTCTCTAGAAATTTACCATAAAACTGTGTTTGAGTCTCATCCAAAAAATGCTTTGGATGTGGCTCGCGGTTCTGACTACCAATTCTCCTTCTTACCACATCCCTTTGATTCGGAGATACCCTTGTGTAATTCTTCCAAAAGTCTTCAATTAGTGACCTCAATGCTTCAACAATTGGTTTATCTTTTCGTGGTAGTCTCCCCGAGAACGCCCATAATTCATTGGCATTAGTGTCCTCAATTCTTTGGCGTCTTCCAACGGCTCTTGATAAAGTTTTCCTATTAATTCTCAATTTTTGACTTGTCTTTCTAATAAGACGAGCTTTCCTCGTTTGACTACTTACTATAGTCGATGTAATCACACGCCGTGTTGCATTACTATCTTTTGTGCGTGAGGTGTTACCCACACTCTCATACGCACTCATTAGATTCTTGACAATAGATTTTTCACTTGAAGCCTCTAATGTTCTCAACCCAAGAATCTTCATGATAGACCTATACTTTATACTTCGCATCATTTCAACGAATAGTTGACATCTTGCAGTCTCATTTAACTTTTCAAAGAACAATCTCCAAATCTTATTAGCATATCTTCTACAAGTGCGTTTTGGAATCTTACCTTCCATTGGCTGCAAAATATTCTCATCAATATCAATCAAATACTTTGGCTTTCTATGCAAAATTCTAGGTGGTGTCAAGTTAGGTAAATTCATCTCAACATTAGGAATTTCATCAATATTTAAATGAGATGGGTTAGATGGCATACCTTCGATCGAAGATGGAATAGATGACATACCTTGAGGTTGAGGTGGGAACGATGGCGTACCTCCTTCATCACATGTGAGTGATGATGTACTCTCAACTTGAGATGTGGTAGATGGTGTCCCTACATGTTGTCTTGCGATAAAGGATGTGTCTCCAACTATGGTATTTAAATCTCTCGTACCACGAAGTTTTTGCATTCGTTCTCTTTGTGCCGCCAATACCATATCTCTTTGTGATGGTTGTGGTTCCTCTTCAATTGGTATGTCTTCATTTATCGTGTCCAATTTCCTCTTCTCACGAAGTTCCCTCATAGCCATTGCTTTCTTTGCATTCTTAGCTTCTATCTCTTCCTGTGTTGGTTTAATTCTTGATCGTTTCCTCGGCATGACGGAGAATTTGTCTGTAGCATGATAAAGAGACCAATATTAGTTCTTAAGAAATGAATACATGATAATAGTGGGATTGTATTTTTTTTATGTTGTAAGGATTTATTCTTGTATAGTTTGACATCATGGTATGAACTAAGGTTTGTTTATTACACATAATTATTAAAGAGCCCAAGTGTAGAAAATATACATGGCATCATGTGAGATTGTAGGTTGCTTTCTTGATTGGAAATGTGTCTATTTTAAACATGTATGATAATGCATGATAAAGTAATTCAATCCGAAATAAGGAAAATGTAAAGAACATGCATGTAAAGACTTGACATACCTAAAAAATGAAGATTTGAATGGAGAGAGTACCCAATTATGTAGTGTTTTTATCTTCTTGCATCAAACTCCTCAACAATTTGAGTTTTTCACCACTTGCTTCCTTTTCAATGTTAAATTCTTAAAATTGAATCAAAATTAACATTGCAATACTACAAAAATTGAAACTTGTATAGATATATATCAAATTTGGTTTGAAAACTATGTTATTTCCTCCTTCTCAAGTTGGCAAAGCAGAAAAGGTGGTGGAAAGATCATGCAAAGGTGGTACAATGTGTCAAATGTGCATGTGAACTTCCCAATAGCATGAAAGCACTTCTTTTTTGTCGGAGCACGCGCAGAATCAGTAAGAAAACAGAGCATGTGGGCCTGGATCACGGGGGTAACCACTTTTTTACCGTTTTAGTAGAATTACAAAACGCGCTCGCGCTATAACGCGCTCGCGTTTTGTCCTCCTATAGATCTCTAAACCCTAAACCCTCAACTCTGATCCCTTGACCCTCAACCCTCAATGTCAAATCCTAATCCCTCAACCCTATCCCTAAACCCTCAACCCTCAATGTCAAATCCTAATCCCTCAACCTCAACCTTGTCCCTAAACCCTAATCCCTTCAACCTCAACCCTATCCCTAAACCCTTGACCCTCGAACCTCAGCCCTCAACGTCAAACCGTAATCCCTTGATGCAGAGCGAAACAAGTTGAACATTAACACAGGTGAAAAAATCCTTGAAAGTCCACAAAATAACCTTTACAGTGTATATCAGCAAGACAATTTAAATGTCACACCGAAATGTACCTCAACCCTCAACCCTCAACATCAAACCCTCGAACCTTAACCCTTAACATCAAACCCTAATCCCTCAACCCTTAACTCTAATCCCTCGACCTTCAACCCTGATCCTAAACCCTAAACCCTCAACGCCAAATTCTAATCCCTCAACCCTTCACTCTAATCCCTCAACCCTAAACCCTATCCCTAAACCCTCAACACTATACCTTAAACCCTAATCCCTCAACCCTAACCCTAAACCTTGTCCCTAAACCCTAATCCCTTCAACCTCAACCCTATCCCTAAACCCTTGACCCTCAAACCTCAGCCCTCGACGTCAAACCCTAATCCCTCAACCCTTAACTCTGATCCCTCATCTCTCAACCCTAACCCTAAACCCTCAACCCTCAACATCAAACCCTAATCCCTCAACCCTCAACCCTAATCTATCATCCATCATCCCTCCACACTCTACTTTAACCCTAATTCCTCGACCCTCAACCCTATCCCTAAACCCTTGACCCTCGAACCTCAACCCTCAACCCTCAACGTCAAACCCTAATCCCTCAACCCTAAACCCTATCCCTAAACCCTCAACGCCAAATTCTAATCCCTCAACCCTTCACTCTAATCCCTCAACCCTAAACCCTATCCCTAAACCCTCAACACTATACCTTAAACCCTAATCCCTCAACCCTAACCCTAAACCTTGTCCCTAAACCCTAATCCCTTCAACCTCAACCCTATCCCTAAACCCTTGACCCTCGAACCTCAGCCCTCGACGTCAAACCCTAATCCCTCAACCCTTAACTCTGATCCCTCATCTCTCAACCCTAACCCTAAACCCTCAACCCTCAACATCAAACCCTAATCCCTCAACCCTCAACCCTAATCTATCATCCGTCATCCCTCCACACTCTACTTTAACCCTAATTCCTCGACCCTCAACCCTATCCCTAAACCCTTGACCCTCGAACCTCAACCCTCAACCCTCAACATCAAACCCTAATCCCTCAACCCTTAACTCTAATCCCTCGACCTTCAACCCTGATCCTAAACCCTAAACCCTCAACGCCAAATTCTAATCCCTCAACCCTTCACTCTAATCCCTCAACCCTAAACCCTATCCCTAAACCCTCAACACTATACCTTAAACCCTAATCCCTCAACCCTAACCCTAAACCTTGTCCCTAAACCCTAATCCCTTCAACCTCAACCCTATCCCTAAACCCTTGACCCTCGAACCTCAGCCCTCGACGTCAAACCCTAATCCCTCAACCCTTAACTCTGATCCCTCATCTCTCAACCCTAACCCTAAACCCTCAACCCTCAACATCAAACCCTAATCCCTCAACCTTCAACCCTAATCTATCATCCGTCATCCCTCCACACTCTACTTTAACCCTAATTCCTCGACCCTCAACCCTATCCCTAAACCCTTGACCCTCGAACCTCAACCCTCAACCCTCAACGTCAAACCCTAATCCCTCAACCCTAAACCCTATCCCTAAACCCTCAACACTATACCTTAAACCCTAAACCCTCAACGCCAAATTCTAATCCCTCAACCCTTCACTCTAATCCCTCAACCCTAAACCCTATCCCTAAACCCTCAACACTATACCTTAAACCCTAATCCCTCAACCCTAACCCTAAACCTTGTCCCTAAACCCTAATCCCTTCAACCTCAACCCTATCCCTAAACCCTTGACCCTCGAACCTCAGCCCTCGACGTCAAACCCTAATCCCTCAACCCTTAACTCTGATCCCTCATCTCTCAACCCTAACCCTAAACCCTCAACCCTCAACATCAAACCCTAATCCCTCAACCCTCAACCCTAATCTATCATCCGTCATCCCTCCACACTCTACTTTAACCCTAATTCCTCGACCCTCAACCCTATCCCTAAACCCTTGACCCTCGAACCTCAACCCTCAACCCTCAACGTCAAACCCTAATCCCTCAACCCTAAACCCTATCCCTAAACCCTCAACGCCAAATTCTAATCCCTCAACCCTTCACTCTAATCCCTCAACCCTAAACCCTATCCCTAAACCCTCAACACTATACCTTAAACCCTAATCCCTCAACCCTAACCCTAAACCTTGTCCCTAAACCCTAATCCCTTCAACCTCAACCCTATCCCTAAACCCTTGACCCTCGAACCTCAGCCCTCGACGTCAAACCCTAATCCCTCAACCCTTAACTCTGATCCCTCATCTCTCAACCCTAACCCTAAACCCTCAACCCTCAACATCAAACCCTAATCCCTCAACCCTCAACCCTAATCTATCATCCGTCATCCCTCCACACTCTACTTTAACCCTAATTCCTCGACCCTCAACCCTATCCCTAAACCCTTGACCCTCGAACCTCAACCCTCAACCCTCAACGTCAAACCCTAATCCCTCAACCCTAAACCCTATCCCTAAACCCTCAACACTATACCTTAAACCCTAAACCCTCAACGCCAAATTCTAATCCCTCAACCCTTCACTCTAATCCCTCAACCCTAAACCCTATCCCTAAACCCTCAACACTATACCTTAAACCCTAATCCCTCAACCCTAACCCTAAACCTTGTCCCTAAACCCTAATCCCTTCAACCTCAACCCTATCCCTAAACCCTTGACCCTCGAACCTCAGCCCTCGACGTCAAACCCTAATCCCTCAACCCTTAACTCTGATCCCTCATCTCTCAACCCTAACCCTAAACCCTCAACCCTCAACATCAAACCCTAATCCCTCAACCCTCAACCCTAATCTATCATCCGTCATCCCTCCACACTCTACTTTAACCCTAATTCCTCGACCCTCAACCCTATCCCTAAACCCTTGACCCTCGAACCTCAACCCTCAACCCTCAACGTCAAACCCTAATCCCTCAACCCTAAACCCTATCCCTAAACCCTCAACACTATACCTTAAACCCTAAACCCTCAACGCCAAATTCTAATCCCTCAACCCTTCACTCTAATCCCTCAACCCTAAACCCTATCCCTAAACCCTCAACACTATACCTTAAACCCTAATCCCTCAACCCTAACCCTAAACCTTGTCCCTAAACCCTAATCCCTTCAACCTCAACCCTATCCCTAAACCCTTGACCCTCGAACCTCAGCCCTCGACGTCAAACCCTAATCCCTCAACCCTTAACTCTGATCCCTCATCTCTCAACCCTAACCCTAAACCCTCAACCCTCAACATCAAACCCTAATCCCTCAACCCTCAACCCTAATCTATCATCCGTCATCCCTCCACACTCTACTTTAACCCTAATTCCTCGACCCTCAACCCTATCCCTAAACCCTTGACCCTCGAACCTCAACCCTCAACCCTCAACGTCAAACCCTAATCCCTCAACCCTAAACCCTATCCCTAAACCCTCAACACTATACCTTAAACCCTAAACCCTCAACGCCAAATTCTAATCCCTCAACCCTTCACTCTAATCCCTCAACCCTAAACCCTATCCCTAAACCCTCAACACTATACCTTAAACCCTAATCCCTCAACCCTAACCCTAAACCTTGTCCCTAAACCCTAATCCCTTCAACCTCAACCCTATCCCTAAACCCTTGACCCTCGAACCTCAGCCCTCGACGTCAAACCCTAATCCCTCAACCCTTAACTCTGATCCCTCATCTCTCAACCCTAACCCTAAACCCTTAGCCCTCGACGTCAAACCCTAATCCCTCAACCCTCAACCCTAATCTATCATCCGTCATCCCTCCACACTCTACTTTAACCCTAATTCCTTGACCCTCAACCCTATCCCTAAACCCTTGACCCTCGAACCTCAACCCTCAACCCTCAACGTCAAATCCTAATCCCTCAACCCTAAACCCTATCCCTAAACCCTCAACACTATACCTTAAACCCTAATCCCTCATCCCTCAACCCTAAACCTTATCCCTAAACCCTAATCCCTCAACCCTCAACCCTAATCTGTCATCCCCCAACTCTAATCCTTCATCCCTAAACCCTAAATGCTATCCCTATTCCTACACCCTCAACAGAATCGATACTATACCTTAAACCCTAATCCCTTATCCATAAACCCTCCAACCCTATCCCTAATCCTTATACCATCCACACTCTACTTTAACCCTAATTCCTCGACCCTCAACCCTATCCCTAAACCCTTGACCCTCGAACCTCAACCCTCAACCCTCAACGTCAAACCCTAATCCCTCAACCCTTAACTCTGATCCCTCGACCCTCAACACTATACCTTAAACCCTAATCCATATCCCTCAACCCTTAACCCTTAAAACTTAAACCCTATCCCTACACCCTCAACACTTGACACTATATCTTAAGCCTTAAACCCTCATCCCTAAAGCCTCAACCCTCAATCCTTAAACCTTAAACCCTAAACCCTATCCCTAATCCCTCTACCCTCAACACTCTAACCCTAACCTCGACATTAAATGCTAATCCGTCAACCCTAAACCCTAATCCTAAACCCTCAACCCTAAACCTTATCCCTAAACCCTAATCCCTCAACCCTCAACCCTAATCCATCATCCCTCAACTATAATCCCTCATCCCTAATCCCTAAATGCTATCCCTATTCCTAAACTCTCAACAGACTTGATACTATACCTTAAACCCTAATCCCTTATCCCTAAACCCTCCAACCCTATCCCTAATCCTTACACCCTCCACACTCTACTTTAACCCTAATCCCTCGACCCTAAACCCTATCCCTAAACCCTTGACCCTTGAACCTCAACCCTCAACCCTTAATGTCAAACCCTAATCCCTCAACCCTTAACTTTGATCCCTCGACCCTCAACCGTAATCTGTCATCCCTCATCCCTAAACCTTAAACGCTATCCTTATTCCTAGACCCTCAACGGGCTCGATACTATACCTTAAACGCTAATCCCTTATCCGTAAACCTTTCAACTCTATCCTTTATGCCTTAACCCTATGATGAATAGTCTTGAGTGTAAAAAAATTTGAGTGGGACATAACGCGAGCGCGTTATAACGCGCTCGCGTTATGTCAAACATGGGAAAAGACAGGCTTGCGGGAAAAATGTAAGGCAATAAATAACGCGAGCGCGTTATAACGCGAGCGCGTTATAACGCGCTCGCGTTATTTCTTGCTTTGGGAATCCCAAGCCTTGGGCTTGGGATTTGCTTTGGATTTCCAACCCAAAGGCTTGGAGTGCCTTATGAACAGTCACAGACGTGTTTTTCTGTATTCTTCAAAATTTCACATAATTTCGTTCGTGCTAACCCTCAGATTTGCACGTGTTTCAAGGTTGAACAAATCGAACACATGGGTAATGTTAGGCTTTCTCTTAGCTATTTGACGATGTGATTTTTTTCACATTTTAACAATGTTAAGCCTTTCATCTTTAATTTCTTTTGTTTGTGTGTCCGTTTTTATGCAAAAACCACTGTTTGGTCTTTTTTTCATTGTAAAATAACTATTCATTCAAATTTCAAAAAAATTACATATTTAGAAACTAGACTCCATTATACAAATATTAAAAAAATAAAAAAATAATTTTCAATTAGTTTTCAAAATTTATAGGGGTAGCACGGCCAAAATTCTGTTTTTTAGGATGTGTCCACTTTAAAAATTAGTAAAAAATTAAATATTCATCAAAAAATTATCAGAAAAATCGGGCATAAACTACATGCTATTAGCTAATTTCTCACCGAAGCGATTTTAAAAATACCAAAAAAAAGTTGACCTTTTGAGGGAGCCACAAAACATGCTATGTTATGTTTTTTTGACAGAAACAACACCAATTTCTGTGGCTCCCTCTTTTGAACCCCTTAATCTATGCCATTTTCAAAACAAAATAGTAGTTTAGAAAGTAGACTCGGAGCACTACGAACATTGTTTTGGTTGCATCTCTAAATTTTGAGTGTAACTATGCTCAATTTCTCATCCAAGGCCAGCATTTCCTGATTTCAGAAAAAAAGTGGCCACTTAAGACCCCTTTTTGGCCCCCCATCTTCTTGCACTTACCCATTTGTACTTATAAATGGATATTGTAGTCATTATTTGATTTGTAAAATAGTTGTAATATTGAGCCAATTGTTTGGCAATTTTCATTGTTACATATCAATTGCTAATAGTGTTGTAATAGTTGATATTGTTTTCGTCATCCTTGTATTTGTTATGTCAGAAATTGTCCTCCTGCATGGAATGACACAATTTCAAATAGTTTAGCTCCTCTCCTTTGGTGTCCTCTTGCCCTTTTTGTTTCTAGCCTACCTAAACCCTGATTGACCTATATCTCACTAAAGAAATGTCATATTCTAAAGCAACTGTTGACTGAACCTGAAAACAAACCTTGGAGTCTAGACATTCTAGACCCCCTCAAGGCAAATCTTAAGTGAAAACTAGGGTCTGGACTAGGGCGCCTGTGCCCTAGTCTTGCCCTATTTTTCTGGATCCTGATATTTGAGGTGGCGTCGGCTTGTTCTGGGGTCATCCCACAATAATGGGTTACACTTTTTGGCCAAACTTGACATTGAAATCAATATTTTGAACTAAATATTCACTTTTTGACACCTATAGCTGCTAAACTGTTAGGAATTTGAAGATGATGCAAACTACTAATTTGTGAGATTTTGTTTGTAGATTCTAAATATATATATTTTAAAAAATTTGGAGTTAAATTGTAAATTTTTTTGCGTCTCCTTTGATAACTAGTTTTTAATAGTAAACAACATTTTTTTAAAGTGATGTGTATTTTGTAGCACGTAACTTTTTTTCTACAAAGGATAAAATTCAGATTCTTTTGAATTTAGATTGGTAACACTGATATATAGGGCATGCATTTGGTTTCATAATGTTTTATTGAATATGTTTTTTAATTAAGTTTGGAAGTCAAACCAATTATAATTTAGACATAGGCGTATTCCGTAAAACATAACTTTTTTTGTATGTATCGAAATTCAATTTTTTTTGTTGAAACAAGGACATCAATACCTAGGGCATAGATATTTTTCAGAATTGTTTTTCACTAATTTACTAATTTTCCATGTGTGTAGAATAGGGAATTGATGTTCGATGAAAAACCTACATTCACAAGAAATAAAAAATAAATATAATAATCAAATTAAATATATTTAAAATTATACTTTTTGGGAAGCTTATTGTAGACACCGAAAATTGGATTGCTCTACAAACCAATTTTCCGTACCTCTACACTAATCCACTCCCCCCATCTGCATGTCCCTTGTGATTAATTGACTCACTCAATTAATCCACTTAAATCTTACAACCCTATCCTCATCAATTGAATGAATATTGCTAATATTTATTTAGATGATTTATCCATTTCCCTAATCCCTGTTAATTAGATAAGTCATGTTTATCTGATTAACCTAGACTTAGGTTAATTAAGATAACACTTAATTAACCTTGCTTACCTCATCCTCCACAATCCTCCACTAACTGAATTTAAAATTCAGTTGTCCCCCACAATCCTCCACTCTTCCCAAAAATGAATTTTTAATTCATCCACTATCTTCTACTCTTCCCAAAAATAAATTTTTAATTCATCCACTATCCTCCACTCTTCCCAAAAATAAATTTTTAATTCATCCACTATCCTCCACTCTTCCCAAAAATAAATTTTTAATTCATCCACTATGAATAAAAGATTCACTTTTATTCCTAGCCCTTGATCTCAACTCTTGATCCTCACCCTCCATTCCTTTTTCAAAAATCTATAAATGAAACTCTCACCCAAGCCATTCATAACAACTTCTTCTTGCATCAAAACCATGCTCAAATTTCTCTCAAATCTCTAATCTATCTATCCTCTAATCCTTCATCTATATTTGTGTTGAAAGCAAGAGCAATCCACATTTGAATCAAATAGGGTTATCTAATCTAGGAGCTCTTGGGTGCAAGCTTCCTCCTTCCTTGATGAGATTGGGTCTTCATGTGAGGTATAACTTTGTGTTTTTATGCAATCAGTTTGTGTTTTCACTTCATTTTGTTTTCCTAATCTACACTTATAATTAAGGACTATATGCTTACAAAACATAAATTTTAAATGAATTCATTTGGTCCCCCAAAAGGTAAATCAAAAGTGGTTTTTTATCAGCATTTTGATAGGTGTAAAGGAGACTCCATTATAGGTATGGCTTAAATCTAGAAGGGTTCTATCTAAGGGGGTTTGAATCTAAGGGAGGGGCTTTGATCAAACCCTCACTTTGATCAAACCCTCTTCAATTAAAATCCTTTAAATCGAATGTTTCAATGCTTAAATCATTATATTTTCTAAAAATATGTGATTTCATAAAAAAATTAGGATGTCCCAGAAAGTGTAACCTATTATTGTGGCAGCACCCTCCGTGCAACTCGGGATTCTGATTTCAAATTTTAGTTTTTGCGCAATGTCAACACGTTATTTCAAATATTTGAATTTCTAAGGTTAGGTATTTAAAGAGAAGGGAAAATCATTTTATCACACACAATCTACATGCAAGCTTACTATGCCAAAATTCTACCACTTTTGCTATTGAAGATCAACACTTTGTTGAAGCTCTTTGAAGTTATTCATGTTTGCTATCATGGAGACATTTGGTGGAGATTAGGAATCAAGATCTTGAGTCTATCTTGATCTTCCTAGGGTTTTGTCAAGCCCTTTGTATGATCGAGAGAAGGGTTGAAGCCTCCAACTTGAGCTTAGGAATCCTTCGTGGATATGGTTGCCTCACCTTCTTATTCTACAAGTCTTCATTTCTATCATCTCCTTGAGGTGATGTTATTGTTGTTTCCTTGAGTGAAGAATTGTGTTGATCTATCCTTGATGCTTGAATCATTTAGGGTTTTACATTTCTGCATACACTTATGATCTATGAGCACACACATCTACAAATCTTTATCATTGGCTATTGTTGAGGTAGAAATACCAAAGATGGGGTTTGACTGAGGCAAACTCCTATATAGCCACAACCATCTTTCTCCTCCTTTTGTATGTGTAGGTTGTATAAGAAAAGATCCAATGAAAAGGAGTGGAAGGAGAATAGGTATTGCAGATACAGTCATCATAGAACTTTGAGTTTTGGAATCACGAAATAATCAGGACACTGGAGCAGGTGCCCTAGTCTAATTGGGCATTTAATCTTGGATTTGGAACCCTCTGCAGATGCTCTGACACTAGGTACAAAAGATTTCATCTGTCAGAAACTTTCAGGACACTAGGGAGGGTGCCCTAGTCTAACAGACCCTCAATTTCTGGGTACATGCTCTCTGTGACCTTTGCTTTGCATTTCTGTAATCTATTTGTTAGCTTCTGTGCCAAAAATCAGTCTGTTATCAAATATCTTACAATTAGGGTTTCATGCTATTTAGTTGCTCAAAGCTTGTAAAAACCTAATTGAGACATCTATTTAGTTACAACAAGCATAAAAAGGTCATAGGAATTAGTAGCTTGATCCTTCATAGTGAGCAAGCTTAGTTCTTATTTCCTAATGTGATGCAAGTGAAAGAGGGGCTTGATTTTGGTTTATGCAAACTATCATTTTCCCACTTTTTCCACATTACATTTTAGTGAACTCGCGCTTTAAAGAATTTGCATCCTTTTTAACATTAGATCTGAAATAGTTTGCTATCCTAAATAACATTTAGATTACAAACCCTCTTTTATAAAAAGTGTATGGATTGAATCTTGAATGATATCTTTAGCTTTTCATTAAAAGAGTTTGAAATTATAACTTTGTGATTTGCATAGTGATATCTTGTTTCATTTGTGCAAACTTTATGATATCTTGCTTTACATTTAAGTCTTGGGTTAATTAGAACATGTTATAATGTCAGACTACATTTTACAAGACTTTAATGTGTATGATGAGCTGTTTAGTTGTGATGACTTCAATATGTTAGATGAAGCCCTTGAGGACTTTATCTCGATTAAAACTTCCACTACGACTCCTAAACCGTCATTGTTTCAAAGAATAGTAAATGCAATCTATGTTCCTAATCCTCAAGAAGAACCTGTGAAGCCGAAAATAGTGGTCAACCTATGTTCAGATGTGGTTCAACCACAATCTAAAATGGTGCTCATTGTTCAAAGTCTTTTGCCTTCTTCTCGACCTCCTGATTACATTTATAACTATGCTAAATAAATAACACATCAAAGTGAACAAGAAAGATCACAACAACCTAGTCATACTATTGTTGCTCATACATATAATACGTAGAATAATAAACAAAGTAAACAACAATCAAGCATTCTGATATCTTTACTAGCTTCTCAACCTATGTTTCCTCAAGCTCCTCGTTTAACACACAAAGTTGGTTAAGATTATGATCTTGTTGAGCAGCTTCGTGCTACTGCTACTAAGATTTCTCTTTGGGAACTTATACTTGTTCACCTACATACCTTGGAATGCTCCAAGAAGCTTTACAAAAGGTGATTGTACCACCTGCTATCAAGCCGAATGATGTAGCATCTCTTTTAGAGTATATGCATGCGACAAAAATAGACATTCTGTTTCAACAATATGAGCTACCTTTCTTGAAGTTCAAATCCAATATGATCCTTTAATTATTTTCATTACAATAAACAAGAAATTGATCAAGTGAGTTATGATTGATAATGGATCGAGTCTTAATGTTTGTGGTATTAATTTCTTACATAAGACTAAGATTGATACCTCTTTGATTAAACCAGATAGAATTAGCATTCATGGCTTTGATAATGTTGGAATATAGTCTATAGGCACTATAACTTTACCTGTACAAGTTGGGCCTGTGACTTTATCTACCTTGATTCATGTCATGCCTGGTTCCTTATCATACAACATGATTCTTGGTAGACCTTGGATTTGTTGCCCTCTCAGTTGTTGTCCTTGATGTTAAATACACAAACTCTCAGGTTTGTGGTACATTGACAGTTGCACCATGACAGTTGGCATGGTAGAGGTATTTGGTTTATGTGACAATGAGCTTGGTCATAATGAGTTTGGTTGCTATTCTTTGCATAATGTGGTTATATGACCTTTTATGTGTTTGATGGTCAAAGTACTCATTGCTTCATCATCAAATACTCAGGATGGTTATATTAGTTGGTAGAGTTGATTTGGTATGTTGTAATAGTTGAGATCCTACTCTATCTTCCTATAGTCTGAGTTGCATTAGTAAAGTTGATATGTTTCACGATGTCACTCCTCAATCATCAATCAAGTTGACGTTGCTTGGGTTTAGCATTGATGTCAAATTAGATTGACTTTATCTTTTAACAGTATTTTGATATTATGACAGTTGGTTGTGGGCTATACTCTCATGGTGACATTATAACAGTTGGCATAATAGTTGGTATTCATATGATATCATGTTACTTTCACATGCATATTATGCTAGATAGTTGATGCATGCATATTATGCTAGTTGACACATGCTATACATGCTATGATTTTCATACTATGATGACAGGACAGTTGATATGGTATATGGTTCTACAGGGGTATCATTTGCTCTACAAGTGCATCATTGATTTCATACACTTAGTTTGGAATGTTAGTAGTGGTCTCTTGTTTGGCATTACAATGGGCACACTTGTATTAGTTTCTTTTAATTGGCATTATGATATCCTCTGTATCATGACACATTGCAAGGTTATTTATCTCAAGGTCATTATTGCTATGATGTTTTTGAAGCAAGGTTCAAATACACAGCAAAGGTCTTCATCTTTACATGTCATTTTTTTGAAGTGATTAAAGTCACTAATAAGACATCATTTTGTGTGTCATTAATTGATAAAGGTTATTTACTTGATATATCTTGAAAATCATTTGATAAGCATAAAGCATTATCGGGCCACTTAAAAGGTTAACCTGATCAGAAGGTTGTCGACACTCTTCGAGCCAAAAGGTTATGTTTTTGTGTTGATGCTTACTTGTTTCATTTAGGGTTAATTGGTGCTTTTGGTATCTTTGGTATATTAGGAAAAAAGTGTGTATTGATGATCATTTCATAATATTGACACTTTGAGTTATGATATAGTCGACTTAGGGTTTCATCATGTGCAACATTTTCTTGAAGATTCTGGTTATCATGATGATTTTTTTTGAAAAGACAATGCTCGAGTCAAAGGTGCAGCTAGGTAGTTACTCTTGAGCTCATATCTGTTTCATGAGAGAAAGAAGACTTTGCAAAGTTGTATAAAATGGCATATTGTAAACATCTGATATATGGTGTTGATGATATTTGTATCTTACTCTATCATTGGACAATACCAGTGTGTTGAAATGCAAAAATATTTCTGAGTTGATGTGCACAATTTTGGTTATGTGATTCTTGAGGTCTCCAAATTCAATGAGACAATCAAGAACTAAGCTATAGTGAAATAGAGAAATCCTCTGTATTGTATATCTTTCTTTATTTTTGAAGATGATATAAGGTCATGTCAGTGAGACACAGATTGACCTAATGCCGGTGAGGCTAATGTGTTTGTAGTGAGGCTTGTGTTGCCAGTGAGGCAGTGAAAAAAGTCAGTGAGACATTGTTGTAGCCAATGAGGCATGATATTTGAATAAGCCAATGAGGCATTTTACTAAGTGGTTTTTCTACCCCAAGAGGGTTTTCCACTTCTGAAATCTTTGTCTTATGGTCTCAGATGTTGCATGTTTAATTTGTCCATTATACTTGATTTTTTATTTCTTTAATGCACTGTTAATTGCATTGATAGAGCCTATATTAGCATATTCTTCAGTTTTGAAAAAAGTGTTTAAATTTGTTTTTGTTTTCTACAACACTAATTCACCCCCCTCTCAGTGTTGTCAAGTACAACAAGATTCATGCATTGGGGGCAGTTCTATCTACCCTTCATTGTTCAATCAAGTTTATTCATAAAAATAAACTTCATACTATTGAAGCTGATCGTGAACCAGATAGTTGTTTACATATTGAATTACAAAAGCAAGTTGTTCATCATAAGATTCTAAATAACTTGAAGGTTGATCCATCAACTCCTCTCGCCATAGATAATGTTGTGTAAGAATCTCAACAATAGAATGCATTCCTTGGTGATGATTAGGGTTAATTAGACTTTACTCCTGCCTCTATGGGAGAATACAAGCTTAACAACCCTAATCCTAAAGCTTAAAATGTTGCATCGATTTCATATAAGAAATCTATTCAGAAACCTAAGATTTCTTTGGTAACAAACACAAGTAACACTCTTACACTATAGATTATGAGACCTATGAGGCTCCACCTTCTTCTAGAGAAATGACCTCTCTCTATGGTTGGGGATTTCAAATTCTTTATAAGAATTGTGACTATGTAGGTAATGGTTGCGGTATTAATCAACAAGGAATCTGAGTACCTATAGAAGCTGCTTCGCGGCACTACTCGAGTGGCATTGGATATAATCCTTTCAAGGAAACCAAAGCCCATAAACATCCTAATCTCAATGTGAACACAATATCAACAGTTAATTTGATATTTCCTAAGATGATAGACACAAATTGTCCTCCAGGAGATATTCCTTTAGATACCTTTTCAACAAATGAAACAATAATTGAATTCTTGGGAGCTTATGACAATGTTCCTCATTATCATCACAAGCGGAGATTGCCTTATCATTTAAATGTTGATGCATACTTTGGAAAATCTACTGACTTGATAAACATTACTAACGAAGAGTCTAAGGAATCATCACAATCACCCAATCTCATAGACCCTAGTACTTTACTTAACAGAAAGACTGTTGAAGTTTCTATGGACAAAGAAAATACTAAAAAAGTTACTCCTATTGGTGATTGTTTAAGTATTGATGAAAAAGAAGATATGACCAAGCTTTTACATGAATTTTCTAAATTATTTGCTTGGAATTATTCAGATATGCCTGGTATTGATCCTAAGATTGTAACACATAACATTGTGTTACAACCTGATGCTAAGCTGTTTAAACAAAAGATCTGTAAGATGAATCCTAAGGTTGCATTATTACTTAAGACTGAGACAGAAAAGCTTCTACAAGCTAGTTTTATCCGACCTATTGATTACTCACCTTCGATTTTGAATATTGTGGCTATTACTAAACCTGATAACCGTATTCGGATGTGTACCAATTTTAGGGACTTAAATCTTGCTTCTTTGAAAGATGATTTCCCTCTATCAAACATTGATATGATTGTTGATTCAATAGCTGGCCATGCACTACTTTCCTTCATGGATGGTTTTTCAGGATATAATCAAATTTTCATCAATCCTCAAGATCACTATAAAATAGCTTTCATAACCCTGTGGGGAGCATTTTGTTGGGTTGTCATGCCATTTGGATTAAAGAATGCTAGAGCAACTTACCAATGTGTTATGACTCTTATCTTTCATGATTACATGCATAACATCTTAGAGGATTATGTCGATGACATTCTTGCGAAGTCTATTCGTCACCAGGATCACGTCACAATCCTCTGTCAAATCTTTAAGCGAATAAAGAAATACAACATGCGCTTGAATCCCTGTAAATGCGTCTTTGGCGTAGACAATGGAAAACTATTGGGATTTATAGTGTCACATCACTGTATTAAAGTAGACACAAAGAAAATTGATGTGATTGTTAATATGTAGCACCTAAGAACATATCTCAACTTCGTAGCTTACAAGGGAAGATACAAGCCATTCGCCGATTTGTTTCACAACTCGCAGATAAGACTCACCCTTTTACTCAACTACTGAAGAAATATTTGAAATTTCAATAGAATTCTGATTGTTAGAAAGCTTTTGAAGAATTAAAAAGTTATCTAGCTAATCCTCCTATTTTACAGCCTGCTACTACTGATAAACCTTTTCTTCTTTACACCTCAGCATCTAATAATGCTCTTGTAGCTCTATTAGCACAACATGATACTGAAGGCAAAGAACGCGTTGTATATTACATAAGTCAAACTTTGCTCGATTATGAAGTGCAATATACTATTATCAAAAAGCAGTGCCTAGTTCTTGTCTTTGTAACACAAAAACTTAGGCATTATCTCTTAAATGTTGAAGTTCATGTCATGGTGAAATTTGATCCTTTGAAACATCTTTTCGCTAAAACAAACCTTTTAGGTCACCTTGCTAAATGGGTTATGTTATTAATTGAATTTGATCTCAAATTTATTTCTCAAAAAGCAATTAAAGGACAATCATTAGGCACCTTCACCTTTTTCTATACAAAATCAAGAGAGCTTTCCTAATGATCAAATTCTACATATAGATACAAATGATAAATGGGAATTGTATTTTGATGGTTCACAATGTAGAACTAGCTCTGGTGCTGGTGTCATACTAGTACCTCCCTCTGGTAAGCCGATTCCTATGTCTTACCGCCTGAACTTCTCATGCACAAACAACATTGTTGAGTATGAAGCTCTCATTGTAGGACTTCATGCTACTTTGGCTCTCAATATACAAAATATCACAATATATGGTGATTCACAATTAATTGTGCGACAAATAAGATGATCATGTCAAGCTAAACAAGATAAGTTATCTCAATATCGTGATCTTGCCTTATCTTTATTAAAACAATTCACACCATTTTCAATTGACACTATTCCAAGGAAAGACAATCGACACATAGATGCAATGGTAAGCACAACTTCCCTTATATCCCTTGTCGATTCACCTGACGAATATCTCTTTATCATTCATAATCTTAAAACACCTGCACTAGATGAGGCTGCAACCTTGGATGCTGACCTCTGTTGTAAAATGAATTCTGATGAATGGTTCTCCCATATATTCTATTATTTGCGTGATGGTACCATTCCTAACTCAAAATCTAAAAATGCATGAGTTTGCCTATGCAAACTTGCGACACGTTATATCATTCTATCTAATGTCTTATATCAACGAAGCTATAATGGTGTTCTTCTTCGATGTCTTAGTAATTTAGAGATCCTGATAGCTTTAGAAGAAGCTCACTCTAGTGCTTGTGGAGGGCTATTATTGGCAACACATGGAACAAGATTCCTTTGCATATGTTAGGAAATGCTCGCAATGTCAACATAAACATTTAATCTGAGCACTTGCCTAGGAACTTTGAGCTCAAGTTTTACCTTGGCCATTTTCTAAACGGGGCTTGGATATAATTGGTAAAATTTCTCCACCTTCTTCTCAAGGACATACTTTCATCATCACTGCTACTGATTACTTTATGAAGAGGGTTGAAGTTGTTCCACTGTGATCCATGACTGCTGAAGTAATTTGTCGTTTTATACAGGATAACATCATCTCTCAATTTGGTATACCTTCCTCCTTATTTTTTGACTATGGTACACCATTTAAGAACAAGGACGCAAAGAAATTCCTTGAAAAATATCATATTCAACATCTCTTCTCTACGCCTTACTATCCTCAATCGAACGACCAAGCAGAAGCTTCAAATAAGGTTATTAGACAAATTTTATGAAAAAATGTTATTAAACATCAAAAAGATTGGCATACTCAACTTTCCTATGTGTTGTGGGCTTATAGAACAAGTATTTGTATGGCTACTGGAACTACACCATATAATCATGTCTATGGCGCTGATGCGATAATGCCTTTAGAGTTAGAAATTCCTTCATTGCGAGTTTCCCTATAAGACGTTATTAACGATGACATAGAATGAGAGAAGAGAATACAAAAACTTGAGATCCTTGATGAACAACGTATCAACACTCTCAAGCACCTTAAGGCCCATTAGAAGAGTATCCAACAATTGTACAATGAGTGTGTTATACATCATTCATTCGTTGTTGGAGATTTAGTACTATATGAGAATCAATGCAATGTGAATGCACCTCCTGGAGAAAAAGGAAAGTTTAGCCCTAATTGACTTGGATCGTATGTTATTAGTGAAGCCTTTGGGTCAGGAGCATATAAATTAGTTGATGAACAAGGTAGGCTGCTTAAAGAACCTATTAATGCCATGCATCTCAAGAAATTCTATGCTTAAGATCATATGTTAGATGTTATTTCATAAAGCGAATTTGTTAGTTTAGCTTCAATTTCGACAAGATAGATTATTTTATCTTAATTCATTAAACATAGAATATTTTTCGGTTAATCATTGTTGTATCTTGTTTAAACATGCCTTATTAAGATCACTTTTGTATTAACTAAATATAGCATAGTATTTTACTTATGTGTGAAATTTATTAATCATTGTGGGTTTTACTATATATATTCTACAAATAATTGTTTAGTATATGTCACATTAGCATTAATTACATTTCTACATAATCATTAACATTTATCTCTAGTTGCATTTCAATAAATCACATGTGATAAATCAAGCATTAATAGAAAAACATCGTATATATGCATCAATTTGAATATACATCACAGTCGACTATCCCATACATCAAAATGGGATGTCATAATAAATATAAGATACATCACATAGTTGAACCTCGGTCACCGGTTCCCTCATGACCTGGTGGTGTGTGTGTGTGACGGAGGGCTGTCCATGTGTGGCTATGGACCACGAATGACTCCTAGAGACACTTCGCAATCATAGGCCCCTGAGCTCACCTCTTAGACCCATCACTTCGCCTTGTAACTCTATGTACATTTGGCGGTACTGGTCTCTCTCTAATTGAGCCTTGTCCCTATCAACTCTTGCTTGATGTAAGTCGGGAAGTAAGACCTAAGTCATGACAGGATCTCTCTCAGATGAAGGTACTACTACAACCTAATCTTGCAGTGCTGGGAGCTCAGCCTCCGTGCACTTAGTTCTCTGGATTGCTTGATCTCTATCCCCTATAGCACGATCTAAAGTGGACTCAACAGCCACTCTATATCTCATAAATGACATAAATAGCTTTGCATGCTGCCCTGCGGAGTGCTATGGTGAATACCCCATCCATACTTGCTGCTCGGTCGCATTGGTAGGAACCATCTCTACTATAACGTGACTCACAAAATCATGCCATGAATCAATACCAATTGCAGAAAGAAAGATAAAGTCGATATTAATAACTCATTATACATATATATAACATCTCAAGTAATTGTCAAAATAATACATCAACATAATAATGTCTCACCTAGATCTTCATCCCACCAGGATGAATCTCAAACTGCTGTTGGTATAACGAACTCTACAGTCAGCTCTATAGCTAGGGCATACAACTACTCATTTCCCCTTGATCAAGATGGCTTGATCTCTTGACACCAGTAGAGTTTGGACCACGAGCTCTTGACCATGGCCTTAACTCATCTCCTCGTCACTATCCACCTCCTGTTGATCTCGCCATGGTCTCGCTTTGAAGACATACTATGCTGGGATCTCCTCCTCCTTCTCATCATCATCATCCTCATCCTCATCAAGATCATAGTATCCAACGAAATCACTGACATCGTCCTCTACTCTTGTGGCACTCCTGTGACCTGCCCATGGTCGTGTATCACCTGTGGACTGACCGATAGGGAAGATAGGAGCAGGTCATGCTATCTTCCACTAGGTCTGATATGCTCAAGTAACACCGATGTCATTTGCATCAGATAGTGGCTCTGCATCCTCTATACCATCATCATCACTCACTACTACCTCAGCCATTGTTGTCCGTGGGGCAACATTCATGAGCATGCGTAGCTTGGACCCATCCTATCTACATCTGACCTACCGTGCTACTCTATCAAAATAAAACTAGACCATGATGTGATCTAGGAGACCGACTATCAACTGATCCATCTACATCCTTGCTAGTTGTCTGCACTACTCCATCCATGGTCTCTGGCTGCGATATGGTCTCCAAATAATGTCGTCGCATTGTAGCCTATCAAATACCACTCTCTAATATAACAAGTAACCATGTCTCCAACACTTGATGAGTGGATAAGCATGTGCATGTGGATATGTCCACATCAGCTCTATGGGGAAACCTATAGGCCATGTGCACCTGATATGCTCAAACATCCATACCTATAATAAGGTGCACACCATCAAGCTCTGTACCTCATAATGGATGTATCACCCCAAATCGCAGTAGAGGTGCGTAAGAATACTACGTCCCCATGTGTACACCATCCTATGCTACTCCATCGATCTGATAGTGTGAACAAGGCCCCCGTGAAGGTGAGTGCCTTGTCCATCCTATGCAACCGCTAGGGCAACGATAGCGATCATGATACGCCATACTAAGGGAATGTCAGCACATCCCTACTCTAGCCATCAGAGTGTGATGTGTCCTTGTTCCACCTGAGTGATGACACAACCTAAACAATATAAGTGACTCTCATGGGTATACTCCTCTGAGCGATGCTCTATGATCCTCACTGTCTTTCCTCAGACTGGTAGTCGCAGGATACGATACACATCCTCTAGTGTAACCGTCATCTCGCCTATGGGTAGATGTAATGTAGACGTATTTGCATCCCACCTCTCCATGAGTGCCATCAACATACTCAGTGGAATCTCATGGTGGGCATCCTAAACACCCACCATAGGCCTAGTGCCTGCAGTAAACCTCGCTCCTTATCGGTGATAGTATTAATGTGGTCCTGTAGCAGTGTCATAAGGTGACCACCTATGTGCTCCTGTGTCTCAGGGACATCTTGCATATCAAACATTCAAATCCAAATCAGTTCACATCATTGAAACATCAAACAACATCTAACTAATCATTATGTGCCTTGTCCCTCAGGCCCTTGTCCTTTCTAGACTTGGGCGCCCCGGGAAGACCTGAGTGCCCTAGGAGGATCTAGGCACCCTGAGAGGACTTGGGCACCCTGGCTGGACTTGGGCACCCTGGTTGGGTACCCTAGTCCAGATTGGTCTACAAGGCACACATAATGATGGAATCTACAAAAACAAGAAAGAAATTTGACATAAGTGAATTCTAAGGTCCTACCTCTAGCTCTACTCATCTATTTGCAACTTGAGATCGAAGCACCTCCAGTATCAGAAGCTGGTATGGATGTCGCGTCAACATGGCTAGTCTCTTTCTCCTTCTCCTTCTCTTCTCTACACAATGAAAACAAGAATGAATGGTGAAAAAGTGAAAACTCCCTTTACATATAGTAAATGGATGAGAATTCCTATCACTATCTAGGTGCAAAACTATATAACTTTACTCATGTTTCTATCTTGGGCTGTCGGACTCAGATTTTCATGTCGTCTATTGCATTGGAATCCTAGTTCTACCCTCCATCTAACCCAATTCTTTGTGCTTCAGTGTTGTTTATAAAAATAACCCTCACAATGCATTTCTCATCACCTTTCCCTAAAATCTGTGTGCGTAGATTACCACCTTGAACTCCTTTTCGGACTAAGGAAGTAGAAACAAAGGGGCATACATCTCCCTTGATTTCCTCCCTCATCATGTCTCATCACTCAACCCATTAGTGTTTATGATTGATCCATTTGTTTACTATTTGTAGGTTGATTTGATTTGGATTATCTGACAAGTGTTCCTTTGCAGGATGCAATTCCTAACTTTGTGGTCTTGCAGGATCAAAGACTGGGGGCTTCTTCCTCTCGTGTGATAACACTTCGGCTTCCTCTATAGTATCCTTTTCATGATTTATGTATTTATTTTCCTGTAGTTGCATATGCACATAGTGTCATATTGCCATTAAAGTGGGGGCTAAATGTTAGTCAGAAATTGTCCTCCTGCATGGAATGGCACAATTTTGCATAGTTTAGCTCCTCTCATTTGGTGTCCTCTTGCCCTTTTTGTTTCTGGCCTACCTAAACTTTGATTGACCTATATCTCATTGAAGAAATGCCATATTCTGAAGCAACTATTGATTGAACCTGAAAACAAACTTTGGAGTCTAGACATTCTGGACCCCCTAAAGGTAGATCTTAAGTGAAAACTAGGGTCTAAACTAGGGTGTCCACACCCTAGTCCTATCCTATTTTTTTGGATACTAAATTTTGGGCTGGTGTTGGCTTGTTCCGTGCACTTCGGCATTCTGATTTCAAATTTTGGTTTTCATGCGATGTTGACACGTTATTTCAAATATTTGAATTTCTAAGGTTAGGTATTTAAAGAGAAGTGAATCATTTTATCGCACACAATCTACATGCAAGCTTACTATGCCAAAATTCTGGCACTTTTTCTATTAAAGATCGACACTTTGTTGAAGCTCTTTGAAGTTATTCATGTTTTCTATCATGGAGACATTCAGTAGAGATTAGGAATCAAGATCTTGAGTCTATCTTGCTCTTCCTAGGGTTTTGTCAAGCCCTTTGTATGATCGGGAGAAGAGTTGAAGCCTCCAGCTTGAGCTTGGGAATCCTCCACGAATACGGCTACCTCACCTTATTGTTCTACAAGTCTTCATTGCTATCATCTCCTTGAGGTGTTGTTGTTTCCTTGAGTGAAGCATTGTGTTGATCTATCCTTGATGCTTGAGTCATCTAGGGTTTTACATTTCTGTATACACTTATGATCTATGAGCACACATTTGCAAATCTTTATCATTGGCTATTGTTGAGGTATAAATACCAAAGATGGGGTTTGACTGAGGCAAACTCCTATATAGCCACAACCATATTTCTCCTCCTTTTGTATGTGCAGGTCATATATGAAAAGATCCAGTGAAAAGGAGTGGAAGGAGAACAGGTATTGCAGATACAGTCATCACAAAAATTTGAGTTTCAACATCATGAAATAATCAGGACACTGGGGTAGGTGCCCTAGTCTATCTGAGCATTTAATCTTGGATTTGGAACCCTCTGTAGACACTTTGACACTAGGTACAAGATATTTTAGCTGTCGAAAACTTTCGAGACACGATGGGTGCCCTAGTTTAACATGCCCTCAATTTTTAGGTACATGCTCTCTGTGACCTCTGCTTTGTATTTCTGTAATCTGTTTGTCAGCTTCTGTGTTGAAAATCAATCTATTATCAAATATCTTACAGTTAGGGTTTCATGCTATTTAGTTACTTGAAGCTTGTAAAAACCTAATTGAGACATCTATTTAGTTACAACAAGCATAAAAAGGTCATAGGAATTAGTAGCTTGATTCTTCATAGTGAGAAATCTCAGTTTTTATTTCCTAATGTGATGTAAGTGAAAGAGGGGCTTGATTTTGGTTTATGTAAACTATCATTTTGCCACTTTTTCCACATTATAGTATTTTTACGTAACTATCCTTGTGTCATTAGTAATCTTCCTATGATCACTGATTAGTATCATTTTGTCATTATTGTGACCTGTACATTCCTGATCAGTAAAGTGTTTAGTAGCATCCTTATTAGTAATTTGGTACCTCTATTTTCCAAGCCTTGAAATTGCAAAGTCATGCCAAATTCATCAAAATCTTCCTAATGAATTCCCCCGTGTTCACCTTGCTTATTATGCCTTGGGAAAATGTTAAAACTTCATTCAAAACCTGAAGGAAATCCTAAAAATTTCTCAAGTTTCCTAAGCCTTTTTGCCTTGTGTAGAACTTATGCCCTCTAATGGGTATGGTAGATCTGTTGGCAAGAGACACTATATGGATTCATGGTTGTTGTCATTGATGGCAACAAAGGTCATCCCACATATCCGCAAATCATAATGTGTCTCTACCGGAAGTCAGAATAAAGATTGTTGTGGTCCGGTGAACAAGAACAGAGCATGTGGCAAGGTCCGACAGATTGATCCGGATCTCTCAGAGGAAGTGTCTTGGTGCAGTGCGGATTTGGGGAAGTCAAGAGGACTACCTTGAGTGGTATATTTCAAGGATTTAGCCTCCGGTGATGGACAAGGAAAAAGATATGAATAGTTGAGTACCGGATTCCTGAGACACAGTCAAAACAGAGGAAGAACTGACTGACAGAGTATCAGACTACTTTCCGGATGTGTTACTGTTGATGATAAAAGTTGTGAAGGCATGAATCATGTTTGGCCGACATGATTAATGATATCTACTAGTATATGCTTGATCCGCATTGCTTGGTGAGCAAGGATTCAGCCGACAGAACAAAGTTTGTAAGAAACTAGACTGTTCCGGATGCCGACTAGAAAGGTGATGAAATTACTTGTGCGGATATATATAGAGGATGGATTTAGTTGTGAAGTGCGTGAAGGAATTAATATATATGCGAATAAGTCCAGAACAGAGCAGAAGTAGCAAAAAGGATCCGGTATGTGAAAGATAGCAGAATAAAGAACAGAGGAAAGATGAAGTGCAGCAGATCAGTGTACTGAGCCTAACCGGAACTGAACTCCAGCATATGCAGATGCTTCCAATCAGTTCAAGACTGTGATTCTTATCACTTTGTAGATAGTGTGTCTTATTGTAGGTAGTGGGCCTCTTGTGAGCAGTGTGCTCGGGCAGTGAGCCCTAATTGGCAAGTGCCATTTTGTAATTTCCTATTCTTCTAACAGAGAATAATTTTGGGTTAATCACCCCGTGGTTTTCTCCCTTAACAGGGTTTCCACGTCAAAAATACTGTGTCATGTGTTTCTTATTTCATGATAATGTTTTTGTGTTTGATTCAATGCTGCATCAATTAAAAAGAAAGTTCAATAAGGGAAATAATTAGGATAACTGATTCACCCCCCCTCTCAGTTATCAACAATTGGTATCAGAGCCAAGTTCCTCCTAATAGAGCCTAACAGCTTGAGGAAGATCTGGGAACTCAAATGGATGCATATGGTTTAAGGGAGCAACTCAAGACTGCCCTTGAGGATCTTGAACAGTCAAATTCTGAAGTCAATGAATTAAAAGAAAGACTCAAACAGGCTGATGAATTCATGAGAGAATTAAAAGACAAATTAAGTCTCTCTATGAAAAAGAGAAAGGAGCTGCTCCAACAGTTGGCAAGACAAAGTGAAGAAAGCAATACAAATGAAGAATTGACTGAGCAAACCAAGTTATGTGAAAAGTTATCAAAAGAAGTCATTATGTTAAGACATGAAATGGAATCAGGAACTATAAAGTTTACTCAAGAGATTGAAGAAAAAAGAAAGGCTGAAGACAATCTAAGACAATCTCTTAAAGAAAAATCAGAAGAATGCCACCAGATGGACAGGATTATCAGACATCTTGAATCTGATCTTGAAGATGCCAAAGATAATGAAGAAAAACTTGAGGATCAAATTGCCTCTCTCAAAAGAGACCTTCAAACAGCAAATGAATATAAAGAGAAATTCAAGATAAGTTCTGCTCAACTTGAAGTTCTTCTTGGAAGTCAAAAGAGGACAGATGACAAGTATGGTTTGGGATATGAGAAAGGAGAAAGCTCCGGATCCGGTCAGAAGAATCTTGGATCAGAAAATCCAAGGAGCAGGCCTAGAAGACCTCCGGTAAGACAGCCAAATGCTCAAAGATATCCATCCTTCAATGGATACTGCCACAGCTGCAACCACTTTGGTCACAAAGCTAATCAGTGCAGAATGAGAATGAATCAGATTAATTCATCCTTCTCCGGACAGTGCTTCAACTGCAAAAGGTATGGACACAAATCCCATGAATGTAGAATTATGCAAGTAAACAAATCATTCAAAGGTAGATGCTTTACATGCAATAGAATAGGTCATATGGCTAATCAATGCAGATCAAGAGGATATCAGTCAAATATGCAAAGAAATGTTATTTGCCAAATCTGCAATAGGTCCGGTCATAATGCTAAAGTCTGCAGAAACAAGAATCAGGACAAAAGAGGTCCGGTGTATAATCAGAATCAAGACAAGGGTAAACAAAAGATGAATGCGGATGAAGTTAGGAATCAGATGAGCAAGATTTGGGTGAAGAAAAGTTCAGAGAATGTAGAGGTTGGATCCGCACCAGACTCTGGTGCTGATATTTCTTCCGGAAATTAAAAAGTGAGCTCAGGCTCAGGGGGAGACTCAAAGAAAATCCTATTCCCCCAGCCAAACAAGTGGTGCCGGATGTGGCACAAGATGCGGATTAAAGGGTTTGCAGATATGAGTCTTGAGATGCTTCAATCAAGTTTTCAGAGGTCCGCATGGAGTTATGAAGAAGCTGTGATCGATCAAATAAGACCTGTTCAGGGAGATGCTCCGGTATGACAAAGGATTACAAAAAGGTCTGGAGAGATCCGGAAGTGCACTATCTTGTTCTGCGGATTGGACAGAGTGTTTGGGATGTTCTTGTAATATGTTACCTCGATTTATTCATGATTGAAAGATCCGGATGATATTCACAGATCAAGACTAATCTGGGATACTCCAAGCTATCCAGACAAGGCAAACCAGAATAATGTAGGTGAAGCATTTATTGCAGACAGATATTAGGGTTCGCGGAGCAATATAAGGGATTTCTCAAAAGTCATTTGCTCATTCTGCACTCAAGAAGAAGTGAATAGTGGAGCTCTGCAACAAGATTCATCAAGCACACCAAGGATCTCCTGCCGAAGTCATTGCATAAAGAAATCAATCCAATCACTCCGTGCAAATCGAAGGCGCATAAGGTATTCTCTATTTTTCATTACCTCACTGCAAATCTTTGAAGAATGGCTACTCCAAATATAGTTAAGATCTCTGATAGACCTCGCCCCTCATTCAAGAAACATCCTTACAAATCATTGGAGGTAGATCCACTAGGAGCCTTCTCTAGTGTTCCTCATGGTGTATTGCATACAGAAGATATTAGGGTTTACATCCATGCGAATCTTGAAGACTTTGGAGAATCAAAACTGATGGATATCTATCACAAACAATTGATAGATGACTCCTTTGAGATCAAACCTCAGTATAAAGCCATCCAGGACAAACACTTTGCACAGTGCATTCATTTCCCCTGTTTTGAAGAAGATGAATGGGTCCGGTATGTACTAAGTAGAGTACATGACAACTTCCTATGGTTGAACAAGCCCTTCAAGATCACCAAGGACGCAATTAGGGCTGTAACCGGTCTGCACTCATCCGGTGGATTACCTGTTCTCAAATCTGTCAAAAATCAGACAGTCAGTGATGCAACCGGATCCAAGTTTGACAAGAGAGCTATGACAGTTGATGATATCATTGAACCGGATGTCAAATTTGCAGCTATGATAATTGGTTACAAAATCTATCACTCCAGTAGGGAAAATTCAGTACCGGGAACTGCAATCTACACAGCCTATCAGATGTTAAAGGAGAATGCAGACTATGACTTGTGCGAGCTTCTAGTAAACCAACTCTTTGAAAATCTGCAGAAGATTAAGAAGGACAAGAAAAACTCCTTCAAATATGGCAATCTGATCCTTTGTCTCTTCTTTTACTACATGAATGAGCTTCCCGGATCCAGTGGATGGGTATGGCAGAATGACAGACCGGTTGCCATCCAAATCAGAGACTATTTGCATGGACTTGGGGATGCAAAAGCAAGAAATACAGCTCTCTGGGGTTACTTCAAGAACTTCCAAAGCATGATGCATGCAAGAGAAAGAATACCCCAATCCCTTGTTGAAAAATACAAAGACACAGTATGCTTCATGGTAGAAACAGATCAGTGTCTGATGGAGGCAGTGGAGCCAAGGACTGTCTGGATCATGCCTATGGGGTATGAAGTGGATGAACAGATAGTAGAGCTGCATGTTCAACACATGCTAAGCCAGCCCAAAGATCCTAAGGCAGAAAGGTTTGGAACCTTTGAGGAACTGAGTGTAAAGTTACATGTAGAACTCAGGGAACCGGAGATAAAGAGGAAGGTAAGAAAAGAAGTTGAGCATATTGCTCAAGGCCTAGGCATCTCAAAAGAGGCACTTGATGCCAGCCGGGAAAAGAGGAGGAAGGCTGAGGAAGAAGAGAAAAGTAAAGAAAGTGTTCCGGTTGAAACTCCCACCCGGACCAGATCATCAAAAAGATCTGCACCTCCCTCAACCAAAAGTTCAAAACCGGAAGTCCAGGCATCCGGTAAAAGATCCAAGACAAAAGCAACAAGGGCTTATGAAAGCCAAAAGGATGAAGAGGAAACAGAGTCAGATGAGGGAGTAAAAGAAATAAAGAAGCAGAAGAAGAAAGGATCCGGTAAACCCTCCACAGGACAAGACAAGGAAGAAATGGCAGAGGTATCTGTTGAAAAGTCCACTCTGTCTCTAGAGAATGTAATCAAGTCGGTCACGGTGGATGGAAATCTTCAACCAATGACTGAATCTTATGATGACTTCAGTGAGGCTGACCAAAAGACTCTGCAGGAAGCCACAGTCAAATATCTGAACATATACAATAAGGCTTTCATTGAGATCATATCTCTTATTCCTAAAAGCCTAGAAAAGGAATTAGAAGTAAGAAAGAACAATGCTCATGCAAAAGATCTTGAGATCCGGGAGCAGATAGCTATTCAGCTATATCCTCAAATTGATCCCAAGACAATGAACATAATCTTCAAGGACTGCAAAGATGAGTTCAGAAGTAAAGCCAGGATGAATCAACTCATGCTTGGTGAGACTGACAAAGTGGCCCAAGAGACAGAAGAGATCCTCCGGAAGGCCTTCAAAAGGTTCAATCTTCCTGTTGTAGAGGACTTAGGTGCAGAAACAGCTGCGGATTTGGAATCATCTGTTCCGGAAGAAGTGGGCCCTGAACAGACAAGCATCTCTCCTCCGGTTTCCCCTACAGTCTCCGGATCCAAAGAAGAAGAGAAATTATAGGAGAAGGAAGCAGGGGTGGAAGACAAAGAGGTTGACAGTTCCCAGACTGCAGAAGAAAAGAAACATCTATCTCCGGCAAGAGACACTGCACAAACTGTTCAACAATTTTTGAGCAAAGCCACTATAGAAATTGATGAACCGGACCTACTCAAAGGACCATTAGATTTTGACTCTTTGTCACCGGTGCAAACAATGAAAATAGCCTCATTTGCAAATGAGAAAGTCAAAGAGAAGCTGCTGAAATCTCACATGGAAGACTGTGAGCTTATGGAGGTAGCATCTGGAGTGCTAGAAAAGATCATGCCATCCTTTCAAAAGGATCCCACAGCCTCCTCTTCCGGTAATCTCAAAACCTTAGTCAGCAGTGTTAGTACACATTTTGAATCTCTAGAAAAATCTGCTGAAGAAAAGGTCCGGAAGGAATTTTTGGATAAGAGATTTTCAGAAGTATTAGAATTAATCTCTAAAGATAGGAAGATTGTGAGTATTGGAATAAAGAGCTTAGAGAATGCTCTTAAGGATGGCGGTGACATTTACAAATTTTGTATATCCTGGCCAAAGGCAACAGCAGCAATTGATAAGAAAATAAAAGAGGAACAGGACAAGCTACAAAGCTTATCTCAAAGTTTTGATCCTCTCTCTTCCTCCATAATAAATCAAGAATGTCAGACTATTGCAGTCTTGAATGAAATAAAGAATCTTGAGAAGGAAAGGAAGAATATCACTAACCGGATGGGAGAACTTAGAAGGATTATAATCCCTAAGTTGGAAACTATGCATGAGGCCATCAGTGATGCTCAGACCACCGCCCAAACAAAAGATCCGACAGATCTCAAGCGGGCAGAAGCTTTTGCATTTTTGTTGAGTGGTCACATTTCAATTTTGGATAGAATGAAGCAAAGTTGGGCTACAGAAATGATCCAATTGCAGACATCCTTTGCAGACATTCTTCAGTATATGTGAGTATGTAAATATGCAGCTATGTATAGAAAATTTTTGAAAATTTTGGTGTGCGGACCCTACCCTTTGCCATTGATGTCAAAGGGGGAGTGAGGAGCAGTGAAAAATGAGGAATCCAACTAAGGGGGAGTTCCGGAAATTGTATATAAAGACAGAGCATCAGCAAAGGGGGAGCATAGTGAAAACACTTAGTCATTTTTCACTAAGTGTTGCCATCAATGCCAAAGGGGGAGATTGTTGGCAAGAGACACTATATGGATTCATGGTTGTTGTCATTGATGGCAACAAAGGTCATCCCACATATCCGCAAATCATAATGTGTCTCTACCGGAAGTCAGAATAAAGATTGTTGTGGTCCGGTGAACAAGAACAGAGCATGTGGCAAGGTCCGACAGATTGATCCGGATCTCTCAGAGGAAGTGTCTTGGTGCAGTGCAGATTTGGGGAAGTCAAGAGGACTACCTTGAGTGGTATATTCCAAGGATTTAGCCTCCGGTGATGGACAAGGAAAAAGATATGAATAGTTGAGTACTGGATTCCTGAGACACAGTCAAAACAGAGGAAGAACTGACTGACAGAGTATCAGACTACTTTCCGGATGTGTTACTGTTGATGATAAAAGTTGTGAAGGCATGAATCATGTTTGGCCGACATGATTAATGATATCTACTAGTATATGCTTGATCCGCATTGCTTGGTGAGCAAGGATTCAGCCGACAGAACAAAGTTTGTAAGAAACTAGACTGTTCCGGATGCCGACTAGAAAGGTGATGAAATTACTTGTGCGGATATATATAGAGGATGGATTTAGTTGTGAAGTGCGTGAAGGAATTAATATATATGCGAATAAGTCCAGAACAGAGCAGAAGTAGCAAAAAGGATCCGGTATGTGAAAGATAGCAGAATAAAGAACAGAGGAAAGATGAAGTGCAGCAGATCAATGTACTGAGCCTAACCGGAACTGAACTCCAGCATATGCAGATGCTTCCAATCAGTTCAAGACTGTGATTCTTATCACTTTGTAGACAGTGTGTCTTATTGTAGGCAGTGGGCCTCTTGTGAGCAGTGTGCTTGGGCAGTGAGCCCTAATTGGCAAGTGCCATTTTGTAATTTCCTATTCTTCTAACAGAGAATAATTTTGGGTTAATCACCCCGTGGTTTTCTCCCTTAACAGGGTTTCCACGTCAAAAATACTGTGTCATGTGTTTCTTATTTCATGATAATGTTTTTGTGTTTGATTCAATGCTGCATCAATTAAAAAGAAAGTTCAATAAGGGAAATAATTAGGATAACTGATTCACCCCCCCCTCTCAGTTGTCAACAAGATCTTCCCCTTAGATGTGGATATATCCATGTTGACCTCAGATCCCTACCTCCCCTTTTCTCCCATACCCCTATAAAGGCTCATTAGGTCCCCTTGGTGGATCTGCAACCTGGATGTAAGTAATTCCACACCCCCCTCATATCCCTACTTTTTCCCTTTCTCCCTCATTTTTCCACTTCCCTCCTTGACTCGTGCATCTTGATGCCTCTCTTGGCTCTGAATCTGGTCCCTCCTTCAACTTCTACATCCCTTTCCTCCTCAAATCTTTGTAGATCTGATACTCCTTACCATTCCCGCATCTGCTCCATCCTCCTTTCTCCACATCTAGATGCCTCTATTTCTCTACATCCCAGACACCCCTCCAAACCTACAAATCCATGTCTTCCTTGAAGTTCCACCATATCTAGTATCCCCTTGGATTTCTGCAATTTTTAAAAATATGTGAAAAATGAAAAACGATAACTATCGACGACTCCCAGATGGACTCAAAATCCACGCGGGTTGTCATTAATGCGAATTGAGTTGCTAAAGTTGGTGGATTTATGATGGTTGGTGAAATTTTTAGGGTTTTCCCACCCATTCGTTCATCAGATGCTAGTTGTAAATAGTATAAATGCATGAATGAAATTTAGTCAAAGGGTTGGTTGTTCATTCTACTCCCAAACAACTACAGGTGCAAAAGAGGAAAATTCATCTAGGTCAAGGGGTCATGATTCCAGTTCTTCAGGCGAGTGATAAAGTAGATGAAAGATTAGATATTGCTATGAACACTTGTATATAGTATGTCTCCATGACTGAGGGTGCAATTTCAAGGAAATACCTAAGATAACACTAGGGTTTCCTCTTGCCCTATTTCATGGTATGAATGTAATTTCAAAATTGATAAATGTGACAACATTCTAAAGCATTACCAGGTTGGTGATGGTCTCTTTTGAATTACATATGAATTTGCATGGTGAAGTTATGGATTATTAAGTATGTGCATATTCTTGGTGTTATATGACAAATATAATTTATGCTATTAGGTCAATTCTCCTTTGTTTATGCTTTGTCATTTTCCTTCGATAAATTGGACTCTATTGCCCACTGGATAGGCATCAATCTTGGGGGTGATGCCCAAACACACACATTTAAATGAACAAGTCTCAATAATTAAATACATGCTAGCATTTTTACCTTATGCAAGATTTCTTATTCATTAGCTCAAAAGAGGGTTTTAGTGCAGTAGGCCAGTTTTGTTTCAGTGACATCTTTGGTTTCAAAACTATAGTTTGGGTACTGTTGACCTTTTTTAATGAACATATTATGTATTACCATCAATCCCTATTGAGGGATACCTCTAGGAACACCCTCCTTGGCTTAGCTGAGCCAAAAGCAAAGAGGAGATTACCCACTCCTATTCATTGGACCTTAATCATCCTTATCCTGTTGATGAACCCCTTTTTCACCTCCTTGATGATATCCTTGGCCTCAAAGCTGAACAATGTTCTAGGGATTGGGATAAGCTATTTTGGAATCCAACAAGTACATTGATCAATTAATATGAGCATCAATACTACTATCAACATTATAGGAAATAGTATTGATCAAAATGATTAATATGAGACATTGTTAAGATAGGACATTGCAGTCCTAAAACACTTGCTACTACTATAAATCTATAAGAGGTTTTCAAAGAGGTTATAGAGATTGTTGTTGTGAATTGCAATTAGCATTTTATGTATAAATTAGTCTCTTGGACTTGATAGTCAAGGAGAATGATAAGGTTAAAAACTCATATTTACCTTAGTTGCATTTTATTGCATTAAGGGTTCATTATCATTCTAGTAGATTTATTTATTAAGATTTTTAGGGAGACTGATATTATAATTATCTATAACCAATGATCTTAAAATCAATGAGACAAATCCATATTTCAAAGTTCATGGTGTACACTCTCATTTACTTTTTCTCTCACTTTCTATGTAATCAGGATGGCTTTAGATGTAAAAAATAGTTGTTATTTCTTTTCTTTTCTTTTCTTTTTGAATTTTACTGCATTTTTTGGGTTCTTGATAGTTTTTTTCCCCAATAATATCCCCCAAAATTGAAATCATCTTTATCTTTTGGGATGTCAAGAAATTCTTGGGAACAATATTTGCTTCTATGACCCAAATGACTATTCAGTAGAAACAGAAATCAGGAATGTCAGTGATACGATGGAATAACACAACTAATTTTCTTCACTAACATTCAATTACACAATATTATCTATACCAATGTACGAATCCCAACATTGAAAAACAACAAAATACACATTGTGATTTTTAACCTACACACGTTTAGTTCATGATTTGTAAGTTGCCTTTGAAATGTTGGTGGAGAAAATTAGAGGTTGAAAAACACAATGTGTATTTCAACATACATTTTTCTAGATACAAATCAAATCGCAACACAAAATCTAATCTAATAATTTCTATACAACCCTACAAAACATAAAATTAGGTATCCACTTTATTTGGGGCTACACTTGCATAAAGACATTTTATAATTAATATAATGTGAGATAGAATAACATATATTTGGTTAAGCCCCTCATGGTATTCTAAAGCCTCCTTCCAGATTGTCCTCACCTTAACTTTTTCGATTGAAATCCCTCCTTATTAGAAGTGATTAGTAATAGTTTAAATTGCAAATTAAATGCATTCCCTACAAATTAAAGATAACCATTGAGCTGAACTTCACACGCACAAAATGACTCCTTAGTCAAAACACTCACTCATAATGGGCATGGCACACTTGCAAACACTTTCTCACTACATTTGGTGAAAGTGTTGACTATATGTTGGTATTTTCATACATGTGAGGCATGTAAAATGGATGTCTTAGGCATTCCTATAGGTACATCTAGTATGGACCTTAGCCTTTGCTTTTCTTTTTCAATCCTCCAACTTAAAAGCTTATTAAATGTATGTAAGAAAACATGTTTTCTAATAATTAACCCTTCATAACTAAATTTCACCATTGCTCTTGGCAAGCTTTCTATTGCTTTCATATTGCCTACATTATAATTTTTTTTTCTATTTTTTCTTCTATTATTGAAAAAAGGAAAAAAATTAATGTACACAAAGTGAAAGTAATAGAAAGTTTACCAAGATCAATGGTGAAAAGTATGCTTTAAATTTAGCTGTATAGAGTTAATTGCCACAACATGCTACTAAAACAACTCACAAGAAAACATGGCTCTTTTACATACATAGAATGAGAATTTGAGTTAATGACTGAAAAAGACTAGCGATGAGAGTGAAAGTAATAGATTTATATATGTAGGTGGGGATGATTATGGAAAGATGGTAGTGGGAAAGTATCTGCAAGTGGGAAAGAACAAATGCATGTTTTGACTAAGAAATCACATTAGAATATAGTAGATAAACCTACTCAAAAGAGTTACAGTCAAATGTAACTCATTTTTGGCTTTGGGTTGGTTGCAACTCATCCCTCATGAAGCTAGCATTAGAGTCATCTCCAACTCGATTTTAATTTCTTGAATTGAACTAAATGATGACAATGCTTGAAACCTACACATATTTGAAAGTGCCAAGGAAATGTGGGTCCCATCATCATAGTATTTGGTGGTCCATCATGATGAAAAGCAACATGAGGCAAAATGATGTGTTAATGTCTATTGTGGGTCCCATCATTGTAGCTAGTGGTTCATCATGGCAAGGTATTGTATGTTAGAATGGTGACATGATGCCTTCAACATGCTATTTTGTATGGGGAATAATAATTGTCATCATATAATAGTAGGGACTACCATCTATGGTGATGAGACCTACATTTTCCTAAAGCAAAAATAAAAGCCACTAGAAGGTTGCACATAAGACATCTTACAAAATATGAACAAAACCTGTGTAGGTGGAAATGAGCAATGTGTATTTTAACCTATAGAAGATTTGTTCATTATTTGGAATATGTACTTCAAATGTTGGTGAACTAAACATGTGCAACTTGATAACTAAACTTGTGTAGATTGAAATATACACTACGTATTTCAACCTACAATTTTCTATACAAAATAAAATCTAATATTTTTTTATACAACCCTAGAAAACATACAACCCTCCAATTTTTTTCATCATCATAATTAAATGTGAATAGTTATAGTTTTGTATAGAGAATAGCTACTATATCATTATATTTTTTAACCTACACACATTTACTTCATGATTTGTAAGATGTCTTTTTATGGCCTTCACAGTTCATTCATAATTTTATGTGTTTCAATTGCTGAGATTCTTACATTAGGAAAATAAATATTCTGCAATTGAATATTGTTGAATTTTTTAAAAATGAATTATTTGTAGTAGGGAATACATTTTGTTTAAAATTTAAAGTGTCACTTTAACACTTGTAAGACTTGCTCATTGTTAATACAGACAAGGGATTGCAACCCAAAAAGTTAAGGCGAGGAAGATCTGGAAGGAGGCTTGAGAAGACATAGAGGGGCTTGACTAGATATAGGTAATTCTTGCTCTTGTAGCATGAATTAAAAGTGTTAGCGACAATTTAATTTACAAATTAATTTGCATATTAAATTTTTGAATTATTTAAAAATGAGTTTTTTTACAGTAAGGAATGCAATTAAATTCCAATTTAACACTTGTAAACCCAAAAACAATTTCATGGAAGCCATGGGGAAACCCTTGCCTTTGTAGTATTAAATGAAAATGCTTTAGCATAAACTAAAAACATAACATGGAAAGATTAAAGTGGATGGCAGTGTGCCCTATATCATTTTCCCTACATGATTCAAGATTGACATAGGGCATGGTATGGTCAATCTTTTTTTCACATAGCTTATACTCTTTTTCTTCATAGTTTCAATTATATTTTAAGTGATTAACTTGATGGATTATACAGACCCAATTGGTTTTACCTGCAAGGGTATCTAGAAGAAGATATTTTTAAGACCCAGAGGGCCCCCCATGAGAGCCATTAAAGAAATCCCTCAAACTTACAACATGATATGACAAGGTTAAAATGGACAACAATGTGTCATATCTCATTCTTCCTACCTCACTCTAGTGGAATGAGGTAGGAAGAATGAAATATGACATGTGACAATTTTTTTTACATGAATTAAACTCCACTTCGTAATTTCAACAAAATATCTTGATATTCAACATTGACATAGAGTAGACTAACCTACCCAAAAGAGCTATGTGTAATGTCCCCATTTGCACGCATAATTAATTAATTAAATTAAGTTTTCTTGATTTATTTTTATGGAAACTAATATTTAATTAATTATTTTATTATAAAGTGATTTTTGTTCCAAAAAACAAAAAAAAAATCACTTTATGTGAAAACAAAAGAAAGATTTTTCTAGAAAGTCCCTAAAGTGGTTACAAAAAATAATTTCTGGAAAAATCTCAAAGGATTATAAAAAGAGGTTGTAAGGAGAGGTTTTCATGAATACATATATCTTTTGGATTTTTATCTTTTGATATCCCAGTTGGGAGTTTGTTGTAATATCTCAAATGGAATATTTTCTAAATTTTTGCAAATGTCATGAATAAACATGCATTCTCTCATATTACTGTAATGTGCCTATCAAAATTCTTCAATAATCTTGCAAATTTTCTCAATGTGAGCTCATAGACATTTCGTCAAACAGTTGGTGGACAGTTGAGTCTATGTGTATTTCAACCCATGTTGACAAAATATCAAAAATAGACACAATATGTTGAAATATAATTAATTCCCACAAATCAAGATGTTGGTATTAAAACCCACTATATTTCTAAATAAATTATGTATATAATAATAGCTGATGTATGTATAAAAATGTTGATACAAATTGATATTAAAGTTCAAAAATGCATACTAAAACTTTATGCTGAGATCAACTGATGTAGATTGGCTGATGATGAACCAATACAATTCTGAAACAAATCAGAAAGATTATAAAAGACTTGTATGATCCTTCAACCAATGGTACAGACTTGGGAAAAGGCTTCTAAAGATTTATTAAGGCCTTAAGCCTTCCATAATATGCAATTTACTCTTCAAAAAATTAATCAGTGACCTCTAGAAATAATTCGTTGACTTTGTGAGGTAAGTACGGTCAGCCTTTGGGTCATTCCAAGTGTTGTACAACTCGGACTCAACCTCCTTAACAAATAAAATTTCTAACTTTTTCTTGCTTCTAATTTCAAGGATAATTTCCCTTCAATTTACCACAATGATTTCACTAAATATCCTCCAAATAATTGAAATATTTAATTTCAGTTATAAATTTTGGAAATCATCTAAATTCTAAAAATTACCAACATTAAATCAAATCTCCAAAATTATCAATTAACAAGCACACCTGTGAAACTTGTGAACTAAAATCTGAATCTTCACACAAATGAAATTTGGCACAATGCATTAAGTCCAAATGTGAATCTTGAATGAATTTACCTCAACATTGGCTAGGGAGACTTCCTTCCTTCTCTGAACCTAATCTTCACCATAGGGTTTTCATCCTAGGCTACAAAATTTGAACAAGATATTCAAACTCCCAATTGGGACATCAAAAGATAAAAATACAAAAGATATTTGCATGCACGAAAACCTCTCCTTACAACCTCTTTTTATAAACCTTTGAGATCTTTCTAGAAATTATTTCTTGTAACCATCTTAGAAATTTTCTAGAAAAATCTTTATTTTATTTTCACATAAAGTGACTTTCATTTTATTTTTACTTTTTGGAACAAAAATCACTTTGTAATAAAATAGTTAATTAAATATTAATTTCCATAAAAATAATTCAAGACAACTTAATTTAATTAATTAATTATGCCTACAAATGGGGACACTACACTATGGCCGACTACAACTCATTTTTGGATCTCTGTCATCTACAACTCATCCCTTGAAGCTGGTATTGGATGTGTTGGAGCTCCACCCACATTTAGTTCTCAAATTAAACCAAATGATGTCAATGCTTGAAAGCTCCACATATTTGAAAGTGGTAGCAAAATGTGGGTCCCATAATTATTGAAGCTAGTGGTCCATCATGACAAAAATTGGCATGGGGCAAAACATCATGTTAACGTTTGTTATGTGTCCCATTGCTGTAGCTGGCAATTCATCATGGTATGGTTCTGTATGTTAGTATGCTAACATGATGTCTTAGGCATGCTATTTTGTATGGAGAATAACCATTATTGTCATCTAACAACAAGGACCACTAGCTACGATGATGGGACCCACATTTTATTGTATCAAAAATAAAAGCCAACAAAAAACAACATAAAAGACATCTTAGAAAACATGGACAAAACCTATGCAGGTTGAAATACACAGGTTTTGTTCATTATTTGTAGTTGTACTTAAAATGTTGGTGAACTAAACATGTACAACTCAAGAACTAAACCTTTGCAAGTTGAAATACACACTCTTGAGTTTCACATGTTTAGTTCACCAACATTTCAAGGACATCGTACAAATAATGAACAAAACTCGTGTAAGTTGAAATACACATTGTGTATTTCAACCTGCATAGGTTTTATCCATGTTTTCTAAGATGTATTTTGTGTGTATTTCAACTTGTAAATTTTTGAACAAAATCAAATCTAATAATTTTCTATTCATCCTTGGAAAACATACAACCCTCCATTTTTCATCAACATTTGATTAAACATGAAAGCCACCGGTTGTCATCAGTCCCATCAACATATTTGGTGGTTCATGATGGCATGCTATGTTATGTCCCACAATAGTTGCTAACTTTCATGTTGTGAGAATTCAAAAATGGGTTGTAGATGACCCCGGTTTCATGTGTTGCATGTGCGTGTTGTGTATTTCAACCTACAATTGTCTTTATCAACATTCAATTATAGAATATTTGAAAGACATCTTGGAAATTTATTATAAGTGTTAGTAAAAGTTTAATTTGCATATTGATTTTTTGAATGATTTAAAAAATACTTGTTTATAGTAGGGAATGCAATTAATTTAGAATTTAAAATGTCAGTAACACCTGTAAGTAATTTTTATTGTGAGAGCAAAAATCATGTGTCATTTGACATAAAACATGGATGATACTGTTAGACATACCACAGGGGGGGTTGAAACAATTGATCATACATTTAGTGGTCCTCATCCTTGGGTATGGTCACGTGTGAAAGATGTGTTGGTAAGATCCAGTTGTTTGAAGATGCATTTAAATGTTTAAATTTTCTCACTAACATATATTTAGAATATTCAATGTAAAGTGTGATGTTTTTAAATGGGACATAGTAGAGGTTGGAAGGAGGAATTCACATCAATTCAATAGCAGAGTGAACATTGAGGCCATAACTTCTTTGGTAATGAGATGTCAACTTGTAGTTATTCTTTTATTTTTGATTAAGTTTAGTTGGGAAAAGGGTCCAGTCCCATATAGTAGCAAGTCTAATAGTCCAACATTACGGTATAAAACCCTGATAATAACCCATAGAGGGCTAGGGAACCATGAGTACAACCACTACAACAAAGTCTTAGAACTAGACCTAAGCAGAAGACAAAATAGTCCACAAAAAACAAACCCCTAAAATATCAACATCCCTGATAAAATAACCCATAAAGGGCCAGGGAACCAAGTCCAATAGAGTACTGGTATATCAAAGATATTAAGTAACATAATAACAGTCCACCCTTATAATAACCCATCCAGGCTAGGGGAACAGACAAAACATATCAAGAGAACAACAGTTTTGAAAAGACAACCCATAACAAAAAACTACCCAAACAAAAGACTAGATATCAGATATGCTCCAATCCTTGCACATCTTGTCCATCATCTCCTCCCAGGAAGATGTACCTTTGTGACTTTCCATCTTCTGTCTTTTTCCCGACTCAGCCTCCTTAACCTACACAGTTTTTTGTTTCTCAATTTGATTTTGAATTTCCTTAACCTCCGAAGTAGTCCTCCTCATAACATCATTAGAGAATTTGGCTACTTCTTTCAGACCCTTTTCCAACCTCACAATTCTATGCTGATAAATTTCAAGCATGTCATACATGCTAGTCTAGTTGTTCTGACAGGTAAAACAATCCACTCTCTTATTAAAAACTTCTTCAATTTTCTCCAATCTAACAGACAGGTCCTTCAAGTCAGAAACCCCATAATATTTTTTGTGCTTATCAGAATTATTCATATCTTTTTCATAAGTCCCTATATCATTATCAACATCCTCAAAATAATTCTCTCCAAAAGAATTACCCCACATTTCATCACCTTGGTCACACTGGGCGTTCTCTTCAATCCTTACCTCCATCTCATCAAGCTGTATCTATTGATTAGGGTCACCAATCTCATCTTCATCCCTGTCAAGCTGGGCCTCCTTAACATGGTCAAAATCAAAATCCTCTTCCATGTCATCAACCAAAATAGGGTTACCCTCAGATAGGGTGTCTGAAACAATATCTTCTATAGAAACATCCACATTCTTCTTGTGTTTTGAGTTTTTATTGGTCTTTTGCATGTTTGACTTAGCTATCCTAGTAGATCTTCTCTTAGTAGTAGCATTTTGTTAATAGGTATTATCCTCCTATTCAATAAACCTAGCATCCAAATTCACCTTGGTAGAGGCAGACTTAATTTTGATATTTTTAGTCTTCTTTCCTGACCCCTTAATGGAAGCTCCATGCTTCTCTTTCAGAGATAATAACATGTTTTATGGGGAATCATGATCCCTGTGGTTTTACCAAAATGTAGAATAGGGATTTTAGGAGAGGGATTAGTGCCCAATATTTACCCCTATAAGTGTGAGGGTTTTTCTTATTCCCTTTTTTCTCTGCATTCTTATTATGGGTGGTAATAGGATTTTCCTTAGACATACCAGTGCTAGGGCCAGAACCCCCATGGATAACTTTCTTACCCTTTCCTTGTTTCTCAATAGTAGGGCTTGTCCCACGGGGAATAGGGGGATTCAACATAACGTTGAACTCATACAAGACCAACATTAGTCCCTGATGCAAAGGGGGATTTGCACCTTTTGTAATACTTTTTTGCAGAGAAGATAAAATATTAAAAGGATAACTAATGTAATTTCCATGTCTAAGGTGGTCCAACAAAGGAACGTAATATCAATGGATAGTCTCATACCTGCCCTCTAATGTGAAATATTTCATGATGTAATAGGTAACCATACCCCAGGGAGGAGGCAATTCCATTCTCTGATAGCTGTTCTGATGCCTGACTAGGTTTTCTTTGCCCTAAAAAAAACTTTTGATGAAGCTTTTGTAATCTCCATTTCCAATCCTTTGAACCTTTATGCCACTAACACTTAGGCTCATAGCCTCAGCAATGAGGTCTTTATTCACAGTGAAGGAAATACCATTGACAGTTACCTCCCTGTTCCTCCAAGTGTCGGTGAATTGCTCTATTACAAAGTAGTCATAGCCTCTCATAGACTTGACATAATTAGCAATCCCTCCCTCCTCAAAAATCCCCCAAATCTGTAAATTCTTTTAAGCCCTGCATAGGAAGCAGGTTCCACTCTTAACAACTACCCACCCATGATACTCCAAGCACATACTTTACAGAATTGAAAACCCTGAAGACCCAGCTCTACGAACTCACAACAACAGAAAACAAAATGCAGCACAGTAAATAATAAACTCCCAAGGCTAAGAGTCTTAATTTCAAACATGCCACCCAAAGAATCATTATGACAATTCAAGGCTTTACTCCTCTTTGCACAAGCAAAGAACAAGTAATCATTAAACTGTAACCCTTTTAAATATCTATCTTTGTCCTACATATTCATACCAACCCAAATGTTTCAACCATTCATCATTAAAATGAAAAGGTTAGGCTTAATTATTTCTATAATTAGATATAGTGTTTTGTATATCTTGAGGAAGGTCTTTCATCAAAGTGGTATTCCACCACTCATTGAAATTTAATACCAAGTTTGTAATTTTGTCGGCAACATGATTGCCTTCCCTAAACACATGTTGGATCCTAACATTTTTAATGTGTGTAAGGGAAATTTTAATTGCCTCCACATAATCCCTTAACTGCCAAGGTATATTAGATGAACTAACGACAAGATCAAGAATAACATTTGAGTCACCTTCCACCTCAACCTGCTGAAAGCCATACAATTGAATTCACTGAAGACCCCACTATAACACATAAACCTCTGCTAAGTTATTAGTGGCCCTTCCAATAGCTTTGGCATAGCATTCAATGATACTTCTTGTTCCATTTCTAATAATACCTCCCACTGAGGAAGGCCCCGGGTTACCCTTTGAACATCCATCAAAGTTGAGTTTAACCCAACCACTTGGAGGATGTTTCCATCTAGTGTGCTTTCTTATATAATCCTTTTGGTAGTCCATATTATTCAGATTCTGAGTAATGTTCCAATTTCTACAGATCCTTACCTATTGATCTGTAGGAGGAGCCTTAGATTTTTTCATCTTAGCCACATTAATATTTTCTTGAATAGCACATCAAATGGAATGTAAAAGCTGATCAATAGTAGCCAGAGAATCCCTAAAGATTCTATTATTTATTTCCTTCCAAATCCCCCACACCACATGGAGAGGAGTCTGCATCCACAATTCCCTTAGAATAGGGTATCAAAAAGGAGAAAACTTAAACCAAGCGGGAAGTAAAGTATCTAATCCTTTAGGCATAACCCATTCAAACTCAAGTTTCTTAAACAGTTGCCCCCAGATTTCTCTAGAGAAGGAGCAATGGAGTAGAAAAAGATTAATATTTTCTTCCTCTTGACAACATAGTTGACACCTATTAGGTAAGTGGAAACCTCTCTTTTTCAGATTATCCAAAGTTAAAACTTTATAATGATTTGCCACCCACCAAAAGTAATTGATTTTAGGAATAATTCTATGGTTCCAGATCATTCTCCAATCCATACTACCCTAAACTATACCTGAAATGATAGCGTAAGTAGAAGCTATAGTAAAATTCCTAGAGGAGTGAGGCTGCCAAATCATCTCATCTCATCTATCAAGATTAAAGAAGTGACAATCCCCTAGATAAATCTAAAATTGTCTAATAATATCCCCCATTCCTTGAAAATTAACATTGAGATTAAAGTTCTTCCAATGAGCCTCATTATTTTCAAAGGACACATACCCATCTAAAGAATTACCAAAGTTCCTTATACAAATCTCTTTCAGTACAACAAAGGTTGTGTGATCTGAGAGAGGTGAATTGTTTTCCAAACATCCTCCCAGAAGTTAATAACCCTGCCATTCCCAACTCTCCATCTCAATCCCAAAGAGAGAATTCTTGTGATTTTGAGCAAGACATTCCATATAACAGATGCTAATAAAACATTACTGTTTTGAATAAAGTTTTGAAATTATATCTATGATTGAATTTAAGAGGATAAATGGTCCGAGGATGAAAAAAAGGATGTGAAGGATGAGATATTCATTAGAAAGGATGAGGTTAATGATGAGGAGACTCACAATGAGGGGTAGGCTATTTTGATTGAAGACTAGGTGAATTTAATATTGTAATTATTCCTTTATTTGCCATTGTTTAAATGTTCTACATTAAATTTTTTTGATTAAATATGTTATGTTTTTTTGGAATTGTTAGTATAGGTTCATCCTCATTATAGAACTGAATGGGTGGTTAGTAGATTACTATATTTTTGTGAGTATGGTCCATGTGGCATGGTCAGAGGGGTTAAATTTTGGGAATTGAGAATGCTAATTATGCATAGAATGTTGAAGCAGAACATTCCTTTTCTTACACCACAAAAGCTTGGTCAAAAGTACATGGGAAAACATCTTCCTCTTTCCCCTCAAAGAATTAAAAAGTATATAGAAAAGAGGTAGAGTGATGTTGAGTACCTATTGAGGATGTGCTACAATGTGTAGAGAAGGCGTGAAATTGAATGAGTATGCAAAGACTATGGAAAACATTTTATTGAACAACTCCCTACACAAGTGAAGAAAGAGGTTGATGCCACAATGTGGTCTTACGACAGTGATGAGAAAAGGGAGGAAAGAAGGGAAAAATTAATAAGGGTGAAGAAGACAAAGAAATTGGATGAAATGGTAATTTCTAATTATACTTTTAAATGTCTTGTTATATTATTTGAATTAAGTGGTTACATGCATATGAATTCCATGTAATGTTAACATTTATGCCATCATAGGGTGATGACCAAGAAGTGGTGGGCCTCACTAGGGTAGAAAGGATTTCAAAGAGGAATTAATATGTTTTCTTGAAACATTTAAAATCAGGCTAAGATTGTACATTTTATCCTTACACATTTCAAAATTTCTTTTAGGATGATAATATTCCTGTTGGAGAGCTTTAGAAAAAATGAGGAGTGTTGGCAAGATAGAGGGGGATCACAGACTGAAGTTTGAAGCCCATTTGTCTTGCTTGTTCTATTTATAACTTGGTTATGATAGTGAGAGAAGGATAAGAGTCTTTGCAGTAAGAAATAACATAATGCGAAAGCTTAATATAATAGATAATTCACCATACAAAATTTAAAAATTTATTTCAGTCCTCTAAAACTTATATGCTCCTTTTATATATATAATCATTAAGTATTACAATATCCGATATGTAATCTCAGTTCTATCTTATATTTTCCATATCTCTCTCTCTTCACTTCTATTCCTATGTTACTATATATCTGAGATTACAATGGGGACATGTCTCTTACAAGAGATGGCTATTCCTACTAGGCCTTGTTAGGGTTAGCCAGCAGAAGATATCAATTAAATGCAAATAAAGATTAAACAGAGAAATGGAAATACACAGAATTAATAACAGTGAGAGACAAGTTTTAACGTGGTTTACCCAAACTCGGGCTACATCCACCAAACAGAGAGTCCAATAGTATTATCCAGTAAATCAAACCGATTACAGCCAGCAATCCCTGCAACTCAATACCGTTGCAAATGCTACAATACAATATATCAAAACCCTAACCCTTAGCTGCTTTTATCAAGCCTTATGTCGATTACAAAAAATAGGGTTTCTTATGTCGGTTACAAAGAAAATTTATGTCGGTCCTAAAAATTTTTTTTGATCATACAATCGGAGAAAATATCTCATCAAAATCAATGCCTGAACCCTGGCGAGGATACATGGCTAGTGTATAGTACTTTCCTGATCAGTCGCCACCTACCAACAGGCGTAGTCAGCCTTATGCTCTGCAATCCATTTGTAGCCTAGTGCAGTGTCTTCAGCCATATGTTCCACAATCTATTTGTGGCCTAGTGCAGTGTCTTCAGCCTTATGCTCCACAATTCATTTGTTGCCAACATCATTCCTCCCCTTTAGAACCATGTCTTGTCCTCAAGACATGAAAACATATTTAATTTGCAGGTAGTATGTTCTTATATATCATCTTGAGTAGTGTAAATGTAGTATCCCATTGATTCTTATCTTGTTGTAGGACTTGAATTTGACTATGTGTCTGAATCAATGTTGTCTCTGCCTCTGTAGTACTGGTTGGGATCTGGATTTTTTGGACAATCTTCGTTGCATCCCCAAGTATACCTATCATGTGCTAATATGAGGCTTACTACTTCCCATAGTTGTTTGAATTGGGATTTAATCCGATCTCTTTGATCTTGCATTTGTTGGAGCCGAGTATGCATTGTTTCTACCTATGCTCTTATTGTTCCATCTGCATCCTGTAAGAGTTGGCTATGAAGGTAGCCACCCAAGATCTAGGACTTCATGAAAGCACAAGAGAGATCAAATAAGAGAATAATTCTATTCTATCAATGAATACAAAAATATTATTACAATGTACATGATATGCCTTGCTTATAAAGACAAGGATGAGATGTAGGATGAATTAGTCATATGACAAGTGTCTTAATCCTATGACACGAGACAACTAGAAGATAAGATGCCAACTAGTTGATAAGATCACATGTGTAGGATAATCACATGACAACCTAGAATTATCTAGACTTATCCTAAGTAAAATTAACATGTGAACATGTGTGAATAGGACTAACTAATGACTAGTTAGATAATGTGCCTAGTTCACACTACAAAGGGTAAACCGGATAGGTAATAGCCCAGTTCACACCAACACCCCCCCTTATGTGCAACTTAGGGAGAAGTAGACAAATGCAAAGTTGCAAAGATGTATGAAGATGGGTCTCGACTACTAGGCCATGTTAGGTACCCATGTACAAACAATTCTCTCACAAATGGAGTAAAGGAGAAAAACCCATAGGAAAAAGCCCCTCTCCAAAAAAGAGAAAATAAGAAAGTGAAATAAGTGATAGTAGGACTCAACATGATCCCCAAGGACAACTTCTATCACATATGTACAATCAAATACCCCCATAGGAGAGCAAGAGTGAGACAATATGCCCCCCCATAATGAAGTAGCTTCTATGCCAATGGTGAATGCCTAAAGATGAATGCTGGAAAGTGTCTTGTACCTGCAAACAACATTTCTCCCCTTAGGAAGAAACAAATCCAAAGGCTGATGTAGAAGAAAATCCATCTCCAAGAAGTGAGATGAGGGAAGAAGTCTCAACATGGGTGCCTCTGAAAATTGCTCAAGTGTCCACATGTCATAATCAAAGGATGGCACTATGAAATGAGGTGTGACCAATCTAAAAAACTGGGTAGACACATGAAGAACAATCTCCAAAGATGAAGTAGATGGAATAACAATTGTGTTGTAACTGTCATCAAAGAGGAGAGATAACCCTTCAAGTGTGTCCTCCAAATCTACAATATGAGACTCACAAAACAAGTCTAATATACCTGCCAAGAAAGTATCCCACAAAGCTATATCTAAAAGACTAGAATGATCTTTCTCAATTGAAGTAGATGAAGCCATGTCAATGCCGATCTTTGAAGAAGCAGGAGGTTGAGGAGATGGTATCTCAACACTAGTCTCAAGAACTGGAGTAGGTGAAAGAACACCAAGGTTCAAGTGACCAAACTTCTCCTCATAAACATGATTCACAGTTGATGCATGAGTGTGAATATCAATCAATGGATCTACAACATCATTAGGAGAAAAATGGGAGAATGTATACAAGTGAGATGCATGATTAACCATCCCAACAACAATGATATCTCTAATCTCCAAGTCCCGTATGATCATTGAATCAAGAGTGAACTCAATTATCTTCCTTGCACCACAATGAGTAATCTGGTAGATTGAAAGGAGATTGGTTAAAAAGGAAGGTACACACAATACATTATTTAAAGAACCCTCACCAATATCAATAGTCCCTTTTCTAGATGCATGCATGTATGTATTGTTACCTATCATAATAGGTGATAAGGTATATGAATCAAATGAAGAGAACATCCCTTGTGAAGAAGCCATATGATGAGAAGCTCTAGAATCAAGAAGCCATCTCTCTGAATGAAGACTTGTAGAAGCAAAGAGTGCATGTCCATTTCCCTTGTTTGTCCCATTAGCATAGCCTGCTCTCCCTGACTGTGTAGATGATGATGGTGTCAAAGAAGAGGATGGACTAGATGACATGGATGATGGCAATTTGATATTGTTCTTTTGAAGAATGTGAGTCAACTCATCAATTTTCTTCTCATAACACTTATGCTCATCATTTCCTAGTTTCTTACAATATGCACACTTTGTTCTCTCCTTCTTAGATGATTCCTCTTTGGGAGAGGATGCAGACTTAGGTGAATTATTTGACTTTTTTGCTTTCTCATTATTCTTAAAATCCCTATTTTTTTGTTTCTTACCTTTGCTAGTTGAAGCCTTTTGATCCTTTATACCTTGATTAGCAAGAAGATCTTGAGGTTTAGGAGACTTCAATGTGCCCATGTGTACTAACTTAACTTGCTCCCTTGTGAGTGATGTGGCAAACTTATCAAGTGAAGGCATTTTGAAAGCTTTCACAAGAGCATCCATAGTAGCATAAAAGGTAGAAACAAAGACTGAATAGTGAGGACCAATCTTGGCAAGGATTTAAAGAATCAATTGAGTGTCCTCTTTCTCAAGTCCACATTGTTTGAGCTATAATCTAAGTGATTTTAGCTTTGTGAAGAAGTCTTGGATGCTTGCAAAGTTGGTTGGATTCAAACCAATTAATTCATTCTCCAATTTGAAACCTCTCATAGTATCTTTCTTACCAAAGAAATTCTCTAAGGTAGTCCGCACTTCATTAGGCGTATTACAAGATTCAATATGAAAAAGGAGATCAGAAGCAATAGACAAGCTTTGTGTTCCATAGGCTTGATCACATCTATTGTACCACTTTCTCTTTTCTACAGCTACTATTGTTTCAGTTTCTATACCCATTATTAGTCTATGTATTTTCAAACTTCTTAAATGAATTTCCATTTTTGTTTTCCACTCATGATAGTTATATGGTGTGAGTAGAGGAAGTTTGTTTTGATCCATGATACAAGAGTACAAAAAAGAATAACACAAGTACAACCCCCCTTTTAATTAATCAATGAGATCATCCCCTAGCAAAAAATGATTGTGGGACTTTATAATTAGTCCAATTACAATTGCCACAAGCCAAAACAACAAAGTGGTCTTTGATTTTGCTATAATGCAAAAGCCAAGATTAGGCTAAAAGTGAAAGTATAATTTCTAAGCAAAACTGGATCAAATTGATTGCAGATGTGGAAAGTACTCAAAACATTATGCACTTTCAAAAAAAATTTCACCAAATAATGTTACAGTATGAGCCTGAATGAAGCCTTTGAAGTTCTAAAAACAGGAACTGCTTAGGTACAATTATGAAAAACTACAATTTTTAGATAAATCGGGCATCGAAATGAAAATATGATTACACCACTACGAAGCCTACGAAATTCTAGTACAAATTAAAAAAAATGCTCCAAAAAAGGAGAAAAAATGAGCAAGATATGAGCCTTCAAAGTTGGACTGCAAAAGTAAAAACTACAATGGAGGGGGGGCCAAATTGGGCCAAGGTCTGATGACGTCAACAACTGGATTGATGATGTCAGTAGAATCTTTGACCAGAATCATTCAAGATTTACCAGAATATTCTTCTTGCTAATGGAATATTCTATACGACTTGCCGGGTTATGATGTCATGCTGACGTTAGCAGTCGCATAATTTTTTTGGCTGGAATATGTCGAGATGCCGCGCGAGATTCCAAAATGACCATTAGTTTTGTGAAAAACTGCCTGTTTTGGTCAAAATAGTTGTTTTGCAGGTCTAAAACCGCCTGTAGGAATCAAAGTGGTTTTACGGGTATATTTGTGGGTTTCATTGCCTATTAAAGGTGAATATTCACTGAATCAGAGCGCTTGTCAAACTATTTATATGTACTAGTGGTTTTATGAATTTCCACTGAATGTTTGAAATTGATGGGTCAGTTTATGCTATTGGTTGGGGGTTTTAACCCTACTAGGTTTTGTTGTCAGCTGGTGGGGATGCCCCTGTCAGTGGCTCCTAATCAACGGGGGCCCGCGCCTTAAAGGCGCCCTTATACTTGCCAGCGGGTACCGCAGGTACCCCAAAAAAAATCCACAAATTTATAATTTAAAATCAAAAAATAATTTTATTAACTGGTGTTAAAATTATTACCCATCGGATAAAAACTTGTGCCCTAATTCCAATGACGCAGACCAGGTGTATGCAAATTCCACAAAATATTCTATGGAATATACTCTGCGACGATCCCGTATGGCCAAGGAGGGCAATTATTTTTGGCCTTTTCAGACATCTACTCAGATTTGGATGATTTGATAGTTGATCTATAGGTTTTTGGGTGTTCTGGACACGATGGTATGGTCTGATTTGACCTAAAGTGCTCCAAAATTGAAGCTACCTCCTGGATTAGGCAACCACTTCTCATATTCAAAACCTTGTAGATTTAGCCTCCAATGTCCAATTTGGACAAACCAAAAGGCTAAATTGACTATATCAAACCCCCTAAACACAATGGTGTGCTTAGATTTGCACCAAAATGCTCCAAAATGAACCTGCAATACAAGGCCACAAAGAGGAAACCCTCACAAATTTGGTTTTTCCATCAAGTTTTTGTGATTCTCCAGGTCATCATTCGATGCAAGAGAAGAGCATACTCAACTATTCAAGATCCACCATGATTTAAATTTAAGATCTCTTAAAAAATTGACTAACACAAAGTGATTCCTCCTAGCTTTGATACCATGTAATCTTGCTGGCTATGAAGGTAGCCACCCAAGACCTAGGACTTCATGAAAGCACAAGAGAGATCAAATGAGAGAATAATTCTATTCTATCAATGAATGCAAAAAGATTATTACAATGTACATGCTATGCCTTTCTTATAAAGACAAGGATGAGATCTAGGATGAAGTAGTCATATGACAAGTGTCTTAATCCTATGACATGAGACAACTAGAAGGTAAGATGCCAACTAGTTGATAAGATCACATGTGTAGGATAAGATCACATGACAACCTAGAATTATCTAGACTTATCCTAAGTAAACTTAACATGTGAACATGTGTGAATATGACTAACTGATGACTAGTTAGATAATTTGTCTAGTTCACACTACAAGGGTAAACTAGATAGGTAATAACCCTGTTCACACCAACACATCCTACATTGGATCATAAGTACTAGTCACTTGTAGGATTTGTACCTCCATCTGGTATATTTGGTTCTTGAGGCCTTTGGTGAGTATAGGCCATTGGAGACAAAATTGATACAATGTAGTACTATCATTGGCCATCTGCTACATAGTGTTGATATGTGTTTCTAGCTGTGTATGTGTTGTAGCACATTTTCTTCTAGCCTCATCCATTTTGTTTTTCTCCATTTTTGCTATAACTTTGTTTCTAATTGTAGTAGCTTGGTTGTTCATTTCTATCCTAACCCCATCGATTAGTTGCTTTAGTTGTTTCCCCAATGGTAATGTTTTGTCTCTTTATAGTTACGATATTTTATTTTGAATAGTAGCAATAGCATCCTCTAGTTGCTCTGCACTTTCCATATGTTGTTCTAGTATTTCCTCCCGAGTTGTACTATGGAAGATATCCCCTAATTAAAACTTTTATAGGGGAGAGATGTTGGAGAAGTTTGTATCACATGTAGAAAATAAGCATAAAAGGACACACTAAAACAATATTAGCCTATTCTGTACATATTCTAATGCAACCTCATGATTAAGCAAAAGGAATACAAACATATGAAGTTAAAACACTTAACTACATGCAAACCTTGATTTTTTAGATGTGCTCCTTGATATTGGATTGTTGATTGCTCCTCAAATTGAGAGCATAACTTTTCATTTCATGGAGTCTTGAAAATGGCTTGGGTTGATGGCTATTTATAGATTTTTTAGATAGTGGATGAAGGGCTAGGATTGATTTGAGGGATCATTGGTTGATGATGATTGTGAGGTTTGGATTGATGAGAGCTTGCCAAGTCGCAAGATTATATTAGAGGAGAAGGATGGTCCTTGGATTGAGAGGAAATCAAGGGAGGAAAAGTGAGTTGGATAAAGTGAATGGATAGGATTGAAAAGGGATAAAAGGACCCTTGGTACAAAGGACTTGACCATGCCTTTGTAAGAGACCCATGTGGTCATGTACAAAAGGCCATACCTTTGTACATATTGGAGGATGTGGGGGATTTGAATAGATTAAGTATGGTTAGGATTGTACAACCTTGTGATTAAGTTGACTAAGTGGATTAAGCAACTTAATCAAAAGTACACAAGATATGGAATTAAATAAATAGAAATATTTACTTAATTCATGGGATGGGAAAAGGGATATTAGATAAATAGAAACATTTATCTAATGTTGGACTATAGAATATAAGTGATAAATGATTAAATAATCATTTATCCTAGGAGAAGGTACATATAAAGGTACAAATGAATAGTGAATAATACATGAATGGGTAAGTGCATGGAAATGGAATACAAAAAGGGGGTCAAAAGTGGCCACTTTTTTTATGAAATCATCTTAATCTGAACTTGGATGAGTAATTCGAGATGCATGCACTATGAAAAGAACAAGAATTGTAGTACTTTGAATCTAGTTTCTAAACTACTAAAGCTTTTAAAAAATAGTTGAGATTAAGAGGGTGAAATGTTTCACGCACACAAAAGTGTTCCTATTTTTCTCACTAAAATATAACATAGTTTATGGTGTGCGCCCCCTATTTTTTTTGTTGCATTTAGTATTTTTAAAAACTGTGTGGCAGAAATATAGTTAAGAGTGAGTACTAGAAGTTGTGTATTTTTTGTAATTTTTTATTGAATATTTTTTTTTTGTGATTTTTGAAAGTGGATGCATCCTGAAAACTGCATCACTAAGCATGCGCATCACATAACTTGCACAAAAATAATTGAAAAAATATATATTTTTTGAATGTGTAAAGAATAAAGCATAGAACAACCCTATATTTTTTTTTCAAATTTTGATAAGCGGATCAAAAGTTATAAAGAAAAATGAATACATATGTATCTGAGCAATATAGAAACATTAGTAAAAGAAATTGACAACAAATATGTTAATATTTTTCAAATTAAAAAAAAAAACTGTGGTTAGAAAGTTAAGAAGACGTGCAACATTTTAGTGGTAATTTTATGAAATATCGTCAGCCAGTGTGTAAACCTGATGACGTGGAAGTTGAAAAACTTTACCGAAGGTCAAAAACATGTCAAAATGAGGGAAAATAACGCTCCAAGCCTTTAGGTTCATTTCCCAAGCCTATTCCAAGACAAAATGGGCGGGAAATTTTTCTCACTACAAAACGCGACTGTGTTTTGTAACACGCTCACATTACAAAGCGTGAGCACATTACAAAACATGCTTGTGTTTTGTAACACAAGCACATTACAAAGCACATTCACATTATAAAATGTGAGCGTGTTTCATGTGTACTCAAAAAGTTTGCAAACGGGCATAAAATCACATGCAACCTGTGTTCAAGGCCCCACTGCTACTGCACATGATTTTTGCGTACATTTCTATGACATTTGAGGAGAATCTTTTATTTTATATGAATTGAAATGATTCAAATGCATTGGAAATTAAAAAAATCTGATTATTGCATATTTTTTTGTTTGTTTAACACTTTGGCTATCAATTTTGATGTCTATTAAGATATTTTTGACAATTTTTAATTGGTGTAAGTAATAATCATGTGCAAAGTATTTTAAGAGTGTATTTATGATGAATATATTACCTTTTGTGATAATTTTGTTCCTTTATTTTATAATTGAAATCTTAATTAACATATATTGACAATTTTGTAAATTTAGGAACAATTGACAATTACCATGGGAAGGAATAAATGAGGAACACCCAAGCAAATTGAAGCAGAGAAATAAAAATAAAGGGAGTGCATGAAAAGACTTCATCAAATGAGAAAATTTGGAGGAGGTACATCATCAACACCAATTGACATGAATGTACAAATAAGTCCCAAAACACCTATTAAAATAAGAAATGATGAGCTAAATTTACCTAATGCAAACCAAGAACACATGCCAATAAAAACACCTCCTAAAATTATTCGTAAAAGACCAAAGTATTTATTGAAATCGATGAAAATATTTTGAAACCAATGCCTAATAAAATTTCTAAATGCACTTGTAGAAGAATTGTCAATAAAGTGTGGAAAATGTTTTTTGAAAGCTTAAGTGAAATAGGAAGGTGTCAATTGTTTGTTGAAATGATAAAAAGTATTAAGTTTAGAGATACTATGAAGATCCTTGGTTTAAGATCATCCAATATAGTAGGTGAAAGAATTATTGTAAGAAATCTAATTAGTGCATACCAAGCAATAGGTTCAACTTCATGCACTAAAGATAGTAATGTGACTCGACGTGTTCTTACATCAGCTGTAGTAAGCAATGAAATGAAAAGATCTCATTTGATAAGAAAAACAAGTAGATCACTAAAGATAAGTAGATCAACACTATTGAAAGACATTCGGAGATGTGAAACATTTGAGGATCCCAATAATAATTCACTATGGGCATTCTCAGGTAGACTCCCACACAAAGACAAGGTTGTTGTTGATGCCTTAAGAGCATTAATTGAACAATTTTGGAAAGATAACACAAGAGTTTCACCCAATCAAAGAGATGTTGTAAGAAGGAGAATTGGATCTCAAAATCATGAACCACATCCTAAACATTTTTTGGATATGATGCAACCACAATTCTATCAAAAGTTTATTGAGAGTTACCCTCAAATAAGAATTAGTCAAAGGTATTTTGAGATGGTAAAACCTTTTTATGTTAAAATTAATCATGCACACACTACTTGTTGTTGTAGGATGCATATTGAATTTTCTATGCATTATGATCTTTATCATCATATATGTGTTAAGTTTTGCACACTAATGATGTTTTGCAAGAATGTATGGTACAAATCCCACCTAAATCATCAAGAGATTTCATTTCAATTGTCTTATGTGAAAGGGTGGATGGACAATTTTTTTTATAAGAAGTCATGTTTGAAAGGATCATTGTTAGTTGTAGTGGTTTGCAATGTTTGAAAAAAATTATACATATGGAGAGTACACATGAAATTGGAAAACTACTAGTTAGTTTTGGAAAATACAATTCAGTAACATATGGAGTAAAAGATGGCAAAGAGTTAAAGAGATGTGAGTTAGTGAGTACAGGTATATCTTTAGCCAAATTTATGAGAATATTTCAAGAGAAAAGAGTGTATGGGTATGCAATGCATACACACAAAACTTGATTGTTGGATGAGCAATACAAGTTATGTAAGGATACATTTCCTCTTGGTACCATTGTTTCTGTTGTAAATTTTGCTGAGAATTATACATTACAACCACAAAATGAAGTGCAATCTCATTACTACAACTCTATTCAGGTTACTATTTTTGTACATATAGCATTCATGCATACACCTTGTTATGTCGTAAAATGTCCCCCTAGGACTTTTACCTCCTAAGTTTAGCTCCTGGGTCTCTTATTTTGCATCTTGCATGTTAAATTTAACTCCCGAGACAAAATGGCCTGAAACCCATGTCAAATGGGGCTTGAGGGACATTGTTGAGGTTGACCTTGCCTTAAAATAGGACCCAAGGGCTTGGGTGCTCACGCCCTAGTCCTGCCCTATTTTAGGTGGGTCCCAAATTTGAATGTCAGTTTTATGACTGTTAAAAGGTTTCGTTGCTAACATCTTAAGTTTGAATTACGAAATTAAAGCAAGAATGCATATATAAGCATGTTTAGGGTTTCATTTGTAAACTAGAAGATGATTATGATATTTTGGTGAACTTATGATTTTGAAGCATTCAAAGCATTCATTGTTGCAGAACAAAATACTGTTATTGTGTTTGTTATTGTAGATTTGGCTTCATCTTCTCACGTGTTGAAGGATCTTCATCAATATGCAAGATACACCTCCGAGGTGATATCTATTTGTGTTGAATCAATCATTTATCAATTTGTTTTTGCCTCTATCCCACAGAGATATGCACTCTTTATCAAACAATGGTGTTGGAAGGCTTGAATACCATTTCAGAGCTTGACTAAGGCAAGCTCCTAAACACCACAACCCCCAACCCCATTCCTTGTGCTTGCAAGTGATAGGTGTCGTATCTTGTAGAGTGGAGTTGTAGAAGGCTGTGATAGAGTGTGTAGATTACAGATCTGAGAAGAAGAGAATTGCAAGGGCTTGGGTGCCCACCCCAAAGCCCTTTGGATTTCAAGGCCTGAAAACCTTCAGGATAGTCGTGAACAGTAGTAGACAACTTCTAGAAATCCTTGAAGAAGTTCCCACCTTGGACTTGGGTGCCTGCTCTTTAGCCCCTGAGTTTTCTATATCCTGAATCTCGAAATATGGTATGTATCTACACTGAATTTAACATCTCTGTGTGCGATCATTTGTCAGAATTCATTTGTTTGTTTATGATTTTTGCATAATTAGGGTTTTAAGCATAATTGGGCATTAAATTAATACATTAATCAACAAATTTTAAATTTCCTTATCGTTACAAGTGACAACCAACTTGTAGATGAATCCTCTTGCAAAAGTTGTGATGCAACTCGGTTAACTGTCCTTGAATGTGTAGAGTGAAAGGAGGATCTAGGCATATCATTCATTAAACCCTATTTCCCACTTTTTCTACTAAACATTTTGGTGAACCCATGTTTTATTTTAATTTTGCACCTTGCTGAGTATTGTATTTTAGATTTACATTCATTCATTTCATTTTCATCTTATTGTATTTGAAAATTTACAAAAAAAAAAAGAAAATTTTGAAAAAAATTGGCATCCTAGGTTTGCATTTTTGACATAGTTTGTATTAGTTTAATTGAATTTCATCTAATCATTGATTTTTACATCAGATGTGATATAAATGTTGCAAGTATGTGCCTAACCGGTGTTGTCATTGATGTCAACATATCAGTGTTGTCATTGGTGTCAACCGTGCTCTTGTTTTGATGCTTGCTTGTAATGAGTTAGATGCTTTGTATTTGCCTACGTAAGTGTTGGAAATCTTGATATTGAGGATATTGAGAAAAAATTCTCCTCTAGTAGAAATAATATGTTACAGAGTATCTTTGTCTATAGAAGAATAGTCCAACAGATTGCTTTGCATTTCCTGTAGAATAAATATCTTTATCCACGGATTGGAAGTTATTTAGAGACATGTTTGAAGATGCTATGTTCTAGGTTTGAGCCTCCAGTATGAAGATTTGAGTGAGTTATGTTCACCAGAATGGAAATAACTTTTTCTATATATTTGGTGGTGACAGGGATAATGTATTATGCTCTGCATTCCTCCGCATTGAAGTATTTTGTTCTATGGTTCTAGAGTTAAGTCTGAGATGATGTTATGTGGCTTCAACTTTAATGGTTCGTGATTTGGTGGTCCACAAGTGATCTTTTCCTTACGAAAGTAGATGACAGTGTGGTTTATGAGCTCTGGTTTGAAGAATATTTTTGACAGAATGGTTAGAGGTTATGCGGTTGTTCCTGATGATTTCAATGTGCTTGTGGATGTCTCCTAATCGTGTTCCTACCTTTGGATTGGTCCGCAAAGAGAAATTTGGATCGTAGATAAAGACTATTCTTGAAAGTCTTAATGTGAACACCAGTCTTGGCCGATATGGTTGCTTTCACTATTTGCGAAGATGCATTGAAAATTGTAGTAGCATGTTGTAGTGTGGAAGATTGTATTTGAGTCCCAACTAAGGCATAGTGTGATCCGCATACACCTTTACATCTTTCCCTTAGCAAATTTTTTGTATTAGGTCCAAACCTATTTCTATATATGTCTGTAAATGCTGACCTTGGAGTTTGTTCCAACAGTTGATGAATGTAATTATGACCTTGATGTATATTCCAAGGTTGATGAGTTGTATAAAAACATGTAATGTAGTTGCAAAAAAGATGTCCTGGTGCGAAAATGAAAAGATAGGTGAGAAGGTGTAAGAAGATCAGAGTAGATATGTTATATTTTGTTTCAATGGAATTGAACTCAGGCATGAAGTAGATGCTAGCAACCAGTTCACCAATCCTTGGCAGTGAGCCCTAACATTTGCAGTGAGATTTTGGGCAGTGAGCGCTAAGGCAGTGAGCCTCTGATTTTCGGTATTGCTATAACTTATTTATTTTTGTGGGCTAACAGCCACCATAGTTTTTCCCTTATAGGGTTTTCCACATAAAAATTTTGGTGTCTCATGTGTTATTGTGTTGAGCTTCTTGTTTTATGCTTTCATGGTTAATCTTAATAATAGTGATTAAGAATTGGATGTGTTGATATTCATAAGTAGTTAAAGTTTTGTGACAACTGATTCACCCCCCCTCTTAGTTGTCCTATGCATTTTAACAATAAATTACAACAATACATCATTAAATAATCATTTGCATTGCATTTTCATGCTTAAATTGTTAGATTTTGCTTGAAATTGTGCATTTTTCATATAACCTAGTCTTGGCAATAGCTAGGGTTTGTAGTTAAAATCTTGTTTCAGATTTTACTACTCTTTTAGGATTGATTTCTGATTTTAGTGTTTCATTATAGTGTGTTTTTACATTTACATTCCAATTTTTGCATTTACACATTGTGTATTTCAACAAAAATACCTTCATCCTAGGGTTTGTTCTATTAGTTTGTGCATTGAGTGTTGTATGATTTTGCATGAGTCTTATAACCCTATGCCCTAATAGAAATATCCCTTTAAGGAGAAGTATTAGACTAATGGGTTCTAGTGCTCCTGAAACCAACGATGTTCCTACATCTGAAAACCCATTGAACACCTTCACAAAAGGAGAAACACAAACTTTGCAAGATATTATACCTCCTACAACTACAATGGAAGAACATATATTTCATGATGTTGAGGACCCTATTGAGGTGATTACATATGTACCTTATGAGCAAATAAACAAACTTGATAAAGAACTAGCCAATTTTCAAGCATTTATGTAAAATGAAAGGATAGCGGAAGAAGCTATACCTGCGATTCATAACATAAGAGAGTTGTTAAAAGAAGGACAAGATGGTGTTAATGCACTTCAAGGCTTAGTGCATATTGTGCATAATAATGTTATGCTAGTGACTAAATGTGTGAATGTTATTAATAACATGTCATCACAGTCTCATACACAAGTATCGACACCTATACCGACTACTGCAATGTCCACTTTTACATCAACTATTCTAACTACTAATGCACATGCTTGTAGTAATGCTACCACTAGTATTGGAGTATCTAATGGCACTAATTCACAAAATTACAAAGCTGTGGGATTCAATTATCAAAATTTAGCACCTAAGGTGAATTCTTTTATGAATAATCACTCTCAACCACCACTCCATCTCACTTATTCTTAACCACCTCTTACCTACAACTATTCCCAACCACCTTTTGTTACCACTCACAATCAATCTCTTCAAAATTTTATGACCACAACCTCTAATTCACAAACCGCATCTCCTAATGATGCCCTCTTAAACCAACTCTTATAAAGCATGACTTCTTTACAACAAAAGGTAACGAGTTTGACAAATTCTTCACAACCTAATATACCAACTTATCATGCTTGTAATCCCTTATCTTATGCAATCTTGAGAACTCTTATGCCTGAGAAGTTTGAAACTCCTTGTTTTAAAATATATGGTGGAAAAGGTGATCCTATTACTCATGTGGCAGCATTCACGACTATGTGTAGTGATTTCTACTTTGAAGAGGACTTGTTAGCAAAAATTTTCCCACGATCTCTCAAAGATACTGCTTTAGAATGGTTTTGTTCTTTGCCTCCGAATTTAATACACTCTTTCTCGAAGCTAGTTGATCAATTCTTAGAACACTTTCAAGTAAACATTAGACCTCAAGTCTCATTGATTGATTTAGTTCATTGCAAACAAGGTCTGAAAGAGAAGTTAACTGAGTTCATTAGTCAGTATCAAGCTCTTTACACAAAAATTCAATACCAGATGAATGATGAGGATGTTCAAAAGGTATTTATTACAAATCTACAACCTAATATCCATGATAAGATACTCTCGATGAAGTATAACTCTTTTCAACATTTATGCACAACCCTTTGTGATTACCAACTTTCGTCTAGTCAGTATGAAAATCAAGACTTATCGGCTCAACTTGGTCAATCCATGAGTGGACCTTCACAAAACAACTTTAAGAGGAATAATAAGAGTTTCATCATGATTAATGGGTAGAATTCAAACAAATTTTCACAAGTGTTCGCTCACTAATCTGAAGAGGGCACCATTTCAGAATTGATAGCAGCAAAGATAATTCACTTTGATATCTGACTCCCTACATTCTATCATGATCAAGCGGTAAGTAATAATCGCTTGAAGCTTCCTCCAATCAAACCATTAGATGCTAGTAGAATGCAAGGACCTTACTTCGATGCTAATGCTTTTTGTCATTATCATCGGCAACCAGGGCATGATACTGAACAATGTATGCGTCTTAAACATGAAATTCAAGATTTCATCAACTCGAATGTTATACAAGTAACTAGTCTGAATGACAATGGAAATAAGTCAGTTGCTCCTCTAAATCAGAATTTACAGATCTTTACTAATCCATTCCCTAGACATAATCAGAACAATAAGATGGAACAAAATACAGTAGAAGTGGAAGATGACTATTTGGACTATGATGAAATAGTGGGTATGATAGAAGTGGATAAGGAGAAAATTACAAATTCACCTTGTCCACAAAGAAATGGTATTCATGCTAAGGTTCCTCCGCCATTATCCCTTCAAGGATTAGGAGTCAACCAACATGTGTTGGAAAGACAAATTAAACAACTGAAACAAGAGATTATGTATAGGAAAAGGTTACCACAGTGGAAGAAAGTCCTTTCCACTGTGAAAGACTGACTCACAGGAATAAGAAATCAAAAGATCATAAAAGAACAAGGTGGTTATCATCAGTGGGAAATGGTAATAATTCCACTCCATGCAAACAATAGAAGATTTCAAATATATAGGGATTTGAGAAACATACACCGCTTAATCATCTTGAAAATACAAATCAAACAAATACAAATTGTTCACATTTTTTACAAAACTTGATGTAGCACCTTTCTAAGATGCTCACAAGTTTGAGCCTTTCTTAGCAATGGGTAAGTATTTCTAACCCTGGTGGTCACCTATGTCGTAGCATGATCGGATCGCTTATGTGACCTCCCCTGTTGTGTTGTGTTCTGCCTGTGATGTGCTATGTGTTGTTTAGGCCTCCTAGGATGACCCTTGATACTCTTGTAAGGTCAAGGATACTGGGAGACCGCCTCTGTTGTGACTATTCTTTTATTTGTATCATCATTCTTCTATCTTGCTTCTCCTCTATTTTCATTGTTGTGTGTTGTGTCTTAGGTGCATAGCATTGTCGTTGATGACCTGGGGGCATCTTCCTACATGATTGTTCCTATGACACTTGTTCTCCTCTCTCATTTTATTGTTTACCTTCTTCTAGTGATTCTATCTAGTCGGTGGACAACTAACTAATACAGACTGCGTGTCCCTTCATCAAGCAAAGAAAAAAATGGACCTAGTCCATATATGAAGATGGGGTTGATTTATATATCTGATGCTTGGCTATTAGAATCACTCCATATGATATTTGATGTTGTCTTATCATGCTAACAAATCATAACAAAACATCTGCTCCATGCACTTTGTTTGTTTTGGGTGTCTTGCCTTGTTGTTACACTCGGTTCTGAGATGCCTGCAGTATAAGCCCCACGGCTATACTCGGACTCGAACCTGTTTGTGTAGCCTTGGCTTCTTTATTTTCATGCATTGCTTAGATTAAGAATTTTATGTTTGTGGGAATATTCAGCAATCGTGATGTGAGGCCGATTATTTTTACCTCCCTTATTTTGATCGATTATGCTATTTTATGATGACATTATCAGACATTGGTGACTATGCTTCATTATGCAGACTTGATGTTTTACCTCCTGATTATGATAGGGCACATATTTGACATATGGGATTTGTTTTGATCATATTGGAGGATATTTTGTAGTTCGACATATGGGATATAGTAGATGTTATATTGCTATGAGATTTTAGTTATTTATGTGATGTGAACTATTTGACATATGATTTAAAATGCAGTTTAAATTTAAGTTATGTATTGATGATTATTGATGTATTCGAATTGCGTGAATTTTATTCTAGTTGCTTCGGCTATGATTCCATGATATGACTGACACTTGATCGAGATGTACAGGTTTCACATTCCCTAGCCATGGGAAAATTGGAGGTAGAATTCACACTATGTTATCCCCTGTAAATCTGATCCATTCCCAAGAGGGATAAGGATCATGTTTGAATTTGAATGTTGATTTAAGTAATTGATTTAATTTTTATTATTTCAGCCTTAGTACCCCTTGTCTATTTATTTAATAATGAGTGTTGTATAATTTCACTTGATTTACACCACTTGGTATTTATTTTATTTTGAGGCCATTTAAATGTGATTTTTAAACCCCTTTGTGAACCCTAGAGTCCCAAAAGCTACCCTTGGTGGTTACCCTTGAGTCTAGGGTCAACTTGGACTATCTAACCCTAGATTTGACTCAAGTTTGGTCACTCTAAACCTTGGTTTAGTAAAAGTGACGAAAATTTGAATTAAGGGAAGTGGGAGATGGGTCATGCCTTTCATCTCCCTTCCCTAAGTGTGGGAACTCATTCCAAAGGAAGACTTGGGAGGTCTCCAAGACTCCCAAGTGTGTGGGAGCTTACCCCAAGACTCTCACACACGTGTGAGAGCATCTTGGAGGAAGATGGCTCCTTGAGAGAATAGGAGGATGCCATATGGCATCCCTTATCCTCTTGTGGGTGTGAGTGGAGTTGCCACCTCACCACTTGTCCTCTCACACATGTGTGAGAGCACAAGTGGATGAGGTGAGGATTGAGAGGGAATGAGAGGATGACACTTGTCATCCTCACACTTCCTCTCCCTTGCAAGTGGCATGGGAGGAGGAAGGAGAAGATGACAAGTGTCACCTTCTCATTCCTCAAGGCCAAATTCATGGCCTATATTATCTCCTCTTGTTGAGGAGTGTGTGGTTCTTCAATTTTATTCTTTTTGCTATTTTCTTTGGAGAAGTTGGAGAGAGTTAGAGACTTGGCTTGAAGGATTGGAAGGCTTGGGAAGGCTTGGAGCTCTTCACCAACTTACTTCCATTATAAGGGCTTTGAAGGTAGGCCTCTTAACTTGTTTTCTCACCCTAGATTATGTAATGTATTGTGTTTTTGTTTGGTTGTTTTGCTGTTTTGCATTGTGTTGTTGGGTTGGGTGTATGGTGAGAGCACCTCCAATGGAGGTAATGCTCAACTTGTCATGGGTAGGGGAAAGGAACCTCCTTGAGGTCTCTCCCACTTACTTTGTGTTTATGCCTTGAGGGCTTTTATTGTCGAGTAGATTTTTTTTTTAATGGCAAGAGTGCCATGGAGATTATTGAGATTTTCTGTTGTGGAAAATGGTGTTTGGAGAGTTTTGGCTTGAGGCCATGTATTGGTATTTCATCGTTGGGAAACTTTTTAAGTTGAGGGGTCCATTCCCTACCCTCCACAACTCATGTTTATGAGTTGAGTTTTATGATAATCCTATGGGCTGTTTTGTGTTGCTGATGTTGTTGTTTGTTGTGGAATGTATACCCGTGTGGATTTCCTACCTCCCTAGCTCGGGGGTGACCCACTTGCGGGTCTATGGTAGGGAGGAGAACTTTCGAAGTGGTTGGTTTTGTTTCTTGTGTTGTGATTATTGCAGGTTCTGAGTGAAGAATTGAAGAGTTCTTTGTGTGGCCTTGTAGTGTTTAATGGCTATTGGAGCCATGGCCATTGAGGTCTCATTGTATTTTATGTTTGTAGAAGATTGTTTGGATATCCTTGCCATGAGTTGGCTGTAACAAATGTTGTAGGGAAAGTAATCTGATTTAATTAAAAGGCTATTTATCTTCCCTATTTTTGTGAGTTAAAATTTGTGAAATACATGAAATATGTTATTTATCCATTGTTGTCATTTTAATTTAATGCCGTTTACTTCTTTTTTTCTTGAGCTGTGAAGTTGTGAAATGTTGTGGAGATACAAATAGTTTTCTGCCATTATCTTTTCTACAAAAAATAAATAAATAAGGAAGATGTTAATGAATTTCTATTGTTAATAAAAAAAAAGCAAAAGTTGTCAGGTTGCTGTCTAGAATTGTTGTAGATAAAAGGAAAAGGAAGCACAATCTCTGTTTGTTTAAATTCTGTTTTAAAAGAAATAGAGAAATATATAAGAGTGTTATTAAATAAGCATATTATTACAGCCAAGAAGAAGAAAGTTGAAAATGGTTATCTGCTATTACTTGAATGTTATCTTGTTACTTGTTGTTTTAGAAGTTGTTTGTTAACTGTTGAACAAAAAGAGTTGCTATGTTTTCTTATGAAATGGTAGCCTTCTTGTTTACTGTTGCAAAGGAAAGAAAGAAAAGAGGGAGAAATGCATTTATAATTGTTTTTCTACTCATGCATGTTTACATGTAAATTTATTGTAAGGGCATTGTTTTGTTTTAGAAATGTAATGTCAAACAAAATATATATTCAAATAAATTGATAGAAAATATTTAAAATTGTTTGTTTGTATATGAACATACGTACACACACACACATATATATAGATATATGTATATATGTTAGATTTAAATATAAAAAAAATAAATAAAAAAAATGTAAGGGGCGGACTGTGGGCAGTGCCCACAGTCCATACAGTGTTACAGTTAAGGAGGGGTGTGGGTGGGGGCTCTGCCTCCCCCACACCCCACCGTTAGTCCCTGATTGCGGCCTCCCCTCCCCAGCGCGCTGCCCGCGGATACATGACCTTCCACCATTGGAGTCCTTGACCTCTGCTGCCTGCAGACTGTGACTCCCGCCACTCCCCACAGCTCCCACACCCCATCACCGCTACCACACCCTGCACCTCCCCACAACACCACCATCCGGAAACCCTGTAGCGGCTGCACCCTCTACTGTTCACGCCACCACCGTCTGCGTCGCCACTCTCTCCACATCTCCACCTTCTGGCCAATGTCGGCTCTATGCCCTGCACATCAAGCAATTTTTCTTTGTAGAATGTTAAAAAAAAAGAAGAAGAAGAGGGGTACCAATCATATTTACACATATATACATATGAATAACATTATTGCTAGAAATGTAAACCTCCGTGAGCACATCCATGGCCTCCATGGCTGATGTAAACCCTTCCCTGCAAGCAAGAAAAATAAAACAAAGAGTGAGAATGGGAATGAGAAAATTAGGGCAGCAAATGAGAAAACAATAGGATAAAAATTAGGGTTCTCTTGAGATAACACATTTTAGAATGAGATTAGGGCAACTTGGGATATAGGAAATAATAAATTATCAATTAGAGTTTTTCTTATTGTTTTATTTATTTATTTCATTTTTTTGTGAATATTGTCATGGTGAGGATTTTATAAATGTGAGGTTTGCTGTATTCTTTATTTTAAAACCTCTATTACTTTCCTTGCCTTTAGTCCATTCTTGTGATCCTTTTTAAAACTTAATTGTATTTTAAATTGGGGAATAGCTTTTTGTTTTAATTACCTTGTGCTTTCATTCAACTTGGGGAAATTAATTTTTATTCTTATTAGAGAGATTAATTTTTCCCTTGTTAGTCCCTGCCTTAGCAGAGAACTATTGTTTTTGCCTAACAAAAACTGCATTAGTTTGCTTTGACTTGCGTGCAATCTGGGAAATATTAAGCTCTAATCTAAAGTTTGGATTTTTTTATTTTTTTTGGCATGACCAATGCCATTTTTCCATTGGGCCTTTATTATACCCCTGGTATTTTAATCTTGGTTGTTTGTTGATTCAAATATTTTATTGTTTTGGGTTGATTATTGGCATTTTCTAGTTTTGCATGGCAATGGAGGGTTCACGCAAGCCCATGTGGCCTGGAGAAGGACGGGTGTTGTGTTAAGTGTAGGGCTGGAAGAAAATCGAAGCAAATGATTGTTGGCGGGAGAAGAGCAAAGCAGAGCAGGGATACAAACAAATATCTTCATTAATAATGTTCTCTGTAGGGAAAAGATGTGGAAAAAAAATAGCCCAAATGGATCAAAAGGCAGCCATGAAAAAAATTTTCTGGAGCACAAGGAAAGAAAAACCTTTGGTATTGAAAAACTCACCAAAAAAAATGCAGTCTGTTTTCGGCTTCCCTTGCAAGAAACCTGTCCGCCTCAGCCCCACATTGTTCCCCAAATCTTGTAGCCCTGCTAAACAACCGTCTGAAACCCCTACTAAACCCCCTCCATCTTTGGACATTCTCATGCCCGAGAGGAAATGTGCTCCCCCTTCCTCAACAACTAAGAGTAAAGGCAAACGATTTGCTAAGTCTTTAAAGGATGTCATGGAAGGGCCAAAAAATTATAGGCCAATACTCATTCTAAAAAATCCCCATTGCACGATCAAGACCAGGGCTCTATTCAAATGGAAGCTAAAACCCTAAAGGCTGCATACTTCAAGATCCCAGAGAAGTAATCAAAATATGGGTTTGCATTTCTTTATAGATTTAGTCAAAATCTGGGTTTGTATTTCTTAAGGATAGATTGTATTTTAGTAATCTTAGGGATTTAATGGAAATCTGAGATTAAAAAATTATTAAGGATAGATGGGATTTTAGATTTGTTATGCATTTAATCAAAATCTGGGTTTGCATTTTTTAATATAGTTTTCTTACAGATTTGGGTGTTTGATAATTTAAAAGTATTCTGGCTTGGCAGAGTTTTTTATGCCATGGAGGCTGCTATCAGATTGCTCTGACTTCGCAAGACAATCAGCACATTTGGCAACATTTGTCCCCAGGTGGAAACCATGACACACAGGTATGCAGTTGCTAATTACCATCTATTTATTCATTCTTCTACGGGTGTTTCTATACAGAGTAGTTAATCTCATTGCTAAACATATGTCCATTTACAAGCACTTCTACCTCCTTATATCCCTGTTCCGATCCACTTCTACTAAGAGGGAGTTTGGATATGAAGTGTCAGTGGTAGCTTAACTTAAAATTTAACTAAAGTTGAATCTGTCTGGATGATGCATGTGATGTGCATGTGACCAATGCACCTGCAACTATATGAGGATGATGTATTCTACAACACTTTAGAAGTTTTCTTGTTTATCTTAATGGCATTTTGGTTGTTAGTAAGACATGGGGGATAACACATGCACCATTCTCAATATTTTCCCCAAATTTTGTGTAGGCATAAGCTTTATGCCAATGTAGAGAAGTGTTTCTTTGCCATGAAGTAGATTCATTACTTGAGATACAATATTGATGAATAAGGAGTTTATGTTAATCAAGAGAAGGGTTTGAATTAACTGTATTAGTCTTTTTTTATGGGTTTTGTGAATTGTGTTTTAGGAGCAAATAAAGAAATCGAAGAGGAAGAGGCAAAATTGTAATCTTGTGGTGTATAGCGATAGCAAGAATGAAGATGGAACATTACGGATTCTCAGCCTTTTGACCACTTCATCGTAGCCACTATAGGAATGCCTGGAGGTAGGGGTCAATGCCTGGGTGTAGGGATTGAATCTAGCATTTTTAGAACTAATCCGTGAGCAGGTTGTGCAAAAAAATCCGTCTGTGAAAACTTTTTGTCTTTTGTACTGATTTTGAGCAGCTTGCCCGAAGAAAAAAAGTCCGAGTTTGTGAAATTTTTGCATTTTGTTGCACTACAATTTGACCAGCTTGAGGGGAAAGAGTATGAGGCAATGTTGTTGCTACAAATTTGAGCAGGCTGCGGATCTTTTGAAGGCTCTGTACATTTTGAGCGCTAATTTGCCGACATAATTTGAAGCGTCTAGCTTAAATTTGGATTTTTTCAAGTTCCTGTTCAGAATTACCACATGGATGAGCTAAATTGCTCCCCAGATCATTTATACTTCCCTGGATATCTTTGTTTCATTGCTGTGACCAATGAGCATCTGGTGTGCCTACTAAAGCTAAACTTTGCAATCTGCATTATTAGTATAGTCTCCCTTAATTTGTCTCCCTACTGATCTTTTATCTACTATATTTGCCATGAAGATGTTTTCAACTCTGCTCTTGATAAATACTTTAAGCTGTTTCATTTCTCATGTTGAGGAGGAGTTTTGAAATTGGACAGTGGGGGAATGTTTCATTCTCGTTTTGCTGTCCCGGTTCTAGTGCAACCCGATTTTCCCTAGGGATGTGTCCCTGGGGCACACTGCATATTTTAGAGTTTTTTTTTTTTTTTTGGGTGATGCGTACATGTTCTTATGTCACTGCAAATGCAAAACTGTTACACATTTTCAATGTGGGGAATTCTTCGCACTGTATTAAAATTATGGAAGGAATATTGAGCTACTTTTTATAGAAGATTTAGTTAGATCTTATGGTGACCTAAGTTTTCAGTCTAATTATGAATTATGGAAGGAATATTGAGCTGCTTTTTATAGAAGATTTAGTTAGATAGATCTTATGGTGACCTGAGTTTTCATGCTAATTATGGATTAGAATTAACACCTCCATGATCCATCTTTTGAAAATGGGTGTTTTAATTATTGAAATTGTATTTTGAAATTTTCTCCACCAGTGGATATTTATTCTCTAGAAAAATTGTCAAAGGTATTATTTGTTTTCTAGGGCCAACTTTTCAGAGTTCCCAACTATTACAAAGACAAGTTGCTCATTGCCCAATTTTTAGAGTAAGTCAACAATTGTTTTCTTTTGTTAAACTTTACTACCTCCCTCAACAGCTAATGGAGCTCGTGGTTTAAAGAAAGGGTCATACATCTTTGTTGGTTTTTCTTGTAATAAAGTTGCAAGTTACTTGTGCACATAATTCAATTTTATGGATATTTCCATGGTGAAACAAAGGAATCTACACTGCATATGAATCTTCGAAAATTAAAAATACAGTCGCTTGTTCTGCACTACATATGTCTGCATTCAATACAATAAAAACCCATCACAAATCCAATCAAATAAACATTTCAGCTGCATACAAGGTATTGAATTCATAGCCTATCCAATGTTGTGAGTAAAATTACTAACTACAGAGAGCATGAAAATTTCCATGAGCATCAATAGCAGTGAGAGCATTTGTCTTTACATAGCTTGCAGTTTTCCAATCAAAATCCCAAAGGCAAATTGGGCATGAAAAAAATGAACAATGCCAACGGAATTAGGTTATTCCTTATTAAAAAAAATGTCTTTAAGTTTATTTATTTCTTCCATTTAAATTTCATCTTTCTTTCTTTATTTTAATGTAGACTTTCACGCTGGATAAAACTACATTCTACATTCCCACATGTCTGAGGGAACCAGTTTTAGTCATGCGTGTGGTAGCTCTGGACAATATTTTGAAACTAGATGTTAGAATTAGGCTATATTTGCAGTGTCATAGGTATTAAATATGCTAGTCTCATTTGCAACCATTCTTTGCACTATGCTATTATTAAATGTTTAAAACTTTTAGATGATTCTTCTAAATCACGATAAAAAAATGTCACTACTATACATTATAATTTCTGACCGCTTGTGTAAGATTCACAGGAGTATAATAATCCTCCAGAGAGAGAGAAGGTCTACAGAGTGCTTGAGGTGATTAGAACCATATTTCTGTGACCTGATAATGTTTTGGAAATTTCATTTTTTAAATTGATGTAGGATTTGCTTGTTATGATCTCAAAATTTGTTGATGCTTTGGTTGCAGCAGGGTGTTCGATATGCACCATTCAGTTTAGTTTTTTTACAAAGACTAGACAACATTTTGACCTTTTCATTTGGGATCTAAATGCATTGATGTGGACAGATCATTGATGTCATTCTACCCTTTTTCACCGTTAAAATAATATTTTTTTAATCAAATCTATGCTGGCAGAATTTGGCAAGGATTCCTGCTGCTGGGCAACCCTTGTTTTAAATTCATCTTAATTGTGATTTTATTTCATTTTATTTAACAAGATATTAGCATTTCTATCTATTGACCTATTTTATTATTATTTTTACGGGGAGAGTTATTTAAACTCTCCTCCTCCCTCTGTTAATTTTTGAGTTGATTATTAAACATAATTGCTAAATTGTGTTTAATAATGGACTCGATTTTCTCCTTGGACGTATTTGACATCTTGTCTTTTATTTTAATTTTATTTACTCTTAAGCTTTAATTTAATTTAAATTATCCTTAATTTTTTATTTATGATCTCATTGAAGTTTTATTTTTAAATTTTTAAATTTATTTGAGAGTTATCAAACAACGCGTTATGCTGCCGAAATTTTGTTAGATTTCTAGGGTTTATTTTATGCAATGTTTTATTCTTTCCACTCCATCATTCCACTTGAATCATGCGCCATTCTACCACTTAATCACTTTTCGATCTCATTTTATTAAGGTTTGTGTCATGCCCACATTTCATGTCCATTCACCCAAACTTATAATTTGATAAAGCCAACAGATAACAAATACTGTAAAAATTCCGCAACTCAATTGCACACTTAAAGGAGGTTAAATCCTCCACTCCAAGGCAACAATTTTAACAACTATTTCCAGAGAGATTCTCCCCTCTAAAACTTTTACACAATGAAACTTTAAAAGACCAAGCTTTCATTTCATACAGGAAGATATGACATTTTCTTAACAAGGCAAGACTATCTTCAAATCCTTTTGACATGCTCCATCCGTAGCTTGCAAAACAACAAGGGGGAAATCGGCAACCATCTAGCTCTCCTCCCTACCTTTGACCCGCAAGAGGGTCACCCCCAAGCCAGGGAGACCATTCTCATACCAGGGTGGAATAGACAAAACAACACTTCTCAACCTTGAATACAACAACAAAACTATTAACTCACACACCCCATGGCTTACTCATAGTACTTTTACTCAGCTTAGGTGAGTTCAAGGAGGGTAGGGGGTAGACAATCTCTACCTCTAGGTGTCATCTCTTGGCTAACGTACCAACATGCCTTCAAGGCATTTCTTTAAACAAGAAAACAAGATGACCCGAGGAGGGTCACACCTCCCCTTCCCCATACAAGATGAGCATTGCCTTCCAACTGGAAGGAGCTCTTTCCACACCCAATTCAAACCCCAAGAATAACAGAAAACACAAAGAAGACACTTGCACAATCATCCATCAATCAAGAAGCAACCATACATTATTAACAACAGTTCACACAAGAGGGTAGTCTTGTTCACCAACCTTCCAAAGCCCAATTATGGAAGAATATTGATGAAGAGCTCCACTCTATCCTTCTTCTCCAAAGTCTCCTTCTCTCCACCATAATCCAACCTCCCTACACTTCCCCTCTTCTCCTCTTTAAAACTAGTTCCCTTCATTATACTAATTTCCCATGTGGCAATAAACAATGAATCCACAACTCCTCCATTATTCTAGTGGCCATAAAACAAATAACCCCCCATTCACTAGGTTCCCCACTATAGTTCTTTCTACAACACAAGGTGAATTTAAAATTCATTAATTAAAATAAAATACAAAGGGAGTGGATGACACACTACCCTATTTAAGGGAAACCCCACCAAAAGAGAGGCACATGGAGACAACACTCCATTATTAGGGAATCATGGAGATATTCTATGACTATAGGTGGCCTGAGTGTGGCTTCCACTCATCCCATTGTCCCCATGCTTCCAATTTCGTCACTTTACTTCACTGTGAGGTTTAAGTGACCATATGAAAGTGAACCCAGGGTTATCCTAGCCCAAAAGGTCCCTAGACCCATGGGGTATAACCCAGGGTTGATTTATGCCTAGTTAGAACTTCCAGAGTCAAATAATACACAAGATAAAAGGGTTAAAAAGGAATACAATTTAAACAAGATTAAAACAACATTTCTTACAACACTTATCATAATAAAAGTAAATCAAAAGATAACCCCTTTTCCCTTGACCTCAAGCAACATTAACATATTTCAACATTACAATGTATTCCAAACACGAGGTTGATCTTAGTTCCTCATTGAACTAGATCGGCTCACAAGGGATACAACATAGGTATGAGATGGTCTCCTGTATATGTGGTTTCGTTAGTAAAACCTGCACACTCAAACTTGAAGTCAATAACTCATAAAGATATCATAGCCAAAGCACTTCTAAAATAACATTTGCACAATTATTTTCCTTAGAAATCAATAAGGTTAATTAGCAAGATTCAGATCAATAGTCTCTCAACACCTAAATCATAGTTAATTATCACTGCCAAAAGTCTCCTGAATAGTAGTGTAAAAGGTAGGCCTCACAGTTCGATGTTGGCGGTTTTCTCCTTCACACCTAGGAAACTAGGGTTTAGATTTAAACAGTCTAACCCTAAAAGCGATGCACTTTGTGTTGCATACCCCCTAGACGGCCTTCACCATCACGATTATGTTGACATGTCTACGCCTATGCGTATTTCCATCGAGTATGCAGACGTGTGCGAGGGGGTTCCTAGGGATAGGTAGAAAAGTTTTTCGTAGTTCGTGTCATGACCACATGGCAAATGTGGACATGACACGTGTGTTTGTGTGTCGTGACCGCATGGGAAATGCGGGCATGACTCGTGAAGCACATGTCACCTTTGGAGGCATGGTCTTTGTAAGAGCTCTTGTTCCCTTGTGTGTTTTCTCTCTACCTTAAAGTGCTTGATATCAGTACACGATATCAACCACCTTAAGGTGGAGGCATATAAAGGTAAGCTGTTTGATGATTTTGGTACTAACAAAGTGTGTTTGTAAGCCTTCTGCGAAGGCGGGATGCTGTATCTCCAGCGCGAGTGTACATCTTTATCTATATTGCAATCAAAAGCCCTCTACGGAGGTAGGATATTGTGCATATCCTTTTATTCAAAAGCCCTCTGTGGAGGCAGGGATGGTGTATCTCTTGAGCTAGTGCACATCCTTTTTATTTTAAAAGTCCTCCGAGTAGGCAGGGTTGGTGTATCCTCCCTTAAGTGTGTCTTTGGCTGTTGTTGTGGCATAAGCCCAACTGTCAAGTGTGCCTGTAGTGTGCTTGAGATGGTGGGGACTTAGCAATAAGTTCCTTCTATCGCCTTGTTTGCTATGTTTAAGACATATAGCATGTCGTCGACATGCTATACGACGCTCCTATTTTCCGTGTCTTCCGTGTGTTTTCCCTAGTGTGTAGTTTTAAGGGTGTGGTGAAATGCCCCTCTTACATTCGGGCTTTATATGCCATGTTTTCTCCCAAGCTTAGTTTCAAGGGTGTGGCAAAATACTCCTCCTATGCTTTGGGTTTTGTATGGTGTGCTTGTTCTCAAGTGTAGTCTCAAGGGTGTGGCAAAATGCCCCTCCTACACTTTGGGATTTGTTTGGTGTCTTCTCCCCCATATCTAGTTTCAAGGGTGTGGCGAAATGCCCCTCCTACATTTTGGGGTTGTGTTGCATTTTTACTTTCCATGTATCTGCATTCATTCATATATATGAAAATGAAAAAGAAATAATCACTGTTTTCATTATATTCATCATGTTTTGCATGTCTTAAATACTATCTTCTCTGTGTCTTGCATACATGTTACTGTCTTCTCCATGTTTTGCATGCCTGTTACTATCTTCATTGTGTTTGGCATGTCTGCGGTGTGTTTTCTCTAATGTCTACCTAAGACTGGGGGCTAGAAATAGTTCCTCAATTTTTTTGTATGCATTAGCTTCAGGCGCTTGGCATGTTTGCTGTGTTTTGATCGTACTTTAATGCATGTATGGGTCGTAAGATCATACATACATTAAAGTGGGGGCTAAATGTTATGTTGTAAAATGTTCCCCTACGACTTTTACCTCCTAAGTTTAGCTCCCAGGTTCCTTGTTTTGCATCTTGCATGTTAAATTTAACTCTCGAGACAAAATGGCTTCAAACCCATGTCAAATGGGGCTTGAGGGACATTGTTGAGTTTGACCCTGCCTTAAAATAGGACCCAGGGGCTTGGATGCTCGTGCCCTAGTCTTGCCGTATTTTAGGTGGGTCCCAAATTTGAATGTTGGTTTTGTGACTTTTAAAAGGTTCCGTTGCCGACATCTTAAGTTTGAATTACAAAATTAAAGTGAGAATGCATATATAAGCATGTTTAGGGTTTAATTTGTAAACTAGAAGATGATTATGATATTTTGGTTAACTTATGATTTTAGGGCATTTAAAGCATTCATTATTGTAGAGCAGAATATTGTTGTTGTGTTTGTTATTGCAGATTTGTCTTCATCTTCTCATGTGTTGAAGGATCTTCATCTATATGCGAGCTACACCTCTGAGGTGATATCTATTTGTGTTGAATTAATCATTTATCAATTTTTTTTTCCTCTATCCTGTAGGGATACACACTCTTTATCAAATAATGGTATTGGAAGGATTGAATGCTATTCTGCAGCTTGACTAAGGCAAGCTCCTAAACATCACAACCCCCAATCCCATTCCTTGTGATTGCAGGTGATAGGTGTAGTATCTTGCAGAGTGGAGTTGCAGAAGGCTATGACAGAGTGAGCAGATTCCAGAACTAAGAAGAAGAACACTGCAAGGGCTTGGGCACCTGCCCTGAAGCCCTCCAGATTTGCAGGCCTGAAAACCTTCAGGACAATGGTGAACAATAGCAAGCAACTTCTAGAAATCCCTGAAGAAGTTCCCACCTTGGACTTGGGCGCCTGCTCTTTAGCCCCTGACTTTTCTGCATCTTGAATCTCAAAATCTGGTATGTATCTACTCTGAATTTAACATCTCTGTGTGCGAGCGTTTGTTGGAATTCATCTGTTTGTTTACGATTTTTGTATAATTAGGGTTTTAAGCATAATCAGGCATTAAATTAATACATTAATCAACAAATTCTAAATTTTCCTATTGATAAGTGACAACCAACCTGTAGGTGAATCCTCTTGCAAAGTTGTGATTCAACTCGGTTAACCGTCCTTAAATGTGTGTAGTGAAAGGAGGATCTAGGCATATAATTCATTAAACCCTATTTCCCACTTTTTCTACTAAACACACCTAATAGCATAGAGGAAGATAGAAAGATATTAAGAGAGCATCAATTCTACATTAGTGACGATCGTACTCATTCCACTGAGTTTGTACAAGGTTGCTTTCAAATCTTCTATGATAATTTAAGTGATAGAAATATCACTTTTAGTCAATGTTTAATGGAAAATTCGATTTGTTAATGTTTTAGTGTTTTGATGTTTAAATCCTCCTCTCCATGTTACATTCAATGATCTAGGGTTGAGTGGTGAGCACTATCATACCCTAGATTGCTTGTGAGATGTAGGGAAACTTGGATTAGGGAATTTAATTATCAATTTTCCTTCTCCTATGCTCAATTGACCATTAAAACCCTAATTATGGAAATACGGCAACAAATTGACAAATAACAAAAAAAGCTCTTACAAACAGGAGTAAAATACCAAATCACAGAGTACCTATTTTCAGGGTTCCGAAAAGGAATAGTCAGGGACATTGGAGTGGGCACCCTAGTCCAAGGTACCAATTTCTTCGCGGGATCCAGACCTCCTTCCGACATTGATCAGCCCTATAACTTCTGTTTCTGGAAACTCATTTGTGAAATTGGAGTGAGTACCCAAGTCTTGGAAATGATCCTATGTCCTACATTTTTTTAGATCCCGAATCCTTGCTGCCTACCAATCCTTCTTGCAACTTCACTTTCCCCAAATGCGACACCTATAAACTATAATCACAAGATTTGGTTTGGGGGTTGTGGTGTTTAGAGGCTTGCCTCAGTCAAGCCCCAGAGGACACTTAAGTTTCTGAACACCGTTGTCAAATAAGGAGTGCATGCCCTTGTGAGGCAGAGGCAAAAACTAAAGGAATCAATGATGAAAACACAATATAATGTCACCTTGTAGTGAGGCTCTTATGGGAGGAAGATGCTCTTCATTCCATGAGGAAATTAATGCTCAAATCTGCAAATATCAACACACAAAACACACAAGTCTACTCTTGCAACACCATGAAAGCCTTGAATCACCTTGAGAACACTTGAACATCACAATTGCCATCTAATGATCATCTAGTCTACAAATGAATGCCTAAACATGCTTTTATATACAACTACAAGCACTTCCACCAAGATTTCAAAAATCAAAACTTATTGTGTTAGCAAAAGGACCAAATAACCATCATAAACCAACACTCGGAAATTAGGGCTGCCCTAAAATAGGGCAGGACTAGGGTGTGGGCACCCAAGTCCTCCCCCCTATTTTGGGTAGGGTATAACTCAAGGGGTCCACCTAGGTCTAATTTTCCATGAAACCTAGGCCTCATTCCATCGAGATGCCAAAATATGAACTAAGATGTCCTAAATGCATGCTAAAGACCCGGGACCTAAACCTTATGAGGAAAAAGCCCCCAAGGGGACATTTTTCAATGTTACATTTAGCCCTCACTTTAATGTATGTATAAATGTGAGGCCAATACATGCACTAAAGTAAGGTCACAAACAAAGCAGACATGCCAAGCATGGAGAAGACATGCCAATCACATAGGAGACAGTAACAGGTAAGCAAAACATGGAGAAGACAGTTAAAGTCACGCAGAACATGGAGAATACAGTCAATGCATAGAAGACACATTAATGCATGGAAGACAGACATGATTTCTTTTCTTTTCTTTTTCTCATATATATGAAATGCAAATGCAAGTACTGGAAAGTAAACAAACCTCCCATAATATAGGATGCACTACCTTAGGGCGTAGGTCTCTATATATATGGGGCAACACACACGCAAGACACGTAAAACCTCACAAAATGCATGAAGCACTACCTGAGGGCACTGGTCTGTGCATATGGGGCAATAAACACACCATACAAAATAAGCATGTCAAAACAAACACACTTGAAGACACGGAGAAAACATGACAGACAAGTGATGGAGTGTACCTATTTCTAGGTCCAACACCATCTCAGGCACATTACAGGCACACACCGATGATTGGGCTTCACCACAACAATTGCCAAAAACACGCTTAAGGGTTGAGTTAGTCATAGAACCACTCCCCGCCTCCGCAGAGGACTTTTGAAAATGACAGGATGGTGCAATCTGCTATGAGAAATACACCATCCCTGCCTTCGCAGAGGGCTTAAGAAAAAAAGGATATATGTGATATCCCACCTCCGCAAAGGGCTTACATGATTGATTGATTGATTGCCAACAAACTCAGGATGCACGATGCACTACTCTGGGGCGCAAGTCTTTGCATCTGAGGTCAAACATATTGCTAACATCTATAATAGACAACTTACCTTATATATGCCCCCACCTTAAGGTGGTTGATATCAATTATTGATATCAAGTACGCTAAGGTAGGAAGAAAACACACAAGGGAACACCAACTTTAGCAAAGCCCATGCCCCCTGAAGGTGACATGTACTTTACGATTGCCAAATGTTCCCACAAACACATTCCTGTAAGAAACATGTTAGTGTCTACAACATTATGATAAACAACAACATCAATGCATATGATTAACCACACAAAGAGCCAATGTTATACAATGAGTTCAGAGTTCGAGGATAACCGTAGGGCTCTATCACAAAGCTCTTCAAATCGAGGACCGCCGAGGCTAGATTTAAAGACAAACAAAGGTGCATAGAGCAACAATATTGTTAAGGTTTGTAAATGAGACAGAAACATCATCAAATTCACTACGTGGAAAGGACGAGTGCTTCCACTAGCCAAGAGTTGGATAAAATATACAACCCCATCCTCATATTAGGAACTAAGTCCATTTTTTGATTGCTCTCGAAAGGGACACTAGGTCCGCATCAGTATAAATGTTTTTTGTCATCTATCTGCTAGGTGGAAATACTAGAGGAAGGGAAACAATAAATAAGAGAGGAGAAACAAGTGTCTTAGGGACAATCACATAGGAGGGAGCCCCCAGGTCACCAACCGTGACGCTATGTCTGTAAGACACAACACACAACAATGAAATTAGAGAGAGGAAATTTAGAAGAATGATGATACAAATAGAAGGTCACAAAGAGGTGGTCTCTTGGTATCCTGAACCTTACGAGAGAATCTGAGGTCATCCCAGGAGGCCTAAAAAACACATAACATATCATGGGGGAAGTACATCATGAGAGAGATAAAGGGTTAGAGATACTTACCTGTAGGGTCTTCATGCTAGAAGTCATAAAAAATCATTCTCTTTCCAATTACAAACATAAGGTACCATTACCAAGTTTTTGTAATTATTCTTTTGTTCATTCTTAAATGCTTCTTGGTTTGACTCAATGTTAGGTGGAATGTTTTCTTGTTGAAGTTCATTATTACACATACTCACTATCCTCTTAGGTGGTGGGAGAAGCAAATTATTTTGAGTGATCTCAACATCTATCCTTGAAGGAGTTAATGTGAGAGACCTTTCCTCATCCACTAGTGCTACATCCTTAGTGATGTCCAAATGAATTGAATGATCAAACAAAGGAGGGACATTAAAGGTCTTCTCTTCCTTAGTGAAATCCAAGGTATGTGGATAATCAACTAAAGGAAGAACGCTGGTGGGATGATCCACAGAGGTAGGAATTTGATTATTGTTAAATGAATGCTCATATTCTATCCATGGAATGCTCTTTGTTAGAGGGAGATCTTCATTCACTAATGCTTCATCTTGGCCAGGGAGAGCAGTGGAATTACTAAAGCTATCCCTAGTCTTCTCATCTAAGGTTCTTGAATGCTCTATGGAATCATTATCAATGTTTTCATGAGTATTCCTATAGATGAATTTGGTTCAATCTTCTAAGATCAAAGGATATGCTCCTATGAATAGTGTGAAGCTATTAAAATCATGTGTATAACAAAGTAATTGTAGCTCATATGTAGAACATATAGAAGTATCAATACCACTTGCAGAAGCTATGTGCTCTAGAACATGAGGATTCTCATTAGTGAAATTAGAGAAATTTTCAAAATCTAGGATATACTCATGCAAAGATTTCAGAGATGAATAATACGAAGATGCCACAATGAGATGCAAAATCAGATTTTAATAGTTTTCCAAAGTTAGTTCAAAGGACAAGTGCACATCTATAAAAATGGCCTTAAATGCTTGATTTTTTGTACTTTTTCCAATGCAAATGAATAAAACAGAGGGTGTTGTCAGGATTTTAGTCAAGGGAAGCAAGTTATATGTTTGATATTAATCCAAAATAGCAAAAGTATCCTTCGCAACACACTCTTAATACGATTTCAAGTTAATGCCAAGTCAAAATATAGTGAAAATATGTCAAAATAGGCTCTTTTTTCACCAAAACTCAATGCAAAAGAGCATAATAAAGGGTGTTGTGAGGAAAATGATGATGGAAAGAAAATAATATCAGTAATAACTTCCACTTGGTGCCAAAATACCCAACACAACACGCTTTTAGTGCCACTTAAGGTCAATCCTTAGTGAAAATATAGCAAAAAAAGGCTATTTTTCACGGTTTTTCAATTCCAAGACCTAGAAAAAGGGGTGTTGTAATGAATTTCAGGAGGTATAGAAAATAATATCAATAACATCAGTCACCTCAATCCATAAAATTTGTCACAACATGCTTGGAGTGCAAACTAGGTCAAACCCTAGGGCAAAAATAGTCAAAATGTGTAGTTTTTTTACAAAATTTTCACTACAAGAGCCCGATAAAAGGGTGTTGTGAAGCTTTTTATAAGGGGTAGAAAATGATTACCCTAATAATAGAAAATGAATTCCAAAATATATTTCACAACATGCCTATGGTGCAAGTTTATAGAGTCGATAAGGCCAAATTTAGTGAAAATCGTTGTTTTTGAAGCCCTAGGTTTGAGATCTTGGGACAAAATGCTATGTGAATGTTTTGAAGCTTGATTTGTGATGGAAATTAAATAATCTCAGATCTAAAAATAATTTTCAATCTTGAACATGCAAAATGCCCATGCAAATTTAATGAAAATGCATTAAAATTGCTAGTTTTTGTTGAAATTTTCTATGCAAAAATACAAATATTTTATATCTAAATGCAAATTTACACTAAAATGCAAGACTACAGCCAAACGTTAATTTGAATGAGCCTCTAAAATCAGTAGAAAAGTCTGAAAAAAAAAGATTTTGCGAACTAACCCTAGATTTTGGAATTACTAGGTTATATGAAAATTGTCAAAATTTCTACAAAAACCTAGCAAATTAATAATGAAAATGCAATGCAAATTTCTAAATTTTTGGATTTTTATGTAGTTCATATAAGATCTAATGCAAAAATCATGAATTAGGAAAATTTAGAAAGGATTGATGCAATTTAGTAAGCCAAACAATGCATTTTTTTTGAATTTTTCTCAATGCAATAAAATGAATGACTATATGAATGAATGAAATCAATCCAAATCTGAAGGCACACACTCAACAATTTGCAATTTAAGTGCAAAAACATGGGTTCACCAAAATGTTTATTGAAAAATTGGATTTGTTAATGTTTTAGTGTTTTGATGTTTAAATCCTCCTCTCCACTTTACATTCAAGGATCTAGGGTCGAGTGGTGAGCACTATCATACCCTAGATTGCTTGTGAGATGTAGGGAAACTTGGATTAGGAAATTTAATTATCAATTTTCCTTCTTCTATGCTTAATTGACCATTAAAACCCTAATTATGCAAATACGGCAACAAATTGATGAATAACAAAAAAAGCTCTTGCATATAGGAGTAAAATATCAAATCACAGAGTACCTATTTTCAGGGTTCTGAAACGGAACAGTCAAGGACACTGGATCAGGTGCCCTAGTCCAAGGTACTAGTTTCTTCACAGGATCTGGACCTCCTTCTGACACTGATCAACCCTATAACTTTTGTTTCTAGAAACTCATCTACAGAGGACACTTGAGCAAGTGCCCAAGTCCTGGAAATGCTCCCAAATCCTTGATGCCTGCTAATCCTTCCTGCAACTTCACTTTTCCCAAATGTGACATCTGTAACCTGTAATCACAAGATTTGGTTTGGGGGTTGTGGTGTTTAGAGGCTTGCCTTAGTCAAGCCCCAGAGGACACTTAAGTCTCTGAACATCGTTGTCAGATAAGGAGTGTGTGCCTTTGTGAGGTAGAGGCAAAAACCAAAGGAATCAATGATGAAAACACAGTATAATGTAACCTTGTAGTGAGGCTCTCATGGGAGGAAGATGCTCTTCATTCCATGAGGAAATTGATGCTCAAATATGCAAATATCAACACACAAAACACACAAGTCTGCTCTTGCAACACCATGAAAGCCTTGAATCACCTTGAGAACACTCGAACATCACAATTTCCATCTAATGATCATCTAGTCTACAAATGAATGCTTAAACATGCTTTTATATGCAACTACAAGCACTCCCGCTAAGATTTCAAAAATCAACACTTACCGTGTCTGCAAAAGGACCAAATAACAGTCATAAATTGACACCCAAAAATTAGGGCTGCCCCAAAATAGGGCAGGACTAGGGCGTGGGCACCCAAGTCCTCCACCTTATTTTGGGTAGGGTACATCTCAAGGGGTCCACCTAGGTCCAATTTTCCATGAAACCTAGGCCTCATTCCATCGGGATGCCAAAATATGAACTAAGATGTCTTAAATGCATGTTAAAGACATGGGAGCTAAACCTTATGAGGGAAAAGCCCCCAAGGGGACATTTTCTGATGTTACAATCACCATATCATATGGTCGGATAACTGCACATCACAATTCAAGAATTTGAGGATGTTCTGTTGGTTGAGCAGGATGCATGTGACGAGTGGTGTTTAATATATTTAGAATTTCACTGAGGCTAGACATGGAAAGGGGGAGCATGATGGTGCAGGAGCATGTGTAAAAAGAGCCCTTGCATGAGAAGAGTTGAAGTACTAAGGTGGTGCTAAGTTGACAAATGTAGCAACAATCATGTAATGGTGTAACTCCACAATAGGACCAGGTAATGAAGGTAACTCCACAGTTTCTAGATTTTTTTAGTTGGTAGAACAATGTAATATTTCAAACTATGAAGATTGTTGTACAATAGCAGGATCGAGTGAGCTCCACTCATTTACAAGTTCAAACGTAGGTTCATGGACTATTTATACAAGAGAGATGGCATGTTTTTGTTCTTCATGTATGGATTTTATTTAAGAAGAGTGTGAGTCAAAAGAGTGGGTTGACGAATGGCCTTGTAGACCTTTAGTTTCGATTGACACATATCGACTTCCACAAGCACTACAGTTGACCCAGATAGAAGTATCGATTGACTTTGACCATGTATAAGACCTAGTGCAACCAAATATTATAGATTTATTTATTAGTTGAAATTAATATTTTAGATGAGCATTATATTGTATTTTAGATCATTTAGTTGAATTAATTTATTCATACAATTAAATGCAGGTCATGTTTATGCAATTATTATTGATGAGAATAATGAAAAAGGAACATATTATTATTTGTGCCATTGTGTAGAGGGAAAAAATAAATTGACTGCCACAATCATTAATGGAGACAATAATGAGTATCCTATAGGGTCTATTGTTGTTACTAGAACATGGCTTAGAAGGTACCTGATGAAGAAGTCCAACGTGTGGTTGTTTGAGGAATTTGACATACATTGTAAGATTCTTCATTACTCTAACCTTGTTGTTGCATCAAATGTTCAATTGATCAAATATCGGGGTCGACCACACAATAAGAATTTATTGAAAGTTTGTTAGTTTGACCATGAAGAAATACTTGACACTATAAATATTAGATTTGTTATGTCGTAAAATGTCCCCTAGGACTTTTTACCTCCTAGTTTAGCTCCTAGGTCCCCTCATTTACATTATGCATACTTAAAACTTATCTCGGAATAACTTCCTCCAAAACCCATGTCAAATGGGACTTAGGGGTCCACTCTAAATGCTTATCATGACTAAAATAGCCCTCTATACTTGGCTCCCCATGCCCTAATCTAGACATATTTTGTGTGGACCTAAATTTTGGATGTCATCTTATGACCGTTAAAATGGTTTCCTTTGTCAGCCTATTCAATTTGAATTACAAAAGTTTAGCAGGAATGCATATAAAAACTTGTTTAGGACTCTAGTTTAAACCTAGATGGATAATGAAAACTTGTGACTTTGAACTAAGGGATATCAAGGCATTCATTGTGTTATAGAGTAGTATTGTGTTGTCATTGTGTTTGTTTATTGCAGATTTGGCTTCATCAATCCATCTCCTCATGATTTGAAGGCTCTTCATCTCTGTGAGGTTTCACCTCAAAGGTGATATCTATTTGTGTTTCAGTCAATCTATTCATCATTTGATTTCACCTCTATCCACCAAGGACATACACTTTCTATCTAACAATGGTGTTTGAAGGCTTGAATGCCATTCCAGGGCTTGAACAAGGCAAGCTCCTAAACACCACAACCCTCAAACCCCTCTCTTCTGATTACAGGTTATAGGTGTGGGATCTTGTGAAGTGGAGTTGCAGAAGACCAGAGCAGAGGATAGAGATTTGGGATCTAAGAAGAAAGTACAGAAAATTAGACCTACTAGACTTGGGTGCCTGCCCCATAGTCCTCCCGACTATCAGTGCCAGAAACTCTGAAGTAGGTTGCTGTCTACATCACCTTTCCCTGGATCTACATAAAAAGTAATCTATTGGACTAGGGTGCCCACCCCAGTGTCCCTAAAGTTTTTTCTTTCAAAAAGCTGAATCCTGGTATGTTTCTAATCTATATTTAGTGCATTCATGTACGATCATTTGTCGTATCTTGTTTGTCTGTACCCAGAATCATACAATTAGGATTTAAGGCTTATTTGAACTAGGGTTTGACAAATCTAGCAATCTAATCTATCTTTCCATATCATTCCAAAGTGACATCAACTTGTAGCTGAGTCCTCTCCATCTATAGTGACTCAACTCAATTGTTGTCCTTGAGTGTTATTGTGAAAGGAGGGTTTGATTGAATCTACCTTAACCACACTTCAATCCCTATCTTCTTTTCATACATAACATTTTGGCGAACCTGTGTTTATACTAAACTTGCATCTTACTAAGTGTTGTAATCAGTCTTTGCATTCATACATATCATATTCATCATCATACATTAAAAAAGCTTGCATATATTTGAAGATTTTGAAAAAATAAGCATTCTAGGCTTGCATTAAGGCATATTTTGCACTATTTTCGTTGCATATCATTAAAAAAATTTAATTTATGATATTTACATCAGATTTGAGATAAATTACAGCAGTTCATTATTTCATAATCTTTTATTTTACATTTACAAGCTTCATTTGCTAGGGTTTTGCTTAAAAAGTTGCATTTTTAATATAACCTAGTCTTAGCAAAAACTAGGGTTTGTAGACAAAATATTATTTTCAGATTTTTCTACTCCTTTTCAACATTAATTAAAATCTGATTTTGAAGTGTACTATTGGATCATAGTGCATACTTTTGCATCCTAGCTTTGAAACTTTCACCTTTTTCAATTACACATTGTGTATTTCAACAAGCATAACTAATTTGCTCCTTTGGTTTGTTCTATTAGTTTGTGCATTGAGTGTTGTATGCCTTTGCATGAGTTGTATAACCTGCTACCCTAATAGAAACATCCCTCTAAGGAGAAGTATTATTAATGGGTTCTAGTGATCCCGATAGCAACGGTGTACCAACATCAGAAAATCCATTGAACACTTTACAAAAGGTGAAACACAAACTTTGCAAGATATCGTACCTCCTACAACTACAATGGAAGAAAAAACATTTCATGATTTTGAAGATCCTATTGATGTGATAACACATGTACCTAATGATCAAATCAACAAACTTGATAAGGAACCAGCTGATTTTCAAGCATTTGTAGAAAAAGAAAGGATAGCTGAGGAGGCTGTACCTGTTGTTCACAGTCTAAGAGAATTATTAAAAGAAGGACAAGATGGTGTTAATACACTACATGGACTATCCCTTATAGTGAATAACAACATTATGACAATGTCTGACTGTGCAAATACTATTAACAATTTGTCATCCCCAAATCATACATAGGTATCAACACCTATATTGGCTACCAGAATGTCTACTTTCACATCATCAATTCTCACTACTAATGCACAAGCTTGTATTAATGCTACCACTAGTATGGGAGTATCTAACAACATTAATTCACATAATTACAAGTTTGTGGGATTCAATTATCAAAACCTAGCACCTACAGTGACTTCTTTTATGAATAATCACTCTCAACCACCTCTCCATTCTACCCATTCTCAACCACCTTTCAATGACAATTGTTCTCAACCATCTTTCGTTACTACTCACAATCAATCACCTCAAAATTTCAAGACCACAGCTTCTAATTCTTCTCAACAACAAACCAAATCACCTAATGATGCCCTTTTAAACCAACTCTTGCAAGGCATGACCTCTTTACAAAAAAAGGTGACAAACTTGACTAATTCTTCCCAACCTACTTTACCAACATATCATGCTCATAGTCCTTTATCTTATGCAATCCTAAGAACTCCTATGCTCAAAAAATTTGAGACTCCTCGCTTTGAAAAGTATGGTGGTAAAGGTGATCCTAATACTCATGTGGCAACATTCACAACAATGTGTAGTGATTTATTCTTTGAAGAGAACTTGTTAGCAAAACTCTTTTTGCGATCTCTCAAAGATACTGCTTTGGAATGGTTTTGCTCTTTACCTCCTAATTCAATAAACTCTCTCACAACTAGTTGATCAATTCTTACAACTCTTCTGAGCAAACATTGGACCTATGGTCTCTTTGATTGACTTGGTTCATTATAAACAAGGTTTGAAAGAGAAATTGACAGAATTCATCAGTCAATATCAAGGTCTCATCTTGCAAATACAATACCCAATTAAAGATGACCTCCAGAAGGTATTCATTACGAATTTGCAACCTAATATCCATGATAAAATCCTCTTGATGATGCATAGCTCTTTTCAACATTTATGCATAGCCCTTCATGATTACCAACTTTCATCTAGTCAGTATGAGAATCAAAACTCATCAGCTCAAGTTGGTCAATCCACAAATGGACCTACTCACAACAACTTTAAGAGGAATAACATGAGTTTTATCAAGATCAATGGACAACATTCAAATAATTTTCAATCACAAGTGTCCACTATTAGTAATCCTAAACGGGCACCATATCAATTCAAACAACAACAACAATGACAACTTACTCCATTATCTAACTCTCTTCAATCAATTATGAATCAAGCAGTAAGCAACAATCTTTTGAAGCTTCCGCCTATGAAACCATTTGATAGTAACAGGATACAAGGACCTTCATTTGATGCTAATGCTTTTTGTTAGTATCACTGCTCGGTAGGACATGACATCGAATGATGTATGCGTCTTAAACATGAAATTCAAGACCTCATCGATTCTAATATAATACAGGTAACTGGTGTGAATGACAATGGAAATAAGTCAGTTGCCCCTCCAAATTAGAATTTACAGATTTTCACTAATCCATTTCCTAAGCATAGAGACAACAATATGGTAGAGTAAAATACAATAGAGCAGGAATATGACTATCTTGACTATGATGAAATAGTTGGCACGATAGAAGTGGATAAGGAGAAGGTTGAAGATTCACCTCATCCATGAGGAAAAGGTATCTATGTTGAGATTCCTCCATCGTTATTCCTTCAAGGATTGGGAGATAACCAAGATTCACTGGATACACAAATTGAAAAACCTTGACAAGATATTATGATACAAGAAAAGGTTGTCACAGTGGAAAATATCCCATTCTTCAGCAAAAGGCTTGTTCATCAAAATAAGAAAGCAAAGGATAAAAAAGAACAAGGTGGATATCACCAGTGGTAAATAACAATGATTCCCCTCCTCACAAGCAACGAAAAATTTCAAATATACAGGGACTTGAGAAACAAGCACCGCATGACTGTTCTGGAAATAAGAATCAATCAGGTATGAACTACTCACACTTTTTACTGCACTTGATTGAGCACCTTTCTAAGATGCTCACAAGTTTGAGCTCCTCTTAAAAATAAATATATAATATGATTTTGTGTCATGTTGTGTTCCCCCGTGATGTCTTATGTGTTGTTTAGGTCTCCTTAGATGACCCTTGATACTCTTGTAAGGTCAAGGATACCGGGAGACTGCCTATGTTGTGACCATTCTTCTATTTGTTTCATCATTCCTCTATCTTACCTCTCTTATGTTTTATTGTTGTGTGTGGTGCCTTAGGGGCATAGCGTTATGGTTGATGTCTTGGGGGCATCCTCCTACATGGTGTTCCTAAGGCACTTGTTCTCCTCTCTTAGTTTTATTGTTTACCTTCTTCAAGTGATTGTACCTAGTTGGCAGATGAAGAAAACAAACAAATACTAATATGGACTGTGTGTCCCTTCAACAAGAAAGCAAAAATGGACCTAGTCCATATATGAAGATGGGGTTGATATATATATCTAATGCTTGACTAGTATAATCACTCTGTATGATGCATCATGTTGTCTTATCTCTTCTAACAAACCTTTGCAATACAACTGCTTTGTGTACTTTGGATTGTTTTGTATCTCACCTTGTTGTTACACTCGGTCCTGAGATACCTACAGTATAAGTCCAATGACTATACTCAGATCTGAACCCATAAGTGTAGCCTTGGTTTCTTGAATATGATCTAATACATGCATAGATTTCATGATTTGATATGGTTATTATCTTAGAGTAAGATGTTCTAACCTTATCTCTTGCTGATTATCTTAGCATATCTTATCAATGTGTTTGTGGGAACAATCGGCGATCATGGCACATGTCACCTTTGGGGGCATGGGCTTTGTGAAAGCTCTTGTTCCCTTGCATGTTTTTACTCTACCTTAATGTGCTTGATATCGGTAAAATGACATCAACCACCTTAAGGTGGGGGCATATAAAAATGGTATCTGTTTGATTATTTTGGCACTAACAAAGCATGCTTGTAAGCCCTCTCCGTGAGGCAGGATGGTGTATCTCTTGACCTAGTGCACATTCTTATTTAAATTGCAAAAAAAAAGCCCTCTCTGCAAGGCGGGATAATGTATCTCTTGAGCTAGTGCATATACTTTTATACAAAGCCCTTCTACAGAAGGTGGGATGGTGTATCTCTTGAGCTAGTGCACATCCTTTTATACAAAGTCCTCATTGGGAGGTGGAGTTGGATCTTGAGCTATCCTCCCTTAAACATGTCTTTGGCGGTTGTTGTAGCATAAGCTCAACCGTCAGGTGTGTTTGGCATGTTTTAGATGGTGGGACTTAGCAATAAGCTCCTTCCATCGCTTGTGTTTTCCATGTATAATATGTATAGTATGTCTATGACATGCTATACGGTGCTCGTGTATTCCGTGTGTCTTCCTTATGTGTTTGATGTGTCTTCCCCCTTGTGTGGTTTAAATGGTGTAGTGATGAGCTCCCCCTACACTCAGGTTTTGTTTGGTGTGTCTTCCCTTGGTGTAGTATCAAGGGCATAGTGATGAGCTCCCCCTACATTTTGGGTTTTGCATTGCATGTTTTTGGTGGTTTCAAGGGCGTAGTGATGATCTCCCCACACCCCTCAGTTAGAATTTTAATTAATATATGAAAATGTTATATCAATGTATTCATAGTGTTTTACGTGACTGCTCTCATGTCTTCATCGTGTATTGCCTGCTTCACTGTATTCACCTTGTTTTGCATGCTTCTTACTATCTTCATTGTGTCTTGCATGTCTTCAATGTGTCTTCTAATGCTTATATAAGATTGGTGGCTAGAAATAGTTCCTCAATCTTTATGTATGACTTAGCCTCATGTGCCTGGCCTGTTTGATGTGTTTTCAACCGTACTTTAATGCATGTATGGATTGTAAGATCATACATACATTAAAGTGGGGGCTAAATTTTATGTCATAAAATGTCCCCCTAGGACTTTTTACCTCCTAGTTTAGCTCCTAGGTCCCCTCATTTACATTATGCATACTTAAAACTTATCCCAGAACAATTTCCCTTGAAACCCATGTCAAATGGGGCTTAGGGGTCTACTCTAATTGCTTATCATGACTAAAAATAGCCCTCTAGACTTGGGTGCCCACGCCCTAGTCTAGACCTATTTTTCTGGGACCTAAATTTTGGATGTCCGCTTATGATAGTTAAAATGGTTTCCTTTGTTGGCCTATTCAATTTGAATTACAAAAGTTTAGCAGGAATGCATATAAAAACATGTTTAGGACTTCATTTTAAACCTAGATGGATAATGTGAACTTGTGACTTTTAGCTAAGGGATATCAAGGCATTCATTGTGTTGCAGAGTAGTATTGTGTTGTCATTGTTTTTGTTTATTGTAGATTTGGCTTCATCAATCCATCTCCTCTTGATTTGAAGGCTCTTCATCTCTGTGAGGTTTCACCTCAAAGGTGATATCTATTTGTGTTTCAATCAATCTATTTCATCATTTGATTTGACCTTCATCCACCAAGGACATGCACTCTCTATCTAACAATTGTGTTAGAAGGCTTGAATGCCATTCCGGGGCTTGACCCAGGCAAGCTCCTAAACACCACAACCCTAAACCCCTCTCTTGTGATTGCAGGTTATAAGTGTGGGATCTTGTGAAGTAGAGTTGCAGAAGACCAGAGTAAAGGATAGAGATTCAGGATTTGAGAAGAAAGTGTGGAAAATCAGACTTACTTGACTAGGGTGCCTGCCCCATAGTCCCGTCGACTGTTAGTTTGGGAAACTCTGAAGCAGGTTACTATCTACATTACCTCACTATTCCAGATCTACAGAAAAAGTAACCTATTGGACTAGGGCACCCGCCCCAGTGTCCCTGAAGTTTTCGCTTTCAGAAATCTGAATCTTGGTATGTTTCTAATCTATATTTAGTGCCTTCCTGTGCGATCATTTGTCATATCTTGTTCGTCTGTACCTAGAATCATACAATTAGGGTTTAAGGCTTAATTAAACTAGGGTTTAACAAATCTAGCAATCTAATCTATCTTTCCATATCATTCCAAAGTGACATCAACCTCTAGTTGAGTCCTCTCCATCTGTAGTGACTTGGCTCGATTGTTGTCCTCGAGTGTTATTGTGAAAGGATGGTTTGATTGAATCTACCTTAACCACACTTCAATCCCTATCTTCTTTTCATACATAACAAGAGCTGACCCACATGGTTCATTAGATTGAATTGGTCCAATAATAGGTATGCATTACAAATCAAGTAACTATCTTGTTCATTATTAAAGTTATTATGATTATGTACATATATAGTAGATTACATTCTTGCCAATTTTCATACAGGAGTTCTCTATTCATCAATCCATAGTATCTTCTTCCTAGTCGATGGTAGAGGCCTCATTTGTAGTATATGCTTGTTTATTAGTTCAAAAGTTTTTACTTGGTAGTTTAAATTATTTATTTTCCATTTAAATAACTAATGAAATTTGTGGATTAACTTGTTGTTGCAGTCAAATTTGCATTCATCAAGTAGCATACATTGTAGCATGAAGGGAGAATTTATGATTGGAGGTGCATACACATTCACAAAATACTATGCTATGAGAAGTTTGTAATTTCTAGCCCTAAGGACTTTTGGATATTTGAGCCCTTTCCACATTCACATTCACACATGCCATTTAAAATTACACTTAACCCCTATGCTATATATATGATGATCATAATTAGGTCCATGTGTACTCTTTTGCCCTCTATATTCTTGATATTCAGAACTTAGTTGTAAACCTTAGAACCTTATGAGTGGATCCTTTTCCCTTCACATTTTATCTAGACACAAGTACCATTTAGCATGCTCATGTCTATACTTTTGGGTGGTGATTTTGACCTAAACTATAATTACCTAACCTAATCTTTGATGATGAGCCCTTACATCTTACTAGTTGCATAGGGTTAGGTTATGGGGTGATAGATAAAAGTTCATACCACCTCTTCTTATCTATTCCTTTCTATTAGATTTACTTCATAAGTCATTCTAGGATGAGCACTAATCTAGGACGCCTTCTACTCCTTTCTTTTAGTACCATGGTTTGAATATCGCAATCTACTCTAGCATATCCCTCCATCCTTTTCATTCCTTCATCCCTACATATTGTGAACTTCTCCCTAATCCTCTCAAAATCCAAGGTCCACATTGGAAAAATCCTTCAAATTAATCATAGCAAGATACCCCATTCTTCCCTTATCTTTTTTCACATGCTTTGTGCCTAGCACATACCTCATACCACTACATCTTTTATCACTTCCATTTGACATGATAACATCTTGCTTGCCTTGATGCTTACGCATAAGATCACATTCTTGGAATCCATTGACCAAAAGCATCATCTTAAATATGCAATTGAGACCTTTTTGTTTCCCATTTTTAATGTTTTCCTTTACATTGGCAAAATCTAGGGTCTACATTGAAAAACTCCTTCAAATGAATCATATCAAAGACACCTTATCATTTTTCACATTCTTTGTGCCTACCACATACATCATACCACTAGATTTTCTTTCACTTCCATTTTACATGACAAGTTGCATGTCCCAGATGTAATTAAGATAATTCCTTGCTTGCCTTGATGCATAATTCCTTTCTCCTTGTATTTGATCCTTTTATCATTTTTATGATTGTCACTTGCTCCGTCATATCCTTTTTCCTTTATGTTTTTTATTTTGCTTCATCTTACTATGATGATATGGAGAGTGATGATCCATGTTAGCTACTACATAAATATTTATATTAGGACTAACTTTATCTATGATCATTGAAAAATCTTTGTAATCACTTGGGGGCATACATTCATTGAATTCCTAGTGATTTTCTTAGGGGCCAATATTTTATGTGGAAACCACCAAATAGATAATATCTCAAGTGACAATGTATAGGCATCTAGTAGAAACCTCAAATCCATTAGCTATCAAGTTCCCATTGTTAACACACATGGCATTTAGGTCCAATTGTGATTATGTATATATAGTCTTACATATTATTAACTAAATTTATTATGATTATGTATGTATATTCTTACATTCGGGTCAATTTTCATACAGGAGTTCTCTATTCACCAATTTCCATAGTATCTTCTTCCTAGTTGATGGTAGAGGCCTTGTTGGTATATTTTTGTTTATCAGTTGAAATTTTTTTACCTGGTAGTTTAAATTATTTATTTTCCATTGAAATAACTAATGAAATTGTGGTCTGACTTGTTGTTGTAGCCAAATTTGCATCCATCAAGTAGTAGACATCATGGCATGAAGGGAACACTTGTGATTGGGTGCACCAAGTTCCCATTGTTAAGAAATGATTAACTAATGGCATTTACAAAAAGATTAATATCTCTATTTCTTTGTAAAAGGGTTCGGGCCCTTTCAAAAACCCATTTTATTAATATAAAAAAACAAATGGCACTTACATTTATAGATTTAAATCCAACAATGGATCATTTCTTTTTCTTTTGTTGAACTTGCATAATTCAAATTTTATGTATAAAAACTTGGTTGAATTAGGATTGAGGAAAAAGTTTATAGTTTTCACTTCACTTTAACACTACCATACCAAGTTTTGACATTCTAGTTGTAATAGTTCAAATTCACAATTTAAGAGTGCCCCTTCCTCTGTCGTTAGCCTTTTATATCCTTGGAAGGTTGTCATACATCTATAATGATTTGACATGTGATTGATTTCACAAAATACAAGGATCCACAAAAGACCCACACTGCTGTTCACAACTATTGACAGTCCATCCCACTGTGACAATCATATTCCCTTCTTTGGTGGAATGTATGGAAGTATGTATACATGTCTACAAATATATGAAAGTATGTCTACATGCTTACAACAAGTGCTTCATGCTACAATGAAGCACAATGTGATGAAATAACAAGATGCATATTTACAACACTTAAGAATATGTAGTAGTGTTGCTCATGTCATCAATAGATGTTATATTGCTTACTTTCTCATGCAAATGGATAAACTATGTTTTCATCTTATAATGGATAATGGATGTGTACATGTTTTCTATCAATGATAATGGATGTGTTCTTTGTACAATTTTTAAGAAATGTGAGGACTAAAGTTACATTGCCTCATAAACTTTACCTTCTTGTCCTTCATTACCTTCAGGTAGACTTGTTTCCTCACACTCACCAATTAGTGAGTGAAGTTAGCTACAATTCACAATAGAAATTATGTAAATACATGTGATAACAAATCTCTTATAGATCTTATGCAAATTTCTGATTACGTACGTTGACTGTGCATTTGTCTTTCTCTTAGAGAGAGAGAGAGAGAGAGAGAGAGAGAGAGAGAGAGAGAGAGAGAGAGATTCACATATCCTCATTTCATCTTTATACATTTACTTTACACCTGCCACTTTGCATACATGTCTATCAAGGCAATTGCAACTACAACATTTGACAAAATTCCCATATCCTTTATGCTTTGATGGATGTAATTAGAAGACATTGGATGAAGTGAGAACACCATATCAACCTAAGCAGAGTAGAGAAAAGACCTAAAAATGAAGATTACAACATAACTTTTAGTTTAGTTTCATCTACTAGAAAGGTGCTAGGAGTGAAATTTTGCATTCCATACCTCATGGGATTGAATTAACTATGTCAATGTGTCAGGGTGGGCAGGTGAATGCTAGGGGAGGTGTCTTTTTAGTGGCGAGGCCTCTTGGTCATTATTGGCTACATTGAACGCAAACAATCTCTCAAGAGCCCTAAGACAAAAAAGGTGTAAACTTTGGACCGACTATTTTGTCAAACCGTGACACCTACGAATGTCTTCTTTGCATGTATAGGTGGATGTCAAGTCCACCTAAAAATACCTACCTCAATTTTTTTTAAATCAATTTCTTTTGCCTATGGTGGCAAGGAACACATTGTTCCAAAATGCTTAAGTTTTATGCAGTGGAAAGGTGCTAGGAGTGAAATTTTGCATTCCACATTTCGTGGGGCTGAACCGATTGTGCCAACATGTCAAGGTGGGTGGGTAAATTCTAGGGGAGGTCTCATTTCATGTGCCAAGTGTCCTAGTCATTCCAGGCTGTAGGCTACCGACAAAGTCACTTAAGATCCCTAAGAGCAAAAACTGCCAGACTTTGACGGAGTAGTTCTTAGAATTTATGGTAGTTGGGAATGTTCTATTTGGACCTATAGGTGCACATGGGGTCCATCCACAATAAATTCTCCTAGTTTTGGTCAACTCCAATCCATTTGACCATGCTGAAATTAAATGCATTCTTGCAAAATGCATTAGTGGCATGCAACACAACCTTGTGAGGAGCCATATTTTTGGTTTTGTTGGTCGTGGGATTGAACAGACTACGCCAATGCATCAGGGTGGGCAAGTAAATTCTAGGGGACATCTTACAAGTGTCCCAGTTGTTTTAGGCTGCAGGCTACCAACAAATTCACTTAAGATCCCTAAGAGCAAAAAACTGCCAAACTTTGATGGAGTAGTTCTTAGAATTTGTGGTAGTTGGGAATGTTTTGTTTGGACCTACAAGTGCATGTGGGGTCCTTCCACAATAACCTCTCCTAGTTTTGGTCAACTCCAATTTATTTGACCATGCCAAAACTAAATGCATTCTTGCAAAATGCATCAGTGGCATGCATCACAACCTTGCCAGGAGCCATATTTTTTGTTCTGCTCATCGTGGGGCTGAACCAACTATGCCAACGCGTTGGGGTGGGAGGGTAAATGCTAGGGGAGGTCTTGTTTCATGTGCCAAGTGTCCCAAGAGACCTCCCGTAGAATTCACCCGCCCACCCCGATGTGTTGGGGCAGTTCGTTCGGCCCCATGAATTGTGGAATGTAAAATTTCTCTCCTAGCACCTTTCAGCTGCATGAAACTGAAGCATTTTGGAACAATGAATTCCTTTCCACCATAGACAAATGAAATTGATTTAAAAAAAACTAAGGTAGGTATTTGTAGGTGGACTTGACGTCTACCTATACATGTAAAGAAGATGTTCATAGGTGTCACGGTTTGACAGAACAATTGGTCCAAAGTTTGACACCTTTTTTATCTTAGGGCTCTTGAGAGTCTGCGTTCGATGTAGCTGATAATGACCAGGAGGCTTCACCACTAAAAAGACACCTCCCCTAGCATTCACCCACCCACCTCGACATGTTAGAACAATTAATTCAAACCCATGAGGTGTGGAATGCAACATTTCACTCCTAGCACCTTTTCAATAGATGAAACTAAACTAAAAGCTATGTTGTAATCTTCATTTTTAGGTCTTTTCTCTACTCTCCTTAGGTTGATATGGTGTTCTCATTTGATCCAATGTGTTCTAATTACATCCATCAAAGCATAAAGGATATGGGAATTTTATCAGATGTTGTAGTTATAATTGCACTGATAGATATGTATTCAAAGTGGCAGGTGTAAAGAAAATGTAGAAAGGTGAAATGAGGATATGCAAAGCATGGAAACCATATAGAAGGTGAAATGAGGATATGCGAATCATGCCAAACATGTCTCTCTCTCTCGTACTCTCTTCCTCATTTTGCAAGAGAAAGACAAATGCACAATCAATGTAGGTAATGAAAAATTTGCATAAGATTTATAAGAGAGTTGTTATCACATGATAACGTGAATTGTTTGACAGGACACCTCAAAGAGATCCCATCTCACGGAGTGCATAAATGATGTTTGGAACAAGGTACATGGACATCCATCAAAGCATAAAGGATATGGGTATTTTGCCAGATGTTGATGTTGTAATTGCAATTGCCTCTCATTCCTACATCCATGACTATGTTAAAATAAAATGTATGTCATCCTTTCTAAAGGGCCCACAGATGAAATGTATTACTGGGAAGTGTTAATAAACATTGGCAAGTGAAGGTTTTATTTCATTCATTTACAAAGTGGCATTTCACATGTATGGACAAGGTGTTGAGGACACATATTTCATCCATTTGCTGCTAAAAGCTAGGGTTTTCTAGATTGTCTTATGCATTTTCAGCTTATAGCAAGCATGCCATAGATTTCCCTTCACCTAGAGTCCATAATGGGGTGTGATAATATCAATTTTTACTAATTTTGGCATCACTTCAGACCTAGCATCAATAAAATTTAGGGTTTTATGCAAGATTTATTTCAAAAGTGAGGTTTTGGTAGTGTATGAGAGTTTGGATTCATAGCCTTTATTAAATGTTATTGAGTTAAGTGAGGTCTTGTACCATGTAGGAGGGTTTGGTATAGTCATGGAGAGGCTTATTATGCAAGTTTGAGGTTGTCTTTTTGTGTATTTGTGTTGATATGACAGTCATAGGAGGCTAGTCAAGGATTGCCATAGTTTTAGGGGTAGTTATGGAGTCATTTCTTGTTTGAAACCCTCATCAAGATGGTATTAGATGTAGATATAGGATATATTTAGCTATGCATACTTAAAACAAGGACATGTAGTGCCAAAAATGTCACCATGATGCAAGAGATAGTTTTGATGTCATACATCTTAAGGCTTAAAGTATTGATCAAAACTCCTAGCATGAACTCAAGTTTGCAAAAGGACTTCATCACTAGTCTTGGATCACATCTAGAGACCTAAAGTTGACTACCATTATTGCAAATAGGGTATGGACATCCATCAAAGAATAAAGGATATAGGAATTTTGACAAATGTTGTAATTGCAACTGCTCTTGTAGACATGTATGCGAAGTGTGGAAGCATAGACATTGCACATGGACTGTATGATAGAACACCTCAAAGCATAAAGGATATTGGATTTTTTGTCATATGCTGTAATTGCAGATGCCCTTGTAGACATGTATACAAAGTGTGGAAGCATAGACTAGGCACATGGACTGTTTGATAGAACACCTCAAAGCATAAAGGATATAGGATTTTTTATCATATGTTGTAATTGTAACTGCCCTTGTAGACATGTATGCAAACTATGGAAGCATAAAGGATACCAGAATTTTGTTAGATGTTGTATTTGTAGTTGCCCTTGTAGACATGTATGCAAAGTGTGGAAGCATAGACAAGGCACGTGGATTGTTTGACCTAACACCTCAAAGCATAAAGGATACCAGAATTTTGTTAGATATTGTATTTGTAGCTGCCCTTGTAGACATGTATGCAAAGTGTGGAAGCATAGACAAGGCATGCCAATTGTTTGACCTAACACCTCAAAGAGATGTCCTGTTATGGAATGCAATGATTGCAATATATGCAGAAAATGGATTTGTTGAAAAGGCTTTAAAAACTTTCAAGCAAATGCAATTGGCATGTGTAAAGCCAAATTCCACAACCTTTGCCAGCATCCTCCAAATTAGGATCTTTGGAACATGGTATGGACAACCATCAAAACATAAAGGATATAGGAATTTTGCCAGATGTGGTAATTGTAGCTGCCCTTGTAGACATGTATGCAAAGTGTGGAAGCATATACAAGGTACATGGATTGTTTGACCTAACACCTCAAAGCATAAAGGATACCTGAATTTTGTCAGATATTGTATTTACACCTGCCCTTGTAGACATGTATGCAAAGTGTGGAAGCATAGACAAGGCATGTCAATTGTTTGAGCTAACACCTTAAAGAGATGTCTTGTCATGGAATGCAATGATTGCAAGATATGCAAAAAATGGATTTAATGAAAAGGCTTTAGAAACTTTCAAGCAAATGCAATTAGCATGTGTAAAGCCAAATTCCACAACCTTTGCTAGCATCCTCCCTATCTCTACCAAATTAGGATCTTTGGAATAGGCTATGGACAACCATCAAAGCGTAAAGGATATAGGAATTTTGTCAGATGTTGTAATTTCAGTTGCCCTCGTAGACATGTATGCAAAGTGTGGAAGCATAGACAAGGCACGTGGACTATTTGATAAAACACCACAAAGAGATGTCCTCTTATGGAATGCAATGATTGCAAGATATGCAAAAAATGGATTTGTTGAAAAGACTTTAGAAACTTTCAAGCAAATGTAATTGGCACATGTAAAGCCAAATTCCACAAACATTGCCAGCATCCTCCCCAAATTAGGATCTTTGGAACAAGGTATGGACAACCATCAAAGAATAAAGGATATAGGAATTTTGGCAGATGTTGTATTTGTAGCTACCCTTGTAGACATGTATGCAAAGTGTGGAAGCATAGACAACACATGTGAATTGTTTGACTTTAGCCTTGCTAGACATGTATGTAAAGTGTGGAATCATAGACAAGGCATGTGAACTATATGACTTTAACAAGTTGTTATGCCAACCTCCATCATGCTCAAACCCTTGATACAAACTCATTTGCACTAAATACCTCACAAAACACTCAACCATGAAGGACTTCTTAAGATAACTATTAGCATGATAAAATGAGACAAGACCAAAAATCTCTCACAAGCCTTAGAGATGATGCTGCCACCTATCATAAATGATGTTTGGACTCTTGAAGAACCTTTTTCTAAGAATGGGAAACTTGTTACAAATATTTGATGCTATCATGCACAATAATTAGTATCACTCAACCATGATGCATGAACAAAAATGATAACAGTTCAATGCAACCTTTAAGAAAAACCATTATATCTCTATGAAATATATGCCATTATAACCCATACAACAAAATGACATATATACCATCAAATACTTCAAACAAAACCCATATAATGCAATGACATATATTTCATTATAGCCTTCATATAAAAGTCATGATTATGCACAAGATTGAATGTCAATAACCATGATTTATGAATAAGAAGACTATGCACACAGTCATAGGAGTTTGATGCACACTACCCATGATGCATGCATGACACTTGTATGATATTATGCTATATATGCCATTCAACCCTTATGCACACCATATATGTATATGTCATATATATGTCATTCAACCCTTATGCACACCATGTACATATGAGAGAGATAGTGATAGAGACAAGGAAATATAGAGACATAGAATAGGTACAAACCATTAAAACCATTTAAGATATGAATATGCATAAAATATTTATATACATTAGTCTCGATAAATCCATGAAGGCATACAAATGTCATCAAAACGTCATACAATGCTATGACGCCAACATTGTCTCTCAAACTACAAAATGTCATCAATATATAGTCATACAAATTACATTATGAATGTGCCATGTAAAGGCATAAAAAGTGTTTTCGTCATAGGTAGAAAACACTAAATTATTGAAACATTTGGCCTCTCTTTTCCCCGCTAGAAATTGAACCTCGATCCCCTGAATTAGTTGTTGTCTTGCGTCGTTCTGATCTACTGCGTCTCTCACTATTTTGTATTTCAAGATGTATATACAAATTATAAAATTAGATACCATGCCAAACTCTATAACTAAAATATATTATTTGAAAATGATATAAAAATAATACACACACTTACAACATATTGGTAGTCTAGTTGTTCTTTCCTATGACGCTCGACATCATCAAGAGAGGTTTGTCCTCGGATAGGAGTGTTTACAACAATCTATAACATAACAAAAATGTGTTTATAATTTTTTTTCAAATACCTAATGATGTCAATTGAAACAAAATAATCATAATTAAATGTATATGTTCATACTCATACCTGTGTTAGACACATTGTCGATGAAGTTGCTGCAAATACACCGATATCCAAATTCTCTCGTATACCAGGAGGTGTGACAACAGAATACATCAACTAAACAAACAATAACAGCTTTAACTCAGAAACTCTAATAAGCATAAACAATAAAATTAGATTTTGCAAAATAAGAATTTAAAATAAGTTATACCATACCTCTATGTATCCAATGCCACAACTAACCATATGAACATGCATGTTAGATGGTGATGGAATGCCCACTTGTTCAACAAAAAATTGCATTTTAAAATATGTAATGTATTATTCTAAATATAAAATACTTTTTTTGATATATTAGATTTTTTACCTCTGAAATAGATGCACCTGTACAACTCATTGGTGGGATGGTCTATGTTGTACCATCGAGCTGTGACATTACACCCTAAAATGTATAATATATGCATAATTTTAATCCAATTCTATAATTAAAAATCAATTTACATTTCAAAATTTAAGTATAAGATATAAAAATCTTATAAATTCATATAAAAATACCTATGTGTGATCAACAAACAAATCATTTAATAGTCCATCATCCATCACCACATCAACTAATTGATGACCTCATATTGCTGGATCACCCACTCTGCTCCCAAAACATCTAAAATGACAATGAGTGCATTCATGGGAGGTGACACCTTCTGCACCCTCTAGATCACAATCTACTCCATAGTATAAATTAAAACAACTAAGGCACAGGTGAGAGCTAGGATCACTAGAGTTGGATGGTTGTGCTACCTGATTATCTGATGAAGCACAAGACTGAGATACCTACGTGCCATGTTGTACAAGTGTGTCTGTGAGGCTAACAATATGGAGAGTTTGCACCTCCATAGTCTCCTTGACGACTAATGGAATCGTCACATGTTGGTTGATTTTTTGTGCTAGTGGTCTTTGTGGATGGTTTGCATCTTGACGAGCTCCCAATCTATGTTGGGCAGAGCCTCCACCTCTACCCTAAAACTCCCTCATATCAAAATAATTGGGAATTTCATGAAGAACAAACTCACAATAAAGTTTCCTGAGAAAATATAATGGCACCTCATGGTTATTTCATGGAGGTTGGTCAAACACCATCCACCACCTCTCCCAAAAATTATTTCTTATTTCATTATGATTGCACCAATGTTTTGGAAATATCTTTGAAGTCATAGGAAGCGGTGCATTGGTTTTAGGATTAGTAAAAAGAGCACAAATTTGTCCTTTTGTGATCTCTTTTTTTTGACATCATTGCAGGACAATTTTGTTGCATAGAATTCACTGCACGATTCTTTATATCTTTTCCATTCATCTATTTGACTCGTCATCGAGTCAACATTCTTCATAATTGCTTCTAATGATAAAGCGAGTGATGTATGGTGCGGGTTTGATATTGATGCCTTCAATTTTGCAACTATTTTTGTAAGTTGATTTTTATTTTTTTGTAAATACCCTAACAAATCCTCTTAACTTTGTCCAAGGTTTCTCGAAAGTGTTGGAGAAGATTGGGGTGTTGCAGGGTTCTCTTCAGGTATTTCCTCATCCAAATTTGGTTCCAGGTTAGAGTCTATAGGATCTGATATAAAAAATTTAAAAAAAAATCATCAAATATAATCAAATTTATTTAAATGCAAACACAATTTGATTACAAAATGCTAAAATCATGGACCTACCTCTTCTCCCACCTGACATAATGGTGATTTTGATTACAAAATGGTGAATTTTTTATAACGCGAACATGTTTTGGAGCTCCACAATGCGTACTGGATGGGCAGAGGGTTGCATCCATGGGAAAACATAGAAGATTGTTTTTTTTTGCTTTTTGACATAGTGAAAATGTGCTCACGTTTTGGGGCTTCCATAACATGAGGAGGTTTTGGAAGCCCAAAACACGAGCGGGTTTTGGGGCTTCCAAAATGTGAGTACATTTTGGCTTGGGCTTTACCAAGCCATAACACGAGCATGTTTTGTTATTTTTAAAATAACACATTCATGTTTTTTCAAAACACGCTCGCGTTTTGTCTAAAATTAGACATTTGGCCACTTTTTTTATAGCATTTCCATGCACTCACCTGAATAGTGATTTTAATAATAAAATAATATTTAATCACTGTCAGAAGGGGAATTGGATGGTTAATTGAATAAATGAGGATTTATCCAATTAAGCACAATTAAATGATGTCTTAGTTAGGGTTGAATAGTGTCAAGATGACGAGTGGATGATTTTAGGTGTCTACATTTTGCCCCTCTTTGAGATGGTGTTGCAAAGCAACATCATTTCAAAGAAAGATAAAACATAGCGCTTGGTTGGATTAGAAGAAGATGGTAGGATTAGGGATGATGATGCACCAAACACTCAAAACGAGAGTGATGAGGAGGGGTGATGGTATGGATGATGATAGAGATGATGCCCCCTCGAGAGGGTAGGCGGGTTCGGGAACATGGGTGTGCTCTCGAAAGGATGAAGATAGCTAGATTAAAATGATGATAATGGAATTGAAATAAAAATGGATTAGGGGATAGAAGAGATAGGGTGCAAGGGATTGGAGGAAAGGGGTGACTGGGGATAAATGATTAGATGAAAGGGTGGGGGAGAATGGATGGGGGATGCAAATGGATGGGGTAATAGTTATGCATTATGCTATATTATAAATGTGAGCAATATTATTTGATATGGCATGAGACGTTATGCACCAAGGTATAAGGAACTAGGGTGACAATGTTTCCCATGCATAAAATGATACCCCAACACATCATAATGCAATTGATGACCTTCCATGTATTGTGATGAGACAACCAATAAGGTGACAAATAACCCTATTCCATATAGCACCATGATATGGAAGACCATGATACTGCTATGGCAGGTAGGTTACAAGGATCGATATAGATGCAAGATAAAAATATAATGCACACACATAAGCAAGCATGCATGCACAAAATGATACAAAGGAAAATGTGATGTTGCCCCTGGTCAAGCTGAGAATCCAAATATTGATGGATTTATGATGTTGGATTGTGTTGTTGATGATAAGAACAACACAAAGATTGGGAACAATACATCTTGATGATGATGGTGGATCAAAGGCTTGTAGAGAGGATGGGAACAAGGCCATGGATGTGGTTGGATGATTGTTCATAGATTGATTAGCTTGGGATGTACAATGATTAGGATAATCTTGCGATGTTTGGATGTTTGGGAGATTTGCATATTTGAGGATTTAGATATTTGGGGGATTTAGATTTTTGGGAGGGATTGCATTGGTTTGCATGTAGGTAGCCTTTAGCTAGATACCAGTGACAAGGGAAAGCCAAGTATATCGACAAGGGATGTGTGGGATGATGAGGACAAGGTGATAAAGGTATATAGGAAGGATTAGTGATAAGGGGATAAAGATTAGTCGAGATTGGATGGAAAGAAAGGATGGGTGAAGGATATATGATAGATAGAGGATAGAGGATAGAGGGAAGGAGGGTGTGTGGATGTGATCTCCAAGGACTATGTCACATAGGAATAATATGCTCCACTCAATAAATGTGTCGCTCATGGCGAGGCATTATGATGTGTGGGGGGATGGATGTTTGTAGGAGATGCTTGGAAAGGATGGATGTCAAGGGGTGTCCAAAGCATGTTGTAGATAGTTTTCCCCTATCCTTATCAGGATTGAAAGAAGAAGGGAAGATGCGATGAGAGGATAGATAGGAGAAGGATAAGGATATAGTGGATGGGAATGATAGGATAAGTATATATAATTGATAGGGAATGATAGGTGAGGTGAGATTTTCCCCCAAGTGGAGGGTGTAGATAGATGAGGGGGTTACACATGATGCCCACAACGGGTTTTCATCATGGTACTTGCCCAAGGTACCACAAGAAGTGGTTTTCACCATTGGATGAATTTTTTTCTCTTTACTTTTTTGATTTTTTGCTTTTTTGTTTGGATTTTTTGATATTTGGATTGGATGGGTGGATGTTGGATGGAGAAAGGGATTTGAAGGAGGATGAGGACTCAAGTGTCTATTTCAAAGAGAAGGTGATAATATCCCATTGTGGATGGATGTGACACATAGACCATGTTAAGTGTTGTACGCATGGATGCTGGTAGATGATGGTGTGATAAAATGGATGGTGTAGATAGAATAGATGGATGGAATGGATTGGATTGATGGATTATGTGAGAGAATGGACCATAGGGATGTGATGGGGGAGATATGTGGGATAGGGGATATAGGATGGAGGGATGGGGGTATGCAAGAATGCCATGTGGTTGAAGGGAACTAGGACCAATATTTACACACACCAGAGTGGATTTTGAAGCTTACGTTTGTGATGGAGAGTGGGGAGTAATGGGGGTGTGGGATTCATGGTGGATTTTTGATTATGAGATCAAGATGAGGTGTTATGCGATTACCAATTTGGGGACTTAAGGACCCAAATGGGCTTAGGATTTTTAGGATTTTTTGATTGGGGACAGGATGAGGGGGAGGGGTTTTGGGATATGGAGATAAAGGGAGATTTGGATGTGCTATTTGGATTTATCACTTTGTGCTTGGGGAACGACAACATTTTTTATTTTGCTTGTGGAGGTGTGGGCCTTGGTGGCCTTTTGGATTTTTGATTTAGCTTGGATTTTACATATTGATGCCCTACAACATGATAATATTTAGGTTTTTGTGAATTTTTTGCTTTGTATGGGGAGGCATCCAAATGATTATTTTTGAATCCCATGGGTTTCAGGGTAGCTTCATGTTTAGATGATGTGTGCATTTGTTGGTCATGATTAGGGATTTTGGGGATAGGGATTTGAGGTATTTAGGGATATGGGATTTATGGATGGGGATGTTGAGGATGGGAGGATTAGGGGATTTGAGGATGAGGGTATTAGGAGTTGGGAGGAGTGGAGGAAGGATGGATTTAGGGATAGGTGGACATTTGGATTTATGGATGGGATAATATGGGGGATGGACGATCACATGCTTTTTGGATTTGTATGACAATGGAGGAGGGATGACGACATATGGTTTGGAGGTGCGATGAGAGGAACCTAAGTTAGGATTGGAAGAAAGTACCTTAGGGGGTGTGAAGATGGTACCAACATTTTTGGATGGTTTGCCTAGGGATGTATAGCCAAGGCCATGTGAGTGTGGATGGATTTTGACATGGATGGGCTCCAATATTCCTTATTCACGAAGGCCTAAAACTTTGCCTTGATAGTTCATGTTTGGGAGCATGCAATGTGCAATGGGATGTTTGGTGTTTTGGAAATAAGACACAAGTCCATTAGTAGATGGGGGAGGATGGGTGGTGGATAGAATTTGTTCATCTCCTACGAGAGAAACACCATAGATAAAGGTAGCGGGACTAAGGGGATAAGATGATGGATTTGAGATGGGATTGATAAGAGGTGGTAAAGGGGCAGTAAGGGATGATGGTAAATGATAAATGGAAAATGATGGGGGATCAATGGGAGATGGTGTAGGATCAGGAAAAGGATGAGATGGGATGCTTGGATCTTGATTAGGATGGGGGTTGGATGTTTCTACATGCTTTGGACTAGGCTCTTGACATAGCCAGATTTGCATGGATGGTGTGGTGGGGAGGAGTGTATAACTTCATTTAGCATTTGAAGAGACTCCTTGAATTGGGTGGATGGAGAAGTGAGAGATATTTGGGATAGGACTTTGGATAGGAAGAATGAAGGGGATGGTGTGGTTTTGATGGGTGTTAGGTGGGTGATGGTATCATCAATGACACACTTGGGTGGTTTGGGATGAGTGGGGTGGCAGACTCCACAGGTTTGGTTTGGCATTGTTTTTCTAGATCCTTAACTAGGAGTCCTTGGAGAAAATTTGAAAAGAATGATTTGGATTTAGGAGGAGAATTGGATGATGGAATAGATGGTTGGGTTGGTGCATAATTATACAAAGGGTTTGGATAGGTAGGATGAGGATATGAAGGATGTGGATAAGAGGTGGAGGTGATGGGGACCTCATGTGTGAATGGATGTTGAGATGTGTATGGGGGATATGATGGATTTCCGTTGTCAAGGCTAGCATAAGGATGACCATAGGGTATGCAATTAGGTGCAGGGGCATAGCTTGTGCTAGCCAATGCATGGTCATAAGGTGCTTGAATATGTGTGGATGGGTGAGGATCATTTATGGCAAGCTTTCTTGCAATGATTTCATCAAGGTTTTGGACTTCATATTGGTCAACAAGACTATCATCATCATCGAAATTGTATGGATTCATGATTGGATTTGGATTTGGGATGATGTGATGTAGGATGACTTGATGAGTTTGATTTTAATTTTGGATTAGAGGGGGTTTGGATTGATTTTGAGTGATCAAGGTCAATGATATATGACACTTGATACTAGGATGGATTTGATTTGATTTGATTTGATTAATCAAGGTCAATGATGTATGACACTTGATCTTGGTTGAACTTGGATTGATTTTGATTAGGCCAAAGGCCCTTGGATAGTTGGATTAGGTTTGATGGGGATTGATTAGAGATTAGGTCTAAGATCCTTGAATAATAATTAGGAGGAAAATGATTAGGATTTGGATGCAACTGGATGGGGTATGATTAGGATTTGGGGAAGGTTGAAGGGGGTTAAGTCCTTAATCAATTTTTTTTTATTTTCAAAGGATGATTTTGATTAGGGATGGGTAGAGGAATGATGGATGATTGATTTGGGATGAGGGATAATTGGATTGGATGAGGATTTGGATGGAATGGAATTAGATGGGATTAGATTAGGATAGAGGTGAATGGGATTAGATTAGGATAGAGGTGAATGAGATTAGATGAATGAAGATATTGGATTAGAATGATGATGATGGATGAGATTGGGATGATAAATTTGATTAGAGCGATGGATAGACGATCAATGGATGATTGATTTTGGATGAGGGATAAATTTATTGGATGAGGGTTTGGATGGAATGGGGTTAAATGGGAAGAGATTAATACAGAGGTGGATGAGATTAGATGAATGAATCCTGATTGGATTAGAATGATGATAATGGATGAGATTGGAATGGTGGGTTTGATTAGAGAGGTGAAGCAGATAGATTAGGGATGTTGAAATTGGATTAGGGATGATAATGGACCAATGGATGAGTGGATGACTTGATTAGGATTAGATGATGAAATGATTAGGGATAAGGATAGTGGATTATGGATAACGATGGATTGGATTAGGATGAAAATAGATGAGGGATTAAGCTCAATGATGGGATTATGATTAGGGTTGATTAATAGATGAGATGATTAGGATTATGGTGAAAGGGGATTGGATTAGGATGGAAATGATTAGGATACATGGATTGGATTAAAATGGATGAAAAGAGATTAAGTGAATAATAGGATTGGATTGAGATAATGATGAGGTGATTAGGATTGGATTAGGAAGGGAATGGAGAATTGGATTAGGAGAAGTGGATTATGATGTGGATTAGGATAAGGATGAATGTTGAAAGTGGATAGGGTGATTAGGATGATTAGGAGGAAGTTGGATTTGGATGAATTGGATTAGGAAGAGATGGGTGATTTGGATTTAGATCAAGGATGAGGTGGATGATTTGGAATTAGATTAAGATGGGTGATTGTTATCCTCAAATTCTAGCTCACTCAATTCATGGGATAACACCTATGAAACTTGTTCATTTTGTAGCCCACGTCCTCTAAGCACATGAATTGAGACATTTTAAGGTCATCTCTAGCATGGCTTGATCCCACAAAAAATCTTTTTGATTTGGATCATAGTTCATTTTAAATGTTTTGTCAATTTTGGTTTTTTCCAAGTGTTAGTCATTTGTCTAAAACTTGGGTGTAAATCCAGAAAAAAGATCTACATTTGCACATAGGATGTAATTGCAGAAAACAATTCCGCAATTACACTCCTATGCTGGCACGTTCGACATTAATGGTGATTTTATTGAAAAGATTTTCTAAATCTTTGTTTGCTTTATATTTGCTTTTCATTTCTTTTTCTGCTCATTTCTTGTTGTTGAGCATCGATTGCTATTACCCTAGTCATGCCCTAGCTATCCTGTTTGTTTTGTGATTATTTCAATTCAAGCTTGCTTTCACTCATGAATAGGTATTGGTGGTGCCTGCATAGATATTCAGGTTTCAAGCATATAAACATGCAGGCACCCTCCCAAAGAATCCAAAAAAGTTTTAAGTATTCAGGCCCCCTCAGCATGTTTCAATGTCATCATCATATTTCTTGAAGAGGAGGTCGTCATCATCATATTTCCAGTTGTCACCCTAATGTTTCTTGTGAATGTCATCATATTTTCTACCTGCATGATCTTTTGTCAGGGTGATATTTCCATCAGCAGTCATATCCGAATATCACCCCGATATATGAATGTGATGGTGACATCATCCGGATATGAGGAGGTGCGCGGTATGCAGATATGATGATGATGTCATCAAGATTTTTGTGGACATGAAGGATATTCATCGGTAGGATATATGATGTCGGGAGGATAAACATGAGGTTTGTCGATGAAGGGGTCTGGCCGATGGAAGATGATGAGGTTCATGCAGGTGTCGATGGGAGCAAAATCACCAACATCATATATGCTCACGACCTAGTATATAAAGTATTAAGGAGGTTGTCGCGGGGTGCATGTGGGATAATATATCCTCATGCAGTTTGAATGGAAAAGTTAGCAGGATGCAGCCATGTGTCATGATATCAATGGTGGCTGACTTTTCAACATGACCAATGCCGTAAATCTCAGCGGGAAGGTAGGAGATCGATAGTTATCATTTAAATATTCAAATGGAGGGTTTTCCACGCTTCCATAGTAGCATCCCAAGGTGGGAAAAGGTTTGCAAGGCACGCAACTGCTGTATCCCGAGGCTGTGAGTTGGTATGCCATTAATGGCAAGATTGCACAGAGGTATGGGTCGAAAGGACACGCCAGCTACCTGATTTAGACAAAAGATCTCCATGTGGCGATGCAGATCCCAATCTCACCTGCTCTTTCCCTCTTCTTTCTGCGGCAGCATTAAATGTTTTCTACGCCCTCTGGCATTGCTTGGTATCTGGTAAATGTTCTAGAGAGTACCCCGTAATTAATGATGGAGTACATCTACTTGCCTTATAAGTAGATGATGTTACTCGATCCGTGGTTGTTAAAAATTGGACAAGTCTGGGTGCTGTAATAAGATACAACTCCATTGGTGACCATATCTAGATGTCTTGTGAGTTTATGAGTCTCATATTGTATGTTTCATGCATGAATTTACTGGTTTCATGATTGATTTTATATGAACAATGCTTTATTTACATGTATTTTGTTATTCTGTCTCCAAACTGAATATGCTCTTCTTCTGAATCTAAACATCTAAGGGGTGTCTGGGATTCTAGGATATGGTTCTGCTATATTGAAAACTTAATCTTTTGCTTCTGCTCAAGGGGTAGATTAAAGTGTTTTAGGTTAAGGGTTGGGAAGAAGAAAATGCAGTAAGGATATTGTAAGTAGAGGTAACTGAATACTCTGTTTTGGGAGGTATCTGTAAGGTAGATATCATAAAATCCCCTTGATACTCAGTCTCTGATATATGTTCATGGTGACCATTCACATTTGTATGTCTATTGACTCCAAGCCCTAGATAGGCACCAATCTAGTCTTGCATTGAGGTTACACCTCAGGTCCTAGTTTTGCATCCAAATACCAAATCAACCTAAACTTCAAAACCAAACCATTAGGACCTTAGAATTAGTTTTAGGATTAGAATCTTCTGTCTCACAACTGAACATAGGCCCAAAGCTAGCCCCTTTGCACTTATCTTACAGTTTTGGTCTACATAAAGGAGGATTCATCTACTTTATATTAGCATCCCACCATCCACAGATATATTTTATGGATGTTGAATAGGGAATACCCCCTAGGTCTTGCAGAGCCTGAAGAAGAAGAGGAGATATCTATAGAGTCTATCTCCTACACTGTTGGCCCCTGGCCCAAATATCCTATTGATCAATGATGGCTACCTTGTAGGGATACTGGGAACAAGCATCCAGTCTGGGAAAAAACCAACAGGTATGTTGATGTTTCTTTCTTTCCTCTATGTTTTATGCTTATTTCTTTGTTTTTTGTATTGCTTGTTCATTTATTTTAAATATCTAGGTTCTGTGTTTGCTTTAAAACCTAGGGTTTGTTTTTATTTATTTCCATAGCACTATGTGTGTTTCATTCTTTGTTACCTCTATGTTTCGTTTGGCTTAAAACCTAGGGTTTTTGTATTAAAAGCGTCATTTTGTTTGTGATTGATGTTGTTTGGAGTCTGACCTTCAAACAACATGATCGATTGATCATGGATTGTTCAGAGATCAAACTTTGAATAATCCTACTTTTTGTTTTACCTTCGTAACACCTTGAAACACAGGATGCAATGCAGATTTTGAAATCCGCACATCTTGTCTTAAGATGTGTAGATTTCAAAACCCGCACTCCATCCTAAATATCCAGAGACCTATACTTAAGCACGAAACCTTTGTTGGATGTGATGCAGGTTTTAAACTCTACATAACATCCAACAAAGGATGTTATGCAGAGTTTTAAACCCACATTACATCCTTAGAATAACCATGACACTTGTCTATCTTAAAACCTTGCAAATGTGTAGATCAAAGTTTCAAGTCTGATCTACACCTTATAGACTTACCTAAACCAAAACATTCTAAAAGTGTAGATTGGACTTTAAACTCCAATCTATACCATTTTGATCTACCCCAAAATGCACATCAAAATTTAAACTCTGATGTGCATCCCAATTTTTTCCAAGTCCTATCTCACATGCCAATCAGACTTCAAACTCTAATTTGCATATTATTTCCTTTACATTGAGAAATGCAGGTCAGAGTTTAAACTCTGACCTACATCTGAAAGTAAAATTTTTTCTAACATTGGAAAACATGAAGATGATACTCAAAGTGGGGATTTTTCCCAATCTTGCAAGTGGATATTTTTGAACATGGAGTGCTATTTTTTCTTGTAGTTACACGAAGGTGGATTGTATGGAATTTTTCTAACTTTGAAAAATTTCTAAGAAGATCAAGTTTTTGCAGTGTATTTGCCAGATGTTAGAATCCTCCCCAAAGAAGAAAATGAAGTGCAAGTTCCAAGGTGTTGTTTCAGTGACTTCAGTTGAGTCAAATGTGGATGATATAAAGGACATGGAGATTGGACATGTTGACATGTCTGAGCTCTTGGAGAGGCTCATCTAGCAACTAGTGCCCCCACACATGCGATGCATCTTAGACAGTGACATCCACCTAGTTTCTACTTTTCCAGTGTCAGCTCAAAACCCAAATTTTGTCTTGGCTATGGCAAGGAAGTTTGATAAGGATACTTAGAGCATATTAGATGCAGATGGAAATGTAATCATTCAACTTGATGCTAATTTCTTTGACTCAGTCTTTAGGTGTCCTAATATTGAGGACTATGCTAATCTCACCATTAAGGTGGCACACAAACATTATGACACGCATACTGAGAAATGTAAGAGAATCATTAATACCAAATTGTTCAAGACTCCTCATCCTACCATTTCGAGATGGTCAAAGAACATTTACAAGAGTGAGTTCATTGATGAAATAGGTGATCTCATTACCCTTCTCAGTAGGGTAAAAGGCCTCCCAACAACAATCACCTTTCAAGAATGGATGTTTCGATACATTCGTGTCATCAGAAAGGGGGGACCTAAAATATGGTGGGGTTAGCAAATCAGTGATTCCATATGTGAACAATTGTCTAAAGTGGCAATGACATTGAAATTTTATATGACTTCATATCTGGTATATGTTGCTGTATCTATGAAACATTTTCCAGGACTCTCATTAGAAGGTGATAGAAGATTAATTCCTGTGTATCAATACTACCCCCAACTCACCCTGACAGAAAGCATCAAGCATTATAGAAGGGTGAATGATGAATTTTTCTACCATTACATCTGTTTGCTGGAAAAGGACCTCGAGCAGAAGAGGGTGTTCGATGAAGCATGGGAATAGGTGAAGAAGTTTGGATGCATTTTCTTGCAATTTCCTACTTTCACGTACATCAGGGCAGGTTGTTTCAGTGGGCAACCATACATGCTTCCTAGGTACCCAGGGGACAAGTTGGTCTTGATGGAATTATATAGCCAAGTAATGGATGTGCACATCAAACAAGCTAGATCTCACAGAGATGGCTTCAAATTTTAGTTCTAGATTAGTAGGTATGGTATTTCTACCACTCCAAGAGACAAAGCCATGGAGACTAAGCTACAATGGATTATCTTGAAAATATATAGGAAAAGGTGAGACTTTGATTATCAAGGTGTGAAGAACACACTCAAGGGTAACTACACACATGTGCACGTGGTTGAAGATGTCTGGGCAAAATGCAAAACATATGAAGATGCAAGAAGAATGGATTATAGTTGACTCTCTCTAGACCAAGTAAGAAACTTCCAACTTGTTGATGTACTAGAAGACATGCCAGATGAGGGAGATATAGTAGAGGCTGTGTATATGGGCAACAAGATTGTCAACACCCCTCTACCTGAAATTAAATGGTCCCAAAAAGAGATTCATTCTGTCGGGGAGATATTTCAACAAATTCTTGCTTATACCAATGTTTGGCTTCAAAAGAAAGGCATAAAATTGAAACCTTTTAAAATAGGTTCTGAAGAGGAGTAAACATAAGGAATTGTAGGAAATAGAGACAAACTAAGAAAAAAGAATAAAGAAGATACTCCTTCTGGTGATGAAAGGCTGAAATTTGTTTTTAGCACAAGACACAAAGGTAAGGGGAAGGAAAAGGAAGGAACATCTGCATAGCAAGAGGTTGAACAAGAAGAGACAGCTGAGGAGGATTTACCAGAACAACAAGACAACCCACAATCTGAATCTACTCAGGTGACACCCCCTCATTCCTCTCCTTTGGTTTCAAATGTACAAATTCCTACAGCTCCTGTACTATCAAGTGCACAACAATCACCATTTGTTCCAAATAATCCTTAATCACCAAGTGTGTCTATTCATTTTGTACACTCATCTCCTTCCACACCAGGTAATGATTCTTTGTTTGATCATCCCCTTGATAATGTTGACAATGTTTCTGGGTCCCTTTCATCTTTGCCTAGTTTCTCTGATGTTCATATTTCATTAATTGATTCAATAGTCCAATCAAATTTTGAGAAATTCTTGTCCTCTACCTCTTCTCAAGTAAATGTTGATGTCAATCCCTTAGCAGTGCAAACACAGACACCACCAATTGTCACCCATACTCCACGTGTGTTTATATTAGTGCAAGATCCTCCCGTTCTTCACAAATCTCAAGAACCTATAGTTCCACCTGTGTCTACCCAAACCAGTCCACATAGATAAGAGGTGATACCTTTGTCCTTCCACCATGGCTTATGCCACAACAACCAAAAATAAAGAAGCAAGCTGTATCACCTGATGACTTTGATTTCGGTTAGTTAGTTTTAGTAAAGTCAAAGGCAACCAAAAAGGCCAAGACTTTATCTAGGGTGTTTGTCGATGAGTTAAGAAACAAATATGCAGAGATTGCTATTCCTTCATCTGACAAGAGCATCGCAGATGTTCAAGGTGCTGACTATGTCATAACAAGAGTTGAACTTGTTAAACAGACGCATGAAAGTGCAAAATAAGATCTGTTAGCACAAGTGTATGCATTGTTAGATAGATAGGACATAGATAAAGTGATAAAGGACCAACTCAAGGTACAGGTAGATTAGCTGAAGTCAGTGCTTCTAAAGATAACTCAGTCATCTAAACATGTTGAACCTGTTGGCACTAGCACAAATAATGAAGCTTTCTAGAAGGCTGAAAGAATTAGTGCTAAGGGTCAGGCAATTGACTCCTTGATCGATAGAGTACTTGCCCAAGGTTTGTAGCTTATAAAGTCATCCATTAAACTTTATAATGACCTAGGTAGGGTAAGTAAAGAAATTAATCAAACACTTGAGATCCTTTCTCAAGATATGCAGCTAATTGAATAGGATCTAGATTCATGGAACAAGCTGCGGGACTTCAAGATTGAAGTGTTGATAGAACATGGGGTGATCCCCAATAGGAAAACTTATGTGGAATATCAAGAGGCCATGATTCACAAAAAGGATATTATTGAAGGCCTGATACTGGATTTGAAAAAAGATCTTGATAGGGGAGAAAATAAGGCTCAAGATATTTTAGATGTGATGGTGGAGCGTCCATGTCATATGCTTGACGACAACCAACAAACACTCCCTGAGGAGGTAGTTATTCAAGAGTTCACCAACCTAGTGTAAAAAGAAGTAGAAACATAAGTCTTTTCATTAACTTCATTTGACAGGTTGACGGAGTTTCAAACAACTTTGAATAGGCTGTAAAAGATACTGAATAAGCACAAGAGTGTGCCCAACGCACTCACTGATTCCATCACTCGAGTGCTTATCATCTCCAAGCATACACCGAGTCCTGACAGTAGTGAAGTCCAGACTACTGGGAAAAGATATGAAGATTTCTTTGAGAAAGATCAAGATGATGAAGTGTCCAAGGAGACTTAGATATTTTTTTATGTTTTAGTTTTCATGCTTTGTAAATTATAGTTGACAAAATCCATGTCATTTTGTAAAATTAGAATACACGAAGTTGTGAGACAGAGTCCTAAGTCAACTGGAACTTTGATTTTGAATAAGTCAAAGTAGTTGTAGATTTCCTATTTTTGCTATTGGCCTCTCTGTATAAATAAAGAGGGCCTCTTATGTAAATATTATCTTTTAGTTATTGAAGCAAAGCGCTATTGAAAGCAAGCGAGCATTCAAACTTTGTTTTGGAATAAACTTGTGGTACATTGGAGATGTTCTTATGTCTTTTCCTTTGCACTTTCTTATACAATTAATCAAATCATAGTGTGAGTTTAAATAATCTGGGAGATGATCTAAAGTTGATTTTGGAGACTTTGTGTTACAACATTATCTTTGGAGTTTATGTTTTATGTTCGTGAGTTGAAGATATTAGAAGACTTTGAGTTGCTAGCTATCTTCTATGTTCATTAATCTCTTTTTAGTATATGGTGGAGAATTTGGGCCTCACTATATTCTATATAGTTCCAACTTCAGGTACTCAGCAAAGAAGCAACAAGGTACTCAGCAAAAAAGCAACAAAAGACTTTGTGCTTTTGTGGGTTTCTTGGTTATTTCACTCAGGTATCATTTTGAGTATTCTTATGTTTATTCAATCTTGGTATTGGTTATTATTGTTCCAGCAAGTGGTTTTTAAGTTTATTATACATTGTGAGGATTAAGAAGAAACATCTTTTCTGAAAAAGAGAAATAGATGATATGGCACCACCCACATGTTAGTTTTTAGTGTATATAAACCTAGTTAAGTACCTGTTGATTGTAGTGAACAATAAGAAGGGAGCCTCCCCCTTCTAATAGGAGAGATTAAATCTCATTGTATTGTGGTTGATATAACCATTTTGTTCTCAGTTAGCTGATAACAAAATATTCACCCAAAAGTTTTTGGCGACTCTACTAGGGAAGAATACACAACCAAGAGCCTCTCATTTTCGGTTGAAGTATACCATTCTTATTATTTTGTAAATGTTGTTATTTTTGATCTACCTTTTTGTCAAGTTTGCAATTTAGTAAAACAAAGTTACACACGTGGAGGAAGAGCGCAAGGAATCATAGATCCTGTTTTTGAGTTTTTGCAAAAAACATAACTTTTATTATTTTCCTATACAACTAAGGACACCTCTTAATTATACAAGGAGTTTTCCTCCCACCAACGCAAGGTCTCCTATACCACACAAAGCTTCCAGTGCTCATAGAGTTCTACCTATCACACCAGTTGAAAGGTTTGTCATCCCTCCATTCAACCCAGGTAGAATGGTTATTTTAGGACCATGGGGAAATGCCTTTGGGCGACTATATTTGGCTTCACCATCACATGAACTACCTTGTAGTTCCCGTAAGAACTTTCCCAAGTGCTACGATGATGGTAAACAACACCCTGATGAGCATATTGCATGTTTCTGTATTGCATGCAATGTTCTTGGAGTAGAACATGAAGATGTGTTCGTAAGGCTATTTGTTGAAACACTTCAAGGAGTGGCTACTGATTGGTTCTATCATCTTCCAGCAAGAACTATTACTGGTTGGGATATTCTTCAAACCAAATTTGAAGCAAGGTTCAAACCAACTGAAGATGCACATGCTTTATTGGCTCAACTTACCTACATGAAAAAAGAACCACATGAACCCATGTGTGAGTTCGTAGGTAAATTCAATAAGATGAAAAATAGAATTCCAGCTACTGCTCAACCAACAACTAAAAACTAGAAGTGTTTCTTTATTAACACCCAATTGCCACAGGTCAATTTTCTTCTAAGAAGGGCAACCCCAACTGATCTTGCAGTTGCTCATAATATGGCTACCAAAATTAAGGATGACTTAATCCTTATTGGAAAAATAAGAAAAGATTCAAACAGGTCTAGAGGGCAGACTTCTTCAACTGCACCATCTACTAGCACCACGGATCCCATGGTGTAAAAGCTAGCCAAAGAGTTGTTGGCTCTCAAAAAGCAAATGTCCTAGAGTTTGTCCATTCCCTCCTATAAGGACATTCCTAGGAGAACATTTCCAAATGCTCCTAACTATCAAGGTAATGCTGCAAGGAATCAAAATCAGAATAGGCTTCCCCCACCACAACGAAGGCTTGCTTTGGAAGCATCACCTGTGAATGCAAAAGTGGGTTATTATGAATCAGAGCAAGAAAATCTACTCCAATCATAACATGATTAGGAAGATGATTCTAACCTCTTCATGGAGGGTGAAGAGGAAGTAGCTGGCGACTCTAACATTGGGTTCCTGAACTTTGAAGATGAAACAAAACAAGAAGATGCCTATGGTGAATCTTATGTTGTTTTTACCCGTGCTCAGAATCAATTGAATAAGTGACTGATAAAGGGAAGTCAAAGATGATCCTCGACCTTCAATTTCTATTGCTAAGAGGGCACTCCTTTACCCTTTCAACCAAAGGATGTGATAGGAAATAAATAGGTAGGTACATCAGATCCTCCTGTTTCATCTTCTGTACCTAGGACCAGTACCTCAAATGTAAAACTTGAAGGCGAGAACATTTCATCTTCTGTAGCTAGTCCCTACCAATCCTTTGACATTATAGATCATGCCAAGAAGATAAGAATTCAAATGTCAGAGGTTGACTATCTTCAAGCTAATCATGACTAGTTTGATAGATTAGGTAAATTTGTCAAAAGAAAAGTTACCCCTAATGGCCAAGATTTTCCCAGATATACCCCAGTGGCTCCTAAAGCAAAATTTGCCCAAAACAACCTAGTTTCCACTCCTTCATCTACTGCAGGGAAAATAGAATCTTTTTATATCTCCTTGCTTGTGAACGGCCATAAACTCAGTAATTGTGTCATAGATTCAGGTGCTTCTGATAATGTGATGTCCGCCAAGATAGTCAATGCTCTAAGATTAACATTGAAAAAAACTTTTGGTCGCTGTTTCTCCATGGAGACCAAGCAAGTGCCCCTCATAGGGAAGATTAAGGATGCATAGTTCACATTCACTGCTTTCCCCGAAAAGAGGATTAAAATGACTGTCTTGGTAGCTGATGTCCCAGCCTCATATGGGATATTACTAGGATGGAATTTCTGTAAGGATGTTGGCAGGGAAATCAGCCTGGATTCACCAGAAGCTAGAATACCTGTCAAAGGTATTATGCAAAAGCTTCTTCCAGAAAGAGAGTCCAAATACACTGTGACAAAATCTGAAGATCCAAAATCTCAAATTTTGTTTGTCTTCTGGAATGGGTACATATTTTCTGACAACTGATGAAGTTCCCAAGTCCTCTGATGAAGATTCAAATGAGGATCTCATAACAGACGATTTTTCCTCTTCAACCAAAGAAATCTAGATTTTGAAACTGCAAAGATGGAAAGTTCAGAAGACATTTGGACTTTGGAATTCAATGGCAGTTGTTCTTCCACCAGATCTAGAGAAGGGAAAGTCCTCATATCCCCCAAAGGAGAAAATTTCTCCTTTTCCTTCAAATTGCAATTCGACAATACTAACAATACTGTTGAGTATGAGGCTTTGTTGTTAGGAATGGATGTTGCAAAAAATAAGGGAATAAAAAAACTTTGTGCATAAGGTGGTGTTGAGCTGATTGTTTGCTAGGTAAGAAATCTTTACCAGTCAAAGAATGAAAGGCTAAGGCATTACCGCAATCAAGTCTGGGGTTGCATAGAAGATTTTGATGCTTTCAACATTTCTGTTGTTCCAAGGGAATACAATGATAGAGTAGATTCTTTGGTTGTATTAGCTACTCTTATGGTCCCACATAAGGATTTCAAGGGGAGTAAATACACCATTGAGTTGGTTTTTTGACAAAGTGTTTCAGACAATTATACCCACTACAAATCTTCAATAGTGATGATCAAATCATCGCCTTCTTGGAGAAGACAAAAAATTTCAGCGAGTTGTATTTTGAAGGAAGTGACTCTCCTTCCCAAGAATCTATTTCTGAAGTAGATCTAGAAATTGGTGAAGAAATACTATAGCTAAAGGGGAACAAGATTCCTAAAGGTTTGGTTTCTCTTGAAAAACTCTTTGATAAGCATGATCACTATATCGAGCGGCAGCAACAATCCGGTTTAGATTCATCGACTGAGGTTGAGCAAGTTAATCTGGGTACGGAAAGTGATCCCAAAATAGTTAATATTGGGAAATGTTGCATGGCGGAGGAAAAGGACAAGTTTTTAACACTCTTATGTCAGTACATTGATGTTCTATCTTACTCATATGACGATTGAAATCTTTTCGTCTGAAAGAAGTTCAACATGAGATTCCTCTCAAGTGAGGATCTCTGCCTCACAAGCAAAAATAGAGACAATACAATATAAAAATCTCAGGTACCATTCTTAGTGAGATTCAAAAGGTGCTCAATGCTAGAATAATTTTCCCTATCCATCATTCTGCATGGATAGCCAATATTGTTGTAGTGAGAAAGAAGAATGGGGAAATCCGCATTTGTGTGGATTTTCAAAATTTTAATCAGTCATCTTTAAAAGATAGTTACCCATTACCAGTGATGGATCAAGTTCTAAAAATGGTGATAGGTTCAGAAATACTATTTATGTTAGATGGCTTCTCAAGATACAATTAGGTGGAGGTTAGTGAAGAAGATTAACATAAGACTACTTTCACCACTCCATGGGGTACTTTTGCGTATCGCAGAATGCCTTTTGGGCTGATCAATGCTAGCGCAACTTTCCAAAGAGCAATGGACCTGGCATTTTGTGATGAAATGAGTAAGTTCATTATTGTTTACCTTGATGATCTAACTATCTTTTCTAAGAATCATTTAGATCATGCTCATCACTTACAGCAAGTTCTAGAAAGATGCCCCTGACATGGTATTTCCCTCAATCCCAAAAATCTATTTTTGGGGTAACAAAAGGTAAGCTTCTTGGACACATTGTGTCTAAGGAAGGTACAAAGATTGATCCTGAGCAGGTCAAATCTATCCAGGGTCTTACTTTGCCTTCAAGTAAGACAACAACACACTCCTTTGGGAAGGTAAATTTTCTATGAAGGTTTGTTCTAGATTTTGTAGAAAAGACTCGCCATATCATTGATATGATGAAGGGGAAGTCTAATTTTTGATGGAGTGTGGAAGACAAGGAGGCTTTTAATGATATCAAAGAAGCAATTGCACATGTTTTGGTCTTGGTCTACCTGAATTACACTAAGGATTTCATTATGTATAGCTATGCTTCCGAGCACACTCTATCAGCTATCTTGGTACAACAAAACAAGGAAGGCATTGAATCTCCAATTGTAGTTATAAGTTGTCCTTTGAAGGCTCATGAACTCAAGTATTCAACAATGGAGAAGCATGCCTATGCTATGGTCAAGGCAATCAAACATTTTAGGTATTACATTTTGAACTCTCACACTATTGCTTTGGTGCCTAATTCAACAGTCAAGTCTATCTTGACTCAGTAGGAGTTTGGTAGTAAGAGAGGTAACTAGATTGCTAAGATCCAAGAGTATGACTTGGATATCAAGCCCACCAAGTTGGTTCATGGGAAAGGATTATGTTAGCTAATTTATGATAATGTACCCAAAGAAACATTTGATGAGGAAGAAGCAAATATAGAGGTATTTCCCACAGTTATGTTCATAAGTACAACAGATGAATGGTAATCAAACATTGTACATTTCCTCACTTATCCAGGGAATGTACTGAATATTTGTCCTATATAGAGAAGAGGACGATCAAACTCAAGGCTGTAAACTTTGTTCTATGCGATAATGGTTTGTATAAAAGGAGTGTAGATGGAATTTTTCTACGTTGCATTGATAAGGCACAACAAGGTAAACTGTTGGAGTCTTTTCATAGTTTAGCATGTAGTGGACATTTTTCAGCCCCAGTGATAGCTCACAAAATCTTGCGAGCAAGGTACTACTGGTCCACACTTTTTCAAGATGCATATAACTGGGTGTGTAAGTGTGAGTTGTGTTAGCAGTTTGTGGGGAAACCCAAGTTGGCAACACTACCCATCAAGCCATTATTGATTGAGGAACCATTTTAGTAGTGGGGTATTGACTTCATTGGTGCAATGAATCCACAGTCAAGTGCAGGACATAGTTATGTTCTCACAACAACTGATTACTTCATTAAGTGGATGGAAGCCATTCCGGTGGAGCATGCCACTTCTGAAGTGGTTTATAATTTCCTCAAGGAGAATATCATATCAAGGTTTGGAGTGCCAAACAAAATAGTAGTAGATAATGCTACTTGTTTTTCTTCTCACAAGATAACTAGTTTCTATTTTGAGTATGGAATAATTCTTGCTCATTGATCTGGTTATTACCCCCAAGGAAATGGTTAGGCTGAGTCAAACAATAAGAATCTAGTTAACATCATTAGGAAACTGGTTGATGAAAATAAAAGGACCTGGCACAAACCATTGTATGATGCATTGTGGGTAGATCGTATTACACCCAACTGATCAATTGGCATGTCACCATTTCAGCTTTTGTATGGTCTGAATGCCGAAATACCAATCACATTGGAGTTGCCCACTTTGAAGTTGGCTAAGGCCATTGAAGATGGAACTTTTGATAGTTCTATTGACAAGTGTGTTATGTTTCTTTCTAAACTTGAGGAAAAATGTGTGAAGGTGGTGGATCACATTGTGGAACATCAAAGTCAAGTAAAGAAACTATTTGACAAGAAGGCTAAATCTCAAAGTTTCCAGATCAGTGATCAAGTCCTATTCTTGGACAAAAGAAGAGAGCTGAAAGGAATGCATGGAAAGTTTGATTCCTTGTGGAGAGGCCCTTTTGTGATTCATCAGTTCTATGGTGAAAATAGTCTTCTTCTGGAATATCAAGACATAACACCTTTTCTATTGCCTCATAGCTGACAACATATGAAGCTTTTGTCACAATGAAGTGACAAATAAGTTTGTACTTTGTGTATAGTTTTGTGGTCTTTTTGTTTTGTTGTTTTGTTTTGTGTTTTGTTGCCTGACTTTATAGCCCAATGGTTGGATAAAGGCACTTAGAGTGCTAGGATTCTTCTCCCTTCGATTGTTTCAAAGGACGATCGAAGGAAGCTCCCCAGTTAGAGCCAACTATTATCCTCGAATTCTAGCTCACTCAATTCATAGGATAGCCCCTACGAAACTTGTCTATTTTGTAGCCCACGTCCTCTAAGCACGTGAATTAGAAATTTTTAGGTTGTCTTTAGCATGGCTTGATCCCTTGAAAAATCTTTTCGATTTGGATCATAGTTCATTTTAAATGTTTTGTCGATTTTGGTTTTTTCCAAGTGTTAGTCATTTGTCTGAAACTTGGGTGTAAATGCAGAAAAATGATTTGCATTTGCATGACAGATGTAAATGGAGAAAAAAGATTTACATTTGCACATAGGATGTAATTGTGGAAAAAAATTATGCAATTACACTCCTATGCCGACACGTTCAGCATTAATGGCAATTTTATTAAAAAGATTTTCTAAATCTTTGTTTGCTTTATATTTTCTTTTCATTTCTTTTTCTTCTCATTTCTTATTGCTGAGCGTCGATTTCTATTACCCCCGTCATGCCCTAGCTATCCTATTTATTCTATGATTATTTTGATTTGAGCTTGCTTTCACTCACAAACAAGTATGTTGATGTTTCTTTCTTTCCACTGTGTTTTACGCTTAGTTCTTTGTTTTCTATATTGCTTATTCATTTCATTTAAATATCTAGGTTTTGTGTTTTCTTTAAAACCTAGGGTTTGTTTTTGTTTATTTCCATACCACTATGTGTGTTTCATTCTTTGTTACCTCTATGTTTCATTTTGCTTAAAACATAGGGTTTTCATCTTAAAAGTGTCATTTTGTTTGTGATTTATGTTGTTCAGAGTCTAACCTCTGAACAACATGATCAATTGATCATGGATTCACTACAACAGAATAGGTAATTAGCGCCTAAAATAGCACCAGAATTTAGTACATTTGAGTCCATGAATTGGACACTTTTGCCGGTGCAAAACTCAGTGCCCAATAGCATCTCACTATTGCACCAGGTTTAGCATTGGTTTTAGCGCCGATTATAACCCTGTGTTTTGCGCTAGGTTTAGCGCCAGATTTTAGTGCCAAGATTAATGCTAGATTTAGTGTCAGATTATGTTGCTTCCAGTTTGGCTTCTAATTTTGCTTTTGGTTTTGCTTCTTGTGTTGCTTCCAAGTTTGCTTCCGATTTTGCTTTCAGTTTTATTTCCAATTTTGCTTCCATTGTTGCTTTTAGTTTTGCTTCTAGGTTGGCTTCCAATTTTGTTTCTAGTTTTGCTTCCATTGTTGCTTTCAGTTTTGCTTCCAGGTTGGCTTCCGCTTTTGCTTCCAGTTTTGCTTCTAGTTTTGCTTCCGGTTTCACTTCCAGTTTTGCTTCCAGGTTTGCTTCCAATTTTACTTCCAATTTTGCTTCTGGTTTTGCTTCCAATTTTGCTTTTGGTTTTGTTTCTAGTTTTGCTTCCAGGTTTGCTTCCAATTTTGCTTTTGGTTTTGCTTCCAGTTTTGCTTCCAATTTTGCTTCTAGTTTTGCTTCTAGGTTTGCTTCCAATTTTGCTTTCGGTTTTGCTTGAAATTTTTCTTCCAATTTTGCTTCTGATTTTACTTCCAGTTTGGCTTCCAATTTTGTGTCCAGTTTTGCTTCCACTGTTGCTTCCAGTTTTGTATCTTTTGTTGCTTCTAAAAATGCTTATTATTTTTCTTACATTTATTAATTTAATATGTTTTATTTCAATTTAATTAGTTAAATATATCATGCCTCTTAAATAACTCATATGATTATAAAGTAAGTAATTTAATTATTTAACTCATATGATTAAATAACAAAATAATTATTATAACATGATCATCATCTATAATTAAAACAAGTGAGTCAAATATCTATAATTTAATTGAATTTGACAACATCCATCCTGAGCAGTAAATTAAAATCATCATACGTAATAAATATCCATAAAAAATCATCGACCACTTTCAATATATATAAATTGACAAGTCAATATGGATAAGATCATCATCATATATAACTAAAACAAGTGAAAGTCAAATATGCCAGTAGATCAATAACATGTCTAAATGATACATGTATAAATGATATAAGTAAAAATGATAAATTACGTAACTCAAAATGATACAAGTCAAGATGATACATGTCCAAATGATATAAGTCAAAATGATACATAAATTTATGATACAACTCATTAATATGGCATTGCAGGCCATGAAAATGATACATATGATAGCTAGTGACTATGAAAAGAGGCATCATAACGATATATCAACAATGATCCATGATGTAGTCTATATGATCATGAATGTCACTGGCTACTATGAGCAACTACCTCATCATCATCATCACCATCGTGATCATCACCATCATCATCGTCATTGGTCTCAGTGTCTTCCGTATTTGTGTCATCATCATCCTCTGCCATGTGATCTGTACCAGAACCACCATAATCTGGATCTCTATCATGAGGATCATCTTGATCTTTTGGAAGACCTGTGTTCTGCAAAAAAAATATTTAAAATAAAAATTTATTATTTATTTCATACAATAATTTATTTTTCTGTTATATATCTAATATTACAACATATGAAACGAAACCATAATCATATTACATCACATCAAAGTGCACATACCATAATAAAATTTTAAAAAAGTTACAGTTAATATGTCATTCCAATGATGTAAAACATGCAACAATTCTAATAAACGTTAGTAAAGATAATAAAAAAATTTGTTATAAATTTAACTATCAACTATAAATTCTATTACATAACCTTAAGTGCTATAAATTGCTTGGTTGAAAGCTCCCATTTTGACATAGGCAGGGAGGATGGTGGCAAAGGTTGTGGAATTTGGCTTTACACCAGCTAATTGCATTTGCTTTAAAATTTCTGAAGCCTTTTCAACAAATCCATTTTGTACATATCCTGCAGTCATTGCAGTCCATGAGACCACATTTCTTTGAGGCATTCTATCAAATAGTTCTCGTGCCTTGTCTATGCTTCCACATTTTGCATACATGTCTAATAGGACAGTTGCAACTACAACATCTAACAAAATTCCTCTATCCTTTATGTATTGATGGATGTCCATACCCTATTCCAAAGCTCCCATTTTGACACAGGCAGGGAGGATGTTGGCAAAGGTTGTGGAATTTGGCTTTACACCAGCCAATTGCATTTGCTTTAAAATTGCTGAAGCCTTTTCAACAAATCCATTTTGTGAATATCTTGCAGTCATTGCAATCCATGAGACCACATTTCTTTGAGGCATTCTGTCAAACAATTCATGTGCCTTGTCTATGTTTCCACATTTTGCATACATGTCTAATAAGGCAGTTTCAACTACAACATCTGACAAAATTCCTCTATCCTTTATGTATTGATGGATGTCCATACCCTATTCCAAAGCTCCCATTTTGACACAGGCAGGTTGGCAAATGTTGTGGAATTTGGCTTTACACCAGCTAATTGCATTTGCTTTAAAATTTCTGAAGCCTTTTCAACAAATCCATTTTGTGCATATCCTGCAGTCATTATAGTCCATGAGACCACATTTCTTTGAAGCATTCTGTCAAATAGTTCACGTGCCTTGTCTATGCTTCCGCATTTTGCATACATGTCTAACAAGGTAGTTGCAACTACAACATCTGACAAAATTCCTCTATCCTTAATGTATTAATGGATGTAAATACCCTATTCCAAAGCTCCCATTTTGACACAAGAAGGGAGGATAGTGGCAAAGGTTATGGAATTTGGCTTTACACCAGCTAATTGCATTTGCTTTAAAATTTCTGAAGCCTTTTCAACAAATCCATTTTGTGCATATCCTGCAGTCATTGTAGTCCATGAGACCACATTTCTTTGAGGCATTCTATCAAACAGTTCACATGCCTTGTCTATGCTTCCACATTTTGCATACATGTCTAATAGGGCAGTTGCAACTACAACATCTGACAAAATTCCTCTATCCTTTATGTATTGATGGATGTCCATACCCTATTCCAGAGCTCCCATTTTGACACAGGTAGGGAGGATGTTGGCAAAGGTTGTGGAATTTGGCTTTACACCAGCCAATTGCATTTGCTTTAAAATTTCTGAAGCCTTTTCAACAAATCCATTTTGTGCATATCCTGTAGTCATTCCAGTCCATGAGACCACATTTCTTTGAGGCATTCTGTCAAACAGTTCACGTGCCTTGTCAATGCTTCCACATTTTTCATACATGTCTAATAGGGCAGTTGCAACTACAACATCTGACAAAATTCCTCTTTACTTTATGTATTGATGGATGTCCATACCCTATTCCAAAACTCCCATTTTGACACAGGCAGGGAGGATGGTGGCAAAGGTTGTGGAATTTGGATTTCAAACAACTCATACTCGTAGAGTCATGGTTTCAAGTCACATATGTTATGGTAACAACAAGGGATTCCAACTATGGTTACAATAGCTAAGACTACCCTCATTTGTGACCGTAACAAGATTCTTGGATAACACTATCTTGCTCTTCACATTGGGTACTATATAGGCCAAGATTGGGATGAAGAAATCACTTGATGGTTACCTATATAGTGATACCACACCCTAATACCCCATGCATTCTAAATAGCTTAAGATTTATACAATACTCAACCAAGATGAAATTGTATCACTGTACCACACTTAACTATGACAGTCCTTTCTTGACAACAATTTGTAATCTTTAGACTATTGGGATACTTGCCACAAATAAATATTAGGTCAATGACACAAGGCTTTTAAACAAAAACCATAATCCCAACTCTATATCCATCCCCTTGGTAGTCTCAAGGGCCACCTTGAGACAAAAAATGCTAATGTACTATTATGACAGTTATGATTGTCCTCCATCATTTCATTGTGCATTTGAAACTTGAGATGACGATTGGGGAGGTCTCCATTTGTAAAAACATGGAAAATACTCATGGCAAGATCTTTAAAATAGGCATATTCAACTTCAGGCATTTTTGCAGACCCTAGGAAGGTGGATGTAAACTTAGTGACTTTAATTACCACCACAAAGACTATCCCCTTTGTGACTATGACACTGTCATGCTCTTTATAAAAATCCCTTCTCCATTGGGTGATGGCCTAATAACATTTATCTCCTTTGTGATTTCAATGCCTCTCTAATGCACTATCATAGGAGTCTTGACAATCCTTATGTATTAGTGAAGAAGGCTTCCAACAAATTAGAAAGGAGGGCTTAAGATTACATACAAAGTCCTAGTCTTCATACCCTAGTCACATATCACCCCTCTAAGAAGACCTCAAGACAATTGCCCTTTAATACAGGAAGTCAATGCAGTTTTAAAAGATAAAGTGCAAGAGGCCAAATGACAAGAAAACTTAAGGCCTTAAGGGGTTTAAAGGAATAAAAATATAGGCTTGCAGACTCGACTTAAAACCTTAACCCTAGGTGGGTACCACTAGATACCACCAAAACCCTTTAACTTGGCACTGTAAAACCTTGTCCAATCTGATCGCGGGAAGATGAAATCAAGTAGTACACTCACATATGATAGATAAGTATGCCTACCAAGTGGTTTTCCATAACAATGAATAGGCTTCAAATTATAACCCTTCAAAGTAGGCCACTGAAGTATATTGTACAGGTGCATTTCTGAGTGTTGCAACCATATTTTTCATCATGGGAACCTAAATTTTTTGCAAAAAATGGTACGAAATTTTAGGTTCCAACAAATCCATTAGTTGGAGGTAGGCAAACAAGGGTTTTCTGTTCATTATTAGCCCGTTAAACTTAAGCATATGAGATAGCATAGCACACACAAAATGTTGTGGATAATGACCACAAGATTAGGTTAATTGCGACCACTTTTTGTAAGCAAGCACAAGATTATTATACTCATTATGATCCTAATGGCACCAAGAAGGGTCCCCAAAGATATAAGAGTAATCATTTGTCATCTAAGAGAAATCTTACATTTAAGGGTGCTAGGGCCAACAGAGAAGCACTTTAGAACTCATCCTACAAATGGCACATGGACTAGTTAAACTAATTAATATGCAATCATTTACTTTTTCCTAGGAAATTAAAAAAAAAATCATTTAACTTATTAAATATACTTACAAATGTACAGATCAAGGCCTGTAAACCTTTCTGGCCACTGTGATGTGTGTCATGAAGTTTGTCAAGCCTAGCCTTGGAGGCCTTGTCCTGAAACATATACTAATTCAATTTAACTATGCACAAATAAAATTTAAAAATCATTTAATAAATTTGATATAATATTATGAGCAAATTCAAATACCTACGTACTCTCCTCACCGGACTTCCTCCGTGCATCAGACTTATCATAAGCTTTTATAAGCTCTTTCCATACTTTCAAACTTACATCAATTGGCCTTTTTTTGAGCCTTTGCTTGGGAGGGAGTTTTTTATCTTCTTTATTTGGTTGCACCGAAATCTCTTGCAGTTTTGAGACATTCATAGCTTTATCTTCTTTAAATAGACCAACCTATGCCAAATTCAGTCTCCATGTCTTGGATAACTACTTTTTGTAGGTGCATGGGTATCTTTGAGAATGACAAATGTAGATGGTCTTTGAACTGTTGAAGGCATGATTCCTTCAACCTATTCACAAATGTTTTTCTAGCATTCGTCATTCGGATGTCCCCTGAAACCACATCGTATTCTATCTTGGTATCATAGGTACCAATGCAAGATGCAAAACATGGCGTGGTGGTCGAAGAAGTCTGTGTCCCAAGAGTGGGTGGGACATTGGAAGCCTCTGTTCCCTGTTCCACATTCTTAGAGGTTATTGTTATTGATTTCCTCCTGGATGTTTTGCTCGATCCATGACTGGTTAGGGAATCAATTGATTCCCTTTGACACTGTTGATTTGTTGTAATGTTTCAGGGGCTTTACTAGATCATTTTTCTATGTATCTGGCAAGCATTGTCATGTCCACACCATCCAATTTGTTCACTACCTCTACCCCCAATATGGAAGCCAATGCCTCTTTATCTTTGTCAGTATCATGTTCCTATAAAATAAATTTCTTCTTTTAAATTTACAAATAAAAAACTAAAAACTAAAAATCAAAGAAACAATGGAAACATTTACAAATCTATAAATTGACAATGAATTACCTCATTGTGGCCAGAGTTTTCTCCCTTTTCTCTCTTCCCTCTATTGTTTGACATTTTGAGGCGATCTAGGGCAAATTATTTTTGTTCAGTTTGTGGAGGCAAATGAAGTACACATTGCCAGGTATGAAACTTTTCATCTAGTTTTTCTATATTCCTCAAGGTTTTTGACCTTTACTTTGTAGAGCAAATCATGAAGCTATTTTTCTATGAATCAATTGGTGCCTTGGGAGGGAATATAGAGTTCCTGGCCTAATTTTAGTTTGCTCACCTTTGTCTCAAAATCCCTATCTCCTTGTATTGTCTTGACCAACCTCTGTTTTAGTTTTCTCACACTCATCTCAAAAGCCCTAATTTTAGTTTGCTCACATTCGACTTGTCTTAAAGCACTCGACTACTTTTTTAGGAAGGAAGCGAGAAAGTTGTGTTTAGAGAAAGGTATTGATGGTAATGATAAGTGAACCTGGGCATTGGGGTTTGAAAAATGTGTTCACTGCTCTCGGATGCAGAGGAAATAATGCAATGTCTACAATTTTACCCTCCTCCTTTGCAACCACATGAGACTTGAACGATTCGCTTGTAAATAAAACAATATTTACAACCCTTTCTTCACAATCCTCTCCATTTAATCAAAACAAAATATATTTGGGAACAATTTTTTTTTATTGTAATTGTAACCTTACCTATGGTGTTGAAAACTAAATCAAATTTCTCATCTCTTCGCGCGGCATTTTCTCCTGTAATTATTGAATTTCTCATATATTAATTTAGGCAGGACTCCAACCCAAACACTCAATCTACAAAGAAAAAATGAACACCAAAAATCAATAAAGTTTTTTTTTTTGTTATGGGGTATGTGCAGGCGGGAATTTTTAAATTTTTTTTTGATCTAGTAGTCAGCGCTATAGTCGGAGCAATTAACGTCGACTTTAGCGCCGACTTTTAGGCTAAAAATGTAATATGTTTGGGGCACCAAAGGTGACACAAAGTTCACCTAATTCAGTGCCAATCAGTGCAAAATGATGTATTTTGTTTGGAAATTGATAAAAATGTAACCGAGCACCAAATTTAGATTGTCCTTATAATAGGTAACTATATCTTGTTTCCATGATAGCATTTTGACTTCATGCTTTTCTTATGATTAGCTCAATAATGACTCACTCTTTCACAACCTTACACAGATGGTTGGTGACAATCCTTATGCAAGTGATATGGCTTTGGAAAAACCAAACAACTGTTCTCTTACTATCATGATGACATGATATTGGGACTATATTGGTAGCCTATGGAGTGTGCTTATGGTATTGTGATTTTCATTTCTATGTTCTCATTAACCTATTTTAGGTTGAAGCATGGTAACTAACCTACTAGCTATTATGACAGTCATACAATGACTAGACACTCCTCTCCACTTTGACTATGACAGTCTTATGCATGGTGTTTTCTTCATGACAATCCCTAATAATGTGAATTATTGATAGTAGCTAGTTCAAATGGAGTTTTGGATGGTGTAGTAAGTTGTGCCTATGGCTCATGATAGTGCATGCCTTGGTTATGTCCTTATGAAAAGTGTGTATTAACAAGATAAATTTAAGAATATTCTCTTGGTGCATAGTTGTTATGTGACTATTGTCATTGTTGTGTATTGTAGGATCCAGAGGAGGCCATGAAGAGAGGACATGGACGGCATAGAACTACTAAATCACAGAGAGGAAAGTGGGTGGAAATAGATATGACAACGAAATCTGTAGATACAATAGAGGTAAGAAGAGAAAACAACCTCAACCAAAGGAGGAAGGTGTTTATGAATTCACAAATGCTACAACATATAGAGGAGATAAAGTCATTTTTTTGTCCACGAGGCCTCTGAGGTCAATATTATTGGTTGAAAATGCACAGGAATGATGATTAAATGTGATTCTATGATCGAGGGAAAAGTTTGAAAATTAGGATGGCCAAAACATGATATCAATATGTCAAATATATGACTAAAATGAGGTTTTGTGTTGGATAGCATATTCATTGAACTGATATAATTGGTGTAGTAAACATTATTTACTACGCTGTGTATGATAGGGGCTAGACGAGGCCATGGCAACAGATCGTGTCATATCAAATGAGGACACAACGGATGAAGCAAGAAATCAGGTACTCAAATCCAATTTCCTTAGGAAAAAATGATTTGATGGCATTTTGTGATACGTCCATCTTTTTTCATAGTATTATTGAAATTTATAATGTAGTATCCAATCTTGACATAAATTAATGCATGTTGTTGATTATTTTAGATGGAGATTGGAGCAAATGCAGAGCCTAAGCATTCAACTAGAAAATGAAAAATATATGTACATGGACGTGGACCTAAAACTGTTAAATCACGTAGACGACAGTGGGTGGAAGAGGATATGACAATGGATCCTTCAGACACAACAAATGATTGCACTGAACAAGAGGTTGGTTAGGACTATAGTACATGGGATGAATACTTTGATAAAATTGTTGTTTGTGGATGTTTTGTATATATGTTCATACAACCAATATTTTTTATTTTTTAAGCCATATTCGATTATATTTCTTTGAAATTGATACATTTATGATTTATCCAATTGGTGCCAAACATTAAATAATGCTTGTGTTTGTTGATAGGTAGAAGATGTTGATGAAACACATACTAATACCCAAGATCCAACTGGGTTATTAAGGTTTGGACGGGATGATCCAAACCATCCTTTAAACAATACCAGGGCAAAAAGAGAATTATTGAAGAGAATACTATCAGCTAAGAAATTTAAAGACTTGATGAGATCCGCATACATTGATGACATGCCACCTAGCCTTAATGATGATGATCATGATAATGAAAATGCAGTGTATGAAGAAGGATTGAATGAAATGCTTACATATTTCTTTGGAGATGAAAACAATGATGACAATATTGATCATATGGTTGATAGTAACGATGATAGTAGGGGTAATTACCACCAACATAATGTTGATGATAACAACCTGAAAGACTCCATCAAGCAAGCAGTGAAGACATCTGTGTTCAAATTGGGTGCAAGTAGAACCTCAAAACTGGCATCCACATTAATATTATTAGAAATCAAGTCACTATTTGGTTGGTCAGACAAAGGATTCACTGCCCTACTGAAGTGAGTTGAAATCTATTTCTTACTTTGCAATTGTCAATTGGTGTACATAATTCGTAAACATTCATTAACTTCATTTATATTTCTCTAAGGGGATTTTAAAACCATATATTGTACATAAATAGTCCTAGTATAGATTGACATATCAAACATGTTCATCATAAGTCAAAGCATTCAATTGATTTAATCTCTAGCAATCTTATAGGGCACTAAAAACTAAAATATTCCCTAAAGATAATGTGTTGCCATAAACTTACAGAGAGGCGCGTCTGTTGTTGGTTGAGATGGGGATTGAATATAAGCAAATTCCTTCATGTAAAAATGATTGCATTTTATACAGAGATGAATATCAAAACACAGTAGAATGCCTTGTATGCAAAGAGAAGAGATATTGTACAGATGTACAAGGTCCTACAGTTCCAAAGAAGGTTTTATGTCACATGCCAATTATACCTAGACTTCAACAAATGTTTCATTGCAAGTCACTTGCACAATTGATGGACTGGCATGCAAAGAACATGAGTAAAGATGGATTCATGTGAATTTCAGCTGACTTTAAAGCAATGAAACATAGAGGAAAAATGGCCAAGAAAATTTAAAGATGAACCCCGTAGTATCAGGTTTGGTCTTGCAATTGATGGAGTGTGCCCATTCTCTTTCCTGAGCTCAAATTATAGTGTTTGTCTAGTCGGATTGATAGTATACAATATTCCCCCATGGATGAGTGTTAGAAAGGAGCACCTTATGCTAACTCTCATTGTTCTAGGAAAACATCAAGTTAAAAACATGGATGTTTATCTTGTGCCTTTTATTGATGAGATGCAACTGCTATGGAAAGGCATAAGAATGTATGACATATCACGTCCCCCATCAACTAGGTCCTTCATGTTGTATGGTGTGCTATGTTGGACTATTCATGATTTCCCAGGACTTGGTGTTTGTTCTAGTAAGATAACATATTTACGTATTTACACTCATAATTTATTTTCATCCTAACTTTCATACTTAGTTTTATACTATTTTTTTGATGTTATTAACATTACTTATTGAATTATAGGGCTTCAAACAAAGGGGATATTTGCATATCCAAGATGTGCAGAACAATTTCAAGGGTGATATTCTAAAGATCTACATAAATTTATTTACGCAAACAACAGGGTTTTTCTACCACTAGATCATAAGTTTAGAAATCACCTGAAGAATCAATTTGATGGAAAAGTTGAAAATAGAGGCCCTTCCATGATTATGGGTCCAGGTGATTGGCTTAAGAAGTATGAAGATGCTGAATTGAAAGGTTGGGAGGATTTTTTTGATCGGGGTGATTCAATTGAAGAACCAAAACAAGTTGTAGTTAATATGCCAGAAGGAATGAAAAGGAAATCCATATTTTATGAGCTCCCTTATTGGAAGGATCTATTAATATCTCACCTATTAGATCCTATGCATGTCTTCAAAAATGTCCTAGATTCTATATTTTGACATATATTAGGTAAAGAGAAGGATACCTTGTCGTTGAGGAGAGATATTGCTCTTTCGCGTACCAAAATTGATAGAAAACATTTGTGGCCAAATAGGGAAAATGAAACATATGTAGAAGCTCCATGGATTTTGAAAAAAAAAGAGCTAGACCAACTAAAAAATGTCATCCATTCAATAAGGACACCTACTGGCTATGGGTCATCATTGGCTAAAGCTTTTACAGTTGATGGACATATCACAGGATTTAAAACACATGATTTTTATAATTTTATGAAGGTATTATATATTATCATTTAACATTTACTGGTAACATTTATAAAGTACTAAATATATTTTGATATCGTTATGTTGTGTGAGAAAAAAATACTAATGACCTTTTCATAAATGTGTTTCATAGCATATCATGCCATTGGCAATTAGGGGGGATTCCTGTCTTACAGTTGACTTAAGGAATGCCATAAGTTGATTGTCAGCATTTACAAGGTATGTGGTTAATGTGTGAGAGACATAGATATATTATATTGTATTTTAATTTTTGACTAAAGGTTCATACTAATTTACTATTCTTATATTAGGTGGGTGACCTCCAAGGAGATGCACGAATGTGAAGTGCCAAAATGGAAGAAGGAAATTGTAGAAATTGTATGTGTATTTGAGAAGGAGCTCTCTACAAGTTTCATGGACCTACAAGTCCATTTACTTATACACCTAGTCGATGACATTGAATTGGCGGGTGTCGTATCAACGAGGTGGATGTTTTTCTTTGAGAGGTATATGAAAACTCTAAAAAGATATGTCCGACAAAAGGCACATCCAGAGGGTTGCATGGCTGAAGGGTATGTATTGAATGAAGCATTTTTCTTCCTGTGTGAATTCCTTGGTAAGGATTTTGAAGATGGGCCACACTTCTGGGATGAAGAATGAGCATCAAACATTATTGATGGAGAAAAACCACAATCTAATGGTGTTCAAGTAGAAATTAGTAAGTAAATTCATGATTAGTGTGTTTTTTTTCTTGCAATCATAAATTTACTCTGTAACTTATTTGTCAAATTAACAGCATGATATTTGGACTTTGAAATAAACATGTTGACATGTAATAGGTGTAGATGAAAGTTCTATACTTGACAAGTTCATTCTGTACCACATGGACTTTATGAACAAATGGATTGATCTGTATGATGAAAAGAGAGAAGAAGTGTTAGAAGCAAGGAGACAATTTAAGAGATCAAACCCAAGGAATACTCCACTTCCCACTGATCTGCTTGGGGAATGGGGCAAAGATTACACACTAGAATGGGTTATTGAACAAATTCAAAATCAAATAGAAGATGCAGGTATAGATTCAAACATAACAGAAGATGAAATCAACATGTCTAGAGGATGTGAAAGAAAGGTACAATTTGAATTTTACAAAATGTTGTTTCCTTACAACTTTGACACTATTAACTATTTTAATATTCGTCATTATATTTGTTTTCACTAAAATAAATGGTCTTTCATAGGTGAGGAAATATCCAGCAATGTGGGCATATGGTCGACATTATCGTGTAGAAAGTGTAGATGTAAATAGATGATCCTTCGATTGGGGCATCATGGTTAACTTCAAGCAATCCAATCAATCATGTTCAAAAGATAAGAATATAATTGAAGGGAATCTACAATATGTTGGGAAAATACAAGAAATTATTGAGTTGGATTACTGCTCTTTTAAATGTTGTATTTTAAGTGTAGATGGTATGAAGCATTTGAGAGGACATGAAGACATGATAGCCATAGCGGATTGTTTTCTATAGATTCCTCATGTTTCCTACCAGAGGATAAGGAGCCTTATGTTCTACAAATTTATTGTGAGCAGGTATTTCTTTAACTCAAACAAGAAGCAGTAGTGATCATTAATCTATTAATTCATAGTTTATTGTCAATATATACATGTGTTTATTAATCAATAAAATTATTATACCATACGTCTAATATATGTATGTCGTTCATGTGCAGGTATTTTTCTATGAAGATATTTTGGACCCAAAATGGATATTTGTCATACATTATGATCCAAGATTAAGGCATGTATTTGAGGATGCATTAGTGGATACTAAGAAAAACAATGATGGCCAACAAAATGAGAGAGGGATTAGAGAACATCGAAGAAATTAACATCCATGATGATGTTGAAGATAGTTATGTTCAAGAACAAGAAGACAACAATCCAGAGTTGGATGATGTTATGGAAGACAACAATATGGATGGTATACAAAATGATGATCCAAATACATCTGGTAACAATATAGATGGTCTACAATCAGATTTCAATGATGATGAAGATGATGGAGGTCAAGATGAGGATGATGATAATATTAAATACTTGAAAGAACATATGAACATTGACAATGATACACTGGATGACATTGTAGAAGACAATAAAGTTAATGACCAAGACTTCTAAATTTTTAGAATTATTTGCAATCCATGTTTAAAAAAGGATGATTAAATTGTTGGCAATAATGTTAATTAAATGGATTGTTCAATTGTTGATAAATTACCTATTGTAATATCGTTAAATTATTCAATCTTTGGTATGAATTGTTGGCAATAATGGTAATTAAATGGATTGATTGATGTTCTTCATAACTTGTTAATGGATAATCCTTATGTGATGGAAATATTAAGTGATAAAGGTCAAAGGATAAGCTCATCAAGTTCCTTAAATAGTTGGCGTTACCTTGTTTCACCAATGACAATTTACTTTCAAGTTTGTTGGTGACTTCAGAACAGATTAAGGAGCTTACGTAATTTTGTCAATTAAATCATCCACTTCACTTAAACCAATCTGGCATATGATTTTGATTAATGTTTTCTATAAATCTTTAAACCCTGCTCATCAAGTTTAACATTTATTGAACCTATTTGACTCAAAATCATATTAAAGGTGTCAAAATGTTCTACAGTAGAATATCCTTCCTTCATTTTTAAATAATATAAATATTTTTTGAGATATAACTTATTACTTTATAATTTTAGTTTGATAAATATCACCTATCCTCTTTTGTAATGTGAATGCAGGGGTCTCTTTTGATTTGAATAACAAAGAAAAAGTAAATTGGAGACAAGTAGATAAATTATTAGCAATCCAATTCAACAAACAAATGATAACCAAAAGTTGACCACCAGAGAATAGCAGCTTTTATATTGATTTTCTTCAAAGAAACCCCAATATGCATGTACATGATAACTTGGGTATTTACTTCAGAATCATCTAGGACATTTGCATGCTTGCCTATTATCTGTCAATCTTTAACATGATCATAAAGTCAGTCTCTCTAAGGGGTTAACCAAGGAGAACTTGCTCCTAACAATCTCACAACCTTCTTAAGATATTTTTAATTACCGCCAATCCTTGACAACAAAAAAAAAGTAAGATTTGTGGGCCACATAATAGATCTATGCTTGCAAAAACAATCCAGAGCCATATATTTGACTTAGCTAAGGTCACTATCTTGCATATAATCTGAGACAAAGGGTAGATCAAGATTACCTATTTTTTTGTGTTAAAATAGTAGATTTTAGTCCCTACATCAGAAGTATCTTCAACATCATTCCTAGAGCTAAGTACACTCCTTCACATTTGTTTTCTTAGTTTAATATATAACTTTTCAATTGTCACTCCCACAATTGTCAATGAATTCATCAAAGTTGATTTATGCATATGTATAGGGAAAGGTCATTTTCCTTTACAATTATATAATGTACTTTACGAAAGAAGAGACTTATTAATTAGCAAAGTTTCTATATATTTTTAAAAATGAAAAATAACCAATTAAGTTACAAGCACAATTGGTGACGATCGCCAAGTTTATATTTTGTAAAAAATAAAAAATAACTAATTGAGTTGGAAACGCAATTCTCTACAATAGCCAAGTTTATATATTTTAAAATATAAGAAACAAGTAATTAAATTAATCTAAGTTGATTTATAGTATGTATAGGAAAAAGTCATTTTGTTTTATAACTATATAATATACTTAGTCAAAAAAGAAACTTATCAAATAACCAAATTTATATATTTAAAAAAAATGAAAAATAACCAATTAAGTTGTAGGCACAACTGGTCAATAACTAAATTTATATATTTAAAAATAAAATAAAAATTATTCTAAGTTGATTTAGGCTTATGTATAGAAAATGGTCATTTTCATTCACAGCTATATAAAGTACTTGTCAAAAAAGGCTTATCAGTTAACCCAATTTATCAAATTTATATATTTAATAATATTAATTCTAATCATCAATTGAGTAGCAGGCACAACTGCCGACCAATCGGACAGCACGCCAACATTTTTGTTATTCTCAAACTGATGCAAACATAAACTACTCTGTAATAGAATGAATACCTATAGCATTCGATGGGACACGTTTTTTTTTAGTGGGGTTTATTATGATTCTGTACATTGAGTTGACATTGATCATGTTAAAAGGAGTGGAATTTGATTGAAACATATGATGCAGCAGTTCGAATTTTGATTTCCGCGTGACACCAATCGCTATAAAAATATTTTTTATTTTGTCAAGCGGGAATGACCTCCCTCAGATTCGACATTCTTACTGTATTATTATCGTCTGGTTCATTGGACTTGATCTTAGCCAAAAGGCCGATAAAGGTATCCTTACTTGTATTCAGTCATAGGCGATTCATGATAGATTGTTTAATAATCGAAACTCGACGCATATTTTACAATTGGAGCATATGATCTAAACATCAGCAGTGTTGAATATTTGTTCCGCCATGGAGATGGGCCAAATATAGAATTCTTACAGCTAATAAAACAGAAAATGTATATGTGCGTGTATGTATGTATGGCTTTCAATCCTAAACTCGTGATTGTGATTGTTAAATGTTTGACTTTGATATTAAATTTTAATTTAAATATATTGTAGGAGCAAGTTAAATAGGTGTCGTTTGTAATTTCTGATTTGCAATTTGAGTCGGAGAAGAGGAAGGAAATAATGGGTGGCTTGCAGGGCTTGCAGTATGCTCAAAGTTTTCACAGTCGATTGGAGGAGAAGAAGAGAGAAATAATGGGCTGCTTGCAGGGCTTACACTATGTTCAAAGTTTTCAAGGCTTACAATATACTCAAAGTTTCTATGGTCGATCGGAGGACAAGAGGAAGAAGGAAATAATGGGCTGCTTGGAGGATTTACAGTATGTTCAAAATTTTCAGGGCTTACAGTATGCTCAAAGTTTCCATGGTCAAGCGGAGGAGAAGAAGAAGAAAGAAATAATGGGCTGTTTTCAGGGCTTACACTATGTTCAAAGTTTCCAGGTCTTACAGTATGCTCAAAGTTTCCATGGTCAATTGGAGGAGAAGAAGAAGGAGGAAATAATGAGCTGCTTGCAGGGCTTACAATATGTTGAAAGTTCCCAGGGTCAATTGGAGGAAAAGAGGAAGAAGGAAATAATGGGGGGCTTGCAAGGCTTACAGTATACTCAAAGTTTCCAGGGTCAATCGGAGGAGAAGAGGAAGAAGGAAAGAATGGGCAGCTTGCAAGGCCTACAAAAAGCTCAAAGTTTCCAAGGTCGATCTGAGGAGAAGAGGAAGAAGGAAACAATGGGCAGCTTGCAGGGCTTACAAAAAGCTCAAAGTTTCCAGGATCGATCTGAGGAAAAGAGGAAGAAGGAAACAATGGGTGGCTTGCAAGGCTTACAAAAAGTTCAAAGTTTCCAGGGTCAATTGGAAGAGAAGAGGAAGATGGAAACAAATGGCAGCTTGCAAGGCTTACAAAAAGCTCAAAGTTTCCAGGGTCGATCTGAGGAGAAGAGGAAGAAGGAAACAATGGGCGGCTTGCAAGGCTTACAAAAAGATCAAGGTTTCCAGGGTCGATTGGAGGAGATGAGGAAGAAGGAAACAAATGGCAGCTTGCAGGGCTTACAAAAAGCTCAAAATTTCCAGGGTCAATTTGAGGAGAAGAGGAAGAAGGAAACAATGGGCGGCTTGCAAGGCTTACAAAAAGATCAAAGTTTCCAGGGTCGATTGGAGGAGAAGAGGAAGAAGGAAACAATGGGCAACTTGAAGGGCTTACAAAAAGTTCAAAGTTTTCAGGATCGATCAGAGGAGAAGAGGAAGAAGGAAATAACGAGCGGCTTGCGGGTCTTCCAAAAAGCTCAAAGTTTCAACAATAGATCAGAAGAGAAGACGAAGCAGCAAATAATGGGCAGCTTGCAAGGCTTACAGTATGCTCTAAGTTTTCACTTTCCATCTGAAGAGAAGAGGAAGAAAGAAATAATAAGCGGCTTGCAGGGCTTACAGAATGATCAAAGTTTCCATGGTCAATCAGAGAAGTGGAAGAAGGAAATAGTGAGAGGCTTGCCAGGCTCAGAGAATGCTTTAAGTTTCCATGGTCTATCAAAGGAGAAGCTGAAGGAGGAAATCATAGGCAGCTTGAAACGCTTACAGCATGCTCAAAGTTTCCAGGGTCGATCGGAGGAGAAGACGAAGAAAGAAACAATGGGAGGCTTGCAGGGCTTACAGTATGCTCTAAGTTTCCAGGGTCGGTTTTCCTCGCCGACAATATACCCTGCAATTGACGCCCACTCGGAGCGCGAGGCCTTGGAAACCCGTCTCTGCACGGAGCTCCAGCGGCTCCAAGGGTTTGGGAACTATCTGAGCGCCGGCTGGCTCCGGCAGGCGCTGGACGTGTGCCTCTCGATGCACAGAGAGCTCCAAGAGATTTCTCCCCAAATCCGACAGGCAGTCCTGCGGCAGAATTCAAAGTGGATGGACGAAACCCTAGATGATACAGTAAAGCTCCTGGACGTATGCAACGCGCTGCGCGACAAAATGAGAGACATCAAGCAATCCCAAGAAAAGCTTCACCTTGTGCTTCATTGCTTTAATGGCCCCATCGGTGCCAGGCAGCTATTCAGGGCCCGGACGTCCCTCAGCAGTTTCAACGAGTCCTCTTCCAAAACTCGGAGCAAATCTCGTCTGGAGAATTGCAGCTCTATGTTGCGGCGCATGGGCGAAAAGCGGGTAGCTCCGTCTGCAGGCACAGATTTACTGGAACCAATCCATGCGGCCAAAGACCTCACTGTCTTCGTCTGTGGCATTCTCACCGCAACCCTTTCAACCAAATCGAGGCGTTCCCTGCCGCTGCCCTGTGCCGGGCGCTCCGCCTGGGCCTGCGCCCTTCAAACCCTTCATTTTAAAGTGAAGAAAGAGCTCGAAAGGCGTAGAAACAAAGGCAATGTCCGCGTTTTGTTGGACGAGCTGCATGCCGTGGATTCATCTTCCCGGGCTCTGTATCATCTGCTAGTAAATAGCAAGTCCGTCCCGCTAAACGAAGAGCAGGATTCGGAATTGAGGCAGTCAGTGCTGTGTTTAAAGAATTGTATTGCAGAATTGGAAGACGGCATGGCTCCCTTAGAAAGTCAGATTAATGAACTGTTTAGAGTTGTGGTAGCTGGCCGGATGGCTCTGTTGGATGCTCTCACTTATTCCTAGGATACGAAAACAGAGACTTTTACCAGAGTGAAATCTTGTACGAAGTTGAGATCCTGCGCGGATTAGACGAGTCTCTCGCCTCTTCGAACTCTGCATACGCAACGAAAAGAGGAAAGTTCAATCTAGGCTGGTTTACTGTACATATTAAATTTTCTTATTTCTGAAGGTGGTTTTAGGTCCATTTTAGAGGACAGGTATATTATTGTTTTTGTTATACTGCATTTCAACTACTGTTAATTTCAAACATGCTTGCTATCTTTTGGTGAGAGTACCTGCAGGCTGCAAATAATTCACAGGACCCCTTTGTACTCTTTCAATGTTACTGTTTTGGGTTTCTTTGCTTCCGGATTATAACATAATTCAACATACAAATGGAAACTATTTTCACAAGATAAATTTCTAATATATCTTCAATCGTTTAACACAAATTCCACTAAATTAAGTCATTCTGCAATCTTATTTCTTTCATCCGTCAAAGGTGGATCAAAATCCAAATATTTTTATTTCTACTCCATTTGTACAGATGGCCACATAACAGCCGGCAATGCACTCTCTGCTATTTGACATCGACTTCGGCTTTTATTGGAATCGATGTGTCAATATATTTAAAATCGTGCTATTAAATGGTTTGTAAGTATAAATATTCCAAATTTTGTCCGCGAAGTACTGTATAATTATTATTTTTTTAAAATTATTATGTATACTGTTTAAATATTTGTAATTGTGTTTGTATTATGAAAAAACAGTTATAGACCTTTTCTGTTCATTCATGCTCTTAATTTTGTACAACTATATGGATGGTTGTGGGGAACGAAGTATGGACTTCCTCTATGTTCTCTGGCATTCACTACAACATATAATTGTATATACAACTAGTATATTTATATTTAAAAAATACATTTACAGTACGCCGAGAGATATCTTCTAATTTTTTTTTGCTAGAATATTTGCATTTTGATTTAAAATAAAAAAGCATCTTTGAGAGTGGTGGCACATTTAGTGGTGTATTTATTGTGGAGTTTCATTATGATCCTCTATCTTAATAATCTAATGCATATAAATCTTTTTTATTTTTTTTATTTTTTAGATTGGAATCTTATAAAATTACACGGAATCTTGGAATCTTTCAGCTCTTCAACTCCACCCTTGTTGTAAATGTAGAACGCCTCTCAGCGTAATTATATGTGTAATTATAAGAATAAATTAAATTAAATAATTTATAAGTAGAATAATAAGTCATTAAAAATGTAAAATGGTTTATCATGAGGATCATAACATTTTTATGACAATCTCTAAATTTAGAAATATTTTTTAATAATTTATGTCCTAACAAATAGAATAACTAATAAAAATCCTAATTTTTTTTGCTACTTTAATCTTTTTAGGTTTCTTTTTAACTTAATATCTATTCGAAATGGAAAATAAGGTTTCTTTAGGGTTAACCTAGATTAATCCAATAAAATACATACAAATAAGCACAAATTAGCCTAATTTAATTAAGGATAGTTGATGATTAATAACTTAGACAAGTGTACTTGCTATTTTAGGAAAATAACAATGAAGATAAGGGTACTTAGCTCTATGATAGAAGAATGTACACAAAAATCTAAACACCTTGGGGTTTGAAATGGATAATGACAATTTAATATTTTCTTTGGATTTTGTCACACTAGATCTATACCCTATCAATTCACAGGTCTAGGATAATATTGCAGTGATGGATTAGTCTTTTGAGTCCAAATTTTACTTTACACATAATGAAACCATACTCTCTTGTCCATTGAGTGTGCCTCTATGTTTTTTTCCATTTCTAATGTCTATAAGGTTGACAAATTTTAAGAATACTTTGATAGGGCCATCATTATATCACAAGGAGACAAGTTCTCCTAGATCAACCTCTAGAAATGTGTACAAAGTTGCAAGATACAAAATATACCTCCTAAGATGATTGTATGCAGATTTATTACTCTTTTTAAATCACCAAATCCAAGTGTGTTATTGATTACTTCTTTAATGCTCTAGAATGAGAGAATTTTGAATGATGCTTGGTTGTCTAGAATGGATGCGTTGAATGTCTTTATATACTAGCACATAGCATCAAATTGCACCAAATGTGTGTTTAGTTGACTTACGGCAGGAAGGTGAATGGGGCCAATTAGTCAAAAGTTGAATTTAAATTTAAGAAAGAGAGGGGATAAGTTCATGACCATGGGGTCACCTCCATGGCCATGTAAATGTCTTAGAGTGGGGAAATAGATAGATTCAGATGTCTAACGACTATATGGAGATAGGCACATATGTGCATGTGATAAGTGTGAAGATAAGGCAAATGTGTAGGTATGTGTACATATAAGGAATATAAGGTATGTGACATGTGTATGGGGATGCATGTGCATATGGAGGGGAACTTCTATTATAACCGTTATTAGCCCATTTTTAGTAAAACATAGAGTGACAACATTTTTACAATTTTTTTATGAGTATGGACTAGTATTGACTATTTCTATAAGTTTTTTTATGTGGGTGTCTCTTACAATCTCTTAGCATCATTATTCAACCATATCATATTCAATTTTTAAAGGGATTCAATCATAAGCATAATTTTCAAGTGGAATCAAGCACAAGAACTATTTTTGAGAGCAATCAAGCAAATGAATTATTTTTTAGAGGAATCAAGCACATGTGATATATTGAACAAAGCTCCTGATCTATATCTACTTGTATTTTAGAAAGCTCAAGGAGTGATCTATCTATAAATTAAAGATCATTTTTTAATTTTACCAAGATAATTTGGTAATTATGGGATCACATAAATGTCAACAAAGAAAAAGGAAGCTCATGACACCTAAAAAATTGAAGCACATCAAGAAGAGGTAAAAGGAAAAAGAGATACGAGAGAGAGGATTTGAGAAATGAAGAATGTTGAAGCATCTAATTTGGTGACTATGGAAGAGGAGAACATTGAAGAGACCAACATGGATGAGGTGAATGTAGAAGATGCAAATATGGAAGAGAAGAATATGAAAAAGGTGATTATGGAAACAAGTTCAGGTAAGTCTTCAATTGCACTCAATGATGATGATATTAGTTTTTTAAAGGAAGCTAGATATAGAAATGTTGATTTAAATTATGTTATTAAAAATAACACAACAAAAAATGATACTAAAATCCTTTGTATGAGTGAATGAATTTTATTAGATTGAAAGAAATGTATTGGATAGTCTTCCTACTAAGATATCTTGGAGAGCAATTTGAACCCATGTAAATAAATTGTATAAACTATTATTTTATAAAAAACTTAAGGATTTCAATGTCAACTAGTAATGCAATTAATCAAAATGTTAAAAATGCGAAGAGTAATAAAAATTAGGCATATTCAGAAAACCCAAAAGGAAAGATGAATCAATGAAATAAATTATGTCTAGTGTTGCTAATTCCATTGATTCTATTATAAAAAGATTCAGTCTAAAGATAAGAATGCAACATAATGGACAATAACAACTGCTTTAATTAATAAATCAGTTTTGAGAAAAAGAATGATAAGTAAGACAAGAGAATTTTTAAATGTAAATGCTAAAACTTTAAGAAGAGTGGTAAAGAGAAGAGTAAGTATTGAAGGTAATCCAATTAACTAATGTTGGGCTTTTAGTGGTAGACTCCTAAGGTCTGACATGAAATTAAATAATGAAACTAGGTCTTTAATTAAAAAACATTGGCATATGATAATACAAGGGTATCATCTAATGCTAAATATGTTTTGAAGTTAAGAGGGATCAAAAAATTATGATCCTCATCCAAAACACCTATTAGACATGACTCAAACAGAATTATATAAAAAATTTCTAGATGGTTCAATTATAGAAAATTGTATCACAAGTCAAAGGTCATTTGAGAAATGTAAACCTTGGTATGTCAAAATTAATAAAAAACAAATCTCTTGTTTTTTGTAAAACTCATGTGCAATTCTATTATTATTATGACATTTTTTGATATATACATTGTACTTTGCATACTAACTAAATTATACAGGAATGTGTGATGTAGAGGCCAGCTACACTATAACCTTGACATACAGCATGGATGTCCGCAACCCTTCATCATCATCATCATATTTCGCTTAACACTGTTAGCATCATCATATTTACTCTGCCGACCGATATCCTCCTGATGACAAGCCTTCGACCCTTCGCCTGTCAGCAGCATCATCATATTCGACTATCGGCAGCATCATCATACTCGGCAAGCGCAAACATCCTCCTGACGTTCACTGTTCACCTTACCGCCAAACTCTACCTTCACTATCTTCAGCATCATGATGTTCAACATCATGTTCATCAGCAGGATAAAGAACATCCGGTTCCTCCCATATATCCTGATGATGATACTCTACTGCACGCACCTTTCCTTTGATGCTTACGTCACCCCGATATCCTGATGACGATTATCCTGATGACGATGACGTCACATGCAGCTCCTCAATATCCTGCTGCTCTGCAATATCCTGATGACGTATATCCTGATGATGATGACGTCATATCCTGCTGTCGGCCAAACTTAACCTTTTCGGCCCGCGATCAACCCGATCTTCTACCTTATGCCGATACGCTCCTCCTCGGCAACTCCTGATGATGATCACCCCGACGTTCATTCAATTCATGAAATCGATAGCATCATGCTCATCTCCATCTACCCAGATGACGATGCTCGAAGCGACTGCAGGATATATGCAGAAATATCCTGATGATGCCGTTGCGAAGGGTTTTCCAACCTTAGCGAAATTCCAATTCGCCGATCCTCCTGGGATGACCCGATCTGTTTTCAGGGTGACCTTGCAAACTCTAACTATCAGCTCGACCTAGCACATACCCATGCTAGGGTTCTCAACATCTCTCGATGGCGATCCTGCACACCTGCATGCGAACAAACAAACTAACTCCTAACCTACTGTACATAACCATTCCACCGATTCGACGAATCAACCGGTGGAATGGATCAGGGAATCCATGAAACCACCAAACCAGCAAATCGATCAAACAATGGAATTCAACAGAGGATGAACACAAGCAGGATCACTTTATTTGATTTCAAAAGATGCAAATACAATGATCAGTCTCTCTCTCTGTCTCACTCTGTGCAACCTAACTCGAATGATCTAAAACTAATCGATCCTCATGCATATATAGGATCTCTGGCGAGTACTACTGACCTGACTCCAAGCGGCTGGGAAATCTCTCCAGGTGGCTGGGAGATCCAACCATACCTACAGCATACAGCTGTCCTAACAACCTATCTAAAAATAGCAAAGCATGGTCAGCATGATCTTAGTATGGTCAGCATGACCTTATTACATGCATTGGTCTTACAAGACCTTCTTGGAAACATTAACAAGACTCAAACTAACTAACTGCCTCATGGAGGCCAGCTGTCAGGTAGGTGCTCTTGCACCATACTCCCCAACAGAAAAGAACTCATGTCCCATGAGTTTAGGAGGTGGAAGTCCTCCACCTTTACACTTTGTCTTTGCAGTGTTCTGACCTGTTCCAGCTTTGTCCTCTGCTGGCTCTTGGCTGCTCCAAGACTTCTGAACTGTAACTTGCTGCTTTCCTGCAAGTAAATCCTCATGCCTGTCAAGGTAGGCCTTTCTCTTACATACCTGGTGTTTGTCAGTTTGTCTGACCAGAACCTCTGTCTGAACTGCCTCTTGAACTTCTGCAATGTTCAACTCTGTGTTCCTTCCAACCTTTATAGGACAAACAATAGTCCCAACTATGACAACATCCTTGTCATCCCTCTCAACTGGTTGCTGTGTGTAAACCTGTTTCTACACCTGCTGCTGACCTCTGTCAGTAAAAAATGAAGCTTTCTTCAACCTGTTGTCCTTAACAACTTCTTTTCCTGCAGTATCCTCAACTGCCTTTATGCCTACTCCTATAGGCATCTGCACAAATTCCTTCTTTCCCATTAAAATGATTTTGGCTGCCCCCTGTGCTGCAGCATCTGCCTGCAATGGCATCAACATAATAGTCTTCCCATCTTTCTTGATGGTGTAGGTATTAGCATACCCATCATACAGTACCCTCCTATCAGATTGCCATGGTCTACCCAACAGTAGGTGACAACATTCCATGGGCAAAATGTCACACAAAACCCTATCATGATATGCTCCAATCTGAAAATCCACATATGCCTGTTCATAGACAAAAAGTGATTGACTATCACTCACCCAAGATGCCTTGTAAGGGTGATGGTGTGGAATCCTTTCCAAATTCAGTTTATCCACCATTTCCTGAGATACCATATTGTCTGTTGAACCAGTATCAATGACAACCTTACACACTTTACCTTTGCTCTTGCATGTGGTCTTGAAAAGAGCTCTTCTTTGCATCAGATCCTTTGATGCCTGTAAACTAATTATTCTAAGCATCAATGCTTCTCCCTCCTCAGGATATGCATAATTGTCAGGCTTCCTATCTCTTTGATAAGTGTTTGAACTCTGCACACTTTGCTCTATTTTCTCTTCCTGCACAAGTTGTACTCTCTTATCATTTGTTCTATCATTTCTGGATGATGAACCTTTGTTTTCTGGACATTTGAAAGATGGATGACCAAACTCACCACAGGTGTAACATTTTCCTAAAAATGTAGTAGAACCTCTACCACTTCCAAATCTACCTCTATTACCTTTCCATCCACCTCTGAAATCAGACTGTCCCTGTCCTTTACCAGTGTCTTCTTGACCCTCATTGGTTTGCCTTTGTGTAGGGGCTGATCCTCTTCCCCTCATATTGTTGCCTCTTCCTCTCATGGACTTATCTTGTCCCCTATTCATCTTTTCTTCAATCCTGATTGCCATTTGGTAACAATCCTCCACATTCTTAGGGTTAGCTAAAACTAACTCATCCTGTATGTTCAATCTCAAACCAGCCAAGTACCTAGCCACCTTTTCTACCTCATTCTCATGATGACCAAATCTCATACTCAATTTATAAAACTCCTCAGTATATGCCTTCACATCCATTTCCTTCTGCCTTAAAAATTGCAGCTTCTTAAACATCTGAATCTCATAATCCCTTGGCAAGAATTTACCTTTGATCCTTGCTACCATTTTATCCCACGAAGTGATCTTTGACTTTCCTTGTTTCCTTCTCTCATATTGTACATAATCCCACCAAACCAAAGCATGACCTCCTAACTTGGTCTTTGCAATCTTTACCTTCTGATCCTCAGCAACATCTTCACATTCAAAGTGATTATCAAGTGCAGCAATCCAATCCAGCAACTCATCTTCATTCAAACTTCCATTATACTTGGAAACATCAACCTTTACCTTAGGTTTATCACTCTGCACTGCCTTTAGCAGTTTTGCAAATCTCTGGTCTTCAGCATCCAGATCTTCAGCTACCTCTTCATACTCTTCAACAGCCACTTCATCTTCTTCAGACTCACTGTCTTCCACTTCCCTCTTTTTGTTCTTTTCCAGGGCTACAAGCCTGGCTTGAAGTGCTTCAGCAAGCTCCTTCATCTTCCTCATCTCTCTGGCATGTTTTTCCTTCATCTCCTGCAATTCCCTTGCAGTACCACTACCTTTTGGAGGCATTTTGTTAACCTCTCACTCCTCTACCTCTGTCCTTTCAGTGACAGAATCAACTCTACCTCTGCCCTTTCGGTGAAAGAATCAACACACAACAGCCCAGACCTTTTGCTGAGCTCTGATACCACTATGATGCAGAGGCCAGCTACACTATAACCTTGACATACAGCATGGATGTCCGCAACCCTTCATCATCATCATCATATTTCGCTTAACACTGTCAGCATCATCATATTTACTCTGCCGACCGATATCCTCCTGATGACAAGCCTTCGACCCTTCGCCTGTCAGCAGCATCATCATATTCGACTATCGGCAGCATCATCATACTCGGCAAGCGCAAACATCCTCCTGACGTTCACTGTTCACCTTACCGCCAAACTCTACCTTCACTATCTTCAGCATCATGATGTTCAACATCATGTTCATCAGCAGGATAAAGAACATCCGGTTCCTCCCATATATCCTGATGATGATACTCTACTGCACGCACCTTTCCTTTGATGCTTACGTCACCCTGATATCCTGATGACGATTATCCTGATGACGATGACGTCACATGCAGCTCCTCAATATCCTGCTGCTCCGCAATATCCTGATGACGTATATCCTGATGATGATGACGTCATATCCTGCTATCGGCCAAACTTAACCTTTTCGGCCCGCGATCAACCCGATCTTCTACCTTATGCCGATACGCTCCTCCTCGGCAACTCCTGATGATGATCACCCCGACGTTCATTCAATTCATGAAATCGATAGCATCATGCTCATCTCCATCTACCCGGATGACGATGCTCGAAGCGACTGCAGGATATATGCAGAAATATCCTGATGATGCCGTTGCGAAGGGTTTTCCAACCTTAGCAAAATTCCAATTCGCCGATCCTCCTGGGATGACCCGATCTGTTTTCAGGGTGACCTTGCAAACTCTAACTATCAGCTCGACCTAGCACATACCCATGCTAGGGTTCTCAACATCTCTCGACGGCGATCCTGCACACCTGCATGCGAACAAACAAACTAACTCCTAACCTACTGTACATAACCATTCCACCGATTCGACGAATCAACCGGTGGAATGGATCAGGGAATCCATGAAACCACCAAACCAGCAAATCGATCAAACAATGGAATTCAACAGAGGATGAACACAAGCAGGATCACTTTATTTGATTTCAAAAGATGCAAATACAATGATCAGTCTCTCTCTCTGTCTCACTCTGTGCAACCTAACTCGAATGATCTAAAACCAATCGATCCTCATGCATATATAGGATCTCTGGCGAGTACTACTGACCCGACTCCAAGCGGCTGGGAAATCTCTCCAGGCGGCTGGGAGATCCAACCGGACCTACAGCATACAGCTGTCCTAACAACCTATCTAAAAATAGCAAAGCATGGTCAGCATGATCTTAGTATGGTCAGCATGACCTTATTACATGCATTGGTCTTACAAGACCTTCTTGGAAACATTAGCAAGACTCAAACTAACTAACTGCCTCATGGAGGCTAGCTGTCAGGTAGGTGCTCCTGCACCAATGTGGTATTAACATGCCACCTAGAACAATTAAGGAGTTTATAACAAGTTTATTTTGTGAAACATATGATTGACAATTATTTTATTCAAAAGATTGTATTTTTAGACAATGCAATAGATGTGGTAATCTTTCATTGTTAGGAGAATACATGCATGAAAGTAGTTCACGTGTTTTTAGACAATAATTAGTGGATGTGAAGAGGTTCAACAATGTTCAATATCTATTAAAGGATGCAAAAATTAGAAAGCATCATTAGTTAGTCACAGAGAAAAGTAGTGTGCATAGATTCATCATAGAATTCAAGATTAAGATTGTGTACAAATATGTGAAAAAATCTCAATATGATAAGTGGCTTGATGAGCAATTTCTCATATGTAAATATATATTTCCTATTGGAAATATACTTTCAATGATTGAATTTGTAGAAGACTACACTCTTGATCCACAAGAGAAGATTCAATCTCAATATTATAATTTACTTACAAGTGGTAATTTTTGTTCATATTATATACAAACATGCATCTATGAAAGTATAGGAGATGACAAAAAAATCTTGAAGGAGTATCATTTCTATTTGAGTGATATCCGGTTACATTTATTAGAGTTTGTGTAGTATTATTTCAAAGTATTTATGACAATTTATGGAAAAGAGAAATCTAGGTGACACAATATCTCATATGATCAGGCAATTGTATAGGACAGTTCAAAAATTCTTGAATGTTTTATTGGCTATGTAGGGCTTATAAAGAAAACAATATCCAATATATGTGGAGTTTCTTTGAAGTTGGGCATGGTAAAGGAGAGCATGATGAAGATGGAGCATGTGTGAAAAGAGCTCTTTCTAGGGAGTAGATAAAATTTCTAGATGCAACAAAATTTAAGGATGCATGTGCAATTATGGATTGGTGTAATGCAAAATTGTCTACAGGATCAAGTGAAAAATCAAAAGTTTGATGCTCATTTTGGTTAGTTGAAAAAGAAAACATTCTTCCTTGACACATGATTGTGAGACAATTATTGGATCAACAAAATGACATTCATTTAAGAGTTCAAATGCAAGCACATGGACCATATGGACTAGGGAGCTTTCTTATTTTTGTCAATTTTGTACTGGAGGTTAGTAGGAAGCATGTGAAAATATAGAATGGGTTGAAGAATGGTAACATAGATCCCTAACACCTATACAAACACATGATAAACATGAGACAATGTTTGAAGAGAATAATTAATTATTTACATTAGATGACTATGATTGTGTTTCAGATTTTGTACAAGAAGGTACACTAATTCAATATCTACTTTCATTACTGTAATGTTAGAAAATAGTTCTACTCAATTCCTAATTAACATTTCAATAGACATGGGTTGTATTTGAGATTATTTATAGGAAACCAAATTACAATTACAACAAAAGAATTTGGAATTGCAAATAATAGACCTTACTGTACTTCCTGCTAAAATTGTGAGCCCTCTGCCAAGGGCACTAGCACATAGTGCAAACATTTACATGTCACACTATAGTCTGTATGGCAATAGTACAATGCACAAAATATTTAGAATGTGACATGATTCTCCAAATAGCTTACTATCAAGTCAACACAGCTAGAAACAAATACTCAAGCATAATCTCATAGATAATATAGGTAATCAAATGAAACATAAGAAGTTATATCTAAGAAATGATTAACAGATACTTGCAAACCTCTGTGTAGGTGAGCACTTTCCATATATCTACTTTTGAGAGAGAAAAGAAAGTTGGGACTACTAAGGATCTTGCTAGGAATGGTTAAAACCTTTCTTTGGTCTTTCGACCTCCATGAGTAGTCAAATGGTAAAGATATTGGTAAAAGTGTGTGCACCTATCCTAAGTGTGTCTAGGAATGGAGATACAATGATAAAATATGCTAGGAACACCTCCCTAGTCTATGCGGAGGACACTAGGCCTAGTGTGCAAATTAGATAATAAGGGTGGTGGTCTACACTAATGGATTACCAAGAGATAAAAGGGGATTTGCTTTGATGATAATAGAGATATTGTTGTTACTCTGCTTGTGCAATGAGATCAACAAAATGATAAAGAAATAAGACAACAATGTAAATTATTTTAATAGGATTATGATAAAGGAAAAACCAAGAGATTCACTATTGTGTTTATGGCAATTTGGACTCTCAAGAAGATCTTCAGGGAGGAACTTGTTGCTTGCTTCCTATTGAAAATACCTTCAATTATTTCTAGAAGAAATATTGGAGGAGTCCTTGGGAGAAGTGTAAGATTCTATGGTGAAATCTATTCTTTTGATAAAACCTATAACTTGCACAATAACAACGAGAACTTGGGGAAGTGCTAAAATGAAAGTTGTAGAGTTGAAGATGGAGAAGGAGAGCTAGAAGGAAGATTACTATCCTCTATGAAAACAAGCCTCTTTATTGTTCTTATCTTTTGGATTTGGTCATGGTAGGCTAAAGATAGCAAAGCACGTCCATGGGATTGTTACATTTGTTAGGAGATATTATGAGTTGGTGGCATGCAAGAATAACACATATTTCAAGGAAGTGTACAGAACAGAATGCAAACATGCCACGTAGATTTTTGTATGTTGTGCTAGTGTCTAGGGTGAATCAACTCAAATTTGGTACGTGTGTTGAGGAGAGTAATGAGAATAATGCTCTAGTAAAAATTATTGGTAAAATTTAGTGCGAGGGAAATAGGCCAAGGTTGAGTCCAAGTGGTCCTAGAACATGCTATGGGAATAGACACTAAAGTGAGTTCAAGACATAATGTGAAATTATAGGGTATGCAATTTTTGACATTACATTCACTAGTAGAATTTTGGCAAATAAATGACTACATGACTAAAACTTTTAGTCACGACAACTAAAAATGACTAAATTCTACTAATTTTTTGTAACACAACTATAAATGACTAAATAAATGACTAATTTGATCGTCACACAAATAAATTTAGTCACACAAATAAAAATGACTAAATAATTAGTCACAATATGATATTAAAGTGGGTAAGTTTTGATTTTTGAGGCATTTTTCGTGGAGGGAAAATGGACAAAACGTAAGGTTTTGATTTCCCTCACTTTTTCATGGAGGAAATATGGGCAAAACCTAAATTCCTATTCTATTTTTTTTGCAGACAGGAATGTGTGTTTTACATGTTGGGATACATATGTGGTGAATATTTCTCTTCATGGAGGCATTAGAACAGGGTGAAACGGCTACCAGGACAAAGAAGAGGGTTTAAATAACTTATTTTCAAATAGCATTGACGTTCTTTCCTACAGATCCCAGTCTATCCAAGCATCATGTCATGGATTTGAATAGGTAATGGTTTATAATATTGTTTCATCAGTACGTGTGCCCTTTATTCGACACTATATTTTTCATTGTACATTGTACATTTTGCATGTTCTATTGTTTGCTAGGGCACTTCCAATGCGTGCAAATAACTAAACATGGTTTGCATTGATAGGTACCTATGCGGCTTATCGATTCACAACCATTATGACGATGATTTCTCCAATAATTTTCTTGTCAATTCATAGAGAAAAGTTATGTTCACACACTCCTGTTCCCCTATTACCCAGAGCATGAAGTTGTTTGGACTTTTTTTTTTCTATTGGGGGATCGCTTTTCATAAATGGAAATGCCTAAAAGATTTGAGAAGGAAGGGGTTTTGATTCCATTCATTTATTTTGCTCTATTTTTCTCTCTTCTTCTTGTGAATATGAATACTTTAATGGGAGGATTAGATGGTGATAACAGGGGTAGGTAGTCGGATATCCAGGTTGAAGGAATCATGAGGAATGACTGGAGACTCAGGTACAAGTGAATTTAATCTAAATTTCTTGGTATTGTATAATTTTCAAATGGTAATGTTTCCAATGGTTCTTTGAATATGTCATATCTCTGGTTAAGAATTTATTTACGGTATTATTCTGGGAGCTATTTTGCATAGAATCAAATCTCTCTGTCATCCACTCATTAATTTTCCTCTGCATGACAATGGATTCAAATCCATACTTTTAATTCCTCTACATGTCAATGGTATTATACCATAATCTTTTTACCCCTGTTGGGTGTGGATCTTCTCTGTATGTTCTTAATATTTTATTCCATAAATTTAAAATCTCTTAAAATTACAAAATTACTAAGTTCAAATCTTTTATAATTATAGAATGTTAGTTTATAAGATTTTAACTCAGAAATTTTATAATGGTTGTTTAAGTAGATAAACATCATCACACTCCTGGACCCCTGTTACCCAGAGCATGAAGTTGTTTTAGGTATCCCATTGTGTGGCTCATCACACCATTTCACAGTCCTTAAGGAGGGTACCAAGGTTATATAAGTCATTTCACAGTCCACATCAAATGACATTATGAGCATTTTCAATGATATTGAGCTAGGGACAGTCATATAACAGTCTTAACTGAGTCTTTTAAACCATTTTTCAAGTCTTTGTTATCATTTGGTGCCATGAAGTATGATAGAACTCATAAAAGTATAGAGTGCTTATGGAATAAAGGGGCAATCCACATGCAAAGGCAACCATGTTATGACTGTCAAAAGAATGATAGTCCTTCAAAGAAATGAAAGATCAGATAACAATAAGTGGAAGGGTAAGAGGGCAGTATAATAGTTGGGCAATTAGTAGAATGGAAGAGAGTTTGGCAATGCATGACAGTAGTTCTCAAGACATTAATATGTTCCCTATAGAAAGTCCACATATTGACACATGCAAGTTGAGGTCATGAGCTTCATTTGTGTATTGATTTTGTAAAAATAATAAGATTATATTGTCTGCAACATATCCTATGATCAAAAGATTGATTCACTTATGCTATTGTCAATTATAACCTACACGGTGCTTGGAGATTTTTAATTTTCACATCTTTCTTTGTGTAGTTAAGACAATCATCTTTAGATCAACAAAAAAAAATATTGTTATTTAATTACTTTAATTACTCGACACAACAATTGTGTAAATACCTTGGTGAGTATGATCACAGTTTTAAGATCTAGTATCTTTTTCATTCATTAGTTACTCCTAGATATTAATATTCTTATTTGATATGTGAAATATTTCATTGGAATCACAATTTATTCTTGTTAGTTGAGCTCTAAGTTTGCATGGAATCTGATTTGTAGACTTGTCCAAGGCTGATAGAAAGGTTCAAAGAGTGAGAGGAAAATGTTAAAGTATTAATATTTTGCTTATATTTAAGTTTTAGATGAATGATGCCATTTTCTTGTATTTTATTATTTCAACTTCTTGTTAATTCTGCTACAGATGGATGTGTTTAATGCCTTTATTGAGTTGTTACACCAGACTGGGAATGTGACTACAGGATCAAGGGATGCTTGACATTTACGGCAAGTGTTTAATGAAATATGAAGAGCTGATATTACTTGTAATTCTACAATTTTTTCTTAGAATAGTATCTATTAGAGGTTTGTTGGCTGCCTTGTGCATGGTTGTTTGACTTCCAAGTGTGTTATTTTAAGGACAAACATACTTTTTACTAAGTCTCTTGGTTTTGTTTCCAATTTTTTGTTGTTAGTTATTGAGGCCTTTGTAATTTGTTCATGAGTACTTTGGACGAAATGACCAATAATAAATGAAATCATTTATCTTTGTGAAATCTAGATGAAGTTGATAGATTGGGTACCCTAAAACAAAAACCTTATATACAAAAGGGATAGAAGGAAACCCCTCTGTATTTAGCTTCAAAATAACCATTTGCATCAACGATTATGGCTCGGTATTCAAAACTATATTTATCTTAGGCTTTAGCACATACTCACGAAAATATGGACACCTTCCTCTTTCAAATTCTCATCCTTGCATAATTTAGACAGTCAACTGTTATCTAAAGTTTGTAGCCATATAAAGAAAAGAAGAAGAATATCAAGTCCTTTTGTAAAATGTCTAGAAGAATAAAATGGGTACCCCTTAAAATGCTCTAAGGAAGAAGTCAATCCTGAAGGCTACCAAAATTATATATGAAAGGGCTAAAAAGAAGGAAAGTTGTCTTTACTAATGTCAAAATAATCATTTGCATCAATAATTATTGCTTGGTATCCAAAAGTATATCAGAGATTGTTTCAACTTGTAAGTATAATAGATGGATCTAATAGGGACCTTTTGGGTAGTCTTTAGAGGTACAAGGTCGATGTACCTTTTTGAGCCCATGTATCTAGTTTGCTAGCTAGGGCAAGAGGGTTTCGTCTAGAAGGGTTGTTACAATCTCCATGAAATTTAGCTTTTTTGCGAATTGATTCAAATTCTAATCTTATGAGATAGGTTGGATAGAAGAAGTAATCATGCTCATTATCATAGGCTTTCTCAAAATTGCTATTGTATCGTAGTCTGTCTTGAAAGCAAGATCATATGTGAAAGGCAGTATTGTAGAAAATGGATACAATAAATCATCTTGATCTCATTTGAAAATTGAAGAAAATGTTTTAGAGGCTAGTTTCTTGAACTTGAAGGGGCTTGTCAAAGGTGATTCAGTCTGGATAAGGCTTATGCAATTATGTTATATGAATTTACTTTATATCAACAAGGTAATGATACTACCATGTGATCGTGTCTTGACATGGCCAAGTGGACTAAAGGATAGGACTTGAGATGGGAAATAACATCATTGGTTGACTTTTCAAAGGAAATGTGTGGGAAGTTGTCTTGGATCTTCCACACTTCACTAAAAAGGAGGAATCAAAATGAGCTACATTTATGAGTGACTGGATATTTTTACTCTGGTAATTGCATTCACTATAATGATCTTTCAAGATGTGGTGCCGTGAAGGACACTTCTTTAATGGTCATGATTGAAATGAGTGATGGTGAATATCTTAGTTAAATTTTTCTAATCAAGTCTTGAGTCAAGATGTTGGGTTACTAGCCTGCCTTTCTAATCTATAGCATGACAATTTTGGGAATGAAACCTTGGTAATTTATTTTTATCTAAACATTTTAGAGTAACTGATGAGCAAAGTGAATACAACTTTAGTATGTCTTTTAACATAATAAACTTCAAATTTGGATTATACCATTTAATGCTTTGGCAGCCCATTATTGATGTTGAAGCAAGAAGTCCCAAAAATAGTCAAGTCTCTGAACAGGCATCTTAGGGAAAAATTAGTAAAGACTAAGGTGAGTGTCAAATCTATATGTTGAAAATGATGTTGCTCTGCATTACATATTACTCTTTAGTTTGAAGCATCTTTTGCATATAAAGAGGGCTTGTGATTCTTCTTCTTTTTCTCCTTATATTTTGATGTTTTTGTAATATTACTATCATGAACTAAGAATGCTTATGCAGGTTGGAGCATTTTCAGTATTGAAGGAGCTTGTGGTTGTGCTACCTGATTGCTTAGCTGATCATATTGGCTCCCTGGTGCCTGGAATTGAGAAAGCATTTAATGTAAGATGAAGAACATATGTTTTATTTGAGATTTTCCATTATCATTATCTATTATGTTGTCACTTTTCTAAATAATGTATTGTATCAAGACAACTCATCAAACTCAAATCTTAAGATTGAGGCTCTTGTATTCACTAGACTTGTGATGGCTTCACACTCACCCTTTGTCTTCCATCCGTACATCAAGGTAATGGTTGCCTAACCATACAAACAAAGTGCTATATTGCAGTGCTTTTTGACTAAAACATCAACATAGCTGGAGTTCGTTATTTTCCAGTGTTGTGCTCTCTTTTTTGAAATTCTATTGTAATAGTTTGTTTTATATTCATATCCATTTAATCCATCTAGCTAGTAAGAGAGTATTTGGAGACACTTAATTTCAATATAGAGAAAATTATTTGTTATCTATCTGCCTTTAGGTCAAAAAGATGGTTGATAATTTACACACTTTGTACAGTTATATCTTTGTTTTAACTGTATAGTCATTCATAATTGCATGGAGCAAGAGTATTTTTATGGAAACTACAAGTTTTTAGGTCTTAAAAATAGACATAATATTCAAGCTTGGATTGATTATGGCCATTTTGAAAAGGATCTCAATGTCACCATTACAGAGGTTGGTTCATATCACTTAGAAAAGCCACTAATATATGTGAAAAAATTGTCTACATCTAACATTCTTGAAGAAGAAATCTATGTTGGTTTCTCAACAGCTACAGGAACCTGTATTGTAGAGAATTGCATCCTTGCCTAGAGCTTTACTACAAACAGAGCTGCTCCATTCAAACAGTTCTTGTGGCTTGTCTATGATTTCACATTTTGCATTCATGTCTACCAGAGAATTTCCAACTATAATATCTAAAAAAAATCCCCCTTCCATTATGTTTTGATGGATGTCCATACCCTATTCCAAAGCTCCCATTTTGACACAGGCAGGGAGGATGCTGGCAAAGGTTGTGGAACTTTGCTTTACACCAGCCAATTGCATTTGCTTTAAAATTTCTAAATCCTTTTCAACAAATCCATTTTGTGCATATCCTGCAATCATTGCAGTCCATGAGACCACATTTCTTTGAGGCATTATGTCAAACAGTTCACATGCCTTGTCTATGCTTCCACATTTTGTACACATGTCTAACAGGGTAGTTGCAACTACAACATCTGACAAAATTCCTCTATCCTTTATGTTTTGATGGATGTTCATACCTTATTCCAAAGCTCCCATTTTAACACAGGCAGGGAGGATGCTAGCAAAGGCTGTGGAATTTGGCTTTACACCATCTAATTGCATTTGCTTTAAAATTTCTAAAGCCTTTTCAACAAATCCATTTTGTGCATATCCTGCAATCATTGCAGTCCATGCGACCACATTTCTTTGAGGCATTTTGTCAAACAGTTCACGTGCCTTGTCTTTGCTTCCACATTTTGCATACATGTCTAACAGGGCAGTTGCAACTACAACATTTGACAAAATTCCTCTATCCTTTATGTTTTGATAGATGTCCATACCCTATTCCAAAGCTCCCATTTTGACACAGGCAGGTAGGATGCTGGCAAAGGTTGTAGAATTTGGCTTTACACCAGCCAATTGCATTTGCTTTAAAATTTCTAAATCCTTTTCAACAAATCCATTTTGTGCATATACTACAATCATTGCAATCCATGAGACCACATTTCTTTGAGGCATTCTGTCAAATAGTTCACGTGCCTTGTCTATGCTTCCATATTTTGCATACATGTCTAACAGGGCAGTTGCAACTACAACATCTGACAAAATTCCTCTATCCTTTATGTTTTGTTGGATGTCCATACCCTATTCCAAAGCTCCCATTTTGACACAGGCAGGGAGGATACTAGAAAAGGTTGTGGAATTTGGCTTTACACCAGCTAATTGCATTTGCTTTAAAATTTCTAAAGCCTTTTCAACAAATCCATTTTGTGCATATCCTACAATCATTGCATTCCAAGAGATGACATCTCTTTGAGCCATTCCATGAAATAGTTCACGTGCCTTATCTATACTTCCACATTTTGCATACATGTCTACCAGAGCATTTCCAACTATAATATCTGACAAAAATCCCCCTTCCATTATGGTATGATGGATGTCCATACCCTGTTCCAAAGCTCCCATTTTGGCACAAGCAAGGAGGATGCTGGAAAAGGTTGTCAAATTTGGATTTACACCTACTAATTGCATTTGCTTGAAAGTTTCTAAAGCCTTTTCAAAATATCCATTTTGTGCATATCCTGCAATCATTGCATTCCATGAGATGACATCTCTTTGAGGCATTCTGCCAAATCGTTCACATGCCTTATCAATGCTTCCATATTTTGCATCACCCACACTCCCGCAAGCACTTCAAGTCATGCCTACGGTGATGCGAGGCTTTCCCCGCATCACCGCAAGCATGACTTGAAGTGCCTGTGAGAGAGCGGGTGATGCAAAATGTGGAAGCATTGACATTCCTAAGATCCCATTTTGACACAGGCAGGTAGGATGCTGACAAAGCTTGTGGAATTTGGCTTTACACAAGCCAATTACATTTGCTTTAAAATTTCTAAAGCTTTTTCAACAAATCCATTTTGTACATATCTTGCAATCATTGCAGTCATGAGACCACATTTCTTTGAGGCATTATGTCAAATAGTTCACGTGCCTTGTCTATGCTTCCACATTTTGCATACATGTCCAACAGGGTAGTTGCAACTACAACATCTGACAAAATTCCTCTATCCTTTATGTTTTGATGGGTGTCCATAGCCTATTCCAAAGCTCCCATTTTGACACAGGCAGGGAGGATGCTGGCAAAGGTTGTGGAATTTGGATTTACACTAGCCAATTGCATTTGCTTTAAAATTTCTAAAGCCTTTTCAACAAATCCATTTTGTCCATATCCTGCAATCATTGCAGTCCATGAGACCACATTTCTTTGAGGCATTCTATCAAACAATTCACGCGCCTTGTCTATGCTTCCACATTTTGTATACATGTCTAACAGGGTAGTTGCAACTACAACATCTGATAAAATTCCTCTATCCTTTATGTTTTGATGGATATCCATACCCTATTCCAAAGCTCCCATTTTGACACAGGCAGGGAGGATGCTGGAAAAGGTTGTGGAATTTGGATTTACACCAACCAATTGTATTTGCTTTAAAATTTCTAAAGACTTTTCAACAAATCCATTTTGTGCATATCCTACAATCATTGCAGTCCATGAGACCACATTTCTTTGAGGCATTCTGTCAAATAGTTCACGTGCCTTGTCTATGCTTCCACAATTTGCATTCTTGTCTAATAGGGAAGTTGCAACTACAACATCTGACAAAATTCCTCTATCCTTTATGTTTTGTTGGATGTCCATACCCTATTCCAAAGCTCCCATTTTGACACAGGCAGGCAGGATGCTGGAAAAGGTTGTGGAATTTGGCTTTACACCAGCCAATTGCATTTGCTTTAAAATTTATAAAGCCTTTTCAACAAATCCATTTTGTGCATATCCTGCAATCATTGCATTCCAAGAGATGACATCTCTTTGAGCCATTCCATGAAACAGTTCATGTGCCTTATCTATGCTTCCACATTTTGCATACATATCTACCAGAGCATCTCCAACTATAATATCTGAAAAAAATCCCCCTTTCATTATGTTATGATGGATGTCCATACCCGTTCCAAAGCTCCCATTTCAGCACAGGCAGGGAGGATGCTGGAAAAGGTTATCGAATTTGGATTTACACTGCTAATTGCATTTGCTTGAAAGTTTCTAAAGCCTTTTCAAAAAATCCATTTTGTGCATATCCCACAATCATTGCATTCCATGAGATGACATCTCTTTGAGGCATTATGCCAAATCATTCACATGCCTTGTCAATGCTTCCATATTTTGCATCACCCGCTCTCCCGCAGGCACTTCAGGTCATGCCTGCGGTGATGCAAGGCTTTCCCCGCATCACCGCACGCATGACTTGAAGTGCCTACAAGAGAGTGGGTGATGCAAAATGTAGAAGCATTGACATTCCAAAGCTCCCATTTTGACATAGGCAGGGAGGATGCTAGAAAAGGTTTTGGAATTTGGCTTTGTACCAGCCAATTGTATTTGCTTTAAAATTTCTAAAGCCTTTTCAACAAATCCATTTTGTGCATATCCTACACAATCATTGTAGTCCATGAGACCACATTTCTTTGAGGCATCATGTCAAAAAGTTCACGTGCCTTGTCTATGCTTCCACATTTTGCATACATGTCTAACAAGGCAGTTGCAACTACAACATCTAACAAAATTCCTCTATCGTTTATGTTTTGATGGATGTCCATACCCTATTCCAAAGCTCCCATTTTGACACAGGCAGGGAGGATGCTGGAAAAGGTTGTGGAATTTGGTTTTACACCAGCTAATTGCATTTGCTTTAAAATTTCTAAAGCCTTTTCAACAAATCCATTTTTTACATATCCTGCAATCATTGCAATCCATGAGACCACATTTCTTTGAGGCATTCTATCAAACAGTTCACGTGCCTTGTCTATGCTTCCACATTTTGCATACATGTCTAATAGGGCAGTTGCAACTACAACATCTGACAAAATTCTTCTATCCTTTATGTTTTGATGGATGTCCATACCCTATTCCAAAGCTCCCATTTTAACACAGGTAGGGAGGATGCTGGCAAAGGTTGTAGAATTTGGCTTTACACCAGCCAATTGCATTTGCTTTAAAATTTCTAAAGCCTTTTCAACAAATCCATTTTGTGCATATCCTACAATCATTGCATTCCAAGAGATGACATCTCTTTCCATCAAACAGTTCACGTTCCTTATCTATACTTCCACATTTTGCATACATGTCTACCAGAGCATTTACAACTATAATATCTAAAAAAAATCCCCCTTCCATTATGTTATGATGGATGTCCATACCTTGTTCCAAAGCTCCCATTTCGGCACAGGCAGGGAGGATGCTAGAAAAGTTTGTCGAATTTGGATTTACACTTGCTAATTGCATTTTCTTGAAAGTTTCTAAAGCCTTTTCAAAAAATCCATTTTGTGCATATCCTGCAATCATTACATTCCATGAGATGACATCTCTTTGAGGCATTATGCCAAATAGTTCACATGCCTTGTCAATACTTCCATATTTTGCATCACCTGTTCTCCCACAGGCACTTCAAGTCATGCATGCGAGAGAGCGGGTGATACAAAATGTGGAAGCATTGACATTCCAAAGCTCCCATTTTGACATAGGCAGGGAGGATGCTAGAAAAGGTTGTGGAATTTGGCTTTACACCAACCAATTGCATTTGCTTTAAAATTTCTAAAGCCTTTTCAACAAATCCATTTTGTGCATATCCTGCAATCATTGCATTCCAAGAGATGACATCTCTTTGAGCCATTCCATAAAACAATTCACGTGCCTTATCTATACTTCCACATTTTGCATACATGTCTACCAGAGCATTTCCAACTATAATATCTAACAAAAATCCCCCTTCCATTATGTTATGATGGATGTCCATACCCTGTTCCAAAGCTCCCATTTTGGCACAGGCAGGGAGGATGTTGGCAAAGGTTGTCGAATTTGGATTTACACCTGCTAACTACATTTGCTTGAAAGTTTCTAAAGCCTTTTCAAAAAGTCCATTTTGTGCATATCCCACAATCATTGCATTCCATGAGATGACATCTCTTTGAGGCATTTTGCCAAACAGTTCACATGCCTTATCAATGCTTCCACATTTTGCATCACCCACTCTCCCATAGGCACTTCAAGTCATGCCTGTGGTGATGCGAGAAAGCCCCACATCACCGCAGGCATGACTTGAAGTGTCTACAGGAGAGCAGGTGATGCAAAATGTGGAAGCATTGACATTCCAAAGATCCCATTTTGACATAGACAGGGAGGATGCTGACAAAGGTTGTGGAATTTGGCTTTACACCAGCCAATTGCATTTTCTTTAAAATTTCTAATGCCTTTTCAACAAATCCATTTTGTGCATATCTTGCAATCATTGCAGTCCATGAGACCACATTTCTTTGAGGCATTCTGTCAAACAGTTCACGTGCCTTGTCTATGCTTCCACATTTTGAAGTATTTAACCATTCTTTTTCTGAAACTATAGTTTTTGAATTGTAATGTTCCTTACCTTTAGGAGAAACTAATGAATTTAGGGGACTCCATTTTTTTTAGGAATGCTACATTATAGTAATCAGCGAAACATCAGCCATATATGAAAAGTCAATGTTTTGTATAGTGTCAGATGTTCTAGTTTTTATATGAGTATTTAAGGAAAGTTATTCTTTTAAATAAAGAAAAATTAACTTCATTTTTGTGTAGTTAAGATCTGCATTCCTAATCTTTGCTTCATTCACTTATTTTGTATATTCTTATTTTGTGTATGACAGTTTTGAGAAAATGTGTATCAATCTAACAAATGAGAAGCTGCAAAACCATTTCAATCAAGTTAGGAAACTGTCATATATGTTTGAACGCTTTTCATGGCTGCAACATATTCTCCAACAACTCTACTCTGCAATTAGAATTTTTAGTTTTGATGTTATATTTGGTACTTTGATGCAGCATGTGTTTAAGATGGAGTAGGAAGAATACATCAGAGAAGAAATCAACTGGAGTAGCGTAGAATTTGTGGATAATCAAGATGTGTTGGATCTCATCGAGAAGGTTATTATTGCTCCTCTTTTTTGTGATGTTAATTTAATTTTTTTCTTACCATATCAATTTTATAGATATGGTGAATTGTTAGAGATGATGAAGTTTGTATATTGACTGCCAAATGGTGGGGGTTCTATAGGGGGCCCCACCCATGAAAGAGAAGTATTACAAGGCTATCCATCATCATAGAAACTACAGACAAAAACAACTACCAAGAGCTACATACAACTAGGCAAAAATTAACAAGACCATGATAAGCATACTGCCATAGCCATCAACTACCAAAATCTAAAACTGCCCAATAACTATGAAAAACATTTACAAACATACAACAACCCAGGAGAAAAAGATAATGCTAAAACCATAAACCCATAGCACTATACCACACCCCACCACTCCTTGCCTCCATGCATAGCTTGGCTAGTATCTACCACTTCCTCCACCCAAGGAGCATTATCATTTCCAGTTTGAGCCCTTCGATTACCAACTAGCATGGGAAACCATGCACTATAACAAAATTCTTGTCAACACTGAGATCTGTGTACAAAGGAACCACAAAAAAGGCAATAGTGTAATCACTACCAACCTCCAAGTGAACATGGAAGTGATTAACATGCAGCCTACATAACATTGCCACATCGCCACATTAGGCTTGCAAAACCCAAATTTCTCTCTGCAAACTATCCAACATATTTAGTGAATCTTCCTATTGTAAAGTGAGTAATACTAAGCCAACTCCATCAGCCTTGACTACTTGCACCTTCAAACCACCACCGGATTAATATATGGCATCATCATCCCCACAAATTGATCAAAAAGGAAGATTATGAGAAGCCAAAGACAAACTTCAACATTGGGGAGATAGAGCACTAAGTTGGCAATGAAATCCTCTCTTTTAGCCACTTTGGAGCAATGACCATCCCATAGTGCTAGCTCACTAAAGATGGATTTGACAAACCCTAGCATAGTTGGGTCTATACATGCAAAAACACATTGCAATCTATGGTTTGAGATGCCTCCTTGTGATAGAACCACCCCATCTCAATGCATTGATGACAAATCTTCCATACCTCAACAAGATACCAAACTAGAGCAGCCACCTACATGCTACACCAAAGCCTTGCAAATGCCACCTTTTGCATTTACAAATAATAACACCACTACCACTCTTATAACCTTGAGCCTGGCTGCCACCTTAATGCAAGATATAAAAGGACTATACAAAGAGCAATCATATCCTTGAGCTCTCTGAGGACTACTTAAGGCAAGTAGTCATATCCAAGCTCTCTAAGCAGTCTTATCATCTTTTAGAAAAAACACATCACACTGAAAATATGAATAGTGAATACATCGTAGTGAACTCTCAAACCTGTAACTATTTTCTCATTAAATCTGAAAAGAAATACACTGCACTAGCTCAAAACTGGAATGAATAAATCACTCACACCCCTACCTCTCTTTTATAGATGAAGAAGGCTAAGAGGAAAAAGGAACTACTAAATCTAGAAAATATAACTTCCAAAAGCAAACAACAGCAAAGTCTAAACTCAGACTTCTCAATCTGCAATAGTATTCTAATCTGGAAGAGGATGAGGCTCTCAGTATGCATGTACCCTTTCGTACATAACTGGGTGTTAACTTGAAGAAGACTATTGATGTGTCTCTCCTTGCTGCTATCAATGTTGTGCCATCATTGTGAGAATACTAGCTGAGAAACTCAAGGTAAAAACTCTTTAACATTTGGCTTCTTAATTCTAAAGTGCTGCCAATAGAAATTGATGCCCAGTAAACCCCTTGATCAAAATTGTTTTTTAATGACAGGACCTTAAAGTATGGTATTAAAAGTCCATTATCAGAGAGAAACACGAAACAACATTGGTAACTATTAAATTATCAATGGAAAAGCTATTGCTCAAGTTAAATATTTTGTGGTGTTTTGCAGGTGATGCTCCTGGGACACAGCAATGACTATACCCAAGATGTTAAAATGCAAGTAATAGTTGCATTCAACCACTTTGGAGAAGGGCTTGTTCAGTGTATGCCCAGGTATGAATACAATCTTATTAGACTATGTATTACTTACTCAAAAGTTGAAGTTTATCCATCTATTCTCTATTGGAAGCTTACAAAATTAATGTTGTAATGTAGGTGCTGACATGGATACTTCCATGTGTTGAACAATGATTACACCCACTGGGATATGTATGCCATTGGGGGGAGTGCAAACCCCACCATTAGTAGCCAAGGCAACAGATTCCTTGCCCCTAACAATCAATTCAAAAAGGAGGTAAAATGTCTATACAACTCATCTCCTATTTATCTTTTTAGTTTACAATGGATGTAGAATAGTTATGACAAGTATGAGTAATGTACAGGTGACAAAGCATTAAGATGCATCAGAAAGTATGTGGAGGAATTAGAATTGGCGATCAGAGGGAGATCTGATGTTAAACAGGGCATTCTTCAGAGCATTAAGGGTTGGAGCATCCTCAAGCTATGCCAAAGCTTCGAGTATGGAAGCAAGGCCTTCCTCTATTGTGGGCTCTATTACTGCAACTTCAGGTTTCTCACCTGTAGAAAAGGTTCCCGCTATTAGACCAAAATACATGTATTATGCACAAATTATTTGGAATCCTTCGACTCTGTCATTTCTGTGCATTATAACTCAGATTTTCAGTCTTGTGACTGAAAATAAACATTGTAATACTCTATTTCTAAGCATTTTTCAAGCAAGATAGATATTTTAGACTTGTGCAAGCTGTAAGAACACCTTTCTTTTAATAAAGTTCAATGATTTTGCCTTCTCAATAGCTATCTTATTGTGTACAATTGATGATTGATGTGTATTTCTGTGTTTTATGTTTAAATCTCAAATATCAGACTAAATATACTACTAATTGACAAAAATCAATGAATAAATATGACTAAACATATGACTAAATATACTATGACAGAAATCAGTGAATAAATATACTACCAATTGACACAAATTTGGTCACGTTATAAATTTGGTCACATTATAAATTTGGTCATGTGACAAAATAAATGACTGGCAATAAACTACTAATGGTCATGTGACCAAACTCAGTGAATAAATATGATTAAATATATGACTAAATCAATGACTAAATAAACTACCAAATTGATCAATCAAAACAACCAATAAATGACTAAAAATAGTTTAGTCATCAATTTGGTCGCGTTATAAATGACTGAAAATAAACTACTAATGGTCACGTGACCATGTTTGGTCATTTATAAGCAGTTTTTAGTAGTTTTTTTTAGTAATATATTGCTCTTTTTGTACTAGTAATTATGCCCCCACTTTAGTGGGATGATGACACTAAGTGATAAGCATGCTAAAGTACATAAATGAAATATTGAAATTAAATATCATCAAAGGATACTCATAAAAAAGATATTGTAGAGTCCATAGAGATTCTTCAAGTAGGAAGGTGAGATGTCCCCTCTAGGACTTGCAAACCATAGTATTAGAGACTACAAGTCCTGGAAAACCACAATGTTAGAAAAATAATAATAACATGTAATCTTGAAAGACCACTTGAAGTGTGTCAGAAGTATCACATGCATAAACAAGATGAAGATAGAAGAAGGCACATAGAAAACAAATAAAATTTTTGAGTGAACAAGTAAGAGACCTAGTTGTGAAAGTTGTATCAATACTTGTGTCATCCCTAAAATATAATGAAAATTGCTAATCAATCCATGATAGATAGAAGAGTATGATGAAGAAGAGTCAATCAATTGATTCAATAGAAGAATCAAATGGTACACTCAGAAGAGGGGGATACAATCAATGTAGATGAAAATGCATGATGTCAACTCTAGCTTGTTTTGTCACTAGGGGTCATGGAAAGAGAAACATGGTGAAAAAGGTAAAAATATCGCAAGGAGGGAAGAAGTTAAAAACATCATAGGGAGTGCTATAAAAGGTAAAAACATTGTAGGGAGTGCAAAAGGTAAAAACATTGTAGGGAGTGCAAAAGGTAAAAATATTGCCATAGGGAGCGCAAAAGGTAAAAACATTGTAGGGAGTGCAAAAGGTAAAAATGCTGAAGGGAGAGGAAAAGGTAAAAATATTGTAGGGAGCACAAAATGTTGTAGGGAGAAAAAAGGATGCTTTAGGGAGTGTGGGAATAATGCAAGAACAATAGATGACATAGAATAAATAATATCCGCAAGGAGGATGCATGTAGGACATATGTTTTCAGAACAAGTTGTCATTGACCTCTAGAACATGGGTGAGGAAAATGATGATGAATATGGTGGTTCTCTTATTAGGATAGAGGTGATCCCAATGCCATAATAGGGGTAGTCTTAATGTGACGATAGAGGTAGGCTTGATTTTGTAAACAAGGATTCTCAATATCATGATAGAGGTAGCTTAATGTCATAATAGAGGTAGCCTAAATATGATGACAATGGTAGGCTCAATGTCATAGCTAAGGAATATCAATATTATAATAGAGGTAAGCTCAATGTCATAATAAAGAGGTTTTGAATTTCATGTCAATATTGGAAGAAGCATGGAAGTCTAGGTGAGAAAGATAGAGGTAAATCTTGATATCTTAGCAAAGTGTGCCTAGACAAGGGAAGAATAAACAAGATGCTATGGGGATAATAGTATGCCTTCATCAAATGTAAAATTCCTACTTGATTTGATCTCTTTGCAATCACATATATTTAGGATGGAGTGGGAAGGGTTTGTCTTATGCTTAACTATCAATCAAAATTGTTAAATCCGCTTTCAAATGCTTCTGTAATCAAAATTATGTTCTATGGGCTTTGTCACTTTCAAAAATAGTTAAGGTATTAGTTTCATCAATTGTGGGCCATTTGATTTGAAATGATGTGGGAAGTCTAATGTTTCCTAATACTTTTCCATGAAAACCCAACTCTTTTTTCTAAAACCTCAAGTGTATTTCATGTGGCACATTGTCAAAGTCCTTGCAACTAAATATAATAGATCAATAGAGTGGCGGATACTTTGGTGAACAACTAAATATAAGAGAGGGAAACAGAGTGGTGGATGCTTTAGCGAACAAAGCAATTGATCAACCTCAAGAAGAAATGACTTTTAATCCATGTCAAGGAAATTTGCCCACTCAGTGGATGATGTGGATAAGAGAAGACAAACAAGTTGTCAAGGAGTAGCTGACGAGACATTGAAGAGGATAACAATAAATAAGCTTTGTCTCAGAAGGGACTACGAACAGCTAGAAAGAATAGGTCATAGAAAGGTTCAATCATATTAATGCAAAGCTTAAGTGAGGTGCGTATAGCTTTCAACGTCAAGGAGGCCTAGGTAAGATGGATCTCCACTCCATAATGAAGGAAATAAATAGGTTTCATTTCAGCATGGAGCCATTAAATAGGCACATGGAAGGAAAGAAATCTTTGAATACGAAAGAGATCTGTCAAGAGAAGTACAGAGAAGGGGCTATGGTTGAGTACCTAAAGAAAGCCATTAAAACTCCACTTGGTGACATTTATATCTTCATATCATCGTATCCTCCCAACTTTTCATGACAGGACAAGGTGATAGGAAGACATCAAGGAAGAGATCAAGGAAGATTAAATGCATCAACAAGCCATAATCAGGGAAGGGTTGAAGTTTTAATAAACACTACTAGAAAATACGCTACAACTGACGGCGAGGAGGGATGGGGTGGTGCCCAAAAGATGCTAAGGGAGGTTTTATTTAAACAAGAAAACCTATTGACATCAACCCATTCTCTCATTCCACCTGACACTAACGGTAGAGCTAGCTAAGAATTTTTCCCTCTTTAGAATTTTGTTTCTTGCAGGATCTGATGGAGGATGACAAGACAAACAGACACCTACTATTTCTGGTGATCCCATGGGAACCAGAAATTAAAGGACGGGTCAAGATCATGGATCTCAATCAGATATTTGACATCGACTGCACTTTGGCCCAATTTGCCATCAGGAATATTTGTTGCCAAAGGTGGTTGGATGGAGCGGAAGAGAGAAGGATTCAATGGTTGAACGTCATCTCCACCTTCCTCTCGAACATCATGGACTTAATCCAAGACAGCCACTTTGTCCATGCCATTGCATCAAGTCTGGTCTTCAACTACCTATATAACTTGGAGAGGTGAAACTCAACTCTTCGTGAGTACGACCTACAAATGTTGAGAACTTCGCTAGCAGAGGAGTGTGTCTACAAGGTGATGCAATGAGGCCTTTCATGCGGTTGCATAAGCAGCCTGGACAGGGCATTGCTTGGGCACAACCACACTTTCACAAATGCTATGAGTGGGAGATGCAGGGATGTATTCATCTCTATAAGATTTATGAGGACGCATGCATTGGATTGGGCTCCTCATCTCCCCTTAGAGCATTTGCAGGCCGGGAGGAGGCATCAAGTATTGGGGGGGTAGGATGATCTAGAGGACTCGATTATGCCAGTCTTTGCAACACCCGACCAAGGATAGTCGAGGCCATGAGCTTGGAGGGAAGGAGCGTAGTCTCTTGTGTTTTAAGATATTTGTTTGTTTTATTTTCTTACACCTATTTAAATGCATGTAGGGGTTGGGGGATGGGTTTTTAGTTTTTAGTTTTTGATTTCTATCTTTAGATTGTAGTTGGAATCAGTCATGGCCGCTAAAGAGCCATCATTTTTGTATTTTGATCCACAATTTGTAATGGGATTAGCTAAGAAGCGTTAGCAATGGTTGAAAGAACTTTTCTGATAACTATGCATTCAGTTTCTTATTAATATATGTCTGGGTGGTTTCCACCTTAAAAAAAAAAAAATATAATAGATGAAGGATATGTGGGCTCCATTGTGAATGAAGTCCTCATGGTACTAAATAATAAAGAGAAAGATTATGGGCCTACCACTGCTAATGTGTAAACACACTAAGACTTATCTTTAGTAACCTCCTACTAATAGATAACAAACCTCCATCCATCATTAGATTAAAGAAATCAATAGCTGGGGTTTCTTCAAGCCTTCAAAGGCTTCAAAATGCTTAGCAATGAGCAAGAGCCAATATAATACTAAGGCAAAAATAGGATTTTGGTCATTGTGAAAATTCACAACAATAACTTTGGTGTATATATTAAGGGGTTGTAATCAAAGGTATCCCAAGGTTTGTGACAAACATTTGGTATGCAGACAACACTCATATAATAGGTCCATTCATTCTTCATTGAAAATTTGTCTTTTAAGATTTGTTTTGATTATATACCACCAAGCCCATTGATATCTACTAATACAATCAAGTAAGGGGCTAAAAAATGTCGATTTCAAGGTTGATAAAGCTCACAAGTTTGTGGATAAGGTGAGATAGATACACATTAGAGTTATAGACTAAAGGATTTTTATCTTAGGTATAAAAGATGATCAACATAGAATAGAGCACAAATTTCATGCTAGAAACATGGTTTGGATCTACTTGGGCAAAGAGAGACAACAAGGGCCTTCAAAAAAATTTAAAAAACTATATATGGTTTATTTCAGATCATTGAGCAGGTGGGCTAGATGCTTTGCATTTGGGATTTGCCAAAATATAAGAAAATTTTCAATGATAAATGTTGACTAGTTTGGCTTGTTTAAGCCTTATATGTTGGATGAAGAGCAAGAGGATGTTGTACTTCCTTCCTTGGATGATTTTGTATCTAAAGAGATGAATAAGTTAGAAGAAGATGTCATTCTTGACAAGAAGGTGAGGTAGACTAGGCAAGGAGAATGAGAAACATGATTAATCAAAGAGAAAGGGTAGTTTCTAAATAAGGCTAAGAGGATGTCTCAAAAAGACATGGGAAATAAGTTTAAAATTTGATTGTGTCTTAAGGCTTTTGGGGACCAAAATCACCTTGGTTAGGGAGATCTGATCTAAAAAATTTGATTACAATATTCAAATTGATAAGGTTCCACAATCAAGCACATGCTGCAAGTTCACTTGCAAGATGGTGTGGGTCACTTGAGGTAGTTTTGTAAGTGTTGTTTAGCTACTATAGATGATTGATAGGTTGGTACAAGTGTTCCACAACATGCCAAATTTGATCTATAAGTTGTTGGTGTTTTATAACATGTTGCAGTTGTTGAATCAACAATCATTGGTGTTTTAAAACATGTTATCAGTGCTCTTTTCAGCTCCAAATAGCATGGGGTTTTTCAAGGAGTTGTTCTTGACCTCGACGATTCATTTGGGAATCTTTCATCTATTCAAATCATCATGGTGAGTGTTGTATATTTCTTTCAAAAATGTTGGAAGAATTGGAAAATATAGACATCAAGTATGTGGTTAGAAATTGGTTTTGTAGGCATCTCGGTGATAATCTAGAATATCATGATAAAGCTTGTATTCAACTATCCAAATATACACTTGTTGGAGGTCATTTCTAGGTGATTGGTAGTAGCTAGAATTTCATTTAGGGTAGAAGAATGTAAGAGGGATATTTTGTCTCTTGTAAGTATTTTTATGTTTTGTCTTGGCCATGTTTGACCTCTCATAGCTAGGTAGTGATAGTTAGGGCATAAACCCTTAGTTTTTTTGGCAGGTTGTTTATTTTCCTTAGAGTCATGTTGGATCATCTTCCTTTTGGAAGGTGATATACCTTCCTCCACACTAGTAACCATTATGTCTTGGGTGGTGATTGTTTAATTTCTCATTCAATAGGCTATTCCAGTAGACAAATTGGATGGTTTCCATGGGATCTCATCATTTTCATTCAAGACAACTGTTCAAATTCCATTGTTGGGATGGCTAGAGGAAGATTTAAGATAATAGAGGAGTTTATTATGGGGTTCAATTGGTGAGAGAGAGATTCTCATTATTGGCACAAAGGGGTAGAAGTTGTATAGATTTTGAGTGTGTGGTAGGAGTAGAGTGGAGGTAAACGATGAAATAGTATAAATGTGTAACTTCATGAACACCATTGCAATGGAATAATCTTCATGTACTAACACTAGATTAGTGAATATATGCTTGTAGCATACTCTTCCTAGAGTTATTCATCAATTTGGGTTCACTTTAGCTAGAAGATTTATGTAGTATGTTCTTGCTTATTATGTTCCCTATTTTATTTTCTCAATTCATTTCTATTATTCAACCATTAATATTGTTGTAAATTAATAAACCATTAGGGTTCAGTGAATGTTGAGAGTTACAGGTGTAGAGCTTGCATAGAATCCACATTTAATGTATCTCTAGGGTTATAAACCTAGTGATTTAATATTACAAAAGGAGATGATCCTTGCTTAATAAACTCATAAAAGTGTTCATCAACACCACCTTCCCTTTAGACACTGGTCTAGGCAATGAAGTGAATAGATTCCAGACTTCTGGCAGTGCATAATTTATTTTGTACACATATTGAATCTAGTGGAGAAGTTCATTTCCATAGGCTCATATTCAACTTGTAGTAGAGAGAAAAATAGTTATTCATGTCTATCAAATCTTTCTAGTCGCATATCTTATTACTAAATAAAGTTTTAGATTGTGCATAAAACTAGTTTAGAAAATAAAGTATAGATCATCCTACTTCATTGTATCCTTATTTCTCTATCATTTTGAAAAATGTGCTTATATATCAATTACTCTTTCAACCCTTACAGTATTAAGTTTATTGCTTTACACTAACTATTCAAAAGGTTATAGTTTTTAATTGCTTTCAAGTTATTTATTTTAATTTATATGTGCCATTGTGGGTCGCATGAATAGGAAAGAATTTCTCCATATGATAATGAATGCAAATATTTTCTACTTTCAAGGTCTATTCATTTCTACTTTATTATTTTGGTATTAATTTTGAGGAATTTATATTATTTCTTGCAATGAAAATCCCATACCTTGTAAAGATATGAGTATCTTGCCAAGGTAACTTAAATAATTCACAGGACCCCACACTCTTTCAATGTTAATGTTTTTTTGACTACCAATGTAGTGAATTCACTCTTTTATTGGTCAAAGTAGTAAGGCCACAATCATGACTACCTCATAGTCTATTTTTTGGGGTTTCTTTATTTCTAAGTTATCACATAATTCAATACATAACAAGTGTCATGTAGTGACTAGTCCCTACCATTACAATATTGTTGAAAGTAACTAGTTAAAGGAATAGAAAATATTGATTGTTCTAGTAACCCATTTTTAAAAAATTTGCAATAGGAACTCCAAAGGAATAAATTTTAATAATTGAATTACTCATTTGATTTTTTAAGTTGGCATTTTATCTTGGAACCTTATGTGATGTAACAATATGTGATGCATCAAGTAATTAATTCAATGAAAAATTAATCGTTAGGATCCAACAACATTTGCGTGAGTAGATCCAATTTTGAGATTTGGACACATAACAAAGATTAAGTACATACAATAGAGTTGTCCAATTCATGTTACTAAGGAAAGGACTGTGTCCCACAACTTGGTCATATACTATGTTGTATCGTGCTAATAATTTTTTTTTATCTATGCAACCTTTTGTAATATGTTTGCTTATGTATTTTACACAAATTCAACTTGAAAATAAAAATAAATAATACAGCTTCAACCACAATTTAACATGAGTTACATGTGGCTCACTTTATAATAAAATATAGGTATATACATGTATATATATTAACTAAAAAAATATCTATTTTCTTACATTTCAAATGAATTGCTTAAATAAGGTCAAATAATATAAATAAAACCTACAAGCTTTTTTCAAGTTTTTTAGCACAAATATGCACCATCTCGTACAAAAGATATTACAATAAATTTGGGATGCTTTAGGCAATTCTTTATTAAATTGATATACATGGATTGTACAATATTTACATTAAATATGATAGGATTATTTTATCAATTCATGGGAAGGTTGTAATAAATGTATGAGAATGAGTGTATATGGGGATAAGTGATGAGTAGACGAATGAACCCAACTTCACACACAATTATGTCATTTTTCTATGTAATTATATTAAATTTGTACCTGTAAATTGAATCTACACCTTACACATTTGGAAATTTGTACTACTTTAACATCATATTGTAATTTCTATTCATGCTTAGGTAATTAAGTAGCTATAAGAGGGGACTTATAATGGAGGGGATGGAAAAATTAGTAGTGTGGATGGGCCATAGGTACACTCTAATATCTCTCTCTTTGTTCTTCACCTTTGTCTTAAAGTTGACCCCACCATATTTAAATGCTTCACTCACTTCTAGAACACTCTATAATAAGCAATAAATGCACTTGATTCAAAAGGTTTCAAAGACCTAAAATTTAAATAAAAAAGGAAATTTATAAAAGTGGGATATTAATGGCAGAGTAGAGTAGATAAGAGGTGAATGGTTGAGAAGTGATAAGAGTAGGGCCCTCAACCATTCACCACCCCCATCGAGGACTAACATTGATTGTGAATCAAAAGTATAAGAGGATGATGTGGTGAGAAGGGCTCACCATGTCCTCTATTTCATTCTAATATTTTCCCATCCTCTGGTCTATATGTGAAATCAAAAGTTTGTAATTATTTCATTCTAATATGTACCCATGTCCTTGTATGCTAGTTTTCTTTTATGTTAGGTTATGTAATGGATTTGAATTCATAGTACATGTTGCTAGTGTCAAAAATGATGTCTATAAATAGATGTCAAGCCATGCATGGATGAAAATTATCTTATTGTGGCTCTGGCAATGAGTATAGCTCATTTGATTGGTTTTAAAAATGAATTTAATTTAATAATTGAGAAGATTTTTTAAACTTTAGAAAGAAGAAAACAAATTCATGCAATTGGTCAATTATGTGTAATTCCATATTTGAATCAATTACTATAGAATCCCTGTCATGGTAGGGAATAATAAGAATTTTTTTTTTATATTATTGATATTTATGAGATTGTTTATCTCATTCCCTTGTGTTCACTAAATTTAGCCATTCAACAATCTTATTTCAAGCATCCATCAAAGGTGGTTCACAATCAAAACATTTATCACTTATATAATTGGTCATTAAATAGTTGGCAATGCACTCTTTGCTATTTGATATTGACTTCAACTATAATTATAATTGACCAAGTTCAATATATTTGTTTCAACCATGGTCAATCTAAACATTACAAGTTGCTTAAGCTTTACCATGGGTTATAATATTGTAATGGTGAAATTTGTATACCCATGCCTTTCATTTAGTTTAGAGTTTATTTTGAGAGAATGTTTTAATGCAATTACATGTTGGCAAATGGTTAGGCTCATTTCTCAATCCTTTGCCTATCACTATTTACACACGTTCCTACAAATTTGACCATACCTTATCTATTTCTATACACTTTCCCATAATTTTACATTTACTACACCCTTTATATCTAGGCATTCATTCTAGATACACAAACATTATTATTCCCTTATCTTGAATCAATCTTGCAAATTTAAGCCCTAAAATTCAAAAGTTCAAATTTAAATTTTATTTACTCCTACCTATTTTATTCCCACCCTAAGTCGACTTGATACACATTTACCGTGATTTATTACTATGCCCTGGTATTTAAGGGCATTCAATTCATCATCCTACTAAAAGGCAAGTAGTCATTGAACAAACCATTTGCATACAAGGAACATTTATTAGAGGAACATTACAATAGGAGCACTAAAAGAAGTAACATTTACTTCAAAATCATCATCTAGGACATCTACTTGTCTGTTATCTATTGTTCTTTAGCAAAATCATAAAGTTAGTCTCTCTAAAGGATTAACCTAGGAGAATTCACCCCTACTGATTTGGTAACCTCTTTAAGGTATTTTTAAATACCACTAGTCCTTGACAACCAAAAAGATAGATCAAACCCATGACTCACATCATAGATCTATGTTTATGAAAGCAATCTAGAACCATACATTTGACCTAAGAAAAAGTCACAATCTTACACAAAATTCCAAACAAAATGTAGATAAAAGTATAAAAAAATCCGTGCCTACATGCAAAATATCTTCAACATTCATTTCTAGAACTAAAACACACTCTTCTTTCATATTTAATTTACATGATTAATTTATTCTCATGAATATGCATTTTTGGGAAAGGTCATTTTCCTTTACGATTATATTGCGTACTCAATCAAAAGAGAGAGTTATCAATTTGCCAAGTTTAATTGCAAGCACAACTGCCGACAACTGTAAAAGTGGTGTAATCAGGCTGCACGCCTACATGTTTTTTAATTTTCAAACAATTGCAAACATAAACAACTGTGTAATAGAATCGAATACCTTGAATGCCTATAGCGTTCGATGGGAATTGATTTTGTCTCGTGGGAATGTCCTCCCCCAGATTCCATATTCTTACTGATATTGAATGGTAGGCGACTGGTTCATGATTCTGTAAATTGAGTTGACATTGATGTGAAAAGGATTGAAATCTGATCGAAATATAAGTTGTAGCAATTATATAGGCCGGCAATTAACTAGCAGTTCGAAATTGATTTCCGGATGACGCCAAGCGCTATAAAAATATATTTTTTTAGATTTTGTCATCACGGGAGTGATCTCCCCCATATCGTTTGGTTCAGATATTCAACTGATAAGAACAACTACCACACTTGATCTTAGCCAAAAGAGAAATGTACTTGATCTTAGCAAAAAGGCTGAGAAAGGTATTCTTCCTTAAATTGAATTATATATATATATATATATATATATATATATATATATATATATATATATCCTAAATTTGTGATTGTGATTGTTAAATGAAATCTTGTATCTATTTCCCTTCAATCGGCCAGACAATTCAAGTTCAATTTGAGCTTATCTTAATTAGATGAAAGTAGACCATGAAAAGGAGAGCTATTATCGATTAGTGTTTGGTTTGATTTGTATACATTTAGTGTTGCTTATTAAGTTTTTATGTTATATTACTCTTTATTTGAGTAGGAAATTGTTTAGTCCTTCTAGACCAAATTTATTGTGAGTTTTTTTTTGTTTTTCTTGTTTTCAAGCAATTTTTTTCTTTTAAATGGCTTTAAATTTTAATATTCCAATAATTGATACTGGATTTGTTGGTTTAAAAGCACAAGAGAATGGCTCCCCCTCAAAAGTGTTCTCAAAGGTTCATACCAAAGGTGTTTCATAACATATGCCTTTTGGAACCCCAACTAATGTGATTTGGTCTATTTCAAAATTTGATTGCGCCTGCAAATGGCTAGAAAATTTTACTTTAATTGTTTATTTTGTCTAGAGGATTGCTTCTAAAAGCATGCTTTGGGAATGGATTAACAAAACCTAGGTCCCTCATGGTTCCCAACTTGAAGCCATTTGAAGCTTCACTAAGGGGTTTTTCCTTTTTAGGTTTGCAGAAGTAAGCCATCTTGAAGCCATTTTCAAACATGGCCCTTGGTATTACATATTTCTTTGTTAGCTTTTACACCTTGGACTTGAGACTTTGTTGTCTTGGAGGAGCAATCTCTCTTGGTCCCTACTTAGATTTAATTCTCTAGTCTACTCTTGTCTTGTTTGCATTCTTTCCTCTTTAGGCCATGTCTTTTGTGTTGAGCACAACAAGTTCATTTCTACTTGTCCACAAAAGTTTGTTTGCATTGAGATAGATCTTTCTAAATATTTGAAGGAATTGGTCGATATTCAAATTGGTCAAATGTGCCACATTGATGTAGTCATGGTCAGAGGGTCCAAAAAAGGATTATCCGACCATGCAACCTAACAAACAATCACACAACGGAACTCAATTGGTACACAAATAACAACCATATGCTTTATTGATTCATAGTCATGAACTTCACTATAATCTACGGCAAGTGCTTACAACATGAGGCTTTAATATTCATAGATATATTGGCAAAACTATGTTTGGATTACCAAATTCTCAACTGATATTACAATATATTGCTCTAGATATGCTATTGAACCATGAGCATAAGCTCTTGAAATAAACCTTGAAATATTCTCTTATCTTAATCTACTTAGTTTCCAATGATCATGAGTGATGCTTATGTAATGAGCCCTAGTTTTAGGAATGAATTTTGTTGGTTGCAAGGTGGTGCAAAGCTCAATGTGAGATGTAACATTTAGTTGGATAACATGTAGCTAGGAACTCTCTATAATGAATATGGTAATGAATATGCATTATGTAATGAAATAACTTGCACAATAGATTGATATAAAAGGAAATATTCTACAAATACTTGATAATAATATTCCACTTTGAGGGGGATACCTCCAATAGTCTTCAATAAGAACACAATACTCAATATTATGATAATAACTAACCTCTACCTCTTATATATACTATACTTATGGCATGGATGCCACCCAGGCTGACCTACCTACCTATATAAGACTATATTAATGATTATATGACTTAAATAAGAGTTAAGGTAGCCACAAGCCGACTACTCATAACCATATACACTTTAGGATTAGGGTGTAGCATACCGCCCACCTTTACAAAAGAATTGTCCTCAACGTAAATCAATTGTGGTAGCTTCTTCATAAAACTTCCATCTTCCCACGTGGTAACTTCAACTAGAAAATATTTTCATATAATGAGGTAATTTAGAATTGTCCATGTCAGTAGATTCTTCATGTGTGTCTGGAAAATTAACTTCATCTCCAAGATGTGTTTTCCCTTTGCATCTAGCTTAGGTAGAACTTTTTGTGTTAGAACTTTGCATTGATCCACTTGCATCTTCATTTTATCTTGTACCTTTTCCTTATTCTCCTTTCTAGACTAGAAAGAAACTCTTACTAGTGTTGATGTTTTTTTTCCACTTCTCTAACATTTTTGTGTAGATTTGATGAAGAGCTAAAGAGTGGTATATGGTACCCTAGAATTGATTGAATGGTTTGACCAAAATCTCCTTTAGGAGGCAATCCTTTTTGAATTTATCCAAGTAGTGATAATGCATGAAAAGATGTTTTTTTTTAAAACAAAAGTGGCATGCCATTATAATTATATATTGATAATAAAAAGTTACAAAAAGCCAGTTCAACAGAGCATACCAGCAAGAAAGAGCCAGCAAGAAAACCTCTGGTTATAGCTCAAAAATTACAAATTCCCTCAATGGGTTTACATTTCCCTTAACAGGTATACAAATTCAAAACGGGGGGAAGTAGAATAAGACAAAAAAGTTATAAACTTTGCCCCCAGAAAATCCACAAAAAAGAAAGGATTTAAAAAATCCCCCGTTACATCAGCTGAGTGAGAATACAAGTTCTATAGGTAACATCTCCATAGAACTTAAACAAAACTGTATATGGGAAGCCTTCACCAAAAAAATACAGAACCAGTGGATAGAAGTAAGCAGGCAGTCTAACGAGCAACTGGAGCGTTGAGATCTTGCAACAAGACATTACCCTCAGTAGCATCTGGATCAACTGATCACTTAGGAGGAGGAGAAATCTGAGGATGAAATTGAATTAAGAAGAGCAGAGCATGGAACTTCTCCTCCACCCGATTCACCAGAAGATCACCCAACTCGGCTCTATGCGCATGGAGAGGAATACTCAAAAGATCCTCATTCTCAAGATGGATAGACGAGCTGAAGGCATTGAAGGTGTAGTTATGTTTAGGAGAGTGGAGAATATTGCATTTAGAGAACAAACCACCAATTAAAGAACCTGACTTAAACAAATCATAGTTCTAAAAGGCATCTTGTAACACCTCATCTGTATACAGAAAATGATGAACAAACTTTTCAATTAACTGTCTTACCACTGTGGAATCCTGGACCAAGTCCATCACATTAGAAGTGAACATAGATAAAATCTGAGAGGGGTAAAGAGACCGCGCTTGAGAGTCCAACAATTCAGACCCAACCACCTCCCGTACTGCTTCCTCAGAATCTTGATTCTCTATAGCAAACACAGAAGCTAAACCTTCAGAATTAACACTGCCAAAAAAAGCCATTTCCCATTTCTACATAGGGAAATGAAGCCTTCGGTTCAATTGGATCTCCATAGTTTAAGCTTAGAGACAAAGGGTGAGAAAACCAAACACTGAGTGAGATTAAATAGACCAAGAGACTTCAGAATTTAATGTGAGATGAAAAGATGTTATTGGTTGGACTTCTTCTCCTTCTTTTTCCTCCTCTTCTTCTCTTTCTCCTATTCCTTCTCCTCCTTCTCCTTCATCTCCTTCTCCTTCATCTTCTCCTTCATCTTCTCCTTCATCTTCTTCTTCTCCTTCTTCTTCTTCTTCTCCTTCTCCATCTCCTCCTCCTCCTCCTCCTCCTCCTCCTCCTCCTCCTCCTCCTTCTTCTTCATCTCATTTTTCTACTCCTTTTCCTTCTCCCCCTTTTCCATCATCTCCTTCTCCCCCTTCTCCATCATCATCATCATCATCATCATCTTCTTCTTCTTCTTCTTCTTCTGTTATTTCTTCTTCTTCTTTTTCTATTATTGCTTCTTCTTCTACTACTACTTCTACTTCTTCTTTTGCTACTTCTTGTTCTTATTCTTTTGCTTCTTCTTGTAGATTCTTCATTTGTAATAGGTTTTGAGATCTCATTTGTAATAAGTAATCTATTTTCCTTGATAATTCCTTGATTTTTGTCTCCACTGATGAAATATCTTCCATAACCTTGATGAATTCATCCTTCATACCATTAGGATAAATCACCCACTTTCTGTATCATCCTTGTATGGATATTTTCTAGGTGTGATAGGATTCTTTTTGCCTCTTATGGTTGGCCCCGCCACAATGGTGAAAAATAAATTTTCAACAATTCACACAAAACAAATATAATTATTTTTAAAATATTATTGTAACTTACCAAGGCTTAGATTACACTTCCTAGAAAAAATATCCAAGAAATACATTAATTTGTAGCCTTAAGAGTGAAATTGGTGGAAACCCTAATTTTGCAATAACTTCCTCAAATATGATCCAAATTCCTCCAAATTAATATTCTAGGTGTATCAATATGTCCTTGTTTTGAACCCTCCAAAAATTAGGAGAAAAAATGTTGAATTTCATCCCTAGGAGCAAAAATGGTGGAAAATGTAAGGACCAATATCCTTAAACTTAAGAAGAATAATCCAAAAATCAAAACATTATACGAAAGGTAAAGAAATGTTTCTTATAACATGTTCACAAGAGATACAAATCATAAATCATAATCTCATTAACACTAATCAATATATTCAATAATTTACAAAAGTCTTCCATATTGTTGGAATACAATCCTTCAAAAGGATAACTCGATTACATAAGAACATGAATTAATCCTTATAGTTCACATGAGCACATTGACTCCTTACAAAAGCATCATGTAAAGCAATATCGTCCATCTTGCCACAGTGGAGAGAGAATATCATCAAGGGATTTACCACCCAACCACAAAGTTGCAAGCTTCTCTGGCCTTACTCCAATAGGAGAATCTCGATCCTTCACGAAGGCTTTAGCATACTAAGGGCAAATTGCATGAAGGAACCAAGTAAAATAATAAACTAACAATCTATATGTATTGACTAACAAGTGCACATTTCATGGAAAACAATATGAATAATAGAATACATATCAATAGGGATATTACATAATGATCATTTTCAAGATAAGAACAAAGTATCCTTTCATAGGAATAACATCCTACCTCTCTTATTTCTATAACGGACATCCATCCATGCAATAATAAAATGAAAACATAGTAATACTAATAATCCATATAAGCTTCCAAGATATATTCAGAAGACAAGCCATCACTATTAAATTCAATTATTCAAGTGGGTACGCAACCCTTTCTAGGGTCTACCTCCCCAGATAGTTTTCACCGGCTGCCACCCACTCAAGTGAACAAGGATGGTTTCAAAAGATTTAAAGGAAATAGATAATTAAGTGTACCTAAGATTCATTAATACACTCACAACACAACAACACTAAGCCAATAAAATGATATTAGTTTCCAATTATAAGAAGCACAAGATCTTAATTCTATTTTTCCCAATATGAATCATGTATTAAACATAACTTATTTTAAAACATATTGAATCATGAAGAATTTAATTCAAGAAGGAAGATTTGTTTCAGGGTCCCTCAAACCACCCATCATCATGATGCCAATCAATCACTTATTTTATTCAAGCACACACAACTACACATTATTATTTAAATAAGTAAATTAGTCATAAAGTACACACATAATGTATCATGATACCTCATATTCATTATAACCTACGCTCCATATGAAAATTGAAATGTCTTGACCACATTAGTAGACACAAGATATTCCCTAGTTTAAGTGAACCAAATATACCATTATGAGTAATGAGATAACGATCAATGATCAAATAAGACATCATTCAATTAAACTAAATGTTTAATGGTATAGAAACTAATACCTTTAGTCAAGGAGGAGCAATAAATGAAACATCATAATCTAAATCCTAGTTAACACTTGTTTTAATTGTCAAGTGCTTGAGAACTAACTTTGAACTCTATTTAATACATGAATATCTATCAAAGTGAAGAGCTTCTCATCATTCAACCATCTCATTTAGATACTATGGAAATAAAACAAGAGTAATCTTCTAAGTTATCTGTATATCTCTATTTTAATCTTTGACCATTGACTAAAGTAACAACTTGATTACTATAACTTTTAATTTATCTAAATTCCAAATGCAATAACAAGGAAATATTTTCACCATTATCAAATAACTTGCTAAGTTACATCTCAACTTATTAAGCTATGATATATATATATATATATATCCACTTTTGAACATTCTATTCTAATGCAAATCTAAAAATAAGTCTCTAAATCTAATCAAACATGAGCGTTTTCCTAAACTTATATTCAATCTAAATAGAAGGAAACCAATATTCTCAAAACTTCTAAGTATCAGTCAAGCCACATATGCATTAATACATCCATAGGCATGCAGCCACCATGATGCCACTGTATACAATTGTAATCACATACATACGTTATCACCACAGTTTAACAATTGGCATACAATCAAGTATGTCACTACCATATACAAATACTTTCAAAGCTATATAGCACCACAATGAACTTTATCAATTACAAGAATGCAATCAAGTATGACACCACAATATACAAATACATTCACAGCTATTTATCACCATGATAAACTCATTCAATTACATACATATTTTCAAGTATGACACCATTGTAATTCAATGGCGATCATATGTAAACAATCCTGTATCATATGATGCCATTGTTTACAGTGGTGAATCCTAATTACCATATAATAACACAAAAGCATTTATATATATATGTAATCACTAACTGGTATAGTAAATATCACTATATACAATTGTATTCGTATGTATACAATTTGTATAATCTGAATGCCTTTGTATACAGAGATAAATCATATACGTATGCCATGATAATCAAATGCCATAGGTCGAACAAGATACATTGTCACTTCACTCAATTTCTAACCATATAGTCACGACAAATAAAATGAATGCCATTAACATATTGTTATCTGATATGATCATCATTAACAGAAATAATAATTGTAATTCTATATTGAAATGTCAATAAATAAAGGTGTTAACCACATCAATATAAGTTATAACATTATTATGGAAGATTCTATTCGCATATTGGGAGGATAATTCCATTATTAATTGAGTTGCTATAATCAAACAAAAATGAAAATACTTTTACCTAAAGCAATGTTGATCACTTAAGACAATGAAATATTATATGTAACAAAGTCAGTCGTATATCTATAGTATAATACCTTAATAATAGTGATGCCACTGTAACACAAGTGCATCGTATATATACAGTTTTGTATAATATGATGCCCTTGTTTTATAGAGGTAGATCATTCACGCGTAACCAGATTCATACCATGCCCCAAATCTCCATGCAAATCAATATACTTAGCAATTACAAGTTCTATTGATTTCTAGCATCATTAATGAACCTAAAGAAGCTTGACGACATCATAACACATAAACCAAACATAAGAACTGACTTAATATTCCCAACTCAGATTTGCAATATTTTATATCTATAAAACGTAACCCTACATTCTACAAAAACAATTTCAATTACAAGAAATGCATGCAAGACAATGCTAAACTATTGCACTGCTTAAAGGAGCTACCATACACCTAGGGTACATATAGTTATCTTGTCAAATATCACAAATAAACTACCATGCAACAATAGAGGGTAAACAATCCAAGGCTATCAAACAACAAAATTAATTCCCAACAATAAAATAGGGGTTTCACCAAATGATTCCTCCAGATATCGTTGGAACCATATTTAAATGAAAAACCCACCAGATTACTTACAAAATAAATCAATGGATTTTAATGAAGACAATTAAATGCAAATCTCAAAAAACCCATTTGTCATCAATCAACTTCAACATCAATATACATTATTTTCACAATCATCACATATTCCTCATTCTTCAAAATATACAAGACAATTAATGAAGGATAGTGTGTTCCTCATTCTTCAATATATATAAGACAATTAATGAAGGATAGTATATATATAAGACAATTAATGAAGGATAGTGTGTTCAGTAAGGCACACCTGATAAAACCTTCACAGAGATAATTAATTCTTGGCAATTCCAACATGTAAAATTCCTTCAATCTGCACAATCAAACAGTCTAGCAAAAACTCCCCCTTTCTCTTCCTCTGACGGTCCTTTAAACCCCACAATGGTGGTTGCAAGAGTAATTCTTCCCGTTACTCTACAGACTAAGATTGGTCTGAGCACGACCCCATCTTCCTTTTCAAAGAATATTTTAATCATTTAATTTAATTAATTTATTGCTAATAAGATTTAAGCACAATTAAAATTTAATATTTATTCCTACCATTAATACCTATTTTATTATATAAAATAATTACAACAATTAAACTTATATGAGGTAAGAAATAATCATACTATAGAATATTATCCTGAGAATTAAATTGGAAACAATAAGTCCATCTATTTGCATAAGAATTATAGGAGATGATAATCACTTGGTAATTTAGCACCCTTTTGAGCAAGAAAAAGAAAAAATTGATTTGGATCATGTTGGTTCTTTCTCTCCGAATCGCAAGAGGGTTTGCCAGTTCCAATGCACAAGCAGATACAACCAACAAATATAGGAGGTTGCGTGAGCTGTCTCCCCTTCACTTCTGGTTCTGTCGCACCAAGGGGGGTATCCCTATAGCTATAGATTTGTCTTTGACTCACCCAATAGAAAGATTTAGCTTTACAACAACAGGCATAATACTCTCATGTTTGGACCAAGATTTGCATGATAAATCACAAGGTTGGCAGTCTTCTTGGACATATCTAACTGGTTAGGAATGAGAGTATGCACGGGTCCTATTTCTACTCCTACAAACTAACAAGTTGGAATATAAAATGATTTGTATTATATTTTGGATGCAAGACAGGGGGTCTTGGATCATAACTACTACACAAGGGCAAACCAGTGCCTATCTCAGGGCAAGGAGTCAACTAGGCGTATACAAGCAAATGATTTGCACTGGCATTCAAATTTCAAGCGGCTAGATTGGTGCTTGCATTACAAACACCACCCAATATTGAGTATTTAGTTGCCTCTACTTACACATATCCCAGTTGACATACATTCTTTTTCATACTTAACCTAAAACAGTTTAATCCACTCCTTGAATGGAAGTCACAGATCAAGCATGCAATACAGAAAGTCTATATTCTAGAATCTGAGGAACCCTTAGCAACCAGATTCAAAAGAAGCGATGCATACAGTAAATGGAGACAAACAACTAAATACATGCAACAATGCATTTTTCATATAAAAATAACATGAAACTGAACATATGTGCAAGGTGCATTCAAATGCAACTCATAAACTCACAAAAGAAACAAAACAACCAGGAAATGCTCTGATCTTCGTTATTTCCTCCACAAAATTGCCCAAGTCTTCAACCACCTATAGAATGGCCATGGATTCCTTTTTCAAGGAGCACACAAGCTTCCGGCCACCTACATGCTGACCAACTTCATAAATGCATAGATCATCCTCTTAAGATTTTCAATGAAACAAATCAGATCTTCAATAAATTCATTAGTTGAAGCAGTCAGATCCATACTAAAAAATGCCAGCAGAAGCAACCTGGACCTCGAGCAAACAAACAGATGTGATGTTTTTTCCATCATCATGTAGCAAGGTCAGTTGACTATGGAATGAGCGCGCAAAAATGGTGCCAATAGACAGTCGTTTGAAGCTTTAAATCCCAGCCACAAACTCAGGCTCCACGCAGGCAAGATCGACGGTCGAAATCTGCCCATACAGATTGAAAATCCATGTTGGCATCTTTGAAAAGTCCACCGCCAGTGAGATCACACCACGTAGGTGCCCTTTTTCTATCGCTGACTTTTCCCTCTTCCATTTTACCTTTTTCGCCTTCAAATCCTTGTATATGCAGTTGTATATACATACAACTGCAACACATACAAGGCGCGGACCCCAAATCATTCTAGAACAAATTGAAACTGCAATCAGGTCTGGCTTGCATCTTCATTCTTTGTATATCATTTTGTATATCGCATGTACAAATGCAATATACAACCAATGCGGATTCTAGCTCATTTATCAGTTAGATTGGAAAAATATTGAAATCTGGCATCATATTTACACCTTTGCATCTTTCATTGTATATCACACATATAATGTGCAACATACATCCCACGAAACATACAACTATGTGGGCCCCACCATGCTTTTGAAAACTTTGACTTTGACTACTCCCGCTTTGCATATTTCTTTCTATCTATTGCTTGTATGTTTGATTGTATATTGGGAACATACAATCCCAATATACAACCCGTGGATTTCAACATTCTCACAAATGCAGTTAACTCCTCGGTCGCGTCCGCTCTTTGCACATGCCTACTTGTATATACCTTTGTATATGCCCGTTGTATGTCTAAACATACAATGCGAATGTACAAGCAAAAGATGCATACAAACATGTTGGCCTTTATAAACTAAATTGCATAACTTTTCAAGTCCGGGCCTTGTATATTAGGAATGTATATCGCATTGTATATGTGATTGTATGTGCAAAGATACAATCGCCTGTACATGCAATTGGTGGGCCCTAGACTTTGTATCTCCTCCTTTGCATCTTGACTTTGCATATTCTCCTTATATGCTGTCGATTGATCCTTCCTTGCATGTGGTGAATGTATACAACCCTTGTATCTTTGCAATGTAATTCTACCTTTGTATGTTGGCGATGTATGTTTCCTTTGCATATCGCCATTGTATCTACCCGTTGTATATCAAACATACATGCAAACCCTTACATACAAGCATGGAATATTCTACGAATCTGCGACAGAAACTTCATTGTACATCCCTTTTCACACCCGAAATTGCACATACAAGCCCAATATGCATACAACCAATTTTTGCACTTTTTGAAGCCGATTTGACTTATTTTTCGAGCCCGCCAATGTACATCTGCGCTTGCACATTCATATGTACATACAAATAGCAATGCATATACAAAGATTCATTCATGAAAGAGTGAAGGCCGATAGACTTAGAAATTTTTGGGTTTAAATGAAAGGGCCTGCAGATGAATGTTTGAAACCTTAAACTTGTAGCAGGCACCAATAGATCGGATGCTAGAAGACAGTCTAAAGCCTGTAAGGTATCAAAATCTTGAAATTCCTCTAGAGTAGTCTCTTGTGAAGGTGGAACCATGTTTGTGGATGATGATTGACCTATGGTATATCCAAGTTTGGCAGAAAGATGTGAGGCTTGACATACCCATCGTAATACATGACTAGCATCTATGGGTATCTTAGTGATGTAGAGCGCACAATGGAAGTGGAGAAAATAGATCAAAACAGATCAACTCATATACATCGCTTGACTTGTTATTGCCAATTCACATGCACCAATTCACCATTACACTTAGTCACTGCTTGTATCCGCCGAAAGATACATTCCCAACATACATTCCTCATATGCTTTCTCAACATACATTCTCAGCATGCCTTTGCGATATACATTCACAATATGCATTCAAAACTTACGTCGATGTTAGTGTCTTCGGTGGGACTCTTGTCATCGGTGAATGCTCATACACTTAGGTCGATGTGCTTCGTCCCCCCAATGCGAATCTTGGCTGTGATTTCTACTCAACGCATCGAGTCTCTCTTCGGCCAGACTATCCCGACCGGCCTCAGTGAGAAATGCTTCATCGTTGGCCACGGCCTCATTGATAACGATTTCAACTTCCCCAATCCAAACCCTAGCACATGGAGATGCTAGGTTGTCTACTGTGCACAACCCGTGATTTGGAACATCTGCACCGCTGAACAGGAAAGCAAAACCAGAAATGAAAAACACATATTATACAACAAAGCCATTCCACTGATTTCAATAGAAATCTTATCAGTGGAATGCTTCATATTGACATATTGCAACAATGGGAAAACACAGAACGAAAAGGAAATCTACAGCTAACAAACTTGCAATTACAAAGAACAGGAATCGAAATGACGGAACAAAATATCTTTATTTCTCTTTGAAACAATGTTCAATCACACTCAACCTCCTCTCTGTGATCTGATTACATTCAATCACAATATCATATGATTGATTACAACCGTAAACCCTAATACCTGATCTTGTTCATTTCCCTAGTTTTTATAGATTCGCCCAGAGTAGTACCAAACTAACTCCAAGTGGTTGGGAGACCGATTCCAAGTGGCTGAAAAACACTACTGCCTATTTTTGGCATTATTGCTATTTTTAGTATTATGCAATTACAATTGACAAATGTCACTTGGGACTTACAAAATGAACCTAGACACAAACTGAAATGAAAATGCATTGGTCAATAGACCTTATTACAAAAGAAAACATGATTTTTTAGGTGCTCCTGCACCATACTCCCGGGGCTTAAAAGAACTCAAGTCTCTTGAGGAACCAAGTCTGAAATAGTAACCCCATGCTTGATGATGTCTTCCTTGTTCATCTAGGTAGCATCCTCATTAGGCAAACCACGCCATTTGACCAGATACTGCTTGTACGTTTTATGTCTGGTCTTCTTCTGAACTTTGGTGTCCAAAATACATTCTAGCTGTACTGGTTGACTCGGTGGGAGATCAAAAATCTATTCTGCATCCCATGCTTCTATCACATCTGAACCAACAACATTGTCTCCTCTAAAAGTAAATAGGTCAGACACATTGAAAATGGGTGATATTGCTAAACCTGGAGGAAGTTCAATTTCGTATGCATTAGGCCCAAACTTGTGTATAATCTTGCATGGACCTATCTTCTTCATAAGAAGCTTCATGGGCTACCCCTTCGGAAGTCTTTCCTTCTTTAGATATGCCATTACTAGATCCCCAACTTTGTATTGGACATCCCTTTTTGTCTAATCAGCTCTCTCTTTGTACTTCCCTGTGTTATTCTGGATAGATTCTATTACAACATCATGGATATCCTTCATATTGACTGCAAAATCTTCTCCTTTTGCACTCCTTTTCTCCATGTTCTGGAGATCCTTGAGCTCCAAAATTCCCCTGGGATGAATCCCATATACAACTGCAAAAGGACTCTTTCCTGTGCTCCTATTAATAGAATCATTATATGCAAACTCTGCTTGTGGGATGATCATATCCCATGCTTCTCCATGCTATTTAGTCAAACACCTCAAAAGATTACCCAGTGATCTATTCACCACCTCAGTTTGTCCATCCATCTAAGGGTGATAGGCTAGCGTGAAAGATAATTGATTGCCTAATTTCTTCCACAAAGTGCGCCAAAAATGTCCCACAAATTTGGGATCTTTGTCAATGACAATATTCAATGGCAAACCATGAATTCAAACTATTTCTTTAAAGAACAAGCCAGCAATGTGTGAAGCATCATTGGTACATTTGCATGGCACAAAATGAGCCATTTTACTGAATCTGTCAACTACAACAAACACACTATCAAAACCTCTTTGAGTCCAGGGAAGACCCAAAACAAAATCCATACTTATACACTCCCATGGCCTTTGTAGAATTGGAAGTGGTTGATAGAGACCTACATTTGATGAAGTCCCTTTTGCCCTCTGGCAAATGCTACAACTTTCCACAAATTTCTTGACATTTGTTTGCATTTTAGGCCAGAAGTAAAGCCTTCTCACTTGTTCCAACATCTTGTCCAGTCCAAAATGACCTCCAAGACTACCGTAATGTTTCTCTTTTATGATGTTCTCCCTCATGGAACATCTAGGTACACACAACTGGTTTCCTTTAAACAGTAACCCCTGTTGTAGCAAAAATTTAGAAAATTCAGAATGATAGGAATCTGAAAATTGTGAACAAACTGCATATATCTCCTTGAAGTCCTCATCATCCTGGTACATATTCTTGAGAGAATCTACTCCCACACTTTGCAACTGGATTTCCTATGTAGTGCACACTCTTTTGCTCAGAGCATTTGCCACCTTGTTGGCTTGTCCCTTCTTATGTTTGATGGAAAAGGTATATGCCTGGAGTTGTTCGACCCACTTCATATGCCTATGATTTAGCTTCTCCTGCGAATTCAAAAAACTCAAAGCATGGTTGTTAGTATAAACAATGAATTCCTTGGGCAAGAGATAATGTCTCCATTTTTTCAATGCTTGAACCATTGCATACAATTCTAGATCATATGTGGAATACTTCCTTTTAGCATCATTCATCTTTTCACTAAAGAAAGCAAAAGGTCAGCCTTCCTGACTCAAGACGGCACCAATGGCAAGGTTACTAGCATCACATTCCACAATAAACATCTTATTAAAACTAGGCAAAACCAAGATGGGTTTCTCTGCTATTTTCTATTTGAGAATCTCAAAAGACTCATCAGCTGCTCTATGCCAAACAAACTTACATTTATGTCCTCCTTTTATGGTATCCAGAATGGGTGCACAAATATGACTGAATCCTCTTATGAATTTCCTATAAAAAGTTTCCAACCCATGAAAACTTCTTACATCACTTACTGTTTTAGGTGCTGGCCAAGACAGAATAGCATTTACCTTCTCTGGATCCATTTTCAAACTGCCCTGGGATATCACAAATCCAAGGTATGTGAGTTCTTCCTTCATGAAGATACTTTTCTCCATATTGATCATCAGTTTCTCCTCATGCAGCTTCTTCAACACCTGTTCCAAATGTTGCAAATGTTCTTCTTTTGTCCTGTTGAAAACCAGAATATCGTCCAGATAGACAACAACAAATTTGCCAATAAAATCTTTCAATACCTCATTCATTAGATGCATGAAAGTACTTGGAGCATTGGACAGTCCAAATGGCATCACTAGCTACTCATAAAGACCTTCATTAGTCTTAAAGGCTGTCTTCCATTCATCCCCTTGTCTAATCCTGATCTGATGGTATCCACTCTTGAGATCAATTTTAGAAAAATACCGAGCTCCACCCAAACAATCCATAAGGTCCTCTATTTTGGGCATAGGAAACCTATAGCTGATGGTGATTTTATTGATAGGCCTCGAATTAGTGCACAACCTCCATTTGCCATCCTTCTTGGGAGCTAAAACTATGGGTACAACACACGGACTAAGACTTTTCTTCACCAAGCATTTATCCAAGAGTTCTTGTACTTGTTTAGCAATCTCCTCATTCTGATTAGGTGTCATTTTATAAGCTGGTTTATTTGGCAATGTGGATCCTGGGATGAAGTCAATCTGATGACTTATGTCTCTCACAGGGGGTAGTACACTGGGCATATCCTCCACCATGATACCTTTATATTTGTCTAACAATTCCTGCACTTCCTTAGGGACTTTTTCCTTGCTATTTTCAGACAAATCAGAATTATCTTTAGGTTTCAAAATCAGAGCATACCCCTAGGTTCCCTCTTCTTTTAGAGTATGGAGAAACTCTTTCCCACTCATTAACATTATACTTGAGCCTACATTCTTGTCTACACCCTCTTCTAGTAAAGGATCCATCTTATACTGTCTATCATTCTTAGTGATCACAAAGGAATTCGACTTACCATCATGCTGGGCTTGTACATCATACTGCCAAGGTCTACCTAATAGTAAATGACATGCATCCATGGGAATTATATCACACAAAAGTTTATCCCCATATTCCCCTATTTGAAATTCTACCCAAGCTTGTTCATCAACCAAGACTTGTTGCCCCACTTTGTATGGACTCACAAGTGGCAATCTTTTCAAATTCAATTTCTCTACCATTTCTACTGAAACAAAATTTTCAGTTGAACCAGAATCAACAATTACCTTACACCTTTTGCCAGAAACTTTACACAGAGTTCTGAATAATGTCTTCCTCTGGGGTGGTTCCTTGTTCTGTGGCACTTTCAGCATTGTTCTTCTCATCATGAGACTCTCTCCATCTTGTGCTGGAGCTACGCTTCCCATAGGTGAGTTCACACTCTGACAATCTTCTTCTTAAATCAGCTGGCTCCTTCTCTCTCCTCCATGAGAGCTTGAGGCTTTCTCCGGACACCTCCCTACTGTGTGCCCAATTTGATTACAATTATAACATCTTCCCGTGAAGACGTTAGGACCTCTTCCTGGGCCACCAAATCTACCTCTTCCATTGGGTCTCCTTCCTCTGAAACCCTCTCTAGAACTAGATTCGCAACTGTGTTCTTGCTGACTGGACTCCCCTTGATTCTTCTGGAACTGATTTCTGCCACCAAAGCTATTTCTGCCCCTAAAATTTCTTCCACCTCTACCTTTGTTCTGTTGTTCTCCTTTTCTTTTCTGCTTCTCTTCTACTCTCAGTGCCACCTGGAAACATTTGTCCACGGTTTCTGGTGTCAAGATGGTAATCTCATCTTGTATACTATACTTCAAGCCATTAATATACCTGGCAACTCTTCCTTTCTCATCCTCAGCATGTCCACACCTTAGAGACAATTTATGAAATTCCTCAGTATAGGTGGATACATCCATATCCTTCTACCTGAGGTTCTGCATTTTCCTATATATCTGCACCTCATAATCTGCTGGTAGGAACTGAGCCTTGATCCTTTCTACCATCTGATTCCAGGATGAGACCATGCTCTTGCCACTCTTCACCCTTTCCCCTTGGGTGTAGTTCCACCACGTGAGTGCAGTGCCCTTCAATTTCATCTTTGCAAACTTGACTCTTCTATTCTCCGGTACCTCCTTGTACTCGAAGTAATTGTTCAAAGCCTCAACCCATTCGATGACTTCATCTGTGTCCATCTTTCCGCTGAACATCAGAATCTCCATTCTTGCCTCGAATGACTCCTTACCAAGTGATTTTATGGCCTCCAAAAATTGTTTTTGGTCTGCAGATATACTTGTCTGTTCTAGGGTTGTTTCCTCTTCCCCATCTTCTTCTACTTCATCAAACTCGTCATCTGATTTCTTGCCTTTTCCCAAGGTCTTCAACTCATCCTGGAGTGCTTCCTTGACTCTAGTCTTGATCATCTCCTCCATCTCCTTGAATTTCTTGACCACTTCGGTGGTCATTCCCTTTGGAGGCATATCACTAGCCCCTTCTCTACTTTCTCTATCTGACATAAACATTCACAGATAACACCAACACTTTTGCAGTCCTTTCACTAGCTCTAATACTAAAATGATGCAAAGTGCACAATGGAAGCAGACAAAACAGATCAAAACAGATCAACTAATATACATCGCTTGACTTGTTATCGTCGGTTCACATGCACCAATTCACCATTACACTCGGTCACTGCTTGTATCCACCGAAAGATACATTCCCAACATACATTCCCCATATGCTTTCTCAACATACATTCTCAGCATGCCTTTGCAACATACATTTGCAATATGCATTCAAAACTTATGCCAATGCTAGTGTCTTTAGTGGGACTCTTGTCATTGGTGAATGCTCATACACTTAGGCCGATGTGCTTCGTCCCCCTGATGCGAATCTTGGCCGCAATTTCTGCTCAACGCATCGAGTCTCTCTTCAGCCAGACTATCCCGACTGGTCTGAGTGAGAAATGCTTTGTCATTGGCCACGGCCTCACTGATAATGATTTCAACTTCCCCAATCCAAACCCTAGTACATGGAGATGCTAGGTCATCTATTGTGCACAACCCGCGATCTAGAACATCTGCACCGCCAAATAGGAAAGCAAAACTAGAAACAAAAAACACATATTATACAATGAAACCATTCCATTGATTTTGACAGAAATCTTATCAGTGGAATGCTTCATATCGACATATTGCAACAATGGGAAAACACATAACAGAAAGGAAATCTACAGCTAACAAACTTGCAATTACAGAGAACAGTAATCAAAATGACGGAATAGAATATCTTTATTTCTCTTTGAAACAATGTTCAATCACACTCAATCTCCTCTCTGTGATCTGATTACATTCGATCATAATATCATATGACTGATTACAACCTCAAACCCTAATACCTGATCTTGTTCATTTCCCTAGTTTTTATAGATTTGCCCAGAGTAGTACCAAACTGACTCCAAACGGCTAGGAGATTGATTCCAAGCAGCTGGAAAACACTACTGCCTATTTTTGGCATTATTGCTATTTTTAGCATTATGCGATTACAATTGATAAATGTCACTTGGGACTTACAAAATGAACCTAGACACAAACTGAAATAAAAATGCATTGGTCAATAGACCTTATTACAAAAGAAAACATGATTATCTAGGTGCTCCTGCACCACTTAGGGTCGGTTTGATTGGTCTCCATGAGTTTCTTGTATTAAGGTCTTGTTATAGGCATAAGAAGATTTTTTAGACCTTTGGATGATAGGGGTGGATTAGTAATGAGTTTGAACTTTGTTTGAAAAAATGATGAGACTCTATGGGTAATTGGATATGAGGATGTTGATAATTGATTTTTGGATAGTGATGACAACCAACACAGATTGAGGTACATCTAAATCTTTAATCAGATGGAATCAAGATTATCTCTCTAGAACTAGACTAATGAGTTCAAGAAAGACAAGATAGGGAGTGAAGTTCACTAACTCAAGAGTACCCAATTCTCCTAAGCTAGTTAATCCATTAATGATAGATACTAACTTGGTTCCCTACTTGAGAGATGCAATTTCCCAAGAAAGTAACAAGCTAGAGGATAAGATCTAGATTCAAGCTTTAACAAATTTGGTTGGGATAGGTGGATGTTAGATACTGCTCATTTGGGATGATGATGAAGTCCAATGGTTACCTAAAGTCTCAACAAGGATAAAATCTCTAAAGTTCAAAGGATATGATGAAAAAATGTGATGGATGGGTGACTGATAGGATGCCAGTGACTATGTTGGGAGGTCTCAGGTCTATGTTTAGGTATGACTGATGTAAAAATCTTAAAATTAGAATGTGAAATATATGGAAACTCAAGTTTTACTCAAAAGTGTCAGACTGCTGATCAAAAGCGCAGAAGGATAACTCAGAAACGTACTTAGGATAGCTTAGAGGTGCAACAAGGTAAGTCAAAAGTGTAATATTATCTATCAGAAGTGCACATGAGATAGCTCAGAAGCATAAGCAGGATAACTTAAAAGTGCAACTTTGTCAGTTCACTATGTAAGATATGGAATCAGAAGCACAAAATTGTATATCAATAGTGCAAGATTGTCTATCTTGAAAGCGCAATACTAACTATCAGAAGCACAAAATTGTATATCAATAGTGCAAGACTTTCTGTCAAAAGCATAATACTAACTATCAAAAGTGCAAAACTGTCAGTCAAAAGCGTGGTTCTGTTAGTCAAAAGCACATGGGTATGGTTCAATAGTGCAATTCTGAGGATCAAAAGCATAGGGTTATGGTTCAATAGCACAATTTGGAGGATCAAAAGCGTAATTCTTTCTAGAAAGTAATCACAAGTATAAACTCAGAAGCATGATTGGATAACTCAAAAGTGTAATATTGTAGATCAGTAACGCAATACTGTAGCTCAAATGCAGATAGATATGGATCAAATGCACAAAATTGTGGTTCAAAAGCATATTTTTACATAGGTCAAAGGTGAAATACTATAGATCAAAAGTAGACTTTTGTGATTCAAAAGCGAATTTATGTGGCTCAAAAGTGAATTTCTATGGCTCAAAAGCTCTGATTACAGCTCTCATCGTAGTGTTGGATTCTTGTGGACACCAAACAGCAGATTGGCCCAATCTATATGGCATTGATCTTGATTTTTCTGATGTCTACCATAAGCTAACCGAAGGCAAACATGTCCCCAATTTTTACTTACAGGATGGCATTCTTTGTCACATGGGTCACATCTACATTCCTACTATGGAATGACAAAAGATGATATGGGAAGCACACTACCACCATGTTGCAGGACACTTTGGAGTAGGGAAGACTATTATTGTACTTTAAAGGTATTTTTATTAGCCAAAAATGCATCATGATGTCAATTTATATGTTCGAGCTTGTACTGCATGTGCCATTGCAAAGCCGGTGAATCATAAACAAGGATTGTATCTACCTCTTCCTATTCCTAATGGACCTTGGTAATTAGTCTTAATGGACTTCATGTCTGGCCTTCCTACTACCAAATGTGGTCATGATTGTGTGTATGTGGTGGTAGACTAATTTTCAAAAATGGCCATCATGGTAGCTTGCAAGAAGGGCATCTCAGCAAAGGAAACTGTTAAGCTTTTCTTTAAATATGTCTAGTTCATTTTGGACTACCACAGAATATAATCTCTGATAGGGATAGCAAATTCATCAGTAAATTTTGGTCTACACTTTGGGCTATGCTAGACACTAAACTAACAAAGTCTACTGCATTCCATCCATAGACAGATGGACAGACTGAGGTGGTAAATTGCATGATTATTCACATTCTACAAATGTATCATTCCAAACATCCTCGAACATGGGATGAGAGTCTCCCATATGTACAACATAGTTACAATCATGCCATACACAGCTCCATGGGCCACAGTCCCTTTGAAGTATGTCTATGATACCAACCATTGGCTCCTATTGACGTTGCCCTTCCACCCAAGATGACTGAGCTATCACCACATGCTAAGCAAGAGGTCGACAAGGCATCTAGGTTTGTTGACAAGATTTTCCACCTTCAACGACAAGTTCATGAGATACTACAACACACCAACCAAAAGTACAAAGAGCGACATGACCAACATTATACACCTCATCACTTTCAAGTTGGTGACAAAGTTTGGCTTCTTCTTCAGAAGAAGCAACTTTAAGGATCTAACATCCACATTCTATAAACATAGTAAGAACCAGAAATTTACCATTAAGTAATTTAAACAAGGTAAAATGAGATAGAGAAAATTTTTCTCTTATTTAATATATAATCAAGTAACAACAATTACAAGATTTCTCTTTACAAAATTTAATAACCACATTGTCTTTCTCAAGTACAATATTTACAAAAGTAAATCAATTACAAATATCTGCTATAAATAATGCTTTACATAGTCTCAATAATCACAAGTCTCGAAGATATACTGCATCCAGAAAATCTGACATCTTTATCACAAGCCTCGGCATGTCTTCTGCTAGAGAGAAAGAGAGTATCTTTCCAGTGATTTACCTCCAACCACAGACCGGTGGTCTCCCACACATCTTCCACATAGGAAGTGGCCCTACCCTTCACGAGAAGTATAGACCAAGGTGACCAGTGGTAATTTGCCTTTCCGAGTACATAGTGTTGTATCTTACACAACTCTATCCATCAGACAACCCTAGATACCCTCTAGCTAAGTATGATTCCTGATAGGATGTGCAATCCAGATACAGTGAACCGACAATGCATGCAGAGACATATGCATTACTATGGCCATAGTTTTCAATATAAATTGACGTTCGCAATGAACGTTGTCATAATGTTCACCCACCTCAACTCGACTTGGATATTATCATATTCCTACAAATCGACTTGGTCAACCTACATTCAACTTATGAAGTCATGGCATTTTCATTAATTTAGTCTTCTCGACTCATACATGATTTCTTTCACTGTCTATAATCCATAGACCTATTCAACTTTCTTTCTTTACAAGGACTCTCATTGCATCATTGCAATACCTAAGGTCCACGACTTATTGTCTCATAAGAAAAATATATAGATTAATTACGACTAAGATGATAACCTTACCCAGGTTCAGAAATATAGTCTAGGAATCTAATTCCCTTCTTGCAAGTAAGAATAATTACACATAGTCAGGGCACATGACCCTTCAATCACAATCTAAATAATGATCTCAATGTCTTAATATAATAATTACCATATCTAGGTTAAGTCAAGGTTTAACTAAAGAGTTCTATCCAACTCCAATCTAGTCTTTTTAACTTAGGTGAATTCACAAGACACTGTCGTTGCTCTATTAATCATTATGGATTGACTATCCATTCTTAGGTATCTCTCTTTGCATCTTTGCAACATTTGAGATTCACCCCTTGTCGACAAGTAATAGTGTAAGAGAAGTTGTGACCAAAAGGTATATTGAATTTAATGTTTGATTAATCATTTAATGGTACCTCTTGCATGCTTGCAAAATCTAAGGCTTACGACTTGTATTTTAAGTCGACCTGTAGCCCAACAAATGGTTTTTCCCTTCCTAGGGTTAAACATTGTCGATTAGAAACAAATCTCTTTTCAATAATAAAGATATGAACATTTACTAAATACATAATTCTTGACCCTTTAATGTCTACTAAAAATAGTTTATAACCATAAAAGTGGTCATCAATAATCTTTAACCCTTCTAGGTTATACTAGGGTTTTACTTGACCCATGAATAATCCATTATATCCAAAATACCCCTATCTCAAAACTTCAAGACTAAGGTTTCTGGACGACCTATGGTCTATCTCAACCAAGGTTAAGGATACTATGATTTGAAAAAGATAATAACTCCTATACAAGAGGAAAATGAATACTTTCAATTCGCTTATAGGTGATGTCATTACCATCACTTCATTTACAATCACATATGGCTCTATATAAGGTTAAAGACATAGTATTTTTTGACATAATGGTGTACTATAGAACTATACTCGCCAAGATTACTTGAATAGACAATATAGGAGGTCTTACAATGAAGTTGTTCTCATTTACCGAAAACGTTTGTAAGGATAGTTCTATGGACCTTAATGTCCCTATCATAATATTTCCAAAAGAATTATCACTTGATTCAAAATAAAAGGTGGCTTCCCAAGCTTAATAAAATTCCTAAGTTCTCTTTGAAAGAAACCATTATAGGCATTTTATGAATTTATCAAGGAATGGTATTATATTACCCTTGACCCACCTCAAGGTTTAAGCCATCTTACTCGACTACGGGAAATCCTATCATAGTTCTACATGGAACTAGTATGTATGAGAGCGGTATAACATACCTCATAACCATCTCTCGGTCCAACTTAAAATTGCACCTTCTCTTATATCACTGCATTTTTGAATAAATTGACAATTTTGAAAAGAGACCCTATACGGGTATAAAGGAATACAATGATCATGTTTGCAATGTCTAGAAGAGTTACAAATTGGCTTCTAAAGAAATCTTGTAAATATGCTAAGGTATCGATCTCATAGAGAATAAACTAGTGTCTTAGCAATTTATTTTCAAAGGTAAAAACACATCACCGACTAGGAGTAGTCATTTATTTAGCATCAGCAATAGTTAAAGAGTTCTTCACTAGAATCTATATAACTATGTTATCTCCTAACTTCATAACACTTCTCTGGAATGATTCTACATTCTTTGTAAGACACAGAAAACTTGATACAGAAGCATTAAATTGAGCTTATGACTAAAACGTGTTCAAAGACTAGCATTTAAACTTGGCTCATACCTGACCTCGTTTACTGATATACCAAAGGAAATGATAGTTCCTTGTCGCTAGTCTCTCCTCTTGCATTTCCCCCAAGTGTATCTCCGTGTATAAGTCTTATTGCTTTGCAATTACTGCAGACTCGCACCCACAATAGGTTCATGGAAAACATAGGCAGAAACCACCGACGAGTTTAGAAACTTTTCTAGCATGAAAACCTATCCTGAGGTCTATATGCTCCCTTATAAAACACTACCAACACTTTATGTTAAGCCACAGTTCCTTGTGTGACTTAACCAAGTCTCTCCCTTATAGTGAGTTGAGTGCGACGGCCTACCTCAGTGTCTCAACTAGAGACCATCTGCCCACACTCCCTCTATGTCTCTATCGACTGACCCACATAGTGTTTTCCTGATTTCCATGTTACAATGATTTTTATTTTGCTGTGCCAGAAAACCACACCCGAATCCTCACATTTTTCTTCTCTCCCCCCAACTCTCTTAATCCCCACTCGCTGCGAAGGTGTGTAACCAACTCCCACTCTCAAAAATCATGCCTAAACAAAAGGATTCTACCCACATGCATAACATCCTCCTCCAAATACGACCACGACTAGAAATACGGTTTTGCCTCCACTCAGTTTGTGGTTATTCTCCATAATGGAGTTCCAAAATTGGTGAGGTGGCGGCTACTAGAAATAACAATACTCCCCACTACTCAAAAATAAAGGCTTCATTACCACATAATTTGCAACTACACCGAAAAGTGAGGTTCTAACTCTTACAGGGTGGCAGACTATAGTTGAATGATATGTTCCTCTACTCAAAGCCGATCATGAGAATAAACGAATGCCAACATAAAAAAAAATAAAGGTTAGACTAACAACAAATCGAGGTCTTAAACTAGAAGGCAAAAGACTTATTCGAAAAGGAAGACATCATAAAAAGAACTTAAATGTGTCCCTCATTGAGCTTCAACTTGAATACCGACTTCATACAAGAATAAAGGAATACCAAAATGACTACTTAAATATTACTTATGTAATTTAGAATATTCCTTTATAATTCAACCAAAGGTTAAAACACACCATGGTCTCTAATTCAACATTCGTCGAATTTTGCAAAAGGAGTTTACGACATACGCTCAAAGCGCTTTTCGATGATAACGATGAATTGGGCGCAAACGCAGAACAAAACTCAAGATTTCGTTTAGCTATCACATAGCTATGAAAAACCTCTACCCGAAGTTGTTAAAAACTCCTCTATTTGTCCCACTTTGATCACTAAGGATTACAGATGATGTGAATGGGTTGAGTTTACCTCCCCATCACAATCCGTCGGCAATATTCACGTCATCTAACTTGATGAGAACATCTTGACGTTTAAGAAGCGACAATAAAACCTCAAGTGACTCAAGAAGAATAACACAACCATTCTACGTTAATGACGTTTACTTCGCAAATGACTATGTTGACTCACCATCGACTTGACTAGATGATAATCAAGATATCAACTACCTATCAATTAGATTTCAAAAGAAAACTAGCAAGACAAGACTTGCCTCTTACGACTCATTGGTTCACATTATCGTTTAACACTAAACTTGTTTGGCAAATAGACCACTCGTAATCCAAGGTCTATATCTCTCTTCTCGAAGGATACTCTCTCTCTACTCTGAGAGTCATCTGATAACTTGTAACCTGTTTCACTTGTCATCAAACAATATGTGATCAGTGCATCATTATTCAATTTAATTCAACTAATAAATCAAATCTCATCATATAGATATTAAATCGACAATAACATAATCATTTCCATGATTTCCTAAATCATATTCATATCTTGTCATAAATCTATAACATCTCAATAAATTTACTTATGCCCAAGTAAAAAGTAAAAGTATAGCAAGTCAGAAATTAGGGATGTAACAAAGGACCTAATAGGAAACTTCGTCATCTTTGATATGGGCCATACACCATCCTCAAATAGATTGGTGAAAATGCTTTTGAACTTAATTTGCCACCATTTCTGGGACTCCATCCTATTTCCAATGTTGAATTTCTACGCCCATACTTTCCCTCATTGCTCGACACATCGCATGTTGGTGAGCAGCTTCAAACATCAGACTTGAATCCTAAGACTACTGTTCCATTTACTAATGACCAGATTATCGATGTTCTTGAGAAGAAACTAAAAAATAATCAATCCCTCTCTATCGTGTGGTTCGGGCCGACCAGTTACCTTGTCAAGGCAAGTGATTTACCAAGGAGCACATTGCACAACACTTTCCTCATTTGTTACCAAACATTGATGCAATGGGGCCCATTGCCTCTCAAGGGGGGAGGAATGATTTTAACTAACATTAATTAATCGTTAATTATTTATTTCACTTCAACAGTTGTGATGACCTTTGATCGTGACTTTTTGATATAAATAAATACTACTTCGTTCCCAGTGAAGAAGACAGACAAAAAATCAGACATACATCTCTCAACGAGATTGCTAGGCAACTCCAAACCAAATTATTATTAGTTTCTACAATGCCATAGGTGACCTGCTCACCAGGTGTTGTCCTCTGGATCTCCAGCCGGATTCAACTTAACAGTTAATAATCTATCAAAGATTTCTAGTAAAAAAATAATTAATAAGTAGAATTTTAGATCACATAAACCAACCTACAACAAAATATCTTCCCTTACTTCTAAAACTAAATCCTAATCTCCTTATATCATTTTAAAAAATTTACTTATATATCCATTACTCTCTCAACAACCCTTATATTAAATTTATTTCTATATCTTCCCTTACTTCTAAAACTAAATCCTAATCTCCTTATATCATTTTAAAAAATTTACTTATATATCCATTACTCTCTCAACAACCCTTATATTAAATTTATTTCTATACACTAATTTATTTGGAAAATTCTTTTTATTTTCTTTCAAATTGTTTATTTTAATTTATATGTGCCAGTGTGGGACGCATGAACAGGAAAGAATTTTTACATATGATAACGGATGCAAATTATTTCTAGTTTCCAGGTCTTGTCATTTTTACTTTATAATTTCGGCATTGGTTTTGAGGCATTTACATTATTTCTTGCAGTGGCTGTGCCGAGGAAACTTGAATAATTACGCTTTTTTAAGGCTAAATGTCTTATGTTCACTAAATTTAGCCATTCGGCGATCTTATTTCATGCATCAAAAATCAAAATACTTATTTCTACTCCATCTGTAGAAATGGTCACGTAAACAACCGGCAATGCACTCTCTGCTATTTGACATCGACTTCAGCTGGAATTGTAATCTACCTTTCAATATATTTGTTTCAATCATGGTCAAATCTAAACATTTAAACATTATAAGTTGTTTAAGCTTCACCATGGGTTATAATATTGTAATAGTGAAATTTGTATAATGATGTCAATTCTTATTTAGTTTTATATTTAGTTTAGGGAATGTTTTAATGTAATTATATATTGATAAATGGTTTAATTTTATGTAGAATTGGATTCATTTCTTCATTTATCATTATTTACACATATTCATGTGTCCAATTATACTTTAAATCTTTTCTAAATACTTTCCCATATACATTTTGCATACATTGCATGGCTCCCTATATATTCAGACATTTATTCCCCACACAAACATTATTGTTTCCTTATCCTAACTCAATCCCATAGATCTAACCTTTGAAATTCAAAAGCTTAAATTTAAATTTTGTTCTTGCCTATTTTATTCTTGCTCTGAGCAAACTTGATACACATTTAATTTGATTTATTGCTATGTCATTGTATTTAAAGGCATTCAATCGTCATCCTAATAAAAGAAAAGTATTCATTGAAAAAATCATTTATATACAAAGAGCATTGATTAGAAGAACACTTTAATTAGACCACTAAAAGAAACAACATTTACTTCAAAATCGTTGTCTAGGATATTTACATGGTTGCATGTTGTTTGCCAATCTTTAACACGATCATAAAGTCACTTTCTAGGGGGTTCGCCTAAGAGAACATGAGTTCGGCAACCTCCTTAAGGTATTTTTTAAATACCACCAATCCTTGACAACCAAAAAGAAGTAGAGAATTTAGTGAATCAGAGATCAGAAGTTCACAATTAGTAGGATCAAATTCGTGGGCCACAAAACAAATCTATGCCTATGGAACATCAATTTTTTTAGTGGTGAATAGTTGAAATTGGGGATTCAAAATTTGGAAAATAGTACAAGCTATAAGGTGACCTGAATCACCACATTTTTACAAAATTTTAGTTTAGTCCTGGTTAAATTGCAAGAGCATTTATTTTATTAAACTTTTAAACTCAACTATTTCTCCATAATATTTGATCATACATTATTAGATCTAATTTTCCTAAATTTTATAAGTTATAGGAGAAATCCAAATTAATTCACCATTAATATTACATATTTTTTTGTTACTTTAGGGAAATATCGCCAATCATCAGTTACCACCACTGATTTTGTGTAAAATCTAATAGTTCTTGTATTCTGTGAGCTAAAATGTGATCACAATTTTCAATGCTCATTAGGCCCAGAATTGCTTTTGGACCGTTGATCTCCATTGAGACAAATGGTCTAAAAGCAATTCCGGGCTTGATCTCAATGGATATCAATGGTCCAAAAGTAATTCCAGGCCCGATGAGTATTGAAAATTGTGGGCACATTTTATCTCATGGAAAACAATGAGAACCGTTAGATTATACATAAAATGAATGGTCAAAAAGGAATTTCAAGCCCAAAATATAATTGTAACTATAAGATTAGAGATAATTTTCTTTATATGGTATTGATTTAAAATATTTAATTTGTGAGAGCTTTAATGCTTTCTTGATAGTAGATTTGTGCTTGGCATCGAGGGGTTGCTCCCTTGACCCTCACAAGGGGCACTATCCCTTGACCTTGTGAGAGGGTGTTGTTCCCTCAACCCCCATAATGAGCACTACCCCTTAAACCCATTGGTCACTACCACTCTCGGGCCCATACTTTTCCATAAGAATTTAATTTTTTTAAAGGAAGAATTCGCCATGGTAATTAATGTGCTTCAATATTATTCGTCGAGATTTTCTACAAATTTCTAGTGATGTAAAATAATTTGTCAATAAGATTAATATTTTTTCAAAAGAAAAGAAAGATTTACTAATAGAAATTAATATTTTTTTCAAAAAAATGAAAGATTCACTAGGATTTTATATCTTTATAGGGGGTTTCTTAAAGTTATCACTACTATGAAAGTGATCTAGACCCATGGATCTCACCCCAAAAAGGTCACAATCCTACGTATAATTTGAGACAAAGGGCAAATCAAGATTACCTATTTTTTGTGCTATAACAACAACATATTTCAATGCCTACATCAAAAGTATCTTCAACATCATTCCTAGAGTTAAGTGCACTCCTCCTCCACATTTGCTTTCCTAACTTAATATTTAATTGTTCAATTATCACACCCATAACTATCAGTGAATTAATCTAAGTCGATTTATGCTTATGTACATGCATGTTATTGAATTACCCTAAATTAAGTTTAGGAAAAGGTAACTTTCCTTACAACTATATAACATACGTCATCAAAGAAGAGACTTATCAATTAACCAAGTTTATATATTTTAAAATATAAAAAATCAGCAATTGAGTTGCAAGCATAATTGGCAACAACTAAAAGTAGGTGTAACTAGACAACACATATACTTTTTTAATTTTCAAACAATTGCAAACATAAACAACTCTATCACCTACCAAAGTTCAGAACCCTCATAGGTGTAATTAGTCAAGGTTTAATCCCTAGGTAACTCTAATGGACTAGACCCCTACTCATAATAGCTTAGCCAAAGGATGACTTTTTAAATTAGAAGTCATGTCTTAATCTACTTGTTAAAATCCAAAGATACCAATATCTACATAATTTCAACTCTGTAAAAGTGGTGTTTGATGATACTTATGTAGGAAAAAAATTGGGTAAGTTATATATGTAATATATATCAAAACATATTATGATTTTGTAAATTGAGTTGGCATATAATATGTATCAAAACTAACCTAATATGATTCTGAATATAGGCCGGCAATTAAATAGCAGTTCGAAATTTGATTTCCGGATGACGCCAATCGTTATAAAAATATTTTTGATTTTGTCAAGCGGGAATCTTCCCCCGAGATTCCATATTCTTTCTTATATTAATATCGTCTGTTTCATATATTCTACTGATAAGAACAGGTAATACACCTGATCTTAGCGTCTTATTTTAGAATTGGAGCATATAATCTCAACATCTGGAGGTGATGAATGCTCTCCAACCATTTAGTCCGCCATGGAGATTGAATAATAAGTGCCGTCTTTACCACTAGGCCAAATCTAGAATTCTTACAGCTAATAAAACTGAAAAAGGCATTTATATGTATGCCTTTCAATCCTAAATTCGTGATTGTGATTGTTAAATGTTGACTAAAATTTAAGTTTTACATATACTGTAAGAGCAAGTTGAAAATGTGTTGTTCGTAATTTCCAATTTCCAACTTGAAATAGGAGAAGAGGAAGAAAGGAAATAATGTGCGTCTTGCAAGGCTTACAGTATGTTCAAAGTTTCCATGGTCAATTGGAGGAGAAGAGGAAGAAAAAAATAATGGGCTGGGTGCAAGGTTTACAGTTTGTCCAAAGTTTCCAGGGCTTACAGTATGCTCAAAGTTTCCATGGTCGATTGGAGCCGAAAAGAAACAAGGAAATAATGAACTGCTTGCAGGGATTACAGTACACTCAAAATTTCCAGGGTGGATCAGAGGAGAAGAGGAACCTGCAGAGATTACAAAAAGCTCAAAGTTTCCACAGTCTATTGGAAGAAAAGAAGAAAAGGGAAATAATGGTTGGCTTTGAGTATACTCTAAGTTTCCATGGTCCATCTGAGGAGAAGAGGAAGAAGGAAATAATGAGCAGCTTGCAAGTTTCAGAGCATGCTCTAAGTTTCCACAGTCCATCTGAGGAGAAGAGGAATAAAGAAATGTGCGGCTTGCAAGGCTTACAGTTTGTTCAAAATTTCCATGGTCGATCCAAGAAATGGAAGGAGGAAATAATGGGCAGCTTGCCAAACTCACGGTATGCTCTAAATTTCCACGGTTTATCAATGAAGAAGGAAATAATAGGGGGCTTGCGACGCTTACGGTATGCTCAAAGTTTCCACAGTAGATCAGAGGAGAAGAGGAAGAAAGAAAGAACGGGCAGCTTGCAGGGCTTACAGTATGCTCTAAGTTTCCAGGGTCGGTTTTCCTCGCCGACAATATACCCTGCAATTGACGCCCACCCGGAGCGCGAGGCCTTGGAAATCCATCTCTGCGCAGAGCTCCAGCGGCTGCAGGAGTTTGGGAACTATCTGAGCGCCGCCTGGCTCCGGCAGGCGCTAGATGTGTGCCTGTCGATGCATAGAGAGGTCCAGGAGCTTTTTCCCCAAATTGGACAGGTGATCCTGCGGCAGAATTCAAAGTGGATGGACGAAACCCTAGATGACACGGTGAAGCTTCTCGATGTATGCAACGCTCTGAGCGACAAAATGAGAGACATGAAGCAATGCCAGGAAAAGCTTCACCTTGTGCTTCATTGCTTTAATGGCCCCATCGGCGCCGGGCAGCTAGTCAGGGCCCGGACGGCCCTCAGCAATTTCAATGAGTCGTCGGCCAAAACTCAGAACACATCTCGGCTGGAGAATTGCAGCTCCATGTTGCGGCGCATGGCCGAAAAGCGGGTGGCTCAATCTGAAGGCGCGGACTTAGGGCAACCATTCCATGCGGCCAAGGACCTCACCGTCTTCGTCTGTGGTCTTCTCATCGCCGCCCTTTCAACCAAATCGAGGCGCTCACTGCCGCTGCCCTGCGCCGGCCACTCCGCCTGGGCCTGCGCCTTTCAAACCCTTTACTTTAAAGTGAAGAAAGAGCTCGAAAGGCGTAGAAACAAAGGCAACGGCCGCGTTTTGCTTGACGAGCTGCATGCCGTGGATTCATCTTCCCGGGCTGTGTACGATCTGCTGGTAAATAGCAAGTCCGTCCCGCTAAACAAAGAGCAGGATTCGGAATTGAGGCAGTCGGTGATGTGTTTAAAGAACTGTGTCGCAGAATTGGAAGACGGCATGGCTCCCTTGGAAAGTCAGATTAATGAACTGTTTAGAGTTGTGGTAGCCGGCCGGATGGCTCTGTTGGATGCTCTCACTTTTTCCTAGGATACAAAAACAGAGACTTTTACAAGAGTGAAATCTTGTACGAAGTTGAGATCCTGCGTGGATTAGACGAGCAGCGTTACGCAACGAAAAGAGGGAAGTTCAATCTGGGCTGGTTTACTGTACATGCGTATGGAATTAAATTTTCTTATTTCTGAAAGTGGTTTTAGGTCCATTTTAGTACTATTGTTTTCGTTATACTGCATTTCAACTACTATTAATTTCAAACATGCTTGCAATATAATGTTTAAGTAGCTGCAAATAATTCACAGGACCCCATTGTACTCTTTCAATGTTACTGTTTTGGGCTTCTTTGCTTCCGGGTTATAACAGAATTTAACATACAAATGGAAATTATTTTCTCAAGATGATTTTTTCTTTTATTTCAGTGATCAATATGTCTAAATCGTTTAACACAAATTCCGTTACGCTCACTAAATTTACCGATTCGGCAATCTTAATCTTATTTCATTCATCCGTCAAGGTGGATCAAAATCCAAATGTTTATTTCTACTCCATTTGTACAGATGGTCACGTAAACAGATCGTCTTCGGATTTAATTGTAATCGACCTTTCAATACATCTGTATATAGTTGAAGAGTTCGTTTAACAACAATTCCATTGTGGCATTCCAGTTGGATCCGATCAAAGCTCAACTTAGCAATTTCAAAGTACAAAGGAAGAAACTCCATTTTCAGATCAGCAATTGATTCTATGTTTTGCCCAGAGCAGAGGAGCTGGGCTGGTGTTGTGTATCTCTGTGGTTGAAGATTTTCTGCACTGTTTTTCTTCTTTGTCATCTGCAAAAGATGCTGGACAAATGTATTTATTTTCTGTATTATGCTGCTAACCAGCAGATGTATCTGCTTTATGTTTTGAGCTGTATACCAGCAGCTGTATTTTTGTGTAAATGGTAACTGTATCGTCTTTACCCATTCTGCTGGACTGCTTCTTTTATTTGTAATTTGTTTTTTTTCGATACAAAAAAAATGCATCTGTTTTAATCATGGTCAATTCTAAACATTACAAGTTATTTAAGCTTTACGATGGGTTATACCATATAACATACTTCATAAACAAGAGATTTGTCAATCACTAGATTTTATGTATTAAAAATAGTAATTGTGTTCTAACATGTGCAATTTTTTTAATGTAAAGTAGATTGAAAGGTTTTAGCGAAAGTTATTTTGAAATGAGTTTTATTGTTATACAATTTAGTAATATTAATTAGAATACAATGACAATTTTCCATGGACACATAATATTAATATACATAAAGGTGGGACATGACCTATACCATTTTAAGAGGCAATTGGTGACACCCCCCTTGAGTTATCAAAATTCATAGATAGCCAAGTTCAAATTCCACCTTTGTATTCCCTTAGAATTATTACTTCTTACCTACCTATATGCCCTTTATTCTCTCCCCTTTCACTTTATTTTTACTACATTTAGCCCCTAACATATCCCTTAAGCCTATACATTCCCCTCTTTTCCTCACATCCCTACCCTCTTTTCATTTTGTATAATTTCTTAGCAGCCTAAACTTCATCTTTCCGCACCTACAACTTCATAATTCTTCTAATTTTTATGCCATCCCCCTTTTGTAAGCCACCCAACTCATCCCCTTTTCATAACACATCATCTACTAAAATATAACCTAAAATGTGGATCTCAATTTTTACCTTTTTTTTCTTCTTCTTTTCTTTTTATTGATATGGTGAAGTGTATGCATGCCTATACAATATGCTCTTTTCTTTCCTACTTATGAAGGCTAGTAATTATGTTTGAAGGTGCAAACAATACAAGAAACAAAGAATAATTTCACAACTAAAGTATGAAGTATGAAGGAACTTGTAGATTTGACACATTGTATATATTATAATTGTAATGGAAGTTGAAATGAATTGTATTATAACTAATAATGTATTGCTAATATTCTTATATAATCAATAATGTGGTAATGAAACGCAAAGACTATGGGCTATTTCATAATTGCAATATTTTCATTTGATAATTGTAAAGAAGGTTAAAATGAGTTGTATTACAATCAATAATACATTGTTGATATTCTTATATAATCAGTAATGTGATAAAGGAAGGCAAAGAATGTGTACTTTTTCATAATTGTAGATATTTACATTTTACACATCAAGTCTATATTTTAACACAAGTAATCCTTCATATTAAGAAAAATACTAATACATCAAATAATTAACTTTACAAATTACAAATCACTTTATTGAAGGGTTCACTCCAACATTTTCACATTTAAATTTTTAATTAAAAAAGAATGGAACAAATCAATAAAATAGAGTTAAATTGGAACCCTCACATGATTACTCCTACAATAAAAGTATGTGGTTCTATAACTTTCTATGCTTACATCTGATTTTTTTGGAACAATTGGCCTCACTACCCACTCTAGGGATGGAAAAATCTTTTTGGAGAACTCGTCCACTTTAAAATTTGCTCCACATATTTTCCCCTCACAATCAATATGTGGCAATGGCATCAACTTATTCCTTAGATCTTTGAAACTTTGCAATCCACCTAAATGTAGAGAAAAAATAATTTGCAAAGGCAAATACAACCACCACCTATTTCGTAAAAACTTTCTATAATCATATTATTGTTTGTTTTATATTTCTTAAAAAAAAAGTAATTTGGAAGGTATGGTATTACCCTGAGGAAAAGGAGCAAAAGACTTCCCACATCCATCTTTGATATAGTGGACTTCATTACATAAGACAAGACTAGCCATCTATTACAATACCACAAAAGAAGGGCATTGAACCATCAACATCATGCACATAAAAACTATTGGCAAGAGACACTGCTAGGCATGTCAGATGTTGTCATTGATGGCAACTGAATCTATCTTACACATCCACATTGTATCATTTGATCATACCGGAAGTCATATTGCAGATTTGTCTAAGTCCGGATAGACAGGAACAAAGCATATGACAAGGTTTAGCATTTTGGTCTGTATTTCTCCACGGGAAATCATATTGTGTTGCAGATCTGAGGGAATGTTAAGGGATGTCAAGACTAGCTAAATCCAAATTTTTAGCCTCCGGTAATGAAGGGATTGAAATTTACAAGCATCTGAGTATCAAGTTTTGATTAGACAGTTCAGTCTGGTGAAGAACAAGTTGACTTGGTGTTTGATCCTTGTGCGGATTAGGAGAAGTTGTTGGTTAAGTAATTTGTGAGATCCAGTGGTATTGGCTGACATGTGTGATGACTTGAATACACAAGTTTTGGTCCGCATTGATGTTTGTGTATGGATTCAGCTGACAAAACAGTGATCTTGAAAAAGTTTCTAAGTTTTCTTGAGGCCGATTGTAGTTGATGAAATCCCATGTTGTGGATATATATAATCAATGAGTTTGAACATTTTGAGGTGTGAATGTGTGGATATGAAGTGAGGTGTGAAGTGTAGCAGTAAGAAGTGCGAAGCAAAAAGATCTAGGGTTCGGATCATGGCAGAACAGTGAAACAGGGTAGTAAGAGATGAGGTGTGTGAAGTCAATATATTGAGCCTAACCGGAACTATAATCTTGCATTGTTAAATGCTATTCTTCAGTTCAAACATTTCAATGAACTCTTATAATTGATATTGTAGGCAGTGAGCCTCCTTTGAGTAGTGAGCTCTGGGCAGTGTGCCCGAAGGCATGTGCCTTTCCATTTTGTAATACTTTTAATAGAGTATAAAATCTTGTGGGTTAAACCCCACCATGGTTTTTCCCTTAACTAGGTTTCCACCTAAAAATCTTGGTGTTCATGTGTGATGATCTTGTTATTGATGTTCTTAAGTTCAGGCTTCTTTCTTTTGAATGTATGTGGTAAATTAATAAAGGAACATAATAAAAAGTTTTGCAAAACACTAATTCACCCCCCCTCTCAGTGTTCCTTAATTTCAACAATTGGTATCAGAGATTGGTTCCTTGGAAGAAGTTTAATAGCTTGAGGAAGATCTGGGAAGGTATTTCAATGGGCTCATTTAGGTATTCTAATGGCATCAATGAACAACTTCAAGTTGCTTTAGAAGATCTTGATCAGTCTAGAGCAGAAGTCAAAGAACTGAAAGAGAACCTTAAAGATGCTGAGGATTTCATTCAGACTTTAAAAAGGCAACTGAGTAAATCTATGGAAAAGAGGAAGGAGTTACTTCAATGGTTAGAAAATTTGAATGAAGACAATGACATGGATGAGGCTCTGAAGGAAAAGTCAAAGGAATGTGAGAAGCTGGCAAAAGAAGCTATTGTATTAAAACATGAGATGGAATCCAGAGTGATGAGGCTAACCAAGGAAATAGAGGAAAGGAAGAAGACTGAAGAAAACCTAAATCGGTCTTTGAAAGAAAGAACAAAAGAGTGCTGCAGATTTGACAGAATAATTGGCCATCTAGAATCTGATCTACAAGAAACCAGGTATAATGAGGAACAACTTGAAAAGCAAATTGTTATTCTCAAGCATGACCTAGAAGCTGCAAATGAATACAAAGAAAAGTTCAAGATAATCTCAGCTAAACTTGAGGTACTGCTTGATAGTTAGAAGAAGGCAGATGATAAGCATGGTCTGGGATATGAGAAAGGTGAAATCTCTGGATCCAGTTGAGGAATCCTAGGAGGCCTCTGGTAAGGCAGCCTAATGCTCAAAGGTATCCATCTTTCAATGGAAATTGTTTCAAGTGCAATAAATTTGGTCATAGAGCTAGTCAGTGCAAAAGTAGAGTGAATCAAAGTGGTCCATCCTTCTCCAGTCAATGCTTCAATTCTAAAAGGTATGGTCATAGATCCAATGAATGCAAAAGTATGATGATGAACTACTATAACAATAGAAAGAATGTCAATTCTTTCAATGGCAACTATTTTGCATGCAATAGATTTGGACACATGGATAATCAATGCAGATCAAGAGGAAATAAAGTAAATGAGCAAAGAAATGTTGTGTACTTTAATTGCAATAGATCTAGTCATATTGCAAGATTCTACAGAAGTAGGAATGATGATAGAAAAGGTCTAGTAAATAGAAACCAAAACATGCAGAGACAAGACAAAGGCAAGGGTAAAGTAGATGTGAATGAGATTTAGAATGAAATGAACAAAACATGGGTGAAGAAAGGTGAAATGAATGATGGTGATGGATCTGCACCAGAATCTGGTGCTGACAATTCCTCCAGGAATTGAAATAGGAGCTCTGGCTCAGGGGGAGCTACATTGAAAATCTAATTCCCCCTACTAGTAAGTGGGTGTCTGAATCTGGCACGATGAATGAAGATAAAGAAGCCTATTGCAAATCTATTGAAGCAAATTCTATAAGAAAAGAAACTAATGCAATTGATTGCAGAGCAATTAAAGATTGACTGTATGTAGAAATAGTGTAACTGGATGAATTAAGGCAAAGCATTTATTACAATGGAAAATTAGGTTTTGCAGAGCATAAAAGGTCATTTACTCAACATTTGAATCACTTTGCATTCGAAGAGAACAAGGAGAAGAGTGCCTGAGTTGAGATTTCAAAGATTTGAAGTGTGAAAAGTGAATTCGACAGCTAACCCTAACCAGCAAAAAAGGTATTCTCTGTGAAACTCTCTAAATTTGCAATCTCTGGATATGGCTACTCCGTTGGTTGTTGACATCATCGAAAGGCCCCGACCTAAATTTAAAAAGCATCCACACAAATCTATAGAAGTTGATCCGTTAGGTGCCTTTTCAAATGTTTTGCATGGTTTGTTGCATGTTGAAGATATTAGGGCTTACATTCATGCTAACATAGATGAGTTTGGGGATTCAAAGTTAGTAGATTTGTTCAAGAATCACCTAAGGGGTGAGATTTATGGCCTTAAACCTGAGTATAAGGTGCTGCAAGACAAACATTTCATTCAGGTTATTGGGTTCCTATCCTTCGATGAGAACAAGTGGGTCCAGTATGTACTGAGTCAGAGGCATGCTGAATTCATGTGGTTAATGAAACCCTTTAAGATCACAAAGGACGCTATCAAGGCCATAACAGGATTGAACTCATCCGGTGGACTACTAATACTAAAATCGGTAAAGAATCAAACTGTAACTGAAACTACCAGATCAAAATTTGATAAGCGGGCAATGACAATAAATGATATAACTGATCCGAATGTCAAATTTGCATCTATGGTGATTGGGTATAAGATATACCAGTCCAACAGGGAAAACTCAGTGTCCAGTATAGTCATTTATGCTGCTTATCAGATGTTAAGAGAAAATGTTGACTATGACTTGTGTGAGCTACTACAAAACCAGCTAATGGAGAATCTGGACAAGATCAAGAAAGATAAGAGCAATAGCAATGGAAAGAAATTTAAAGGAAGACAATTTAGAAATAGGAGAGAAAATTTCACCACAATCAACTCCCTCTCTCTAGGAGTAGCCCTTAGCCACCAGTCTAGATTTTTATCTCTCTATCTTACCATCTACTTTAAATTTGTTCTTAAACACCCACTTGCAACCAATATGCTTCCTTCTAGGAAAACTCACAAGATCCTAGCTATCACATATGTCCAAGGCCATCATCCCCTCCTACATGGCCTTCATCCAAGAATCATGCTCATCTAAAGAGATTTGGGTAAAATTTTAATTTAATTGTGTCCCACTTTAGACCAACTTGAGGGTTTCAAGCAAAAGATTTTTGCCTAAAAAGGTTTTCAAGTGAAAATCTTTCCCTTGAAGCATTTTCAACTTGTGTGGTACCACGTGTTTTGGGTTAAAGGAGTTTGTCTAAAACAACCAATATATAAACTATAAAGAATGGTCTCTCTAGATCATGTGTATGTAAGGAAGGGTTTTGGGGGAATCTATTTCAGGTGAAACTATTTCACCTAAAACTATTGAGTTAGCACCCTCTGTGGCAACTTAGTCCCCTTTTTTGGTAAATTTAGTAAAACCCTAACTTCTAGTCTAGATTTCTCCAACTAGTTAAATTCTCAAAAAAATCTAAAAATATCATTAGCTAGGGCTTGAAGCCTAGAATCTGAGAATATTTTTTTTAATATTAATTAGTTTTATTATTAGTTTCTAAAATTTACTACAACTAGGTCATTATAATCAAACATAAGGTTGATTAGAAATTCAAAAAACATATATTAAAATTTATTTTAAAAATTAAGAAAAAATATGGTGCACTAGAGCAAGGAATCCTCTCCAAAAGGGTGTAATTTGTTTTTGTTTATGATAAATAGTTTAGACCTAAAGTGGAGGACCATAAAAACTGTTATATTTTTAGTAGTTAAAAAATAAATATTTATCAAAAATATATTTTTTCCCTCCGTGTACTAAAATATTCAAGTTATCCAAGTGGGAAAAAATCAAGGAAAAAAATAAATTTACCATAGTAAAAGTGGAGGTTTGTCGATCTCATTTTTTAAACTCTTTTTTAGCTGTTAAATTATTCTCTTAAATTTATAAAAAAAACTATATCAAATCATTTTTTTAAAAATAAAAAATTACAAACATAAAGTACACTAAATGTTTTTTTCATTTTATTCTAGTTTATACCATTTTAAGATATAAAACATATATGTCATTTTCAATTGCTTCAAGTTGAAAAAAATTTCTTGGTCATTTCCTTTATAAAAGTGGGACATAGTTCTAATGTTTCACCCAACTTCCTTGAAAGATCTTGGTTCATCATCATAGATGACAAAGAAAATACACAATAAAAACATGGTGGGCTATATCAACTAGGTTTTGTTGTCTCATGGATCATCTCAGGGGTGGAGTAAGGGACTCTACCTATTCCTTTGTGTGCTCAACCTACCTATAACTCTCACCTAAATCAATTTTTCCTCTCTACCCTCTAATCCATCATTTTGTTCTTCAATGTGTGCATCTTCCTACTTCTTGACCTTGGTCTCAAAATTCACTATTTTCTTTCCTTTTTTTCCTTTGGCTATCCTAGATCAAATTACTAAATTCCCTAAAAATCACATCCTTAGAATAAATCATTTTCAAGGTTAAAGGATTCAAAAGCCTATAACCCTTTGCATTTTCCCCATAACTATTGAATATGAATTTCTATGTATTGGGATCCAACTTAGATTGCTTTTATCTAGGCATGTGAACAAAAGCCTCATAGCTAAATAAGCTTAAATGTGAAACAGGGGGTTTCTTTCATGTCCATGCCTCATAAGGAGTTTTACCAATAATATCTAAACAAGGAGATTTGGCAATCAAGTAGCATGTGGTACTTGGCCTCTTCCCAAAAGAAATGATCCAAATATGTATCATTCATCATACTTCTAGTTCCTTCCATCAAGATTTAATTCATCCTTTCTATAACGCCATTCTATTTTGGGGTGTAAAGAGTAGTCTTGTACTATACAACACCTACATGCCAATAGAAATCATTAAATTCCTTAGAGAAATATTTACATCCATTATTAGATCTCAATACTTTTATCTTCCTATCGAACTATTTCTTGACCAAATTCTTAAAATCCTTAAACTTAAGAAAACTTTAGATTTAGATCTATGAAAATAAACCTAGATACATCTTGAGTAATCATCGATAAATGAAATATAATAATGTGACTTACCAATAAACTCACATCCACTAGACCAAACATGTTAGAGTGAACAACTTCTAGAACACATTTTTCTCTATTACTTCCTATAAAAAGGAACTCTATTCTATTTTCCAAACACACGGTGCTCACAAAAATCAAACTCATTGGAGTGAGAGGAAAAACCATCAACCATGTTTTTATTAATAATGGTCCAAAGACTTTTTTCACCAATATGGCCCAAATATTAGTGCCACAACATACATGCATTTTTAGAAGTGCAAGTTACATTGGTAGAATTATAAAATAGGGAGGCATCAAGCATAAACAAAGTACCACACCATGATCCTCTCACTGCAACTAGATTCCCTCTCACCAATTTGCAACTAGACTTATCAAATTATGTCACATGTAATCTAGAATCATTCAACTTGGATATAGAAATAAGAATTCTCATAAGTCATAGAATAGAATATAGAAAATACCATAAAGATTTTTCACCCTCCCATCCCTAAAACATAACTATATATACTTTCCCTTACCAACAACCCAATGTGTATTTTTTTCATCAAGGAAAACCTCTCCTCCATCATAAGCCTAGTACAATGGAAACTAGTCCTTGTGAGGAGTCATGTTGTAGGAGAAACCTAAATGAATTAGCCAAGAGTCATCACTAGTAACATTAGCATTCCTTCTTCACATGTCCTCTCTTTCTGTGATTCCAACACTTTTCTCAAGTCCCAAGGGTTTTGGACCATCCTTTTAACTTGGACTTAGATTTATTTCATTCCCCTTTAAACCCGCCTTTGTCCTTGGACCTTCCCAAAACATGCAAGGCATCCTTAAAACCTTCATCATTGGATTTTCTCCTCATCTCTTCACTAAGCAATATAGCAATAAGGGAGTCCATATTTAGCTCTGCAACATTACCACTAATAGAAAAAATTAAGTTCTCCCAAGATTTGGTCATAGAATAAAGAAACAAGATACATTTATCTTCCTCTTTAATTTTAACATCTATTGAATCTAGCTAACTCAAAATTAAATTAAAAGCATTCAAATATTTTGCAACGGAATCACCTTCCTTCATTTTTAAAGAGTACAAACATAGATATTGAGATATAGATTATTGGTCAAACTTTTAGTTTAATAAATATTACCTATCTATCATCTTCCACAATGTGAATGCAATGGTCTCTTTTGAGATATTCAAGAGGATGGAATTTACAAGACACAAATGAATGGTTTTATGTGCTTTCTTTTCCAACTTCTTCTAATCTTTATCAGACATATCCTCTAGTTTATCTTCCTTCGCAACTACTCTCCATTGATCCCTTTCTTCCATCTTCAACTTGTGTAATTCATACCCAATGTCATTGAATTCCTCAATCACTTAACAAAAATTAGATTCCATGGATACAAGCTCAAAGGGGTTTGTAAAACCCATTAAATTAAATACACCTACTGACCAAAAAAAAAAAAAAAAACCTCACACTTTCAGAAAGGAATCCCTATCTAATCACAATTGTAGGCTTCGATACCAATGTTGACAAATAGATGAATAAATGTAGTGATAGTATATTAATCAAGTGTACAAATCGAATTTAGATCATTTGATAAAATCATTTAAATCTAAAATAGAACTTAGAGAAGCATTTAAGAATTTAAAATAACTTGTTAAAATAACCAAGCACATAACACTTGATGTACGTAGAGAAACCATTTCAGGGAAATACTATACTATCAAAGAGAGGACACATTTGTATTAATCTCATGGAAGTGTTACATCACTACATCCAACTTTCTCTCTCCAGTCTAACAACATTCTGGTAGCATCACATTGCTCAACTTGTAAAAGACCCATAATACAACTAACTACTACATCAAATTTATAGAGGAATGGAGAGATGAAACCATAAGTGCATTTATCAAAACTAACTACCATGAAACCATGGTATGGAAAATTTCCAACACCCTCATGTGACAAATATTCAATGCACCATGTATAAGAATCTTTTCAACCACTCACAATCAATGGCACACTTCCCTAAAAATTGCACTCCAAATAGGCTCCATTATGCATGAAGGACCCACCTAATAATGAATAGATGCTCCACTCTCCCACCAAGTGCCTAGGAATAGAAAAGTGCATTAAACATCCTCAAAGCATTCCACAACCATCACCATCATAAGTAACCTACCATCTTAATGTCACTATTACTATTATTCCAAGTTATAAGGAGAATTAATTAAATAATAATATCTCTCAACCACTCACATGGGCATCCAAGTACCCATTCCCAAGATGTTAGAGATTTGACATTAGAACATAGGATTTGCATGTTAACATCACCTTATCCTAACAATACTACTAGGCACCATGGTGGATTCCAATATTTGTCATCAAAACATATTTAATTTTTACCTATGCAATCATGCTGGTATTCAGGTATATAGTGCACTTCAACTATAATGAATTATCATCTTTAGCATGTAATCTATACGAGAAAGTGATGGTGACCTATGAATTGTTTTCTTCTCAAGGAATAAGGAGGCTTATTCATTACAATGTTATTTGGGATGAAATAATTTTACAATGGATAAGATGCAATAATTAACAAAAAAACTCTATTACACATATATAATCTCCATCCAAACCATAAAAACTATGACTAGACATTTTATTTTTCATCTTTTCTTTTATCACTACTTCTATGCCACCTATTATGTTGGTTTGGCTATATTAGTTGTTTAGATCATGGGAACTCCCTTTCTTGTCAAGAGTGTTTATGATTTAGCTATGATCAGGGCTAAAGAAAGTTTCACATCTTGAACTAATCCTTACAAGAAGCCCAACAATTATAGCATTTTGTTTAGAAACTTGATTTTCACAAACATAATACCCTAAGCCCCAACTAGTATTTGCTACGTATACTATAAAGCAGGGAGAATTACCTTGAAAAATCATGAATTGGATGTTCAAGGCTCTCATGAAGTTTATCCATAACTATCTAGATTCACCTACATTTTATCATATGTTCCAAATTTAAATTGTTTGCGTAAGTTAATTCCTAAAGTTTAATTTTAATTAGTGTTGCAAAATTTAGAACAAATGTGCTACTAAACCAATCAAAATTTTATTATCCTTTAACTAATTACTACCAATTATATTTTTATTATATTACAATGACAAGGATTAATAGCCATACATCACTTCTGAAAAGTTGTACAATTTTTATTTCCTTTCAAATTGTTTATTTTAAGTTATATGTGCCATTGTGGGTTGAAAGAATAGGAAAGAACTTCTCCATAAGAGAGTGAATGCAAATGTTTTCTAGTTTCTAGGTCTTGTGATTTGTACTTTATTATTCCAGCATTGATATTGAGGCATTTGTGTTATTTCTTGTAATGGCTATCCTCTAACTTGTAGAGAGGGACCAAAATATCTTGTTGAGGTAACTTGAATAATTCATAGGACCCCTTACTCTTTTAATGTTAATGTTTTTTATTCAATTTGACATCAACTTTAACTGTAATTATAACTGACCTTTCAATATATTTGTTTCAATTATGGTCAAACTTTACTATGGATTATAATATTATTGTAATAGTGAAATTTGTATATCTATTTCAATTCTTATTTAGTTTTGTGTCTATTTTAAGAAAATGTTTTAATATAATTATCTATTGACAAATGGCGCAATCTTGTGTGAAGTTAGGCTCATTTCTCAATCCTTCACCTATCATTATTTACAAACATTCTCACATATCTAATCATAGCTATGTATTTCTACACACTTTCCCATACATTTTACATTTATTGCACCCTCTATATTGAGGCATTCATTCTCCACACGAATGTTACTATTTCCTTACCTAATCCTAAGTCAATTTCATGGATCTAACCTTTCAAATTCAAATTTTGTTGACTCCTACCTATTTTGTTCCCACCCTAAGTCAACTTGGTACATATTTAGAATAATTTATTGCTATGTCCTTATATTGAAGGGAATTCGATTCACCATCCTAATCAAGGAAAATTATTCATTGAACAAATCATTCACATACAAAGAGCATTGATTAGAAGAACACTTCAATTGGTGTACTAAAAGGAGCAATGTTTACTTCAAAATCATCATCTAGGACTTTTGCATGCTTGTATGTTGTCTGTTGATATTTAGCACGATCATAAAGTCACTCTTTCTAGGGGGTTAATCTAAGATAACTTGCCCCCAATATCTAATAACCTCCTTAAGGCACTTTTAAATGCTATTAGTCTTTGATGACCAAAAAGAAGCAAAAAAATCTAGCGAACCAAAGAGTAGAAGTGAATAATTATCAAGATCAAATTCGTGGGCCACAGAATAGATCTATGCCTCTGGAAGCGGTCCAAAGCTATAGATTTGACCTAGAAAAATGTCACAATCTTATATAAAATCCAAGACAAATGGCAAATCAAGATTACTTGTTTTTTGCTATTAAAACAACATATTTCTTGGCACCTACTTCAAAAGTATCTTCAACATTATTCCTAGAGCCAAGTACACTCCTCCTTCACATTTAATTTCCTAACTTAATATTTAATTGGTCATTCACATAACAATCATTGAATTGATCTAAGTTTATTTATCTCTCATTTATGCTTTGTCTATACATCTTATTGGATTATGTTTTGAGGAAATGTCATTTTCATTTAAAACTATATAATGTACATCATCAAAAAAGAGACTTATCAATTAACCAAGTTTATATATTTTAAAAAATAAAAAGGAATCAATTAAGTTACAAGTATAACTGCTGAACTCTACTTAAACATCATACCTTCAATAGTAAACAATTGATAATAAATTTACACATAGTCTACACCAACAATAATAAATAATGACTATTTTTATTGGCCAAAATTTTGCTTTAACCAAACTTAATAATATTTAAGAATAAACCAACTACTAACCACTGTAAAAGTGGTGTAATCGGACAGCACGCCTACATGTTTTTCTATTTTCAAACAATTGCAAACGTAAGCAAATCTGTATCAGATATTACTATTAATATTCTGCGATTCGATCAACAAGTATCAGCCATTAAACTATTAAGAAAGAGAAAGGCATGCGTGCGTATATTGAATTAAAGGCGACTCGGTATAAATTGTTTAATACTGGAAATATGAAAGCTACTATAATCTCAACATCGGAGGTGATGAATGCTGTCCAAACTTTCATGTCAAACATATATTTAGTCCGCCATGGAGATGAGTAACCAATGAAATGCCGTCTTTACCAGTAGGTCAAATAAAGAATTCTTATAGCTAATAAAACTGAAAAAGGTGTGGCTTTCAATCCTAAATTAGTGATTGTTAAATGTTGACATTGATATAAAATTTTAATTTTAAATATATTGTAGGAGCAAGTTGAAATTGTGTCGTTTGTACTTTCTGATTTCCAGTTTGAAATCGGAGAAAGAGGAAGAAGAAAAAAATGTGCGTCTTGCAGGGCTTACAGTATGTTCAAAGTTTTCATGGTCGATCGGAGGAGAAGAGAAAGAAGAAAATAATAGGCTGCTTGCAGGACTTACAGTATGTTCAAAGTTTAAGTTTACAGGTCTTACGGTGTACTCAAAGTGTCCACGGTCGACTGGAGCAGAAGAGGAAGAAGGATATAACGTACTGCTTTCAGGGCTTACAGTATGTTGAAATTTTTCAGGGCTTACAATATGTTCAAAGTTTTCACGGTCGATCCGAGGAAAAGAAGAAGAAAGAAACAATCAGCTGGTTGCAGGGCATACAGTTTGTTCAGAGTTTTCAGGGTTTACAGTATGCTCAAAGTTTCCTGGATGAGAAGAGAAAGAAAGAAATAATGGACGGCTTGCTCCTGGAGGAGAAGAGAAAGAAAGAAATAATGGTCGGCTTGCAGGGCTTACAGTATGTTCAAAGTTTTGAGGGTCGATCAGAGGAGAAAGTGAAAAAGGAAATAACGGGCGGCTTGCAACGCTTACAGTATGCACAAAGTTTCCAGGGTCGATCGGAGGAGAAGAGGAAGAAGGAAATAACGGGCGGCTTGCAGAGCTTGCGACATGCTCTAAGTTTCCATGGCCGATCTTCGAGAATTTATACTGTAATTCACAACCATCCGCAGTTGGACGCCTTTGAGAGCCATTTCTGCGTCGAGATCCGACGGCTCCAAGGGTATGGGAACTATCTGAGCACTGAGTGGCTCCGGCAGGCGCTGGAAATGTGCCTCTTTGTCCATTCTCTGGTCGAAGAGACTTTTCCCCAAATCGGACAGGCGGTCCTGCGGCAGAATTCAAAGTGGATGGACGAAACCCTCGATGACACGGTGAAGCTCCTCGACATATGCAATGCGCTTCGCGACAACATGAGAGACATTCACCAATGCCAGGAAAAGCTTCACCTTGTTCTTCATTGTTTTAATGGCCCTATCGGCGTAGGGCAGCTGATCAGGGCCCGGACGGCCCTCAGCAGTTTCAACGAATCGTCGGCCAAAGCAAAGAGCAATTCTCGGTTGGAGAATTGCAGCTCCATGTTGCGGCGCATGGGCGAAAAGCCGGTGGCTCCGTCTGCAGGAGCGGACTTAGTGGAACCAATCCATGCGGCCAAGGCCCTCATCGTCTTCTTCTGTGGCCTTTTCATCACCGCCCTTTCAACAAAGTCGAAGCGCTCCCTGCCGTTGCCCTGTGCCGGGCACTCCGCCTGGGCCTGCGCCCTTCAAACCCTTCACTTCAAAGTGAAGGAAGAGATCGAAAAGCGTGGAAACAAAGGCACCGTCTGCGTTTTGCTGGAGGAGCTGCATGCCGTGGATTCATCTTCCCGAGCTGTGTATGATCTGCTAAACACTTTCGTAAATAGCAAGTCCGTCCCGTTAAATGAAAGGCAGGATCTGGAACTGAGACAGTCGGTGGTGTGTTTAAAGAAATGTATCGCAGAATTGGAAGACGGCATGGCTCCCTTAGAAAGTCAGATTAACGAACTGTTTCGAGTTGTGGTAGGCGACCGGATGGCTCTGTTGGATGCTCTCACTTATTCATAGGATAGAAAAACAAAGATTTTTACTAAGTTGAGATCCCTGCGAAGATTTGACGAGTCGCTCGCCTCTTCGAACTCTGAATGCGCGACGGAAAGAGGGAAATTCAACCAAGGCTTGTTTACTGTACATGCGTATGGACAAAATTTCGTATTTGCAGACAGTGGTTTTAGGTTAATTTTACAGCACAGGTATACTATTGTTGGCTTTCATTATTATACTGTATTTCAACTACTATTAATTTCAAGCATGCACGCTATCTATGCCACTGCATTTCAACTACAAACTGCTATTCATTTTAAACAAAAGAATGGTAACATTAATCCTCTCCAAAATTCTTTATCTGTTGCATGAGAAAATTCGAAAAGTTTTGTTCGAAGTTAATTTTGTCTGTTGCATGAAAATTCGAAAAGTTTTGTTCAAAGTTTAGTACAAAGATTTAAGAATTGTTTTTTTAAATATTAGATATATAAAATGGGAGCATTTCCTAATCAAGATCTGTCTATGATACAGCGTAAGCTCTTCGTTATTAGCTATACAATCAAAAGAAATTCCGTATGGCTTTTCAAAAGGTTCCGTAATCGTTTTAAGAAAAATCTAGGGAATGTATTCTTTCATAGCCACATGTAGCTAGAAACACACAACAAAAAGACATAATATTTGAGCGATGTGGTGTTGCAGAAATGGAATCTCCCCATTAAAAATGCTTTGGGTACTTTGTACCTACTACCTCACAATATTTGATCTGATTTTGAGTTTGAGAATTAGTGTACAATCTTGTAGAAATAAGGTTATGAAGTAATGCAAATGCAGATAAGTTCATGTTCATTTGGTGCTTGTTATGCAAAATCTTTATAGAGGAGTAAGCCATGAGATGACAAAGCATGCAACTAGTGTGACCAATACATTGTCATTCATTGATATTGTGTGAATGTACAAATAATTATAGAGGCTAGGTGAGAAAAGAGGTTCCTATAATCAAGTAAGGAGAGCACCCACTTGATTTGTCAAGGCACCCTAGATAAGTACAATTCATGTTAATGGTGCTTCTGTAAGGTTACAAGCACAGGTTTGCAATAGAATATATTCTACATTGTGAGCTGGAAATACTTCCTACCTAAACTATGTACAAAGTATATATTTATACAATGGCCATCAACTAGGCCTACAAGTAAAAGACTAATAGATATCATGCATGTATGTTGCACTTTCCATGTGGCTAGGGCTATGCCAAGTGTCAAACATGTATGGTGCCAATTGGTTGGCACAATCATGTGGAGTAGAAGTAGCTAAGTGTTGGATGCAAATGGAACCATACTACAGTTATTGGTGCAAATGCATTTGTTACCCATGTGTAGGTTGTGCACAATGCAAATATGTTGGTGCAAAAGATGACAATGTTGCTGTCCAAAGCAATGCAGGCTCCTAAAGTTGCACAACATGACTAAAGAATCCATGCACAAATGTTTTATGCTTGGTTGCACAAAGTCATCAAAATCTAAGTTGCTTGTATAGATGTGTGCAAAGCATGCACCCTACCAGAAGCCTTCATGATTTATGCAATGCATATTGGTGCAAGATGCACACACAAGGGAATATCACGGTATGGAAGGTGCTAATGTTGAACCATTGTACAGAAGTGCAAGTTGTAAAAAATTGCACATGAATCGTTCACCCTTTCTACCCTTTCTTGTAGAGAAATAGTCTCCATTACATATGGTGTGTAGATGAAGAACTTATCTAAATTTGATTTAAAAACCATTGACTATGTTGAACCATTATGCAGTCGTGTCTAGATCTTTCACCCCTTTCTTGTAGAGCAGTGTCCTCATTATGCTACTGAAACCTAAAGGTGCCAATGCAAAAATGGGGATTGATTATGCATTGGTCACAACTTGGTAATTCGGTAATTTTCATGTTACTGTTGACTTGTAGATGTGAAGCCAAAAAAAAATATGACTCTTAGGAATTAGTCAACATCCAAAGCTATCATACTTCTACATAGAAGCCAACAAAGGTCTAGAGTACATTGATGTGGGAGTAGTCTAAATCGTTATCCTAACTATACATGCTTACAGATGTCAAGGGGAACTTATTGTAGGAGCATGGACGGGTCCACGAGCAATCCTCATCACCCAAAAAGATTTCATTGTTTTGTTTGTTGTTTTCTTCTTGTTTTTACTTGCAAGAGTTGATGATCATGTTCTTAAGGATTCATGACCAAGTGAAGGGTTCATCTTGAAGAAGATCGAAATGGGTATCTACAATTCAAGTTTGGCGAGATTCTGATGAAAATTAAGTAAGTTACGTCTTAGCGAAACTTTGGCACCTATCAAGATGTGGGTATTTGCCTTGTAACTGGATTGTAGAGCTTAGGCCTACTTCTGCATTTGCGGGTCTTTCAGCCCCTACCGGATGCCTCAAAATCTTCACTAAATCCCTTGGACTTCTTTCTTCCACAAAACACCTTTTGTGAAACTTTGGTCCATATCCAGATCTGTGGGCTTTGAAATCCCTACCAGATATATCATGTAGCCCTTCATATTCCCGCTAACCTAAAAGCTGACTCGTGGTTGTTTTCCTTTCTCCTGCAGAGTTTCAGCCTACATATGGATCTACGAGACTTTTAGTCCTTCCCAGATGACCTTGGAAAACCTGCAAGTCCCAATGACTTGAAATCTTTCGTCACCCATTCCATACTCTTCCTGTAGAGTTTTGCTTACCATGTGGATATATCCCTATGGCTTGATAAACCTTGCATATGTCGATGACCTAGTTTCTTCCGCAATGTGCCGATGGACCTTAGATTTTTGTAAACCGCCCAGAACGGGCTCAGAAATGACAAAAAATGGTTTTAACTGCCTGTGCAGTCAATCTAAGGAGCCAATAAAGGAGTGACATGTGTCCCTTAAGTGTGAGGATGGGTGGTGGCTGCCTCTTATCCATTTAAATAGAGGATTTTCATGTTGTATGAGGAGATTCTTCTTAGTCAAAGGTAGAGTTTTAGTTTTTTATTAGGGTTTTTATGTGTAGATTGGAAGGTTGATCTGAATTCCTATTGGAATGATTATAAGGCTTAATGCTAGGACATATATGAAGATCATTGAACTCTTGTTGTAATGTTTTGATTATAGTTAATAAAGGAAACTTATGTTTTATTGATGTGTATTGTTTTATGTTGGCAACTTGGTTTAGTAGTCTGTCAAGACTCCTGAACCTTGATCTACATCAAATGGTATCAAAGCTAGAGATCTTGAGTGTGTAGACAGATCGTTAAATGTGAGGTAGTCTACACCGAGATCTAAGGGTGAAGTGTGAAGCGGTGAGAATTGTCTGAGGAGCTTGAGAGGTCTGTTGTAGGTGTGTGAGGAGTCCTGAACAACAGTGAACTGAGAAGACATTGAAGCCGTGGAAAGAGAGTTGTGAGTAGAGAGTTTTAAGAAGATGCCCCTGAGAAGAAGAGTTCCTAGAATGGAGGAGATGTTCAAATAGTTTCATGTTGAAATGAGGAATGAATTAAGGAATTTAGTTGTTGGATTGAAAAGAAACACAGATTATCCGTCATGGTTTTCTTCCTTTCTTCTGCGGAGTTTCATCTTGCATGTGGATCTGTAGGACTTTTAGTCCCTATCGGATGACCTTGCAAAGCCCACAAGTCCCAATGACTTGAAATCTCTGTCATCTCATTCCATACTCTTCCTATGGAGTTTTACTCACCATGTGGATATATCCCAATGGTCCTCCTTTCCCCGCATATCCTAATGGCTCAATAAACCCCACATATTTTGATGCCCTAGTTTCTTCCACAATGTGTCAACGGACCTCAAATTCCACAAACCACCCAAAACACACCTAGAAATGACATAAAATGGTTTTAACTACATATGCAGCCGATCTAAGGAGCCAATAAAGGAGTGACACGTGTCCCTTCACGTGAGGATGGGTTGTGGCCACCTCTTATGCATTTAAATAAAGGATTTCACATTGTATGAGGAGATTCTTCTCAGTCAAAGGCAGAGTTTCAGTTTTTGATGAGGGTTTTTATGTGCAAATTAGAAGGTTGATCTGAATTCCTATTGGAATGATTGTAAGGCTTAATGCTAGGACACGTATGAAGATCATTGAACTCTTGTTGTAATGTTTTGATTACAGTTAATAAAGGAAACTTATGTTTTATTGTTGTGTATTGTTTTATGTTGGTTGCATGCTTCAATAGACTGTCAAGACCCCTGAACCTTGATCTGCATCAGGGAGCTTGCCCCTATACTTTGGCACTTAAATGAGATGGTTTCATTGAACTTCTGTGTAATTGTCAAGAGAAGCTAATCTCTATACACAGAAGGTTGAACATAGAGCAATAGATAGATTCGATACCTATGATCTAGATTTACCATTGCCAATTGAATAAGTGGCTCATTGGTGCAAAATGTTAAAGTTATGTTGTGTAGTATTATGTTGAGCATTGTTACAAAGCACTTTAATATTATTTCTATCTAGCATGGCATAACTCTAGTGTACTCAAATTAAGATCTTGGCCATCAAAGTGAACCTATGAAAGCTTTGTGCACTTGTTGTCTCAATGAGAGTCATACTCTTTTGATGTGTGCATAGACATTACCTACTACAAATGTAGACCTACAAAGTGATAGGCCAAAACTGAGGTAGATAATAAGATAGATTTAATGTTTAAGAAATAAAATTTTAGTTTGATCTTTATGTCAATCTAAGGATTTAAACTTATGAAATGTGTCATGGCTATATGCACAAGGGTTTTAGGTAGTAAGGTGAGTATGGATGAAATGTAAATATTTTTAAAAAAAACCACTCTTAAAATTTCTATAGAAATTCTAAACAATACTGCTACAGGGACTGTAAACAATACTACTACAAAAATTGTACGTAGGCTACAAGAACTATACATAGGTTATAGGAAACGTAACTTTATTTTAAACAAGCTAAAAAATTAAAACATGTAAAGAACATATCAGAGTATTACCAAAAACTATTTTATAGCTAAATGTGTTTGACTATCTAGTTTATTAAAATAGTGGATAATTAAATATGTACAAATTAATATAATCTAATATGGTCATTTGCAAACAAACTACACACTCTACGCATTAATACCAGTTCACAATCTCTAATTTATGAATCATAATTTCACAGCAATCAAATAAAATGAAACTATAGAAAATAACACAAAATAAAGAACAAAAAATAATATCACCAACACTTCAAGAGAGTGGGCCCTCCTCTCAATCCATGGGGTGATTGAAACTCTTTTCTATGAACTCTTCAAGATTTAAATAGACTAATATATATATATATATAAGGCAGAAATTTACATATATTATATCTCCATTCTCTCTACATTCCCTATGTTGTGATTTATATAGATTTTATGCTTCACAACTTAGCCATGAATATAAGTTGTTTTGGCTTGCAGCTAATAAATCAACTCAAAATAGAGTTTGTTTACCCTATGACCTACAAATAAATTATATTAGAATTTAGACAGGTTTGTTTGACGTATAGCCAAATTGTCTTTACAACACAATAACCAATACATCAAAGTAAATTATTGTTTTTTAAAAGGTCTTATCAAATAACAGCAACTATTGATCAAAATTAATAATTTAAAAATCATTTCATATCAATGAAATTGCATGCCAAGCGGCTATAGGAATTCTTTTGTCTCAACCTTTTTTGATGTGTTGCAGGGTCTATTTTCTCAACATAATAATAGCATTTATTAGTAAATACAATCTAATAAAAAAATTCTCATATTTTAACTAAGAACTAAATAAAATATTACTTAGTTTGATTTAATCATATATGTAGTGGAAATATTAAAAAGGTCGGGATATGATATGGAAATGGAGCACAAGTGTGGTTATTATGGTATAGGAAAAAGGTTAAAAAATGGGATAAGTGGGATATAAATGAACCTCATCATTCCCTCCAACTTAGCATATTGCATGTCCTCATGCAATATTTATTATTAAAAGGTGTTGTTTTGAAATTTTAGGCTTAGGATTTATAAGTTTTGCCTTCTTTGTTCTTGACTATTTCCTCCAGTTTTAGATATCAACTCTTCATAACAAGTTTCATGGCTTCTCTTTATTTTCCAACTTGCAATTTTTCTTTTTATGAAATTCATACCTCCTCCAATTTTTTTTTTTTTTTCTTTTTCTTTTATCATTTTTCTCTTATTTTTCAATTTATGTACTACTAGCTCCTAGGAGGTACCACAAATATCTATATGAGTAGAGCATCACCTATGGGTTCAACTACACAATTTTGGAATAAGTCAACATAATGCTTAGAAGAAACCCAAGGTTTGTAATTCTTTAACTAGTTCAATTGTATCTCCACACTCATGAGCTAAAAAATGGGTGGAAAGATAGGCAATAGATGATGTGCAATTTAAAGTGATAATGGATACTATGAGAGGATAATTAGGGATAACGAGAAAAATATGGTAATGACAACAAAGGAAATAGGAATATTGTATGGTGTACCCTGCAACTTAATAGGTTGAGTGCCCTCAGGAAATAAAGAAGGGATGGTTGTGAAAGTTCAACTTTATATAATTAAAATAGAATAAGAAACATTCATAAAGTTAAAAGATAAAATAATGAAAAATAAAACTAATTGGTTTAACAATTTGCATGTCAATGTATGTGAAGCTATTGTAGCCAAAGTAACTCAACAAATGTGAATATTCAAGAAGGAAGGCAACAAGAACTGTGATAGAAATGGAAAAAGTGTAACATGAAATATCTTTGTCCCATTGAAGTGTTCATGAATCATATCTGTGGTAGATGATTCCTCCTCCACTTTTGATAACACCTCAACCGAATGTTTAATAGTTTGCAGCAAGAAACAACTATTGGTATAGGTGATCAAAGCCATTTTGACCACAACAAGTTATATCATTTCTACAAGTGAACTACAGGAGGTGTCATTGGAACTCAGATAGAATGAAGTAATCGTGGAAGCAACTAAGTGTACTTGGACAATGATTAGCTCGTAGAAGTAATATAGAATATTATTTGTTTCTCTCTCTCTCTCTTACTTTTTTCTTTTTACTTTTTTTATAACTATAAGTGATCATGTTGGCAAGCTAGTTTTCAATCACCTACTATTTAGTGGCACTATGAAAATGGTTTTTACCTCTAAGAATTTATTCAACTACAATCTGCCAAAAACTAGTTTTCAAATTGTAGTTGTCTAAGAATGCCATAGGTTTTCATTGTTAGAATTTATTACATTTTTTGCTTTTTATTTTTTCATTTCTTTCATTTTTCTTTTCTTTTTATAAACTACATATAATGACTCAAAGAAAAAGAAACTCTCATGTCCATATGTTGAATTAATACCATCCAAAACCTGGACTTCCTTCTATAGCCCTTCAATGAAAGTCATTGTTGAAATTGGTTGCGTGTACAACATGAAATGATGACTAGCAACAAGAAATATAATCTTATCAAAATCCATCATGCACATCATTACTGCAGACAATCTCAATCTCATGCAACCAATGCCACTATGTATGGAAGTTGCCTTTAGAATCCTAGAATAGACATGGAAGCTTGCCAACATATTTCATCTAGGGAATGTTCCATCCTAATCTTTGGGGCATTAGAGAGGTCCACACACAATTCTAAAGTTGTATCAAAATTTGTAACTTCAAGTTGTGCAAATAAAAACTTCCTTGCCAAAGATAAGGTTATGTAGTGAAAGACCAATGGTAATCTCCCAACTTGTCTAGTATGCCCATACCACTTTAGGAAGGTAGTTGGCCTAATCCCTATGATGGAACGTGATGATTTGCATGTGTTCAAGCTCCTTTTTCATGACTTGGGTATGTGCATGGAAATGGGGGACCAAAAGGGGGTCAAAAGTGGCCACTTTTTTCTAAAATCAATAAAAACTAATCTTGGATGAGAAATTGAAGATAGCCATGCTCAAAATTAGAAGATGTGATAAGAAAAAGATTTGTAGTGCTCAGAATCTAGTTTATAAACTACTATTTTTTTCTAAAAATGGTGGAGATTAAGAGGTTCAAATAAGGGAAGCACACAGAGTGCTCTTGTTTTTGTCAAAAAATATAACATAGTGCCTAGTGTGCTCCCCCTTAAAATCTCAACTTTTTTTAAGTATTTGAAAAATTGCTTCAATGAAAAATTAGCTAACATCATGTAGTTTATGCCTGATTTTTCTATTAAGTTTTTAATAAATATATTTTTTTTTATGAATTTTCAAAGTGGACACATCCTGAAAAATGAAAAGTTGAGCGTGCTCCCCCCTAATTTTTTTGAAAACTAATCAAAAATAATTTAAAAAAATCAATGTGTATAGAATTGAGTCTAGAATCTAAAAATGTAATTTGTTTCAAATTTCGATAAATGTGTAAAGAATGACACCAAAAATACTAGACATAGGTTTTTTGCAAAAAAATAACACATTAGAAAAAGAAATTCAAGATGGAAACCTTAATGTTATCAGATTTTTGAAAAAAATGCATGGTTAGAAAGCTAATAAAAAACATGAATTCATCCTAGCATTTTTTCGTATTGACATTGAAAAACGCATAAACCTAATGGAGAGCACACTTGAGATTTGGTTAAATTTTCTAAGTTTTATTGAAAGCACGCCTTTGGAATCTATTTGGGTTGGATTCCCAAGGCAAATCCAACCCTTAGGGTTTGAATTTCCCAAAGCAGTAAAAAATGTGCTCACATTTTAAAGCAATTAAAATGCTTTGGATAATAAGTGTAGTGAATCCTCCAACTTCTTTTACTCTAGAGAAGGCTAGGGATATATACATGAAATAAACACATAAGTATAAGTGATATTTACATATGGACATTTACTTCCTTATACTTTAAGTTATATTTCATGTATATACTTTCAGGATATTTGAGAATGGATTTGAATCTCTAAGAGTTATAATGCAGATTCTAGGTTTTGGAGGATCCTATAATTTTTTAGAGCCAAATTTCAGTAATCAGTAGGATCCTATCATCTTGAAGTTGTCTACGGGTAGTTGTAACTATTCAAAAGAATCATCAAGCCTCTCCTTATAAATAGGAGGACCTATTCTTATGCAAGAGACCTGGCAAGGAATCCAAGCAAAATACTAAGTCAAGTTCAAGAAAGTGGCAGTCCTCTAAGCATTTTTTCAGGAGATTTTCAAGCTTGAAGACCAAGTACCTTATTTAGAGAAATCATGGAGAGAAATAAACCATCTCTCTCTCTCTCTCTCTCTCTCTCTCTCTCTCTCTCTCTCTCTCTATATATATATATATATATATATATATATATATATATATATATATATATATATCCCTCTCCCTCTCTATCTCTCCCTCACTCTCTAGGGAGATATATAAAGAGATAGAAAGAGAGAGAAAGAGATGGAGGGGGGAGGGAGAGAGACATATAGGGATAGTGAGAGAGAAATATAAAGAGATAGAGAGAGAGGGGCAAATAGATAGAGAGATGGGGAAGGAGACATATTATCACACCCCATTTTTAAACTAATGTATTTATTTTCATTATTTTCGAGGAGACAAATAGTTAGTTAGAGAAACTATTATGATTATAATAATGATGGGAAATGCATTTGTTTTATATTAATTTATATGTACAATAAATAATTGTTTATGATGTCATTATTGAACATGTGGTTAAAATGATGAAATAGACTAACTACCATCATGTAACTGAGGTGGATGCAAGAACAGTGTTGTTTTCCCTCTGATATGAGGAGAGAGAGTATCACCATGGAGAGGATGCTAGATTATGTGGATGTAATGATCCTTATGCCATCTGGAAACACATACACATATACTTAGTAGAGAGACCATGTTTATTCTTGTCAGCCATGTTGTCGCTAAGACGAAGGTTAAATCTTTTTCGTTGTTTGATAGAATCATGGTGTAAGCCTTTGGATGTCATATCGACATGTGTAAATCGACTAAACATGTTTAATCTTGTTGTCAAGATCTTAGTTGACTTGTGAGAATTATCTGTTGATAATTGTGCTTCAGATGAACACAATTAGTGTTCGAGAGTACACAATATCGACATCTTTTAGATAAGTGTATTATTTCTATCTACAAAGTTATTATTATTATTATTATTATTATTATTATTATTATCATAGTTATTATTGGAAATATTGTCATAAGTTAAATCTTGTTGGACTCTCTCTTTAATCCACCTTGGTGTACTCCCTAGATGCCTAGGGGAGTGGGAGAGGGAGTTGTCACTCCATACTCCCCACTTATCCCTACATGCTAAGCCTCGCAGGAGTGGTGGAGAGAATCTTGGGGTGATGCAATTATTATGTGCCCATGACTATTGTTGAGTGGGTTAAGTACGAAAAAGGAAAGGTCTTGTGTAGGTGAAGAGGGAAGAAGCTCAAGAGTTGGGAAGAACAAAGGATATACAGCAAGGTGATTGCAGTTCAGAACTTGGTTTGTTTTATCTTACAGATAAGTCTACTACAATTCGTATCCTATGATAGAGTTAGAATAGCAGTCTTGCTTTCGAACAGATCAGTTAGCATAGAAAGAGTAAATAAAATTATGTTAGTTTGTCGTATGGAAAATCATATTATCTCAGTGCAACTATGTATATGGATGTATATCCTCTAAAGAGGAATGTTGTCATTTGAATTATCTCACCATAACCTAGAAAGAGGAATAGTATGTATAACTTTGTTATTTGTTAAATCCTTATCGTATAGTTTATGCTTGGAAGTATTAAATAGTTTAACACCTCTAAGTAGGGAGTTTTATGCCCATGTCTTAGATATTTTATATCTTTTCTTGATATGTGAAGAAGGAATATCTTCACAGGTTAACCGCCAAGACTGTGCCTAAGATATTAAATGTACTTACTTGTATTACAACCTTACCTTGGTATTATAGAGGTCTCATTGTGTTATAGAGAGCTCATTGTGTTATACAGAGCTCACTATATTATAATATCGAGCTCACTATGTTATATTATTGAGATCAATGTGTTATATTAATCTTTTTGTATCATGCACGATAGGCCAATTGTATTGAATACTTGATAGGCCGACTGTGTTATTTATGCTCGGCCAACTGTGTTATTTATATTGGGCCGACTGTGTTATTTATACTTGGTTGACTGTGTTATTTATACTTGGCCGACTATATCATACATGATAAGCTGATTGTGTTATATTTTGTGCCTACAGTAATATATATAATAGATTAGTTGTGCCTTAAGTGTGATTGAGTGTGTTGAGGACACTTAGAGCCCAGTTATGTAAGGAATAAGTCAACAAGAAATGTTTGGTAGCTATTAAATAAAAACCAAGCTTGGTCATAGAAATTGAATTATGGGTCAAACAAAACTATGAGAGACCTAAGTGAAGGTCGTTGCTGTGAAATAAAGTACTCATTCCACAACAGTAGCTAATCATGAAGATATAGAGTGTTTTGAAAAGCTTAAAAAGAAGCTAATTTGGAGTCAAAGTCATTATGTAGGATCACTTGACATTAGACCATTATCTCCAAGTATATAAAGAAGAATGAGATATATCTAGAAGCTATTCTTGAGTTATTCTAAACTATGCATATTCTAATTTTATATAGGTATGATGTTTAACCCTATCTTAGGCTAAGACTAGCCACAAGATAGTCGAGAGATATACTCACTATGATAATGATAAGTCATAATATAGGATTAATTTATTATTATGATACCTCTTTGATATACATGAGGAAGTGTATTCAATTTGATGGTACATGAGATTGTAGTTTATCTTTGACAGACTATGATTCAAATGATTATATTCTTAGACTAGTAAGATAGATAGAGTCTTTAATCATAAAAACCCCATGGCTTAAATGTTAGAATCTTGCATGTATAGAAGAATAGAAAGGAGCATGAGAATAGGTTGTCAGGGCATTGAGTAGATGATAGGATGTCGTAGACCTGTGATAGCAAGGATGTAAAGAGGGACTCAATGTATGTTATATAGTCATCTAAGATCTCACCCTAGACTTGTCATTCTTGACTAGGAGATAAGGGTATATGTTCTTATAACTAATATGATATAAACAAGACCAAGAGAGTTGGTATGTATAAATAAATTAAATGATTAATAAGAATGTTGTCTCCAAGTCAAGAAAAGAGTGAGTGAACATATGACTATTTATATATATGAAATTTTGGCCAAAGTAATGCAAAATTCACTACTTGCATTGTTAGTTCACAGTGTACTAGATAGCTGAACAATCAGAATAGGTCATACATAGCTAGATCTAGACTAGAGTTGTAAACCAGATTATCATTAGCTAGGATAGATCACTAGTTCTCAGATGGCATATTGAATCAGTTGATTCTCATTATCTATTACCCTCATGAAGGGAAGGGCCACTTCTAGGAAGGAAGGTGAACAGGGGACCGCTGGTCTATGGTTGAAGGAAAAGCACTAGGGTGATGCTCTCTCTCTCCTACAGTTGACTGTCAAAGACTTGTGAACAAGAATATATTGCTTATTTTGTAAATGATATTGATAAAATTGTAAGTCATAAGAAAATGACCAATTGTCATATGTGCAATATGTTAGTCGCATGTGAAGCGACCTTCTTTTGAAATATGTATAATGTACTTGGATATTGCAAATGTAATATATATGATTATGGATACTTCTCTTTATTTATTAAAAAAATGTGAATATTTGCTTAATTATGTTTTAGTTTATCTAATATTCCAGTTGGGATGTTACACATATAGAGATAGTGAGAGAGAAATATAAAGAGATATAAGGAGAGGGAGATATAGAGAGAGATAGAGAACAAGAGAGAGAGAGATAGAAAGAGGGGGAGAGAGATAGAGAGGGAGGGAGAGATATAAATATATATATATATATAGAGAGAGAGAGAGAGAGAGAAAATCATGGCTTATTTCTCTCCATGATTTTCTTTGAAGAAGGTGACCTGGTCTTCAACCTTGAAAATCTCTTGAAAAAATGCAATCATAGAAACATTAGAACAAGGCAAGAGCTAACACATGGGTAGGCACTACAACTTGCACAGAAGGAGATCTTATCCAAGAATATGGCAAGCACATCACGGATAGAGATGGAGAGGTTCACTTGCACTAACTTTGAATTATGGAAGCTCAAGATAGAGGATATGCTTGTAGATAGAGATCTATGGGTTGTTATATCTAGATCCAAATCCACTGCAATGTCACAAGCTAACTAGGATCTATTGGACAAAAAAATAAAAAGGCCTCATTAGGCTCTGCTTGGTGGATTCCATTTTGTTGAATGTACATGAAGAAGCCACTACACAATCTCTTTGAAAGAAGTTGGGGGACTTCTACCAGGCTAAATCCCTAGTTAACAAACTTTTCCTAATAAAGAAGTTGTACACCTTGATAATGGATGATGGTCACTCTATGACCAAGCATTTGAACGTGTTCAATATGATTGTGACCCAGTTGCAATCTATTGGACTAAAAATTGAAGAGGTTAGTTGTATGACACCTCTATATTCTTTGTCAAACTCATGGGATCACTTGGTGATGGAAATAGGGATCACTACCTCAAAACTCAAAATGGATGGCGTGGCTTTTTACTTTACTCTCAAAGGAGATGTAGTAGAAAGCTTCTAAATCTATTAAGGATGCCCTAGCTATTCATGGAAGACTAGCGAAAAAGGACAAGAAGGAAAAATAGTCTAGATCCAAATCATATGGGAGACCCAAATCTTGTGGAAAGTCCAAAGCTAAGCATTGGAACTATGCAAGGAGATAGTACTTCCATATAGACTACAAAGAGGAAAAATAGAAAAAGAAAAATGATTCAGATGATGAGTTTGAAAAGTCTTATCAAGATGACATAGATGTCTTTGTTGTGGCCTTGGAAACTCATGCATCAAAAGGTGCATGTTGATAGACTCTAGAGATTCCTTTCACATGACCTCCCATCAGAGGCAGTTTTCAAATTATGAAGAACATAATGGTAGGAAAGTATACCTTGATAATTATTCTCATTTGAACATAGTTAGTTGTGGTAGAGTTCGGATTTGATTCCTTGATGGATGATTGAAGGTGATCAATGGTGTGTTGCACATCTTTGGCTTGGCACAAAACTTGTCAATTAAAAACGTAATTATTGGAGTGTGTAAGTTGTTTTCCCTAGTGGAGGGTGTAAGATGGTGCAAGGAGTTATGTTGCTCACTAAGGGTGTTTATGTGGGCACTCTATTTCAACTAAATACATGCATTGTCTACTACAATAGTTTTATTGTCCCTGTAATGATGAGATTTGTAGAATATACACCTTCACCATGAGAACTAGTAGCAAAGAGGAGCATTATGTTTACTTCCAATGGTTGTGTTTTCTAGATACCTAAGCAAGATCTCGCTTTAGAGAGTATGTTACCTACAAAGAAAACAATGCTATGGCACTAGAGAATGGACCATATAAGTGAGAAGGGTATAAAGACCTTATAAAATAAAAATCTTGTTGAGGATATAAATGATTGTACTTTTGAATTTGATTTTTGTGAACATTGTGTATATGGAAAACAATACCACGTTAAGTTTTATTCTAGTTTTCAAAAATCTTCCAAGATGTTAGATTTAATTTATTCATATGTATTTGATCATGTTAATGTTGTTGAAAATGAAGGTAGAATTGCTGCTATAAACTTTAAAATTATGTGTCTACAAAGCTGAAAATGAGATTAATTTGTAACAATTAATGTGTAAGTGATTTTGCACTTTCAATCCAACGTAGAAGAGAAGAGAATAGCTTTCAAGAAGAAGACAAGTATTTACATGGAGAAACCCTAAGGGAAAAAACTCCACACTCAAAGATGTTTCCTTCTTGTATTAAATCTCTTTGGAAAAGATTGCATTCAATATTGAAATTCCTCTAAGTCCTTGATGCACTTCAAAAAAACTTCTTGCTTTTTTTTCCTCTAATTCTTTTTCACAATTCAACTCTCTGAAAAATGTATGGGGCTTTTTAATTAATACAAAAGCTTATTAATTCAAAATATTCTTAATTGGAAAGCTTGAAACTCAAATTACAATCAATTGTAATTGATAACATGAGAACAAATCCTCATGCAAAAACCTTGAGCACTCCAAATAGAGAAGACTGAAGTCAAACAAAATCAAGCCTTCTGTTAACTACCTGTCCTGGATGTGGGTGCCCAAGTTTGCCCAAGTAAACTTAGCCAACATCAAATACATTTCCAAATAAAAGCAACAACAGAAAGTCCCAAGATTGGGCGTCCAAGTTTGCCCAATCTCTTTCTGTTAATTGAAGTGATCAACACACACCAATCTCATGCAAACAACCTGTGAGATTGATGTCCCCAAAGTTATTCTGAATTACCTTGTTCTGTACATGCAAGTGACATGCAAACACTTGATTCAACATGCAACTGATACCCATTATATGAAACACTAAGATGTACCATCCTACAAGTTTCTAAAGTTGGAGTGTTCTACAAGCAACCTCTCAAAATTGACATGCAAGATCATATAACTGACATGCAACAACATGCAAGTGCATGCAAGTCCATAGGAGCAACATGCAACAACATGCAAGCACATGCAAGTGACATGCAACAACATGCAAGCACATGCAACAACATGCAAGCACATAGAACCAACATGCAACAACATGCAAGCACATGCAACAACATGCAAGCACATAGAACCAACATGCAACAACATGCAAGCACATGCAAGTAACAAGCAACAACATGCAAGCACATGCAATTACCATGCAACAACATGCAAGTGCATGCAAGTAACATGCAACAACATGCAAGTGACATGCAAAAACATGCAAGTCTGTGTAAACTTTTATGAACTCATGCAAGTGATATTCTAATTCATGCATCTCTAACACTTTAGTTAACTCCAACATTATATCTATGCAAGGTGTCTCAACAAAATCCACTCATGTATATAAAAAGCAAACTCCAAGTCTACATATAAGACACCACCAAAAGAGGGTGCCCAAGTTTAACTCCCACTCCCTAGGAGTTATCAAACTCTCAAAATAGACTTAAGAGTTGTCAACAAAGTCTTCTTGGCCCCCACCCCAAAAGTGGTTGCCCAAGTTTGACCCTATCAATTAGGAATTAATTACAATAAACCAAGTGATATAATTAATCAATAATTAATCTCTCAAAGTCCTTATGTGTTGGGGAACACATTCCAAGAACTTTGAAGACACATGAATTGTTTAGGATTGCAAGTTAATGGCAACTTATCCCAACATTCTCCCACTTGACATTACAAATTGCAATTACTCTAAATGATATAATCAAACTTTAAATCAAGTACAATGATCAAGGCTAATGGCCTTCCTGTACCAAGAGAACATGTCTATAGTAACCAGCTTCATAAGATAATCTGTAGCATTAACCAAAGTGTCAACTTTTTCAATCAAAACCTTACCATTCTCAACCATTTTTGGCACAAAGTAACAGAAAAAGCATGCAAGTAACATGCAACAACATGAAAGTGCATGCAGGTAACATGCAACAACATGCAGAAACATGCAAGTCTATGTAAGCTTTTATGAACTCATGCAAGCAATATTCCAATTCATGCATCTCTAACACTTTAGTTAACTCCAACATTATATCCATGCAAGGTGTCTCAACAAAATCCACTCATGTATATAAAAAACCAAACTCCAAGTCTACATATAAGACACCACCAAAAGAAGGTGCCCAAGTTTAATTCCCACTCACTAGGAGTTATCAAACTCTCAAAATAGACTTAAGAATTGTCAACAAAGTCTTCATGGCCCCCACCCCAAAAGTGGGTGCCCAAGTTTGACCCTATCAATTAGGAATTAATTACAATAAGCCAAGTGATATAATTAATTAATAATTAATCTCTCAAAGTCCTTATGTGTTGGGAACACATTCCAAGAACTTTGGAGACATATGAATTGTTTAGGATTGCAAGTTAATGGCAACTTATCCCAACATTCTCTCACTTGACATTACACATTGCAATTACTCCAAATAATATAATCAAACTTTAAATCAAGTACAGTGATCAAGGCCAATCGCCTTCCTGCACCAAGAGAACATATCTGTAGTAACTGGCTTCGTAAGATAATCTGTAGCATTAACCAAAGAGTCAACTTTTTCAATCAAAACCTTACCATTCTCAACCATTTCTCACACAAAGTGATACTAAACATCAACATGCTTAGTACGAGCATGATACATAGGATTTTTGGCTAAACAAATAGCACTCTAACTATCACACTTAAGTCTTACTGTCATGCAATCAAAACCAATACCTATTCCAAGTCTCTGTAACCAAACTGCCTCTTTGGAGACATGTGTAGCAGCCATATACTCTTCTTCTATAGTGGACAAAGCAACCATGTGTTGCCTCTTACTCATCCAACTTACCACGGCTCCAAACAAAGTAAAAATGTAGCCACTTGTGGACCTTTGACTATCCAAGTCACCTGCTCAATCTGAGTCAACAAAACCATGTATGTTCAATGACTTATCCACATTATCAGTACCATGATAAACCAAACAATAATCAAAAGTTTCTCACAAATATCTAAACACCCTCTTAACATAAGTCCAATGTTCTTTACCAGGGTTAGACATAAACCTGCTTAAAACTCCCACTGCTTGTACAATATCTGGTCTAGTGCAAACCATTGCATACATTAAACTACCAACAGCACTAGCGTAAGGAAAATTAGACATCTCTTCAAAATCATCATCAGAAGTAGGACACATGTCTAATTTCAACTTAGTACCAACCAGAAAATGAATGCTAACTGGTTTACATTCATGCATATTAAATCTTTACAAAATTGTATCAACATACTTACTCTGACTTAACCATAGTTTTCTGTGAACATGATCACTTTTTATCTCCATTCCAATAATGTATTTTGCAGCCCCGAAGTCCATATCAAAAGATTTAGAAAGCCAGGTTTTCATCTCTCTAATCATTACCTTGTTGTTTCCAATAAACAACATGTCATCAACATACAAGACAATAATTAGAACCTGATCATCAATAATCTTAAGATAAACACAATGATATTCTTTGCTTCTAACAAAACCAACTTTCAATGCAAAAGCATCAAACTTATGATACCACATTCTAGGTGACTGTTTCAAACCATACAAAGATTTTTTTAATTTGCAAACCAAGTCTTCTTTTCCTTTAACAACAAAACCATCAGGTTGCCTCATATAAATCTCCTCTTCAAGATCCCCATGCAAGAAAGAAGTTTTAACATTCATTTGCTCTATGTCAAAATCATAAGCAAAAGCAATAGACAAAAGGAATCTAATAGAAGTTAATTTAACAACTGGAAAGAAATTTTTATTAAAATCAACACCCTCTCTCTGAGAGTAGCCCTTGGGTACCAATCTAGCCTTGTACCTTTCTAGATTACCATCTGCACAAATTTTCTTTTTATACGTGCCCACTTACAACCAATGGGCTTTCTTCCTTTGGACAAATTTACAAGATCCCAAGTGTCACAAGTATCCAAAGAATTCAATCCCTCATGCATAGCTTGTAACCAAGACTCACTATCTTCTGAAGATAGAGCCTCCCTGTAAGATCTAGGTTCATCATCAGTACTCAGTAAAGCAAATACACAACAAAAATCTAGAGGGCTATACCTGTTAATTGGATTTTATTGCCTTGTGGATCTTCTCAAATTAGGAGTAAGAAGTTCTACTTGTTCTTCTGTATGCTCATCCTACACATCATTATCTGAACTCTTTGAACTCTCGTCTTCTTCTCCATTTTTAGATCCGTCTAATTGTTCTTCAACATGTGCATCTTCTTGCTTTTTTGTATGTGTTTCAAAGTGCACTGTTTTTCCTTTTTCTTGTTCCTTCAATTGTTCTTCATCTACATAAGCTCTAAACTCTCTAAAAATAACATCTCTTGATAAAATCATTTTTCGGGTTAGAGGGTTCTAGAGTTTGTAACCTTTTACATTCTCACCATAACCTACAAAGATGCATTTTAGAGCTTTTGGGTCCAGTTTAATTCACTTTTTTTTAGGCACATGAACAAAATCCTCACAACCAAATATCCTTAAATATGAAACAGAAGGTTTTATTTTTAACCACAAATGTTTCATAAGGAGTTTTATCTTCAAGAGTTGAGCAAGGAGATCTATTAATTAATAACAGGAAGTACTTATATCCTCAGGCCAAAAACACTGATCTAGCTTAGCACTACTCAACATGCTCCTAGCTCTTTCCATTAAGGTTCGGTTCATTCTTTCTGCTACCCCATTTTGTTGGGGAGTATAAGGTGTTGTATTTTGTCTCATAATACTTGCATGCTTACAAAAATTCATCAAATTCCTTAGAACAATATTCACCACCATTATCTGATCTAAACACCCTTATTTTATAATTTGTTTGCTTCTCAACTAAGGCTTTAAATTCTTTAAACTTAGTGAAAACTTTAGATTTTGCATTCATAAAATAAATCCAAGTGTATCTTAATGCATCATCAATGAATGTGACATAATATCAAGATTTTGCAAAAGAGTCAACATCCATTTGTCCAAAAACATATGAATGTATAATCTCGAATAAACTCTTTGCATTATTTGTTCCACTAGGAAATGATGATCTACTTTGTTTTCCAAACACACAATGCTCACAGAAATCATTTTTGCCAATAGAATAATATGAAATACCGTCAACCAATTTTTTATTAATAATGACTTCCTAAGACCTTTTTCACTAATGTGACTCAATCTTTGGTGCCACAACATACATGTATTTTCAGTGTCTGTTACATTGGCTGAATTATTCAAAGTAGATGCATTTAATCTAAACAAGGTTCCCATCTGAGATCCTTTAGCAACCACCCAATTCCCTCTTACCAACCTACAATCAAACTTATCAAATGTCACATGCATTCCAAAATCATTTAACTTTGATATAGAAATTAAGTTTCTTGCAAGTCCTGGAATATGCAAAACATCATGAAAGGTTTTAATCCTTCCATCATTGAAATACAACTTTACATTTCCTTTGCCAATTATCTGTTTTGTACTATTGTCACCAAGGAAAACTTCCCCTCCATCATATGCTGAATATTTTGAGAACTACTCCTTTTTGGGAGTCATATGATAAGAGCAACCTGAATCAATAAGACAAGCATCATTACTTATAGTGTTAGCTGAAATAATTAATGCATCATTGTCACCATCATCGGAGGATTTTTGTGTGGAAGAATCAGGACTCTTTTTCTTGTTCTTATAGTCCTTCACATGTCCCTGTTTCCCATAGTTCCAACATTTTACTTTGCTCTTACTAGAGGTTTTAGAATGTCCTTTAGACTTACCCTTTTTCTTATCTCCTTTGGGTGTCTTTTCCTTAGTTCTACCCCTTACATGTAAAGCATCTTGGGATCCACCATTTTTGGACTTTCTTCTCATTTCTTCTAAAAGAAGAGTAACAATGATATTATCCATCTTTGGATCTACACCACTACCACTGATAGTAACAATTAGATTTTCTCTAGATTCTGGTAAAGAACATAGTAATAAGATGCATTTATCTTCATCTTCTAGCTTAACATCTACATATGCAAGTTGACTTAAAATCATTTAATTAAAAGCATTCAAATGATTTGCAACAGAATCTCCATTTTTCATCTTTAAAGAATACAACTATCTTTTGAGGTATAACTTGTTTGTTAAACTTTTGGTTTGATAAATATCACCTATCCTCTTCCATAGCTTATATGCAGTAGCTTTAGTAGAAACATTCAAGAGGATGACATCTGCAAGGCACAACCTTATGGTTCCTCATGTTTTTTTATCAAATTTTAATCATTCTTCATCAGGCATAGTTGTAGGTGGTTTCTTCTCATTTGAACCATTGTTCTCTTTCTTCTAAGAGATCTTCCATTTTCAATTTCCACATCTCATAGCTAGATCCATTGAACTTCTCAATATCCATATGAGAGGTAGAACCCATTGTATACAATCTTCTTCACAAATCTGCAAAACCCACAAAACAAAGCTCCCACTACAACTAAAAAACCTTCAACACTTTAAGAGAAAAGCATCCCTCACTCAATAGAATCGTTAGCTCTAATACCAAATGTTGAAAATGAAGGTAGAACTATTGCTATAAACTTTAAAATTATGTGCCTGCAAAGCTGAAAATAAGATTAATCTATAACAATAAATGTGTAAGTGATTTTGCACTTTCAATCCAATGTAGAAGAGAAGAGAATAGAAAAGAATAGCTTGCAAGAAGAAGACAAGTATTTATGTGGAGAAACCCCTAAGGGAAAAAACTCCACACTCAAAGATGTTTCCTGCTTGTATTAAATCTCTTTGGAAAAGATTACATTCAATACTGAAATTCTTCTAAGTCCTTGATGCACTTCAAAAAAAATCTTGCTTTTTTTTCTTCTAAGTCTTTTCAAAAAACTTCTCGCTTTTTTCTTCTAAGTCTTTTTCACAATTCAACTCTCTAGAAAATGTATGGGGATTTTTAGTTAATACAAAAGTTTCTTAATTGGAAAACTTGAAACTCAAATTACATTCAATTATAATTGATAACATGAGAACAAATCCTCATGCAAAAACCAAGCACTCCAAATAGAGAAGACTAAAGTCAAACAAACTCAAGCCTGCTATTAACTACATGTCCTAGATGTGGGCGCCTAAGTTTGCCCAAGTAAACTTAGCCAACATCAAATACATTTCCAAATAAAAGAAACAACAGAAAGTCCCAAGATTGGGCGTCCAAGTTTTCTCAATCTCTTTATGTTAACTGAAGTGAATAACACACACCAATCTCATGCAAAAAATATGCAAAATTGATGTCCCCAAAGTTATTCTAAATTACCTTGTTCTGTACATGTGCAAGTGACATGCAAACACCTGATTCAACATGGAACTGATACCCATTATCTGAAACATTAAGATGTATCATCCTACAAGTTTCTAGAGTTGGAGTGTTCTATAAGCAACCTCTCAAAATTGACATGCAAAAAAATACAAGATCATATAACGTACATGCAAGTCCATAGTAGAAACATGCAACAACATGCAAGCACATGCAAGTGACATGCAAGCACATGCAAATAACATGCAACAACATGCAAGTACATGCAAGTAACATGCAAAAACATGCAAGTCCATGCAATCTTTTATGAACTTGTGCAAACAATATTCCAATTCATGCATCTCTAACACTTTAGTTAACTTTAACATTATATGCATGCAAGGTGTCTCAACAAAATCCACTCATGTACATAAAAAAGAAAACTTCAAGTCTAAATATAAGACACCACCAAAAGAGGGCACCCAAGTTTAACTCCCACTCACTAGAAGTTGTCAAACTCTCAAAAGAGACTTAGGAGTTGTCAACAAAGTCTTCATGGCCCCCACCCCAAAAGTGGACACCCAAGTTTGACCCTATCAATTAGGAATTAATTACAATAAGCCAAGTGATATAATTAATCAATAATTAATCTCTCAAAGTCCTTATGTGTTGGGGAACACATCCCAAGAATTTTGGAGACACATGAATTGGTTAGGATTGCAAGTTAATGGCAACTTATCCCAACAAATGTTCCTTCAATTTCCAAGTCTTTGTAATATGTATTTTTTATAAATGATTATTCTAAAAGGACATGAATGTATTTCCTTAGGAGTAAATCTAAAGTCTTTAGTGGGTTTAAAGAGGTTAGGGTTCTTTTGGAAAATTAGACTAGTAAGAAGATTAAAGTTTTGAGGACTGACAATAGCAGTGAGTTTTGTTCTACTAATTTTGATAGATTATGTAAAGAGCATCCGATTGAGACATAAAACAAATCCATATACCCCTCATCAAAATGGAGTTGCAAAAAGAGTGAAAAGGACATTAATGGAGAAGGTTAGGAGTATTCTTAGTGGAGATGACTTGGAACAAAAAATTATGGGCAAAAGCAGTTGATACAACTTGTTATCTAATTAACAGGTCTCCTACATCAACTCTTATTGATAAGACTCATGTGGATGCATGGATGAGCAAAAATCCCTCATTACAACATCTTAGAGTTTTTTGGTTGCGAGGCATATGCACATGTGCCTAGGGAGAAGCAATCAAAGTTAGAGAAAATGGTAGTAAAATGTATATTCATTGGCTATGGTGTTTGTGTGAAAGGGTACAAGCTTTAGGACCCTATGGTTGAGAGTTTTATACAATAGAAGTGTTTTTATCCTTTTTTGTTCATTTTTGTGTGTTTTTTGTATTGTTTTCTTGACTTATGGTTTTAGTGCCCATGGTATTGTAAAACTACCTTTCTAATATGTCTATTAATATTCGCACATGCGTTAGGGGTTGATATAGTGAGTTTTATATGTATTTTCATGCTATCAAAATTGCTCCAGATCTTTTGTTGGTGATACTTCTATAAATGCTTAGACTCTGCAAGTGTATTGTAACCATTGAATACTAGATATAAATTGATTTACTTTAGAGTAGGGTTTTTCTTCCAAAAGGGTTTTCCCCACATAAATCGTTGTGTTATGATATATTATTTTTTGTGTTTGTCCTTGTAAGTATATGATCAATTTAATTTTTTCACATACCTCATCTCATAGATTAGTGTAGGAAGCATATTTCGCACCTTTGCTTCCTTTCATGAGCCCATTGTCTAAAAGGGAGCATTTTTTAAATTTAAAAAATGAATAAAAAATAAGGAGTAGAAATGTATTGGGGGAGGACGCAATAAAGGCCAAGGTGAACACCTACCCAATATAAAAGTGATCAAGGGAATGGTGGCCTCACCACTACCTTAAATAAAAGTAGAGAGGCAAAGGGGGGACCTACCACACTTGCTATATAGCATTATTTAGACAAATAATGTATAACATTATTTAAACAATCATAAAGTTATGTGGTTAAGTAGTCATATGTAACTAACATTTACTACTTCTATGTTAGGCTTTAAAAACATAACCACATCTAAATTGCATCACCATATACACAATGACACCCATATCCTCCCACTACATTCTATAAGATTTGAATCCCAACAAACCTTTTTTTTAATCAAAGATGTATATAAAAGAATTAACTTCAAGCATTATGATATCTAAGGATGCATTTAGATATGAAAATAGTGTACTGTGATAACAGTAGCTATTTTTTACTTAACATTATTCACGTGGACTTAGAAAAGGCAATCATATATAGATTGCGTCACCATTCATTCCATTTTTGAGGTTACGAAATGTAACGTATTAGGATGTTGAGAGAACTCTAATAATAAAAGGTAAATGCATCCTTTTAGGTCGATGCCAAGGCTTAGGTGGATTGGTAATATGCAACTAACATTTCTATGATGGTGGACTAAAATGGCAACAATGTGCTTATATCCTCCTTAAGAGAACCTCCAATAAAACCCATTTTTATCAAAGATACCACAAGCATTATGATATATTAGGATGATTTGTTCAAAGAAGAAAATGGCCTATAAGGCTACTTAGACAATCCTCACATGTGATACGTCGTGAACTAGTCATATGTAGCCAAAATTATTCCTTCAATGATGGATTAAGAAAAGATAATCACATCATCACTGTCTATACAATGACACTCTCATATCCTCGCACTACAGTCAATGGGATTCAAACACATATCACTTTGTTCACATAGTGTGAAGGCTCTATAAAGTTGAGCTATGAAGCAATAGTTTATCCTTTGTCTATATAACAAAGTTAAATAAAACAAAAACCATAGTTGCCACAGTATGTGTCTCCCACCTCTTAGAACACATTCTAAAGATGAGTACGTGTCTCCTATTTTGGATACTTGAGTGGGTACTGTTGGATTTAGGACAAACAACTGAGAGGTGGGGTGAATCAGTTGTTACCAAAATCTATTACTTTAAGTCTTCTTATATTTCAATAGCATATCAAAGATTAATTAAGGAAGCATAATGCAATAATTCAAGAGCATAAACAAATTCAACAATTATAACACCAAGATTTTGACGTGGAAAACTCGATTAAGGGAAAAACTACGGGGTGATTAACCTAAGATTGTATTCTATGTTAGAAGAATAAAGATGAATAAGATGGCACCTGCCAATTAGGGCTTACAACCTGAGCACACTGCTCATGAGAGGCCCACTACCTACAGGAGACACATTGTCTACAGAATAATATGAATATTACATACTTGAACTGGAGATCAGCATCTTCACTATGCTTGAGTCAATTCCATTTAAACCCAACACCTCTGCTCTGCCTTTCTTTTCTTTTTCCTTACCAACTTCTCATCGCTACAAGGATACTTTTAAATGACTTCACAATTCTTATTTATACAAGACATTGACTTTGGAATGATCATCAAAGTCGGCATAACATACACTTATTTTATTACAAAGCAAATACAAAAATACAACTTGACTTATTACAAAAGCTTCATGTGCACTACTACACTATCGGCTACCCATAGCTAGGACTTCAATCTTCTTTGTGGAACACGCCAGGCTTTGCAAAACATCTTCAAGATCATCCGCAATATGTGCAAGACATCCGATCAACCAAGATTAGGAAGAACACCATCACTGGAAGGTAAATCTTCAATTACGAGCTCTATCTTCAATGTGGACCGCCAACACAAACTAGACACAATCTAGAGTCCCCCACAAGCTTGCTTGAATCACCAAGAACATCCGCACCACTTCTGCTTACTGTAATCATTCGCATCTTTATCTGGAACCTCAAGAACATAGTCAGTCATTACTGTCACATAAGAAGGATTGCTTGTGGACCTCTAAACCATGAACCAATTGAGTTTTCTATTCACATTGGCTTCCCAAACATGCCACCAGATCCGCAAAATAAGATATTGCATTTCTAGATCTCACCGGACCTATTTGTGTCACTCTGTAACCTCTGAACAGTTGCCAAAATGGTATTATTCTCATGGCCATAACTCCTCCAAATTTTCATGCGGGTCTCTTAAATCTTGACTGGATCATCTTTAGACACAAAGCTACAAACCCTTTGATGCGCATTCTCTGATCTTCATCTATCTGGGATATTCACTTCATAGAGCTTCACTGTTTACACTAATTTTTCTCTGTTTCTGATAGGACTAATTTTCTCAATATCCTCAGCATACAACTCATCCAATCCTTGACATTAATGTAACAGGAGTATGTTGACATCAATGACAACACCAGTTAGGCCCATACTTGCAATGGGTACATCTCCCTTCGCAAGAGACTTATGGTCATATCTCCTATGTGTCTCCAAGTACCCTGCATCAATAAAAAAGGTGTCTCCACTTTTTTTACCTTTCATTTTTTCTATCATTTTCACACGAGCTTAGTGAATTCTTACTCCTACGGACTTCAAACCTCACTACTAGTGTCTAATATAGTAATATATATAGTAATCTATATTAAATTGTTACAAGTAAACTACAAGTTATATATATAGCTATAGACAGTAATATTAATATAACAGTAATATATTATTAAATTATATTAAAAAATAAATGGAGTCTCCAGGTACCCTATCTAAGATACAAGTAATATATATATATATATATATATATATATATATATATATATATATAAAAGTATGAAAAAAGGTGAATGTGTAAAGTCTGAATAAACCACTTACTAAAATTATTAACACAAAAGCAAAACTCAATCTATAAAGAGTCAATGAATCTTTCTATTAATAGGGTTATCCATAAATAGGTAATCTTTCACAATTTTTCAAGTGAGTACGTTACAGAGAATTACAATTACATACTTTGGCTAAACAAGTCATACAAGTGATCAATACAATGATATATCCATCATATTAATTACATAATGAAAATTAATTATATAATCCCTCTTCAGCCACCATAACCCATTGGTCTTCCGCAAGCCGAAGGTCAAGAGCATGGTTAAGGTGTTTTTTCCACCTAACCACGAAGCACTACACTTCCCTGAAATTCTTCCTAACTCGAAGAATACCTGACCCTGCATGAGGCGCCTAGCAACCTGGAACAAATGGGCAGGAGGGAAACTCTTGATGCATGCCCAATGCCTATATGCACTCTAAACTAGAATGAACATATTTCTTGCAAACAGGATGTGGCAGAGAACAATAAATAATAACTAGGCATTCATTATCCATCTATTTCAATGGTACAATATAGCTTTGGCCAAAGTAATAAATATAAATTAGTAAAACTTGAAAAAGAAGTCTACCATCTCTGTTAGTCCACATTCAGCATCTTGTCCCAGAATGAGTACATAAGGAAAACAACTAACTTTATTGCAAGATGATACAGACATTTGTCTATTACAAAGAACTATAACAATTGATTTCATTCTTCTCCATTTATGACAATAAGATTGATTTCATTCTTCTCCAAGAAGTAAAAATGTCTGAGGAAAATTTTAGAAAAATGGCCAACAATATCTGGCCTATGGCCAATGTCATCATCAACCCCTCGACAGGGGCCTCTGGGGGGCTTGTCACCATGTGGAATAAGTACAATGCTTCAAGAAGCTATTGCTCACATAGTAAGAATAGTCTAGAAATCAACTGCAAGATGAATAACAAAACCTGGAAGATGCTCAACATTTATGCCCCCAACACTAAAAATGCCAGGAAGGAACTTTGGGAAGGGCTGAGCTCCAAAATCAATGAGGATAGAAGAACTCTGTGGATAGTTGGGGGAGACTTCAACACCCCTCTTTACCCCTCGACAAAATTTGGGGGCAATATGGACTATTCCGACAGTATGGTGGACCTGACAGATTTCCTGAGTCAAACTGGGCTTATGGACCTAGAAGTCAACAATCAACGATATTCTTGGACTAACAGAAGATGGGGTGACCAGTTGATCCAGGTAAAGTTGGATAGAATGTTGGTTTCTTCTAACTAGGATATGATTCAGTATGCTAGCTTGTCTTCTCTACCTTGCACCATTTCCGTTCACAATGCCCTTCTCCTAGACTAGACTGAGAATTGCCATAAGGGCCCCTTCCCGTTCAGGTATGAAATAATGTGGGCCTCCCACCCAGATTTTAAAAACTGCATTGTTGATTGGTGGAAAGTCCTAGTTCATGGATCTCCTATGTTCAAGCTCACCCAAAAACTGATACATGTCAAAAATAAAGTCAAAGGCTGGAATAAATTTTGTTTTGGAAATGTAATGAACACCAAGAAACACCTCTCGGATTGTCTCTTGGACGTTCAAGAAAAGATGGCCAAAGGAGATGGGAGTGAGAGTACTTATAAAGTTGAAGAGGATTTAGTTAAAAACCTAAAGGACATAATCAATAAGGAAGATATTTTTTGGAAACAAAAGTCTAGGGTTCAATGGCTAAAAGAGGGAGATAGGAACACAGCCTTCTTCCATCAATCGGCCATGAAACATAGAAAGAGAAATAGTATCACCAAACTTCTGAATGAGAAGAACAGAGAGGTGGAGGATGATAGGGAACTTGGTAGACTGGCCTCCAATTACTTTAGAAACTTCCTGGCTGAGCAAAATAACAAAACTGACAATGTTAAGGAAAACATTCTTCTAAATTATATTCTTCCTATCCTATCTGAGGAAAACAACAAAGGCCTGTTGAAGCCTATAACAGAAGAGGAAGTCAGGGCGGTAGTGTTCTCGATGGGGGATTTCAAAGCGCCAGGGCTGGACAGGTTCCCTCCTACTTTTTTCTAAGAATTATGGGATATTGCGAGCTATGATGTTACGAATGTTGTTAAAGACTTCTTCAGGACGGGCAAGTTCCTCAGGCAAATCAATGCCACATTCATTGCGTTGATTCCCAAGAAAAACAACATGGAAGTCATGGCTGACTTCTGCCCCATTAGTTTGTGCAACACCATTTATAAAATCATTACCAAAATGTTGGTCCTCAGAATCCAACCACTTCTGGACAACCTTATCTTAGATAGCCAAAAAGGCTTTGTCCCAAGGAGACAAATTCTGGATGCGGCTATCTCGACTCATGAGATCATACACTCAATGGATAAAAGCTATAATCCGAGTATGGCCCTTAAGTTGGACATATCAAAAGCCTATGACAGAGTCTCTTGGGACTTCCTATTCAAAGTTCTTAGCAAGTTGGGTTTCAATGACAAAATGCTCAAACTGATAACAGAGTGTGTCACCACTATTAAGTATTCGGTGTTGGTTAATGGCACGCCGCAGGGGTTTTTTTAAGCTGGTAGGGTTTTAAGAGAAGGGGACCCATATCCCCTTACCTATTCATTATGATGGTCGAGGTCTTGGGAAGAAATATTTTGTCCCACCTAGACAATCTCTCCCTCTCTGGTGTCAAAGCGGCGTCCTCCCTAAGACCGTCAGCTGTCCAACCATTGTTGAAGATACCATGTTGTTCGAGGCAACATCGGTGGTGGAGGCCACAAGATGGAAGAATTTGCTCAACATGTATGTGGAGGTGTCTGGTCAATGCATCAATTATGAAAAGAGTAATGTGTTTTTCTTTAACACTAAGATAGACCTGCAAGTGAAGGTTAGAAATATTCTTTAATGCAATTAGGTGGCACTCCCGGCCACCTACATGGGTCTGCCTCTTACGGTCAAAGATGTGACTCTGACTTTTTGGAATACGGTTTTGGAGCGTATCCATAAGAAAATGGAGGGTTGGAAAGGTAAACTTCTAAGCTAAGTGAGTAAGCATCAACTCCTGAAGGCTTCCTTACAAGGCATCCCCACCTATTACCTTTCTCTATTTAAAATTCCCAGATATATGGCAGGAAAAATTAGAAAGGATCCAGAGAACCTTCCTATGGACGGGAGTTGAGGAAAAGAAGAGGATTTCGCTGGTGGGATGGGATAGAGTCTGTCAGCCCAAGGTGAATGGGGGTCTGGGAATCAACAAAATTTAGGGAATGAACAAAGCCTTACTAAATGTGAGGCCTACTTTTTACACTACTGTTCACGAGACTATTTGCAGTGCTATTGTTATTATTTTTATATTGAGAGACTATTGATCCTGGAATCTTGTTTGTTTATCCTAATTGATTTTAAGGAATAATTGTGCAATGATAATTAGATGTTGCTTTTAAGAAAATGATGAATGGTTAATATTGGAAATGGAGCTTTAATGTGATTTCAAGATGTTATATATGTATGCATGTATTTAAATTGCTTCGGCTATGATATCTCTATGTGTTATTGACTTCGAGTTTGAGTGTGCAGGTATTGCTAACGAAACCACATATACAGGAGATCATCCCATACCTATGTTGTATCCCTTGTGAGCCGATCTATTTCCATGAGGAACTAAGATCAACCTCGTGTTTTGGAAAACTATTGTAATGTTGTAATGTGTTAATGTTGCATGAGGTCAAGGGAATAAGGGCTATCTTCTGATTTACTTTTATTATGATAAGTGTTGTAAGAAATGTTGTTTTAAATCTTGTTTAAACTTTATTTCTTTTTGATTCTCTTCTTATGTTTTTACTTGACTCTGGGAGTCCTAACTAGGTTTAAATCAACCCTAGGTTATACCCTATGGGTCTAAGGACCTTTTTGACTAGGATAACCTTGGGATAACCTCCATATGGTCACTTCAACTTCAAGGTGAAGTTAAGTGACGAATTTGGAAGCATGGGGACAATGGGATGAGTGGAATCCACACTCAGGCCTACTTCCAAGTCATGGAGCAACTCCATGATCCCCTAATAATGGAGTGCTTGTCTCCTTGTGCCTCTCTTTTGGTGGGGTTCCCCTTAATGAGGGTGGTGTGTCACCCACTCTCTCTTATTTTAGTTTACTTATTGTATTTTATTTCTACATGTGGGCTATAATGGGGGACCTCTTGAGTGGGGTTAATTGTTTTCAGTCCATTAGAGATAATGGATAATGAGTGGGTTTATTTTATTAATTCCACTTGGGATAGTAGGGATATTTTTTTTAATTCCACTTGGGATAGTGGGGATATTTTATTAATTCCACTTGGGATAGTGGGGTTATTTAAATATTACAATCTTAAAACAATGAATTTGGGATTTATGTATGCATAATGTATAATACGAATTGAATAGATGCTTAAACTCAGAGTTGCAATTCAGAAATACATTGTTTATACAATTACAATTTAAAAAGAGCATAGGTAAATATATTTTAATTTTAAGGAAGAGTTTCTCGGAAGTTTTGACAATTATTCCAAATTAAATGACAGGAAAATGAAGAGGAAAGTATGATCCCTTCATTTACAAAGGACACTGAAAATAAACACAAACAAGCCATCATAGGCATTTCATGAGTGGCCATTTTAAACTCAACTGTAGATTTAGAGAATAAACGTTCAATTAAAACAAAAAAGAGATAAAGAGAAAGAACAGCTAACCTTGGAAAACAAAGAGGAGAAAATGTGCAGCATTTCTGAACAGGGCTAAGAGAACTAAGTTAACCTACCGTTAATCCTGTTTAGGAACAGGTTGATTATTAAAATTAATTCAAACGTTGAACTAAAACCTAGAGCAGAACCCTAGGGGGACTGAGTCAAGTGAAGTTAACCAACCCTATGTAAGTGATCTGGTTTACCAAGAAATTAGAAATAATGTAAAGGATGTAGTGTTATTACTGTTCGATAAAGAACGTAAAGAAAAAAAATAGGATAACATAAGAAGATCTTGCACAACGGGAAGGAGAATGAGATAGAAATACAATCAAAATTAAATTCCAAGAAAAGGAAGAGAGGGCAAATGAATAGATGATCGTGCTTTGTTGGAAAATGATCTATCACCTAAAACAACTGTTGTTCAAATGTAAATCGTGAGATTAACCTAAAGCAGAAAACCACATGTTTTCTTGCGTAGGGTGTGCGTATATGTACTTGGTACCCCGCCGACAACTGTATTGCTTTCACCTTAAGCATGCACCGCTGAGCACACTTATGCGTACGAGGGGGTTTTCAGAGTAGTAAGGGAAAAATTTTGATAGTTTGTATCATGACCACATGGCGCATGTGGACATGACACGTGTGTAATGTGTGTTATAGCTGCATGGAAAAAGTAGGCATGACACTAAACAAAATTGGTTGGACTTTCCTAAAAGAGGAGAAGGACTGGGTTCAAATTATGAAAGCCAAATACCTGCAGAACGAACCCAATTCTGATATTCTTGATAGATACTCCCTACCCAAAGGCTCTATCATTTGGAACAAAATGACCAAAACTAGGAACTCTCTCTCACAAGCCATCAAATGGAAACTGGAAGAGGAGATAAATCAGGTTCTGGGAGGATAATTAGCTGCGGGACGATCCCCTGTTGAAAGGAAATAATTCTATTAAGGAAAGAGCGGTTATCTTTTTTGGTAACAAGGTGAGCAACTATGTAACTAGCCATTCCCATAGTCAAAGAAGGTGGAAGAATTTATCGGACTATTATAACAACCACCCTAAGAAGCTGGAGTGCCAGATTTTGCAACATGAGTTAGAAAGGTACAGAATACCAGTTTTTCAAAGGGAAGATGAGATGTTTTGGGGTCAAGACCAAAAAGGTAAGTTCACAGTCAAGTCGGCTTACCATCTACTGACTAACAGTGGTTAGCCGAATCAATTCTGGAAGAAAGTCTGGAATAACAAATTATTACCCAAAGTTAACTTTTTTCTGGTGGGTCATGGCACACAACAAAGTTCTATCCATCAATAACTATTGGGAATTAATGTGTCTCAACCTTGGTAAGTCCTTGTATTATTTCATTGTATTTTTATTTTTTTTGCCTATTGTATAATTAGGATGCAAATCCTATGTTGTCATCTTGTGGGAGTTGGCACGGTGATGTGTCATCCTACATGGAAGATGACCAAATGGTAGGAATATTTTACCATGTGTCGGCATCTTGTATAGTTTGTAAGGGAATATTGACCGAAATGGTTATGACATATTCCTATGACAAATCTAAGACATGTAAGAGTCAGAAATGGAAGATTCTATGATAGGTGAAGACATGTGTCGAGAAGCATCTTTGAAAAAGGAATCTTTGGGCACCCCAAGGAGGGTTATGACATGTTGTAAGAGAATATGCTATTTATAGCTTGTTTATGACAAATTCTCTTACAGCTGTAAGATATGCAAGTATGATGGATTCTATGATGGTTGTAAGAGTCGTAATAACATCTGTCATTACCTAAATTGGGAATAGGCAACCTCTTTGGGATGAGGTGACTTGACAAGTGTCAAGAACTTCTTACAATGTTGGACAAGTGTCCATAGGCATGGTTTTAGGCCATGAGGCCATGTTGGACACCCATCCCAAGATAGAGCCATTTTTGCCTTATATTTTCTTTATAAACAGGTGCTTTGAAGACGAGTTGTATTATGTGATTGACAAGTACTGTTATGCTGCCAGATTGTCTCCAGATATGAGTGTTAAAGACTCCTGAAAGAGCATTGGCTCTGTAACTATATTGTAAACCTCATTGTTTAGATAATACATTTGAGATGTGTTTTGGGGTGTGGGGTTTTTTACCTGAAATGGTTTTCCCCACGTATATCTTGTCTCTCTCTTCTTATGTCTTACATTCTTGTGTATGTGTTTGCCGCAATATCTTTGTTTTTGGGTTAACATTGTTGTAACTAAAAAGATTAAAACAAATTTGCACTCATCTCTCCTCATTAGATTAGTGTAGGAAGTGATTTCCACACACCTAGCTTCCTTTCAGTTGGTATCAGAGCTTAATCACCTTTGGTCCTAGTTGTTGGGTAGGGGTTTTTTAAGCTAATCTTAGGTTGAGTGAGAGATTTGTGCAAAGCATTCTATTATCTTGTTGCAAGAAAAGAGATGGCAAGCACATCTAGAAGATTAGAGGTGGAGAAATTCAGTGGCACTAATTTTGAGTTATGGAAACTTAAGATGGAAGACATGCTTGTTGATCGTGACCTATGGGATCTCAAAGATCAGAAGGCTAAGGGTCTCATAAGACTCAGTCTCACTAATTCTATCATGTTAAATGTCCATGAGGAGAAGAGCCCAAAAGACCTTTGGAAGAAGTTGGGAGATGTTTATCAGGCTAAATCCCTGGTGAACAAACTCTTTATGAGAAAGAAGTTGTATTCTCTGAGGATGGAGGATGGAGGATCGGTTGCAGATCACCTGAATGCTTTCAACATTTTAGTTGTACAATTGACATCCGTTGGTGTGAAGATGGAGGAGGATCATTGTATGACCTTGCTTTGTTCTCTGTTAGACTTGTGGGATCATCTTGTTATGGCTATTGAGAGCACCACATCCACATTCAAAATGGATGAAGTGGTATCTTCACTATTATCTGAAGAGATGCAGAGAAAGTCTTCTGAGGTAGCCAAAGAGGCTCTTGTAGTTCGTGGAAGACCCAAGGAAAAAGGAAAAAAGAAGGACAAGAAAGCTAAGAAGGGCAAATCCAAATCCTGTGGGAGATCCAAATCTCTTAGAAAGTCCAAGGCTCTCTATTGGAACTATGGTAAAACTGGGCATTTCCAAAAGGAATGCAAGGAAAAAAGAAAAAGAAGAAGAAGAATGTCCCAAATTCATATTCTAACAAATCTCAAGATGATGGTGATGCCTTCATCGTAGCCCTGGCCACCCATGCATCTAATCATGTGTGGTTGATGGATTCTGGTGCTTCTTTCCACATGACCTCGCATCGAAGTTGGTTCACGAAGTATGAAGAGTTTGATAATGGAAGAGTGTACCTGGGTGATGATTCTCATCTGAAGATTGTTGGTCATGGAAGAGTCTCAATCCAATTCCCTGATGGATGAGTGAAGGGGATCACTAGGGTTATGCACATCCTAGGCCTTGCATGGAACCTGCTTTCTGTAAGTATGTTGAATGATGCAGGTGTGCAAGTTGTCTTTTTGAAGGATGGATGCAAGATGACTAGAGGATCTATGGTGCTTGCGAAGGGTACTCGGAGAGGTACTATGTTTCAGATGGAGGCATGCACTTTATAGTGCAATAGTTCTTCTAATTTGAAGAAAAGAGTTGCAGTCACTTCATCCCCACCATCTCAACGAGCAGTGAAGAAATCTGTTGTAACACATTCTAATGGTAGTGCACATGCTTTGGAAGTTAAACTTCCTGCTGAAAAGACTATGTTATAGCATTTTTTATATGGCCACATTGGTTAGAAGGGTCTACGAACCCTAAAAAATAAAAACTTCGTTGAGGGGTTAAATGATTGTAATCTCAAGTTCAACTTTTGCAAACATTGTGTATAAGGAAAGCAAAACCGTGTTCAATTTTAATCTAGTTCTCACAAGTCTTCTGGTGTATTGGATCTTATTCATTCTGATGTGTTTGGTCCTGTTAATGTTCCTTCAATCTCTAAATTTGTATACTTTGTATCTTTCATAGATGATTATAGTAGGACATGGGTTTATTTTATCAGAAGCAAGACTGAAGTCTTTAGTCAGTTTAAAGATTTTAAAGCTTTTGCTGAAAATCATACTAGTAAAAAGATTAAGTGTTTGAGAACTGATAACGGTGGTGAGTTTTGTTCGGAAGAGTTTGATAAATTCTGTAAAGAGCAAGGGATTGAAAGACATAAGATAACTCCATACATCCCACAGCAAAATGGAGTTGCAGAGAGGATGAACAGGACATTGATGGAGAAGGCTAGGAGTATGCTTAGTGGAGCAAGCCTCGAACAAAAGTTTTGGGCTGAAGTTGTAGCCACTTCCTGCTATCTGGTAAATAGATCTCCTACGTCAGCTTTTGTTGGTAAGACACCCATGGAGGTGTGGTCTGGTAAGAAGCCTTCAGTTAGACATCTTCGTGTTTTTGGTTGTGAGGCATATGCACATGTGCCTAGGGAGAAACGGTTTAAATTGGAAAACAAGGTTGTTAAGTGTATCTTCATCTGCTATGGCATCTGTGTGAAAGGATATAAGCTTTGGAATCCTTTGGCTTAAAAAGTGTTGTATAGAAGAAGTGTTATCTTTAGAGAGCTAATACCTTCTTCCGTTGTTTTATAGCCAGAACAAACAGTAAAGAAAAAAGATGTGGTTCAGTTTCCTTCTACCCCTGAGAAGACTAAACCGATAGACCTTGTGAGACCTGATGATGAGGAGAGCTCTAGCAGCTCTGAAAGTTTAGAAGAAGAAGCAGAACCTCAACCTCAGCCATTGAGGAGGTCTACACAAACAAGGAAGCAACCTGATAGGTTTGGTTATTCATTGCTTGATTCTAGTTGTGCTTTTGCCTTGCTTACTAATATTGATGAGCCTAGAACTATGACAAAGGCTATGAGCATAAAAGATTCAGGTTCCTGGAAGGAGGCCATGGAAGATGAGATGGCTTCTTTGGAAAAGAATAAAACATGGGACTTGGTGCCTTTGTTTGAAGGATGGAAACCTATTGGATGCAAATGGGTGTTCAAGAAGAAATTCGGTGCAGATGGCAGTGTTGAAAAGTACAAGGCCATACTGGTTGAGAAGGGGTATTCACAAGTGGAGGGAATTGATTATGGTGAAATTTTCTCTACCGTTGCAAAGCTGACATCTATTTGATTCCTGTTATCTCTTGCAGGAGCTTATGACTTAGAGGTGGAGTAGATGGATGTGAAGACAGCATTCCTTCATGGTGATTTCGAGGAAGAGATTTACATGTCACAACCAGAGCATTACATAGAGAAAGGTAAAGAAAATTTGGTTTGCAAGTTGAAAAAGTCTTTGTATGGTTTGAAGCAGTCTTCTAGTATGTGGTACTTGAAGTTTGATGCCTTTGTGTTGTCGATTGGATATCTGAGATCAAAATCGGATCATTGTGTGTATTACAAGTTTGACAATGATTGCATTCTCATTATTGCATTGTATGTTGATGATATGTTGTTGATTGGGAATGGTAAGAATATAATTTGTGATTTGAAGTCTCAATTGTCAACACAATTTGAGATGAAAAATCTAGGGGCAGCCAGGTACATTTTGGGAATGGAAATCAGAAGAGACAAAGCTAACAGAAAACTTTGGTTGAGCCAAAGTAAGTATGTGAAGACCATGTTGGATAGGTTTAGCATGGCAAATTGTAGACCATTGTGTGTTCATGTTTCTTTGGGGACAAAGTTGTCTGTTAATGATTGTCCAAAAACTCCTAGTGAGGTGGACATGAGCAGAGTACCTTATGCTAGTGTTGTTGGCAGTTTGATGTATGCTATGGTCTGCACAAGACCAAACATTGCCCAAGCAGTGGGAGTCCTTAGTCAATTTATGGCTAATCCTGGACGAGTACATTGGGATGTAGTTAAGCAAGTGTTCAGATATTTGAGGGGTACTTCCAAGTATTCCATATGTTATCATGGTAATGCTACAGGACCTCCGCATTTTGTTTGTATTCGTGGATTTGTGGATTCTGATTGGGCAAGTGACATTGACAGCAGGAGATCCACCAGTGCATATGTGTTCACAATGTTTGGTGGTGCAATTAGTTGGATGAGTAAGTGACAACCTGTGGTTACTTTGTCCACGACAGAAGTTGAGTGTATTGCAGCAACGCATTCTTGCAAGGAAGCCATTTGGCTTAAGAGATTGTGTTTAGATATTGGTGTTGATGTAGGATAGATTATGATTTGTTGTGACAGTGAGAGTGAGATTTGCCTAGCAAAGAATCCAACTTTCCATGCCAGAACAAAGCATATTGATGTATAGTTTCACTTCGTGCAAGACATGGTAGAGGATGGGAAGGTGAATTTGGAGAAGGCAAACACTTTGAAGAATGTTGTGGATGCATTGAGAAAACCAGTGGGCACAAAGAAGTTCATATGGTGTTCGAAATCTATGGGCCTCTCGGCCTATAGCAATTAAATCCTATTAATTCCATTAGCTCTTACAAGGTGTTCGACAAGTGGGAGAATGTTGGAATTAAGGTGTCTCAACCTTGGTAATTCCTTGTATTATTTCATTGTATTTATTTATTTTTTGCCTATTGTGTAATTAGGATGCAAATCCTATGTTGTCATCTTGTGGGAGTTGGCACAGTGATGTGTCATCCTACATGGAAGATGACCAAATGTAAATTTGTCCTCACATGAGGAGATAGACATCCCACTTAGTGGTAGGAATATTTTTCCATGTGTCGGCATCTTGTATAGTGTGTAAGGGAATATTGACTGAAACGGTTATGACATATTCCTATGACAAATCTATGACATGTAAGAGTCAGAAATGGAAGATTCTATGACAGGTGAAGACATGTGTCAAGAAGCATCTTTGAAAATGGCATCTTTGGGCACCCTAGTGAGGGTTATGACATGTTGTAAGAGAGTATGTTATTTATAGTCTGTTTATGACAGATTCTCTTACAGCTATAAGATATGTCAATATGATGGATTCTATGACGGTTGTAAGAGTCGTAAGAGCATCTGTCATACCCAAATTGGGAATAGGCAACCTCTTTGGGATGGGGTGACTTGACATGTGTCAAGAACATCTTACAATGTTGGACAAGTGTCCATAGGTGTGGGTTTTGGGCCATGAGGCCATGTTGGATGCCCATCCCAAGATAGAGCCATTTTTACCTTGTATTTTCTTTATAAACAAGTGCTTTGAAGAGTTGTATTATGTGATTGACATGTACTATTATGTTGTTGGATTGTCTCCAGATACGAGTGTCGAAGACTCCTAAAAGAGCATTGGCTCTGTAACTGTATTGTAAACATCATTGTTTAGATAATACATTTGAGCTGTGTTTTGGAGTGTGGGGTTTTTTACCTGAAAGGGTTTTCCCCACGTATATCTTGTCTCTCTCTTCTTCTATCTTACATTCTTGTGTATGTGTTTGCTGCAATATCTCTGTTGTTGGGTTAACATTGTTGTAATTGAAAAGATTAAAATGAATTTGCACTCATCTCTCCTCATTAGATTAGTGTAGGAAGCGATTTCTGCACACCTAGATTCCTTTCAATAACCTCAATAAGAGGGGTTTCCAACTGGTTAATAGATGTGTGTTGTGTTGTAAAGAACAAGAGACCATACAACACCTGCTCCTTCACTGCGACTTCTCTAAACAAATTTGGGAGAAAACTCTTCAAAAGCTTAACTTGGAGTGGGTTTTACAAGAAAACTTGGAGGATTTTGCCCAAAGTTAGATCTCCCCCTTCACTCACCCTAGGAAAAGGGAACTCTGGAGACAGATCCCCCCTCACCTTGGGTGGAGTGTGTGGAAAGAAAGAAATAATCACATTTTAAGAGAAATTGCTCATCCTGCTAATGAGGTTTTCTTCTCTTTTTGCAAAGTGGTTGTTGAGAACACTTCTTCCTGTACTCTGCAAGTTGTTGAGAATCCCCCTTCTCCAGTGGAAATTTAGATTGCCAAGAACTAGCGGTTGAAGGAGGATATGAGCAAGATTGACATCTCTAAAAGGATGGTCAAACTTAACACTTATTGGAAACCTCCCCCCAGCGGCTGGATAAAACTTAACTTTGACAGGGCAGAAAAAAAGAATACTGGACTCGCTAGTGGGGGAGGGATCTTCAGAGACTGTCATGGAGCTTCATTGTTGCTTATGCAGGGGGCATTGGTCTACAATCTAATAATGTTACTGAAGGCATGGCGCTTCTAAAAGGTCTTAAAATTGCCCACTCCCTGGGAATTGATAACTTGCAAGTGGAAGGAGATTCTAAATTAGTGATTGATGCGGCCCTTGGGAGGTCTACCAATGGTTGGAAAATGAAGAGTTTAATTGAAGATATCATTGGCTTACTGTTCAGTTTCAATCAAAAGGTTATCGTTCATGTTTACCATGAAGGCAATAAAGTGGCAAACGCACTTGCTAACTTGGGTCAGAGCCTAGACACTTGGCAGTGTTGGAGATTAGAAAATAATCTTCCACATCAGATACAAACCCTCATTGGGAAGGAGTTAAGCTCAGCCCTTGGTCCCTCATGAGGATAAAACTTAAGCTTTGGAGGAGATCGGGGGCCATTGAAGATCTAGTACCTTCTGCCAGCTGGACTCTAGGTACAGGTTGTTGGAGGCCACGAAGGTTGTGTCCCAGCTTGCTAATACTCAGACTTGTCTTTTCATAAGCGGTTGCATTTATTACATGTTGAGATGGTGTCTCAAGGGGTTTTCTCACATGCCTAGCCATGTGATGTTCCATCTTGACATCTCGAAGACGCTTAACATGAGATTTAATGATGATTTTATATGGCTCCTTAATTATGATATGAAAGGGATTAAATGTTCCCGCATGCTGAGAATTAGCAAGTATGCCACCTTCAGTGTGGGCAAGGCTACAAACATCATTGCTTTCAGTTTAAACACTAAAGCTAGGGACTTGGAGGTCAGAGAGTTATCTGAGAGTTGCATTGTGATTGCTCTCTGTTGTACTACATTTATTTGTTCTGCAGCTTGCTTTGTCAACTTGACTGTGTTTAGTAAAATGGGTGGAGATAGGTCGTGCACAGAGCCTGAGACATGTGAGGAATTCAAAAAGAATGAGACTCTTTGGCACATCTGCCAAGAGGGAGGAGTTGCCTCGTACTTGGAGTTTCTGCAAGGCCATGATGAAAACCTATCGGTTCAATTTATGCGATCCTATGATGGCAGAAAGGTTAAGGTGGGAAATGTGGGGTTTGACATTTCAGAGCAGGTGAGTGGGATGGCTATTGGGATGGCTACTAGGATGCCTACATATGGCACAAAGCACTCCAAGAAGAGCAAGGTGTCGGATCCTGACAGTATGAAGTTGTTTCTCAAAAAAGGAGAGGTTTTGAACAGCCTACAAGGGGGTTTCGATCGACAACTCTTACCTCCACCCTGGGATGAGGTACGTTACATGATAATGAAGTATTTTACTTTAGAGGGAAGGTTTAGGAGGTTTTTTCATTACCACTTCATGCTGCTAAATCATTTTAAGCGTAGAAAGAATATCAACTTCCCTTTCTATCTCCTCTCGTCATTGGAAACCTCCATCGTTGCTGCTAAAGAACAACATGCCCTTGATTCTAGAAAGCTTGAGATTCTGCTCCATCAGGGCCTTATCTTGAGATTGTACAAGTTTCATCTCTCCCTCTACCCCCCTAAAGCCCTCACTCCCGTCAGGATTGATGAGCCTCAGTCGCATAATCCTACCTTGGTGAAGGAATGTCCGGTCATTATAACTGAAATCACCCTTGAATCCTATGCCACTTCCATAAAAAGTGGCAAGAAAAAACCCTCTGTGACCATAAGCTCCGAACCCACCACTAAAGATCTAACCCCCATTTCTCCAGTGACAACCCCTGCTAAAAGAAAAATCCTCCAAGGTAGCCCTTCCCTATCCAGTGAGAAGAAGCGGGGTACCCTGGAAGAAAATTATGGCACTGTTAGTGGGATTAATACCTCTAAGGCTACTGTTGTGGTCAAGGATGTTAGTACTGAAGAGGGAAGTGGGGATTCAGACAGTGCTGGGGATGAGGCCTACACTTCCACTAACAGCAAAACTTGGATGCCGACGACTAGGAGGTCGTCAAAGCTTGCCGCCAAACCAGCCTCCATGCCCAAGGGGAAAGCTGCATTGATGGTGGAGGAGGATGTTGAGGAGATGCAAGAGGAGGAATAGCCTAAGGAAAAGAACAAAGAGGTTTCTGCAAAACTGCAGGGAGAAGAAGACTCTGAGGATGATAACTATTATCACCTAAAATTGCACCCTGCTTGGAAGGATTCCAAGCATTCCAATGACACAATGGGAATGATCTCTAAGTGTGGGACTTTGCTAAATGAGATCAGACCTTCGGAGAAGGCCAGCTTCCTTGCCTAATTATCACCTAAAACTACCAATTTTTTTGAGAGGAAAAGGGAGAAGAAATGCTTTAAAATGAAAGATGAAACAACAAAACTTTAAAATACAAAAGGGTGATGCACTAGACAGATTTAAAGAAACTTCCACAGAAACTGAAAAATACACAACACAACTAGATATAGCAAGTATGTATACACAGATTAGATGATTCTAGCAGAGGTCAGAAGCAATATGATTGAGAGGAATAAAGACATTCACAGACAACCATACACATATTTACATAGAAATAGAAAATCCATAAAAGAGGTATGATAACTTGCATATATTCAGTAGGAAGGCAAGGCTACAGTAACAGAAAAGCTCTGTTTGGAAAACCAAAAAGTCTCTATGCTAAAAATTTTCCAACCCTATTTACATCTCACGAATACCTATATATAGCATTCCAAACTAACCTAAGTCGGTTACAAAATTTCGCTCCAAGAGCTGTCACAGAAAATATCTACATTGAAAAATTGTCCGGCCGCATCAGTTATGGCGTCAAATATATGGCACTGGATAGGTAGGGGATATTTGTTAGTCTTTAATGCGAGCTGCTTCATCATCATGTAGCAATGAATACCAAAAATATCTTCATCTGCTCAATGTAGTCGCTGAAACGTCTAGTCGCCCAAGACATACAAATCCAGATCTAAAATTGAAAAGTGACAAAAACTCCTGAAAAGCCATCCAAAAGAAAGAGGGGACAAAAACATGCATCTTTGCCTCTTACAGCATGTCAAAATTTGCTAAGATGGAGGAGATACAGGCGGTCAAAGTTTTGGTCAACCGCCTGTATATATTGCTATGCATTTGCGTGTATATCGCTTGCATTTGCCGCCACAATCAGCATTCAAAAAACCTTCTCTGCAACTCCTTTGTACATGCATGGCGCTTTGTATATTGGGCTTGGAAAGTCTTGTATTTTCAAATTTGCATATACATACAATTTTCCTTGTATGTGCGGGCCCCACCATTTGTATGTTAGCTTGTATCTAGCCTTGCATATTAAAATGTACAAGCAAACATACAAGCAGAAAATACATACAAAGTGCTTGTGCCTTGGTGGACTGCACCATTTGTATCTCCTCTTCTACATATGCAAACATACAAGCCGCGGACCCCAAAATGGCCATCAGCTGCTTTTGATTGTTCCGTCAGGTCTGGCTTGTATCACTTTTTCCTCGTACATTTCTGTGTATGTGAAAATATACAAACACTTATACATAAAAACTAGACCTGAAGCCTGAATGTGCTGGAATTGATATTCATTTGAAATCTGGCTTGCATATCGTCAATGTACATTTGACTTTGTATATACCGATATACATGCCGCTGTAGCTCACCTGTATATAGAAGACATACAATCTTCTTTGTATCTTTTCCTTTTCTTATTTGCCGCTGATGTACATTGCAAAATGTACATTTACCTTTATATAAGTGCGATATACATTCCACTATTCATGTGATCCTTTGTATGTCGAAACATACAATCCTCCTTGTATATGCGCGGGCCCCACCTCTTGCATGCTTTGCCTCTGCACTGTAGCAAATGTATATCGGCACTTGTATATTTTTATTGTATATTTGGTTGTATGTCTGAACATACAAACCAAATATGCATGCAGACCCGATATACATTTGCTAATATGCCGGGAATCTGCAATGTATATTCCATCCTTGTATAATTCTTCACGCACCCTGATATACAAACCGGGAATATTCTGGGAATCTATGAAAGATTCCCCCCTTGCATATGCACCTCTTAAGCCCGATATACATTCAAAAATGCATATAACTCACGTTTTTCATCATTTTCTAAGGCCGATAGAAATTTTGCAAGCCCGCCAATGAACATTTGAACTGTATTTTGACCAAAACTTTGACCGTGAATAACTTCTTAATTTGGCCAAATTTCAGGGTGATGTAAAAAGCAAACCTGCCTATTTTTTCAAGCTCTTTCCAATGGTAAGGTTTTTTGGAAATTTGGCACTTTAAGATTTATAAGAACATTTTCCAAAGGATTTTCAAGGAAAATACCAGGTGGACTGCTTAGCTCTGGACAGAGGAAAATGGGTCAACAATTTGGCGACTTCTATGGGATGTTTGCCTGCTAAACATAAGATCAGTGGACTTAAGCATCTATTGGGCATGGAGTCATACAGAGACAAAATATATCTTGACAAGGAAACTTGATTTTAGCAACTCAGCATAATGGCACTAAAGATCATTTGGAAGATCAGACCAAGGCAAAATGTTGAAGGAAAACGCCTCAACTGTGCTAGACAACACTTAGGGAAAGCAAAAAGGCATCTAAACTATTGTGCATCAACACTTATTTGGAAAGCAAGAAATCTAATCTACTGATTTACAAAGCACTCATACCTCAAAACACCTCTTCAGGTGTATCCCATTGACTGGGATAGGCAAATTTTGTCCATCCATATTTGATAACTGAAATGCATTGTGCTCCTTGCATTCAGTAATGAGAAATGGGCCACTCCACATGTTGTCAAACTTGGAGTACTTTCCTGGTCTGCTTTTCAATTCATCCCATTTGAGTACCATATCACCCATTCTAAAAATTCTGGGAGTAGCCTTCTTATCAAAATTTCTTTTGGTTTGAAGCTGATGATACTCCATAGTCTTCATAGCCTTGTCTCTGATTTCTTCAAGCTCCATAAGCTGAGCATATCTGATAGCCATGGGGTCTTCCTCTTCAAACATTTCCAGTTGATTCATAATGTCTAGTGTTGGCAGCTCCACAGACACAGGCAATCTTGCATCTCTTCCATATACTAACATATATGGAGAGTTTCCAATGGACCTCTTAGGAGTTATTCTATCAGCCCATAAGGCATATTTCAAATTAGTGTGCCAGGTCATCTGGTTGTCTTCCATTGATCTTTTAATAATCCTTATGAGATTTTTGTCTGTAGATTCAGCCAAACCATTACCCTGTGGGTAATAATTGGAAGAAGTACTTAGATAGATCCCATTCTTAACAGCCCAGTCAGTTATTTTCAATCCTATAAAGGCCAAAGCATTATTTGATATGATAGACTCAGGCACTCCAAATATGGAAACCAAATCACAATAAAAACTTAAAATAGCACTCTCATTGGATTCCTTCAAAGCTACTGCTTCAATCCATCTTGTGAAATAGTCTGTAGCTGTGAGTATCCACCTGTGGCTTGCACTTGATGGTGGGTTAATAGGACCTATAAATTTAATCCCCCATCTCATAAAGGGCTGCTCTACTTGAACTGGTCGTAGAGGTAAGGCTGGCAACCTTTTTTTTCCTACAAAAATGGCACATTTTATACATTTTCTAGCCCATGCATGGGCATCCTTAAATAAGTTGGGCCAGTAATAGCTAGTTCTCATTACTTTCCAAGTAGTAGTCCTTGGGGCAAAATGACCCCCTGTTGTTCCATCATGAAATTCATGTAGCACCTTGTCAATCTGATCTTTATCAATGCACCTTAATAATACACCATTAAAGTCCTTTCTGAAAAGGATGTCATTTATTAAAACATATGGAACTAATTGCAGTCTATAATATCTTCTTTTGGTTCTATCTAGACTTGTTGGACATTTACCAGTTTGCAAAAATTGATTCATATCATTAACCCAACTGGTGCCTACTGTTGATGTATCATTCTGATGCTCCTCAATATTTAGAAGCACCTCTTCTTCTTTTTCTATCTCATTCTCTGAAATGGTAGCGAGTTGTTCACTGAGTCTTCTGCCTCTAACAAGCTTGGTTATCTTGATCTCTACGTCATACTCCATGACTTTGGTGATCCAACCAGCCCTTTTCTCATTAACATCTTTACATAACAGGAACTCCTTCACGCTAGGATGAGCGACCATCAAATGTATCTTGCTATTAGAAACAAGATGCCGAAACTTCTTGAGGCTCTTTATCACTGCGAGGACATGTTTTTCGACAAAGCTATACCTTTTCTCATACTCCCCCAGCCCCTGGCTAAAGAAAGTGATTGGCTGCTCAAAACCCTCACTCTGCTACTATACCAAAATCACAGAGATTGTATCCAAACCGCCATAAGCATATAAGATAAAGTATTTGGAGAAGTCAGGGTTTATCAGCGTTGGTGCAGCTGCTAACGCCTCTTTGATGGACTCAAAGCTGAACCTGGCCTCCTTCGTCCAGCTAAAAACTATGTTCGTCTTCAACATAGATGTCAAAGGCTTCAAAAAACTTGCAATGTCAGGGATGAACCTTCGCAAAAAATTAATTCTTCCAATAAAACTTTGAAGCCCCTTCTTGTGACTAGGTAAAGGCAGCTCCAAAATAGCTCTTACCCTTTTAGCATCAATGGTAATGCCTCCTTTGACACAACGTGCCCTAATAGCTTGCCCTCCTGTATGGTGAATATGTACTTCTTGGAATTGAGAGATATCCTGAATTCCTTGCATCTTTCAAATACTAACCTCAGATGAGATAAATGTTCAGCTATGTTCTTGGAAAAAACTATGATATCATCGAGGTATACCAACACTAATTTATATAGCAAACCCTTAAACGCCATATCCATGGCTCTCTGAAAAGTAGAGCCAGCATTTGAGAGGCCAAAGGGCATTCTTTTGTAGGCCATGGTACCCCATCTGGTGGTGAAAGCAGTCTTGAACTGATCCTCTTCCTTGGCTAACACCTGATTGTAACCAGAAAACCCATCAAGCAAAGAAAACCTTTCCGAGCCAGCCACTACCTGCAGAATTTACTCCATTGAGGGCAGTAGGTAGTGATCTTTTAGGGAGGCCCTATTAAGGTCTCTGAAGTCGACACACAGTCTAATCTCTCCATTCTTTTTCCTTATGGGGACAAGGTTGGATACCCAAGAAGTATGTTTGATTAGAAAAATGATTTTCCCCTCAATTAGTTTGGTCAGTTCCTTAATCATTAGAGGCTCAAGCTTTGGATTTAGGGGTCTTTACTTCTGCCTCACAGGTTTAGTACCTGGCTCTAATTCTATGGTATGCTGGGCAATATGAGGATCAAATCCATTTAGGTCTAAATAATCCCAGGCAAACACATCTTCAAACTCTTGACAGAGAGCAATAAAAGCTCTCTTGTCCTCAGTTGAGCAGATTTTACCAATTTTAAGAAGCTTACCTTTAAAGATTTCTAGCTCCTCATAATGCTCTCCTCTAACCTGCATACTAGTCTTGCTTTTCTTCATCTGATCATCAGTACCAAAAATAGATTCCAAGGTTACCAATCCCTTGGGCAGCTTATTTGTTCTCAGCTGAACAAATTGATCATTTCCATATTGTTGATTGAGCTTATCCTGATTTATCATAGAAAATTCATCTTCTTCTAACAAGAAATGTAGGATCTGCTCATTACTTTCGAAAACCTACCAATGGATATTATTATCAGGGATGGAGGGTCTATCAACTATTTTTACATGAGGCTGCACCTTCTCTCCTTGAATGTCATTAGGGATGTCAAACTGAGCCCCAATTGTAGCTAACCTATCAACATGATGGTTCTGATTTCTCAGAATAGAGATCATATTGAAAGCATCAAATTCTTCAATCATGTTCCACACTCTATGTTTGTAGCATTTCAGAACATCATTTTTTGTAAGATGCAGTCCTCTTACCTAATTCACAATGAGTTCACTGTCCCCAAATACCTGCAAACAGCCAATCTTTCTCTTTCTGGCCCATTGCAAGCCTTGGATCAATCCCTCATATTCAGCAGTGTTATTGGTGCATGAGAAGGCAAAGCAGAAAGTAGAATAATATCTTTCTCCTTGTGGGGATACAAGCATTGCACCACCACCAGATCCATTTTTGCACCTAGAGCCATCAAAATACATTTTCCATATTTCATTTTGCTGCTCCGTCTGCTGTTCTACATCCTTTACCAGATTCGGAATTGTAGTTTCAGGCTCATGTAGTATGTAAGTTCCTATACCAATTTCTTGAATGTGAGCCTGAGGATCATCTATAACATTTTCTGAGGCCCATTCTTTCAACAACACCTCTGGTATACTCTCGGCTTGTAGCTCTTAAGCAGCCACAAGTTCAGGATCATCAGAAATAATGCAATTTGCATTAACAGTATTTGGTGTGTAGGGCTCAATGTGATGATTTGAAAGTAACTCAGATTTTAAAGTTACTTTGGTGCCATATCTGGTCCTGAAAAACATGTGGGACCAGTCTAAGGATAAATATCCTCCTATCTTAGCAGTAAATTCTCTTGATAAGCACATGGCAAAATAAGGAGGCAAATCAATAATGAAGACCTCCTGGATGATGGAAACATTAGGACAAGTGTGCAGAGTGAGACCTAGGTCTTTGATTACCCCCACAGTATTGACAACTGTGCCATCTAATTGGAGTACACCCTTTTCAAGAGGCTGGTACTTGAGCCTTAATTGGTTTGCTATCTACTTAGGCATCATAGAACTGCTTGCACCACTATCTACCATACAGTTGTGTACTAACTTGTCTCCAATTATCAAAGATACATAGAATGGGAGGGGCTTAGCACTTTTGTTTGGTTGCTTTTTGTTATCCTCAGATGAATTGATCAGAACAGTCCTATTTGGGTCAACAGTTGTATCTTTGGATACTTTTAAATTAGACAAGGTAGATTGCAATATGTATTTTTGGCCAGGGATGGCTAATGAATCCCACATAGACATTGTCACATTCATTTTTTTCATATTTTCAATAATATTGAAAGGTGGGGTGACACTTACCTTCTGATTTGATTTTGTAGCAACAGTATTAGCTTGCAAATGAGGCATCTCCCTTGCTATTGCTGAAGTATTTCTTTATAGAATATGGGGAATTTGGAGCACAGAAGTATCAGCAGGTGCTTTTCCTTTATTTGTTGCTTTGTCAATCTCATAACCCCTCTTCTTAGCTCTTGTAATTGCTGCAACTGAGGTGTTATCCCTATTCATACCACAAAATTCACCTTGCTACCAATTCATAAAAGCAACATCATTCTAAGGTTGCTCCTGTTGTTGCACAGCTCCATCATTTGGTGTGTTTGGCTATGAGGCTGTCACATTTTGCACCATTAAAGCCTAATTTATGACTCCATTTGAACAGGTTGCTTGACTGTGTGGCTGATTGCATGGATAGCACCATTCATACTCAGCTGCAAGGTTGTTCTTAGTAGGGACAAGGTCCCTTACTGCATTAATAGGTGTCAGATTATAAGGCTGAAAAGGCCTTTAATTTACATTCTGTCTGGCACCCTAAAAATTACCTTGATATGGAGGTCTATTGGCTTGGTAAGGCTGATATTGCCCTTGATATGGTTGATTCTGCCCTTGATTAGGTTGCTGATAAGGCTACCTCCCCTGGGATTGCTGCTTCTTTATGTTCACTAGCTCATTCCCAAAAGTTTGCAAAATATTTTCTATTTTTTTTTGGCTATTTTTAATATCCTTTAATTCTTGTGATGAGTTAGAAGTAGCAACTTCAGAGTTGACAGTACTTGAATGTTGCAGTAGCAGGTAGAGGGGCAAAATATGGAATTGGTAAGGGCATGGAAGCTTGAATATCAGGGAAGATGGGCGTTGGTGGCCTAGGTGCTATTTTTCGGGCCTGAATCAGATTATTCTCTGCCCTAATAGCTAACTCATAAGCATCTGGTAAACTAGTACCTCCCAGTGATTGAATCATTACTGAAACATCTCTATTCAAGGCTTTCAAAAAATATAGAAATGCATATTCAGCTAGAGGCCTTACCGTGGCAGGAATTCTATCCCATGTCTTCTGAAATCTGAAGTTGAAATCCATCATCTTCTCCTGGGGAGCTCTTTTTATGGTGGTCATATGTTCAACCAATGATAGATTATCTGATTTGTCTTGAAATTGCTTGTTTAACTTCTCCCCTAGATCATCCCAGGTTGTAATAGTTTGTACTGGTAGACTCCTGAACCATTGCAACGCTTTCCCTTTGAAAGAGGTAGCCAGTAGCCTGATGGCTACATTCTCTTGAGTGACATGATGTACCCCACACAGAGATGCTATGTCGATAATGTGCTCAATAGGAGTAGTCTAATTTTTCGCTGTGAAATAGGGTAGATTCTTCAAAGCTACCATGGGTATCACATCATGTACTATTAAATTTAAAGGATTGCCCCCATCAAAAGTCACGAATGGCTGATTTCTTGCCATCTGAGCAGCTGGGGGTAGATTTGCTTGAGTTGCTACAAGAACTACGAAGCAACTGGTCTAAAATTAGGTGGAGTTGACTGTATCCTTTTAGAAACTGGAGTCTGTAATATAGCTCTACCTTGCCTTCTAGGTGGTGATAGCTGCAAATAGTCAAATGAGCTTGAACTCCTGGTTTGAATCTTTCTCATAAAACATGTATCAGCAAAACTGGTATGTTTGTCTTTCCTTAGTCTAAGTCACCAAATATGTAAATTTTAACCTCTTAAAGGTCTAAAATCACTGGTTGCACATCAAAACTAGCAATAATGATTGTTAATTTGATTGTTACTCTGACTCTGAGTCCCACCGAGCGTGCCAAAAAGCTGTTATCACCTGAAATTGCACCCTGCCTGGAAGGATTCCAAGCATTCCAATGACACAATGGGAATGATCTCTAAGTGTGGGACTTTCCTAAATGAGATCAGACCTCTGGAGAAGGCTGGCTTCCTTACCTGATTATCACCTAAAACTACCAATTTTTTTGAGAGGAAAAGGGAGAAGAAATGCTTTAAAATGAAAGATGAAACAACAAAACTTTAAAATACAAAAGGGTGATGCACCAGACATATTTAAAGAAACTTCCACAGAAACTAAAAAATACACAACACAACTAGATATAACAAGTATGTATACACAGATTAGATGATTCTAGCAAAGGTAAGAAGCAATATGATTGAGAGGAATAAAGACATTCACAGACAACCATACACAGATTTACACAAAACTAGAAAATCCATAAAAGAGGTATGATAACTTGCATATATTCAGTAGGAAGGCAAGGCTACAGTAACAGAAAAGCTATGTTTGGAAAACTGAAAAGTCTCTATGATAAAAAATTTTCAACCCTATTTACATCTCACGAATGTCTATATATAGCATTCCAAGCTAACCTAAGTCGGTTACAAAATTTCGCTCCAAGAGCTATCACAGAAAATATCTACATCGAAAAACTGTCCGGCCGCATCAGTTATGGCGTCAAATATCTGGTGTTGGGCAGGTAGGGGATATTTGTTAGTCTTTAATGCGAGCTGCTTCATCATCGTGCAGCAATGAATGCCAAAAATATCTTCATCTATTCAATGTAGTCGCTAAAACGTCCAGTTGCCCAAGACATACAAATCCATAACTGAAATTGAAAAGTGACAAAAACTCCTGAAAAGCTAGCCAAAAGAAAGAGGGGACAAAAACATGCATCTTTGCCTCTTACAGCATGTCAAAATTTGCTAAGATGGAGGAGATACAGGCGGTCAAAGTTTTGGTCAACCGCCTGTATATATCGCTATGCATTTGCGTGTATATCGCTTACATTTGCCGCCACAATCAGCATTCAAAAACCTTCTCTGCAACTCCTTTGTACATGCATGGCGCTTTGTATATCGGGTTTGGAAAGTCTTGTATTTTCAAATCTGCATATACATACAATTTCCCTTGTATGTGCGGGCCCCACCATTTGTATGTTAGCTTGTATCTGGCCTTGCATATTAAAATGTACAAGCAGAAAATACATACAAAGTGCTTGTGCCTTGGTGGACCCCACCATTTGTATCTCCTCTTCTGCATATGCAAACATACAAGCCGCGGACCCCAAAATGGTCATCAGTTGCTTTTGATTGTTTCGTCGGGTCCAGCTTGTATCACTTTTTCCTTGTACATTTCTATGTATGTGCAAATAGACAAACACTTATACATACAAATCGGACCTGAAGCCTAAATGTGCCAGAATTGATATTCATTTAAAATCCGGCTTGCATATTGCCAATGTACATTTGACTTTGTATATACCGATATACATGCCGTTGTAGCTCACCTGTATATAGAAGACATACAATCTTCTTTGTATCTTTTCCTTTGCTTATTCGCCACTGATGTACATTGCAAAATATACATTTATCTTTGTATAAGCGCGATATACATTCCACTGTTCATGTGATCCTTTGCATGTCGAAACATACAATCCTCCTTGTATATGCGCGGGCCCCACCTCTTGCATGCTCTGTCTCTGCATTGTAGCAAATGTATATTGGCACTTGTATATTTTTATTGTATATTTGGTTGTATGTCTGAACATACAAACCAAATATACATGCAGACCTGATATACATTTGCTAATATGCCAGGAATCTGCAATGTATATTCCATCCTTGTATAATTCTTCATGTAACCCGATATACAAACCGAGAATATTCTGGGAATCTTTGAAAGATTCCCCCCTTGCATATGCACCTCTTAAGCCCAATATACATTCAGAAATGCATATAACTCACTTTTTTCATCATTTTCTAAGGCCGATAGAAATTTTGCAAGCCCCCCAATGAACATTTGAACTGTATTTTGACCAAAACTTTGACCGTGAATAACTTCTTAATTTGGCCGAATTTCGAGGTGATGTAAAAAGCAAACCTGCCTATTTTTTCAAGTTCTTTCCAATGGTAAGGTTTTTTGGAAATTCAGCACTTTAAGCTTTATAGGAACATTTTCCAAAGGATTTTCAAGGAAAATAACAGGTGGACTGCTTAGCTCTAGACAGAGGAAAATGGGTCAACAATAACAAAAAGGGTTCTGCTAAGCTACAAGGTTCGGGGTCAGAGGGCAACATCAAGATGGACACGATCATGGTGGAAACTAAATAGTTGGGGAGTGATGCTTCAGTTAACAAGGATAACAAAATTGAGATGATGGAAGCTGATGAAGAGGGTCCCAGTAATTTCCCTAATTTTAATGTGCAGGGTTCAAACTCCGTTAGCTCAGAGAAAAGGGAAAAAGGGACTGGTAAGAAGAAAAAAGGAGATAAGAAGAAAAAGGACAAGGAAATTGAAACACTTTCAGCAAGGCTCACTCATCTGGAGCAGAAGTTCAATACTCTGGTAAAATTCTCGGCTAGAGTTATGCACAGGTCTGCCACTACTCTGGTGGCTCTCCAAAAGGTGGATCCTAATGAAGGAAGCTAGGTGTGCGGAAATCACTTCCTACAATAACCTAATGAGGGGAGGAGAGTACAAATTCAATTTTATCTTTACAATTGCAGATTATGTTAACCCTTTACAGAAATATTGCAACAAACACATACACAAGAATGTAAGACAGAAGAAGAGAGACACAAGATATACGTGGGGAAAACCCTTATCGGGTGAAAAACCCCACACTCCAAAACATAGCTCAAATATATTCCGTAAACAATGAAGGTTACAATACAATCACAAAGCCAATGCTCTTGTAGGAGTCTTTGACACTTGTATCTAGAGATGATCTGGCAGCATAACAGTACCTGTCAATCACATAATGCATCACCTCTCCAAAGCACTTGTTTATAAAGCAAATACAAGGCAAAAATGGCTCCACATTGAGATGGGCGTCTAACATGGCCTCATGGCCCAAAACCCACGCCTATGGACACTTGTCCAATACTGTAGGATGTTCCTGACACTTGTCAAGTCACCCCATCCCAAGGAGGTCACCTATTTCTAAAATGGGCTATGACAGATGCTCTTACGACTCTTACAACCGTCATAGAATCTGTCATAGTTGCCATAACTTACAGTTGTAAGAGAATCTATCATACATAGGCTATAAATAGCATATTCTCTTACAACATGTCATAGTCCACCTTGGGGCACCCAAATATGCCTTTTTCAAAGATGCTTCTCGACACATGTCCATACCTGTCATAGGATCTTCTATTTCTGACTCTTACATGTCATAACTTTGTCATAGGAATCTGTCATGACCGTTTCGGTCAATATTCCCTTACACACATTCCAAGATGCCGACACATGGCAAAATACTCCTACCACTAAGTGGGATGCCTATCTCCTCATGTGAGGACAAATTTACATATGGTCATATGCCATGTAGGATGACACATCACCGTGCCAACTCCCACAATATGACAACATAGGATTTGCATCCAAATTATACAATAGGCAATAAATAAATAAATACAATGAAATAATACAAGGAATTACCAAGGTTGAGACACCTTAATTCCCAACATTCTCCCACTTGTCGAACACCTTGTAAGATCCAATAGAATTAATAGAATTTAACTACTATAGGCTGAGAGGCCCATAGACTCCGAACACCATCTGAACTTCTTTGTGCCCAGTAGCTTCGTCAATGTATTTGCAACATTCTTCAAAGTATCTACCTTCTCTAAATTTACCTTCCAAACCTCTACCATGTCTCGTACAAAGTGAAACTGCACATCAATATGCTTTGTTTTGGCATGGAAAGTTGGATTGTTTGCAAGGCAAATCACACTCTGACTGTCACAACAAATCATAATATGTCCTGCATCAACACCAATATTTGAACACTCTTAAGCCAAATGGCTTCCTTGAAAGCATGAGTTTTTGTCATGTACTCAGCTTCTGTCATGGACAAAGCAACCACAAGTTGTCACTTACTCATCCAACTAATTGCACCACCAAACATAGTGAACACATGGGCACTGGTGGATCTCCTGTTGTCAATGTCACCTGCCCAATCAAAATCCACAAATCCATGAATACAAACTGAATGAGGAGGTCCTATAGCATTACCATGATAGCATATGGAATACTCAGAAGTACCCCTCAAATATCTATAAAATTACTTAACTCCATCCCAATGTGCCTGCCAAGGATTAGCCATAAATTGACTAAGGACTCCCACTGCTTGGGCAATGTCTGGTCTTGTGAAACCATGGCATACATCAAATTGCCAATAGCACTAGCATAAGGTACTCTGCTCATTTCCTCCACCTCACTGGGAGATTTTGGACAATCATTAATAGACAACTTTCTTCCCAATGAAACAGGAACACACAATGGTCTACAATCTGCCATGTTGAACCTATCCAACATGGTCTTCACATACTTACTTTGCCTTAACCAAAATTTTCTGTTAGCTCTGTCTCTTCTGATTTCCATTCCCATAATGTACCTAACTGCCCCAAGATTTTTCATCTCAAACTGTGTTGACAACTGAGACTTCAAATTAGAAATCATATTCTTACCATTCCCAATCAACAACATATCATCAACATACAATGCAATAATGAGAATGTGATCATTGTCAAATTTGTAATACACACAATGATTTGATTTCAATCTCAGATAGCCAATCGACAACACAAAGGCATCAAACTTCAAGTACCACATCCTAGGAGACTGTTTCAAACCATACAAAGACTTCTTTAACATGCAAACCAATTTTTTTTTACCTTTCTCTATGTAATGCTCTGGCTGTGACATGTAAATCTCTTCCTCCAAATCACCATGAAGGAAAGTTGTCTTCACATCCATCTGATCTACCTCTAAGTCATAAGCAGTTGCAAGAGATAACAGGAATTGAATGGATGTTCACTTTGCAACGGGAGAGAAAATTTCACCATAATCAATTTCCTCCACTTGTGAGTATCCCTTCACAACCAATCTAGCCTTGTACTTTTCAACACTGCTATCTGCACCAAATTTCTTCTTGAACACCCATTTACATCCAACAGGTTTCCGTCCATCAGGCAAAGGCACCAAGTCCCATGTTTTATTCTTTTCCAAAGAAGCCATCTCATCTTCCATGGCCTCCTTCTGGGAACCTGCATCTTTCATGCCCATAGCCTCTTTCACAGTTCTAGGCTCATCAGTGTTAGTAAGTAAAGAAAAAGCACAACTAGAATCAAGTAATGAATAACCAAACCTATCAGGTTGGTTTCTCATTCATGTAGACCTCCTCAATGGCTGAGGTTGAGGTTCTGCTTCTTCTTCTAAGCTTTCAGAGCTACTAGAGCTCTCCTCATCATCAAGTCTCACAGTGTCTATCTGTTCAGTCTTCTCAGGGGAAGAAGGAACTGAACAGCATCCTCTTTCTTTTCTATCTATTTTGGTTGTAGAACAACGGAAGAAGGTGTTAGCTCTATGAAGATAACACTTCTGTTATACAACACTTTTTCAGCCACAGGATCCCAAAGCTTGTATCCTTTCACATCGACACCATAGCCATTGAAAATACATTTAACAGCCTTGTTCTCCAATTTAGACCATTTCTCCCTAGGCACATGTGTATATGCCTCACAACCAAAAACATGAAGATGTCTAACTGAAGGCTTCTTACCATACCACACCTCCATAGGTGTCTTACCAACAAGAGTTGATGTAGGAGATCTGTTTACCAGATAGCAAGCAGTGGCAACAGCTTTAACCCAAAACTTTTGTTCAAGGCTTGCTCCACTAAGCATACTCCTAGCCTTCTCCATCAGTATCCTATTCATCCTCTCTGCAACTCCATTTTGTTGCAGGGTGTATGGAGTTGTCTTATGTCTTTCAATCCCTTTCTCTTTATAGAACTTATCGAACTTTGTCGAAGAAAACTCACCACTGTTGTCAGTTCTCAAACACTTAATCTTTTTACTAGTCTAATTTTCAGCAAAGGCTTTAAACTCTTTAAACCGACTAAAGACTTCAGTCTTGCTTCTGATAAAATAAACCCATGTCCTTCTACTATAATCATCTATGAAAGATACAAAAATATATAGATTTGGAAATCGAATAAACATTAACAGGACCAAACACATCAGAATGAATAAGATCCAATACACCAAAAGACTTGTGAGAACTAGAGTAAAACTGAACACAGTTTTGCTTTCCATATACACAATGTTCGCAAAAGTCAAACTTGAGATTACAATCATTTAACCCCTCAACGAAGTTTTTATTTTTTAGGGTTTGCAGACCCTTCTCACCAATGTGGCCATATCTCAAATGCCATAACATAATCTTTTGAGCTGGAAGTTTAACTTCCAAAGCATGTGCACTACCATCAGAAAGTGTTACAATAGATTTCTTCACTGCTTGTTCAAATGGTGGGGTTGAAGTGACTGCAGCTCTTTTCTTTGAGTCAGAAGAACTATTGCACTATGAAGTGCATGCCTCCAACTAAAACAGAGTACCTCTCTAAGCACCCTTCACAAGCACCATAGATCCTCTAGTCATCTTGCATCCATCCTTTGAAAAGACAACCTGCACACCTACATCATTCAACATACTTACAGAAAGTAGGTTTCGTGCAAGGCCTGGGATGTGCATAACCCCATTGATCCCCTTCACTCGTCCATCAGGGAATCAGATTGAGACTCTTCCATGACCAACAATCTTTAGATGAGAATCGTCACCTAGGTACACTCTTCCACCATCGAACTCTTCATATTTTTTAAACCAGTCTCGATGCGAGGCCATGTGGAATGATGCACCAAAATCAATCAACCACACATAATCAGATGCATGGGTGTCCAAGGCTGCGATGAAGACATCACCATAATCTTGTGACTTGTCAGAATCTGAATCAGGAGCATTCTTCTTCTTCTTTTTCTTCTCCTCTTTGCATTCCTTTCGGAAATGCCTACTTTTTCCACAGTTCCAACAGAGAGCCTTAGACTTTCCATGATATTTGGATCTCCCACAGGATTTGGATCTGCCCTTATCACCTTTCTTGTCCTTCTTCTTCCCTTTCTCTTTGGGTGTTCCACGAACCGCAAGAGCCTCTTTGGCTACCTCAGAAGACTTTCTCTGCATCTCTTCAGATAACAGCGAAGACACCACATCTTCCATCTTGAAGGTGGTAGTGGTGCTTCTGATAGCCATGACAAGATGATCCCACAAATCTGGCAAAGAACAAAGTAGGGTCATACACCAATCCTCCTCCTCCATTTTCACACCCACAGATGTCAACTGTGCAATAATCATGTTGAAAGAATTCATATGGTCCACAACAGATCCTCTGTCTTCCATCTTTAGAGAAAACAACTTCTTTTTCAAAAAAAACTTGTTCACCAAGGACTTGGCCTGATAAACATCACCCAGCTTCTTCCAAAAGTCTTTCGTGCTCTTCTCCTCATGGACATTCAATAGGATAGAGTCAGCCAGACAGAGTCTTATGAGACCCTTAGCCTTCCAATCTTTGAGGTCCCAATCAGCTTGTGACATTGATGTAGGTTTTACACCAGATATAATTTCCCATAGGTCACGATCAACAAGTAGGTCTTCCATCTTGAGTTTCCACAACTCAAAATTACTGCCATTAAATTTCTCCACCTCTAATTCTGGATATGGTTGCCATCTGCTTCCTGCAACAAGATATAGAATACTCTGCACAGAACTCCCACTCAACCTAAGATTAGCTCAAAAAACCCCTACCCAGCAGCTAGAACCAAAAACTGGCCAGGCTCTGATACCAACTAAAAGGAAGCTAGGTGTGCGAAAATCGCTTCCTACACTAATCTAATGAGGGGAGAAGAGTGTAAATTCAATTTTATCTTTACAATTATAGATTATGTTAACCCACTAACAAAGATATTGCAGCAAACACGTACATAAGAATGTAAGACAGAAGAAGAGAGACACAAGATATACGTGGGGAAATCCCTTATCGGGTGAAAAACCCACACTCTAAAACACAGCTCAAATGTATTCCGTAAACAATGAAGGTTACAATACAGTCACAGAGCCAATGCTCTTGCAGGAGTCTTTGACACTCATATCTAGAGATGATCCGGCAACATAACAGTACCTGTCAATCACATAATGCATCACCTCTCCAAAGCACCTATTTATAAAGCAAATACAAGGCAAAAATGGCTCCACATTGAGATGGGCATCCAATATGGCCTCACGGACCAAAACCCACACCTATGGACACTTGTCCAATATTGTAGGATGTTCCTGACACTTTTCAAGTCACCCCATCCCAAGGAGGTCACCTATTTCCAAAATGGGCTATGACATATGCCCTTACAACTCTTACAACTGTAATAGAATATGTCATAGCTGTCATAACTTACAACTGTAAGAGAATCTGTCATACACAGGCTATAAATAGCATATTCTCTTACAACATGTCATAGTCCACCTTGGGGCACCCAAAGATGCCTTTTTCAAATATGCTTCTCGACATATGTCCATACTTGTCATAGGATCTTCTATTTTTGACTCTTACATGTCATAACTTTGTCATAGGAATCTGTCATGACCGTTTTGGTCAATATTCCCTTACACACATTCCAAGATGCTGACACATGGCAAAATATTCCTACCACTAAGTGGGACACCTATCTCCTCATGTGAGGACAAATTTACATGTGGTCATATGCCATGTAGGATGACACATCACCATGCCAATTCCCACAATATGACAACATAGGATTTGCATCCAAATTATACAATAGGCAATAAATAAATAGATACAATGAAATAATACAAGGAATTACCAAGGTTGAGACACCTTAATTCCCAACACCTAAGGGGCAAGAGAAGAAGGACAAAAAGCTGAAGGAATATGAGGATGTGCTCCAGTTTCTAGTGGATGATTGGGACAAGATGTTCGCATAGCCTTTGGAGGCTTGGGTCTAGTCTGGTGTTGGTCTGCTATTTCTATGGTGTCTAGTTTCTTTAGTCTTTTGTTATGTTGCAAAAACTTTGATGGTTTGTTCTAAACTATTTTAGTTTTTTGGTGAGCCTCTATTGGTTGTTTTTTCATGGGATCGACACCTTTTTTTGCCGCTTATCTAATCAAAAACAATTGACTCCACATAGTCAAGATTATTGAAAACTAAAGAGGGCAAAAATTTATTCCAACTAAAACAAAGAAGTACAAAGCAAGGGCATTACACACCCTTGTCAATCTCCACTAAGTGGTCTAACTTTTGAGACAAATCTGGGGGTAATTGACCCCTATCCACAATGTTTCAATTTTGCATATGATCGGAGGCCCATTTGGCCAAACAATCTGCAACTCTGTTCCATTCTCTAGGAATGTGACAGAAAGTAACAGATTCTAAGGAAGCACATAGATTAAGAATCTATTTTATAATCAAAGATAAATGCCAACTGACATCTTCTAATTGTTGCCTCTTCAACAAAGTCACCACCACCTGAGAATCAGACTCACGAATGATCCTTCTCCACCCAAGAGCACAATCGTGCTCCATAGCATATAAAATGGCAAGAGCCTCCATCACGTTGTTAGTATGCAGACCCTTATAAATAGAAAAGATAAACTAAACATCCCTAGAACTATTCCGCCCAACACCCCCAATACCAGCATGACCAGGATTTCCCCGAGAAGAACCATCCGTGTTGATTTTCAACACACCCTGTGGAGGAGGACACCAATGCCCCTCCCTATTTATCTTTCAAAGAGGATGTCTACATCTATTTCTTATGATATATCTAGTACCCTTCACAGCACCACTTTGAAGAGGAAGATTGAGACAATTACAACAGGCAACATCTCTCGGATCCACACCCTCATCCAAGTCACACTTGGCTGAAATAGTTTCTCCCAAAGAATGAAGAATTTTCCACCACAAATGTTGGACAACCAACTTCACATCTTGAAAAATCCTGTGATTCCTCTCCAACCAAATATTCCAGATAATAAAGGTCAGACCAAGAGCCCAAGTAACTTGAAGAAAAGAAGTCTTAACAGGGGCCTTGCCCCACTGAGCAAAGAACTTAGCTAGAGAGGAGACATGCCAGCAAGCCTAGTTCCACACACCCCACCAGAAGTACCATATCTCCCTCAAGAAGGAGCATTGGAAGAAAAGATGAGAGACACTCTCCTCACTATTACAACACAAAACACACATCGAGGGACCCTGGAACCCATGCTTGCATAAGTTATCCCAAGTAAGACACCAATTTTGGACCACCAACCACATAAAAAAATTGCACTTAGGCCAAGAAAATTTGTTCTACACGTGTTTCCACCAAGAAACCTCAGTGTCCCCAAACATTTGCCTAACCAACTCTCCATAACCCGCAAAAATAGAGTACTTACTAGACAAATCACTGTTTCTCCAAGCCAAGACATCATGCCCCACCAAGGTGTTGCATTCACGCAAGGCAAGAATCTGAGCCAACTCTTATCTATCCTCCTCCGACCCTCCTGGCGGCCAATCAAAGGAGTGTTTCCATCTAAGTCTAACAGCTAGCCCAAGATTCCAAATAGTCTTATAGTGCTCAATCATATTCCAATCGGTAGCAGAAAAATGATCACAAAGTGGCTGGAGGTGAGGATAAGAAGAAAGGATAGGAGGATGACCATACCAAGAATCCTGCCAAAAAAGAGCCTGAGAACCCGTATGACAGATCCAAAATAGCCCCTTCTTAACCAATTGAACCCCTATTTTCAAAGTATGCCAAATCATTGTTAACATCCTTAAGATACTTATGGGTGAGAATACAAGCCCAAAGTTAATGTTGACTAGTACACCAATGCCAATATAACTTGGCTGCGAGAGCTTGCCCATTCAAAATAGCAGATCGTAAGCCAAGGCCCCCCTCCTTCTGTGGCCTGCACAGTTTCCCACTTAACAAATTTATGCACATAGTCAAGATTATTCGTTTATGCATGATTAAAGAAATTTCACCACAAATTCATATTCAGATGCTCAATGGCCAACACAGTGAAAATTAAGAGAAAAAGATACACTCTAGTTGATAAATGTCGGTGTTAAGTGGTTAAGGTTCGAAACTTATTTCTACTAATCAAATGACTTCTTGCATGTGGCTACTTTTCTCGTAAACAACTCCAAAATTCAACGACCTTGACCCTAACTTAATAGAAAACTAATATTAATTGTTATAGCAAGATTATTTTTGTGTTAAGATGCATAAATTATACTCCATATCCAATGAGCAATATTAGTTCCTTTAGTAAGTATGTCTTAGCAGGCTCATGATAATGTTAAGATAATTCCTACAATACCATAACTTTAAATATAAATTCCCTAAGGAATTACAATGGTACCAATCAATTACTTATCCTTAGATCTAAAGTTTGAACTCAAACCACTCATTGAAAGAAAGCATGCAACAAATAGTATTGAATATCTGCTATGCTAATAACGGCCTTGAGGGTAAACAGGAAAATGATTTTTCTCATTGGCCAAATAACTCTTGTTTCTTATAATGTATGAGGTGGCTTATAGAATGTTTTAGGAACATTGAGAAGGCAGTAAAAACACAAAAATGATCACTGAAAAGGTTTTAGAAACTTATAAATCAATGCATTCGTTAGGGAAAGGTCGAGTTCCTCAGTTTTGCCAGCAACTATAGGCGAAAATCAAATCCAAAACTAGAAACAACATCCTTACCTAATCTCCTAGATCGGCATGGCCGCACAAAAGGAATTAACCAACAAACCATATGATCATGCTTTTGCTAAATTGAGCAAACAAGTTACCGTAAGGTCCAAATGGTCAATTGAAGGTATAGAAGTGACAAAGTATAGGGAATTGATTTACTGACTTGGCTGATGGGCATTGTTCATCTTTCAATCTAATAGTCAAAATCTTATATAGGTTAAATATGGAGGAACCAAGGAAAGTCAAAAGCTTGAACAAAGAGGTAAGCCTTTACCAATTTAGCAATGGTGCAGATAGGGATAGGTCCACGAATGAATAAGGTGAGCATCTTAAGAACAACAACAACCTCATAAATGCAACTGTTACGACTCCAATATAGGCCGAATTATATGGTGCTAGAATGAAAGAAAAAGAAACCAAACTTTCCCAACTAGCTAACTCAAAACGCTAATAACTAAACATATGTATATAAAGGAAGACTACTTTCTTTGGTTTGTATATAGAAAATGCAATGTCAAATCAAGACAGCATATCTATTATAAAAAGAAAAGCTAAGGAATTGGTTAACAGTTTAGGAACACCATTATTTCCCAACGGTGTTGTCGGTGCCAAAGATCGTTCAAAGGAGAGGGAGGGTCAAATGATATCAGCAAAATAAGAGGAAAAAGATTGTGCAAATTGTGAAATTGGAGGTAGGCTACTTGAAGGGTGCAAAAAGGTCACTTCTACAAATGAAGACTGATTGCTTAACACAAGAGCAATACACATATCAAATGTTCGCTAAAAACTAGGAATAAAAATAGCCCAGATTCTATTCTACAGCAGGCTGAAACTAATAAAACCAATTCACAATTGAATACTAAGAGAAAGGACTGCACAAACATTAACATTTTGAATCCATTTCAAATCAAATAAAATCACATGGTAAATACTCAGAATCCTATGCTTGAATTGATTTGCTGGTTCAAAGTCCTCTCTTATTTATTCCAGTCACCTTCTCCCTCTGATCAATGATCTCCCCTCTCCCTTACCATACTATATATATTTCTTGCAGATCTCTTCTCCCTTTTATTATTGTTGGTTTCTATCCTTTTCTTTTCTTTTTCTTTTCTTTTTCTTTTCTTTTTCCTTTCTTTTTGCATTTTTGCTTTCATTTTTATTTTCTTCTAATTTCATTTTCTTTCCATTGTTTTTGTTTTTATTTTACCTTTTAAACTCTATCATTATCTAGAGAAATAATAGAAAGAGAACTCCAATTATATTGATATTTATATGTTGTATATTAATCATACAAATGAAATTTTATTATATATAATTTTCATGTAACTCTAGATCATCTTATTTATTAAATAAAAAATAAGTTCTATGTTCCCATGAAAGTTAAGTAAATACATTTTAAGGAAAGACCATTATCTAAATTTATACAATTTAAATAAAGGAAAAAATATGCTTATTTCTAACTTGTTCTATTTCATTTAAAAGACCCTTTTAAACCTAGTGAGCAAAATAGTTACCATTCAATAGAGACTATTTCATGCAAGGAGGAAAATGCAATGCACTTATGAACTAAGTGCTCATGTGTGCTATGTTGGGAATTAAGGTGTCTCAACCTTGGTAATTCCTTACATTATTAATGTTTGTATTTATTATTTAATTGCCTATGTTGTAAATATTTGTAAATTCCATATTGTCATATTGTGGGATGTGGCACGGTGATGTGTCAATCCTACATGGAATATGACAACTTGTAATTTTGTCCTCACATGAGGAGATAAGCATCCCACTTTATGGTAGGAGCATTTTTCCATGTGTCGGCATCTTCCATGTTATATAAGGGAATGTTTGACCGAAACGGTTATGACGGATTTATGACATGTAAGAGTCAGAAATAGAAGCATGTAAGACAGGTGAAGACATGTGTCATGAAGCATCTTTGAAAAAGGCATATTTGGGTGCCCCAAGGTGGACTATGACATTTTGTAAGATAATATGCTATTTATAGCATGTGTATGACAGATTATCTTACAACTGTAAGTTGTAACTGCTATGACAGATTTTATGATGGTCGTAAGTGTCGTAAGAGCATCTGTCATAGCCCATTTTGGAAATAAGTGACCTCTTTGGGATGGGAGTTGTGGACAAGTGTCAAGCACATTCGACAATGTTGACCAAGTGTCTGTTGTGATGTTCACAACACGCCCCATTATGCTCCTTAGCAAAATGGGGACCCCTGCTGATGTTTTGCTTTTTGCTTCTGCTTGTGTTTTTCTGCTTTCTGGTGGTTTGGTAAAAATGAAGGTCAGGTGCATCATCATCATGATATTGGATAAGGTTGGTCATCATCATGAGGTCAGTTTGTCAAAGTTCATATATTTGTTTCTGTGACCTCATATTTAGAAAGAGCTTGAAATTCCATGCAGGTTTGCCTTTTACTTCACTTGAAAATTCGTCCATATGTGGAAGTTATGCACAGTCAAAGTTTTGGTCAAACCTGATAATCGCAAGTGATCATCATTTTTTTTTCATCTTGACAAGGTCATCATGATCTTGGTCTATCACCCAATAAAAATCATGCAGTCGCAATATCCAGACGTCAATCTTAGGTGGTAGTGCCCTTTACCCGTCAAATGGCCTTATGCGCATTATGCAGCATCATGATATTTTTTAGGAGGGTCATATGTTATAAACTCGGTTTTGGTTACATGAAGAACATCATCATCATCATATTTGAACCCCCCCCGATAATATCCTGAGGTTCAAATATCATGATGACATCAACTTTAAGTCAAGGTAAGTTCCCCCGTCGAGCGGTCTTTGTATCGCGAGCATCATCATGATATCTTTGCATCGCCTAAAATTAAAATATCATGCTGACAATATAAGATCACCCTGACTTAGAAAATTCATCATCGGCATTTTTGCATGCGCGTGTTATAAACCTATCGGAGGATCATCATCATGATATTTGTTGAACCTCGCTAAGATGATGATGACGACTTCATATCCTCCTGATCTCCTTTTGCATGATCATGATCATCATCCTGATCTTTCACAAGAGGGTCATATTCGCTGAAATTCGCTAAGTGATGGAGACATCATCATCATAATTCGATAAAGAGGATCATCATGTTCATATCCTCTTGATCGCCTTTTTTGCAATATCATGATGATCACCCTATCTATTCAGAAGAGGGCGATATTTCATTCCTCAAACAGCATGATCATATTTTACAATATCACCCTAGCGCAAATATCATGGTGACCTCAACTCATCCTTGTGCTCCGAAAACGAAATATGATGATTACGTCATCATGATAAATCGATGAGGATCATCATCATCATATTTTTATCCTGTCCTGTTGTCAAGATCATCATGATCTTGTTTGATTCACCCGACATTTCGTGAAGTCCTCCTACCGATGAAGTAAGACCTTTTGAAAATATCCTAATGATCCTCATCAGCATCACATTTTCCTTCAACAGGATATTTTCTAAAACATGATCCGGTTAGCGAAATATCATGATGACGTCATGTTCTAAGTTTAACGAAGGCTCCGAATATCATGATGACGTCATCCCGATCTGATAAACGAAGAAGCAAATATCCTGATGATGATCATCATCATCACATTTTCCCTTCGACAGGATATTTCCCAAAGCACGATCCGGTTCCTGAATATGATGATGACGTCTTATTCTAAGTTCGACAGAAGCAAATATCCTGATGATCATCATCATCCTGATCTTTCAAGAGGGTCACCCTGGCCGCAAAAGGGTCATATTACATTCATCATCCTGATCATGCTCCTTAGGTGACCCGATATCACAATTATCCCCTGATCTTAACTGAACATGATGATGACGTCATCTTTTGCATTTTTATGAAGCCCGAATATGACGATGACATCACCATCATCTTCCTTTCCTCAGCAGCAGGATTATATTCCATATCCTCCTATTCTTCTTCAACATGATGATGATGATGATGTTGTTCTTTTCTCCAATATGCAGAAGCGAAATATCATGATGACGTCATCTGGACCTTCGGAAGGAAGTGCATCATATTTCCAGAATATCATGATGATGAAGTGTATATCGACCAACATGTTTTTTTTGACGCGCCGATTGCGATAGTCATGCCGATGGGCGGGAAATGAGGCGGTGGAATTTTAAAGTGTTTTTTTTTGGCGCCTGTGGCATTTTCCCGCTCAGCGATAGTTGACCCGATGAATTTTGAGCAGTCTGAGCGCATTTTGGATGCGTTTGAGGAGTATTCTGGATCTGATTTCCACAATCTTGCGCAGTCACCTGGATTTAAACGCTTATTTTAATTTCATGTTGTTTATGTGATAAATGAAATACTTATTGCTTGTCTTGTCTTGCAGGCTTGCAGTTGAGGAAGCAGCTGGAAAGTCAACACAGTGACCTCATGGAGGAAGAAGATCTGATCTCAGGAGCAAGAAGATAAGGATGAAATGCGAAAAGTCAAGGCCATTCAAGTAAAGAACAAGGTTGCAGCTGAAGGTATTACTGCAACAGACAAACAGAAGTTATTTCCCAGCTGCCGGAACTTCTCAGAAGGGGCAATATTTCGCCCAGATTTGACACTGCTCAGAGATATTTTTGAGAGTTGGTTCACCTGTATTTATTGCTGTAACCAGGGGTTCAGTTAGGTTTTTTTGCTGTAGTAAGGACAATCAGAATGTCTTTATATTGTGCCTCTCTACACTGTAATACTTTACAACAGGGATTCTAGGAAAACACACAGGGATTTTAGGATTTTGCCAGAATTGTAGAGCCTTTCTGGGCATAGTTTAGAAGTAGAAGAAGGAGGTCGCCTGTTTGTATGCAGTAAGGTGCGCGTGGAATGTCTGGCTGCCTTACTGTATCTGTAAAGCTTGTAAGTTCTCTGTAGTATGATCAATGAAACTAAGAGTCATTCCTACATTGTAAATCGTGTATGACTATTCGTTTCTAATACAATAGAATCTGGAGTTCTGCATCTATCTTCTGAGTGTTCTCCTGCTCTTCTTTGTGTTTTGAAATATCTTCTTTGAGAGCTTGCAATTTTAAATGTATGTTTGTAAAAATGCTCAGAACTTGCATTTAAGGTTTTTACTGTGGATTTGATCAAATTACTGTGGTATTTACATAGTGCATAACAGAAACAATTAGATCCTTCGGTAGATTAAATGAGGTATAGATTAGATCTTTCTAACTTTTCCCAACCCATCTGAAATATTTAGATGAAAACGTATGAAATCTAAAGGAAATTGTCTCAAATTTGAAGAAGCATGCATAACAGAGCTATAAGTAGATAGTTTTCATAAACAGATAAAGAAGAAAGCTACAAAAAATCCAAGAAAACCCTCTGAAACTTGCAGCACAGTATCACTTGTATGCAAATGAACAGAATACTTGTTGAAATCTATGACCTTTTTGCATATTCTTAGTCCAGTAAGCCATCAAACAAACCTAAACTACGTAAGGCCCCTTGAACATTACAGCTTCACATTGACCAACTGAACTTGACCAACCGAACCATTGTAGACTTGGGATTAGTTGAATCTCAAATGATTCCTTCTTATCTTTCAAGTATAGTTTCAGTTCATTTCATGTGAATTTTAACTTATTGTTATGATTGCATCAAAACAGTCATCAACAGTGTCCTTAGGTGTGGGTTTTGGTCCATGAAGCCAAGTTGGATGCCCATCCCAAGATAGGTCCGATATTGCCTTGTATTTTCTATATAAACAGATGCTTCGAGAGGGAGTTTGTATCATAGGTTTACAGGTACTGTTATGTTGCCGGATTGACTCCAGATACTAGTGTCGAAGACCATTAAAGCTTGCATTGCAACTGTATTGTAAACATTCTTTCAGATTTGTTAATACATTGTGCAGGTTTCTGAGTGGGGTTTTTCACCCGATAAGGGTTTTCCCCACCGTAAATATTTGTCTCTCTTCTTTTGTCTTCTTTCTAGTTCATGTGTATTGCTGCAATATCTCATTTACATGTTCTATGTTGTAGTTGTAAGGAATAAATTGAATTTGCATAGCCCTCTCCTCATTAGATTAGTGTAGGAAGCGATTTCTGCACACCTAGCTTCCTTTCATGCTACATTGAGGTTTTCTCCACCCCATCCCTATCAAGCGGCTAAGTCACCTCTGCCTTAACCACATTCTTGCCTTCGACACACACCTGTCAACATTGAACTCAATTTTCTGATTAATAGGTTAGTGACCAAAAATCCATAGCCGAAGCATTATACATTTTCATTATTTTTCTAATTGTATACTTGAAAAGAAAAGGTAACATTCACTTTTATCCGAAAATAGTTATCCATTTATAACATAATCATAAATAAAGATTAGGTTGATGCAAGAAGTTGGGTCCACAAAAAGCTCAAAAAGTGGAAGTTTTTTTATGTTTTTCAGAATTTGTCACACTTGGACTAAAAATTTGAAGCACTTACACAATGAATCTTGAAAAAAGTCAGTAATATGAAATTTAGTATTTTGAATCTAGTTTCCAAATATGTAATTTTTTCAAAAACTCAAATGACAGAAATTCAATTTTGATAGGTATTTATAAAAACCATTTTTTAAAAGTCATTTTTTTTACTATACCATGCACATGTACGAACACCACTTTTTGACCTAAATGAAAGTATTTTTCTAATTCCTTTTGGGAAAAGATACCTAACAACATGAAGATTGATGAGGATTTTTTTTTGTAATTTTTTTCTGAATATTGTTTTTATTAAATTTTATTGGCCCTAATTGCTATTTTTAAAAATCAACGTGTACGGACAGCATAATTGGACCTAAACTAAACATTTTTTGAAAAAAAAAAATTATTATGTAGATAATTGTCTGAAGATTGATGTCATATACAAAAAAATTAACCAAAAAAAATTATTAAAAAATAAAAAAATCCTGATATTTCAAGTTTATGGACCAGTTTGCTTAGAAATTAATTAAAAATATCAACATAAACCAATCTTAACAAACTTATATATTTGGAAACTAGACATCGTGTTCTACAATGGGTTTTAATTTCGTAGATTAATTCATAAAAAAGGTCCATCAATTATATCGTCAAAGTTTGACATTTCTCTTGAACTTGCCTTAGTTTTTTAATTGCAGGTCAAAGGTTAAGGGTCGAGTTGCCAAGCCTAAAACCAAGGCTACATGTGGATTAGGAATTTAAATTTTAAAAAACACGTACGCGTTATGAAATGCATATGCGTTCCTAAAAGAAACGCGTACGCATTATCTGTTTGGCCGTTTGAAAAATGAAACGCGTACGCATTACATAATGCGTACACGTTTATAAAATAGAATGCGTACGCATTTTATAACGCGTACGCGTTTCTAATAGATCCATTTTTTCCTGATTTGGAAAAAATTAACTGAGCACTTTTTCCCTGCAACATTCTCTTTTTGCAATACGGACCGAAAGCGCCAGTTTCTGCATATTTTATTGCATTCTTTTCTTGTACAATCTCTTAACAGGTCGTATTCTATACAAATTTTTGGAAGAGACAACTGCAAATTGAATTTTCTGAAGTGGAATCAAGTACAAAGACTTTTTACAAGAAGATTTAGAAAAAGAGAGATTTTGAATGTATTCGTGATATTTTTGTACTTCAAAGTTTATAGAAGAAAGGATCTCCATATTATATATTTTTATTTGAATATTTGAAGGAGGTGGCAATTGGAAATTACATGTTAAGATTCATTTGTGTTTTTATCAAGAGGGTTTGCTAATCATAGGACCAAAGCAAAGACAAAGAAAAAGATGTAGAAAGTTAATGACACCCAAAGAAATTGAAGCAAATAGAGAAATGGAGGCAAAAAGACAAAGGGATAGAAGAGAAAGAATCTGCCAAATAAAAAATTTGGAAGCATCTAATTCCATGAATGTTGAAGAGGAAACCATGAAGGGTGAGATGAATGTAGATGATGCAAATATGGAGATGGTGAATATGGAAGAAAATGCAATTATGGAGACAAATCCAACTATGCCTTCAAATTCAACTTTGAATGATATGGAAATAGCACCTATGCAAACAACTTCATGTATGTCTTCAAATCCACCTCCCAATGATATGAAAAATGCACGTATTGAAACAATTTATGTGGGTATGTCTTCAAACTCAAGTCTTGATAATATTGATCTTAGTTATTTAGTTGAAGCTGGATACACCATTGATGGTATCAATAATTCTAGTTTTGAAACAATGCAAAAATAAAATAATAATGAAGTCCCTCGTATTGATGAAAATGAGAATGAAATCCCTTGTATGTTTAAAAATGAAAATGAAACCCCTTGCATGTTCAATAAGAATGAAACCACTTGTATAAATGAAAATGATTACATTTTTTTTACAATTGAAAGAGATGTGTTAGATAACCTTCCTGGTAAATTTTCTTGGAGACAAATGAGAACTCGTGGAAATAGATTATATAAAATATTTTTTTATAGAAAGAAATTAGGATTCCAATGTCAACTCATGATGCAATTGATGAAAATGTGGAAAATGCGAAAAGTGATGAAAAAATTATACATTTTTGTAAAACCAAAAAAGAAAGATGATTCAGTAGAACAAGTCATATCTAGTGTTGCCAATGCTGTTGATTCTATAGGAAATAAAAGTCGATCTAAAGATAAGAATGCAGCTTGTCGTGCAATAACAACTGCTCTAGTTAGTAAATCAACTTCAAATAAAAGAATGTTAAGTAAAATTAATAAATATATAAAAGTAAATCCTAAAACTTTGATAAGAGCGGCTAAAATAAGAGAAAGCATTGAAAAATATCTAATTAATCAATGGTAGACTCCCAAGGTCAGATATGAAATTAACTAATGAAATCAAATCTTTAGTCGGAAAATTTTGGCATGATAATACAAGAGTATCACCTAATATTAGAGATGTTTTAAAATTAAGGGTGGGATCAAAAATACATGACCCTCATCCAAAGCATCTATTAGATATGACTCAAACTGAATTATATAAAAAAAATTTAGATGATTCAATCTTACCAAATATTAGCATAAGTCAAAGATCATTCAAAAAATGTAAACCTTGGTATGTTAGAATTAATAAACAACGAATCTCCAGTTGTTGTAAAACTCATGTACAATTTCATTATTATTATGATATTTTTCGTTATATATGTTGTACTTTGCATGCTAACCAAATTATGCAGGACATTTGTGGTATTAATATGCCACCTGAAACAATCAAAGATTTTATAGTAGGTTTGTTTTGTGAACCCCTTAATGGAAACTTATTTTATTTAAATGCATGTATTTATGAACGATGCGATAGATGTGGTAATTTTTCATTGTTAGGAGAATGTATGCATGAAAGTAGTTTACATGAATTTGGAAAACAATTAGTGGATGTTAAAAATTTTTAAAATGTTGAATATTCTTTAAAAGACGGAAAAATTAAAAAATATTGTGAGCTAATTGTAGAAAAAATTTAGTGTGCATGCATTTATTAAAGAATTTAAAGATAAGATTGTACCTAAATATGTAAAACACTCTCAAAATGCACATTGTCTTGATGGTCAATTTCATACATGTAAAAACATATTCCCAGTTGGAACTATATTGTCAGTTGTTGATTTTGTTGAAAACTATACTCTTAGTTCACAAGAAGAAATTCAATCACAATATTATAATTCAGTGTAAGTAGCCATATTTGTTCATATTGTATATAGACATGCAGATGATAGTAGAGAAGATAATAGAAAAATTTTGAGAGAGTACCATTTTTATGTGAGTGATAATCGATTACATTCACCTGAGTTTGTTCAATGTTGTTTTGATACATTTTATAAAAATTTGAAAGAGAGGAATTCAAATGAGAGAACATCTCATATGGTCGGATAATTGCACGGGTCAATTCAAGAATGCTAGAATATTTTATTGGTTATATAGAGTTCATAAGGAAAATAATATCCAGCACATATGGAGTTTTTTTGAAGCTGGACATGGTAAAGGAGAACATGATGGAGCAAGTGCATGTGTGAAAAGAGCTCTTGCTAGAGAGCAACTAAAATTTGAGGATGCAGCGAAATTCAGAGATGCACATGCAATTGTAGATTGGTGCAATGAAAAATTATCTACAAGAACAAGTGATAGCTCAATAATTCGACTCTTCTTTTGGTTAGTTGAAGAAAATGATATTCTTACTCGACAAGATTGTGAAACAATTATGGATCTACAAAATGGCATTCGTTTAAGAGTTCCAATGCAAACACATGGACAATATGGACAAGGGAGATTGCATGTTTTTGTCAATTTTGAATTGCAGGTGATTGGGAGGCATGTGAAAATACAGAATGGGTCGAAGAATGGAAACAAAGAGCCTTAACACCTACATTGACACATGATCAACATGGAACGATAATTGAAGATAATCAATTGTTTGCATCAAATGAGTATGATCGTGTTTTAGACCTTGTACAAGAAGGTACATTAAAAATTGAATTCAATTATATATGTATGCATTTTTATATGTGAATTAAACATATGCTACTCTTTATTGAATTAATTTTTTTTCTGTAGGACGTGTATGTTGTTGTTGCACCTGAGGGGAATGAAGAGGAGACAGAGTATTGGTTGGCTAGATGTGTTGAGAGAAAACATAAGTTGGTACATCCTAGAGTGGATGATGACAACTTTGAGTGTCCAACTGGTTCTGTGGTTGTTGTTGGCACCTGGCTTCAAAAATATCTAATAAGAAAGAATGGCTTGCTTGCATTTGAAGACTATGAAAGACACAAGAAGATTATACATTACTCAAATTTGATTTTGGAAACCAATATAAAACTAGTTAGATATAAAGGGGGGCCTACTAATAAAGTGTTATGGACACTTTCAATAGATGATCATGAGACAATCATAGGTGCATTAGAAAAAAGAGTGGATGTAGATGGTACAACAGAGTAAATAAATACAGGTAAGTATATAGTTGTATATATATAGTTAAAAATTTATAGCATAGACATGTCTATGTATATATATATATATGTTAGTCTTTAGTCATTTACTAATTATAGTTTTAAATTATTTTTTATTTCAGGTCTCCCAAAACTAGATGCATTACAAAAAAGAGAAGGCCCATGCATATATATTACAATGGAATTTGAATCTAGATACAGGTAACTATATATAGTTCTAGATACATTTAATTGATAGTCAAAATATAAAACTAAATAATTCATTGTCATTTTATAAAAAAAGTTTATAATTGATTTCATATCCCCTTAATCCATTCTCTTAGGACCCCTTAAGCCATATCCTCCTATCTACCGTTAATCTATCCTCTTGCATCCCCTTAAGTCATTCTCATAATTTTCCCCTTAAGCCATCCTCTTAGGACCCCTTAAGCCATATCCTCCTATCTACCCTTAATCTATCCTCTTGCATCCCCTTAAGTCACTCTCTTAATTTTCCCCTTAAGCCATCCTCTTAGGACCCCTTAAGCCATATCTTCCTATCTACCCTTAATCCCTCCTCATATCCTAGGCTTTAGGTCCTATGGTTAAGGGTTTAGGATTTATAGGGTTCATGAGATGATTAGAATAACTTGAATCTATTATAGGTTAAGGGTTAAGGGTTCATATCCTAGGCTTTAAGTCCTAGGGTTAAGGGTTAAGGGTTTATAGGGTTCACAAGATGGTTAGAATAGCAAATCTATTATGGGTTAAGGGTTTAGGGTTCATCTCTTAACTCCTCTTAAGCCATCCTCTTAGGACCCCTTAAGCCATATCCTCTTATCTGAAACCCTTAATCCATCATCTTGCATCTCCTAGGCTTTAGATCGTAGGGTTCATGAGATGCAAAGAATAACAAATATATATAGGTTAAGGGTTTAGGGTACATCTCTTAACTCCCCTTAAGCCATCCTCTTAGAATAACTAATCTATATTTAGGATTTCTAGGATTTGTAGGGTTCACGAGATGCATGACTCATATAATCTATATCTAGGATATCTAGGTTTAGTATGCATTATTCTTTTCTCATATGAATTATCTAGTTACATGACTCATAAAATATAGTTTCTTTACTTACATTAATTATTTTTGCAGGTTCTCATCAAGTCAATCTACCATGATTGTCACTGTAAAAAAAATTCATCATATAAATTATGTAAATATCAATTTGTGGTCTTGAGCTAAAAGTGGATAAGCTTTAATTGTATTTATATGCACATATGTTTCAACATCAATATAGTTGTATTAAACATCAATATACATTAAATATTTTTGTTTGATGTATGAACTTCAATGAACTTATAAATCACTTTTTATATCTTGTTCCAATTTTATCTTATACAAATTGTCTCTTATAAACCACATTTTATAAAATTGTTCAATTGTATCTTATACATTTTATACATGTCAAGTATATGTTATGGTCATTAGTAGTGTTAGGATAATTTAGCTTAAAGTACTTTTGCAAAGTCATCTAGTCCAGATTATTTCATAAGAAAGTGTAAATCTCTAAGTCTTATATAATCAATATCTTGAGTCAAAGAATTATAAATGATTGGTGTTAGATTTTGGAGAATATGATCTTCTTAGGAAGTCAACATTATATTGCATTATTAGTATTATACTGAATTTTTCTATCATTCTAAGCTAGATGTTCTTCTACCTAAGTTCTACATGAAATCTTGTGTAAACCTAAGTATGAGACATTAGACCTTAGGTTTTTTCCTCCTCCTAGTAAGGGAGGAATTGTGACTCAAATCTAAGAATGGAAAAATACTTAGAGAATTGGTGATTAGAGACTTAGAAGAAAATCCGATGTCAAACAAGGTGTCAAACTCAAACCCAAGGAGGCTTATTTCACAACAATGGGCTCAACTAAGCGCTACTACAAACTTCACAAGCAATCCTCTCAAGGCAATTTCCTATTTCAAGGACACAAACTATGGGTTTCCAACTTCTCAAAGCCCAACACTACTTCCAATGACTCTCTCTCATCTTAGGGTCTCAAATCAGACCAGACTTTACTATCATGGTGCTCCTGCACCAAAATCATAGGATTTATATTACTTGATAAAGTGTTTATCTTAATTGGAGAATAGGTTCAATATGATGAAAAATGTTTTAGCTGTTGACTCATATGCTTCATTATTGGATTGAATGGATAAAATGTTTGTCCTATTATAAACTCTGTGTTCCTTTTAAGGTTCTTTTGCAATTGAAATATATGATGTTGTGGTGTCTACAAGACTAATAATTTGCTTAAGGGCCTATTATATGGTTTGTAGAACCTTGTTAATGAATGCATCTTTTGGATACATTGAATGATTGTTGCAATTACATAGATTTTTTTTAGTGATTAATATTTCCTAGAATTGGAAAATAGTTAAAATTACCTGCCCTTAATTGGTGTTATATCTTGGAGAATATGATCTTCTTAGGAAGTCAACATTATATTGCATTATTAGTATTATACTGAATTTTTCTATCATTCTAAGCTAGATGTTCTTCTACCTAAGTTCTACATGAAATATTGTGTAAACCTAAGTATGAGACATTAGACCTTACGTTTTTTCCTCCTCCTAGTAAGGGAGGAATTGTGACTTAAATCTAAGAATGGAAAAATACGTAGAGAATTGGTGATTAGAGACTTAGAAGAAAATCTGATGTCAAAGTCAAACTCAATCCCAAGGAGGCTTATTTCACAACGATCGGCTCAACTAAGCACTTCTACAAACTTCACAAGCAATCCTCTCAAGGCAATTTCCTATTTCAAGGACACAAACTATGGGTTTCCAACTTCTCAAAGCCTAACACTGCTTCCAATGACTCTCTCAACTCAGGGTCTCAAATCAGACCAAACTTTACTATAATGTTGCTCCTACACCAAAATCATAGGATTTATATTACTTGATAAAGTGTTTAGCTTAATTGGAGAATAGGTTCAATATGATGAAAAATGTTTTAGCTGTTGACTCATATGCTTCATTGTTGGATTGAATGGATAAAATGTTTGTCCTGTTATAAACTCCTTGTTCCTTTTAAGGTTCTTTTGCAATTGAAATATATGATGTTATGGTGTCTGCAAGACTAAGAATTTGCTTAAGGGTCTATTATATGGTTTGTAGAACCTTGTTAATGAATGCATCTTTTGGATACATTGAATTATTGTTGCAATTACATAGATTTTTTTTTAGTGATTAATATTTGCTAGAATTGGAAAATAGTTAAAATTACCTGCCCTTACTTTATTATGAATATGATCTAAACTATAAGGAATGTATTAATTTGTCACCTAACCTTGTGATTTTATTGAAATTTGAAAGTTAATCATTCTAAGACATCTAAACTTCATTCAACAATGGCATGTTTAAAATACATATGCTGATTCTAAATAAGAATTTATAGTGCATATTACTTGAAAATTAGATAAAATATATATATGTGAGTGCATATAATCATCATAATGAACATAACATGTACGTGATCACATTCATAAACACAAGTTACACGATTATAATGTATATAATGTATGTAAAATGGTCCATGAAATAACATGCTCAAAATGTATATCTAAAGTATTAAATTTAAAGTTATCTAAAGTATTAAATTAAGACATCTAAACTTCATTCAACAATGACATGTAAATATATATGCAATTTGATTATAGATAAGAATTTATAGTGCATATTACTTGAAAATTATATGTGTGTGTGTGTGTGTGTGTGTGTGTGTGTGCATATAATCATCATAATGAACATAAAATGTATGTGAACACATTCATAAACACAAACATGATCATAATGTATATAATGTATGTGAAATGGTCCATGAAATAACATGTTCAAAATGTATATGTCAAGTGGCACACATAAATAAAACTATCTATAGTCCATAAAATAAAACTATCTAAAGTCCATCAGGACGATCGATAAAATCAAGTCTATCAGGACCAACTGATTGAGCTGCTAATTCCTGGATAATCAAATAAAGAAAACAATAGGTTAGAAAATATTAGTGATAAAAAATTATTTTAATTGAAGATATTCAAATAAAGCAAACAATATAGATTAGAATTTATATTAACTCGATAAAACTTTTATTTTAATTAAATATAGTAAATATAGTAAAAATGATTTTAAGTATATGCATAAATTACCATCTGATCATGTGAATTTACTGGCACATTTTGTTCAACAGGTGGTATAACTGTCAATTAAGGACCAAATGATTTGAGCTGCTAATTCTTGGATATTCAAATAAAGCAAACTACAGGTTAGAAAATATTAGTGATAAAAAATGATTTTAATTGAATTTAAATATATATTTAAAAGACCTCAAAATTGTATAGGAGATTTAGTATAGTTTAGGACCTCGAATGAGATGGACTCATGGTCATGACCATGATCAGGAGCTTGCCTACCACCTATAAGGATACTGCTATCATCCTGCATAAAATATTCATAGTACATGTAGTGAGTTTTTAAAGCACATGTAAATTTCAAACTTAAATAAATTTTGAAAGCACGCACCTGAGATGGCCCATGCATAAAAGTTGATGATGACTCAGGAGCGCTCGCCACACCTTGTGGTTGGTCGGTAATGGGTATCGCATGACCTCCCTGCATAGATACAATATATCATAATTTCACACATGTGTACAAATTCAAATTAAATTAGATATGGACATAAATTAAAATATATATTGGTTTACCTGACCGTAAGGTGTGCCCATTTCTACAACTCTCGAAAAACAAACACGATCATATTGAGAAATTGGCCTCCTCTGATCATGCATCTACATCGAACACTTCTTGAAAATTAATATTATATTATATATATAATTTAATTTAATATTATTTACATGAATTTTGCACATTTCAAACAAATTAAAATACATGCCTTTCAAAAGATGTACATACTTGTGTAGGATGATCATCAGCATATAATAAGTCCATAAATGATTATGTCGTAGATACAGGTGGACCTGCAGTGGATGCCTAAGTATGCCCATAGGATGAACCTCCGTGCTTTCTATCATCCACTTCAGTTGCCACGTGGGTAGTTTGATGAATGTGATCTCCTGATAAAGAAGTCAATGCTCCTAATGTGGACAATATCGTCTGCTGCTGATATGTAGCGGGAATACTAGGAGCTAGAGGAGCAACAATCGATGGAATCAGAGCACGTCATTGAGGATCGATACTGCTCCTAATCTATTTTGGGGCATGCCATGACCAACTCCCTAAAATGACCTCATATCAAAATAGTTGGGTTTTTGACCCAACTCAAACTCAGCCCATAACTTTCTCAAAAAATAAAGGGGCACCTCACAATTGCCATCCAGTGGAGTATCAAAGACCATCCACCATCTGTCCCAAAAATGTGCAACTATCTGTTGGTGCCTACACCATTTAATTGAAAGTCATTTTTTATTGGATGGAATTGGTTCGTTTGTATTGGGGTTAAAGAAATGTGCACAAATTGCTTCTTTGGTAATATGAAGGTCATGGATTTCTTTATAAGACAACCCATCTGCATAAAATTGTCTTCTCTCTTTTCTCCATCGATGGAAACTAACTAGGTCTACATCGATGGATCGAACAGAGTTGACAACAGTTGGCATCGAAGATGCAAATCGTGCTACATGGGGAGGAAGGTTGGGGTCATTTTTTATCAAATTTATATTTTCTTGAATGACATTTAGGTTTGCATTTATGCTCTCTTAACTGATTTTGATCAATTTGAGGACGTGGGGAGTTAGGAGGTGGAGGGTTAGGAGATGGAGAAGGTGGAGGTGTGGGGTTTTGTGGTGTGATACATTATGTGGAGGTGATGGTCCACATAAGGGGTTTTCAGAATGGTCAATATGTATGAAATCCTCTATGGAAAACTCATCGACTACAGCTATATTTGGCTCTAGGTGATGAAAGGGCAACTGTATGTTAAACAATAAAAAAATATATATATCAACAAACTAATTAAATAATATACACAATTTGAACTAAAAATCACATTGAACGTGGACAAATTCAAAATACATGTCATTTGAAGACACATTCAATTTAAAACATTAAAAAATGCATCTAATGAAAATTTAGACTAATTTATGTCGTAGAAAATACAAACAATTTGAGCCTCCCCTTCATCCCATATTATTTGCTAATCACTTTCAAAAGGTCTTGGATGAAAATTAAAACACACATTTTTCTATATCGAGCATTTATATTAATCCAAAAAGTTAGAACTGGAACCTAGATATTGAATGTCAAGTAAACATTTTATAAAATTTAATACATGATTATCACAATACATTCAACCTATTTGTATGATTATCATGTCCATCCATACACTAATTCCTAGGTTATCATTGTCTATTATGATCTAGCTTGTCTTTTATCCTAGTTTGGGTCCATGCTCACAAGATTGACCTCACGAGCGTAACATTGTTCCACCCAACATCAAATTTAGAAATTCAAATTCAGCCAAGTGAACCCCCCTTTACCTAGGACTTATTCATTGTCTTTGATCTTGTTTTCTATTAGAGGGTTACTTAAGGAAAAGTGTCCTCGTGGCTTTAATCATACAACAACCTAGTAAATATATTTATAGATATCAGTTGTCCCCTAGCTAATAGAAGGAGCATAGCAGAGCAATTTGGATCAGGCAAGTAGAAGGGTAGATGTTTGTTTGAGCATAGGAACATGCAATAATTAACATGATCATCCTTTCTCTCTCTTCAAGGAAAATGCAACAATGGAGGAAAGAGGGTGAATTGGTTCCTTTTTTGTCAAACGTTTATGGTTCCTTTGTATTGCATTCCTAATTGTTATCTAGGTAGAATGATAACAAGTGCATTGATTTATTTTGTGATTTATATTCCATCCTAGACCTATCCTTTGTCCAATTGAGTTCTATGGGCCTACTCCTAAATCTTTGACTGATTCCATTGCTTCTACTTGATATGTTATCTCTATGTTGACTTAGTTGTATGTTCTAGGGCTTATTTTCTCTTGGTTGAATGCCAAAAGTCAAATAATGGTGATGTCTTCCTTTTATGGTGTTTTTTTATGTTGCTTTGTGGTCCTTGCCTCTTCCTCCTATTGTGGGGTACCTTATTTGCAACATCATTCCTCCCCATTTTGTGTTGGAACCACTCATCACTTGCTTTTCCTATAAGCTAATTTTATAAGAACTATACAATGCTTTCCAACCTTGTTTCTCCCTTTGAGGTGATCTTTCCTTTCTACAACAAGTAAGTTTGTTTCATCTATCCAAGGTATTTTCTCATCATATTAGTGTGTTTGGCATATTTATGGTGTCTGTTGGTTGTTGATGCTCTTATTGTCCGTGTGGATGGTTATTATTCAAATAGCTTTTGAATATTTACCTACCCTTCTATCTAGTACTCATCTCACCTACCATGGTCACATGTTTCAAGTTCATGGGTTATTTTCAAATGTTTGAACACTTATGGTCAACCTAGTTGGTGGTTGGATTTCTCTTCACCACTTATTGGTTTGTTCTTGGTCTTTCTTGGGAGTTGGCATGTTGATAGTTAGTTCATAGAACTTTGATTCTATAGTTTTGAGCATAGGAATAAGTTTGTGAAAGTAGGAGGTTAGTTCATAGTTTTGATTCTATACCTACCTATAAATTTGTTCTCTATTAGAGTATATTTAGTAGACATTTAACAAATAACCTTCAAATTAGACTAAGAGATCACATTTCTCAAAGCTAAACATCAACACATCAAAGACCCTTGTCAATTATATTCATCATTGAGTGATACAACTAAGCATGAATCTTGTGGTTTAGGGTTTTAGTTTTAGGTTTTGTGGTTTAAGTTTTAGGTTTTAGGGTTTACGGTTCAGGGTTTTAGGTTTAGGTTTTGGGGTTTAGGTTTTAGGGTTTTGGTCCTAGGGTTAAGGGTTAAGGGTTTTAGGGTTTAGGTCCTAAGGTTAAGCATTAAGGGTTTTAGTTTTTAGGTCTAAGTTTTTTGGAACCTAGGGTTTAGGGTTTTGATTTGTAACTCTAGGTTTTGTGTGATTTACCTGATTAAATTAGTTAAATTAGGTATCAATTTTGTGGATTTTAATTTTGAATTTACGGTTTCTGGTTTGCGTGATGATTTTCTTTGCAAATACATTTTAAAAACTATAAATTAAACAAGCTAATTACAAACAAAAATAACAAATAGTAAACTACAATTACAAGTAAAAAATGCAACATATAAGACCAAAAAATGCAGAATTTAACCAACCTGCAGGTCGCGGAGGTCACTTGCGTCGATGGGAGGAGGTGGCAATGAAATTTGTGTTGGTAAAGGGACTAAAAAATGTGTACCTGAATTGCTCTGTCATTGTTCCTCTCCTACAAGCTCGCTGGAAAAAATGAAATGACAGTTGTTTATTTAAAAAATTAAATACCTTTTCGAAACATGTACGCATTTCTAAACGCATACACGTTATAATGTATACGCGTTTAATAATGCGTACATGTTTCTTGTCACGTACTTGAATCATAAGGCATACCTGTTTTGATTTAGCCTCGGGTACCCGTAGCTAAGCGCGTATGCATTTTTTCAATAGAGCGTACGTGTTTCCTACGATTTTTTTTTTTTTGGCTGAAACTTCCCCTCTTCGTGGACCCAACTTCTTGCTTTTACCCCATTTAACACTTCTAATTATAGTTGAATTCAAGGAGTCTAGAAGTTTGAGATGTGACAGAATGATGACAAATAGAATGCACGCTAGATCAAACCCTTTTCCATACAACATTCAAGAACAAGACCAAGCCAAATCACTACCAAATGGAGGTGGACTCAACTGATGATCTTGTACTCAGGTATGCTATAGATGGATCAGATTTAATTCAGCATTTTTATCAGGCCCTAGGTTAACAATGCATGAAACCCTAGTTCTACAATGATCAGCTTATAACAAAATGTACAACTAAAATCCAGAAGCCAATTGCAGAGGGATGATCATAGAGATGATGAAACTTGTCTCTCAAAAGCAGAGGTATCGGAGGACCAGGGTGGGACCACCTAGGCCCTGACTGGAAGAATCTATTGAAACTGTAAATTGGAAAGATGTTGCAAATGATGTCCTGATGCCAGATCTGAACTCATAAAGGGTAGGAGGACATGGGCGATACCGCCCAAGTCCTAGATGAGAGAAAACTATGAAACAATCTCTATATCCCCAAACCTTGATCTTCACACAATCTTCTTGTAGCTCTGTATTTTTCAGATCTCGCTCCTGTAACCTACACACAAGAAGATAAAAAGGGCTTTGGGGATTATGGTGTTTAGAGACTTGCCTCAGTCAAATCCTGGGGTAGCATTCAAGCTTCCCAACACCATTGATTGATAAAGAATGTGTGCCCTCATGGGGACAGAGGCTAAAAATGAATGATAATGAGATTATTCAAATAATGATAAACAAACAATGATATCACCTATGTGATGAACCCTTAGAATGATGAAGATCCTTCAACTCCTAAGGAAGAATAGTGTAGGAGTTAAGGGCAACACTGAGAGGGGGGGTGAATCAGTGTTGTGTAAATTCTTTAATCTTTTTCAAACTTTAACATTCTGAGCACAAGGAATGAATGATACCTTTGATTTGTCAAATACATATACACATGACTATGAATGCAGAAAGAGAATAAAACTTCATAAGTAAATTAAACACACACAAGGAAGATCAATATGAATCATAACACAAGATATGCACGAGTGGAAAACCCATCAGGGTAGAAAAACCACTCCAGAATTGCCTCACTGGCTTAACTGAAAAACATGCCTCACTGGCAATACAAATTGTCTCACTGACAAATATTAAGGTCACACTGACCTATAAGCCTCACTGGCTAATACAATGCCTCACTGGCAAACCAAATCACCAATAGAAGTTATAAACCAAATCAGAGGGATACTCTATTTCCATTCAATACAAATATATGTCTGTCAAATACCCATTCTATTCAATCTGACATCTCAACAATCCTTTATTCTGATCCAATCAACACTGCATTTTAACAACACTGCATATCAAATGTGTATTCTAATCCAACACTTCACAACACTGTTTGTTTCATCTCTATCCTTCTTCATACCACATTCAATGCACCTGGAAACACAATTTTATACAGATTGAATGTTCTCCCTCCTACAAAGAAAAATCTTTTCATATTCCTTTTTCTCTGCAAAAATTCATTGACCTTTCATATTTATTTCAATCTGAATATTTTGTCTTCAATGTCTTTTCATTTACTTATTCCCTGCAAACATCTCAAAATAATATCTCCATAAATCCATTTTCAAGAAGAAAATCTAATTTACAATGTCTTATATTTCTCTTTCAAGAATTGATCCTAATCTTAAGAAAAACTTTCTGTATCTCTTTATAAAAAAAAACTTGATCTGTTCTTTCAATGCCCTGTCTGACTGACTTCATCTTCCATCTGTAAAACCATTCATATTCCTGCAAGAAACAATCCTTCAAAATTTCTTTCATCTTTCCAAGTCCTTCACAACAAGACTCTTCATTTTCCTGTGAGCTAAAAAATAACTTTTTATATTTCCTTGCATCTGAGCAAATTCATCTTCAATCTCTGCAAAAATAGTTTTACTAATCTCCAATAAAATCATCTGAAAAAATAAATCTCCTTCCAAGCTTTTACATACAAAATTGTTAATCTTCTTCTTCTTCACAATCAAATCAAAAAATATCTCCTCATAAAGATTTTTCTCATTTAGAAAAAACAATAAAAAAAACTCCTTAAAAAAAATTTCCAATTTTGTCACCAAATAAAAACTCATTTTAAAACTCATAATAATGGTATGAATCAACCACTTAGAGTTTATGAAAAAATTTCTAAATACAACTTAAAAGCCATAAAAGTTTGGGAATCGGGTTTCAATACTTTCTAAAAACACCTCTCAAATTCTTAATAGACTTTTTCATAGTGCAACGGGCTCCACTTAATCTTTTTGGCGGTGAAAGTTTTAAATTCAAACCAAACTTTGAAATCCCGCCCATTTTCCTCCACCGGTGATAGTAAGGTTTTAAACTTTTAAAAAAAACAAAAACTGCCCCTTTTAATACACCGCGGGCCCTTCACATTTTCAATACTTTATTTGTAAAATGTGCTCCATATATCATATAAAGGTCGATGCTTAAGGAAGGGCCGGTCACCATCATGTGATGGTAGCCCTCTAACAGGTCACTTTAAGTGACCCTTAGCAAGTCACTGTTAAATTAAGACAAAAATGTAAATAAAAATAGTGAAGAGTAGAATATAGGATTTTTGAAGGTATTTAGGATTTTGAAGGTATAGAATTTTTGAGCACTCTTTTGATCACTTTATACCTGGTCTCAACATAAGATATGATATCACCTTAAATTGACGATCAGTGCCAACATCCACATAGATAGACATCAATAGATCAATCTAGTCCTGCAAACTTATCTACCATGAATGTTACATTCTATGCATTTGCAAGTCATCATCCTCTTGTTGAAGCACAAGACTATCCTCAACACATCACTGATAACTATGACATCAAATAACATCAAATATTGTTCAACTGAGATCCAATTGAGAAACCTTATATCAGAGCACATAGTACCTAATGACATCACCTTGAAGAAACTTACATGAAATCCAACTGATATCTGCATCTGTAAACTCAGTGGTATGACAACTTAACCTGTGATCACTTCTATCAATCCTTGATATAGAGTATACCAGACAACATGATGAAGGCTACTGAGATCAAATTACCAAGTCACTACCACTACAAGTCATCTGGAGAGAACACACAAGATGATGTACTCTTGATGATGTATTCCTGCAGATCAAATTACCAAGTCACTACCACTACAAGTCATCTGTAAAGCACACACAAGATGATGTACTCTTGATGATGTATTCCTGCAACTTCCTGATGATGCACTCCTGCAACAACACACAAGATGATGTACTCTTGATGATGTATTCCTGCAACTTCCTGATGATGCACTCCTGCAACAACACACAAGATGATGTACTCCTGATAATGCAAGAACAAACCTTTCTCTGCATCTGCAAGACACATATGATGTGATCATTGTCTCTGCATTAAATCTCTCTCACTTGAGGACATCCTGAAATATGACATGAGGACCAAACACCTTTTTGTCATCAATGACAACCTGTCACCATCAAATAGATGGTAGCTCCATATATGCAACAACACATAATAATAATACATAAATGTGCTTTAGAATCACAATAAATGTTCTTGCTTGCTTTCCTTCAAGATCTCAAGTTATGCCTTTTCCAACCTAGTTACAAATGAACTCAAAAACACACTTATATATGCTTTCCCTCTCATAATCATGAATTAAAACCAAAAGAGCCTACAAGGAGAAACCTTTTGAAAGGTGTTAAGCCGACATGCCTTTAAATTAGACCTACCCTAAAAGGAGGGACATGAGCAGTACCGCCCAGGTCCATCAGCCTTATTTAGGTTTGAGGTAAGGTAAATAAAGGGGCCCATATTCCAACTTTGCTTTGGTGTCAAGTAATTTTGTGACGGGATAAACATTTTGAATGTATAATGCAATCACGGGGACCTAGGAGCTAAACTAGGAGGTAAAGAAACATGTAGACACTTTTTACTCCATAACAACTATATATAGTAATATATATTATTGTATAATAGTATATACATAGCTATAGATAGTAATATAGCTAATATTATATACAATAATATTAATATAACAATAATATATATTATATTAAATTATATTTAAAAATGAATGGAGTCTCCAAGTACCCCCGTCTCCTGTTTTCAAAATACAAATGTATCAATATTAGTACCAATACCAATATCCTGACAACTATGACAAAAACAAATAAAGGTTCATCCTTAAAATTTAGACGTTCCCACTAATTTTATACAAATACATATTGTGATGGTGAAATATGCATACCCATGCCAATTCCTATTTAGTTTTGGGTCCATTTCAATAAAATGGTTTAATACAATTACACATTAACAAATGGTATACTCTTGGGCAACGTTGGGCTCATTTTCCCATGCTATTGCTCATCCCTATGTACACATTCTCCCAAACTCAACTCCATTTTATCCATAGCTGAACATATTTGACATTTATTATGCCCATTGTTATCCTCCATATCTAAACATTTATACCCTACCTAAATATTATTGTTTCCATGTCCTAAGTCAATCCCCTAAAAATTAAAATATTCGGCTTCAAATTGTGTTGACTCTTACTCATTTTATTCCCACCATGAGCTGACTTGGTATACATTTCATGTCACTTGTTGCTATGTAATGGAATTTAAAGACATTCAATGTGCATATTCACATTTAAGGAAGAGCATGCTAGGAACACTTCAATTGGAGCACCTAAAAAGAATCTAATTCTACATTGCATTGTGCTAAAGCACCTGCATGTCTAAAGAATGTTGTCCTTGATTATTCTTCTGACCATAAAGTTGATCCTATCAAGGGGGTTGACCTAGGAGAATATGACCCTTGTAATCCAACAATCCCCCCTAAGTATTTCTAAACACTATCAATCCTTGATGATCATGGAAAGGCAAAGAATTTGGTGAGTCAAAAAGCAAGAATTCACACTATACCAAATCAGGTCTAAAACCTGTTGGTTAACAAATCTGCAGAGGGTTTGTCAGCTCCAATGCATAGGCAGATTTGGCCAACAGATTACGGGAGGTTGCGTGAGCTGCCTCCCCTTCACTTCTGGTTCTGCTGCACCAAGAGGGGTATCCCTATAACTAAAGATATAACCTTGACTAGACCAATAACACAATGATTTAGCTTTACAATAACAGGCAGAATACTCTCATGTATGGACCAAGATCTGCATGATAGATCACAAGGTTGGCAACATTCTTGGACATATGTGTCTGGTTGGGTATGAGAGTATGCAGGGGGTTCCTAATCCTACTCCTACAACTAACAGGTGGAAGTGATGAGATGGGTGGACATAATGTCCTGGATGCAAGACAAGGGGTTTTGGCTCATAATTACTGACCCAGAAACAGACTGGTGCCTATCCATTGGGCAAGGAGTCAACTAGACGTATACAATAGATGGTTTGCAACTTTCACTCAAGTTTCAGGGGGTTGGACTTGATGCTTGCCTTACAAACATCACCCAAGAAAGGGTATCTAACTGCCTCTACTTACAGATATCCCTGCAGACATGCAACCTTCCCCATGCTCAACCTAAAACAATTTAATCCACTCCTTGAATGGAAGTTAGAGATCAAACATGTGATACAGAAAACCATATCCTAGAACCTGAGAAACCCTTAGCAACCAGAGTCAGAAGAAGGAGAATAACATGCAGCAAATGGAGACAAGCAGATAAACACATGCAATGAAGCATTTCTCATATAAAATCAACACTGAAACTGAAATATGTGTAAAATACACTCATGCTGCAACACATAAACTCTAAAATGGGATGGAACAACCAAGATCATGCCCTGTTCTTCATTATTTACACAAAAATGCCCCAGGCCTTCAACAACCTTGAAATGGGTCACACAGTCTGCTTAAATAGCAAGAAAATGTACCCAGCAAATTAATTACATGGCCAGACAAAAATATGCCAGATATAATGCACTGCCAGGGGGCGTCAGAAACATTCAATGCAGCTACACAGACAGGAAGGAAGGGGCAGGTGAGATCTTGACCTGCAACGCCTTGTCATGATTTTTTGTCTAAATCAAGTAGCTGGCGTGTCCTTTCGACCCATACCTCTGTGCAACCTTGCCATTAATGGCAAACCAGCTCACAGCATCGGGATGCAGCAGTTGCGTGCCCAAGAAGTTTCTCCCACCAAAAACGATCGCAGAGTCTCGGGAAAAACCCTCGCTGTAACTTTAAAACCTAGCCATCAATCAAAAACCTAGTCGCGGAGATCGAACGGCACCAAAAACTGTTGAAAAGCCACCCACCAACCAGATTGTGTCGTGCCACGTAGGCACTTCAAGTTTAAATTGCTAACTTTTCCGCTTCTCATTTGCTTTTCAAAAAGGGGACAGGTGGCGACATCCACCGTTTCAACCATCGGGACACGTGGCGGTCTCCGCAGTATCGGCTATCAGGACAGGTGGCAACCTCTGCGGCATCCTTGAAACGCATAGAAACTCCCTTTGAAACTCTCGCGGAGATCGACACTTGGCACCGCCCACAACACTCATGAAACATTAGGAAACAATGTGGAAACCTACGCAGAAGCAGCCACGTGTCGGGCTCCGCAGCACCCATTAAAGTTGTGTCTTTAAATAAAGTGGCCCCTGCATGTAACACTTGTCGCAACCCGCGGCGTTTGAAACACGAGACACATTCAAGAAATGAGGCCCACAACCTCCCGCGCCAAACCAAAGGAAAACAGGGGCAAGCCCGCGGAAGCTGACACTTGTCAAGCTCTGCGGCCATCTCTTGAAACATGTAGAAACTACACGGAGCTGACACGTGTCAGCTTCCGCAGTCACAACCAAGGGCACGTGGCACTGTTTACGGCAACTTAGGAACTTTTTGAAACTCAAGCAGACAGCGACACATAGCAAGCTCCGCGTTGCCTTGAGAAACATTAAGGGTCTTCGAAGCCTTTGGCGGAGACTGTTGAACTTTTAGAGTCTTTCGGGTGCCTCCACGTGGTGCCTTCCACGGCACTCTTGAAACATAAAAGAAACCTTATTGAAATTTCAGCGAAAGCCGACACGTGGTGCCCTCCGCGCATTCATGAAACTTTAAGGGGCCGCCTCCGTTGTTGACACGTGGCACGCTCCGCGGGAAGCATTCAAAAGCGAAGGCGCGTCAATAAACTGGGGCTCAACACATGGCGGTCCCGCGACACTTGAAACATAAGACCCTTCTCAGCCACTGCAAGAAACATTCAGACACTGGAAACTGTGGCTCAAAATGCATTCCTAAATGCATGTAACTCATTTTTTAGAGGGTCGATAGGATCTCCCGACCCGCCACTGCCATTTTAACCTGCACACAACTGATTTCTTGCATTTTTAACAACTGCAGAGGCCAAAATGTGTTAGAAACTTTGGACTTTTGGGAAGAGGCCTCACTCAAAACCCCAAACATAAATTATTACTAACATAGGCTTCGATTGGGGACGTGCAGACGCAAGACTGCAGCAAGAACCTCAGATCTCTGGGATGCAGACCAGTCCCTTATTCATTAGACACAGAGTCAAATACTGCACCGACCTGCATCAACAAACACACTTGATGGCCTAAGGCCACCAAGAAAAGAAAAACCTGTATCTCCCCTTGTCAAATATCTTATTTTCATCTGCATGTACTGGGTCAAGCCTGGAGATACTGTCAGGACCTACCCACAAATAAACCTCGCCATCTGCATATTCAACCTTCTGATTTAGCTTGTCATTGTTAGCCCTATGCAAACAACACTCAGAATCCAGCAACAAGTGAATGCAGTATTTATCAGGCAATGCATATTCATATGGTATATAACACTTATCATCATCTGCATCAGCAGTATGCATTGCAAAATGATCCCCTAGCTGGACTGAAAATAGGAAACACTCAAAGTCCATCACAGAGCTAGGAAGATCAGAGCTCATTTCATTAGCTGGACAATCAAAAGAAAAGATTTCAAAATCATAGTTGTGCACATCATGCACACAACCAACAGCAGCACTAAGCTGGAAAAGATCAGGCTCTGGCACCTCTTTACAATCAGGCACACTTTTACAGTCACTTACCTGATGTATGCTAGTTTCTCTTTCATCAGGACAAGAAACAGAATCCAAGTCAAAAATAGTGTCTAAATCCTCACCATACTCAGACAGATCCTCATCACCACATGTGCCATAAATGGGTGATCCAGGTGCATCAGTTTCATCATGGTATGCCATTGGTTCATGGGCAGCAGAACATGCATCTTCATCACCAATGGATTCACTCTGTGGAGGAGTATCAGTCTGTGTGTCATAAGCAAAACAGTCATCAAATAAAGAACAATCATGCTCTGCACTAGCACTTGTTTCAATCTCTGATTGCTCTTCATCATCTCCATGTGTCTGAAAAGAAGGCAATGGTTCACACATGGAACTGCTTCTCTGTCTGCTTACATCTTCTCTGTCTTGAGTACAATACTCACAGTTATCTCCACAAATCCATTCAAAAAGTTGCTCATTGTTGTCCACAACCCCAACATTATTTTCAGAACCAGACACCTCAACCTTGCAATGGGATTCATCATTGATCCTTTCAATGGCATCCTCAACTGATATCTTTTCATTTTCACTTTTGTCTTCACATGATGTCATGATCTCAAGGTCATACTGAGGATCAAGAGGGCTGAGAAGAGGTTTAGCCTTCTGACTGGCAGACACAACAGGGTTACTGCTTTTTAACTGGGCCTGCCTAGCCTCTAAGAATATCAACCTATTTTTATCTCTTCTATTCTTTTATCCAACAAATCACTCCCTTCCTGACTGGGTATGGGATAAAACATACTTGGATTCACAAAAATCTCACTCTTAGACATCCTTTATCTGCCTAAGACCTAAGGCTTCCCCTGGCATCTAACTTATGTAGTAAACAACAAATATAAAGGGGAGGAAGCTAGGTACCTTTTCTCATCCAGATGCAGAAATCTGAACATCTTTCATCAAATAACATACATCTATCTTTCATGTGCATTCAGATATTTTTGCAGAGTTGCCAAAAATCTGTTGGTTACCAAATCTGTAGAGGGTTTGCTAGCTCCAATGCATAGGTGGATTTGGCCAACAGATTACGGGAGGTTGCGTGAGCTGCCTCCCCTTCACTTCTGATTCTGCCACACCAAGGGGGGTATCCCTATAACTAAAGATATAACCTTGACTAGACCAATAACACAATGATTTAGTTTTACAATAACAGGCAGAATACTCTCATGTATGGACCAAGATCTACATAATAGATCACAAGGTTGGCAACATTCTTGGACATATGTGTCTGGTTGGGTATGACAATATGCAAGGGGTTCCTAGTCCTACTCCTACAACTAACAGGTGGAAGTGATGAGATGGGTGGACATAATGTCCTGGATGCAAGACAAGGGGTTTTCGCTCATAACTACTGACCCAGAAACAGACTGGTGCCTATCCATTGGGCAAGGAGTCAACTAGACGTATACAACAGATGGTTTGCAACTTTCACTCAAGTTTCAGGGGGTTGGACATTGATGCTTGCCTTACAAACATCATCCAAGAAAGGGTATCTAACTGCCTCTACTTACAGATATCCCTGTAGACATGCAACCTTCCCCATGCTCAACTTAAAACAATTTAATCCACTCCTTGAATGGAAGTTAGAGATCAAATATGTGATACAGAAAACCATATCCTAGAACCTGAGAAACCCTTAGCAACCAGATTCAGAAGAAGGAGAATAACATGCAGCAAATGGAGACAAGCAGATAAACACATGCAATGAAGCATTTCTCATATAAAATCAACACTGAAACTGAAATATGTGCAAAATACACTCATGCTGCAACACATAAACTCCAAAATGGGATGGAACAACCAAGATCATGCCCTGTTCTTCATTATTTACACAAAAATGCCCCAGGCCTTCAACAACCTTGAAATGGGTCACACAGTCTACTTAAATAGCAAGAAAATGTACCCAGTAAATTAATTACATGGCCAGACAAAAATCTGCCAGATACAATGCACTGCCAGGGGACGCCGAAAACATTCAATGTAGTCACACAGACATGAAGGAAGGGGTAGGTGAGATCTTGACATGCAACGCCTTATCATGATTTTTCGTCTAAATCGAGTAGCTGGCGTGTCCTTTTGACCCATACCTCTATGCAACCTCGCCATTAATGGCAAACCAGCTCACAGTATCGAGATGCAGCAGTTGCGTGCCCAAGAAGTTTCTCCTACCAAAAATGGTCGCAGAGTCTCAGGAAAAACTCTCGCTGTAACTTTAAAACCTGGCCGTCAATCAAAAACCTAGTCGCGGAGATCGAACGACACCAGAAACTGCTAAAAAGCCACCCACCAACCAGATTGTGCCACGTAGGCACTTCAAGTTTAAATCGCTGACTTTTTCGCTTCTCATTTGCTTTTCAAAAAGGGGACAGGTGGCGGCATCCACCATTTCAACCATCGAGACACGTGGCGGCCTCCGCAGTATCGGCTATCGGGACAGGTGGCAACCTCCGCGGCATCCTTGAAATGCACAGAAACTCCCTTTGAAACTCTCGCGGAGATCGACACTTGGCACCACCCGCAACACTCATGAAACATTAGGGAACAATGCGGAAACCTACGCGGAAGCAGCCACGTGTCGGGCTCCGCAGCACCCATTAAAGCTGTGTCTTTAAATAAAATGGCCCCTGCAAGTGACACTTGTCGCAACTCGCGGCGTTTGAAACACGAGACACATTCAAGAAACGGGGCCCACAACCTCCTGCGCCAAACCAAAGGAAAACAAGGGCAAGCCCGCGGAAGCTGACACTTGTCAAGCTCCGCAACCATCTCTTGAAACACTTTGAAACACGTAGAAACTACGCGGAGGCCGACACGTGTCGGCTTCCGCAGTCACAACCAAGGGCACGTGGCACTGTCTACGGCAGCTTAGGAACTTTTTGAAACTCAAGCGGACAGCGACACATGGCAAGCTCCGCGTTGCCTTGAAAAACATTAAGGGTCTTCGAAGCCTTTGGCGGAGATTGTGAAACTTTTAGAGTCTTTCGGGTGCCTCCACGTGGTGCTTTCCGCGACACTCTTGAAACATAAAAGAAACCTTATTGAAACTTCGGCGGAAGCTGACACGTGGTGCCCTCCGTGCATTCATGAAACTTTAAGGGGCTGCCTCCGCTGTTGACACGTGGCACGCTCCGCGGGAAGCATTCAAAAGTGAAGGCGTGTCAATAAACTGGGGCTCAACACATGGCAGTCCCGTGGCACTTGAAACATAAGACCCTTCTCAGCCACTGCAAGAAACATTCAAACACTGGAAACTGTGGTTCAAAATGCATTCCTAAATGCATGTAACTCATTTTTTAGAGGGTCGATAGGATCTCCTGACCCGCCACTACCATTTTAACCTGCACACAACTGATTTCTTGCATTTTTAACAACTGCAGAGGCCAAAATGTGTTAGAAACTTTAGATTTTGGGAAGAGGCCTCACTCAAAACCCCAAACATAAATTATTACTAAAAAAACCCACAAATCAAATTTGCACCCATATAAATGACTTAGAGCCACAAATTTAACCCCTCACAAAGTTAACAAACTATTCTAATTCTGAGGTGTAGATTACAAACACAGAGGAACCATTTCCAATCTCAAGATAGGTGGAATTTAATGCAACACAAAGTCATTTCCTAGCACAACATTAATTACTCAATTATCACTCTTGCAACTTTGATCTGGTAAATCTAGGTTAATGTATGCTTATGTGTGTGTATTTTATTGGATTAGCCTATATTAAGCATATGAAAAGGTTATTTTTATGCGATACACCTATACCCATGCTTGACATTAGTATACTCTTTGATGATGCATTCCTTACATGTCATTATAGTCCTTTGTCCATGGATTCATGTGCTCTAAATGAACTACCTTCTTATACACATGATTATAGTTATGGTCATTTTCCTACATCTCATTTTTAATCTTGTATGGATGCTTATGATAGCCTTTCACATAATCCTACCCCACATGATGATAGCTTAGACATTAATAATAATTTATTAGCTTCTCATGTATCTTTCATTGATACTTTATTGACTCACCCTATATTACATCAAAATAATCTAAGTGTCACATCTCAACTTTTTGATTTCATTTATAATTCAATATATTTGATGAGACTATTAGACATTACCTTATAATTGTTTGATTATTAGATAATGACATGTAAGTAAAGGTAAATTGTCGCTATTTTTATAAACGCATAAATTTGAAAGTTGTTATAATAATGGATTAATATGTTTATGATCATAGATTTATGTTTTCTCGAGCTTCGGCTATGATTTTATGGACTAACCTATTGACGAGAATTTGAGTGTGACTGAATGCAGGAACATGTTGAAGATAAGAACATGGTTGAGGTAGAAGCGTCTTAACCGTCCGGTAAGAATGGGCATGACGGAAACCCGATGCATACACACACTCACTTAGTTTCATACATATTGCATCATTAATATTGCATTATTGAATGGCTTTATTATGCATTTGTTACATGGTTACGTAGTCTTGATTGTGCTTTTACGTTGGATATTGGATGTGGTTGACGTTTGATGATTAATTAAATTATGTAATTTCGTTTACTAAGTATGCATGAGATTGTCATGTAATCATGCTTTCTTTTTCGTCTTATGATTTAATAAAACTATTAGGTTGATTTCAGATAGATTTATTATTAATTATATATTTTCTAATAAATAAATAGTGGTTAATTATATGAGCATTATATTATTTATTTTGATTTTTTTTTTTTGGAAAAAGAAATAAGTTGAATTATTTTAATGTTTTAATTTTTTAATTTATTTAATTATTGAATGTGCATGTCTACTTTAAAGATTTAGAGAATCAATTATTAAATTTATCATATTTGTGAAATAGAAAATTATGTTTTCTAATATTAGTTTTAAATAGAATGTGCTTGAATATGGATAAAGATATTTTAATATATTTTTTTTTTAAGAATATAATATTATATTTTGCTTTTTAGGTTTTGGGAAAAATAGGAAGAGTTATTAAAAGAAGAGAATCATCTTTTTTCTTTCTTTTTTTGTGTTATCAATTTTATTGTGCAAATTAGAAGAGGAAAATAGGTTATTGAAGCTGAAGGATTTGAAAGTATTTTTTTTAAGAATTAAAGGATTATTGTGGTCTTTGAATTGATTGGTTTATCTCCATTATTTTTACCAAATTGCTACAAAGATTGAGGTAGGATTCTTGTCATGAAAGACTTTAACAAATATTTACTTTGGTTAATAATTGAATATAGGATTGTGTGGAAAATTTGTGATTTGTATGCTTCTAGTGCAAAAAGAAATATTTAGACAAATTATAGTTTCATTGATTTTAAAGATTAGAAAAGAATTTTTGTTGAATTGTATTTGTTGAGAATTCTCTTAAGAAAATTTGTGGGAATATTAGATAGATTATTTGATCTCAATATGGTCTTTAGAAAATTAAAAATATTAATTTTTTATATAGGAAAAAAAATAATGGAAAACTTGGGAAGAGACTGAAAGGAGAAAAATAGTAACCCATCTTAGTTTAGACATATCTCTTAAACAACAATCTAGGTATTTCTAATTTTTGGATATATGGTTTTAAAGTAGGGGATAAAATTTACCTCTTATTTTTGTAATTTTATTTTTTATATTTTATTTTATTTTATATTATTAAAACAAGTCAACTATTTTTTAAAAAAATTGGTAAACCTATCATAAGAAAACAACAATCTATTCCAGCATCAATAACATTAGTTTTATGAATTGTGTTTCTCTGAAATTTTTATGGAAGGTGCGCAATTAAGATTTTTAAATCATATAAAAAATAAGCCTTACCTAGTTTGTAAATTCTGAGATATGTATTAATTAGTGACTGTCTATCTCTGCTACTATTTTAGCATGATATTTATATGTGATTATATTGTATTTATAAAATTATATTAAAAATAGTTATTATAAAAATATTTATTAGATTATTTAGATCTTTGTATTATCTTTCCAACACATTTTAAAAATTAGAAAAATGTTGTGTTTTGAGAAAGTTGTCTGTTTTAGTGAAAACTTTTTTTATACAATATAAATCCAAATTACTAGCATGAAAGTCATGTTTGGTTTATGTGTGATCTCCCAACATGGTTTTGTGACTTTGTAAACATGTTGAAATTGCTATATGTGTTAGGGTTAGGGCAGATCAAAGCAATAAATACTAATAATTATATGCAGATTAAATAACCCAAATATAACAATGAAGAATAACACAAAAGAGATCAACACATAAATTTAACGTGGCTCACCCAATATGGGCTACATCCACAAAAACTCAGCCATCCAATGATTTTATTTTCCAGTGCAAAACAGATTACAATCTCGCGAATACATCGTTGTACCATACATCCCAGTTGCTTATAACAAACTTTTCAGAAGCTTCTAGAATTAAGGTTTTGCAATGTCATTTTTCTTTTGTCGGTTAACAAAAATTAACAACTGACTTCGATCGTGCAAAAAGAGGAATCCCGGCGAGGATACATAACTTGTGTACAGTACTTGCATGATCAGTCGCCACATACCAACAATCTCCCACTTGGAGACTAATCAGGCTCCACACCAAACAATCTCCCACTTAGAGATTGATCATGGACGACACCGTTGCACTTGCAACTCCCACTGGATTTCAGGCCTGGCTGGTTTCTTATGTCCACCATTATCAGTCATGAAGGCCAACGAAAATTGATGAGCAAATCAATTTCTCCCGTGTAACTGCCTTTATGAATTTTCTCTAGCTTCAACTGCCCATCCTCCAAAACTAACCGGATGAAGTGGTATCTGAGTTGTATGCGCTTAGTTTTTGAATGCAAAGCTGAATTCTTAGCAAAATGAATGGCACTCTAGCTATCAGTGTACAAAGGGCTATTTTCTTGTTGTTGCCCCAATTCCTCTAAAAAATGTTGTAACCAAATCATCTCCTTGCTAGCTCCTGTCGCAGCAACATACTCAACTTCAGTGGTTGAAAGCGCAACAACCTTTTGCAGTCTTGAAATCCAACTGACTGCAGTACCTCCTATAGTAAAAACATACCCTGTAGTACTCCTCTAGCTATCAATATCACCCGCCAAATCAGAGTCAACATATCCTTTTAGAGCAGAATTTGTTCCTCCAAAACATAGTTTCTTTGAAGTAGTACCTCTCAAATATCAGAAAACCCATTTTACAGCATTCCAATGTTCCATTCCTGGATTGCTTATATACCTGCTCACAACTCCCACTACATGTGCAATATCTAGCCTTGTGCATACCATTGCATACATCAAGCTGCCAACTGCTGATGCATATGGTATCTTAAACATTTTGTCTTCCTCCTCTTGTGTCTTTGAACACATCTCCTTAGTCAACTTAAAATGACTAGGCAAAGGTGTACTAATTGCTTTTGCATTCTGCATGTTAAATCTTTACAACACCTCTACATACTCACTTTGGGACAAAAATAATTTTTTATTTGTTCTGTCCCACGTAATTCTCATACCAAGGATTTGTTTTGCTGCACCCAAATCTTTCATAGCAAATGAATTTGTTAATTTCTTCTTAAGTTCATTAATATGCTGCATGTTAGACCCGGCAACAAGCATGTCATCAACATGAAGCAACAGGATAATATAGTTGTCATTACCCAATTTCTTGAAATAAACACAATAATCAAAATGACATCTTTTGTAACCTTGTTCAGCCATAAAATTATCAATTTTTAAATACCATTGCCGAGGTGCTTGCTTCAAGCCATACAAACTCTTCTTTAACCTGCACACAAAATCCTCCTTACCCTTGACCTCATATCCCTATGGTTGCTGCATGTATATTTCCTCTTCCAGATCCCCATGCAGAAAAGTTGTTTTCACATCTAGTTGTTCAAGATGCAAGTCTTCTACAGCCACAAGACTTAGAATTGTTCTAATAGAAGTCATCTTTACAACTAGAGAAAATATTTCATCAAAATCTATACATTTTTTTTGTGCAAAACCTTTTACCACGAGTCTGGCCTTATATCTTTTCTTGCCTCCATCTTCTTCCTTCAACCTGTAAACCCATTTATTTGGCAACGCTCTTTTGCCTACAGGCAATTGAACTAAGTCCTAAGTCTGATTCTATAGCAAGGAATCCATTTCCTCTTTCATACCTAGCTCCCACTGCTTTTTGGTATCTACCTGCATTGCTTTTTCATAACCTTCAGGGTCACCAGAATCAGTTAATAATATAGAATATAATGATGGAGAAAATCTTTCAGGAGGTCTAGTTATCCTTGTAGAACATATAACACTTGCAAGAGTTTGTGGGATAACTTGTTGTTGCTGAGCATCAGGTACCACTGGCATTTTATTTTCTGGAATCTCATCCAGCACCACATATTCCTTTTTGGCCTGTTCATGCTTCTTTTCCTGCAGATGATCCTTATACATGACCTTCTCATTGAATATAACATCTCTGCTCCTAATAATTTTATGGTTTTTAAAATCTCATAACTGATAACCAAATTCATCTACTCCATATCCAATGAAGGTACATTTTTTAGACTTAGCCTCAAGCTTGGTTCTATTTTCAATATCAACATAGACAAAAGCTTCACAACCAAAGGTTTTCATAAATGAATAGTTTACCTTTTTGCCCATCCATTCCTTCTCTGGAATGCCACCATCCAAAGGATTTGAAGGTCCCCTATTTATTAAATAAATAGCAGTATGTACAGCATTTGCCCAAAAGTGTAAGGGTAGTCCAACATGTAATCTCATGCTCCTTGCACGCTCCATAATGGTCTTATTCATCCTCTCAAACACACCATTTTCTTGTGGGGTTCCAGGAACTTTTTTTGCCTGCGGATTCCATTATATGAACAGTAATTCTCAAATTTTCTGTTGCAATACTCGCCTCCATTATCAGATTTGAGACACTTCAACTTTTTTCCTATCTCATTCTCAACCAAAGCTTTCCATTGTTTAAAAGTTTCAAATACTTTTGATTTTTGTTTTAGGAAATACACCCATGTTTTCCTAGTTGCATCATCAATAAAAGTAACAGAATAGCAAGAGCCTCCAAGAGAAGATACCTGAGCTGGTCCCCATACATCTGAATGCACAAGCTATAATTTATCTCTTCTTCTCTTTCCCAACTTTGAGAAATCGGACTCTTGTTTGTTTTCCATAAACACAATTTTTGCAGAACTCCAAGTCAATCTTCTTCATACCTGGTAGCAACTTTCTGGAGTGAAAAATCTTCATCCCTTTCTCACTCATGTGCCCAAGTCTATGGTGCCACAATTTTGTTTTTGTCCCTTCAGCAAGTGTTATAGTTGTCTCAGTAGCAACTGTTTCTATAGCAACTAAGGTAAAATAAGTATTACCAGTACACAAATATAATGTGCCTACCTTTTCACCTTTAGCTACTACTAATGCACCTTTAGTGACCTTCCAAATTTTGTCTGAAAAGGTAACTATACAGCCTTCACTACCCAATTGTCCTGCAGAGATTAAATTCCTTCTCAAATTTGGAACATGTCTTACCTCCTATAGCAACCATTCATTTCCATTCTGCAACTTGACTTTTATTTTTCTTTTTCCAACAATCTGACAGGGTTCATCATCACCCAAATATACATGTCCAAAATCACCTTGAACATAATCTACAAAATATTTCCTATGGGGGGTGGCATGAAATGAAGCCCCTGAATCTATTACCTAGGAATCATTAGCATTATTTAAAAATAGAATTAAAGCATCATGTAAATTATTACTTGCAACATTAGCTTCCTTACTGTCATCATATTGTCTGTCTCCTTGTTTGCCCTTTCGAGACCAACAATCCTACTTCAAGTGTCCTGGCTTTCCACAGTGCCAGCAATCCATTCTTCCTCTGGATTTAGATCTGCCTTTCCTCAACTTTCCTTGTGACTTCTCACGATTTGTAGGGCTTTTTCTTCTTTCCTTTATTCTTCCCTTGTTCTCTACAGTCAAAGCATTACCAGATGTTGAAGTCTCACTTGTGTTTTTCCATCACATTTCCTTGCTAAGGATAACACCAACAACATCATCAAATTTTAAAGTATTTGCACCAAACTATTCCATCTTTCTGGCAAAGAACATAAAACCAAGAGAGCCCTTCCCTCTTCATCAAATTTCACTTTTACAGAAGTTAACTGACTGGTAATGGTATTAAACTCATTTAAATGATCTGACACAGATCCACCTTCAATCATTTTCAAATTAAACAAACGCTTCATGAGAAATACCTTATTAGAGGCTGAGGGTTTTTCATACAATTTGGCCAAAGCTTTCATCAGTTCATTTGTTGTCTTCACTTCTGTTATATTGAATGCCACATATGGTGTTAGGCACAGCCGAATGGTTCTCAGTGCCTTTCTATCCAGAAGTTCCCAATCCTTATCAGTCATTGTTGTTGGTTTCTTAACTACTCCTTCCAATGGCCTCCATAAATCCTTCTGATAGAGATAATCCTCCATTTGCATCTTCCATAATTGGTAGTTCTGTCCATTGAATTTATCTACCTTCAATTTACCCTTGTCTGCCATTGCTCCCACTTAACCATGAGACCTTCCTGCAGACAATAATCAAATACAACCCGCTCTGATACCAATTGTTAGGGTTAGGGCAAATCAAAGCAATAAACACTAACAATTATATGCAGATTAAATAACCCAAATATAACAATGGGGAATAACACAAAAGAGATCAACATAGAAATTTAGCGTGCTTCACCTAATATGGGCTACATCTACAGAAACTCAGCCATCCAATGATTTTATTATCTAGTGCAAAACATATTACAATCTTGCGAATACATCGTTGTACCATACATCCCAGCCGCTTATAACAAGTTTTTCAGAAGCTTCTAGAATTAAGGTTTTGCAATGTCATTTTTCTTTTGTCAGTTAACAAAAATTAACAACCGACTTCGATCGTACAAAAAGAGGAACCCCAGCGAGGATACATAACTTGTGTATAGTACTTACATGATCAGTGGCCACATGCCAACAATATGGATACTATTTATCAGAGTGTGAGCATGAGTTGGAAAATTATAGTGTTTCAGACCACATTTAAAATCACCTGTAGTGTTGATGTCCATGCTTAATTTTGTTGTCCTACCATTCTACCTCCTGTAGCACTTCTTGATCACTTGTAGGTTTAATTTAACTGACTTATCTGTGTATGCTTTCACTTAAATGTTCTTGTTTGATAAACATGAATCTGAAATTGTTAGAAAAGATGATTCTCTTTTATTCCTTATTACAAATTTAATCATAATAGTATTATAAATCTGATCTTGCATGCAGTTATGAATTCATAAAACTAGCCTTTATTTTGAAATATTTGTGCATGCAATGTGGATTATGTATATTTACCATATAGATATCTATATATGTTATGTCATAAACAATACCTGTATCTATTATTATATAACTGATGTCTCTTATCCTTGTTGCATAAATCAGGAAATGGTTAGAAAAATATGAGTATAGATAGTATGGGTTTTTGAAATAAATTATGCATGAAGCTCATTGTTAGAAGTATGATATGCATACATCATATAGATCTTGTATTTGCTTGAAAAGTGTATTCACGTTGTTTTTGCAAGAAAGTAATTAGTAACTGTTATTGGGAAAATGCATGTATTACCTAAATTGTTTTGTAAAGAAAATAGTTATCTTTTTCTATGCATGTGTTGGGCTTACCTTTCGGGATAGGGTACCAAATGTGGACTAACAGAGAAGGTTGATCCTCTTTTCGCTATTTTGACCGTTATTTATAGGTGTTTTAGCCAAAGCCATGTCTTCATTGAAATAGATGAATATATGTCGAGCAAAATTATATTAGTTTATGTTTGTCTGCCACATCCTGTTTGTGAGATATTACACATTCTAGTAGAAAGATATGCATTTAAACATCAGGTTGCATCGAGTTGTCTCTCATGCCTATTGTTCCAGGTTGCTAGGCACTTCATGCAGGGTCAGGTATTCTTCAATATAGGAAGGATTCCGGCGAAGCATAATGCTTCGTGGTTGGGGGTGTTGGTTTTTCTTCTGAATCAGCATTAGGGATTGCCAATTCTAATGCACAGGCAGATTCAGCCAACTGAATACAGGAGGTTGCGTGAGCTCCTCCCCTTCACTTCTGGTTCTGCCGCACCAAGGGGGGTATCCCTATAACTCAAGATGTAACCTTGACTAGCTCAAAGATAGAAGGATCTAACTTGACAACAACAGGCAGAATACTCTCATGTATGGACCAAGATCTGCATGATAGATCACAAGGCTGGCAACATTCTTGGACATGATGTCTGGTTGGGTATGAGAGCATGCAGGGGGTTCCTAATCCTACTCCTACAACTAACAGGTGGAAGTATGAAATGTTTTAGTTTGAATTTTGGATGCAAAGCTGGACATGGTGTATAACACAAGAACACAGCATGATTGGTGCCTATCCAGGGCTTGGAGTCGGTAGACATACACCTGTGAATGATCAGCATGAATAGCTAAAACTGGATTTCAGGGGGATATACATGATATCTGCCTTACAGATATCTCCCAATGAAGAGTGTTAAGTTATCTCTACTTATGGCATCCCTACTGCAGTATACCCTTCCCAATGTTCAACCTGAAAACAGTTTAATCTACCCCTTGAGCAGAAGTTAAAAGATCAGACATTCAACATAGGAATTCTATGCTCTAGAATCTAAACATTACGCAAATATCCAGATCCAGAAGAAGAATACATGCAATACTGGAGACAGAATTAACACAACACATGCTAAGATAGCATTACTCATATAAGATCAACCATGAAATTAGTGGATTCATGCCAAGTCGTACAACAGGAGATACATAAACTCACAAGTTAGACTGTACAGAGCAACCAGATCAACTGGTTTTGGATTACAGAGCCAAAAATCCTCAACTTTCAACAACCTTGAATGAATAAGACCGTCTGCATTATATAGCAGGAGGGTGTATTCAGCATTGACTACCAGGTTGACCAAAAATCCCGCCAGATACACAGTATCGTAAAAATGGCGCTCAAACACATTAATGCAGCAGGTAGGGGAGGAGACAGGAAGATTTTTCGAGCCCTGCGCCACCGCCTAGGGATCCAGATCTTCAACCGGGTACTAGATCAGCCCACGCCATCGCCCATACCTCTGCAACAATCGCCATTAATGGCGCACCAACCCGCGGCCTTGGGAAGAACATCAGACAGTTAATCGCAACCATTTCCCGCCGAGATTCATCATCATGATATTTGAAAATGCAGGATATCAATTATCCCACATGCACCCTGTAGCAACCTCATTAACACTTTATATACTAGGTCATGAGCATATATCATGTCGGTGCTTTTGCTCCTGACGACACTAGTATAAGACTTCATCATCATCACCCTCCAGCAGCATGATATCCTGTTGCCCGAAATATCACCCTGACGTCATCATCATATCGCAATACAACCGCATGATAATCGCCTTCATCGGCACAACCTGATCCATCGGAGAAACATCCTCCTGCTGAGCCTATACCAAAAGTCTGGCCGATGAACATCCTGATGACGTCATCATCATATCCTGCTGACGTCATCATCATATCTGCCTACTGCGCGCCTCCTCATATCCGGATGACGTCATCATCATGTTTGCAAATATCGGGGGATCTCCACAAGATGATCAGTGTTAGAAATATGACTCCCCCCCGGACCTTGATGACGTCATCATCATATCAACATCAGGATGATATTCGGAAGACAACCGGATATTTGGAAATATCATCCTGATGCACTAACATCATGCTGCACTGTAGCTCCGCTATAAGATCAGGGCGAAATATGAATATGATGATGCTCGAAAAGGTCACCCCCACTAGATAATGCACGAAGCCAGCAGGCGGATATCTCCTTGATATCAGCATCATCATGACGCTGGAACAAACATACACCCGGGTGATATGAAAATATCACCCCCTCCTTCAGAAATATCATGATGCAGATAGGCAGAGAACCGGATATCACCCTGACATAAGAATGACGTCAGCATCATCAGGATGACAAAACAACGAACAAGAAGTGATACAACATCATCAGGATGATATTGACTAAGATCATCCTGACGTTCAAAATATGATGACCCCAGTGAATATCGGGTCACACTTAGAACTCTTCAACAACATCATCAGGATGATCATAACCAAGATCACCCGATGATAAAAACATCACCCCAGCGAAATATCATGAAGGCAAAAAATATGATGACCCTCGCAAGCAACACGGTGATAACTGGAAACATGATGATGATGATGACGACCCTTAAGAAAAAGCAAGTCAGGTCGAACAACTTAGAGAATAACCCCTTCAGAATATCAGGGCAACATCATCATCATGTCTGAGCAAGGTGATAAATAGAAGATCACCGGATACTTGAAAAATCACCTCCGCAAGCAAATCAGGGCGCACTGTAGCTCGTCAGCATCATCAGGATAAAAACCAAACATCACCCGATATTTCAATATGATGATGACGATGAGAAACCGGTCGACGGAGAACATGATGATGCTGACCTTCATCGAAACAAACATGATGATGATGACCTCCTCCTCAAGAAAATATGATGATGCAGCTGAAAACTGCTGAGGAGGTCCAACACTTAGAACATTTTTTGGATACTTAGGGAGAGTCCCTGAATGAAAATTGCTCAAAAAACTACCAGTCAATTCAGGCACTAACAGGGGGAAAAAGTGCCTTGACCATGTTCTTATCTCTCGGCTCGCAGATGACCGTGTGAATTAGTGGCGACCAGCGACAGTGACTTTATTCATTATTCATTACTTGTATTATTGTACTAAGATGACTATATGGCATGAGAGCCAGAGATGTATCATTATATTTTTTTTTTCTTATGCTAACCCCTAGATATAGCACGTGTATTTGTAAGATGTAAGTTGATATCTTTACATATATGGAAGATATATCTTTCTAGTTTTTATTATTATTGATGAGTTGATTTATTTATCCCTCTAATATAGTTATGGAAAGTGTACTTTACACTAAGCCTTAGTGAAGAGCTTCTACATGATGGTTATGATGGATCTATCAATGCTTCCTTACATGTGAAATCATTCTTACTTGCTTATTATTAACTCTTAGATGACATCTTGTTGATTACTGGGTCGATAATACTTAAGTTGTAGAGCTTTGCAATGATTTGACTCAACTTGTTTGCTCTAGACTTCTTTCACCTAGCTCATACTTTCATTGCATATTCTTTTATCCTTAATTCACATGAAGATAGCATGATGATTATGATGTATCTATCAATGCTTCCTTACATGTGAAATCATTCTTACTTGCTTATTATTAACACTTGCTTATCATTCTTGCTTATTATTATTATTATTATTATTATTGTGAAATTTTTTGGGTGTGCCCTAGCATCTACTATTGAGGCCACGAAATCATCTTTTGCTCACAAATCGTGAACCCTTGTTGTGTCTAGTTTATCAGAGATTTTAGGAGATTTTATAGAAGCTATAAAAAGATTAATCAAATAATACGCTTCACTTTTCATTCAATACATATTACAAATATATATAGGACTGACATATCCTATATTATAGGACTATTATACCTCCAATAACTACTCCTCTATATTTATGAGTTGTTTTAACAACTCAAACAAACACACAAACAATACTAACAATTACGAGAATGATATAATATTCCCAACACTCATAACAAATACGTGAGTTGTCATTTTGCCGCACACATTCTAAACCAATTGGACACTAATTCCTAACACCCACAATAATTACATGACCTCACACATTATTATTCATGTGAGCACTAACATTAATTCCTAACACCCCCCCTTAGTGTGAACATGGTAAAAAATCACACCTTCCATTGTAGTAAGCCCAACTCTTGTGGCTCATGATCTTGATTCAATCGAAAAGGACCTCTCACCAACCTTTCATGGTTTTCACACAAGTTTACCACAAACCTGGACACAAATAGAAACACACTCATGTGTTCACCTCGTATGGTTTTCTGGATTACCACTAACCATTTCAAGATCCATGAACTGCATTACACTAGTGCTTTTGTTCATTACAATATTTTTCCCCAAGAGGATATGCATACTTTTAGGCCTACATACTGCTATTCGGATCTTGCTGCACATGATCACCTACATACGAGAACTTATCTCACTTTCACTCCCAGTGAACTCATCACCGGTTGACCACACTTTCAAGAAGTCCGGCAGTCAGAGTTTCTCTATAGTTAGCTACTCTCCTATACAACTGTTTACAATATCAATGGTGTTTATATTCTCCTCCTTTCAAACTTAGCAGGGGTATGTTTACATTGTTCTCAATTGTAGCCACTATTGTTGACCGTTGCCACTCGATCTCTCACAACATAGGAAACTACCACTGCCACTGGAAGTTACCCTTGACTTCAGCGGATTTGGTGCAACTAGTTTTCACTAAAACAATTTTGCAACCCCGTCGCTAGTGATTGACGAGAGGTCAATGATTGTCTTCCAACCTCCTGTGCCTCCATCCTCCAATTGGTTTGCTACTTTCTTAGCAAAATTGTCTTTGAAGCTCAATTATAGAATGGCCCCCTCAATATGAACGGCGCGTACAGGTGATAATGCATCCATTTACAAATGAGGCAATTTTATTTATTTGACACTACTAGATTTTGATAGACTACTTTTGATGACACTAAACTCACAATTAATGACTCATTAATAAATAGAACCTATTTTAAAATAATACTACTTGACTTTGAATTTTGGACTATGATACAAAATGTCTCAAAACAATCTACCACTATAAAACTATGAGAGCATGTGAGAATCAATCTCATATCTTCCTTCAATCAACTTTTTATATTGTTTCCCCTGTTATCCTTACCATGAATTTTCAAAAGGTGATAGGATATGGTGATCAATCAAATATCCTCTTGAAGACAAAGATGATGGATGAGATCAACAACGAGCAAACCTTCATAGGCATCACATTCTATACTGATTATACAGACCTGCAAGCGCCTATTTCTAATGCATCTAACTTCTTTGTAGAACCTTCTCGCGTTGCTTATCTGGACAGAGGAGTCTTTTGGATGGCAACATTTGATACTTCAATATAATCAACATTATACAGACACGCTGGTCATTTCCCTGTTGGCAAGCAACAACAAATTGTCAAGCAATTCTAGAAAGCTTTTGGAAGATCTCTTCACAAGATCATATGACTCACATAACTTATACTAGCTTGTGGATCACGACAACCACACTTGTATCATTTAGGCTTAATACATGACACACATTCAATATCAGCAATAGCGATCGAGGCAACGCAAGCTATTCCTCAAAGTTGGTTTACAAAATTCCTTTGAAATTACTTAAATCCACTATTTACTAACAAAAAACTCTCTTATACATGATTTTATCGCTCCACGCAGAGACATCACGTTCCAAGCCATATCTAAAGGCTCCAAATAGGAGATTTCACCCAACCATAGGTCTAATCAAAGCACAAACTGGGAGAAAAGTATAAATGGCACTAGTAAAAACTGAAACAAATGAGACCTTTGTGGAAGAAGACTTCGAATAAGCTTGGATATTTACTTGCAAGCCACTCACATTAACGCATCCAATACCATAAGGAGGACATGCAAGGAAATGGCGTGGCTCTTGATACCATATCAAAGATTTTAGGAGAGTTTATAGAAGCTATAAAAAGATTAATCAAATAATACAGTCTATATTATAGGACTGTTATACCTCCAATAACTACTACTCTATTTATGAGTTGTTTTAACAACTCAAACAAACACACAAACAATACTAACAATTACATGAATGATATAATATTCCCAACACTCAACAAATACGTGAGTTGTCACTTTACCTCACACTAATTCTTAACACCCACAATAATTGTGACCTCACACATTATTATTCATGTGAGCACTAACATTAATTCCTAACACGTCTAGCGTTGTGCCTAATTCATGTGATTTTCCATCACTCAGGCCTGGTTCTAGTGCCCCTCCTTTTTAATGGTATTGCAACTCTTGGTATTACGTAGCCAACTCAAAATGGTGCCTCCTCTCTAGCTAAGGCGATGGAAGCTTCCAAATCTTATGCTCATATTGTCAGGATTGGGATGAATGTTGATGCTCCTTTGACGTGTACTGCTCACCCTTCTCTACAGAGCAAACTTCAAACTCTCATGCTCTTCCACCTCCCCTGTCATCATCTATGGACAGGAGGTGGAGGATAATGAAGATCATTTCAAATGTTTAGCCCTCATTTACAGGGCCCTCCCTTTCGGATTTGAACAACTAGGCTTTGGAATCTTGGAGGCCTCCCATTGAAGGCAAGATAGAACTATATCCTTGTGCAAGAGGGTTTTTCATTGCTTCTTTTCATTTAGAAGATAATACGAAGTAAGTTTTGGAAGGTGAGGTTTGGATGTGAGGGCAACACTCCCTCTCACTCAAACCATGGTTTCCCTCCTTCAACCCTTTGATAGAATCCTTGAGTATCATGCTTGTATGGGTTAGGTTACCTAATCTTCTTCTTCATTTCTAGGAAGTTTCATGTTTTGAGTCTATTAGCAATGCTCTAAGTTGCTTCTTACAAGAGGATGAAGCATCATCAAACTTTGGTTGTATTACCTTTGCCTGCATTCTCGTCGACATTAACACATCTAAGGAATTGCCTAGGGATATTGTCCTACTTGTTGGGGATAGACCATGGACTCAGACTATCGATTACTAGGGTCTTCCTTTTCCTTGCAGGGGACGCTTTACCATTGGACACCTCGCTTCAAAATGCTCTCATCCGCACTGTAAGAAAGTTGAGGCAACTTGGTGGAGGCATGACCACTGCAACCATTTGATTGTTAGCATTTTACAGAGGATGATGAGTTCTCAAAGGCTCATGTTGAATCGGTTCCCTCTAGGGTTGCAAAAACTTCAAAAATTCCTCTTGATGGGTCATCTCTTGGACCAATATTGGTGAACAAACCTAGGGACCTCAAGCCATTGGTTGATGAGTCTATTGTTCCTGCTTCATTGGACACTTCAATTCCGCACTCTACTCCTCTTTTAGCCCCTGCAAGGACTCAAGCTTCAATGGAGGATAGTCCTCCCTACTCTCCTCGTTCTTAGTTCATGGAGGACGTCGTCTCATGGAAGATTGTTCAAATTACGGGTCCCTAGATTGTTAGATTGAACCCTAGGTAGTGTAATTGGTTTCCCTAGGTGTGTTGTAGTTGGCAACTTTGTTGCGATTTCTTAGGACTCCTTATGGTGGGGTTCGGTGTTGCAAACATTTTGTTGTGCTTTGGCTGACCTACTTATTAGCCTCTCGTAAAGAGTTTCAAGGCTAAGAATAAAATAGCTAGGAGTCAACAAAAATAAAAATTTAATTTTTGAAATTTCAAAGGTATATGTGCATGTGCCCGATTGATCCTACACAAGATTAACCCAAGACATGGAAACAAATAATATCTAAGCTAGATATGGAGCAACAATGGCATAATAAATTTGTCAAATATGTAGAAACATGTATAAATATGGAAACAAATAATATCTAAGCTAGATATGGAGCAACAATGGCATAATAAATTTGTCAAATATGTAGAAACATGTATAAATATGAATAAGATGGAGTCAATGAGGCATAATGTGTAAATTGGGATGAGTAACCAAAATGTGTTCATATGGCAATAAGATGGAGTCGAGTGTGGTAGGATGTGTAAATGGGGTTGAGTAATAACATGAAAGACTAAGCCCAACTTTACACAAGAGCAAACCATTTGTCAATATGTAATTATACTAAACCATTCCATGAAATAGACCTAAAAGTAAATGGTAGGAAGTGGCATGAGTATGGAAATTTCACCATTACACATATATAACCATAAAGATCCCATGAAGATGGTGGCATAAAAATAACTTCCCCCACATATCATCCCATGAGAGACGTCAAAACAAGTTCAATAGAAAAGACAAAATTAAAGCATACTCTTTAAAATTAGACCACCTCAATTTCTTATAAAGAATCTTATAACCATCAAAATATCACGATGATACAAGGAAGGTGACATTAAAACAATGATTTCAATAACACTTATATCCCCATATTGCATTCAATGGGATTCGAACCCATATCACTTCGCATCATGATGCAAAGGCTCTACCAAGTTGAGCTATGAAGCAATAGTTTCTACCCAATCCAAATAACCATGTTCGATAAGACCAACAAAAACAAGTAAAATTTATCCTTCATATCAGACTACCTCTTGAATTTCTTACAAATACATCTATATAACCAAATCATGACGATGATACTAGTAGGGATAACATCACTCCTAGAATAATACACTAAAATACATTAACCATTAAGATTATGGCATCAAAACAAATAACACAATGTGCATAGAGATAACATCAATACTAGCGTAATGCACTAACATAGACTAACCTAGAAAAGTATACTCAAAACAACCATTTAACTCGGCACTCATAATAACATTAATAAATGGTTTATCTTGTGATGACATATAAGCACACAATAGAGACACATACAAACACAACTTCTTGTTAAGTTATAATTGTAAGAAATGATAACCAACTAATCAGGATTTTATTTTTGCCCCTACTCAAAAACATTAACTCTGCTACACCTTAACAAAAATATACATCAACTATTACTCGCTCTAAGAGTTGGGTTTATCCCTCCATAACCACCATTTGAAAGCTACATGTTTATGCTTATGATTTGAATGAGCTAATAATAATATGTTGCCTTATCTAACTTTGACAAGCAGAGGCAATTAGTTAAAATCCAATGAGTGGCAATTTATTAGTAGTCCCAAACTATTCAAATTGGATCCACATGTCAGGATAACCATATTTGGTATTAAAATTAATTAGTAATTATCTCCTTAGTTTTATAAAAATTTCATCAATCATGGCTAAAATATCCAAAATAGTTGTTGCTTAGATGATTTCATCAGCCCCATTATTATGCACACATGGCTAACATCTCACCAACAATAGCGACTAACGTCGCTGACACCAATTGCAAGTAACAATCCACGCTTGCGGCTAACATCACCTACTACTACACCAATTAAAAGCAACATTACCCAATTAAAATAACATTTTCTCACAAAGAGCACCCAACGATTTCTTAAAACGTCTACCACCCCAATTGAAAGCATCATTCCACACTAGTGGTTTAACATCCAACACACCAATTAAAAGCATCAATCCACAACTGAAAGAAAAAGCTCATCACAAAGAGCACCCAGTGATTTCTCAAGAAGACTCTTATGAGTCTTCCAATTATCGTGAGAAATTGGCCTTTGGATTCAGAAGAATTGTGCTAGAAGTATAAGAAAGACCTTATACGGTACCTAACTAAAAATAGAAATTTGACAAATCTCGCTCGTAATGGTTGGAATTTTTTTTTTGTCGAACGAGAAGCCTTCCTCTGTTTCCATCATTTGCTGTATATAAATTCGTATACAGAGGTTTAATGGTTTAGCTTTTCCATCACCCACATATGGTTATAATCTCCATTCTAAATGTTATTAAATATTTCATTTTCAGAAGTGTACTGATGGAAAAAAGCAAATTAGGCCCAAACAGTTTCCTACCGATGTATAGGATAGACCCCATAATTCACTTTGAACCAAATTCTACTTAAGCATCATAGAAGACAACCACCTTGTAGAGTATATTTTTTAACTACCAAAGCATGGAATTTGGAAAATGGAAGGCAACAAATCTTAGTGGGTTTTGAGTTCATATAAGTTATTATTTACCATAGTTACCTGGAGACACATCTCTCATCTCAGACTTGACTAGGTACGTCTCCCTTCGCAAGTAACTTTTGGTTGTGTCTTCTACACATCTCCAAGTGTCTCCACCTTTTTTATTTGAGCACAATGAATTCTTAATCCATAATCCATCATTAATCCCCCAATCATGATCAATTATCATATAATCATCCCAATTTATTGCATTATCCCATTTTCAAGTCCTGATTCCATCATTATCCTTAATTTTCCCTAATTTTCCCTAAATCTTAAATCCCCTTCCCACACACCATTTAATTAATTTATTAAATCATCCATCCAACTACCTAAACTGAATTAAAATAAATTAAATTTTCCTTTAATTCTCATATATTCATTCTATATCCATCTACCAAAGATCTAAAAAATCAGTTAAAAATCCTAATTATCATACACCATTGATCCTGTAACTACCCAACCAACTCAATCTCAACCATCCTTTTCTCAACGTCTATCAATCAACATCATTTTGTTGGTTTGAGCAATCACATCCATGTTTTTTTGAACAAAACCACCCTCACAATGCAACAAAAGTCTTTCAATTTCTATGAAAAAGCATTAGTGGATGAGAAAAGCTCTCACATTAAATCCTTTAGGCTAGATGTTGGTTATAATCAAGAGGACAACAATGTTAATTCAATGTTCACTAATAGACTTATCCCACCCACTAAGGGATGGGTTATTTGATAAATATAACAATATTCTTAAGATGGTTATGTAAGGGTCACCTAATACACCTTGCTTCAAAAGATTTTAAGATTTTTAATTTTGCATTTAAAATCTGTATTGATGGTTCATAAAATCTTTATTGATGGTTTATATTTTGTGTTGTAGTAATAATATTACTTTCTAATAGTGTATATAAATGGAGTTGCCGTCGATTTCCTATCAAATCAAGGTATTGATCAAGTGGAAGGGACGAAGATGAGAGGGATTCTACAACAGATGGTATTAATGTGAGACAAGACGAGGCAAGAATGGTTTCACTTCAAATGGAGCCAAGACCGCTATCAGATGGCATAGCAACATTCAGGAAGATGGCAAAGACACTCAAAATCCCTAGCGATTGCAATGTCAACAATATGGAGACACAATTAAGAAGAGTCTTTGTGATTTCTTCAAAAGAGAAGGCAATCAAAAACACCTGCAACAAGCCCACATCTACAACGTCAATTTGGTGAGGAAGCTCATGTACAACACGGTGGCAACCATGGGGAACATCCGCTAGGGGGAGCTAGTCAACAACAATGTCGTGGTCCCCAAACTTAGAGGGAGAGTATCAATCATTGTCGCGAACAGAAGAGAAACCCGATCACTAACCTGTCGGGAGATGCCATATGCATAGAAATTGCATCGAAAAGTGAGAAATTGAAGCAAATAATCCAACCTATTTAGGGAAGGCATACAGAGGTATAACGTGGAGGTATATTGACAAGAAATAGCCTCCCTATTGCGCTTCCTCTTTCACCATTAGCATGGTGCTAATAGGCACACGCAAAAAAATGTAAATTTTGTTTTTTGAATTAATATAACGAGAGCTACGTTTCTTTTTTTTTTTTTAACTGCCGTTTGAGATATAATTATTAACAGTTCCCGTTTTGAGAATCAGAAGAACGAGCTAAAATTGAACTCGAAAATAATAAATAATAAATGAATAAGCCATTTATAAATAATAAATGAATAAGACATCATTAACTATTTGTTTATCTATTATCATTACTATGTTCGCCATACCAAAACAGGCAATTTGTTTATCTATTATTACTTCTATTGAATGAAAAACAAGTGTGACATTTAAAAAACATTGAGAAAGGAATTAAGCATCGAATAGTCAGAAGCTACATTGTAAAAGACTATTTCAGAACTTTAAATATTCTTATGTAAGATATATAATATTTCCACCGTCCATATTATTGAAAATAAGAATGTATCGTTTCTGACTATAACCGTGTTAAGCTTTTTACATCAACATTTTAGACTCCATGGACAAATGGACCAATTTAACTAGCCAAATAAAGGAGAAAATAGGTTGTACTGCAAAACGTTGAAGAAAATAACTTACACAGTTAAATCCTGAAGCACTCAAGAATAATAGCATGGACTGTGGTAATCTGATGTCTATTAAAATAATGATTAATATTAAAAAGAGATTAATATTCATGAATATTTATAACAAATACTAGAAATGAATTGCCCTAAAATCATAACTATTTTATAGTTGTGAAATAAATAACTCTGAAAACCTTCTAAATGTAATAAATACCTATAATAAATAGATTTCAATAAAAATATATATATATAAGAAACATTCATAAACACCTAAATGGAAGATTCGCTAACACCTAAATCAATGCTTGTAAAAACATATTGTAAAAGTTGAGAATATTTTATTAGCCTAACTCGGCAATTATTGAGAACCTAAAGAATAACTAGTAACCTATATAATGCATAAGGAGGCACTTAGAAGAAATAATCCTATATGATGCATGATAAATATCTATTAAAAATATTCCTATGCAATCAAATAGCACGGTTGGAAGAAGTTAAAACTCACTTCAAACATTTAGACAAATAGTTATCCCATCATTCCGGTTGATGGGGTTATAGTTATCTCTAAAGAATATTAGAAGAGAGTGAACCTGCAAAAACACCTATTCTACGAGACACCTAGGTTGCTTTTGTGATTGGAGGCTCACGCATTTTAAGAATCAAAACAAATAACGAGACTACGTGGAATGTGGAACATCACCATGGAGGGTGATTCCTTAATTGTTATTAATGCTTTGAAAAAGGCCATTCCCCTCGCTAGTAATTTCGCTCCATTCTGATAAAAGGCCTTCGGGAAAGTAGATTTCATTCTATAAAGCGAATAAGTGGATAGATCTTTTCTGATGTCTCGATCCTTAACAATCATGACACGTCCAAATGGGACTTACAGAAGAAGCTTGCCCATCATAATTACCGGTCGCCGTAGGCTTACAATTTTTTCTTTATGCCCCGTATGTTGGGTAAATGGTGTCATGGCTTCACGCGTGTAGATGGCTAAAACGTGATTGTGACTCTCTTATTATGATCATTTATGCCTCGTGTATGGACACTTCCTGTCTACTTTTATTTTGTCTGGTGTGCTAGTGTACCTTTTACAAGCTTGGTGATGTTGCCAGCATGTTGCGTGTAGATGACCGGACTACTTTTCAAGGCTGAGAGAGATCTTGGATGACCTCCAAACCCTCTCTGCATAAGGAGTGCATCTAACCACAGGGTCAAAATGATTTTCCAGCGTCCAAGCACAATAGTTCACTTCATTCCCGTGCGTCTACTCAAGAAAACTTCGAGGAAAAATTGGTTGCAACAATACGAGTTAAAAATGTATGGGGTTGCTTGATGGAGCTTCTCGGACGATCAAGAGAAGATGTAGAGGAGATGCTCAATCGTACGAGAAGATGTAGAGCTAGAGTTTGGAGCTTTCGACAGGTGTGCCGAAAGAACAGGCAAATAAGCATGTGTGAGGAATCGATTGACCTAACAAGGGATGTGAGCAACCTCAAGGATTTCTGTCAAGATATTTGCTAGTCAACAACCATACTCTTCCGCATCTGAAGAACAAAAATTTAATTTACTGTCTTTAACTAAAGTAATTAATGAAATTACAATGGAGGACCTAGAATCATCCTGGATCCATTGTTGGTTACGGTGATATCAATTATAATTTTTGTAAATGGGGTCAATAATAGGTCTCACAATCAATGGAAAACGGCTCCATGCAATACAGGCATAGCTCACCGGGGAGTCTCTAAACTCTCCTAATTGTGTCGGTGTTTTTGTTAATGCTCTCTGTATAGGATTTGAGTGGATTACTGATTTATACAGAATATTATGCTCGTCTTTTAACTGCTTGTATCCTCTTTTGGGCTGTGGATACGTACGGTATGTTGATTCTAATTTTTGTTCCTCTTTTTGATAAGAAGAGGACGCCCCTTAAACAGGACCCGGGGTCTCATAAGAAAAAGCTAGTTATCCCAAAATAAAAGCATGAATATTCATAATGACAAGGTTACTAACAGTGTTATCCAACCAAATTATCAAACAAATCTTCTGGAAAAAAAAATATTCACAAATTATTAGTAAACAATTCATAAATTCTGTACCAACCATAGCAAGCTAGAAGAAACCACTTACATTTTCATATGTTCCTAAACGACTCTGAATGTTCAAAATACACCAATATTCCACGGCATTTATAGGACAAGATTCCTTACTACAAGGAGGAAAACTATGTTCCCACAATATTCCAAGGTATTTCCCGATCAGGGTTTCTTCAAAAAACCAAAAACCTGTTCAATGGCATTTCAGGGGCAGCAGAAAACAATGGATCGTGTTTCAGGTACAGCATTGACATAGTTTTACAGCTTTACATATAATTAGGGAAAATTTTACATGATAATACAATTCAAGATCTTGCAGCACTCGAACTTGTTTTTTTGCACTATTTATATGAATTAAAACTTGCAATCAGTAGCAATGAGTAGTTCCATAGATTAGGGCAGCAGCAGAAAACAATGGATCATGTTTCAGGTACAGCATTGACATATTTTTACAGCTTTACATATAATTAGGGGAAATTTCACATGATAATACAATGCAAGATCTTGCATCACTCGAACTTGTTTTTTTGCACTATTTATATGAATTAAAACTTACAATGAGTAGCAATGAGTAGTTCCATAGATTATCGTTTGGTCTTCCTCGAACCATTTACTCGATAACATCATAGATGCACAGTAGTTTAGATGTTCTTTTGAAATGTTCTTAGGTAATCAGCTCTAAAAGCTACATGCACAAATGCAAACCGAACCCAATCCATTAAACTCAATATCATACAATAACCACGATAGCCCATAGATAACAAATGACTCGAAAATTCTGAATTTGTTGGACCAAAAGCACAATTCAAAGCAAAATTTATAAATGGCAAGAAAGAACCAATCTAAAGTCAAGACCAAGATATGATACTTAAAATGTGATGGCCAAGGTACGTCTGGCCATCCCGAGATGGTCAAGGATGTCTCTACATTCCAAATCATCCACAGGACAGCCAGGAGCTGTTTCCCGGTCATTCCCACATACCGGTAACATAATTGGGGTGAGGACAAGGTAAATGGCCCAGAACACGTACCAGAAATGTCAAGATGGTGTAACCCTGAAAAACTTTAAAACACTTTCTTTTACTGCTGAAAAAAGTGAGCCATGCACCTAAAAATTAACACAATGTATAAACATACTTGCCTGCTTCTACATGACTATATATATATATATACAGAGAGAGAGATTGGTGTAACCCTGAAAAACACTAATTTTTTACACATGAAAAAGAGAGCCATGCACCAGTAAATTAACACGATGCAAACATATTTGCGTGCTTTACTTGACCAAAAAAAAGTTTTAAATATGCATTTAGACACATGGATTGACAGACATCCCTGTAGGGCACAACATAAAACTACATTCCTCCAATAAAATATTCAGTGCATAAGATCAGTAAACAATCAGATAATGGATTATTCCATGGGTGAATAAGTAAACAATCAAATAAATATAACATACTTTAAATGACTTATTAATACAAACTTATAAAACCCACCTAGAGATTCACAGGGAAAACTAGATTTGACAGATTCTTCAAACTGATAGCTCGCAAACATGGTTGACTAAACCCTTCAATTAGGCTATCCACAACCTTAGCAGCTCTAATTAGGATATATATATTTAAAATTTGCATTGGGGATAGCAAAATAGGTTCAGAAGTGAGAGTAACAACAAATTTGATGATGAAGTAACTGACACAAAGTTCAATGATTTAAGAGCTCTAAGATAGATGCGATAGTTTACAACTAAGTAACCATTAAAATGGGAAATACTATTCAGGATATGAGGTAACAGCTGTCGTCCTGAAGCTAGACCTCAGATCCCCGATAAATTTGAGTATATATGCTACACAGGTTAAAAACTGTCTAGTATTTTCAACAAAACTGGGGCTCTAATTTTGTGAAAACATTAGCAGTTAATAAATTAGTCCCCCAAACCACAAAAGCGAAAGATTGATCACCACCTTCGTATTAGATGGAGAGGGACTGAACCTTCATCATGGAAAATACAAAATTTTCCCTCCTGTCATATAATACATAGGGTACAGACATGTGGGCCACCCTGCTCAAGCTAATAGGAAGGATGTGCATATGCATATCCTGAAGTTGAGCCATGGACAGAAGATCTATGACCCATATGATGGATTGTTGATAGGCAAGAATCAAATCTCTTTGCCTCAACAACTTTTGAATTGTTATAGTATGGTTGTGATTGAGGTGAAAATTTCTCCGAGTTATAGCCATTTTTTATAGCTCCCCGACTATTATAAGCTGTAGGACAAACAATATAATAAAAAAATGAGAATCCAAGCTATCATTTAGAATTCATTAAAAAAATGTCCTACACATGCTAGGAAGATTATGAACATACCTGATGAGTAGTTTGGCACAGGAGATAGGTAAGGCGAATGCCTTGAAGAAGTCATCTCTGCAGGTGAGTAAGGAGACGGAGGAAGCATTTGCTTCCCAAATGCTGGAGGTGTCTGAATGGAAGAGGATCTTACAGTATTCTGAGTAGGGGATACCTTATCTTGTCCTGATATCTATTCAATAAAAAGGTGTAACTTGTAAGCTTGATTTGCTAAACACTATTTGCCAACACAATAGGCCAGACAGAATCTCTGATTACCATCTCAAAATAAATCAATAACAAACAAATTAACATATGGCATAAACAAAGACTTTAGCAAAAATACAAACCGCAAAACGAAGAGTTCTGTTGTGAAGGCAAACCAATCCTGAAAATAACTTTATTGCATATTGTGCAATATCTTCTGTTTCGTATTCTGCAAAGCCATACCCCTTGTGTCGGTTTGTCTCTTTATCTCTTGGAATATACAAGTCAACAACAGGTCCTGCCTGAATCAGAATTTCATAAAGGACCCTCTCATCCACTTTCTCATCCAAGTTTCCTAAAGCATAGATAAAAATAAAATTAGAAAAATTAAATACACAAGGACGTCCTGATTAGACAACACATAGTGATGCCATAAATATAGAGAAATACATATGAAATGAAAACAAAACCTAAATTAAAATATCACATTTAAGCCTAAATGACAATTAAGTCCAAACACCTTAAATGCAGTACAATTAAGGCTCCTTACAACAGTGTCATAACATAAGCAATTTCCTTTAAACTTCCTCTTCTTGTTTAGTCCTCATGAAGGCCTCCACATCAAATACAAAACACAAAGTCATACATCGAATGCAGAAGAGTACACCTTATCTGAAGTACTGAGCTTAATAATTTGTCAGTTCAACTTCTATATTATAAAATAGGGCATGTGATTCTTGCATTGAAATTCATTGTTTATAAATAGAAACTTCTTGCATTCCACCATGCAGATTATGCTAAAATAGAACCCCTCTACATATTTATAGATCGTGCGAAGAATTTCTCATTCTGAATAAGCTTATATATTATGCCAAGAAATTACGCAAGCTCTTTTTTGATAATACCAAGAAAACCCCACAGACAAAGCATTTTTAAATACATGTTAAGCAACCCTAAGCACAGGATTCGGAGGCATATCACTTTAAGTTTCCACTTCTAATGTTCTGTGCCTAGGCATAATACTTAAGAAAAAAAAATCTGCAAGCAACAATGCCCTGGTAAGACAACATCCCACAACAGCATGTGTTTATTTAGCCATACAAACACTGGCAGACTTGCTAGAAGACATCATTCCAAGTCTTGCATCCATATCCAACTATATACCAAGCAACAATGCCCTGGTAAGACAACATCCCACAACAGCATGTGTTTATTTAGCCATACAAACACTAGCAGACTTGCTAGAAGACATCATTCCAAGTCTTGCATCCATATCCAACTATATACCACAGAACAAGAGTACACCAAAATAGAACATGGAACCTCTCAAAACACCAATAGCTCTTCCTAGCCATTCGATAAGGCAGAGTCTTCAGTCATGAACCCAAAATTCCAAAAAGAGAGCCTAGGATAGGACAAACAGAAACAAAAGAAAACTTTGTAGCTCAACTACAATTCAAATAAAACATTTATAGCAATAACAAAATAACAGGATTGTATCACTCATATAATTACAGGAAGACTAAGTTACTGGTTCGGCCCCTGCTATGCCCAAATCCGGGTCCAGATTTGTACCCGATCCGGATTCGGGGCCAATTCCGAGGGGATTCTGTCCGGGCACGTACGGACGACTATGGGTTATTCAGAAACCTGCACGAACCCATGAAGAACCGGGCTGAAAATCACATGCCCTACGTCGAACCAGGAGTATATAGCCTTCAATTTAAAAAAAAAAAAAAAAAAAAATTTTACTTTGCATTAGAGATTTCATTTCCGTGACATGTGCGAGCTAGGCGGAAGAAATGCAGACCCTTAATAGATGTGGGCAATATTATCACAAATCTGTTAATGTTAATGAATTTGGGCAAGATGCCGTTCAATCGCAGGAAGATTAATATACTAGCACTTGCACCCATAGAAGATTCAAGGAATACACCGATAGGAACAACCAACGAGTTTCAGAAAATCTGCCAGTGTAAATTTTTTTTTTTTTGCATGAGACAATTCCAATTTCCGAGCACTATAATGCTCACATATAAAAGCCTATCGGCTTAATATATTAATAATGTTAAGTAATATACTATAACTTTAGTCTTTATTTAATAATTTTATTATATATATATATATATATATATATATATATATATATATATATATAATTAATTACTATTTAATAATATTAATAATTTTAATATTAATATTTATAGAATATTTGTAATATAATATATAAATAATGTTAAAAATATACTATAACTTTATTTAATAATGTTATTTATAATATATTAATAATTTTAGTAGATAATATATTAATAATAGTTATGGCATATTTTTTAAATTAATAATATATTATAATATTTATTAATATTAACTTTCTTTATAGTTTTATAATATTATATATTAGCTTTAATATATATATATATAATTTTTATATGTTTTTGTATGACCAACCCACACCCAAAAACAATTTTGACCGAACCCGCGAACCAAACCCCTGAACCCGTACCAGGACCAGGACCAGTAACTTAGCAGGAAGACAAAAGTTCAGTGGATTCACAATTACAGAATATCACAAGCGCAGTAACATTTTATGGGGTTGTTTTTCCATCACTTCTTCTCTAGTGAATGTAATAGCCTCAAACAAGTAGAACTGTAGATGGATTTAAACATAAGGTTTTCTATAGGTCTTCGGAAGTGCTCATAGTGGATTCCACTCAATACATCTAAAATGTTTCAGAGCTAAAATCTAAAACCCCACAATGAACCCAAAACAAGATTCAATATTCTAGAAACTGTATCAAATTTCACCTTAGTCAGGTGGTAGATCTCTGAACATTACAAATTTATAACCCAATAATAAGACATTGGGTGCTCAATATTCACCCGAAACAAAGTGGATAGTACAAAAGGTACGGCAAAAATACACATTATCTGACAGCTTAAGGTAAAGAAGAACAGATTCGAGAACAAAGCATGAAAAGATGAATCAAGGTACCTACTCCAATTCTTTTCAAGACCTTGCTCTCTTTTCATATTAAGAGAGAAGAGGTTTACAGAAAAATAAAAAGCCTCAATATAAGTAATAACTACCTAGCCCAAATGCGTTCCCTGCACACTTGTGCCAGCTCTAAAACACATCAATTACAATGATTTGAAAATGAAAATTTACAAATAAAGACTCATTAAAAAAAATTGATAGAATTAAAAAGATTAAAGATATCTTAAAATAAATAACGAAAAACAGATTCACAGCTACCAATTTAAACCTACTGTAAGGAACTATATCGTACACAAATTCAATGGCAAAAAAGTCATCAAACCATGCGGGATGAGGGTGGAACACCGTGAAAGGGAACTAATTTTAAGCCACTGTCGAAAAAATCATTCTAATCTAAGATTTTTAGATCATTAGATCAGTAAAAAAGTACACGATAAAGACAACAATTGAAACCCCGAGATCTATTAAAATTTCAGATCTAAGTGAAAACTCTCAGAATCATAACCACATATTGCCAGATGCGCATTTCAATGGGCTTCATATCGGTCTACAAAAGGTTAAATAGTTCATATAAGACCATGTTCCAATCAGAATAGTGTCATCCGGATGAATAATTTAAACACACATTGTTTTGACGCCCCTTTACAAAGAAAGATACGTCGAGTAAAAATCTTAAGAAGTGAACAGGCATGGAGGATTTGAATCTTAAATCTATATAAAAAAACTCATTCTCATCGAATTGAAACCCTAGGTGAACCGTGCTAGGCGCTCCTTGCAGAGGGTGTTCGGTTAAAATCTTAAAAACAAAACATGAATCGAATCAGAATAGGGTCATAAAAATGAATGCTTAAAACACACATTGTTCGACGCACCTTTACAAAGAAAGATACGTCGGGTTAAAATCTTAAGAAGTGAGCAGGCATGGAGGATTTGAATCTTAAATCCATATAAAAACCCATTCTCATCGAATTGAAACCCTAGGTGAACCGTGCTAGGCGCTCCTTGCAGAGGGTGTTAGGTTAAAATCTTAAAAACAAAACATGAATCCAATCAGAATAGGGTCATCCGAATGAATACTTGAAACACACATTGTTCGACGCCCCTTTACAAACAAAAATACATCGAGTTAAAATCTTAAGAAGTGAACAGGCATGGAGGATTTGAATCTTAAATCCATATAAAAACCCATTCTCATCAAATTGAAACCCTAGGTGAACCGTGCTAGGCGCTCCTTGCAGAGGTTGTTGGATTAAAATCTTAAAAACAAAACATGAATCGAGTCTATGAAGCTTAAATTTATATTGTAACATATTCCGATCCGAATCAAACCCTACACACACATTGATATTAAAAAACGCATTCCGATCCAATTTCAAACCCTAAGTGCACATTGCCAGTCACGTCTTACACAGTGGGGTTCATGTTAAGATTAAAATCTCAAACTCGAGTAACCCTTAAGAGGATATAAAACTCATATCACATGTAAGAACCTGAGAGGAGGAAGCTATCTCTAATCCGTAACAAAGAACAAGGAGGTAAAAAAACACATAACCCAGCTTAAATTTTCCAGATCTGTGCCACAAAACGCATAGAAATACTCATTATCATGCCTTGTATGACCTTATGCATCATTCACGCCAAATCAATAGAAAAGTTTTTAAAAAGAACAAAAAAAATTAACAAAAAAACATATAACCCTAATAAAAAATATCGGCACTGATTTATAGATCAAATAAAAGAAAAACACGATAAAGAATGTCATGCTTACCTATAAATAATGTACAAACTGGATTTCCCGGCATCTTGAAAGAAAGAAACACCAATATCCTTTGAAAAATAACTGGTTTCAGCTCTCCTTGCAAGCTCAGCACCAGATTAACAACCCTGGAACCTGATCTTTCCTAAAATACTAACACAAAACAAGCCTAGACTAGCCTAGATAACCTAGTCTAAGAATTACAGATGCTCACGCGAAGAAATTATCAGAGCCACAATCTTTCCATCTACAAACCCTTCTATTTTCGTCCAACATTTTATAGAGAGATCAAACCGCCGTCAAGTAACTGTCCCGTGTGGAGTCGTCTATTACAGAATGGAATATTCCGTGTGACAAACGGGAGGTCTAACGTTGAAAAATGGAACACCGTAAGTTGTAAGGAAGGGCCTATTCCGCCTTCGAGGAAGCAACCGACCTGAAAAGCAAGATATTTTCCTTTTCTATAGGTATTTCGTATCGCGTGGAAATATTTAATTTATCTCGAAACTCTAATTTGCCACTTTTCCCCACCGCCATAATAGAATGCATGCTGTGGGGCCCACAATCTTTTTAAATAGCTGTATCTTAACTCCTCCATGTATTCTATATTTAGATACTCTAATTAATTTTATCTATGCTAATGCAAATAAATGCATTCCATTAAACTAGCACTTGCAACTGGCAGCGGCTACGGGGCATTCAGAATGGCCATTTAACAGCGTTTGACCGTATTTATTAATTAATTGAAATTCAGAATACTGATTAATTGAAATTCAATTAATCAGTATTCTGAATTTCAATTAATTAATAAATACGGTCAAATGGTCATTCTGAATGCCCCGTAGCCGCTGCCCTTGCAACTTCATGGTGCAAGGGATGCGTCCAGGGTCTAAATTTGATAGTTGTATCGCTGTATTTAGGCATTTTTCCAATAAAATACAATTGAAATTTTAAAAAGATTGTATTATATGAAAGGAGAGATTTTGGACAAATTGTTGAAATTTATATAGGATTATGATGATATATATATTTGATTTTTATACGCTTTAGTTATACTAAGGCATGTCATAGTATTTTAAGGGCACTATTGAATAGATAACTGTTATAAAAAAATTGCTTGACAAGCAAGGTCAACTGTCAAATTTAAGCCCTGGATGCGTCTATAGGAGATTTAAGGAAATGTTGAGAAGATTAGGAGGAATCCAACTAAGAATTTTAAGAGGAATTAAAGGAATAGAAGGATTCACGATGATGAATATCTAGAATACCTAATTTATCAAAAGATTTGATATTTTTACCTTTCTCACCTAAAACATCAAGAAAGTCAATGCAATATACCTTCAAAGTGGAATCAAGATCATGTTTGTTGTAATCAAATTACCTAAAGTGGCTTCAATAACTCTTGTATGGGACGGTGTACATACAAAAGAGATTTAGAAAAATCATATCTACTACACCTTGTACTTGTTAAAATCAATTGACAAATTCTCCTTTCCTACCTTAAATATTTCACTGAATTTTAAATCGGTTTTTATTTCAACTTGAAACCCCAAAGTGTTAACACTTCTTCAAATCTCAGAAACCTAACGAGGTAGCAAAGTTAATTGCTTTTAGTTCCAAAGTGTTCTTGAACTCAACTTAATCATTTCAAAGTCGTGATAGTTATTATCAGTACAAAGGAGTCTTAGACACCAAACAACCATGAATTGCCTAATTGAGAATGGCCACAAAATATGTTTATAGAAAATAAATTCTTACAAATTAAAACTTAAAATAATCCACTCTTCTACATAGATTTATTCCCAAAACATTCTTGAGATTGTGGAAAAATCATAAATGTTAAGCAACCAAAAACCTCTTTCATGTAAATCCTGGGAGGTCTAAGGAGGTCAGTTTAAGATTGAAAGAGGGAAATTTTGGTAACATTTTAGACAAAAAAAATTGAGGGATCAAATATGAAAGAGAAATAAAAAAATATATATGGTAGCATGATATGATGGAAAGAATGAGAGCGAGTTAAAAGGTCCAACTGATAGATACCTAAAAACTAGGTGAGCACAGATGATTATTTCAAATCCTTTCATAATAGATGTTAGGTCTTAGACTTGATAATGATTTTCGTAAGGGGTCTTTAAAGAAGCTACCCAGGAGATGTATACATGTATGGATTTAGGGATGGGAGAGAAAAGAGAAAGCACTTACTTGCATCATCACTCCCTAATCACGTCAATATAATCTATCAAATTGTAATCAACCTAGTTAGAACAATATGAGAGATGGTTGTTCAATTGATTAAAGGAATATATGTAATGGGTTGATTGGATCAATACCAAAATTATAAGTAATAGTAATGAAGAGAAGAACCACCTAGTGTTTTCTACAGTTCCTTGGTCACAATAATTGTTCTCGCCAGACAAGGAATGACAAAAGCTTTGTATCTTATGCCTCACAAAATGGAAGACAAGCCAATTTTAGAGGTCGTACTTCACAACAAATTTCTCCAAAACTTAAGCCAATATGCTAATATGGCCCTGGATTTCACATCCATATGCCACTTCAAGAAAATCATAGTATAAAACCATGGTCCACGTAACCCGAGGGTTTCTAGGTTGTAGCCATGAGGTATTTATGACCAAAAACCTCCTAGATTTGTGATAATAATAAGATACAAAAACAACAGTACATGGGCAAAGGCCACTTGAATGGAAAGTGGCCTCGTGGTGTTGTGACGAAGATATGTTGTGGTCCATGTTTAAATCCTCTGGTTTAGTTACTGCAGATAAAGCCATGGAAACATAGATTATGTTAGTCTACTGAGAAATTATATAAGATATTTCAAAAAAATGCTTCAAAGATTTATTCTAGTCTTAGTTTTGCCATGGTTATTGGACCTCCAACTAACTTTTTACAAAGTCCTAGTATTATGTCTTGGTGATCATGGATGAAGTCTGGATGCACATAAATTACAAAGCATTTCCATACTAAGAAACTTGTATTAGTGAGGTTTCCGTGTTTTCTCTTGATAATACACTATGATATCTTGGCTACTTTGCATGAGGCTCCATTGCTCTGGCAAGAACCTCATTGTAGACTCACTCTCATTATTCAACTATGACTTTTGATTTAAATTTTAAAAAAAAACATCATTTAGAATAGCAAGTATACCATCTTCAAAATCTCACAAAGAAAAGGGTTTCACAATCACAATGAATTTGCTACACTTCTCCCACCTCCTATCATCCATTTGCAAGGTCAAAAACTATTGAGAGAAGCAAGTTTTGTGTTCTTGGAAAATGAAAAGTTGCAACTGATTAGTGTCCCATTGGTGCCCACACAATAGGCCTACAAACATTGAAATGGCTTTGACCATTTTCATTTGATTTTGGAAATTCAGGCACCTAACTAGATTGGCCCTTTTAAGTGCTCATAAGAAAAAAAGATCATTAACTTTCACTCTAGAAATAAGAGGAAAGTTACAAATGGAAGTTGTGTTCTATCTTACCTCAATAATAATTTCCCATAGAGAACTCAATAATAACAATGTAGGAATCAATTTTCTATATAAGAACAAAGCTAATTTACTAAAGCTCAAGTTGTTAGTGACAGTCAGGATGAGCGCGATGTGCGAAAATTTGAAGACCAACGACGGAGCGAAAGGGTGCGAGCGGCCGGGTGCAGATGGATGCGGGTTTGATGATGCTCAGGGACGCAAGGGTAAGGCAAGGATTCGAATCAAGGGAGGCCACAAACGGCTGCTTATCTCTTCATCGCAGGTGGGCTCCTCTCTCAAAGCAAACTCTCGAGAGCATGGACTAGGCCTTGATCCCGTTAAGGTTTCGACGGGGGATCCCTCGCCTCCCTTGTCTCTTCAGACAACTTCTCTTCCTACGACTCCCTTCTTTGCTGAGGGTTGCAAAGATAGGAGCAACCCTTTCCACGAGTGTTGCAAATTTTGCAAGACTCAAATTGTCGCGACAAACCCTAATCCATCTCCCAGATTGCCCTTGGTGTGCTCATATGGCACCCCTCCTCAGGAAGCGGTTCCTACCTCGACCTCGGAGAGTTTGCAATTCTACAATCTTGGTGATTCAGAGGTTTTGTTGGAGGAGACAACCGATGATTTTCATATTTCAGACTCATTTATTGATGAAGTTTTAGCAGAGGTTGGGAATTGGTCCCTCCTCATCAGATGCATGAGCAAACGCCCTTTGGTGGATGAGTTTGCTACTTGGATGAAGTCTTCCTGGAGCAATGTGTCCACACCAGAATTAGACATTCTGGATTTTGGCTTTTTTCTCCTTCGTTTCATCTCTATGGAAGATTGTAACTTTGTGAAGCAGAATGGTCCCGGGTTCTTTGGCCAGTTGGGCCTTTTCATCTCACCGTGGCCCCCTTTTTTTGATCCAGTGGCTATTAAAATCACTCTCATCCCCATGTGGATCAAATTGTACAATCTCCCCCTAATCATGCGTAATCCTAGACTCATTAACAGTATGATAGATCAGATTGGTTCCTTTGTGAAGTTGGATACGGTTTATGGGACATCCCTTCGCAGATGTTTTTCTCAGATGTTCGATACCATTTCTCAGACGACAAGCGCCATCTCCAAACCAAACTTCCCAAGCAAAAGGAAGAAAGGGTGCAAATCTGAAGTAGAGAAACTCCATATTGAAGGCAGAGAAGCGGTTGATGAGGGATCTCAGTGGACCATGGATGCCCTCCTCACTAGGAGTAGGATGAAGGGGTTAGCAAATAAAGCTTAATTTGTTGCTCCTACTTGGGGGCTATTGTTTCGAGGATCTCAGTAGTTTTGGTCCTATTGTCTTTTGGTTTCTTTGAAGCTCTTAGGGATATTTGAGTGAAGTTGGTCTTTTGAGCTTGCTTTAGGCTTATGTAGTCTCTTCGTCTTCTTTATGCTCCCCATTCGTGGGTCTAAAGCGGTCACTATTTTTATTTGTTTTATTTAGGGAGTGGGCCCTAATCCCACAATTGAATTTTTAAAAAAAGCTCAAGTTGTTAGTGCAATTATGATTTTTGGACATTAATTTTCTATACTCATCCATGGCATTAGGGGCTCATCTCTTAATGTCCTTACAAACACCCAAAAATACTTAAATCCAACACTTTCATCAAAGCTATGAATTTTTCTATCATAATCAACCACAACATCATGTTGATCAATCTTTTCCTATTCCTCTACATCTTTTATAGTGGTAAACATAGTGATCTTATTATCATAAAATCCACCTCTGATGGGCTTCCCTACAACCACTCCCTTGGAGACATGGGGGTTATAGGGGCCATACTTGTACCACTCAAGGAGGTTTCTAATATAAGGATCATTTTGGTCTTTAAACCAAACATCTCTCTCATAACCAAACCCCATCATCTACAATTCATCCTCTATAAATTCCTCTTCTTCGCCTTCATCATATAAGAAGTTGTAAAGATTACTCTACTTCCATGGCTTCTTGACAATTTTGGAGCCCTAGTCTTGGGCTCTCATCACCTTGAGGTGTGCCCACACTCGATGATCATCTCTTGTGCACGCCTCTACTTGGTGCACCCCTCCAACTGCCCACTCAAGCTTTGCTTAGCTCTTTTCTTGCTCGGTCCTGCCTCTATCAACACATCTCTACATCTCTCCACCTCCGTAGAAAGATTGAAGCCCTTTGTCACCATTGTTGTTATTAATCCACATCTACAAATCTTTATTTGCCATAAATTTGATCAAAGACGTTTGGATTTGAGTTATAGTAATTGGAGCTAAGGATTCAAATAAAAAATGATGGAATCCACCCAATTAGAACAATATGAGAGATGGTTGTATAGTCGATTAAAGGAATATAAGATATGGGTTGATTGGATCAATACCAAAATTATAATTAATAATAATGAAGAGAAGAACCACCTAGTGTTTTCTACAATTCCTCGATCACAATAGTTGCTCTCACTAGACAAGGAACGACAAAAGTTTTGTATCTTGTGCCTCATAAAATGGAAGACAAGCCAATTGTAGCGGTCGTACTTCACATCAAATTTCTCTATGGCCCTAGATTCCATATACATATGCCACTTCAAGAAAATTACAGTATAAACCCATGGTCCACAAAACCTGAGGGTTTCTTGGTTGTAACCATGAGATATTCAAGACCAGAAACCTCCTAGATTTGTGATAATAATAAGATACAAAAAAAATGATATGCGGGAAAAGGCCACTTGGATGGAAAAAGACCTCATGATGTTGCCTACAATGAAAATCTATTGTGGTCCATGTTCAAATCCTATGGTTTAATGGTTGTAGATAAAGCCATGGAAACCTATACACTTTAACAACTTCATGAGCTTTCTGCTCTATCTTCTCAGATTAGCCATGAAAGCATGGAGAGAAAACAAGATGTGGCACTTGTCAATTGCATGCAACTTTTTCAATTTTCAATTGAATAGTTCAATGAATCACATTCCATTTTTTGACACTACTATTAGAATTCATCAAGAAATAGATTATCCATGTGTAGGGTTGGCTCAGCGCCTCATTTACTAACCTATGGACTTGCAAGGATAAATTCAAAAATTTAAACGACACTATGAAAATCCATTTCTACGAGAGTTCAAAATGTTTCTTCATATTTAACTAATGTCCGGGCAATAGGAGAGACGACAGGGGTTAAGGCGGTGGATTTTTCAATTAATATTGGGTAGACAACAATATAGGTAGAACTTAAAAATCATCATATTTTCGGTGAACCAAAAAATGTTTTCAAGTGAATAAAAATAGTTTTCAAGCATTAGACATGTTTGCAAGCGATTTGTGGACTTGCAAGTCCACTTAATAAAATCCTATCAACTAAAAATTACATAAATTAAATGTAGAAATACATATAAAAAATTAAATGGCTCACAGCCGAAAGAAGAAGCAGGGAGTGAATTCATTGTTTTTTACCAAGGCCCCCGAACAAATCACCACCTTAGCAAACATAAATGTCAACTTGGAGGCGGAAGTGGATCAAGATAGCAACCTACTCCAAAATCTTGTTGCCATTGGGCATTCTTCAGGGGTTAGGCATGCACGAGATGAGATAGATTCATGGGCTTGGGAGAATTGGAAGAATGATTTCGTTTTAAAATTTCTACCAAGAGGTTTCTTCGCAATAATCTTTACCCACCAAGAAGATCTCGACACTGTTCTCTCCAAGATCTGGCACATAGGATCAGACACCCTTTTCTTTAAAAATTGGATTCCAAATTTTGACCCATTGCAGGCTAATTCCATCCGCAAAAATTGGGTGCATCTATACAACTTGTTAACTGAGTTCTGGATCACTACAACAAAGCCCTATGATAGCTCCCTTTTTTGCTTCATTTTTTGCTTCCACCCATTGTTTTAATGTATTTTTCTCCAATTTTTTGAAAAAGTCAATGCTATTTTTGACATTTTTTTGTGCCGATCAGAACAAGTAGGCGCAAATTAGCGCCTAAATTAGCACTCAAATTAGCACCCAGATTAGCACCTAAATTAGCACCTAATTTAATGCCTAATTTAGCACCTACTTTAGAGCCTGCTTTAGCGCCTAATTGTTCTGATCTAGCAGGGATTGAGGGTTAAGGGATTAGGGGTTAGGGTTTAAGGGATTAAGGGTCAAAAGATAAGAAATTTGGGGCTTAGGGTTAGGTAGTTTAATGGTTAATGGCTTAGGGATTATGGTTGATATTATGTAATCTCTATATAAACTTTGATAAAAAATAATAAAGGTATGAGTGGAAGGGTGTACCAAAACTCTGCTGGTGTAACTTTTGAGCTTATGAATGAAATAGAACATCTTATTATCAGAGATTCTCCATGACTATGTTATCATTCTGTATTTTTCTTATGTTTGCCATACTTATTTCTTCTTATATTTGAATGAATATCAGTTATTGAGCCTCAATATTGTGCTTGTGTGAATGAATATGTTGATACAGTAAAGCATTTACTGTGAATGTTTTTAGTTACATGTTCAAAATTATGTTCAACATAAAAATGGAAACTATTTAAAAACAATAAAGTTAACAAAGTTGCTTATTTAAATAATTGTGAGTTCCGTGCATTAATATTTTATTAACTTTTGTGTCTTCACGAACATATGTTGATACAAAATGAATGGAAGAAGCATCCAAGTAATCCTAATTTTTTCTGCCAACAATTCATACCAAAGATTGAACAATTTAAGGATATTGCAATAGGTAATTTGTATCGACACAAATAATATTACTGAAGCATTTCAAATTTTAGGCCATAAGAATCATCCTTTTTTAAACATTGATTGCAAATAATTCTGAAAATTTAGAAGTCTTGGTCATTAACATTATTGTCTGCTACAATGTCATCCAGTGTATCATTGTCAATGTTCATATGTTCTTTCAAGTATTTAATATTATAATCATCCTCATCTTGACTTGCATCATCTTCATCATCATTGAAATTTGACTGTAGACCATCTATATTGTTACCAAATGTATTTGGATCATCATCTATACCATCCATATTGTTGTCTTCCATAACATCATCTAACTCTGGATTGTTGTCTTCTTGTGCCTGAACATAATCATCTTCAACATCATCATGGATGTCAATTTCTTTGACATTCTTTAATCCCTCTCTCATTTTGTTGACCATCATTGTTTTGCTCAGTATCCACTAATGCATCGTCAAATACATGCCTTAATCTTGGGTCATAATGTATGACAAATATCCATTTCAGGTCCAAAATATCTTCATAGAAAAATACCTGCACATGAACGACATACATATATTAGACATATGTTATAACAATTTTATTGATTAATAAACACATGTATATATTCGCAATAAACTATGAATTAATAGATTAATGATCACTACCGCTTCTTGCTTGAGTTAAAGAAATACCTGCTCACAATGAATTGGTAGAACATAAGGCTCCTTATCCTCTGGTAGGAACCATGAATCTATAGAAAACAATCCACTATGGGTATCATGTCTTCGTGTGCTCTCAAATGCTTCATACCATCTACACTTAAAAATACAACATTTAAAAGAGCGGTAATCCAACTCAATAATTTCTTGTATTTTCCCAATATATTGTAGATTCCCTTCAATTATATTCTTATCTTTTGAGCTTGATCGACTGGATTGCTTGAAGTCAACCATGATGCCACAATCGAAGGATCGTCTCTTTACATCTACACTTTCTACACGATAATGTCGACCATATGCCCACATTGCTGGATATGTCCTCGCCTGTGAAAAACCATTTATTTCAGTGAAAACAAATATAATGATGAATATTAAAATAGTTAATAGTGTCAAAACTGTAAGGAAACAACATTTTGTAAAATTTCAACTGTACCTTTCTTTCACATCCTCTAGGCATGTTGATTTCATCTTCTGTTATGTTTGAATCTATACCTACATCTTCTATTTAATTTTGAATTTGCTTAGTAACCCATTCTAGTGTGCAATCTTTGCCCCATTCCCCAAGCAGATCAGTGGGAAGTGGAGTATTCCTTGGGTTCAATCTCTTAAACTGTCTCCTTGCTTCTAACACTTCTTCTCTCTTTTTATCATACAGATCAATCCTTGTTTATAAAGTCCATGTGGTACAGAATGAACTTGTCGAGTATAGCACTTTCGTCTACACCTATTACATGTCAACATGTTTATTTCAAACTCCAAATGTCATGTTGTTAATTTGACAAATAAATAACAGATTAAATTAATGATTGCAAGAAAAACAACCACACTGATAATGAATTTACTTACTAATTTCTACTTGAACACCATTATATTGTGGTTTTTCTCCATCAATAATATTTGATGCTTGTTCTTCATCCCAGAAGCGTGGCCCATCTTCAAAATCCTTACCAAGGAATTCACACAGGAAGAAAAATGCTTCATTCAATACATACCCTTCAGCCATGCAACCCTATGGATGTGCCTTTTGTCGGACATATCTTTTTAGAGTTTTCATATATCTCTCAAAGAAAAACATCCACCTCGTTGATATGACACCCGCCAATTCAATGTCATCGACTAGGTGTATAAGTAAATGGACTTGTAGGTCTATGAAACTTGTAGGGAGCTCCTTCTCAATTACACATACAATTTCTACAATTTCCTTCTTCCATTTTGGCACTTCACATTTGTGGATCTCCTTGGAGGTCACCCACCTAATATAAGAATAGTAAATTAGTATGAACCTTTAGTCAAAAATTAAAATGCAATATAATATCTCTATGTCTTTCACACATGAACATTTCATATAACCACATACCTTGTAAATGCTGACAATCGATTTATGGCATTCCTTAAGTCAACTGTAAGACATGAATCCCTCCTAATTGTCAATGGCATGATATGCTATCAAACACATTTATGAAAAGGTCATTAGTAATTTTTTCTCACACAACAAAATATCAAAATATATTTAGTACTTAATCAATGTCACCAGTAAATGTTAAATGATGATATATAATACCTTCATAAAATTATGAAAATCATGTGTTTTAAATCCTGTGATATGTCCATCAACTGTAAAAGCTTTAGCCAATGATGACCCATAGCCAATAGGTGTCCTTATTAAACGGATGCAATTTTTTAGTTGGTCTAGCTCTTTTTTTTTTTCAAAATCCATTCATTTTCCCTGTTTGGCCACAAATGTTTTCTATCAATTTTGGTACGCGAAAGAGCAATATCTCTCCTTGAAGACAAGGTGTCCTTCTCTTTGCCTGATATATGTCGAAATATAGAATCTGGGTCATTTTTAAAGATGTGCATAGGATCTAATAGGTGAGATATTAATAGATCCTTCCAGTAAGGGAGCTCATAAAATATGAATTTTCTTTTCATTCCTTCTGGCATATTAACTACAACTTGTTCTGGTTCTTCAATTGAATCACCCCGATCAAAAAAATCCTCCCAAGCTTTCAATTCAGCATCTTCATACTTCTTAAGCCAATCACTTGGACCCATAATCATGGGAGGGCCTCTATTTTCAACTTTTCCATCAAATTGATTCTTCAGGCGATTTCTAAACTTATGGTCTAGTGGTAAAAAACCATGTTGTTTGTGTAAATAAATTTATGTAGATCTTTAGAATACCGCCCTTGAAATTGTTCTGCACATATTGGAGATGCAAATATCCTTTCTGTTTGAAGCCCTACAATTCAATAAGTAATGTTAATAACATCAAAAAAATAGTATAAAACTAAGTATGAAAGTTGGGATGAAAATAAATTATGAGTGTAAATACGTAAATATTTTATCTTGCTAGAACAAACACCAAGTCCTGGGAAATCATGAATAGTCCAACATAGCACACCATACAACATGAAGGACCTGTTTAATGGAGGATGTGATATGTCATACATTCTTATGCCTTTCCATAGCAGTTGCACCTCATCAATAAAAGGCACAAGATAAACATCCATGTTTTTAACTTTATGTTTTCCTGGAACAATGAGAGTCAACATAAGGTGCTCCTTTCTAACACTCATCCATGGGGGAATATTGAATACTATCAATTCGACTAGCCAAACACTGTGATTTGAGCTCAGGAAAGAGAATGGGCACACTCCATCAATTGCAAGACCAAACCTAATACTACAGGGTTCATCTTTGAATTTTCTTGGCCATTTTTCCTGTGTTTCATTGCTTTGGAGTCAGCTGGAATCCACATGAATCCATCTTTACTCTTGTTCTTTGCATGCCAGTCCATCAATTGTGCAAGTGACTTGCAACGAAACATTCGTTGAAGTCTAGGTATAATTGGCATGTGATATAAAACCTTCTTTGGAACTGTAGGACCCTGTACATCTGTACGATATCTCTTCTCTTTGCATATAGGGCATTCTACCTTGTTTTGATATTCATCTCTATATAAAATGCAATTATTTTTACATGAATGAATTTGCTTATATTCAATTCCCAACTCAACTAACAACAGAAGCGCCTCTCTGCAAGTTAATGGCAACACATTCTCTTCAGGGAATATTTTAGTTTTTAGTGCCCTATAAGATTGTCAGAGATTAAATCAATTAAATGTTTGACTTATGATGAAAATATTTGATATGTCAATCTATATTAGGACTGTTTATATATAATATATGGTTTTAAAATCCCCTTAAAGAAATATAAACGAAGTTGATGAATGTTTACAAATTATGTACACTAATTGACAGTGCAAAGTAAGAAATAGATTTCAACTCACTTCGGTAGGGTAGTGAATCCTTTGTCTGACCAACCAAATAGTGACTTGATTTCTAATAATATTAATGTGCATGCGAGTTTTGAGGTTCTACTTGCACCTGATTTGAACACGGGTGTCTTCGTTGCTTACTTGATGGAGTCTTTCAGCTTGTTATCATCAACATTACGTTGGTGGTAATTACCCCTGCTATCATCGTTATTGTCAACCATATGATCATTATTGTTCCATCCCCAAAGAAACCTGTAAGAATTTCATTCAATCCTTCTTCACGCACTGCATTTTCACTATCATGATCGTCATCATTAAGGCTAGGTGGCATGTCATCAGTGTATGCGGATCTCATCAACTCTTCAAATTTCTAAGCTGGTAGTATTCTCTTCAACGTTGCTCTTTTCACCCTGGCATTGTTTAAAGGATGGTTTGGATCATCCCGTCCAAATCTTAATAACCCAGTTGGATCTTGGGTATTAGTATGTGTTTCATCAACATCTTCTACCTATCAACAAACGCAAGCATTATTTAATGTTTGACAACAATTGGATAAATCATAAATGTATCAATTTCAAATAAATATAATCAAATATGGCTTAAAAAATAAAAATAAAAATTGTATGAACATATATACATCAATTGAATAATGGAACATTATTTTATAGACTACCTTTTTTATACACTAATTTAAATAAAACACAATTTTGACAACATAGTTTATAAAACATCAGTCCACACTCATTTATTATTATTTGGTTTTCTTCCCTTAAGAACATCCTTAGGGACACTTTGTTCTTCCCTTTTCTTTCGCGCAGGAGTGCGTTTTAAGAAGGGGTAATCAATCAATAACTCATCCCCAATGGTAAGGTCCATAATAGCCTCAACCATTATCAATCTATCAACCTCTCTTTCCATATCTCCATCTTTATTATTTATAACCTCAACAAATTGACAATGCGGTCTTACAGTAGGGTCCCTTCCCTTACTACTATTTATAAATCATGTAATATTTTTGTGTGTATGCACGTCCATCTATATACATAAGATGACCTCTATTCGTTTATTTTCCACTTTTCAATTAGAGACGATGTGTATACATATTCGAATTTAGACCATATGTTAGGAACCTGTGTTTAACCCTTCTCTTTACTTTGTTAGTATATTACATTTGGACGCATATGCTTTGTAAGTCATTCCGTGAGCATATTGTATTGTCCCACATTCATGGGAAGTAATAGTTGTTTAGATTAGACTTAGTATATAAGTATGTGTTGAGGCCAATGAAGGCATCCACGAATTTGTTGTGTTGAGCTTGCTCAAAGGAGGTTGCTCAAAGGAGGTTGCCCCCTCGAAGTGGCATGTGATCAATAAATTCCTTCTGTGTTTCTGCTATTTCTGTTATTTCGTACATTTTTCATTATACTGTTGCAGGAGGTTCGTCTCATCTAGTATCAGAGTGCTTTCTTGGGCTCGCTGAGTGGAATTTCTGCAGTGGCCTCCAAGCGCTGTGATTATTGCAGTAGTTATTTCTTTTTTCGCATTTGTATTGTTCATTTCAATTGTAGGTTCGGATCAGGGAATATCCCTATCCTCTTAACAATGAGAAGTGCCTGGGCATAGCCCTAAAACTCATTATGAGGAGTACCACAGGAACCCCGAAGTAGCTAGCCCATTGAGAGGACCTGCTAGTGAAAAGGGCAACGGCCCCTACCTGATTGACTAGTTCCCATTCGCGAGGTAAACCAAGAGCTGTCATTTGTGGCAGAGGTTATCAGTTTTACCTGAGTCATGGAGTGAGGGGTACTGCCCCGATACGCAAGTCGTTAGACAACATTGGTGGCTGAGTGACTCCCCTGAACCTTTAGGAAGCCTAACATACTTGGGGCCCATATCTATTGACAGCAGGAAAATCACTGATTGAATCCATCTAGAGCAATTTGCAAATCGTTTCCAGAAAAAAAAAAATTAAAAAAAAAATCTCTGTTTTTTACCATATCTTCCTTGCTTTAGCTCTGTTTCCTCTCAAAATTCACTGGAACCCCTAAAATTTCATTCTGCATATTTCCTTCCTTGAGGACCCTATCCCAAATTCCACTTATCGAAGCCAGAAATCTCACATTTGTCTATTTTTAGGGTTTGCTATAATTTCTTTGATTCTCACCCAATAGCCTTCAAATTTTGCCACAATGTTCATTTCATATTTTTGTTCCTTTGTCCCTCTTGGACATATTTTCCCATTCTTTCACCCCGCTTTTGAAATCCCCATTTTCTTCTCCCCTTTCCCTCAGAAAGTGTCCAAAACCTAGTCAAACATCAATTACCCATCAAAGTTTTTCCCAAATCCAAATTTTTTTTTACTAAAAAAGTTTTTGTTTTTGTTTTTCTACCCATTCCCAAAAAAAAATCCTAGTTATGGTTGTCCCCCGCGCAGGAGCAAAAAACATGAAGGATGAACTTGCAGCCCTCAAGACCAAACTCCAAGATCTAGATGAAAAAATTCTTGGCCTCAATCTTTAGCATTCAGCCATGAATAATAGACAGCAGCCAGACTCTTCTGCAGACACTGGGTTTTCTTCTTCTAGCAATTTTCGTGGGCTGAAGCTTGATTTTCCTCGCTTCAATAGTGATGATCCAACTGGATGGATATACCGAGCAGAACAATATTTTAGTCTGCATAATACTTTTGATGTCAACAATGTCCCACTTGCATCCTTTTATTTGGAACATGAAGCCCTTCAATGGTTCTGTTGGTACATCAAGGCTCATGAAGAGCCAAAATGGACAGATTTTTGCAAACTCATTTTGCAACGATTTGGCCCTAGTGCTTTTAATGACTTCATAGGAGCACTCACTAAACTATGCCAAATAGGCACTGTGAGAGAATATGAAACAAAATTTGAAAAACTGGCCAATCACATCGAGGGATTATCTGATGAATTCTTCAAGAGTTATTTTGTCAGTGGTTTGAAGGATGTAATTCGCTCTGAGGTTAAAATGTTTCATCCCAACACAATGATGGAAGCCCTAGGGTTGGCTAAATTGGCAGAGGACAAGATCACAACTCAACAGTGATCCAAATCCAATTTTGTTTCATTCAGAAATACGGCTTCCCAACGACCTCAAATAATGTCAGCTCCTAGAACAACTCCTATCAAGCATTTGACTGAAGTAGAGATGTGGGCACGTAGAGAAAAAGGGCTTTGTTATAATTGTGATGAGAAGATCACTCGGGGGCATAGATATGTTGAGCAAAAGCTCTATCTCTTGGATGTGGAATCTCTGCCTAAAACTAAAGTTTATGCAGATGCTCAGGATACAGTGGATGATCAGGACGACACTCAACAGTCACTTGTTGACCCTACTTCTCAGGAAGACCACCCAGAGATCTCTCTCCATACTTTAGCAGGAGTCACCACCCCACAAACCATGCAGGTCAAGGTTTTCTTCAAGAAGCTCCCTCTTACAATACTCATTGATTCTGATAGCACTCATAACTTCATTGACCCTCGGATCGCCAAATAGGCTGATTGTTTTGTCCATCCTTGCTCCAGCTTTGAAGTCATGATTGCCAATGGGGGCACATTACCTTGAAAAGGGAAGTGTCGCAATGTGCGTATCTCTATGGGAGATTATAACCTGCCCTCTAACATGTTTGCCTTGCCCTTAGGTGGATGTGATGTGGTTTTGGGCACCTAATGGTTACGCACACTTAGACCCATCTTATGAGATTTTGCTGAACTTTGGATGTAGTTTTCAAACAATGGGCAAAAACACACATTGAAGGGCTTACAACCGGGGTCTCTCAGCATCATAAGTTCACATCGCATGGAAAAGCTTCTTAAGAAGAATTCACATGGTGTCATCACTCAGCTCCATTCCATTCAGATGCAACCATCAGCAGTCTCCACTACTCCTTCAGATCTACAACAAATTTTGGATAGGTATGCATGTGTCTTTGCTGAACCAGTGGGATTGCCACCTTCACGACTAGAGGACCACCATATTTAGCTCCTTCCTGGAAGCATTCCTCCCAACATCAGGCCCTACCACTACCCATTTCACCAAAAGATAGAGATTGAGATGATCGTTCGCAACTTACTGAAGCAAGGTATTATTCGCCCTAGTACCAGTTCCTTTTCTTCACCAGTCCTTCTTGTCTAAAAAAATATGGGTCATGGTACCTCTGCATTGACTTCCGAGCACTTAATCACATCACAATCAAGGATAAGTTTCTGATTCCTGTTGTGGATGAGCTTCTTGATGAGCTTCATGGCACTCATTTTTTCTCCAAGTTGGATCTTCATTCTGGGTATCACCAAATTCGGGTTCATGAGGATGATATCCCTAAAACAGCTTTTCGCACGCATGATGGCCACTATGAGTTTTTGGTCATGCCCTTTGGCCTCACTAATGCTCCTTCAACATTCCAGGCATTAATGAATAAAATATTTCGGCCCTACCTACGAAAATTTATTCTGGTCTTCTTTGATGATATCCTCATCTATAGTAAAACATGGGTTGAGCATCTCCAACATTTGGATCTTGTACTGCAACTTCTCTCTGATCGTCATCTCTGTACAAAACAGTCTAAATGTGTTTTTGGCTAGGAGGAAGTGGAGTATCTCGGGCATATTGTTTCAGCCCAAGGGGTTCGAGTAGATCCTGCAAAAATAGATGCCATGAAAAATTGGCTGCATCCTCAGACACTCAAGAGCCTTCGTGGTTTTTTGGGGCTGATTGGCTACTATCACAAGTTTGTCAAGGATTACGGGAAGATTGTAGCTCCATTAACAGCTATGTTAAAAAAATATGCTTTTATCTGGACACATGGTGCTGAGTGTGCATTTTAAAAATTGAAACAAGCTATGTGTACACACCTGTTCTATCCATGCCAAATTTTTCTAAGACCTTCACCATTAAGAGTGATGTGTGCGGCAATGGAATTGGTGTTGTTCTCCTTCAAGCGGAACATCCCATTGCGTTCACCAACAAAGCCCTTTCTAGCAAGAATTTAGTACTCTCTACATATGAGAAGGAAATTATGGCTATTTTGCATGCAGTACAGAAGTGGCGGCCATACCTACTAGGGATTCATTTTTGCATCAAGACTGATCACCAGAGTTTGAAATATTTCTTGGAACAATGGGTCTCCTCCCCAGCACAATAGAAATGGGTCAACAAACTCATGGGTTATAACTATGAGATCACTTACAAGAAGGGTAAGGACAATATTGTGGCGGATGCTCTTTCTCGCACATTTGATGACCAAGCTTCCCTTTCAGCTATTTCTATGCCTGTTCCAAATTGGTTGGAATCTGTCCAGCAGGGCTATGTCAACGACTCTTCATTATCTCAAATCATTCAACAATTGGCCACTAACCCCTCTGTTGTACCATATTACTCTTGGGATGGTGCTTCTCTGCGATACAAGGGTCATATGGGGCTTCCCTAGAGCACAGATCTTCAGCAGGCTATTTTCTATGAACTCCATGCTTCTCCATTGTCAGGGCACTCTAGGTTCCTCAAAACTTATGAGCGGGCACGATGTAACTTCTTTTGGAAGGGAATGAAAAGGGCAATTCAATAGATGGTGGTTGAATGTGATACCTGCCAACGCAACAAGGGTGAAATGACACTCCTTCCTGGATTGATCGAACCCTTGCCCATCCCTACATGGATTTGGATAGATATTTCTATGGATTTCATTGAGGGGCTCCCTAAATCTAGAGGAAAGACAGTGATCTTGGTTGTAGTTGATCGCCTCTCCAAATATAGTCATTTTTGTGCCCTCAGCCATCCCTATACAACCTCGTTAGTCGTACAAATTTTCATGGATCAGATCTTCCGTCTTCATAGCATCCCTTCTTCCATTGTCTCAGATCATGATGCAACTTTCACCAGTCATTTTTGGACAGAACTATTTCGACACACTGGCACCAAACTGAAGATGAATTTCGGGTATCACCCGCAAATAGATGGTCAGACTGAAATTATCAACAAATGTTTGGAAACTTATCTTCGTTTCTTCACCTCAGAACAACAACATTAGTGGGCAAAGTGGCTCCCTCTCGCTGAATGGTGGTACAATACCTCCTACCACACTACATCTAAAATGACTCCATATGAAGCAGTCTATGGTCAAGCACCGCCAGTGCTCCTTCCATACACCCCCAATAGTTCACCAGTTCAGGCAGTCGACACGGTTCTCCAAACTCAGGATCAGATTCTTCGCATCATGTAGGACAATCTTCACATGGAAAGAAATTGAATGAAACAACAAGCTGATCAGCACCATTCTGAGCGCATTTTTCAAGTAGGTGATATGGTTTTTCTTCATTTACAACCATACAAGCAATCATCCCTGAAATTCAAAGGGCGTCATAAGCTAGCTCCGAAGTTCTATGGGTCATATAAGGCTCTTTAGAAGATTGCTTATAAATTGGAGCTTCCTCCTTCTTCCCGCGTTCATCCAGTATTTCATGTCTCTTGTCTAAAGAAAATTCTTGGCACCAACGTCGGAGCACAAACTATTTTACCAAGACTAGATAACGAAGGATCCATCATTTTGGAGCTGGAGGCAATCCTCGACAGACGCACCCATCAACTTCGATCCCGATCCATCATAGAGGTCTTAATTTAGTGGCACATAATGCAACCAGAGGATGCTACATGGGAACCACTCCTTCAGATTCAACAACAATTTCCACATCTTAAGCTTTGAGGACAAAGATTTTTTTAAGAGGGAGGGGATGTTAGGAACCTGTGTTTAACCCTTCTCTTTACTTTGTTAGTATATTACATTTGGACGCATATGCTTTGTAAGTCATCTAGTGAGCATATTGTATTATCCCACATTCATGGGAAGTAATAGTTGTTTAGATTAGACTTGGTATATAAGTACGTGTTGAGGCCAATGAAGGCATCCATGAATTTATTGTATTGAGCTTGCTCAAAGGAGGTTGCCCCCTCGAAGTGGCCTGCGATCAATAAATTCCTTATGTGTTTTTTCTATTTCTGTTATTTCATGCATTTTTCATTATACTGTTGCAGGAGGTTCCTCTCACCATATGCTGACATGCTAGGCTTATATTCTACTAGCCTTCTCTATTCACCACTGTAATATGATGGACCATAATATGGCATTAATCTCCTAGTGGTTTGTTTTGAATTGTTTCTATGTTTAGATCCCACATGTACATTTTGGACAATAAAGGGCCTAGATTCGCTCCATGAATAATGGAGGGTCGTATCATGTAGTTGTATCTCCAAAATTGAAAAACCTCGTACACTCTAGGTAGTTGTTGATCACTAGGCCAAGCGAAATATAGTCAACGATCAAATGTCTCTTTGTAAATTGATCTTGGTGGTGCCCACCTAAGTTTGGGTTTCAAGTATTCATTTGCAGGCCTTTTTAGAAAAACCCAAAAAAATTCTAAGTCCCTCAGCCTTCACAGTTGTATGTATGTGTCGTTATATTTTGCCATTGTATCTAATCCGCAGATGCATATATACAAGGCCGGACCCGAGAGGAAATTTCAGTCGGCTTCAGAAAAGTGAAGAAATAGTTGTATGCATCATTGTATGCATATCGGGTTTGTATTTGGCATTCGGGTGCATTTCTGGAGGTAAAAATATGGTTGTGTATTGTAGATTCCTGGAATATTCTGCAGTTGTATCAAAAACATTGCATGTATATTGTGTTGTATATTCGATATACAACAGGTAGATACAACGTCGGACTTCAAAAAAGATTTAGATCAGGTTAAAATGGTGGTTGGGCCCACAGGTATGTGCAAGGGGGATTGTATGTATATGACTTATGCAAAATGATATACAATACAGGACATACATTCTCAGATTTCAAATATTATCAAATCGGGCCTGGCAGGCATACATACAAAGGTAGAGTTGAAAAGTCAAAGGCATTTCCTTGTATGTTGGGTTGTATGTATCTCTGACATACAACAACACATACAAGTGAAATGTACAAGCAGGCAGGTGCAAAGGGCAGACGCGGCCAGAAAGTTTGCTGCATTTGTGAAATGGGTGAAGTCTGCCATTGTATATTGGGATTGTATGTTCCCAATATACAATCGGACATACAATGAGCAGATACAAAGAAATATACAGGCAGGTTGCGGTTAAAGTCAACGATGTTCAAAAGCCTGGTGGGGCCCGCACAGTTGTATGTCCCACAATTGTATGTATGTGCTATATATAATGCAAAATACAAAGCGCACATACAATCCCAGACGCGAATGGAAAGTTTGTTGTGGCGGATAAGTGGCTGAGGTCGGCGGGTTGTATGTTGCACATTATATGTGCGATATACAATGAGAGATGCAAAGGTGTCGATACAACGCCAGATTCGGATTTTATTCCAATCTGCCTCATAAATATGTTGAAACTCGTGGTTGTATGTATATTGCACATTGTATGTGCAATATACAAGGTGATATACAAAAGGAAAAGATACAAGCCGGACCTGTTCTGAAGAATCAAATGTGGTCGATAATCTTTTGAGTTCCACTTTGTATGTATATTCACCATTGTATGTTTGCATATACAATCATATATACAAAGGGTCGCATGCAAAGGGGATTTCGGCAAGACTTAGTGTATCGGCAACTCATTTTTAGGGTCTTTCTGATGACCGATAAGAAGATGTGAATACACAGCGATGGAGAACCAATCAAGGGGTGACATGTGTCCAAAGGCAGTTGTATGTATCTACAACTGCATATACAAAGATTTGAAGGTGAAAAGGCAAAAATGGGCGAAAAAGGTAAAATGTATCTTCACGCTGCGAAAAGTCAAAGGAGCAAAAAGACACCTGCATGGCATGTTTTCATTGGTCGATGACTTTTCAAAGCTGGTGACTGGATTGCCCAATCAAATTGAAGCCGCAGATCTCGGCAGGAGGAAATGAATCGACGACCCTATTTCAAAATTTCAAAGCGAGGGGTTTCCTGTGTGTCCACAATCGCATTTCAGGCGAGAAGAATTACAAAGCATGCAGCCATTGTATTTCCAGAAGCTGCGGGTAGGTTGGCCATTAATGGCAAATTTTGCAAAGCGATGGTCTTGATTGACAGGCCAACTACCATTCTTAATGGGAAAATCTTCAGTCGGCTACACATTCCCCGATCTCACCTGCTTCTTTCCTCTTTCTCCCTGGTGCATTGAATCTTTTAGGTGCCATTCTGATGGTGCAATGTATCTGAGGGTGATTTGAGATGACAATGTAATTAATGCTGAGGGCACGTTCTTGTTGTATAAGAGGACTGCGTCGCTCATTTTTCTGGTTGTTGAAGACTCAGGCAATTTTTGGAGGAGATAACGAAGAACAGAGCATTTCTTGGCTTTTCTATCTCTTTTTGTGAGTTTATGAGTTGCATTTGAATGCAGGTTGCACACATGTTTAGTTTCATGTTGTGTTTATATGAAAAATGCTTCTTTGCATGTGTTTAGCTGTTTGTCTCCTTTTGTTGTATACATCCCTTCTTTTGAATCTAATTGTTAAGGGTTACTTAGATTCTAGGATATAGATTTCTATATTGCATGCTTAACTTTTGACCTCCATTCAAGGAGTGGATTAAACTGTTTTAGGTTAAGTATGAAGAAGATTGTATGGTAGTTGGGATGTTTGTAAGTAGAAATAGCTAAATGCTCATTCTTGGGTGGTGTTTGTAAGGCAAATACCAATCTGACCCCTTGAAACTTGAATGCTAATGCAAATCATTCACTTGTATATGTCTAGTTGACTCCTTGCCCTAAGATAGGCACCGGTCTGCCCTTGTGTAGTAGTTATGATCCAAAACCCCATGTCTTGCATCCAAAACATTAAAACAAATCCTTTCAATGCTTCAACCTGTTAGTTGTAGGAGTAGAAATAGGACCCCTTCCGTACTCTCATTCCTAACCAGTTAGATATGTCCAAGAACATTGCCAGCCTAGTGACTTATCATGCAAATCTTGGTCCAAACATGAGAGTATTCTGCCTGTGACTGTAAAGCTAAATCTTTCTATTGGGTGAGTCAAAGACAAATATTTAGCTATAGGGATACCCCCCTTGGTGTGGCAGAACCAGAAGTGAAGGGGAGGCAGCTCACGCAACCTCCTGTATTTGTTGGTCGAATCTGCTTGTGCATTCGAACTGGCAAACCCTCTGCTGATTCGGAGAGAAAGAACCAACAGATCTCAAACTCAAGGGCAAGTCATCATCTTCATCACATTCATTCGCATAGGGTATTTAGTCCACCTTCCCCTTGTCTTTAAGTAAATTATGCATCTTTAAACAGGTTCTTGTTCTGTCATTTGTTTTCATCAATTCCTCATCTTCTGAGCTGGCATATTGGCACATATTTTTGTTAGATGTATCATCTGATAAATGATCATTGCCCTCTAGGCTGGAAGTCGATGATCCAGGAAACTTTAAACCAAGAACTTTATCTTGCAAGTATCCATTAAGAAAAAAAATTAGTTATTTAAATAATATAAAACAATGTTTAAACGAAGTATACATGTTATTTATATCAAATTGGAAATTTCCTTACCACAATTCCTATTGGATTTGAATCGATTGTAGGAGGCACACTACCAATTGGAAGCTCATCATATATGTAGTGTCTTTGTACAATCATTCGTTTGAATTGTTTCTTTCCACGACATACAGAACATCCACAAACAACAATTTTCTCAAAGTATTCATCCCATGTACTATAGTCCTAACCCACCTCTTGTTCAGTGCAATCATTTGTTGTGTCTGCAAGATCTATTGTCATATCCTCTTCCACCCACTATCCGCTATGTGATTTAACAGTTTTAGGTCCACGTCCACGTACATATCTTGTTCTTTTGCTAGTTGAACGCTCAGGCTCTACATTTGCTCCAATCTCCATCTAAAATAATCAACATGCATTAATTTATGTCAAGATTGGATAATACATTATAAATTTCAATAATACTGTGAAAAAAGATGGACGTATCACAAAATGCCATCAGATCATTTTTTCCTAAGTCAAAATTTGAGTACTTGATGTCTCGCTTCATCTGTTGTGTCCTCATTTGATATGACACGGTCTGTTGCCATGGCCTCATCTAGCCCCTATAATACACAACATAGTAAATAATGTTTAGTACACCAATTATATCATTTCAACAAATATGCTATCCAACACAAAACCTCACTTCAGTCATATATTTGACATATTGATATCATGTTTTGGCCATCCTAATTTTCAAACTTTTCCCTTGATCATAGAATCACATTTAATCACCATTCCTGTGCATTTTCAACCAATAAGTTTGACCTTAGAGGCCTCGTGGACAAAAAAATAACTTTATCTCCTCTATGTTGTAGCATTTGTGAATTCATAAACACCTTCATCCTTTGGTTGAGGTTGCTTTCTCTTCTTACCTCTATTGTATCTGTAGATTCTATTGTCATATCTATTTCCACCCACTTTCCTCTTTGCGATTTAGTAGTTCTATGCCATCCACGTCCTCTCTCCATGGCCTCCTCTAGATCCTGTAATACAAAACAATGACAATAGTCACATAACAGTTGTGCACCAAGAAAATATTGTTGAAATTATCTTGTTAATACGTTTGCTTTTCATTATGACGCACTATGAAAAACAAAATAGGACAATGCAACATTTTGCTCTTCACAAAAAGTTTACACGCAGAATCTTGACAACTAGAGCTCAAATCTTATGATTACAAGATGACTACAAATTCACCTCAAAAAGACATTTATTTTGGTTTAGCACAGCTAGGCGCTAAATTAGGTGCACTTTGTGCCACCTTTAGCGCCCCAAAAAGATTACATTTAGGGCTAAAAGTTGGCGCTAAAGTTGGTGTTAACTACGTCGACTATAGCGCCGACTAATGAATCAAAAACAAAAAATAAAAAATTCCTGCCTACATTAAAACATACCACACAACCCAAAAAAAAACTTTCATACCACAAAGAAAATCCAGAGATATCTCTATATACAAACAATCAATAGAAGGGATTGTCAGCGTTTAAATGAAAGGATGGTCGCGGTTAATAAACAAACACCAGGGGACAATGTCATGAGTAACTGCAAGGTTAAAGTCATCGCATGTTAGGGTTTATGAACCGCGACAAGGCTTCTAGAATGGTGATCGACCAACTTCAAACTGTGACAAATGTTTTGGACAGCGGACTGAGTGGCAACTGGTTTTCTTGGAGGGTGTCGACTTGTAGAAGCAGCGGTTACTGCTGATATATAGAGAAGGCAACAAAAAAGTTTCGCGGTGGTCATTTAGGTCAATTTGTTTGGAGGGAGCAGAGATACATGGTGGCGACGACTCAACTGAGATATCTCTATATACAAACTTTCATTCCATCATAGGGTTTGAACTCTCAGGGGATATCTCATAGGCATTTAAATCTATAAAGAGAGTCATTCAAGGTAAAGATTGCTCATTAATCACCCGTTTCTTTTAAATCACCCATTTCCTTTAATTTCTTTGATTGGTGGCTTGTTTTCATACCACAAAACAAAACTTTCATACCACAAACTGGAAAAAAACTTTCATACATGGCAATGTGTACTTCGTTTGCCTCCACAGACTGGATGAAAATAATTTTCCATAGGTCACCTCAAAATGTAAAGCAATAAAGGGAAGGGAGCAAAGGGAGCAGACTCTGGCCACAATGAAGTAATTCATTGTCAATTTATAGATTTGTAAATGTTTCCATTGTTTCTTTGATTTTTAGTTTTTTATTTCTAAATTTAAAAGAAGAAATTTATTATATATATAGGGACATGAGACTGACAAAGATAAAGAGGCATTGGCTTCCATATTGGGGGTAGAGGTAGTGAACAAATTGGAAGGTGTGGACTTGACAATGCTTGCCAGATACATAGAAAAATGATCTAGTAAAGCCCCTGAAACATTGCAACCAAATCAACCATGTCAAACAGAATCAATTGATTCCCCAACCAGTCCTGGATCAAGCAAAAGATCCAAGAGGAAATCAATAACAATAAACTCTAAGAATGTGGAACAGGGAGCAAAGACTTCTAATGTCCCAGCCACTCCTGGGACACAGACTTCTTTCACCACGCCATGTTTTGCATCTTGCATTGGTAGCTACGATACCAAGATAGAATACGATGTGGTTTCAAGGGAAGTCTGAATGACAGATGCTGGAAAAGCGTTTGTGAATAGGTTGAAGGAATCATGCCTTCAACGGTTCAAAGACCATCTACATTTGCCATTCTCAAAGATACCCATGCACCTACAAAAAACAATTATCCATGACATGGAGATTGAATTTGGCACAGGTTGGTCTATAAAGAAGATAAAGCTATGAATGTCTCAAAATTGCAAGAGATTTCGGTGCAACCAAACAAAGAAGATAAAAAAAACTCCCTCCCGAGCTAAGGCTCAAAAAAAGGCCAATTGATGTAAGTGTGAAAGTATGGAAAGAGCTTGTAAAAGCATATGAGAAGTCTGATGCACAGAGGAAGTCCGATGAGGAGAGTACGCAAGTATTTGAATTTGCTCATAAGATTATATCAAATTTATTAAATGATTTTTAAATTTTATTTGTGCATAGTTAAATTGAATTAGTATATGTTTCAGGAGAAGGCCTCCAAGGCTAGGCTTGACAAACTTTGAGCCATGCATCACAGTGGCTAGAAAGGTTTACAGGCCTTGATCTGTACATTTGTAAGTATATTTAATATGTTAAATGATTTTTTTTTAATTTCCCAGGAAAAAGTAAATGATTGCATATTAATTAGTTTAACTAGTCCATGTGCCATGTTTTGATAGGAGGAGAAATATGGCTGGCATCCAACACAATTTGAAAAGGAAATGTTACAAAGCAAAAAGTGGACCAATTTTTTAATCTGGATGGAGAATGAGGTATCAATAGTTGACTTTCAATAACTTAGTTGGATATTGTTGTGTTAATATGTCAATTTGCATTTCTTGTGTTGAGTTGTTTATTGATGCATAGGATGAGTTCCAAAGTGATTCTCTGTTGGCCCTAGATCCCACTCAATTGTCCCATTATTTCATCTCAAGGAAAAAAATATTGTTTGCATTAAAGGGCAGTGGGTGACATTCATGCCTTATTTTCATCGCATATTTTAATTAATGACCATGGTCTTTTAATATCTCTTAAGTGTCCTCATTTAAGTTATGAGTTGTATCATTTGAGTAACTTATTCCCATGTTGATTTGATTTATCTTCTTTTCTCTCAAATATGGTATCCCAAGGAGTGCTTCCTTGTGATGCAAAGCAGGGGTGGTTTCAAGATTTCAACATCTCACAACAAGATTTGGTGTTTTCTTACTCATAACCTTCAGTGGATACAAACTAGGTTTCAACCCCTAATGGGTCATTTATGCTTCAACAGGTAAATCAACACTAGGAGGACTCTCAATGGAATGAGGATGACAAACAATAAGTGTTAGGAATGCACAAGAACTTAGGGCTAGCAAACTTCAATTGTTCTCTTTCCAAATTGACTCTAGGCCAAGTAGGACAACAAATTGGCTTTTTCTAACATAACTTGCAGAGACGACCTCAAACCCCACAATCTAAAAACTATTTTGAGTACCCTTTTGGGAGTTCTTGAACATATCCAAAACTTAGGTATGGTTGTTTTGTAACACAAGGCTCTAAAATTGACTGTCTCGTTTGACAAAAGGTCTAATTAGACTTGTTCAATTAGGTCACCACAAGGTCTTCAACCCCTCAATTTCCAAACTTCATGCCAATGGATCAGACATGTATTATAATGTCTATCAACACCATTCCAATAAATTCCAACCACTGTTTAAGAGTTCTACTTCAAACCCTAACTCCTGTGCACTTCCATGCCAAACAAATGAGGTTAAATGGACTAGGGCATCACCAAATTTGCACATAACACTATCCCTTGCTCCTGCAACATTGTTAACATGAAATACATGCTACCTACATCCATTCCACCGAGTTGGAGGCCTTTTCACCAGTGAAATGGAGAGAAATGCATTATTTTCAGTCAAAGCACACCCTTGTAAGGGTTTCAAACCACTTTCAGTAAATCTGCCCTAACTCGCTTCAAACTTAATGAAATCAAATGAAATAAATTGCAAAGAACAAGGATTCAAGGCACCATTAATTCCAATCGATGTTCGACTACTTCCAGGTCGTACAGAGCCGTACAGTACAGTTTAGCAACAAATTAGGCTTCCAAAATGCAGAAACATGGCACCTTGTTATTCAAAATTCAAATTTTTACAACTTCTAACTGTTGTTCCAACGTACACAAGTGCTTTTAAAACATTCCCAAGCATAACCAATTGTTTTCCCACCAAAAACCAAAGCCTAACCGTTCAACTTCCCCAAAAATGCAAAAATGCAAAAGTTGCTTTGACAACTTTTTGCAACTTTTACAAATTTCACCAAATTGACTCCAAAATGACCCAACTGACAGACAAAGACATAAAACATGGTCTTAAAGACTTTATTACAAACAAAATGACTTCACCACACCAAAATACTCACACTCTGCAATTTTTACATTAAGACCCAGGTACCCTGCACCATACTCCCCGGGCAAAATAGGCTCAAGTCCTATTAAGGACAGTGCTGCAACAGTAGATTCATGCTTGATCATGTCATTCTCTAACCCCCAAGTGGCATCCTCATTTGTTAAACCCTTCCAATGGACTAAATACTGAAAGTGGGCATTATCCCTTTTCTTTTTGAGTTCCTTGGCACCTAAGATATGCTCCAACTTCAGGCCTACTTGATGGATGATCTTTGACTCCTTCCTCATCTGAGAATGTTGTTAAATCTGCATCATCACCTACAACCGCATGTCCTCCTTCCTTGTAATGAACTTCCTTCTTCTTCACTTCAATTGTGTGCTTGGACTTGTCCACATTCCCTTGTAGTTTACCCTTGACCTCTACACCTTTGCTTCTCATCTCTTCCATCTGTTGTTGTGTCCTTGTAATTGTTGCTTGATCAGGCATACTAACCTCTGGCATGAAAGAAATGGAATGACCAATATCCCCCTTTGAAGGCAACGAGTGGAACACCCCTTCTACCATCATAGCAACATACTTCTTAATCCAATTGTGGATCTCCAAAATCAAGTCATTCTTCATGTTTGTTGTCATAATATCTCCAGGTTTAGGAGTGGCTGCAAGGTCCATGTGCTCCTCTTCTTCTACCTTTATGAACTCCTTTCTACCTACCATCGTCAAATTAGATCCCATGGTTTGTCCTTTATCCACCTCTTTCAATGGTGTCAAGGTATAGGAGACCCCATCTTTTTCTATCTCATAAGTATTCCTCCTTCCATCATACTTAGCATACCTATCAAATTGCCAAGGCCTCCCCAGTAGAAAATGACACACATCCATGGGTACTATGTCACATAGAATTTTGTCTCTGTATCCTCCTATATGAAACTCCACCCAACTTTGTTCATTCACCAAAACATGTTGATCCTCATTTAACCAAGAGACTTTGTAAGGAGTAGCATGTGGTATTCTTTCCAACTTAAGTTTTTCAACCATCTCAACTAAAACCATATTATCTTGACTACCTGAATCAATTACAATTTTACAAACCTTACCCAAGCACTTACAAGTTGTCCTGAAGAGAATCCTCCTTTGTGGTGGCTCCTTTTCCACTAGTACCTTGATGAGGGTTCTCCTTACCATAAGTGATTCTCCAACTTCTGGACTAGCATGTTGTGATGATGAATTTACACTCTCACGGTCATCTCCTTGAACAATCTGATTTCTCCTCTCTCCTCCAACTGAAGTAGTGGCCTGACTTTCATTGCATTGCCATGCTTGACGTCTAAACTTGTTGCATTGGTAACACCTTCCTGTGAACCCACTAGATCCTCTTCCTTGACCTCCAAATCTACCTCTAAAGCCTGATCTACCTCCTCTAAATCCACCTCTCTGATCTATCCCTTGCTCTTGGACTTTGCTTGTATCTTCTTAGCCCTCATATTACTGCCTTGGATTAGAAAATGACCCTCTTCCTCTGGAACTAATGTCTCTACCCCCATTTTGTTTGTCTTGCATTCTCTTTAGTTTTTCTTTAGCCTTGATTGCCAATTGGTAGCATTCCTCTACTATCCTTGGGTTTGTCAAACTTAACTCATCTTGGAGGTTAAATTTTAACCCATTGGGATATCTAGCCACTTTCTCCACATCATCCTCCATGTGACCTGCCCTTATACACAGCTTATAGAACTCGTCAGTGTAGGCTTTGACATCCATATCTCTTTGTTTAAGATTTTAAAGTTTCTTATATAGTTGAATTGCATAATCACCCAGTAAGAACATACCCTTGAGTTTGGCCACCATTCTGTCCCAAGAAACAATTTTTGACTTGCCTTTCTTCCCCCTTTCAGTTTTCTCATAATCCCACCAAAGTAGGGCATGACCTTTCAATTTTGTTTTTGCCAACTTTACCCTTTGTTCCTCTGGTATATCTTCACATTCAAAATAATTATCAAGTGTTGCAATCCAATCCAAAATCTCTTCATCATTCAAGTTCCCTCCATACATAGGTAAATCCATCTTTACCTTGTGACTATCTCCCTTGACTGCCTTCAGTAGCTTGGCCATCTTATGCTCATTAGGATCCAACTCTTCTTCTTGGGATCCTCCTAGAGGGCTCTTATTCTCACCCTCTTCCCCTTGGTCACTCACATCACCTGTGGCCATTCCTCTCGTCTGACTGGGTTCAACAGCCTCAAGCCTAGCTACCATCATATCTTACAATTCTTTCAATTTCCTAATTTCTTTTGCAGTCTTCTCTTTCATTTCACTCATTTCCCTAGCCACATGGTTACCTTTTGGAGGCATATTATTCTCTATTTACTTCACACTTTCCTTCTTATAGACCAACCTATGCTCTGATACCAATTTGATGCAGAGCAGGGGTGGTTTCAAGATTTCAACATCTCACAACAAGATTTGGTGTTTTCTTGCTCATAACCTTCAGTGGATGAAAACTAGGTTTCAACCCCTAATGGGTCATTTATGCTTCAAAAGGTAAATCAACACCAGGAGGAATCTCAATGGAATTACGATGACAAACAATAAGTGTTAGGAATGCACAAGAACTTAGGGCTAGCAAACTTCAATTGTTCTCTTGCCAAATTGACTCTAGGCCAAGTAGGACAGTAAATTGGCTTTTTTCTGACATAACTTGCAGAGAAGACCTCAAACCCCACAATCTAAAAACTATTTTGAGTACCCTTTTGGAAGTTCTTAAACATATCCAAAACTTAGGTATGGTTGTTTTGTAACACAAGGCTCTAAAATTGATTGTCCCATTTGACAAAAGGTCTAATTAGGCTTGTTCAACTAGGTCACCACAAGGTCTTCAACCCCTCAATTTTCAAACTTCATGCCAATGGCTCAAACATGTCTTATGATGTCTATCAACACCATTCCAAGAAATTCCAACCATTGTTTAAGAGTCCTACTTCAAACCCTAACTCCTATGCACTTCTATGCCAAATACATGAGGTTAAGTAGACTAGGGCATCACCAAATTTGCACATAACACCATCCCCTGCTCCTACAACATTGTGAACATGAAATACATGCTACCTACATCCATTCCACCGAGTTGGTGGCCTTTTCACCAATGAAATAGAGAGAAATGCATTATTTTCAGTCAAAGCACACCCTTGTAAGGGTTTCAAACCACTTTCAGTAAATATGCCCTAACTCGCTTCAAACTTAATGAAATCAATTGCAAAGAACAAGGATTCAAGGCACCATTAATTTCAATCGATTTTTGACTACTTCCAGGTCGTACAGAGCCATACAGTACAGTTTAGCAGCAAATTAGGCTTCCAAAACGCAGAAACATGGCACCTTGTTATTCAAAATTCAAATTTTTACAACTTCTAACTCTTGCTCCAACATACACAAGTGATTTTAAAACATTACCAAGCATAACCAATCATTTTCCCACCAAAAACCAAAGCCTAACTGTTCAACTTTCCCAAAAATGCAAAAGTTGCTTTGACAACTTTTTGCAACTTTTACAAATTTCACCAAATTGACTCCAAAATGACCCAACCGACACACAAAGACATAAAACATGGTCTTAAAGACCTTATCACAAACAAAATGACTTCACCACACCAAAAAACTAACACTTTGCAATTTTTACATTAAGACCCAGGTGCCCTGCACCACCTCAGTATCTCAAGGAGTGCTTCCTTGAATTCATGTTGCCATTCTACTAAGTGATCCACATGCATCTTTGCCATCCTTCCTCACGATGCTACCATTATTTTAACATGAAAGAATGTTTTGATGCATATTGGTAGGCATCCTATAGATCTAACACATCCTTGTAGAACTCCTTTTGCACCAAGGTCAAGTCATCATGGATTTCTAATGCATATTCCATGAAATCACCTATGTCATACCTTGCAGCCTTGTAGTATTCCACTCGATGTTTCAAGTGCTCAATTTCCTTCTTATGCCCTTCCATTTCTCATGTCATTTTAAGGATGTTTGATTCATTTGCTTGTGTTGTGGTGACCTTAGTCATAGCCCTAGCCACTAGATCCATATCATCGACATCCATTACCATTGCTTCCATGGCTTCATTAAATCTCAACAATATAGTATGACATGCAACTTCTTGATCAACAACATGTCAAGTACATGCTTGGGAAAAGTATGGGGTGCCTTTGCGGTGCCATAGATCTTCCTATATGTTAACAACTCATATAGGGAGTAATCTTTTAGGTTCTCCAAGATTCTGATCATGTCTTCAGACAACCTAGAGAACCTTTTCTCAAATAATAGCTCATGCAAGGGAGCAAAGAATTGGTCACAAATGTGCTCATATTTGGATGAATATTTGTGCTCCCATCGGTCCTAGCAATAAACATGGACAAAACGACATGGGATGCTCCATGTCCAATTCATCCCCAAAGAATTTATTAGCTGCACAAATAATATAACACAAGTAAGAGGTTGTATAGAATTTTGGCTTTGTGCCCACTGGAGGAGACTCGACTCTCGTTATTTCATTGCACAAAGTGAGTGACAAAACAACTACCTAGTTTAAAATTGGCCCTTCTTTAAGCAACATATGTAGCAATGAGACTTAGGATTCTTGAAAATGAGAAGCATCCTTCTCCCCATACAACCTGCTAACTAGGGCCACTATGTTTTTTACTGAACCCTTGAGGCTGATGGAAGGGTACCATTTAGTGTTCCTAGAAGTTAATTGTCTAACTCCTCCTCTTGAGGTTTAGGCTATGTTTCAGGGTTGAAAACTAGGCACTTTTGTTGTAACATCCACTTCTAGGACCCACAGGTGATGTGGTACAGGGCCTTGAACCGCCACATAGGTCTTATAGAGAGAGTGTTTGGTGTAAAAGTGATGCAAAGACAAGGCAGACACAATGACTCTCAACAAGATTCTAGAATCACTTTTCTTCAAACTCAAGGTTTCTTCCACACAACACATGTACCCAACAAGGCTACAAGGCACCAATCAAGCATTACTGCAACAAACTCTTCACACAACCTAAGGAACACCCTAGGTACATTAAGAATGACATGTTTGGGCCAAGGATGATCTCTACAAACTCAGGTTCTCCATTCTTCCTATACTTCCTTCACAAACAGTCCCAACTCCTAGTAGTACTTCAAATTGATAAAACTTGGCACAATCTTCTAGGCAGGTTTGATCTCCACAAGGCAAGCACAGTTTTGAGTACCTTTTTTGACACTACTCAACTTATCAAGAAATCAGGTATGGTTGTTTTGTAACACAAAGCTCTAAAATTGACTGTCCTGTTGACAAATTAGGCCTAAAAGGCTGAAACAGGGTTGCAAACACTAGGGCTTGATCTCTAAATCACCTTTTGAGATTCCCAAACTCACTCCTTGCTCTGGAAGGGTCCTTATACATCTACCAACATGTTCCAATTGCCAACTTTGCACTTTTCCATCCTCTTACCACAAATAACCACTTCTTTGATGTCTTCTTAGTCTAATTCATGAAGATGCCAAACCTCTAAATCCTCCTAGCACGTGCCAACCTTTTACTCTACCCTTGCAACTTGGAGAAACCAAAACCTAGCCTACTCCAAGCCATTCCACCAAATTTGAAGATTTTCCACTGGTGGAATGGCTAGAAACTCATCTTATTTGCTCAAAACCAACCCTAAACTAGGATTTTAAACAGTTTTCAGAAAAAAATGCTCTAACTCGCTCAAAATTTGATGCATTCAAATAAAACAAAGTGCAATAGACAATATATTCAATACCTTAACAGTTCCAATGGATTTTAGATCATTTCTAGGCTGTACAGGGTTGTACCAAACTGTGTAGCAGCAAAAACAATCTTGAAAAAATGTAGAAAGACAGAGTATTTTTATTTCTTAACACCAAAACTCAACAACTGAACCTCATCTCGACCATTCCAAGGTTATTTCAACATGTCCCAATAGATTCTAACTGACTTTCAAACTTCAACTGTTTTATTTCTTCATTTACATCATATGACTCTTCAAATTCCACAATTTGTAACTTTTTGACAATATTGACAACTTTTACCCCATATAGCAACTTTTACACTTTTGACAACTTGACTACACCTATCCTCCTAAGACCTCATCTAGACCCTTACAAACATGAAGATGATCCAAAAGGACCTTATTACATAAGAGAGACACAAAACCAAAAATAATGACAAACCAAAATCATATGGGTGCTCCTGCACCGTACTCCCAAGGCAAAATGAACTCAAGTCCCATTGAGAACAGTGCTGCAATAGTAGATTCATGCTTGATCATGTCATTCTTTGACCCCCAAGTGAAATCCTCATTTGGTAAACCCTTCCAATGGACTAAATACTTGAAATAGGCATTGTCCCTTGCCTTTTTGAGTTCCTTGGCACCTAGGATATGCTCCAACTTCAGAGGCCTACTTGATGGATGATCATTGACTCCTTCCTCACCTGAGAATGTTGTTAAATCTGCATCATCACCTACAACCACATCTCCTCCTTTCTTGTAATGAACTTCCTTCTTCTTCACTTCAATTGTGCGCTTGGACTTGTCCACATTCCTTTGTAGTTTACCCTTGACCTCTACACCTTTGCTTCTCATCTCTTCCATCTGTTGTGGTGCCCCTATAACTGCTACTTGATCAAGCATATTAACCTCTGTCATGAGAGAAATGGGATGACCAATATCCCCCTTTGAAGACAACGAGTGGAACCTCCCTTCTATGATCATAGTAACATACTCCTTAAGCCAATCTTGGATTTCCAAAATCAAGTCATTCTTCATGTCTGCTGTCATAATATCTCCAGGTTTAGGAGTGGCTGCAAGGTCCATGTGCTCCTCTTCTTCTACCTTTATGAACTCCTTTCTACCTACCATCATCACATTAGATCCCATGGTTTGTCCTTTGTCCTCCTCCTTCGATGGTGTCAAGGTATAAGAGACCCCATCTTTTTCTATCTCATAAGTATTCCTCCTTCCATCATACTTAGCATACCTATCAAATTGCCAAGGCCTCCCTAGCAGCAAATGACACACATCCATGGGTATTATGTCACATAAAATTTTGTCTTTGTATCCTCCTATATGAAACTCCACCCAACTTTGTTCATTCACCAAAACATGTTGACCCTTATCTAACCAAGAGACTTTGTAAGGAGTAGTATGTGGTATTCTTTCCATTTTCATTTTTTATACCATTTCAAGGGAAACCAAGTTATCCGTGCTACCCAAATCAACAATAACTTTGCAAATCTTACCTTGAGACTTACATGTGGTTCTAAAGACAGATTTCTTTTGTGGAGGTTCTTTCACCATAGGAACTTTAATCAATGTTCTCCTTACCATAAGAGATTCACCAACTTCTAGAGTAGCATGCTATGATGGAGAGTTTACACTTTCATTGTCCTCTTCTTGTACCAATTGATTTCTTCTTTCCCCTCCATGTGAAGTAGTGGCCTGAATTTCATTGCATTGCCATGCTTGATGTCCAAACTTGTTGCATTGGTAACACCTTCCTATGAACCCACTAGATCCTCTTCCTTGACCTCCAAATCTACCTCTAAAGCCTAATCTACCCCCTCTAAATCAACCTCTTGCATCTGCAACTTGTTCTTGGACTTTTCTTGTACCTTCTTGGCTCTCATATGACTGCCTTGGATCAAAAAAAGACCCTCTTCCTCTGGAATTGCTACCTCTGCCCCTATTTGGTTTGTCTTGCCTTCTCTTTAGCTTTTCTTCAGCCTTGATTGCCAATTGGTAGCATTCCTCTACCATCCTTGGGTTTGTCAAACTTAACTCATATTAGAGGTTAAATCTTAACCCATTGAGATATCTAGCCACTTTCTCCACATCATCCTCCATGTGACCTGCTCTTACACTCAGTTTATAAAACTCCTCAATATAGGCTTTGACATCCATATCTCTTTGTTTCAAATTTTGAAGTTTCTTATACAATTGAATTGCATAATCACTTGGTAGAAACTTACCCTTAAGCTTGGCCACCATTCTATCCCAAGAGACAATTTTTGACTTACCTTTCCTCCTCCTTTCAGCTTGTTCATAATCCCACCAAAGTAGGGCATGACCCTTCAATTTTGTTTTTGCCAACTTTACCCTTCGTTCCTCTGGAATATCTTCACATTTAAAATAGTTGTCAAGTGCTACAATCCAATCCAAAATCTCTTCATCATTCAAGTTCCCTCCATACATGGGTAATTCCATACTGACCTTGTGACTATCTCCCTTGACTGCCTTCAGTAGTTGGGCCATCTTCTGTTCATCAGGATCCAACTCTTCTTCTTGGGATCCTCCTAGAGGGCTCTCATTCTCACCCTCTTCCTCTTGGTCACTCACATCACTTGTGACCATACCTCTCCTCTGACTAGTTTCAACAGCCTCAAGCCTGGCTACCATCATATCTTGCAACTCTTTCGATTTCCTAATTTCTTTTGCAGTCTTCTCTTTCATTTCACTCATTTCCCTAGCCATAGGGTTACCTTTTGGAGGCATCTTATTCTCTCTTTACTTCACATTTTCCTTCTTATAGACCGACCTATGCTCTGATACCAATCTTCAAATTTGGTGGAATGGCTTGGAATAGGCTAGGTCCTATAGAGAGAGGGGGTGGCGCTAGACTCCAAGCACCAAAAAACCATAAAATAGTCCTCTCATGCATGAACATGTGTGCCCAAATGCTAGATCAACCCCACACCTATGGAAGATGAAGGGCCACTCCACATAGAAAAGTAATAAAGTATCTTGTGTGGGTCTAGTAGACCAAATAATCCATGTATGAACCAATAAACAACCTCCATGATGCCTCAACATGTGTGCAAGGGTGCTATGCCATCTCTATCATGCCTCAACATGTGTGCAATGGTGCTATGCCATCTCTATCATGCCCTAACATATGTGCCAATGCCAAATCAAGTCCCACGTGTGGTGATGAGAAGGTCAATCTATGTTAAAAAGTGATGAACGAACATGTGTGAGCCAATGGAGACCAAGTGCTCCATGAACTAATCTCATATAATTTGCAATAAAAACTTATACATAATATGTCAATGTCTTAAGAAAATAGGTATCACAATATATCACCATGGATCTTGTAATGATTCTATCGTTCATAAAAACAATAAATCACATTCACTGTATACATCAACATTTAGAACAAAATATAGCAACTAGAAGCACAAACATGAGAGGGAACGAACTGATACTGAAAACTCTAGGAATTCATTGAGATAAAAACATAGGCCTTTCACCACTTCTGTATTAAATTATATATAGCTATCAAATACACCTTCTAAATAACAAAGTCTGAGTGTAACAAAATAGTCTGGAACCCCTTGTCTTTGAATTTACATAGTTTATATAGATAATTACAAACTTTGAGCCATTATTAGCTCATAAAACTAACTTTATACTCTAATTAAAATCAAACATAAATATTTAAAACTGTTGCAAAGATTCTGGTTTATTTGTTGGAACTGCTACAAGATATTTGGACCATTGCTCAAAAATGGTGGATAGTTGCACGGAATAAGGCCTGCTGCTTATCTTCCAGAAGGTAGGCGAATCTCCGTTCCATATTTAATAATGTTGGCCCATCGAGAAGCACTTGGGAAATCTGTTGGCCCCTTGGCCTAAACTGGTGCCGGAGACAGGTGGGAGTTTGCCGGTGAAGCCTGTGAAGGAACGGGGTGGTGAGCGCCCAATCCATTTGCCAAGGTGTCCAGGTGCGCCCTGGCCTGCTCAAGAAAAAAATGGAGATCGTGGGCCGAATAAGTAGACTAGGATTCTTATACTGCTGAGCCAAGAGGGTCCATCCCAGAATGTCTTTGAGTGCCCAATATGGGCTGACCACCCTGGGGGGGTCTTCAGATTCCTGTTGCATTGCCAAATAAGCAACCTCACGGTTGTCAATCTCCTCATGAATGTGCATGGGGATGCTTGGGTCATAATGCCCATAGAATTCCCAAGACTAATAATTGTTGCCTCTGCCTCCTTGCCCCACACTACCACGAACCACTCTTTGTCGCAGATGAGGTGCCATGACAGGCTCCAGAATGCTACAAACTGTAACCTGCATCGAATTGGTAGCTCCCATCGCCAGTTCCAATTGAATCTGGAAGAGTATCCGTCATCCCCATGCTGAGCCTCGATCCATTGAAAAGGGGAGGCCCAAATCCAACGTAGAACCCATCAAAGCATGTTGTCTGACGGCACATTTACTCACCATCGCCACCAGTGCTAGAGGGGGGAAACAACAACCCATGTAGAAGTGAGGGGCATTAAAAATTGGAGTTAGATGGACTGGTGGACCAGGTGCCCGCGTACCTTGGCCTGCTGCCATACTAGGTGCCAACTATCTCGGGATTGTGGTCGTCGGTTGCCGTGAGGAGGGGAGCGTCAGTTTCTGGCACAATTTTCTGACGAACACTCACATCTGGGGATAACAGTCCTATGATTGTGGTGAATACTTGGGTGAATTAACACCTCAAAAGACACTATTTAAGACTTTAAACTTAGACCAACACCTACAACCAACTAAAATCAGCAAACTGAGATGACATGTGAAATGTTTGACAATAGTCCTCACTCAGAAATGTGGTATTAAAAAGGGTGGAAAATTTAAGATCAGTGGGAGTGGTATTAAACAACAGTAAAAGTTTGTTTCTATAGGAATTTAATAAGTATAACTAATATCCCTTGCTTCACTATTTTAGGCCAAGCATGAGAGTAGAATCATGGTTATGAAGGAAGCTTCAGAGGATTCAGATGCTTGTTGGTGAAGACATTGCCTCTTACCATACAAAGGTTAAATTTGGTCATTATGCTTCAGAGGAGATTTCCCAAGATGGGTTGTAACTAGACAGTTGTGCCACATGCAATATGACAGGGGAGTGTGATCTATTTCAACCACCTAGCTCAGTAGCTACTAGATGCTTGGTGAGGTGTGGGATCCACATAGAAGGAGTAGTCAGTAGAAGAGATGGTTCAATTGTATTTGAGTTAGAGTCAGGATAGACTCTAGCCTTTCATCATGTTCAATATGTTCCTCATCTGAGATATAGGAGAAGAAGATATATAGACCATTTAACTCTCAAAGGATCTTCGAGGCAAACATAATCATATATAGCACAAAATGCAGAGGGTTGACACTTAAGGTTATGTAATAGAATTTATAGTTGATAGTTAAATTGTATAACAAATTTGTTTATGATCTTTACTAATGTTTATTAGAATTGTTGCATGTTTTACATCATTGGAATGACATATTAGCTGTAACTTTTATGAAATTTTATTATGGTATGTGCACTTTGATATGATGTAATATGATTATGGTTTCGTTTCATATGTTGTAATATTAGATATATAATAAAAAATTAAATTATTGCATGAAATAAATAATAACTTTTTATTTTAAATGTTTTGTTTTTGCAGAACACGGGTCTTCCAGAAGATCAAGATGATCCTCATGATATAGATCCAGAATATGTTGGTTTTGGTACAGATCACATGGAATAGGATGATGATGACATAGATACAGAAGACACCGAGGCTGATGACGATGATGACGACGACGATGATGATCATGATGATGATGATCACAATGGTGATGATGATGATGAGGCAGTTGCTGGTAGTAGCCAGTGACATTCATGATCATATAGACTACATCATGGATCTTTGCTGATATATCGTTATGATGCCTCTTTTCATGGTTACCATCATATGTATCATTTTCACGGCTTGCAGTACCATATTATTGAGTTGTATTATTTTGACATGTATCATTTTGACTTATATCATTTGGACATGTATCATCTTGACTTGTACCATTTTGAGTTAGATAATTTATCATTTTTACTTATATCATTTTGACTTATGTCGACTGTTGGACATGTATCATTTTGACATGTTATTGATCTACTGGCATAACTTTCACTTGTTTTAGTTATATATGATGATGATCTTATCAGTATTAATTTGTTAATTTATATATATTGAAAGTGGTCGATGATTTTTGGATGGATATTTATTACGTATGATGATTTTAATTTACTGCTCAGGATGGATGTTGTCAAATTCAATTAAATTATAGATATTTGACTCACTTGTTTTAATTATAGATGATGATCATGTTATAATAATTATCTTGTTATTTTATATATACTGGATATTGTTGTAGATTTTATTTTGATGGAGATTTAATAAGTATAATGATGTTGTTAATTTGTATTGATGTCCATTTCCCTAAAAATTCTTTATAAATGTTATCCTATAAAATATTTCAAATGCTTCAGGGGTCTTTAGGTGGATGGAGCGCAGATCAGTGAGTTAGAGAGTATTCTGTCAAACAGGTATGTGAGCTTGTCTCTCAAAGAGGATAGAATGGAGTTGCTCAAAAACTGGGGAGTATTAGGTTAAGCTAGGCTATAAGGTGAAAGATGGGGCGGTTAGAAAGCAAGATTGGCCCACTCACCTTTTTTGGAACAAAGACGCCAAAATGGAAGAAAAGCTAGATGCAACAAGCGACATTATATCGGAAGCAAAATTGGAAGCAAATCTGGAAGCAAAACTAGAAGCAAAACTGGAAGCAAAATTGGAAGCAAAACTGGAAGCAAACCTGGAAGCAAAACCAGAAGCAAAACTAGAAGCAAACCTGGAAGCAACACAAGAAGCAAAATTAGAAGCCAAACTAGAAGCAACAAAGGATGTCATAATGGAAGCAAAACTTGACGTCAATTAGAAAGCCAAAAAAGAAGCTATTTTCGACGCCATACTAGAAGCAAAACAGGAAGCACAACTCGGAGCAAAACTAGAAGCAAAAATGGGAGCAGACATGGAAGCAAAACTGGAAGCCAAATTGGGCACTAATTTAGGCGCTATTTCTGACATTAAATTGGTTGTGCTTCTCGATGCATTCTCGGCGCCATTCCAGGTGCTAAAGGAGGTGCTATTTCTTGCGCTACTTTTCCAACGCAAAAAATGGCTCTAAAGAGAACATGTAGTTTGGCGCCAAGTTTTGCACCAGCAGAAGTGTCCAATTCATGAACTCAAATGCACTAAATTTTAGTGCTATTTTAAGCACTAATTGCCTATTTTGTTGTAGTGGATGGAAGAAAGCCTTAGGAAGATTGGCGATGTCCTAGGAATGTTTGCAGATCTGGACCAAGACATTTTAAATGGTAGCTCCTACATCTATGCCTGTCTAAAAATTATTTACATTTTAAACATTCCAAAGGAGATCTCTCTCACCACAGGAGTAGGAGCCTGGACACAACATCTAGAAATTGAAGAAAACAAGTTATTCTACCTGAACTTCCAGCGAAGGAACCACAATACAAAATTGTGCACTCGAGTGACACCCGTGACTAAGCAGTGGAAGATGGTCCATAATAACAGTGAGGTGGCAAACTTAATGGCCGAAACTCAGATGGCTTCGACTTTAGAGCGAGACACCGCCATCTCTGTGCTGGAGCAAAGAACAAGTCCAGAAATGAATTTCGCCACCCTCCCACTTGAACAAGAAGGAGAGACCTAACTGAATGATGAAGAAGTAACTGACTAGTTTGGAGACGAATCCCCAACCGAGGATGGCATTAGCATTCTTGAGCATCGTTACATACACCAAATTGCTTCCTAGATTGATAAACTAAATGTTCACCCAAAGAATAAAAGAGGAAGGTGAACAAATAAACTAAAAAGAGAAATGGATGCTGGGGCGTGGGGATAAACTTCCATTAATAAATTTTTGAATCATAAGGGAGGGTGCCCCTCCCTTGGGGAGCCATGAGGATCACTACTTGGAATGTTAGGGGCTTGAATTCCCCTAACGAGCGATGCTTGGTCAAGCATCATCTCGAGCTACTCAAAAGTGATTGCATTTTGTTATAGGAAATGAAACTCAAAGAGGAAGAGGTGAAAGTCTTTTTATCCCATTGCTATGGTTGGAAAGGTCATTTCACTCCAACTACGGGTGCTTCAAGAGGACTAGGAATCCTTTGGAAAATGACAAGAGTACAATTTGACATGCTGAAAGAAGAATCAAACTGGTTGGCGGCCAAATCATAGTGTCTACAATCAAGGCTGGTGTTCCACGTCATCAACATTTACGGGCTAACGAAAAAATAGGAGAAAAGGCTGCTATGGGATTCGATGACTACTTTCATTACCACTTCTAACCCGAACTTATTGATCATTAGGGGGACTTCAATATTGTGTTATCAAATGAGGAAAAGAGAGGAGGAAGATCCCATATTAGCAGGGCACAAAGAGACTTCCAAGATTTTGTTAATGGCCTTAACCTCATGGACTTAGCTCCAAAGAACAATTCCTTCACATGGACAAATTGAAGACAAGGCTTCACCAACATCACGGAAAGACTCGACAAGTTCCTCCTAAATACCCCATGGCTTGAGGAACCCTTCCTAAGTTGGAGTCCAGTATTGCACCCCTTTCTAGTTTTGATCATTATTCGGTAACCTCTCCATCATCAATGATCAGACCCCAGCAAGATGCCCCTTCAAATTTGAGAGTATGTGGCTGCGTCATGAATCTCTACCAGAACTGATGAGAAAATGGTGGTCATAATCTCAGATCCAGGAGGGCTCCAACATGTTCATGATGGAAAAAAGGCTCATTGCCATCAAAAATCACTTGAAGGAATGGAACTCATCTACTTTCAAAAATATCTCAAAGAAAATAAAGAATTGAAGAGGCCCTTAAATCACTCAATGAATCCATTCTAGTTAAAGGTATGGGGAAATCAGAATTTGAAATAGAAAGATAATTGCTTCAAGATCATAAGGAAATACTGAGGTGAGAAGAGATCTACTGGTGATTGAAATATAGAGAAACTTGGCTTCAGAGTGGAGACTTAACACCAAATTCTTTCACAATTCAACCAAGGCCCGTAGGGTATACAACAAGATCTCTCAATTGAAGCTTGAAAATGGAGAATATATCACAGACCCAATGATGAAATAGAAGGCCACTGAGGACCACTTCAAAGACCTCCTTGTGAGCACGGATGCCTCAAACCTATAGAGCCAAAAATTCTTTTTGAAACTCACACCAGAACTAGTGAAAGAGGCAGACAATGGGATGCTTTGTAAAAGCACAACATTGGAAGAAGTTAGAAGCGTGGTCTTCCAAATGCAACCAAATAAGTCACTAGGCCCCAATGGATTTCCTACAGGCTTCTTCCAACATTTCTGGGACATACTTGACAAAGATGTATGGGAGATGATTGAGGAGTCCAGAACTTCAAGGAAAATTGTGAAAGATATCAACACGACGCTAATTGACTTAATCCCAAAAACCAACAATGCGGAGGCTCTCAATTACTTCCACCCAATCTCCCTCTGTAATATGATCTAAAAAATTGTGTCAAGAGTGATGACAAATAGACTGAAATGCATTCTTCCAAGGATTATCTGTGAAGACCAATGTGGCTTTACCCTCGGGCGCTCCATCACATATAGCATCATAATTGCTCACAAAGCAATTAACTCCATACACACCACAAATCAATCATGCATGGTTATCAAATTAGACATAAGCAAAGATTATTATCAAGTAGATTGGAGATTCCTCATGTCCATCATGAAGAAAATGGGATTATGCGAGAAGTGGCTCGCTTGGGTTTTCAACTGCATCTCCACGGTTAGATACTCTGTATTGGTCAATGGCAGCCCTGTGGGTTTTTTTGAGCCCATGAGGGGTCTCTACTAGGGAGACCCTCTTTTTCCCTTTCTTTTTGTAATAATGGCGGATGCAATGGGCCAATAAATCAAAGAGAAAGTTAGGGAAAACATAGAAACCATAGAATATCACCAAAATTAAGGGGTGATCAAGCCCCCAAGTTTAGGATTCTAGGAGTCTATGATGATTGGCATACACATAAGACACGTGACATAATTCACTCATATATGAAACACTTAGAAGACATGAGATAAGGCAAGACATATACAAGGCATACACTTGAGAAATCATGATGTATACATGTAACACACAAGACATAGATGTCATACACAAGCATACATGCTTGACACGAAGTATACATAAAATACACACAAGACATGCATGGAATATATAGGAAGCATAAGGAACACATAGAGAGAATATATGTGAGGCACACATGAGGCGTGAAGAATATATAGAGAATACAAGGAGAATACACACATCATACATCAATCACAAGAAACACATTGCGGAAGACCCTAAGTCAGCATGACAAAGGAGACCTCAATCGAAATGTTGTCTCAATCATCATGCACCATTCCCCCAAGATGCAATAAAGAAGAATGATAAGGGGTTAGTTAGAAATGAGAAGCACAGGAGGAGAACAAACACATCATACACATAATCTATCTAAAGAGAAGTGTTTCCAACCAAGGGAATACACAAACTACTTCCTGCAAGAGGAATTACATGAAGCCTTGCAGAATAAGAAGACAAAGTGACCCTACTACCAAACTCTAGTTGGTGGTTCCACCCTTCTCCCAAACATGCAAGGAGATTCAAATTAGGAGAACAAGATAGACTCAAGATCTTGCTTCCAAGCTTTCCATAATCCTTTCCAAGAGAGTATAGTAACAAAGATAATCAACAAGTGTAACTTAGATAGAATTATTAGAGTAAGGCTCATAGCACAATATATGCCCCCACCTTAAAGTGATTACTAACTCCATCAAGGAGCAATTGCCTTTAAGGTAGAGTGAGGAAGAAATATAAAACAAGCACGAGATCTTTCTAAAAGCACATGCCCGAATGATATGTGTTTTCAAAAGCTACATCGTGACAAGGGGTTACCCCCAGAATGAGCAAACCAAGGCGATACTTACAAGCATGATACACAATGGCTTGTGTAGTCATGGTATGATGCCGAGCATTACAACAAGGTGCCACATAACTTACGAAGATGATGGAGGAAAGATCACATGAAAGTAGAGTACACATAAATTGAATCATGAAAGGATGCTAAATCATCCAAAGAAAAATAACAAAATTTGTATATCACAACATATAGAAGAATGAAGATACACATAGAGGAATGACACAACGTGTTCTTTCTCCTTGTACCTTTGTGCTAACAAGGGTGCCAAGGGAGAACTGACAATCAACAAAACATCACAATATGGGGATAACAATACATACAAACGTAACATAAATGAGAAGAAGGGACCACTCTTGCAATTCGGCCTATAACAAATTATCCTCCCTAGACTTGATTATAAAATGGATGGAGGACAAGCTTCTCTAGGGACTGCATCAAGCATGGTGAAGAGTGCTAGATCCATACCTTGTTCAAAGTTATTAAATTTTGTCACCCATGACTCGGCATTCCTTAGTGGAGTGGCCAAGTGCTCGATGATATGCACAATAATGAGGTGTTGAATGATTATTTTGTTGAATCTTTTTGTGTGTTGGAGGAGGAAGAGTGATTAGGTGGTATTTGAGTAGACTCGACAACACACACTCTTGTTGAGATAGAAGAGAAGATTTAGGTGGAGTAGGAAGCAACCCTTTTTGTTGTGAACATGGAGGAGAGAATGTGGGAGAAGGCCAGAAACATAAACCTACTTTAGACAAGTGTGGTGTTAGTTCCATAGGTTCCTTAAATCCTTGTTCTTTGCATCCTAAACCATTTCCATTGTATCCTTGTTTAGAAAATTTTTTGAATCCACGCCCATAACACTTCTCCAAGTTTGAAGGAAGAGGAGAGGTCATATGACTATCTTTGTTGAAAGAAGAAGTAGACAGATCATACATTTCATCATGGTGAGGAGGGTCAATCTTTGTTTCAACAACCCCATGGGGGTTGAAATCTAAAGAGACCTTGTCATTACCAAGACATGTATTAGAATTAGATGATACTTTATCACAAATGGCTGCCATTTCTATAGAAGAAGGTGGATTTCAATCAATTTTAAAGGTTCCATCATCATTAATCTTGAGTTTAAACTTTGTAGGAGTAGAAAATTGTGTTAAAGATATTTCATTTACCTTCAATATTTTTGGGTGTGAGGATGAGACTTTATATTCACCCATAAAGGAGGGTGTAAATGTAACATCCCGCTACATATAACCCAGAAGGGTAAGAGCCAAAAGAGGACAAGATAATTTTTTTTTGACATAAATAGATAACAAACACAAAAGATGGTTGTCGATTTGATATGTTGACAACATTCATGGCCAAGCGTGGCCAAATGTACAACCCACGGGAGAGGACTAAATAACTCTCCAGAGGAAACATTGATAAAAACTACATTCATTTTAAACACCAATTTAAATGTTCTTATGCCCCATTCCAGTTATAAACATGAATCGATAAACATCATAGTACAAGCGGATCTGATACCCACACCAGAATCCTTAACCCAAAAGGGAACATCTCATTACTTCTCATTAAATTCAATGATTACATCTTCTTTCTCAAGAGAGTACAATTACATAAAAGAATATACAAGTACAATGGCATAGCCATGAATATGATGTAATGACTGAATAAGTACAACTGATAAAGTAACGAAGAGAGAGAGAGAGAACATCTCCAATCTGGTGCTCCAATAACCTATACACTGGTCCCCAATGGCGGTGGCAATGCCTCCCAACCATGTGGACTCATAAGAGACCACCTCACCATTCTCAGAGGTAGTCATAAGGCCCAAACAGAAGTAAGCAAGTAAGGGTATACATGAAGGCCAACACTCACATCAATCACAAGCGGACATGGAAAACAATGCATAAAACCAGTGTCATAAAATAGAGATGCTCATCCAATCATAGGTCAGGTACTACTCATGACTACTAAAGCACTAGATACCAGAGTGCAGATCAGATGGAGTGTCATCATGCATGCTCAAAGGGATGGCACCACACAGAACCAAGTACACCTCTCATACAAACGAGGAGACTCAATTGTGCTCAAATCAATGCCCCACAGATGGATAGCTTGACGCTCTGCAGACGGATAGGCCTTCTCCTTGCATCCTTAGCCTTTACAAGCGCTCAAGGCCATGCATGAGGACTCATTATATTGTTAGTGTTTTTACCCCAATATTTTTATTTAGTTACCACTTATTACTTTAACTCTGCTACTAGTTCTCTTGGTAGCCACTCATAGGCCCTAGGCCCGTAGAGAGCCACTCCAAATGACCACTCTAATGCCTAGACCTTATTCATCTCATTTGACCAAATGAGGAGTCCAAAATTGACTAAACACTGAATTCTAAATTTGAAATTAAAAAATGTGATCTACAAGACGAAAGCTTTCGAGGATAGTGTAATTTTATTGAAAACGACCCTTTGCCAGTTAGATCAGTTTTGTAATAACTCCAGTGACCCCAATTTAGTCATGATTCACAAAAGAATGCACGGATAGTATAAAAAAAACATGGCAAATAGTATTGCAAGTCTACCCACAGCCTGAATTTTGCATATTGTCTACCATATTTAACATAGTTAAATAAAATGTTAAAAAGACTTACAAAAAGGAAATCTGAATTGTTTTTCCTCCTACACAGATCGTTGTTCCTAAAACACAGATTGATGCTCCTAAGGTATTTTAGTGTCATAACATTCTTTAACTCATGGAGGATGTTATCCACAAGGCTGGGAATTAGTAGCAAATGATAGTAATGACCAAAACAGAAGGTGTTCCATATTCTAAGAAGAGTTGAAATGAAAATCTTTCCAAAGAAGTCATCGAATAATAAAAGGGTTCCATGGGACTGAGATCTCTTCAATCTCTATCATACGTCCCAGTTTTTTGTGTATGGTTGCCCTCATTATTTTCTCTATAAGAAATCGAACCTTCATATTACCTAAAATTTATAAAACAAAGACCAAATGGTTTTTTCTTTGAAAACCCCTTAATCGACAAAATTAAGAAATAGCTCAGCATGATAACAATCGATTCAGGGAAAGAGGCAGTGTAAATATCTTGCATTGAAATAAACTTTGGCACATATTAAAATTGATTCAGGAAAAAAAAGGGTGATGGTAAATTTCTTGCATTGGAATAAATTTTTGGCATAAGTTTTAAAACGTAGTGATGGGGTTTCAGTTTTTCTGTGGAGAGGAAACACAACAAACAAAGATTAGTTTTTTTTTTGTGCTAGAAAAATAAAGAACTGAGGCACATACCTCTTATCAAGTCGCACTCCCCTTCAATGTATCTCTGATCTTGCAGAATGATATGCTTGCCTGAGATATTTCTTTTCTCCTACGCTGCCCTCCCCTATTTTCTTCTCTCTATTCTTTTTTTCTTTTTGTTTCAAGAGCCTCTTTCCAAATGAGGCGTTGACCCTCCTTTTATTTCTACAGTCGCTCCCTCTAAAACAATCAATTCACACCTAAAATCCTAGATATTTTCTGACTCCTTAAACATTTTCACCAACTTCTCTTTTAAGAGCCATGACTTCACATAAAATCATACTTTATCCTTGATTGTCAGCAACTCCAAATAATTAATACTATACAACTGTATGGAAGGAGAAATTATCAAACCAAATATTAACAATAGTAAATGATATCACTTACAAGCAATGATCCAAAATTCCTCATAAGACAATACTATCACTTGAATGATGGCTAATGTAGAGGTATGATAGACTTGGTATGGAATATGTTGTGATCTCCTTGCTTGGTGTCGCAACAATGATATATTATGTTAGACAACTCCTTGGGATCCACCTTCCTTAAGCTTATTATGATTTATATGACCCTTGTGTCTCCTCCTTGAGGTGTACGACACTTGGTAATGTACAACAAGAAGTTAACTACTTCTAATTTGTACAACAAATATACAACTCCAGCATGCTACAATTAGTCTTGGCATAAGATATGATAGTTATTCAAGAATTCTTTTAGCTAATTGATGTCTCCAAAATAGATAAGATATTATAATATAATCTCTAAAAATGCCAAAATAATATATAATATATCTCAACAATATTCAAAACTAGACCATATATTCAATAAATATAGGTAATGCAACACAACCGACATACAAACCAACAACACTTCATTAAATTTTATCATGAAAAATCCCTCAACAAGACAAACTGGTAAACCACATATGACCAGATGGGCAATCCGGACGTTACCGTAGGGTAATTGGAAGGTAAACACATATCACAAAAACACTGCACTAACAGGGTACAGTGGGCTAGGGTAGGGAACAGGGCCTGTGACTATCTCTAGTAACCACGCTCAGGGATAATAAGAGTACACTCAGGCCTATGAATCTAGGCAGAGTTGATACTCAGTACCTGCAACACTCCAAGCACACGTCAAGGTACCTGTGCATATACATAAATCATATAGCCGAAGCAACAGCAACCATCAGGAAGAGGGTCATGATATCGTAAGCCTCTCGGATATGAGTGTTACGACATCATCCCTTTCCTATCCATAATCATACAAAGTAACAATAACAACATATAATAATGTAAGCATAAAATCCATCATAAGTAAAAATCATGTCAACATCATAATAGTATCGAGATTGCACATCACGGGTGCCAATACAAAATAATAACAGGACGCATAATCTAATACCAAATACACATTTATCAATCCATCAAGGAAAAACAAAAGCATAATGCGAACACAGGGGTTGTTATAGTAAAATCTAATGAACCCTAATCATCACCAAAAAATGCATTCGAAGGACTAACACTATTCTGACCAATATTGTTGTTAGCAGCGGACGATAGTGTTAAAGAAGGGATCAAACTACTTAAAGGAGTTTGATGTCTCGCTTCCATTTGCAAGAAACTTTCTTGAGTCGAATCAACTTTAATTGTGTAAGGTTTGTTTTTGAAAATGAATTTTATTGAATGATGAAGGGTAGAAAGGACTACCCCCATGGCATGAATCCACGGTCTACCAAGAAGAAGATTGTATGAAAGGGAATTAAGCATGACATGCATAAGGGTAGGTAATGTCACAAGTCTAGCCTTAATATCTAAGGTGATTATACCTAGTGTCTGCTTACCAACATTATCAAAGCCACGAATGTTGAGTTTATCCAGTTTGATGAGAGATGTATCAACATTGCGTTTATGTAACAAGTCTATGCCACAAACATTAAGAATTGATCCACCATCAATCATAGTGCATCTTACCCTCATTTTACCAATCATGACGACTATCATAAGAGGTTCATATTGGTTTTGAACTTCTATGGGAGGTAATTCATGTTGTTGAAATGATATATCGGATGTTGTCGCATGCATACAACTAAATAGAGATGCCACATCATTCGGTCTAATAGAAGGTAGAACAACTACCTTTTGTAGAGCCTCTTGGAAAATTTTGTGGTATGTAGGTGATGTTTGTATTAAATCCCATAGAGAGATCTTAGCTGGAGTAGTGCGGAGCTGCTCGATAAGATCATATTCTTTACCAATATGTGGAGGAAGATGAGGTGCTTGAGGTAGGATAGGTTGAGAAGGTGGAAGAGAAATGGGCACACTTGGTGTGTGCTTATTTTTCTTGTTATTACAGGTGTTATATGTGTGAGAAACCACATCATATTGAGATTGATGTGACACACTTTGAACACCTTGATTTCCTTGAATAATTTGTTTTGCAATATTGAGAAAGTAACCAAGAGGTCAAGATGGTTTTGGAACACCTCGAACCGTAATCATAGGTTTAGAGAAAGGATGCAGACTAGGTTCCTCATGCACAATGATTTTAGGAACATTAATGCACTTATTCACTATCTCCTTTTATTAATGATTATTGAATTGACATTGTTTTCCTTTTGAGTAAGCTCAACATCCAACCCCGAGGGATTCAATGTGAGAGACTACTCTTCATCCACTAATGTTTCATCTTTTGAAGGGAGAGCATTGGAATGAAGGGAGGGTAAAGTTTTGTTGAGAAAATTGTTGATGATGGTAACATTAGTGATGTTCAAGGGGTTTGAACATGCAACCAAAGAAGAAATATCAAGGGTCTTCACATCCTTAGTGATATCGAAAGTACTTGATGTTACATCCCTAACTTTGACTCTGTTTTACTTTTTACTTTTGAAGTAATTAGTAGATGATTACGCATAATTCAATGATTTGAAGTTTAGTAAAAATGTCTTGAAAAATCAATGTTTTCATGAATATGTTTATTTGACTATAATTGACATGTGTTTATAAGTTGTTAAGATGTTATGATTTCGTAAGGATTATGAAATAATTATTCATACACTAATCTCAAGTTGGTGATTGCAAGTTGCATTCATGGAACAAGTTTCTACCCCTCTGAGAAAGTGAGGGAGAGCATCATTGGAGAGAAGGGAATAGAAATAAGGAAAAGAACAGTTTGTTGCCATCGTAAGTCTTGTGTTGGTGCAAAATGGTGAACCTAGTTGAGTCGGGTAAGTGCTACTCAACCCTTTTTGTCTAAGTTTATTTCTCGACTCAACAAGTTGTCAATGTTGTTTAGAGCCTTTTTAGTGTTGTTTAATGTCAACCGAGTCATTTTGGGGAAAGTGACGTCATCAAGGTTGTAAGTTAGTTGTTTTGTGACTAAGAGGACTTTTAGTCCAACACGTCCTTCTTTACATCGTAAACGAGTTTATGTTTGTGACCTCAATGGCGTAATTGGTATAATTGATAATATGTTTCTTGTTAGTAGTTTCGCATTGAATTCCATATTTCGTCTAATCAGAATCGATGTGTTTTTCTTCTATACGTGAAGGGGAGATGAACTAAACCCAAACACGAATTGTGCATAAGTTTACATCACATTATTATAAACCCTATTGATATTAATATCTAATCTTGTTTTTAGACTAATATTATATGTGAGTATTCTCAATTTGAGAGTAGTGGTTGTTAGTTGGTTAAATGATAACCACTTCCTTTATTAAAAAGCTTTCATTCTCAACTAATTTTTGATAGCTTTGAATACTATTTGGGAATCGTCATTTGTTTGAGGGAGTGGTGCTTTAATACCCATGTCCCCCTCTTGTTTCATGCTCGAGCTAAGAGCATTTGGAGGCATGTTAATTGGAGATACCTGCGGCTTAAGAGAAGTCTAATATCAAATTAAGAGATAAGCCTTTAAGGAGGCTATGTGGTCAAGTGTTTGGAACATCTAGAGGATACATCGTATGTATTCCTGCACTATAATGATGTTTTATTATTTATTTAATTATCATTTATAAGTTATATTTATTATACCCCATCGAAGAGTTTCTTTTGCATTGGAATGATAGTTTTTGTGCAATTAATACCTATCCATATAATTATGGAGCACTTAACTCTCTTTACCCCATCGTGAGAGAGTGGTCATACTCCACTTCTTTCATGTTGTTGAAGCATATTTGAAGGGCACTAAATTTGCCTTAGGTTCTACAGTTAAGAGAGTAGTGGAGTCTTATTAGACTTTAGGGGAAACTGTTATGGATAGGGATAGTTTTGTCAGATAAGAAAGCATGTTAGTTAGAAGGAGTTGGTTATCGCGGAGGGATAGCGAGTCGAGGAAGATAACAAAATTGTTATCAAGATGAAAAAAAAAGAATTTTGTTATGGCGGAAAGAGAGGAGGTTCGATGCAGCTAAAAGATGACAGCATTGTTATCATAGAAAAGAACGGGACTGACATAGGAGAAGTCTCTCTTGATAGGGACAAGGAGGATGAAATCTAGGGAGTAGTTTTGGCATAACTTGGAATGCAACAAGGGCTGAGGAGATTTTTATTGTCTCTTATGGATCACAAGTTTGAGCTCATAGATGCTAAGCTAGCCTCTGTGCACTGGAATATTGGTGTAAGCGTGGAAGGAGACCTATTGCACAACATCAAACTCTACAGGTTCCATATTCTTTGTAGCTTTAGGTTAATTTGAGAGCTAAAGCAAATATACGTGGCTATATGTTTTATTTTTGAGTTTTAGGTCAGGGAATATAGTGTTTGAGACCATATTATATGTAGTTAAACTCTTGTTTAAAGAAGCTGAACTATGTTTCAATATCCATTAAGTCTAGGAAATCACAAATAAAGTTTAGGAAGGCCATGATATTTAGAAGGGACACCTACAACTGTAGCATGGGGCAAAAACTCATACTAATTTATGGTTTGATAAATGTCTTTACCCTCTTTCAAGGCTCCATTCGAATGCAGATAAGGAGGATACTGGCAAGGAATGTGGAGTCAGGTTTTATACCTGCCAATTGCATTTGCTTGAAAGTTTTTAAAACCTTTTTAAACAGACCCATTTTGTGTGTATCCAACAATCATTGCATTCTTTGATAGCATATTACTTCGTGGCTCTTTCTTGAAACAACTCTCGTGCTTAGTGAATGCTTGCACATTTCACATACAAGTTTACCAGACCAGTGTAATATCTACTAAAATTCCTCTAACTATAAGCTTTCATTTATGATACATACTTTGCCCTAAAGCTTCCATTTTGGCATGGATGGGGAGTCTACTATCAAGTGTGAATTGATCAGGTTGGAGACTCATTCATTGTAGTTGATAAAACATGGTGTTTTAAGGCTATCTTGTATAAATAAACTACTGTGTTATATAAGGCCGTCATACTTGTATGTTAACCTTGTGTACTATTAAGCTGACAAATACACATAAAAACCTTGTAGACCGAAGAGCAATATTGTTTACATATGTTGAAGGCTGAGATAAGGCCAATGTAAGTTTGAGAGATGAGGAGATAATCATCATTAACCAACTCAACTGTATGCTATATATTTATGAAGTTTGAGACCGAACCATTGCATTCATTGTTTTTAAAGATTGGAATCTTGATGAGTAAGTGGACTGAGATAGAAATCCCTCTTAAAGACTTATATCTTTAGTATTATTGGTTACAATCACAAGATTTTATGTTAGGTTATTTACCCATTTGAGGTATCTAAAAGATATTGACATCTTTAGAAACATAGAAGATTATAGTATTACATAAGCATTTATAGAAATGCTAAGCATTATCTTTCTTTATCTAAAGAAGTTAATGTAAGAACAAACTTATTTCCTTATTAGGAGCCGGTGGACTCAAGGAAACCTAGTGGTCGAAATTATCTCATTATTATTGTAAACTCAAACTTACCTTGGGGAATGACCGAAGAAATCATGAATGTTTATATTATTCATAAGTATACTCGTATTCTATGAATTATGAGTAACAAGGTTTTTTATAGCCCCTGAGAGGTTTAGAGAAAACCAAAATGCACTATACTCATGATGTATTATTATATTAATGTACTTGGATTCTAAACTAGTAGTGGGAAACTAGATTAAAATGGAAATAGATCCATTAGTTGATGTTGAAGGATATGATAGTTCCATAAATGAAATCTTGCTTTTTGGAAGCATATATTCACTAGTTTTCTCAATAGACTTCTTGGTGAGATAATATCACTATGATATTGAAGCAATGGGTATGTTAGGAGAATCAAAACTAAACTCCTCATGATTTTTGTACTCAAGATGGTTGATAAAGGTTTATGTGACACATACGTATACAAGGATGTTAAATATGAGTTCATGACCTAATTTATGTTGAAAGTCGATAGACTTAAATAGACCAAGGGGTCGAAAGTAGATTGTTACTTTTTTTGAATCAAAATTATTGAAAGGAAGCTAGGTGTGCAGAAATCGCTTCCTACACTAATCTAATGAGAAGAGATGTATGCAAATTCAACTTTAATTCTTACATCTACAACAACATAGAACATCTAACAGAGATATTGCAGCAATACACATACACACAGAAAGTAGACAGAAGAGAGAGAGAGAGACAAGATATACGTGGGGAAAACCCTTACGGGTCGAAAACCCCACACTCCAAAACATAGCTCAAATGTATTCTAGTAAACAATAATAGATTACAATACAGTTTCAGAGCCAATGCTCTTTCAGGAGTCTTCGAATGTCGAATCTGGAGATATTCCGGCAGCATAACAGTACTTGTACCAAAGTTATATATCTCCCATCCAAGCACCTGTTTATATAGAGTTTACAAGGCAAATATGGAACCTTCTAGAGATGGGCGTCCATCTTGGACTCATGCCCCAAAACCCACGCCTAAGGATACTTGTCCAACATCCCATCCCAAAGTGGGCGCCTGGTCCCAAGATAGGTTACGATAGATGCTCTTACAAACCTTACAGCTGTCATAGAATCCATCATAACTGACAGCACTTATAGCTGTAAGAGAATCTGTCATACACTGACTAAAAATATCATATTCCTCTTACAACATGTCATAACTTCCCTTGACCGCCCAAAGATGGGTTTCTCTCGTGTAAAGATACTCACTGACACTTGTCATTAATTAAAAGTCATTTGAGGTTTCAGGGGCGTTGCCCCCAAGCCCCCACGAGGGCGCTGCCCCTCGACCCCGCCCTGTATTGCGACAGGGAGCACGCCAGGGGCGCTGCCTCTGGACCCCGCAAGGGGCTACGCCCCTTGACCCTATCTTGGAGGCGCTGCCCCCAAACCCCCATTAATTATTCAAGGGGGAAACTGCGGCTGCCAAAGTCACCAAAATTTATCCTGCTACATATACACAAGGTGCTGACTATGCCAACTCAACATGGGATAAATAAATACAACATTAGGAATTTGCAAAGGTTGAGACACCTTAATTCCCAACACCTATTAGGGTCGGAGATTGACTTAGATCAAAAGAATTGATGTGAAATGATAGTATTCATTTAGATATTATATAGATGAGGATATACCTCGAATCTTATACTTATTCATGTTATGTGAAATGTGAATTTGAGCAATGCCAACTGGTCTAGAAAAGACTAGAGGAATGAGTTCTCATGATTTGATATACTTATGTTATTATCTATGGAAAATAAGGATGTTTAGTATTTCCACATATTGGGTTAGAAAAGTTAAAACCTAGTATTAAAACCAGAAGAATTTGGGTAACCTATAACTCTTATATCGAATGCAAAATTGTTTATATATATACTAGTAAAGAAAACCATATTGGTTGACAGTGAAAGGTCGAGAAAACCATAGTGGTCGACAGTGAAAGGTTAAGAGAACCATAAAGCAAGATAGGAAGAGTCTTAGTTGCACTTTATCAAATTTAAGTTATTCCAAGGTAGAGTCAAAACTTGTTTTTATGCACTAAAGATGTTTGATATTTGTGTCAGAGAGAAGAGTGACAAAAGGTCATAGAATCTAGAAATTGCAAGTATGCAAGGAAGGAATCTCTGAAAAGGTTAGAATTACCTAAACATATATATTGCTTGTATATCCTAGGTTGAGGATTAGTTCTAAGTCAGATTGACCAGAATGAATTTTTAGTATAGACAAGATTGTGTCTAGAGTACTAAATGTTGAAATTCAAACTGTAGGGTGAGATAGTCTTTAAGTCGAGTTAGAGGTGTGTGTCTAGATGGCATGACCAATCAGTATGATCATACTTATCTGGAAGGGGTCTAGAGTTGTATGGTCGATTAAAGTTATGTAGGACATTGCACTATGACTTAGATGACAAATACTTGTTGGTTCCTTATATCTATACCCTTCATGAAGGGTAGGCCCACTTCCAAGAAGGAAGGTGTGCGGGGGACCACCGTTCTGTGGTTGGAGGTAAAGCACTTGGATGATGTTCTCCCTCTAAAGCAGAAGACTCGCCAAGGCTCGTGAAGATAGATATCATCATTCCAGATGCAGTGTACTCCATGTTATGGCTTATGATAGTCAAATTTATGAGGAAAAACTATTCTTTAAGCCATTTGCATTTTATGTATTGTAAATGTAAAGTGAAAGGATTTCACTATGATTCTAGCTTTGATTATGTTACGATTTCAAGGTTGAAATTATATAGAAATTTGTAATTTATTTCTTGTGCTTATACAAATGATATTTAAAAAAAATTTATCTATCATATTTACCATCTTTATTTACTTCCTTGAAAATTCTTGAGTTTATTCGAGTACTATGAGAAGGGATGTTACATATGGTATCAGAGCTAACCGGGTTCAACACATGGACCTATGAGCCCATTACAAGAAAACTCGTTAAAATGAACAACAGATTGGCTAAGGTTTGAAACTGGATTGATGCAGAATGGCATAGAGAAAAACCAAGAAGCTTGTGTTCCAATTGTAATTCCTGAGTGTTGTTGTAACACCATCTTATAATATCATCTAAATGATGAATGTTAGTTACTCCAGGAAGTAGGAGTGGATGTGATATAACATTTTGAGTTGTAAAATTTTTGAGCGTGATGAAATTCTTAAGAGGATTATTTATTTGTTGTACTTGTAGTACAATCTCTTATCCACGACAAGTTTTTGGAAAACCCGAGTGCAGTGTAGCAATCTACTCCCTTGTTAGTGACTCAGTTAGTCATGTAGTGCATAGTAAGTGTTCCTCTAGATTTTGACACTTCCTTGGATATAAAAAAAATCCCTTTTAATACTTGCAAGGATTGTCATTATTTTATTCCTTTATTTTAGAATGGTCTAGCCACCAAATTTTGAAGATTGTTTATTTTATGCCCAGTTGGTCAAAATTTGATTTATTGTTGAAAATGAAATTGATTATACTTTGTTATTGATTTAAACTTTGTGGTGGCTATACTAGAACTTTTTGGTTGTTCACTATGTTTTGTACAATGTTCACCTCTATCATGTCCTGGACCTCTGATGGATTGTGTAAGGGAGTAAATTGTAGAAAATGCACTTGGTATGTCCCTAACTTTATAGAAAAAGAAACCTGGTGTGGTAGGAAATTTGTTCCAAACCCTTTTAGGGTTATATAATTAATATGTAAGCTACCAGAAGGAGGTCTTACACTGACATCACCTTTTGAACTTTATGTTATTATATGTGGGTGGGACAGGTGGTCCAGTAAACCCTAGGTCTATAGTTCTCAAAGTCGAGTAGGGTGGTGAACCATGACTCAGTCAGTGTGCAGTAGCATAAGAGATAGACATAAAAGTTAATTCCTTTGAATGAATTCTTGCCAAGAAGGGTGATAACTGGACTACATGACTTCACTGTGTTGTGATGCGCTTAATTAAAAACCTTGGCCAAGGTGATGCTACTACCTAATAGTGTTAGTCTGTTTTCTTGTCCCAAATATGCACCGAGTTAGAGGTCATGCTAGTTAGGATTTGCCTATAGTGTATGACCGACTAGGCATTGTGTAGGGTCAAACACCAGATTCATATGGCATTAGATCTCTTCAAAATTCTTGAATTTATAAATTTGACTGATTACAGAATCATTCTATTATCAGCTATTACCAGGAGGTATAATGTTTTTTTATGATTTATATTTGAAAAGTAAATAATAGATGATAATTATATTCCTAGAATGTTTTACAGCTATAGGACCCAGGAGCGGCCATGATCGAGCTTCCTAAAAATGTTTGAAGACCACAAGCCCTGCTTGCAAAACAAAGGGGTTACTCATGGCAAGGTCCGGTGGGACAACGTGTAGAGAGTTTTGTATACATTGGATCATCGAGGATGATGACTCTTATGGGGGTGATATGTTACATCCCTAACTTTGACTCTATTTTACTTTTTACTTTCGAAGTAATTAGTGGATGATTAGACATAATTCAATGATTTGACGTTTAGTAAAAATTTCTTGAAAAATCAATGTTTTCATGAATATGTTTATTTGACTATAATTGACATGTGTTTATAAGTTGTCAAGATGTTATGATTTCATAAGGATTATGAAATAATTATTGATACACTAATCTTGAGTTGGTGATTGCAAGTTGCATTTGTCCGCCCCTCTAAGAAAGTGAGGGAGAGCATCCTCGGAGAGAAGGGAATAGATATAAGGAAAAGAATAGTTTGTCGCCATCGTAAGTCTTGTGTTGGTGCAAAATGTTGAACCTATTTGAGTCAGGTAAGTGCTACTCGACCCTTTTCGTCTAAGTTTATTTCTCGACTCGATAAGTTGTCGATGTTGTTTAGAGTCTTTTTAGTGTTGTTTAATGTCAACCTAGTCATGTTGGGGAAAGCGACGTCGTCCAGGTTATACATTAGTTGTTTTGCGACGAAGACAACTTTTAGTCCAACACGTCATTCTTTACATCGTAAATGCGTTTATGTTTGTGACCTCAATGGTGTAATTGGTATAATTGATAATATGTTTCTTGTTAGTAGTTTCAACATTGAATTCCATATTTCGTCTAATCAGAATCGATGTGTTTTTCTTCTATACGTGAAGGGGAGATGAACTCGACCCAATCATGAATTGTGCGTAAGTTTACATCACATTATTATAAATCCTATTGATATTAATATCTAAGCTTGTTTTTAGACTAATATTATATGTGAGTATTCTCAAGTTGAGAGTAGTGGTTGTTAGTTGGTTAAATGATAACCACTTCCTTTATTAAAAAGCTTTCATTCTTAACTAATTTTTGATAGCTTTGAATACTATTTCGGAATCGTCATTTGTTTGAGGGAGTGGTGCTTTAATACCCACATCCCCCTCTTGTTTCATGCTTGAGATAAGAGCATTTGGAGGCATGTTACTTGGAGATACCTGCAGCTTAAGAGAAGTATAATATCAAATTAAGAGATAAGCCTTTAAGGAGGCTATGTGGTCAAGTGTTTGGAACATCTAGAGGATACATCGTATGTATTCCTACACTATAATGATGTTTTATTATTTATTTAATTATCATTTATAAGTTATATTTATTATACCCCATCGAAGAGTTTATTTTGCATTAGAACGATAGTTTTTGTGCAATTAATACCTATCCATATAATTATGGAGCACTTAACTCTCTTTACCCAGTCATGAGAGAGTGGTCATACTCCACTTCTTTCATGTTGTTGAAGCACGTTTGAAGGGCACGAAATCTGCCTTAGGTTATGCAATTAAGAGAGTAGTGGAGTCTTATTAGACTTTAGGGGAAACTATTATGGATAGGGATAGTTTTGTCAGATAAGAAAGCATGTTAGTTAGAAGGAGTTGGTTATCATGGAGGGATAGCGAGTCAAGGAAGATAACAAAATTGTTATCAAGATGAAAAAAAAGAATTATGTTATGGTGGAAAGAGAGGAGGTTTGACGCAGCTAAAAGACGACAACATTGTTATCATAGAAAAAGAATGGGACTGACATAGGAGAAGTCTCTCTTGATAGGGACACAGAGGATGAAATCTAGGGAGTAGTTTTGGCATAACTTGGAATGCAACAAGGGTTGAGGAGATTTTTATTCTCTTATGGATCACAAGTTTGAGCTCATAAATGCTAAGCTATCCTGTGTGCACTAGGATGTTGGTGTAAGCGTTGAAGGAGACATATTGCACCACATCAAACTCTACAGGTTCCATATTCTTTGTAGCTTTAGGTTAATTTAAGAGCTCATGCAAATATACATGGCTATATGTTTTATTTTTGAATTTTAGGTTAGGGAATATAGTGTTTGAGACTGTATTATATACAGTTAAACTCTTGTTTAAAGAAGCCGAATTGTGTTTCATTATCAATTAAGTCTAGAAAATAGCAAATAAAGTTGCATAAATTTAGGAAGGCCGTGGTGTTCAGAAGGGGCACCTGCAACTGTAGCGTGGGGCAAAAACTTAGACTAATTTATGGTTTGATAAATGTCTTTATCCTCTTTCAAGGCTCCATTCGAACGCAGATAAGGAGGATACTGACAAGGAATGTGGAGTCAGGTTTTACACCTGCCAATTGCATTTGCTTGAAAGTTTTTAAAACCTTTTTAAACAGACCCATTTTGTGTGTATCCAGCAATCATTGCATTCTTTGATAGCATATTACTTCATGGCTCTTTCTTGAAACAACTCCCGTGCTTAGTGAATGCTTGCACATTTCACATACAAGTTTACCAGACTAGTGTAATATCTAATAAAATTCCTCTAACTGTAAGTTTTCATTTATGATACATACTTTGCCCTAAAGCTTCCATTTTGGCATGGACGGGGAGTCTACTATCAAGTGTGAATTGATCAGGTTGGAGACTTGTTCATTGTAGTTGATAAAACATGGTGTTTTAAGGCTATCTTATATAAATAAACTATTGTGTTATATAAGGCCATCATACTTGTATGTTAACCTTGTGTAGTGTTAAGCCAACAAATACACATAAAAACCTTGTAGACCGAAGAACAATATTGTTTACATCTGTTGAAGGCTGAGATAAGGCCAATGTAAGGTCGATATATAAGGAGATAATCATCATTAACCAACTCAATTGTATGCTATATATTTATGAAGTTTGAGACTGAACCATTGCATTCATTGTTTATAAAGATTGGAATCTTGATAAGTAAGTGGACTGAGATAGAAATCTCTCTTAAAGACTTATATCTTTAGTATTATTGGTTATAATCACAAGATTTTGTGTTAGGTTATTTAATCGTTTTGAGGTATCTAAAAGATATTGACATCTTTAGAAACATAGAAGATTATAGTATCACATAAGCATTTATAGGAATGCTAAGTAATATCTTTCTTTATCTAAAGAAGTTAATGTAACAACAAACTTATTTCCTTATTAGGAGCCGGTGGACTCAAGGAAACCTAGTGGTCGAAATTATCACATTATTATTGTAAAATCAAACTTACCTTGGGGAAAGACCAAATAAATCATAAATGTTTATATTATTCATAAGTATACTCGTATTCTATGAATTATGAGTAACGAGGTTTTGTATAGCGCCTAAGAGGTTTAGAGAAAACCAGAATGCACTATACTCATGATGTATTTTTATATTATTATACTTAGATTCTAAAGTAGTAGTGGGAAACTAGAGAAAAATGGAAATAGATCCATTAGTCGATGTTGAAGGCTATGATAGTTCCATAAATGAAATCTTGCTTTTTGGAAGCATATATTCACTAGTTTCTTCAATAGACTTCTTGGTGAGATAATATCACTATGATATTGCAGCAATGGGTATGTTAGGAGAATCGAAACTCAACTCCTCATGATTGTTGTACTCAAGATGGTTGATAAAGGTTTATGTGACACATATGTATACAAGGATGTTAAATATGAGTTCATGACCTACTTATGTTGAAAGTCGATAGACTTAAATAGACCAAGGGGTCGAAAGTAGATTATTACTTTTTTTGAATCAAACCCATTAGGGTTGGAGATTGACTTAGATCAAAAGAATTGATGTGAAATGATAGTATTCATTTAGATATTATATAGATGAAGATATACTTTGAATCTTATACTTATTCATGTTATGTGAAATGTGAATTTGAGCAATGCCAACTGGTCTAAAAAAGACTAGAGGAATGAGTTCTCATGATTTGATATACTTATGTTATTATCTATGGAAAACAAGGATGTTTAGTATTTCCACATATTGGGTTAGAAAAGTTAAAACCTAGTATTAAAACTAGAAGGATTTGCGTAGCCTATAACATTTATGTCGGATGCGACATTGTTTATATATACTGGTAGAGAAAACCATATTGGTCGACAGTGAAAGGTCGAGAAAACCATAGTGGTCGACAGTGAAAGGTTAAGAGAACCATAAAGCAAGACAGGAAGAGTCTTAGTAGTTGTTGACCCATTTTTTCCTCTGACCAGAGCCAAACAGTCAACCTGGTATTTTCCTTGAAAAGCCTTTGGAAAATGTTGCCTAAAAATGAAAAGTGCCAAATTGCCTAAAAAACCTTACCATTGGAAAGTGCTTGAAAAGATAGGCAGGTTTGCTTTTTACATCACCCTGAAATTCGGCCAAATAAAGAAGTTATTGATGGTCAAAGTTTTAGTCAACATACAGTTCAAATATACATTTGGCGGGCTTGCAAATCTATATCAGCCTTTGAAAATATGAAAAAATTTGAGTTATATACATTTTCTGAATGTATATCGGGTCAAGGAAATGCATATACATTTAGGGAATCTTCCGCAGATACTCAGAATATTCGCTAAATGTATATCGGGTCTGCATGTATATAGGGGCTTGTATATTCAGATATACAAATGGAGATACAAAGAAATGTGCAATGCAATATACAAGGTTGACGGACATACATATGCTACAGTGAATGTACATTCACCGAAATGTACAAGGCCAAAATATACATTTGATACAGTACAAGAGTGGAGATACAAAGGATCACATGAATAGTGCTTTGTATATCGGCTTGTATGTTTGCACATGCAAACCGATATACGAAGCTGATATACAATCCGGACCTAAATATAGGTTTCAATTGGTTCTATAAAGCTTTCAGGTCCGCCTTGTATATATAGGTGTTTGTATATTTCGCACATGCAAGGAAACATACAAACAGAAAGATACATTGCGGGCATATTCCATAAAGATTCCCTGTTTGTATGTAAGGGAGTTTGTATATTTGAATTTGTATATTTGCATATACAAGGGTGCAAATGTACATTTGCTACAGTGCCAGAAGAGGACATGCAAGAGGTGGGGCCCGCAGGTTTACAAAATAAGATTGCATGCAAGAAGGTATGTATATTAGCTTATACATTCCTAGAATATTCTGTAAAGTATTCCTGCTTGTATGATTGGCCTTTGTATATTTCGCTTGTATATTCAAACATACAAGCCAATATACAACGGCCAAACATACAAATGTGTTTGTATATCGCCAACATACAAAAGGTGGGGCCCGCGCATATACAAGGAGGATTGTATGTTTCGACATACAAAGGATCTCGTGAATAGTGGCTTGTATATCGCGCATATACAAAGAGATATACAAAAGGAGTAGATGCAAGCCGGACCCGACAGGGAAATCAAATATACTTGATGGTCTTTTGGGGTCTGACTTGTATGTATATGGCGCTTGTATGTTCGCATATACAAGTAGATATACAAGCCGATATGCAAGCCGGATTTCAAATGGATATCATTTCTGCCTCATTCAGGCTCCGGGTCTGTTTTGTATGTATGAGGCCATTTGCATATTACGATATACAAGAAAAAATACAAAGAGTAGGAGATGCAAGCCGGACCCGACAGGTAATCAAATATACTTAAAGGTCAGTTGGGGTCCGATTTGTATGTATATGGCGCTTGTATATTGCGTTATACAAGTCAAAGATGCATTGCAATATACAAGGCAGATTTGAATCAAGGATCAATTTTGGCACATAAGAGTTTGGAGTCCACTTTGTATGAATAGGTGTTTGTATATTTTGCATATACAAAGAAATGTACAAGGAGAAAATATACAAGCTGGATCTGGCAGAATAATGAAAAGCAGCTAAAGGTTATTTGGGGTCCGTGGCTAGTATGATTGCATATGCAGAAGGAGATATACAAATGGTGGGGTCCACCAAGGTATAAGCACTTGTGCATATTTTTTGGTTGTATGTTTGCTTGTATATTGCGATATACAAGGTCAAGATACAAGCTAACATACAAGTGGTAGGGCCCGCATATACAAGGGGAAATTGTATGTATATGCAATTTTTGAAATACAAAGGAATGTACAGGGGTCGATATGCAAAGTGCCATGTATGTGCAGAAGAAGTTGCAGGATGAGTTTTTGAATGTTGATTCAGGTGCCAAGATGTAGCGATATACACAGAAATGCAAAAGCGACATATACAGGCAGTTGATTGAAAGTTTGACCGCCTATATCTCCTCCATTTTGGCAAATTTCAGCATGCTCCAAGAGGCAAAGTTGCATATTTTGGTCCCCTCTTTCATTTGGCAGGGTTTTTTTTAGGAGCTTTATCACTTTTCAAATTTCAGATATGGAAATGCATATTTGTGAGCGATGAACATTTCAGAGACGACTTTTAGCAGATGAAGATATTTTTGGGCATTCATTGCAGCAGACGGAACAAGCAGCTCGCATTAATGACAAAGAATATCTTTCCACTGTTTCATCTCCAGATGCACGATGAGTAAGCTGCTGCATTAAAGACTAAAAAATATCTCCTCATCTGCCCAGTTCCAGATTTCGATGCCATAACTAATGCAGCTGGACAGTCATCGATTGAGATATTTTTTTATGACAGCTCATAAGGCAAATTTTGTAACTTAGGATAATTTTGGAATGCTATAAGTATGCATTCAAATGTTGTAAATAGGGTTGGAAATTTTTTGGCATTAAGGCTTTTCTGTTTCCAAACAGGGTTTCCATATATTGTAACCTTGCCTCTCTGTCAAATATATGCAAGTTATTTTTACCTCTTTACTGATTTTTCTAGTTCTATGTGAATCTGCATATGGTTTGTCTGTGAATGTTTTATTCCTCTCAATCATATTGCTTCTCACCTCTGCTAGAGTCATTTAACCTGTGTATGCCTACTTGCTATATTTTGATTGTATTGTGCATCCTTCAGTTCTGTGGAAGTTTCTTTAACTCTGTCTGGTGTATCACCCTTTTTTTGTTTTCAAGCTTTTATTTCATTTTCATTACAAGCATTCTCTCTCCCTTTTCCCCTCAAAATTCAGTAGTTTTAGGTGATAACTAGACAAGGAAGCCGACCTTCTTCGGAGGTCTGATCTCACTTAGCAAAGTCCCACACTTAGAGATTAGTCCAATGTTACTCCAGTTTGCAGAGGTTTCACAGCTGTATGCAAGGGTGCAAAACTGGGTGATAACAGTAGTACTTTATCAAATTTAAGTTATTTTAAGGTAGAGTTAAAGCTTGTTTTTATGCACCAAAGATGTTTGATATTTGAGTCAGAGAGGAGTGACAGAAGGTCATAGAATCTAGAAATTGCAAGTATGCAAGGAAGGAATCTCTAAAAAGGTTAGAACTACCTAAACATATATATATATATATATATATATATATATATATATATATTGCATGTATATCCTAGGTTGAGGATTAGTTCTAAGTCAGATTGACTAGAATGAATTTTCAGTATAGACAAGATTGTATCTAGAGTACTAAATGATGAAATTCAAACTATAGGGTGAGATAGTCTTTAAGTCGAGTTAGAGGTGTGTGTCTAGATGGCATGACCAATCAGTATGATCATACTTAGCTAGAAGGGTCTGGAGTTGTATGGTCGATTGAAGTTATGTAGGACACATCACTAGGACTTAGATGACAAACACTTATTGGTTCCTTATATCTATACCCTTCGTGAAGGGTAGGGCCACTTCCAGGAAGGAAGGTGTGTGAGGACCATTGGCCTGTGGTTGGAGGTAAAGCACTCGAATGATTCTCTCCCTCTGAAGTAGAAGACTCACCAAGGCTCATGAAGACAGATATCAACATTCCAGATGCAGTGTACTCCATGTTATGGCTTATGACAATCAAATTTATGAGGAAAAACTATTCTTTAAGCCATGTGCATTTTATGTATTGTAAATGTAAAGTGAAAGGATTTCACTATGATTCTAACTTTGATTATGTTATGATTTCAAGGTTAAAATTATATAGAAAGTTGTACTTTATTTCTTGTGCTTATACAAATGATATTTAAAAAAATTTATCTCTCATATTTACCATCTTTATTTACTTCCTTGAAAATTCTTGAGTTTATTTGAGTAATATGAGAAGGGATGTTACACTTGAACATTCATCCAAAGGAGGAAGATCAAGGGTCTTCACATCCTTAGTGATATCCACGGTACTTGAACATTCAACCTGTGATAGGGGAGAACTTGGATGCAAACATAAACGAAATCTATGAACCAAACAAGTACAAGTTACCTTCCTTTTGCACAAACAAATTGCCTACACTGATCGAGCGAATTGAAATGTACCCTATTCCAATTGATTACTCCTTGCTTTTTGATGTGGATTGCTCTATTTGCTAATAACGTGATTATTGATCTCCCAAGGAATGAAAATAACAACATAAGTTTACTAAAAATGAGAGATCATTAGAAATGGAGAAAGAGGCTCAATTTATAGACATGTGAGACAACAGATCTATGGTTGAGGATGATCAGGAAGATCAATGGTTGAGGAAAGTTGAGAGTATATGCACGAATCAGAGAAGGACAAGTGTCCAAGCTTCCTCATGCATCAAGAGAGTTAACAAATCTGATTAGGGAGTTGACTGAATTGATTGAGTAGTTAACTGAGTTGATTGGGTACTTGACTGAATTGATTGCTTAGTGAACTCAATTGGTTGACTAGTCAACTAAATTGATTGATTAGTCAACTAAATTGATTGATTAGTTAACTAGATTGACTAACCTATTAACTGATTTGATTGATTAGTTAACTAGATTGACTAACCTATTAATTGATTTGATTGATTAATTAACTAGATTGACTAACCTGTTAACTGATTTGATTGATGAGTCAGCTTTTTTGATTGACTGTTAACTGATTCTGATTGGCATAATTTATGGTGGGTGAGGATAAATGAGAAATTAAATAAATAATTATTTAATTTCATGTGCACATGAGATAATTGAATTAAATATTAAATTTATTTCAATTTGGAGGAAATAGATTAATTAAATAAATATTTTGAATTTATTTAAAGTGGAGGGAAATTTGAATATTTAAATAAATAATTTTGATTTTATTTATTTAAATTGGAAAAATAATGGTTTAATTAAATTACTTGGATTATTTAATTAATGTGGAGGATAAATTAACTTAATTAAATAATTAAAATTATTTAATCAACATGGAGGATAAAATTGACTTAATTAAATAATTGGAATTATTTAGTCAACATGGAGGATAAAATTGACTCAATTAAATAATTGGAATTATTTAATCAACATGGAGGATAAAATTTATGGATGAACTTAATCAAATAGTTAAGAATTATTTGATTAATTTGAAGTATGGCAGGTGCATGTATGATCTGGAAATGGGTCAATTTTAGGTGTCTACTGTAGACACCTAAAAATGTCTTCATCGTCAAACTGACTCCCGACATCCCTAAACATACCAATTTCCCTTCTAATCAATTAATTGAATTTTTTATTTAATTAATTATCCCTTCATCACCTAATTTTTCATCAATTTACCCCCTACAATTGGATTAATTTAATCAATTCAATAGTCCAACCTTACCCAATTAATTAAATAAATATGCAATATTTATTTGGTTAATTCCCCCTTTTCACTAAATCCAATTAATTAGGTAAATCATGTTTATATAATTAATTCAGCCTATTAATCAACCTATTCCTACCCTGGTTAATTAAATATCTATTATTTAATTACCTAGCCTAACCTACATGACCCTAGACCTAGGATTAATTAAATAAAACCTTATTTAATTAATCTTAACCTCCCATTAACCCATTCCCTAATTTTTTCCAGCCATATTAATTAGGCTAATGACCCTAATTAAGATGGTTATAACAAATTATTATCCACTCTTCCCCAAATTAATTTTTAATTCATTTTACTCTTCCCCATGTGAATTTTTAATTCACAAATAATCCATCTCAGCCAACCTCATTTAATTCACCCCTTTCCCAAGATGAATTTAAAATTTATCTTTATTCCTAGCCCTCCATTCTCCAAGATAAAATCTAGGCCCTCCACATCATCTTCATCCTCCACCATTGATCTCTCAAATCAATCTCAACCGTTGGATCAAAATCCCTCCAAAATGCCTATAAATACAACATCCTCCAAGCCATTCTATCATCCAAATTCTAAGTAGTGTTACCATGCTAAAATATCTCTTGAGCTAGTTAGTTTGTGAGTTGCACTTGTGAGAGAATTTCATATAGAATCCATCATCTTGGGTATAGCTAGGAGCTTTTGGGTGCAAGCTTCTCCACCCTATCTTGGATTTGTGACTCATTGTGAAGGTATAATACTTGTTTATGCACTTGTTTTATGTTTTTGGCTTTCATTTTGAGATCACTAATCACATTGGCATGCCCGGTGGGACCCACAAGGTCTCTATCTAACATTTTGTGTGAGCTTTTTTGCCTTTGAGACGTGTTTTTGAAAGTGTAGCACCTTTTCCTCGCGTAGTGGCACTATTTCCCTGCAAAGTGACACCATTTCTGAGCACAGTGGCACTATCTCCAGTGGCACTATTTTCGGATGACAAGCCAAATTCCATTTTGGCTTCAAACCTTCTTTCCTTTGCTTGTTTTTGACATTTTCAGCATCCTTGGTCTCAGTTTTTGCAGGAAAAGTACAGGAATAAGGGGAGGTTATGTTGAAATTTTTAAAATTTTAACTTGCACATCTTGAAAATTTCCATCTTTGATTTAGGTCTAAATAAGCATTGTGGAAGCTTTGTTCTTGTGTTTTGAATGATAACAGGGCTAACAAACTATCTGTAACCTCTTACAATCGAAATCTTGGTTGAAAACTTATGTTTTTGAAATAGTGACCACCTCTACCCCGTATCAGCGCCATCGACGCTTAGAACAACGCCTTCATCCACAGCAGCTGAATAGACCAAGCAGGAAGACACATCGACTCTATCCAATCATTTTTTGATGCCTTCTTTAGTTTTAGCGCTATATTTGTCTCTATCATCGCTATATTGTATATCATCGCCATATTTAACTATTGTAGTGCAATCTCTGTAATTGGCGCAATCTGTAATAATTGTAGCGCTATTTGCTAGGATAGTTAGGTGCTGTCCTGCGCTCTGTTAGTAGCACCATTTCAGCTATCTGTGGCACGATTTTAGGTTTCTGCGGTGCTATCATTCTCTGTTCCAGTTCTGTTTGCTATGCTGACATTGGGTTCTGTGCAGGGTCTCTTCTCTGTTTTGCAGGTTGTGCTCATTTGTCCAAGACCATCATCTCAAGACCACTAACAATTTTTACAGGGTTTTATTAAATTAGACAAACATTTCACTTTGGTGCTCATAAAAAGAACCCTTGCATGTTAGTCTAGAAAACATTTCAATTGGTGCACTAAAATCAATTATTTGCTTGACAAACAAATCTACAAACATTTCATTTGGTGTACCTAAAAATAACTCTTTGTGTGCCTAGTATAGACTGTAGACACCCAAAATTGACCTAGTTATCATTAGTATCAATATCGCATTATTTACCATCTGCATTTGTCTAACACACTTGAGCAATTTATCTATTTTCTCTAAATCACTTGTTTCTTCTATTAATTAAATAAATTCATATTTATTTAATTGATTCATTATTTATTTTCTTCTATTTTCTTTAATTTATAATTAAATAATCTTTAATTATTTAATTATCTCTATTCTATCTATTTTAATTAAATAAATCTTAATTATTTAATTAAAATCCCTTCATAATCCCGCTTTCCAATTAATTAAATAAATTTTATTTATTTAATTAATTTCTCATTTCACTTATCTTCATCTTTCATCATAAGCCGACATGTGTGCATCTTTTATTTAAAAACTTGTGTGGTACTACATCTTTCATTTAATATTTTTCACATGTAGTACTTTTTATGTACACATTCACACATGAGCCTTATCTTCCCTCCACTTGGCATCTACACATTCACCTATGATTATCAATTCATCTCAATTGTTCACATAGCCTTCAAATCTCTACCGTTGATTGATTTTGGTTGAAGTCTATAAACACCCACTCATTCTCATTTTTGATGGATCCATCATTTTCATATAGCGTCCACATTATCATCTTGAGCATTTTAGCATCCATCTAGCATATTATCATTATCATCCATCCATCATGGAAGCTTTGATCTTCACAATTATTCATTGTTGAGAAGCAATCCACATCACAAACAAGGAATCATACAATCTAGGTGATCTTGTTCTTGAATTGCATGTATTTGATTTCACTTGGATTTGATTCTTTGATGGTGGTAGGATTAGGTTTTCATTTGCATGCTTGATCTTATTAACCTGATTTTTACCTCACATTTTGGCAAGCCCGGTGGGACCCATGTCCTTGATTAACTTTGCTGTTTGAAGTTGTTTTTGTGAAGTTCAGATCTTTGGAGCGCTTACAACAATTCGCGGTCATTTTAAGCAAAAACCAGTCACCTTCAAAATTTTTGCATCGCTTTTAAGTTAACATCCATCGCTTTCAGCATTTTCTGGATCACTTTTAAATCAACAGTGGTTGCTTCTGGTCCAAGTCACATCGCTTTTAATCAGAAATTGATCGCTTCCGGCTGTCTGGGTCACTTCCTACAATTTGGGGTTTTATGTTAACATCTGGCTTTTTGTAGGGGGTTTTATTGAATTTTCATTGATCAATCAAGGGTTTAATCTCTATTTTGCAGGATCCTGATCATCATTTCATCATTTGCCAAATCAATTTGATTAGGGTTTTCATTTTAATTGAGCTAACACCTTTGATTTTACAAGATCTCATCAATTTATCATTCTAAGGTTTCTAGTTGATCAATTTGTGGTTGCAGGGTGTTTATCTGATTATATTTCATCCATTGGATTTGTCATTTTAGGGTTTGCAATCTTTATTAGCCATTTTTTTCATAACCATAACCCTAGTTTTGCAGAAATAGAGATTTTTTACACATCTGGCAGATTCAGGTCGCTATGAGCAGTAACAGTTCGCTTTTGGTAGATTGCAGGTCACTTTTGAGCAATAATTGATTACCTTTGGTAACTGTGTGTCGCTTTCAGTTATATCATTCACAGTTAGGTTTTCTTGGTTACTAATCATCTATTTATGCAGCATCTTATCGCTTGTCCAATAAAAGGAGGTTGTGAAACTACTAACATATCTATTGCAGCTTCGAACGATCCAAGACATTTCTTTTTTTTTTTATCACTAATTTAGGAACATTTGGACTTGGTGCTTAAAAAGAATCATTGTTTGCTCCATGATTGTTTTATCTTTTTTGATTGCTTGTTGTGCATGTTTGTAACCCAAATTTAATAGCAAAAGTATCCTCTCCCCTTGCTTATCAAATGGATCTTTGGTGCATGAGAACTTGTTATTATCTTTAGAGGGCCTACTTTCTCGCTGTGAGAAGTGGTACGACCCAAGCGGTAACTGGCTAAAGCCAAGCTCTTCCAAGCCGCTATATAAGAAAAGTGTTTGTGTCGAAAGCCACAAACAATGGGTGCCGCTGTGTTACACCGATGAATGTTTTCCCTAAAACCCCTTAGAGCATAACCTCTTTGGGCTGGGAAGCCTCCATTAATGGAGTGAATCACCACATGTGTAGCCACCCGAATGGATGCCCTTACTAGCAACCTTGTGTAGTAGCCAAAATCCCTCTATTTGTTGATGTAAAAGGTGGGACCTTTGAAACTACCCTAATTCTTGTGGTTCTTAGTAGAGATAGTAGGGACAATCCTAAGGTTTGGTGGGGGCACGAGCCTTGGGAAACCTGGAACTTGGTATGCGTCAGAAGTGAGTGCCGTGGAGGGGAGATGGTGCTACCAAGATCCTGAAGCTATCCGCTTTGAATAGGCACGACAAGGGGACTCAACAAATATAGTCCTTTCCTAGCCTAGGTTGTACAAGTTTGTGATTGTTGTGAGTGTGAGTGACTGAAATCACTATTTTCTTATCAAAACATCATCCAAACACATCCTCTGTCAGACACAAATCGCCTCTGAACAATAACTACTTGCTTTCAGAAATTCAGATCGCTTTTAAACAACAGTTGCTTGCTCTTTGCAAAAACCAGATCACTTTTAAACAATAGCTGCTTGCTTCTGGTAAACATTATGTCTCTTTTACACAGTAGTAGCTCACTTTTGAACTGTAACTGATTACCTTTGGTAAAACTGCTCACCTCTGGTTCATATTACAATCTGTCATCTGAAACAAAACCAGACCACTTTTGAGCTATTAGTAGTCACTTTTGGCATTTTCTAAGTCACTTCTAAGCTATTACTTGTCGCTTCTGGGAAAACATTAGCAATCCATATCAACCCAACCCAATCAGTTGCATTTTTAGACTTCTTAGCTCTATCACTAGCTTTCAAACAGTCCTCTGATCATCTACAATCACCTGAACATTATCTCCTATCTTGAGCATACCAATCCATTGGACTTTTTTATCTTTTCATCTTCTTGAGACCCCCAATCAACAACCAACTATCAAAACAATCAACCCAACAACAACAAACATTATCCATTTGGCTTTACTTAGCCCTAGCAACATCAGCAAACAACATCATCAACTAGCTTTTCCCTTGAGTTTGAGAGTTATCCTCTAGGGAAGTTTATCCAATCCAACAACCAACAAAGCAACCCAACAACAACAACCAATAACCCATTAGCAAACCAAGCAACCAAAAAACTAGCCAAAAAAAATCAGCAAACAATCAGCCAACCATCACCTTTTGGGTCTCAACTTTGACAAACTAGCCCAATCTTCAATATCAACCATCATGCCTCAAACTAGGAGCCAATATAGAGCTGAAATGGAAGCAAAATTGTGAGCTAAGATGGAAACCAAAATGCAACAATCTCAATCAACTCCCCTCAAAGATGCAACTCAATTCACAACCGGTATGCCTTCTTACATGTTTGTACCTGAATGAAACACCGCTGGACCATCATCTTCACAACAAGTGCAACCTCAACCATTTATAGAGACCTATGAAGAGCAATCCCAAGATGACTTATTTGAATTTTGAGACACACACATATGGGACCAAGTTGAGAAGCTTATTTTATATGATCCGGATCGCCATTTCTTGCAATTAGCCCATATGGGAGACAAATTACCAAGTGACTTTGACATATCCGCTATTCGAAAACATGATCCAAACACTCCTGCTGTTGTTGCAAAGGGACCATCCACTATAGCGACACCATTTTATGACATGACCATGCAATCGCATTCACCTTCCAATCCATCTCCCTCATTGCCTATTGCTACACCATCAAAACCACCACGCTCGGAGTACACTCTAGAACCTTTGATAACTCCAACCGAGGTACTTCCTTCCCTTTCACAAAATTTGAACTTTCCACCTTTCCATGTTTCACAACATACCCCTTCTCCTACCATGGCCGTATCCAGGACTCAAGTATCACAAGCTGTCCATGTTTCACAACTGCAAACTCTGCAAGTTTCACAAGCTATCTCAATACCGCAAACTTTGCAAGTTTCACAAGCTATCCAAACACCACAAGCCATACAAGTCTCACAGCCATTACAAATCCCTACTCCTATTGCATCACATGTGGAAATCACACCCCACACTAATATTCCCATCACCTCTAATATGGTCTCCATGATTTCCACGAACACATCCAACACACCATATAATCCCAATGTTAGTCTCATTGATATGAGTGACCCACCTATTGTATCACAAGCCAATCCTAGCACCGTTGTCTCTTATGTTGATCAACTTACATCACTTCCTCCACCTCCATATAATCCTTTACAAAACGTCAATCCATCTTATGCAACCCAAGGATTACCCATTGTCACCCAACACATGACATATACCAATCCATCTCAAGGTACTCATGTTGTCCAAAACATAAACCCAAATGTCCATCCTTCTTCATCCACCAATCCTTCCATTGCTTACTATAATCCAAACCCAAATTTCAATCCACAACCATTGACCAACATCAATCCATCCTCTACTTCCCATGTGATGCAAAATCTTGGAGTTAATCCATTGCAATATACCCAACCACCACTTGAGTCTCAAGGACATCAATCCTCAAACACATATGTGTCACATACCAATCCTTCGACATATAATGTGAGCACGCAACCTCAACAAATGGTCATACCCTCATACATTCCACAACAAAAACCACAATATACACCATATTACATTCCACCTCCAAACCATCAACCCCCTTTGCAACAACAACTACTATCTCAAGCGGATGTCGAACAAATGGTTAACAAGGTAGTATGACAAAACAAGAAGACATTTTCCTTGGGAGATATATGCCCTTATCCATTTGAAAGGTCACTTCACATGCCACCTTTTCCACCACATTTTGAAATCCCACAATTTGAAAAATACAAAGGGAAAGGTAATCTAGATGACCATCTTAGAGCATTCTATGTTGCATGTCTTGATGTCGCTTGTGATGACACATATTTCTTGAGACTATTCCCCCAAAGCTTAGCGGGACACGCTCTTGAATGGTTCTCTCACTTACCTTCGGGAATCAAGACTTTTGAGGAATTAGCAAACAAAATCCGATCTCATTTCGCTTTCAACATTGAACATGAGTTGAATATGGATGATCTTGTCAACAACAAACAACGCAATGGTGAAGCTTTCTCCTCATTTACCCAACGATGACGTAACATGGCTAGCAAGTTATCATGGTAAATACCTGAGAAACAACAACTTGACATCTTTGTCCAAAATCTTCATCCCGAGTTTTCATTTCAATTGCAATTGCAAAGTGCTAGCACCTTTGAAAAACTTATCTCCAAAGGAACCACCATTGAGTGAGCTTTAATTGCTAAGGGCACCATCAAGATTTTTAGAGACAACAAAGATAATCCTCAATTGTCAAATGACAAATCCCGCTTTTGGAATAAAACAAAAATGTTGTTAATGATGACATTGTGGATGCAAAGAACATACGAACAGTGAAAGCTCCCATTAACATCCAAGCCGCATCTACAACTAAGCAACCTTTTCAACGAAATTGACCAAGAGCAAATCCAACACCTCGACGACAATTTACTCCTTTAGGGGAACCCATGGAGGTAATCTTTCATAAACTTCTTCAAGCGGGAGATATCATATTACCTGAAGCTCCACCCAACAGTGAACTTGTCTTCAAAGCTCCTTGGTACAAAGAGAATGACTATTGTGAATACCATAGAGTCAAAGGACATAAAACAAATGGTTGCATGCACTTAAAACATGTCATTCAAGATTGCATCGATCAAGTTCTAATTAAAATCACACCACCAACATCACAACCGACACATCAACCAACGTCAAACTATGATCTAGATGCCTTCAAGAATCCACTTCCCCTTCATGACAAGACAAGTAACCCTCATACTAGGAATTCTATCCATTACAACTATGACTCATCCACGATTGGCCGCATTGACCAAGCTCACATTTCTACCATTACTATCCAAGGCAAAGCACCCAATTGTGTTGTAACTACTAGAAGAGGCCGTGTTACCATTCAAGGAGCACCTATTAATCCTCCTCGACTGCCTTCTAGTTATAATATCCTTGATCACCTTGGCAAAACTCCCGCACACATCTCCATCCTAGAATTGCCTCGCATATCCCCCACCCATAAATCTATCCTTGAAAAAGCATTGCAAGAGTCTTCGGTGCCTAATGATATCGATACCACACAATTTCAATGTATGGTAGCCAGCATTGCGGCCCCTTGCAATCTCACCTTCTCCGACAAAGATCTTTGACCATCCATTCACCCATCACATAATGAAGCCCTCCGCATAGAAGTATATGTAAACCAACACCGTATCAAACGAATCCTAGTGGACGGTGGAGCTGGTCTCAATATATGCTCTCTAAAACTAATAAAATAATTGGGATATTCTGAGAAGAACATTGACACTTCCAAGGTCATTACTATCAAAGCAAATGATGATGCTGAGAGAGATACTGAAGGAGTCATCCATTTGCCTATCAAAGTTGGTCTTGTCACTACTGACACCCGTTGTCAAGTCCTTAACATTAACCTTCCCTATAACATTATCCTTGGCCATCCATGGCTCCATGCCCTTAAATCCATTCCTTCCACATACCATCAATGTCTCAAGTTTCCATACAACGGTGTTGAAGTTACTATCCATGCAGATCCCAATCCATTTGAGTTTTGTTGTGCTTTTCACAATAAATATCAAAGTCCTAACCGTATTCCTATCAACACCGAAGCTTATCCATCTTCATCCTATGTTGACCCATCTGCCTTACTCAAGCCATCGTCTAGCAAAGCCACTCCAAATCTCCATATCAAGTACACTGAACAAGGACCGGGTGAATACACACTGCAAGAAGCTTCACCCGCATCTGTTTTTGATATAGAAGTTGGACCTTCTTCGGTAGGAGAGATTTCTAATTCAGATACCATCAATGATTCCTCCCTTCACATCACCGATCATTTTTAGGGAACCTCCATCTTTATGATTTCTGCCACCCCATCTTCTCCATCTAATGATGAACTCGAGTCTAGTTCTCAAGATACCCCTAGTCCCATTGTTAATTGCATGACCCCACAAGATAAAGATGTTGGTAATTCCTCCATGAATCCTAAGTCCACCATTTCCCATCAAGAACCACATCATGTTCCCAAAACTTATGTTGCCATCCCTCCTCCATCAAACTCTAAATGTCAAAAGCATGTGACCGTGCACCTTCCACCATTCGATCTACCTCCATTACTTCCAACTCCTAACATTCCACTATCCTACAAATTGCAAAAGCATGTGACCGTACACCTTCCGCCATCTGATTTACCTCCACTCCTTCCAACTCCTAATATCCCTCCATCTTCCTTACCTCCATTACTATCAATGCATAATTATCTGTTTGTCAATAAGTACTCTTACAATCCTAATCATGACCAACAAATGCACACATTGTCTAAACATAAGGCCTCCACTCATTCCACCAACCCCACTTCCATCAAACCCATGGGATTCAAAAATAAAAATTTGGATGCCTCTACCTCTAAAGCCCAAAAATCCTACCAAGAATCCTAAATATTCTCATGCCTTAGGGCACCAATGCAAAGAATCACAGCCTAGTACATCTAAAAATCCATCTGAGCCCATAACTCCACAAGAAGAGTCCAAGACCAAAATTGTTTGGGTTCCTAAGCAAACAAGCAAGCAAGCTGAATGAGGCATTCTTATTCACTTTTCAAAAATCCCAATCGTCCCCTTCCATCTCACATTCCAATTCCATCCAAACATCCCATTCCATCTAAAAATCCCACAAGCAAAATAAAAAAATAATAAAAAATACTAAGTCTATGTGGGTTCCTAAATCACTCAATCACCCATCTCCTAAGCAAATATCTCCCTTGCTTCCAACACCACCTTCCCATCAAAAGCTTCAATGTTATCATGGTGTGTGCAACCGTTGGTCATGATTCCATTTTATTCTCCAACATTTCCATATACCTCCATCTCCCCATCTTTCATCCATTATCCTACATATTTTTCCTCACCATTCTATATCTATGGTCCATGCTTTTGCATAAGCCTTCTATCCATACATCCTTCCATGAACCTTTCATAATCCATATCATAATCGATCAGCCTTCCATCCACTATCTACCTACTCCATCTCCCGTCCATGCAAACATCACCCTTACCAACATCTCTGAGCATAATGACATAGTCCATATGACGACATTCATCTCTAATGGGACTACCAACATTCATAGCACTAGACACTTGAGTGCTTCCTCTCCATTACCATGGTGAGAACCTGGCAAACAGGGGCCATGTGTAATTGATATTCCAAAAAAAAAATCCATCCAATAGTGAAAACCACTTTGTGGCGCTTTGGATGACAAAAAAATAGTACAAGATAAATAATTCGTCCTCTGGTGAAAACCTGGTAAACAGGCACCTTGGATAAGTACCATAGTGAAAACCTGGCAAACAGGCGCTATGTGTAGAGACCATCCTCCATCATTTACTTCATTTGTTTGATCACAGCTTTCCATAACATCGTCTACTATCCCGACTTCATAATCTACTTTTGTTTCTATTTAAATATTGCAAGCCATTATCCCTTATCCATCCATAATAAAAACCTTTTCCCCCTTACCTCTGCCATGCTAGTTCCCATAGTTTGGACTTCATTGGGGTTAATATATCATTTGGCGTCTTAGCATATTATTCGCACGAACACATCCATCGCAACATATTCCTAATAAACTTCATCCCACACTGGGGGCACTTGTTGAACCTTATTTAGAAGTGGACATCCATAGCTCTAGCTCATATCATTTCAACAACCAAAACACAACAAACATCCAAAAGAAATCCAAGACACAACAAAATCCCCAAAAAAATCAAAGCATCATAAAAAAATTTCCATGCAATAAAGTTAATCCTTTGACATCAACCATCAACACAATAAACAAGAACTACATCTCATCTCTATCGTTCAAAGCCTTGATCCTGTGGATACAGGGTATGTAGGCATTCTGAGATGCGAAGGAAGCACTCTGATTCAGGCATAGACGATAGCCCCTTTTCCATCATCCATCTTTCATCTTTCTTCTAATCATCCTCCAATCTTTCATCTCCCTTTCTTCTATCTTTCATCACTTACATCATCAATTAACCTAGAACTACGTATTCATCATGTCTCATCACCATCGTAATGTGCTTTGATCCCATGGACATAGGGTATGTAGGCAGTCTGGAATACGAAGGAAGTATCTAATACGCAAGCACAGACGATCCGCCCACCTTCATCTTCTTTCATCTTCCATATTCTTCTCTTTGACCAGCTCAAGCAAGAAGCAGACTATGCGCAATAGCAAAAGCTCAAGCACTTTAACAAATTAGGGATATAGTATTTTATCACCATCTTTAGCCTTTAACAGGATGTAGCTTTCCTCTCAAACAAGGCGCCAACATAAATCCATCCAAGAGAACTTAAATTTGGCAAGAGAACATGATGATAACATCTTTTGTTTTATCTTTTGTTCCTTTCCTATGCCTAATCAATACTGCCTTGATCTATCATATCTTGGTATGTTGCGATGAAGTACAGAATGGGGCATGGTCATATTGCTTTTGTATGATGTGTCTGTGGGATGATCTTATTCTCTTCCTATGCGTATTGGTATCTTGTACGTGTTGGGACTAGCATCTTGCATATCAATATCTTTTACATATGAGAAGCTAAACAGTCTCTTATGCATTGAGACTATTCTATGCTAATACTATTTCCATACATATAACCAGCAAGGTGTCATTATGTGTAGTGGAGCTAAGCTCAAACCTTTGCTTGTAGCATCAACGTCCATCTCAGAACACTAGCTGCTATTCATATCTTGTGTATGTTGGTTCAATATCTTGACCTCATACGTTTAGATGAGATTGTAGTATGCTAGTTATGCATTGGATACCTCAACACCTAGGTCTTTTATACCCTGGTGCATAACATCCATATGCTATATCAAACATAAGGATTGCATTTCTCTACTTTTTGAGCAATTACTTTAAAAGTTTTCATCACATCTATCCATTCCATCATATTCCTATATAGTCCTCAACCAAGATCAATCTTTCCCTCCATCTTCATTCCTCATTTCCCTTTCTTCATTTTCCTCCTCTTCATCCTGAAAAACAAGTGTGTTAGGCATACATAGATCCATATCATTATCATTATTATCATCTATATATTTGCATTATCATAACCTCATTATCATATGTTACCATTATGTGCATTTCTATCATCATAATACCATTAGCATAAGACATTTACATTATTACCATTTGCATTTCCCTATGATTTGCATAAACATCCATATAAACCACGAAAATACAAAAATACATAACATCATAACATAAGTACATCCATCATCATTACAACATCTCATAGATACCCAAACTCACCATTATATATATATATATCCCATCGAGCAAGTCAAGATAGAAGTGTCTACATATACAAAATGGGCTATCCATGAGCCATCAAAACTGTATGTACAATCGGCTCATAGGCCTCATCATGATACAAAAGATACATAAACAAGGTATCCCTAATGACTACTGGCAGCTCCCTCACCCTATCCACCACCACTGGGTCCTGTACCTAGTCTACCATCTCTAGGAGGCCCCATCACTGAAGCTATAGACCTCGATCCTCCTGTCCTCCGTGAACTCAAAGCCCCTGACCTACTCTTGAAGCTAGGCTACCTCTACTCCGTAGGCACTGCCCTATAATACAAACCTCTATAATACTCAGCCTCACCCTGTGCTCTCCTCAACTCTCCCTATGTCTGTGTCAACTGCGTAGCTAGATACATGGTGGCTCCATCTGTCCCCAATGTAGCTACTACTCTATCCCTCTCAACTGTCATAGCCTGTACCTGTTGCATTGTTGCATCCCTCTCAACTCTCATAGCTTGCATCTACTGCAAGGCTGTATCTCTCTCTGTTGTGACTGCCTGCACCTGCTGAACCACTGCATCTCTCTCTCTAGTCACCCTCGCAAGAGTACCATCATCCTGTCCATCACCTCCTTGCACTCTAGCCTGCAGCTGTGCCTAGTAAGCCTGAGCTTGTGCTCTAGCATGCCTCAATCCCAAGACCATCTGATGTCTATCTATCTCCACCCTCCTCAGTCTGAAATGAGCCCACTGCCTCCATCTCCTCTCCTCTCTAATCCTCCGCCTAAGCTACTGAATCCCAACATCATCACCTCCTAGCACCTGTACCTGTGGTTGAGTAAGAACCTGTGGCTGAGCCTGTCCCTGTCCCTGCACCCCTGGAGCTGCTGGTACTACTACCTGTACTGGTGGAGCTTGTCACTGCCTCCTCCTAACCGGCCTCTCCATCCTAATCTCCCCTATCTCCCTAGGCCTTGTCAACCGAGTTAGCCTAGCTGTGGCCCAGTATGCATCATAATCTGGTAAAGTCCCTGGATCTGCAGGACCCTGTCCCCACTGCCCTACAACTGGATGTAATCCCTCTCTCTCTACCAAAGTCGTATCAAACACTATCTCTGGTCCCCAATCAAACACCTTCTGCCGAGTCCTCCCAAAAATGGCATCACCTACTGGTAATACCTGTGGTACTCTGAACTGCCTCAACACCCTCTCCGACAAATAGCACTCTATAATGTATATGCCGTGACCAAAAATATATCTAGCCTGCCTAGCATAGACAAGCTCCATATCCTCCTCCCATCTCTCACATCCTAGCCATGGCCTCCATATAAACATATCAGCCTCATCCAATGTCCGCCTCCAATACACTATACCCCTACGATGCCGATAGGTAAGAGCTCCCCTATACATCCTCGCATACGGCTCTCCTACTACCCTAGCCACCCATCCATCTGGCCTTGTCATTGGAATGTGCTCATATGCCCATACGTGCAACACTGTAACTACCGCAGACATACTAGCTCCAAACATATATGCGCAATCATGTAGATAATGATACAACTGCCCTAGTACACACTCCACCCATGCATATCTAGTCCCATATGCGAACATCCCCTCCATAACTGTCCCCCATCTGACTAGAAATCCTCTCGCCCATCTGTTTCCAACTAGCCATCTGATAATAGCTACCACTACCTGCTGTAACCTATCGCAAAGCTCCTCCATCCTAGCCATTAGAATCTCTAAGCCCTTCGCCCCAATATCTGGAGTCCTGAACAGTTGTCTGAATGCAGCTGGACCCAAATCAAGATCATAATCTACCCTATCTCCATCAATCGGGATGCATAGAATTTGGAACACATCCCCTAGTCTAATCGTTGCCTCTCCCGTCGGCAACAAGAATGAACTATGCTTGCTCCTCCACCGCTCAACCATCGTTGTCATCAGTCCTCGATGTGCCTGTACTGGCTCTAATCTCAATACATGCTCTAAACCAATGATATCTAAGAACAACCGCTCATTTGCATCCAACAATCTGACCAATCGCAAATCCCTAGGGTGTGGCTCCCACGACAATAATGGTGGCAGTATATCCTGCATCATTCAACCCACTACATCAGTTTCCTGTGCTAAAATGGATTTCTGACTGACAACTGTATCTATTTTACTAAAGCGATCCATTTTTCCATATGCGCTGTCTTTTTTCTTCATAAGCGAATCATTTTACTATAAACGAACAATTTTTGTGACTAAGCGACTTATCTTCTATACGCGAGCTACTATTAGTTACAAGTGAGTTGCATTACTATAAGCGATCACTTTTTGCCTATAAGCAACTAGATTTTCCCATATGCGCATTTTGCCTATCTGTTTGCCCTAGTCGACCAAAAGCAACCTACTTTTTCCCTAAGCAATTACTTTGAGCCTACAAGAGATCTACTTTACCATAAGTGATCACTTTTCCTCTAAAAGTGACCTGAACTACCTCTCCTAAAACTACTCGCTTCTGGTGATGTGTGTGCATTTATTACGCTTTTAACCTAAAAAATCACGCATTTAGCAAAAGTTTTTGGTACATACCGGTAAGCCCGCTCTTGTTGGTCGCCCATGTGTCCTCACTCGCTCGGCACAATGATCACTACGCGGAATCATCCTGATAGCTCTCTAACACCCTAAGCACTATCACACTCTAGAGCTCTAGATTTTCTCCAAGCAACAAGCACAAACGAGTTTATTTATATCCCCTTTCCAAACCCCAATTCTTCTATATCAAAGCCTATTTTCTTCTGCACCATCCCAATTCATCCCACCCAACCCCATTTTTTTCATGTCAACCTTGTTTCTAGCCTTTCACCTTATCGCGAGCCAACCCAACCCTTCCTAGTTAGCCTGGCTTACCTCTCGAGGGGGCATCACTCGCTAGTTACACTGGGGCATAACCTTGTTTATCGAGTGAATCATCATATCTTCTTTGACACAATGTTCTAACAAACATTGTATCAAAGAGGGGCAAAATGTAGACACCCAAAATTGACCTAGTTATCATTAGTATCAATATCGCATTATTTACCATTTGCATTTGTCTAACACACTTGAGCAATTTATCTATTTTCTCTAAATCACTTATTTCTTCTATTAATTAAATAAATTCATATTTATTTAATTAATTCATTATTTATTTTCTTCTATTTTCTCTAATTTATAATTAAACAATCTTTAATTATTTAATTATCTCTATTCTATCTATTTTAATTAAATAAATCTTATTTATTTAATTAAAATCCCTTCATAATCCCGCTTTCCAATTAATTAAATAAATTTTATTTATTTAATTAGTTTCTCATTTTATTTATCTTCATCTTTTATCATAAGCCGACATGTGTGCATCTTTTATTTAAAAACTTGTGTGGTACTACATCTTTCATTTAATATTTTTCACATGTAGTACTTTTTATGTACACAATCACACATGAGCCTTATCTTCCCTCCACTTGGCATCTACACATTCACCTATGATTATCAATTCATCTCAACCATTCACATAGCCATCAAATCTCTACTGTTGATTGATTTTGGTTGAAGTCTATAAACACCCACTCATTCTCATTTTTGATGGATCCATCATTTTCATATAGTGTCTACGTTATCATCTTGAGCATATTAAGCATTTTAGCATCCATCTAGCATATTATCATTATCATCCATCCATCATGGCAGCTTTGATCTTTATAATTGTTCATTGTTGAGAAGCAATCCACGTCACAAACAAGGAATCATACAATCTAGGTGATCTTGTTCTTGAATTGTATGTATTTGATTTCACTTGGATTTGATTCTTTGATAGTGGTAGGATTAGGTTTTCATTTGCATGCTTGATCTTATTAACCTGATTTTTACCTATCACATAGACAACATTTGATTTTGGTGCAATAAAATTAACAAGTGTTTGCAAACAACTTTAGGCACATTTCGATTTGGGTTTAAAAAGAACATTAGTGAGTGTTTGTTGTGCTTGGTGCACTTGCACATTTTTTTACCCAAGAGTTAGAATCAAAGTATCCTCTCCCCTCGCCTTCAAAAGGATCTTGGGTGAAGAGAAATGGTTCTATCCTCTTTTTTCTAGAAAGTGGGCCTGCCCTTGAGACACATCCGTACGGAGAACTCATTGGTGACCCCAAGTGGTACTTTCATTCGGTCCACTATATGTAAAATGGGATAAGGCGAAAGCCAAGTCCAAATCGGTATTAGCGCTTACCATACGATGCTAGCTTGAAAGGAAGTAGTACCTTTGTGTATATGAAACTCCTAGTAGAGCTAGTTAAAACCTTAAGTGGTTTATTGGATGCTCGTAAGGTGCCGATCCCCCAGATGTACCCCCACTACAAACCATTGTTTTAGAAGCCCAAAACCCTTACTTGTTGATACAAGAGGTCAAAAGATTGAACTCTGATAGTCGTCCTACATTTTCGCGGCTTGTGGCAGATATAACAAAGTATCTCAAGGTTTGCGAGCCTTGGGGACTTAGAACTTGGTGTGCCTAAGAAGTGAGTGCACTGTAAGGGGGAGCCCGTGCCCCAAGTTCCTAGAGCTATACACCACAAGTAGGCACGATTGGGTAACCAAGTGGGAACTCAACAAGTATTGTCTTATCCTCGCCTTAGGTTGTGCAAAGTGCTTGTTAAAGTCTTCACATCTTTGTTTCACAAACAAATCTTTGGCTATTGTGTTCTATTGTGCTTGAAGTGTTTTAAAAAAACTTACCAAGAAACAACAACATTTGAGACATCATTTCAACATTTGATCAACCTTCATATCCATAAAATCCAAATTTGCCATCAAAATCAACCTTTTTCCAAAGCATCGACCAACACTAAGCTGTTTTAGCGCTATTTCTGCCTATTTTGACGCCATTTACTTGAGTTTTGGTGCTATTTACAGACCAATTTGCCTAAGGCTTTAGGAAATTATTTTGGGATCTTTAGGACTTGCCTATCCATAATCCACAACCACCTTTTCAAAATCAGTCAAAACCCACATCCATTTTGATCCAAAAATTTCCAATCATACCCCCATTTTGACCTTAGAGAATTAATCATTATTATTATTGGACCCTTTATCATAACTTTGAGCCCAATAATAATCCATTCATTTCCATAGCTTCTCATCCTCCTTGATTTTTGCATACTTTTGGACCAAATAACATCCTTCTACAAATCCATTCCCAAATCCATTTGCTCCTTCCATCAAAAACACATCCAAAATCTCATAATCCAAGCATCAATCAAAAATATCAACCAACATCCAAATCTCATAATCCAAGCATCAATCAAAAACATCAACCAACATCCAAAAATCAAATCCAAAAATCAATCTTTGAGCTAAAGTTGAATCTAGGTTTCATCTTGCACACCCTATTTTGCTTGATTGGTCATTAGCGTACCCTTAAGTAGAATAATCATCCTTTTTTGTTTAAGGTCACAAGTCTACCCCAAACAAAGAGAAAACATCCATTGTGCAACACCTAAAATCTAGACCTTACTTGAGCTCATTTGTTTATTTCAAAATTCCTCTTCAAAGACATCACCCAAATCTATCATATCAAACATCTAGGTCACCTAAGGTTTTCCTTAGTTGAAGCATCTTCCAAACCGCTATCAAATCTCTCCCATCAAATCATCCTCAAACAATCCAATCTATTCTCCATCTTTTTGGTCCAATTTTTTGTGCAAATCAACCTTCTTGACATCTATCATCTTTAGGTTATCACCTTTTGAGATTTATCTCCCAAAAGTCAAAACCTATAATCACACCATAATTTCTTTTCACCTTTAGATTTAGATTGTAGGGAGTGTACTCTCTTGCACCTAAATCTTTATTCCATTCCATTACCATATCCTCTTTGGGTCCAACAAATCAAACCAAATTCTCTAAGGTCTCCATCTTCATCCACCCCCAATCGAAACCCATCTCCTTGCATGCCCATAACAAGATCCCAATACAAGAAAAACCAAGAGATGGCCAACTTTGGACACAACATAGGCATAGGGATGCCTCAAACCAACGAAAACAATATACCGATCGGCCAACAAGTGTTCAACATACCCTCGGTCTTCCAAATGCCATCATATGGTCCCAATGAAAACCCCTTCACGTTCTTGCAACCACCACAACTACCCATCCAAAACACCGCCACCATCAACCAAATAGATCAAGATGTCCTAAACTTTACACAAGATCCCGACAACATGGATATGCTTGATAAAGTTCTAAGAGCGGATCCCAATAGATATCTTGATTTCCTCCTCAAAATTGGTGCCCAACCACCCAACAACACTACATCCTCCCAACCATCCACGTCCAACACCAATCCTACGACATCCTCCCAACCATCTACATCAAACACCAACCCTACCGTCTCTCAAATCTCAAACCCCGCAGTATCTACCACTCCCACAAATTCTAATGTTGCCACATCTACAACTCCCAGTAATGTATCAAATGCATCTAATGTATCCAATCCTACTATCTCCAACCCTATTGTTACATCTGCCACCACAAAAAACGTAAATCCTTCCATTCCCCAAATCACCTTGGGCATCCATAGCAACCCCACACACACGAGCACCTCTGCAAGTGTGCCTCCATTCAACCCCCACACTGTAGCTTACATGAGCCAATTCTTTTCACAACCACCTCACAACATGATCAATCCATCCAATGTCAACCCATCCAATTTCACGTATGTACAAAATCCCATAGTATCATCAATGCAACATAATCCCAATCCCCAATTTCCACCTCACGTTCTCCAACAAATCCATGCTTACCAACAATACCTTGCGCAACATAACCAAAACACCATCCCACATAATCAAAACATCATACCCCAAAATCAAAACCTCATCCACCAAACCCAAACAAACCAATACCAAATTCTGCCAAACCTCCAACATCTCATCAACCAACAAACCTACATACCACAACCACCACCAACACTGGACCTAACAAGTGTGGTGCAAACCTTGATCCAAAAGGTAGATGATATGCAACATGGTGGCAAATGCAAACAATACTCTTTTGAGGATGTTTGTCCCTACCCATTTGATCGGACACTATACATGCCTCCCTTTCCTAAAAACTTTGAAAGACCCAAATTTGACAAATATAAGGGAAAGGGAGACCCTAGGGATCACCTTAGGGAGTTCTACATCGCTTGCCTAGAGGTCTCAAATAATGACACGTATCTAATGAGACTCTTCCCTAGAAGCCTCGGTGGTCAAGCCGCTGAATGGTTTGCACACCTTCCTCTAGGCATTAGGTCTTTCCCTGAGCTCGCAGAGAAGTTTGTCAACCATTTCTCCTACAAGTTTGAACACAAAATATCTATGATGGACCTTTGCAACACCAAACAAAAATTAGAGAATCCTTCGCTTCATTCTTGCAAAGGTGGAGAGGCTCAGCAAGTAAACTCCCTTGGCCGATTCCCGAGAAACAATTAGTCACAATGTTTGTGGCTAATCTTAACCAAGAAATGGGCTTCCATTTACAAATCCTATGTGCATCTACTTTTGAGGAAGTCATCAACAAGGGCACCACCATTGAGAGAGCCCTTATTGCCAAGGGTTCGATTAACCTATATGACAACAAGCCCTACAACAATAGCAACAACAACAATAAAATCAACATCAACACCCCAAATACAAGTAATAACAACACGCAATCAAATGAGAAACCATGCTTTTGGGGTAAGAACAAGAACACCCTCAACGACGACATCACCAATGTGAAGGCCATCCAAAATGTGCAAAACCAAGTGCCCCCAAGCGCATACACCATCAATGTAAATATTCCCAAAGGTCAACCTAAGCAAAATAAACCTCAGAGACAATTTACACCCTTAGGGGAACCCCTCGAAGATATACTTGATAGATCTCTAAAAGATGGTTTAATAACTCTCCCACCTATTAAGCCCCACCAAGAAAATCAACTCAAAGCCCCATGGTATAATGAAAATGACTATTGTGACTACCACCGCGTTGTGGGCCATAAGACATTCGATTGCATGAAATTAAAACATTGTATACAAGATCTCATAGATCAAAACAAAGCCCAACTCGAGCAAGCCCCCCAACCATTGCCCAATGCCAACTTGGGAGCTTACAAGGATCCTTTGCCTACTCACAACAAAGGAAAAGCCTCATCCTCTAATCAAGCCTACAACATCACTCCACCTCCCGCTTCCTATGATTCTGTCATAGGTCGAGTAGAATCATCATCCAACTTTATGAACACAATCACCATTTAGGCTCAAGCACTCGATTGTGCCGTCACTACTTGTTGAGCCCGTGTGTCTCTCCACATAGCCCCTACCATCGACCAAACACCTACATCCACATCAAATCCTCAACCAAATCATCCATCCGTTCGCCCATCATCAACCAATAAATACAACCTCCTAGAACATCTAGGAAAGACCCCTGCACAGATCTCCATCCTTGAGCTGCTCCGTACATCACCTCTCCATAAAGAAGTCCTCGACAAAGACCTAATGGAAACCCAAGTTCCCACCAACTTGAATGTGGATCAATTCCAAGCCATGGTGGGCCATATCACCTCACCCCATCATCTCACTTTCTCAGAAAAGGATCTCCCTGCCTTCGATAACCTGCATAACGATGCCTTACATATTGAAGTCTACATCCACAAGCATATCATCAAAAGAGTCTTAATAGATGGTGGCTTTGGTCTAAACTTGTGCACTCTAAAATTGTTAAAACACTTGGGATACTCGGATGTGGTTGTGGACACTAGTGAATGCATAACCATTAAGGGGTATGATGACATTGAAAGACTATCTGAGGGTACTATCAAACTCCCCATCCAAGTAAGGCAGAAGATATTGGAAACAAAATGTCAGGTTCTTGATCTTGACCTCCCTTACAACATTCTTCTCGGCCGACCATGGATCCATTCCATGCAAGCCGTCCCCTCCACATTCCATCAATGCCTAAAGTTCCCTCATAAATGCACAAAAGTAACTATCTATGCCGATCCCCACCTCTTCCAATACTGTAGTTTCTTGGAAGGACATGACCATACTTTCTATCCATACAACAAGGCTATCACGAAAACCACCTCCCAAACTAACCCTACAACATCCACCTCATATGTTGACCCCGCCAACATTGCTACCACTTCATCCCAAACAACTCCCCCACCTGAGGTCAAAATCAAGATTAGTGACATGGGATGTGACGAATATGACCTGCACGGTACCTTTTGTGTAGGAACTTTACCTAATCCTAAGACGTTCGGTGCCCCGAAGGAGGGAGAAGTCTCCATAGTGGTAATCAAATGCAAGCCATCTTTGACCTTTGAAAAGAGACACCTTCTTGATCAAGACATGCTTGAAGATGTATCATCATGGTTGTACAAAGATGAAGAGACAGAGCAAGAAGCCCCTACCATACCAGCTGAAATCTATGGCAAAGGGCCATAAATCATCAAGAACATAGGCTATAAAGGACAAGGCGGTATTGGCCTTCAGGAACAAGGGATCATAGAACCAATTCAAGCAATGAGGAATCTCTACACTCAAGGATTAGGCTATGGAAAACAACAATGTATCCTCACTAGCGGCGAATGTATCTTAGTTGAGGTCGTTACAGTTTCCCCCGAAGTTGATAACATCAATGAAGCAAACCATCAAGACTCCTTTAGTGACTTCACTGAATTCTTTGAATCCTCCATATGCACCATTTATACAGTAACCACCCTAGCATCCTCATCTAACGACCTACCCCTTGTATACCTGGACCTCATAGATTGGGACCAACAGGGACCTCCTATTCTTGACATAGCACAAAATGATGAAGCCATAGCAGAAATGATGGGGGTTAGAGATCACTTCCCCTTGGGAGATCATAAAGCCAGATACATCATGGAACTTGACACATCTTCCTATTTCAGTGAGACTACCCATGCTCCTAGTCACAAAAACATAAAAATAAAGACAACACCCCTAGTGAAAACTACTCTGTGGCACTTTCGGGCAAAGAAAAGTAAAAATAAAGGATGTATCTTCTGGTGAAAACCTCTATGAGGCGCCAGAAGATGGGAGAATGGGCCTTCCTGAAATAGAAAAGGTATATCCTAATAGATCACTGATCCTTGTGGAGCCATCACAAGAAATGAACCTTGGGACAGAGGAAGCGCCAAAAATCACCTTCATGGTAGATTCTCTCACCACAACAGAACAGGAAAACTTCTTAGCTTTCTTCAAACAAAGAAGCCGTAACTTCGCATGGACCTATGTAGATATGCCAGGGATGGATCCTGCCTTGGTTGTTCATCATCTTGCAGTGCGGCCCGATGCAAAGCCTGTCAAACAAAAGCTAAGAAAGATGAATTCTCAGATCACACTCCTTGTCAAGGCAGAATTGAAAAAGCTTCTAGATGTGGGATTTATACAGCCAATAGACTACCTTGAATGGGTGTCCAACATAGTACCTATAGAAAAAGTCATTGGGGGCATCCGATGCGGCACCGATTTTAGGGACCTCAACAAGGCATGCCCTAAAGATGGCTTCCCATTACCTAACATCGACATTATAGTGGACCTCACTGCAGGGCACGAGATGCCATCCCTAATGGATGAATTTTCATGATATAATTAGATCAGAATTGTGGAAGAAGATCAGCATAAGACTTCCTTCATATACCCTTGGGGAATATACTGTTGGGTGGTGATGCCCTTCGGCCTGAAAAATGCAGGAGCAACATATCAACGTGCCATGACTGTTATCTTCCATGATCTCTTTCATCACATCATGGAGGACTATGTGGATAACCTGTTAGGAAAATCAAAGACTCAAGAAGAGCATTTAGATGCGCTGGCACAGATCTTTGACAGACTAGAGCAATATAATGTATGACTAAACCCGAAGAAATGTGTTTTTGGGGTCACTTCAGGAAAACTTTTGGGATACATAGTCTCAAGAAGAGGGATTGAGGTAGATCCTGCTAAAGTCAAAGCCATCACAGATATGCCTCCTCTAAAAACACTAAAGCAACTATGAAGACTACAAGGGAAGCTCCAGTCTATTCGCCGGTTTATTGCTTAGCTTGCCGATAAATGCCAGCCATTTCAGCACCTACTTAGAAAAAATACAGCCTTTGTCTGGGACAATCAGTGTCAGGCTACCTTTGACTAGTTAAAAGAGTACTTAGATAATCCTCCTATTCTTACTCCACCAAAGAAAGGAGAGCCCCTGCTCTTATACATCTCAGCAACTGAAACCGCTATAGGAGCCTTGTTGGCACAACACGACGAACAAGGAAAAGAAAGAGCAAGATACTACATCAGCCACACCTTGGTGACCTATGAGCTGAACTATACTCCCATTGAGGGAGAATGCTTAGCCGTGGTCTTTACTTCACAAAAGTTAAGGCACTACATGCTCAATCATAAAACTAAGCTCATTACCAAGATTGATCCGCTAAAATATCTGCTAAACAGAGCCGCCCTCACTGGAAGAATGGCCAAATGGGTAATGATCTTAAGTGAGTTTGACATTGAGTACACTGAAAGAAAAGCTATCAAAGGACAAGTCATTTCTTATCAATTAGCTGAGGCACCTATCCCCACGGAGCATCCTACACTTGCAAAATTTCTTGATGAGTCCATATTGACAGTAGTACCAGCAACAGAACCATGGAAAATGTACTTCGATGGGTCGTATACACACCGAGGCTTGGGGGTAGGCATCTTGTTTGTTACCCCTCAAGGTGACACCATCCCTAAGTCATTCAAGATTACATTTCCATTCACCAACAATGTGGCAGAATATGAGGCTCTCATCACAGGACTCCGCATGGCAATCAAGTGGAAAATCGAGAAGCTGACAGTATATGGCGACTCCCAACTAGTCATCTGACAAGTGAACAATGAGTATAAAACTAAGGATGATAAACATCTGCCTTACAAAAAGATGGTGGATGACTTCAAAGATCATTTTGATGATATCCACTTTGAACAAATCCCAAGGCTAAACAACAAAGCTGCAGATGCCATGGCAACAATAGGATCCCTGGTTGATATGAAGAAGGATAGCAAAAAGTGTGAGTTCCTGATAGAAGAGCTCCCTATACCGGCCTATGACATTCCCCAATTAGAACTGGTGTGAGAAATTGTTGGTCCCTTATCCCCTTGGTATCAAGAAACATATATGTACCTCCATGATAACATTATTCCCCCCAACCTTTCCGCTTCACAACTAAAAATCTTCATTCACCGAGCCTCCCACTTCACCCTCATAGGAGACACCCTATACAAAAGGAGTCTTGATGGCACACTTTTACGATGTTTAGAATCTAGGGAAGCTGAAGTGGCCTTGCAAGAGGTGCACGAAGGCATTTGTTGGGCACACTCGAGTGGACCTACCTTAGCTAAAAAGATCTTGAGAACAGGGTACTATTGGCCAACCATGGAGCGAGATGCCTACTAGTTCGTAAAAAAGTGCCTGCCGTGTCAACAACATGGGGACCTCATCCATGCTCCATCACATGAACTATAGCCAATCACAACTCCATGGCCCTTTTCATAGTGGGGGCTCAACCTCGTAGGAAAGATCCACCCACCATCCTCTAATGGTCATAAATTCATCATCACTGTTACTGAATACTTCACCAAGTGGGTAGAAGCGATTCCACTCACTTTCACCATTGGAACCCAAATATCCAAATTCATCCTTCATTACATCATATGTCATTATGGCATCCCCCATTCCATTATCACAGATAATGGGAAACCATTCAAAAACTAGGAAGTCTGCACCCTGTGTGAAAAATTCCAAATCCAACATCATTTTTCCACTCCATACTATCCCTAAGGTAATGGTCAGGATGAAGCTTCAAACAAAACCATCTTGTGTATTATGAAGAAAACAGTTAATGAAGCAGGCCATGATTGGCACCTTCAACTCAATCCTGCCTTATGGGCCTATTGCACATGCATCCACACTGTTGGTACCCATTTTGGCCTAGAGGTTGAGCTTGCATGTTGGAGGGTTTCTTCACTTAAACCCTATGTATTCTTTCCCATCGGCATGACCTCGCAGGCGTTTTGCCGATCAGGTTGGTGGTAATGATGTGCTGTCGGCGTGACATACACCATCGGCATATCTTTTTTCTGGTTCCCCGACGGGATTGTTCTTACCGATGGTGCCATCGGTGTGATGTATACTATCGGCGAAGCATTTTCCTATTCGACCGACGATGGAGGTTTGGCCGATGAAGTGTCATCAGCATGTGTCTCGCCGAGGGATGTATGTCAGGGTGATCGCTGTTATCGGCATGATTTGTTAGTTTTGGGCCGATGGTGTTGGTCTTGCCGACCGGGGTAAGTCATGTATTCATCGGCAGGAGTGGGAGCTGTCGGGTGAGTGGTCAGATGTTGGGCCGACAGTGTAGTGTCTGGCTGATAAGAGTCATCGGCGTGTGTCTGGCCGACGAAGGGGCAGAGTGTGGCTTGTTGGTTTTCGGTATGCCGTGAGGTATCGGCCAGGGTTTTTTCAGTTGTTCCGACGATGGTGGTCTCACCGACGGAGGTGGGCTATCGGTAGGAGTTGGGCCGATGGCTTGATGGTGGATGGCTTGAGGATGTTCATCAGCATGACTGGCTGTGTTGGCGATGGAATTTTTTGCCAGGCCGACGGTGTTGGTCTGGCCGATGGCAGTGGTTTGGTAACCACTAACGGGGTGCGAGCTGGCCATCGGAGTAACTTGGCTTCGGTGAGACTAGTGGTGTCGGCGAGGGATCTTTTGGATGGGCCGATGGTTAATCTCTGGCCGATGAAGGGAATGTGGAGTTTGTGATCGGCTAGACTACTATTGTCGGTGGGAGATTTTTGAGGTAAGCCGATGGCTTAGGTCTGAGTGATGGGTTTTTGACGAAGGCATGTGTGTCGAGCACAGCAAAAGCGCTCGACACTTAGTTTGCATGCGGCTATGTTTATAAAGCGCTAGTGTGTTCTCCTCACCATGCATGTGGGACTATTCTTTTTCCACAATTTGAACATGCGATGTGTTTTGGCGGGAAACTTCTGTTCGACTATTGCGATGATTTTCAAGCGGCCGCGGGTGGTTGAGACCCTTAATGGCGACAGTGCAGGGATGTGGACAATGGTACACATGGTCAGGTCGCCCAAATTTTGAATGAAGACCCCAGATAGTGCGCATGGCTCGAGGCCCCCCTTTGTCTGCTGCATTAACACTTCTGAGCGCCATTCTTCCTGTGTGATCTGTATCTGGCAGATTTTTGAAAGCCTTGTAATTAATTGCTGTGGTACACTTTCTGGCTGTTATAAGCAGACTGTGTTACCATTTTTCAGGTTGTTGAAAGTTGAAGATTTTTGGCTCTGTAACACAATACAGTCTGTTTTGGTTGCTCTGTACAGCTACACTTGTGAGTTTATGTATCTCCTATTGTACGATTTGGCATGAATCCACTGATTTCACGGTTAATCTTATATGAATAATGCTATGTTTGCATGTGTTATGCTGATTTTGTCTCCAGTTTTGCATGTATATTTCTTACTGCAATAGGGATGCCATAAGTATATACAGCTTAACACTCTATATTGGGAGATATCTGTAAGGCAAATATCATGTGTATCCCCCTGAAATCCAGTTTTAGCTATTCATGCTGATCATTCACAGGTGTATGTCTACCGACTCCAAGCCCTGGATAGGCACCAATTTAGCTATGTGTTGAGGTTATACACCATGTCCAGCTTTGCATCCAAACTATAAATCAAAGTCAAACTCTAAGACAATCTTTAGGACATTAGAATTAGTTTTAGGATCCTCAGTCCTCTGTCTACAACTGCAAATAGGCCCAAAGCTAGCCCCTTTGCTCTTATCTTTCAGTTTTGGTCTACTTACAGGAGGACTTATCTACTTTCTGTCAGCATCCTAGCCTTTGTATGCATATCCCCATGGATGTTGAGTAGGGAATACCCCCCTAGGTCTTGCAGAGCCTGAAGAAGAAGAGGAGATAAAATATAGAGTCTATCTCCTACACTGTTGGCCCCTGGCCCAGAGATCCTGTTGATCACTGATGGCTACCTTGTAGGGAAATCTGGGAATAAGCATCCAGTCTGGGAAAAAACCAACAGAAATTGGCGACTCCACTAGGGACTGAGAAGTAAAAGTACTATCTAATCATCTCCAGTAATATATCTGTGACCCATCCGAGTCACCAACAGAAATTGGCGACTCTGCTTGGGAGATCAATGTCATATCCATGAAAGTTTGAGTCTACAAGATTGAAAAATCAGACCTGGAAACTGTTTGTTGCAGCAGAGAAAAGGGTTATATATGTGACTCTGCTGGTGGATGACCCAGAAAGAAGGAAATCAATTTGCAGCTTCAGCTTGTTTGAAGCTCATTCCTCTTCAAGGAGGTGGCGACTCTGCATCAAAGAACCTGATAAAAGAACAAAATCAGTCAGAGAAGAATTTGCAGCTCCTGCAACATATCCAGGTATTTCATATTGTTTGACAGACTCCCTATTTGGTGAGATAGCACTGGTTAAAAGGGAAACATTGGTGAAAACAGAGCTTGCATGCTTTTAATAGAACTTACTCTGTATTTCAAAGGGCATGCAATGTTGTTCAAAAGACTCATTTAAAGGACTTTAGGAAAGTTTGAAAAAACAGTCTAAATTTTGAGTGCCTAAAGTCATTGTTAGTAGAAAATCTGAGTAGAGAGGAGGGTTGCAAAAATATAAAGGATGTATTATCAGCCTATGCACCCTTGTGAAGTGTCAAGTGCAAAAATGTATAGTAGTCAGTCCCAACAATGTAATAAAAGAAGTTTCAACGTAGACAGATATAAGCCCATAAATTTCAGTGGCATTTGTGGCTATCCAAATGCTCTTCCACCTAAAATCAGATTTTTTTTGCCTAAATTTAATGGTATAAAGGATGAATCAGCTGAGAGACACTTGCAGCAGTTTATGAATGTGATAGATGACTTTGAGATTGACCAGGAGGATGTGGTTATGAGATTATTTGTTCAATCTCTAGATGAAGATGCAAGGGACTGGTTTTCCTACCTTCCAGCTCACTCTGTCAGCTCTTGGCATGGTTTTAAATCTGCATTTCTAGTACAGTATGGTGAAAAAATCTCTGAATATGCAGTTATTAGTAATTTTATGTACATCCATATTGAAGAAGGTGAGTTGATCCCAGCCTTTAACCTCAGATTTATGAGGGCATTGAATAGAATTCTATAATGCATGAGAACTAATGATGCACTGTGCTTAGTTGTCTATTTGGGAGCTTTTGATAAGAAAATGAGTTACAGATTAAGAGACAAGGAGCCCACCACATTGCATCAGGCACATCAGTTTGCAATAGACATTGAAAACAATTGGAGGTATGGAATACAAAAGGGTTATTTTTCTGAAAATTTTTGTTGTCCTGCAGCCCCCAGTGTTAATGAAAGATTTAATTCAGGAGTTGACAATGAATGTCAAAGTATTCACACCCCTGTTGTCCCAGTTTTTGCATCATTCCAAGTTGATGATGTTTCTGTTATAAAGGAGGATGTCTTGTTTTGCCCAGTAAATGAAGTTGAAAACAATGGTTTTTCAAGTAATATTTACATACCAGCCCTTATCAAAGAGCCATCATGTTTAAATGATCCAGTTGTGCAAGGTTGTGATCATGTGGATCAACAGTCAGTATCAGTTTCATCAGGAAGTATTAGAGGGATGGAGAATGATGCAGATAGCTCAACTTCAGAATGCATTGAAGTAGCAGAAATCTTATATGAGGGGCAATCAGATGATAAAAATGATATCCATGATCAATTCATGGATCAGGTTTGTTCTTCTTATGACTCTGGATCTGATAATAATGAAGAAGAATTGGAGTGTCATGAAGAAGAAGCAGAGGCCTTTGCGGTGAGTGTTAATCCCCTTTATGATGAGTCTACAGGTGCCTTTGATGCTGTGAATCTTGACTTTCAGTGGTGCAGGATTAATCCTCTTTTTGAGGATGATGATGAATATAAAGAGACTGTCGACCTTGGTGTTACATCAGTTTGTGAGGAGGGGACATATCAATCAGATATCTTTAGTTCTTGTGAAAATACTATGGATTTGTAAACTGTGAATGATGGATGTTCATCATCACCTGGTTTAGATATGTGCAACATTGGGTGTGTGGATCAGGATTTGTTTTCAATATCAGTAAATATTGGGGGTCTCATTTTTTCTGAGTATTTTGAGTTTTTGGATCAGCTGGATGAGTGCCTGATGGTGTGCAGTAATCAGATAAATGATGAAGACTGCCAAGAGCAGTATGATGTACCATTTGAAGAGTATAACATGCATATGTTGCTTAATGCTGAAGGATTTTTTAGCATGTATGGTTGCATGTTTGATTTTGAAATGCAGAGTGACAGAGGCAGTACTACAAGTGGCAAGCTATCAAAGGTGGTGGAATATCTAATTGAGCAGATGACATTATGGGCAGATTATGCCAATTTTTTTAGTTGGGATTGGGATCTTTCAGTTTGGAATCAGGCATTTGGCAGGAAAAAATTTTGGTTCTTCCTTTTTGGCTACCCGGGGCCACCCAAGTGATGACTAAAATATAGTTTTTATGCAGGTTGGTGCAATGACTAACTCTGTTGCCCAATAGATATGGCCCAATCTGCGAAACCAGAGATTCTGGGGTCCTCGCTGCAGTTTTGCACCTGCACGTCCCCAGACAGAGCCAGTGTTGGTACCCATTTTGGCCTAGAGGTTGAGCTTGCATGTTGGAGGGTTTCTTCACTTAAACCCTATGTATTCTTTCCCATCGGCGTGACCTCGCAGGCGTTTTGCCGATCAGGTTGGTGGTAATGATGTGCTGTCGGCATGACATACACCATCGGCATATCTTTTTTCTGGTTCCCCGACGGGATTGTTCTTACCGATGGTGCCATCGGTGTGATGTATACTATCGGCGAAGCATTTTCCTATTCGACCGACGATGGAGGTTTGGCCGATGAAGTGTCATCGGCATGTGTCTCGCCGAAGGATGTATGTCGGGGTGATCGCTGTTATCGGCATGATTTGTTTGTTTTGGGCCGATGGTGTTGGTCTTGCCGACCGGGGTAAGTCATGTATTCATCGGCAGGAGTGGGAGCTGTCGGGTGAGCGGTCAGATGTTGGGCCGACAGTGTAGTGTCTGGCCGATAAGAGTCATCGGCGTGTGTCTGGCCGACGAAGGGGCAGAGTGTGGCTTGTTGGTTTTCGGTATGATGTGAGGTATCGGCCAGGGTTTTTTCAGTTGTTCCGACGATGGTGGTCTCACCGACGGAGGTGGGCTATCGGTAGGAGTTGGGCCGATGGCTTGATGGTGGATGGATCGAGGATGTTCATCGGCATGACTGGCTGTGTCGGCGATGGAACTTTTTGCCAGGCCGACAGTGTTGGTCTGGCCGATGGCAGTGGTTTGGTAACCGCTAACGGGGTGCGAGCTGGCCATCGGAGTAACTTGGCTTCGGTGAGACTAGTGGTGTCGGCGAGGGATCTTTTGGATGGGCCGATGGTTAATCTCTGGCCGATGAAGGGAATGTGGAGTTTGTGATCGGCCAGACTACTATTATCGGTGGGAGATTTTTGAGGTAAGCCGATGGCTTAGGTCTGAGCGATGGGTTTTTGACGAAGGCATGTGTGTCGAGCGCAGCAAAAGCGCTCGACACTTAGTTTGCATGCGGCTATGTTTATAAAGTGCTAGTGTGTTCTCCTCACCATGCATGTGGGACTATTCTTTTTCCACAATTTGAACATGCGATGTGTTTTGGCGGGAAACTTCTGTTCGACTGTTGCGACGATTTTCAAGCGGCCGCGGGTGGTTGAGACCCTTAATGGCGACAGTGCAGGGATGTGGACAATGGTACACATGGTCAGGTCGCCCAAATTTTGAATGAAGACCCCAGATAGTGGTGCATGGCTCGAGGCCCCCCTTTGTCTATTGCATTAACACTTCTGAGCGCCATTCTTCCTGTGTGATCTGTATCTGGCGGATTTTTGAAAGCCTTGTAATTAATTGCTATGGTACACTTTCTGGCTGTTATAAGCAGACTATGTTACCATTTTTCAGGTTGTTGAAAGTTGAAGATTTTTGGCTCTGTAACACAATACAGTCTGTTTTGGTTGCTCTGTACAGCTACACTTGTGAGTTTATGTATCTCCTGTTGTACGATTTGGCATGAATCCACTGATTTCACAGTTAATCTTATATGAATAATGCTATGTTTGCATGTGTTATGCTGATTCTGTCTCTAGTTTTGCATGTATCTTTCTTACTGCAATAGGGATGCCATAAGTATAGACAGCTTAACACTCTGTATTGGGAGATATCTGTAAGGCAGATATCATGTGTATCCCCCTGAAATCCAGTTTTAGCTATTCATGCTGATCATTCACAGGTGTATGTCTACCGACTCCAAGCCCTGGATAGGCACCAATTTAGCTCTGTGTTGAGGTTATACACCATGTCCAGCTTTGCATCCAAACTATAAATCAAAATCAAACTCTAAGACAATCTTTAGGACATTAGAATTAGTTTTAGGATCCTCAGTCCTCTGTCTACAACTGCAAATAGGCCCAAAGCTAGCCCCTTTGCTCTTATCTTTCAGTTTTGGTCTACTTACAGGAGGACTTATCTGCTTTCTGTCAGCATCCTAGCCTTTGTATGCATATCCCCATGGATGTTGAGTAGGGAATACCCCCCTAGGTCTTGCAGAGCCTGAAGAAGAAGAGGAGATAAAATATAGAGTCTATCTCCTACACTGTTGGCCCCTGGCCCAGAGATCTTGTTGATCACTGATGGCTACCTTGTAGGGAAATCTGGGAATAAGCATCCAGTCTGGGAAAAAACCAACACACACACCCATAGGAGCCACTCCATACTCCCTAGTATTTAGATCTAAAGCCATCCTACCTATTGAGGCTGAGCTCCCATCCCTAAGAGTATCCCTACAGAACATAATCACTGATGAGGAATACTGAGTTGCAAGGCTGCATGAGCTAGAACTATTGGATGAGAAACACCTAGATGCACTTAACCTTCTGTAGGCCTACCAAAACTGCCTGAGAAGAAGCTACAATAAGAAAATCAAGAACCACAAGTTTGAAGTGGGCGACATTGTCCTCATGGAAAACTAGAAGAATCTGCAAGAACACTCTAAGAAAGGAAAATTTGAACTCAACTGGTTAGGGCCCTATGTCATCATTGCCAGCTATGGATCAGGAGCATATCAACTTGCAATACATGAGGGGTAGCCTCTAGATGAGCCTATGAATATTCTACATCTGAAAAATTTCTATGCATAACCCATCGAGTATCCCAAGCAAAAATACAAAAAAATCAAAAAAATAGAAAAATCAAGAAAAACCCGAGTGTAATAAAGATGTCCAATGGTGAAAATCACTTTGGTGGTGCCTTGGATTGGTACCATTGTGAAAACTTATTTCAGGCGCCATGTGTAGCGGCCGGTTCTACCATCTGATAAGTCCTCTTTCCATCACAACACTCCATACCAAAAACACCTTCCATGGCTTGGAATTCGGAAACATCAATCAACCACCCCGCATCATCCCACCTAAGGCTAATCCATGGTACAAAGATCTTTGCAAGCTCCCTTCTGTACATCTAAAATCAAAACATCCAAAAACATTAGAAAATAAAAAAATCCAAAAATATTAGAAAATTGAAAAACCCAAAAACATTAGAAAATCACAAAATCCAAAAAAATTAGAAAATCAAAAAATCCAAAAACATAAAAAAATCAAAAACCCCAAAACATTAGAAAATAAAAAATATTCTAAATCCACTTCCATGACATAATCATGATTTCCAACATCCTCACAAACACCCAAAATCATCATCACTTCATCCTCAACATCCATCCTAAACCATTCCCACATCATCAAGTCTAGCCAGAACTACATATTCGTCTCACCCACATCTTGAGAGCACCTTGATCTCGTGGACACAGGGTATGTAGGTAGTCTGGAATACGAAGGAAGTATCCAGTACTCAGGTACATAAGAAGCACCCATCCAACCCATTTGGATGCTCTCTATTTACTGAGCTTGTTAGATCCAACAAATGATACACACGCTAAGCATAAGCCTGAAACATCGTGCCTCATGCAAAAATCATCAATCAACATACCAACTATAATCCAACACATGGCCTGATTGTCCTTTTGCCCACCTTTCAAAAAATTATCCAACAAAATCCAACCGATTCGCATCCTAGGATATATTGTTCCTACAATGGACAAGAATCTGTCATCCTATCAACACTTATCTTGGCAAGAGCACACAATGGCTATTTCTATCTTTTTGTTGGTCTTTTTTATTATTGATTTTTATCTTCTTGTCTCACTCTAGGTTATTTCCACAGCTACCTTGATCTCATTATATCATGGTAAGTGGCAGACAACACCTGGAGTAGACATGGTCATTGTTTCTGTATGCTATGCTTGTAGGTTGGTTTCATTACTCTAAGACTAGCATTCATATCTTGAAGCCTGGGTCGGTTCTAGCATGATCTGTCTCATTTGCATATATAGGCATTAATACCTTATATGTACTATGAACACTCATGGCTGAGTCCCCTTCCTTGGCTAGGCAAGGTTATACTACCTTGGGTATGCATGAAATCAACCTATTGTTTGTGGGTCTAGTCCATGCAATTGTGGGATATATGTCATCACCTAGGTCATCTCATACATTTGTGAAATGTATCCTACATTTCTACAATAAATAAAGAAATGATCCCAATTAATCTTATGCAACTACTATTACTAGCTCAAATCATCTTTCTATCATTCATCCAACCATACTATCTGGGCCTAGATTTTTATTCCCCCCATCTATTCCCCCCCTATCTTCTAACTAACCCCCCCTCTCACTCATTCCAACCAACCTAACACATCCCGAACTGAAACAAACCCCCCCTCAATGACGTGGTGTATCACGACCTAACAACTCCCTTTTCCCCCATCCCACTCCCTTCCCCAATCTAACCATAACCAATCCTACCCTTACCTAGTCCATAAACCTTTCCCTTTCCCCACCTATCCCATACCACCAAGCCCCATCATCCAGGGTTGTTCAAAAACATCACGTGTATCATGACTTGATCACTACATACATCATTTATATTTGGCCATTAGTTGCATTATCATAATCATCTAAACCATTGCATTTTTCATTTTTCCATTTGCATACATAATATATGTTTATTAAGATAAGCATATATTTCCATTCCACTACATTTTGCATCCATAATAAATGTTTATTAATCTGAACATTTATTTGCATTCCACATTCACATCATAATCCATAATCAAAACATGCATACATCACATAGATAAAACATAATATCATCATATAACATCCATGATCTATCATTATCATAAATCCTGCTATTATTACATGCATGAGGAAATCTAACTAATAATACATATGTCTTGATTTAGTACCTAATATGATATGATTGATCACACAAACTGTATAGCTATAATTCACATTCTACATCCATCTAATCTGACTGAACATCCATCATGACATCACCATAGGCAAATCATAACATTATATCCATCACATACATCATTAGTACATCCATAACATCTCATAAAATCAGTACATCATCATAATATGCATAATCCATAAACATAAACATCCATAAATATAAGCATCACTAGGAAACATAAATGCATACATCCATAACACATCATAAATGCATAATCATCATCATCATAGATCATCAAGTCTCATAATAATAAAATGTACATCACTCAAAATAATACAAGTCATGATACAAAAGGCCTCAAAAGGCTCAAAAATATATACAACACTATAACATCAGCCCTGGACTGATGAACCTCTACCTGACTCAGTCGGGGATCCTGGCCTTGGCTGTGTATGTGGCTGTGGCTGTATTTGCTACTGCTGTAGTGCCTGTGGTGGAGGGCCCATTGGCTGCTGCACTGACTGAATGGATCAAGACCTACGGGACCCAGATCTCCGTGACCCGCTCTGCTAGCTGTAGCTAGGGATCCTCTGGCCCTCTGGAACAACTGAACAATAGGCTGTGTGATAGTACTCATCCTGGGCTCTCTACTCTCCCACCTGTCCCTGCAACTCCCTAATTTGTCCCTGCAACCCCCCAATCTGTGCCTGCAATTGAGCAATCTATGTCTACATCAGTGTCAATACAGGGCCCATGCCTGTCCATGCCACAACCCCCTGTAGGTTGGCCACTAGCCCCTCTGCCTGCTGAGCTCTCCCCTCTGCCTGCTGGGCCCTCATCTCTGCCTACTGGACCCTCGCCTCCACCTGCCGCTAAGCCCTCTCTCCTGTCAGGGTAACTATCTCACCTTGTGCCTATGCTAACTGCACCTGCAGCACACTCATCTGCCCATTTGACCCATCGAGTAATGCAACCATCCCCCGCAACTGCACTAACTCAGCATCTCGGCTCTATAAGGTCTCTTGTAGGCTGGCAACCTGTCCCCGCAGAGTCTCTATCTCCTCCTCATCCTCACTCCGAGGCCACCAATGGGATGAATGCTCTCTCGGCCTTGAACCTCCACCTGCCCCCGAACCACCTGCCTCTGCCCACCCTGATCCTGTAAAACCCATTGCAGTATCAGGAATGTGCTGTTGCACATTCCTATGTCTCACCTCTGGCCTGAGTACCTGCTGTGCTGCAATAGCTACCTGTCTCTGCTGCAGTGGTACTTGTGGCGGGGGCATAAGCTCCCTATCTGTCCTCTGCCTCTGCTGCCCTGAGCCCTGCTATCAGGGTGCCCTATGCCTCAACCCCTCTCCCACCTGAGCTTGCTACTGGGGCAACTACTAAGCCCCACCCGCCTGTCCCTGTCCTTGTACATGTACTGGTGGTACCTCTACCTGTCCCCCTCCTCCAACCCATGCCTGCCCAGCTGCTGCTATTGCCAAAACATCAATCGGATCATCATCATCCCTGACCTCTACCTCCTCCACCATAATATAATCCTCAATAACCTCATCCCCCTCTGATCTAGCCTCCTCATCCCCCTCCGCTCTAGCCTCATCTGCCATGACTATCTCCTCCGTCAGATTCGTAAACCACGTGGGCCACCACATCTGCCACAAAGTCTCATATGCAAGTGTGGTACCTGCATCTCTGATCTGACTCCTCTAATCCCACATCACTGGCTCTAAGGCTGCAAAGTCTGCTATGGCAAATTGTGGTTGTATGGCTGGGGGCTACAAATGTGCATCTCGAGGAGTCTATGCAATTATCGCCATCAGTTGCGGAACATCCTGCTGTAATCCAAACTATTGCATGACCCGCAACAATAGATACATGTCAATAGTATGGTCACCTCGACCCATCAAGTACCATAGCTAAAATGTGTAGGGCATGTGAATGCCATCATCTAGCCATGGCTCCACCCTGATATAAGGTCGCTAGGTAACCCAAATCAAATCATCCAGCACTCGCCGCCAGTATCATACCTGCCCTGTGTAAGTGTACTCTGCATCACGATACAAAAATACATAGGCCTCAAATCGACGGTGATAATATCCACCTCTCATCTTGGTAATTGTAATATGCTCCCAAGCCCATACATGTAGCAAAGTAACTCTGGCTAACAATGCTGAAGCACAATGGTAAACAACTGTATGCATCTCATGGTATAGCTATGCCAGCATACAGGGCCCCTAGGCATACACCGTCCCATGTCGAACTATCCCCTCAATAACCTCTCCCCATCCGACTGGAAAGCCTCTGCCCTCCTGATCTAGCATCACTACACCACCAAGCAATGCACACAGGAATAACGAGAAATGATCTGCACTCGCCACCAGCATCCCCTCATAACTCATCTCTCGACTCTCTGATACAAACACTATCTGACCACGGGTAAATACTCTAAGTAGGGCCCTCTGTCCCCTCCTCATATTATATATCACTTGATGTCCGTGAATGGGTATCTTGAGGATGCGATAAACATCCTCAAGTGTAATCATGATCTCACCCATAGGAAGTAGAAATGAAGATGTCTCGGGGCGATAACACTCTAGGAGAGCCGTCATCAGAGCTCTATGAGCTCGTAGCACTGGCATTTGTGTAGGTGTCAAAATCCCTAGCCGCACCAGTCGACCTCATGTAGCATCATCAAAAGCATCAAATAGCTCCATCACTGAGGGCACACGTTGCTCCCGAGAGCACACAATAAAAGACCTCATCTCCTGCATCCACAAATGCTGATCAGAAACCTACCTATTCTTCCAAAACTAAACCTTTCATATCACATTTTTGCGGTTGGAATCCAAATCAATTTTGGCACCACAATACATCCCTTTTGCGCCAACTTTATAGATTGCGCTACCCAATTCCCATATGGCACTAGAACAGAGTATAGCGCCACTGCGCAGAGTTTTTGCGCCATTTCATAACATTACACCACTTCACATTTTGGTGCCAATCCAAGGGATGGTGCCGCTTTTCTAGATCGCGCCAATCCATAGGAAGGCGCTACTTTCCAATATGGCGCTAATCTACAAGATAGCGCCACTCCAGACCATTGCACCGATCTAGAGGATCGTGCTACCCCAGCCTTGTTTGGTGCTAATTTGCCAAACCCTAGCCCCTGTGCAGTATTGTGCTAAAATAGAGGATGGCACCAAAACATGAATGTTTTGGTGCCAATTCACCCCTTTTCTATCCTAATCGGATAGAACCAATCCAGAGGATGGTGCTAATCCACTCCCCTTTTCGTGCTAGGCGACCACTTGATAGCGCCAAAACCCAAAATCCCATTTCCCAACATAAAAAAAATGCGACAAAAAAATTGACAAAGCTAGGGTTATGGCCTAATTGCGGTCTAGCCTCTGGTGACCTCCCGTATGGTTGGAAGCACTCAGAAATGTGGGTGTATCACGGGAACACGGGATTGCGGTTCGCCATCTCCTCTTCTCTCCTTCTTCTAAGTGGCGATGTGTGCAAATGTGGCACTCTTAGGGCCCACTCTTCTAATTATAGTAAGCCATGTCATCCCTCCACACAATTTTTCTTCCCCAGGGTGCAGATCACAATCGTTTTCACCCATTTTTCTTCCTACCAACCCGATTTCCTCTCCCCTATTTGACTTTCACTCCCGTCGCATCCTTTTGAGAGCTCGCCCGATTTTTTTTAAATTTTTTTTACTTACCTCTCGAGGGGGCATCCTTCACTCATTTAATTCCTTCTCGGCAACTGGGCCATATTTTTCTTTGACCTGACGCCACTTCCTTGCTAAGTCCTGACACCACATCAAAGAGGGGCAAATTTAGACATCTAAAAATGTCTTCATCATCAAATCGACTCTTGACATCCCTAAACATACCAATTTCCCTTCTAATCAATTAATTAAATTTTTATCTAATTGATTATCCCTTCATCACCTAAATTTTCATCATTTTACCCCTTACAATTGGATTAATTTAATTAATTCAATAGTCCAACCTTACCCAATTAATTAAATAAATATGCAATATTTATTTGGTTAATTCCCCCTTTTCACTAAATCTAATTAATTAGGTAAATTATGTTATCTAATTAATTTAGCCTATTAATCAACCTATTCCTACCCTAGTTAATTAAATATCTATTATTTAATTACCTAGCCTAACCTACATACCCTAGCCCTAGGATTATTTAAATAAAACCTTATTTAATTAATCTTAACCTCCCATTAACCCATTCCTAATTTTTTCCAGCCATATTAATTAGGCTAATCACCCTAATTAAGATGGTCATAACTCATTAATATCCACTCTTCCCCAAATGAATTTTTAATTCATTTTACCCTTCCCTATGTGAATTTTTAATTCACAAATAATCCATCTCATCCAACCTCATTTAATTCACCCCTTTCCCAAGATGAATTTAAAATTCATCTTTATTCCTAGTCCTCCATTCTCCAAGATGAAATCCAGGCCCTCCACATCATCTTCATCCTCCACCATTGATCTCTTAAACCAATCTCAACCATTGGATCAAAATCCCTCCAAAATGCCTATAAATACAACATCCTCCAAGCCATTTTATCATCTAATTTCTAAGTAGTGTTACCATGCTAAAATATCTCTTGAGCTAGTTAGTTTGTGAGTTGCACTTGTGAGAGCATTTCACATAGAATCCATCATCTTGGGTATAGCTAGGAGCTTTTGGGTGCAAGCTTCTCCACCCTATCTTGGATTTGTGACTCATTGTGAAGGTATAATACTTGTTTATGCACTTGTTTTATGTTTTTAGCTTTCATTTTGAGATCACTAATCACATCTACATTTTGCCCCTCTTTGAGATGGTGTTGCGAAGTAACACATTTCAAAGAAGTTTAAAACATACTGCTATGTTGGAGGAAATATTGGTTCAGAAGAAACTGGTTGGAAGAAAAATGATTGGATTGGAGATGATGATGCCCCAGTCGGGTAGAAGAAGTACCTAGTAGATTAATTAATAGGTTGAATGATGCCCCCTCGAGAGGACAGACGAATTGGAAGAATATGGGTGTACTCTCGAAATGAATGGATATGAAGAAAATAAGGAGATAGAAGATGGAGAACAACATAGAGAAAAATGGAGAAGATAAAAGGATAGATGATGGAATGATGTACTTATGAGTAGTTATGATGAAATAATTGATTAAACTAAACAAAGATAATCAAGTGATGATGAAAATGATGAAACAATTGATTAACAAAGAGAATTATGAAGGACACATGATTAATACACGATTGATAATCAAATGACGAGAATATAATAAATAATTGAATGGGAGAAGTTACACTAATATGTATAATAGAGCAATCCTTTATTTTGATATAGCATAAGGATATTATGCACCAAGGTATAAGAACCAGGGTGACCATGTATCCAATGTATAAGACAGCTGACTCTGCAAACAAACGGTTTGAGTTTATTACTACTAGGTATTGTTGGGATAAGGTGCCATTAATCTTGTAAATCCCAATATTGTATTTATTCCATTTATTATTTGTAATTTGTAATTACCCATAAGGGATGTACAAGTTTCACCGGTAGTGGCAAAAATTATTTACTGTCCACGGTAATTACAGAGTTAATGCACGGTAAGTCCCAGAGTTACCGGCGGTAGTTACGAGATGTCATTTACTATGGTAAATGGTAATTGGTCAAAGTGGGGTGCACATGTGGAGGAATAATCTATTTTTAGTGTTATGACGCATGTCATAGATACTGTAAGAGGGTGTAAGAGATTCTATGACAACTGTAAGTTGTCATAAGAATCTATGACACTAATAATAGCATATGACACGTCATAAGATGTTGTAAGTGGCTATTTTTGGCCCCAAGGCGTTCAAGCTTGTATGGGCATATTTTCCCAAGTGTAGGATGCATGTATGACAGTATTTATGACCCCGTAAGAGCCTATTCTTGGCTATGGATGCCCAAGGTTGTATTGTTGACTCTTGACAAGTGTTATGGGCTTGTAAGAAGTCATTTAATGTCTTGATGTTGTGTAAATTCTATATAAACCGTAGCATAGTAGATGAGATAGATATAACAGTTTACAGGTACCCAGGTTCTGTCAAAGTGAAGGTTGAAGGACAGAGGAAGTGAATGTATTTGTAATCTCCTTTTGTGAAGATAATACAACTTGGCATCTTTTCTTGGTGGAGTTTTTTACCCGAAAGGGTTTTCTCCATGTTAAACACTTGTGTTATATGCTTCTGGTATATTTATGTATTGTGGGTTTATGTTTTGTTACAATCTCCATTATTAATGCACACTTAAAAGATTTCTGAAATTTATTCGAATCAAATTTCCATTGAAGTAGTGTTTCTTTCATTTCTAACATTTGGTATCAAAGCCTGGCCAGCTTTGACTCTTAGGTGGTAGTGTGGCAGCTGTAGTTGTAGTGGGAGATTTGGTTGTGTTTCTTTTGCAGATCTTGTGTTGTTATTATGGCTGCATCCATTGTTGCATCAACCTCTTGATTGGACATTGAGAAGTTCAACGGAATGGGGTATGAGTTGTGGAAGCTGAAAATGGAAGATTTGTTGGAAGAAAGAAACCAATGGTTGGCTGTCCAAAAAGAGAAGAAACCTGACGATGACTCTCAAGATGAGTGGGATAGACTAGATAAGGAGGCACGGGGAACCATCTGGTTGTGTCTTTCAGACTCTGTCCTGTTGAATGTCGCAAAGGAAGAGACTGCATACAAGTTGTGGAAATGGTTGGGTGAGATCTATCAAGCCAAGAGTATGGTAAATAAACTTTATTTAAAAACAAAATTATTTTCCATGAAAATGCGAGAAGGTGAATCAGTTGCAGAGCATTTAAATTCTTTTAATTTGTTAGTGAGTCATCTTGATTCAGTAGATGTTGAGGTTAGTGAGGAAGATAAATGTATCTTACTTCTTTGTTCTTTACCTGAGTCTTGGGAGAATGTTATCCTTGCTATCACTGCTAACCTTATGGATCCAAAGTTGGATGCTCTTGTTTCAGTGCTACTGTCACAGGAATTGAGGAAGAAGAGTTCAAATAGTTTAGGGGATGCTCTCACTGTCAGGGAAGGTCTAAGGAAAGAGGACCCAAAGGAGATCAGAAAGGGGCTAAGGACAAGTCCAAGGGCTGGTCTAAGACTCGTGGTAAAAAGAACAGAGTTAAGTGTTGCAACTGCGGTAAAAGGGGACATGTGAAGAAGGAGTGCAAAAACCCCAAGAAACAGTGGGAGAGTGCTTCGGATAAGTCCTCGAATGCAGGTGAAGAAGTTTACTTTCTGCATGTAATCTTGTTTCTGATGAAAATTGGTTGGTTGACTCAGGATGCTCGTTTCATGTGACCTCGCATAAGGAATGGTTCTCCACATATGAAGAATATGATGGGGGTAATATCTACCTTGGTGACAACTCTACATATCCGATTGTCAGGAAAGGAAAGGTATTGTTGTGTTTTAGTGATGGGAGGATTAAAACCCTCCCTGGTGTTTTGCATGTTCCTGGATTAGCTAGAAATCTGATTTTAGTTTCGAAGTTGAATGATTTGTGAATGCATGTGACATTTGACAAGCATGGCTGTAGATTAGTGAGAGGGAACTTGGTGGTAGCGAAGGGGAAGAGATTCAGAAGCCTGTTCAAGCTTGAAGCCACTACAGTTTATAATGCCTCTTATGTATCTGAGGCTAATACTGAAAATGCATGTATGTTGTGGCACCGTAGATTGGGCCACACAAGCAATAATGTACTGAAAACTATTAAGAATAAAAATTTGTTGGATGGTTTCTCCTATTCTGATGAGCACTTTGATTTCTGTGAGCATTGTGTGTTTGGTAAACAAAACAGAAAATCATTTCCTTCAGGAAGCAATAGAGTAAAAGAGAAATTAGAAATTATTCATATGGATGTGTTTAGACCAGTGGATATTGAATCTATCAGAAAATCTCGTTATTTTGTAACCTTCATTGATGATGTATCCAGATTTACATGGATTTATTTTATGAAGCATAAATATGAAGTTTTCACTAAGTTGAAGGAATTCAAAGTCTTAGTAGAGAACCAATCAAATATAAAGATAAAAATATTAAGATCTGACAATGGAGGGGAATATTTCTCTAAGGAATTTGATGAGTTTTGCAAACATGCAGGTATAATCAGACAAAAGACAACTTCGTACACACCAAAATAGAATGGTGTTGCAGAAAGGATGAATTGAACAATTATGGAAAGAGCTAGAAGTATGCTTAGTGATGCATAGTTGGATAAATGCTTTTGGGCAAAGGCTGTGTGTACTTCTTGCTACTTGATAAACAGATCTCCTTGTAAGGCTCTTGATTTGACACCTTATGAAGTGTGGACAGGTAAGAAACCTTCTGTTTCACATTTAATGGTTTTTGGCTGTGAGGCTTTTGTTCATGTGCCTAAGGAAAAGCGATCTAAGTTGGATCCAAAGGCTGAAAAATGTACATTCATTGGATATGGTGATAATGTAAAAGGTTATAAGCTTTGGAATCCACTAACTCGCCAAATTATCTTTTCTAGAGATGTTATTTTCAGGGAACTTAGAGCTATTTTTAAACCTGAGCAGCCAAAAGAAAAAGATGAAAAGATAAAGAAGGTGCACTTTGATTTAGAGCAGCAAGATGCACCTCAGGAAGAACAAAATGATGGATTGGGGGGTGAAGAAGAAGAAAATTTGAGTAGTTCTGATGAAGATGAGTCTGTTGTTACAGAAGTTGTTGTAGATGATCATGCAGAAGAATGAGTAGAGTCTCTTACTCCACCCTTGAGGAGATCCACAAGACAATGAAACCTAGTTGATAGGTATAGCCCACCAGATTTTCGTTGTGTATATGCTTTATTGAGTACTAACAATGAGCCTAGATCCTACAGGGAAGCTATTTCTGCAGATGATAGTGAGTCTTGGCAGCTAGCCATGCAGGAGGAGATGATGGCTTAGGCTCTAATAACACCTGGGATCTTGTTCATTTGCCCAAAGGAAGAAAGGCCATAGGATGTAAGTGGGTCTTCAAGAATAAGTTTGGAGCAGACGGGTCATTGGAGAAGTACAAGGCTAGACTGGTAGCCAGGGGCTACTCCCAGAGAGAGGGAGTTGATTTTGGTGAGATATTCTCTCCTGTTGCTAAATTGACTTCTATTAAATTTCTCTTATCCATTGCTGCAACTTATGATTGGGAGATTGAGAAAATGGATGTTAAGACAACATTCTTGCATGGAGATCTTGAAGAAGAAATTTATATGCAACAGCCTACAGGTTTTGAGGTAAAAGGAAAAGAATATTGGGTTTGCAGGTTAAAGAGGTCTCTCTATGGTTTGAAACAGTCCTCCAGAATGTGGTATCAAAAGTTTGATTCATTTGTTTTGAAATTGGGTTTTGTTAGAAGCGAGGAGGATCATTGTGTTTACGTTCATTGTGTTGATGATTCTATACTAGTTATTGCTTTGTATGTTGATGACATGTTATTTTTCAACAATACTAAGGGTATGGTCAGTGAGCTTAAAGCCCAACTTTCAGGTGCATTTGAGATGAAGGATCTTGGTGCTGCAAGGTATATTATGGGAATGGAGATCAGGAGGGACAGAGTTAATAGAAAGCTTTGGTTGTCACAAAGTAAGTATGTGAATACTATTTCGCAAAGGTTTAGTTTGCAGGACTGTAACCCAGTTAGAGTTCTTTTACCCATTAGTACTAAGATTTCATTAGATATGTGTCCAAAGACTGAGAATGATCTTGAGGATATGTCTGATGTGCCATATGCTAGTGTTGTAGGGAGTTTGATGTATGCAATGGTTTGTACTAGACCAGATATTGCCCAAGCAGTGGGAGTTTTCAGCAGATTTATGTCTAACCCTGGTAGACAGCATTGGAACTATGCGAAGAGGGTGTTTAAATATCTTGCAGGTACTCCTGATCATTGGTTGGTTTATTCTGGTTTGATAGTGCTGATAAATCTTTGGACATACAGGGTTTTGTTGATGTAGATTGGGCAGGTGACTTGGATAGTCGAAGGTCCACTAGTGGCTATGTGTTTACTTTGTTTGGTGGTGCAGTGAGTTGAATGAGTAAGAGGCAGCCCATAGTTGCTTTGTCCACCACAGAAGCAAAGTATATGGCTTCTATGCATGTCTCTAAGGAGGTAGTTTGGTTGAGGAGACTGTGTACAGGTATTATTTTTGATTGCAGGATCATTTAGATTGGTTGTGATAGCCAGAGTGCTATCTGTTTGGCTAAGAATCCCATGTATCATGCTCAGACTAAGCATGTTGATGTTCAATATCACTTTGTTCGAGAGTTGGTTGCAAATAGAGAGATTGAGCTGAAGAAGATAGACAGTCAGGAGAATGTTGTAGATTCATTGACCATGCCTGTGAGCACAGAGAAGCTCGTGTGGTGCAGAGAGGCCATGGGCCTTATTTCTAATGCCTAATTATTTTTCATTTGATTTCATATGGGTTGATTTACAATGTATAATGTCAAGTGGGAGAATGTTGGGATAAGGTGCCATTAACCTTGTAAATCCCAATATTGTATTTATTCCATTTATTATTTGTAATTTGTAATTACCCATAAGGGATGTACAAGTTTCACCGGCAGTGGTAAAAATTATTTACCGTCCATGGTAATTACAGAGTTACTGCACGGTAAGTCCCGGAGTTACCGACGGTAGTTACGGGATGTCATTTACTATGGTAAATGGTAATTGGTCAAAGTGGGGTGCACATGTGGAGGAATAATCTATTTTTAGTGTTATGACACATGTCATAGATGCTGTAAGAGGGTGTAAGAGATTCTATGACAACTGTAAGTTGTCATAAGAATCTATGACACTAATAATAGCATATGATGTGTCATAAGATGCTGTAAGTGGCTATTTTTGGCCCCAAGGCATTCAAGCTTGCATGGGCACATTTTCCCAAGTGTAGGATGCATGTATGACAACATTTATGACCCCGTAAGAGCCTATTCTTGGCTATGGATGCCCAAGGTTGTATTGTTGACTCTTGACAAGTGTTATGGGCTTGTAAGAAGTCATTTAATGTCTTAAGATTGTGTAAATTCTATATAAACCATAGCATAGTAGATGAGATGGATATAACAGTTTACAGGTACCCAGGTTCTGCCGGAGTGAAGGTTGAAGGACAGAGGAAGTGAATGTATTTATAATCTCCTTTTGTGAAGATAATACAACTTGGCCTCTTTTCTTGGTGGAGTTTTTTACCCGAAAGGGTTTTCTCCATGTTAAACAATTGTGTTATGTGCTTCATTCTGCTTCTGGTATATTTATGTATTGTGGGTTTATGTTTTGTTACAATCTCCATTATTAATGCACACTTAAAAGATTGCTGAAATTTATTCGAATCAGATTTCCATTGAAGTAGTGTTGCTTTCATTTCTAATAGGTATAATAGAACCTTGTCGGATAAGTGAATGGAAAATAGTCTTAGTGTAGAATAGTCTTAATACAAAGAAGGTCTTTGTAGAGCATTAGATGTAAAAGATATTGATATGCAAGATGCTAATCCCAACACACACAAGATAGATATTAGACCTAATAGGATAATAGACTCATCCCTCAAACACAACATACGAAAGCAATGACTATGCCCCAATTTATACAATATCGCGACATACCAAGATATAGAAAGATCAAGGTAGTTTTGAATGTACATTTTAAAAGGGACACAAGATAAACTGAAAAGAAAATTAACTGACTTACAAAGTAAACATACAGAAAACATATTCTCTTGCCAAAGAGGTTGCTCAGGGTTGATAGGGTAGATACAGACTTATTGTAGGAAAGATATATTTGTTAAAGGCTATTGATCTAATCAAGGATAGATGGATTGTTGTAGCAGATGTGGCGAGTGGTATGTAGGACAACATATGGCTTCATGAGTAGTCATTTTTGCTTCGGGTTTGATAAAAGTAGTTGAGCTTTCAAAGGATGCATAGTTCATTTTCTACTCGAGTTAGTCAAGTTGGGGTGATAGGATGGATTGTGATAGATGGAAGACGAGAACGATGGAAGTGTTAAATGGATTGGGATGAAGATGATGATTTATGATTGTTTTTGGGAATTTTCCAAATTTTTTTTGAATTTTTTTGGGATTTTCTAGATTTTTGAATGTTTTGGGATGACATTAGATAACAATTTGGATAGCTTTAGTACTAGATACCAATGATAAGGAAAAACTAGTTCTAGATGCAAGGAGAAAGATGGGATTAGATAAGTGAACAAAAGGGTGGATGGAATGGATGAGGTATGATAGAATGATAAATAAAAGAATATACAATAGTGGATGGAATGGATGAGGTGCTTAGGATGTGATCACCAAAGACTATGTTGCATAGGAATAACATGCCCCATTCTAGGTAGGATGCATAGGATTTTACATGACAAAACTTAGGACAAGAGGATGATTGGATTGGTTGACTTAGGATGAGAGGATGATTGTATTGGTTGAAAAGGATGAGGTACATCAAAAGATTTTCTAAGGCATTTTTCAACATTTTGCCCCTATTTCTTTATCAAGATCAAAAGGAGGAAGGGAGGATGGATGGATAGATGGGATATGTATGTGGGTATAATGGCTAAGGATGGTAGGATAGGATATGATAGAATGAGGTAGATAGGAAGGAAATGATAGGTTGGATGAGAGAACGTGCCCCCCAAGTGTAAGACACATAGATAATCAACCTACGCATGATGCCTGTTTGCTAGGTTTTCATTATGGTACTTATCCAAGGTGCCTGTTTATGAGGTTTTCACCATTGGACGAAGGGATTTTTCTTTACTATTTTGATTTTTTTCTCTTTTTTTCATTTTTTTATTGGAATACTTGGATGGAATAGGTGGATATGGATAAGAAGGACTCAAGCATCTACTTCCAAGAAAGGTGATAGCTTAATTTAAAGATGGATGACGCACATGGACCATGTCAAATGTCATTATGCTCATAGATGTTGGTAAGGAATTGCATGAGAGGGAGATGGAGTAGGTGGATAATGGATTATGATGTGGATTATGTATGGAATGTTGGTGTGAACATGGTTATCACCTAACCGGTTTACCCTTGTGTGGATAATTTACATTATTTAACTATTTACTAGTTAAATAATATTCACACATCACACATAATTCACATGTTAAGTTGACTTAGCGAGTCTTCTAGATGTCACTAGTTGAGTCTAGTTATGTGTTGAGTTGTTGATAGTTGGAGTGAGTTGTCTTATCCTCCACATGTGCATATAGTTATCATCCTCTAATTATCACATGTAGGAATATCTCCACTTTCTAGTCCACCTTTCACTCCACCTTTCTAGCTCTCACCTTGCCTTTATAAGCAAGGCTCTCTCATTGTATTTCATATGATAGTTGTATAGAATCTTGCTCCATTGTTTTAGCATCTTTCTGTTATCTTTGTGTGGAAGGTTGTCTTGATTGTAGGTGATCCTGGCTTGCTAAGTCACATTGACTCTTACATGGTATCAGAGCAAGTTTTGTAATTTCCTTCCCTCATTGGAGAGGTTTTGTTGGGAGCAGCGTTTTAGCAGCGTCCTGGAGCGAAATAGACATCACCGTTGCGATTAGGAGGCCCAAATCTATATAGATTGGCTGTCCAAATGCCCAAATCAGAGAAGTTAAAAAAAAAGCAAAATTTTTTGCCTCTACCCCTCCATGGCAGGGAATATTCCCTGCGCAGAAGGAATCTTCTTCTCTATGCATCAGATCTGCGCCATCCTGCACCATCGATTGCGTCATTGGCATCTTCAGTCAAATAAATCCGGTGTTTACATAAAATTCACGGTCAAAAGGAAATCACTCGACGGGCATTTGGATCTTCGCAGATCCAGCAGTTGTTCTTATTCACAGGTTTGATCTAGCACTCGATGGTTTTTGTTTATCAAACCCTTTCATCGCCAACGGGAAACCAATCGACAAGCTTCAAACATCGGTGGTTTCAAAGCTGACTACCCATCAGCTTTTTTTTCCGCAAGCATTAGATTCAAATCCAAGGTAGGCATCTTTGTGACCAGCGACATCTAGATCTCAATTTCACCAGAAAATTCTCTGAACTCGTCACTTGTTCTATTGGCGGCTTATTTTTTTCATTTGGTGGTCTGTGGATTTTTGGCAGTGGTCTATAATCACCCGTAGAGGGCATCTTTGCTACCACTAGTCATTGTATCCACTACCTATCGACCATACATCAATCAGCGGTGATCTACAGTTGAGATTCAAGCATTGTTGACACATTTCGGACTCGTCGGTTGTTTCCTTCGGCATTTTGTGAGATCGAGCCGACTTTAAAAGTTTCTCTGACATTTGTTTTGTCCCGACAGATGACACATTAACTGGTCGGCCTTTGTTATTTCACCAGTTTGTTTGATCAAAAATTTGACCATTAAACCGAGCGGTCAACATTATATTTGGTAGGTCTTTTCGATGCCCTCGGTGATCCTTCCGACGATCTTTAGTTCGCTCAGCATCTTCTGTCTTGTCGATTAACGACAGTTTCACTTGTAGGTGGTGGTATTAAAAAACAACTATTTTTTCCCCTGATGGCGGTTTTTTGTTTCCACAGAGAATATTCTGTCTCAAAAGGAATATTCTGTTAGTACAATAGGGGGCATGTTTTGCCCCTCAAAGCCCTAAAGTAGGGTTTTTTTTTCTTTTTTGCACAACTTTTGCCCACGGTGTCTAAATCGGGCAAATGAGATATCGTTGGAAAGATGACAGAGGGCACTTCGCATTGGTATCAATCATTTTCATAGATTTTGCTGTTTGATAGCATTTATTGTAGGTTGAAGATAGATCTTCATTTTTGGCTCTCAAGCTCATAACTTTTTGCTACGATCTCTAATTTTCACGATTCAAGTGGCATTGGAAAGGTATTGACGAGATCTAAAAAGCCATCCATGCGCTTTTCTCAGATTTTGCTCCAGGTTTATTTTATTTCATTTGTCAGTTTTTAGGCATTTGAGTGATAACTTGGGCATTTTGATACTTGAGGAGGTGAAATTTGTTTTGAGAGGATTTGTTTGCTGTAATACATCAGTGCGAGTGATTGTAATCTCACTTGGATATCTTTTTTAAGAGATTTTGTTATTTTTTCAATTTTGGTCCTTTGAGGACAATTGTAAATCACACTAAGCATAAAGTGCCAAAACAAATCGGGGGGGGGGGGTGTCTTACATAGTAAAGGGGTGTTGTTGTCTTGTTGTCTTTCTTTTTCATCATGGATGTGCCTCAATTTCCACTTTTAACTCCATATAATTATCTTGAATGGAAGAAAAACATGGAGTTTGTATTGTATAAACAAAAGTTACATAGAATAACTTTAGGCACAGATCCTGAACCCACAAGTGCTACTAAGAGAAGAAAATGGTTAGATAGAAGAGATGAGGCTTATGGCACACTTTGTCTTACTATTTCTCCAGATCTTAGATTTCATGTTGAGTCTTGTACAACACCAAATGAGATATGGACAACACTAGACAATCTCTTTAGCAAGCAAGATAAAATAAGTAAGTTCAAATTGGATAATGAGATAATTACACTTAATCCTCAAGACTTTGATCAAATTGAAGATTTCTTCACCAAGTTTAAATCTCTCAGGTTGCAACTCAAACAGTGTGGTCTTGAGAAAGAAGATGAACAATTGATTCTATCTATTCTTGCAAAATTGGGTCCTGCATATTCAATTTATGTTTCTACCTTTTATGCTACAATGGATTCCTTTGGTAGTAAGTTTACTATGCCTTCACTTGAGGAGTTTGCTACACAACTCACTAGAGAACAAGCCAAGCCACTACACATGGGCACATTGAAGTCTCTTAGAAAATAGGCTGTAGTTGCAACACAAAGCACAAAAGATCCTAAGGCTTCACATAATAAGGGAAAGAAACAAAACGATTCAAAGTCTAATGAGCAAGAGAAAGAATCAAAGAAAACCCCCAACTCTTCTTCCAAAGAGGAGTCTAATAAGAAGAAGAAGCCAAAGTGTTCTTATTGTAAGAAATTGGGTCATGATGAGACTAAATGTTATGAGAAAACATTTGATGAGATGTCACAACTTCTTAAAAAACATAACATTGAGTATTCTTCATCAGCAATAGTTTTACCCAAGTCTTCTTCTTTGCCACCATCATCATCTACATCTACAAGGACAACAGGTATTGCTAATGGGTCATACAAAGGAAAAGGACAGGCAATCTTTGCTTCAACAAGTCTACAGTCAAAAAGATGGCTTCTTGATTCAGGAGCTTCTCATCATATGGCATCTTCACAGGGGATGTTCTCTTCATTTTAGTCACGTACTTCGCCACCTATTTTGATGGGTAACAACACATACATGCATGCAACTGGAAGAGGCAATATTGATGTTGGAGAGAATACATTCAACAATGTGTTGTGTGTACCTTCCTTGACAACCAATCTCTTTTCCATCTATTAGATTACTCATTATGGTGCAGGGAAGATAGTTGGGTTCACTCTTGATTCTGTGATCATTCGGGACTTGGAGAGCAGAGATATCATTGCTGTTGGGATGGCTGATCATGCATCTCACTTATATACTTTCTCCCATTTTGTTTCTGATGATGATGTAGATCCATTGATTGATATTCACACTCATGCATCAAGCGTGAATCAGGTTTCCAAGGAGAAGTTCAGTCACTTGAACCTTGGTGTTCTTACATCTACTTCGGTTCCTAAGACTAGTTTTGAGCTTCCTCCTTCTCCTGCTTCTTCAGAGATTGGCATTGACATAGCTTCATCCACTTCAGTTGAGCAGGATATTGTTTGTCTTCTAGAAACAGGTTTGTGGGATGAGTACTTGACATGTATTTCAGACTTGTTTCGTCAATCCTATCTTGATGACTTGGAGGACATCATTGATGATGTTCATCTCCTCTTTGAAGGAGTTGATTCTTCTACTTCAGATGAGCAGGCACCATCTTGTCCTCTTCAATTGTCACAATTTGGCATTGAGTTGGAGTATCCTGAGCATCATTCGAAGGATACTTTGTCTTTGGAGATTGATGATCTTGAGTTTTCATCTAGTCTTGGATTGTCACATTCTTTGATTGGTTCTGCAACACCTGATTATGTGGCATCTTTTGGTTATGACATGTGGACACTTGAGCAATTTTTAGAGACATCATACATCATGAGGATTTTCACCTCATACCTTGAGATGGAGTTTCTTCGACATCAGTCTTTGGACCTGTTTCTTCCTAAGGGGAAGAATGTTGTTTTTAGGCTTTGGATTCTCTCCAACATTCTTTTTTAGGCATTCACCATTGACATAGGAGCTACTTCATTGTGGAAGGGACTTATAGTCTCACACTTGCTCTCGTATGGGGGTGTAATTGATTGTACATATGTGTTAGATGTAGTTCTTGGGGGGTCTTAGTTCTCCTTTCATCACATCTTTCGTTTGTTTTTTGCATTCTCACTTTTGGAGATGAGTTTTGTCCCATGAGGTTTTCTCTTTTTCTCCACTTGAGATTTGTTGTACATGGGTACCTAACATGGCCTAGTAGACATGACCCATCCATCATTGCATATTTTTTTTAGTCAACTACTCCCTAAGTTGCACTTAAGGGGGGGTGTTGGTGTGAACATGGTTATCACCTAACCGGTTTACCCTTGTGTGGATAATTTACATTATTTAACTATTTACTAGTTAAATAATATTCACACATCACACATAATTCACATGTTAAGTTGACTTAGTGAGTCTTCTAGATGTCACTAGTTGAGTCTAGTTATGTGTTGAGTTGTTGATAGTTGGAGTGAGTTATCTTATCCTCCACATGTGCAATTAGTTATCATACTCTAATTGTCACATGTTGTAGGAATATCTCCACTTTCCACTCCACCTTTCACTCCACCTTTCTAGATCTCACCTTGCATTTATAAGAAAGGCTCTCTCATTGTATTTCATATGACAATTGTATAGAATCTTGCTCCATTATTTTAGCATCTTCTATATTATCTTTGTGTGGAAGGTTGTCTTGATTGTAGGTGATCCTGGCTTGCTGAGTCACATTGACTCTTACATGGAACGATAATGGATTATGGATGGAAGGATAGTGGATTATGATGTGGATATGGAAAAGCATGGACCATAGGGATATGATGGGTGAAATATAGAGGATAATGGATTAAAGATGGGGAGATGGAGGTTTGTGGAAATGTTGTAGAATGGAAAGGAACCAAGACCAACGATTGCACACACCGTGATAAACATTGAAGATTTTGATTAGAAGGAGGTGTGGGAAGTAATGGACCTGTTTGCTTAGGGGATGGTCTATATAGGATTTTAGGTACCCACACAAACTTAGGAGTTTTATGATTTTTACATTGGGATTTATGGGATGGAGGAAGTTGGGATTTTTGGATGAAGTGGGGTTTTTAGGTTATTTGGGATGTAGGAACTTGAGATTTTTGGATGAAATGGGATTTTTGGGATATTTGGGATGTGGATGCTTCACTTGACTTGATTGTTTTTTTCTTAGGGACTCAAACCATTTTATTTTTATACTTTTCTTGTGAAAGTATGGGCTTGGGTAGCCTTTTGGATAGATTTTGCATGGACTCTTTGCATTGATGCCCTAAGGCATAAATATTTTTAGGATTTTTGGCTTTATGTGTAGAGGCATCCAAATGTTTATTTGTGAATCCCATGGACTTGGTGGAAGCTTCATGTTTGGTTGATGTGTGCGTTTGTTGATCATGATTAGGAACGTGAGGGGATTTATGGATGGAGGGATTAAAAGTGGATTTGTGGATAAGTGGATAAGGGGACTGGATGATAGGGATATTAGGCATTCAAATAAGTGGAGGTAGAGTGGATGGAGGGATATGAGGAGTTGGAAGTAATGGAGGTAAAGTGGATGGAGGAAGGTGTATGGTCACATGCTTTTGGGATTTGTAGGATGATGGGTGAGGAATGGAAACATATGTTTTGGGGATATGATGTGGTTTATAATGGAAAGGAGTGGATTTAGAAGGCATGGAGGTAGTACCAACATCTTGAGATTGCTTTTCTTGGGGAATATAACCAAGTCCATATGATCGTGGAGGGACTTGGACATGGATAGGTTCCAAAATACCTTGTTCATGAAGGCCTAAGCCTTTACCTTGATAGTTCATTTTTTGGAGTATGTGGTGGACAATGGGAGTATGGGTGATTTGGACACTAGATGTGGGCTCATTATTTGATGGGAAAGGTGAGGTGGTAGATAATGGTTGTTGCTGTCCTAAGGAAGAACATTCATGGATGAAGGTGGTAAGACCAAGGGGATATGTTCGTGGACTTGCAATATGATCAATTTTGGAGGACAAAGTATCAATAAGATCTTGATCATCATTATGCTCATTAAGAACCATGTTATTTGTTTGATCATCTATGGGTGCTTGGGAGGCAAGTGTCTCATTAAGGGAAGTGGAAGTTGTTGGATCATGGATAGGACTAGGTGGAGGATGGATGGTAGTAGTATGGATAGCTTGTTCATGGATAGTTGTGGGATTATGTATATGATCAATTTGATCATGGGTAGGCTCATAATCATGGATAATATCTTGATCATAGAAAACATAATGGTTATGGATGGGTTGAACTTTGCTTGCTTGCTCATGGTTAGGAACTTGATCATGGATATTATCTTGATCATAGAAAAGATATATATTATGGATGGGTTGGATGGAGGTGCCTTGATCTTGATTTAGATAAAGGGTTGATGTTTCCACATGCTCTAGATTATACTCATGACATATCTCTTGATTTTCTTGAATGGAAGTGGAAGTGGGAGACTCTTGGGTAGGCTTGATAGGCTCTTGATGGTCAACAAAATGAGGGTAGAATGAATCTTGACTTGGACTCATGGTAGAAGACTCTTCAATGGGCTTGATGGGTTGTGGATTACATGATGGGGTTGAAGCAATGGACATGTTTGAAGGCTCTTTATCAGGTGTTTTATGACATGGAGATGGTTGATTCCTTGATAATAGCCATTGGATCACATCCTTCATGTGTGTATGGGTAGATGGACAATATAATGGATGGATAATAATGGTGGATGGTGTTGTAGGCTTAGGATGAGGATTAGGAGGAGGCATAATAGGAGTGGAAGGTGTTGTAGGCTTAGGATTATATGGAGGGATAATGGGATTGGATGGATTAGGTATTGGGTTAGCTAGAGGGATAATAGAATTAGATGGATTAGGATTGGAATTGGATGGTTTTATAGGGGGTAGCTCAAGCAATGTTGTTTAGATCAATTGTTGTAGGGTTAGCTCCGAGGGATCCTTTGGGGGAAGATTGGAGGAACATGGGGATGAAGGTAATGAAGGGCTTGATGGACCAATGGACTATGATAGGGACTACATGTTGGTGTGGGGATAGGGCTAGTAGGCTCTTGTATGGTTATGTGATTGGATAATGATGTAGGGTACCCATAGGATGCATTAGCTAGAGTGGTGTTCCCCTTGTCAAAGGTATCATAAAGACTTAAGGACACTTGATTTTGGTGCAAAGGGTAACTTAGACTTGTGTGTTCGTGTTGTAAGGGAACCTGATAGTCTTGTAAATGGGTTTGATGATGAGTTGAAATGTTGGAATAGGGAATTAGATGATCGTGGGGTGGATGTTGTTAGGTATTAATGGGATAGGTTGATGCGGAAGTGACATGATATGTAGATGGGTTAAATTGGTATGGTGATGGGGGTGACACATGGGATTGAGGTGTAATTTGTTGAGGTTGTGGTTGGAATTCGTGTTGTTGTGGAATGTGATATTGTTGATGTGGAATGTGTTGATATGTAGGTGGGTTAGGTTGGAATTGTTGTTGTTGTGGTGGTGGAGGGGTTGCATAGGAAAGTTGTTCTTGGGAATTGGATGGAGATGAATATATAGATAGAGGAGGGTATGGATGACCTTGATGTCCCTTGTCATAATCTATATACAATGAGGTATAGAATTGTGACTTGTGCTAGCCAATGTTTGATTGTAAGAAGTTTGTGTGTTCAAGTATGGATTCATGATTTGATGATTTGGAGTTGGCATGGACATGTAAGATGGTGTTGTTGATGAGATAGGATTAGGAGGATCTCCAGTGATTACATGGGAATAGGGGTTATCACGAATGATATTTCTAAATTTTTCCTTAGTGATAGGATTCAATCTCATAGTCATGTTTAATTTATTGTATTTGGGCTTCGAGTGGACTAAGAGATGTGTAGTATGGAGGTTGGTATGATAGTGATGTGTGTTAGTTTGAAGATATAGCTTGAGGATGAGATCCATATAGGAGTTTAAGTTTTTCTATGTATGCATCATCTGAGTATGATAGGGATATTGGTTGAATTGGAGATGGAGGGCAGTTTAACCTAGGCTTATTGATTATTAGGACCATTTTGACAAGGAAAATGCGAGAAAGGGAAAGTTCTAATCACTATGTTTGTGGGATTTTTTTATTTTGACAAGGAAAAAATAAGAAAGGGAAAGTTCTAATCACTATATTTTTGGGATTTTTTGATTTGGACAGGTGTCTACACAACCAAAGGTGAAAGATCCATAGGATGAGCCATAGAAGCCTCATGTACTATGGTAGAAATAGAAGATTTAAGATGATGAGATGAACACCCATTATCTACCCATGGAGGATCCTTTGTGAGAGAAGGCCCCTCATCCCTAATGCTTCATCTTTTGAAGAGCGAGCATTGGAATGAAGAGAGGGTAGAGTGATGTTAAGGAATGTGTCAATGATCTCATCCTCTTGCACCAAAATATCCTCACAAGTGGGAACAATTTTGGGAGAGGGATCCAAATCATAGGGTGAAATAAACAAAGCTAGGTCACCATCACATGTATTAGAGAGTAGATCCATGGGAATACACATGACATTGTCATAACTTGTAGTAGAAGTAGAAGAAGAACTATCACTATCATCTTTCTCATGACAATTCATGGAGATGAAATTAGTAAAGTCCTCTAATATCAAATAATACATATATATGAGAGTTATGAAGCTATCAAAATCAGATATATAACAAATAATTTCATATATAGAACATTTATAAATGTTAATAGCATACATGGAAGCTATGTGATTTAAGACATAAGGATGCATATTAATGAATTTATAAAAAATTTCAAAATCTATGATATGCATGCAAAGATTCCAAAGAGGAATAACAAGAACCTTAGCCATAATGAAATGACTTGTCTACTATATGCAAATATAATATGGAGCAGCAATGTACAATTCATTAATCAAGTACAACCAATATCAAAATAAGATTGTAATTCAAAGACCTACAAGTGCAAGAGAAGTGCGGTCTTCCAAAAATGTGATATTCTTGGTAACCACAACAACTAAGTCTTGCAAATGTAAGATGTGTGGTATGTGCAAAAGAAGTGCCTAAATAATTTATCCATTTAAATGCAACAAATATTTAGAGAACTTTGCTTTGATAAAAATGCACTAAATGCAAGACTAGCTAGGGTTTACTATCAAAAACCCTAGATTTTGAATACTTACTCCCTAAATCACAATTTTTTGATGCAAGAATTATTTTTGAACACAAATGATATTTATGACATGATACAACAACTCAAGATCAGATTTTAAATGTAAATTATAGCAACAAAATCTGAAACAAGATCTTAATTACAAACCCTAGGTTTTGAATTTGACTAGGTTTTCCAAAAATGCAACTTTTTTGACAAAACCCTAGAAAATAAGAGTTTTAAATGCAGGATGCAACACCATGAAATGATTAACTACTGTAATATAGATCATATCTGATGCAAAAATTATAAATTTAAGGCATGATATGATGATCTAACCTTATTAAATGCAAACAAGGTAACAAATATGCTCTTTTCAAGATCTAAAAAGAAGTGCTTATTTTCCAAATTCCACATGCAAGGATGCAAGAATGTTCTAAAATAGAAAGGATGATAAGGTGCAGAAAATTAAATCCCTTTATTAAACCCCACAATGCACCAAGATCTAAAACAACATACTAATCTACAAACCCTAGGTTGGAGATTAGCTAGATTTCCTAGAAATGTTAGGTTTTTCAAACCCTAACAATGAAACAATGTAAAATTAAGCTATATACCTATGAAAAATGATGAATGAATGTAATCTAATTAGATATAGGGAAGAAAATAACTTAGATCTGATGCAAGAAGGATGCCAAATTGCAAGAAATGACGGGTTCACCAAAATGTTAGATAGAAAAGAGAGACTAGCCCAATAGATCAAACTAGGTCAAACCCTCTTCTATCCAACATTAGGACACAAGTCAAGATTGGATTCTACCCAAGAAGGAGAGCCAAACTACAGGGGCTTTGTCCCTTTGTTTTATATATAAGAATTAACCAAATCCAACCAATCAAACTAGGGCTAAACAAGAAACCCTAATTGAGCAAGATCTAAGCATAACAAATTGTCAGATGCAGAAACCTAGAATCTAAATAGATAGCAGAGATTAGGGGATCAAGAACCTGGACCCTGATTTGAGAGGCCAAAGGACCAGGGAACTTGGGAGCCCTAGACCCTAATTAGGGTTTTGTAGACTGTGATAATTCCCGTGTCTTCGCTTTTCTGTGCTCCTGTCTCCTGTAGCTTGATTTTTGCAAATTCCTCTGGATGTGACCTGCACACACACAAGAAGGAAAATGGTTGGGTGCTATTTAGGAGCTTGCCTAAGTCAATATCAGTGAATGGTTTTTCTACCTCCACAACAGCAAAGATGATAGATAAAGAGCGTGTGCCCTAGGAGGGCAGAGGCAAATATGAAGTAGAATGGAATGCTAGAACAAAACATGAAGGAAAGAAGTCACCATTAGCATGGAAAACCTAGCATGCTTGAAGCGGCATCACAACTTGATTCAAGAAGTTGGTGTAGCCCAAATAAGTAGAAAATATTCACAAGACCTGCGATAAGTTAGTGTTGTAGCAATAATCCACAATAGAGAGCTTTAGAGAAGAGTAGAGAGCATGAGAGAGAAGAAGAGAGAGTGCAAGAGTGCCTAGATTGCTTAGATTGTTCAAATGAATAAACTAACTTTCTTTTATATGCATTGCTGATCACAAATGACGAATAAAACCAAATAAGGCCGACATGAGGAACCACTTAAGATGTCTTAAGCTGACCTTTCTATAAAATAGGTCAAGGCTAAATGAGGGACCAGGGCTCTTAGGCACCCTTGTACTTTAGCCCCAAAAATCTTGGCACAAGTCACTTAAGGTGTTCTTAGGTTAGTCTCATAGTTATTTTGTCAAGTTTTATCATCGGGATCGAGAATTAATCGTTTAATGTTAAAAAAGGTGTTGTTATCACCTAAAATTGCACCTTGCTTGAAGCCTGTTCAAGCATTCCAATGACACAATGAGACTGATGTCAAGGTGTGGGACCTTGCAAATGAGATCAGACCTCTAGAGAAGGCTGGTTCCTCTTTTTGGACTTAAGGTCTAGAGAATGCTAAATCTAATGCTAATGCTCACAGGGAAAAGGGATAAGAAGAATTTGAAATTGAAAGGGGTGATACACCAAATTTAGAGTGTTGAATTGCAACTGACATAACACAGTAATGATCTCAAATGCTGAAGGAAACTCACACAGACTCATGTAGGTTCAAATAGAGGTTAAGGCATAGAGATGAAATTATGAAAGGGACCATTTTATCCATAATGCAGAACTTGCATCTATCATATAAACATGGTGTAGCAACAATGAGAGAGACAAAAATCAATTTATATTGATCATAAAGACTAAATAGCCATTACAAAAGAAGAAGAATTCATTACAGGTGTGAGATAGACACAGATGATAGACTCAACTTCATTGGTGAACTGATACGGAGACATGACAGACTCAAAAAAGAGCACAGTCCATCAAATCCGCCCAGTTTTGGAGAAAACCACAAGGCCCGAACTTGCAAAGAACTTTCTACCTCTGAAAATGACCCAGTGCAGCCAACCCAATTACATATTTTTTCATGTATATATAAATTTTCCAATCACTGCATGGCTACATGCACTAAATTTTGGTCAACCACTTTGCCCAAGCTCCCACGCTACATTTAATTCAGTCCATGGCCCTGTCAGGAAACCCTGCAAAGTTGGACGGTGACCATGCCCTAGCAGGTCTGCAAAATTGCAGAGGAAGATTACCTACATGCATGGGTGTCAGGCATATTGAAGAGGAAAGGTCTAAAATCCTTCCATGGTACGCATAAGTTCATTCCATCCCTCATGCGTACAAGCACATTGAAGTTTTAATTGTTTCAACTACCTGAATCTGACTGATCTGCAACATTGTCCTTTAGGTATTAATTTGTTTTGCAACAAAGGCATGTTTTTAGGAAATCATTCTCTGCAAGCTTTTACAACACTTCAAAAGTGTTTACTTTCAATTTTGCCTTTGGTGACTGCAATTTTCCTTATCGGCAAATTCGCCTTCTAGCGAACTCTTCTCTTTATCTCTTATTTGATTTCCTTGCTTAATCTCCCTTTGGTCGGCAAAATCTCCATTTGGTGAACCATCGAGTCTTGTCTCTTTTCTCTTTTTGGATCCCTTATGTTAAAAAATTACCCTATTGGTGAACTTGAGAAACCACAAACTGATAAGTGAGTTTGCAATTTTGTCGATTCTCTAATTTCTCCTTTTTGTTTGATCTTTTGCCCTGCCGAACACATAGCCGATTTTACCTTCTACCCCTTTATAAGAGAAAACTCTCCTTTGCGAACTATTTTTGTGTTTCTTTTCCCTCTTCAGTCGGTGAAGTCTCCTCCTCGCAAACCATTGCCCTGTCTTTGTCTTCATTCCTGGGTCATCCCACAATAATGGGTTACACTTTTTTGTCCAAACTTGACATTGAAATCAACATTTTGAACTAAATCTTCACTTTCTGACACCTATAGCCGCTAAACCATTAGGAATTTGAAGATGATGCGAACTAGTGATTTGTGATATTTTGTTTATAGATTCTAAATATATATATTTTAAAAAATTTGGAGTTAAATTGTAAATTTTTTTGCGTCTCCTTTGATAACTAGTTTTTAATAGTAAACAACATTTTTTTTAAAGTGATGTGTATTCTATAGCACATAACTTTTTTTCTACAAAGGATAAAATTCTAATTATTTTGAATTTAGATTGGTAATACCGATATAGAGGGCATGCATTTGGTTTCATAATGTTTCGTTGAATATTTTTTTTTGAATTAAGTTTTGAAGTCAAACCAATTATAATTTAGACATAGGTGTATTCTGTAAAACATAAATTTTTTATATGTATCAAAATTCAATTTGTTTTTTTTTTCTTGAAACAAGGACATCAATACCTAGGGCATAGATATTTTTCAGAATTTTTTTCACTAATTTACTAATTTTCCATGTGTGTAGAACAGAGAACTTGATGTTCGGTGAAAAACCTACATTCACAAGAAATAAAAAATAAATATAATAATCAAATTAAATATATTTAAAATTATACTTTTTGGGAAGCTTATAATAAGGACTACATACTTACAAAACATAAATTTTAAATGAATTCCATTGATCCCCCAAAAGGTAAATCAAAAGTGGTTTTTTATCAGCATTTTGATAGGTGTAGAGGAGACTCCATTATAGGTATGGTTTAAAACTAACGAGGTTCTATCCAAGGGGGTTTGATCAAACACTCTTCAATTAAAATCCTTTAAATTGAACCTTTCAAGGCTTAAATAATTATATTTTCTAAAAATATGTGATTTCAGCAAAAATCAGGTTGTCCCAGAAAGTGTAACCCATTATTGTGGCAGCACCCTCCGCGCTTAGTCGGTGATTTCGTCGATCAGTGAACTTGAAGTTCGTCAAACTTCCACTTTGCCGACTGAGGAAACCTTTCTTTCCTTTGCCTCTCCTCAACATTATTTCATTTATTAGAGCCTTGACTTAGCTACTTCCCTTTTAGCCTTGCCTTGTTTCTTTGTCAGTGAAATTGCCGATCGACGAACTTGTCGATCGATCAACTTAATGCTTTGTCGAACCATTATTTTGCTGATAAAGACAAATTCTTTCCCTTTGATTTCACCCTTTCAAAGGAAACATTCCCGTCATCTCCTTCCTTCATCTTCTTTTCTGCCTTGCTTTCCTTAGTCGGGGAACCAAATAGTTCGCAAAACTTGAACTTTGCCGACTAAGGCAAACCTTGTCCTCCTTCCTCTCTTTTTCCTTAGAGCTTTTCCCTTTGTCAGCGAACATGTTGATCAATGAACTTGCTGATCAGCGAACTTAAGGTTCATCGAACCATTATTTTGCCAATAAAGTGTCTTTCTTTCTCCTGTCTCCCTTCTTTTGCCTTAGAGAATTCCACCCGCCTGCTAGTTCCTTTAGTCGGTGAACCTACTGATCGACAAACCAAAGGTTTTCCAAACTAGAATTTTGCCAACTAAGGCAAAAGGTAAAGGCACAATACTTAGAAATTTTAGGATTTTTGAAGGAAGGCTTTCTTCCATTTAAGCTTTCTCAGATCAGATATTTCTAATGGAAGAAAGGTGGGATTTTTGGGCTATTTTGCATGGGCAAAATATGACAACATTTTGGCGACTATGTAGGGGTGTTTGCTTGCTAAACACAAGGATCTAGTGGCCTTATACAATCCATTGGGCACATAGTCAAAAGGAGACTACAACAACATGACCATATAAGATTGAAAACTGCCTCCAGAAAATAAAACAAAACAAACAAGGCAAACAATCACCTAATGAGGATGCAGCCTGTGCAAGAGCACTCGGAGGAAGGGAAACCTAAAATAGAAACAAGACCTATTCTAACTATTTACAAAAATCCCAAAACCAAACTCAGAAGTATGGTTTGAGACGAATCCCATTCACTAGGATTGGAAGTGATTCACTATTTAGCTTGGAGATTTGGAATTGCTTGCTTGTAACTGGTAATAATATATGGGCCGCTCCATAAGGCATCAAATTTGGAATGCCTCCCAACCTTAGCTCTATCTTCATCTCATTTCAGCACTAAATCTCCCTCTTGGAAGACTCTATCAACTGATTTTCTATCAAAGGTCTTCTTGACTTAGTTTTGGTGGGCTTCTAAAGTCTTCATGGTAGCATCTCTTTTTTCTTCAAGCTTCATCAGCTCAGCAAACCTCACTATCATGGTGTATACACCTAAAAATGACACGACTCTACTTAAATAAATATTTTAAATATTTATTGCACCTTCATATTCCTCTATCAATAAATAAATAAATAAATTAATTTATTTGATTCACTTTCTCCCATTTAATTAAATAAATTACATTTATTTAATTAATTTCATCTACATTAACTTTATTCTTCTAAATAATTAAATAATTTTAATTATTTAATTAAATCATCCATTCCTTTAAATTTAAATAAAAATACAAATTTATTTAAATTAAAATCTCCACAAAATAAAATATATTTATATATTTTATTTATTCCTCCAAAATATCTACAAATAATTAAACAAATCTATTTATTTAATTATGCCTTCTTATCTTCTAAAATATCTTCAATATCTGCCAAAAATAAATTCTTCTTGTCACGCAAAAGCAAAAGCTGAGTTAAAGCAACTTTAAAGCAACTTTATTTTTAAATTAGAAAAATATATTCTAATTTAAGAAAAACAAAAACTCATCCTCATCAAGAAAGTGGTTAACTCAACAAAGCTTCTTTTTGAATGACACATGTCCTTCTATTCGCGCATGTTCGCACAAACATTCTCCTCCGTTGATCTTCTTATTTCTTCTCAACCATTGATCTCTTCTCACACAACTCTATAAATACAACCCTCTTCTTCTTCATTTCATATCCATCGTTTGAGTAAAATTATGCTGTAGGAAATATAGCGCGCCATTGGCACCCATCTCCATAGCACTTCATTACCATCCATCCATATTGTGTTGAAGCTCATCTTCAACACATCAAATATCATAGCCATTCTATTCTTGTTATCTTCAACAAGCAAGGGAGCATACGCTTCTAAGGGCTTCATTATTATCAAGATCAAGAACATATAGGCGAACAATGGAAGACGAAAGGTAAAAGGTTGTAAGTATCTCTATTTCTTATTTTAAATCCCTTTTCCTTCATATTTCATTGATGTATTGGGTTTGTTATTGATTTGATTAATCTCACATTTCGCCCATCACATTTTGGCACCCACCGTGGGACCCTTGCCCCTTTATCGAATCAAAATATGAGTTTGCTTAGTGACAGGTTCCGTATAGTTGTCGTACAAGCTTCTAATAGGTGCATCCGGCACATTTATCCTCTTAACTAGTGCTTCTACCTCCTGTTCTGATGCATGCAGAAGTCCGGCGCATTCAAACTATAAATTGACACTTTTGCCTTCTATTCCGGCGCCTGCGAAAATACGGCGCATACATACTCTGAGACAGCGCATCCAATTTTTTTTCTGGCGCCTGCATAAACCTGACACATATACCCTGATTTGTAGCACTTTTATACTGTATAACATCGCATATATTTAAATAATGCATGTCTCCTCTTACAGTGCTTTTGACACCTGTCTTAGCGCATTGTAAAATGGCGCATGCAAGCTCTGTTTCTGCGCATTCAGACTGCATAGCGGCGCTTCTGTTCTGCACTATGGTTTTAGGGTTTCATCTAATTTTTATGTCTGAGCTAACATTTGTCTTGTAGGATTAGAGGCTGGATTAGATCATTTAGCTGCATTAATTAGTTCACTTAGATAAATTAGGAGAAAAAGTAACAAAAAAAAAAAAAAATGCATGCATGCAAATTTTACATAGTCTTTAACTAGGATGGAGAGTAACTGAACCACTGCTATCTTTGCATTGTTGATTTCTTTCCTAGTTAGATCATTGCTATCTTACAAACGGAAATGAACATTGCTATCTTTTTAACCACTTCAAAGTTAACAAATGCGTGAGTGCACAAGTAGATAGCCCATTTAGTTGTTTTCTTTTTAACTAGGATTGGATAAATCAGTGTCTTCTGTGTTTATCGAATGACAATAGGCTTATGCTCTCCACTTAACTGGGTGACTAGAATGCCAGACTTGTTATTCTATCTATATAACTTTTAGAGGGGCCTGCCCTTGGATGCACACCTGTCCAAGTGGGAACGACCCTGAGTGGTAACAGGCTAAAGCCAAGCCCTACCAATCCACTGAAAATAAATTGTGCTTGAGGTGAAAACCTCCTACAACGAGTGCTGCTGTGTTACACCGATGACCAACCTCCCCCAAAACCCTCTAAGGTGTAACCCTTAGAGGTTGGGAGACTCCATAACTGAGAGTAGTGCCACTACACATGTGACCACTCGAACGGTTGCCTTGACTATGAACCACTTGTTTAGTATACCAAAAACCCCTATTTGTTGATGCAAAGGGCGAAACCTTTGAAGCGGCCTCGATTCATGTGATTCTTAGTAGAGGTAGAAGGGACAATCCTATGGTTTGGTTGGGGTACGAGCATAAGGAAACTCGAATCTAGTATGCGTGAGAAGTGAGTGCCATGGAGGGGAGCCGGTGCTACCAAATCCTGGAGCTACACGCTTTGAATATGCACAACTAGAAGATTCAACAAATATTGTCCTATCTAGCCTAGGGTGTACTTGTTTTTACGTCAAAAAGTCCAAAATACAGAAAAAATAACAAAAGATAAAAATAAAAACTTCTGTGTTTGCTGTGTCTTTTGCCATAATTGAAAGTCAAATTTTCCAAAAAGACCAAAGTTTTTCAAACCAAAAACAAAAAAACATTCCAAAAACTCTGAAAAAAAACCAACTCAAAAACTAGAATTGCGCATTTGAGATGACTTACAGCGCATTTACTCAGACTTGCAGCGCATTTAAACTCTGTTATGGCGCATTTGAAACATTACCAGAGTTGCACATTTGATCTGACTTGTGGCACTTTTGAACTTTGTTGTGGCGCATTTAACTGCTTCGCATTCAAACCAGAGAACTATTTCGTACTGCCAAGAGAAAAATTGTCAACTTTTCTGAAACCATTTCAAACCTGTCTCAGTTTTTCAAAATCTGATTAAAATCATGCAAGTCAACCATTTCTCTCTTCTCCCATACCATAACTGCTTTTCGTCATCCAAAATCTCACAAAATTCTTCCAAAATCCAACAAGGTTAGAACCAAGCTATTCTTGATCGCATCACAATCTCAAACAAACCTAGTGAGTCTCCACTATCAAGGATCACTTATCCTTTTCTATTGGAACTCCACTAGTGGCTTGTGTAAAGACTAGTCCACATCAAGTAAACAGATTTCTATCATCCTTACTTTGACTATCATTTTGTTCACCCAACTTGTTTGACACCAACTAGATCTAAGAAGACCCTTGCCAAAATCTTGTAGCATTCTAACACCTTGCTCAAAAACTCATCCCATCCCATCTCTAGTCACCTTGCATGGTCTTAACAAGATTACAAAAACAAAAACAAATTGAAATGGCTGAGAAAACTATCCCAAACTCTCACGAAAGTGATGAGGAAATTTCTATGGAAGAAGTCCTCCAAATGCAACAAGACCGCAGATTTCAACGCTTAATGGATAAAGTGCTTGCCCAAGATCCTACCAAATTCTTTCTACACCTAGCACATCTAGGAGTCAATCTCCCTAAAGATTTTGACGTAGAAGCCCTAAAAGAATCAGAGGAAGAAAGACACCCTGAGGGAAGCACACATGAGGATATACCCATAGACAAAAGAAAAACAACCACTGATGCTACGGATGCCTTGAATTTAGTGACCCAACAGATCCAAGCTTTACAACAATAATTCATGGACATGCAAACAAGAGCTTCCACTAAGCATTACTCCCTAGAAGATATTTCACCATATCCTTTTGATAGAACCTTGATCATGATACCTTTCCCCTCTAAATTTGAGGTGCCAAAATTTGATAAATATCGAGGAAAGGGTGATCCAAGGGACCACATTAGGGAATTCAATGCTGCTTGTCTTGAAGTCGCACACAATGATACCTACCTTATGTGACTATTTCCACGAATCTTGGGAGGACAAGCCATGGAGTGGTTTTCTAGACTACCACTCGGCATTAGAACATTTAACGAACTTGTGGACAAATTTGTCACGCACTTCTCCTATAATATTGAGCATGACACCTAAATCTTAGATCTTTGTAACACCAAGCAAAAAGGTGGAGAATCTTTTGCCACCTTCTTACAAAGATAGAGACAGCTAGCAAGTAAATGCGCACATCAAATGCCTGAAAACAAATGCTGGAAATGTTTGTCCATAACTTGCAAAATGACCTAAGCTATCAGATACAAGTCCAATGTCCTACTTCCTTTAGCAAGGTCATTGAGATGGGTCTAATCATCAAAAAAGCTTTAATCACCAAAGGTCAAATAAAGATCTATAAGGACACTCCTAGTACCAACACCAATGCAGACAAACCAAGATTCTGGACAAAGAATAAAAACATTGTGAATGATGGGGTGGTAGATGCCAAGAATATAACACCTAAACAACCAATCTTCAACTTATCGACTCCTCAAAACAACCCCCCATAAAACAAACCAAGAAACACTGAATCATGGTTTAAAAATTTCCAACCTAGGAGAAAATTCACACCTTTGGGAGAATCATTGGAAACCGCCCTATGGAAGTTAGTCACAAGTAAGATCATAACACTTCCAACTGTGCAGGAATATGAACCAAAAGTCAAACCTCATTGGTGGAACGGCAATGACTTCTGTGAGTTCCACCGAAATAGGGGGCACAAAACCAATGACTGCATTGGACTCAAACACACTATCCAATACTTGATCGAACAAAACAAGATATCCCTTGACTGACATACCTCTAACAATGATCATCAGGCATTCAAGGATCCTCTTCCCAACTACGAGCAGGGAGGACCCTCCAACCAAAACAACGGTGGATCTAATAACACAAACTACACAAACGTCAGCTTTGACTATGTTGTTAACCATATCTCAGAAAGTGATTCACGCATCAACATGATCACTATAAACAAAGATATGGATTGCAATGTTACTACCTGCAGTAATAGAGTCACTCTTAGAGGAGCCCCCACCACTCCAGCTACTTAGTACAATATCTTGGATCAGCTACATAAGACACCTACACATATCTCCATTCTGGAACTTCTGCGTCTATCCCCATCTCATAGGGCCATACTTGACAAAGCTTTAGTGGAAGCCTCCATCCCAACGAACCTCGCCGAAGAACAGTTTCAAACCATGGTAGGTCACATTATCTCACCTCACTCCCTATCATTCACTGAAAAGGATGATATGTCAATCACTCAGCCCCACAACGCCTCTCTCCATATCGAAGCCTTCATACACAAACACAAGATAAAGAGAGTCCTAATCGATGGAGGAGCTGGTTTAAATATTTGCACCTTGAAGCCAATCCTTACATTGGGGTTTTCAGAGAAGGCTATAGATCCAAAAACAAAAATCACTATCAAATCCTATGATGAGGAGCAGAGAACTTCCAAGGGAATTGTTACTTTACCAATCAGAGTGGGACCTATAGTAAAAGATGTGGCTTGCCAAGTCCTTGATATGGAGCTAGCATACAACATTCTTCTCAGGAGACCATGGATACATGCTCTGAAAGCAGTGCCGTCAACATACCATCAATGTATCAAGTTCCCTTACGAAGGTCAAGAGATCACTATACAAGGTGACCCCAACCCATTTCAGTATTGTAACTCCATTCATCCTAAACCTGAAGTGGTGATTCCCAACAATCGTGCCTCTGCTTCGTCTTCATCCCGTGATGACCCAGCTTCACTTGCTTCCTCTTCAAAATCTTCTCAACCTGACCTCAGACTCAAAGATAAAGGCTTGGGTGAATACATAATTTCCCAATCCCTCTATTTGGCACAACTCCCCCTATCTCCATGATCATATGGAAGACCCACTCTAAGCAAACCTAAAGCAGACAAAGCTACCAAAGGTCCGTTTATCAAATGGGGAAGCCTTGAAGATGAAAGTGATGAAAAGGATATCCTACAATGGCTATACAAGGATGAAGGCAGTTCATCCACACAACAAGACCATCACACTATACCAACTGAACAATATGGTCAAGGATTCCAAATGCTACAAAGAATGGGGTATGAAGGACACGGTCCACTCGATTCAAGAAAGGATGGTATCACCGAACCCATCCAACCTCATACCTTGACAGCCCGAGACACTACAGGGCTAGGTTACAATGGCACATCAAGAACCAACAAAGCAAAGAGGAATAAAGGTAAACAACCAAAAACATCCACTAGTAATCTAGTTGATCAAATTCAACAACTACAACTGGGTAATGAGACCGATTCCCACGAATATGAATGGGAGAACCTCTCTGAACTATCTTGTGATGATAAAGGCATCGACATTGTCCACGAGTATGACCCAACCCATGCAAATGAGCCACAAGGTCCAAGGGCTAGACCGCTAGAGTCCAAACCGCGTAATAATGATAGTGAAAGTCGTAAGGAAAGAATGATACCCCTCTTGACGAATCTGCTAATCAAGAGTACCATCGTAGACTTTATCCATGCGTTTAACAACTCTATCCTAACTATCAACACCATCAAACCCGACCAACCCAATGATCCCTTACCACTGGTGCATCCTGAACTCATAGATTGGGACCTACAAGGCACTACCCCAGAGTTTGAGACCTTTGAGAATGATGAAGCCATCATAGACTATCTTGAGCTTAGAGATCATATACCTGCAGGGGACCACAAAGCTGGCTACGCTATAGAACTCAACGAGAAGGCCTATTTTTGAGAGAGTGCCAAGCCTTTCAGTCTCAAAAATATCAAAATGAAAGAAAGATCTAATGGTGAAAACCATTCTGCGGCAGTGTTAGATCATGAAAAAAGTAAAAATAAAGACGTATCCAATGGTGAAAACCTCTCTAAGGTGCCGAAGGATGAAAGGCTTGACCCTCTACCTAATCTTACACATCAGGAGAGATCTTCAATCTTGATAGAACTAGTAGAACTGATTAATGTCAGTACAGGTGATGATCCTAGAATGATCCACATGGCAAAGACTTTAACAGAACAAGAAAAACCAACATTTACCGACTTCTTCAAAAGGAAACAAATCAACTTTGCCTGGACATATGCAGACATGCCAGGGCTAGATCTGAATCTTATAATGCATCACTTATCTCTAGCTCCAGGAGCTAAACCAGTAAAGCAAAAACTCAGAAAGATGCACCCACATGTGGCCCTCATGGTAAAAGAAGAGTTGAAGAAACTATTGGATGTTAGATTCATCAGACCAATAGAGTATCCTGAGTGGGTTTCAAACATAGTACCAGTTGCCAAACCAGATGGCAGAGTCTGAATATGTAATGACTTCAGGGACCTGAACAAAGCTTGTCCAAAAGATGATTTCCCCCTGCCAAACATTGACATGATTGTAGATCTCACGACAGGGCACACCATGCTGTCACTAATGGATGGTTTTTCTGGATATAACCAGATAAAAATTGCACCTGAAGACCAACACAAGACTGCATTCACATGTCCTTGGGGCACCTATTGTTGGTGTGTCATGCCATTTGGTTTGAAAAATGTCGGTGCAACATATCAGAGAGCTATGACCACAATCTTCCACGACATGATGCACGCTATATTGGAAGACTATATTGATGACATTCTGGAAAAATCACTCACAAGAGAAGGACACCTAGCAGTACTGGACAAAATTTTCAATAGAATGGAAAAGTTTAATGTGCGCCTCAATCCAAAGAAGTGCGTATTTGGAGTTACCTCAGGTAAGCTACTGGGATACATAGTGTCCGCAAATGGAATCGAAGTTGACCCAGCTAAAGTGAAGGCCATCATGGAAATGCCACCTCCTAAGAATCTCACTCAGCTACGGTCTCTACAGGGAAAACTACAATCTATCAGAAGGTTCATTTCTCAATTGGCAGACAAGTGCCACCCATTTTCTCACCTCCTACATAAGAATGTCCCTTTCAAATGGAATGAGCAGGCATTTCAACAGTTAAAAGAGTATCTCATGAAACCACCAGTATTGATGCCACCGATTCAGGGTAAACCTCTGCTACTGTATATCTTGGCCACACCAACAGCTCTGGGAGCTCTCCTTGTACATCAAAACTATGACGGGAAAGAACAAGCAATATACTATATCAGTCGAACACTTGTTGGATATGAACTGTAGTACACGCCAATTGAAAGAGCATGTCTCGCTGTGGTCTTTGCCTCACAAAAGTGGAGACATTACATGTTGTCACATTCTATCAAACTGGTAGCAAAGATTGATCCACTCAAGTACTTACTCAACAAAGCAGCCCTTACAGGTAGATTGTCCAAATGGGTCATGCTCCTTAGTGAGTTCGATATCAAATATGTAGATAGGAAAGCAATAAAAGGCCAAGTGCTTATAGATCAACTGGTAGATGCAACTCTAACAGATGACAGCTCTTTGAGCTTTGAATTTCTAGATGAATCTATCTTTCACATATCCACAACAATTTGGAAAATGTACTTTGATGGATCATACACTCAGCATGGATTAGGAGCAGGTATCTTGTTGATCACACTTAGTGGTGACACCATTCCTAAATCATACAGATTACTCTTTCCCTGCACTAACAACGTGGCAGAGTATGAAGCCCTAGTCATTGGCATTAAGCTATCAGTTGAATGGAATATCCAAGAACTTCAGGTATATGGTGACTCACAGTTGGTCATAAATCAAGTAAATGACAACTACCAGACAAAAGATGAGAAATTAATCCCTTACAAACGGATGGTAGATGATTTCAAAGAATACTTTGTTAAGATCTCTTTTGAGCAGATACCAAGGATTGAGAACAAAGCTGTAGATGCCATGGCCACGATTGCATCTCTCCTTGATATTCCAGACAATCAATCACGTGATGAGTTCTTGGTACAGCCAGTGTCCTATCCTGCATATGACACCCTTGAATCCCATATCATTTGCCACAATGTTGGAGCCAATTCCCCCCTCTACGCAAAAATATTTGCCTATCTTAAAGAGAATACCCTCCTACCTGATCTCTCCAGTAACCAAAAATGAACCTTCATTCGTCAGGCATCCCGGTATGCCATTGTCGCCAATACCCTATATCGCAGAGGTCTCAATGGTACTCTCCTTAGATGTCTCGATAGTGAGGAATATCAAACCGCCCTGAGCGAAGTGCACAATGGTATATGCAGGACCCACTCTAGTGGCCCTACCCTAGCTAAGAAACTCGTACGTATGGGGTACTACTGGCCAACAATGGAACAAGATTCCTATCATTTTGTAAAGAAGTGTAAAAAGTGCCAAATCCATGGGAACTTGATACATGCACCAGCACAGGAGCTGCAACCATTAATGACTCCTTGGCCTTTCTGTCAGTGGGGACTCGACTTAGTGGGCAAGATTCACCTTTCTTCATCTAGTGGCCATAAATTCATAATCACTGCCACCGAGTACTTCACGAAGTGGATTGAAGCCATGCCTTAGGCAATATCACAGGCAAGTAGATTGCCTTGTTTATCTTGAACTATATCATTTGTCGCTATGGTATCCCTTCATCTATTATCACGGATAATGGACGACCCTTCAAAAATCAAGATGTCAGGGAACTATGTGACAAATTCCATATCTAGCACTGCTTTTCAACCCCCTACTACCCCCAAGGAAATGGCCAGGCGGAGGCATCTAATAAAACTATTTTAAAAATCCTAAAGAAGACTGTTAATGATGCCGGCTGAGATTTGCATCTCCAACTAAATCCCGCGTTGTGGGCATACCGCACATGTATCTGCACACCCACAGGTGCAACACCATACTCCCTAGTCTATGGATCTGAATCTATCTTGCCCATTGAAGTCGAGATCCTATCCTTGCGAGTTTTGTTAAAAGGCCTCAAATTTGATGAAGAGTACAGAGTGTCTAGACTTCAAGAATTAGAGCTTCTCGAAGAGAGAAGGCAACAAGCCTTTAACCACCTAAAATCTTATCAACAATGGATGTCTAGAAGCTATAACCACAGGGTAAAGCCCCGAGTATTCCAAGTTGGAGACCTAGTCCTCAGAGAAAATCCCAGAAACCAGCAAGATAGAGAAAAGAAAGGCAAGTTCAAACCTAACTGGCTGGGTCCCTATGTCATCATTATAGCCTATGGATCGGGGGCATATCAATTGGCTACATATGAAGGTGAACTGTTCGATGATCCTATCAATAGCATGCACCTCCGCAAGTTCTATACCTGAAACCCTAATGCAAGGGAGTCCTGAAAAAATCCAAAAAAAATGAAAAAGTGGTAAAAAAAGAAGAAGAGAAAATAATAAAAAAATCGTCCTCTGGTGAAAACCTGGCAAACAGGCACCTTGGATAGGTACCATGATGAAAACCTGGCAAACAGGCGTCATGTGTACTTTTGGCTTTCGTGCAAATAAAAGCAAGTGGTGAAAACCTACTAAATAGGCGCTATCTGTGACAAACCACTTCCTCCATGTATTGTGACCTCATGTCTCTTGTGTCCATCGTATCATTGATCTCAAACTAGTCCTTTGAACCATTGTCGAACTACGTTGCCTCTAAGTTATCACGTAGGCAAGGCCATTCTTAATGCTCCGCTCCACTCCGCTCCACTCCATTCTGCCCAGTGTCGTCTGTCCTGCTGTCCATACCATTTCCACATCTTTGCCATCGCCTAGGTCTTAGGTCCATCAGGTTCACCTTGAACTACGTTGCCTCTACGTCATCACATAGGCAAGGCCATTTAGCAATGAGCCCCCAAGGCACTAGGTCAATCCCTTAGGATCCGTCTCTCCATGTCTGTTGTCGTCTCACCCATAATAAGTCGATCCTTGTCTAAACTGGGGGCAAACTCCTTGACCTAGTTACGGATTTGGATTCTTGAATGCCACATGTTCTTAGAGGATACTAATAAATGATTGTGATACCTTTCACTAGACTAGTAAGCGTAGCAAAAACAAGCTTCCCAAAACAAAAATCTTGACGCAAAACATCAACCTATCCAAAGCAGAACACCATACCAAAACACTCAAACCAATTCTATATCAATTATGGCAAAAAGACACATCTAATGCAAGAATGTTTTGTGAACAAGTTAACTTACAAAGCCTTGGATTTTTGTCATTATGTCCTCCTATGCTATTCAAGGATGCCAAAAGCTAGGGAAGCTATGATGGGGGCATAATCCTTTTCTTTGTCTGCTGCTTGTGGATTAAACTTTAGTAATGTAACGACTTTTGTCTAATGACATGATCAACAAAAGATCATTGAGGACTCTGAGATCGGAACATGAAAAAGGGCAATCCTTGTCTGTTGAAATGCAAGAAGTACTCAGGTCATCTAGATTCAAGTTTGACTAGATGCTTGTATAAACTTGCTATATCAAAATCCATGTAAGGAATACTCAGGTCATCTCGGTTTAATTATACCTAGATGCTTGTATTTTCTTACAACATTTTAAAATAGGAAAAGTACCAAAAAGTGCCCAATGATGAAAGCAAAAGACTTGCAATATCAAGATGACAATCTGCATCCATCCCATATCCAACAATCCATATCAACCATGCAATAACAAATCCTGCGGTATATCAAATGAAAGCCTGTATTTCTACATTTCTTCTCTTCCACCTATCTATTTCATCTTTGTGTCGATTGAGTACATTTGGACATATCAAAAACATAATATAGGTCACATATCACATCACATGAGATAGTCATTTACATGATTAAATCATTTTGCATACATCACAAGTGCATTAGGTCATCCACATACATTTGCATCCATATATCACAACAAAAATAAAAAACATAGACATATCCATATAGAGTTGCATAATCATATCCATAAACATTTGCATATCATATCACCCTAATCCATCTAGTATGCATCACATATACAAACACATCATAAAATAGATTGCATCCATAGCATATCCACATAGAAAACATGAGCATATAGAACATCCATAACTGCATCATCGTATAGAGTGTAAAAACATGTCCAAATGTACAATATGTAAAAAAAAAAATCTGTCTAAATCTCTCAGAGTCATATCATAAAAATGTATACAAAGTACAACAAGATGGTGATGTAGGAGTCCGGACAACACTGAGAGGGGGGGTGAATCACTGTTGTGTAGATTTTTGCAACTTATTATAACTTTTAATTTACAAGACTCAGAAAGAGAAAAACATCAATGAACTATTACACATATATGTACAAGTTTGATAATGAAAGTTATGAGCAGGACCACATAGAGATAAATCTTAACAAAGAAGCAAAAACACACATAGAAGCATATCATTAACACAAGAATTACTGGAGTGGAAAACCCTCTCTGAGTAGAAAAACCACTCAAAACTGCCTCACTGGCTTAACTGAAAACATGCCTCACTAGCTACAATATGTATCTAGGAGCACCAACTCCTTATGGAGCACCAACTCCAATACCAAACAGAAGCACCCACTTCCAACACTGATATACCTTACTGGTAAACAAATAGGTCTCACTGACCAACAAGCCTCACTGGCTAATACAAGGCCTCACTGGCATACTGTGCCTCACTGGCTAACCAAATCACCAACATATGTAATTAACAAATCAGAGGGATACTCTGTTTCCATTCAATACAAAACATATATCTGTCAAATGCCCATTCTATTAAAAAACAATCCAACATCCAGATACACTCAACAACCCCCATTTCCTGATCTGCATCACCACACTCTATTTAATCCATCTGCCAAGCCAATATATCCTTGATATTTTTGTATTTGTATAAAACCTTTCATATTCTGCACAAGATAATTCAGAGATCTTCAATATTGCCTCTATCAAAAATAAAATCAATCTGTTATGTATAAAACATTTCACAATAACCCTCCAACCAATTTATCTTTTATTTTTATTTCTCTTCATACTCCTCATAATTTCACCTGCAAGAAAATATTTCTCTGTGCCTATTCAAAAATAATATCAAACCCCCAAAACAAACTTTTGATCTTCCATCTTCAAAACTTGATTGCTTTATCATCATCTCTAAATTTCATCTTCTCTGTTTGAGAAAAATAAAATCTTTCCCATAATGTTGATCTTCCTCAATTGACATTTCAATCTACAAAATATTTTTCATCTACAAGAAAACAATAAATTAATTTGCTCCTGTCAAATGCTTCATCTTTTACAATTTTCTTCTTTTAATAAAAAACATCTTCATTTCTCATTAATCTTTGCATGATCCTTCAAAATCTCCAAACCTTCCATATTCTCATCTGTAAAAATAAATCTCTTAAAAACTTCCAAGCTTTTTATATACAAAACCATTGAGCTTCTTCTTCTTCTCAATCTGGAAGAGTAAATCAAATCACAAAAAAAATAGCTCAATAAAAATATTATCATCTCCATATTATTTTGATGGAAGAAAAGAAAATTTCTAATTATAAAGTATTCCATCGAATGGATGTCTATTTCTTAGAAGGAAACTTTTAAAACCACTATATTCCTTCTAAAGTCAAGCTCCTTTAAAAAAGCAATTTTATGCCTTATATAAAATGAGATAAGATCCTCATTTTTCGGTAGAAAAAAAATAAACTTTATAAACTTGTTTTAATCCCTCCAAGGCATCGGGTATACATTTGATGCTATTTCTATTTAAAAGGAAGCTTAGACTTAGTCTCTACTCGGGCTCCATTGACTCATGCACTATTTGAAAAACTTTCCCGCTCGAGCCTTTTAAAAGGTGATAAAGTTTTAAACACAAAACTTGCTTTATGTAGAGAGCTCGCCACCGGTATGAAGGGAGGAGGGGCCAGTCATTACAATGACGGTGTACTCCTTCTGCAGGTTCCCTTAAGTGAGGTGACCTTTATTAGAAGGTCAACAGAATTTTGAAACACAAAGTGCAATAAGATATGATAGATAACTTGGATTTTAGTATAGGTTATAATTTAGAGTTTTGCCTTAGTGTTTAGGTTCACACTTGTCTTTTGAGCATGAATAAGCAAGTGTCTTTTCATGAAGGACCATATAACCCCGTATCTCTGCACATGAGAAGCTTGTAAGAAAAACATTTCAACATCAATGTCATCAAGATATCAAATACGTTGAACACCTTTTCAATGAAGACCATCATGACAATACATGTCTTTAAAATAGTATGTCTTCACTGCATGAAATCAAAGTGCTAAACACCAACATCCTGAACAAGATAAAGTTCGAACTCTCCAACATCCTTTATCATGAAACATATGATCTTGAACTTCATACAATGAAACTACAAACATTTCAACCCCCATGAACATTTCAACATTTGTTTGTATGATGAACAACTCACAACTGAAGACTATGCCATTGAATATTGAGATCAACTAACCAAGCCACTGCCACTGTAAGTCATCTGTATCACCCTGATGTAATCCTGCAACAACACACAAGATGATATACTTCTGATAATGTACTCCTCCAATAACACAGAAGATGATGTACTCCTGAAATATTCTCTGCAAGTACTACTGATCAAACAAGTCCTTCACTTTAGATACACACTGACACAATAAAGATCCACTGAAGATATGAGCTGCATCCTTAATAGGATCCTATATCTAATTTCACATGATCCAAGATGATCCAAAAACATTCCATCACATATAAAGATATCATTATGATGCAAATCTCCTGATAGAAACTTGACATATCAAATGCAAGGAAGTAGTAATGATCACATCTGAATTTACCTCAAACATATGAAGACATCATGATGAATACCTCATTAACCATCTCCTAAACACTTTTGACATCAATGACAACCTAACACCATCAATCTCCCCCTTTGTCATTGATGGCAAAACTACCTGATGCAATTTTTCATTCTCCCCCTTTTTGACATCAGATGACAAAGCCTCAAAACAATTTGCTCCTCCTATGTTGAAATACACAAACAAATCATTATTCATAAATGTCACTGGCAATTGTCCTGACAAGAATAATCAACACAAACCATTGTAGTTTCCAACTCAAAATGACACAATGATCACTATTGATAAGTCCTTTTCAAATCTCCCAAGATAGTAACAACTCAATCCTCTGATTAACTCCCCCTGAGAAAATAACTCTACTGAAAGATGTTGAAGCATGATCATAACATTTACAAACACATTGCATTATGAGGGCTTTGAAGACAAGTTAACACCTGAAGCATAATCAACATAACTCAACTCAACTCAGCACTGATCCACTTCCAGAATTAGTCCTGAAGCAACATATAAACCTGAAGTATACCATCCAATTACTGACATCCAACCTTCTATGCTAAGAAAAATCATGGCACTAACAAACACCTTTTGACATCACAAACAACTTTTCTTGTAACAATGTAAAGACAACAAACTCTCAACAAGATTATTGCATTTTGAAATAGATATTATGACATCCTTGTAATGAACCATTCTCATAGCCAAACAAATCTCTGAGATTCACTTTAACATAATATCACTTTTTGACCACTTTGCAAAGAAAAACATAAACACACCAGTACTCTTTGATGAATAATTTTGTAGGCAAAAATCATGTAGACCCCTCATCACTCAGTTCCCAACACAAGATGCCAAGATGACCATTTTGATAAGACCTTTACTTGCCTCTGATTTGAAGAAACACAAGATTCACCATCAATGTCATAAGAAACTCTAGATTGTCATAACTTGAAGCTCACACATGAAACCACCACACAATTTGAACAAACCTTTCTAAACCAAATTAATGAGAAAGACACTATCTTCAAATCACCTAAAAGCTCAAAGGTACATGTCATAAAACATAACTCAACAAAGTAATAGATATAATCATCAAATTGACTCCTTGATATGAACTATCATCCTGCAACCAAACTATTCTTGTACACCTTTTCTGACATGACAAAGAATGAAGACTATCTGAACTATCCTCCTGTTCTACACAAGACACTTGTCAAAAAACCACATCTGAAACATACTGTATTATACAAGTACTACTGCCTCTTGACTTTGTCATTCAAACAAACTGCATCAACAAATTCTTTCTGCAACAACACTTTGCACAAATCAAAAGCAGAGATAATTGCTATGATTTGAATTTTCATTTTTAGCCACCATAGACAAATATCTGATAAGAGCTCTTTGAAACAACTAAAGCTCTTTGCTATGATAACCAATACTTTTCAATAACAAGATCCCAATGGACTGCAACATCATAACAACTCAACCATTGTCAGTAACAACATGCTATGAACAAAATATGAATAGGATCATTTATAAATCAAAACTCTCAACACTATCAAACTCTTTGCTTTGAACCCCTGACCATCCTTTTAACATCTTGTATGCATACAGAACTAAAGATCACCTATATCATTGTCACATACTGAAAATCAACATTGTTAGCAACATCATCATCAATAATTTCAAAGCATGGTAAGAATGATAGACAAACAAGATCATCATATCAAATGATCTTCTTCCTGAAACTTCTTGGGGTTAACTGATAGAACATTTGATACCTCCCCCTTACTTCATGCTATCTTTATGCAACTGATGATGTAACCTGTGCCGGATGCACAAGTTTGGGATTTACCTTCTCATGACTCTGTTTCTGCTTCCAAATCTTAACAGGCTCTTTCTTCCTCCAAACCTTTTATGTCTTTTTCTTTTCCCAACCTTTCAAATTAGGTGAAGCTCTCCTGCAACTGTGTGCTTTATGACCAAGAGAGTTGCAATTATAACAAATTATGTTGTAATCAAAATCAATTGACTGATAATACCTTTGAGCACTCATATTAAGCTTCCATGAAGGATCATACACTCTGTTCATTTTGCAGTTTCTTTGAATATGTCCAACATAACATACAAGGTTAGTATTCCTTTTGCAATCAACTGCTTTATGACCAAAATGATTACAAGTATAGTAGTAACCATTAAATGAATAGTTATACCTGTACATGTAAGCTTGTCTTATAGATGCAGGTTTTCTGAAATTTCTTCTGTGCACAAATTCATCTCTCATTTTTTGTTCAGCTTCACTCTTCCTTTTTCCTTCTGTGGCAACATGACTTAAATCAATTTTCCTTCTAGGAGTCTCTCTAGCTTTTGAACATTCTCCTTCTTCAAAACCAAGTCCAGTAGTGTCTCCATATAGTTTTTGTTTACCAAGCATCTTATTTAACTTGCTTGTGCTCTCTTCAAATTTCAGATTCTTTTCTAATTGCTTCTTAAGACCACCATACTCTTTTCTCAGATTGATAATTTCACCTTCCAGTTTTAGATTCTCAATCCTTGAAACTTCAAGGTTAGAAATTGAGACATCAGCTATCCTCTTAGCTTCAACAATTTCTGATTTCAAACTGACAATCAATTTATTTGATTCACTTGCTTGATTCTTCAAGTCTACAATTAGGTTTCTAGCATCTTCAAGATCTGTAAGAGCTTTATCTTTTAAATCTCTTTCTTGCTACAACTGCATCATTAATTTATTGTTCTCCTTATAATTCTTGAGCTCACTCAGAGCATATATGAGCTCTCCTTCCAAATCAATCTCACAATCTTGTTCATTATAATCCTGATCATCATTACTCTGATCATCATGACTTGTGATGCTAGCTTCTTCTGAATTTGATTGGGATTGAACTTCAACTCCTTCATTTGAAAGTCTCTTTTCATTGCTACTTTATTCACACACCAGAGTGTCCCCTTCTTTATCATTATCTTGATAAATCCTTTTCAATCTCCTCCACATATCCTGAGCTGTAACACAATCCATAACTTTACAAATAACATCATTAGATAGAGCAGATAATATAGCCTTCTTTGCAATATCATTACATTCAAGAGCTTCTTTGTTATTTGCAGAATTACAATTCTCAACTGACATTAAAACATCATATCCTAAGGAGGATAAATACACTTGCATTCTAACATACCAAACTAAAAAATTTGAACCATTAAACTGAGGAACATCTGAAAAATTTTCTTCTAAGACAATATCAGATTCAACTTGGAGAACAACTTTATCAACTGACTTTTTATCAAAATCTAGATTTGATATGGATGATTCCTTTTGTATCTTTTGACTAGAAAGAATCTTAACATTTCTCATGTTCTTATTTCTTCTACACTTACCCATTGAACTCCACACACAGGACCTACCCAAGCTGATTAAGCTGCAGAAGGGAAACTGGCTCTGATACCAATTGTAGGAGTCTGGACAACACTGAGAGGGGGGGGGGTGAATCAGTGTTGTGTAGATTTTTGCAACTTATTATAACTTTTAATTTACAAGACTCCGAAAGAGAAAAACATCAATGAACTATTACACATATATGTACAAGTTTGATAATGAAAGTTATGAGCAGGACCACATAGAGATAAATCTTAACAAAGAAGCAAAAACACACATAGAAGCATATCATTAACACAAGAATTACTGGAGTGGAAAACCCTCTCTGGGTAGAAAAACCACTCAAAACTGCCTCACTGGCTTAACTAAAAACATGCCTCACTGGCTACAATATGTATCTAGGAGCACCAACTCTTTATGGAGCACCAACTCCAATACCAAACAGAAGCACCCACTTCCAACACTGATATACCTTACTGGTAAACAAATAGGTCTCACTGACCAACAAGCCTCACTGGCTAATACAAGGCCTCACTGGCATACTGTGCCTTACTGGCTAACCAAATCACCAACATATGTAATTAACAAATCAGAGGGATACTCTGTTTCCATTCAATACAAAACATATATCTGTCAAATGCCCATTCTATTCAAAAATAATCCAACATTCGGATACACTCAACAACCCCCATTTCCTGATCTGCATCACCACACTCTATTTAATCCATCTGCCAAGCCAATATATCCTTGATATTTTTGTATTTGTATAAAACCTTTCATATTCTGCACAAGATAATTCAGAGATCTTCAATATTGCCTCTATCAAAAATAAAATCAATCTGTTATGTATAAAACATTTCACAATAACCCTCCAACCAATTTATCTTTTATTTTTATTTCTCTTCATACTCCTCATAATTTCACCTGCAAGAAAATATTTCTCTGTGCCTATTCAAAAATATTATCAAACCCCCAAAACAAACTTTTGATCTTCCATCTTCAAAACTTGATTGCTTTATCATCATCTCTAAATTTCATCTTCTCTGTTTGAGAAAAATAAAATCTTTCTCATAATGTTGATCTTCCTCAATTGACATTTCAATCTGCAAAATATTTTTCATCTACAAGAAAACAATAAATTAATTTGCTCCTGTCAAATGCTTCATCTTCTACAATTTTCTTCTTTTAATAAAAAACATCTTCATTTCTCATTAATCTTTGCATGATCCTTCAAAATCTCCAAACCTTCCATAGTCTCATCTGTAAAAATAAATCTCTTAAAAACTTCCAAGCTTTTTACATACAAAACCATTGAGCTTCTTCTTCTTCTCAATCTGGAAGAGTAAATCAAATCACAAAAAAATAGCTCAATAAAAATATTATCATCTCCATATTATTTTGATGGAAGAAAAGAAAACTTCTAATTATAAAGTATTCCATCGAATGGATGTCTATTTCTTAGAAGGAAACTTTTAAAACCACTATATTCCTTCTAAAGTCAAGCTCCTTTAAAAAAGCAATTTTATGCCTTAAATAAAATGAGATAAGATCCTCATTTTTCAGTAGAAAAAAAATAAACTTTATAAACATGTTTTAATCCCTCCAAGGCATCGGGTATACATTTGATGCTATTTCTATTTAAAAGGAAGCTTAGACTTAGTCTCTACTCGGGCTCCATTGACTCATGCACTATTTGAAAAACTTTCCCGCTCGAGCCTTTTAAAAGGTGATAAAGTTTTAAACACAAAACTTGCTTTATGTAGAGAGCTCGCCACCGGTATGAAGGGAGGAGGGGCCAGTCATTACAATGACGGTGTACTCCTTCTGCAGGTTCCCTTAAGTGAGGTGACCTTTATTAGAAGGTCAACAGAATTTTGAAACACAAAGTGCAATAAGATATGATAGATAACTTGGATTTTAGTATAGGTTATAATTTAGAGTTTTGCCTTAGTGTTTAGGTTCACACTTGTCTTTTGAGCATGAATAAGCAAGTGTCTTTTCATGAAGGACCATATAACCCTGTATCTCTGCACATGAGAAGCCTGTAAGAAAAACATTTCAACATCAATGTCATCAAGATATCAAATACGTTGAACACCTTTTCAATGAAGACCATCATGACAATACATGTCTTTAAAATAGTATGTCTTCACTGCATGAAATCAAAGTGCTAAATACCAACATCCTGAACAAGATAAAGTTTGAACTCTCCAACATCCTTTATCATGAAACATATGATCTTGAACTTCATACAATGAAACTACAAACATTTCAACCCCCATGAACATTTCAACATTTGTTTGTATGATGAACAACTCACAACTGAAGACTATGCCATTGAATATTGAGATCAACTAACCAAGCCACTGCCACTATAAGTCATCTGTATCACCTTGATGTAATCCTGCAACAACACACAAGATGCTATACTTCTGATGATGTACTCCTCCAATAACACACAAGATGATGTACTCCTGAAATATTCTCTGCAAGTACTACTGATCAAACAAGTCCTTCACTTTAGATACACACTGACACAATAAAGATCCACTGAAGATATGAGCATGCATCCTTAATAGGATCCTATATCTGATTTCACATGATCCAAGATGATCCAAAAACATTCCATCACATATAAAGATATCATTATGATGCAAATCTCCCGATAGAAACTTGACATATCAAATGCAAGGAAGTAGTAATGATCACATCTGAATTTACCTCAAACATATGAAGACATCATGATGAATACCTCATTAACCATCTCCTGAACACTTTTGACATCAATGACAACCTAACACCATCAGGTGATACATGTCTCAGGGCAAAAATGGTCAATATACAGGCTATCTCAGCCATAAAAAATGTGTATATCAACTCAAAAATGGTACAAGTGTCCAGCTCTGGCTAACCCTGCTGCCGTGGAGCACTACTCCCTACGCTGCCCTCTCCTCTGTCTCCCCCTGACTGCTGGGGACCCCTCACTGATCCTATAGATCAAGACCCACCTGCCCTCTGGAAGGCCACAGACTGGCTCCTAAAATTGGGCGCACGCTGATCTGCTGACATTGCCCCATGATATAAACCTCTGTAATACTGAGCCTGAGCCTACGCTCTGGCAAGCTCACTCTGTACCTGGGCTAACTATGTTTGTGCCTGCTGCACCTGTGATACCAAAAAGTTGGAGGTACCATCTGTACCCATAGCTGTCACTGCTGCATCCCTCTCTGCCCTCATCACCCTCGCACTAGCCAAGGCTGCGTCTCTCTCTCTTTGGATACCTCTGATATCCGTCCTGTATCTACGTGTCTCTAAGACTCTACTGCTCTTAGATGGGCCCTCAGCTACCTAATCTGACCCTGTAATGTCACAATGGCCTGCTGCTGTAAGTCAGGCTACGGAGCCTACCCCACTTGTCCCTGTCCTGGTGCCAGCTGCTGTGCTGGCACCTAACCCTACACCTACTGTTGAGCCACCTGCTGCTGAGCCACCTGCTGTGGTGGTGACATCTATCTCTGCAGTGCCACCTGCTGTGCTGGTGCCTGCACCTGTCCTGCAGCCTGTGGCTGCACAACTGCTTGCTGACCTAAAGGTCCCTCCCCCGACCTCCTCCTCCGTCTCGGTCTGCCACCTCCTCCTCCATCTCCTCCATCATCCCCCTGATCTCCCCTCCCCCTCCTCCATCCTCCCCTCCTCCTGCCAGCTCCACCCTCATCATCTGAATCCTCCTCGTCTATACGAGGAGCCAACTCTCCAGGCCCTGAGTATCTGGGAAATGGATGCCCTGCAAACCACTCCTTGTAGTTTGGCATCATGCCAACATCCACTATGTCCCTCCTCATGGACCAAGCTGCATGAGGAATCTACTGAAAATCTATCAAGGCCTCCTCGTATGATGCCACAAGACCCCACCTAAATCTCTTTGCATGGGTCCTAGCAAACCGTGCCTGGCCCTGTGGTCTGCCCTGCACTCTACCAAACTGTCTCTACACCCTACTCACAATCTGTCGCTCTAATATGTATCTCATCCTGCCAATGAGCCATCGAGTATGGAAACAATATGGAAGCTCGTCTACCTCATCATCCCATACCTCGCAGTCTAAGTATGGGCGCCAGACAACCTGATCTACATTGTCAAATGCATGTCTCCAACACTCAAGCTTCCCCAGCTTGTGCTGGGAAATCACACCTACATAGCCATAACTGTAGGGCTCACCCCTCCGCTTGTGAAAGAGACATATTGGCCATGTGATAGCTATATGCTCGCATAACCAAAACTGCAACAATGATACACCTGCCGACAAGTTGGCTCCCCAGTGATACACTACTTGATGCATATCTCTGTATAAGTATGTTAACATGCACACACCCCATGCATACCAAGTCCCATCAGTGATCATGCTCTCTAACACACTCCCCTAGCTAATCAAGAAGCCATGTGACCTCTTATTGGGGCATACTACGCCATCAATCAGTCCAGCCACTATACCCGTGAAGTAGTCATAGCAGTCATGAATGTCCTGCCATGCAATCACCTGTCCAACCAACTCTGGGCCATCGAACACACGTCTGTACTCAGCCGGTCTAGCATCACGCTGTGACTCATACTCGACCAACTCTCCCTGAATAGGGAGGTGTAGGATCCTGTACACGTCCTCTAAGGTAATTGCCATCTCCCCCATTGGAAGATGGAATGTCCCATCCTCACTGTGGAATCACTCCACCACTGCAGCCAACATAGCCCAGTTTGTGTGAACCTCAGGCATGAAGCAAACATAATGAAGACCCATAGAACCTAGAGCCTCGCGATCAATCTCTGTCAGCATGTACCACTGCAATAACGACAAAGGGAACTACTCTCGTGACATCAGCGTATCCTGAATATCCTCCTGCAACCAAGCAAAAGCATAGCGTCAAAGAAATCCATATCCAAGTAAGCCTACTTGAAGCAATCAAACTATCCTATCATTGACTTAACATATAAAATTAATCAAAACAACATATCATCTCTTGACTAGATTCTCGGCAATCTCAGAGATCGCTTATCAATTGACGCATCGATCAAGGTGCCAATTGGGTTAATTTCGTTGGGTCAATTGATTTTCCTAGTGCAAATGCACCGATCCAGGTGGCAAATGTGCCAATCCATAACATATGCGCCTCTTCACTATGAATGGGCCACTTCTTGACGTGTATGCGCCATTATGGTGTATGCGCTACATCTTGTGTCACATGCGCTGTTATGCAATAGATGCGCCAATTCCCAGATGATATCACCAAACTATCGTATGCACCATAAGATCTCTCGTATGTGTCACTTAGCAACATATGCGCTATTTTGGAGCTCATATGCACTGAAAGGCAGTTAGGTGCATCTGTCTAAGCTTTTTTCCCTAAGCATTTATTGCCCTAATAAATGACTTTTAGCGAGTTTTGACGAACTACATACCGGGGGTCCTGCCTCAGCTAGCCGATCAAACCATCAGACTCGCTCAAACTAGTGCTCCTCACGTGAAATATCCATCTCTCTGTCGACTGCTCTAGCTGCCATGCTCTTCTAAGCTCTCAAAGACCAATCAACTAAGGACAAGTGTGCAAATGAATAGAACTTGTGGACCCAACTCCTATATATAGCAAGTAAACCATGACTAACTGTATGACAACTGTGACTACTTCCCATATCTGTTTCTCCGAACCATATCCTGTTTTCTCCATCCTAACCCGCTTTTCACCTTCTTCATCATGAGATTGTCTTTCTCACGCCCTTCTGCCTTCTTCCCGTCCAATCTCCCGAGGGGGCATCCTGTCGTTAAACTTGTACCAGGGGAAAACCGGGGCATGTATCACTGTCAAAAATTCTTATTCTTTGAAACAACATGATAAAACACATTGCATCAAAGAGGGGCAAAATGTATACACCTAAAAATGACATGACTCTACTTAAATAAATATTTTAAATATTTATTGCACCTTCATATTCCTCTATCAATAAATAAATAAATAAATAAATTTATTTGATTCACTTTCTCCCATTTAATTAAATAAATTATATTTATTTAATTAATTTCATCTACATTAACTTTATTCTTCTAAATAATTAAATAATTTTAATTATTTAATTAAATCATCCATTCCTCTAAATTTAAATAAAAATACAAATTTATTTAAATTAAAATCTCCACAAAATAAAATATATTTATATATTTTATTTATTCCTCCAAAATATCTACAAATAATTAAATAAATCTATTTATTTAATTATGCCTTCTTATCTTCTAAAAAATCTTCAATATCTGCCAAAAATAAATTCTTCTTGTCACGCAAAAGTAAAAGCTGAGTTAAAGCAACTTTAAAGCAACTTTGTTTTTAAATTAGAAAAATATATTCTAATTTAAGAAAAACAAAAACTCATCCTCATCAAGAAAACAGTTAACTCAACAAAGCTTCTTTTTGAATGACACATGTCCTTCTTCTATTCACGCACGTTCACACGAACATTTTCCTCCATTGATCTTCTTATTTCTTCTCAACCATTGATCTCTTCTCACACAACTCTATAAATACAACCCTCTTCTTCTTCATTTCATATCCATCATTTGAGTAAAATTATGCTGCATGAAATATAGCACGCCATTGGCACCCATCTCCATAGCACTTCATTACCATCCATCCATATTGTGTTGAATCTCATCTTCAACACATCAAATATCATAGCCATTCTATTCTTGTCATCTTCAACAAGCAAGGGAGCATACGCTTCTGAGGGCTTCATTATTATCAAGATCAAGAACAGATAGGTGAACAATCGAAGACGAAAGGTAAAAGGTTGTAAGTATCTCTATTTCTTATTTTAAATCCCTTTTCCTTCATATTTCATTGATGTATTGGGTTTTTTATTGATTTGATTAATCCCACATTTCAGCCATTACACATGGCATCGTTTTCTTGTAGTTCTAGCTACTGTGCCAACTCAAGGGAAGGCAACTCAAGTGATAGTGGAAGCCTTGCTTCCTTTCCATAAACTAGCATGAAGGGCGAATTGCCTATGGCCCTCTTGGGGGTGATCCTGTCAGCCCATAGAGTTGTTTTCAACTTGGAATGTCAAGTCCTCTAATTGTCATCCACTATCTTTTTGATGATCTTGATCATGTGTTTGCTTGTGGACTCAGCCAGGCCATTGCCCTGAGGGTAATAATTAGAGGATGTCTTAAAATAGATTCCATGCTTACCTACCCACTCACTAACCTTAAGACTTCCAAAGGCTTTGGAATTATTAGAAATGATGGTGAATGGATGTTTAGGAAAGGAAAAGGGGGGATTTGGTGTGGATTGATTTGGTTTAGATCCTCCCTTCTCATCAAACATTCAAGGCCATATCAACCGAGTTGAATATCTACTAAGAGAGAGCATTCACCTAACAAGTTGGGCTATCACTTGGAATGATGTGGAAGCTCAGATGTTTCCAAACAATATCTTAATTTAATGCTTAATTGCTCTTAAAACCCTAAAGAAGCAAAACAGTAAGCAAATTGATGAATTACGACAGATCCTTTTAGACTAAGATGAAGGACATAGATTGTTAACTCACTATTTTTTGAAGTTCAGAATACGAAACAGTCGGGGACACTGGGACTAGCGCCCTTGTCTTGAAAAAGGTAGACACTGGTGGGAGTGCCCAAGTCCTGAAATGTTGAACTCTGTCTTCTTTCTTTTAGATCCTGAATCCTTGTTGTCTGCAACCTCCTTTTGCAACTCCACTCCGTGAAACTCGGTACCTCTAACCTACAATCACAAAGGAGTGTGGGAGGGGGTTGTGGTGTTTAGAGGCTTGCCTCAGTCAAGCCCCAGAGAGACATTCAAGTCTTTCGAACACCATTGTTAGATGAGAGTACATCTCCCGATGGGATAGAGGCAAAATCCAAATGATAAATGATAAAAAACACAAAAGAAGTCACCTTGAAGTGTAGATCTTACATAAATGAAGGCTTTTCAATCACATGAGAAGATGGAGTCAAATCTGCAATCACAAACACAATAACAATGCTCTGCTCTGCAACAATGAATACCTTGAAATCACAAATATGCCTAAAGTTCGCAATCATCTTCTAATTAGCCTCTAGATTTCAAATGAAACACTAAACATGCTTATATATGCAACTACAAAGATTCCTGCTAAGAATTTCATAATTCAAACTTGAGATGTCGGCATAGGACCCAAATAATAGTCATAAAACTAACATTAAAATTTAGGGCAGACCTAAAATAGGGCAAGACTAGGGCACTAGCGCCCAAGTCCACCCTCCCATTTTTGTTCAAGGATCATCAAAATAGCACCCCCTAGGTCCTATTTGCCATAGAACTTCAGGGTTTTCTCATCAGGATTCATAATTATCATGCAAGATGCTCTAAATGCATTCTAAGGACTCAGGAGCTAAACCTTAAGAGGGAAAATCCCCCAAGTGGACATTTTCTGACATAACAATGGAACACCAAACCTAGTAACTATTCCCTCAAGGAAATCTAAAATGGAGGCCTCTGTGGCATCCTTTAATGCAACCACCTCTGTCCACCTTGTGAAATAATCAGTGGCTGCCAAAATCTACTTATGACCAACACTGGAAGGTAGATTGATCATTCCAATGAAATCCAAACCCCATTGGGCAAATAGCTGATCAGTCTGAATTGGGTGCAGGGGAAGAGCAACCAACTTTTGTTTACCTGCAAATAATGCACATTCTTTGCAGCTCCTTATCCATCTATGACAATCTCTAAACATATTGGGCCAGTAATAACCTGCCCTCATGATTTTAACAACAATTGTTCTTGGTGAAAAATGGCCTCCAGCAGGGCCATTATGAAACTCTTATAACACCCTTGAGGTTTGATTTTGTGTAATGCATCTAAGGAGAACTCCATTGATGTCTTTCCTAAACAAGACACCATCAACAAGAACATATGAGATGGACTGAAGTTTGAAATACCTCCTTTTGGCTTGATTCAGTCCATCTGGGCATTTACCTAACTGTAGAAAGGCAACCATGTCATGATACCAGTCATTTAGATCGTGAAAATCAGTTGGATGGACTTGTTCAAGGGCATACACTATGTTAGTTCCAGCTCCAATGTTTGTTGCCATCTGCTCGCACAGTCCTTTGCCTCGTACAATCTTGGTGATGTTGATATTGACATCATACTCCATGACTTTTGTGATCTACCCAACCTTCTTGTCATTGACATCTCTGCTCAAATGGAATTCTTTTACGCCAGGGTGATTCACCATCAACTATATCTTGCTATTTGAAAGCATGTGTCTAAAATTTTTGAGTGCTTTCACCACAACAAACACTTGTTTCTCAATAAAATCATACCTTAGCTCATACTCTTTGAGAGATTGGATGAAGAAAGCAACTAGTTGCTCCAACTTCTCTTTATTCTGTTGTGTCAAGATTGTTGATATGCCCTCCTTGCCTCCAAAGGTGTAAAGGATAAAATCCTTCTCATAGTTCAGGTTTATCAGTGTAGGGGCCTGCGCAATGGCTTGTTTGACAACTTCAAAACTATCCTTGCCTTCTTTTGACCATGTGAAGGCAGCATTCTTCTTAAGCATGATGGTGAAAGGTTTTGCTATTGAAGGAAACTTTGGTATAAACCTCCTCACAAAATTAATCTTGCCCAAAAAACTTTGCAGGCCCTTCTTATGACTAGGAAGTGGGAGAGACAAAATGGCATTGGTCCTTTCAAGGTCAATGGAAAGACCTTCCTTTGAGATTACATGTCCCAACAATTTGCCTTCCGGGATAGAAAACACACACTTCTTTAGATTCAATGACACACCATATTCTATGCATCTTTCAAAGACTTCTCAAATGACCCAGATGGTCAGCTGCATGCATAGTATATATAATCAAATCATCAAGATACACTAAAATAGTATAATTGATCAGGCCTTTAAAGGCCAAATCCATTACTCTTTGGATGGTTTCCCCAACATTAGTCAATCCAAAGGGCATTTTCTGATATGCCAAGGTACCCCATTTGGTGGTAAAGGCTATCTTATATTGGTCTGATTCTTTTACAAGAATCTAATTATAGCCTAAGTAGCCATCTAGGAGTGAAAACCTTTCAGCTCCTACCACTGTCTGTAAGATATTTTCCATGGAAGGGAGTGGATAGTGGTCTTTAAGGGAGGCCTTTTTTAGATCCCTAAAGTCCAACATAGTTTGATTTCCCCATTCCTTTTCCTAACTGGAACTAGGTTACCACCCAAGAGGAATATTTGATTGGGTAAATAATTCTGGCCTCTATGAACTTGGACAAATCTTTTTTCATTAATGGTTCTATTTTGGGGTTGATTGTTCTTTGTTTTTAGTGAATAGCTTTTGCATTAGGATCTAAATCAATGGTATGCTAAATTAAACCAGGGTTGAAACATTTCAGATCCCTATAATTCTAAGCAATTAAATCATCAAATTCATTACAAAGCTCAACAAAACCTTGCCTTTCAGCCTGGTCACATACCTTGCCATGCTTTAAAAATATGTCCTGTGCGATTTCCACCTCTTCATAGTCCTCTTTTTTGACTGTCAGGTTCATCTTCTCCCTTTTAGATTGATAATCAACATCAAATATATTCTCTAAAGTGACCAATCCCTTAGGTAGTTTGTTGGTCTTCAGTTGGATCACCTGGTCACCATACTGCTCTTGCAATATTGACTAGTTATTGACAGTAGGGGCCTGCGCAATGGCTTGTTTGACAGCTTCAAAACTGTCCTTGCCTTCTTTTGACCATGTGAAGGTAGCATTCTTCTTAAGCATGACAGTGAGGGGTTTTGCTATTGAAGCAAAATTTGGTATAACCCTCCTCACAAAATTAATCTTGCCCAGAAAACTTTGCAGACCCTTCTTATGACTAGGAAGGGGGAGAGACAGAATGGCACTAGTCCTTTCAGGGTCAATGGAAAGACTTCCTTTGAGACTACATGTCCCAAAAATTTGCCTTCCAAGATAGCAAACACACACTTCTTTAGATTCAATGACACACCATATTCTCTGCATCTTTCAAAGACTACTCAAATGACCCAGATGGTCAGCTAGATGCTTAGTATATATAGTCAAATCATCAAGATACAGTAAAATAATATAATTGATTAGGCCTTTAAAGGCCAAATCCATTACTCTTTGGAAGGTTGCCCCAACATTAGTCAATCCAAAGGGCATTTTCTGATAAGCCAAGGTACCCTATTTGGTGGTAAAGGCTATCTTATATTGGTCTGATTATTTTACAAGAATCTAATTATAGCTTGAGTGGCCATCTAGGAGTGAAAACCTTTTAGCTCCTGCCACTGTCTGTAAGATATTTTCCATGGAAGGGAGTGGATAGTGGTCTTTAAGGGGGGCCTTTTTTAGATCCCTAAAGTCCACACATAGTCTAATTTCCCCATTCTTTTTCCTAACTAGAACTAGATTAGCCACCCAAGAGGAATATTTGATTGGGTAAATAATTCTGGCCTCTATGAACTTGGACAACTCTTTTTTCATTAGTGGTTCTATTTTGGGGTTGATTGGTCTTTGTTTTTAGCGAATAGCTTTTGCATTAGGATCTAAATCAATGGTATGCTAAATTAAACCAGGGTCGAAACATTTCAGATGCCTATAATTCCAAGCAATTAAATCATCAAATTCATTACAAAGCTCAACAAGACCTTGCCTTTCAGCCTAGTCACATACCTTGCCGTGCTTTAGAAATCTGTCATGTGCGATTCCCACCTCTTCATAGTCCTCTTTTTTGACTGTCAGGTTCAACTTCTCTCTTTTAGGTTGATCATCAACATCAAATATGTTCTCTAAAGTGACCAATCCCTTGGGTAGTTTGTTGGTCTTTAGTTGGATCACCTAATCACCATACTGATCTTGCAATATTGACTAGTTATTGACAGTAGGGGCCTGCACAATGGCTTGTTTGACAGCTTCAAAACTGTCCTTGCCTTCTTTTGACCATGTGAAGGTAGTATTCTTCTTAAACATGACGGTGAGGGGTTTTGCTATTGAAGCAAAATTTGCTATAAACCCTCCTCACAAAATCAATCTTGCCTAGAAAACTTTGCAGGCCCTTCTTATGACTAGGAAGGGGGAGAGACAGAATGGCACTAGTCCTTTTAGGGTCAATGGCAAGACCTTCCTTTGAGACTACATGTCCCAACAATTTGCCTTCCGGGATAGAAAACACACACTTCTTTGGATTCAATGACACACCCTATTCTCTACATCTTTCGAAGACTTCTCAAATGACCTAGATGGTCAGCTGCATGCTTAGTATATATAGTCAAATCATCAAGATTTACTAAAATAATATAATTGATCAAGCCTTTAAAGGCCAAATCCATTACTCTTTTGAAGGTTGCCCCAACATTAGTCAATCCAAATGGCATTTTCTAATAATCCAAGGTACCCCATTTGGTGGTAAAGGCTATCTTATATTGGTCTGATTCTTTAACAAGAATCTAATTATAGCCTAAGTAGCCATCTAGGAGTGAAAACCTTTCATCTCCTGCCACTGTCTTGTTGTTCTCAAAATCAGCTACGCTCATTTTTGTAGACAACCCCTACGAAACTTATCCGTTTCGTAGACTACACTCTAAGTTCACTTATCGAGACAAGTCCTCTAACATCGTTGAAATAGTTTGTGACATTCCCCTAGATCAATTCCTTGAAAATCATGAAAATCGACTAGGTCGTAAGCTTGTCAAAATATCAATTTTGACTATTTTGGGGGTGTTAGAAATTTTTTGTTTTCACATGCATGAGCGGTTAAAACCGCCGCTCATGCATGTTTTAGGATTGTTAGTCACATATGCAATAGCAATTAAAATCACCACTCGGGTATATGTTTCTTGTGTTGATTTCAATGCAAGGGTGGTCATATCTGCCGCTCTGACATGACCTAATGCATATTTTGTGTCAGGGTTTTTCGCCGCCCAAGCAGATCCCGCGAAATCTTCAAAGTAGGCATTAATGGCACTCATGCCATGTTTAATGCACAACTTTAAGAGCCTTTTAAAGTGTTTTATTTTCATTTTGTTTTGCTTATTGTTTGTTTTCGAGACCTCCAACTAGATTGACACCTCCTTGACACTAGTTTGCTTCACGAAGCTCACGTAAATTTCAGATCTAAGCATATCTTGCCTCTGTGATTGTGTTCAGGGTTTTGGTTTCGCAGACTAGGTAAGTTGTTATTTTTGTTCTTTGTTTCCTTTTAAAACATTAAGTTTCTGTATGTGTTAAATGTCTTTACTTTTGTTTTGTTGAAAATTCTCTTTTGTGGATTAGTTAAATTGCATTGTCTATATATATTTTTTGCTATTTTTTCTGTAAAACCCTAGTTTTTACTTTTTGTAGCTTTGATTAAATGGGTCGGGGTGTTTACCACCCATGTTCAACACTTAGGTTTTTACCAGTATCTCCTTAACATGTATTGACGGTCTTTTCAGCCACCGATACTCATTTTTACCTTTGCATTTCTATCCTTCCTGTGTTGATTCATGTAAGGGCGGTGATTTTTGCCACCCCTACATGAACTTTACATGTTTCTACCCTCTGATATGTAATGTCAGGGGTTTTCCCCACCTTCACATCTCTTTCATGTGTGGTTTTCCCTAAACATGTAAGGGCGGTTAAAACCGCCGCCCTTACACAAACTTTGTATTACCCTCAATGTGCACAAGTGGCATAAACCTCCGCTCTTACATAATGACTTGGAATTTTCAACACATGCATAAGCGGTCTTTAGGCCGCCCCTACACCAAAAATGATTATCCTACCAAGCACATGCAATGGCGGTCCTTTTCGCCGACCTTGCACAGGTTTTGAAGTCTAACTTTTTTCCAATATGCAATAGCGGTCAAATTGATCGACTTTACATGGTAAGAGAATCATCCCTTGTGCAGGAGTGGTCATTTTGACAGCCTATGCACATTTTTCTAAATTTTTTCTAACAATAGGGAAAATTTGCCTTTCAAATCCTATTAACCCGCTTTCACCTTTTACCTCGATTTACGCACACTCAAGCCGTTCAAAGCATGCTTCCCTGTTCATGATCATCGAATCGCAGTAATCCCAATTTACCCATTTTTTCCCCTAATTGTGAGATCATGGATTTTTGCAGTTTTTGACAAACGTCTGTGGTAGATACCTTCTCCAGAGTTCTCTCCAAAGATGATTTCGGAGCCGTCTGCATCCAAAGCTAAAATCATGAAGTACAAATACCAAGGGGTCTTCCCTGTTACTTCAGTACAGTCTAATGTTGATGAAATTAGAGATACAGAGATAGGGCATGTAGATATGATAGAGTTCGTGGACAAAACTAGACAACCAAATCCTTCTAGGCATCTACAGAAGATCATTGACAGTAATATTCACTTGGTTGCCTCTTTTCCTATTGCTGCCCACAATCTTGAGTTTGTTCTTCAGGTAGCTAGTCATTACAACATGGATACTAGGACCGTGTCTGATTCCCAAGGGAATGTGGTCATGAGACTGGATGTAGAATTTCTTGACAAAATCTTCATGTGTCCTATTGAAAATATTGGACAAATTGATTTTGCTCAAGGGAAAAAAGATTATGATGAAGATGTGGAAACCGCAAGGAAGTACATAAACAGTAAGTGGTTGAAGATTCCCCGGAGCAATTTGACCAGATGGCTGAAAGATCTCCCAAGGAGTGACTTTGTTGAGGAGGTCTGTGACTTGATTACACTTTTGAGTCGTATTAGGGGTCTACCTTCTTCATGCAAGTTTCAAGAGTGGATGTACACATATATCAAGGTGATTCTTAGGGCTACACAAAAAATCTTTTGGGGAGAACAGATTAGTAATGCTTTGCATGAGCAATTGGTGAGAGTCAATACTACTTTCAAGTTTTATATGACCTCATATCTGGTGTATGCTGCTGCGAGCAAGAGGAGTTTTCCTAGTATTACTTGTTGTAAATATGGGCCTAACAGGTGTTGTCATTGATGTCAACATACTCATGTTGCATTAATGAGAAGGATTGGATGAGCTGTGTGCTGAGAATATTGAGAAAATTAGTCTCAATCAGGAATAGTGAAGAACAGTGATGACAAGAAGGTAAAAGTCCACAATAGGCTGAGGATCAGAGGATGCGGTTAAAGGGTTTGTAGATATAAGTCTTGAGATGCTCCAGTCAAGTTTTTAGAGTTCCGCATGAAGATCTGAAGAAGTTATGGCTGCTCAAGTAGAACTGGTTCTGGCAGGTGTTCAGAGGTGACAGGGTGTCACAGATAGGTCTAGTGAGCTCCAGAAGTGCATCATCCCATTCTGCGGATTGGAGAGCATATTGAGGAAGTCCTTTAAGAAGTGTCAACTAGATTGGCTCGTGGTTTGAAGGTTCAGAAGAGCCTGTTCATTTGTGACAATGATGATAGACTATGTTCTTGAAGCTTCGGATGAAGGAGAGAAGAATTCCAGTAAGCTGATAAAGTGTGGATGTTCTTGGTGGCTCAGGAAAGGCTGTGGTGATCTTTGGATCATGTCTAGTTCATGTTGGCAGTCCGCATTGAAGTTAGAGTTTGGATTTGATGAATAACCACCGGATGTTGGTGTTCTTCCTGTGACTGGCCAACCGGATGTATTACAAATCTTCCAGAGGATCTATAAGTGTTTGCCGACTTAGATGAGTGTTCCTAAGTTGATGCCTTGTATAAATAAAGGATTGTGAAGTCATTCCAAGGAGTGTCGTGTGGAGATGAGAGTGTGGTAGCGAAGAAGAGAGCGAAAGGCAGAGCAAAAGTTTTTGGGCTTTAATGGAACTGATTCGAGCATGGTGAAGATGCTATTCTCCAGTTCATGTATGTGATACTTATTTCTTTGTAGACAGTGTGTCTCTTGTAGGCAGTGAGCCTCTTGTGAGTAGTGTGCTCGGGTAGTGAGCCCTAATTGGCATGTGCCATTTGTTCTTTCTATTCTTCTAACAGAGAATACATTCTTGGGTTAATCACCCCGTGGTTTTTCCCTTAACCGGGTTTTCCACATCAAAATCTTGGTGTCTTATGTGTTGTTGAGTTTCTGCTTTTGATTTGAATGCATTATGTTTCATGTTTAATATACTGCTAATCACTAAGAAGTTTTAAGTGTGTGAATTGGATAAAGTTTGGCACAACTGATTCATCCCCCCCTCTTAGTTGTGTGCCCTAAATCTAACAATTGGTATTAGAGCCAAGTTCCTCTGAAAGGAGCTTAACCGCTTGAGGAGATCTAGGATGTCGTCCTACAAGAAGGATAGTCTGAAGTTTGATGGAACTAACTTTGCTCTTTGGAAAGGTCACATGAAATGTCACTTGTAGTGTATGGGAATGGCATACTGGTCCATGGTTACAAAGACATATGTACCTCCACAGGGTGGTCCGACAACCCTAAATGAACTCACAGATGTTGAAAACAATCTACGGACCAAAGAGGCTCTTCTAAGCGCTTTATCCGACTCAGAGCTCTCAAATGTTATTGACTTGCCAACTACTTTTGAGATTTGGAATAAACTAGAACTTTTGCATGAAGGAGACTAGTATGTTAAATGTGCAAGGTTACAGAGTCTAAAAGGGAAATTTGAAAGGTTGAAGATGAGAGATGATGAAAATATTACTACTTTTATGCCGAGAGTAAATGAGCTGGTTTGTGGAATCAGAAATGCTGGTGGAGTCTTGGATGAGAATGAGATTGTTGGCAAAATCCTCAGCTCCCTTCCTACCTCTTACAAAATAAAGGTTGCTGCCATTGATGAATTCAGAGCCCATACAACTGTCACAAGAGACCAATTGGCTAGAAAACTGGCTGCATTTGAAATGACCGAGTTTGGAGATGATCCCCCCAAGACTAAATCTGCATTCAAAGCCAGTGCCTCTGTGAAAGGTAAACAAAGATTTGATCTGGGAGAGAACTCATCAAGGAAATTGTCATGGTATGTGTTGACACTCATTTTGACCAGGGGTTGATTTGTCATGATCAGGAGGTTTCTTCATTTGAAGCCTTTATCTTCTTTCCCATTTTTTCTAAGTGTTGGACCTCCTCAGCATTTTTCAACTGCAGCATCATGTTTTCCTGAGGAGGAGGTCATCATCATCATCTTGTCTTCGATGATGATCTGCATCATCATGTTCTTCGTCGACTGGGTTTTTCATCGTCATCATCATATTCAGTCATCAGGTGATGTTTGGTTTTTATCATGATGATGCTGCCGAGATACAGTGCGCCCTGATCTGCTTGCGAGGGTGATGTTTCAAAGTCTCCGGTGATCTTTCATTTATCACCTTGCGCGAGCATGATGATGATGTTGCTTATTCTTTGAATTGCTCGACCTAACTTGTTTTTTCCTAAGGGTCGTGTTCATCATCATCATATTTCCAGTTATCATCCTGCTGCTTGTGGAGGTCATCATATTTTCTGCCTTCATGATATTTCGCCGGGGTGATATTTTTATCATCGGGTGATCTTGGTTAACATCATCCTGATGATGTTGTTGAAGAGTTGTAATTGCGACCCGATATTCACTAGGGTCATCATATTTTGGAACGTCAGGATGATCTTGGTCAATATCATCCTGATGATGTTGTATCACTTCTTGTTCTTTGTTTCTCATCCTGATGATGCTGACGTCATCTGTATATCAGGGTGATATTTTTCTTTCTGCCTATCTGCATCATGATATTCGCGAAGGAGGGGGTGATATTTTCATATCACCCGGATATATGTTTGTTCGAACATCATGATGATGTTGATATCAAGGAGATATCCGCCTGCTAGTTTCGCGTGTTATCTATTGAGGGTGATCTTTTCAAGCAGCATCATCATATTCAGTTATCGCCCCGATCTTATAGAGGAGCTACAGTGCAACCTGATATTTGAACATCAGGAGGATATTTCCAAATATCCGGTTGTCTCCCGAATATCATGATGAAGTGAATATGATGATGACGTCATCAAGGTCCGTGGGGGTCATATTTCTAACAACTGATCATCTTGAAGAGACCTCCTGATATTTGTAAACATGATGATGACGTCATCCGGATGTGAGGAGGTGTGCAGTAGGCGGATATGATGATGACGTCAGCAGGATATGATGATGACGTCATCAGGATGTTCATCGGCCAGACTTTTGTTATAAGCTCAGCAGGAGGATGTTCCTCCGAAGGATCAGGTTGTGCCGATTATCATGAAGGTTATATTTCAAATATCATGATGACATCAGGGTGATATTTCGAACAACAGGATATCATGCTGCTGGAAGATGATGATGATGAAGTCTATACTAGTGTCGTCAGGAGCAAAAGCACCGACATGATATATGCTCATGACCTAGTATATAAGGTGTTATTGAGGTCATCGCGGGGTGCATGTGGGATATTGTTATCCTGCATTTTCAAATATCATGATGATGAGTCTCGGCGGGAAAAGCTTGCGATGGTCTGATTGATGATTTTCCCAAGGCCGCGGGTTGGTGCGCCATTAATGGCGATTGTTGCAGAGGTATGGGCGATGGCGTGGATCGATCTTGTACCCGACTGGAGGTGTCAATCAGCGGACAGTGGCGCGGGGCTCGAGAAATCTTCCTGTCTCCTCCCCTACCTGCTGCATTCAAGTTTGGGCACCAATCCGGTTGTGTTTGAGCGCCATTTTCATGATACTGTGTATCTGGCGAAATTTTGGTCAACGTTGTAATTAATTGCTGAGCACCTACCTGGCTGTTATAAGCAGGTTGTGTTGTTCATTTGTGGTTGTTGAAAGTTGATGATTTTTGGCTCTGTAATCCAAAACCAGCTGATCTGGTTGCTCTGTACAGCTTGATCTTGTGAGTTTATGTATCTCCTGTTGTAGGACTTGGCATGAATCCACTGATTTCATGGTTGATCTTGTATGAGTAATGCTATCTTAGCATGTGTTGTGTTAATTCTGTCTCCAGTATTGCATGTATCCTTCTTCTGGATCTGGATGTTTGCTTATGTTTAGATTCTAGAGCATAGAATTCCTATGTTGAATGTCTGATCTTTTAACCTCTGCTCAAGGGGCAGATTAAACTGTTTTCAGGTTGAACATTGGGAAGGGTATACTGCAGTAGGGATGCCATAAGTAGAGATAGCTCAACACTCTATATTGGGAGATATCTGTAGGGCAGATATCATGTGTATCCCCCTGAAATCCAGTTTTAGCTATTCATGCTGATCATTCACAGGTGTATGTCTACCGACTCCAAGCCCTGGATAGGCACTGATCATGCTGTGTTTTTGTGTTATACACCATGTCCAGCTTTGCATCCAAATTCATATCAAACCATTTCATACTTCCACCTGTTAGTTGTAGGAGTAGGATTAGGAACCCCCTGCATGCTCTCATACCCAACCAGACATCATGTCCAAGAATGTTGCCAGCCTTGTGATCTATCATACAGATCTTGGTCCATACATGAGAGTATTCTGCCTGTTGTTGTCAAGTTAGATCCTTCTATCTTTGAGCTAGTCAAGGTTACATCTTGAGTTATAGGGATACCCCCCTTGGTGCGGCAGAACCAGAAGTGAAGGGGAGGAGCTCACGCAACCTCCTGTATTCAGTTGGCCTGAATCTGCCTGTGCATTAGAAGTGGCAAACCCTAATGCAGATTCAGAAGAAATGTCAACAGTATGAAAAAGCAAGAAAATACCTGGAAGAAGAAGAAGTAGAAACTGCTCAACTTGAAGCCCTCATTGCAAAGAGACTACCAAGAGGATCCGATAAGTATGAAGGAAAATTGCCTTTCAAGTGTTTTAACTGCAATAAGATTGGTCATTTTGCCTCAAGATGTCCAGAAAGATTTTCAAAGCCAAATCCTAATAGATCAAGGTTTCAAAAGAATTGTTACTATGTTCATGAAGAAGATGATAATGAAGGAGTAACAGATGATGAATCAGAGATAGGAAACAAATCTGGAAGTGAATGGGTGTTCATTGCCATCAAGGAAGAAGAACCAATATCCTCTGTATCTGTCAATCATAAAGTTGTAGAAAGAGCTCTGGCTGCCCAAGTTGAAGAAAAGGATGATTGGGTCATTGACAGTGGTTGCTCTCACCATATGACAGGTGACAAAAATAAGTTCATAGATTTGGAAAGGTATGAAGGAGGACTAGTGAAGTTTGGTGATAATTCTGCTGGTAGAATCAAAGGAAGAGGAACTATTTCTTTTGATGGAAGAAACAAAACTGGTAATGTTCTATATGTTGAAGGCTTGAAGCACAATCTTCTCAGTGTTGGACAGTTGGTGGACAAAGGCTATGATCTCTGGTTCAAGGATGGAAAATGCAAAATCTTTGAAAGTTTCGAAACATAGATTGCATCCGGTGCTCAAACTAAAGGTAATATCTTCCACTTGGTTGGTACTGGTAAAAGTTACTTATTTGTTCAAGTTGATCAGAGTTGGTTATGGCATAGAAGGATGTGTCATGTGAATTTTGATAATTTCATCAAGATAAGCAATACTCAGGCTGTAAGAGATCTTCCAAAATTGGTGAAACTTACTAACAGCTTGTGCAAGGAATGTCAGCTGGGGAAACAGAGCAGAGTCTCATTCAAAAGCAAGGATCAAGCCTCCACCAGATTATTGGAATTAGTTCATACTGATCTGTGTGGTCCGACAAGAATCAAGAGTATGCAAGGTGACATATATTTCATGTTACTGATTGATGACCATTCTCGGATGATGTGGGTTACCTTTCTAAAAGAGAAATCAGAAGCTTTTGAGAAGTTCAAAATCTTCAAGGCTATGGTAGAGAATCAAACCGGATTGAAACTGAAATGTCTAAGGTCTAATAGAGGTGGTGAATTCACATCCGGTGAGTTCATAGATTTTTGTGAGAAGCATGGCATAAAGAGACAGTTTTCTGCTCTTAGGACTCCACAGCAGAATGGAGTAGTAGAGATAAAGAACCGGACCATCCAGGAAGCATCTAGGACAATGATGATGGAAGCAAATGTTCCTCAGATGTTTTGGAGAGAAGCTATTAGCACTGCAGTCTATACACTCAATCAAGTTCAAATCAGAAGTAATACCGGTAAGACTACTTATGAACTTTGGTTTGGCATCACTCCTACTATAAGGTATTTCAGAGTTTTTGGTAGCAAATGTTACATTAAAAGAGATGAAGATCTAGGAAAGTTTGATGCTAGAAGTGATGAAGGAATTTTCTTGGGTTACTCCACTCAAAGCAAAGCATACCGGTGTTACAATAAGAGACTGAGAAAGATGATAGAAAGTACAAATGTGAAGGTTGATGAAGGAATTGAGAAACCTTCAAGGTTTTATGAATATGATGATGATGATCAAAATGGTGTTCTGATTCAAGGAGCCCAAACCCCTTCTAGTACTCATAATCAAACAGATTCGGTAATTCAAGAAGAAGAGATGAATCATATTGAGCCTGATCAAGAATTAGAAGTGCAGGAAACTCCCAAAGTTCCCAGGTATGTAAGACTGAACCACTCTGAAGATCAGATCATAGGTGATAAAAGCAAAGGAGTTCTAACAAGAAGGAGAATTGCTCAAGATTTAGAAGAGTATTGTTTGATCTCTAAAATTGAACCTAAGACAGTGAATGAAGCTTGCAATGATGAAAACTGGACTAAAGCAATGGAGGAAGAGCTGGTGCAAATAGAGAAAAATCACACTTGGGATCTTGTTCCCAGACCTAGAAACAAGAATGTGATTGGAACCAAATGGGTCTTCCAGAACAAATTGAATGAAGTTGGTGAAGTAATCAGAAATAAAGCCAGATTGGTCTGCAAGGGCCACTCTTAAATAGAAGGAATTGATTTTGAAGAAACTTTTGCTCCGGTGGCAAGAATTGAAGCAGCCATATTATTTCTTGCCTTTGCTGCCTTCAAGGATTTCAAAGTATATCAGATGGATGTCAAGTCTGCCTTTCTAAACGGTGATTTGGAAGAAGAAGTGTATATAGAGCAACCGGATGGATTTCAATTGTCTGATCATGGTGATATGGTCTGCAAACTAAAAAAGGCACTTTATGGTTTAAAGCAAGCCCCAAGAGCTTGGTATGAAAGATTGGATAAGCATCTTCTGAAGATTGGATTCAACAAAGGTACTGCTGACAGTAACTTATATTTCAAAATTGATCATGAAAAATCTTGATTGTTGAAGTATTTGTTGATGATATCATCTTTGGAGGAAGAGATAGTATGTGTCAAACTTTTGCAAACCAAATGAAAAGTGAGTTTGAGATGTCTATGCTTGGTGAAATGAATTTCTTCTTGGGTCTACAAATTACTCAAACAAAGAAAGGAATCTTCATTTCTCAGACCAAATATGTGAAAGAATTGTTGAGGAAATTTGGGATGCAAGATTCAAAGCTAATGAATACTCCCATGGCAACCGGATGTAAGTTGAGCAAAGATGATGACTCTCCTAAGGTAGACCAGACAAAGTATAGATCAATGATTGGTGGATTGTTGTATCTCACTCAAACTAGACCAGATATAATGCAGGCTGTTGGTCTTGTGGCTAGATTCCAGGCTGATCCCAGAGAATCTCATGTCATGGCAATCAAAAGGATTTTTAGATATATAAAAGGGATAGTCGAGTATGGGTTGTGGTATCCTAGAGATCATGATTTCTCTCTTCATGCATATACAGATGCAGATTGGGCAGGAGATGTGGATGACCGGAAGAGTACCAGTGGTGGAGCATTCTTTTTGGGAAAGAGATCAGTTTCTTGGCTAAGCAAGAAACAAGAGGCAATATCTCTGTCTACAACTGAAGTAGAATACATTGCTATAGTAGGTAGTTGCACTCAAGTTTTGTGGATGAAGCAGATGCTAAGAGACATCAAAGTAGAGTATGATGAGCCTATCACAATCTTCTGTGATAATTCAAGTGCAATAAACATTTCTAAGAATCCGGTGTTGCATTCTAAGACTAAGCATATATCTATCAAATTTTATTTTCTAAGAGAGCAAGTGAACAAGGATGAAGTCAGACTGGAGTTTGTGCCCTCAAAGGATCAGATTGCAGATATCTTTACTAAACCTCTTCCCAAGGACTCTTTTGAGTATCTTCAAGAGAAGTTAGGGGTTATTGCCCCTCCGGTGATGAACTAGGATGCAATGATGTGCATCAGTTCAGTGGATATCACAGTCATATCTTGTGATCCGGATTGGTGATGGAGAGCTGCTACACAGGGGGAGCAGCTGGTATGATCTTGATGTGTTAGAGTTGCAAGTATAAGCCCTTTGCCATTGATGTCAAAGGGGGAGAGAAGACATGTGAAAAACAAGTGGTTGCTGATCAAAGGGGGAGCAGTAAAGGAAGAAAAGACATGTGAATGGTTGTTGCTAATAGGGGGAGTTGTGACAGTAATGAGAAGTTCTTGTCTTGATGGTTTTTCACATCATATGTTGCCATCAATGACAAAGGGGGAGATTGTTGCAAGTATGGGCCTAACAGGTGTTGTCATTGATGTCAACATACTCATGTTGCATTAATGAGAAAGATTGGATGAGCTGTGTGCTGAGAATATTGAGAAAATTAGTCTCAATCAGGAACAGTGAAGAATAATGATGACAAGAAGGTAAAAGTCCACAATAGGATGAGGATCAAAGGATACGGTTTAAAGGGTTTGTAGATACAAGTCTTGAGATGCTCCAATCAAGTTTTCAGAGGTTTCTATGAAGATCTGAAGAAGTTATGGCTGCTCAAGTAGAACCGGTTTCAGCAGGTGTTCAGAGGTGACAGGGTGTCACAGATAGGCCCGGTGAGCTCCGGAAGTGCATCATCCCATTCTGCAGATTGGAGGGCATATTGAGGAAGTCCTTTAAGAAGTGTCAACTAGATTGGCTCGTGGTTTGAAGGTCCGAAAGAGCTTGTTCATTTGTGACAGTGATGACAGATTGTGTTCTTGAAGCTCCGGATGAAGGAGAGAAGAATTCCAATAAGTTGATAAAGTGCGGATGTTCTTGGTGGCTCAGGAAAGGCTGTGGTGATCTTTGGATCATGTCTAGTTCATGTTGGTAGTCCGCATTGAAGTTAGAGTTTGGATTTGATGAATAACCACCAGATGTTGGTGTTCTTCTTGTGACTGGCCGACCAGATGTATTACACGTCTTCCGGAGGATTTATAAGTGTTTGCCGACTTAGATGAGTGTTCTTAAGTCGATGCCTTGTATAAATAAAGGATTGTGAAGTCATTCCAAGGAGTGTCGTGTGGAGATGAGAGTGTGGTAGCGAAGAAGAGAGCGAAAGGCAAAGTAAAAGTTTTTGGGCTTTAATGGAACTAATTCAAGCATGGTGAAGATGCTATTCTCTAGTTCATGTATGTGATACTTATTTCTTTGTAGACAGTGTGTCTCTTGTAGGCAGTGAGCCTCTTGTGAGCAGTGTGCTCGGGCAGTGAGCCCTAATTGGCATGTGCCATTTGTTCTTTCTATTCTTCTAACAGAGAATACATTCTTGGGTTAATCACCCTGTGGTTTTTCCCTTAACCGGGTTTTCCACGTCAAAATCTTGGTGTCTATGTGTTGTTGAGTTTCTGCTTTTGATTTGAATGCATTATGTTTCATGTTTAATATACTGCTAATCACCAAGAAGTTTTAAGTGTGTGAATTGGAGAAAGTTTGGCACAACTGATTCACCCCCCTCTCAGTTGTGTGCCCTAAATCTAATATTACTCAGGTTGGTGACAGGGGATTGGTTCCCGTGTATGAATACTATCCTCAAATCACTTTAAAGGATCAATCCATCATTTCCGTAGGGTTAATGATGCTTTCTTCTCAGTCTTTATGTGTTTATGGGACAATGAGCTTGTTCAGAAAAGGGTTTCAGATGAAGCTTGGGAGGTTGTAAATTCTTTTGGCTGCTTGTTCTTATAGTTTCCTACTTTCACATATCTCAGAGTAGGATATTATCCTGGTTATCCATGTATACTTCCATGATATCCCAGTGACAGGATTGTTCTCATGGAATTATGTAGACAATTGATTGTGGTGCACAATAAACAAATGGAGCTGGAAAAATTAGGGATTAAGTTTCTTGTAGAAATTGGAAGGTTTTCAGTTTAGTTAGCTACCAAGGTGAAAATAATTGAATCTAAAATGCAACTAGTCACAATGAAGACTTTCAAGAAAAGTAATCATTTTGATTTCAGGAAGGTACAAGATAAAATCAAAAGAAAGTCAACTTTTCACATGCCAATGGTTGAGGATATTTGGGCTGATCTGAGGACCCAAAATGAAATCAGGAAACTAGAGTTTTGTAGACTTCATTTGAGTCAGATCAAAGAACTGGGCCTTGTAGACATTCTAGAAGGAATGGAAGATGATGGGAATGTTTTAGATCCCAAATATAATACTGAGAATGTAGACCAGAAACAACTTGGTGATCCACATCAGTCTCCTAAGAAGAATCTTGCAACTGAATCACAAGTTTCTACACCCCTTCCTCATGCTCTTGTTTTTGGTAGTTTTCTCGTAGTTTCAAGTGTTCCTATTTCACCTATTTTTGTTGTTTCTTATGATAATACCCCTACTTCTGTAAGAACCAGTTTTGGGACTGTGTTTGATTCCTCTGGTTCTATTCCAAGTTTATCTTCCCTGTCTTTTGATATTGGTGAACAATCTATTTTGGAACACCTTTTGGATGGTTCAGAGAAAGTTGTTGACACAGGTGTAGTTTTTACCAACACTAGTCCTATTGTTACCATAACAAGTGTAAATATGGATCTGGCAAAACAGGTAGTGGATTTGTCCCTAAATATTGGTGCTTCTGTGCTTCCTCCATGGTTGTCTGCATATAGTCCCAAGAGAATGAAGCAAGCTATTTCAGTAGATGAAATTGATATTGAGAAGTTGTTGCTTGTTAAATCAAAGACTCTGAAGAAGAAGCCCAAGATTGTCTGCAGACTCATTAATGAAAAATGAATTAGATATGCAGAAATTGCCAAGCCACCAAAGGATGCTACTATTGACAATTTTGATATGAATGATTATGTTGTCTCAAGGGTTGAGTTAGGTAAGCTAACTCATGAAGGCATTAAGGCAGATTTTCAAACTAGTGCTAGCACCTTGCTTGAGAAATATGATGAAGTCAAGAAGGAGAAAGAGCAGTATAAAGCCAGAGCAGAACAACTTGCCGCTGTTCTCCAGAAAATAGTAAAATCATCTGAAATTGTGGAGCCTATGGTGGTAGCTATAGAAGATCCTCTGATTCAAAAGGTGGAAAAAGCTCAGGCTAGAGGAAGAGTGGTTGGAGATATTGTGGAGCGGTTGCTAGCACAGGGAAGAGTTCTATTGAAAACTACTGTAGAAAGAAAAGAAAAGATGGATAAAGCAAAAGATGAGCTTGATAACATGGTTGACTTACTTTCTCAAGAACTGTAGGATTAGGAAGAGAGCTTGGAGGAGTGGATAGAGATGGAGAAGATTAAGATAAAGAATCTGATAGCCATTGGGGTCATCTCAAATCGAGATCTTATCTTAAGACTAAGGAATCTCTTGGTCATCGCATCAATATAATAAAGGGCTTACTTGATGACTTGTGCCAAGCACGTGAAAACAGTGAAGACAACAATTTCTTGCTTCTACACAGGTTGGAGGAACTCCCATACACTCTGACAGGTGAAGATCACAAGTTTCTTTTAGAGGAGGAAATGATAGATGCTTTTGAGAAAATGGTACAACAGAAATTTGAAGATGAAGTGCCTACAGTGATTTCGATGGACAACCTTTATGATCAGCATTCAAGTTTTGAAAATTTGAAGGACAACCTTGACAAGCATGAGAAGGCGATAAAGGCATTAAAAGATGCAGTTCTCCGGGCCCATACTATGTTAGAAAATACGGCCAAGCCAGATGTGTGTGAAATGGTCGCAGTGCAAACCATATATCAGAACTTTTTGAAGAAGAATGATGGAGGAAGCTAAAGTTCCTTTTTGATACCTTAGTTTATTTTCATTCTTGTATATGTAATTTGAATTTTGTTATGGACATACTCATGTGTAATTTTCCAAAATGTAATTACATGTGAGACAAAGGAAGTCCCAAGTCAAATAGGACTCTTTTGTTTGAATAAGTTAAATTAGTTGTAAATTTCCTATTTTTGCTCTAGGCTCCTCCCTATAAATAAAGAGGGCCTCTATTGTATTTTTTATCTTTTAGTTATTGAAGCGAAACTCTGCCAAATTGAAGAGCATTTTGAGACTTTGTGTTCAAATTGTAAATCATATTTTATCAAGTGAATAGAAAAGCAAGCGACCGTTCAATCTTTGCATTGGAAAAACTTGTGGTTTATTGGAAATTGTTCTTATGTCCTTTTCCTTATACTATCTTATCTATTTGATCAAATTGTAGTGTGAGTTTGGATAATCTGGGAGATGTTCTAAAGCTAATATTGGAGACTTTGTGCTGGAATAATTATCTTTGGGTTTGTGATTTTATATTTTGGAGTAAAAGATATTGGAAAGACTTTGAACTGCTGTTATCTTTTATGATCGTGTGTTTTCATTATAGTATTTGGTGAAGACTTTGGGCTGCACCTTATCCTATTTGTTTCAGAATTTTAAATCAGCAAAAGAAGCAACGATAGACTTTGTGCTCTCGTGAGTTTTTTGGTTATATTTGATTTGTATTGTGAAGTTGCTATTTTAAATTGTAAACATCATTTCTGAAAAAAGAGAAATGGATGATATGGATTCACCCTAAACATTAGTGTTAGAATAGATAAGTTTGAAAGTAGTTAAGAAAGGGAACCTCCCCTTGTTGAGAGGAGAGATTTATCTCATCACACTGTGGTTGATATAACCATTTTGCCGTTAGTGAGTTGACGAAAAAATATTCACCCAACAGTTTTTGGCGACTCTACTAGGGATCAAACTCACAACTTAGAGCCTCATGCTTTGAGTTGAAGCATTTCATCCTCTTCCATTGTTTTAAAATTATTTACAAATCTTTGTTGAGTAGACTACATTTTGGTAGGCCCACAGTATACAAGAAGCAAGAGAGCTCAAGGAGTTATTGATCCTGTATTTGAGTTGATGCAACAAAATAACTTTGGTCTTTTGCCTCCATGACCTCGACTTTAGTGAACTAGGAGTTTTCCTCCTACTCGCTAGGTCTCCAATACCAGGTGAAGCTTATAGCTCCAGTGCTAACAGAGTTTTATCTATTTGAATCTCTCAAAGGTTTATCATCCCACCTTTCAATCAGCGCATAATGGCAACTCAAGGTCCATGGGGTAATACTTTTGGTCCTTTGAATTTAACACCTCCATTGCATGAACTACCTCGTAGTTCGAGAAGGAATTTTCCTAAGTTTTATGGCAATGGGAAAGTCCACCTGGATGAACACATTGCAGCCTTTTGCACAGCTTGCGGTGTGTTCAGGGTGGAACATGAAGATGTGGCAGTATGACTTTTTGTAGAAACACTACAAGGTGCTGCTGCAGATTGGTTTTACCATCTTCAAGATCAAACTATAATGAGTTGGAATACTCTCAAAACCAAGTTCGAAGCTAGATTCAAGCTCGTGGAAGATGCACATGCCTTGTTAGGTCAGCTAACGCAGATGAAGAAAGAGCCACATGAACCCATGCGAGATTTCATCGCTAAGTTCAACAAATTGACAAATAGGATTCCTACAACCGCTCAACCAATGACGAAGCATCTTAAATGTTTCTTCATCAATACTCAGCTTCCAGAGGTAAGCTTTTTGTTAAGGCGGGCTAGCCATGCAGATCTTCCCGCAGCTCAAATTTTAGCTACGGAAGTTGAAGATGATCTTATCCTTGTGGGTAAGATAAGAAGAGATTCCAACAGAAATAAAGGTCAATCCTCTACTGATAATCCTTCCACAAGCACCACAGATCCTATGGTGCAGAAGTTAGTAAATGAGTTGCTAGCTTTGAAAAGGCAAATGTCTCAAGGTATGTCTGCTCCTCCTCCTTATAGGGATATACCAAGGAGAAATTCATATCAAGGCAATGCTGCCAGAAGTCAAGGGGAACAAAATCGTCTTCCACCCACACAGGAGAAGCAACGCCAGTCAACTCAGCAGTTGGCTATTATGAAGCAGAACATGACCATTCTTTCCAACCTGAGTTGGATCAGGAGAATGATGCTAATCTTTTTACAGAAGGAGAAGAAGAATTAGCTGGCAACTCTACCATTGGTTTTCTGAATTACAAGGATGAAGCCGAAAGAGAAGGAGAAGTATATGATGGAGCATATGCTATTTTTACTAGGTTCCAGAATTAGTCAAATCAGCAAGCTGATAAAGGAAAGACAAGAGAGGAACCTCAACTGGTGATTTCAATTTCCAAATGGGGAACTCTGTTGCATTTTCAGTCAAAGGACCCAGTTGTCGATAAGCAAGTAAGTACATCTAACAATCATGTGTCTTCTACTTTTGTTCCTTTGACTAGTATTACCCTGAATAAAACCCAGAATGATGGATTTCCTTCCTCTATATCTAGTTCATTTTAGCTATTTGACATAATAGATCATGCTAGGAAAATCAAAATCCAAATGTCTGAGGTTGAGTATTTACAAGCTAATCCTGAACAATTCGATAGGTTAGATAAATACGTTAAAAACAAGACTGTCCCTACAGGGCAAGATTCTCCCAAAGTTGCCCATGACTCCTCAAAGAACAAATCCACCCAAAATAATCTTTTCACTACTCCCCTTGTTGCCCTAGGGAAAATAGAACCTTTCTATGTTTCTCTATTGGTGAATGGTCACAAGTTGAGCAATTGTATAATAGACTCTGGAGCTTCTGATAATGTCATGCCTACTAAAGTGGCAGATGCCCTTGGTCTTACTTTGACCAAGACGTTTGGGAGATGTTTCTCCATGGAAAATAAGGAAGTGCCATTGTTGGGCCAAATCAAAGATGCCCAATTTGCATTTGCAGCCTTTCAAGATAAGAGGATCAAAATGACCGTCCTAGTGGCTGATGTTCTAGCTTCTTATGGCATTTTGCTCGGGCATAATTTTTGTAAAGATGTGGGTGGAGAAATGAACATGGACTTAACTGAAGAAAGGATACCTATTAAAGGTGTCATACAAAAGTTGCTTCTTGAGAAGGAGGCAAAATATATTGTTACCCAAACTGCAAATCCCAAAGCTCAAATTTTGTTTGAGTCTTTGGGAATGGGTAATTATTTCTTGTCTACTGAAGATGCTTCTAGTTCATTAGACAAGAGTTTTGATATTTCAGATGCAGAATCAGAGGATACTTCTAGTAAATCAGATGAAAGTTCAGATGAGAGCATAATGATGCCAGAATCTTCTCTTTCTGATGAAGAAGAATCTACTAGTAATAGAAACATCAAAGTAAGAAATTCAAATGATGTTTGGGTTTTAGAGTTTGATGGCAATTGTTCTTCCACTAGATCTAGAGCCAGAGTTGTTTTGATATCTCCACAAGGTGATATCTTTCCTTTCTCTTATAAGCTGCAGTTCAATAATACCAATAACACCGCTGAATACGAGTCATTGTTGCTCGGAATGGAGGCTGCTCGTGTTAAAAGTATTAAAAATCTTCATGCTCAAGGTGATGCTGAACTTGTGGTTTGTCAAGTAAGAAATCTTTATTAGACCAAAAATGAAAGGTTGAGACTTTACCGCAATCGTGTTTGGGATTGTATTGAAGGTTTTGATGCTTTCGATATTTCTGCAGTATAGAGAGAGTTTAATGATTGTGCTGATTCTTTAGCTGTCTCTGCCACCCTCATGGTTCCCCATAAGGACTTCAAAGGTAACAAGTACACAATTGAGTTGGTTTTTCGGCCAAGTGTGCCTGATAATGCTAACCATTGGTAGGTCTTCAATGGTAACAATCAGATTATTTCTTTCTTAAAAAAGACAGATAACTTTGATGAACTTTATTTTGATGGTAGTGATTCTTTGCCACGTGAATATGTTTCTGAAATAGATTCACAAACTGGTGAGGAGTTTCTTTAGCTAAAAGGGAATAAGATTCCAAAAGGTTTGGCTTCTTTAGAAAAGTTATTTGATAAGCATGATAGATATGTAAAACAACAGCAACAACTTGATTCAAGTTCATCCATGGAATTTGAACAAGTAAATTTGAGTTTTGAAGTAGATCCTAAAATGGTTTACATTGGGAAGTGTTGCATTGCTGATGAGAAATTTAAATTCACTAGACTTCTTCACCATTACATTGATGTTCTGGCATATTCTTATGATGATCTGAAGTCTTTCAGACCTAACGAGATTCAACATGAAATTCCTCTTAGGGTTGGGTCATTGCCTCAAAAGCAGAAACAAAGGCAATATAATCCCAAAATATCAGGTACTATTCTTTCTGAAATCTAGAAAATGTTGAATGCAAGAATAATTTTTCCTATTCATCATTCTACTTGGATAGCGAATATTGTTCCTGTGAGAAACAAGAATAGAGAAATCCGTATTTGTGTTGACTTCAGAAATCTCAACCAGTCTTCTTTAAAAGATAACCACCCTTTGCCTATTATGGACCAAGTGTTACAGACTGTAACTGGTTCAGAGATACTGTCTATGTTAGACGGTTTTTTAGGCTATAATCAAGTAGAGGTCAACAAAGCAGATCAATACAAGATTGCTTTCACAACACCTTGGGGCACGTTTGCATATCGTAGGATGCCGTTCGGTTTGATCAATGCTGGCACTACTTTCTAGAGAGCAATGGACCTCGCTTTCAGAGATGAGATGGGGAAATTCATTGTGGTATATCTTGATGACTTGACCGTTTTCTCCAAACAATGTCAAGATCATGCATATCATTTGCGACAGGTGCTGGAAAGATGTCACCAAAATGGTATTTCTCTTAATCCTAAGAAATTAGTTTTTGGGGTTACGGAGGGTAAGCTTCTCGGTCATGTTGTGTCTAGAGAAAGTACTAAAATTGACTTAGAAAGAGTCAAGTCTATCTAGAGTCTTACTTTGCCTACTAGTAAGACTGTAGTTCACTCTTTCTTCAAAAAGGTGAATTTTCTGCGGAGATTCATTCCAGAATTCGCGGAGAAAACCCGTCACATTGTCAACATGATGAAGGGTAAGACTACTTTCCATTGGAGTGCGGAAGGTAAAGCAGCATTTGAGGACATTAAGAGGGCCATAGCTCATGCTCCAATTCTAGTTTGTCTTGATTATACCAAGGACTTCATAATATACAATTATGCTTCCGAGCATACACTTTCAATCATTCTTGTTCAACAGAATGAAGAAGGTGTGGAATCTCCTATTTCATTTATGAGTTGCCCTTTGAAGGCTCATGAATTGAAATACTCAAATATGGAGAAACATGCTTATGTCGTGGTCAAGGAGGTAAAGCATTTCTGGTTTTATATTTTGAATTCACATACTGTTGTTTTGGTGCCAGACACAACAGTGAAGTCGATCCTGACTCAACAGGAGTTTGGGAACAAAAGAGGCAATTGGATTGCCTAGATTCAAGAGTTTGATCTTGATATCAAACCTACCAAGCTTGTGCATGGCAGAGGTTTGTCTTAGTTGATTGCCAACAATGTACCAAAAGAAACAGGATGAAGAAGAAGTTGAGGATATGCCAACTGTTCTCTTTGTCACTACTACAGATGAGTGGTATTCAAATATTGCTCATTTTCTTACCTACGGTGAGTGTCCTTCTCACCTATCCTATAAGGAGAAATGAACCATCAAATTGAAAGTTGAGAACTATGTCTTGTGGGACAATGGTTTGTATAAAAGAAGCCTTGATGGAGTTTTTCTCCGTTGTGTGGATAAAGCACAACAAAGTAGACTTCTGGAGTCTTTTCACAATTTGGCTTGTGGAGGACATTTTTCTACACTTGTGATGGCTCATAAGATTCTGTGGGCTAGGTACTATTGGCCCACATTGTTTCAGGATGCGTACAATTGGGTACATAGGTGTGAGTTATGTCAACAGTTTGTTGGAAAGCCTAAGTTGGTTGCACTACCTCTCAAACCAGTTGTAATTGAAGAACCTTTTCAGCAATGGGGCATTGACTTCATTGGTGCTATGAACCCATCGTCAAGTGCGGGACACAATTTTGTTCTCACTGCAACTGATTATTTTACCAAATGGGTGGAGGCTATCCCAATAAAGCATGCTACTTCAGAAGTGGTATGTAATTTTCTTAAGGAAAATATTATTTCCCAGTTTGGAGTTCCAAACAAGGTTGTAGCAGATAATGCTACTTGTTTCTCTTCCAATGAGATCACTAGCTTTTGCTATGAACATGGGATCATCCTTTCTCACTCCTCAGACTATTATCCACAAGGGAATGGTCAGGCAGAATCTAGTAACAAAAATCTGGTTACTATTATCAGGAAATTGGTGGAAGATAATCAGAGAACTTGGCATAAAGATTTGTTTGATGCTTTATGGGTAGACATGATTACTCCCAAAAGGGCAATAGGTATGTCACCATTTCAGCTTCTATACGGTTTGAATGTAGAAATACCTATTACTTTGGAATTACCGGCATTGAAGTTGGCAAAGGCAATAGAAGATAGAACTTTTGAAAGTTCTATTGACAAAAGGATAATGTACCTCACTAAACTTGAAGAACAACAGGCTATGGTAGTAGACCGTATTGTTGAGCATCAAATTCAGGTAAAGAAGCTCTTTGATAAAAAGGCGAGGGCTCATGAATTTCAAATTGGAGATCAAGTCTTGTTATTGGACAAGAGGAGAGAACCAAAAGGAATGCATGGGAAGTTTGATTCCCTATGGAGAGGCCCATTCGTCATTTATCAACTTTGTGGTGAAAATTGCTTCTTGTTGGAGTATCTTGATGGAACACCATTCTTGCTGCCTCATAGTGGACAACATCTGAAGCACTTCAATCCTTGAAGTATCAGATAAGTTCATTTGTACATCTGTATAGTTTTGTTTAGTTTTTTGTGTCTTCTCCCTTCGATCATTTCAAAGGATGATCGAAGGAATTTCCCAAGTTAGAGCCAGCTGTTGTTCTCAAAATCACCTACGCTCATTTTTGTAGACAACCCCTACAAAACTTGTCTGTTTCATAGACTACACTCTAAGTTCTCTTATCAAGACAAGTCCTCTTAGCCTCACACAAAGTATTCTAACATTGTTGAAATAGTTTGTGACATTCCCCTAGATCAATTCCTCGAAAATCATGAAAATCGACTAGGTCGTAAGCTTGTGAAAATATCAATTTTGACTATTTTGGGGGTGTTAGAAATTTTTTGTTTTCACATGCATGAGCGGTTAAAACTGCCGCCCATGCATGTTTCAGGTTTGTTAGTCACATATGAAATAGCAGTTAAAATCATCGCTCAGGCATATGTTTCCTGTGTTGATTTCAATGCAAGGGCAGTCATATCCGCCGCTCTGACATGACCTAATGCATATTTTGTGTCGAGGTTTTTCGCCGCCCAAGCAGATCCCACGAAATCTATGAACTCAAAGTAGTTATTAATGGCACTCGTGCCATGTTTAATGCACAACTTTAAGAGCCTTTTAAAGTGTTTTATTTTCATTTTATTTTGCTTATTGTTTGTTTTTGAGACCTCCAACTAGATTGACACCTCCTTGATACCAGTTTGCTTCATGAAGCTCGCGTAAATTTCAGATCTAAGCATATCTTGCCTCCGTGATTGTGTTCAGGGTTTTGGTTTTGTAGAACATGTAAGTTGTTATTTTTGTTCTTGGTTTCGTTTTAAAACACTAAGTTTCTGTATGTGTTAAACATCTTTACTTTTGTTTTGTTGAAATTTCTCTTTTGTGGATTAGTTAAATTGCATTGTCTATATATATATTTTTGCTATTTTTCTGTAAAACCCTAGTTTTTACTTTTTGTAGCTTTGATTAAATGGGTCAGAGTTTTTACCGCCCATGTTAAACACTTAGGTTTTTACCGGTATCTCCTTAACATGTATTGACGGTCTTTTCGGCCGCTGATACTCGGTTTTACCTTTGCATTTCTATCCTTCCTGTGTTGATTCATGTAAGGGCGGTGATTTTTACCACCCCTACATGATCTTTACATGTTTCTACCCTTTGATATGTAATGTCGGGGGTTTTCCCCACCTTCACATCTCTTTCATGTGTGGTTTTCCCTAAACATGTAAGGGCGGTTAAAACTATCGCCCTTACACAAACTTTGTATTATCCTCAATGTGCATAAGCGGCATAAACCTCCACTCTTACATAATGACTTGGAATTTTCAACACATGCATAAGCGGTCTTTTAGCTGCCCCTACATCAAAAATAATTATCCTACCAAGCACATGCAATGGCGGTCCTTTTTGCCGACCTTGCACAGGTTTTGAAGTCTAACTTTTTTCCAATATGCAATAGCGGTCAAATTGACCGAATTTACATGGTAAGAGAATGGTCCCTTGTGTAGGAGCGGTCATTTTGACTGCCCATGCACATTTTCTTGAATTTTTTCTAACACTGGGGAAAATTTGCCTTTCAAAGCCTGTTAACCTGCTTTCACCTTTACCTTGATTTGCGTGCACTCAAGCCCTTTAACACATGCTTCTCTATTCATGATCATCGAATCACAGTAATCCCAATTTACCCATTTTTTCCACTAATTGCGAGATCATGGCTTTTTGCAGTTTTTGACAAACGTCTATGGTATATACCTTCTCCAAAGTTCTCTCCAAAGCTGATGTTGGAGCCATCTCCATCCAAAGCTAAAATCATGAAGTACAAATACCAAGGGGTCTTCCCTGTTACTTCAGTACAGTCTAATGTTGATGAAATCAGAGATAGGAAATAGGGCATGTAGATATGACAAAGTTCATGGATAGAACTAGACAACCAAATTCTTCTAGGCATATGCAGAAGATCATTGACAATAATATTCATTTGGTTGCCTCTTTTCCTGTTGCTGCCCACAATCCTGAGTTTGTTCTTCAAGTAGCTAGTCATTACAATAGGGATACTAGGACCATGTCTGATTCCCAAGGGAATGTGATCATGAGACTGGATGCAAAATTTCTTGACAAAATCTTCATGTGTCCTCCTATTGAAAATATTGGACAAATTGATTTTGCTCAAGGGAAAAAAGATTATGATGAAGATGTGGAAGCCACAAGGAAGTACATAAATAGTAAGTGGTTGAAGATTCCCTGGAGCAATTTGACCAGATGGCCGAAAGATCTCCCGAGGAGTGACTTTGTTGAGGAGGTCTATGACTTGATTACACTTTTGAGTCGTATCAGGGGTCTACCTTCTTCATCCAAGTTTCAAGAGTGGATGTACACATATATCAAGGTGATTCTTAGGGGTACAAAACAAATATTTTGGGGAGAACAAATTACTAATGCTTTGCATGAGCAATTGGTGAGAGTCAATACTACTTTCAAGTTTTATATGACCTCATATCTGGTGTATGTTGCTGCAAGCATGAGGAGTTTTCCTGGTCTTACTCAGGTTGGTGACAGGAGATTGGTTCCCGTGTATGAATACTATCCTCAAATCACTTTAAAATGATCAATCCATCATTTCCGTAGGGTTAATGATGCTTTCTTCTCAGTCTTTATGTGTTTATGGGACAATGAGATTGTTCAGAAAAGGGTTTCAGATGAAGCTTGGGAGGTTGTAAATTCTTTTAGCTGCTTGTTTTTACAGTTTCCTACTTTCACATATCTTAGAATAGGATATTATCCTATTTATCCATATATACTTCCACGGTATCCCAGTGACAGGATTGTTCTCATGGAATTATGCAGACAGCTGATTGTGGTGCACAATAAACAAATGGAGCTAAAAAAATTAGGGATTAAGTTTCCTGTAGAAATTGGAAGGTTTTAAGTTCAGTCAGCTACCAAGGTGAAAATGGTTGAATCTGAAATGCAACTGGTTTTGATTTTAGGAAGGTACAAGATAAAATCAAAAGAAAGTCAACTTTTCACATGCCAATGGTTGAGGATATTTGGGCCGATCTCAGGATATTTGAGCCAATCTCAGGACCCAAAATGAAATTAGGAAACTCAAGTTTTGTAGACTTCATTTGAGTCAGATCGAAGAACTGGGCCTTGCAGACATTCCGAGAGGAATGGAAGATGATGGGAATGTTTTAGATCCCAAATATAATACTGAGAATGTAGAGCAGGAACAACTTGGTGATGCACATCAGTCTCCTAAGAAGAATCTTCCAACTGAATCACAAGTTTCTACACCCCTTCCTCATGCTCCTGTTTCTTGTAGTTTTCCAGTAGTTTCAAGTGTTCCTATTTCACCTATTTTTGTTGTTTCTTATGATAATACCCCTACTTCTGTAAGAACCAGTTTTGGGGTTGTGTTTGATTCCTCCAGTTCTATTCCAAGTTTATCTTCCCCATCTTTTGATATTGGTGAACAATCTATTTTGGAACACCTTTTGGATGGTTTAGAGAAATTTGTCGACACAGGTGTAGTTTTTACCAACACTAGTCCTATTGTTACCATAACAGGTGTAAATATGGATCTGGCAAAACAAGTAGTGGATTCGTCCCTGAATATTGGTGCTTTTGTGCTTCCTCCATGGTTGTCTGCATATACTCCCAAGAGAAAGAAGCAAGCTATTTCACCAAATGAAATTGATATTGAGAAGTTGTTTCTTGTTAAATTAAAGACTCTGAAGAAGAAGCCCAAGATTGTCTCCAAACTCATTAATGTAAAAGGAATCAGATATGCAGAAATTTCCAAGCCACCAGAGGATGCTACTATTGACAATTTTGATATGAATGATTATGTTGTCTCAAGGGTTGAGTTAGGTAAGCTAACTCATGAAGGCATTAAGGAAGATTTTCAAACTACTACCAGGACCTTGCTTGAGAAATATGATGAAGTCAAGAAGGAGAAAGAGCAGTATAAAGCCAGAGCAGAACAACTTGCCGCTGTTCTCCAGAAAATAGTAAAATCTTCTGAGATTGTGGAGCCTATGGCGGTAACTATAGAAGATCCTCTAATTCAGAAGGTAGAAAAAGCTGAGGCTAGAGGAAGACTGGTTGGAGATATTGTGGAGCGGTTGCTAGCACAGGGAAGAGTTCTGTTGAAAACTACTGTAGAAAGAAAAGAAAAGATGGATAAAGCAAAAGCTAAGCTTGATAACATGGTTGACTTACTTTCTCAAGAATTGCAGGATCAGGAAGAGAGCTTGGAGGAGTGGATAGAGATGAAGAAGATTAAGATAAAGAGTCTGATAGCCATTGGGGTCATCTCAAATTGGGAGTCTTATCTTAAGACTAAGGAATCTCTTGTTCATCACATCAATATAATAAAAGGCTTACTTGATGACTTGTGCCAAGCAGGTGAAAACAGTGAAGACAACAATGTCTTGCTTCTACACAGGTTGGAGGAACTCCCATGCACTCTAACAGGTGAAGACACAAGTTTCTTTTAGTGGAGGAAATGATAGATGCTTTTGAGAAAATGGTACAACATAAATTTGAAGATGAAGTGCCTATAGTGATTTTGGTGGACAACCTTTATGATCAACATTCAAGTTTTGAAAATCTGAAGGACAACCTTGAAAAGCATGAGAAGGCGATAAAAGCAGTGAAAGATGCAATTCTCCGGGCCCGTACTATATCAGAAAATACAGCCAAGCTAGATGTGTGTGAAATGGTGGCAGTGCAAACCATCTATCAGAACTTTTTGAAGAAGAATGATGGAGGAAGCTGAAGTTCCTTTTTGATACCTTAGTTTATTTTCACTCTTGTATATGTAATTTGAATTTTGTTATGGACATACTCATGTGTAATTTTCCAAAATGTAATTACATGTGAGATAAAGGAAGTCCCAAGTCAAATAGGACTCTTTTGTTTGAATAAGTCAAAGTAGTTGTAAATTTCCTATTTTTGCTCTAGGCTCCTCCCTATAAATAAAGAGGGCCTCTATTGTATTTTTTATCTTTTAGTTATTGAAGCGAAACTCTGCCAAATTGAAGAGCATTTTGTGACTTTGTATTCAAATTGTAAATCATATTTTATCAAGTGAATAGAAAAGCACGCGATCGTTCAATCTTTGCATTAGAAAAACTTGTGGTGTATTGGAAATTATTCTTATGTCCTTTTCCTTATACTATCTTATCTATTTGATCAAAGTGTAGTGTGAGTTTGGATAATCTGGGAGATGTTCTAAAGATAATATTGGAGACTTTGTGCTGCAATAAATATCTTTGGGTTTGTGATTTTATATTTTGGAGTAAAAGATATTGGAAAGACTTTGAGCTACTGTTATTTTTTATGATCGTTTGTTTTCATTATAGTATTCGGTGAAGACTTTGGGCTGCACCTTATCCTATTTGTTTCAGAATTTTAAATCAGCAAAAGAAGCAACAATAGACTTTGTGTTCTCATGAGTTTCTTGGTTATATTTGATTTGTATTGTGAAGTTGCTATTTTAAATTGTAAACATCATTTATGAAAAAAAAGAAATGGATGGTATGGATTCAGCTTGAAGATTATTGTTAGAATTGATAAGTTTGAAAGTAGTTAAGAAAGGGAACCTCCCCTTGCTAAGAGGAGAGATTTATCTCATCACACTGTGGTTGATATAACCATTTTTCCATCAGTGAGTTGATGACAAAATATTCACCCAACATGTTTGTAAGATATTTTCCATGGAAGGGAGTGGATAGTGGTCTTTAAGGGAGACCTTTTTTAGATCCCTAAAGTCCACACACAATATGATTTCCCCATTCTTTTTCCTAACTGGAACTAGGTTAGCCACCCAAGAGGAATATTTGATTGGGTTAATAATTCTGGCCTCTATTAACTTGGACAACTCTTTTTTCATTAATGGTTCTATTTTGGGGTTGATTGGTCTTTATTTTTAGTGAATAGATTTTGCATTAGGATCTAAATCAATGGTATGCTGAATTAAACCAGGGTCAAAACATTTCAGATCCCTATAATTCCAAGCAATTAAATCATCAAATTCATTACAAAGCTCAACAAAACCTTGCCTTTCAGCCTAGTCACATACCTTGCCGTGCTTTAGAAATCCACCCTGTGATTTCCACCTCTTCACAGTCCTCTTTTTTGACTGTCAGGTTCATCTTCTCCCTTTTAGGTTGATCATCAACATCACATATGTTCTCTAAAGTGACCAATCCCTTGGGTAGTTTGTTGATCGTCAGTTGGATCACCTGGTCACCATACTGCTCTTGCAATATTGACTGGTTATTGACAATAGGGGCCTGTGCAATGGCTTGTTTGACAACTTCAAAACTGTCCTTGCCTTCTTTTGACCATGTGAAGGCATCATTCTTCTTAAGCATGACAGTGGGGGGTTTTCCTATTGAAGCAAAATTTGGTATAAACCTCCTCACAAAATTAATCTTGCCTAGAAAACTTTGCAGGCCCTTCTTATGACTAGGAAGGGGGAGAGACAGAATGGCACTGGTCCTTTTAGGGTTAATGGCAAGACCTTCCTTTGAGACTACATGTCCCAACAATTTGCCTTCTGGGATAGAAAACACACACTTCTTTGGATTCAATGACACACCATATTCTCTGCATCTTTTGAAGACTTCTCAAATTACCTAGATGGTTAGCTGCATGCTTAGTATATATAGTCAAATCATCAAGATACCCAAAAATAATTTAATTGATCGGGCCTTTAAAAGGCCAAATCCATTACTCTTTGGAAGGTTGCCCCAACATTAGTCAATCCAAAGGGCATTTTATGATAAGCCAAGGTACCCCATTTGGTGGTAAAGGCTATCTTATATTGGTCTGATTCTTTTACAAGAATCTAATTATAGCTTGAGTAGCCATCTAGGAGTGAAAACCTTTCAGCTCCCGCCACTGTATGTAAGATATTTTCCATGGAAGGGAGTGGATAGTGGTCTTTAAGGGAGGCCTTTTTTAGATCCCTAAAGTACACACAGAGTATGATTTCCCCATTCTTTTTCCTAACTGGAACTAGGTTAGCCACCCAAGAGGAATATTTGATTGGGTAAATAACTCTGGCCTCTATGAACTTGGACAACTCTTTTTTCATTAATGGTTCTATTTTGGGGTTGATTGGTCTTTGTTTTTAGCGAATAGCTTTTGCATTAGGATGTAAATCAATGATGTGTTGAATTAAACTAGGGTCGAAACATTTTAGATCCTTATAATTCCAAGCAATTAAATCATCAAATTCATTACAAAGCTCAACAAAACCTTGCCTTTCAGCCTAGTCACATACCTTTTAGGTTGATCATCAACATCAAATATTTTCTCTAAAGTGACCAATCCATTGGGTAGTTTGTTGGTCTTCAGTTGGATCACCTCGTCACCATACTGCTCTTGCAATATTGACTGGTTATTGATAGTAAATTCTATCTCACCTTGCAAGAAATTGACAATTCGTTGGTCATTTTCAAATACTTGCCAGCTGGATATGTTATCAGGCATAGAAGGTCGCACAACAACTTTCAAATGATGACCTAAGTTTTGTTTGACATTCTTGGGAATGTCAAACTGGGCACCAACTGTGGCCAACTTGTCAGCATCTTTGTCTCTTTGTCTAGGTACTGGTTGGATATTGAAGGCATCAAAGTCTTCAATCAGATCCCTGACCCTATGTTTATATGACTTCAGCAAGTCATTCCTTGAAGTACTTTGTGATATGATTTGGTGGACAACCAATTCACTGTCACCAAATGCCTATAACATTTTTATTCACCTCTTTTGTGACAGCTGCATACCCTGAAGTAAGGCTTCATATTCAACCACATTATTGGTACAACTGTACTGTAGTCTAAAAGCAAAGAAATAATTTTGTTTTTGGGGTGAAATTAGTACAACCCCAGCACCAACTCCATTTATACTAATCTTCTTTTGACTTCACAAGATTAGGTATGAAGGCATCTTCATCATGGATACAATATGTACCCAACCCTGTGTCTTCTATATGATTAGGAGTATCAAATTGAAAACAATTTGCCCATTCATCAAGAAATATATCATGGATTTCTTCCACAGGTGTGGCAGCCTGATGTATGTTGTTGTCATCCTCCTCTAAATCATGGATTGTGTAGTTCATGTTGGTAGGGTTAGGGGAATAAGGCTCTACATGATCATTGGCAATAGGCTTAGCCTTAATGGTCACCTTAGTGCCATACCTTGTTTTAAACATGTGGGACCAATCAGAGAATAGGTATCCACCTATTTTAGCAGTTAAATCTCTAGACAAACATATGCCAAAGTATGCAAGGAGATCAATGACTAAAATGTCTTATAAAATAGAGCAACCAGGGCATGTATGTAGGGTAAGCTTCAGATCTTTAATAACACCTACTGTCTTAACAATAATATCATCTAGTTGCACCATTCTTTTACTCACAGGTTCATATTCAATGCCTAACTGATCAGCTATATTTTTAGGCATAACAGAAGTACCCGCCCTAGAATCAATCATGCAATTATGCAACAATTTGTCACCAATGATTAGGGAAACATAGAAAGGAGGGGGCTTACTAATTTTACTTTTGCTTGCCTCCTATTTTGGTTGGCACAAGTTTGCTAGGGTGGCTACTTTTTCTTTTGTTGTCTCTTTTGCAGGCTGACTAAAGCTTGTTAGGGCTTCTTGAAGTAAATCCCTTTGAGCTGGGATTAACAGGGCATCCTACATAGTGACGCTCAGGTTGGTCTTTTTCATTTGATCAACTATGCTGAAGGGGATTTGACCGATCTTCTAAGATGCCTTTGTGATAATAGTGTCAAGCTTTGACCATTGACTGGCCTAGGGCTGCTGTTCTAGCATTGGAGTTGCTTTACCAACAACCTGATCTGCATGTTTCGAAGGAGTCTTGGCTATTGTACCTTCATTTGTAGCCATTGAGGATGCACGAGAGGTAGATGCTTGACCGACTGTAGGGACTAATGCATCCTTAGTTTCTCTTCTTTTTTCTCTTATGTTGTGTGCTATTAGGTATGCACCTTGATTAACACCACAAAAGTCATCTTGTGTCCAATTCATCAAGGTATAACTATTTTGTATTTTTTCTTGTCCTCCCTGAACATCATGAATGGAGCTAGGCTACTGCTCTGGAAGGATTTATGAGTTTTGCACTGTCAAAGCTTGTCTGGACTATTTTCTTTGGCATAAATTTTGATCATGGGGTTGATTGCAGGGATAGCACCAATCGCTGTCATGAGCCATGTTGTTCTGTATGGGCATAAGAGGTCTAGATGTGCTTACAGTATTGGGACGGACAACATTTAGTGGCCTGATATAACTAGGTTGATTTTGTCTATGCACATTACCTTGATATGGCAGTCTGTTATGCTGATAAGCCTAATTGAATGGTTGATACGACCTATAAGGTTGCGCCTGCTACCTCCTTGCCAACACCAATTTATTATTCAATATTCTTATCATGGCATCTCTCTCATCTTCCTTTTCAATTACAGGCGTAATTAGAGGAGTAGCGGGGCTGACTGTTGTAGGTGTTCATGCCACAACATAGTAGATGATAGGAGCTTCTGGAAATAAGGGCATCGGTGGTCTTGGGGTAATTTTTCCAACTTGGATTAGATAATTTTCTACCCTTATGGTTGTGTCATATGCACCTGGTAAAATATGTCCTCTAATGCACTGAATCATAACAACAATGTCAGGGTTTAAGGACTTCAAATAATATATGAAGACAATGTTTGGAAAGGGCTCCATCAACAATGGAATTGTGTCCCATGTTTTCTGAAACCTGTAGTTGAAGTCCACCATGAGCTCATGGGGAGCCCTTTTGATTGTTGCTAACTGCTCCATCAGAGACATGTGGTCACTCTTATCTTCAAAATGTTGGCACAGTCTTGTTCCCAAGTCATCCCAATTGTGAATGAAGTTAGCTGGCAGACCTTTATACCATTGGAGGGCTTTTCCCTTAAAGGAAGAAGCCAGAAGTCTTATAGCAACATTGTCAGCAGTGACATTGTGGATAGAGTACACATTGACAACATCTTGGATATGCTCAGCAGGGGTGGTAGAGTTTTCACCATTAAAAAATGGGATTGCTTTCAAAGTAGAGGTGGGGATATCATCATATTGTGCTAGGTCAAGAGGGCCTCCTCCATTGAAGGTTCTCAAAATGAAGGTTCCTTGCCATATTGTGAATATTCAGATTGATTCTAGGTATATGCAAGCTCCTTCTTGAATACTGAAGTCTAACTGGAGGAGGTGTGGACTGGGCTCTTGAAGGAGATGAAACAACACTCCTATTCTTTCTCATAGGGGACCTAGACAATCTACTTCTTCTTGAATTAGTAAAAGATAGTTCTACAAAATGGAAATTACCTGAAGAAGAAGCTCTGGTTTGCACTTGAGGCATGAAATATCAGACTAATTTGAATACTGGACCAACAAAGTCACCAGGTGCTTGTTTGATGCAGGAGCATCTAGTGGTGTAAGGGCAATCTTGCATCACCCAAAAAGAAGTTAATTCAAAATCATTGTAGTTGTTTTCATTTCTTTCCAGAATTAGTGTTTCTGGTTCCATAATATCTAGAATAATGATGTAGGACTTTCAGTTTTTCCAAAATTGCTAAAAATAGCAGCATGCCTGTTTTGGAAAGTGTACCTGCCATTTTAGGAAAGTTTGCATTTGGGCACAGATTGAAGCAAAAACTTATAGAAAGTTACATAACAGAAATATAAGACCTTTGGCAAAGGAATCAGGCAAAGATCATTTGTGTGCTGAAAGATATTAAAGTTTTTGTTTTCTGAAAAACCCCTAAAAATTTCCAGAATGAGATATGAGGCACTAAAACATCCCATAACATCCCAAAAAGTTGACGGAAATCCATTTACAGATTTTCGGTGTGATAGTTCATATCGTGAGCTTTCCAGCACTTAAAACAGTTCATCAATCAGACACCCGAATCAAAAGTTATGCTTCCCAAAAGTTGACCTACTTTTGGAGGGAGTTGCAAATTTTGAAATTTAGCTGGAGGCCGCTAAAAAGTGCTATTTATGACTATTTTGGGAACCCTGGGCAGTAGTAGAGTTAAGGGGGCAAGTGTTGAGTCAAGAATAGGTGGGAAAATAGAAACCCTAGCTGATTTGGGGTTACAGAAGGCAGATGATTCTAGAGTCTTGGGATAGGAAGCTGTAATGTGTTGCAACCTATGGAGGGTTGATTCCTCTGATTGTATTTGAGCTTCTGTAATGTAATAAGTTGTCCAAATCAATAAAAGAAAGTTCTATTTTCTGTGTGCAATTTTTGTGGTTGCGTGTTTTATGATTTACCCCTTCATTAAGTGGTATCAGAGAAAGGGTTCCTGAGTGTATAGACAGATCGTCGACTGTGAGGCAGTTTGTACCAAGACCTGAGGTTGTGGGTTTGCTACAGAGATCAAGATGCCTCCATGAAGAAATCGTGTTGGGAGGAATGCTTTGACGGAAGAGGGTTTTAGAGCCTTGCAAAGGCAAATCGATGCATTGCAAGAGGAGTTGCGAAGAGGGTTTGATCCGAGAACAAGAGAAGAAAGCGAAGATGAAGCTGAAGAGGAGCTATCTGAGGAAGAACAAGAAGCTGCAGGAGATCCTGCAGAAATTAGGTTGTTGAGGGCCATTTCTAAGATCAGAAAGAGGCCCAGGATTGAAGTTTCTACATATTCTAGAGATTTGAATCCGGAACAGCTTATTGATTGGATCAATGACATGGAGGAGTATTTCAAATATGAAGATGTGGAGGACTCAGATCGGGTCAAGTTTGCAAAAATAAGGTTGAAGGGCCACGCTAGTATTTGGTGGAAGGAGGTCCAATTAGAGAGGAACAGAAGGGGAAAAGGAAAGATCACCAGATGGGATTGGATGGTGGAGAAACTGAAGAAGTGGTTCATTCTTGTGGACTATGAGACAAAGTTGTTGAAGAAGCTGCAAGGACTAAAGCAAGGTAACAAGTCTGTCAAGGAGTATACAGAAGAGTTTTATAAGATTACTATCAGGACAGGCCATGCAGAGCCCAACAAGGAGAAGGTAGCCTATTACATTAATGGGTTGAGGCTGAGTATTCAAGAGGAGCTACGCTTGGTCAGAATGACCACCATAGAAGATGCATACCAGTTTTCCCTGAAGGTGGAAGAGAAGCTAAATAAAAGATTTGACAGCAAGCAAAGGGGAAGAGGTCAAGGCGGAAGCACTGGTGGAAGACCCTATGGGGGCCAAAATGAAGATGCAAAGAAAAGTGAAGAAGCTGGCACCAGTCAAAATCAGAGAGGAGATAATACCTACTGCCCTCGTGACTAGAACAATGGTGAGCAAAGAGGAAGAGGCAGAGGCAGACCTGGGCAAGGACCTGGAAGAGGAGGTTTCAGAGGAACCTGTTTCTAATGTGGAGAAGAAGGGCATCGAGCATATGAGTGTCCACAACATCAAGGAAGGACACATAGAAGACTTGAAGGTAATGCATGAGTTGCACATGTAGATGAAGATGCACAATCTGAGCATTCTGAAGATGCTGAAAGGGGAGAAACTCTAGTTGTCAGAAGAACTTTGCTGAATGAGGAGAAAGAACACAATCAGAGGAAGAGTTTATTCCACACAAGGTGCAAATGTGAAGGTAAGTGTTGTGACATTATTATTGACATACTGACAATCTTGTTTTAGATGAGATGGTTGACAAGTTGAAGTTGACAAGAATAAAGCATCCACATCCATATTGGATTGCATGGTTGCAGAAGGACCACCAAGCTTTGGTCAATGAGCAGTGTTTAGTAAAGTTCAAGATTGGGGACTACCATGATGAGGTACTGTGTGATATCATACCGATAGATGCATGTCATATGCTATTAGGGAGGCCGTGGTAGTATGATAGGAGCACTGTCCATGATGGCCGTGCAAACACATATTCCCTAACAAAGGATGGAGTTTGTCATAAGTTGAAGCCCTTGAAGGAGGTGGAAGAAAAGGTATGTAGCACTGCTAGGATTTGCTTGGTAGATGGTAGGAAATTTTTGGAAGGTATGAAGCACGAGTGTCATTGCTTTGCATTGATTCCTAAGATCAGTCAAGAGAAATGTGAAGATGTACCAGTAGAATTCTCAGATATGTTGGAAGAATTTTAGGACATTATCTCTGATAATGTACCAGAAGGTTTACCATTAGTAAGGAAGATAAGTCATCAAATGGATTTGATACCAGGAGCTAGTTTGCCAAACAAGGCAGCCCATAGAATGACTCCAGTAGAGAGTGAAGAGTTGAATAGACAAGTTTAGGAGTTGTTGAGGAAGGGATTGATAAGAGAAAGCCTAAGTCCATGTGCAGTACCTGCAGTACTAGCACCAAAGAAAGATGGAGAGTGGAGAATGTGTACAGACTCTCGAGCCATCAATAAGATCACAATCAAGTATAGATTTCCATTGCCCAGAATGGATGACATAATGGACTGTTTGAGTGGAGCCAAGTACTTCACGAAGATTGACTTGAAGAGTGGGTATCACCAGATCCATATCAGAGAAGGAGACGAGTGGAAGACAACCTTCAAAACCAAAGAAGGTTTGTATGAGTGGTTAGTCATGCCATTTGGGCTAACCAATGCACCGAGCACATTCATGTGGCTCATGAATGAGGTACTGAAAGAATTTTTGGAAAGTTTTGTTATTGTTTATTTGGATGATATTTTGATTTTCAGTCAGACTTGGGATGAGCATTTGATGCATATCAGAAGAGTTTTAGAGAAGCTGAGGGAGGAGAAGTTGCTGATTAATCTGAAGAAATGTAGTTTTGCAAAGAAGGAGTTGGTATACCTGGGATTTGTTGTCTTAGAGGAAGGTCTTAAGATGGACCCAGAAAAGGTAAGGGCTATCATTGAATGGCCTACGCCAAGGAGTGCAATGGAGGTAAGATCTTTTCATGGTTTGGCAAGTTTTTACAGAAAGTTTATCAAGAATTTTAGTAGCATTTGTGCACCCCTAACTGAGACAATGAGAGGGGATAGAGAAGAGTTTAGATGGACTAAAGGAGCAGATAAGAGCTTTGATACATTGAAGCAGAAAGTCGTAGAACAACCTGTTTTGGCACTTCCAGATTTCAATAAGGTATTTCAGGTAGATTGTGATTCTAGTGGTAGTGGTATAGGAGCTGTTTTGAGTCAAGAAGGTAAGCCCATTGCCTATTTTAGTGAGAAGATTAATGATGCCAAGAAAAAGTATTCTATTTATGATAAGGAGTTTTATGCAATAGTTCAAGCTTTGAAGAAATGGAGACATTATTTGTTGCCAAAGGAGTTTGTTTTATATATTGATCATTAGGCTCTGCAGTATCTTAATAGTCAAGGAAAGTTGAATCAAAGGCACTTAAAATGGGTTGAGTTTTTGCAGAGCTATACTTTTTTTTGAAGCATAAGAGTGGGAAGTCCAACAAAGTTGTAGATGCCTTGAGCAGAAGGCAAAATTTGTTGACAGAAATGAAGATATAGGTTGTTGGGTTCGATGAACTCTAAAGTTTGTATCCTAAGGATCCAAATTTTGCAGAGGCCTGGAAAGCTTGTTTGGAACCTGTTACTTTGGACATGACAAAATGGTTGGATTTCATAATCTAAGATGGCATGTTGTTTAGAGGAAGCCAATTGTGCATTCCCAGGAGTTCCATGAGAGAGAATCTGATAAAGGAGAAGCATAGTGGAGGATTGGCTGGACACTTTGGTCGAGATAAGACCATTGCTATTGTTGGTAAAAATTATTATTGGCCACAGTTGTAGCAGGATGTGAGCAAATTTGTGCAGAGTTGTAGAGTATGTCAGATGGTGAAAGGAGCAAGTTAGAATACAGGTCTATATCAGCCACTACCTGTACCAGAGAAGCCATGGGATGATATTAGTATGGATTTTGTTCTTAGTTTACCAAGGACACAGAGAGGACATGATTCCATTTTTGTGGTGGTGGATTGATTCTCAAAGATGGCACATTTCATTCCTTGTAAGAAGACTAATGATGCTATTCATATTGCTGAATTATTTTTCAGGGAGGTGGTGAGATTACATGGTCTACCAAAGAGCATAGTTTCAAATTGAGATACCAAGTTTGTTGGTTATTTCTGGAGGACATTGTGGAAGAAGTTGAAGACAGATTTGAAGTTTAGTTCTGCACACCATCCACAAATTGATGGACAAACCGAAGTTGTGAATAAGAGTTTGGGTAACCTGCTACGATGCTTAGTAGGAGATAAGCCCAAGGGATGGGATTTGATTTTACCATAGGTAGAATTTACTTACAACAGTTCTATCAATAGGAGTACTGGTAAATCACCATTCCAGATTGTGTACGGGAATAGTCCAAGAAATGCTTCAGAGTTAAGAAATCTCGACAAAGGAGAAAAGACAAGTGTCGAGGCTGAAGACTTTGCAGAACACATGAAGAATTTGCATGAAGAGGTGAAAAAGCACATTAATAAGATGAATATTCAATACAAGGCTAAGGTAGATCAGAAGAAGAGATATAAGGAATTCTAGGTAGGAGATGAAGTCATGGTTCATTTGAGAAAAGAAAGGTTCCCAATTGGAACATACAATAAGCTAAAAATGAAGAAATTTGGACCATGCAGAATTTTGAAGAAACATGATTCAGGAAATGCATATGAGGTAGAGCTACCGAGTGGGATCAATATTTCCCCTATTTTCAACATTGCTAATTTATCAGAATATCATGAAGGTGGAACAGAGGATGGACCAACAGAAGCACAGTGGAGTATTTCGGCATCTACTTTAGTAGAGGAGATAGAAGAGATAGCCGTGTGGGAAGAAGTACTCGGGACATGCAATATTAAGAATATCTGGTAAAATGGAAAGGAAGGCCTGTTGAAGATTCTTCTTGGTTGTCTAAGGTAGAGGTTGACTGTTTGGGTTTTCCTCACATAAACATCTAAGACGTGACAGGGTCACTTCTCAAATTACCTTGGGTGTCTAATGTAGGAGCATCCAATGGTGTAAGGGCAATCTTGCATCACCCAAAAAGAAGTTAATTCAAAATCATTGTAGTTGTTTTCATTTCTTTCCATAATTAGTGTTTCTGGTTCCATAATACCCAGAATAATATTGTAGGACTTTTAGTTTTTCCAAAACTGCTAAAAATAACAGCCTGACTGTTTTGGAAAATTACCTGCCATTTTAGGAAAGTTTGCATTTGGGAATGGATTGAAGCAAAAACTTATAGAAAGTTACATAACAAAAATATAAGACCTTTGGCGAAGGAATCAGGCAAAGATCATTTGTGAGCTGAAAGATATTAAAGTTTTTGTTTTCTGAAAAGCCCCTGAAATTTTTTGGAACAAGATATGAGGCAATAAAACATCCCATAACATTCTAAAAAGTTTAAAGAAATCCATTTACAGATTTCTAGCATGATAGTTCACATTGCGAGCTTTCCGGCGCTTAAAACGGTTCGTCAATCGGACACCCGTATCAAAAGTTATGCTTCCCGGAAGTTGACCTACTTTTGGAGGGAGTTGCAAATTTTGAAATTTAGTTGAAGGCCGCCAAAAAGTTCTATTTATGACTATTTTGGGAACCCTGGGCAGTAGTAGAGTTAAGGGGGCAAGTGTGGAGTCAAGAATAGGTGGGAAAACAGAAACCCTAGCTGATTTGGGGTTACAGAAGGTAGATGATTCTAGAGTCTTGGGATAGGAAGCTGTAATGTGTTGCAGCCTGTGGAGGGTTGATTCCTCTGATTGTATTTGAGCTTCTGTAATGTAATAAGTTGTCCAAATCAATAAAAGAAAGTTCTATTTTCTATGTGCAATTTTTATGGTTGCATGTTTTATGATTTACCCCCTTCATCATTGTTGAATACTTCCACAACAATAAATGAATTAAGAGCAACACCAAGATTTCTCAGTTCAGCTCTTACTTAGAGCAGGGAGTCCCACCGAGCGTGCCAGAAACTGTTATTGCTTGGAATTGCACCTTGCTTGAGGCCTGTTCAAGCATTCCAATGACACAATGGGACTGATCTCAAGGTGTGGGACCTTACAAATAAGATCAGACCTCTAGAGAAGGTTGGTTCCTCTTTTTAGACTTAAGGTCCAGAGAATGATGGTTAAATCTAATGCTAATGCTCACAGGGAAAAGGGATAAGAAGAAGCTGAAATTGAAAGGCGTGATGCACTGAATTTAGAGTGTTTAACTGCAATTGACATAACACAGTAATGATCTCAAATGCTGAAGGAAACTCACATAGACTCATGTAGGTTCAAACAAAGGTTAAGGTGGAGAGATGAAAGTATGAAAGGGACCATTTTATCCATAATACACAGCTTACATATATCAAATAAACATAGTGTAGGAACAATGAGAGAGGCAAAAATCAATTTATATTGACCATAGAGGCAAAATAGCCATTACAAAAGAAGACGAATTCATTATAGGCGTGAGATAGACACAAAATGTTAGACTCTCCTTCATTGGTGAACTAATACAGAGACATGAGAAATTCAGAAAAGACCACAATCCATCAAATCCACCCAGTTCTAGAGAAAACCACAAGGCCCAAACCTGCAAAGAACTTTCTACCTCTAAAAATGACCTAGTGTAGCTAATCCAATTACATATTTTTTCATGTATATATAATTTTTCCAATCACTGCGTAGCTACAAGTGCTGAATTTTGGTCAACCACTTTCCCCAAGCATCCATGTTGCATTTAATTCAACCCATGGCCTTGTCAAGAAACCCTGCAAAGTTAGATGGTGGCCATGCCCTGCCAGGTCTGCAAAATTACAGAGGAAGATTACCTACACGCATGGGTGTCAAGCACATTGAAGAGGGAAGGTTTGAAATCCATCCATGGTACCCGCAAGTTCATTTTGTCCCTCATGCGCAGCACATTGAAGAGTTTAATTTTTTCAACTACCTGAATCTGACTGATCTGCAACATTATCTTTCAGGTATTAATTTGTTCTGTAACAATGGCATGATTTTAGGAAATTGTGCCCTGCAAGCTTTTACACCACTTTAAAAGTGTTTATTTTCAATTCTACCTTCGGTGCCTGCAATTTTCCTTATCAAAAAATTTGCCTTCCGGTGAACTCTTTTCTCTATCACTTTTTTGATTTCCTTTCTTAATCTCCCTTTGGTCGGCAAAATCTCCATTTGGTGAACCATCAGGTCTTGTCTCTTTTCTCTTTTTGGACCCCTTATGTTGGAAAATCGCCCTATCGACGAACTTGAGAAACCGTGAACTGATCGGTGAGTTTGCAATTTTATCGATTCCCTGATTTCTCCTTTTTGTTTGATCTTTTGCCTCCTTTTTGCGTTATCGGTGAATCTTCTTGCTCACAAACTTGCCCTGCCGAACACTTAGCTGATTTTACCTTCTCTCCCTTTATTGGAGAAAACTCTCCTTTGTGAACTATTTCTGTGTTGCTTTTCCCTCTTCAGTCGGTAAAGTCTCCTTCTTGCAAACCATTGCCCTGTCTTTGTCTTTGTTCCCCGCTTAGTCAGTGATTTCACTGAATGGCGAACCTGAAGTTAGCCAAAATTCCACTTTGCTGACTAAGGAAACCTTTGTTTCCTTTGCCTCTCCTCAGCATACTTTCCTTTATCGGAGCCTTGACTTATTCTCTTCCCTTTTAGCCTTGCCTTGTTCCTTTGTCGGCGAAATTGTCGATCGATGAACTTAAGGTTTATCGAACCATTATTTTGCTGATAAAGGCAAACTCTTTCCCTTTGATTTCACCCTTTCAAAGAAAACCTTCCCACCATTTCCTTCATCTTATTTTCTGCCTTTCTTTCCTTAGTCGGTGAACTTGCCGATCGACGAACCAAATAGTTCACAAAACTTGAACTTTGTTGACTAAGGCAAACCTTGTCCTCCTTCCACTCTTTTGCCTTAGAACTTTTCCTTTTGTCAGTGAACCTGCTGATCGGTGAACTTGCCGATCGGTGAACTTACCGATCGACAAACTTAAGGTTCTCCGAACCATTATTTTGCTGATAAAGTGTCTTTCTTTCTCTTGTCTCCTTTCTTTTGCCTTAAAGAATTCCGCTCGCCTGCTGGTTCCTTTAGTCAGCGAACTAACCAATCGGTGAACTAAAGGTTCGCCAAACCAGAATTTTGTTGACTAAGGCAAAAGGTAAAGACACAATACTTAGAAATTTTGGGATTTTTGAAGGGAGGCTTTCTTCCATTTAAGCTTTCTTAGATCATATATTTTTGATGGAAGAAAGGTGGGATTTTTTGGGCTATTTTGGCCTGGGAAAAATATGACAATATGTGTTAAAATAGGTCCTGATTAACAAGTGTAAACATTTTAGGTCCACCCAAGTGCTAAACTATGTGTAAAATGCTAGTGTACCCATTTTACGATGTAACAGTAACCATGTCAGTGACCTGTGTTGATGGTATTCCACCACCATTTAGGGTTATGCAATAGGTGCAAAGGTTTAGGCCTCATTAGGGATCTTAGAAAGGTGAGAGTAGAGATTCTCACAATGAACATGGGACTTGAGGGTAGTTGGATAGTGTTCCTCGACCTCAACAGGTACCTCCAAAAGGTCGCCCTAGTGGTGGTAGTTCTTATAGAGAGGGAAGAAGGTAACATATTAGAGATTTTATTTCTCAACAGTGGTACTTTAGGAGCAATCCACCTCCTTCCAGTTATTTGGCCAATCAATAGTTGAGTAGTCCTTAGCCCATGTAGCCTCAAGTCATAAGACTATGTTATTCTTGTGGCTAGTTGGGACATACTACTCGTTGTTGTTTGTAGGGTCTAGTGGTAGTTGGTGATTAGGAAGGAACTATTTTGGCTCATCTATGGGTAAGTAGTAGTTGGTTGGTGTTTGTGGAGACATTACTAGTCCTTGTAATGCTTGACTAGTTGATTTTTTTGAATAATTTCTACGTACCCTATATATGTTATGTGTTGAGACTATATTTGGTTTTAATATTATAATTTTGAATATTATGGATATAAGGATTTTATCTATTTATAAGGTTAGTTATGCAAATTTATAGTATGAGCTATTGGTTAAGATGGTAACTATTAGCTATATGGTGTTAAATTGAGAAATGGTCTATGGGCAACCTGGAGTAAGCATGATCTCATATCATTCTTAGCTTCATGTTTATAAATAACTTGTAATGTGTGATTTTCTCTATGCTTTATGAATGAAAGGGATTATTTGGATTGGTAGAATTGCATTATAAGTCTTAGAACTTAAGTTGCATATGATACTCCTTGTATGGTATATACATAATGTGTGTTAGGTCTTATTTTGGATGTGTGTGTTTCTATGTAGCTTATGTTTGTTCCCTAGTATTTTATCCATGTGGTTGCATGTTAGAGTATATTGTTTATGGGAATAATTAAACCCTTGTTTTTCTAATTATCATCCCATGTGAGTGGAAAATCCTTTTGCATGCTTTGAGTTCCATCATTGAACTTATTTTGAAAAGAGATATATTAATGTTAGTATAATATTCATTGAATGAATCATTTTGTGCTTTCTTAATGAATGATGCATATAGAAATTTAGGAAAGAGTTGTGTTTTGATCATATGCATAGAATTCATGAAGAATGATCTATGTTTTTAAATTCTAGCAATAATGAATCCTGCATCTCGTGGTCTTGACTATGTACACTCATCATTTCACATAGTGTGCATGTTGGCTTTTGAAAAGAAGTTGTTGCATTGAAGGGTTGCTTGTTTGGCTAGGATGGGATTCCCCAATTGTATTTCTCCTTATATATAATGTGCAAGTGATTGTGATTATGGTTTTGACCACTTGAGTGTGTTCTTCCATGAGGTGAATTTTATATTTTGTACTCTAGTTTATGCGTGTATCCCATTTTTGTATGCATGTCATCATGTGGAAGAGAAGTTGCACAATGACAAGATAGAATATTTGGGTAAGGATGAAAGTCCTAAATGGAATTCTTCTTGATGTGTGTACTAATTAAATAAATCTTGAAATAGTACAAATATCTTTACTTTACATGGGCATATTCCTAATATGATGCTTGATGTGAGATGACTCAATAATGCATGCTAGAGGTGTGACCCATCACCTTGCGAGTCAAAAATATGTCAAACATGGATTAATTATGGCCTAGTATGTGAATACTAGTGTGTTGGTAAACTTGTTTAGATGCATTGTGATACTTTGGAATGTGATATTATGATCAAATTCAATTCGTGTGTGGAAAGGTTAATTCTAATTGATGTTAGTAGTAAACTTATTAGAAAACTTTGTGATAATTATATTACATGATGATGTATTCGAAAGTTGCTTTTAATGTACTAAGTAATGAAAGGGAAATAACTTATGTTTTGTACTCCTTTGGGAATGTGATATACCATGTTATGAGTGTATATTCATTGCATTGTGAACACTCCATACATGGTTTATGTATCCTTGGGCTTGTGATATTGAACTCGTATCTAGCCTCAAATTTTGTGCATTGTTGCAAGTATGGTGGAGTCAAGTATATTTATTTATAATTTTTATAATTGCTTGCGAGGGCCAATAGTGATTATTTTTTTCTTTATACATGATTAGTTTAGCCACAAATCTTTAATAGTTTCATGTAACTCTTGTTGTAACACTTGATTTATTGTTGAAATTGCTTGTATTTACTTACCTTATTGTTGTAACTAAGATTGCTTGTATTTATTTACCTTATTATTTACCTTTTTTTTTGTAATTGTAGGTCTTGTGTTGTGATGTTCTTTCCTTCCATGTCTATGGAGAACAACCTCTAGTAGAATGTATATAAGGAAGTAGATGTGGGAAAATTTTTGAGGACAAAAGCAAATGTAGACCATTATGGGTGGTTATCATCCATTTAGCTTCCCAATGATGTATGTTCTCTTTAGCATCTTTCTCTTGGAGGATAATCCATTTGAAGAAAAAAGAGGAATGGATGTTTTGGAAATGTATAAAGGGGTTGACAAGGGTCGATGTACCTTGGCATTTAATCATGTTTTCATGTGTCAAATCCAAGGCTATGTCCTAGGCTCTTTGCAATAAGGAACTTCATAATCAACAGTCCTCAAACTAATCCTACTGAGTTTACTATTTCATGAATTAATGCTACTGATTTATCTGCTATGAAATGAAATTCTGAAAACACAAATGCTAAAGCAGTAAATTGTTGGAAAATAACCTGTTCTAATATAAAGCTGGAAACATGCATTTTCTGAAAGCAAACTATTAGCATAAATGAATCTATCTGCTGAAAGCAATGAAATTGTACTTCTAATGAAATTTGTAAACAAACTGAAGCAATAAATACTAGCCTCTTGTCTTGATGGAGGGAGTGGGCCCTTGCTCCATGCTTTCAGGACTGAAGACTAAAGCAAGAACTCAGTATTGAAATGAAATAACACAATCTTTCCTTCAGTCTAATTTCATCAAGGTATGCTTCTATTCAAAAGTGTGTCTATTTGAAAATGGAAATTACAATAATCTAATAGCAATAATCTGTATATGTTCTGCTGCTTGTATCTAAACATATATTAGTCCAAGTGATGAGATATCTTTTGAACTAATTGTTCTATCTATTAGTCTATCTATGAGATACAACCAATCTCTTATTCTAACTAAAACATATAACTGTTTAACTGAAGAATATAGTCATGGACCTGGAGAAAGGCTTTAGTGGAAAAGAAGTCCCCACTAAATCCAGAGTCTTAACTTAAATAACAATGGGCAACGAGGCCCTGAAATATAGGTCTTAACAAGTCTTTTTAGAACTCATGCAAAATCAAATAAAAGAGGGAATCAGATCCCTGGTAGTCAACTGGAGTCTTTGTCGGATCCTTTTGGTGTTGGCTGAGTAGACCCCGGAGCACTGTAATTGCCTCCTAAGATGTAGATGGATAGCAGTGCCTGAGACTTTGTACTATCGCCAGCATCTTCGGAGACTGTGTGCTGTTGCCAGCAGCTTCGGAGACGATTCACTCCTTGCTTTCCTGCTCCCTCTTCTTCGGAATACCTCCAACACTTTGAGAAAACATTGGAGTTTGGTATAGTATCCTTCATATCAGCTCCGGAGATTACTAGGACCAACTTTAGAGATCTTCAAAATTGCCTTTACCCATATAACTGCACCCGTAGATGCGAAAAGAGAGACTTTTTTGGACAATTTCATTAGTTTGCTGCATATTAGTCATTTCATCAAAAATAATGATCTTTAGTAATTCAACTCTCATTAGTGTAATTAAGACAAATCTTATCAGTCTATATGGTGCAATTACCAGGACAACAAGATAAAAGGATGGAAAAAGGGAAGTAAAAAGGCCTTTTATTCTGGGTGCTACTTGGCACTCATCAAGGGTCCTCTTAGGTGTGGGCCTAATACCATCATTCCAATTGGTTCTTGGGTCTACAATTACTTGACATTGATTTTTGGTTACTTGGCATTGGTTCTTGGTTACAAGTGGTAAATTGCTATGTTACCTTGGAGTCCTTGTAGACCTATATGTGAACCTTGTGTGTTATTCCCATGATGTGGATGAGTGACATATGTGTTATGATGAAAGCTATGCATTGAGTGCATCTTCATATGAATTGTTGATCTTGTATAGATATGCATTAAAATGTGTAAATGCTTGTATACTTGTGGAAACGAATAATGATTAAGCAATTTTGGTATTATTTCAATTTCAATTATTGGAATGTTATTCTGAAAAGAATAATGCTTTTGTAGCATCTAGCATACCATGCTTTATTTTCTTAATTAATTGAATATTGTATGTTTATGTTTGAGATGGCCCAACCTTATGTAATTTCTTGGTTATGATATTACCTTTCTAGAGAAGAGTGCAACTAGTGTGGTGATGTGTTTTCACTCCACCTTGGGAGACTTCCAGTATAAAGTCTATTCTTATGGGGAGGATGTAAGGCCCACTCATGATTACTCTTGCCTTGTCTTGGTCTTGTAGTATTTCTTGGGTTAAATTCATGTTTTAAGACTAGTTGACAAGTGTTTGAAGGATGATCTATGTCTGGTGTTTGAGCAATGTTGCACTTGTGATTACATAATTGTATTTGTCTTATGTTGTTATTTAATGTTTGAATCTGTGTGACTTATTCAACTTTTTATTTTTATTTGTCTATGTTGATAGTAAGTTATTACACTGGTTCAACATTATCAATGGATTTAATGATTTTATGTGAATTGATTAATTATTACACATCTTTTGATATTTGGATCATGTTAGTAGTAGATGATCTTTAGTTAGATGTGATTATTATTACATGTTGAGACTATTTGACTTATTCAGTTTCACATTTGATTAAATATATGATGTAATCACATGATGTATATATATGCCTTGCTCGATTCCATTCTTGTTGCCTGTTAGATGCTATGCTTTATTGATCTTTGTTTTGTGCATATACACCTAATATTTTAATTGAGTGTGTAGGCACAAGTTTTTCCAATAGTGATTAATTCAAACATAGTTGATTCAGGTAAACATGTGTGTGTTTGATTTCCCATGCTCATTTTATTTGCAAGATTATGAGATGTGTCTATGAACCATTGATCTAAATTAATTATTATTCTAGATTCCCATAATATGTTTAAATATATAAAGAATTTGAGTTCTTTTCTTGAGATTGCTAAACTCTTCATGTGTTTGTATTTGTATGGTTTTTGAAGTTTTAGAGTAGTGCTTCCAAAATCACAAAAATGTTATTTGAGTTGTACAAAGTTTTTATTGGTTAACTGCCTTAATGAAATAGGTATCATGTAATTGATTTAATTGTGTTGTTGAAAAGTAATTGAAAAGGTTACATGTAGTCTTATTTGAAATAATTGCATATATCTTTTGAAAAGAACTAGTTTTAAGTGGGAAAAAGGATAATGAGTCTTTTTGTGGTTTAGAGGCTTTAGTAAAAAGGGAAAATAATGTATTCACTTGAGACATCTCCACTTTACTTACATATACTATTGCTTGGAAAAAGACAAGAATTTGCTTCAAACTATCATAGTTTAGAAATTGAAGAAGATTTGAAGATTGGTTCTTCAAAGAATTGGTGAAAGTTTTTGTGTGTGCCTGTGTGCGCATCCTTGGGAAGAGTTCTTCCATTTGTTGATTACATCCCTTAAATTGAGGTATTTTTCTTTTATGTGATTAGGAATTTAATTGAAAATAAAATGATTGTTTGATTCTTCCATGTTGTGTGTGAATGCATTGCAACCATGTTGTTGATTTGTTGAAGGCAAATGAAGAGATTTGGTAGTAGATTTTGTTTCCAATTTGTAGAATTTAAAAGAGTGAAGAAATACAAAATTACCCCAAATGCTTGAAAATTTATCATATAATTTATGTAATAGCAAAGGTGTCATCCCCTCCCTATTTAGAGAAAAAGGGCACTTTTAGTTTTTCATTTGAGTGTATTTTCAATTTGGGGGAAAATGTTGCAAGATCCATTAATGGTGGACCTTGAATTTGTATGGTTCTTGGTGTGTTCTCTTAAAAATGATATATTTGAAATTATGAATATGTTTGATCACTTTATTTTGTGGAATGATTGGTATTACCATGGAAACAAGATAATTTATGATTTGGTGACGTGTCATTGCGTAAGTCTTGTTTTGTGTTCCTAAGGGTTGTATCATGTATTTTGGTATCCTTGGTGTTTTACGAATGAGATTAGAATATGAATGGAGTGGATAGGAGTATATTTCTCAACTCTACTCGATCTTAGTACCATAATGATGGAACTCATAGTCCTATTTCTAATATACCCTCTTCCTTTAGCTCATTGGATCATTTGTATTTGATTGGTGGCTATGAAACATATTTGTATTGCATTTGGTTCCTCTTCATGAAACCCACACGTATGCTTTTAGTTGGTGTTGTGTATGATATACGTGTATGTCAAACCCACCTTATTTTGCATGTGTGTGTTTGACTACTTGAATAACTATTCTCTCAGTCTAGTGGGATGTTCCTTAGGGTGCCACATTGGTCATGTGGTAGACCAATCATTGTTGGTGGCTAGTTGGATCTTTTATGATGCATATTGGAGAACATGCAAAGGTCTTACAACTCTTGTGTTGGTTGTAGCTTTCCGTTCTTGTATTTTGGAAAGGTTGTAAAATAAGATCATTTGTATATTTCAATTTTAATTTGTAATTGTAATAGTGAACTATCTTGTAATTGATCACCTTCCATCCATGTTTGGGGATGCAAAGATCATGTGTAAAAATTTAGTGATGGATTTCTGATATGGTTTTGTATCATTCTTTTCAATGAAATCTCATGTATCACAAAGTCCTGATTATATGTCCCTTAGGCCTAATTTACACTAAAATTGGAAACTAACTTATCGAACATGTTATATTTTGATTATGATGCCATGGATATGAGGTATTCACTAGTAGTATTCTTTTATACTTAGCTCTTTGGATCTAGGAGTTGTGCTTGATCATGTGTTTCTTTAGTCACATTGTTAGGAGAAGGGTGCTTGCTTGTGGATAGTAGTAGTTTTTATAAAATTGGATAATGGATTTTGTGAATTTTGAACATTGGTTATTGATGCTTAGGCATGTCATAATTTGATGGTTCAAACCATTTGTAAACAATACTAACACATGGAAGTTATGGCATGCTTCCTATTAGGTTATTTTGGCTTGTAATGACTTGACCATGTATTAAAGAATGTGCCTTTTGGACCTTGTAGATGCTTTTATTCTTTGAACCTTAATTCTAAGGTTTGATTAATATGTAATACCTTTTTAGGGACCTTAAATGATGCCTAGAAGTGAGTTAGAGGTCAAATGGGACCCAATTGTGCACAAAAGGCTTGATCTCCTATTTAGGATCAACACTTATAAAGGGGCATTTTTGAAAATGCTAAGGGTGATTCCAAAAAGTTTTGAGTGATCCTAGAAATGCTAAGGTGTTCTTGAACTAGTAATTTAAGGGGCCTTCTTGCTCAACATGGGTGATCTCGCGACAATGATTAGTTGCTATCAATTTAAAAAAAGATTCCTAAAGGAATGTTGATCCTTGGGGTCCACATTGACTTCCCATCAGCTTAACTTGATGATGTTTTACATTTTTTTCATTATTATCCATTTTGTGTTGTGGTTTTTGCCTTTGAGAAAAAGTGGCTAGTCTCTTGTATGACTAGGTGAGATATTAGATCTCTTGACCGTTCTATCTCATAGGTGAGTAGTCTTAAAATTTGGTTGTCATTTTCATATCATTTTTGACATGTGATTGTGTCTAGGGTTGAACCAAAGGATGTATCAGTGCTTAGGGTTTCCATTGATTAAGAAATAATGTCCCATTTTTACTTGTTCATGAGAGACAAAGACAATAGTCAAGTACTCTACCATCATGTTAGAGATAAACTCTACCTCCTTGTTTGGTCATTACGATGAGGTCATCTCATGATAGTCTTAAGTCTTCCATTTGTATAGTCACGCTTTGTGCATTGATGATGCATTCCATGTGTGTCGTTGTGTTGTGTTGCAACATCTTTGGTCTGTGAGTGTACATTGCGACATGTTCATGTTGTAATTGTAACACAAAAAAATGTTAGCCCATTTGTTAGTCATTAATGACTTGGGTTCATTCTCGAGGCATTACATCTTCCTTTTTAAATTTCAAAATCCTCATTTGGTTGACTGTCTCCCTTTATGTTTCTTGCCCACAGTTGATTGAACACACATTTGCATGATTTGGTGTTATGTCATAGTATTTAAAGACATTCAATACATTCATTCTAACACATCTTGAATACACATGTTTTTTCTCATCTTAGTGCATTGAAGGAGCAATTAATAGTGACACATTTTAGTTTGGTGCTTTAAAAAAGAGCGAGGAATCTGCACACTAGGGCCCTTGCCTATTGTCTTGAATCTTTGTACATTTTCTGGGGTTTGATCATAACCCTTTAAGCTATTTCTAAATATCACTAGTCTCCAAATCTTGAAGAAGAGCAGAGTAGACATTAATTCATCATAGATAGACATAGCAGAAATTCGTGACCACAAACTTATATTAGACCTATGAATAGATCTAGTAGAAAAACCAATATATTCTTCTAATAGAGAGATCATATTTTCAAACTAGCAGCAATGAATATTCCAAAATCTTCCACAAATATCTACATTCTTCAATTATAAAACTAAGCATATCTAACCTCCTTATATAACAAATAAACTTCTGAAAATTACATCACCCAACTATTGCAACAATGAATATTCCAAAATTTTCATCAAATATATACATTCTTCAATTATAAAACTAAGCACATCTAACCTCCTTATATATCAAATAAACTTGTCAAAATTACATCACCCAACTATTGCAACAATGAATATTCTAAAATCTTCATCAAATATCTACATTCTTCAATTATAAAACTAAACATATCTAACCTCCTTATATAACAAATAAACTTGTCAAAATTACATCACCCGACTATTGCAACAATGAATATTCTAAAATCTTCATCAAATATCTACATTCTTCAATTATAAAACTAAACATATCTAATCTTCTTATATAACAAATGAACTTGTCAAAATTACATCACCCAACTATTGCAACAATGAATATTCCAAAATCTTTATCAAACATCTAAATTATTCAATTATAAAACTAAACATATCTAACCTCCTTATATAACAAATAAACTTATCAAAATTACATCACCCAACTATTATTAATTAATCTAAGCTGATTTATGGCTATTATTAATTAATCTCAGCTGATTTATGGCTAAAGGTATTTTGCTTTACAATATATAAAAGAAAGTCAAGAGCCATTGGCCTTATGCCACGGAGCACAAATATATATGACAAACCGAGACCAAAATATTTAGCCTTATAAACTGGCGAGGGACGTTAAACAATTTATACGGTTTAAAGGTCAAAGTGAAGTTTTAAAAAACATCAATGTATTTTTGAAATTAATAGTACCTAGTTGAAATACAACATAATGAAAGAACAATAATATACCCATTCTGTAAAATGGACCTAGAACACGTCCAGCAAATCTAAAAAATTGTCAAATTATTTAGCTCCATACGCGTGTACAGGAAACGAGCCTGGACAGTTGCGCATAGAGAGTTCGTAGAAGCGAGCGACTCATCTAATCTGCTGAGGGATCTTTAACTCATCACAAGATTTCAGTTTGATATGCTACGAATAAGTGAGAACGTCCAACAGAGCCATCCGGCCGCTTACCAGAACTTTAAACAGTTCATTAATCTGACTTTCAAAGGGAGCCATGCCTTCTTCCAATTCTGCAATACATTTCTTTAAATACATCACCGATTGCCTCAATTCAAAATCCTGTCTTTCGTTAAGCGGGACAGACCTACTATTTATGAACGTGTTCAGCAGATCATACACAGCTCGGGAAGATGAATCGACGGCATCCAGTTCGTCAAGCAAAGCGCGTACAGTGCCTTTGTTTCTACGCTTTTCGAGCTCTTCCTTCACCTTGAGGTTTAGGGTTTGAAGGGCGCAGGCCCAGGCGGAGTGCCCGGCACAGGGCAGCGCCAGAGAGCGCTTCGACCTGCTTGAAAGGGCAACGATGAGAAGGCCACAGACGAAGACGGTGAGATCCTTGGCAGCATGAATTGGTTCCAGTAATTCGCCGCCTGTAGACGGAGCCACCAGCTTTTCGCCCATGCGCCGCAACATAGAGCTGCAATTCTCCAGCCGAGATTTGTTCTGAGGCGGCTCGGGCAATCTGGCCGAAAACTCGTTGAAAATTCCGAGGGCCGTCCGGGCCCTGACCAGCTGCCTGGCGCCAATGCGGCCATTAAAGCAATGAACCGCAATGTGAAGTTTTTCCTGGTATTGCTTGATGTCTCTCATGTTCTCGCGGAGCTCGTTGCATACGTCCAGGAGCTTTACCGTGTCATCTAGGGTTTCGTCCATCCACTTTGAATTCTGCCGCAGGACGGCCTCTCGGATTTGGGGAAAAATCTGTTGGACCTCTCTATGCATTGACAGGCATACGTCCAGCGCCTGCCGGAGCCAGCCGGCGCTCAGATAGTTCCCAAACCCTTGGAGCCGCTGGAGCTCCGCTAAGAGATGGCTTTCAAGGGCTTCGTTCTCCGGGTGGGCGTCAATTGCAGGGTGTATTGTCGACGAGGAAGACCGACCTTTGAAACTTAGAGCATACTGTAAGCCCTGTAAGCCACCCATTATTTGCTTCTTCCTCTTCTCCTCCGATTTCAAATTGGAAATTAGAAATTACAAACAACACATTTTTTACTTGCTCCTTCAATAAATTAATACCAAATTCATTTAGGATTTAAAGGCATATATATATATATATATATATATATATATATATATATATATATATATATATATATATATATATATATATGCCTTTCCGAATAAATATATATGCTTGCAAGAAAAGGTTGGAGAGCATTCATCAATTCTGACGTTGAAATTATATGCTCCAATTCTAAAATAAGACACGAGATCAATGGATCAATTGCGTGGGAAGTATTTTTCGAGTTTCGGTTAAACAATTTATCAGGAGTCGCCCATGATTCAATATAAGAAAGAATGTGAATCTCGGGGAGACATTAAATTCACTCGACGACAAAATCCGAATATTTTTTTATAGCGGCTGCCATCATTCAGAACTCAAAATTCGAACTGCTATTAAATTGCCGGCCTATATACTTGCTAAATCTTATGTTTCAATCAAATTCCTTTCCATTAACATAAATGCCAACTCAATTTACAGAATCATAATAAGTTTTAATATATATCTTATATATCACGTTAAACAAAAAAATTAGTTAAGTCCCATTCGAACACTGTAGGTATTTAATTCTATTGCAGTGTTGTTTATGTTTGCGCTTAAATTTTTTTTGTAGTCGGGCTATCCGATTAGACCACTTTTACCGTGATCGACAGGTGTGCCGACAACTCATTCGAATATATAAAGTTAGCGTGATTGATAAGTCTTGTGTTTATGAAGTATGGTAGGTATATGGTAAAGCTTAAACAAGCTGTAATGTTTGGATTCGACCATGATTGGACAAGTCGATTACAAATACAGCCAGAGTCGACGTCAAAACAGTGGAGACTGCATTGCCGGCTGTTTATGGGACCAGCTGTACAAATGGCGTCGAAATAATTATCTGGACCCATCTTTGACAGAGCCCGGAATAAGATTGCCGAATGGCTAAATTTAGTGAACATATTGAACTAGAGGAATTTATCTTGGAAAAATGATTTCCATCTGTTATAACCCAGAAACAAAGAAACCCAAAACAATAGTCCATGTGATAGCCATAAATGTGGGCTTATTACTTTGACCAATAAAAGAGCGAATTGAGTGTTCGCAGTGAAGAAACATTTAACATTAATAGAGTATGGGTTCCCTGTGAATTATTTGCAGTTACCTTGGCAGAACAGGGACCGGTAAAGGTTCGCATAACAGAGGTAATAATATATATGGTTACTTGTCAATAAAGGTTCGCATAACAGAGGTAATAATATATATGGTTACTTGTAAAAAATATATTTACACCGAAGGTGTTCCTTATTTGAAATGGACGACCTAGGTAAGCTGATCGACAGTCTCCATTTGTGTACAAACGTGCAAGACGATTGAAAAGGTTTTGACCATCAATTTCGTTTTTGTTCGCAGTTTTATTTTTCCATTTTGCTTTTTGTCATTGCCAAGGAAATCTACGACGTGGAAAAGTCTTTTTCCTGAGCTCGTCACATTGGGCATCGCAGAATGATTTTGCCGTATTACTTTGAATGGCAAGGTTTACGCGGCACTAATTTTTTTAAAAGCTTTAAGTTTTGAAGTAAATTTAAACAGACCCCTTTACACTATTCACATGGTTACTATGACAATATACCTTTTTTCTTTTCCATTTATTTTATAATTCAATTTTAAATATTTAATAATTATAAAGGGATTATAATTTAGTAATTGTTTAAAATAGATAGGATTTTTTAATGGGAATATTGGTTGTTAAAAATTATTTCAAAACTTTGGATAGTACATTACTACATATTTTAGAAAAATAAGCTTAACAATTGCAAGAGATTATGTTAGAGGTATTTGTATACTTTTGATAGGAAGTAAAGCACTCTTTAAAATATCCACAAGGTAATACAAATTACATGTAATTTAAACCTTGTAAATATTTTTATTGAGCTCAATCTAATAATACAACTTAATTAATTAACTCGGGTGTAAATAAACATGTTGAAATTGAAATAATAGGGATTAGGGTTTTGCATACCTTAAATTATTAGAAAGTGTTTTTTCTTATTTTGATGAATTAGTATCTTATATACTATTTTGTATAAAGAATTATATTACACCATATCCACATGAAAAAATGTGGGTGGAATAACGTTACACTGCAAATTTTATGCAAGGCCAAGACTTAAATGATTATATCGAAAGAGACAAAATAGCAAGCAGTTAAAGCACTAACCAACAAGAGATGTAGATCCAACAAGATGTGAAGGTAGGTCATGGTCATCAGGCTTGCCTCAACCATAAGGAAGGTCTTCATCATTTGGAATTGATTCCCAACCCATAATGGCACGTTCTTCATTAACATGTTCTCCATCTAATGACTAAATTTCATTCTTGGTGGCGGAAACTGTCAAAACTAGGTGAGAAAACAAGTTGTCCGACCAACTAGGAGCACTCTTCTCATGGGGTTGAGAGGAGATAGAAAGTGGATAGGAATGTTGAGACCAACATGAGCATTATGACCCCAAGTTCTATGTTGAGGTGGTTGAGTTGAATGGGGATCATCCTCATCCCTCTATGGATTGTTGTTTCAATCAAGACTATGAGGACATCCTAGGGGACATGTGTAAGACTTTAAATGAAGAAAGGCATAAACAAGAAGTTATAACCAATCATCTTAAAAGAGAGTTGCAATCCATTAGAGTTGAGCTAAAGAAGGTGATTAATTTGAGTGAGAATAGCATAAAAAATTGTGTTGCAAGAATTTACATGTTTCAATCAAGAATAAAAAAATAAAGGGAGCCCAATGGAAGTTGGTCTTATCAAGAGAACTCATAACCAAACAAATGAGGAGTTTATGGTAGACCACTTAATTTCTCAAAGAAGAACGAAAAGATTTAGAGAGTTGAAATTAATAGTATGGAACATTATTGTCTAGGATGTGGAAGGTGATGAATAATATATTTCTCATTAATTGTAGTGTTAATATACAATAAACAATCATTTCTTCAAAGTCATACACACGTTAAGTAACTTTGTTATAGTATTCTTATTTCCTTATAACATGCCAGATGGTAGTTGATTTTGGTAATCAACCTCGCCTAAAGAATCTCTAACCCATACTTAATAGAGAAAGAGAGGGAGAGATACAAAGATAGAGAGAGAGGAATACAGAAAGAGACATAAAGCAAGAGAGAGAAATAGACCCAACTTTTGAGGATAAGCTTGTTTTCTTTATAATTTTTTGTAGATATAACATAATTGAGTGGTATACCCAAACAATGCAAAGCAACTTCTACACCCCTAGTTCTATAGAACAAAGAAAGGATATTGATCCCCTTTAGATAAATAGGCTTCAAAAAAGAAAGATGGCATCTTCTCTATTATTCTCTCTCCCTCTATCACTCTATCTCTCTCTCATGATTGGACCCCCTTTCGCTTTGCATATTTTCATAATATACTAGGAGTTTTACAAGAAAAAAAAAATAGAGTTTAGGGTATCGATCTAGATAACAACATTTGTAGTTTATTTTTTAAAATTTTGATAAAATTAAATTTGTAGCCATTCAAATTATATAGTAAAATCCCCCCCCCTCTCTCTCTCTATTTTTTTGTAAAAGTGCCATTTCATGAGGCTCTGGTGGAGCTAGATGATCTAGACCAACCCATACCATGCTCCACTTTTTACATTGTAAAAGTACCATAGCCTAATCGCTAATGTGGGATTTTCCATTATAATACTTAACCATAGCCCCAAGTCTATCACATAATGAAACACTTTTTGCCACTATGTTTACGCAATTAATCTTAGTTCTATAATCCCATGATGGCCAATGAATTCATGTTTTAGAAAATGTCTCTTCAATTGTCATGGGTGGTAAATGTAAAATTTAAAAATAAATCTTCATAGGAAGGTTGTGCATGTAGGCATGTTTTCTACTTGAAATTGAAAAGTAATTTGAATCCATATATTTTAGTTTAGCATTGTACGTAAATAATATGGTTTTCCCATACACAAAGAGAGATAGGGAAAATAGAGAATGAGAGAAAGATCTAGAGATTCTCTTTTCAATTCCATGTGCAGTCCTAATTGCTTCTCTTATAGGACATTTAATAAAGCACTCCATTTTGTTATCCATCAAATATTTTGCTAGAAATCCATTCACTACAATGGTATTTTTAACATACATGAGAGGAGATGTTCACTAACCCCATATCCACCGAGGCTTAATATCCTTTGCAAACACAATATTTGCAAGGAAGCCCTATTGGCTACATTGTACAACATCAAGACAATTGTTCCTACCACTTCTATGTTGCATGCAAGGTGCCTTATAGATTATGAGCGTAGAGATCTAAATGTTCTTGTCTCCTCTTAATTAGACCCCCTTTTGCTCTGCATATTTTTAGAATATAGTAGGATTTTTACAAGAAAAAACAAAGAGTTTAGGGTGTCGATGTAGATAACAACATTTGTATTTTAACTTTTTAAATTTTGATAAAATTAAATTTGTAGTCATTCAAATTATATAATAAAATAAAAAAAATTACTTATATAAATATTTAAGCGTAAATAGTTGGTACATTTTTGCATCAATAAAAGAATTTGATTTTACAATTTTTTGTTTTCAATTATAGTTACTTTGCCCATTCAATTGTGTATGTGTGTGTAAATGTAAATGATTTTTGGTTAATTTTATTCCACCTAACATCAAAATTACAATGTGCTGGAAAATTAAGTTTTAACATATTATGAGGGATAAAATGTAATCTTGTATTTTTATACCTTTGTTTTACATTATTTTTAATATATATAATAAATATATAGTAGTAATTTTCAATTTGATTTTGTGTATCAACTTGCTTCTAACTTGAATCTCATCACCCAATCTATGAACTAGGTCACACAACATGACATAGTCCATCTCATCCAAAACCCTAATGTCAATCTATCCTAAATATAGTCATTATCCTATCAATCTAGACACCAACATTTCATTGGTAAAGCATAGGAAAAGAGCATATATATAAATCAAATGTTGTTAAAATTGTTCAAGTAAGATATATAGTATATTTTAGACATTTTTAAGTTGAAGTCTAAATTTAGGCACAACATTAGTACATTAAAATTCTTGTATCTACATTATTTGTGTGACGTGTTTAAGAGGATCCGAAAATAAGCTTATCCTCAAAAGTTGGTTGCAAAAAACACATCAAAAGGGTAAATTGATTGAGGTGGAAGATGCATAGAATTTGCCAAAATAAAGACTTGATGAAATGATTAATTCAATTGGAAATAGGCTAGAGGGGAGGCTTCCTCTATTTTCTATGAATTTCCACATATTGTAAATTATGTAAGGCATACAATGCATTCAAGTGTAGCTTGATAGTATAACGAATCCTTCATTTTATACTAATCTAGACTTCAATAGACTATAAATTCCTTATTCTTCATAGCCAAGCTCCTACCCAAATTGAAGAGGCTACCAAAAACAAGTATTGAAAATTATGGACATTATTCAAATTTGTTTGCACAATCAACATGGGACTAATTGTAAGTATGGATGTTGCCAATTGTAGACTCGTATGGCATTTTGGTAACAAATTCTTTATTTTGTACTTTCCTTGACTTAAATATATTAGTATTTTCTTTTTTTCATAGTCATGTTCCCCCAAATTGAAGAGGATAGCAAAAACAAGTATTAAAAATTATGGACATTATTTTGATTGTAAGGAGCAAATTTGTTTGCACAATCAACATGACACTAATTGCAGGCTCACATGTTGCCAATTATAATCCTAGGGTTATTAGTTTGATTAGGACTCATGCTAACCATGGTTGATTCAAAGGTGGAATCTTAAACATTTGATGAATGGTACATTTATGTTAAGTTTAGCTCATGCTTCAATCTTTATTTATCTTCATTACATCAAGAGGTGTTCTAGGTAGCAAGGCATGAAGCATCATGTTGTTTGACAACCATTTACACTTCAAATATTATTATTTAATAATAAATTTTAAGATGGACAAAAATTGTTTCTTCCAAACCATATATCTATCATACATATTTAATTTGATAAGCACATCATAAATGAAATGATAAAAGTATACCATATTATAAAAGTTTTTCCAATCCAAACTTCTTTTCAAAAATGTTTATGTGAGATGTCTAGACATTGAAAAAATGTTTATATGTGCTAATATTAAATATATAGAAAGGTTATTATTTAAAAGTGTGTGTGGGGGTGTGTGTGTTATATTATTTAGAATTATATATTTAAATTATGCATAAATATAAAACAAAACAAAAGTAAAATTAAAGTTACATAAAATAGCTCTTCAAACATAAATAAAGTAAACAATATAGATAAGATAAAATAATTCTTAACTAAAAATTAAATTTTATGTGTTCATGTGTGTATGTAGTAAATAAAATAGTTTTCAAGTAAAATAAAATAGCTCTTAAGTAAATAAAATAACTCTTTAAATAAATAAAGTAGCTCTTCAAATAAAAATAAAGTAAACAATGTAAATAAAATAAAATAATTCTTAAATGGTTCTAAAGTAAAAACAATAACTCTCAAGTAAATAAAATAAATCAAGAGTCATATCTCGGTCTTTTTTAGATAGATGTATTTAAGATATCTATACTAGTTTACACCTATTTATATTTATTTTCACTCATTTGTCATTCACCCCTCATTTCCACTTATACCACATACACTTCTCTTTACTGAGGATTACCACTTCCTCCCCCAAGTTCATTTATATGTCACTCAAGATCAATCATGTGGTGCATAGGAATGAACCTCAAATTCAAATTCTAAAGTTCTCACCCCTTCCTACTAGTTGTTATGAGCCTATTTGGTACATGTTTGTGTGAGATGTTGCTATGTCTTAGTATTCAAAGACATTCAATGTGCCATTAATACATATTAGAAAATCATATGGACCACAAGGAGAAATCATTAGTGCACAATTTAATTTTCTAAGGAATAAAGAATCAAAATCTACATCATCTACATATAGGCCACTTGCACACTTGTGCATGTTGTCTTTGAATCTACACCCTTGACATAGTCTTTTGATATCATTTGGATTGTATTGTAGGGATTTGTAGGCATTTAGTTTAGGCCTAAGTATCAACATGCTATTAAAGTGTTAACACATGGGCTACAACATTCACAATGATATTGGTTAATTAGAGCAAGATATTATGTAACCCATTGGGAAAGCCTTTCAAACAGTTACCATCCATGGAATTTGCATTTTACATCTCTAAATCTATTCGTAGACACTAATGATGACTCTTAACTAGGTACATGCAATGCAAGAAGATAGTCCTTAAGTCTATATTAAAGTATAAAATGAAGGTTTAATTATCCTATCAAGTTACACTTGAATGCATTGCATGCCTTACATAATTCACAAAATATGGAAATTCATAGAAAATAAAGGAATGTTTCCCCTATTATCATATAAAAACCTCCAATTTAATTAATCATTTCATCAAGTCTTTATTTTGTCAAATTTTGCACATCTTCCACCTCACTCAATTTACTTGAGAGAGAGGGAGAGAAAGGAAGAGATAATCAGAGAGAGATAGAGGAAGATAGGAACAACTCAAAGTAGAGAGAGATATAGATAAAGACAGAGTGATAGAGAGAGTGGGAGAGATGGCACTCAGTACTAAACCACTCCCCCTGCCTTTCTTAAATATACCATGCTTATATACATTTTTTTTATTTCACAAATTACAAATTTGGGAAATTGATATTTTTAAAATACATTTTTTCCTTCTCTATAGATATTTGTCAATTTTCAATGAGGGTTGTTCCTTGGATGGTGGCCCTCTTTGTGACTAATAATCATGTTCCTTTTACAAAAGTTTTTCCAAACCAAGATTCAACACAATGGGTTCCCATGACATAGAATGCATGCAATTTTTGAGGTCTCAAGATCATTCCCATATCATCTACAAATTCAAACAAATGAAAACTTTTTCCTTACAAATTTAATATTTTTAGAGAATTATAAATTCTCAATCTAAAATTATGGAATGTCTAAATTTAATCTTAATCCATTTGAGATCCAAATAATGCAATGGTGTGAAACTATAAAAACAATGAGGGTCACCGAGTTTGACTAAACTTTGTATCATGTGACATCCCATGAGAGGATGAATGATGGTACATGCGATGACAACTAAACATGATGTATGTGCTTATATTTGTAAGAGAATGCCTATTAAATGTAGGTGTCAAGATGTGAAATATGAGGCTTGTGATAAACAAACATACATGCTTTAAATAATATGCATAGGTGAAAACTAATGGAATGCAAGTGAACCTAGGTGCAGTGCATGAACAATAATATAGAAAGGAGATGCATGCAAATAAAAGCTACACACTAAACATGAAAGCTCACAAATTTGAAGTAGAAACTAAGCAAAACACTGCGATCTTGAAATCCATTAAGATTGTGTAAATTAATTTGCGATACTGGAGAAAAAAATGAAATGGGCAATAGGGATACAAGACAATCATCATTCACTTAAAGACATAACAATTGAACTTCCACAACTCTCAGCATACCCATGTTGCGTGCACCAAGGTACGATTGCTAGTTATATAATTTTGAATGGGTTTTTGGTTTGCTGTTGAAGTTGAATGGTTCTGAATGAGCTTACGAGGAGGGATCAAGTCTTGTTGAGTGCCCCAACATTATAAGGGATGAGGCCTATCCTGAATGACATTGGCATAATGAATACCCCTTAGTCCTTGGCTCTTATCCAACATATAAATAGATAGAGAGACTTGAGTTGTTTTATTTTATTTTAATATATGTTTATTTCATTTATATTATTTATTTGTTTACTGAGAACTATTTAGTAATAGGTTTTTATTTGTTAAAAATATATCTACAAAATTTTGAAGCATATAATTTAAAGATAACAATATGGCATTATTTTATACTAATTTATGATCAAAATATAATTAGTTCCTACAAACCTAAATAAATAGTATAGATATCTTAAATACATCTACCTAAAAAATACTAGAGACTTGAGTTATTTTATTTATTTAAGAGTTGTTTTATTTTATTTTAAAATATTTTATTTCATTTAATATATTATTTATTTGTTTACTTAAGAGATTTTATTTTACTTTAGAACTATTTAAGAATTATTTTATTTTATTTACATTTTTAACTTTATAGTTAATTAATTTATTTAAGAGTTATTTTATTTTACTCTAGAACTATTTAAGAATTATTTTATTTATTTATTTAAAAGTTATTTTACAGTGCTTTAGTTTTATTTTAAATATATGTCAACTATATATATATATACATAGTCACAATTTAAGGCTCCTTGCCTTGGTGTCACTTAGAACACCTCTTAACGTAATAATTACATTAGTAATCTACAAGATATGGGCTAACCAATGCAAAAAAAATAACGTAAATGTGCCAAAATTAATAAAATTGAAATGATATGGATAAATATTTGCATTCATTATCACATGGAGGATGAAGGTTCTAATTCTTTCCCATTCATATGGTCCATAATGGCACATGAGGAAACTAACAAAGAAACTTATTGCCCACAACCATGCAAAACACTAAGATTTTTCCATTTTACAACAGAGCTCATGGACACATTCCACTTCGAAATATAGAGTAAGAAATAAAATTTCAGAGTTTGGAACCCATGGTATGGCATTTTACATTTCAATATAAAGATACAATAGGGTGCAAATTTATTTAAGGATATTTGTAATTGTGTGGATTATGCATCTTAGCATGGTAACTCTATGAAGTAAATAAAAGTTATTAACTTTCTAATAAAAAAATATATTATACCCAGTATTTAAAAATCTCACAACATCAGTTTAACATTGTAATTGTGAAAATTGTATACCCATGTTCTTTTTTTTTTATATATTTGGGGTTGTTTTCGTTAGAGTGCCTTTTATGTAATGATAAGGTTATAAGTGTTAAGAAAATAGGGGCAGATTAAAGAACATATAACACTTGCAACAAATAAGCAAAGATACCAAAATTGCACACAGACACAATGAATTTACGTGGTTCACCAAAATCGCTACATCCACAGGAAAAGCAGGTATTAATCTCTTTATTAATCATAGCAATTACAAGAAAAGTTCTCATCATCAGACTAATGTTATTTCTCCTAATTTCTACAATATTCTTTCAATGAAAATGAAGAGACATAAAAAAGGGGAGATGAAACATTTTGTTGACTTGATATTGAATCGTTGGACTTCACATCTGAACAATCTCCCACTTGAAGTACGATCCATGCTACGAATAGCCATGCTCAGAGATGTCACCTGCTTTTCCATGGCTTATTGTCACATGTTAACCAGACCAAGAGAAGATCTATAAAACTCCAGCTTCTCTTTTGAAACAATCTTAGTAAATGCATATACAAGATTTAAGCTAGTATTCATCTTCTCCATCTTTAGCTTACCTTATTCAAGGACACTTCGAATAAAGTGATATCAAAGCTTTATGTGCTCCGTTCGTGAATGAAAAGCTGTATTTTTGCCAACTGAACTGCACTTTTGCTGTCACTATACAAAATGAAGTCTTGTTGTCTACTACCCAATTCAAATAATAACCATTGCAATCACAACATCTCCTTAGCTCCTTCTGTGATTACAATATATTATGCTTTTGTAGTGGAAAGAGCCACCATCTTCTACAACCTAGAAATCCACTTGACCACTGCCCCTACAAATGTGAACACATACCCTATGGTAGCTCGCCTTTTATCTAAGTCACTAGCCATGTTTGAGTCAACATATCCTTGCAATTGTGCATCTTCTCCTCTAAACCTCAATAAATGATTTGAAGTGCCCTTCAAATATCTTAGAATTGATTTTACTACTTGCCAATAAATTTTTCCTAGATTACTCATATACCTGTTGACCACTCCCACTGTATGAGCAATGTTGGGTCTTGTGCAAACCATTGCATACATAAGGATCCCAACTACAAAGGAGTAAGGCACTCTTTCCATATGTTCCTTTTCTTTTTGTGTCTTTGGACACATCTTAGAAGATAATTTAAAGTGATCAACTAAAGGTGTGCTCACTGCCTTAACATCCTTCATACTAAACCTATTCAGTACCTTTTCAATATATTTCTCCTGTGACAATTTTAATTCCTTTTTCTTCCTGTCTATGACAATTTTCATTCCAAGGACTTGCTTTGCAACACCCTAATACTTAATTGAAAATTTCTTAACCAATTGTTGTTTTAACTTGCTAACTACAACCATGCTAGTTTCTGTCACTAGCATATCATCAACATACAACAACAACAACAAAAATTCACCATTCTCTAAAGTCTTATAATACACATAATGGTCAGATTTACATCTAGAGAAATTTTTATCAGCCATAAATGAATCAAATTTTAAATACCATTGCCTTGGATCTTGTTTTAACTTGGATACAAAATTTCATTCAGTCTGCAAACCAAATCCTCTTTACCTTCTTCCTCAAAGCCTTTTGGTTGTTTCATGTACAATTCTTCCTCCAAGTCACCGTGTAGAAAAGTTGTCTTAACGTCGAGTTGCTCCAATTCTAGATCATAAAAAGCTACTAAACCCAACACTAATCTAATAGAGGTCATTTTTGCAATTGGTGAAAACATATCTGTGAAATCAATGCCCTTATACTGATCATAAACTTTGACCACCAATTTGGCCCTATATCTCTAACTTCCCACGTTCTTCTTCCTTCAACCTATATACCCATCTGTTTTTCAATGATTTCCTATTGGGTGGAAGAGACACTAAATTCCATGTGTGATTGGCCATCAAAGATCCAATCTTATCTCTCATAGCTTCATCCACTGTTTACTGTCTTGATCTTCACATGCTTCTTCAAGCGTAGCAGTTTCAACTTCATTAGAAATTAATAAGTGTTGAAGTAAGTCTTTATATATTGTTGAAGGCCTGCACTATCTAATGGAACTTCAAACCTGAGGAATCAATTCCTACAAATTACCTTCTTTAGAGGTGATAGCATGATGTTCCTGCCCTTGCGGAAGAGCTTTTGGTAGAGCTTGCAACAATGTTTGTGGATGAACATAGTATGTATTTAGTGATAGAGTATTTCGGTACAAATTCAACAGAGAAGTATTGGTGGATGAACTTGTATTAGATGATAGACTTTGATATATATTCTGCGATAGACTTTATGATGTATCTTGCGTCAGACTTTGTGATGTATCATGTGGTAGACTTTGTGATTGTGACCGAGCATACTACTGCAGTTGATTTTCAATTACCTTTTGTTTAAACACATCACTCCCATTTGTGATGTCTTCCAATGACACATACTCCTTGGCTGATATCCCCTGTTCTTGTAAACTTGCAATTACCCTTTCATTGAAGATCATGTCTCTACTTCATGTGACCTATTTGGTAACTGGATCCCACAACCTATAACCATATTTTTCATCTCCATATCCAATGAAGACACACCTTTTAGACTTCACATCAAGATTTGTTATTTTTTTCTTGTGGGATATGAATGAAGGATTCACACCCAAACACTTGTAGATGATCATAAGAAATCATCTTTCCTAGCCACTTCTCATCTAGAACTTCAAAATCTAAACAAGAAGATGGTCCTCTATTGATCAGGTACATAGTTGTATTTACAGCCTCCACCTAGAGCTATTTTCCTAATCCAACATTTGAGAGCATACTACGTGCTCTTTCCAAAATGGTTCTGTTCAACCTTTCTGTTGCATTGTTCTCTTGTGGTGTAAGAGGAACAATCTTAATTCTCTGAATGTCATTCTCTGCACAATATTGATCAAATCCTTTTGAACAATACTCACCCCCATTATCAGTTTGTAAGCATTTAGTCTTACTACTGACCAGTTTAATTTTCTACAAGTGTCTTGAAAGTTTTAAACATACCAAAAACTTCAGACTTCTTTTTCATCATGTAGACCCAAACCTTCCTAGTACAATCATCCAAAAAAGTGAAAAAATGATTAGACCCACCAATAGATGCTACCTCTGAGGGGCCAAAGACATCTAAATGCACTAGCTCCAATGGACATGACTTCTCATGTTCCTTGGTAGAAAATCTTGTCCTCTTCTATTTTCCATATATGCAATGTTCACATAACTCCAAATATACTACTTTCAGACTTGGATGTTGATCCTTCTTGTGCAAGATCTCAAGACCTTTCTTACTCATGTGACCGAGCCTTTTATGCCAAAGTTCTATTCTGCTATCTGCAACTGCCATCACATCTCCTACTTTTATCTGACCCTCTAGTACATACAATGTGTACTAGATTTGCTTCCTCTAGTAATCACCAATGCTCCTTTATCACCTTCCACACACTTGACTCAAATGTAACACTACATCCATGAACATCCAATTGCCTAGATGAAATCATATTCCTTCTAAGTTGAGGAACATGTCTAACATCCTTTAGCAGCTGACTGTTGCCATTATTCATCTTTAGTAGAACATCTCCCTTGCCAATGGTACTGCAAGGTTCATCATCACCGAGGTAAACTTTTCCAAAATTACCAGCTTGATAATTTTTAAAATAATCTCTACATGATGTCACATGAAATGATGCTCCTAAGTCAAGTACCCAAACATCTATAGTGGCTTCTCTTGTAAACAAAACAAGAGCACATGCATCTTCTTCATAAGTTGTATTAGCCTTATTTTCTTTTGATTGGTTCTCAATCTTTTTATATGACAAACAATTTTCTTCATGTGGCCTTCCTTACCACAATACCAACAACTGATTTTTTTGCCTCTAGATTTTGATCTTTTTCTAGATTTTGATCTTCCCCTATGATTATCCTTCCCTCGTTCCTATGTTCTCCCTTTGCCGCCGGTTACCAAAGCGTCTCTCGATGAAGTACCTTGGTTTTTCCTTCTCATGTCCTTGTTGAGAAGAATCACAACAAAATCATCAAATTTTAGCATGCTTCCCTTCTTACTAGATATTGAGTTGCTAACATCCATAACAACTCCTTCCTAGATTAGGTAATAAACACAACAAAAAGATAACCTTGATATCATCATCCAATTTGATGCTTACTGAAATTAACTGACTGATCAAGGTGTTGAACTCATTCAAATGATTTGTGATGGCACCACCTTCCTTCATTTTTAAATTGTATAATTTCTTCATCAAAAACATCGTGTTCGATGTAGAGGCCATCTCATACAAGTTTGAAAGGTGATCCCGTAATTCTTTTGCCATATTTTTTGTTGAGACATTAAACAAGATATTGTTGGACAGAGAGAGAATGATCATGGCCACTACCTTTTGATCTAGTTTGTCCCAATCTTCATCTAATATTGCAATAAGATTTTTTGATTTTCCTTCCAACATGATTGAAATGTCCTTTTGGATTAAGAGGGCTTCAAGTTACAACTTCCACATCTTGAAATTCTATCCTGAGAATTTTTTGATTCTCCATTTGTCTATCTCCTCCATTTCTCCTTATACACAAGTGGATCTAATACCAGTTGTTAAGAAAATAGGGGTAGATTAAAGAACATATAACACCTACAACAAATAAGCACATATACCAAAATTACACATAGACACAATGAATTTATGTGGTTCACCAAAAAGGCTACATCCATGGAAAAGTAGGTATTAATCAATTTATTAATTATAACAATTACAGGAAACGTTCTCATCATCAAACTAATGTTATTTCACCCAATTTATATAGTATTATTTCACTGAAGATGAAGAGACATAAAAAAGGGGAGATGAAACGTTTTGTTGACTTGATATTGAACTGTCAAATTTCACATCCAAACAATAAGTGGCATATTCTTGTGTGAATTTGGATTATGACATTATCTTACCTTAATCCTATCATCACTCAATCCAGATATTGATCCTAATTCCTAGAGCTCCCATTTTCCATCTTGGAGTAGATCCATAGGTATAAAATTGACCCAGGTAACTTCCATAATCATAGATTTGAACCTTAAACTTTTAAAATTTAAATTGAAATTAAATCTTACTAACTCCTTCCTACTAGCCATTATGAGCATTGCAGGGATTGTTTGACATTATTTTCTTCCTCAATGAGAGTAAGGAAGGAATCATTGGTAAAATTACCATTAACTAGCTACTGGGAAGAATTGGGGAGAGAGATCCCCTTGACACAAGACTGGGAGACTGCTTGGGCTAGAAGATACCCAAATCCTTTATTAGCAAGGACATACAGATCCAGGACTAGGGGACATTCTTGATGGATACACTGATGAAGCCCAAAAGGTTTGGATTGTTGGCCTAAAATGGTGATGCACACTAAATCATCATAAAATAATATTTGAACTATCTGAATGAAGCGAGGGCCAAATCAAAGTGCCTGCAATTGTAAGCACCAAAATCACACATAGCCTCCATGAGGACCCCGATGATGACTCACAATCCTTGTCACATACATGTAAGCATGGAATAATGCCCTCTCAGTAGTGATTCTCTTGGTAGCATGTGGTTTTTTCTTCCTTGTGTTGTTTCCCCTTTGTCGTTCTACCCCTTTCCCCACTTTTGACACTTTTTGACACTTGTCGATTTGCATTTCTTGTGCTTGCGACTTCATCCCTAAGCCTTGTATTCATCCATTTGTTGTGTTTTCACCTTTCCATAGTGTTTTTCATCCATTCCCACCCCTAGGATCCCTCTAGAGAACCTCCCAAGTTGTCTCCAACATTTAGTTTTTAGTTTTAGTCAACCAGTACAAATCTCCCCCTATTATTTCTAGATCTCCCCTAGGAGATCATACATTTGCAAGTGGAGATTTGGTTTTTGATCCCTATTTGACCTATTTTTGGAGGCAGATCATCTTCTTTTCTCCTCCTCTTCCATCTCCCATCCTGCACTTTCACCCACATGGGTCACCCCTGGGTGATCGTGACTGGTGAAAGGGTGACTAGGTGGCGACCCTGCCGTCTTTCCCAGTCGTGAAATAACTTGAGTTTTTGACAAAAAATAGCTCTGTTTTCACCTATTTTTCTTCTTGTTTGCATGGAATTTTGTCCCAAAGATAGAGTTAACTATTTTATGCACCCACCCATGCATATTTAGAATATTTTTATCTTTAGTTATCAACCCATGCATTCTCATTCTCCATTTCTTATTGAGTGATAAGCTTAACTCTTAAATCAAAGGGAGTTAACTCTTCTTCCTCTCCACCTCTCATCCCTTCTTCAAACCTATAAATACCCCCTCCCTCAAGTACAAAGGAAGGCAATTTCATTTGTACACATAGTCCTTATAGGTTGTTTCTCTCCAATCAAGCATCCATATGCTCATATAGGACATCTGAGCCTTTTGCTTTTATTGTTGTCTCATCTAGCTTTCCAAAAATCTCATTCTGTGTCAATACGCTACTCACATCACAAGCCACAATACTCATCAAGCTCTCTTTCAACCTTCAAAATCTTCTTTTGCATCCCTTTTCTTATTGTTGCCAAGAGGAACACCCCGCTACTACAAGAGGATAAGAGGTTGCCATACAAGGATTTATGAGGGTAGTGGAGGCTCATGCGTTTCTTTATTCTAGGTTCCTTCATGGTTTTTATTTCATAGTAATTAGATAATCAAACTTTGCTCTTGAGAATAGTAAATGCATGTTGCTTTTAGGCTAAGTAGATTTGCATTGTTAAAATAGTTTTCTTTTAAAAGTTCATAGATTAGATTCATTTAAAAGTATTTTCCCTTTCCTAGAGTAAATTGTTCCACTTATTTAGAAAATCAAACCAAAAACATAGAATCAATTGCATTAGGTAATCTCATAGTAGTTTGCATACATTTTCTAATTCCTAGAATAGAAAAAAGCACTTTCATTTCTGTAAATAGAAAGAAGCACAAAAAATTGTTTTGCACTCATATAGGCTTGCATGCATGCAAAAGCTAAAAAGAACAAAAACATTAGCATCGTAGAAGGTTTACAAACCCTTGATCCCAACACAAAGTCAAATTAGTCAATGTTAGCCTTAACCCTTGGTTTCGTCACAATGTCAAACAAAGTCAAACCTTAGGTCACACAAACCCTAAGTCAAGGTTAGCTTTAACCATCTCTCTCTTGTTTAGGCTCACGAATGTGCCCTGGACTTAGAGGTGAGTGGGTGAGGGAAATCCTCAATGAGATAGATGAGATCCACCCTAGACAATAGCAAGACCAACTGATAATTCAACAAGAAAGGTTAAGAGAACTTCAAATACAACAAGCAATCATTCAACAGTATGAACGACAACACTAACTTGAAAGGAACATCAACAAAAACAATAGTCAACCCACACACCGCTAGAACCTTAGAAACCTAAATAGAAGAATGGTGACTAGTGACCCTTCGGGTCATATAGTTATTTTCACAACAATGGTCATAGAACACTACATCCAAACAAATGCACAACAAAGGCCCTAGGACTGGCCGACCACTCTTTGCAAAGTCCAACTCTCAAACGAGCCAGAGCACCCCTGTGTCTCACCTCCTCTTGACTGACTACTTCCTCGAAAGTGAGAGTGACATGGAGGTTCACCCCATGCCAAGGAGAGAGGGTTTGTGTGTGCACCAAAGCCGACTTGACCACCCCAAGCCACTGAGCCATGTTTTTGAGTGTACATATTTTGGTGAACTTGATGTGAAAGGCAAAACCTTTTGGTTATGATTTTTGCATTTGCATTACTTGGATCCCATTTCCATCATCATTGTCACATATGACATCGGATTCACCACATATTTTGGTGAACCTGACGTGAAAAACAAAAACTTTTGATGAGATCTTTTGCATTTATGTGTGCTTCTTTCATTCCATGCTCATCTTTCATGCCCATCTTCATTTCAATCATTTCGTGGTGTTTCCTACACCCCAAAACTAGGACAAAATCACACAAGGTTCAAAGGAATTGTCCCTCTAATGATAATAGTACACGTTCAGATCCAATAGCTTTAATCTTAAATCAGTCAAACTCAAAAGACTCAAAGAGGATCCAACAAGATCCCCACAACATTGACCAAATCAAAACATGACAAGTGAGTGTGCGGTCTGAGATCCATCAACAAGACCAACCCATAAGAAGCCATACAAAAATGGCTACCCAAATGGACATTGAGGTGGGCCATCAAAAGAAAAGCTTACAAGAAGCTTGGGGGGCACAAAATCCCCTCCATATGGTACATCAAGATAAAATACCTGTGATATGTCAAGTATCATCAAAAGAAACATGTAGGGTCACTCAAACCCCAACGCAAAGCAATCCATCTCAAGGTTGTAAAACTCAAAGAATGGAGGAAGCCTCACTCACAGACCTTATAGAAAATTTGGTCTAACGAATCAGGACCTTGAAGCTAAAATAGTTGTTAAAGCGAAATTCAAGAAAAACCTAGGGCACAGGGAAATCCTTGCATTGATAAGATTGAATAAAACCAGGGGGCAACACAAATTCCCCCTCATCTAAACTTCCATGAAACATTCAGACCTCCCTTGCCCTCACCATCCAACATGAAAAGTCTCGATCAAATAGGTGGGATTCTTATAACACAAAATCAACCACAAGTGATCCCACTTAATTTTTAAAATACAAACATGACACCATCTAGTCTTCCAACTTTTTTAGGATATCAACAATCTAGCATACCCTTTCAACAAATGCAACAAGCTCCACCTGAAGGGATAATGTTTGGAGGAGAAAATTCCTCTACACATAACCCCCTCTTAGGAACATACCTCGAGTATTTAAAGGAGCCCCTTGACTACAACATTCATCAGGTCATACTACCACATCTTTTCCCCAAGCTTCCAAAATTTAAAGGAGAGGGTGATCCCAACTCTCATATCAAGGCTTACGTCATGGTAGTGCGAGAACTCCTTCCTTGGGATGGGGTGGTAGCAAAGATTTTTCCAAAGACTTTGGAGGGCCTATTGCTCTGGATTGGTATTATCAACTTCCAGAAGCATCAATCCACTCTTTTAGGCAACTCATCGATCAATTTTTGGTTTCCTTCGACATAAATGAATTGGTCAAGATAGGAATACGATAATTTTTAACAATCAAACAAGAAGACAATGAGTCAGTCACACATTTTATCACACAATGGAGGAAAGTTCTCTAAATTCTTCAACAAGCACACCAAATATGGATCATAGAGAACTTTGTGATCTCTTCTTACATGCTCTCAACAATGACATACGAGAACAAGTCCAAAAAATCCCTTACAAATCATATGAAGAAGCACTCGAAAGTACCCTTAGAATTGACCAAGCCACTATTGATAGCGAAAGAAGGGAGTATCATTCCAATGGAATGCTAATTAAACCATGATATAAATAACAAATACTCAACAAACAATCAAGATATAAATGGGTCGACAAGCACTTCAACATCTAGAAACAACAATAATTGTGACTACGACAATCATACAAATTTAGGGAACCAAAATGTCAACAACTATCCCTTGAGAATCAATAATCAATCGTACAAAAATCATTATAAACCTCAAGATCACAATCATGATAAATATTGCTCATTTCACAAGATAAGGGGGCATGAGATCAAGTCATGTCGAGGGTACAATTTCTTCATATCAAACCTCCCAAAACGTCAACAAAAAGCATTCATGGACATGTTCTCACAAGATGAATTTAGTCAAAACACCTTTGATCAAAACACCTTAGGCCTTGTGGAATTGGACAAAGATTGAGAAATTTGTGTCACCCAAGGACCAGAACGACCAGATGACACATCCAACAATTCAAATTTTGCTCACATGCTAGAGCTTATCAAGAGTTCTCCTACACACAAGAATGCTCTCCTCGATGCCTTAGATCTAAGCCATCTATTTCAAAACACTCCAAGTGAAAAGTGTTCTTCTTCAACATTTGATTTTGAAAAGTTACCCTTAGACAATGAAATAGCTAAATAGGGTGATCTCCCCCTCCATCTGATAGTCCAATTTCAAGACTATTTCATTAAACGTGTAATGATCAATGATGGGTCTGCAATCAACATAGTCTCTTTCTCTCTTCTTCGAAGAATAGGTTATGACAAAACTCAAATCACACAAGAAATTTCCATTCTTAGAGTTCATGATGACCCAAACTTTCAAACCATGAGTAAGGTCAATCTTCAAATCACATTGGGTCCTAAAACCATCCCAACCAAATTACAACATGATCCTAGGAAGGCCTTGGATCCATAGGATGAGGGCTATTCCCTCCACGTTATTTCAAGAAATCCACTTCTTGCACATGGGACAAACCCATGTCATCAAAGGAGACCCTAACCCCTTTAGTCTTTATAGAGTTGAACAAGTCAAAAAGAAGGGAAAGACCATGGAAACCACCAATGGCCCAAACATCAACACTTTTGAAAAAGGAGAGACATCAAAACAAATTGCAAACGTAGCCAAGACCTCAAAATGTATAGGAAAGGGGGCAATAGGAGAATTCCCCTTCGATCCCCACTCAACAAAGTCTTATGCTCCATTCAACTTTGTGGCCATTCCAATCGATCCAGACATAAACATTCCTATGATTGAAATCATGACTAAAGAAGAACAACCAAAACTCACACAGAAACTAGGAGAGTCAACACCAACCTCATTTGCCCCTCAAAAGTTCAAAACAAATAATGAAACTATACAAGAAAATAAAATGATAAAGATAGGGGAAAATCATCAAACAATGAAACATGTGAGTACACAAAACTCCTCACTAAATGCAAAAACATTTTTACACCAAGTCTTCGAGTGTCCTTGCAAATACTTTCAAGTGAAGTTCAAACCAAATTGGATAGGTCCATATGTAGTTAAGGAAGATGTTAGAAACGACACTACCTCTTGTGCATTATGGAAGGAGAAGAGTTCAACATTTCAAAATGTTGCAAAACCTATAAAATCCAAAAAAATCAAATAATTCAAAAATCCATAAAAAGCATAAAATCATGAAAGATCAAAATTTTGCATTCTTCATTCTGTTCCATCATGCATTTTGTGAGTGTCATGCTCTTGTTCATTTTTTGTCCTAGTAAGGAGTCTAAGGTTGCTTAGGTAAAGGTTGACCCTTTGAGCCTTTGAGATCCCATATTAAATCATATTTATCATTTATCATTCCACTATTTTACATTTTCACAATAATTCCAATCAAAGCCTAGCTCTTAGCTTTACACTGATCCCAGTCTTAATGAGCCATGATGTTAGGTCTAGAAACAAAGTCAGTATTCAAACCTATAGCATTCAAAGGAAGCTTGCAAGTAGACCTTCCCAATTCTTCCCTAGTAGAAAGGAAATCCAACTGGATTATGAAACTTTTGGTGGCACTCAACCCCTTATCTTTCCTGGCCAAAAACTTCAGGAGGATCAAAACTCTGAAGGAAGCAATCTAAAATATGAGTGAATAAAAAAATGAGTGATCAAAATAAGAGTTATGAGAAAGGTGAGAACTGAGAGATCAAATTATTGTATATCCAAAGTTCAAAAGCATTCATTTTCATAAAAGTAAAAATCCAAAAAATGAGAAAATCAAGTGAGGCATTTCAAAAAATATAAAAAAAGGAAAATAAAAAAAAGAGTTACAAAAAAAGAGAGATAGAGAGAAGATTGCTGAATGTTCGTACCCTTGGGTGGATATAAATCTAAGCTCGAAGCTTCAAGGGTGACATTCTACCAGAGGAAATAAAAGAGAAAGGTACAAAGCACACACATGCACTAGCTGAGCAAAGCCAACAGTCTAGTAGTCTTTAGGATCATTTTTTATCTAGAGACCCTTGTTCTTTCCCAATTTTCCTTTACCTTGGGTCTATCTTGCTTGCCATCTATGATCTAAGTCTAGCAAACATCAATAAAATTTGTTACTTGTCCAAGTTGAAAGATTATCAAAATGTCTTATCTAGATAAGGATCACTGTTCAGCCTCTAACAAAGCTAAAAAATTCAGAAGCATTCCATCTCCTCCCCACTCCCACTTGAGTCCTTAATCCCATCCCAAAGATCAATAAGTCTCTCTATACCAAGTTAACTCACAATCCCCTATGTCAAAAATCCTACTTAAAGAGCAGTCACATTGTTTGTTCCACCTGCATATATGCTATCATAGAAAATCTAAAGCAATAAAACATATCATAACATCATGGCATTCATAACACTTAGAACATAGTACTAGCATTTCATATTCGTGAATCACACCCAAACACATTGCATATCATTCATATAAGAAAAAGACAAAAACAAATTGCATCATCCATATGTGATCATCTTAGGTATGCATACTCATAAGAAAAATAAAAGGTCTAGATAACCATATGCACAAGAGGGAAAGTGAAGTACGAGATGTTGAGTAAAGCTATGTATGGATCTCATCAAATCAGGTCTTGTAACAATAAGTGTAAAACAATGTTTGAGCATAAGTCACTCCAACAAGTCAAAAGAGTAAAACTATGTAATCAAGTGCACAAGTCTCCCAATGCAAGGGGGCAAGGGTAGAAATCCCTTCAATAAATATAGGTCTTCCAAAGGCCTCAAATAATATCAAGACCAAACCTTTACAAGATCTCCAGAAAAAACCATAAAAATTAGAAAATTGGAAAAACCTTAAAAAATTGTTAAACCTGAAAAATCCCTAAAAATTGAATATGTTATTCAAAATTTACAAATAGGGGAAGAAGAGGAAGTGCCAACAACCTCTTCTCACCCAGAATCTTCACCTGCCCATTGCCATGCAACTGTTAGGGAGAAGCCAGCTCTGAGCTTTGATAAACCTATTGAAAAACCTGCTAGTTCTTCTACACCTGCAGTCTCACCAATTTCAACCCCCCTGCCAGAACATGTATCCTCACAGACTTCTAGCCGCAAAAAGAAAAAGTCAAAACAAAAACTGCAGCCTGTAGCTTCTAGCTCACCGCCCGCAGCATCTGAAACTGCCTATGAAACCCCTTCTATTTCAAAAGCCACCAAGAAAAGGAAATCATCCTCTTCTTCGTCCAGAGTTAAGAATAAACAAGAATCCTTGCTGAATCATGTAGGCGTTCAAGTCGCCTAAAGGAAAAAGAACTTTCATGGGAACTTGAAAAGAGGACTATAGTTGATATTCATACTGACATAGACTTCGAGAGGGAGCACCTATTTGTTGATAGAGAGCAGAAAAATTTGGGTTATACACTTGTCCTAGAGTTTGATGCAGAGTCTGAGGAGGAAGATTTATACATAGCCAGAAAAAGTCATAAACCTCCCCTTGAAATTGAGGAACCAGATTTCTCAGCCCCTCAAGATGAAACACGGGGAGAAGAATTATTGTTAGATTCTAAAGACATAGCAGAGGGTGAGAAGGATGAGTTACAGCTAGCCTTGTAGAAAATTACAGAATTGGAGAAGCAATTGAGGGATTATCAACAAAAAGAAATAGGGTTGAATGACAGGGTTAAGAAGTTAGGAGATCAGTGACATGTCTTCCAGAAACAGGGGTCAGGACTTAAACATTTGGCCCAATTGACCATCATTGAGATCAATAGACAAAATCAAGAGCCTGTGCAGTTAGAAGAGCAGTCTGAGGAACTTGCTCCAACTACCTTATTTGTAACAGTTACCTTGCAACTCTGGAATGAGATAGATAAATTAGTAAAAGAACAAGGTGAACTGGAGGAGAAACATAATAAGGAGATATAGATGAAAAACATAGAAATAAAAAGGTTGAGATTCAAAGTAGACACAATGACAGATATGACTGTTCAATTGATGAGATGTAGGCCACTTGCTAGGGTTTATGCCCTCTATCTATAGAAGTAGTATCTGAGCTTTCAGTTTAACCAACTCTACAGTGATGCCCTTGTCTCCCTTTTTACACCTACCTTATTTCTAACAACTTACCTGTTATCACCCAGATTTGCACCCTTTCATGCAGTTGTGACACCTCAGCAATTTGGAGTAACATGGGAATGATCTCTAAGTGTGGGACTTTGCTAAATGAGATCAGACCTTTGGAGAAGGCCAGCTTCCTTAATTGGTTATCACCTAAAACTACTAAATCTTAAGAGGAAAAGGGAGAAGGAATGCTTCAAAATGAAGGATGAAACAAAAGCTTGAAAACAAAGGGTGATTCACCAAATTTAATAAAAGAACCCTCACAATACTGAAAAAATGCACAGCATAACCAAATATAGCAAGCAGACATACACAGATTCAACTGATCCTAGCAAAGGTGAGAAACCAGATGGTTGAAAGGAACAATACGTTCATAGGCAAACATATGCAGATTCACACTAAACTAAAACTTAGTCCAAAGAGGCAAAATGACTTGCATATATTTAATGGGAAGGCAAAGTTACAGTAGCAGAAAGCTCTGTTTGGAAACAGAAAAGCCTCAATGCTCCAAAAATTTTCCAACCCTATTTACATCTCTCGAATGCATATATATAGTATTTCAATTCGACCTAAGTCGGTTACAAAAATTGCTCAAAGAGCTATATCAGAAAAATCTCCCAGAAGGGACGTCCACCTGCAGAAGTTATGGTGTAAGAATATATGGAACAGGGGCAGGTGGGAGATATTCTGAATCTTCAATGCAAGCTGCTGCATCATCAATTTGCTCCCCTGAAATAGTGGAAGATATTTGGGCATTGAATGCGAGCAGCTTCCGTGTCTATCTTCAACCATGAATGTATGAAGTATCTGAAACAAGGCGGTGGAGAGATATTTTCTGATCATTGAATGCGAGCTGCTTCCTCTTTGTGCAGCAATGAATGCAAGAAATATCTGCATCTGCCCAAAATGGTCACTGAAATGTCCCTTCGCCCAAAACATGCAAATCTAGATCCAAAATTGAAAAGTGAGAATATTCCCCTGAAAAGCCCGCAAATGAAAGAGGAGGCAAAAACATGCATTTTTACCTTTTGAATCATGTCGAAATTCGCTAGGACGGAGGAGATACAGGCGGTCAAAGCTGTGGTCAAACTACACTTGTATATTGCCATATACAAACCACGTTGTATGTGCTTTTGTTCAGCATCTGAATCGGTCCCTGAAACGTCTTTGTATGTCTGCCTGTGTCTGCAAACATACAATCACAAATGTACATGCAACTGCGTGGACTCAATCGCTGAATATGCCAAACGTGATCTCTGGGTCGGGTCCGCCTTGTATCTTTTCGGATGTATCTGAACTTTGTATATTTCCTTTTGTATATCGCAATATACAATGTCTTCATACATACAAGCCGCGGACCCAATGCTTGAATATGCTAGAATTTGATTTTCAAGTCAGGTCCGTCTTGCATATTTTCCATTGTATATTTCTATGTATATCGACCTTGTATTTGTTCTTTACATGTGCGCCGATATACATTCTCTTTTGTACAGGCCCTTTTGTATGTCGGCCTTACATGTCGCACTGATGTACATCAGCGATGTACATTGCCCCTTGCATCTTTGGTCCTGTATGTCGGCCTTGCATGTTTCTTGCATGTGCGATCATACAATCGCATATACAAGCCACTGTAGCAACTCTTCATTTTTGACTTTGCATCTTTACTTGTCTGTAGGTCTTGTATGTCGCCGATATACATTGCAAAATGTACATTCATCCTTTGTATGTATGATTCGCATCCTTTCTGCTTTGCATATCGGCAATGTACATTTCCTCTTGTATATTTTTCATTATATATACCCGTTGTATGTGCAAACATACAAACCCGATATACATTCATCTTGACATACAAGCGCAGAATATTTTGGGAATCTGCGACAGATTCCCCAAATGCATATATCAACCCGATATATATTCGAAGATGCATACAATCATTTTTTTCACTTTTTTGAAGGCCGATTGAGATTTTTTGACCTGCCAATGTACGTTTGAACCTGCATGTACATACAAATGGCCTTGTATATACAAAGACACTTGCATGCAACTATTTTTTTTCACATTTTGAACTGCGAAGGCCAAATGACTTAGAAATTTTTTGAAGCCAAAAGATTTCTGGGTTTTCTGCAAGGATTCTTCAGGCAAGATTTTGGGATTTTTTGACAAGGCATGCATGAGTACTTGAAAGATTTAGCTTTGTAGGGTCACTTTCCAAAAGGATTTTCAAGGAAAATACAAGGTGAACTATTTGGCTCTGGACAGAGGAAAATAGGTCAACATTACCAAAGAGCTACCCCTGAAATGCAAAATCAACTATGTGAATTCTACCTACATGAACTTGCCATTCCATATGACTCACTGGAATCCCCTAGTTGTAATTGGGGATGTGCAACTGAAGGCTTTAGTGGTGCAGGAGCACCTAATCCACAGTGTCCTCCATGAGGCATTCAACAGTTTAATGTTCATTTTGATGTTTCCAATAAGGTCCTAAAAGACCATTCATGTAATAAGGTTTGTTTGACCAATGCATGTTAATTTAGTTTGTATCTAGGTCCAATTGTAAGTCCCAAGGACACTTGTCAATCTATAATCACAAGGGTTGTTAGACAGTTAGGAAGTTGTTGGACAGTTGTCTCCCAGCTACTTGGAATTGTTCTCCCAGCCGCTTGGAGTCAATTCAATACTACTAAGAGCAAGCAGATAAATACCCCAAGATGATCGAATGTAATCAGTAGTAGAGTTGTAATTAGCTGTAGTTGAGTTCAGATCTGATCAGAGTGATTTGCAATTGTAAACAGAGCATTTGTGTATGTACATGTTTCAAAAGGCATAATAAAATTCTGTGTTGTGCATCTTTCTGTCTTTTGATTCCTTTAGTTTTCTCTATGCAAACGATTTTCTATTTTGAGGCCGAGATGGGTTCTTAGCCCATTCCACCAGTTAGATTTCTTCAAAATCGGTGGAATGGCTGTACAGTGCTTTCGATTTGTGTTTTCTGTTTTGTTCGATTTTATGCTTGCAAGATTGCATGCAGGGTGCAGATAGATCCTAGCGCCATCATGTGCTAGGTTGGCAAAGTCTAAGATCTGTGTGGTTGTTGGAGAAACGGATCTGTGAAGCGACAGGATTTGTAGAGGTTCAGATCGGTGAAGATTCATGTTGTTTCGCGTATACATTCTGTGTGTATATCGCTAATGTATGTCGGGGTCATTTCATGTGTATCTCCCAAGTGTTTATCGCGGTTGTATGTGGCGGATGTACATTGTGATGATACATTGGGTTAGATACAAGGAAGTCAGTCATGCCGACAGTGAAGAGTTCGAAGTGAGGAATGCAATCAGAGGAAGGACATTTTGGTTGGCCGATAGTGCATAATCTTGCCGATAGGCAAGTAAAACGTGGATATACAAAGGGGAATGTAGGTCAGGGTGTTTGGCTCTGCATCATCACTGTGCGCTCTGCATCATATTGGTATCAGAGCCCGAAAAGATTTGGTCGGCAAATCGAATTGAGGATTTGCAGGAGTATTGGCGTTTGGGTGTTGTCTGTGTATGTTTATGTCAGATAAAGAAAGCAATACAGAGGTGGAGAGGATGCCTCCCAAAAGCCTGTCGCAGGACGCCGTTAAGAAGTTGATCAAGGAGATGCTTGAATCCAAGTTGTGAGAGTTCAAGCAGACCAAAAGCAAAGAAAGGGAAGTTGAAAGTGACAGCGATGAAGGTGATACAGAAATGACTGAAACCAGTAAAAAGGCAGAGGAGATACCAGTGGACCAGAGGGCATTTTTAAATGCATTGAAGTCAATCAATAGGGACACCATAGATGGGTTACTTATGTATAGTGGAAGTATGGAAGCTGAAGAGGTGATTGATTGGATTGAGGCATTGAACAATCATTTCGAATATAAAGAAATGCTTGATGATAAGAGGGTTAAGTTGGCAAAGCAAGATTGCAGGGATCTACTTTTGCATGGTGGAATTATGACCAAGGAGAGAGAGTCAAGGAGGGGAAGAATATGATAACCTCATGGGAAAGGATGAAGACCAAAATCAAGGCACAATTTTTACCTCTGGATTATAACATGCAAATGTATAAGAAGTTGCAGAATCTCAGACAGAGAGACCTTGATGTGAATGCATACACACAAGAGTTTCATAAACTCAGTCTCAAATCAAAGAGACAAGAAGAAGAGTCAGAGAAGGTGGCCAGGTACTTGAATGGCCTAAGGATGAACATCCAAGATGAGATCAACATTTTAGCACTAGAAACAGTGAACAAGTGCTTCCAAATGGCCTTAAGGGCTAAAGAGAAGATAAAGAGGAAGAGTGAGCAGAATGGTAGAGGAAGAGGTGACAAAAATTTTAGAGGCAGTTTTGGAGGAAGAAGTCCTAACCAGAGGCCTAGTGGTGAGTTTAGCCAAGAAGAGACTGGTAAAGGACAAGAGCAGTCTGATTTTAGGGGTGGATGGAAAGGAACAAGAGACAGATTTGGAGGTGGTAGAGGTTCTAATGTTTTCATTGGGAGATGTTATCATTGTAATGAAATTGGTCACACAGCATTCAAATGTCCAGAAAGGCAAGGTTCATCATCAAGAGGTGATAGGAAGAATGACAAGAGGGTTCAATATGTACAAGAAGAGGAGGTAGGTGAAAGTGTTAACTCTCCAATGGGGAGTGCAACCCTAGCTCAAGATGGAGAATCATTGATTCTAAGGAGAACACTCTTGAAGACATCCAAGGACATGCTACAAAGGAGAGCACTTTTCAGGACCAAATGCAAAACCAAAGGTAAAATATGCAAGGTAGTAATTGATTCTGGTTCAACAGATAATATGGTATCTCAGGAAATGGTGGATAAACTGAAACTGGAGAGGATTCCACATCAAACTCCTTACAAAGCATCTTGGGTAAGTGATAGCCAATCACTTTTGGTACATGAATAGACATATGTTGATTTTCAGATTGGAGAATATCAGGATAGAATTTTGTGTGACATATTGCCCATGGAATGTTGTCACCTACTTTTGGGTAGGCCATGGCAATTTGATAGAAGAGCATTGTATGATGGTTATGCTAACACCTACACCATCAAGAAGGATGGGAGGATTTTTGTGATGACACCATTGCAGGAGGATGTTGAAGCAAAGAAGACAACTAAGGTTATTTTGATGGGTAAGAAAGAGTTTGTGCAGATCAATGAAGAAAAGACAAAGAAGGTTGAGGATGTCTCAAGGAGTGGAGATCAGAGTTTGAAGATGATTTCAGTTTTGGTTGATGGACATCAGATGGATTAGCAGAAGGTCAAAGAACAGGTTTATAAGCAGCCACAAATTGATTGGAAAAACAAGGATGCAATCATAGTAGCGACTATTGTTTGTCCTCTAGAGCCAACAAGAGTTGAAAGGCCAACATGTTCTGCCATAACAGTAGTACAAGGAACATTCACCAAGGTTCCCAACGTAGATGTTCAGATAGAGACGACAGTAAGAAAGAATGGCAAACAAAGGATAGATATGAGAAGGACCTACAATGCTAGGCATGAGTCTTTGATTCCATGGCAGTAGGTTGCAGTTCAGAGATCATGGGGCAGACATGAGACAACAAAGAGTAAAGGTGGAATTAACCCAAGGATTAACTCATGGGGCATGAGTTCTTTTCTCAGTGGAGAGTATGGTGTAGGAGCACCTAATCCACAGTGGCCTCCATGAGGCATTTCATTTTGATGTTTCCAATAAGGTCCTAAAAGACCATTCATGTAATAAGGTCTGTTTGACCAATGCATGTTAATTTAGTTTGTATCTAGGTCCAATTGTAAGTCCCAAGGACACTTGTCAATCTGTAATCACAAGGGTTGTTAGACAGTTAGGAAGTTGTTGGACGGTTGTCTCCCAGCTGCTTGGAATTGTTCTCCCAGCTGCTTGGAATTGTTCTCCCAGCTGCTTGGAGTCAATTCAGTACTACTAAGAGCAAGTAGATAAATACCCCAAGATGATCGAATGTAATCAGTAGTAGAATTGTAATCAGCTGTAGTTGAGTTTAGATTTGATCAGAGTGATTTGTAATTGTAAACAGAGCATTTGTGTAAGTACATGTTCCAAAAGGCATAATAAAATTCTGTGTTGTGCATCTTTTCGTCTTTTGATTCCTTTAGTTTTCTCTATGCAAACGATTTTCTATTCTGAGGCCGAGATGGGTTCTTAGCCCATTCCACCGGTTAGATTTCTTCGAAATCAGTGGAATGGCTGTACAGTGCTTTCGATTTGTGTTTTCTATTTTGTTTGATTTTATGCTTGCAGGATCACGTGCAGGGTGCAGATAGATCCTAGCGCCATCATGTGCTAGGTTGGCGAAGTCTAAGGTCTATGTGGTTGTTGGAGAAATGGATCTGTGAAGCGATAGGATTTGTAGAGGTTTAGATCGGCGAAGATTCGTGTTGTTTCGGGTATACATTCTGTGTGTATATCGCTAATGTATGTCGGGGTCATTTCATGTGTATCTCGCAAGTGTTTATTGCGGTTGTATGTGGTGGATGTACATTGTGATGATACATTGGGTTAGATACAAGGAAGTCAGTCATGCCGACAATGAAGAGTTCAGAGTGAGGAATGCCATTGGAGGAAGGGCATTTTGGTCGGTCGATAGTGCATAATCTTGCCGATAGGCAAGTAAAATGTGGATATACAAAGGGGAATGTAGGTCAGGGTGTTTGGCTCTGCATCATCGCTGTGCGCTCTGCATCATTTAGCCCCACTCATTCAAAATGAGCACATGAGGGGAGAGTTACTGCAATAGTATAATGAAAGAGAGAAGTCACTTCCTCTCAAATTGAGGGTAGAATCTCCAAATCCTTTGAATATAGTGGAGGAATGGGTGAACCTGATTGAACATCAAGGGGTAGAAAATAAACTACTGGAATGTAGAGCCATGGACTATCAGAAATTTAGGGAATTGGTTGAAAAGATTGGTAAGGAAGATTTCGGTTTCTCACAAGGTAGATGGAAAGAATTGACACCAACATTGTAGAGGAAGGAGCCTCATTCAGTATTTAACCTCTCAGGAGCAATCAACAAGGCACATAGATATATAAGGTCAGGCAATGAACATGGGATAACCTAGTTACCATTAGTATTCCATCCTCCTCTACTTCGTTATCCTATTCCACATTGGATGGGACAGAGCACAGATCAGGCAGCTGAACGAGCCAGGTGGAACAAGTCGGCAGAACAAAAGGGCTTCTACCTCAAATAGGAAAGAGGAGTAGAAGAACCTACAGACTACAGAGAGATATCTCTTCAGTGCAATCTGAGACCTTGGTTGCTGGAGGACCATCAACATGATTAGTTGGGGGGTGTGATGAAGCCATGTTTTGTCTTGTTTTTCTTGCTTTAAGTACCTGTTTCCTAAGACATTTCCAAACTTCTATATGCACTAATTATGTCTATGATTATCCTTAAGACACTTAAGCATGAAGATGGGTATATAATATGTTGTTAATTAATTATGTGTCAATGGTTGATTGCTCATGAAATATGTTAGTACTTTATGTTGATTTTAGTAATAGTGATGCATAGATACCATGTGTTCTACTAACTCCTCATGCAACAAGAGCGTGGCTTCATATCATGAAGATCACTGGACAACCTGCAACCAAAGGAGATGCTGATATCCACAGTATATGATATGGGCACCTGCAGCCAAAGGAAGAAGATCCCAAATTGATTGGGATGAGTCATCCATGACTATGTGGTGGTTATCCGTCAATAAATGATGCAGTCTTAAATAATGGAGGAATCTTAGATTGTGCTCTATGTTCTATTTCTAGTCTTGATCATTCTTCATGGATACTAGAGAGATATAGTTACAGTGGGACTGTATCATCTATGCCGCCTTCATGTTAGTTTAGTTTCCTGTTTCTAGTTTGCTTTGTAATAAAGTCCTTTTCCTATGTTGTTGGATAATGGATAGTTATAGCATTTATTGTTCAGTAGTTTTATTCATATAGACAATGCTGATCTCATATATGGAGATTAGATTTTGCTTCATTCAGATATATAAAGATCTAGTATTAGATTTCATGGTTGTATCTTTTACTTTAACATTCAATAAAGGAATATATGTTTTGAGTCCTGTCAATGATTACAAAGATACAATAGAGATTCAAATAGATTTCATGGGATCATAGTTACTCAAGCAGGCCACTTGAGGTATTGTGTCTCTCCACTATGTTTCTATGTCCAGTTTATAATTGTATGTTTATATATATATGTGTGATTGATGTATGTTGTAATGAGTAATGAGAAATATTTAGACTTTGGTAATTTATGTTATAAGTCTTATTGAGTCAAGGTAATCACCAACCGAACCAACTGTTAGTTGTTCTTTTATTTAAAAGTTACATAGGATCATTTGATTACTGCTATATTGAATGACCTTAGTTATTTTCTATCATTCCTGCTTACTTAGAATATTGTCAATCTTTGCAATTGAATTGTGTTTCCTTTAATTAGATGATTCCCTTACACAATCTCTAGACTAAAACTTAGGAATCCTTAACTGTACACATAGTACAGGCATCATCCAAGAAGATTAGGATTCCCTAGTTTGACAATGTAAATGTAACACATTATATAACCAGTAGGTTGCTTGATAGAGGAGCTGTTGGTCTATTGAGTAGTGTGCATGTCCTTTTTGAATCAATGTATTGGTTAATAATGGAGTTCGACAGCTCCTGTAAAAGTTGTTGCCCCTCTCGAATCTGTTTGATAGATTGGGAGGTATGGTAGGCACACAAGGCCTGGAAAAATTCATTTGTCACCTTATCTCCAATCTTAAGCTAGTGGAGCCAAGCTTTGATTTGAGTCACTCTCGCTATATGAGCATCTGCAATATATTTTTAGGTGATACAGTTGCACCACTTGGAGCTAAGCAGTATGATCAAATTGTTGCACCTCCAAGGCAACAATGGATTGGTGGAGATCATGGGTGGTGGTCTCATAAGAGCAACAATGAAAATGGGATAATTGTCACCCATAAATGTGGAGAAACCGTGAGGTGCAAGTTATGACATCATTCCACCACACTATCTAGCCAACTCCATGCATGGGACATGGCTCTAAATTCTAGACATGTTGAATGTGGCCCAATGTGGCCTTGTGATTGAGAAGTGACGTGTTGAGGAAAAACTAAGTCTTCATTGCCTTGGGTTTGGATACTTGCCACTCAATACAAAACCATATTGGAAAGTGGTTAGAAAGGACAATGTCTGTTAGCAGCTCCATTGGCAAGGAATAATAGCTAGCAAAGGAGAAGAATGATTAGGTTGACATCATGGCTTGATCAAGATGCTTTAAGACCTTGTCAGGGCCAGCCCTTAAATTGCTATAGGTGTACCAAGCCACATGATCTTGGTGGTGGCCAACATGGGATCAAAAAGCCCTATTATTGCACATAAAAACCAATCCTCCCTTTCACCAACTATCTAGTGCATAAGTAAGGTTTCACATTTATCAGAGGTGAGCTTTATCATATTATAATCCCCACACACAACCCAAGTGGCGGTAGGCATTGAATTGGAAATCCATCTCCAAAGGGAAGATCTCTCCATGACATTGTTAGAAGCATATAAATATTAATAACACCAAATCAATGATTATTAACGTTGAAAGAGCCCATAATGCACGATTGGTGGGGTCACAGTTGTGATCAACCAAGAACTGGTGCCATATTGGAGAGAGAAATGCGACACCACCCCGACCAGTATTGTCGTTACTATAGAGAAAATGGATTAAAAACCAAATAACATGACAAGCCATAGAAAGCAAAAATCCAGACACTTTATCCTCTTGTAAACATAGAATATCTAAACTTGGAAATTGAAGCTGAGCATTATGAACGGTGTATCTCCGTGGGAGGTCTGTTAGACCTCAAACATTCTAGGAAATACAATTCATAAATGAGTGTTGAGAGTCATCTCCTCGTTATCTAGCTCATCCAGAGCCAAATAACTGTTTTGTAGAAATACATCATTTGCCTCAAAGCTTCCAATCTAGAAGCTGAGCTGGACATGTTACCATTTCTTTGGCACATATTCTCCTTCTTCTAGTCACCTTGGTAGGCTGCGAGACCTCCTCTGTCTAATAGGAGGAGGGGAAGCATGTTGGGTAGTGACAGATGGTGGCCAAGCTAAAGCAGATGCTGCTAGTGGAGATTTATTGATTATCACCTCACCAAAAGTCTCCTTGGGGGACTCAAACCAAAAGTCTCCTTGGGGGACTCAACTACTTTGCCTTTTTCTGGGGGTTTTGAAACATTCTTCGAAGCTTGGTTCCTAGAACTAGAAGGTTTGGGAGGAGGCTTGGGGTTGCTAGAATTCTTAGTTTTACGATTGGCCATTGTAGACCAACCTTACTCTTCTTTTGCAGGAAGTGACAACCTAGAAGAGGGTTGTGCAAAAGGCTTTGGTCGTGGGGATGCCAAAGGGCAATCTTGAATCTTGTGCTTAGAAGATTGGCACCAATAACAAGTATTCAGAAGGTTGATATACTGAACACGCTGTGAGTACCTGGTTTGGCCAACCTGAATGTCAACCGTATCTTTGAGATCCTTAGAGAGATCCACCTCCACACACACTTACCGCTGGGGATGAGTCGAATAAAACCGTTTAAGTTCAATACAAACAATAGGGCCTAAGAAAGAGGCTATCTGTCTCAAGAAATCCCAACAAGGCAAGGGTAACCTAGGGAATTCAACCCAAACAGGGACTTAAAATGACTTTTCGTCAGAGACGACAGTCTCGAGTCTAGGGTTTGAACACAAGCAAGGAAGAGTGGACAAGCTAGGGGCCACGACTAAGGACAACCTCAATGTGATTGGCTTTAACAAAATGGAAAAGAAAAACCCCTTAGTGAGGTTTTGCACATCGTTAAGGCAGATCCCATGCGGGGTCTATGCCCTGCCGACCTAGTCTTGAAGCATGCTTTCAGGGGGGATCCTACCCATAAAATACCCTATTAAGGTAAAATTTTCTAACCATTTGCATGCATTGCCAAATTTAGCGATCGGAAGAACATCTAGAGGTGTTTTAGGGGATGTACCTCGTAGAACACCTTGTGTACAAATTTCCAGGGTCGTTAGAGTTGGGGAACCATTGAATGTCGCCGTCAAACCTTCAACTCTAGTAGCAACAGCTGCGGAGGAATGAAAGGTTGAGGCCATTTAAAGGGGGCGAAAATCTCCCACAAGCCTAATAATATAAAGCATGCCACAATAAATACAAACAAGCACAAAACAATTCTACTATCTGTAACAATATGACATAAACACACATAAAACAAAAAACCCTACCAGAGCACAAAACCTAGTGAAATCATTTTTATTTTCATTAGAATGCTGCATATCTTATAAGAATTAGGTTAGTATAACTTAGAACACTACGGACAACAAAGTTAGGTCAATTCTATCGAAGTTTGCCGTACGAGGGCTCTCCTTATGGACTGTAGCATATGTCATGACCAACTGTATGATTATAATTTTTTTTTTTAAACTCTATTATTAGAATTTTCATGACATTCGCATTTTGACCGAGAGATACGATAAGATTGCTTAACCACTGTATATACGAATATTAGAGACTGAGTCGAACAATCTTCAATAAACGATTAAACAAGTGTTAGTGAGGTGAAGGGGAAAAATCTTTCCAGTTAAATGTCGAACTGTGCTATAACCCGGATTCCTTAAATATAGCCTTCGGTGTTTTGACTGATAAAAGTATACACTGAACGAATGGATCGACATGTGAGAATAATATTGTTCATTGAATCCTTTTTTATGGGCTGACACTCGTCCCAATTTATTTGTCTTTGAATGATATTCATTAAAGTAATTGAGGTAGTATGCCTGAAACGTGCGGAATGAATTTTGCTGTTCGCTTTTAAAGAGAGCGTAACATCAAATAAAGGAGTATGGGTATTGGATTCCATCATCTCATTTATTTGCAGTTACCTCAGCAGAACACTCGTATCTGACAGCCCCGTGACAGGTATGGGTTTAAAGTTTGTCCGATGCAAGAACTACTGTAAATGCCACACAACATTTGCAAATTGCATTCTCTGTGATACGGAGAAGGGAACAACTAGGCAATTCTTAACCATTCTTTCCATCTTCAACTGCCTAGACACGAGGATTTCTTGTTAGGAATTTTGCCCGTGTTTATAGAGAATGGGGCATCTGTTTTCGAGCATTTATTCCTCTTCAACTTTCATAATTGGACACGAGGATTGCTTGTTGGGTGGAAGACTTCGGCATGTTGATTGAGAAACGTTTTACCTCTTCAAGAGCGGATAGGTTGGTTAAAGGACAAGGTAAAGGCTGAGATTTAATGACGTGCATTGTAAGTTTCACATCAGTCTAAAGAAAAGAAAAGATAAGGAAGTGTGAAGTATGGACTTTTCTGCTTTATATTTATTATCACTTTAGTGTGTATGTAAATCTATCCTGAATCATGCATGCTAAAGTAAAATATAAAAAGAAGTAAAGAAACATGTATTTTTCAAAAGGATACATCTTTCCAAAAGGATGCAAGTTGGATGAGAGTCCTCACTTTCCTTTATGTTCTCCATGAGGATATCACTTTAAGTTGGTACTCACGAGCACCACAAGTCACTAGTAACACTTGCACTTGTAACAACTTAAGTCATTTGCATGAATCCAAGAATCACTATCACCATATTTGTGAAAATAAAATGCAAGATGGACTCATGGAGTTGGAACTAGTATGGCCCCCATGCAACCATGTAAAAAGAGGTGTGAAGAGAGAAGATTATAAAATTTTAAGGTTTTCGAGAAATTGTAAATGTGTTGGCCCCCTCATTCTATACAATTTGATTCCAAGAAGATGCCATCATGTTGCTAGGGGTTCCAAGGAATTGAAACTAGTGTGCCTCCCTCAATCTATGTACAACATGAAGTCATGTGAAATCTAAAAAAGAGATGTCCCCATACTTAATGTTATTGAGGAGTTCGAATTGATGTACCCTTCTCAATCTATACATGGAATACCCATCAAAATCATAATACTGAGTATAATACATGCCCCCCTCAAAGAGACTAAATGCACCATAATGAATACAATTTGAGTAGAGGAGACAATGTATGAGATGGCCACATACAGGAAATGTGTTGCCCAAGGATGTGTAACAATATACATGAAACATGTGTAATAATGGATGACAAATGTGTTGCCCCAAAAGTTTGCCCCCAATTAGAGGACAAGCCATGTACAAAAGGTATAACATGAAAGAACTATGAGTATGTAAATATAGAATAAACATGTAACCAATAAATATAAAATAATATGGAATGAATATGTTGTGGAAAGCTTAAAATAGAAATGCCATAAAGATATTATCAAGCAAGTGCATGGAAATGGAGGGCTAGGGGGGGGGGGGGGGGGGTGTCAAAAGTAGCCATTTTTTCTTAAAATCAGTAAAAACTAAACTTTGACGAGTAATTCAAGATGCCTACACTCAAATCTTGAAGATGTGATAAAAACAAGAATACTAATGCTTGGAATCTAGTTTCTAAACTACTATTTATCAAAAAAAGTGGAGATTATGAGGGTCAAATGTTGATTGCACTCAAAATGATCCTATTTTTGTCTCAAAGTTATAACATAGCATTGAGCATGCTTCCTTCATTTTTTGACTTTTGCTAATTATTTTTGTAAATCCCTTTGGTGAAAAGGTAGCTAAGATCATGTAGTTAGGTATTTTTCCTAAATTTTTAATGAATATTACTTTTTTACTAATTTTAAGTGCACATTTTGAAAAACAAAAAATTGAGGTGCTTCCCTCTAATTTTGAGAAAAAAATTTCAATGTGTATAGAATGAAGAGTAGAATGTGAAAATGTATTTTTTAACATAAATGGATGAATAGATAAAAAATTCCATAAAGCAATACGTATGTTTTTGCAAAAAACATAAAAAATATTATTAAAAGAAACTAAATTTTAAGAGCTTAATATGTTTAGATTTTAGAAAAAATAAATGGTTAGAAGCTAAGATAGGGCTTGAGGTCATAGTGGTGTTTTTTTAGAATCCTACCCTAAAATGTGTGAACCTATTGGAGAGCACACTCAACATTTGTTTATTTTTGTAAGCACATTTTTTACACCCAAGTTGCATGTCCAACCCTTAGCATTGGTAAATTAAACTTGTTCCCATTCTAAGGGTGGTATTTGACTAGTCTAAATTAGAACACATGCACATTATAATGTGCTTGCATTATGAAAAACACATACGAGACACAATGTGAGCATTTTATAACACACGTGTTATATTTCCTAAAATGTGAGTGCATTTTGGAGGATTATAAAAACTTGGCCACTTTTTAACCCTTATCTTTGTGTGCATATCCCATCAAAATAAGTGCATGGGTGTTATGTCGTAAATTGTGCTCATGCCCAGATTAGCATAATTTCACTATGTTTAGCTCCTACATTTTAGTGTCCCTTAACCCCTTTCATTATTGGACCTATCTAAGCCCTGATTAACGACTACCTTATTGAGGATTTGTCACATTTCAAGATATCTAATGACAAAACTTGGAAAGAGATGATGGATGCTAGACATTTAGGACATCCTTAAGCTTAATTTGGAGCCAAATTAGGGGGCTGGACTTGGGTGCTCGCGCCCTAGTCCTACCCTAAATCTTGAGGTCTTGAGATTTACTCCGATGTCAACTTATGTTGAGTGTTATGAGATTTTGAGTTCAAATTTTTTTTTTCGCATGATGTCAGCATGTTATTTTAAAATCATTTTCCATCCCAAGGTTGGGTATTTAAAGAGAATTGAAAATCATTTTATCACACACAATTTACATGCAAGCTTACTATGCCAAAATTCTACTACTATTGATATTGTTTAGTATGCAAAACCTGTTGAAGCTCATTGAAGAGTTTTATCTTTGCTATCATGGAGATATGTTGTGAAGATTAGGACTCAAGATCTTGAGTCTATCTTACTCTTCCTAGGGTTTGCCAAACCCTTTATACAATCAGGAGAAGGGTTGAAGCCTCCAACTTGAGTTTTGGAATCCTCCGTGGATACAATTGCCTTGCCTTCTTGTTCTACAAACTTTGTCTTCATTGATGTCATCTCCTTGAGGTGAAGTTGTTGTTCCTTGAGTGAAACATTTGTGGATCTAATCCTTGATGCTCGAGTTATTTAGGATCTTGTATTTGTTTATGCTTACACAATTGGTTTTCAAGAACACATACATGCATACTTTGACGTTTTCTATTGTTGAGGTAGAAATACCAAAGACAAGGTTTGATTGAGGCTAACTCCTATATAGCCACAACCATCCTTCTCCTTCTTTTGCTTGTACAGGTCAGATTATAGAAGATCAAATAGAAAGAAGCGAAGAAGTAGGTGTTGTAGGTACAATCATCACTGAAATTGTAGTTTCATCATCAAAATACCCGTCAGACATTGGGACTAACACCTAAGTCTAATAGGGCCTAAAAACTGGGATCTGGGACCTTGAACAGAGATAGAGGTATTAGGTATAGATAATTCTATTGTCAAAAAACTTATAGGACATTAGGGCCAACGCTCGAGTCTAACAGGCCTCTAGATTTAAGGTGCACAGTCACTATTGCTCTTTGTTTACATTTCTATGATCAATCTGTGTGTTACTATCTTGAAATTTGTTTGTTAGTGCATATTTTACAACTAGGGTTTGATCTCTCCTTGGCTTGTTAGGGTTTGCATAACTCTAGTTGAGACAACTTTTTAGGTACAAAAAAAAGGAATAGGATACCTGTAGCTTATAACTCTCATGGTGATCAAGGTCAGTTCATATTCCTAATGTTTGGTGTACTTGAAAAGAGGGGCTTGACCTAGTTTGCGAATGCTATCATTATCTCTCTTTTCTACACTAAATAATGGGTAAGAAAAATAGAAATGTATTAGCATGAAAGAACTATGATAACCCAAAAAGTACTTCTCCAAAGAGAAGGAGAGTAGTATAAAGATAATGCACCTCAAGTGGGTGGTAAAAATGATAAGTTTCATAGATAATAGTGAGATGTGACAAACACAACATTTACATAGTGTAATCAAAAGGACAAAGACAAATATGTAAATATAGAAGGTGAATTGAGGATGAAAAGGTCTAACAGGTAAGACATAAGACAATATGCCTGAGATAAAAGATGTAAATTTGGAAGGTGAAATGAAAATAAAAACACAATAAATACATAAGAGAAGGCCAAGCAATATCAAGTGACAAAATAGGAAATAAGGGGGAGCACAACAATCATGGCACTGTAAAAATCCCTAAGACATAAAATAAAAAAGTAAAGAAAGGCTATAGTTTCAATCAACATGATGAAAATGTTTGTGAGACTCTGCGTGTAACTTTACAAATTATTCTAAATCCATAGTGAAAACATAAAAGAAAACAAAATAACAAGAGTGAAATGAAACAAAAGAAAATTGTTAGTCATGTGTAAAAATGCACAACCAAAGGTGTCTTTATGTCATCCACATGCTAACTACAAACATGTAAAACAAAACAATATCTTAATGCATAGAAGAAAGATAAAAATATCTTAACCTATTAGATTTGAATAATCCTCTTCCCCTAAGAGATCATCCTCATTCGAATCATCAATAATAAAATCATCTTTAGAAACCATGTGGGAATGAGATGGCCCTAAACCACTGTATAAAGTAAGACCTTTCATGTAGGTAAATGGGTAAGAGAAACAATATCCATTTTTGGATTAGTTACCCATAATTGAGATTTTATTTTCATCTTTTTGTACCACTTTATTTGTTTTACTTTCATTGGAGTGCTAAGTTTGGAGAGTATTTGTACTTGATTTTTTATTTGTTATTTATTATTATTTTTCTATATGATGTGTTAGATCTTCCTTTTTAGTAACATTTCATAGAATTTGAGGCTCTTAAATTGTTATGTTTTCACAGTGTTGGTCTTCTTTATTCCTGGATAACCTTAGACCTAAACCTTGATGAAAAAAGAGCTTCATGAAGATATAGGTTTGGTTTAATTGAATCCATGCTTAGCTTAAAATTCTTGGTATTTTTATTGTTGCTTCCCTTTGTTTGCTAAAATATTGATAAACACTATATGAAATATTATATGTTTCATGTGGAGGCTCTCTCAAAAGTGGATAAATACATCAATAATAAAATTATCACTTTTGAAAGAGGTTGATACTTCATCCATTGACACCTTTACTACCTTCCCTTCATAAATAAAATTTTAAAAGCATTGATGTAATGTAGAAGGGATGAGGCAAAAGTGTTCTATTGAAGGAATACTAAGTAGAAGATAAAGCAGTTAGAGGAAGGAATAATGTGAAACACAATGGGTTACTCTGATAAATTCACAAGTGTAAGATGATACAACCAAGGATATTGTTAGCACTCAAAGTTATATCTTGACTTGAGTTCTAAAGGTAAAGCTAAAACCTAAATCTAGGGAATGCAAACATAGAGTAGTGGGATTAATGTACGATCAAGCTATTGTAACAATGGAACAATTCATGAAAATGGGTAAAATTTCCTTTATCTTTAGGCTTTGCTAGGCCAAGGGGGTGTTCCCTTAGGTCTTTAAACTAAGACAATTATAGAGAAATTTGAATAACTATTGAATAAGGCCCTTACAACCATACCCAAGGTGTTGTGAAATCATGTTAGTGCAGGATCATGATGGGGCAAACAATACCCCTAAGTGGTAATGAAAATATTAAAAAATAGACTTAAATAAAACTTCACATAAAAAATAGAATAAGGTATCTACACAATCTAAAAATAAGGTAGTAATAAAATTTGTAGGAAATTGAATGTAGTTTATAGGATAATACTTTAAAAAAAGAGAGTTAAAATTAGTTTAGTGATTCAAATTAGATATTTCATTGAGGCACTACTAATTTTTTTGAAAAATGTAAAAATGTAATTAGTTTAGTGATTCAAATTAGATATTTCAATGAGGCACTACCAATCTATATTGATTTCCATGAATGATTGATCATCAAAACCTCCTCCTAATCATTGTAAAGGAAAAAAGATAGCATGTAGACCACCTTTACTTCTCATCGAAGTTGAGAAACTACAAAACACTGAAATAGAGACACTAAACATTGAAAGGACACACCAAACTAAAAATGGGAAAAACATGTATTACTACAAAAAATGCCAATAAATCATTTTAATCCCATTCTCTGAGAATGATTATCCAACCTCTAAGTGGGTCCTTGATCCTCCACTTTGTGACCCTACATTTTATTGACCACAGTTAACATAAAATTCTTCAAATCTTGTCATGGAGAATAAAAACATACATTGAATTACCCATATGAAAAGCAAAAATACACTTAATACAATGGATATCTCCCTCAAACATTTGTGGCAGACCTTGACATGGAAAAAATTAACCTTACGAATAAATCCATAATATACTAAGCCCTGTAAACCCATTAATCACACCTTACTTTCGAACAAAAATTAAAAAAAACCTCCCAAATTTTTTTTATGAGGATGGGTATAAAGGGTATTTTAAAATAAGAGCTCAGGTATTGAACTTGGAAACTATAGCACCGGTTAGCCTTCAATATCCTGAACTCAATTATGAGTTCAACCTTAAGTATAAACTTCAAACACACTTCTATTTTTGCAATTTGCTATATCTAGCAAATGAATTAGAAAAAATAAAGCCCGCTCATAAAATGTGAAGCTACAAGTTCGTTCCCAGCAGTAATGGCACATGCTAGTTACCAATGTCCTTCAATATCACAACCAAACCAAAACAAGCCCATTTACGGCACCATAAAACTCCTCTTAAAGAGAATAGATGCCAAGTGCCCTCAAGTTAAAAGGCCACTACCAAGCCTTTAATTCCCTTCTACAACGTGTCATTGATTCTCAACCTGTAATTCTTTGCACTAGCGATTCTCTTGATTATGTTTTTTCTCACTTCAGCCAATTAAGCAGTTTGAGTTAAGAGTCATGCCTAAATCAATATACTACATACATATTTGAAAGGAATAAACTTGCAACCTGATTTCTGGTCCTCACATACTCATACCGCCATAGAACACATCATCATAATGGAACTTGTTGTGGATCGACCCTGCTGGAACAACAACAGCTAGATCTTTTCCTGGACAATATTTGCCTTCAATTATTCATATCCATATGCGCCTACACAGGACAAGATAGGAACACAGGCTTTGGCTGAAGTCAATAAGTCTCACCAGTTTGTCCAATGTTGTACTAATGGTCAGATTTAATTTCTAATATCACCATGCCTTGAATAGATTTGTCCGAAACATAACATTAACATTTGCACCAGCTGTAAAAACCATACTGTTAGTTGAACAACCATGTTCAGAAAAATGTTAATTCTTCGAATAAAATTCACGTCTGGCACACTCTCCATACCCAAATATAAACTAAAATTCAAAAGCATTAAAAAACTACCACATATCTTCCCTCACCATCCATTTAATTTGCATCTGGGCTCAATAAACACCATTATTGTACAAATCAGAGTTACAATATCACATTTACACATTTCTATAGGAAGCACAACACAGAAGCTGATGCCCTCTCTAAGGCAGGTCTTGAACTAGCTTCTGGTAGATGGAGGATCACAGAATGTAAGTATTGGTCTATTACACCAGTGAACTATCCTCCTCTGTTCTAATCCTTATCTTTTTCTCCATCCTCTCTTCTGACTCGCGGCCTCTTTGTGTTATTTTGACATGGTGCTTTTCTTTGGTCCAGTCTGAAGGGTCGTAGTGTCTATGGATTATTGGACTACGCCTTTATTTTCTCTTGTCTTGTTGGATGCTTTTCATCCCCACTCTTTCTATGCATATGTTGTATCTTTCTTGGGGCGTGTAGACTCTGCTGTTTGGTTTTTTCAATGCAACTTTTGCAGTTGTTACTCTTGGCACTGGTTTCACTTTTCAGACGTGCTGTTTGTATGTCTTTTGTGAGATCAGATTGCTCCTCTTTTGAGGATTTTAGTGTGTGGACTAAAGGTCTCTTTGGTCTTCTTTGTCTCTCCCCCTTTTTTGGGGTTTTCTTGGTGTTGTTTCTCCCCTCTTTACTTCTGTTTTTTTCCCTAGAAAACATTGTGATGTTTCTTCGATATATGTAATTTCTTTTATCTATTGAAATTACGAGGTTTTTTCCTTCGGGAAAAAATCAGAGTTTCAATATCATATCAAATAGGTTAGACAATTGATTATAATATTTCAATGGATTTCAAAGCTATTTTTATTTAGAAACAACTTCATCTATCATACCTGAATTAACCATTTTCCAAATAACTTATTGACTTACATCAAATTTAATAAAACTAACAATATTAACTTACATTATATGATATAACACACATTAACAAAAGAACATAAAAACTTATATTCTCATTACAAACTAACATAAATATAATTACAAATATTAATATTAGATCTGCACATGTAGAAGTGACTTGGATTAGTTCTGCACATGTGAATCCAAGCAGAGTGGCAAATAGTGGATTTAGTAGGTAAGTCCAAACTCTTAAAATCTATGGAGATAAAATAAAACCAAGATAAAATTATTTTCTAACATCTATACAAAAATACACCAACTTATATACTAATCAATGCATAAATATCCAATCACATAACTCCAAAACACACATAAATATAAATTTGTCACCATCGCTATCAATCTTTGGCTCTCAGATGACAAGGTTTTAGCCTAAGGCTTGTGCTTCTGTATCGTGTAGCTAAATGATTATGTGGGTTTAATAATATAAAACCCTCCAACTAAAAAAAATGTCACCATAGACACAATACCATACTTAAATATAAGCTACCTTTGATGTCTCCTATATAAATAATAGTACAAGGTAGTTTCATATGTTATAAGCCACCTATAGCCCCAAATTAGGTTAGCTGACATCAAAGCTATAAAAGGATTCCATTTCCATTATTTAAGTTTGAGGTAGTCTTATAGGCTATAAGCCACCTATAAACCCAATCTAGGTCACTTGACATCATAGACTATAAAAGGATTCCATTTCCACTATATAAGTTTTGTTTTTGGAGGGTTTATATCAAACCTACAGAATTATTTAGCTACCTGATATGGGAGCATAAGCCTTAAGATGAAACATCTTTGACTAAGATCAAGGATTGAGGGGTATCCATTTTGCTAAAGTTGCCCAAGGCATGATCTCGATGTCATCCCTTATGGTGTCAAGACCTTGCACTTAGTAAGACTTGATCCCTGGTGGGCTTGTTCAGAACAATTCAACTTCACCAATAGACCAAGGACCCATTGACATTATTTATCTTTTGATTTTTAGTTTAACAAACTTTTAAAAGTTTTGACTTGATAAAGAAGTCTTAAAATAAGGTAATAATAATATATATGAAAGGTTAAAATTGGTTTTTGATATTAAATTTTAATATAACTAAAAAATAAGAAATAGAGAATGCAAGTGCAATTTCAACAAAATTGTATGAGAAATAAAATAGAAGTTCACGTGTGCACACACATTACAAATCTCATTATATTTATAAACATATATATATTTTTTAATTGAAAGAGATGCAAATTACAATGGTAAAGGCAGTCAAAAGACAACAAAGAAACATAATAGAGAAACATATACAAGAACAACAAACAACAACACTAATCTTGCCTCAAAGACCCGAAGCTGCAACTTAGAAATCAATCTTCCACACTGAACATAATATGAGGTCACTTCATAAGTGTTATACATGTATATAAATTATCTCCTTACTGTATACTTTTATATTTTAAGTGTCCAATGTATTATCAAATTCATGTCAAGTTTTACTTCCTCTTCAAAGAAAAACATAGCTCTTTATGAAAATTAAAAATGTGTACCTCTATTTATTGGAGAGATATCCAATCTAAAATTTACATTCTTCAAAAGTATTAACATAACTCTTTATTTTAATATTCATTTTCAAATTTTTTTAAGCATGAGTTTTCCACAGTCTATGACAATAAGTGAGAGTGCTTTTGGATTCAATTGTGTATATTTCAACCTTAATTTAAAAAATACAAGTCAACTCAATTTTTTAAAATATATTATAATTAGAAACATATTTTTCACCTTAATTTAATATAAATTTCGAATTTAAAATTCAAAGTGAGTAGACACAAACAAGCCCATTTGATTCCTTGTTCATTTTCAACCCAAAGCACAAGTTGATGAATCGCATCAGCTTCTTATTACTTTCAATTTATACCATTTTTTAAATACAAGTTACAAGCTATCGGTGAAATACGTCAACATAGTTTCACTATCAAATTTTTATATTATTTAAATACAAATAACTAGTCGTCGGGATTCGACGAAAACTTACTCTCCCACGACTTAAAACCATCATCCTCTTGCTGGTTTCCTGGTCAAGTCATTATTCTGTTTTGATATTTGTAAGCTCTCTTGGTCAGTCATTTATTTCGTTTTGATATTTGTAAGCATTAGGTAATGCAAAAAGACTTTTATGCCCGGTCAATTGGATAACTTGAATGAACACTTTGGGCAAAGTCAGGAAAAATAAATTGTATATTAAGTCAAAGAAGCTGCAAATCAATAAATATTATTCGCTATCAAAGCTCAACAATGGATCGTAAAAGTCTATTGCTAAGGGCCTACCATTAGGTTAGAAATTGATGGTCTGTCGTCTGTTTTTTTGCTATTAAATTGAACAGAGGCCAGAAATGTAGACAGGTGATAAAATTACAAATTTTAATTGTTCTACGATTCTTGAGCATATATAGGATGGATGCTTTTATATTAAATTTAAATCGTTGTTGTAATATGAGGGATATGAGTTTAAGTTGATTGGTAAAGATTGATGTGTATCTATTCCACTAAAATTGTCCAAAGCATGATCCAAACCTTATCTTTTATATTAGATCTTTGTGGATGACAAAATAATGAACACATCATCCTCCTCATCAATTATACTCAACCAATTAAATTACAACCCCTTTTAATACATTATTAATTAAGGTTAAGGTAAGAATTAGGGTTAAGGTTAGAATTAGGGTTAGGATTAGGGTTAGAATTAAGGTTAGGGTTAGAATTAGGGATAGGGTTAGCATTAGAATTAGGGTTATGGTTATGGTTAGAATTAGAATTAGGGTTATGGTTAGGGTTAGAACTAAAATTAGGGTTAAGGTTAGAATTAGGGGTAGGGTTAGGGTCAGGGTAAGAATTAGGTTTATAATTAGGGTTGGAATTGCAATTAGAATTAGGCTTAGGTTTATAGTTAGAATTAGGGTTATGGGTAAAATTAGGTTTAGGGTTAGAATTAGGGTTAGGAGAAGAATTAGGATATTTCAAATTATGTAGGATTGAAGAATGGTATCATAAATCTATATTGTAGAGTTCAAGTAAGATTTTTGATAACATTCATTAAACACATATTCATAAGGCCCATACTTTAAAAAGTCTTGTTTTAATAAGAGAGTTGAATTGCAAAGATTTGATTCCATCCTTTTAAAATTATGCTTTAGAATTAAAAGAATCGTCTAATCAAATCATGATGATACATTACAAAAAATAGTTATATTGTGCGTATCAAAATGACCAAAACATATAAAAACAATTACAATGTACATATCAAAATATAAGTATATACTATTTAGTAAAAGACCTATAAATATTTATACCTATCGACCATTTGATAACACCTTTGGTGCTTTTACTAGTTAATATTACTTAATAACTATTTAAGAAATTAACTTATATTTTATATAAATAAAAAGTAAAATACAATTTTTCAAAAGCATACAATCTATCATCATGAACTGTGGAAATCTCATATCTACAAATTAAAACACAGTCAACAAAGATTTACAACCGTTCAAAAAAAATTATTTGACAGACATGGTTAGTTTGAATTTCCAGCTAGCATAGGCGAAATTTGGAAGGTGACGTACAAGGATTGAGACACCTATTTACAAAGATCGTCGTCACAGGCTAAACATTGGAAGAGGGAGTGGGTACGCATTCAACGCACGCGAATAGTCTGGGTCTCAATTATTATGATCGCAAATACAAGTCAAAACCCTAAAAATGAGGGACAATCTAAGGAGAATAACGAGAAATTTCAACGTCGGCTACTTGTTCAGAGAATAGTAATACATGGAAAGAAGGTATTCAGTCAAAACGAACACCATGCCTACGGTACCAAACATATAAATTTTAACCAGCAAATTTTAGATATTATGTATGGTAATTGGCACAAAGCTCTTAGACGATTTGTCAATGGGGGTGTGCAGTTGCTTTAATTGGAGATGTACAGAAAACTCCGAAAATAATTGGTTGCAGAAGCATTTAACATACCTAACATAAATTATACAAGATGAGAATGGCCTTTTCTTTTAAATTTTTAGAGCTGGAACTAAGCTTGGATAGCACCATGGTTGTTGGCCTTATATTCCAAGGCACAAACACATTCAGATCTAAAGAATAAGATCAATTTAAATTTCCTTAGAAACATGTTATGGACGTTTTCGGAACTAATGAAAGGAATTCCTTGATGCACAGGCTTAAAATTGAAATTAAGATATGTATATACAACCATGAGTGTTAGTTTTTAATCACCATAGAGGGCATGCATATTTGTAATGGATAGAATCTCGGCTCAGACCAAACCTCAGGCAGAATTGCAGTACGGTGAAAGTCAGTCCTTTAAAATGAAGATAAATATCGGCAGATCCACAAATTTATACACACATATGTACAGTAAACGTGGAGCCCTCTATTGATTTTCTGTTTTTTCTCTTACAACGTCTTCACGTCGTGCATTCAAAAATGGAAGAAGCCAGCGAGTTATCGTAACTGCGCAGGGATCTAAACATAGCAGCCGAAACAGGATTTGAGATTAATGAAACCCCTCGTTTGTCATACTACGAATAGCTGAGAATATCCAGAAGAGCCATCCTGCCACTAACCAGAACTCTGAATAACTCATTAATCTGTCTTTCAAAAGGAGCCGTGCCACGTTCCAACTCTGAAATGCATTTCTTTAAAGATTGCACCGCTTGCCTCAATTCCAACGCCTGGCTTTCATTAGGCGGAACGGACTTCATATTTATGAACTTATTTACCACATCATACAAAGAACGGGAAGATGAATCGACGGCTTTCAGCTCGCAGAGAAGTGTGCAGGCGGCGCCCTTGTTTCGACTCTTTTCGATTTCTTCCTTCACTTTGCGATGTAGGGTTTGAAGAGAACAGGCCCAGGCGGACTGCCCGGCACAGGGCTGCGGAAGGGGGCGCTTGGATTTCGTCGAAAGGGCGGCTACAAGAACGCCGCAGACGAAGACAGTAAGGGCCTTGGAGGCAAAGATTGGTTCCAAAAAGTCGGCGCCGCCGCTAGCTGTGGCGGCGCTGGAAGGCGGCGCCACCAGTCTTTCCCCCATCCGCCGCAACATTGAACTGCAATTCTCCAGCTGAGATTTGCTCTGAGAAGCTTCTTTTGCCTTGGCCGAAGGGTCATTGAAGCTGCCCAGGGCTGCCCGGGCCCTGAGAAGCTGCCCAGCGTAGATTGGACCGCTGCCCTGAAAGCCATGAACGACCAGCTGAAGCCCCGCCTCGTACTGGTTCATCTCGCTCATGCTTTCGCGGAGCGCATTGCATACGTCTAGAAGATTCACCATATCTTCTAGATGCTCGTTCACCCACTTGGAATTCTGTCTAATTTGGGGAAATTTCTCTTCGACCATAGAATGCACAGAGAGGCAAACGTCCAGCGCCTGACGGAGCCACTCGGCGCTCAGATAGTTCCCGCACTCTTGGAGCCGCCGTAGCTCCGCACAGACATGGCTGTCGAAGGCGTCCAGCTTGGGATTTTCATGAATTGCTGGATAAATTGTCGACGACGACGACCGGGTGTGAAAAACTGAGGGATAGGGCAACGCCTGCAAGGCTGCCCAACTGGAAGAAAATACAGACGAAGATCCGCTCATTCTCTTCTTCTCCAAATCTCTGAAGAAGTCAGTCGTCGTTTTTTTCCTTCTCGGTCGTTAAAAGAATGAGGCGTTTGGAATTGTGGGTTGGATTACCATGAAATAAATAGCATAATGCAATCATTAAATACGTCTCACATGTTTACAAGCGTAATCATATCGAACCGTCAAGCATAGGTAGCCTTCCTCGCTTGAGATCTCTCGAAATCCGGCTAGCCGTCGTTTTCATCTCGACAACAGCTCATCAGGCCAACCTGGACTATAATAAACGTCGGCGACCGGCGTAATCAACATAATTAATACTAAAAGGCCATTCCCAAGTCTTTTTCCATCCTTGTAATATCCCAATTCCGGCGGTGCCCTCCACCCATACTCAACCACCCACAAAAATGATGTTTTTACCCTAAAACTTTTATCTACTAACAAACTAAGACGAAGCCCTTGTGGCTCCTTTTAATCGCACATTGTCGACTGTTTACCAATATTTCGACGTCTTTTCATTTTGACCATTCACTACGACCTGTTTAATGTATTGTAGCTCAATACTTCAGGTATTAACTGGGTGCAAATTTTTACCTCAACGTTTCGGATCACACTCCATGATCCATCATCAAGGGAAAGAGCAAGAGACGAGAGAAACTCTGAGTCGACTGTTTGAACCACATTGTTTGTTGATACTATCGAAATAAACTAGTATATTTATATTTAAAAAAATATATCTACAGTACATTGAGAGATATCTTCCAATTTGTTTTTTTGTTTTTTATTTTTTTATTTTTATAAATTACAGTTATTTAGAATGCAAGCGTTTCATTTCCCATTAAATATATTTCTTATTCTTGGCATTTATAAATTACTCGCAACTAGAATATTTGCATTTTGGTTTAGTGGTATATTTATTGTGGCATTTCATTATGATCCTCTATCTTAATAATCTGCGATCCTCTATCTTAATAATCTCATGCATATAAATCTTTTTTTTTTTTAAAGATTGGAATCTTATAAATTTACAGGGAATTTTGGAATCTTTAAGCTATTCAACTCCACCCCTGTGATTGTAGAACGCCTTTCGGCATAATGACAGTCAAAAAGATTTCGACCAACCAACTGTTTAAAGGATTTCAACCAACCAACTGTTTAAAAGATTTCAACCAACCAACTATTTTATGACGTGCCTACTAGGTAAACTCTTCCCTTCTTAATAATGTTTGATTAAACGACTTTGAAGATACCACTATATCCATTTAGAGGACTAAACAATGTTTCTACACGGATTCCCGACAAATGAGTCGGCTAAACTGTATTTTAAATATGTGGTCTTCATAAAGCCAACCTTTGTTTGTCTTGGCTTCAGGACAAACATGGCACAGTGTTTCCACTGTATAAGACCACTATGATTATCTTTGAATAATTTTAAGCAATGCCTTTGCTTGTTTCACTTTTTTAAGTGATAATTATATCTTAAAAACTGTTTACCCTTACAATTGTGTATTTTTTTAACCGACATATTTCTTTAATGTTTATCTAGAGCAAACAACCCTGAGATATTGCAGATCACCTGCAGATCCGGAACCTTCATATTAAAATTTTAATTTCATATCTGTCCGAAACTAAAATCAAGCAGGTGGAGACGACATGGCTGACTATTTTCATTGGGTGAAAAATTATTTTCTTTCGAAAGTTCTGAAGTCTTTTCATGCGTCCGTTATTTAGTCAAGTTCAACATAATGTGGGAATACGTAAGCTTGTACTCCAAGTAAAACCTCCAAAGCCATCAGACTAAATATTGGCATTAATTTGATGGCCGTACGATTATATTAAAAAAATAATATAAAATTATAGTTAAATATACACCTAATCTTTATATATATTTAAAAAAAATTGCTTGATAGGCTATTTGGCAGGGTCAAATTCAGGCCGGATGGAGATCGATGCCTTGACCAACACACATGCCCTCATAGATTTTGACGATTTGGTTTTTGACAAAGGTAGCAGGTGATTACATGTCAACGCACACCGAACTATTTTTATCCTTAGGCGATGTGTCGTTAGATTTATTAATAGGATAAACATCACTCTTTGACTGTCCTAAGCAATAGTAAGAAGTCAGTTCATTCGAAAGAATTCTTGGAACGTTATGTGGACGCTTAATAATTTACCCATATCGACTATGAAGAAAGAATATAAGTGAAATGATATAAGTAAATTCGTTTTCAAAATTATCTAGGTTATCAAAGGGTTCTTGGTTTGCTGTTGAAGTTGAAAGGTTTTCAATGAGCCCAATAGGGATCAAGTCTTGTTGAGTGCAAGGCCCTCAACATCATAAAGGATGAGGTCGGGATCATGCTCCAGGCGAATTTGGCAGAATGGATACCCCTTAGCTGAAGAGGTTCAGCCTAAAGCTCGTGCCCCTGTATTAGGTAGCAAAAATGATTTTGTGGATGATCTCCATCAATTTTTTTAATCTAGGTTAATTAATTAATTAATTAATCAAATTTATATAGATAAGAGTTTCTAAACAAGAATGAAATATATAATGAATACTAATAAATAAGGATAAGTGTATTTGGTTCTAAAAATGATAGGAATATTTTGATCTTGAAGATGTTTAATGTTTTATTTTAGTGATCACTAATTAGATTTAGATTAGTAAGTTCCAATAGATTGTGAAAGTAGCTATTAGTTGTTCTAGTATTTAGATTTCCATTCACCTCTATATCTGAAAAGGGTGGTGCATAGAAGCAAGGTTGGAACTTGTGCTAGGGAAGGGAAGTTAACTAGCTTCCCACTTTGTGCCTTAGTTAAGCCCTTGAACAAATTTAACAATTTAGAATAAGTTTAAAGGCATGCCAAACAAAGATGCCAATGCTTATATATGTACATCCTTATGACCTGAGATGTTAATGCAATGCTCTCTTAGTTGATAATGTGATGATTGGATAAGAGTGGATTATATTAGATGTCTAAAATGACCTAGGCCTTTCTCCCTTTTTACAATAACCTAGCATGCAAAGTTGAATATTCCATGCTTGAGTTAGTGGGCAATGACTAATTGGAAGCAAGTCAGTTTGGGACCATGATTAAATTTGGATTTGGAAGAAAAAGGGTTCAAGATTGTACATGTGGTCCTATACCATGTTAGGACCCCAACTATAGTCTTGAATTAGGATTGAAATGATTTGTAAATAGGGATGGTATCCCTCACATTGCTCTTCAATAACAAATACTCCCGTAACTTATCAAAACCCTCAAATACACACAAATAGGCACCTTTAATGGTCATCAAAATAATGTAGCAATAGTGCATATCAAGGAATAAAGCATATGATCTCATAATACTAAAGGAAAACACATGAGAACATACACACCACAATTGAAACACATTTTCTTTGTTCATAAAACCCTAATTGGGTGAAAAACTCAAGATCTAGAGAGTAAATACTCCTCACTCCACTATAAAAAAGAGTTGATTACAAATGCTACATTGCCTCGAATACAACCATGAGCTTACACAAGAAAAATTGAAGCACTTAACACACCTACAACATTAGTCTCACCATGAATAAACTCATAAATCCACTTGCAACAATAAAAATGGACTAAAACTACCATACAAATGAGAGAGAACTCCACAAAAGTCATGGAAAAGTAATATATGACTTCCCTTGAGTCCCATCCTCAAAAATAGAAACCAATTAACATATTGAAAGATCAAATGATGAAAAAATGTCAGTATTCCGTGTTCTTCTTGCATAGTGGCAAATTTGCATGTTCTTCTAGTATGAGATAGCCATGACATTGCATGGTCCCTAAAGTGATTGTGTGTTCTCTATTAAAAATAGTTCATTCAACATAGTAATGGAGCATTCACCATGTAGAGAGAGTTTGTCATGACATTTGCACATTTGCCTCCTAAAGTAACAAATTTGGAAACCTAGGTTAAATATGTGTGTTAATGAATGGGGGATATTACTACCCAGGATTACACTAATTTTTTTCTCTACTCTATCTAAATCTAATAATAAAAAATATAACACTAAATACAATAGTAACTATGGATAGGAAATAGATAACTTACTTCAATTAGTGTGTGATAATTTTTTTCAATTATCTACCCTATAATTCCACTAGCAATCTAACATGAAAGAGTTCACTTAAGCAAACACAAATAACTATATTACCAACTAAAGTTTTGGTTATTTGTACTTTCACTTAGATTACTAATAGTGTGACATCCCCAATTTTGGCTTTGCTTTACTTTTTACTTTTTACTTGGATATAAGTAAATGCATTATGATATATAGATTAATGACAAGGAAAAATATGGATTATATGGAATTTCATTTATTAAAATTATAGGAATGATTATGTTAATATCGATTTAATAATTGTTTTATGAGATTTGGTTTATTAGTTGAATTAATTGAATAATCATGCACTGATCACATGTATTGTTTGATGACAAGCGAAATATGATTACAGGTTATCAGATGACTCTCGGACAAGAGAGAGAGTATCTTTCTAGGAGAGAGATATAGACCTTGGGATACGAATGGTTTATTTGTGAAACCGAGTTAAAAGTGTTTAACGGAAAAGTGAACCAATGTGTCATTTGAGGTAAGCTTAGTTTGTCAGTTTACTTTTAGAACCTATTCGACAGTTAGTCGATATTGATTTATAATCATTTTTAAGTCATATTAAGTCGTTGAGGTCGTTAAATACGTTAACGACATTGTTAAGTTGATTTATGACTATTTACGTTTAACATAAATATTACGACGTTATTGTCGTAAAAATGTGGTCATATTATTACTAAGTCTTTTGAAGTGTTTTAACCTATTCTTAATGTTAAAACTTTATCATCAAGTTAAGATGACTTGTTTTGTCGACGGATCGTGATGAGGAGACAAGCTCAACTCAATCACGTTATCCGTAACTTTCATTTTAAGTATTATTCTCTTATTGATTAAATCATGAAATCAAATAGAGATAATGTTATATGAATATTATTTGATTTGATCAAATTATATATATATGTGAATGAGTCGAATGAGGAAATACCTCATGATATAATAGTTTGGTTTAAGTTGAGCAGTTGAAGGCATCTTTTGAGGAATGCTTTGAATGATAACAACATGATGGTCGAACATACTCATTAAGAGTAACTGTTTGCTTTGGAAAGTTGGAGAAGTTGGCAGCCTCGAATAGGAGGAGTGGTGGATGACTCCATCACTATCACTGATCTCCTTAAATGATGTATTCATCATTTACATTTGTAAAGGTTTGCACGTTTTTAGCTTAGTGGAGCTCGAATCGATGGTCCTTAACGTTGGTTTTGTTATGATAATTGATAACTGTTTTGGGAGTGGAGTGAACGGAGGGAAATGACTCTTTATGAGTTTGTCTTAAGCTCTTAAAAGCCACGACTTGGCTAGTCGATAGAGATATCAGGAAGTGTTGAAGTTTTTGTAGAGGTTGGGAGAGAAGGAGAGGAGAGTCGTGGCGGACAGGGAGGAAGCCAGTTAGATAAGCAATAGTGTGGCCATTGGGGACGAACACAGTAGTTTGTCATTGGTCCCTAATCTCTTTTAAACTGACTTTGTCAAGTAGACATTCCTGTATGATGTTTTATTAGACAGAGATAAACGTATTGAATATTTGTTTCAAGTAATCGTTATTACATCTATCTATTCTGTCAGTGGTTAAATGGAGGATATGATATAAACTATTTGTGTCAACTTTTATACTATCGCTGTGACTATTTGTTTGATCTGATGGTAGAGGGAGTCTTAGTATATCTGGAAGCGTCATTTATCCTGTTGAGGGCCGATGCTAACCCAGACTTTGCATTCAATTTTGAATAAACACTGTGAGTCATTATTACATCTATCTATAACCGATAGAAAGACTCTTCTAATGTTTAGTTTAGTATAAACAAAGTTCTTAGGAACAGTTATAATCTTCTATTAACTGGAAAACCAGTCGTACAGTGAGAAGAATAATCTTCAGGATTAAGTCGACTATCCTTATCGTAGGAGAAATATGTATTGAATTCTTATAAGAATAGTGTAGAGAGATTTCATTAGTAAAACTCTCCATTCAAGAGTGATATTATATAGAGTTTTAGAGAAGTCGACGGAATTGGAATCAATCATGTTTTCTTTTCTGTGTTTTATCTAAATGGTAATTTATCCAAGAAACAAGAATCATGGAGAACAATGGTGACTTTGAGATATCCTATGAAACGACATATTAACTATTAATAGTTAGTTGATTAGGGTATTGAGTTAAAGTTCTTTTCTTACCTTAACTAGAACCATGATGAGATCAGTCAGTAGTAAACCAATTTGTAGAAATAGACCAAGTCTTTATGGTATAAACTTGTATAAAGCATATAAGGGTATAAGTATGTAGCAATGAGCTTTGACTACATGTTTGGTTGAATTGAAAAGGTACTCATATTCTTATTGAGTAGAGGAGATTACCATAGCAATCTGTATTGTAAACCTAGTTATGGTTGAGTTAAACCAAAGGTCTTTTCTAAATCCGTTATGATGAATGATATAGTAGAAATATTATAAGTACTCAATGAATGTTTAAATACCTAGAGTCAATTTGTACCAAATGAGCGTTAATGTCATTTAGACTTAACTACGTCTATGTAGACTATTATCAGGTCATGATGATTAAACCAATTATGTATAGATAGTCTAAGTGAATAAAATGCATGAATATGACAATTATCCAAGTCGAGTAGGGGTGGGTGAACATAATGAATACGTTCATATGAATGTTATTTATAGTAAAAACTTTGGCGAAAGTAATGCATTTATTTTCTACATGCATTGTCGGTTCACTGTATTCGGATTGCTCAACATATCAGAAATCATACTTAGCTAGAGGGTATCTAGGGTTGTATGATTGATAGAGTTGAGTAGAATACAACACTATGTACTCGGAAAACGCAAATAACCATTGGTCACCTTTGGTCTATTTCCCTCGTGAAGGGTAGGGCCACTTCCTATGTGGAAGATGTGTGGGAGACTGCCGGTCTGTGGATGGAGGTAAATCATTGGAAAGATGCTCTCTCTCCAAGCAAGAAACATGCCAAGACTTGTGATAAAGATGTTGGATATTCAGAGGCAGTAAATATTCTAAAGTTTCTATATTGTAATTGATTTACTTTTGTAAACACTTGTATTTATGATGAACAATATGGTTTATTGTATTTGTATGAGAAATCTTGTAATTAGAATTACATGATTATATGTTGGATAAAAGGAAAAAAAAATTCTCTATCTCATTTTGTTTTACCTTGTTAAAAATTACTTGATGGTAAATGAATTGATGATTCTATGTCTATAGAATCTGGATGTTATATATGGTATCAGAGCTACCAGGTTCAGCACTAGGGCTTATGAGACCACTATGCTTGCCTGTAGTCAACATTAAGCAGTTAGCTAATGTTTGGAAAATTTCTGTGCTAGGATGGTACGCTTTAAGAAGATAGCAAGAAAGTCTGTCAATTCAAGCCAACGTTTCCTTAAAGCTAAAAGAGAATGTGAGGCCATTATCAAAACCTTTGAGGGAACCATTAATGAGAGTGACATTTGGTTAAGTGATACTGAAACTCTAGTGACTGCCTTAACTCGAATCAAGCGAGTGAGAAAGGAGTACTTGGAAAGGGTCAAAGATGAGGAAATAACTATGGTTAGGCAAGATCCCCGCATACCCTCAACTATTGAGATCATAGAAGTTAGGTCCGATAGTGAGTCAGAAGGTTATATACCTCAGGATTATGTATCTGAAAAATGAGTCTGAGCGATATACCCCTTTGGATCATGACTTTTGAAGTCATTCCTTGTAAAAAAAAAGAGGAAACTCTTTACCTTTGAAAAAGAAATTATAAATGAAAGAGTTTTTTTTGTGCCAAACTATTGTTTAAATTGAGTTTTATGTTTAGATTTAATGGGCCGCATTATAATTTGGAACTAATGGACAACTCAATATTCTCAGGTGTGAGAAATTGATAAACATGGTGCGGACAAGAACTAATCAGGAGAAAGTGAAGAGGAAAACCAGCTGCCGGTTAATAAACTGGACCAAATCATAACTATGCTTGAGGAAACCAAGCAAAGATTGGGTGATCTGGAAAAGAAGGTGGATGATAAAGAGAATACTGAGGGAGGTGAAAACTCTCATGGTGAAAGTGGAGAAAATCACGAAGATCAGAGTAAAAGTACTGAAACTCATAAAGACGCAAGGAAGAGATTGACCTTGGAGCTTTCAAAGGATATGAAGAAGGTTGTTCCACCAAAATTTGAGGGGACAGAAATTGGAGATGCTACAGAAGCTTGGTTAACAGAGATGGAAAAATACTTCGAGATAAGAAATTACTCAGAGGTGACCAAGGCAGTATGGGGAGCATTCCAACTGGCAGGAGAAGCATCCACTTGGTGGATGAATAAAAAGATGGAATTGAGTTTAAGCTCTCTAAGGGTAACTTGGGATGAGTTCGTGGAACTCTTTCGCAAGAGGTGGTTACCGCAAATTTACTTTGATCATAAACTTACTAATTTTCAGAATCTTTGACAAGGAGATATGATAGTGGTAGAATATGGGGAAAAATTCACTCGACTCCTGAAATATGTTCCACAATATCAGAGGGATGAGAGATTCTGGATTAGGAAATTCATCATGGATTTAAATGCTCAAATAGGTGGTGAAGTGGATGTTCATGGCCCTACCACAATGGATCAAGTGTATGAGAAGGCGATTAAGCAAGAGCAAAAGATGAAATCCATCTCAGCTTATCGTGAAAGAAGCCGTAAGAGGTTTAATGGAACTTCTAACAATCAACCCTACAAGAAAAGATATGAAAAAAATCATGATAACAAGAGAAAAGATAAAGGACCTCAGAAGAGTAAAGGTGGATCAGACTATGAGAAGAAATATGGCAATTATAAAAGAAATGAGGATGACAATGGGAAGACTTCAGATAAGAAAGGACCCATTGGAGGATGCTTTACTTGTGGAGGCAACCACTATGCAAATCGTTGCCCAAATAAGAATCTAAATGGTCAACAAAGAGGTACTACACTACCTACTCAGCAAGAAGCATTCCAGCAAAGGATTCATGCATCTCTTGACAATTGTCAAGCTAAGTATCAAATCACACCCATTGAGATGATAGGTACTTTGTTTGAAGTCCCTATATCTATTTTGATTGACACAAGAGCTACTGAAAACTTTGTTTCTCCTAGAACTTTGAGTAAATTTTCTAGAAAAGCTGGTTATATGTCTAAACCTTGGTTAGTAGAATATGCTAACTAATCTAAGGCTTAGGTAGAGCAATGTTTTTTTGAAGCAAAAGTTGACCTTCCTAGTTTCTCAACTGAAGTAAATCTGTATGTTGCTCCCTTAAGTTCTTATGATGTGATCCTTGGGATGAATTGGTTATGGAAACATAGAGCTAAGGTTGACTATTTTTCTAAAATAGTTGAATGCTTAGATGACTTGGGAAATCTGACCCAATTCCAAGGGATTCAAAGAGAAGTTAAAATTAGGACTATCTTTGCTAAGCAATTAAAAAGGGCTAGAAGGAAAGGTTGTTAGCTGTTTGCAGTTAAGATGGAACAAGTGGAAGAAGGGGTAGGAAACCCTAGTTTATCTTTTGGGGAAAAGTATCCTTTTCTTCAGGAATTTCAGGATGTGTTTCTAGAAGAACTTCCGGGATTGCCTCCCAAGAGGGTGTTTGACTTTTCTATTGATATTAAACCAAGATCCGAGCCTGTATCAAAAGCACCCTATCGTATGACGACAACTAAATTAATGGAATTTAAAGCACAATTACAAGAATTATTGGTTAAAGGTTTGATCAGACCTAGTGTTTCACCTTGGGGTGCCCCGGTTATTTTTGTTAAGAAGAAGGATAGAACCCTTCGTTTGTGTATAGATTATCATCTGCTTAACAAAGCAATGGTAAAGAATAAATACCCTTTGCCACATATTAATGATCTTTTTGATCAAATGAGGGAAGCTGTCGTATTTTCCAAGATTGATTTGCGATCAGGATATCATCAGTTAAGACTGAAGAATGAAGATATTCATAAGACAACTTTCAGAACCAGATATGGACACTATGAGTTCATAGTGTTGCCATTTGGTTTAACAAATGCACCTACCGCATTTATGAATCTCATGAATAGTATATTCAGGGATTGTTTGGATAAGTTTGTTCTAGTCTTTCTGGATGATATACTCATTTATTCTAGGAATGAGGAAGAACATCATCGACACTTGCAATTAGTTTTGCAACGGTTAAGAGAACATAAGTTATTTGGGAAGCTATCTAAATGCACATTTTTCCAGAAGGAGATTCAATATCTAGGGCATATTATATCAGTAAATGGAATATCTGTTGATCTTGCAAAAATCACAGCTATTTTGGATTGGCCTATACCAACAAATGTACATGAGGTGCATAGTTTCATGGGCCTGGCAAGCTATTATAGAAAGTTTGTTCTAAATTTCTCCAGCATTGCTAGTCCAATCACTTCCCTATAGAGGAAAGGAAAGAGATTTGAATGGACAGACAAATGTCAGGAAGCATTTGATCTATTAAAAGAAAAGTTAACTTCAGTTCCAATTTTAAAAGTTCCTGACTCTGAAGGACAATTTGAGGTAATTACAGATGCCTCGGGAGAAGGATTAGGAGGAGTGCTTATGCAAGAGGGAAGAGTCATAGAATATGAATCAAGGAAATTGAAATCTTATGAGAAAAATAATGCACCACATGATCTAGAATTGGCAGCAGTAATTCATGCCTTGCAGATGTGGAGACATTATTTGTTGGGAAAGACTTTTATACTAAAATTAGATCATCAAAGTCTTAAGTATATTTTCTCTCAACCACATTTAAATGCACGACAAAGGAGGCGGTTAGAATTGATATCTGACTATGACTTTGAGATAAACTACATCAAAGGGAAAGAGAATAGAGTAGCTGATGCTTTGAGTCATCAAAAACATATAGCTTCTATTATTTCTATTCGTGGGAATTTTAAAGATTTGGTATTGCAAAATTTATCAGGTGATGAGTTTTATAAACAGGTATGCAAGCTTTGAAAGATAATCCTAAAGATCCAAGATATGATGGTTTTCTATTTGAGTCAGATGGATTAATGAGGTATAAAGATAGAATTTATGTGCCTAATTCAGTAGGATTAAGGGACACGGTATGGAAAGAGATTCATACAACCCCATATTCTAGACATCCAGGAGTAACTAAACTTCTAGTGGATGTTAAACCTCTTTATTTCTGGAAAGGAATGATGAATGATGCTGCAAGATTTGTAGCAAGTTGTTTAGAATGCCAAAGAGTAAAAATAGAGCATCATCACCCCGCAAGATTGTTATATTTGCATGATGTACCTGAGTGGAAATGGCAAGTTATTAGCATGGATTTTGTTCAAGGACTTCCTATGTCAAGGAATCGACATGATGCCATCTTGGTGGTAGTTGATAAACTCACAAAGGTAGCACATTTTATATCAGGGAATTTGACTGATGGAGCACCTATTTTAGCCCATAAATTTGTGCAAGAGGTATTTAGATTGCATGGATTCCATGAAAAGATTATCTCGAATAGAGATGCGCGTGTAACGTCAAGGTTTCGACAAACTTTATTTTCTGCACTAAGGACTAAACTCAATGTGAGTAAAACTTACCATCCTGAAACCGATGGGAAAACTGAGAGAGTTAACCAAGTCTTGGAAGATTTATTGCGTATGTATTGTATGGATCAGCAATATAAGTGGGAAGAATACTTACCACTTGTGGAATTTTCTTACAACAATTCCTATCATTCCGCTATTAAGATGGCACCATTCGAAGCATTATATGGAAGAAGATGTTGAACTCCTATAAGCTAGGATAAGCTAGAGGATAGGATTAGCATCGGGCCAGAAATGCTAGCTGAAATGGAAGAGAAAGTCAAGTTGATCATAAAAAGATTGGCAGAAGCCAATGATAGGCAAAAGAGCTATGCAGACGCAAAATGTGTTCCAAGGCAATTCTCCATAGGAGAAAAATTTCTTTTAAGGGTTAAACCTTAGAAAAGTTCTATTAAGTTTGGGAAATCTTCCAAATTGGCCCCTCGATACGTGGGACCCTTTGAAGTGCTTGAAGTAGTAAATCCAGTTGCCTACAAAATCACTCTACCTCGAGTCTTATCTAGAATGCACAATGTTATTCATGTGTCTTATTTGAAGAAATATATTTGCAGGTAATAATCATGTTTTGACTTGGAATTCTTTATAGATGCAAGACCCACGGGTGATCACGATCGAGCCACTCAAAGTGTTAGAAACGCGCAAGCTCTGCTTGCGTAACATACAAGTCTTGCAATGCAAGATCCAATGGGACCGGTATGCTGAGGAAAATGCTACATGGGAGGATTACCATGAATTTTATCAAAAATTTCCTCACTTATTTGATAATGTTATTAGTTGAAAAATAATGAATTTGCTTTTTAGATACTGTTGATACCTTATATCATTGAGGACGATGAATCTTTAGGGGAATGATATGTCACATCCCCAATTTTGGCTTTGCTTTACTTTTTACTTTTTACTTGGATATAAGTAAATGCATTATGATATATAGATTAATGACAAGGAAAAATATGGATTATATGGAATGTCATTTATTGAAATTATAAGAATGATTATGTTAATATCGATTTAATAATTGTTTTATTAGATTTGGTTTATTAGTTGAATTAATTGAATAATGATGCACTGATCACATGTATTGTTTGATGACAAGCAAAATAGGATTACAAGTTATCAAATGACTCTCATAGAAGAGAGAGAGTATCTTTCCAGGAGAGAGATATAGACCTTGGGATATGAATGGTTTATTTGCCAAATTGAGTTAAAAGTGTTTAACAGAAAAATGAACCAATGTGTCATTTGAGGTAAGCTTAGTTTGTCAGTTTACTTTTAGAACCTATTCAATAGTTAGTCGATATTGATTTATAATCATTTTAAAGTCATATTAAGTCATTGACATCGTTAAATACATTAACGACATCGTTAAGTTGATTTACAACTATTTATGTTTAATGTAAATATTACAATGTTATGTCGTAAAAAGGTGGTCATATTATTACTAATTCTTTTAAAGTGTTTTAACCCATTCTTAACGTTAAAACTTTATCATCAAGTTAAGATGACTTGTTTTGTTGACGGATTGTGATGAGACAAGCTCAACTCAATCATGTTATCCGTAACTTTCATTTTAAGTATTATTCTCTTATTGATTAAATCATGAATCAAATAGAGATAATGTTATATGAATATTATTTGATTTGATCAAAATATATATATATATATATATATATATATATATATATATATATATATATATATATATATATATATATATATATATATATGAATGAGTCGAATGAGGAAATACCTCATGATATAATAGTTTGGTTTAAGTTGAGCAGCCGAAGGCATCTTTTGAGGAATGCTTTGAATGATAACAACATGATGGTCGAACATACTCATTAAGAGTAACTGTTTGCTTTGGTAAGTTGGAGAAGTTGGCGGCCTCGAATAGGAGTGGCAGATGACTCCACCACTATCGCTGATCTCCTTAAATGATGTATTCATCATTTACATTTGTAAAGGTTTGCACATTTTTAGCTTAGTGGAGCTTGAACAAATGGCCCTTGCCATTAGTTTTATTATGAGCATTGATAACCATTTTGGGAGTGGAGTGAACAGAGGGAAACGACTCTTTATGAGTCTGTCTTAAGCTCTTAAAAGCCATGACTTGGCTGGTCGATAGAGATATCAGGAAGTGTTGAAGTTTTTGTAGAGGTTGGGAGAGAAGGAGAGGAGAGTCACGACAGACAGAGAGGAAGCTAGTTAGATAAGCAATAGTGTGGCCATCGAGGACGAACACAATAGTTTGTCACCGGTCCCTAATCTCTTTTAAACTGATGTTGTTAGGTAGACATTCCTGTATGATGTTTTATTAGACAAAGATAAATGTATTGAATATTTGTTTCAAGTAATCGTTATTACATCTATCTATTTTGTTAGTGGTTAAATGGAGGATATGATATAAACCGTTTGTGTCAACTTTTATACTATCAATGTGACTATTTGTCTAAGCCGATGGTAGAGGGAGTCTTAGTATATCTAGAAGCGTCGTTTAGCCTGTTGAGGGCTGATGCTAATCCAGGCTTTGCATTCAGTTTTGAATAAACACTGTGAGTCATTATTACATCTATCTATAACCTATAGAAAGACTCTTCTAATGTTTAGTTTAGTATAGACAAAGTTCTTAAGAATAGTTATAATCTTCTATTAACTGGAAAACCAGTTGCACAGTGAGAAGAATAATCTTCAGGATTAAGTCGACTATCCTTATCATAGGAGAAATATGTATTGAATTCTTATGAAAATAGTGTAGAGAAATTTCATTAGTAAAACTCTCCATTCAAGAGTGATATTGAGTAGAGTTTTAGAGAAGTCAATGGAATTGGAAGCAATCATGTTTTCTTTTCTGTGTTTTGTCTAAATGGTAATTTATCCAAGAAACAAGAATCATGGAGAACAATGGTGACTTTGAGATATCCTATGAAACGACATATTAACTTTTGATAGTTAGTTGATTAGGGTATTGAGTTAAAGTTCTTTTCTTACCTTAACTAGAACCATGATGAGATCGGTCAGTAGTAAACCAATTTGCAGAAATAGACCAAGTCTTTATGGTATAAACTTGTATAAAGCATATAAGGGTATAAGTATGTAGCAATGATCTTTGACTTCATGTTTGGTTGAATTGAAAAGGTACTCATATTCTTATTGAGTAGAGGAGATTACCATAGCAATCTGTATTGTAAACCTAGTTATGGTTGGGTTAAACCAAAGGTCTTTTCTAAATCCGTTATGATGAATGATATAGTAGAAATATTATAAGTACTCAATGATTGTTTAAATACCTAGAGTCAATTTGGACCAAATGAGGGTTAATGTCATTTAGACTTAACTATGTCTATGTAGACTATTATCAGGTCATGATGATTAAACCAATTATGTATAGATAGTCTGAGTGAATAAAATGCATGAATATGACATTATCCAAGTCAAGTAGGGGCGGGTGAACAAAATGACTACGTTCATATGAATGTTATTTATAGTAAAAACTTTGGCCAAAGTAATACATTTGTTTTCTGCATGCATTGTTGGTTCATTGTATTCGGATTTCTCAACATATCAAAAATCATACTTAGCTAGAGGGTATCTAGGGTTGTATGATTGATAGAGTTGAGTAGAATACAACACTATGTACTCAGAAAAGACAAATAACCATTGGTCACCTTTGGTCTATATCCCTCGTGAAGGGTAGGTCCACTTCCTATGTGGAAGATGTGTGGAGACTGTCGGTCTGTAGATGGAGGTAAATCACTGGAAAGATGCTCTCTCTCCAAGTAGGAAACATGCTAGGATTTGTGATAAAGATGTCAGATATTCAGAGGCAGTAAATATTCCAAAGTTTCTATATTGTAATTGATTTACTTTTGTAAACACTTGTATTTATGATGAACAATATAGTTTATTGTATTTGTATGAGAAATCTTGTAATTGGAATTACTTGATTATATGTTGAATAAAAGAAAAAAAAATTCTCTAGCTCATTTTGTTTTACTTTGTTAAAAATTACTTGATGGTAAATGAATCGATGATTCTATGTCTATAGAATCTGGATGTTACAAATAGTGTCCCATTAAACTAGATTCCTAGCTTAAGTAAGACTGAGTTGGGAAATGCAAAGATAAATAGGAATTAAATGATTTGAGTTGATTGAGGTAGATTTAATTACAATTAAATGTATTAAGATATATAGAGGATGAGAATGTCAAACGAGAATAGAAATGGAACCTAGGTAAGTCAATTCAAGTAGAAGGTCTAAAGGGTCTTGTAGAGTGGGTTTAGATTGTTAGCTAGAGAAATAGTGTTAAATATTGTTGTTTGGACACTAATGCACTGATGGGGACATCGACAAAACTATGTTTGTGTCCTACATGGAATTTAAAAAAAAAGATAGTACAATGAGAGACATAAATAAACACTTGGTAAAAGTACAAGGATATGACAATTAGAATAATAAAGTTAACCTTTTTATACATAAATGATGAAATTATAAAGAAGAGAAGAGACAGGTAGTGTATCATCAAATTTTAAGAGCATAGATTCATGTTGACGGATTAATCCCAAGAGTTAGAAAAATGGTTAATAATAAGGATCATTATGGTGCCTCCACTTTAAATTCAAATAATGTCAATAATTGTCATACCAAGGTAGTGTCCATGGCTATTTGTAATAGGGGAGAAGAGTGGTTGGACTAACAATTCTTCTTATCTAAAATAAAAAATAACTATAAACTCAAACTACATGTCCTAATCTAATTGCTGAAAATAAGAATAAATCTAGTTAATTACTACATTGAAATGGAAATTTTAATTGCAAAGTAATATTCAAATAGAACTACTACTAATAGATGAAATTAGAAAGTAATCTTAAAAACACTCCTACTATTTGATAATTGAATATATATAACAGGAATGAAAATAACACAAAAAATAGCTCGTAAACTTATGACAATAAACAAAGTAAACAATTTACCACCATGTACATACATTATGCCTATAGGTTAGATGAAGTTATTTAATAGGATGGAAAAGAAATGCATAAATAAAGACAAGTTACTATTTTAAAGAGTATAGAAACAATCTAATGTAGTATCATACACCATCTACCCTCCTTAGTAGGAGCGGGCCCTTGCTCCTCCTTTTGATTGGGACCAAATTGATCAAGAAACTATTATCAAAATGCTTAGAAACTCAAGCCTTCATTAATGAAATATGTATTACATAAAAAATAAAACTTACTTTTTTTCCACTCTTTATAAACAATTAAGAGAAATGAACTATTCATTATCAACTATTGACTATTATTTTCCTTTGGAGTTTGTTAGTTATATTTATACCAAAAATCTTGCCAACCTCCTATGATCAAAACTTAAAAAAAAACTATTTTATGACTGCTTCCTAAGATTCAATCCATTGTGCCTATTCCTATGCTAATGCATGATGACCTTTATTCCTAAAAGGAGTTCTAATCAAATAAACTATTCATCTGAAGATGATTTTATTTTAGCTAAGACTCCTATTGAAAGACAACTATCCATCCCATTTTTCTAGGAGACATACATGGGGAGACACTACATAGATATTTACAACTATGTCTCTTCTTAAATGTAGCTTGCATGTTCAACATTATTTCCTTTCATTGAATAGAATGCCAACATCCTCTACATGCTAAATATACTCCAAATATGAAGAATTGTAACTATTGTGTACCTCTAGAATCTTGCCATGTGCCCCTAAAATGTTATAAAATTGGCTTTCTACGAACTCTGAAGCTACGTACATAATAGCTAAAAAATTCCTAAAATACTCTTGAGCCAACCCTATATGGTTGCTTTGGAGCCAAATACTTTAGTGTTAGGAACACTGGAGCTATGACTTCAGAGTTGGAACTTTAGAGCTATAACGTCAAAGTTGGAACTTTAGAGCTAGATTACTCTAGAGCTAACTTTTATTAGCATCCAAAGACTTAGAATGCTCTTGAGTATGCAAATTTTATCTCTTTTGACCAAGAAAGATGTTAAAACATATAAATATTTTAGAACCGATGACTTCCAAAAATAAATATATATATCATTTATTCTACTTTAAGCAAGTTATAAATCTTTAAAATTACTCCTAACCCACTTTAAAACCTGTGACAGGAAAAAAATGAAGTTACTTTTGATGGGACAATTTGTGGTCCCATTAGTTAAGATTACTTGGGAGCTTTCCAAGGTGGTCAAACCATAATTTATCTTTTCAACTCAATGACAGTCAATAGTATAGAGTGTGTGCTCTTAGAAATGTGACTATGATTATTCTAAAAAAACTTGTGTGCTTATGCTATATGCTTAGACAAATAGAAAATATGGAAAATCTAAATGTAGTGCCAAATGTGAAATATTTTATGTTGTGTAATAATAAGAAAATGAAATGAAGGATAAAGAAGGAAAGATACCTTGAGTCAAGATATAAATACAAAGGGGAATTCTTTATGTATTTGGAAGAAGAAAGATTAAGTTTTAACAAAGGAATTTCTCCTCTTGAAATGAAGATTGACTCAAGAGGATAAAAATCCCAAGGATGGAAGGAGAGAAAGAGAGAAAATAGAGGAGCTCAAGAAAGGAGCTTCAACTCCACTTGCTTCTCTCAAAGAAAGAAGAGGAATAACTTATTAAATTATGGATTTTAGCAACTACAAATATCATGTAATAGGTACAAATAAAAATAAATGGAATGCTTCAATGGCTTATTTGATGTAAAGTTGAAAAATATTGAGGTAGGAAATAGCAAAATAAAAAATAGAATCAAATAGAGTTTTTATCCACAAAACCCTAAATGGGTTTTCTTGAAGAAGAGGATTGTTGCTCTTTCAAGAACTTGATGCTTGAATCTCCCTAAGAATATGTTAAAAATAAGAATCAAATTAAAACCTCTTTAAATGAGAGAGCCTAGAGTGTTGTGAATATCTTTGAGTCAAATTAGTTGAAGCTTTTGAAGGTAATCCTTGGAGAAGAGAATAGGTATAGTGAGCTTAGAAACTATTCTTGAAAATTTAGTATGATACAAATAGAAATGTTAGTTGCTAGCTTAAAGTTTTGTTTGAACTCTTTTTGAAAGTTTTAAATATTGTTTTAAAGAGGAATATGAGATGCATTTGAAATGGAGGAAGATGATTGGAGCAATTTTGGTGCCAATAGGGATGCCAATGAATATTGTATTAGGAAGTCATGATATTAAATTATGCCTAATGGATAACTCATGAGTCATTAGAATATGTTGTATCGTGACTCTTTCTCTCTTTTATTTTATTTTTTTCAATCAAGGGATGCCAACATGATCATGGAGATGTCAATATAGTCATGCTAGATTCTTGGCATTAGAATTTTGTAAACTATGATATAAAGATAAGATGGGCTTAAATGCTTAGAAGATATTAACGTTTGATAAAAGTATAAAATTTAACACAATTTAGCACATTTTGGATTAGATGTAAGTCTAATTCATAAATAACTAAATGTAATCTACAACACGCTATGAGAGTGGACACCAAAATAAGTGCAACATAATGTTGAAATTACAAGGTATGCAATTTCTGACATTACGTTTTATCCCCACTTTAGCGGGCTTATGTCACTATGTGCAAAAGTTATGCTAAAGTATATAAATGAAATTTTTTCTAAAGGTAACTAGCATAAATGTAAGTGTTTTGGATATATAAAAAAGATACTTTACATCTTTGTTCACTAGGTGGCTTGTTCTTTGTTTTAAAATCTACAAAATAGATATGTTAGGAAAAATACATCCTACAAAATAAATGCGCTAGGAAATGTATCCTGCAAAATTTAAGTGTTAGCACAATCTTGATCCAATGATATGTATACGTGTCCTTTAAAATACTATAAAATGAAAAGTATACACATAGAAAGAAAGATTTTCATAGGTGAGGATAAGGGATATCCACATAAAGATAAGAGAAGCATGTCCAAGAGGGTGGTACACATTTATAAGAGAGATATGTATGATTCTTGGACTAGCGTACTCTATTACTAGGAATCATAAAGAACATGAATCACTTAGGTTAGCATTAGTAATCTATTGCAAGGTTATTTTAAAAAAGGTCTCAAGGGCCAAAATATAAATGTTGTGGCTCGAAGACCAAAATATAAATGTTGTAACTTGAAGGCCAAAATATAGATGCTATGGTGTAGAGGCCAAACTATAAATGTTGTGGTATAGAAGATAAATTATAAATGTTGTGGAATGAAGACCAAATATAAATGTTGTGGCATAGAAGCCAAAATATGAATGTTGTGGCATAAAGGCCAAAATATGAATGTTGTAGCGTAGAGGCCAAAATATAAATGTTATGGCATGAAACCCATGTGGATGTTGGTTATGGATATATAAAAAGTGATATAGCATATAGAGGATATGCCCCCTCTTAAAATTATTGTGTAAGAGGAGAGAAATAATCATTTTAAGGAGAAAAGAGAGTGAGACGTGCTAAAGGAAAATTTGTATTGAAGAGGTAGAAAGGAAATGTATAACAAAAGGTATGAAACTATAGTGCGAAAAAAATGGAGGATGGTTTCCCTGGGTATGTTAATGCATAGGGAATGTAGGAATGTTTATTGAAAGGAAAGCCAAAAATTTTAGGTGTTTGCAATTTGAGTGAGGTGAGGAAATGAATAATAAGACCATGGTGAGGTGGTGGAAATGTGTTGTGCCTAAAATAACATGCCCCATGTTTCTTGAGCAAAATGTGGACCATATTTTTCTCTTTGAGTCTTGGATAAGGTCTTCTTCAGTCTTCTTTAGTCTCATTTGCATAACTTTCACTTTTTGGAGTCCTCAATTGGTCTTACATGTGATGAGCCTAATTATTAGCCTATTTTCTTCTAGTTTTATGCAAGTTAAAAGATATTCCCAGACACTTTTTTAAGTATATCTCTATGTTATGTTAGCCTTTATGATCACTATGCAGACTTGAACTTGGCTAATTAAGTATATGGAGATATGATTATGATATGATGAAATTGTATATTATATGTGGGAATGTATGGATTATTGAGAATGTTTGTGTTGATTTTGGTTGTTAGTATTTTGTACATGTTCATAGACTAACCTTGCAGCTAAAGGAGAGAGGTCTGTCACCTGCAACAACTATAGGGTGCAGCCCACAACCACATCATTTCCAGGTATAGAGCAGGGGAGATTCCAGTATTGACTAAGTGCGGTAACCAAAACCAAGGACACTCAATGGAGAGAATCACACATCATGATAGGTGATTGGAAGCTTGGAGGACTCTGTTACAATTTGAAGACTAATGGGACTGATTCAATCGACCCATGTTCCCCTGTTTCAACAGAGAGTTCTAGTTTTGTTAGAACACTTCCTTCTTTTCTTGTTATTATTGTTAGCATTCATTACACTCTAGTTCATGCAGAGTGGTGTTTTTATGTTTTTAGTTAAAAAACCTATTTGAATAACTCCCCCATACCTATATTATGGTTCGGTGGTTGAGATAGAGTTTAGTTTTTTTTATGTTCAGTTTTGAATAGTTTTTGTTCTATCATAGATCTAGCTATCTGAATCTTTCCTGGATTATGTATACAATGTTATTTGATCATGAGTTAAGAATATTATAGTTGAGCTAGATTGTATGTGATTTGAAAATATTGTGTAAATATATGTTGGAGTTGATATGATTGTGTTTATCTGAAAGAGTTAGATTTGAGTTAAAACAGTGAGGCAGTCACTTGAGCAAGGACCACTCAGGATAACCGACCTTCACTTTATTTCTTGTATGTTTCAATTGCTGTAGCAGTTAATTTATGAATACAAGATCCATTAGATTCTTAGAGTTGTTTAGTTCAATTAGTTGTGATACTCCGGAGGATAGGAACAATTGTCATTAACAAATAAGATTTTCATTCCTTAATCTATTGTTACAGTTTTACATTATAAAATATCCGTAGCAGTTGTAGCAACATTACTTTCCCTTGTTTATAAGTAGCTTGATTTAGTAGATAAGTTATATAGTCTAATCTCTGAAAGCACATATAGTGCAAGTGCCATCATAAGTCTACAAGCCCTAGTTGATAATTTCATGAGGTCTTTTCAAGAAGTTGTAGTGGACTGTTTAGTAGGAGATTCCTTTGAATTGAGTGCTTACCACCAAGTTTACCTAGCATTATAAAAACACTACATTTTTGGCACCGTTGCCGGGGATGGTGCTACTTTAAGACATTAGTCCTTGTTAGTTTTCATCTTTCTTAGTCACATTCTACTTTTCAAAGGATAGGGTACTTAGGTTCTACTTCACCAACCACCAGAAAGGTTACTAACATTGTGCAGGATCCATACAAAGTTATATCCATTGTATGTAGAGGCAGCAAGACACTTTGGGAAGGTTCCTTCCATCAACCCAACAAGCTACAGTAGAGATTGGTGACTTTAGTTATCAGAGTGAGGGCATTACTAAAGAAGAATCTTCCCTCTCATCAACATCTATTGATAATATAGAAATAACTTTCCTCACCATGGCTGATGCAGTGGATGATCCACCATTACAGGTGACGTTTGAATTTCATATCACCAACCAGGAAAGGGCTATTGCTCTAAAGAATATACCTCCTTTAGCATTGCCTGTCTTCTATGGCTTGGTGACTGAAGATCCAAACACATTCCTATTTGAGTTTGATGTCCTATGTAGGAGTTATGACTACACCACTGATCCTCATAGGATCAAGCTATTCCCTGCCACATTGAAAGATGCTGCTTTAAGATGGTTTATGGGATTAGGAAAGGATGCTATTCCAGATTGGCATACAATAAAGACAAAGTTCTTGGAGAAATACCAAGACTATTGCAGAGGGGTTGACAGAAGAAGAGATGATATCTTTAGGATGACTCAAAAAGAAGATGAGCCATTGGAGGACTATGTGGAGAGGTTCCAGTTTGCCTCAAGAAAAATACACATAATAGATTATCAAAAGAATCTTTGAAGCTTGTCTTCTTGAGAGGAGTCAATGATGAATGCATGGATGACCTTAATCTTATCGGAGCAGGGGATATATCTCAATTACCCTTTGAAGATGTTTGCAAAGCTTGTAGAAACTACTCAAAGACTTTTTCCAGGAGAACAAGGGGTGAGAGAGCATCCACAATGTCTAAGGCATCCAATTCAGTTTCAAGAGTGGAACTGAGTAACCTGTTGACCAGCATGAAAGAAGATATCATCAGTCATCTAGCCACTCAACTAGATACTCTACACTTGAAGAAGAAGCACGAGGAGGCTGATTCAATACTCACTGAATACTGTCCAAATTGTTGACAAAGAAAAGCTAATTGCAAATGCAGGAGAGTGGCCAGTATTGCAAAAGATAAACCAAAGAAACCTCACTTTCAACATGTTGAAGGAGAAGATGGCTAGCTATACTATGTTGTACAAAGGAAACCATGGCAGCAAAGCCAAGGTATGCCACAAGATCCTTTAACTTTTAATACATCATTTCCCGTAGGTCATCAAAATTTTTCTGGTTGGAACCCTCAGCCTTGGCCAACTAATCAAACCCAATGGCAAAACCCTCAGCAATGGCAAAATCCTCAGTCAAATTGGAATCAGCAGCAACCCATTGTATGGCCCCAACAAAACTTTCAAGGCTCTAACTACAACCCCGAATGGCCAATACAACAAAACCAATGGAAACCACAATGGCAAAAAGGACAATAGTGGCAAAACCAAAACATGAATTATTCACAACCCTTACTGCCTCCCCAACCTCAACAACAAGCCATTATGCCAAATTCATCTAGTCCTACAACACAACCACCAAGATCTCCACAAATACCTGCCCAACCTACACCTAACCCCAATAACAAGCCTATTCAACAGGTGTACACTAACGAGGCTATTCAATTCCCCACTTATGGGGTAGAGGTGAGTGATGTCCACCTCAAGTCAAGGAAAACATTAGCTGGACCTTCATCTCCCCAAATCACTAAGGTAGTGGATGAACAACCCATGGAGGAGGCATTAGACAATTCACCTCTGGAACCTGAATCAAATTAGGTAAGTCAGACTATTTCCAATCCAGAGCCTCCTTTCCCTGAATGACTAGCCATTTCAAAACATCCAACCCAAGCAGAGACAAAATTACTGAGCCAACTTAAGAATGTTAGTATCAAGATACCCCTCATCCAAGATATCAAGGACATCCCAATCTACACCAAGACCATGAGAGACCTTTGCATTCAGAAACTAGGGAGAAAGAAGAAGGATCCTTAGACAGTTCATGTCTTAGGAAACCTTGCTGATATCATGCTAGGGAACATAATTGTCCCCAAATACACAGACCCTGGCAGTCCAGTAGTGGATGTTAAGATTAATGGAACTCTCATAAAAAACACCTTGATTGACTTAGGGGCAACTATCAATGTCATGACTAAGGAAACAATGCAACTCCTTCAACTACCAAACCTGAGGCCTGCACCAACTATTTTACAGTTGGCAGATAGGTCAACAGTGAAACCTGAGGGGATTATTGAAGACATAGTCATAGCATTAGACTCATGGGAGTATTCTGCAGACTTCATAGTTTTGCAGCCAAAAGTTAATCTTGCAAGATATCCACTTATCTTAGGCAGACCATCGTTAGCAACAACATATGCATTTATAGGTTGCAGGTCTGGGAACATGATAATCTCAAATGGGACTATCACAAAGAAATTGTTGCTTTATCCCCTGATTCAACCTCATGAAAATTTGGAACAAAACATATGGCCTACCTTAGAAGAGGAAGAAGACCACTATTCCCTACAAACTCTCATGATGATAGAACACATCCCTTTGTTAGCAACCCAAGATGAAGATGACTTGATTGACCACATTGTACAGAACCATTGTAGTAGGGACCTGTAGCAACATGACTGTCTGTCATGTCTGCAATATCCATTACAGAATACCATACCTGCACATTCCTTAGAGGAGTTGTCCCAACTATTCCATTCTTTACTACCTCAGGAATGTGTTCCCAACATCAATGGATGTGACCTTTCATCTGTCCATCTAGCTTCTAAGACATTGGAAATCATGCTCTGCAAAATGCTGAATATTAATAATGCCTTGACTGAAGAACAACTTACTTCCTTGCACACTGTATTGCAGACACATGCATCAGCTTTTGCATGGGATTATAATGACATGAAAGGAATAGATCCAGATTTGTGCATTAATAGGATCTACATCAATGATAGTTTCAAGCCCATAAGACAACCACAAAGAAGAATGAACCCTACCTTAAGAGACATAGTTAAAAATGAGCTCTAGAAACTCCTTGACACTACTTTTATTTACCCTATTTCTGATAGTGAATGGGTGTCACATTTAGTTATTGTCCCTAAGAAAGGAGGCAAGTGGAAGGTGTGTATAGATTATAGGGAAATTAACACAACCACTAGAAAGGACCATTTTCCACTACCCTTCATTGACCAAGTACTTGACTCCCTAGCAGGTAAAAAGTACTTCTTCTTAGATGGCTTTAGTGGCTATAATCAGATAAAAATTGCTCCAGAGGACTAGGATAAGACCACATTTACCTAGCCTTGGGGTATATATGCCTATTCTATCCTTCCTTTTGGATTATACAATGCCCCAACCACTCTCCAAAGGGCAGTACTGAGTATCTTTTTAGACTATGCTCATGATTCTATGGAGATCTATATGGATGATTTCACCTCTTATGGAGACACATTTGAGACAACACTTAGTAATCTGGAAAAAGGTCCTAAAAAGATTTCAAGAGCATAATTTGTCATTGAGTCATGAAAAATGCTTTATGATGATGACTCAAGGAGTTGTTCTAGGACACTTCATATCGAGTGATGGTATTCAAGTGGATCCTAACAAGATTGAGATAATTTCTACACTTCCTGTACCACAGAAGCCAAAAGATGTCAGAAGCTTTCTTGGCCATGAAGGCTATTATAGAAGGTTTATATAGGACTTCAGCAAATTAGCAACACCTTGATTTTCTCTGCTCACAAAGGACATGAAATTTGACTGGACCACAGAATGTCAGCACTATTTTGACACACTGAAGGCAGCTCTAACCAAAGCACCTATCTTGAGAGGACCCAATTGGACATTGCCCTTCCATATACACACTGATGCTTCTGATTTTTCTATAGGGGCAGTATTGGGACAGAAAGAAGGTACTAACGAGTATGCTATTTATTACATCAATAAAAAATTACAAGGGGCAGAGCTCAATTACACTGTCATAGAAAAAGAGATGTTGTCTGTTGTCTATGCTATCAACAAGTTTAGACATTATATCACTGGCTACAAGGCATTTATCCACACAAATCATATTGCAATCAGATATTTAATGAATAAGCCTGTGGTTGGGGGTAGACTAGTTAGAAGGTTGCTTTTGCTACATGAGTTTGATATCACAATAGTGGATAAACCAGGAAAAGCTAATGTGGTGGCAGATTTTCTGTCTAGATTACCTACACAAATGGAAGATGTTGTGGATGACTCTTTCCCAGATGAACACTTGTTTGCTCTTACTTTACATACACCATGGTTTGTTGATATTGCTAACCATTTGGTAGCAGGGTAGATTCCATCACACTTCTCTCCAAGAGAAAGAAGACAATTAATGCATAAAAGATTTCCATATTCTTGGATTGCTAGTTATTTGTTCTACACTAGTCTAGATCATATTATGAGGAGGTGCATCAGAGAAGATGAGGTCATTGACATCCTAAAAGCTTGTCATGATGAGCCCTGTGGGGGTCACTTTCCAGCCAAGAGGACAACATTCAAGATACTAACCACAAGCTATTATTGGCCAACTCTTCATGAGGATGCAATTAGGTATACACGGAGTTGTGACCTATGTCAAAGAATGGGTAGACCAACAAGATTAGATGATATGCCTTTGCAACCCCAGATAGCACTAGCACCATTTGACAAGTGGAGGCTAGATTTCATTGGGCCAATCTCACCAACTTCTAATAATAAGGAGTACATTTTAGTTTGCACTGATTACCTAACAAAGTGGGTTGAATTCAAGGCTTTCCAATTTTCCAAAGATGGGAATGTAGCCAAATTCTTGTATGAAGAAATTTTCACTAGATATGGAGTACCAAGAGAAATTGTCACTGACCAAGGCCCATAGTTCACTTCTGAACTCATTTCAACACTAGTCAAAGAATATGAAGTTAGACATAGGAAGTCCACACCCTATCACCCTCAAGCCAATGGGCAAGTGGAAGTTACAAATAGAGAAATTGAGAATATTCTGACAAAGACAGTGAACATTCATAGGAAGGATTGGGCAGCCAGACTACCAAAGGTAGTGCACATACAGAACTACATGGAAAACAACAACTGGTTTCACACCTTATGAGTTAGTGTATGGTAAAATAATAGTTTTACCAATTGAATTTGAGTATAAGACACTAAGGACTACCCTAGAACTTGACATGGATATGACAATAGCATAAAGAGAAAGACTTCATATTCTTAATGTATTAGATGAGATTAGAATGGTAGCTATGCACCACACAGAAATTGTTCAAAAGTAGAGAGCCAAATGGCATGATCAGTATATTAAAAGGAAATAATTTCATGTAGGTGACTGGGCTCTATTATATGATTCAAAGTACAAAGATCATAAAGGCAAAATGCAATCTAGATGGTTAGGACCTTATGAAATTCACCAAGTGTTTTCCAATGGAGCTGTCAAACTTCAGACAATAGATGATGTTAGATTTTCACTATTGGTTAATGGACATCGATTAAAGCTCTATACCATGCTAGCAAACAAGGATGATTTTCTAAATCAATGTTATATTCCTAACCATGAGCCAGATGCTGCTATATCATCACCTAGAAGTAACATAGAAGAAGACCCTGCCGATAATCATAGTGACTTAGTAGGTGAGCTATATAGCTCACCTCTTGAGGTCACTCAGGTATAATCTCTTTCCTTTCCTCACATGCACACACAACACCGATGCTAATATCTTCATGAAGACCAAGTCAATGACCGTAGGGACCTGTTGAAGATTACATCTCTACGTTGCCATCATATTATATTGGGACCTATTGGAGGTGAACATGCAACAACTGCCCATCCAATCACATGCAGCAACTATCCATCCATCCATTCAAAATTTGTGCCATGCATTCCACTTTTTGAGCGCATGCAACCACCTTTCGTCATCACACCGCATGCAACTTACATCAGCTTATTCACATGTACTAGAGTGTCATTCCACCATTCTTCATAATAATAAGTTCTATCTTATCAAACTTAAGCTACATACACATTTTCCAATTCTGAGCTCGCGTGAAGTCTAGTTCATCTCATTCCAATAGGTACAATATTAACTTGCCATTATTTGACACAGATATATCAATCTTTCCTTATATGCTCACATTTACTATTACAAAATTATCATTTGTAAAATTGTATCCATATACTTTTATCCTTCTCCTTGCCATACACAGACTTGAATTGAGGTCACTTCAAGAATTTAGTTGGGGGGAGGGATAGTGTTTTTGTTCAAAACAATGATTGTTCGCCATTGTCAGTTATACACACACCATACAACCTCTTTTTCATTTTTGTTTCATTTTTATGACTACTCTGCCTATTTGTCTGCTAAATTATCTACTATGCTTCCATGCTAAAATTCCCAATTTCCCATAGTTCTGAGTCAATTTAAGCTGGTTTGATAGTTCAGTTTGGTATTATACAACAAGGGAATATACAGGGGGTTATTGGAAGCGTGGGTTGTTGAACTTAAAGAGTAAAGCATATATACATAAGGGTTGTAGAAAGGGGTTGTGGTTAATTTAAATTCAGAATTGGCAATATGGGAGGAGACATCATCAGACGACAACCTACAATGCATGATATAGTACTGGAAGATCAATGAACTTTGCCAATCTTGACATAGGCAAGATGGATTGATTATTTCCTAAAACTCACATAATTTCATGAAGGTATAACTAGGTAGTTTGTAGCCTCACTTTACCATGATGAAGCCACTATAAAAGGATTGATAGTGGATGCTTTGGAAGTAGAAGTTGCTGAGGTATCGAGTTTACCTAGAAATGGTGAAGAGTTCTCCATCAAAGTAGATGCAATAGCTGCAAGAGATGAATTTAGTGAAGAAGGGTAGCAGCTGGAATCTACATCTCAAGGAACTAAAAGGCTATCACTTCTAGAATTGTGGATTGCTTGTACTGTGCACATTATCAAATACCTCACCTATGATGGTAGGCAATCTATGCTATACATTGTCCATTTCAAATTGTTACAGGGTAGTTAATGTGCCTAATTTCCTATACAATTTCTTAAAGAATGAGCTATGAATATCAAAGGAAATAAAAAAGGGCATCATTATCCCATGATTGCCTGGTTACTCTGCTAGTCAAGAGAAGTCTTAGATGTAATATCCAAATGTGCCCTGGAAACATTTCTTGAAATGCAGAAATATCAATGATATCCTTAATGAGCCAGCATCACCAGAGAATTCACCTGCTGCATCCTTGAGAGAAAACCCTGTTTCACCTGTGCATCATCTACCCACAACATAGAGGAGATAGGAGAACATGATGTGCCAATTATGCCAAATATAGTATCTGATCAACCCAGACTAGAGGAAGAGAATCAAACCCCAGAAGAAGAGACTAATCAGGCTCCATCCTCTAGTAAGACACCTAGCACCAAAACACCAAGAACTAAGAAAAAGAAGAGTGGTTCCTCTTCTAAGCCTGTAAAAAGGTCAAAAGGGAAATCCACTCCAGTAAAGCATTCACATTGCCTTAGAGAGAAGGGTGTTATGGGGAGTGTTGTTAAGGAACCTAGAAAAGAGGAGGATGTGGTAACAGTTGAGAGTGATCATGAGCTAGAGGATAATGTGACCGAGAATATACAAAACCCCATCAAAAGAAAATGGTATGTGTCAAGTACCTCTGAGTCTGAATCAGAAGACATCTTTATTGCTAAGAAAACTAGGATGAAAACCCCAAACAACCCTGATAATGAAGAATGTGAGTGTATCGGAGGTGGTGATGAACAGTCTTCAAAGGATGAGGAATTGTTGCTTGAGGATAGGAATATAAGAAGAGAACTGTAGGAAGCTATTGATAGAATAAAACAATTGGAAGAATTCATCAAAGCCTATGAGAAAAAGGACAAAGAGAGGGAGGCAAGGATACATGAGTTGGAAGAAAGGGTTAACACCTATGGTCAGGGATCAAAATTGGATGGCCTCATAGAGATGGCCATAGTAACTGCAGGGAATAAGGAATTAGCAACCAAAGAAAAGAAGATCCCTGTTGTTAAACCTTCAACTTGCTATACAATTGTATCCTTAGGATATCAATTATGAAGGTTACTCAGGAATTCAGTGAACAGAAAGAAGAATGGAAAAGAGAAAAGGAAACCATGATTGAAGAACATAATAAGGCACTACAAAGGAAGGATATAGAGTTGTAGAAGATGGTAGTAAGAATGGAGGAAGTAGCAGATAAGGCTGCTTAGATTGTCAAATGTAGACCACCAACTAGGACCTATGCCTTATTTCTTCAAGAATTTTTTTTGAGTTTCCAGTTTAGCAGATTGATTAGCAATAAACAGTTGACATGAGTGAGAAAATGGATTTCCTCAAAGTTTTGCTACTCCCACACTTGATGAACAAGATCAACTATGTGAATTTTATTTACATAATTATGATGTGTCAGGAGATACTGAGTGGAATCCATTAATCTATGTAGGGGATTTGTAGGTAAGAGTATCGACCTCTTACTTTAGAAATGAGAAATTGAGAGGGGACATTATGCAAGCTTACACAGAAAGATAGAAGTCCATTGCCCTTCCAATCAGAAAGGAATCTGAAATCCCTAAGTTTATTATTGCAGAATGGCAGCAACTATTAGAGCACAAGGGTGTGGGGAGAAAAATTATGAATTTGAGGCTACAAGACTATGACAAGATTTAGCACTGGACAGTAGGGCTCATCCATCATTCTCACTAGCATGTACAAGACCAGTGGAATAGCTTGACTCCAGAGTTACAAAAGAAGGAACCCCATTCTGTCCACAACTTCATGGCCATGTTTGAAAGGGTCAAGAAATATATGGACATTGCCAAGGGATAAGCACTGAGCTAGATACCACTTACTTTTCAGCCCCCTATGCTTTTATATCTAGTGCCGCATTGGACTAGGAGGAGTGTAGAGAGTGAGAAAGTAGAGGTCTCTAGGATGAATAGGTTGGCACACAGCAATGGTTCTATTTGGAGGAAGCTCAAGGAGTAGACATTGTTGCAGATCTCAGGGAGATCACCTTGTATTAAAACCTACAGACTTAGTGGTTTGCTTGAGGTCAAGAAAAAGGATAGTTGGGGGGTGTGATGAGCCTAATTATTAGCCTGTTTTCTTCTAGTTTTATGCAAGTTAAAAGACATTCCCAAACACTATTTTAAGTATATCTCTATGTTATGTTATCCTTTATAACCACTATGTAGACTTGAACTTGGCTAATTAAGTATATGGAGATATGATTATGATATGATGAAATTGTATGTTATATGTGGGAATGTATGCATTATTGAGAATGTTTATGTTGATTTTGGTTGTTAGTATTTTGTACATGTTCATGGACTAACCTTGTAGCTAAAGGAGAGAGGTCTATCACCCGTAACAACTACAGGGTGTAGCCCACAACCACAACATTTCCAGGCATAGAGCAGGGGAGATTCCAGTATTGACTAAGTGCAGTAACCATGACCAAGGACACTTAATGGAGAGAATCATGCATCGCGATAGGTGATCAATAAAGGTGATTGGAAGCTTGGAGGACTGTTACAATTTGAAGACTAATGGGACCGATTCAATCGACCCATGTTCCCCTGTTTCAGTAGAGAGTTCTAGTTTTGTTAGAACACTTCCTTCCTTCTTTTCCTATTGTTATTGTTAGCATTCATTACACTCTAGTTCATGCAGAGTAGTGTTTTTATGTTTTCAGTTAAGAAACCTATTTGAATAACTCCCTTGTACCTATATTATGGTTCAGTGATTGAGATAGAGTTTAGTTTTTTTTAAGTTTAGTTTTGAATAGTTTTTGTTCTACCATAGATCTAGCTATCTAAATCTTTCCAGGATTATGTATACAATGTTATTTGATCATGAGTTAAGAATATTATAGTTGACCTAGATTGCATGTGATTTGAAAAGATTGTGCAAATATATGTTAGAGTTGATATGATTGTGTTTATCTGGAAAAGTTAGATTTGAGTTTAAATAATGAGGCAATCACCTGAGCAAGGGCCACTTAGGATAACTGACCTTCACTTTATTTCCTGTATGTTTTAATTGTTGTAGTAGTTAATTTATGAATACAAGATCCATTAGATTCTTAGAGTTGTTTGGTTCAATTAGTTGTGATACTCCGGAGGATAGGAACAATTGTCATTAACAAATAAGAATTTGATTTCTTAATCTATTGTTATAGTTTTACATTATAAAATATCTGTAGTAGTTGTAGCAGCATTACTATCCCTTGTTTATAAGTAGCTTGATTTAGTAGATAAGTTATACAGTCTAATCCCTGAAAGCACATATAGTGCAAGTGCCATCACAAGTCTACAAGCTCTGGTTGATAATTTGATGATGTCTTTTCAAGAAGTTATAGTGGACTGTTCAGTAGGAGATTCCTTTGAATTGAGTGCTTATCAACAAGTTTACCTAGCATTGTAAAGACACTACAACATGCTCAGTTGTTGGTAGTGGTTTAGCTTTCTATGTGGGTCCTTCTTATTTAACATTTTGAGTGCACTTCTTATTGACATACTTAGGTGCTTAGTCTATTTATGGGGTTTGATCTTTCTTATTGGAGTTGTAGAGGTCTTGGGTCATTTCACATTCATGTATTAGACCTTTATCTCCTTGTGTTTATAGTAGGAAAGGATTAGGTCTCATGTAGATTATTTAAGTATCCTTTGAGGTGGTTTAGATGTGTTATTTGGTCTTACATCTATCATAAGATTCCTCAATATGGACTTAAAATGGTTATATAGGTCAATATGGGAATTATATAAAGATAAAATCTAGATAGGGGGTCTTCTACAACTTAAAAAAGGTTCATAAACCACTCTATAGCATCATAAACCCTCTTTATTGTTTGAAACCCTCCTTACTAAACCAAAAACCCCTAGAACTTCATCAAACCTCATGAGAAGTCTATAATTAGTCTTGGCACCATTTGTTTTGAAATTTTTTAGGAGGGATGATAAGTTTACAAGAGAAAATAAAATGCTAACTATTATCACTCTTATGACACCTTTGTACCCTAGAATCTCAGGTCATTTGACAAAGCTATGCCATATGCAAGAAATGCAAGGCCTTCTCTGTTGTCACAGACTTTTAGCATGTTGACTTCTCACTGTCTTTTGCTCTCTTTCAAACTATGTTATACTAGGCCTTCTTCCTCACTGTTAAGACTAGACTAAAATAGTCTTGTCTCTATGCTTCACTAATTCATCTCTTGTATATGTATCTATCTTGTCTTAACTTGCCGCAGACTCTTTTCATTGTGTTCTTTGACCCCTTAATGAACCTACCCCTATAATTCATTGTATTCTTGTATAAATGGCCACACTTCCTTGTGGACTATCAAGTACTTGTTATTGTCATGCTCTACCTCCTTGACCTCCATTATCTAGTGTCTTTTCCATTGTCTAGTTCTCTTTCATCACCTTATTGGATACTACCAATCAGGGCTTCGCACTCTTGTTGAATCTATGGTTCTCATGAAGGACTTGAACTTTGAAGTGTTTATTCACATCAATTATTTTTCATATTCCCTACTCAACATCTATGCTTTACTAACCTTTTCAAACCCTTTCTGTCATTTCTCACTATCTTTAATCTCATGTTGTATGATGCCTTGTGCATCTCTACTGACTGTTCAAGGACTCTTGTATTTATCTTTATATGAAATCAATGTCCACACTACACTACCATTCTCTACATCTGCATCTATTATCTTTGCCACCAACAAGACCATTCCATCCCTTTGAAAATGTAGATTTCTATCAGAGTATAGAACCCATTGTTTCTTCTTCTTCATTGCATTTGAAAGCTTTTTGTCAATATTGTATCCTATCACTGTCTCTGCAACTTTAACTCTGTCTTTTATCAGACCCATTGAAGATTTCTATACCCTATTCTTACTCTATTGTGGTCCCTGTGTGACACAGTTTCTTACCAAATGTTGATACTTAGGGTTTTGAATTCACATTTAGGCTAAAAAGTCCTTGTAAAAGATTTCCAATACCATCTAAAGAGATCAGGGTTACATTTTAAATGTACATGTTTTCTAAAATGTCAACAGACCCTATGGACTGTGAACAAACCATACAATATACCTCACAAGGCCATAAACTTTGGCAAGGACTAAGGAAATTGTGTAGGATTTGCAGGTGTCTTTATCTTACATTGTTTCATATCCTTTCAAACCATGATGATTGTCTCCTTGAGCAAAGACCTAACTCCACTATCTCTGCTAGCATCATCATGTCCTTGAATCATTGTTCTAAGACTTCGTAGGACCATTTTTTCACTTCATTCCTCTACTCATTATGAAAGCCTCGAGAGATCATGCTATGACTATGTAGGTTATTAATGTTGGGTATGATATTTGATGAGTTTTGGTTATGTGATAGAGGTTTCTCTTGAACTTTGACTATCCTCTCTACACTCAGACCCCTGTGTACCATTCATCATGCTCTCTACCATACACTATACCATCTGCTACCGGTGTGAGTGCTTCTTGGTGATTGTCCTATCTCCATGAACTAGTAAAACAATATTTGCTCTTTCTCATTATTTACTTACATGAGGTATCCTAAGATTGCTACAGAAGACAAAAAACTTGACAAACCCCCAAGATTGCTCTACAAACATTTAAAACTTATGATAGCCTCTTTGACATTATTATCTTATGCCCTCCTTGAGTATATCTCTGCTCTGTACATTGTTATCTCTGTCAACACATTGTCTTGTACTACTTTGGGCTACTTTTGGTTGGCCCTGATCAAGCCTCTCTAACCATGTAATGACTTTTTATTTTTATCATATGAAAAATTCAAAGTTAGTTAGATTGCATAGTTGTTCGGTGGCCCTTCTCCCTTGTCCCTTGGAGATGCTTCCTATTTTATTTGTCAACCTTTAGTGGTTGCTCTTATTCCTTCTACTACCACATAGGTAGTTAAAGGAAAGTAACCCATACTAAGTGCACCTCCCCATACCTATGTGGATGGCTAGTACTCAAAAGTTCTACCTCCAGCCTCTTATTTGAGGCCTAGAGGCAAACAACTAGTACTACTTCGACCACCTCGCATTCCTATGGTTTCTCAACCTATAGTGGTTGCTTATGTTCCTCCCACCTCATCAGTGGTGTGAGGAAAGCAAATAGTGTTGCAAGACCCTCTCCCCCCTCTTGTGGTCCCTCAACTTATGGTAGTTACTCTTGCTTCTCTCACCTCTTTGGTGGTGCAAGGAAAGTAACCTATATTGCAAGAACCTCCCCTCCCCCTGTGGTTTCTCAACCCTTGGTGGTTCTTTTAGTTCCTTTGGTCCCTCAAATAGGGGAAGAAAATGAACTCATGTTAAATAACCCCTCAACTCATTTGACAAAGGCCCTAGCTCACACTAGATAAAACCAACTTGTGAGAGATCACAAGTGTCATTGATGTGCTGCAGCTTGAGAGCATGCTACTGAAGCATAGTCTCTTCCTACACATCCCCTTCCCATGCAGTTGCCTCTTGATCTTGCCCCTCCCTCTTAGTCTCTCCCATCCTTGACCCTTGTCTCTCCTTCGTCAGATGTAGACAAATGCAACCCAAAATGGTTTAAGTAGTCTTGGCTTGCTCTATGGTAGATCCCATTATTCCTTCTACACAAGATATGCCACCCTTTTCGGAGCATCTAGACCTTCCTAGCATCATTTTCACCTCTGGAACCACTCTCACAACACTTATTCCTTTCCAAAGGACCCACCATTGGATCTTTCTAGATATCCTCTGCCATGCCACCATAGACATTGATATATAACCCTTCCACCACCCAAACAAAAACCATATAACATTATCCTACACTGCCATTCGATTTAAACTCAAGCACATGCCAGCATCCCCTCCACATCTAAGCCATTCTTCATTAGTTCTCTCTATTGTAGAGGATGCTCCTCCACCTGTAGCTCTCAATTCTCACATCTCTGCTGATACCACTAATGAGTGGTACTTGGTGCAATATTCTAATAGTGATTCAAATGATTTCTCCCTAGTGGAGCACATCTTTGAGTCCATGGATATTTCCTCATTTTCCTTAATTTTTTCACAATCATTGACAATAGCCTCTACCGATGCTTAAGGGCATCCTTCTCCTACAATTGACCCTTTGTATTTGGTTCCAGGAGAGTCTCCTTGTATAACTCTTAATGTGGTCCCTCTATTAGCTCATCCTCCATCCCCCTATGATGACCAAGATTGGGACATGGATGATCTGATGGCGCTCGACCCATGAGAGCTATATCTTCATTCTATATGTATATGTGTATGCACTTAATTGCATGTTATGTTTTCCCAATGAAAATTCTTGATATATGTTTGTTAGTTCTACATGAATGACTTGCGATGCCCTTGTAGATACGTAGATATAGGAAGAACAAAAATTGTTGTCCTATTCTTCTATCTATTTCTACCTTCTTCTATATGTTGTCTCATTGACTATTTCAACATTTTGGTGATGATGCAAAGCGTTGAAAGATTTATCTTCCTTCCATGTTGACGCACAAATTTTCTTTTCTTTTTATTTCATGTGACATTCTTCCTTTGTGCACATAGTTCTATGTGCTTAGAGGATGATGACATTTCTATTTTTGCCCCTTGATGATTCCCTCCTGTAAATTTATACTGACTAGAAAAGAACATACATCCCTTTGTGTTTTTGGTGATGTTGCTTGATTTTATTTGACATGCTTTTATGTTGCCCAGTGTCATACCATGCTTACACAAGCCTTTGTGTATCATGTTTGTAGCATCGCTTCAATTGCCTCTCCTTGGGTGCATCTTTTTCTTGAGACATCTTTGGGAACATTGTTACCTGAAAAGGTTCCATTAACATTGTTGTCCTAAGTTATTTTATGTGTCTCCATGATTCTTGGAAAGTGTTCTTGAACACATAGACACTTGAGGGACAAATTATTTATTAATGATTTCACTTGGACACATAGATACATTCTATGTGGTGGGACCCAATATGGGCGGGCCCACTTTAGAAGTGGAGACCATGGAGACTTGGGGTTGCTTTCAATAAGTCCATTGGGTAACTCTTTGATAAAGGAGTTGCTACGTGTCCACTTTTTATGGATGGATTTCAAATTGTAATTCTTGAAGCAAGGTTAAAAGATCAGCCTCAACATCCTAGGAGAATCTAATGTGGACTTGTAGTTAGCTTTATTGTTTGCATGAGTGGATAATGTTGCATATACTTTGCACGAGTCTTATGTGGGAGTTAACATTTAAGTTAGAGATGCATGATACTTGCATGTTTCTTGCATGAGATTGCATGGACTTGCATGTTGTTGCATGTCACTTGTATGAGCTTGCATGGACTTGCATGTTGTTGTATGTAACTTGCATGTCCTTGCATGTCACTTGCATGTGCTTGCATGTTCTTACATATGAGTTGCATTTACTTTAATGTGCTTACATGATGTTACATGTCAGTTGCGTGTACTTATATGGTGATGCATGTGTCTTGCATGTCAGTCTAACTCAGGTTCCAAGCTTTGCATTACTATTGCATGATGTTATAGGTTATTACATTACTCTTGCATGATACAAACATGTTGTTATAGATCCATATTGGGGACACCAAGTAATGCATGTTGTTTGCATGGCATTGGTGTGAGTTGGAGTACTTTAGTTGACTAAGTCTGATTAGGACTTCTTGGGCACCCATGTTTGAGACTTTTAGTTTAGTGGTGATTTCTACTATGTAGCATTAAAGTTCACAATATTGAGCACATGGTTTTTGCATGAGGAATATTCTGTTGTTAGTGGATACAATTCATTGTATTTTGAGATCCATGGCTTCTATATAATGATGCCTTTGGTTGGTAGAAATTATCACAGGTTTTTGAAGTTGAAGGAGTAACGAAGTGCTACCAAAATTCGAAGAGAATTTTAGTGTTAATGTAAACTTGATTAAAATAATTAATACAAGCATACTATCTCTTTGGGTATGGAGTTTTTTCCTGCAAGGGTCTCGCCATGTAAATTATGTGTCAACTTTCTTGATTAATTTCTTCATACCTTAATGATTAAATTTGCTAGACACTAATACATCTAAATTGGATAATCTTGAAAGTAATTTTCAGATTTGCATCACCACACATGATTAATTTTTAGATTTGAAAATAATAAAAGCAACATAGCTGCAATTTTACCTTGTTCACACTTGGTTTTTCCCAACATTTGGTATCAGAGCTAATGTTTCTATTGAGAGAGGGATACCATAGTGTTGAATGTTTTTGGGCTATAGTGGATGTTATGTATGTTGACATTATTTTGCAAATCTATGAGATTGGAAGCCATGGTAGGTAACTCTCAGATGGATATTGTCAATAGAATCTATGTTGGCCACTTGAGGCTCAAGATTATGGATCTTTATGGAGTTGGTCCCATGGTAGTGATTTGGAGCTCCATTTTGACAATATGTATGTATTCTCTTGTTTGGTGGTTTTATTCCTTTACCTTGTGGTCATGTGTAGTGAAAGGGTGTTTATGTTGGATGGTTGCTTTTGGTACCTTAATCACATGGAAAAACACTAACTATTTGGATTAGAGTATGGAGTGCTTATGTTGGGTTCATGGTTTTAGTCCATGGTTACATGAAAGCACTGGATGATTTCCACTGGCTGCATGTGGGTTGTGGAGTTGGTATTTTTGTGATATGGACACTCCTGAATAACCTAGTTTCACTTTTTTCATATTCATGTTATTTTGGATATGTAGGTTTTACAATTTTCCTATTTCAAAAGACTGTGGGTTTGTAGATCTATGGTATTCCATTGTTTCAGATGACATATTTGATCTTGTTCATTTGTGTGAATGTTTGGATGTTTAAGTGGTTTTAGATTTACAGAGAGATGGTTTTGTAGGTTTTACATCACTAGTAGAAAAACAACAATAAATGACTAAAAAAACTACTAAAAATTGCATATAAATGACTAAGCTCGGTCACGTGACCATTAGTAGTTTATTGTCGATCATTTATAACGCAACCAAATTTATGGCTAAACCATTTTTAGTCATTTATTGGTTGTTTTGATTGATCAATTTGGTAGTATATGTAGTTGTTAATTTAGTCATTGATTGTTGTTAATTGGTCATTTATTTAGTCATTGTAATCATTAATTGCCATCAATTGGTAGTATATTTAGTCATTTTTATTCACTGATTTCTGTCCATTGGTAGTATATTTAGTCATTTGTATTAACTGATTTCCATCCATTGGTAGTATATTTAGCCATTTTAATCATTATTTTGCCGTTAAATGGTCATATATTTAGTCATATTTATTCACTGATTTCTGTCAATTGTTAGTATATTTAGTCAATTTAATTATTAATTGACATCAATTAGTAGTATATTTAGTCATTTTAATTGACTGATTTCCATTAATTGGTAGTAAATTTGAATTAAAACATAAAAGCAAATAAAAATATTACATAAATGAACAAGCTACAACATGCTAGAAGTTAAAATATTGATTCAACATTATGATAAAAAAAGGTAATCTACAATAAAAAATATAATGCAATTTTGATGAACTGTAAGATGTTCATATATATATATAATAAAAAATGTCAAAGTCTAAGAGTTTCCAACTCTTGCAAATACACCATGATAAAGATCCCTGAACAACACATTCAAACTACTGCATAAAGTAGTGGGCCAAGCTGCCTAATAGCTAGTACATGATAAACATCAACTATGTCATTTTTTGCAAATATTTTAGTGGCCACCATGTGAAGGTTCCTTCTTTCTCTTTTAGATGGACAGCTCCATCTATTTTGTCTTCATAAGCAAGGGGTATGTTACTTGTGACCTTTAAAATATTTACATTTGCATCTCTGGTTCCTTTCAATTTGACTCCATGTATAATAGATAGTGAGTGAATCCGCCCAATGCCCACAACAACACCATCAAATAGATCCAATACCCCAACTTTATCCCCTTCTTGGAGTTTATCAATACATTTATGCAAAAACAAAAAAAATACACATCATATTGAGATATAAAACATTCGATAACACATAGATAAACATTTGATAAATATTTATAAGAAACTAGAAAATGATGATAGGAAACCTGAAACCATGCACCTAGCATATTAAACAAAAGTTAGCTTCCTGTTGTTTGATACAGAATGGATGTTAGATACATAAGGTGTCAATATGTTAGTAGTCATGTGCCATGAAGATGTGGATGCTACAAGGACAACAAGTAATCACTTGATTGAGGTTATTGAAGTTCTTGGAATAGAGGCTCTGAGAAAAGCTCTTCTGGATGAGCTTCGAGTTGTGATATCTTTTGATGGGTCATATGTGAACTATAGGAATTTAGCTATTCTATGTGACACAAATACATATCGAGGTCATTTGATGGCTATTACTCAACATGGTATCAATCGTAATGATATAAGGCCAATGATGAGATGTTCATTTTAGGAGACTGTGGATATCCTTTTGGATGCTGTTATTTTTGCAGAAGGAGAGCCTCTCAGTGGTGTTATAGAAAACATCATGCTTGGTTAGTTATATCAATCTAACAATAGGATTGCAAGGAAATTCCATTCCTAAAAATGCCAGAAACACCAACATATGAGTATGTGCCTCAACAGGTAAGGATTCAACTTCTTTACGGAAAAAAATAAATTTGTTTTTCACAAACAAAGCCAAGCAAATTCCTGTGTAAAAATCCTTAACTTATCTAAGCTAATAGGGGATGTTTTCTCATGAGAAGTAGCCTTACAACTTGTTTGATCTTTGTATTAGCTATATTTTTCCCATCATTTTAAATCTATATACAGAAGGTCTGATATTTTGGTTATGGTAATTACTTCCACCTATGATTTGCTTTTGACTGGAGTCCTTTACTCAAAAATATGTTTTCGAATACATTCCTAATTTGTGTAGGAACAACCAAATTAAAGTGGTTGGAGATACAATCCCTTGATGAACTAAAAATGAAGCTGGGTCATGTGATAGTAATGGCACTTCTAGTCAGAATGTTTGAAAAGAGTAAATAAGTTCTGATTAACTCTGGTCTATACTTGTTATGCTTCTTAGGGTCAGTGTTATTGTCATCTGGTTGTCTTTTCCTTCTCTCAAAGTGTTGTCTCCTAGAAAAATTAGTTTTTGACATCGGTGGAAAAGTGTTGTCTTTTGTTTTTGACAACTGTATGTAATCTCTTATGTCTTGGAACAAATTAGGTTTTGTATGTGCTTTTTTTGATTCTATTGAATAAAAAAAAGCAACTTTTTACTCTGAAAAAAAACTAACCCATTTCAAGGTACAAACAAATGGAGGGCAAGACTACAATATTTATAGAATGTATGAGTACTCCAGAAAGAGACATGGATTGGCAATGCAGTCCCCCCAACTGAGGACCATGACATCCCCAAACACAATGCACTAATGCATTGTCAAAATATATGTATGCACTCTATTACAACTAAGCTCTAAGCTTCCATATGTAAGTAATATGTTCTCTCTTATTTCCATAATCCATGTATACTAGCTAATTACACTCACTACTATTCTAACTAGCTTCTATCACATAGGTAATGATTACCCTTATTTAGATAATAAAACAACCATTACTTACTTGAATAGTACTTACATGCATGTGGTTTCATAGCACTCACCTCGAGTTCAACACCACTACTACTATGAATATCATGCACATGCTCTTCGAGTTCAACATAATCGCTATCAACATTGACATGAAGTTGTGCAGCTTTGCAGAGAGCTCTATTGACAAGGCCTTTTTCTTTTCATTCTGCTTTCATATAATTGCTTTGCATGTGGTTTAATCATCATGCAACAATTAATATAAGTTAAGTAAAGAATGCAAAGGCTATAAATTTTTGTCCAAAAGAACATTTTAAGCATGAAGAATGACAAAACATTGGGACAAATTAACTTACAACTTAAAGAATGCAAAAGCTATAAATTTTTGTCCAAAAGAAGAATGACAAAACATTGGGACAAATTAACTTATGACTTAAAGAATACAAAAGCTATACATTTTTGTCCAAAAGAAAATTCTAAGCATGAAGAATGACAAAACATTGGGATAGATAACTGACAACTATTAGATTACCTCAACTTCAGCACAACTATGATTGTGCCACACATTCTTGTCCAGTTCATCATGATCACTATCAATATCGGTAACTCTATTGACATCAAGGCATTTTTTTTTTCGTGCTACTTTGATAAAATTGCTCTGCATATGGTTTAACCATTATACAAAAAAATATACAAAGCATTCAATAGTCAAGTAAAGAATGAAAGCTATAAATTTGTCTAAAAGAACATTTTCTGGATCACTCCAACAATAAAGAAACTTGGGTTGGATTCTCCTACGCTTAGATTTTAATCTACATATTAAGAGACATTTGTATACAAAATTGCCAAACAAGAAGAAATGAAATCAATAGAGCCTCTTACCTCATATGAATCCATGGAATTATGCTCATTCCATGTAGAAACTATAGGCTTAATGGAGGCAACCAAATGCAAAACTTTCTCAGTGAGACCATTTATGCAACTCATTACATGTTGGTACCCTTCATTTGAGTTGACATGATCTGGAGTGGCTCTTACTGGGTGTTTAATAGATGGTTGTGAAATCTCTGTTGATGAACTAGATTTCCACTTCATCCTACTCTTAGATTTACTAGGATCTAGTGCTGCCATATAATTGACAATATCTTTTGCACCTGCTTCTCTATTACTATTTTCCACCTAAAATACAATGTCAATTTCAACATATAATCAGTTCAATAAAAAATTGAAATAAATAACACAACATAAATTGAACCAAGAAGCCATACACTTACTCTAAATTTGTCCATTTTGGCCTGCAACCCACCTTGACCAAATGTATATCCAACCCTTACATTATCTCTTTCTCTCTTGCCTCTATTACTCTTTGTCAAATATTCTTCAAAACACATACTTTCTTTCAATGCCTCCCACTGTTTGGGAGATAGAGTGGAGTCTAACCTCTCTTTTCCCTCCATGATTATTTTTCTGCAATTGTATCTAAAATTGTTCATCAAAAGTCTCATCTTTTGCTTGTAATATTTTCTAGAGATTTGTCCACCAGTAGTCTCAAAAGCATTTTCCATTTTTTGTATAACATTTTCCAAACTTCGTGGATCTTGCTCTGCAAAATTTGATTTACAAATATCCAAATGGGCCCTACATCTTACACCCAACTCAGTGGCCCATCTTGCAGCATTTGGCCCAATGGGCTCACCATCTCTTGATACCTCAACCAAGAATGGCTTCTTGCCTTCTAATTTTATTTCTTTGCATTCCTCTTTGTAGATTTGTACAAATCTTTACTCAATTTTTATCTTTTGACAAAAGGAAACACATCTTCTATTAAACCACTACCAATATTTCTGGTTGATCCACTAGTTCCATCAAAAGTTGTAGATGCAACAGGTGCACTCTGAGGCACACCAGATGCAAGCAGTCTCTCTTCATGACTTTCATTAATTAGAACTTCATGCTCCTTGGCCACATCAGGTGTGGCATGAGTATGTAGATCAGTACCGGTCTCTACAGATTTCACTTCAAACACATCCTTTAATCTTGAATAAATCATCTCTAGACTTATTGTTCCTTTGCTCTCATGTTTTTCAATAATCTCTCTTAAACTTTGTGCTAAGAGATCATCATGAAGTTGCACATCACCATGTGCTATATCAGGCTGCACATCATCACAACTATTCTTTTCACCAACTGCATTTGTTGAATCACAAATGTGTTGGCTTCTACGAGTTGGTGACACTATATCTTTTCTTTCGTTTTGTTTTTTCTCCACATTTTCTTTGCACTCTTTTTCTTGCCTATAAAACAAAAAAAATCATATTATGTCTTATACACATAAATCTCTTGCCTAATGTTACCTTTTGAGTCGTCCTTATTTATTTATTGATAATATTTCCTGAACAAGAGCCGGTTTGCTGTGTTGTATTTTTGGTCATACCTTTGTTTCTTAAATTGACTCTTGTTCCTTCAATTTTTACCCGTTTATCATCTTTGTGGGTGAGGGTACTTAAGGTTTGAACCTTTGAAACTGAACCCTTTTCAAAGTTCTAGGTTCAAATGATTCAATATGTCTAAAGTGTCTCAAACAGCAAGCTTTTGTTCTGTGTATTTCAAACGTCTTCGAGTTTTCGGGTTGAACTTGAACCCTTTTTGTCAAAAGTTCAATGGTTCAACGGTCATAGGTTCAACACTCATTGTCTTCTAATAAGTTGTGTCATGCAGTTATCTTGTGTAATTAATGTATTGTTGAACCTTCCGCTCGTACTCTATAGCGAAGTTCAATGGTTCACTGTCTTATGGTTAGAAGCCCTTTTACAAAAGTCACGTGACTGTCTGTTGGTCTATGTAGCCCTTGTGTCTTTGAACCTTCATATTGAACCATATCCCAATAAGTTCAACGGTTCATGAGCTTAGGTTCAATATTCCCGTAAGTGAATCCTTTGCCCATTTATGTGATTTAATTGGTATGGTTGAACCACCGCATTGAACACACCCTAAAGGTTCAATGGTTCAATAATTCAAAGATTTGGTGATTTTGGTCTCATTTATTCCCAGAGCATTCTAAGTCAAAATTTAGTGGGAAAGTTGGAGGAAAATATGTCAGAGACTCGTTATGAAACTGAGAGTTCTAATTTGGCAAAGGTTACGGACAATTATTACACATCATGATGGCGCGTGAACAATACTTGCTATTAATGAAGAAGTCAGAATTCATGTCTTTTCAAATATTTTTGGCACGTATTGTTCCGAATGATAATTATTCAATTTGGTTAGTGCCATTATTAATTAAGAACAAGCCAAATTTAGCAAGTGAACATACTGTGCAACACGGAGGAGAACAACACAGGAAGTGTAAGGTTCTTGTTACTCAAATTTTGCAGTGAATTCAGATATCTTGAAGGTGAGTTCTGTTCTTCCTATGTGCTATTCCTTTTTCTTAGCTGGAAAGAAGAATCTCTTGAGTTTCTGTCATTATTTTCAGAATTGGAAGTGTGTTTTATTGTAATCCTCCAAGTATTGCTTTGAAATCTACATGTTTGGGGAATGAACATGGTCCTAGTCTTACCTATTCTCACTCTGAATTTGGGGATACTGCACTGGTACAATATGATTTAGAAGAGTTTAGAGAAAGGTCTAGAAACCCTGTGCAAACCCCTATGATGAAGAAAATAATGGACAATGGTTTAGTTGAAGCTGCGGCTTTTCCCAAGGTTGTACACTGCCCAGAATTGGTTCAGGAGTGTATAAATAGGTATGAACCCCAAAATAGATGCGTCAGAAATGCAAATGGTGATGTATTGTTTCATGTCAACAGACAAACCCTCATGTCCGTAATGAAGATACCGCCTAAAGAGGCATATTCCAGCCTTGATATTACCTCTTCCTATGGGTATTTCTCAGAAATCGAATTATAAAAGTGTGATAGCAAGGAACTGGCTACTGAAATTTCAGAAGGGTGGTTCAAGGTTACCCAGACCACTTACTAGGGATCATTTGATTAAAGAAGTTATGGATATTGTGGTATTATTACACAGATTGAAGGGCAGCCAATATGCGTATTATTGGGAGGATTGGATGTACTTTTTCATACAAGTTATCCTCCAAGGAGAACAATATTTAGATTGGGCAGAAATTGTGGCTGATTGTTTGCATCAGGGTTTGAGTAATTATCTGGGTGATAGAGATTTTTATATGTCTTCATACTTATTTTATTGCCTAGCATCTACAAGGGAATGGTTTGATCTACCTCATGCACCCTTGGCTGAGGATAGTAGGATTTATGAATATTATTCACAGTTGCAGAAACAGAATTGTTATGGAAATTATAAAAGGGTTAATGATGTTTTCACTGGAAGAATGACTTATGAACTAGCAGGTAATCTGGGTAAAAGGATGTCCAATGAAGCAATGTAGCTGATTAGCATTTATGGTAGCTTCTTTATTCAATTTTTCGAGTTCACTTACATCAGAGTTGGAGGATTTGATGGTGAACCTATTAAGTTACCCAGATATGTGTTCGACCATTTCGTGTTGATAGAGGTATGTAGACAGCTAGCACATGTAGATAAGAAATTCTTGACAAAGAAGGGTTTTGGTATATCTTTTCCCATCGAACTCGGGCATTACTCATGCTAGTCAAAATTTGATGCTTTGAATTTGGAGGTGAACCTTAAAAAGTTCAATTTTTAGTTCTTCACTGCCAGGTCTCAATTTGACAGCAAAGGATTTGTCAGGGACAACTTAGATCCTGGAGCAGGGCTTTCACACATTCCTAAGCTAGAGGATTACTGGGAAGACTGTTCAGATGAGTTTGAGGTCAGGAGAAGACTGTGGTGTAGGTTCTCTTTAGGGAAGATAGTTACTCTCAATTTAAATATGGATATTTCTGGAGTTATTGATGATGGGGAACCAATGATTAATCCGCAGTTTGAACGAGTAGAGCAATTACCTATTCCAGAAGTTGACTGGAGCAAAAAGGAGGAAGATAGGATCAAAGTTAAAACTCTTCCAGTGATAAGGAGAACCGAGAAATGGTTAAGGGAAAAGAGACAGGAAGGGATCCAGAATAAAGATGCCCAACAATTCACCTCAATGATTGAATCATCAATTCCCATAAGCTCTTCTAACCAACCTATTGCTATCTGTGGTGTAGGTGCTTCCAAATCATCAACTGGAAGGAGCCCTACTACTAAGAAATCTAGAAGAGGCCTCACAGCTATTCTACCCCCTCGTGCTACCAGGTTGAGGACCAAAAGTAAAAGAAAAGAACAAGTTCCTGAAACAATAGTTGTGGATCTAAATTCAGAGGAGGATTCAGGGGAACCTATGGGTGATAAGGAATCAAGTCCACACAGAACAGAGGAAGTTGATACTAGGCCACAATCAGAGGTCGTTCTAGAGAACTCTGAGATATTAACAATTTCAAACGTATCCTTTGATGGATTGAACCCTGAAAAGGAAACCTTAGCCCCTGCACCCAAGTGGCTGGAGAGTTCTATCTCTGACAAGAGAAAAATAATTCCTTTTGCTGTCCCCTTGGAAGACATGGTGAGCAAATGTTTGGGGAAAACACCCAAGTCTAAGAAGCTAAAGATGACATCCAGAGTAAACATTGATCCAAATACTGGGAACTGGAGTGCTGAGATAGCCAAACTAGTGACTAAGGAAGAAGTACAAGATCCAACTGTACAGGATTTCACTGTTGAGAGAATGGATCTTGGTGTTGCTTCAAGAGCTACAGATGTTCATCATCTTGAAGCATCCACCAAGAGGATAGTTAGTCGAAGTTGGAAGGACAAAAAGGATAAAAGGAAATTGAAGCAGACTCTGCGTTCAATGGTAGAGTACATCGATGCTATCCATAATCCTAACCCGCAGCCAGTTTCACAGCTCTCCCTATCTTTCAATCCTAAATCACCAGTTAACCAGAAGATGTTGGATCAAGTTCACAGAAACAAGATGGTGGCAAAGACATTTGACGGTTGGTTGGATCGCATTGTGCAGAAGGGAACTGAATACATTCGTGAACTCAAGAATATATATGATCTGACTACTGCCACCATTGAGGACCTTAAGGCACATATTACTGCTTGGGTGAGAGATGAAGGTAAATGGGTAAATGTGATAAATCAAATCGATGAAGTTCAGAAATATGGAGTAGCAAAGTTTCTGATAGAAAAGAGCCTGACTAGTTTGGATGAAGATCTATTATATGTGAGTAAGAAAAATATTGAATGGAGGAATTCCATATCACGGTAGGGATGTTTTGAACTTACAAAGTTGATTAAGGAAATAACTGAGCTCACTCAATCACTGCAGCATGACTTGCAATGCATTGATGTTAAGTATATAAAAGATGATGGGAAACCAGAAGAGGATGTCGACATAGTGGTTCAATCCTTCAAGGATAAAATTAGCTTTGTCAAAGAAAACGACAATATTTTAATTGAAGATTTTTCTCAAATCTCTAAGGTGGAATCACTACTGTACCTCTGTCTTGACGCACTTCCAAAACATAAAGAAAAAATTGGGAAAATGCAAAGGGATTAAGAAGTTTGGAAATCAAGAGTGAAACACATAGGCATTCCCAACTTCTCAAGAATTTAGGAGTTTGTTGCAGCTTTTCAGGAGTGGAAGACTCAACGTGCTTCCCCAACCGTTGATGGCAAATCTGGAGATGCAAATCCGTTGTCCCAGCCATGATCTTATTGGTTCACTTTCTTTTATTTAGTTCCTCTGTTATGCTATTTCCGTAATCTTGATCTTTAAATTAGTTTGTTATAAACTAAATCCCATATGGGTCAGAGTTACTTTAACTCTGGGTTTGGTTTACTTGATGACATGATTAAGACATTCATATATATAGGTTTTTGAATCTTTTAAAGGATATAGAAGGATAGGAAAAGAAAGAGAAGGGAATTTTAGCTAAACTATTTTATGGTTTTACAATATATGATGATTGTTTGAGAAATTTTTCATCTGTGAATGAGAAGAAGAAACAATTACTGCTTACTTAGATCTGTGCGTCTGAGTGTTTGGAATTGGATTTTCTATGTGAAATCTCCTTTCATCTGGCAATTGTTCTTTTATTGGACAACTTGTCATATGTGTTCTATTATTTATTGGTTCAGCAAATTCATATGTATGTGTTCATGAATTTAAATGTATCAAAAATAGAATCTGTGCATTCTATTACTTACTGTTACTGCATAAATTAACCGCATTCATAACATAGTTATGTATGAATGTCAGTTTGCCTTAGGCATTTTCTGGTTAAAAGTGCATTTGGATAGTTGAATAGATTAAATTCATTGGAAATCTTAAAGGGAGCTGTACCTAAATTCAGAGGGGAACTAATTTAAAAAGTTCACCCATTTGTTGCTTAACTCATTTGTTCTTCAAAGAGGGGTATAGAGTCAGAATAAAACTTTTCAGAATAAGGACAAATCTGTTAGCCAACACCTATAAAATTTTATTAAACAATATTAAACAAATAATATACTACTTAGTGGATTTACAACTTGCCTGTTTGTCAAACCAAGACGTGATAAATATTCATTATTCTTGGCCACATTTTCTCTACAAAAGCACTCATAATCTATCACTGAAATTTTAGCATTATGATCACTATCATCTAATTTGTGCCTTAAAGTCCTTTTCCTCATTCCCTAAAGTCCAAATAAATAATAATGTATAAATTAGCAACTTAAATAAGTAGAACAGTAGTGGAATATGAGTTTGAATATCAGATTTTGGACATTGAATGGGATTTTGCTTTTAGAACAAACTAATTAAAAGTGGCCATTTCTGAGGGATTAGAAACATTTGTGTTCAACATTCAAGAAATGGTTGCTGGGGAAATAAAACATAAAACCCTAGAATGATCAGAAGACATGACGACTTTGGTAACACTATTGGGATTTCTTAGCTTGTTGGTCTTTAGAAGGAGAGTTTTTCTTTTCTGTCTTGGTCCTAGGGGTTGTCATTTTTTAAAATTTTGCCGAAGTATGGAACCCTTATACCTTGAGGATTTTGATCTTATAAGTAAGATCAACATTTAATAAATTTACACATTAACATAAGTTTGTTTCATTCATCCTATAAGAGAATCAAAATTTAAACTTTTCTTGCACAATTATACACTACTACAACAACACCACATGATCATCTATTCGCAAGGATGAAGAAATTCTTTCTTAACTCCAGCACCCTACATAGGTAACAGTCCTAAATGTACACAATTCAATATAATCATTAGTTTCACAAGTCGATAAATAACATATCAGATATCAATGCATGAACCTAAAGGCCCTAAGGGACTGACCTAATGCCTCAGGGGCTTATCTGTGATGGCCTTGCCCACATATGCATAGCACAAAGGCTTTGTAGTTTGGGGACCTAATCTTGCAATCATAAGGTTAACTTAGATGCAATAACTCATCATACAAAAATGCAAGAATATAAAATGCATTCATAACACATGAAATTACACATGCAATGATGCATACTCAAAACCAAAATTGACTGATGCAAGAAGATATACATCATACATTCATCCATATTACATTCTAGAAACCAGTAATATTAAAAACTCATTTAATCTGTAAGATAAGTTTTTTTTTAAATAGACATTAACACAATCTCTAGTCAGTTAGAAATCACAATTCCATTTCTTTAACTCAGTCTAAAATGTTAACTCCATAATCTAGTCAAAGACTTTCGTAAGGTTTTGCCTAAATATACTTAATTATTAATGTTGTTCATGCAAGGATAGTGTCAACAATTGGGCAAATCAAGAGTATCTTCTTAGGCCAAAAATAAATAGGATTCATTTTCTTTCAAATATGGCCAACTACTATTTCATGAATACTAATAAGTCGTTAGAACACTTTACACCCTATCACAACTTCTTATCTGAAGAAATTTGAAGATCAAAAGGCTAATCTAAACATAATACCATAGACTTATCATTCAAATTATTCCCATAATCTTAATATTTTAATTAAGTAGATATCATTAATTTAAACAATTAGATTCCTTAACTCCGTATATATATCCTTCCTCAAGCTGCACTACCATCACAAATTAGACACTAATTTTATGAACACCAAGACCCTGTATAAGATGCAGTAAAAGAAAAATATATGAATTTAACATTCTATCAATCCTCACAAAGATCTTGCTACACTATCAATGTCATCTTCTCAAGATAAAATCCTCATCCAAAAAAATCATTGATACGAGTTTTGTAAACATGATTAAAAAGTTTGGTAAACATAACTAAAAAGCTTTGGTAAACATAATTAAAAAGTTTTGTAAACATAACACTTTCTATAATCTTCATCATAACGAACAAGTATTGACGAGGCTCTCTATTTCTACATCACTCATGCAATGAACAAGTTGAAGAGAGAAAGATGCTTAATGTATTGTTCACTGTAATAAGTATCAGTGGTGGCAATGATGTCCTTCATGGTGAACTCCAAATAAAACATTCCTTCCAACTATATATGAGTGTTGTCCACCACTATCAATTCATCATTCACCAGGCTAAGGGCTCGAGGCAGTAACTAAGCCAATTCATCCTTCCATACATTTTTCTCTTTGAGATCACCCAAATCATTGAAGAAAGTAGGAAAAGACATATCCAATGGCTGATCAAATTTGCCAATCTCCTCTGTAAGCACGATACGAAATCAATTGCGCATATCAACTAATTTTTCACAAGTCTTAAGTATTTGACCATCAACATTTTCTCTAGCCATTAGCTCTTCCTTCTATTCCATTATTCTATGTTGTAATCTTTTGTGTTCTTGGAGAGTAGCATGAGTTTTAGTATAAGTTACCTAGAATTTGTCAGCTTTTGCAAGTACCTTTTCAAACCTTTTCTTTATCAATTCTGAAACAATCTGAAACTTAACAGCCTTCATTTCTTCACCTAATTTGTCATACTTCTTCTGAATCTTTTCAACTTTATGTTTCCAGTATGCATTTTCAGTCCTTGCTTCCAGTAGCCTAGTGTCACTATCCAGCGTAGGTGGGTAATAGCCTGAAGAAGATGGCTATTTATCCTTGTACCTAGCTATTTCATGCCTTAAATTTTCATTTTTAGAAGAATATTTTTTATTGTCCTTCACTAGATTTTCAATTTGAGCTTTAGTAAACTTAGCAACATTAATGTTTAGGTCCGTAGTCTCAATTAGATTAGTATCTCCCACTCTATGTACAAGAAGATGACCAAAGACCTTGTATGGGTCATTAATAATTGCTGGCCTCTTCTCCAATGGATATAGAACCCATATCAGAAGAGTTGCATTGTCAGGATTATATCTTGATCCTATGTAGATTTTGTCCACTGCCTCTGTTCTCAACTTCAAAGTTTTATTTTGACTCTTCCTAAAGCTATCAAATACAATTGCAAAACTTATATCCCAGCCTGGGTAGATCATAACACCAGCTTCTTGTAGCAATTCCCACCCCTTCTTAGGAGTAATACTTTTCATTTCTTTATCCACTTCCTCCTATAACTCCTTTAGGGTTCTGCTTCTTTCTCAAGAGTAATTTCTTTAATCTTTTCTCTTATTAGTTTTCCTTTATATTCATAAACAAATGATCTAAATTCTGGAGAATTAACAAAAGAATCATTAGAAATAAATTTCTGGCATGCAAGATACCTAATATCATTAGAAAGTTGATCCAAGGATTCTAGCTTAACCACATTTATTTCTGGTGGGGGCTCATATTTCTCAATAACAGGTTTAACTATTTTCACACATTCAACTTCTCCTTCAATTTCTTCATCACTAGCCATAGATGTATCAACATAGAAACTAACCTCTGGAGTGGGCTGTAGAGAGGTATGACAGTTCTTAGCTTGTATCCCTATAACATCCTCTACCAGAAGAGCATTTTTCTTCTTTTGAACACTGAAGGTGGCACATCCCTAGTCAGTTCATCCTTGTGAAAAAGTAATTTATCCAATCTTTCCAAAGGATCCTTAACCTCATGGAAAGCACCTGTGTATAATGAATCATTTTTCATTCTCCAAGCCTCAACCATCATCACTTTTTTGTATATATCTCTTTTCCTTGTTGCTTGGTGTTCATCAACATTCCTGATTAGGTCATCCTCTATAAAGAGCACATGTTGATACCCTTTCAACTTTTGTTTCAGTTTGACATTGTTGATAAATTTTTCAGGATTAAATCCCTTTCTCTCATTTCCCTTTGGCAAATTGTAATGTTCTAACTTATTATCAATAAGGTCATATCCTTTATCAGAAACAACAGAAAAATCACCAAAGCAAAGTGTACCAGGCATGAGTGACTGTTTGTTATAGCATTTGAGATGCATAAAATCTAAATAAGCCAACTACCTAACAATTTCAAAGTATGCTATACTATTTGTAATAGTTTTTAGCAAAAGAAAGGGGGTTCCTTCAAAACCATACACCTGAATCTTAGTACAATCATCATAAGCATACCAGTCTTCCCAGTTATGGTTGACCTTCCCTCTATGATCTTTGTCCTTAGGTCAAAGAAACTCTGTATTTCTAGCGACAAATTATAATCACAAGGGTGACCAAGAAGCTTGTAAAATGTTTTTACAAAATATTCTTCAAAATTTAAATAGTGTGACCTAACACATCTGCTATCCCATACTGCAGTCCACATTTGAATAGGCCTAATGTTTCTATTATCATCCATATCCTTTATCCTCATATGATCACTCCATATTCCCATGGTTTGCCCTTCATGCAGGATGAGATGCATCAACAATGAATAATATTTGAAATGGATAGATTGACTATTATTTTTGATAGAAGTGAGGTCATTATTGAGATTATTTCCTGATACTCAACATAATCAATTGGTCTAGCATCTAGGTTTTGTATATCAACTGTCAAAACCATTGGAGCTGTGGACATGAGTGCAGGAGAATCCAAACTTAGGACTTGACAAACAGAGTAGTAAGTACACTAAAAATATTCCTCAAATAACTCCACAGAGAATGGGGAGCTTTCATCATCTAAGAATACGTTGAGTCGATTCCCTTAAGCTTGTGGTATATGCAAAGGCAATCTCCATCTCTTATAACTAGTATCCATGTTGTGATACTCTCCTAAAAGGTCTCTAATTTTGAATTTCATATTCATGCTTGTGTCCAATTAAAAAACTGTAGAAATATAACTCTTCATGATAGGAACAAAGGAAGACCCGTCTGCAAGATAAATCATATGTGTCTGTGGGTCATACCTTTTTGCAAGCACCCTAATCAATTCCACATTAATAAATACATTGGGTACTACTAATCTCCCCAAATTTAGTCTCCATGGGTTGGACATAGGCTGGTGCCTATACATTTTCTATGATGATATATGAATAGGTCATAACCCCTCATTAGAGTCCATATGTCACCCAAACTCTTCTATTTGTCCTCTAATTTTTCAGCCTTGGGGTTCAATTGTACACTTCTTCTAGACCTTAGTCCAGATCTAGGGCATTGATCAATCGAGTCTTGATTTGCATGCCGGGTTTCTATTTTTTGCTTTTTAACCTTAGGCATTTCAAATGTGCCTTCCATAATATCAATTGCAGAATGAACCAGACCCTAAATTGTACTTGCTATTTTAACTAGTTTAGATGCTAGAAAAATCAATTCAGGTTTAGGCACTTACTTGAAATAGTGATTTCTTCTTAGGTTTCTTTGTCTCCAATCGACAATCACTGCTACAGTTCTTTGCCTCTTCTGGATGCTCAAGGATTTTCAAAACCAACTAAAATTAGGATTTAGTTTATAATTCATTCATATTTGGTTTATAAATATTACTCAACGCAAGCTTTTCTATCATTAGAAATGTCATTAATGCATTTGAACATCAACCGTCGATTAACCTGTCATCATCGTTGATTTATCTCTTCGAAATATTTATGTCATATCAATATGGCAGGTAAGTGTCTTTGTTGTATTAAATGACCAATATTATGTCTTGCTAATATTCATCTTTCTTATCCATGAAATCCTTAAGTCCTTGTGTCTTTGTTACATCGAAGGGACTTGAAATTACTACATCTGATATCATGAAGTCCCTTCGACCTTTCCATCAAAGAATTCTTATAACTGTCTCTTCAACTTTTCATTGTTGCTTCGATGCATCCAAGGGCCCACTTTATATTAAATCATGGCCAATGTAATAGTTACCTTTTGTATTATTAGATCGGGAGGACTTTAAAGCAACTCTCATCGATATGATCTGGTCTCTTCGATGAGCTTTATAATCGTCAATATGAATCTCTTTATCGAAGAGACTTCAAAACACCTCCTTCTGATACAACGTAGTCTCCTTGATGTACTTCGTGTTATTAAATGTGGATCCTTCCATTGGAGGGACCTTAGAACTTCTTATCCTAATATGTTATATTCTCCTTGATGATGTTCTTTTATACAAATTATTTTGTCAAAGAGACTTCAGAACAACTCTTACCAATATGGTATGGTGTCTTCGATGATGTTTGTTTTATGAGGGAAACTTGAAAGTAGCTCCCGCCGATACAGTGTAGTCTTTTTGATGATGCTTACAATCTATCATGCAGATTATTCTATCAGAGGGACTTTGCAGTATCTCCTACTGATATTGTGTAATGTCTTCAAACATGCTTCTTCATGCAAATTGCTTTATCAGAGGGACTTCAAAATGACTCTCATTGATATGGTAGAGTCTCCCCGATACAGGTTATTTCCTATTAGGACCCGATAGAAAATATGAGCTTAATAAGAAGATGATTATGGGAGAACAGAATGGGATGCTTAAAGTGGCAAATTTATATGACGGACTGTGTGATAGGCTACATAAAGGAATCAAGGAAAATATTATTGGTCACTGGCTCAGGGTCAGGGTTTTAAAAGAAACAAGTCAACCCTATGCTACGGTTAACTCATGCTCATACTCCTTCAGAACCTAGAGTCAAGGGTATAAGCCCTAGTTGTAATAGACATGTGATCTGAAAAATAGTTAATTTATATTATCAAATTTCGTAATTCAAAAGTTGCATTTTCAATCCAAAGAAGAAGACAATTAGTGGACATATTGGTAATCACTGTTTCTATCATAGAATGCACAACAACAAAGAAGCAAAATTGAAATTGATCATGGTGGAAAGGGTCAAAAGAATTTTGAACTTATAAACCTTGAAGTATGACTAAGCCAAAGAAAATAACAGACAATGGGAGCAACACTACAAGTTGATGAGGAGATTTAAGTCAGAGGGTTAATTGACCAACACCTTTGCCTTTGATGTCAAAGGAGGAGAATTGAAGCAGTAAAACATAACATGATCCAGAACAACATGATGGTACTAAAGTTAGGGGGAGCATAACAGGGAATTCTACTTGTCTTTTCACACAAATTGTTTAATAGTATAGGTTAAATATTTTGTTCACCTAATACTAAGATATCTATATGTATTGTTAAATCACATATGTTCATTATTGTTTCCTTCACACAAGCATATTCAATGCATGTGGAGGCTAGAAGCTGTATTACAAACTAAAGCTATCCAAATATTAGAGAAATGACTACAATTTATTGCCAAGATTTTAAAGGGTTGTTTACTTTCATAGGTATCTTGTTGTATTATTTGATACCTTTAGACCTTGCTTGCTTATTTTCATATCTAGCAGTTCTAGAGAAGTTAGAAAAGTCTAGCATCTAGAAAACATATATGACATATAAGAAATTATATTCCAGCTAAACAAAATTAATTTTAACCAAAGTAAGAAAACTAAGAAGAATGATTGAACCTAACTTTAAATGCACTTCAAATTAACAGTGAACATCTCAAGTTTTGTATACAATGTACCGGAAGAATAATGATGATTACATTTAGAAATGGATTAGTAAAACAACAGTGAATAAGCACACCTATACTCAGGTCTTTATTACATTCAATAATAAATTACACCATACATATAACCAAAGTTTAGGTGACAAGCTAACAAGTTACCTTTTTAGGCTAGTTAAGGTGACAAAACATCATCATAATCATCTACATTGCCAGCAAGATTAGAATCCTGATCACTTGTGTCTACATCTGCTCGATTTTCTTCCTCATCCTCATCTGTGACATGTAATACATTCTCTCTCCCATTCTCTTTGTTGGTAATCAAAATATCTTCTTCAAACACTCCATCATCGTTTTCATCCACTTCTTCAAATGTTTCTTGTAAATTAACATATTGACCATCATGCATTATATCGACAACTTCCATGAACTTTTGTTTCAAACGAGACTCTGTTTGAATGACATACAACCATCCTATGCTTCTTACATCATCAATTATAAATGATTGGTTAATTTGAAGCGGGGAAACATACGGCTCGTCCATCTCTGATAAAAATTATCGTGTATTTGTGCATACAAATCCATACTCATCAAATTTTACTACAAATGGTTAGATCCACTTACATTTTAATAATATAGGACTATTTTCACCAAAATCCCCTTGAATCATTTCTTGGATGAATCCAACATAAAATTTCTTCTCAGTTTCTTGAAGAAATTCAACACTAACAACACAATCACAATTTATCTTTCCTTTGTCTTTTTCTTCCACTCTTAAATGACTACCATAGGCCCACATTCCACTAAAATACATAGCCCATAAATGTAGAGATTGTGAAAGCTCACTTTCCTCCGTTGTTATATCTTGACCTTCTTTTGCATCATTGACTGCATTAGCAATCAATTCTTCAAATTTTGGAAAAGAATCACCTCCAATCAAATCATGACGTTTGTGCTTTTGAGGTTGATGTTGCATGCAAGTTTGATTCTCTTCATCATATTTTCTAAATAGAATATTAATGTACAAATAGTAAGATTAATAATATAAATGTGTAAATGAAATTGAGTAAATAAATTATTGTGTAATTTTTTTATCTACGCCACTTATCGAACGAAGATGTGTTTTGAAGAATATAGGCATGTATCACACTTCTTTCTTGATGTGATAGCTTGAAGCGGCATCCATGCCTTCTAATACTTCACCTGCAACTCTCTCATCTTCATCATCATCCCATACACGTCGATTGACATTTTTAAAATCCTTCATATATTCTATGCAAAATAGCATGGCCTCTTGCATTGAATATCCCTTAGACATGCTGCCTTCCAGTTTTGCTCTAGTATGGACAAATGTTTTCAAAACCTTCATATATCATTCTATAGGATACATCCATGTCGTTCTTACTGGGCCACAATGCTCTAGTTCATATTCTAGATGTATCAAAAGATGCATAGAAATGTTAAAGATTGTTGGTGGAAATTCTGTTCCAATAGACAAAGGACTTCAACAACCTCCTCCCTCAAACTATCAAAGTTTGAAGGATCTAATACATGTAAACTCATTCTCTTTAATATTAGGCCCAACCTTATAATTGCCAATCTTGGCCCCTTTGCCAAACTTGATATATTTACCACAATAGGTCAAATATTCTTGATTATGACATGATAGTCATGGGTCTTGGGGCTTCTTAAGCTATTAATGTCAGTTTGGCTTCTAATACTACTACTTACATATCCAGTGGGAAAGCAAGTTTGAGACATCAACTGTAAGAATTGTGCACGTTGTTCCTTTGTCCAAACATAAGGAGCACTAGGTTTTCTATATTTTTCATCATCATATTTTTCAACCCAAAGATTTCGATGAATCTTTAGTTCTCGAAAGTCTTCATGTGATGAAATAGTGTCAAAATCACCAAAAAGAGTTTCTATAATAGCATAGGCTATATTTTTCTCAATATGCATAAAATCAACAATATGCCTAATGGCTATATCCTTAAAGTATGGCAACTTATAGAATATGCACAACCATTTTACACTGCTTTCATTACATGGATCATATCTACTACCAGTAATCCCATCATTTTCAATTATAAATGACTTTTTTTTTGTCCATTCTTAATAATGTAATCACCCATTATTAGAAATGGTGCTTCATGATTCTCTTCTTGACCATTGAAACGTGTTTTTTGTCGATGATATGGATGATCCATTTTAAGGTAAGCACAATTTCCACAATAAATACACTTACGAAAACTTCTTGAGTTCCTCACAAAATCCTTAAAGTTACAAGTAGGACATCCATGGTATTCATGAACAGTGAGACTAGACAATGTGCCATATGTAGGAAGATCATGAATTGTAAACAATAAGGAATCTCTTAAAGTGAATTTGATTGAATGACCATCCCTTAAAGATTGAATTGCTTCAATTCCTTTCCACAATTCCATTAGCTCATCATATAATGGCTCTAGATAAGCATCGATTGTATCTAAAGTCACACTTTTCTTTCCTGGTATAATCATTGATAGCATTAAGAAAAATAGTTTAGTTGTTAACCATGGAGGCAAGTTATAATTTATTAAAAACACTGGCCAAGTTGACCATTTAGTACTTTGATCTGAGAATGGGTTCACCCCATCTAGAGCCAAACCCAACCTTACATTACAAGGATATTGAGAAAAATCAGGCCATCTATTATCAAATTCCATCCATGTCTTAGAATTAGGCACATGTCATTGTTTTCCATTGGTGCTCTTATTTTGGGCATGCAATTGTATAAGTTTAGCAGTGTCTCTGCATCTATACATTCAGAGTAATCATGGGACTATCAAAAAGTGGTGAAGAACCGTTCTAGGAACCACAACTGATTTCAATCCTTGTCTATACCTCGCTTCATGACATTTCAGACATTCACTCTCACTTGCAAGATTATTGCAAAATAATACAAAACCATTCACACATGTGTGGATGTTTTCATACCCTAAGCCTAGCTTAGTGATTTGATTTTTACATTGACTTTGTTTTGTTGGCAATGTGGATTTAGGTGGTAACAATGAACCTAAAAAAGCCAATAACTGATATACATTCTCATTTGTCCAACCAAGCACCACTTGCAAGTTAAGAATTTGAAGGATTGTTGTCAAACGACTTACCTTGCAATTAGCATACATAGGCTTTAAAGCATCCTCCATCGACTTGGCCCAATCATCATTTAGACCCTCATTCAACATTCTATCAACTTCAAACCCTTCATCTAACATTGCTGCCTCTTCATCTATGTTTGGTACCACTTACTCTATGTTTGTTGCCTCTTATTCTCTCGCACTCTACAATTCTATCATACTTCATAATAATTGTAATCCCAAGGGCTTATACCACTATGCCCATATCTTATCATATGTCGATAAATCACATTTCTTTTTTTCACCTTTCCACCAAGACAGTCATTACATGGACATGGATATTTATCCATGTCCCTCTCATCGGCTACTCTCTCATCATATGCATGATATTGATCTGTAGTCAACCTTCGACATTGATCCATCTATAATGTTCTGTATTCTAGTATTAATTTAGTTTCCTATTTCAAGAAAAAAATAGAAATTTGAATAACTCAACTTACTTAGGATCTAATACATGTAAACTCATTCTCTTCAACACTCTTCAGTACTTACCCAGAATTCAGAGCACTTCACAAAATTAGGATATAGAGCACTCTATAGGATAGATAGCACTCTGCATCAATTCAAATTTAAGAAATATAGCTGGGCATCACTCTATAGAATCAGATTTTATGCCTCTACATAAATCTCTATGGTCAATTTTGTGCATTTTTTACTTGTAGGATTCTTAGCTATCAATGGCTACTTAGTAGGAAACATAGCAACTACTCTGCCCTCATTTTGTTGCCCATGTGCAAGAGGCAGAGATTAGAAGTATATGCTTATGACAAGATACCCTCAATGTAGTCAATGTCTTATGACAAGATACCCTTCTATTTATGTAACTCATCTCTTATAATACACCAATTTTGTTCTCCTAGCTAGATACAGTTGCCAATCAGAAAACTATAGATTTTGTGTTTAATGTAATGAGGGTTTCGAATTACCTTTGAATTCGTTGCAGAGGGCGTCCCCAAATTCAACTTCCATGCAGAGGGCCTCGCCGACTTCAAATTTGTTGCAGAAAACTCTGATTTCCTTGCCCGCCTTTTCAGAAGTCTCCAGGTCCTCTCCAAACAAGCTTTATTTCCCATGCAATTAGTAGCTTCTATACTTATATGCTAAAACCTAAAATGCCTCATGCCATGAATCCTTCCCAAGAGGACTACATGAATCCTGCTACTGAGATTATCATGAATGAATCTGCCATTGCCAATTGCCCAGACAAAAAGAAACAATAACCCTAAAATTGAGTGTAGCAGAACATAATTGTATGCAATTATCCAAATCCCACTTTGACCCTTAACTACTTTATCCTTCTCACTGTCATAAGTCTAAACATCATGCAATTCTAAGGCAATATGACTAGATAAACTAATCTACAAGGCCACTATATTGGACCAAAGTCCTCTAGCAGAGGCTAAACATGACAATAAATATCCTACAAATACAAGGAGGATGAACCTTGACGAATCGATTGACAATTGCTTGGCAATAAGTACTTCCAAATCTTTGAGTCTACTTGCAGAGCTAACACGTTGGATGTCTAAGTATCAAATTGGCACATAAACCATCTCTGGTCGGCTTTGGCTCCATTAATAATTAACAAACCCTCCTATTTGTAGTGGTGCATTGCACAATTGTACTCCCCACTCCCCCATCAAATTACCTCTGCCAAATTCTGCACTCTACTGTACTCCCCACTCCCGTCAACAATTTCCCAATTTGCTATTAATCCTGCACGCAATACAACCCACTCTCGCCAATAATTTCCCATTTTGAAATATTTTTTAGTTACTCACTTTAATATCATATTGTATAATTTTTATTTGTGTGACTAATTATTTAGTTGTGTTTTTTACCCGATGATGAAATTAGTCATTTATTTAGTCATTTATAGCTATGTTGCAAAAAATTAGTAGAATTTAGTCATTTTTAGTTGTCATGACTAAACATTTTAGTCACTTAGTCATTTATTTGCCAAATTCTACTAGTGCATGTTAACCAAAATCTGTGGTTTGTAGATCTATGGAAAACTTATGTTCAGACTCTTGGAGTATTTTGGATTGAAACAATTACAGATTTGTAGGGCTGCTTGTTGGTTCTTATGATCAATGGTTACTCTTATGTGGATTTCTTTGGAAAATTAGTTCTAACATTGATCCTGGTGTTTGAGTCTTGGAAATCTACATGTTATATCTGGTTACATTTGTTCTACATGTTACTTATATGGGGTTGAATCTATTTATTCAGTTATTTGAGGTTGAAGCACTGATCATGTTTTTTCTCCTATGAGATGTTGCATGTGTGTAGATCTTGTGAACTAGCTGATGTGGATTCTATTTGGTAGGCCTCTTCTTGGTCACCTTGATTGCATTGGTATATTTATTGTAGTGAGACAAAAGGATGGTTTGGAGTATGTAATTTATTTGTTCATTCGAATCTATAGCAATAAGTTATGGTGCATGAGAAGCTCTGTTCACTTTTAGTAGAGTTTTGGTACTGATGTTGGTCATGATACCATGCATAGCTTGGTATCACTTTCAGTGGGAGTTTTGTGCAGTTACATCATGTGTTCTATCTTCTTTGTTTCAAGATCTTGGTTCTAAACTGTTGTTGTTGTAGTGTATAGTTTAACTATGAGAAAACCATGGATAATCTTTGATTAGAAGATGGATGATCTTTTTCAATGGTTGTTGGTGTCATAAGGAGCTCTTGGATTTCGCCCTTAGGTTGCAGTGAGGGTTTATTGACCTGTTTGATTCTATTGACAAAAGATGCTCGATCTTCATGTTATTTGAAGAGGTGTTAACATCTTGGTTCATGAAGGACTCTTAGAGTTTTTGGTAAAGGTGTTATTGTTCTTCCTTTGGAGAGGATGTAGTTCTCTTTGTTTTTGAGTTTTAATCATTTTCTTGGAGCTTCATGATATTGCAGGTTGCATTTCAAGTTGGCATGGATTGATTGGTAGGTACTCATGGATACTAGAGAGACTTGGGTTAGGCTAGAAATATCTTATACTTAGAGATATGTGTTGGAATGGTTACTTATTATGAAGTTTTTTAGTATCAAAGACTGAGGAGCCTATACCTAGAAATGGACGTGAGTCCATTATAGACTTGGTGAGAATGTTGTCTTTATTGAAAGCTTATATTGCTCGGTGTTGTATGCACATGACAATCTTATTTCCCACTCTTGGTCTACTTGCCAGGTGAATGATCTAAGAGGTGTTGCCCACATAATTATTAGATGCATTCTTTATATGTATCTTTTCTTCTCTTGTGCATTAGTCTTGAATGTTGAGTTTTGAAGGCTTGTTGAGAAGTAGATGCATGGTTTATGTATTTCCATTGTTCTCCTTGTAATCTTGAGATTGGATTAGTTCTAAGGATTTGTTAGGAGAGGTATAAGAGATGGTTAATGGCTTTGGGCATATTCCCTTATGTTATGGGAATATTTGGTTAATTTGATCTACTTTCTATGAGAGGTTTACATCTATTGCTGACATGTTTTCATCACAATTTGAATGTTAGGTGTTGATATCCTTTCAGTTTGGGAGTGTTGAAGGAGATCTTACTTTACATAGTTTGGCACATGTTAGCATGGTATAAAGACATGGTTTGATTTTCAGGTTTTCTCTTTCCTAGTATTGTCTTCTTCTTGAAGGTTATGTTTATGGAGTTGAGGTTTTTAATGGAGTCAAGAGTTGTTGTTTGTACTTCATTACTTTTGGCAACAATTTGGTAGCTTCTTGATCTCTTTCTATGAGGCCTACTTTTTACACTACTATTCATGAGACTATTTGCAGTGCTATTACTGTTATTTTTATGATTGAGAGACTATTGATCCTGAATCTTGCTTATTAAACCTAATTGATTTTGAGGAAATAATTGTGCAATGATAATTAGATGTTGCTTTTAAGAAAATGATGAATGAATATGAAACTTTAATGTGATTTCAGTATGATTATATGGTAGAATGTTTAGGTATGCATGTATTTAAATTGGTTCAGCTATGATATCTTTATGTGTTATTAACTTCGATTTTGAGTGTGCAAGTATTACTAACGATACCACAAATATAGGAGATCATTCCATACCCTATGTTGTATCCCTTGTGAGCCGATCTAGTTCCACGAGGAACTAAGATCAACCTTGTGTTTGGAGAAATGTTGAATGTTGTAATGTGTTAATGTTGCATGAGGTCAAGGGAATAAGGGATATCTTCTGATTTACTTTTATTATGATAAGTGTTGTTGTTTTAAATCTTGTTTAAACTTTATTTCTTTTAGACCCTTTTCTTGGGTTTTTATTTGACTCTAGGAGTTCTAACTAGGCAAAAATCAACCCTGGGTTATACCCCATGGGTCTAGGGACCTTTTTGACTAGGATAACCTTGAGTTAACCTCCATATGGTCACTTAAACTTCACAATGAAGTTAAGTGACGAATTTGGAAGCATGGGGACAATGGGATGAGTGGAATCCACACTCAGGCCCACTTCCAAGTCATGGAACAACTCCATGATCCCCTAATAATGGAGTGCTTGTCTCTTATGCCTCTCTTTTGGGTGGGGTTCCCCTTAATAAGGGTGGTTTGTCTTCCACTCCCCTTTTTATTTATATTTTACTTATTGTATTTTATTTCTACATGTGGGCTATAATGGGGGACCTCTTGAGTGGGGTTAATTGTTTAAGTCCACTAGGATAATGGATGAGTTGTGGAGTAGTTGTTTAATGCCACTTGGGAATTAAGAAAATATAGGGAATTAGTTTTAAAAGAGAGAGGAGGAGGAGAGTAAGGGGGTTGGATTATTGTGGAAAGGAGAACTTGGAGGAGGAGGCTAAGAGTGGAGCTCTTCATCAAATTTCTTCCATAATTGGGCTTGAGAAGGTTGGTGAACAAGACTTCTCACTTGTATGATCTGTTGCTAGTTATGTATGTTTTGCTCTTGCTTGATGAATGAGATTGCAAATGTTTTCTATGTGTTTTTTTGTTATTTTGGGGTATGTGTTGGGTGTTGAAAGAGCTCCTTCCAGTTGGAAGGCAATGTTCATCATGTACAGGGAAGGGAAGGTGTGAACCTCCTCGGGTGTCTTTCTTGTTTTCTTGATATATAAAATGCCTTGAGGGCATGTTGGTACTTTTGAGCCAAGAGGGCTTTAAGGCTTTGAGAGCCTATTTGGGATATCCTTGGAAGTTTGGTTAATTGGATGGCTTGAGGCCATGAGAAAGAGAAATTTTGTTGGCTTGAGGCCATGTGATAAGTTGTGACAAATGTGTAAAGAATGACACCTTGAGTGAGAGAGTCTACTTCCCTACCCTCCCTGAACTCACCTCAGCCGAGTCTTTGTATTGTGAGTATACCATGGGAGTGTGTGTGTTAGTTGCTTTGTTTGTTGTTGTTCAATGTTGTGAAGTGATTGGTCTATTCTACCCTGGGTATGTGGATGGTCTCCCTAGCTCGGGGGTGACCCTCTTGCGGGTCTATGGTAGGGAGGAGAGCTAGTTGGTCATTGTTTTCTCCCTTGTTGTTATGAAGGTCACTGTTGGAGCATGTCAAAAGGATTGAAGAAATTTTACCTTGTTAAAGAAAATGTTCTATCTTCCTATTTGTAATGAGAGCTTGGTCTTTAAAATTTTATTTTGTGAGAGTGTTAGAGGAGAGAACTTCTCGCTTGAATTTGTTGTAAAAGTTGTTATCTTGGGAGAGGAGAGATAATCCTCCCTTATTATGTTAATTGATGAGACTTTAATTGGTTATTACATCACATCATTTGAGTGAGCTGGGAGAAGAAAGTAAGTACTCTCTTAGACTGTTTGTGAGTTGTGGGTTTTACAGTTGTTTAACATTGTCTTTCCAAAATCTTAAGTTGTGAGATTTGTTGTTGACTTGGATCAGTTGTTACAATATACCTCTTGTCTTAATTAGTGTGAAAGTTATGTTATACAATATTATGAAAGATGCAATTTTACCTTTGAAAACAAAACTTGATTATGTATGCAATGGAAATAGTTTAATCGATTTACTTATCTATTAAGTTGGTTAATTGAGGTGGAAGATTAATTAGTCCCTATATTTACTCTTAAACTTTAAGTTGTAAAAGAAATAGAATGTTTATTTGATAGATCATTTTTAGTTAAAATCCTGAATTATATGGTTAGATACTTTCAGTTCCTCTCAAGTATTTACCAAATTGTAAATTAATCTATAGAGAAATTGTGGGAGGAAATTGTTAATTGAGAACTGAAATGTTGTAAGAAATGTGGATCTTGTTATAAATTAAATATATATATATGAATTTTATTTATATGTATATATATATATATATATATATAAATATATATATTTTTCTACTATTAAAAGAAGTTGTGAAAAATTTGCATACTTGTATATATATATATAAATATATATATATATATATATATATATATATATATATATGAGTATATATTCAAATAGTTTTAAATTAAATATATTTGTGAAAATGAGATATATATATACTTATTAATAATAAATAGAGATTTCAAAATTTCCAATAAACTGAACTAAGGAATTGTTCGCTAGTTTCTTTTTTTACACAGTCGAAAGTTTATATACATGGTGGGGGTTTAAAGCCCCACCGAAATCTTAAGCATTGCGGGTGTGGGGAGGGGCGGAGCCCCACCCACACCCCATGGAGTGGGTTGTGGGTGGGGCTCCGCCCCTCCCCACACCCCCGCCATAGCTGCTAACCCACACCCCCCCGCTCGCCGTAGCAACCGTGGCCTGCGCAGACCTCCGAACCTCACTCCACCTACCTCAGCTGCTCGAAGCCGCTGCCACAGCTCCCCAAGTTCACCGTCTCCTATGAACCCTCCACACAGCACCTCCCCATAACCCCCTCTGCACACCGCCAATCGGCCTGTGACCTCCATGCGCTCCTCTACGCCAGAGCCACGTCCCATGGCCGTTGCCGATGCCTATGCCTATTCCTTCCTGCAACAAAATGGTATTAAGATTTTCAGTGGAGTTTCCACTTCCTTACTATAAAATAACAACTATATATATATTAATTGGTCTTTAAAAAAATAAGATTCCTCTATAAGGATATTCAGAATATGAGTGGAGCTCCCATTAATATGGGTTAAAATGTTTTAATTAAAAATAAATGTATATGTTTATATATATATATATGTGAGTGCATATATATATACATTTATATAAGATATTAGTTGTAATCATGTTGGGGTAACAATTAAATAAAAATATCTAAATCATTAGAGATAAATATATGAATAATTACATATATATATATGATTAATCAAATATTTACATTTTTTTTACTTGCAATACAATTATTTATTTATACATACATACATATATATATATATATGTATGTATGTATATATATATGTATATATATAAATGTATATATGTATATATATATGTATATATACATATATACATATATATATATATACATATATACATACATATATATACATATATATATACATACATACATACATATATATATATATATATATATATATATATATATATATATATATATATATATATATATATAAAATTGAATTGCAAGTAAAAAAAATGTAAATATTTGATTAATCATTTGACCATTGTGAAAGGGGGTCTTATTTAAATAAAATTTATTTGTTAAAAAGGAAAAGAAAATATTTAAATATATATAAATATATTTAAATATTTATTTAAAGAATAAACGAGACAAATTATTTTGTCTATTAATTATTTGAAATGCAACAGACTGACCTATAATAGAAAACATGATCTCTAGTTAACTAGTACCAAATGGTAGACTAAGCAAATGATAAAATTTATTGAGATAAATAAATTGAATAAACGATGCAAATTTAACCGACGTAAACATAGGTATCGATATCAACATGCACATGTGTATAGAATATTCCGTAGCAACCATCACTTGGTGACTTAACGTACGCAACCGAGCACGCTTACGCGTGCGAGGGTGGGAAAATTTAAGTAGCAAAGAAAAAAAATTTGACAGTTCGTATCATGACTACATGACATATGTGGACATAACGTGCGTGTTTTGCGTGTTGTGACCGCATGTGAAATGTGGGCATGACATTTGGTATCAGAGCACAATCGTTTTAAAACACTGGGCTTGTTTAGGCACATTATCACTTCCGCGACCAAACTGACTAGAGATTACCTCGTTTTGTAGGATGCCTCCCAGACAAGTTCGGTAAACACTGTCCCGCCACACTCTAGCCACCAAGGTACACACTGATTCTTCAGCTATGGGACCAGATTAGCCAGACCCACAGGCTCAGCCAGTTCTACATGCACAACCAGTTCCTCAGGTACCGTATGCACCACCAGCCCCACCAAATATGGGACCACAAATATTACCGGCCTTATAGGCTATCTTAGATAGGCTTCCACCGACTGTAGTTGAGCTGCGCGTAGAGTCACATGACGAGCCCCGCGACGTTCCGCGAGAGGAGCCACACATGGAGCCATGAGCTGAGTCTCATGTTGAGCCACGTGTGGAGCCCTGTGTAGAGCCATAGGGGGTACCACGAGTGGAGCCTTATATCGAATTGCTGGATACAGAGGAGGTTGGCTCAGCTGGCAGGGCCCGTAGTAGGAGCCCCACACATCATGCTAGGCATGACGAGACAGTGAGAGTAGAGCAATTTGGTCCCAGGCCTTATGAGTACCATGCAGATGAGCCTTATAGGAGGTGTAGTGATAGAGGAGATCCCATTAGGGACATAATGAGGTTGAACCCTCCTACTTTCATTGGAACCACAGAGGGATCTGAGGCAGAGGCCTGGCTTATTAGTTTGGATAGGTGCTTCGCGTTGCGTCCATATGCAGGCAACACAAAGGCTCGTGTGGCCGTACACTTATTACGAGATGCAGCAGCTACATGGTGGCGCACTAAGGAGTGCAAGTGTCACCTTTCTTTAGACACCCTCTCATGGGAAACCTTTATTGAGCGCTTCAACGTTCGTTATCTATAAGATCATTACAGACAGCATCGTATAGATGAGTTCCATGACCTACAGCAGAGGGGACTCTCAGTGGCACAGTATAAGAGTAAGTTTACAGAGTTATCTAGATATGCAGAGTATCTCCATGATGAGAAACTCCTAGTGCATAAGTTTATCAGAGGTCTAAACCATAGTATAGCAGGACCTGTTCGGATGGCAGATCCCCAGACTTTGAGTGATGCCGCTGAGAAGGCTTATATTGCTGAGGAGATTCATGGATGGGGCAGAGTTCTCACCCTCAGTTCCAGGATCGGGGACAGTAGCAACATCAACAGAATTTCCGTAGTTCAACACAACCACCCCCTAGAGGAGGATACAGTTCAACACCATTACCTCCTAGGCCCCCACAACAACAGCAATCACAACAGCAACATAAAGCTAAAACACAACAGAAGTCATATGGGGGTAATAATAGAGGTTGGCAGTAGCAGGGCCCGCATAGAGATTAGAGACATCAGGGACCACCTGCAGGACCCACAAGACCGCAGCAATCGTATAGGGGTTCACAGGGGTCTACTGGCAGAACAGGACATCAGCAGTCGAGTAGGACTCAGACTGTACAGGTATAGGTTAGAGGGCCTTGTTATACATGTGGTGAAGCTGGACACATAGCTAGAGAGTGCCCACAGGGTTATACAGCAGGGGGACATCATCATGCAGGAGGTTTCGAGTAGACTATGGGTGACGTGGGTAAATCCCACCGTATGTTTGCAGCGGTTGACAACCACTAGGATGATTTTCAGGCTTTGGTTATTGAGACAGCAGGTATGATTGTAGAATCTCCCATCTCTATCCTTTTTGACTCCGGAGCTACTGACTCCTTTATATCTACATCGTTAGTGGGACGTTGTAGGCTGGTGGCTTCTAGGCAGGACACTAGGTGGGAGGTCGAGTTGGCCTCTGGGGCCAAGATGTTAGTTGATACCATTGTTAGAAATTGTGAAGTTTCCTTGGGTTCTTTCAGTACAACTTGGGATCTTAGGGTGATACCATTAGGAACCTATGACATAGTTCTTGGCATCGACTGGCTTGCGGCTCACAGAGCCAAGCTAGATTGCCATCAGAGAATGATTAGTTGCACAAATGATCATGGCACACCGGTCGAGATAGTGGGCATACAGAAGCCCATGACTGCTCGAACGATATCTTCTCAGCAACTTAAGCATTGCATGCAGAAGGGTTGTCAGATGTTTGCTATCACAATCAGTGATAGATCAGAAGATGAACATGAGACTACATTAGATGATCACCCCATCTTGAGAGAATTTGTAGATGTTTTTCCACCAGAGTTACCTGGTATGCCTCCACACAGAGAAGTCGATTTCCACATTGATTTAGTACCAGGGGCAGAGCCAGTGTCTCGTGCACTGTATAGAATGACTACACATGAGCTTACAGAGCTTAAACTACAGTTAGAAGAATTATTAGAGAAGGGACACATCCGACCTAGTGTCTCACCATGGGGCGCACCAGTCATCTTCGTAAAGAAGAAGGATGGTTCTCTTCGGCTATGCATGGACTATAGGTAGTTGAACAAAGTGACGGTGAGGAATCGATATCCTTTGTCGAGGATTGACGATCTCTTTGACCAAATGCAAGGAGCCAGAGTGTTTTCAAAGATTGATCTAAAATCTGGGTATCACCAATTTAGAATTACAGAGGCAGATATTCACAAAACTGCTTTCTGAACCAGATATGGCCATTATGAATTTATAGTGGTACCATTCGGATTAACGAATGCCCCCGCAGTGTTCATGAGTCTTATGAATGGGGTGTTCCGCACTTACCTGGATCGGTTCGTGATCATTTTCCTAGATGACATTTTGATCTATTCGCGGACCGAGAAGGAACATGTGGACCATTTGTGTCAGGTATTGTAGTGTTTACATGAGCATCAGCTTTATGGAAACCTGGCAAAATGTGCCTTCTTCAAGATAGAGGTGCAGTATTTGGGGCATATTTTATTAGGTGATGGCATCTCCGTAGATCCATCGAAGATTAGAGCAATTCAAGATTGGCCAGCTCCCACCAGTGTTACAGAAGTAAGGAGCTTTATGGGACTAGCCGGTTTCTACCATAGGTTTGTCGAAGGCTTCTCCAGGATAGCCCATCCAATCACTTCCCTTCAGCAAAAAGGGAAGGGATTTACTTGGACGGAGCAGTGTGAGAAGGCCTTTGGGATTCTTAAGGAACGTCTTACCAGTGCTCCCATATTAGCAGTTCCTGATCTGGCAGAAGATTTTGTTGTCTACACGGATGCATCATTAGAAGGATTTGGAGCTGTGTTTATGCAGGGTGGCAGAGTGATTGCTTATGAATCGTGAAAACTTAAAACACATGAGCTAAACTACCCTACTCACGATCTAGAGCTAGCAGCTGTTATTCATGCTCTTGTTCGTTGGAGACACTTTCTTTTGGGCCGACGTTTTGAGCTCCATTCGGACCATCATAGCTTGCAGTATATCTTCACTTAGCTGAATTTGAACGCCCGCCAGCGGTGTTGGATGGAGTTCTTATGTGAGTACGACTTTGATGTCCACTACATGAAAGGAAAGGAGAATGTGGTCGCCGATGCTTTGAGTCGAAGGTGCCACAAAGTCCTGACTCTAACTTTGAAAGTGGATTTAAGAGAACGTATTTTACAGCATCTGCCTGAGGACGAGTGGTTTCTTGAGGTGCAATAGGAAATCCAGAATCAGAGGGTCCTGAAGGGTAAACTTGTAGGATATTCCCTGGAGTCAGATGGATTACTTAGACATAAGCAACGCATCTATGTACCCCGTGCGGGTGATCTACGTGCAGTGATACTCTTTGAGGCTCATAGAGCACCCTATGCATCTCATCCAGGAGTGAAGAAGATACATGCAGATTTGCAGTAGTTATATCATTGGGCTGGGATGAGATGCGACATCGCAGAGTCTATAGCTAGATGCCTTGAGTGTCAGAGGGTCAAGGCTGAGCATCAGCATCCAACAGGACTGTTGTATCCTCATGAGATACCTGAGTGGAAATGGGACACCATTTCCATGGGCTTTATTGTTGGTCTACCTATGTATCACGACGCCATGATGCCATCATGGTGACAGTTGACAAGTTGACCAAGGTGGCGCATTTCTCACCGGTACGCACAACGTACAATGCACCATCGGTGGCAAGAGTGCTTCTAGATCAGATTGTCAGACTGCATGGAGTACCTCGCCGCATCATATCTGATAGAGACTCTGTTTTCACATCATCTTTTTGGAGAGCCTTACATCAGGCGTTGGGCACACAGCTCAACTTCAGTTCCGCTTACCATCCTAAGACCGACGGCCAGATAGAAAGAGTTAATCAGGTGTTAGAGGACATGCTTCACATGTATGTTATGGATCATCAGTCTAAATGGGAGAAGTACCTGTATTTGGTTGAGTTCACCTACAATAATGGGCATCACAGCTCATTGGGTTTGCCTCCTTACCAGGCTCTATACGGCAGGCCTTGCAGAATGCCTTTGAGTTGGGATTGGTTAGAGGACTAAGTTGCCATTGGTCCTGAAATGATTCAGGATATGGAACAATAGGTTACTTTGATCAGACAGAGGCTTCAAGAAGCTCAGGATAAGAAGAAGAAGTATGCAGATGTGAAGAGAACAGATCGAAGCTTTTCAGTGGGTGACAGGTATTCTTGAGAGTGAGACCGCATAAGAGTCCAATCCATTACAGAAAAGGCTCTAAGCTCGCACCCTAGTTTGTAGGACCTTTTGAGATTTTGGAGAGGATAGGACCTGTAGCCTACTGTTTAGCCTTGCCACCTAGCCTGTCTCATATCCATGATGTCTTTCATATTTCAGTTTTACGTCGTTATATGTCTGACTTGTCTCACGTATTGGATTGGAGTGCTCTTCAGGTAGAGGCAGACAAACAGCTGGCTTTGGAGCCAATACACATATTGGCTCATCGGACACTGGGCCTTCGAGGTTGAGAGCTGGACCAGGTTAGGGTCCAGTGGGATATGTACGATGAGGTCACTGCAACATGGGAAGATGCTATGAGACTGAAGACACTTTACCCTCACCTCTTTGATGACTTCCAGGAGGAAGTACAATCTTAGGGGGAGAGGATGTGAAGCCTACTTTTTACACTACTATTCATGAGACTATGTGCAGTGCTATTACTGTTATTTTTATGATTGAGAGACTATTGATCCTGAATCTTGCTTATTAAACCTAATTGATTTTGAGGAAATAATTGTGCAATGATAATTAGATGTTGCTTTTAAGAAAATGATGAATGAATATGGAACTTTAATGTGATTTTAGTATGATTATATGGTAGAATGTTTAGGTATGCATGTATTTGAATTGCTTCGGCTATGATATCTTTATGTGTTATTAACTTCGAGTTTGAGTGTACAGGTATTATTAACGATACCACAAATACAGGAGATCATTCCATACCCTATGTTGTATCCCTTGTGAGCTGATCTAGTTCTACGTGGAACTAAGATCAACCTTGTGTTTGGAGAAATGTTGAATGTTGTAATGTGTTAATGTTGCATGAGGTCAAGGGAATAAGGGCTATCTTCTGATTTACTTTTATTATGATAAGTGTTGTTGTTTTAAATCTTGTTTAAACTTTATTTCTTTTAGACCCTTTTCTTGGGTTTTTATTTGACTCTGGGAGTTCTAACTAGGCAAAAATCAACCCTGGGTTATACCCCATGGGTCTAGGGACCTTTTTGACTAGGATAACCTTGGGTTAACCTCCATATGGTCACTTAAACTTCACAGTGAAGTTAAGTGACGAATTTGGAAGCATGGGGACAATGGGATGAGTGGAATCCACACTCAGGCCCACTTCCAAGTCATGGAACAACTCCATGATCCCCTAATAATGGAGTGCTTGTCTCTTATGCCTCTCTTTTGGGTGGGGTTCCCCTTAATAAGGGTGGTTTGTCTTCCACTCCCCTTTTTATTTATATTTTATTTATTGTATTTTATTTCTACATGTGGGCTATAATGGGGGACCTCTTGAGTGGGGTTAATTGTTTAAGTCCACTAGGATAATGGATGAGTTGTGGAGTAGTTGTTTAATGCCACTTGGGAATTAGGAAAATAGAGGGAATTAGTTTTAAATGAGAGAGGAGGAGGAGAGTAAGGGGGTTGGATTATTGTGGAAAGAAGGAGAACTTGGAGGAGGAGGTTAAGAGTGGATCTCTTCATCAAATTTCTTCCATAATTGGGCTTGAGAAGGTTGGTGAACAAGACTTCTCACTTGTATGATCTGTTGCTAGTTATGTATGTTTTGCTCTTGCTTGATGAATGAGATTGCAAATGTTTTCTATGTGTTTTTTTGTTATTTTAGGGTATGTGTTGGGTGTTGAAAGAGCTCCTTCCAGTTGGAAGGTAATGTTCATCATGTACAGGGAAGGGAAGGTGTGAACCTCCTCGGGTGTCTTTCTTGTTTTCTTGATATATGAAATGCCTTAAGGGAATGTTGGTACTTTTGAGCCAAGAGGGTTTTAAGGCTTTGAGAGCCTATTTGGGATATCCTTGGAAGTTTGGTTAATTGGATGGCTTGAGGCCATGAGAAAGAGAAATTTTGTTGGCTTGAGGCCATGTGATAAGTTGTGACAAATGTGTAAAGAATGACACCTTGAGTGAGAGAGTCTACTTCCCTATGCTCCCTGAACTCACCTCAGTTGAGTCTTTGTATTGTGAGTATACCATGGGAGTGTGTGTGTTATTTGCTTTGTTTGTTGTTTAATGTTGTGAAGTGATTGGTCTATTCTACCCTGGGTATGTGGATGATCTCCCTAGCTCGGGGGTGTCCCTCTTGCAGGTCTATGGTAGGGAGGAGAGCTAGTTGGTCATTGTTTTCTCCCTTGTTGTTGTGCAGGTCACTGTTGGAGCATGTCAAAAGGATTGAAGAAATTTTACCTTGTTAAAGAAAATGTTCTATCTTCCTATTTGTAATGAGAGCTTGGTCTTTAAAATTTTATTCTGTGAGAGTGTTAGAGGAGAGAACTTCTCTCTTGAATTTGTTGTAAAAGTTGTTATCTTGGGAGAGGAGAGATAATCCTCCCTTATTATGTTAATTGATGAGACTTTAATTGGTTATTACATCACATCATTTGAGTGAGCTGGGAGAAGAAAGTAATTACTCTCTTAGACAATTTGTGAGTTGTGGGTTTTACAGTTGTTTAATATTGTCTTTCCAAAATCTTAAGTTGTGAGATTTGTTGTTGACTTGGATCAGTTGTTACAATATACTTCTTGTCTTAATTAGTGTGAAAGTTATGTTATACAATATTATGAAAGATGCAATTTTACCTTTGAAAACAAAACTTGATTAAGTATGCAATGGAAATAGTTTAATCGATTTACTTATCTGTTAAGTTGGTTAATTGAGGTGGAAGATTAATTAGTCCCTATATTTACTCTTAAACTTTAAGTTGTAAAAGAAATAGAATGTTTATTTGATAGATCATTTTTAGTTAAAATCCTGAATTATATGGTTAGATACTTTCAGTTCCTCTCAAGTATTTACCAAATTGTAAATTAATCTGTAGAGAAATTGTGGGAAGAAATTGTTAATCGAGAACTGAAATGTTGTAAGAAATGTGGATCTTGTTATAAATTAAATATATATATATGAATTTTATTTATATGTATATATATATATATATATATATATTTTTCTACTATTAAAAGAAGTTGTGAAAAATTTGCATACTTGTATATATAAATATATATATATATATATATATATATTTATGAGTATATATTCAAATAGTTCTAAATTAAATATATTTGTGAAAATTAGATATATATATACTTATTAATAATAAATAGAGATTTCAAAATTTCCAATAAACTGAATTGAGGAAATGTTTGCTGGTTTCTTTTTTTACACAGTCGAAAGTTTATATACATGGTGGGGGTTTAAACCCCCACCAAAATCTTAAGCATTGCGGGTGTGGGGAGGGGCGGAGCCCCACCCACACCCCACGGAGTGGGTTGTGGGTGGGGCTCCGCCCCTCCCCACACCCCCGCCGTAGCTGCTAACCCACACCCCCCCACTCGCCCTAGCAACCGCGGCCTACACGGACCTCCGAACCTCACTCCACCTGCCTCCGCTGCTCGAAGCCGCCGCCACCGCTCCCCAAGTTCGCCGTCTCCTATGAACCCTCCACACAGCACCTCCCCATAACCCCCTCTCCACACCGCCAATCGGCCTGCGACCTCCATGCGCTCCTCTGTGCCAGAGCCACGTCCCATGGCCGTCGCTGATGCTGTTCCTTCCTGCAACGAAAACATACCACTAAAAAAAAAAATACATTAGGGTTATTTAACCCTTGACTATGGAATGGGTTTTCATAACAAAATGGTATTAAGATTTTGAGTGGAGTTTCCACTTCCTTACTATAAAATAACAACTATATATATATTAATTGGTCTTTAAAAAAATAAGATTCCTCTATAAGGATATTTAGAATATGAGTGTAGTTCCCATTAATATGGGTTAAAATGTTTTAATTAAAAATAAATGTATATGTTTATATATATATTAATCATTTGACCATTGTGAAAGGGGGTCTTATTTAAATAAAATTTATTTGTTAAAAACGAAAAGAAAATATTTAAATATATATAAATATTTATTTAAAGAATAAACGAGACAAATTATTTTGTCTATTAATTATTTGAAATGCAATAGACCGACCTGTAATAGAAAACACGATCTCTAGTTAACTAGTACCAAATGGTAGACTAAGAAAATGATAAAATTTATTGAGATAAATAGATTAAATAAACGATGCAAATTTAACCGACATAAACATAGGTATCGATATCAACATGCACATGTGTATAGAATATTCCATAGCAACCGTCACTTGGTGACTTAACGTACGCAACTGAGCACGCTTACGCATGCGAGGGGTGGAAATTTAAGTAGCAAAGAAAAAAAATTTGATAGTTCGTATCATGACTACATGACATATGTGGACATAACATGCGTGTTTTACGTGTTGTGACCGCATGTGAAATGTGGGCATGACACTTTCTTCATTGGTTTGGAGGACTTGGAAGAGTTATTTGGATTGTAATGAGATGTATTGTGCATAACATAGTATGTTTCTTTGACACTATTGTTTAGGGGTTAAAAAGGGAGGGGAATGTTTTGGTTAAGTTTCAAAGGCAAATCCTCCCTTCTCACTAAACATTCAAGGGCATATCAACCAAGGTGAATCTCTACTAAGCGAGAGCAATCACCTATCAGGTTGGGTTGCCACTTGGAATGATGCGGAAGTTCAGATGTATCAAAAAATATCTCAATTTAATGCTCAATTACTCTCAAAACCCTAAATAAGCAAAATAGTAAGCAAATCAATGAATTACTGTAAATCCTTTTAGACTGAGACAAAGGATAGAGGTTGTTATCTCACTTTTTTTAAGTTTAGAATGTGGAACTGTCGGGGACATTGGCAAGTTAGCACCCTTGTCCAAGGTATAGTTTTCATCACAGAATTTGAATCTCCTTCCAACACTGATCTGCACTGTATCTTCTGTTTCTACCACAGAAAAGATGGAGGACACTAGCACTAGTGCCCTTGTCCTAAAATGTTCATGTTTGTCCTCTTTCTTTCAGATCATGAATCCTTGTTGTTTGCAACCTCCTTTCTACAACTCCACTCCACGAAACTTGGTACCTGTAACCTGCAATCAAAAAGGAGTGTGGGAGGGGGTTTTGATGTTTAGAGGCTTGCCTCGGTCAAGCCTCATAGAGACATTCAAGTCTTCCAAACACTGTTGTTAGATAAGAGTGCGTATCCTGGTGAGATAGAGGTAAAAATCTAAATGATAAATGATTGAAAACACAATAGATATCACCTTGAAGTGTAGATCTCATGGAAGGAAGATGCTCTTCATGCCATGAGGAGATGGAGTCAAATCTACAAATACAAACACAATAACAACAAAATACTACTCTGTAACACAATGAATGCCTTGAATCACTTTCACATAAAGTCACATGTTCGCCTTGTTCATCTAATTTCCATCTAGTTTGTAAATGAAACCTAAACATGCTTATATATGCAACTACAAAGATTCCCACTAAGAATTTTGTAATTCAAACTTGAGATGTCAGCATAGGACCTAAACAACAGTCATAAAACTAACATTAAAATTTAGGGCATACCCAAAATAGGGCAGGACTAGGGTGCTAGTGCCCAAGTCCACCTGATGTAGAGGCATCCACACTAAAACCTTGACATACAGCATGGATGTCCGCAACCCTTCATCATCATCATCATATTTTTGTTAACACTGTCAGCATCATCATATTTCCCCTGCCGACCGATATCCTCCTATAGACAAGCCTTCACCCTTTCGCATGTCCGCAGCATCATCATATCCGACTACCGCAGCATCATCATACTCAGCAAGCGCAAACATCCTCCTGACGTTCACTGTTCACCTTACCGCCAACCTCTATCTTCAGCATTATGATGTTCAACATCATGTTCATCAGCAGGATATAAAATATCCTGTTCCCCCCATATATCCTGATGATGATACTCAACTTCACGCACCTTTCCTTCGATGCTTACATCACCCCGATATCCTGATGATGATTATCCTGATGACGATTATCCTGATGACGATGACGTCACATGCAGTTCCTTCAATATCCTACTGTCGGCCAAACTTAACATTATCGGCCCGCGACGACTTTATCAACCCGATCTTCTACCTTATGCCGATACGCTCCTCCTCGGCAACACCTGATGATGATCACCCTGAAACACATTCACCTTATGCAAACAATTGCATCATGCTCATCTCCATCTACTCGGATGACGCCCGAAGTAACTGCAGGATATACACAGAAATATCCTGATGATGCCGTTGTAACGAATTTCCAACCTTAAGTGAATTTCGATCCGCCGAACCTCCTGGGATGACCCGATCTACTTTCTGGACAACTTTCCAGACTCTAACAACTAGCACGACCTAGCACATACCCATGCTAGGGTTCTCAACACCTTTCGACTGCGATCCTGCAAACATACATGCAAATGAACAGAAAAGGAAAACTACCTCCTAAACTATGATACACAGCCATTCCACTGATTCAACGAATCAACCGGTGGAATGGATCAGCGAATCCATGAAACCACCAAAACAACAACTCGATCACACAATGGAATTCAATAGAGGATGAACACAAACAGGATCTTTATTGATTTCAAAAGATGCAATACAATATACTGTCTCACTCTCCTCTCCTCTACAATGCGATGTCTGATCTCTGATCTAAAACCAACCGATCCATACATAAATAGGATCTCTTGCGAGTACTACCACTCGATTCCCAATGGCTGGGAAATCTCTCCAGGCGGCTGGGAGATCCAACCGGACATACAGCATACAGTTGTCATAACAAACTAGCTAAAAATAGTAAAGCATGGTCAACATGACCTTATTACATGCATTGGTCTTATACGACCTTCTTGAAAACATTAACAAGACCTAAAACAAACTAACTGCCTCATGGAGGCCAGCTGTCAGGTAGGTGCTCTTGCACCATACTCCCCAACAGAAAAGAACTCATGTCCCATGAGTTTGGATGTGGAAGTCCTCCACCTTTACACTTTGCCTTTGCAGTGTTCTGCCCTGTTCCAGCTTTATCCTCTGCTGGCTCTTGGCTGCTCCAAGACTTCTGAACTGTAACTTGCTGTCTTGCAAGTAAATCCTCATGCTTGTCAATGTAGGCCCTTCTCTCACATACCCTGTGTTTGTCAGGTTGTCTGACTAGAACCTTTGTCTGAACTGCCTCTTGAACTGCTGTAATGTTCAACTCTGTCTTTCTTTCAACCTTTATAGGACAAACAATAGTCCCAACTATGACAACATCCTTGTCATTCCTCTCAACTGGTTGCTGTTTGCAAACCTGTTGCTAAACCTACTGCTGACCTCTGTCAGTCAAAACTGAAACTTTCTTCAACCTGTTGTCCTTAACAACTTCTTTTCCTGCAGTGTCCTCAACTGCCTTTATGCCTGCTCCTCTAGGCATCTGCACAAATTCCTTCTTTCCCACTAAAATGATTTTTGTTGCCTTCTGTGCTACAGCTGCTTCCTGTAATGGCATCAACATAATAGTTTTCCCATCTTTCTTGATGGTGTAGGTATTAGCATACCCATCATACAGTACCCTCCTATCAAATTGCCATGGTCTACCCAACAGTAGGTGACAACATTCCATGGGCAAAATGTCACACAAAACTCTATCATGATATGCTCCAATCTGAAAATCAACATATGCCTGTTCATAGACAAAAAGTGATCGACTATCACTCACCCAAGATGCCTTGTAAGGGTGTTGGTGTGGAATCCTTTCCAAATGCAGTTTATCCACCATTTCCTGAGATACCATGTTGTCTGTTGAACCAGTATCAATGACAACCTTACATACTTTACCTTTGCTCTTGCATGCAGTCTTGAAAAGAGCTCTTCTTTGCATTATATCCTTTGATGCCTGCAAACTAGTTTTCCTTAGCATCAATGCTTCTCCCTCCTCAGGATATCCATAATATTCAGGAACTCTATCTCCTTGATAAGTGTTTGAACTTTGCACACTTTCCTCTACTTTCTCTTCTTGCACAAGTTGTACTTTCTTGTCATTCGTTCTATCATTTCTGGATGATGAACCTTTGTTTTCTGGACATTTGAAAAATGGATGACCAAACTCACCACAGGTATAACACTTTCCTGAAAATGTAGTAGAACCTCTACCACTTCCAAATCTGCCTCTATTACCTTTCCATCCACCTCTGAAATCAGACTGTCCCTGTCCTTTACCAGTGTCTTCCTGACCCTCATTGGTTTGCCTTGTTGTAGGGGCTGATCCTCTTCCCCTCATATTGCTGCCTCTTCCTCTCATGAACTTATCTTGTCTCCTATTCATCTTTTCTTCAATCCTGATTGCCATTTGGTAACAATCCTCCACACTCTTAGGGTTAGCTAAAACTAACTCATCCTGTATGTTCAATCTCAAACCAGCCAAGTACCTAGCCACCTTTTCTACCTCATTCTCATGATGACCAGATCTCATACTCAACTTATAAAACTCCTTAGTATATGCCTTCACATCCATTTCCTTCTGCCTTAAAAATTGCAGCTTCTTAAACATCTGAATCTCATAATCCTTAGGCAAGAATTTACCTTTTATACTTGCTACCATCTTATCCCATGAAGTGATCTTTGACTTCCCTTGTTTCCTTCTCTCGGATTGTACATAATCCCACCATACCAAAGCATGACCTCCTAACTTGGTCTTTGCAATCTTTACCTTCTGATTCTCAGCAACATCTTCACATTCAAAGTAATTATCAAGTGCAGCAATCCAATCCAGTAACTCATCTTCATTCAAACTTCCATTATACTTGGAAACATCAACCTTTACCTTAGGTTTATCACTCTGCACTGCCTTTAACAGTTTTGCAAATTTCTGGTCTTCAGCATCCAGATCTTCAACTACCTCTTCATACTCTTCAACAGCATCTTCATCTTCTTCTGATTCACTGTCGTCCACTTCCCTCTTTTTGTTCTTCTCCAAGGCTACAAGCCTGGCTTGAAGTGCTTCAGCAAGCTCCTTCATCTTCCTCATCTCTCTGGCATGTTTTTCCTTCATCTCCTGCAATTCCCTTGCAGTACCATTACCTTTCGGAGGCATTTTGCCAACCTCTCACTCCTCTACCTCTGTCTTTTTAGTGACAGAATCAACTCTACCTCTGCCCTTTCGGTGACAGAATCAACACACAACAGCCCAGACCTTTTGCTGAGCTCTGATACCACTATGATGCAGAGGCATCCACACTAAAACCTTGACATACATCATGGATGTCCGCAACCCTTCATCATCATCATCATATTTTTGTTAACACTGTCAGCATCATCATATTTCCCCTGCCGACCGATATCCTCCTGTAGACAAGCCTTCACCCTTTCGCATGTCCGCAGCATCATCATATCTGACTACCGCAGCATCATCATACTCGGCAAGCGCAAACATCCTCCTGACGTTCACTGTTCATGTTACCGCCAACCTCTATCTTCAGCATTATGATGTTCAACATCATGTTCATCAGCAGGATATAAAATATCCTGTTCCCCCCATATATCCTGATGATGATACTCAACTTCACGCACCTTTCCTTCGATGCTTACGTCACCCCGATATCCTGATGACGATTATCCTGATGATGATGACGTCACATGCAGTTCCTTCAATATCCTGCTGTCGGCCAAACTTAACATTATCGGCCCGCGACGACTTTATCAACCCAATCTTCTACCTTATGCCGATACGCTCCTCCTCGGCAACACCTGATGATGATCACCCCGAAACACATTCACCTTATGCAAACAATTGCATCATGCTCATCTCCATCTACTCGGATGACGCCCGAAGTAATTGCAGGATATACACAGAAATATCCTGATGATGCCGTTGTAACGAATTTCCAACCTTAAGCGAATTTCGATCTGCCGAACCTCCTGGGATGACCCGATCTACTTTCTGGACAACTTTCTAGACTCTAACAACCAGCACGACCTAGCACATACCCATGCTAGGGTTCTCAACACCTTTCGACTGCGATCCTGCAAACATACATGCAAATGAACAGAAAAGGAAAACTACCTCCTAAACTATGATACACAGCCATTCCACCGATTCGACGAATCAACCGGTGGAATGGATCAGAGAATCCATGAAACCACCAAAATAGCAACTTGATCACACAATGGAATTCAACAGAGGATGAACACAAACATGATCTTTATTGATTTCAAAAGATGCAATACAATATACTGTCTCACTCTCCTCTCCTCTACAATGCGATGTCTGATCTCTGATCTAAAACCAACCGATCCTCATACATAAATAGGATCTCTTGCGAGTACTACCACTCGATTCCCAACGGCTGGGAAATCTCTCCAGGCGGCTGGGAGATCCAACCGGACATACAACATACAGCTGTCATAACAAACTAGCTAAAAATAGTAAAGCATGGTCAACATGACCTTATTACATGCATTGGTCTTATACGACCTTCTTGAAAACATTAATAAGACCTAAAACAAACTAACTGCCTCATGGAGGCCAGCTGTTAGGTAGGTGCTCCTGCACCACCACCCCCTCATTTTTGTTTAGGGATCATCAAAATAGCACCCCCTAGATCCTACTTGCTATAAGACTTTAGGGTTTTCTCATCGGGAGTCAGAATTAACATGCAAGATTCTCTAAATGCACTATAAGGACTTAGGAACTAAACCTTAAGAGGGAAAAGCCCTCAAAGGGACATTTTCTAACATAACATTTAGCCCCCACTTTAATGTATGTATAAACGCAAGGCGAATGCATGCATTAAAGTATGGTCAACAAACACAACAAACATGCCAAGCACGCTGAAGACACACCAAACACATTGAATACAATAACAGGCATGCAAAACACGGAGAAGATAGTTACAGTCACACAAAACATAGAGAAGACAACATTGAAGACACACAAAACATAGTGAATATAGTGATTATTTCTTTTTTTCTCATATATGAAATACAAATGCAACTACAAGTAAAGTAAACACACAACCCAAATGCAGGAGGAGCTCATCGCCACCAATCTTGAAACTGCATAAGGGGCAACAGACACACCAAACAAATCTCAAAGTGCAGGAGGAGCTCATCGCCACCAGTCTTGAAACTACACTTGAGAACAAACACGCCATACAAATCCCAAAGCATAGGAGGAGCTCATCGCCATTAGTCTTGAAACTATGCTTGGGAACAAACATGCCACACACACATAGCAGACATGGAGAAAACATGACATACAAGCGATGGAAGAAACATATTGCTAGGTTCGCCGCCATCTTAGGCACATTACAAGCACACACTGACGATGGGGCTTTGCCACAACAATCTCTGAAGACACACTTAAGGGTTAGGATAGTCTCAGATCTGTCCCACCTCCTCAGAGGACTTTTAGAACATGACACAATGTGCAATCTCCTCGAGAAATACACCATCCCTGCCTCCACAAAGGGCTTAGAATAAAAAGGATATGCATGATATCCTATCTCTGCAGAGGACTTAATAGATTTCAAGTTTTTAACAAACACACTTTGCTAGCATCTAAATTAGACAACTTACCTTATATATGCCCCCACCTTAAGGTGGTTGATATCGTGTACCGATATCAATCACGTTAAGGTAAGAAGAAAACACACAAGGGAACATGAGCTCTCGCAAATCCCATGCCCCAGAGGTGACATGTACTTTACGATCACCAAATATTCCCACACACACACAATTTCCTGCAAGAAAAGGTGTTAGCATCCATATAATCATGATAAACAACAATGCATGTAAAAGAGCCGAGGAAAGCAAGATCCAAGATAGACAAAGTGTATGGAGTAGTAGTATTGTTATGTTTTGTAAGTATGATAAGATAAGATCAAGATAGTACATTGAGTGATTCTTCTAGCCAAGCGTCAGATAATATATATCAACCCCATCGTCATGTATGGACTAGGTCTATTTTTTGATTTCTCGCCGAAGTGACACTAGGTCCGCATCAGTATAATATGTTTTTCATCACTGCTAGCTAGATAGAACCACTAGAGGAAGGTAAACAATAAATCAAGAGAGGAGAAGCAAGTGCCTTAGGGATAGTCATGTAGGAGGGTGCCCCCAAGTCACCAACTACAACGCTATGTCCATAAGACACAACACACAACAATGCAAATAGAGGAGAAGCAATATAGAAGAATGTTGATACAAATAGAAGAAGGGTCACAACAGATGTGGTCTCTCAGTAACATTGACCTTACAAGAGAATCAAGGGTCATCCTAGGAGGCCTAAACAACACATAACACATCACAAGGGAAACACAACATGGAGGTAAAGGGTTAGAACTACTTACCTGATACAACACAATGTTAACAACATATATAACTAGGAGGAGGCCACCCTTGAGAACAACTATAATAGGTGCTACAATGAGTGTGGCTTAGGGAGGAATAAATACACTTATTAACTATCCTCTTAGGAGGTGGAAGAAGTGATTTGTTTTGAGTGATCTCAACATCCATCTGTAAGAGATTTAATGTGAGATACCTTTCCTCATCCAATAGTGCTACAACTTTTGAAGAGAGAGCATAAGAATGAAGGGAAGGTAAGGTGTTGTGAGGATAATTGTTGGTTATTGTATCTCTAGTGGTGTTCAAAGAATATGTAATCAAGTTTTTCACATCCTTAGTGATATCTAAGGGACCTAAACATTCAACCAAAGGAAGGGGATCAAGGGTCTTTACTTCCTTAGTAATGTCCAAAGTACTTGAATATTCAACTAAAGGAGGAAGAGTGATAGTATGATCCATAGAGGTTTCATGCACTATGATAGGGAGAGAGTTTTTATTGTTGTTAGATGAAGTTGGAGAGGCTTCTTTATTCACCAATGATTCATCTTGGCCAGAGAGAGCACTGTAATAAAGAGGTGATGGGATCTCTTCATTCACTAATGTTTCATCTTGGCTAGAGAGAGCATTGGAATGAAGAGATGGTGGTATGATGTTAAGAGATGTGTCAATGGAATCATCCTCTTGCGTTGAATTGTCCTCATAAGGAGGAACAACTTTGGGAGAGGGATCATAAGGTAAACCTAAGTTATCACCACATGTATTAGTAATAGGAGGCATAGTGGAATGTCCAATAGAGATAAAGTCATCTAGGGCTTCCTCTAACATACTAAATTCATCACTACTAAATGTATTATTGGCTATAAATTTAGTGAGATCATCTAATATCAAAGGATATATTCCCATGAAATTTGTGAAGCTATCAAAATCAGATATATAGCAGAGAATTTCATATGTGGAACTCATAGAAATATCAACATCATATATGCATTCTATTTGTTTCAAGACTTGAGGACATTCATGAGTAAAATTGGAAAAATTATCAATGTCTATGATGTATGCAAACAAAGCTTCCAAAGAAGTGTCCATGATGTATGCTTATGACCTAAAAATGCTTGATTTTTCATGTTTTTCAATGCAAATGCCCAAGAGAAGAGGTGTTGTAAGGAAATTGATAAGGGGAAGAAAAAATAAGCCTAATATCAGTTCAATAATACAACAATATTCTTCACAACACACATTTAATGCAATTCTATATGCAAAATAAACCAAAATCTAGCGAAAATCAATGAAAATTGCTAGTTTTTTGTTGAAATTAAATACGTGTAAATGCAAATTTTTTGAAATATGAATGCAAAAAACACTAATATGAAACACTACATGCAAAATCAGATTTTAATGAGTGTCTAAGATGAGTAGTAAAATCTGAAACAAGATTTTAACTATAAACCCTAGCTTTTAGAATTACTAGGTTATAAGAAAATTTTGAAATTTCCAACAAACCCTAGCAATTTTAATATGAAAAATGTAATGAAAATGATTAATTAATGATGAATTTCTGTAATTTAAGTCAGATCTAATGAAAATATCAGAAATTAAATGCAAATTAATTCAAATTATTTCAAAATGCAAGCCTAAAATGCCAATTTTTTCAAATTTTTCAAATTTTTCAAATTTTTTGTAATTTTTCGAATGCAATAAGATGAATGAATGCAAATCTATCACACAAAACTAAGCAAGGTGAAAAAAGTCCAAAAATATGGTTTCACCAAAATGTTTAGGGTTAAAAAGGGAGGGGAATGTTTTGGTTAGGTTTCAAAGGCAAATCCTCCCTTCTCACTAAACATTCAAGGGCATATCCACCGAGTTGAATCTCCAGTAAGCAAGAGCAATCACCTATTAGGTTGGGCTTCCACTTGGAACGATGTGGAAGTTTAGATGTATCAAACAATATCTCAATTCAATGCTCAATTACTCTCAAAACCCTAAATAAGCAAAACAATAAGCAAATTAATGAATTACAACAAATCCTTTTAGACTGAGATGGAAGAGAGAGATTGTTAAATCAATTTTTTCAAAGTTTAGAATGCGAAACTATTAGGGACACTAGCACTAGTGCCCCTGTCCAAGGTACATTTTTCATCATGGAATCTGAATCTCCTTCTGACACTGATTTGCACTGTATCTTCTGTTTTTGCCCCGAAAAAGATGAACACTGGCACTAGCGCCCTTGTCCCTAAATGTTCACCTTTATCCTCTTTCTTTCAGATCCCAAATCCTTGTTGTCTGCAACCTTCCTTTCTACAACTCCACTATGTGAAACTCAGTACCTGTAACCTACAATCACAAAGGAGTGTGGGAGGGGGTTGTGGTGTTTAGAGGCTTGCCTCGGTCAAGCCTCGGAGAGACATTCAAGTCTTTCAAACATCGTTGTCAGATAAGAGTGCATATCTCAATGGGATAGAGGCAAAAATCCAAATGATAAATGATTGAAAACACAATACATATCACCTTGAAGTGTAGATCTCATGGAAGGAAGGTGTTCTTCATGCCATGAGGAGATGGAGTCAAATCTGCAAATACAAACATAATAATAACACAATATTGCTCTGCAACACAATGAATGACTTAAATCAATTTCACATAAAGTCACAGGTTTGCCTTGTTCATCTAATTTTCATCTAGTTTGCAAATGAAACCTAAACATGCTTATATATGCAACTACAAAGATTCCTGCTAAGAATTTCATAATTCAAACTTGAGATGTCGGCATAGGACGTAAATAATAGTCATAAAACTAACATTAAAATTTAGGGCAAACCCAAAATAGGGTAGGACTAGGGCACTAGTGCCCAAGTCCACCCCCGCATTTTTATTCAGGGATCATCAAAATAGCACCCCTAAGGTCCTATTTTCCTTAAGACTTCAGGGTTTTCTCATCGGGAGTCAGAATTAACATGCAAGATGCTCTTAATGTACTCTAAGGACCCAGGAGCTAAACCTTAAGAGGGAAAAGCCACCAAGGGGACATTTTCTGACATAACAACTATGATAGAGGAGTTAGCCACATCCTCTATGTGAAGTGCTATAGGAGGACTTGTTAAATGTTATGATCTTGTTTTCAGATTTGACATTGCCTATGCACTGGGATTTCTAGAAGGTATATGTGTTATGTATGAGAGGTGCACCTCTCTTGGATTGGTTATAATTTACTATAGTGAGTTTCTTCAGAGGTTTTTTTATCACACGTCTATGTGTGTTGTTACCTTGGAGTCTTTCTTTGCAGGATGGTGGATATACAAGGACTTGTTTGCAGATTTGGGTTGTAATATTGATAGAATGATGTTCTACCTATGATAGTTTGTTTACCCTAAATTGAGGTATGGATATTTTGGATGATCTATCAACTTGTTGTGGTTTCTATTCCAATTGGTATGAGTGTGGAAGTCAACCAGAGTCATTTGTTATCATTTGAATTTGATTCTTTTGTTCATGTAGAGATTGGTACAAGTTTCAATGACAGTTGATATGTTTCATCTTGGCATGTTCCTTATCTTATCATGGGTGACATGATGTGAGGAGTTCTTTCTTGAGATGGTGATTATCATGGTTTCTTTTGAAGGCATATTGTTGGAGCACAAAAGCATGTTGAAGAATCAATGGTACATTGTTGGCTAAGGGATGTTTTTTCCTTGTTGGTAAATTATTTTATGTTTCCCCATGGATGTCATTGCAATATATAATTTCAAGTGGGATAATGTTAGGAAAATGTTCCATTAACAATGTTGTCCTAAGTTATTTTATGCCTCCATGATTCTTGGAAAGTGTTCTTGAACACATAGACAATTGAGGGACAATTATTTATTAATTATTTTACTTGAACATGTTGTAGATACATTCTATGTGGTGCGACCCAATATGGGTGCCCACCTTGGAAGTGGAGCCCATGGAGACTTGGAGTTTCTTTCTAGAAGTCCATGTTGACTTGGAGATAACTTGTAGGAGGTTGGACCCATCAGGGGTGCCCACTTTGGAGGAGAATCCAATGTGGACTTGCAGTTAGATTTATTATTTGCATGAGTGGATAATGTTGTATATACTTTGCATGAGTCCTATGTGGGAGTTAACATTGAAGTTAGAGATGCGTGATACTTGCATGTTGCTTGCATGAGCTTGTATGAGCTTGCATGGACTTGCATGTTGTTGCATGTTACTTGCATGGACTTGCATGTTGTTGAATGTGCTTACATGTCACTTGCATGTTCTTGCATGTGAGTTGTGTGTACTTGCATATGCTTACATGATGTTAAATGTTAGTTTCAAGTACTTAAATGGTGATGCACATGTCTTGCATGTCAGTCTAACTCATGTTCCAAGATTTGCATGACTCTTGGATGATGTTACAAGTTGTTACATGACTCTTGCATGATACAAACATGTTGTTACAGATCCACAATGGAGACACCAAGTAATGCATGTTGTTTGCATGACATTGGTGTGAGTTGGAGTGCTTTAGTTGACTAAGTCTGATTAGGACTTGTTGGGCACCCATGTTTGAGACTTTCAGTTTAGTGGTGATTTCTACTATGTAGCATTGGAGTTCACAATATTGAGCACATGGTTTTTGCATGAGGAATATTATCTTGTTATTGGATACAATTCATTGTATTTTGAGATCCATGGCTTCTATATAATGATGCCTTTGGTTGGTAGAAATTATCACAGGTTTTTGAAGTTGAAGGAGTAACAAAGTGCTGCCAAAATTTAGAGAGAATTTCAATGTTAATGTAAACTTGATTACAAGAATTAGTACAAACATAATCTCTCTTTGGGTGTGGAGTTTTTTCCTGAAAGGGTTTCTCCATGTAAATTCTGTGTCAACTTCCTTGATTAATTTCTTCATACCTTAATGATAAAATTTTCTAGACACTAATACATCTAAATTGGATAATCTTGAAAGTAGTTTTCATATTTGTAATACCACACATGATTAATTTTTAGATTTGAAAATAATTAAAAACAATAGAACTTTGCAATTTTACCTTGTTCACACTTTATTTTTCTCAACAAATATATCCCCTTATATATGTTTCCTAAAGCTCTATTACCTCTTTCTCCTTGTTCTACCTTAAAAGCAATTCCATACTATTTCTTTATGCAATTATTTTAAGGTTGGGGCATACTTTTGTGCTTTTCACCTTCATACACATCACACTAATGGTATGTTCCCTAAAGTTTTCTTTCTCTATAGTGCTTGTAGCTTGTAGTCCTAAGTAGATGCACTTGCTTAGAATTGACCACCCTTATCAATATTACCTAGCCTTGCTAGTCCATGTAATTCTTGATATTGCTTAACATGTGAGCCACCTAGCAACACAATGCTACCCAGTAGTGCTCTATTTTGCTACTTTTGGTACTCTTCGTGAGTCACCTAACAACATAGTTTGTTAGTCCTTGTGACCCACAAGAGTTTGGTATGGTTCCTAGCTCTCATAGTGTGCTAGCCCTAGAGCCATACTTGGCATCCTTCTAATAGTACAACACTAGAAATTCCCTTTTGCATTATTAATTTTTTTCCTTCTTGTGTGATTTGAATTTTATTATTTTAAGTTTATGTTGGATATGCATTAGATTATGTTATCTACTAACATTGATGTTTAGACAAATCATATGCGAGATCTTATCCTTCTTCGTGTAGAACGACATGCTAGTGTATGTAAATGTGTATATATATATATCGTGTTGTGTCGACATCTGCGCTAAGCATACTGTGCTAGTGTATGAGTGACTTCAGCTCTTCGTTTCATATAACACCTTAGAATAGTGAAAGAATTATGGCACTAAAATAAAATTTGACAAAATAAACACAAAGTCCAAAACATAAGACAAACACAACTTGTGTGGGTTAGGAAAAAGGTTAAGGTAGGGCCAAAATGATCCTAAGAATATACTAGGGGAGCGGACACCAAAATGAGTGCGAAACATAGTGTGAAATTGCAAGGGTATGCAATTTTGATGTTATATTTAGCCCCCGCTTTATTGGGTTTATGACCCTAAGTGATATGTTATGCTAAAGTACTTAAAGGAATTACATAATAAATATTAGCACAAAAATAATATTGTAGAGGTTGCAGAGAGTTTTTTAGCACATGAATTAAGCCTCCAGGTTGAAAACCTACAAAACCATAGTATTAGGTGTAGACACCTAAATTTGACCATGTCTTACAACATTACCTTGCGACATATTTTGTCCTAGGTCCCCTTCATAACCCCTTAAATCACTCCCATTAGTTAAATAAATTATATTTATTAACTAATTCCTCTTATCCATTTATCCTCCTCTTACATCAAATTAAATAAATCTTATTTATTTAATTTCATTTGTCCTCCATTTGCACCAAATTAAATAAATCTTATTTATTTAATCCCTTTTTCCTCCATCATCTGATTTAAATAAATTAAATATTTATTTAGATTCCACATGTCTCTCGTAATTTAAATAATTTTATTATTTAAATTACTTATTCCCACTCACATCCCTATTTATTGTTGGAAACAAGGTGGATAACTGAGAGGGGGGGTGAATCAGTTATCTTAATTATTTAACTTTCTTTTCTTCATTACCAATTAGTGCAGTATCAAAACATATAAGCATACATGAACATGAGAGCAGAAAAGAAATCAACACACATAACACAAGGATTTTTACGTGGAAAACCCTGTTAAGGGAAAAACCACGGGGTGACTAACCCAAGATTGTATTCTCTATTAAAAGAATAGAAGTACAAAATGGCACTGGTCTAAGCATCAGTTAGGGCTTCATGCATTGCCTCTAACTTAGAGATAATTATCCCTCTTAGTTCACTCATTCTGCTTATTCTATTCTTCTCCTTCTCAAGCCTCTTTAACTCATTTAAAGTGGCAATAGCTTGGCACTCTTGATTCATTATGGATGAGGTGAGAGGATCAAAACTTTGAGATAAACTTGATAGTTTACCCTCTTGTTCTTCTACCTTCTTTGCAATGTCTGCTGTCACTATGGACCAAGATAAACAAAATTTGTATAATTCTCTGCCATCTCTAAGAGTATTTTCTAGGCTCTTTATCCCAATATTCAGATTTCTCCTATCATTTGCTATGAGTCCCTGTACTTCAGAGAATCTCTTACCCAAAAACTCTTTCCAGACTTTCTCTTCTGCTAATTTCTCTAAAGAATCAAAATGTGTGGTAACAAAATTAACAAGAGATTTCGGATTACCAGATGAAGAGGCCGAAAGATCCTTTTGGAAGGATGGCATGATTTTCTCTAGCACACTGGATGCAATCTTTATCAGTGTACAATTTTCAATGTGAGACTTTAGAAGCTTTTCTTTTGCTTTAGCTTGAGAAAAAGATGAGACCTTCATTGTCTGGACCGGAAAGAGGGAGTCAAAGTTGAGTGGTCCTCGAAATAATTTTGGTTCTTCTATTTCTAACATTTCTTTGTTCAAGAAGCTCTTTACTACCTCAGCAGTGTCTCTTGCCGGAGACAGAATCTTCTTTCCTTTTCCTACTTCAGAACTATCATCTGGTATCTTCTCTATTTGATCTTCTTCTCTTCCCTTTGCCTCTTCTTCTTGACTAATTTTCTCTTCTTTTCTTTCTTCTCCTTCAGTTCCAGAGTCTGTTGGGGGATCCGGAAGAGAAATGTTTAATTCTTCATGGACTTCCTCTTCTAGAATAGAGGAATCCAAGTTCTTAGTCTTCACCTCACCTATCTCCTTTGACTCTTCTACAATTTTCTCAGTAGACTCTTCCTTTGATGCACTTAATCCTTCGACATCCATGGTAGAAGGTTCTTCATCTATTTCCTCTATGATAGGAAGATTGAATCTCTTGTAGGCATTCCAGAGGATTTCTTCTGTCTCTTTTGCTACCTGATCTGTCTCTCCAAGCATAAGTTTGTTCATTCTGGCTTTGCTCCAGAACTCATCCTTGCAGTCCTTGAAGATCATGTTCATTTGTTTTGGAGTAATGGAAGGATAGAGCTGAATAACTATCTGTTCCCAGATCTCCAAATCCTTTTCCTTGGCATTGTATTTTCTAAGTTCAAGTACCTTCTCTAAACTTTTGGGAATTAGAGAGATGATTTCAATGAATGCTTTATTATAAATGTTTAGGTACTTAACTGTAGTTTCTTCCAAGATCCTTTTGTCTGTGTCACTATACTCATCATAGAATTCTGTCAATGGTTGCAGATTCCCATCCACTGTGACTGCCTTGATGATATAATCAATGGAGAGAGTAAGCCTTTCAACAAATTCTTCTACCTCTTCTTCCTTGTTTTGACCCGTAGAGGATTCCCCGGATGCTTTCTTCTTCTTCCTCATTTTCTTAACTTCTTCATCAGATTCTATTTCTTCATCATCCTTTTGGCTTATGTTTGACCTTGTGGCTTTTGTCTTCATTCTCTTCTCTCCCTTTCTGGATGTCTTGGCTTCCAGTTTTGAGGCTTTTGGGCTCTTGGAGGTGGCAGGTGCATAGCTCTTGGAGGATCTGGTCTAGGAGGGGGTTTGTACTGGATTACTTTCTTTTTCTACTTCTTGTCTCTCCTTCTCAGCTCTTTCTAATTTTTCTCTGTTTGCATCAATTGCCTCTTTTGAAATGCCATATCTTTTGGCAACTTCCTCTACTTCCCTTCTCACTTTTCTTTTCATCTCTAGTTGTCTTTGTTCAACATGAATTTTCACACTTAATTCTTGAAAGGTTCAATTCCTTTCTACCTCAGGGTCCTTAGGCTGACTCAGGAGGTGTTGGATATGTAGCTCCAAGAGTTTCTCATCTAACTCATAGCCCATTGGCATAATCCAGACTGTCCTGGGCTCCACTGCCTCCATTAGGCATTGATTAGTGTTTACCATGAAACACACTGTATCTTTGTATTTTTCAACTATTATTTGTGGAATTCTTTCTCTGGCCTGCATCATACTTTGGAAGTTTTTGAAGTAACCCCAGAGTGCTGTAATTTGAGCCTTGGCATCACCAATCTCATACATATAATCTCTGATTTGTATGGCAACCAATCTGTCATTTTGCCATACCCAACCACTAGATCTGGGTAGCTCATTCATATAGTAAAAGAAGAAACATAGTATCAAGCCATCGTACTTAAATGAGTTCTTCTTATCCTTCTTTATTTTCTACAAATTTTCTAACAGTTGGTTCAGGAGAAGCTCACAAAGATCATAATTAGCATTTTCTCTTAGCATCTGATAAGCAGTGTATATTACTGTTCTGGACATAGAATTCTCCCTACTGGAGTGATATATTTTATAACCAGTTATCATAGAAGCAAATTTGATATCTGGATCTGTGATATCCTCTATTGTCATTGCTCTTTTGTCAAATTTTGATCCGGTAGCCTCACTTACAGTTTGGTTCTTGACCAATTTGAGAGCAGGCAACCCACCAGATGAGTGCAAACTAGTTACTGCCCTGATTGCATCCTTGGTTATCTTAAAAAGCTTCAACAACCACATGAAGTTATCATGTATTTTGCTAAGAACATATTGGACCCATTCATCTTCTGCAAAATAGGGGAAATGGATGGAATATCTAAAATGCTTATCCCGGATGGCCTTGTATTGAGGTTTGAGTTCAAAGGATTCATCTATTAGTTGTTTATGGTAGATATCCATCAGCTTGGATTCCCCAAATTCCTCAATATTGGCGTGTATGTATACCCTAACATCTTCTATGTGTAGAACTCCATGCAGAATGCTAGAGAAGGCACCTAAGGGATTAACTTCTAGGGATTTGTAAGGATGTTTCTTGAACTTTGGGCGCAGCCTATCAGTAATCTTAACAACATTTGGAGTAGCCATCTTGCAAAATATTCAAAGAGAGATATCTAAGAATAGAAATACGTTTTTATGCTTCTAGGGTTCACGATGTGAGCCAAAAAGATTGCTAGTTGTGTCAGATTCTATGGTTGATCTTTGAGAGGGTTGAGGCAGTCTTGTTGCACAACTCTTTCTTTCTTCTTCTCGAATGCAAATGAGCAAATGATGAATAAAAGAACCCTTTTATTTCTACGCAAACCCTAATTTCATATTGCAATAAATGCACAACTTAAGTCATTCCGGTTGCCTTGTTCTCCTTGTTCTGAGAGAGATCTTTCTGGATCACTGAGATGCACTTGGAATGATAATTTACAATGTATCTCCCTTGCTTGAATCATCCCATTTATCCGCAGATCAAGGTATTTTAATTTTAAATCATACCGGATCTAACTGTGAAGATCCTGCTTTTACTGGAAGGTTGTTAAACCAGATCAATCTTGGATGATAAGACTCTTCAAATCTCCTTACAGATCTTTCACAATTTTACCAAGGGTCATTTAGATATCTCTTTGAGAATTCTTCAATTTGCAATACTCCATGTGCCAATCTTAGGCACCAATTGGCTGGCTGGGGGAATTTATTTTCCTTTATGACTCCCCCTGAGCCAGAGCTCATCTATTTGGTTTCCAGAAGGAATATCAGCATCAGATTCTGGTGCGGATTCATCCATGACATTTTCTATATTTCTCTTCACCCAAATCTTGTTCATCTCTCTTTGAACTTCATCCACATTCACTTTTCCTTTTCCCTTGTCTTGATTTTGATTATGATGCACCAGACCCTTTTTATCCTGATTCTTTTGTAGAATTTGGCAATGTGACCGGATCTATTACAGTTGTAGCAAATGACATTTCTTTGCATATTTGACTGATATCCTCTTGATCTGCATTGATTAGCCATATGTCCCATTCTATTGCATGTAAAGCATCTACCATTGAATGAATTGTTTATTTGCATATTTCTACATTCATGAGATTTGTGACCATACCTTTTGCAGTTAAAACACTGTCCAGAAAAGGATGAACTAGTCTGATTCATTCTTCTTCTGCATTGATTTGCTTTATGATTGAAGTTATTACAATTGTAACAATATCCATTGAAGGATGGATATCTTTGAGCATTTGGTTGCCTTACCAGAGGTCTTCTAGGCCTATTCCTTGGATTTCCTAATCTAGAGTTCTTTTGACAGGGTTCGGAGCTTTCACCTTTCTCATACCCCAAACCATGCTTGTCATCAACCTTCTTTTGGCTTTCAAGAAGAACTTCAAGTTGAGTAGAGCTTATCTTGAATTTCTCTTTGTATTCATTTGTTGTTTGAAGATCCCTTTTAAGATTATCTATCTGATTCTCAAGTTGTTCTTCATTATCTCTAGCTTCTTCAAGATTAGATTCCAGATACCTGGTTATTCTATCCATTTTGTGGCATTTTTCTGACTTCTCCTTGAGAGATCATTTTAGATTATCTTCAATTTTTTTTTTCTCTTCAATTTCTTGGGTGAATTTCATAACCCCTAATTCCATTTCATGTCTTACCATAATGATCTCTTTTGATAGCTTCTCACATAACTTTTTTTTCTCATTCAGATCTTCATTAGTATCATTGGATTCACTTTGCTTGCTAATTGTTGAAGTAGTTCCTTTCTTTTTTTCACAGAGATACTCAATTTTTCTTTGAGTTCATTTATGAAATCATCAGCTTGTTTGAGTCTTTCCCTTAAGTTATTGACTTCAGAGTGAGATTACTCAAGATCATCTAGGGTAGACTGAAGTTGTTCCCTCATACCATACATATCCATTGAGATTCCCAAATCTTCCTCAAGCTGTTAGGCCCTGTTTGGAGCAACTTGGCTCTGATACCAATTGTTGGAAACAAGGTGGATAACTGAGAGGGGGGGTGAATCAATTATCTTAATTATTTAACTTTCTTTTTTTCTTTACCAATTAGTGCAGTATCAAAACATATAAGTATACATGAACATGAGAGCAGAAAATAAATCAACACACATAACACAAGGATTTTTATGTGGAAAACCCTATTAAGGGAAAAACCACGGGGTGACTAACCCAATATTGTATTCTCTGTTAAAAAATAGAAGTTCAAAATGGCACTTGCCAATTAGGGCTCACTGCTCGAGCACACTGCTCACAAGAGGCTCACTGCCTACAAGAGACTCATTGTCTACAAGGTATATAGAAAGTAACAAGGTGTTTGAACTGATCAGAGGCATCCACATATGCTGAGGTTCAGTTCCGGTGAGGCTCAATAAACTGATCTACTGCACTTCATTCTTCCTTTGCTTTAGTGCTTCTATTTTGTCACATACCAGAATTGTATTACTGCGTCCACACCTATCTCTGCCTTTCTTCACACATTATCACATGCTACACACACCCTTCATACCGAAATTCATCTGGAACATATATCCGCACCAAGGATTTCAACATCTTTCTAGTCGGCAAATGAAATACTTAAGATATTTACAAAACACTGATCTATCGGTTCAATCCATGCTTAATATGTGATGCGTATCAAATTCATAGACATAGAAGTCATCATTCATGTCGGCCAACAATGTATGATCTCTCAAACAGCTTGACCACCATCAATTTCTCATCCGGATTAGAATCTGATGCTCTGCCAGTTAGTTCTTCCTTAGTCTGCTCTGCCTGTCAGAAACCCAACACTTAGATGCTCATATCTTTTCCCTCTTTCATCACTGGAGGCTCAATCTCTAGAATGTGTCAGTCATGGTACTCCTCTTGACTTCCCCAAGTTTGTACTTTTCTAAGATACATCATCTGAGAGATCCGGACCTGATTGTCGGACCTTGTTGCATGCTCTGTTCTTGTTCACCAGACCAAAACACTCTTCAATTTGACTTTCGGTATAGACATATTATGTGCTACGGATGAGTGGGATGGACTTTGTTGCCATCAAAGACAACACTCATGAAGCCACACAGTGTCTCTTGCCAACATTTATAACCTCATTCATTGTGTGTCATAAGCACTTCCTCTCCAAAATCAATTGAAAATCCCACTTATGCCCACTCCCCTCCTTATTTTAGTCACATGTCATCCTCATTTATAGTGCATCATAAGCACTAATATTGGCTTTCAATCCTAGCCGTCCATTTGATTCCCTCTCTATCTATAAATTGAAACTCTTATTTCAATTTCAAATGGTCATGCACTCTCATCAAATTTCTATACACACATATCTATCAATCTTCATTTATCTCATATCATTTTCTATCAAGGTTATGTTGGTTGTGTGAGCAGCCCACAAATCATCCAAAGGACAAATCAATGGAGTTTGGGTGCACTTCATTCCGTCCTATCCGAAGTCTAATTTTGTGTAAGGTTTGAAGGTAATGCTTTATTGTTTATCTTTATGTTATTTGCCTCGCATGATTTTCTGGGTTTCATTTTGGCACACCCGATTATGTATTGACTCACTTCCCTTGATCTAGCTTGCTTTTTGTAGGTTTTATTAACTTTTTGTTGCAGGTTTATGCCATTTTGGACTAGGTTTTAAAGATTTAATCATATCTTCCAAACCGATGCAAATCTTTCTACAATATTTTTACAGTGGTTTGTGCATCCTCTAAGAAAGCTACAACAGAAAAATCACATGTTTATCATCATTTTTGAATGAGTTTGATGCAGAGTGGAACGCAACAGAGGCAACCTAACAGGAAGGAGCTGCCAACAATACAAACAGCATGATAAAATTCTCTATCGGCTGAACAGCATCATCATATTTCCTAACAATACCAACAGCATCATCACCTTTCAACAGCATCATCATATTTCAGATGATCGCAAATATCCTCCTGTCGACTACTATTTACCTCCTTCGACTGTCGCCTATCATCATCATGATAAACAACGGGCGCGAACCTCCTCCGGTTGCACTGTTCATCGGGTGCCAAGCACAAGCGGCATCATCATGATATTCAATATCACCTTCGTCAGCAGGATATCCTAATATCCGGTTCTCCAAATATCCTGATGACGTTGCAATTCAACAACTTGCCTTCGATGCTCCACTGCCCGACGATACAAGTAACAGCATCATGATATTAAACATCCGGTTCCTCGAAACCTCCTGATGATGCTAATACAACTTCCTGCCTACGCCGATACTCAACCACTTAGCGACAACAGGATAAACTCGCATAGAGGGATTTCTGAATATCCTGATGACGATGACGTCATATCCTGATGACGATGACGTCACACATCATCCTGATGAACTCTTCAACACTTAGCCAAAAAACTCAACTTTCACACCCGCATCCGTTAGCGATATGCGGATGATGACCTTCCCCGAGAGATGATCCTGACTGCGATATATACACTGAGTATATATCCAACTCAAAACATCATGATGCACCTGCAACATGCAAATTTAAACAACTTCATGACCCGATCCTGATGGCGATGGATTCGCAGATGATGTTGCAGCTCGTCCCGACTAGAAACGCACATGCAGACTCCTGTGTATCCTTCCACTGCATGAAAACACTCACAACCGCATAATTTCACAAAGATCATGTGACGACCGGGCCGGATCACCTTCAAACCAAAATCTAAGCAAACTTATCTTTTAGACCTAGCACATGAGGATGCTAGGCTGATTTACAGCATGCTTCTAACAGATCTCCTAAACAATGCAATGCACAAACAGAAAACACAAATGCAATCTAAGCTATGATACAGGACCATTCCACCGATTTGCGGGATCAACCGGTGGAAGGGTCGAAAGTACCCATTAACTTGCAAAATGGAAAAGGAAAACAAAACAGATGTAACTGATACAACCAGATAATGCGAAGATGAGATCTTATTCAATTGAAATTCAAATGTCCTGAATACAGCTTCACAATGTCTGAACTACTCTCCTGAATCTCAACTCAACACCAGTACATCAATATCAAAACAATATCTCTAAACCCTACAGATCGAAGGTATATATAACAAATCCTTCGAGTACTACTAACATCACTTCCCAGTGGCTGGGAGCTTCCAAGCGGCTGGGAGAGAGGACAGCTCAGATAACCTTATCCCGATCTCTAACTGCCTCTAACTGCCTACACATACTCCTATGTTGAACTATTACATAGCATCGGTCCAGTGGACCTTATTACATGATAAAGTCAAATCTCGTCAGCATGATGATAACTATCCTACATCCTGATCATGTATGTCATCATGCGGACCTATATCCTGATCATGTGCGGGTGCTCCTGCACCATACTCCCCAAAAGAAGAAATCTCAAGTCCACTTGAGATGAGAGTATCAAGGTCGGCACCATGTTTCTGTATCTGTTCTGCAGTCATCCATACGGCTTCAGAAGTCGGCTGTCCCTTCCAAGAGACGAGGTACTCCAAGTACTTCTTGTTCCTGGTCTGTTTGACCACTCTAGTGTCCAAAATCTGCTGTATCTGTGGAGGATCATGTTGAGGAATGTCTTCAGCAACTGTATCCAGTAGAATATCCTGATCTGCATCTGGATTAGCCTGGTAGGGAGTTAAGTCACATACATTGAAGATAGGAGATAAACCAAGATCAGGTGGTAGTTGGATCTGATAAGCATTTTGTCCATGTTTTTGCAAAATCTGACATGGTCCAACTTTCTTTTGCATGAGCTTAGTATACTTCCCCTTAGGGAGCCTGTCTTTCTTCAAGTGAACCCAAACCAAATCTCCAACAGCAAATTGAACATCCTTCTTCTTCTTGTCAGCATACTCCTTATACTTTAAGGTGGTTTGCTGGAGTTGGGTCTTAACCTGATCATGAACTTCTTTGATTGCTTCAGCAAAAGCTTCTCCATCTGCACTAACAGGATCTGCTGTAGGTAGTTCTCGCAACTCTAAAATACCTCTGGGATGCATTCCATATACTACCTGAAAAGGTGATTTTCCTGTGCTCCTGTTGACAGTATCATTATATGAAAACTCAGCTTGAGACAGAATATTGTCCCACTTCTCTCCATGCTGTTTTGTCAAGCATCTAAGTAGATTCCCTAAGGAACGGTTCACAACCTCAGTTTGTCCATCCATTTGAGGATGATATGCAGAGGAAAAAGATAAATTGGTTCCCAGCTTCCTCCATAGGGTTCTCCAGAAATGACCCACAAACTTCACATCTCTGTCTGAAACTATGCTCAAAGGCAACCCATGAATTCTGACAATTTCCCTAAAGAATAAATCTGTAATATATGAGGCATCTGCAGTGGTTTTGCATGGCAAGAAATGTGCCATCTTACTGAACCTGTCCACTACAACAAAGACACTGTCAAATCCTCTCCTGGTCCTTGGTAAACCTAAAACAAAATCCATACTGATACTTTCCCATGGTCTGGAAGGAATGGGTAAGGGCTGATATAACCCTGCATTAGTTGACCTGCCTTTAGCCTTCTGACAAATTACACAGGTTTCTACAAATTTCCTGACATCTGACTGTAACTTAGGCCAGAAGTAATGCCTTCTGACCAGATCAAGAGTCTTGTCTATACCAAAATGACCAGCCATTGCTCCACAATGTTTCTCCTTGATTATATTCAACCTCATAGAACACCTTGGGATGCACAACTATCCACCCTTAAACAACAATCCATCTTGGATCAGGAATTCAGAGAACTCAGCATGGTATTTCTCCCCAAAAGAAGTACAGACCTGATATATCTCTCCAAAGTCAGCATCAGACTCATACATGGTCTTGAGTGAATCAATACCAACGCTCTCTAACTGAATCTGATTGACTGTGAGAACTCTTCTGCTCAAAGCATCTGCAACTTTGTTCTTAACCCCTTTCTTATGCTTCAAGGTAAAAGTGAAAGCCTGTAGTGTTTCTACCCACTTCATATGTCTGTGGTTCAGCTTCTCCTGACTGTTGATGAAACTCAAAGCTTGATTATCTGTGAAGACTATGAACTCCTTTGGCATCAGGTAATGCCTCCATTTCTTTAGGGACTGAACTAGAGCATACATTTCCAGATCATATGATGAATACCTTTTCTTAGCATCATTGAGCTTTTCACTGAAAAATGCAATTGGTCTACCCTCTTGACTGAGTACTGCTCCAATGGCCATGTGACTGGCATCACACTCTACCTGAAAGATCTTATTGAAATCTGGAAGTGCAAGGACTGGCTGCTGTGCCACCTTCCTCTTCAATGCCTCAAAGGAATCATCTGCTCCTTGAGTCCAAACAAACCTGCACTTTTGTCCTCCTTTGATGGTATCCAACATGCGTGCACAAATATGACTGAACCCTCTGATGAACTTTCTGTAGAAGGTTGCTAACCCATGGAAACTTCTGACTTCATTCATGGTCTGTGGAGTTGGCCAATTCAAAATGGCACTCACCTTCTCCTTATCCATCTGCAGCTTGCCTTGTGAGATGACAAAACCTAAATAGGTGATCTCCTGTTTCATGAACAAACACTTGTCCAAGTTTATCATCAGCTTCTCTTCATGTAACCTCTTGAGAACCAGCTCTATATGCCTGAGATGTTCTTCTCTGGTGTTACTGAAAATCAGAATGTCATCTAAATAGACTATGACAAACTTACCAATAAATTCCTTCAGAACCTCATTCATCAGCCTCATGAAAGTACTAGGGGCATTAGACAAACCAAAAGGCATAACCTTCCATTCATACAAACCTTCATTTGTTTTGAATGCTGTCTTCCACTCATCACCGGGTCTAATCCTTATCTGATGGTATCCACTCTTCAAGTCTATTTTAGTAAAATACTTGGCATTTCCCAAACAATCAAGTAAATCCTCAATTCTGGGGATTGGAAACCTATACCTGATTGTGATCTTGTTGATGGCTCTGGAATCGGTGCAAAGTCTCCAAGTGCCTTCCTTCTTAGGTGCTAATACAGCTGGTACTGCACATGGGCTCAAACTCTTTCCAATCAGACCTGAATTCATCAATTCTTCAATCTGCCTGGCTACTTCTGCATTCTGTTCTGGGGTAAGCTTATAAGCTGCTTTATTTGGAAGTGTAGACCCTGGAATCAAGTCTATGCAATGACTGATATCTCTGACAGGTGGTAGGGATCTTGGCATTCCCTCTGAGATAACCCCTTTGTACTTATCCAATAACTCTTGGACAGCTGGGTCTATCAACCTTGGCTTCTTCTCCTTCTTGGCTTCTTGCTGTTGTTCCTTATTCACACTCATACAGGGGATTAGGGCATATGCAACTGCACCTTCTGCTGCTACTTCTTTCATAAACTGTTTGCCTTCCATCAGCATGACCTTCACTTCTTTGCCTTTAGACTTCTCCTCTTTCTCCTTCAATGGGAGTAGTGTTACATATTTACCATCTTTAGTGATTTTATAGGTGTTTTTAACACCATCATGCTGTGCCTTCAGATCATATTGCCATGGTCTACCAAACAAAAGGTTGCAAGCATCCATCTTGGTGATATCAAACAACAACTTATCTTTATATCCACCAATCTGAAACTCTACCCAAGCCTGCTCTTCTACAGTTGTCTGCTGACCTTGAGTAAGCCATGAGACTTTATATGGAGCTGGGTGAGGCAATCTCCTAAGCTTCAGCTTTATCACCATCTCTTCAGACACAAAGTTCTCAGTAGAACCAGAATCAATCAAAACCTTACACGCCTTACCTCCTGCTTTGCAAGTGGTTCTGAAAAGGGACTTTCTCTGAGGGGCTTCTTGATCAGGTACCTTCATGGTAGTTACTGTTCTTCTCATCATCAGGGACTCTCTACTTTCTGGATATCCATAATTCTCAGGACCATTCACACTCTGAAAATCATTAGAGCTTGTCCTGCTTTGATTATCAGGTTCATTGACCAGATTTGTCCTCCTTTCTCCTGCTGAGCTTGTGGCCTTGTCTGGACATCTGCTGGCTATATGGCCTTCTTTGTTACAGTTGTAACACCTGATGGATCCTCTGCCCTGGGATCTTCCTCTGTAAGGTCTTCTACCTCTGAAGTTACCTTGCTGACTGAAATTCTCTCTCTGATTTTGACCATTGTTGCTCTTGCTATTGTCCTGACTGGATTCTCCTTGATATCCCTGTCCTTGTCCTCTGCCTCTGAAAGGACTTCTTCCACCTCTTTGTTGTCTTCCTCTTCCTCTGTTGTTCTGATCTTGTTTTCTCTTCAGCTTTTCTTCCACTTTCAATGCCAACTGAAAGCTTTTCTGCACTGTATCTGGGTTATGCAGACTCAGATCTTCCTGAATATTAAACCTCAGTCCATTCAGGTATCTGGCTAACTTTTCTTCTTCACTTTCTTTCACCTTGGTCTTCATACAGAGTTTCATGAACTCTTCTGTATATGAGCTGACATCTAGCTCCTTCTGCTTCAGGTTCTGTTTCCTCTTGTGTAGCTGGATACTGTAGTCCAAAGGAATATAAGCCTCCTTTACCAATTCCATCATCTTCTTCCATGTGGCAACTCTACGTTTTCCCTCCTGCACTCTATCATCCTGAACAAAGTTCCACCATGTCAAGGCAGCTTCTTTCATCTTTGACTGTGCTATCTTCACTCTCTGCTGTTCTGGTATCTCCTCTGTCACAAAGAAATTGTTCAGACAGTCTATCCATTCCATTACTGAATCAGGGTCCATCTTACCTGTAAACACTGGCAAGTCCAGCTTCACATCCATGGTTCTCCTCTCCATGGCCTTGAGGGCGTTCAACAGCGGTCTCTGGTCTGCAGGAACGACCTCCTCGCTCCAATTAGGGATATCCTCTTCTTCCCTATCATCTTCTCTACCAGAACCTACTCTGCTCCTCAACTTTGCTAATTCATCTTTCAACTCCTGATTCTGAGCCTTCACGGCCCTGCTTTCCGCAATCTGTTTCTTCACCAGAACTGCCAACTCAGCGTTGGTCATCTTTGTTGGAAACTCAGATGTTCCTTCTTCGTCTGACATCCTGCTTATCTTTTCCAAAAGATCCTAACCTTTGCTCTGATACCACTATGATGCAGAGTGGAACGCAACAGAGGCAACCTAACAGGAAGGAGCTGCCAACAATACAAACAGCATGATAAAATTCTCTATCGGCTGAACAGCATCATCATATTTCCTAACAATACCAACAGCATCATCACCTTTCAACAGCATCATCATATTTCAGATGATCGCAAATATCCTCCTGTCGACTACTATTTACCTCCTTCGACTGTCGCCTATCATCATCATGATAAACAACGGGCGCGAACCTCCTCCGGTTGCACTGTTCATCGGGTGCCAAACACAAGCGGCATCATCATGATATTCAATATCACCTTCGTCAGCAGGATATCCTAATATCCGGTTCTCCAAATATCCTGATGACGTTGCACTTCAACAACTTGCCTTCGATGCTCCACTGCCCGACGATACAAGTAACAGCATCATGATATTAAACATCCGGTTCCTCGAAACCTCCTGATGATGCTAATACAACTTCCTGCCTACGCCGATACTCAACCACTTAGCGACAACAGGATAAACTCGCATAGAGGGATTTCTGAATATCCTGATGACGATGACGTCATATCCTGATGACGATGACGTCACACATCATCCTGATGAACTCTTCAACACTTAGCCAAAAAACTCAACTTTCACACCCGCATCCGTTAGCGATATGCGGATGATGACCTTCCCCGAGAGATGATCCTGACTGCGATATATACACTGAGTATATATCCAACTCAAAACATCATGATGCACCTGCAACATGCAAATTTAAACAACTTCATGACCCGATCCTGATGGCGATGGATTCGCAGATGATGTTGCGGCTCGTCCCGATTGGAAACGCACATGCAGACTCCTGTGTATCCTTCCACTGCATGAAAACACTCACAACCGCATAATTTCACAAAGATCATGTGACGACTGGGCCGGATCACCTTCAAACCAAAATCTAAGCAAACTTATCTTTTAGATCTAGCACATGAGGATGCTAGGCTGATTTACAGCATGCTTCTAACAGATCTCCTGAACAATGCAATGCACAAACAGAAAACACAAATGCAATCTAAGCTATGATACAGGACCATTCCACCGATTTGCGGGATCAACCGGTGGAAGGGTCGAAAGTACCCATTAACTTGCAAAATGGAAAAGGAAAACAAAACAGATGTAACTGATACAACCAGATAATGCGAAGATGAGATCTTATTCAATTGAAATTCAAATGTCCTGAATACAGCTTCACAATGTCTGAACTACTCTCCTGAATCTCAACTCAACACCAGTACATCAATATCAAAACAATATCTCTAAACCCTACAGATCGAAGGTATATATAACAAATCCTTCGAGTACTACTAACATCACTTCCCAGCGGCTGGGAGCTTCCAAGCGGCTGGGAGAGAGGACAGCTCAGATAACCTTATCCCGATCTCTAACTGCCTCTAACTGCCTACACATACTCCTATGTTGAACTATTACATAGCATCGGTCCAGTGGACCTTATTACATGATAAAGTCAAATCTCGTCAGCATGATGATAACTATCCTACATCCTGATCATGTATGTCATCATGCGGACCTATATCCTGATCATGTGCGGGTGCTCCTGCACCAGAGTTATAGCAATTTTACGTTTTTCATAAATCTCATTTCTGTATGTAAATCAATGAATCTTTTTGAAATCTTTACATTTCTAGAAATCTCTTGAAATTTTAATGGGGGTCTCTTCTTTACAGATTTAATTTCAAGGTCAAATAAGGTACGAAATGATTAGATCTTTACCAATTGTAGCTTTTTCATAAATCCACATTTTTGGGTGCAAATAAGGGAATTTTTCTGACTTTTTTATATTTCTAGAAAGGTCTCAGAAAATTATCAAGGGTCTCTTCTTTGAGTTTTTATTTTTCAGGTCAAAAACATTTCAAAATGATCAAATCAATGTCACTATCTAAAAAAAAATGTATCTGAAATTGTAATCTTCTGATGAGCTCATCTTTTTATGGCTGCATTATAGCATTACTTTCTAATTTTTGTTTAGGTATTTGGTTTTGTGCTAACACTTTGATTGCAGCTATTTCATTTGTCGAAGATCAAATAATTGAATCTACTAACGCATTGTGTGCAGCACCGCTTGTCAAAGATCAACTTTTTGTCACTAATCTAGGCACTTAGTTTAGTCTAGGGGGATAGTAATTGAACATTGTTTGCTTTTTCTTTAGATTTGAAAAAGGTGTATGCTCTCTCCTCACACCTTTTGGTGATCTTGGAGATCAAAAACCCCTTCATTATCCATTTGTTTATTTATTCAATCCCAGGGGCATTATCTCACGTATGCTCTCCCCTTGTGCTTCGTGTGAGCCTGGGGATCAAAAGTGAATAGTATTCCTTCCCTTTAGGAGGCTTGCTAGGAGAATTCATCACCCTTAGGGATGACCTCAACCACGTGTTTTGGTGGGGCATATCAAAGGGAGGAGAGCGAAATCTATACCTCAATCTTGCTACATAGTTATCGGGACAACCTTGGGGCCCCGGATGATTCTAGACACAAGGTGAAGTGGTGTTTGCTTAATCTCTTATGCCACATCCCTTCAATGGGCTAGTGTTCATAGATTTGGGCCTCATTGTACCTTGCGTATTTAAGAGGACTCCCTAGAAGCTTGTAAAGCCTAGATAAGACCTTTCGGCTGTCATACCTTGTGGTACACCGCTACAGAGGGGGGAAGATATCTCACCATACCGCTTTATTTGAGAAAAGCATTACCTTGAGCAAGATGAAAGTGTCCTTGGTAAAAGGGGTAAGGTGGTCTAGGACCTTGTTGAACTACACCGGACAACTGAGAAGGGGGGTGAATCAATTGTCCTCAAACTTTTAACCAAATATGATCATCAACTTGTCAATTACTTATATTTAGTTATAACCATGAAAGCATTAAATGAGAAGCTTAACACAAAAGCATAAACAACACAGGAGACACCATATTTTTACGTGGAAAACCCTAAAAGGGGAAAACTATGGTGGGTGTCAGCCCACAAAAATATATAAGTTATAACAATACTGAAAAAAAGAGGCTCACTGCTCAAATTGCTCACTGCAAAGAAAGGCTCACTGCCTTTGGATGGCTCACTGCCAAAGGGTGGCTCACTGCCAAAGGGTTGAACTGAGATAACATCTACTTCATGCCAAGGTTCAGTTCCATTAAAGCATAAACACCTTTGCTATGCTCTGCTACCTTACTTCACTTTATCTTCACATCTTCACACTTGGATACATTTTCATGACTCAATTAAAAGTATTTATACACTACATCAACCTTGGAATGATCATCAAGATCGGCATTACAATCATCAACCATTGGAACAATCTCCAAGGTCGGCATTACAAACATACATAAAATAGGTCTGGACCTAATACAAATTTAGCTAAGGAAACAATCTAAGAATGCATGTGGATCATGCCAAGCCTTAGATGGGACTCAAATATGATCTTCCACACTACAACACGCCATCACAATCTTCGATGCATCTTCACAAGTGATGAATTCAACTAGGTTGGCCAAGACTAATGTTAACACAAGTATTCTCAAGAACACGCTTCATGCATGATTTGAATTTCACATTTTGGACCAATCCAAATGTAGGAACATGATTAGGAGACATCCACAAGCACATTATAATCACTAGGAACAACTGTACAATCTCTAACAACTCTATCAACAACATTCTTCAAACCGGAGGACAAGAACAACACTACCAACCACTATCATGAGTAAAAGATAGCTTGCAGACCACAAAATCACAAACCATTACACTTGAAGGCATTTAACATCATCACATACTTATTTCTAGAGCTACAGACCAAAATACTTCAATGCAGAGGAATGCCGAGAAAATCACTTTCTCCTTGTCACCACCAAACACACAGAAAATGTTGTTTTCACTCTGATGAACATATCTCACTCAATTCTTCATACCAGAGGCTCAAAATTGGAATATAACATCTTCAAACAGGATTCTAAATAACTTCCAATCCATAGGTAAATATATTCTTTCTTCAAGAAATGCGGAGCATTCTTTTGGATTGTTCTTCTACATGTAATGCACTGTTTCTATTGCAACACATTGCTATCACCAGAGGGGCTAATTTTCTCAATATCCTCAACAAAGTAAGAGCACAGTTGACACCAATGACAACACCGATTAGGCACATACTTACAACAATCTCCACCTTTGTCATTGATGGCAACATATGATGTGAAAAATTGAAAAGACCATCAAGACAAGATTCTCCTCCTTTCTCTTTACACAACTGCATTCTTTCTCCCCCTAAGTTTTTCACATGATTTCTCTCCCCCTTTGACATCAATGGAAAAGGGCACATACTTGCACGCTACTGCTCTAATCCATTTACTTACGATAAACTCTTACCTACTTCCCCTGAGAGGTAGCCTTCAGAACATCAATCTAGATCAAGAAATGACACTTTGAGCTCCACTGGATTGATGCATTCCTATGCATCTTATTTCAGGACAGGAGGGGTTATGACCCTTAACTTTTCTCTAAGATATTTAAAGGTATCTTTAGGCAAAGGCTTAGTGAAAATGTCTGCAATCTGATCCTTTATGGACACATATTCTAACTTTACTTCATTTTCTGTCACTTTCTCTCTAAAAAAGTGATATCTTATTGATATGTGCTTTGTTCTTGAGTGCATCAATGGATTCTTTGAAATGTTTATGGCACTTGTATTGTCACAAAAGTTTGCAATTGGATCTTCATACACAACTCTTATATCCTTCAAAGTCTACTTCATCCATAATACTTGAGTGCAACAACATGCTGCTGCAATATGCTCTGCTTCTGTAGTTGACAAAGATATTGAATCTTGTTTCTTGCTCAGTCATGAGACTAATCTATTACCCAAGAAGAAGGCAACTCCACTTGTATTCTTTCTGTAATCAACATCTCCAACCCAATCTGCATCTATATAAGCACTGAGAGTGAAATCATTGTCCTTTGGATACCATAAGTCATAATCTAGAGTACCTTTCAAATACCTCAGGATTCTCTTAACTACCATCACATGTGATTCTCTTGGATCAGCTTGAAACCTTGCAACAAGACAAACTGCATGCATAATATCATGTCTGGTTTGAGTTAGATAAAGCAATCCTCCAATCATGGATTTGTATTTTTTCTGATCAACCTTAGGTGATATATCAGTTTTGCTCAAATTACAACTAGTCACCATGGGAGTACATATCAATTTAGAGTCTTCCATCCCAAACTTCTTCAACAACTCTTTCAGATACTTAGACTGAGATATGAAGATTCCTTTATTTGATTGATTAATTTGCAGACCCAAAAATAAATTCATTTCACCAAACATGGACATTTCAAATTCACCAGAATACCTTATGCACATACCTTCATTTCCTCCAAAGATAATGTCATCAACAAAGACCTCAACAATCAAGATCTGATCATCATTGATTTTGAAGTACATATTGCTATTTTCAGTACGTTTAATAAATCCCAATTGCAATAAATACCTGTCTAACCTTGCGTACCAGGCTCTAGGAGCTTTTTTGAGTCCATACAATGCTTTCTTCAATTTGCATACCATATCACCTTGATTTGACAATTGGAATCCCTCCGATTGCTCAATGTATACTGCCTCTTCTAATTCACCATTCAGGAAGGCAGATTTCACATCCATCTAATATACCTTACAATTTTTGTGAGATGCAAACGCCAGAAACATCCTGATTGCTTCAATTCGAGCTACTGGGGCAAAGGTTTCTTCAAAATCTATCCCTTCAATTTGAGAATTTATCATTTACATACAAGTCTTGCTTTATTCCTTACAACTTCTCCATTTTCATTCAGCTTGTTCCTGAAGACCCATTTAGTTCCAATAATATTTTTTTCAGCAGGTCTAGGAAGTAATTCCCAAGTTTCATTCTTCTCTATTTGCAATAGTTCTTCCTCCATTGCCTTTACCCAATTTTCATTATTACATGCTTCATTCATAGTTTTTGGTTCAATCTTTGAAAGCAAATAGTAATTAACTTGTTCCTCTGTAACTCTTTTTATTGTTAGCACACCTTTGTTCTTGTCACCTATAATATGATCTTCGAAATGATTGATCCTTACATACCTAGGAGTCTTGACAACACTTTTCGGAGCCTCTTCTTCATCCTAATTGTTTGCTTGCTTATCTTTCTCTTCAATTACTATAGTCACAGGTTCATTTGGTTCATAACAAATCAAGTCTGATATTCTTTCTTTGCCTTCATCTACCTTCACATTTGCACTCTCAACAATCTTTTTGAGCCTTTTGTTGAAGCACTGGTAAGCCTTACTCTTGGTAGAGTATCAAAGAAAGATTCCTTCATCACATCTTGCATCAAACTTTCCTAGATCTTCATTTCTCCTAATATAACATTTGCGTCCAAAGACTTTGAAATATTTTACTGTAGGAATTCTTCCATACCATAATTCATAGGGAGTTTTAGTACCATTACCTTTCACTTGAACTCTGTTTTGAATGTAGACAACAGTGTGAATAGGCTCTTTCCAAAAGACTTGTGGCAGACCTTCTTTCTTCATAATTGTTCTAGCAGCCTCCTGAACTGTCCTGTTCTTTCTTTCCACAACTCCATTCTACTGAGGAGTCCTAGGTGAAGACATCTATCTCTTTATCCCATTCTCTTCATAGAAAATGTTGAATTCATTTGATGTGAACTCACCTCCTCTATTAGACCTCAAGCATTTGATCTTCAAATCTATTTCATTCTCAACTGTTGCCTTGAAAGATTTGAACTTCTCTAGGGCTTCTAATTTATCTCTTAGAAAAATAACCCAAGTAAATCTAGAATAATCATCAATAAGCAACATGAAGTACCTGTCACCTTGTAGACTTCTCACCCTTGTAGGACCACAAAGATTTGTATGCACTAGTTCCAACAAACTGGTAGAAAATTGTTCTTTGCTCTTGAAACTTGTCCTTATCTGCTTTCCTGACTGACATTCCTTAAAAATTGAGATGGAGTGTTTCACAAGTTTTGATAAATCTCTCACAACCCAACTTGAGTTTATCTTTACCAAACTATCAAAGTTTATATGACACATCCTTCTATGCCACAACAAACTTTCATTTGCCTGAGCCAATAAGCAATAATCATTAGTTCCTCTCAATTGATAGATTTTACTTTTTGTCTTCTTACTGGTAGCAATCATAGTTTCAAAACTTTCCATGATCTTACACCCATTATCTTTGAATCTTAGATCATATCCTTTGTCACACATCTGACCAACACTCAAAAGATTATGCTTCAAACCCTTCACATACAGGACATTGTCAGTATTATGCTTTCCATAAAATGAAATAGATCCTTTTCCACAAATCTTACTAGTTACATTATCTCCAAACCTAACCAGTCCTCCATCATACTTTTCCAAACTTACAAACTTACTTTTGTCACCGGCCATGTGATGTGAATAGCCACTATCAATAATCCATTCATCCTTATCTTTCTCAACCTAAACAGCCAAAGCACTTTCTTCTACTAGTTTTCCACCCTTCACACAACTAGCAAAATTAGTAGACACATAATCTTCTTTAATAGCAATAAACAAGCATTCATTTGCACTAGTGTTAGCATCATCAGTCACACCTTCATCATCAAAATCTCTTACATAGTAGCATTTTCTTTGGACTCTAGGCCTTCTCTCATGTTTCTTCCTATTTCTTTCAATTCTTTCAAGACATCTAGAAGCATAATGACCTACTTTACCACAAGAGAAACATTTGAAAGGTAATTAACCTTTAAACTTACCAGAACCTCTTTGAAGCCTGTCAACAAAGTTGTCTTCAATTTCATCAAAGTCATTATCCACCTTGTATTTCTCAGCTCTAGAGATCTCTGCTGAAGTACTGGCTTTAAAAGTTGATTCAAATTTAGGTAGGGCATCACCAAATTCTCCCATCTCAAAGGCTATAAGCTTTCTTAGCAATTGATCTCTGTCAATAGTTTTCACAGTCATGAATTCTTCAATTGCAACCACCTTATGACTATATGACTTTGGTAGAGATCTGAGAATTTTCATCACAACTTCCTTATCACCGAGAGTTCCTCCCATACCCTTTATTCTAGTGACAAGTTCATCAAATCTTTACATAAAAGCTGTTATGTTTTCATCTTCATTCATCTTCAAACCCTCATACTTCACTTTTAGACTTTGCAGCTTGGCTTCTTTTACAGGATCATCTCCTTCATACATATTTTTCAGCTTATCCCATACCTCATTTGCAGTTTCAAGGTCCACAACTTTTTTCAGCATAGATTCACTTAAGGAACTTAGCAAAGAATCCTTTACTTTGACATCCACCTCATATTCTTTGATTTCATCTTTAGTCATCAAACCATTTGGAGACATGGTATATTTTGCTTCTGTAGCTTTCCACACTTTATAACCAAGACAAAGAAGATGACTTTTCATTCATGCCTTCCAAAGAGCATAATTTGTTCCATAAAAATGTGGAGCTTCCTTCTTATAAGATATCCTAGATCTTCCTCAAGCTGTTAGGCTTTCTTTCGAGGAACCCTGCTCTGACACCAATTGTTGAACTGCACCGAACAACTGAGAGGGGGGGATGAATCAGTTGTCCTAAAACTTTTAACCAAATATGATCATCAACTTGTTAATTACTTATATTCAGATATAACCATGAAAGCATTAAATGAGAAGATCAACACAAAAGCATAAACAACATAGGAGACACTAGATTTTTATGTGGAAAACCCTAAAAGGGAAAAACCACGGTGGGTGTTAGCCCACAAAAATATATAAGTTATATCAATACCGAAAAATAGAGGCTCACTAGACCTATAGGGCTTACTACCCAAATTGCTCATTCCAAAGAAAGGCTCACTGCCTATGGATGACTCACTACCAAAGGGTGGCTCACTGCCAAAAGAAGGCTCATTGCCAAAGGGTTGAATTGGGATAACATCTACTTCATGCCAGGGTTTAGTTACATTGAAGCACACACACCTCTGCTCTGCTTTGTTATCTTACTTCACTTTATCTTTCCATCTTCACACTTGGATACATTTTCATGATTCAATTACGAGTATTTATACACTGCATCAACCTTGGAATTATCATCAAGGTCGGCATTACAATCATCAACCGTTGGAACAATCTCCAAGGTCAGTGTTACAAACATACATAAAATAGGTATGGACCTAATACAAATTTAGCTAAGGAAAAGATGTAAGAATGTATATAGATCACGCCATGCCTTAGCTGGGGCTCAAACATGATCTTCCACACTACAACACACTATCACAATCTTCGATGCATCTTCGCAAGTGATGAATTCAACTAGGTCAGCCAAGACTGATGTTAACACAAGTATTCTCAAGAACATGCTTCATGCATGATCTAAATTTCACCTTGCGGACCAATCTGAATGTAGGAGCATGATCAAGAGATATCCACAAGAACATTATAATCACCAAGAATAGTTGTATGATCTCTAACAACTCTATCAACAAGATTCTTCAAACTGGAGCACACGAACAACACTACCAGCCACTATCATGAGTAAAATATAGTTTGCAGACCACCAAATCATGAACCATTACACTTGAAGGCATTTAACATCATCACAGACTTACTTCCAGAATTGTAAACCAAAATACTTCAATGCAGAGGAATGCAATGAAAAATGCTTTCTCCTTGTCATCACCAAACATAAAAAAATCTATTTTCTCTCTGGTGAACATATCTCACTCAATTCTTCATACCGAATGTAATGCATTGTTTCTATTACAACACATTGCTATCACTGGAGGGGCTAATTTTCTCAATATCCTCAACAAAGTAAGAGCATAGTTGACACCAATGACAACATAGATATGTTGACATCAATGACAACACCGATTAGGCACATACTTGTAACAGACCTTACTTTCCCTATCTATCCAAACTAAGGCATGAAGGTATTAGTAGGGGTGGGAATCTCAGTTCACTTTGAGTTGAGATTGTCCCACATCCACTTTGTGAGATCTACAAGGTATGATAATCCCACTTGAATAAATCTAGGTTTTATCATGTGCTTGGCGTGTTTTCCTTCTGCAATACTAGTAAAAGCCACTTTAGCCGTGAAGCAATTTGCACCAACTTCCTTGTTAAGTCAAGTCAGCCATTGTCTTCTTGTGTTTATTTTTCTTACCAATATCCAGAAATCCAAAAAAACCAAAATATCTCCAAAAAAAAAATCAATCTTCCAACCAAATCTAGAATCTATCCCAATCATTCCCTTGCATCATAATTTCCCATCTAATAATCTTATCTCAATCATCTCTTTCATCCAATCCAATCCATTTTATCCTAATCATCCATATGGCACTTGAAGATCCTTATGGATTCCACAAATAGTTTGACAAATTCAAAAGGTTAGATGTAGTCACTCCTACATCATCATCCCTACCTCCCATCAATAACCAATCCAACTTATCCATACACCAAACTTATCCAACATCTACCTTACCCCAAACCTCACAAGTCCAAATTCCTAACCATGCTTCATTTTCACACATACCAAATCTCACTATCTCACAACTCTAACAACAACTCCAACAACTCTTAGACCAACAATAAGAAGCCCTCATCCAACAAAAACAACAAGCCCTTCTTCAACAAATCATAGCCCAAGAAACACAAACACAAGGTCACAACCTTTATCCTTTCAACAACCACAACCTTTATCCTTTCAACAAACACAACCACAATCCCATATGTCATCCTCCTCAAATTCATACCAACCTAGTCCAACCACATATCAAGCTAATCCTACCTCAACCTATCCAATGAATATAACTCAACATCCACTTCAAGATCCCATACAACATGTGCACACTAGTATTAGCCATCCCATGTAACAAGATCAAGTGTCATCAAGTCCTCATGCTACCTTTGACAAGGGATATACTAATCTAGCTTATGCATCCTATGGGTATCCTCCATCATTATCCAATCATATGCCAATCCAAGAGCCTACTAGTCCTATCCCAACACCACCATGTAATCCCAATGCTAGTCCATTGATCCACCAATCTTTCAATCCATCAAGCCCTTCATTTCCTTCACCATCATGTTCCTCCAATCCCCCACCAAAAGATGAGGCTGAGATACTTTTAGAAGAATTGGTCCAAGCAAAATTGATTAAGCTACCACCAATACAACCCTTTAGAGAAAACCACATTAAACCCTATTGGTATAATGAAAATGATTATTGTGCATACCATAGGGTTAGGGGTCATAAGACATTTGATTATCCCACACTTAGGAGATTGGTCAAGAAGCTCATATATTGTGATAGATAATCTAATCCATCCAATCCCATTATCCCTCCACCTAATCCTAGTAGTAATCCTAATCCATCCAATCCCATTATCCCTCCATATAATCCCAATCCTAATCCTAATCCATCCAATCCCATTATCCTTCCACCTAATCCCAATCCTAATCCTAACCCATCCAATCCCATTATCCCTCCACCTAATCCTAATCATAAGTCTATAATATCCACCATCATTGTCCACCCATTATATTGTCCCTCTACCCATACACTTATGAGGGATGTGATCCAATAGCTATTAGCAAGGAATCAACCACCTCCATGTAATCAACTACCTAGCCTTGAACCTATCCAAGAACATTCAAGCCATATGTCTATTCCTCCAAACACATCATGTAGTCCACAACCTATCAAGCCTCTTGAAGAATCCCTCACCATAAGTACAAGCCAAGATCCATCATGTAGCCATGTTGTTGACCATCAAGAGCCTATTCTGTCCATCCAAGAAACTTCTACTTCCATCCAAGAAAACCAAAAGCTATGTCAAGAACCTAGTCCAAAGCATGTGGAAACACCAATCCCTCATCCTAATCAAGATCTAAACATTCTATCTAATCCCATCCATGATTCCATTCCATCATATGATCAACCTATCCATAACCTATATCTTTTCTATGATCAAGATATTGTCTACAATCAAGATCCTACCCATGAGCAAGTAATCCAAGTTCATCCTATTCAAGCCCAATATTTCATTATCCATGATAATCCTCTATATGATCAAGATAAGGATCCAATTTCCCAAAACCCCATCATCCATAATCTCACCACTTCCACTCCTATCCATCCTCCAACTAGTCATATACATCATCCAACAATATCCAATTCCCTTGATGAGACACTTAGTCCCCAATAAAATATAGACAATCAAATTCTTACTGAGCATAATGTTGATCAAGATCCTCATGATCCTTCACCATCCTCTATTGATACCATTCCAAATCCATCATCCTATCCTCTTGGATCCAACACCTTCATTCATGGTGGCTCTCTTGTAGGAGATAAACAACTTATGTCCACCACTCCACCCTTCATATCTAATAATGGACTCACGTCTTGTGTCTTAAATAATAAACATCCCATTGCACATCACATGCTCCAAAACATGAACTATCATGGCAAAGGATTAGGCCTTCATGAACAAGGTATTTTGGAGCCCATCCATGTCAAAGTTCCTCCATGATCACATGGCCTTGGCTATATACCTCAAGGAAAATAATCCCAAGATGTTGGTACCACCTTCATGCCTACCAAATCGACTTATTTCCATCGAAAACCCCATGCATCCCATCACACTACTAAAGCATATGTCGCTATCCCTCCTCCATCATCACACAAATCCCAAAAGCATATGACCATACACCTTCCTCCATCCACTCTTCCTCCACTCCTTCCAACCCCTAATATCCCCATCCTCAAATCCCCTCATCCCTTTATTCACAAGTCCACTAATACCTCCATCCACATATGTTGTTCCCTTAAATCCCCTAAAATTCCTAATCATGATCAATGAATGCACACATCGACCAAACATGAAGCTATCACAACTCCCATGGGATTCAAAAATAGAAATTTAGATGCCTCCCCATATAAAGCAAAAAATCCATTAAAGCTTAAGAATGATCATGCCATAAAACATCAATCTTTAACATCCAAGAAAAATCTCACACCTCAAAAAGCAAAAGAAAAAACAAAAATGGTGTGGGTCCCCAAGCAAAAAGCACTCAATCCAAATAAAGCATCCACGATTCAAAAATCTCAAAACTCCCAAAAATCCCATTCCCTATCACAAAATCCTACAATTCCTAAGGCCATTTGGGTTGCAAAAATACTAAATCGACCATCCCCTAAGCAAACATCTCCGTTACTCCCAACTCCTCCTTCCATTCAAAAGATTCAAAATCTAATTCAATGTGTGCAATCGTTGGTCTTGGTTCCTTTCCATTCCACAACATTCCCACATATGTCCATGATCTCCCCATCTTCTATCTACTATCCCGCATATTTCCCCCATCATATCCTTATGGTCCATGCTTTTGGATAATCCTTCCATCCATAATCCACATCATAATCCACTATCCAATCATACATAATCCACATCCTAATCCACCCCCATCTCCCTCTCATGTGATCCTCTACCAACATCCATGCACAAAATGACACTTGACATGATCCATGTGCGACATCCCTCTATACATTATCTACTTTCATGGAACTAGACACTCGAGTCCCTATCCTCTTCCAGATTCATCCTATCCATATTCCCCTATCCCATGCAAAATTTTTAAAAAAATAATAAAAAAGAGAGATTTAAATTAAAAAAAAAGAGAAAAAAGCAAAAAAAAAAAAATAATAAAATAGTAAAGAGAAATTCCTTTGTCCAATGGGGAAAACCACCTTAGTGGTACCTTGGATAAGTACCATGATGAAAACCTAGCAAATAGGCGTCATGTGTAGATTCTTTGTCTATGTGTATAACACTTGGGGGCATGTTGTCTCATCTATCCCATCCTATTAGTTTCCTCTTATCTTACCATCTTCATCCATCATATCCTTATACCTACCTATGCCATTTACCTATCCACATATCCATTTTCCCATCCTCCTTTTGATCTTGATATAGACATGGTGGCAAAATGTTGAAAAATACTTTGGACATCTCTTGATCTACCTCATCCTTTCTATCCAATCCTATCATCCTATCGTCATAAGATTTGTCATGTAAAATCCTAAGTATTATACCTAGAGTGGGGCATGTTATTCCTATGTGACATAGTCCTTGGAGATCACATCCTGAATTTTTTCATCCATCTATCCTTTATTCATTTCCCATATATTATCCACTATTACCCATCCTTCTACCTTTCCATCCATTTTACACTTTCTATCCCTCCTATCCACTTTCACTCATCCTTCTACCTATCCATACATTTTACACTTCCTACCCCTCTTATCCACTATTACCCCTCCTCCTACTTATCCATCCATTTTACACTTCCTATCCCTCCCGTCCATTATCACCCATCTGTCTACCTATTCATGATTTTCCCTTGTCATTGGTATCTAGCATCTAGGCTATCCAAACTGCAATCCAATGTCATCTCATAACATTTTCCAAAAACCCCCAAAAATAAAATCAAATATTCCAAAAACTCCAAAAAAAAATCAAAATATTCCAAAAATCCCCAAAAATCATAACATTCTCAAAAATACCAAAAAATCAAATATCCAAAAAAAATCCATGCAATAAATCCAAATGCAAGTCACCCTTAATCCATACCAATCTAGTCAAAGTAATCAATCCAAATCATCCAATCACATCCTTGGTCTTGATCCTAATCTTGTTGTCAACCAAATCAATCATCATCATCATCAATGGGATATATCATTCCCACATCCTTGTGTTGGTCTAGGGATATATCGTTCCACACAATGCCAACACTATCTCAAGTGATCAATCCAAATCATTCAATCACATCCTTGGTCTTGATCCTAATCTTGCTATCAATCCAATCAATGAATCAATCATCATCATCAATGGGATATATTGTTCCCACATCCTTGTGTTCATCTAGGGATATATCGTTCCCCACAATGACAACACTATCTCAATCAATCACTAAATCAATTATCAGTTTACAATTTGACAGGGGAAATACCTTGTTTGTTTTTTAATCAAGTAGAAACTTTTATACAATACACTATACCTTAACCAAAATCACCTATCCAGTCACTTTATCAATTGCCACATCATTCAATTTCAAACAAACAATCATCATCTAGCCTCATCTAGGGATATATCATTCCCGTCATCAAGCGCCTATCCAAACATCACTTAAACTCTTTGACAAGAGATAGAATGGCTATGTGACTTGTGTCATCATTTGGTCTTTTGTTTTTTTATCTTTTCTATCTCCTTCTTTTGCTTTATCAAAGCCACCTAGATCCATTTATATCTTGGTGCGTTATGATTAGCAAAGAATGGGGCATAGCGTTTTGCGTGTTTGTTGGATATTCTTATCACTATAGTTAATATTCATATCTTGTGTCTAGACAAGGTTGTATTATGCTGTGTATAAGGATACTCCTTTTGTTTGCAATGTCAAGTCCATGCAAAGGATGCAAAGTCACCCTGGTCCCTTATACCTTGGTGCATAATATCCTCTTGCTATATCAAATAAGGACTGCTCTACACATTATATCAGTATAACCATATCTTTTCTATCCACTATATCCATTATGATCCTTCACCTCTCAACATATCTTTATACACTATCTACTTCATATATCTCTTTCAACCTAACTATCCATTCCTAACCTTTAACCTTATCCATCCTTTCGCTTGTATACATTTCTTTCTCTAACTTCTTTTCATCCATTTCGAGAGCATAACGATGTTCTCCTACCCTGCCTATCCTCTAAAGGGGGAATCCCATCCTTACATCATTCCTCCTCATCACTCCTTCAAGTGGTTGGGGCATCCTTTTCTCTTCATCCATACCTTTTTTACTTTGAAATGATGTTACTTCTCTTAGTCACAACATCATATAAAAGAGGGGCAAAATGTAGACACCTAAATTTGACCATGTCTTATGACATTACCTTGCAACATATTTTGTCGTAGGTCCCCTTCATGAACCCTTACATCACTCCCATTAGTTAAATACATTATATTTATATCTAATTCCTCTTATCCATTTATCCTCCTCTTACATCAAATTAAATAAATCTTATTTATTTAATTTCATTTGTCCTTCATTTGCACCAAATTAAATAAATCTTATTTATTTAATCCCTTTTTCCTCCATCATCCGATTTAAATAAATTAAATATTTATTTAAATTCCACATGTATCTCATAATTTAAATAATTTTATTATTTAAATTACTTATTCCCACTCACATCCCTATTTTTAACCTCATTCATTGTGCATCATAAGCACTTCCTCTCCAAAATCAATTGAAAATCCCACTTATTGCCACTCCCCTCCTTATTTTAGTCACCTGTCATCCTCATTTATGGTGCATCATAAGCACTAATATTGGCTTTCAATCCTAGCCATCCATTTGATTCCCTCTCTATCTATAAATTGAAACTCTTATTTCAATTTCAAACACTCACACACTCTCATCAAATTTCTATACACACACATATCTATCAATCTTCATTTATCTCATATCATTTTCTATCAAGGTTATGTTGGTTGTGTGAGCAGCCCACAAATCATCCAAAGGACAAATCAATGGAGTTTGGGTGCACTTCATTCCATCCTATCCGAAGTCAGATTTTGTGCAGGGTTTGAAGGTAATGCTTTATTGTTTATCTTTATGTTTTTTCCTTGCATGATTTTCTGGGTTTCATTAGGCAACAAAACCTACACAAAGGGCAATGTTATAACTATATACTAATACTATGGTTTTGTTGCCTAATACTATGGTTTTATAGGTTTTGAACTTGGGGGCTTAATTCAAGTGCTAAAAAACTCTTTGCGACCTCTACAATATCTTTTTTGCGGTAATATTTATGTCATTCCTTTAAGTACTTTAGTATAGCATATCACTTAGGGTCATAAGCCCGCTAAAATGGGGGCTAAATGTAACATCCAAATTGCATACCCTTGCAATTTCACACTATTTTTTTCACTCATTTTGGCATCCACTCCCCTAGTATATTCTTAGGATCATTTTATCCCTACCTTAACCTTATTCCTAACCCACACAAGTTGTGTTTGTCTTATGTTTTCGACTTTGTGTTTATTTTGTCAAATTTTATTTTATTGCCTTAATTATTTCACTATTCTAAGGTGTTCTATGAAAGCAAGAGTTGAAGTCACTCATACACTAGTACTTGCTTAGCACAGATGTCTACATGACATGCTAGCATCCCGAGCCTATGTGGCACCAAGTGACCATTTGTTGGGCATTACTTACCACCTCCTATGATGTGAGAGATTCTTCGTAACACATCTGCACTTCCAAATGACCTTCTTTGACCCACCCTTTCTATTTTTCCTCTTATTCTTTCAATTTAAAGTGATCTTTTGAAATCTCTTTGAAATCTCCTTTGGTTCTCCTTTTACAACTCTTAAAAAATATATGAAGTTCTTGATATTTTTGTGCTCACAAACAACTTTCTACTTGCATTCTCAAGGATTTTCATGGCTCTCTTGTTGTATGCTTTGTGCACTCAAGCTCATGTGATATTTCTTATGGATTTAAGATATCTTTGTGGGGTTTCTTGGAACCACTTCTTGTTGGGCTCTTCATCTCTAGCTGAGTAGTTTGCATCTTTTCATTTATAAGATGACCGAGTTCCATCTTTCCCTCATTTTCTACTTATTTGTGTAGTGTAATCCATTTGTTTGGGTTACCTCCATTTTCTTTTCTCACTTCAAATAGCTCACTAGTTTTCTCTTATATCTTTGAGTAGATTAGTTTCATTTTATATTTGCAATCTACTTATCACTACTATTATTCATTCTAGATGCACTTAGAATATAATATCACACACGTTTATTTCAATCTTTACAATCTTGGCTGAGCTATGGAGGTAAAAATACCAATGCAGGGGTTTGACCTGAAGGAAAACCCTTAAAAGTACCCCAACTCTCCTTGTTCTTCTTGCAATTTCCATATTTAAAAGAGAAGTTCCATCCACTTTGTTGGTTTTGTGAATTTTCTTCCTCTGTCTTCTCATTTCTATCATTTATTTCATTTCTTTTGAGTAAAACTATCCATATATTTTCAATTTTAGATTATTTTTGTCACCTAGAAGCTATTGGTATTTTGTTTTATCTCATGCTATACATGTGGAATAGAATAAAGTGAAATAGAGTTGAAGGTTCAATTTTTCCGCACGCTCTAGACTACAATGCAACATGTAGATGTTCGCGTGATGTACTGGTGTCCCTGGTAGTGAGCTCCTCCATTTGTCACCAGGTTCTTGTTAACTTTCTATTTTCTATTCTATAATCAAAATATTTAAATTATGTCTCCGATGTTCTATATTTGGTATTTTATCAACATTATTTTATCTCTCAATCAACTAGCATAGTTTTTGTTTAAATTCTTAGCACTTAAAGGGACTGGTAATGTAATTTGTTGAACGTTAGTAGGTATAAAACTAAAATAGTCCTAAGTGTAGTTGTAGGGAAAATTTCCTTCAACTAATACCTCTTTGTTGAAGTGTAATTTTTTCTTATCTACACCTTGGATTGTTCTTATCGTTAACAACACCACCACCATCATCATCATCAAATCAATTTACAACTCAAGCAAGGGAAAAATCTAATCTTACCTCATCCTTTTATCCTTGATCTTGAACCAAACATCCACTCCACTTCTGTCCCTTTATCCCATCCCCCCATCCACTACCTTGGCTTCAACATTGCATAGGTTATCAGATCATGTGTTTTTGGGTGTTTGCTTTCTTTTGTGTGTGTGTATGTTTGATTATTTCTAGTAGTATTAATGTTCCAAACAACACACCATCATGGTCACCATCATCCTCCATATGTTGGTGTGCCTTGGCAGCGTGCCCATTAGATCACTAGGCTATTTGCAACACATTTGTTTTCATGGTAGTTCATATGCACATGGCACATTGTCATTATGATCCATTATATCATGGTGCATAATGCATGTGCTAAAATAAATCTAGATTGCTCTCTTGCACAGATATTGTCTTTACAGCATGTACTTTTCATCGCTAACATCCATCACATCATATCATACCATTTATCACATCATTTTCTATCATCTCGTCTATCATATTTCTATTCATTCCATTCTAACCTCCATATCTATGTTGTCACATTCATTTCTATCCATTCAGTCATGTGCCATTACCTAATCAAGAACACATATATGCAACCTTAATCAAAATTAAAATAATGAGACATTCTATGCACCCATAAAATCCTAATCTAATCTAACAACACCTCATCTCAACATCACAACATCAATCAGTATGTCACATCTATCATCTATATAAAAATGTTGCAATATACATCATATCAGGTTGTCTCCTAAGTATGTCATATAAAATGGCACATGGCCTTATTTGCACCATCATCTCCTCTGATACCTTCTTCCTTTCTCATATCCTCTCCTCACATTGTCCTCCCTTTATCTCTCTCAATTGCCTCTACTCCTAACACACCACTCTCCTTAGGTGTCGTATCACATATCATGTTGTAGGGATCATCAATCTCATTGGCATAATCCTCTCCCACCAAGGGACAGGTGCAAAAAGATGGGGGGCCAAAAAGGGGTCTTAAGTGGTCACTTTTTTTTTGAAATTAGGAAATGCTGGCCTTGGATGAGAAATTGAGCATAGTTACACTTAAAATTTGGAGATGCAACCAAAACAATGTTCGTAGTGCTCCGATTCTACTTTCTAAACTAATTTTTTTTGAAAATGGTATAGATTAAAGGGTTCAAAAGAGGGAGCCATAGAAATTGGTGTTGTTTCTGTCAAAAAAACATAACATAGCATGTTTTGTGGCTCCCACAAAAAGGTCAACTTTTTTTTGGTATTTTTAAAATCTCTTCGGTGAGAAATTAGCTAACAACATGTAGTTTATGCCTAATTTTTCTGATAATTTTTTGATGAATATTAGATTTTTTACTAATTTTCAAAGTTTTTTTTTTTTTTAATAAAAATGCATCTGGTAAACTTTTTAACGTGACCGGCGACACTGGTGCGACACGCCCTCCGGCTCCACGCAAATGCTTTTGCTCGGAGCAATGAACCGGTGAGGCCACAACACGGGGGACCTCATCCCCTAGCAAGAACACTTCAAACCTGCGAGCTCGTTGGCCCAGCGAAGGCATAAAGCCTGCGAGCTCATTGGCCTAGTGGGGGTTTGAACTTTGGTGCCTGCCACTACAACCGAGCAACTTAACCACCGAACCACGCCCTTATCAGCTTACTAATTTTCAAAGTGGACACATTCTAAAAAATAGAATTTTGGCCGTGCTACCCCTATAAAATTTGAAAACTAATTAATTTTTTTTTAATATGTGTAGAATGGAGTCTAGTTTCTAAATATGTAATTTTTTTGAAATTTCAATGAATGGTTAATTTACAATGAAAAAAAGACCAAACAATACTTTTTGCCCAAAAACAGACACACAAACAAAAGAAATTAAAAATGAAAGGCTTAACATTGTCAAAATGTGAAAAAAATTACATCGTTAAATAGCTAAGAGAAAGCCTAACATTACCCAGATGTTTGATTTGTTTGACCTTGAAACACGTGCAAATCTGAGGGTTAGCATGAATGAAATTATGTGAAACCCTGTAGAATATGCAAAAACATGTCTCTGGACATTGGGAAGGCACTCCGAGCCTTTGGGTTGGAAATCCAAAGCAAATCCCAAGCCTAAGGCTTGGGATTCCCAAAGCAAAACATAATGCAAGTGCGTTATGTTCTGTTTTGCATTTTTTCCTTTTTCGCAAAAGTTTGCTCAATGTTTGTCATGTTTGACATAACGCGCTCACGTTATGACATGTGCTTGCATTATGACCCCCTTGGATTTTTTTATGTTCAAGGTTATTAATCATGTATGTATGTATGTATGTATGTATGCCTATATGTATGTATGTATACTTATATGTATGTATCAATGTATGCCTATATGTATTTATGTATGTATGTATGTATGTATGTATGTATAGTGTCGAGGGTAGAGGAGGGTAGAGATGGGGATGAGGCAGATAGGGGAGGAGAGGGGTGGATAAGGGTTGAGGGTTTAAGGCCAAGAGGGATTAGGGTTTAGGGTTGAGGGATTAAGGTTTAAGGTTGAGGGTTTAGGGATATGATTTAGAGTTTAGGGATAAGGGATTAGAGTTTAGGACCTTGAGGGATTAGGGTTTAGGGTTGAGGCTTTAGGGATAGTGTTTAAGGTTGAGGGTCGAGGGATTACAGTTAAGGTAGAGTGTTGAGGGTAGAGGGATTAGGGATAGTATTTAGGGTTGAGGGATTAGGGTTTAAGGTATAGTGTTGAAGGTTGAGGGTTTAGGGATAGGGTTTAGGATTTAAGGTTTAAGTGTTGAGGGTTGAGGATTTAGGGATAGGGTTTATGGTTTAGGGATAAGGGATTAGGGATTAGGGTTTAGGGATTAGGGTACCATAAATTATAATTAGGGATTAGGGTTTATGGTTTAGGGATTAGGGATTAGGGTTTAGAGTTAAGGGATTAGGGTTTAGGGTTTAGGGATGTACAATTAAGGGGTACCATAAATAAACTAGAATTTAGGCAGGGTTGGAAAAATTTTGTGAATCATCATGGGCTGGAGATTGGAGATTTTGTTGTGTTCAAGTACATATCCAAATCAAAATTTAAGGTTAAGATATTTCTATGAACAGGGTGTGTGAAAAACATCAATGCTCTTCGGATTATGAATACCAACATTGATACAAATAAAAGATGCCCTTCTTCTAATAGAGTATGCAGTTCAAGTCAACGATGGGCAACAAGTTGTTGAATGAGTTGGTTTAATGGGCATGCCTCTTTCTTCAAAGTTATGCTTGGAGACTTTACACAAAAACTGGTAACTCTATACATTATTTTTCATTCTTTTATTTCCTGTACACTGTTAAGAACTTGTAAAATCTAATTGTGTAATGTATTTATGGTAGCGCATTTCTCCTACATTTGTTTCATAGTTTATAGACAACACAGACGAACATATGGTGTTGCAAGGCCCACATGGGTAGAAGTGGGATGTGTAATTAGGGGGTACCATAAATAAAGTAGAATTTGGGCAGGGTTGGGAAAATTTTGTGAATCATCATGGGCTAGAGATTGGAGATTTTGTTGTGTTCAAGGACATATCCAAGTCATATTTTAAGGTTAAGATATTTCAAAGAACAAGGTGTGTGAAAAACATCAATGCTCTCTAGCTTATGAATACCAACATTGATACAGATAAAAGATGCCCTTCTTCTAACATAGGATGCAGTTCAAGTCAACTCATCATGGGTTGGAGATTGGAGATTTTGTTACATGTTCAAGTACATATCCAAGTCATATTTTAAGGTTAAGATATTTCAAAGAACATGGTGTGTGAAAAACATCAATGCCCTTCAGCTTATGAATACCAACATTGATACAGATAAAATATACCCTTCTTCTAATAGAGGATGCAGTTCAAGTCAACCAATGGGCATCAAGTTGCTGATTGAATTGGTTTAATGGGTGTGTCTCCTTCTTCAAAGTTATGTTTGGAGACTTTACACAAAAATTGGTAACTCTACATTATTTTTCTTTCTTTTATTTCCTTTACACTGTTAAGAACTTGTAAAATCTAAAATATGTAATGTGTTTATGGTAGCGCATTCCTCCTGCATTTGTTTCACAATTTATAGACAACACAAATAAACATATGGTGTTGCAAGGCCTAGGTGGGTAGGAGTGGAATGTGCAATTAGGGGGTACCATAAATAAACTAGAATTTAGGTAGGGTTGGGAAAATTTTGTGAATCATCATGGGCTAGAGATTGGAGATTTTGTTGTGTTCAAGTACATATCCAAGTCATATTTTAAGGTTAAGATATTTCAAAGAATAGGGTGTGTGAAAAACATCAATGTTCTTCAGCTTATGAATACCAACATTGATATAGATAAAATATGCCCTTCTTCTAACAGAGGATGTAGTTCAAGTCAACTCATCATGGGTTGGAGATTGGAGATTTTGTTACATGTTCAAGTATATATCCAGGTCATATTTTAAGGTTAAGATATTTCAAAGAACAGGGTGTGTGAAAAACATCAATGCTCTTCATCTTATGAATACCAACATTGATACAGATAAAAAATGCCCTTCTTCTAACAGAGGATGCAGTTCGAGTCAACTCATCATGGGCAAGAGATTGGAGATTTTGTTACATCTTCAAGCACATATCCAAGTCATATTTTAAGGTTAAGATATTTCAAAGAACAGGGTGTGTGAAAAATATCAATGCTTTACAGCTTATGAATACCAACATTGATACAGATAAAAGATGCCCTTCTTCTAACAGAGGATGTAGTTCAAGTCAACCCATCATGGGCTAGAGATTGGAGATTTTGTTACATGTTCAAGTACATATCCAAGTCATATTTTAAGGTTAAGATATTTCAAAGAACAGGGTGTGTGAAAAACATCAATGCTCTCCAGCTTACGAATACCAACATTGATATAGATTAAAGATGCCCTTCTTCTAATAGAGGATGTAGTTACTAATATATCTATTTTTAAAAGACTGATTGATTTTTATGGCCAAAGTTGTTTATTTTATCTAGTTGATAGTTTTAATTACACCCAGGTTATACATTAGGAGCAGATGTGTGCACATTTTTATGGCCCCGATTTAAATTCAAGTAAATAGGTGGAGAGAGTATGCTGATCTTTTAAAAAAATCTTAATAAAAAAATGTTCACTTAATGTTGACTGGGGGTTTTGATTTCAACCATTCATTGCCCACTGTGGATGTACCCCAATGCAAAGCTTTTCTCATAATGATCATCCTTCTGATTTCAACTATTAATTACTCACTGTGGATGTACCATACGCAAAGCTTTTCTCATAGTGTGTACACTTATTGGCATAATGAACCCCAGATGGGCCAGAAAAACATGCCATATAACATTACTAAGACATTGTGTTCAAGTACATATCCAAGTCATAGTTTAAGGTTAAGATATTTCAAAGAATAGGGTGTGTGAAAAATATCAATGCAAGCTCCAGCTTATGAATACCAACATTGATACAGATAAAATATGCCCTTCTTCTAACAGAGGATGTAGTTCAAGTCAACTCATCATGGGTTGGAGATTGGAGATTTTGTTACATGTTCAAGTACATATCCAAGTCATATTTTAAGGTTAAGATATTTCAAAGAATAGGGTGTGTGAAAAACATCAATGCTCTTCAACTTATGAATACCAACATTGATACAGATAAAACATGCCCTTCTTCTAACAGAGGATGCAGTTCAAGTCAACTCATCATGGGCAAGAGATTGGAGATTTTGTTACATGTTCAAGCACATATCCAAGTCATATTTTAAGGTTAAGATATTTCAAAGAACAGGGTGTGTGAAAAATATCAATGCTCTTTAGCTTATGAATACCAACATTGATACAGATAAATAATGCCCTTCTTCTAACAGAGGATGCAGTTCAAGTCAACCCATCATGGGCTGGAGATTGGAGATTTTGTTACATGTTCAAGTACATATCCAAGTCATATTTTAAGGTTAAGATATTTCAAAGAACAGGGTGTGTGAAAAACATCAATGCTCTCCATCTTATGAATACCAACATTGATATAGATAAAAGATGCCCTTCTTCTAATAGAGGATGTAGTTACTAATATATCTATTTTTAAAAGACTGATTGATTTTTATGGCCAAAGTTGTTTATTTTATCTAGTTGATGGTTTTAATTACACCCAGGTTATACACTAGGAGCAAATGTGTGCACATTTTTATGGCCCCGATTTAAATTCAAGCAAATAAGTGGAGAGAGTATGCCGATCTTTTAAAAAAATCTTAATAAAAAAATGTTCACTTAATGTTGACCGGGGGTTTTGATTTCAACCATTCATTGCCCACTGTGGATGTACCCCAATGCAAAGCTTTTCTCATAATGATCATCCTTCTGATTTCAACTATTAATCATTCACTGTGGATGTACCATACGCAAAGCTTTTCTCATAGTGTGTACACTTATTGGCATAATGAACCCCAGATGGGCTAGAAAAACATGCCATATAACATTACTAAGACATTGTGTTCAAGTACATATCCAAGTCATATTTTAAGGTTAAGATATTTCAAAGAATAGGGTGTGTGAAAAATATCAATGCGAGCTCCAGCTTATGAATACCAACATTGATACAATTAAAAGATGCCCTTCTTCTAATAGAGTATGCAGTTCAAGTCAACCAATGTGCAACAATTTACTAAATTAATTAGTTTCTGATGGGGAAAACAATAATGATGTTGAAGTAATGGAAGAAAATCAAAATTAGGGTTGAGGGTTGAGGGATTAGGGTTTAGGGTTTAGGGTTGAGGGATTAGGGTTTAAGGTTTAAGGGTTTAAGTGTATCTAGGGGTTGAGAGTACATATCCAAGTCATATTTTAAGGTTAAGATATTTCAAAGAATAGGGTGTGTGAAAAATATCAATGTGAGCTCCAGCTTATGAATACCAACATTGATACAATTAAAAGATGCCCTTCTTCTAATAGAGTATGCAGTTCAAGTCAACCAATGGGCAACAAGTTACTAAATGAATTAGTTTCTGATGGGGAAAACAACAATGATGTTGAAGTAATGGAAGAAAATCATGCCATATAACATTACTAAGACATTGTGTTCAAGTACATTGGGCCAGAAAAACATGCCATATAACATTACTAAGACATTGTGTTCAAGTACATATCCAAGTCATATTTTAAGGTTAAGATATTTCAAAGAATAGGGTGTGTGAAAAATATCAATGCGAGCTCCAGCTTATGAATACCAACATTGATACAATTAAAAGATGCCCTTCTTCTAATAAAGTATGCAGTTCAAGTCAACCAATGGGCAACAAGTTACTAAATGAATTAGTTTCTGATCGGGAAAACAACAATGATGTTGAAGTAATGGAAGAAAATCCAAATTAGGGTTGAGGGTTGAGGGTTGAGGGATTAGGGTTTAGGGTTTAGGGTTGAGGGATTAGGGTTTAAGGTTTAAGGGTTTAAGTGTATCTAGGGGTTGAGAGTTTAGGGTTTAAGGGTTTAAGGTTTGAGGGATTAAGGGTTTATGGGTTGAGGGATTAGGGTTTAAGGCATAGTGTCGAGGGTAGAGGGTTTAGAGATAGGGTTTAGGGTTGAAGGTTTAAGGGTTGAGGGTTGAGGATTTAGGGCTGAGGGTTAATGGATTAGGGTATAAGGTATAGTGTCGAGGGTAGAGGATTTAGGGATAGGGTTTAGGGTTTAAGGTTTAAGTGTTGAGGGTTGAGGCTTTAGGGATAGGGTTTAGCGTTTAGGGTTTAGGGTTAAGGGATTAGGGTTTAAGGTATAGTGTCAAGGGTAGAGGGTTTAGGGATAGGGTTTAGGGTTTAAGGTTTTAGGGTTGAGGGTCTAGGGATAGGGTTTAGGGTTTAAGGTTTAAGGGTTGAGGGTTTAGGGATAGGGTTTAGGATTTAAGGTTTAAGGGTTGAGGGTTGAGGCTTTAGGGATAGGGTTTAGGGTTTAGGGATAAGTGATAGGGTTTAGGGTTTAGGGTTAAGGGGTTAGGGTTTAGGGTTTAAGGTATAGTGTTGAGGGTTGAGGGATTAGGGTTCAACCCTCAACACTATACCTTAAACCCTAAACCCTATCCGTAAACCCTCTACCCTCGACACTATACCTTAAACCCTAATCCCTTAACCCTCATCCCTAAAGCCTCAACCCTCATCCCTTAAACCTTCAACCCTAAACCCTATCCCTAAATCCTCTACCCTCGACACTATGCCTTAAACCCTAATCCTTCAACCCTTAAACCCTCGACCCTTAAACCCTTAATCCCTCAAACCTTAAACCCTTAAACCATAAACTCTCAACCCCTAGATACCCTTAAACCTTAAACCCTTAAACCCTATATCCTATACACTTAACCTTGAACATTATCCCTCAACCTTCAAACCTCTACCCTATACCATATACCCTCAACCCTATAGTTATGCCTTAAACCCTCAACCCTCATCCATATGCCTTATACCCTTAACCTTAAACCCTATACCCTATATCTTAGACACTCAACCTTGAACATTATCCCTCAACTATAAACTCTCAACCCTCTACCCTATACCCTCAACCATATACTTAAGCCCTAATCCATCAATCCTCAACCCTATACTTTAAACCCTGAAATCTATGCCCACAAACCCTCATCCCTATACCCTATAACCTCACCCTTAGACCCTCAATCCATATCATAAACCCTAAGTTCCCAATATCCTAAACCCTAATCCCCATACCTTACACACTTAATCTTATACACTCAACAAGCTGAATATTATCCCTCAACTGTAACCCTCAAACCTCAACCCTCAACCCTCTACCCTCTACCCTCTACCTATTACTTAAGCCCTAATCCCTCAACCCTCAACCCTATACCTTAAACCCTAAACCCAAAAACCTCAACCCTCAACCCTAAAAACTATACGGGCTCAGGTCCTTATATATGCTAAACCCAAAACCCTTACATACATACAAGCATACATACATACATACAACCATACATACAAACATGCATACAAGCATGCATACATACATACATACATACATACATACATACATACAACCATTAATACATACATACAAGCATACATACATACATACATACATCCATACATACATACATACATACATACATGTATACATACATACAAGCATGTATACATACATTCATACATATAGGCATACATACATATGCTACGCCCTTAATCCTATAGTGTGTATAGGGTTATGAATAGTCGGCTTGTGGCTATCTTAACTCTTAATTAAGTCATATTATCATTAGTTTATTGTTATTTAGTTGTTTAGGTCGGCCTAAGGCTTATATAGGCCCATCTAAGTCGGCCTAGGTGATATCCTAGGCATAAATAGGTATATATAGGAGGTAGTGAGTCTTATTTCATCATATATTCAGCATTGTGTTCTCATTGAAGACTATTGGAGGTATCCCCCTCGAAGTGGTTTTGGAGGTTGCCCCCTCGAAGTGGCATATTATTATCAAGTATTTGCAGCATATTTACTATTATATTCAGATATTGTGCAAGTTGTTTCATTACAAGTGGTATCAGAGCATGATCTTGGCACCGTAGAGGCAAAATTTTTTTCTCATCATTGGAGGCGATTTTGGGAAGAGCATAACTTTCATATTTTAGCGAATTTTTTAAATATTTTTAAAGGGTTTTTGAAGACAATATTAAAGAAGATACAGTCCAGATTTCAGAGGAATTGGAGCAAAAATAAGCGAGTTATTGCAAAATTAGGGTTTGCAACAAATTCGCTCTCAAGGCAGTAAATTTGCGAATTTCTTGGAATTTTTTCTGGGTAAGTGGTATCTTGGCCTTAGTAAGTTACAGTAAAAATTTCAGAGAATTTGCATTTCATTTGTGTGATTTATTTCAAAATTATTTTTTCCAATCATGACGGGTCCTTCAACAAGGGGCAAAAAGAATGTTACCACACCGGGAAAAACTCCAGGCAAGGAGGAGGTGGAAAGTGAGGATGTTGATCAAAAAGAATATGAAAATATACTTGAACTTATTCATAAAGAAAATAGCAAGATGAAAGGTGAAATCTTGTCCATTATGGATGAACAAATGAAAGGGTTGGCAAAGTCATGTGATATTGAGAAAATTCTGGAGATACTTTCCAAACATAAGCAGTCACAACACCACGATGTGGAGGAAGAGGATTCTACAAAAGGGAAGGGTGTTTTTGGGTTTGAATCAAATCTCAAGATGGATCATCACACCCCTCATTTTATGGCAAGGAATTTCACACCAAAGTTGGATATGCGAAAGTTTGATGGTCAAGATCCTACCAATTGGCTTTGTCAAATGGAGCAATTCTTTGATATCCACCATGTTCCATGTCAACAAAAGGTGGCCATGGCTTCCTTATACTTGGAACCTGATCAATTCATTTGGTACCGTTGGCTATGTGAAGAAAAGAAAGCAAAAGGATGCATTGTCACTTGGTCGGTTTTCCAAGAAGAACTCATTACTCATTATGGTGAAAATCTTATGGATAGCTACTTCAGCCAAATTACCAAATTAAGGCAAACAGGTATGGTCAAGGATTACATTCATCAATTTCGTACTTTATCTTTAAGAGTGGAAAATGTGTCTACAGAAAATTTGTTGGAGCTATTCATTGGTGGCTTAAAGGATCACATTAAATATGAGGTACGCATGTTCCGTCCAAATTCCATCTCAGAGGCAATGATTATGGCAAGGCAAGTAGAGGAAAAATTTATGGTTAATAAAAGGCAAGGTTTTATAAACATAAGAGATAAAAGCACTCCTACACAGTCACTTCCACAACCTACTAGGCTAACACCACAACAAATCGAAGAGAAGAGAGCAAAAGGATTATGTTTTAATTGTGATAGCAAATATAGTAGAGGACACAAATGCACTGAAAAGAAATTGTTCTATATTGAAGGGCCAAGTGAGGAAGAAGAAGAGGTACCAATAGTAGAGAGTGACAATGAGATTGAGGAGGAGTCAAGAGATACTCAACCAATCATTTCTTGCCATGCACTTTCAGGTTTTAGTACCCCACAAACTCTCAAGGTAGTGGGTTTCTTAAAGAAAGAAAAAGTAACAGTGTTGATAGACTCAGGTAGCACTCATAACTTCATCAACAAAAAGTTGGCCACTCGTTTAAATTGCTTTATATATCCAGCTCCAGAATTTCAGGTCTTGATTGCAGATGGTGGTACTGTTAGTTGTTCAGGAAAATGCCATAGCATTAAATTATCCATGGGAGATTATCATCTTAATTGTCCAATGTATGCTATCTCAATGGGTGCGGCAGATATTGTTTTGGGAGTACAGTGGCTTACCACTTTGGGAACAATTGAATTGAACTTCCAAGAACTATTCATGCGCTTTCAATCAGAGGGAAGAACAATAGAATTACGAGGGATGCGTGCAAAGTCACCACAGATAGTAAGTTCCTACCAAATGCAAAAGATGTTGAAGAAGGGAGTAGATGGGATGGTAGCCCAATTATTTTCATTAGAAGCATATCACTCAAAGGCTTCTACACCATTGGATCTACAAGCAATTATAGATAAGCATTCTATAGTTTTTGGGGAGATGCCAAAAGGATTGCCTCCTAGGAGAGATCATGATCATGCCATTCAACTAGTACCAGGGAGCCAACCACCCAACATCAGGCCTTACAGATATCCATATGCTCAAAAAAGTGAGATTGAGAAGATAGTTCAAGAGATGCTAGAAGCAGGCATTATCAGGCATAGTCAAAGTGCTTACTCATCTCCTGTGGTAATGGTGCGTAAGAAGGATGAAACATGGAGGATGTGTCCAGATTACAGAGAGCTTAACAAGTTCACCATAAAAGATAAGTTTCCTATTCCAGTAATTGATGATTTGTTAGATGAGCTTAATGGTGCTATTTATTTTACAAAACTTGATCTCCGTTCTGGTTATCATCAAATTAGAATTAGAGATGAGGATGTACATAAGACAACTTTTAGAACCCATGAGGGCCACTATGAATTTTTGGTAATGCCTTTTGGTCTCACTAATGCACCGTCAACATTTCAAAGTTTAATGAACTCTATCTTCAGGCCATTTTTGAGGAAATTTGTTTTGGTATTTTTTGATGACATCTTAATATATAGTAAAACATGGGAGGAACACTTGCAACATGTAAATCAAGTGTTGGACATTTTGAAGCAGAATCAGTTGTATGCTAAACCATCCAAGTGTATCTTTGGTGTCAAAGAAGTGGAGTACCTTGGTCACATTGTGTCACATGAGGGAGTTAAGGTGGACCCTCATAAGATCCAAGCAATTGTAGAGTGGAAAATTCCTAAGACCCTTAAGAACTTACGAGGTTTTTTAGGGCTTACAGGGTATTATCGCCGATTTGTAAAGAATTATGGTAGCATAGCATCTCCTCTCACATCCTTGTTAAAGAAGGATGCTTTCCAATGGAATGAAGTGGCGACTAGGGCATTTGAGAAACTAAAGGAAGCCATGTGTACAACTCCAGTCCTAGCTACCCCAGATTTTTCTAAAACATTTGTTGTTGAATGTGATGCTTCAGGACATGGAATAGGAGCAGTACTTATGCAAGAAGGAAAACCCATAGCATTTGAAAGTCGCCAACTCAAAGGTAAGAATTTGTTGAAGCCAGTTTATGAGAAAGAAATGTTGGCTATCTTGCATGCAGTCAAACAATGGAGACCTTATCTAATGGGACGACACTTTAAGGTCAAGACAGATCATGATAGTCTCAAATATTTCTTGCAACAGAGGTTATCATCTGAAGAACAACAAAAATGGGTCACAAAGATGTTGGGATATGACTTTGAGATCATATATAAGAAAGGCAAGGAGAATGTTGTGGCTGATGCTCTATCAAGGCGTGATGAACCCACAGAGTCATTTTTATTTGCCATTTCCATGTTACGAGCAGACTGGGTAAATGAGGCAAGAGAAGAGTGGGAGAAGGACATAGATACTCTAAGGCTCATTGAGAAACTCCAACAGGAATCAAGTGTGTCTGACAAATTTTCATGGAAAGGAAATATTTTATGGTACAAGGAGAGGTTATACCTTTGCAAGAATTCAACTCTTAAGCTTAAGGTGTTGGAAGAACTACATGCTTCTCCAATAGGTGGGCACTCAGGATTCCTCAAAACTTATCATAGAATCAAGCAAGATTTCTTCTGGGAAGGGCTGAAAGGGGATGTTCAAAAATTTGTAGCTGAATGCATGGTATGTCAACAACATAAAGGGGAGACAGTTAAGACTCCAGGTCTTCTACAACCCTTATGTATCCCAAGTCAAAGGTGGGAGGAGGTATCTATGGATTTCATCACAGGTTTGCCTAGATCTGAAGGAAAAAATGTCATCATGGTTGTTGTGGATCATCTCACCAAATATGGTCACTTTTGTGCTTTGGCACAACCATTGGCAGCAAGCACTGTAGCAATAGCTTTTATGAATACTATTCAGAAACTGCATGGGACTCCGAAAGTTATAGTCAGTGATCGTGACCCTATATTTACAAGTAATTTTTGGACTGACTTGTTTTCATGCTTGGGCACTCAGCTTGCTCGTAGTTCATCATATCACCCCCAGTCAGATGGACAGACAGAAGTGGTCAACAAATGCTTGGAAGGCTATCTCCGTTGTTTTGCTTCAGATAAACAAGAGAGATGGGTACAATGGCTACCACTAGCAGAATGGTGGTACAACACTTCTTTCCATACTTCTTCCAAGATGTCTCCATTTTTAGCACTATATGGTTACCACCCACCGTCAATCATCTCTTCATTGCGGGTACAACCAAAGGTTCACACAGTCGAAGAACACATCCATCATCAGCAAGAGGTATTGGCTAGTCTTCGAGAGAACTTGGCAATGGCACAAAACAGAATGAAGCAACAAGCTGATCAACACCGTAGTGAAAGAACTTTTGAACTGGGAGATTGGGTCTTTGTGCGACTACAACCATACAAGCAAATGTCTCTAAAACAACAACATAAAGCTAATAAGCTAGCACCCAAGTACTATGGTCCTTATAAGGTGTTGCAGAAGATTGGCAATGTAGCATATAAATTGGAGCTGCCCATATCAACAAAAATTCATCCAGTTTTTCATGTTTCCTGCTTGAAGAAGGTTATTGGGAATAAAGTGGTAGCACAGACTAAGTTACCTGAGCTTGATGAAGAGGGAAGAATAGTTGTGGATCCTGAGAGAATTATTCAAACACGCACCAAGAAGCTGAGGACAAGGGAAATCATAGAATATCTAATTAAATGGAAAAACTCTCCAGTGGAGGAAGCTACATGGGAGAATGAGGAATTCATTCAAAAGCATCCACATTTGGTTAGCATTGAGGACAATGCTTCTTTGAAGAGGGGGGGCATGCTACGCCCTTAATCCTATAGTGTGTATAGGGTTATGAATAGTCGGCTTGTGGCTATCTTAACTCTTAATTAAGTCATATTATCATTAGTTTATTGTTATTTAGTTGTTTAGGTCGGCCTAAGGCTTATATAGGCCCATCTAAGTCGGCCTAGGTGATATCCTAGGCATAAATAGGTATATATAGGAGGTAGTGAGTCTTATTTCATCATATATTCAGCATTGTGTTCTCATTGAAGACTATTGGAGGTATCCCCCTCGAAGTGGTTTTGGAGGTTGCCCCCTCGAAGTGGCATATTATTATCAAGTATTTGCAGCATATTTACTATTATATTCAGATATTGTGCAAGTTGTTTCATTACAACATACATATAAGCATACATACAATTTGGCATACATACATACATACATACATACATACATACATGAATACAAATATATATACAAACATACATACATCAAACATACTTAACAAACTTGAACATAAAACATTCAATAAACAACCTCAAACTTGACAAACATTGGGCAAACTTTTGCAAAAAAGAAAAAAATGCAAAGAAAAACAATAACGCACTCACGTTATAACATGAGCGCGTTATGGTTTTGTGTTGCCGAGTGAAAGGCTTGGTAACACCAAGCCATAATGCAAGCACGTTATAACGTGCTCACGTTATGGCTTTTTAAAAAGTTTTAAGAATTTTGGCCACTTTTTAGCCCCCCATCTTTTTGCACCCACCCCAAGCCTCATATCCCTCTACCATCCCTATATCCTCCATGCCCTCTTGTGGAACTCACAAAAATATAGGCTGCCTCCTCCAACTCTCTACTACCTTCTCCTAATCCATCTACCTACCTCACAATTTGATATGTCCTAGTACACTCGCACAAACCATTGAGGCTCTCCAAGTATCCCTTACTATATCTTGAACTGTCATAGTACCTTCTTAGTTCTATGCCTCTTAATAATGTATCCTTAATGACCCACTATGTAGTACTCAAACAATAAGGTCCCCAAGTGCACTGCATCATCCTCCCAAGCCTCCATAAGTCTATACAATCTCCATATTATCTCGCGTTACCCCAACTCAGATCCAACACCTAGCAATAGTACCTCATCTCTCCTAGATGTCTCTCCCTAAACCCCTCTTTCCTACTCAATCTGTACACATATGTCTACTATGGTTGTCTCTCCTATCTCACACCCTTTAGCATCCAAATAGCTATATGCTCCCATGCCCAAACTTGTAGCAAGATGGTAAACATAATACTCCATGCTGATTAGTAGGCCACCAAGTGTAAATTCCTATACAACTATGCTAGCACATTTGGACCCCATGCAAAGACCATGCCCTCCTCTAGCATGTTTGCCACACATGATCCCAACCCCATCTGAAAGTACCTCCTCATCTTGTCTGATAGAAAGAGGCCACCTGATAGGACTTAACAACACCAATTGTAGCTCATCCATCAACCCTCTTAGCAGGTACATATCTAGGTCCAAACCTATCCCCCACAATGGGGACGTCTTTATCGACCCCTACCAACCACTCTAATGCCCCATGCACATCCCCAACCTATTTAGTACACCATCTCCTGCAATATCAGTATTTGTAGGATGTGTCATACATCCTTCAATGTCACTATCATCTCTTTTGTTGGTAGATGAAAGGTGCTCATCTCTGAATGTCATCTCTCTTCTAATACCATCAACATCACCTTGTCAACCCACACCTCTTGCATCATCGCCTCTATCACATCAATAACATTGGCAACTCCTCATGCACCCATACCACATCTCTTATCAGTTTTTGGTTTCTAATTTTATCCTCCCACCCCCCGTTTTTGCTCTTTTACCCTTGGACAAACACTCCACCTTCAGTGACATCCATGCTTGGTAAAGGTGGAGCTCATGCCATCACCTTATCCCCTAATGGAGATTGCCCCATACCCGCCATTCCACCCCTCCCTTAGGCAAAGGTGGTGCCCATTATGCTACCCCCGCTATCACAACCCTCCCTCCGGTGGAGGTAGCAAGATTGGTGGAGTGGCACCACCCCCACTTTTCCCACACTCTTGGGTGGGGATGGCATTGAAAATGTCACTCCTACTCCTTTGCCCTCCCTGGGTAGGCTCTCTCTACCTCCCCAAGTAAGGATGGCACTTAAAGTGTCACTCTTGCCCATGGGGATGACATCATTGGCATCACCCACACTCTCCCCACCGAGCAACAATGGCACCATTGGCACCGCCTCTTCTGTTAGGGTTAGCCGATAGAAGATATCAATTAAATATAAATAAAGATTAAATAGAGGAATGAAAAATACACAAAAATAATAACAGCGAGAGACAAGTTTTAACATGGTTCACCCAAACTCAGGCTACATCCACCAACAAAGAGTCCAATATTATTATCCAGTAAATCAAACCAATTACAACCAACAATCCCTGCAACTCAATACCATTACAAATGCTACAATACATTAATTGAAACCCTAACTCTTAGCCACTTTTATAAGCTTTTTGTCGGTTACAAAATAGGGTTTTTTTTTATGTCGGTCAATGAAAAAATAACTCCTGGTGCCTTTATAAAATAATTAAAAAAACCGTGTGAGGTTTCAGAGGTGCTGCCCCTCGACCTGTATCACGACAGGGAACGTGTCAGGGGTGCTGCCCCTAGACCCTACAAGGGGTGCTACCCCTTGACCCCCGCAAGGGGCACTGCCCCTTGACCTTGTAGGAATTTGGGGGGAAACTGCGCTGATAAAAATGGGGTAAATTTAACCTTTGAGTCTGATTAGGCTCCATATAACAACAATCTCCCACTTGGAGACTGATCAGACTCCACACCATATCATCTCCCACTTGGAGACTGATCATAACACTGTTGACTCTGTAGCTCCCACTGGAAATAAGCACCCTGGACTCTGTTGTTCTATTTTTGTTATTTTCAGTCTAGAAGACCAACTGAAGCTGAAGAGGTGCTCAGCTTCTCCCTTGTCACTGTCTTTGTAAACATATCTGCTAGATTTTCATTTGTATGTATATTTTCCAGCTGTAATTGTCCATCATCCAATACCGACCGAATAAAGTGATACCTCAACTGTATGTGTTTGGTCTTTGAATGCAAGGCAGAATTCTTTGCAAGATGTATGGCACTCTGACTGTCCGTAAACAAATAACTGTTAGCCTGTTGTTTGCCCAATTCTTCCATGAAAGATTGCAGCCATATCATCTCCTTGCCTGCCTCTGTTGCAGCTACATACTCTGCCTCTATGGTGAATAAAACAACCACCTTTTGCAACCTAGAAATCCAACTCACCATTGTCCCACCTATAGTAAAGACATAACCTATAGTACTCCGCCTGGTATCAATATCCCCTACCAAATTTGAGTCTACATAACTTGCTAAATTAGTATTAGAGCCCCCAAAACATAAGTGTTTATTGAATGTACCTCTCAAATATCTAAGAATTCATTTTACCGCATTCTAATGCTCCAATCCAGGATGACTCCTATACCTACTAACGACTCCTACAACATGTGCAATATCTGGTCTCATGCATACCATGGCATACATTAAACTTCCTACAGCTGAAGCATATGGTACCTTGGACATTTTTTCTTCCTCCTCTGGTGTCTTTGGACACATCTCCTTAGTTAATTTCAAATGACTAGGCAAAGGTGTGCTGATAGCTTTGGTATTCTCCATATGGAATCTCTGCAACACCTTTTCAACATAATCACCCTGAGATAGAGTCAATTTTCTATTCTTCCTATCTCTGCAAATTTTCATACCAAGGATTTGTTTTGCTGCCCGCAAATCCTTCATAGCAAATGACTGTGCTAACTGCTATTTTAACTCTCTTATTTGATCCATGTTAGACCCAGCTACAAGCATGTCATCAACATATAAACATAAAATAATGTAGTTGTCATTATCCAACATTAAAAAATAAACACAATGGTCAAAATTACACCGACTGTAGCCTTTCTCAGCCATAAAACTATCAAATTTTAGATACCATTGCTGAGGTGCTTATTTTAGGCCATATAAACTCTTTTTCAATCTGCACACCAGTTTCTCCTTACCTTTGACCTCAAAACCTTGGGGCTGTTCCATGTATATCTCCTCCTCCAAATCACCATGGAGAAAGATAGTTTTCACATCTAATTGTTCCAAATGCAAATCTTCAGCAACCACAATACTTAAAATAGTACGAATAAAAGTCATCTTAACAACCAGAGAAAATATCTCATCAAAATCAATGCCCTTTTTTTGTGCAAATCCTTTTACAACTAACCTGGCCTTAAATCTTTTCTTACCTCCATCTTCCTCTTTCAGCCTGTAAACCCATTTGTTTGGTAAAGCCTTTTTACCTGTAGGCAACTTACATAATTCCCAAGTCTGATTTTTCAGCAAGGAGTCCATTTCTTCTTTCATTGCAAGCTCACATTGAACCTGTGTATCCACTTGCATAGATTCATCATACCCTTCTAGTTCACTAGAATCTGTTAACAAAATAGAATACAAAGAGGGAGAAAACCTTTTAGGAGGTCTACTTAGCCTTGTTGACCGTCTAATAGTCACTGGAGTTTGTGGTATTTCTGGTTACTGTTGTGGAGCAAGAGGAACCACTGGAACATCACTATTTGGAGTATCATCCAGTACCACATAATCTTTTTCTTTCTTCTCATGTTGCTGCAACTAATTTTTGTACAACACCTTCTCATTGAATATAACATCCCTGCTTCTCACAATTTTCTAATTTTTAAAATCCCAAAGCCTATAACTAAATTCATCAATGCCATATCCAACAAAGGTACACTTTTTTGATTTTGCATCCAACTTGGTTCTATTTTCAGAATCTACATGTGCAAATGCTTCACATCTGAAGGTTTTGAGAAAATAATAACTCAACTTCTTACCTATCCATGTTTCCTCTGGAATACCACAGCCCAAAGGAATTGAAGGACCTCTATTAATTAAATATACAGCAGTGTTGATAACCTCTGCCCACATGTTTAAAGGCAACCCAACATGCAATCTCATGGTCCTTGCATGCTCCATTATTGTCCTATTCATGCGTTCAGCCACTCCATTCTCCTATGGAGTCCCTGGAACCGTTTTCTGCCTATGAATTCCATTAAAGGAACAATAGTCCTCAAATTCTTTGCTGCAATACTCACCACCATTATTAGATCTAAGACATTTTAATCTTTTACCCGTCTCATTCTCAACCAAGCTTCTCCATTTCTTAAATATTTTAAATACATCAGATTTCTGCCTAAGGAAATAAATCCATACCTTCCTAGTTGCATCATCTATGAATGTAACATAATACCGAGAGTCACTGAGAGAAGATACCTAAGCTGGTCCCCATACATCTGTATGCATAAGCTCTAACTTTTCATTTATCTTTTGCTTCCCATCTGTAAGAAAACTGACTCTCTTTTGTTTTCCATACACACAACTTTCACAGAAATCCATATTAATACATTTCAGACCTAGTAAAACTTTCTTAGAATGAAGTACCTTCATACCTTTTTCACTCATATGCCCAAGTCTGTGATGCTACAGTATTGTCTCAAAACCTACAGCAACTATTCCTAAACTTATTTGTTTTTTCTCTGTAATAGCTAAAGTAGAAGGAACAGTATGACCTGTACAAAGATATAAGGTGCCTACTTTCAGACCTTTTGCTACTATTAAGGCACTTTTTGAAACCTTCCAATTTTTATCAGTAAATGTAACAATGCAACCTTCTTTAGCTAGTTGCCCTGCTAAAATTAAATTCCTATTGAGCCTTGGAACTTGCCTTACCTCTTGTAGTAGCCAATGATTCCCATTCTACAACTTAATCTTAATTCTTCCCTTTCCAACAATCTAACAGGGTTCATTATCTCCCAAATAAACCAGCCCAAAATCCCCTTGGACATAATCAAGAAAATAATTTCTATGGGGTGTAGCATGAAATGAGGCCCCTGAATCTAAAACCCATGAATCATTAGCATTATCTAGGGAAAGAATCAAAGCATCATCTTCAAATTTATTACTTACTACATTTGCCTCCTTATTGCCTTCTTATTTGTCTCCTTCTTTATTTTTCTGAGACCATCAATCTTTCTTAAGATGACCTGGTTTCCCACAGTACTAGCAATCCTTCTGTCCTCTGGATTGGGATCTCTTGTCCTTTGATTTTCCTTGTGACTTCCCATGACCTCTAGAACCTTTTCCTCTCTCCTTTGATTTGCCCCTCCTTTCTACATTCAAAACACTGCTTGATGTGGATCCACCAGAGTTTTTCCTATGAATTTTCTCACCCAAAATAACACCAACAACATCATCAAATTTTAGGGTATTTGAACCAGAAACAGAGTTACTAACCGCCATTACCAAACTATTCCAGCTTTCAGGCAATGAACATAATATCAAGAGAGCTCTAACTTCTTCATCAAATTTTACATTTACAGAAGTCAATTGACTGACAATCGTATTAAATTCTTTTAAATGATCTGTCATAGATCTACCTTCAACCATTTTCAGATAAAACAAATGCTTCATAAGAAATACCTTATTTGAGGCTGAGGGTTTTTCATACAATTTAGCCAAAGCTTTCATCAGACCATCTGTTGTCTTTGCTTCCATTATATTGAATGCCACTGATGGTGCTAGGCACAACCAAATGGTTCCCAGTGCCTTTCTGTCAAGAAGATTCTAATCCTCATCAGTCATTGTTGTTGGTTTCTTGGCTACTCCTTCCAATGGCATCCATAAATCCTTTTGATAGAGGCAATCCTCCATTTGCATTTTCCATAACTGATAGTTCTACCCATTGAATTTATTGACCTTCAATTTACCCTCATCCGCCATTACTCCCACTCAACCATGAGACCTTCCTGCAGATGATAATCAAACACAACTTGTTCTGATACCACTTGTTAGGGTTAGCTGGCAGAAGATATCAATTAAATGCAAATAAAGATTAAACAGAGGAATGAAAAATACATAGAAATAATAACAGCGAGAGACAAGTTTTAACGTGGTTCACCCAAACTCGGGCTACATCCACCAATCCCTGCAACTCAATATCATTGCAAATACTACAATACATCAATCGAAACCCTAACCCTTAGCCACTTTTATCAAGCTTTTTGTCGGTTACAAAATAGGATTTTTTTTAATGTCGGTCAATGAAAAAATAACTCCTGATGCCTTTATAAAATAATTAAAAAAACCGTGTGAGGTTTTGGGGGTGCTGTCCCTGAGCCCCCGCGAGGGTGCTACCCCTCAACCCACCAGGGGCGCTGCCCTTGGACCCCACAAGGGGCGTTGCCCCTTGACCCCGTAGGAATTTGGGGGGAAACCACACTGATAAAAGTGGGGTAAATTTAACCTCCGAGTCTGATTAGGACCCTTATAACAACATCTTCCCCTCACCTTTCTTAGGTGGGGATGATGCTCTATGCATCGCCTCCACCCCAACCTATCCTAGGGTGATGGAGCGACTGTGGTGGTGCTTCTGCTGCCCCCCTACTTGCCCTCTTTTTACAATTATTTTATTTATTTTTTAATCCACCAAACCCTAACCCATTTTCCCCTCCCCTCCCCCCTGATGTTTGCTCCCCTTCACCCAGCTTTTTTCCCCCAAACTAACATAAAATAATATTTTTTTAATTCAAGACAAGCTCATTGACTTACTGTTAGTCCTTGCATCATAGGTCGCAAATACCCACACACCTGCTCACCTTTATGCTTCGTCAGGATCCTCACTATCTTCTTCATTCTCTCCATTTCCTCTTTTCTCCCAAGCTCTTCCTCTCAACCCTAAAAGTAAAAATGAGCATTTTGACCCTTCCTATTTCTTTTTATCCCCTTATTATTACTTTTATTTTCACTTTATTTTCCTTTTTTTCACCTTTTCACCTCCCCACCTAATCCCTTTCTATCAAGAGACCCCCTAGGTTTCTTTTAGCCCACCAACTTTCTTGAGGGGGCATCATTATTCCACTCCCTTCTACAAGACTAGGGCAACCCATCATCGACTTTTCTTTTTCTTGTATTTTTTCTTTTTTCTTTGAAACGACATTATTCTAATACCATTTCAAAGAGGAGCAAAATATAGACCACCCAAAATTTCCACTAATATTCATCTTACCATTTATTAAAAATTAATTAATTAAGCAATTATTTAACTAACTTCACTCACCTTCATGTAATTAATTAATTATTAAATGATTAATTAATTACTACTTACTAACTCATCTCTAATGTTAATTAATTAAACCAACTTAATTAAATAACCTTAGTCCCCATTCCTCCAACTTAATTAATTAATTAATCCATGATTAAGACTAATTAACCCCCATTAACATATTTTCTAATTTAATAATCCACCTCACCTTCAATCCTTCTCCTTTTAATCCTAACCATCTAATCCATCTTAATGGATCAAAAATCTAAACCATCCATCATCTAACATGGGTCTAAGACTACCTTAATGCTCATACATCTAACTCATCCCACTCCTTGCTCACACATGTGTGAGCTTCCCCACCTGGAAGTATCTTTTATTCTACCTCATCCATCAACCATGTCACTCACCCCCACTCCATGCTCACACGTGTGAGCGTATCACATGGGTCAACCCTTGATTTCTCTCTTTTTATCTCCACCATCCACTTGCATCCACTTCCCTTCTTCCACATGGTCACATCTCATGTCATCCTACAAATATAAGGTAATCCTAATCATCCATTTTGACTAAGATCTCTCATCATTCCACTTGTCACAAGGCTAATGAATATTCTCTTTGAGCCAACCGCAACCATTGATCTTCATCCCTCAATCACAACCGTCCATTCTCCTTTGGGAAAGTTTATTAAGGAAGCTGATGCAGAGTGGAACGCAACGGAGGCAACCTAACAGGAAGGAGCTGCCAACAAAACAAACAGCATGATAAACTTCTCTATCGGCTGAACCTCATCATCATATTTCCTAACAACATCAACTGCATCATCATATTTCAACAGCATCATCATATTTCGGATGATCGCAAATATCCTCCTGTCGATTACTATTTATCTCCTTCGTTTGTCGCCTATCATCATCATCATGATAATCAGCGGGCGCAAACATCCTCCGGTTGCACTGTTCATCGGGTGCCAAATACAAGCGGCATCATCATGATATTCAATATCACCTTCGTCAGCAGGATATCCAAATATCCGGTTGTCCAAATATCCTGATGACGTTCCACTTCAACAACTTTCCTTCGATGCTTCACTGCCCGACGATACAAGCAACAGCATCATGATATTAAACATCCGGTTCCTCGAAACCTCCTGATGATGCTAATACAACTTCCTGCCTACGCCGATACCTTTCCACTTAGCGACAACAGGATAAACCCGCATAGAAGGATTTCCTAATATCCTGATGACGATGACGTCATATCCTGATGACGATGACGTCACATATCATCCTGATGAACTCTTCAACACTTAGCCAAAAACTCAACTTTCACACCCGCATCCGTTAGCGATATGCGGATGATGACCTTCCCCAAGAGATGATCCTGACTGCGATATATACACTGAGTATATATCCAACTCAAAACATCATGATGCACCTGCAACATGCAAAATTCAACAACTTCATGACCCGATCCTGATGACGATGGATTTGCAGATGATGTTGCGGCTCGTCCCGACTGGAAACGCACATGCAGACTCCTGTGTATCCTTCCACTGCAGGAAAACACTCACCACCGCATAATTTCACAAAGATCATGTGACGACCGGGCCGGATCACCTCCAAACCAAAATCTAACAGTTTATCTTCTAGACCTAGCACATGAGGATGCTAGGCTGATTTACAGCATGCTCCTAACAGATCTCCTGAACAATGCAATGCCTAAACAGAGAACACAAAAGCAATCTAAGCTATGATACAGGACCATTCCACCGATTTGCAGGATCAACCGGTGGAAGGGTTGAAATTGGTCATTAGCTTGCAAAACGGAAATGAAATCAACACAGATGCAAACAGATAATGCAAAAGACGAGATCTTATTCAATTGAAATTCAATGTCCTGAATACAGCTTCACAATGTCTGAACTGCTCTCCTGAACCTCAACTCAACACCAGTACATCAATATCAAAGACTATATCAAACTATATCAAAACTATCTCTAAACCCTACAGATCGAAGGTATATATAACAAATCCTTCGAGTACTACTAACATCACTTCCCAGCGGCTGGGAGCTTCCAAGCGGCTGGGAGAGAGGACAGCTCAGACTCTGTTATCCCGATCTCTAACTGCCTACACATACTCCTATGCTGAACTATTACATAGCATCAGTCACAGTGGACCTTATTACATGATAAGTCAAACATACTAAAAATAGATTATCCCGTCAGCATGATGATAACTATCCAACATCCTGATCATGTATGTCATCATGCGGACCTATATCCTGATCATGTGCGGGTGCTCCTGCACCATACTCCCCAAAAGAAGAAATCTCAAGTCCACTTGAGATGAGAGTATCAAGGTCGGCACCATGTTTCTGTATCTGTTCTGCAGTCATCCAGACTGCTTCAGAAGTCGGCTGTCCCTTCCAAGAGACGAGGTACTCCAAGTACTTCTTGTTCCTGGTCTGTTTGACCACTCTAGTGTCCAAAATCTGCTGTATCTGTGGAGGATCATGTGGAGGAATGTCTTCAGCAACTGTATCCTGTAGGATATCCTGATCTGCATCTGGATTAGCCTTGTATGGAGTTAAGTCACATACATTGAAGATAGGAGATAAACCAAGATTAGGTGGTAGTTGGATCTTATAAGCATTTTGTCCATGTTTTTGCAAAATCTGACATGGTCCAACTTTCTTTTGCATGAGCTTAGTATACTTCCCCTTAGGGAGCCTGTCTTTCTTCAAGTGAACCCAAACCAAATCTCCAACAGCAAATTGAACATCCTTCTTCTTCCTGTCAGCATACTCCTTATACTTTAAGGTGGTTTGCTGGAGTTGGGTCTTAACCTGATCATGAACTTCTTTGATTGCTTCAGCAAAAGCTTCTCCATCTGCACTAACAGGATCTGCTGTAGGTAGTTCTCGCAACTCTAAAATACCTCTGGGATGCATTCCATATACTACCTGAAAAGGCGATTTTCCTGTGCTCCTGTTGACAGTATCATTGTATGAAAACTCAGCTTGAGACAGAATATTGTCCCACTTCTCTCCATGCTGTTTTGTCAAGCATCTAAGTAGATTCCCTAAGGAACGGTTCACAACCTCAGTTTGTCCATCCGTTTGAGGATGATATGCAGAGGAAAATGATAAATTGGTTCCCAGCTTCCTCCATAGGGTTCTCCAGAAATGACCCACAAACTTCACATCTCTGTCTGAAACTATGCTCAAAGGTAACCCATGAATTCTGACAACTTCCCTGAAGAATAAATCTGCAATATATGAGGCATCTGCAGTGGTTTTACATGGCAAGAAATGTGCCATCTTACTGAACCTGTCCACTACAACAAAGACACTGTCAAATCCTCTCCTGGTCCTTGGTAAACCTAAAACAAAATCCATACTGATACTTTCCCATGGTCTGGAGGGAACGGGTAAGGGCTGGTATAACCATGCATTAGTTGACCTGCCTTTAGCCTTTTGACAAATTACACAGGTTTCTACAAATTTCCTGACATCTGACTGCAACTTAGGCCAGAAGTAATGCCTCCTGACCAGATCAAGAGTCTTGTCTAGACCAAAATGACCTGCCATTGCTCCACAATGTTTCTCCTTGATTATATTCAACCTCATAGAACATCTGGGAATACACAACTGTCCACCGTTGAACAGCAATCCATCTTGGATCAGGTATTCAGAGAACTCAGCATGGTATTTCTCCCCAAAAGAAGTACAGACCTGATATATTTCTCCAAAATCTTCATCAGACTCATACATGGTCGTGAGTGAGTCAATGCCAACACTCTCTAACTGAATCTGATTTACTGTGAGAACTCTCCTGCTCAAAGCATCTGCAACTTTGTTCTTAACCCCTTTCTTGTGCTTCAAGGTAAAAGTGAAAGCCTGTAGTGTTTCTACCCACTTCATATGTCTGTGGTTCAGCTTCTCCTGACTGTTGATGAAACTCAAAGCTTGATTATCTGTGAAGACTATGAACTCCTTTGGCATCAGGTAATGCCTCCATTTCTTTAGGGACTGAACTAAAGCATACATTTCTAGATCATATGATGAATACCTTTTCTTAGCATCATTGAGCTTTTCACTGAAGAATGCAATTGGTCTACCCTCTTGACTGAGTACTGCTCCAATGGCCATGTGACTGGCATCACACTCTACCTGAAAGATCTTATTGAAATCTGGAAGTGCAAGGACTGGCTGCTGTGCCACCTTCCTCTTCAATGCCTCAAAGGAATCATCTGCTCCTTGAGTCCAAACAAACCTGCACTTTTGTCCTCCTTTGATGGTATCCAACATGGGTGCACAAATATGACTGAACCCTCTGATGAACTTTCTGTAGAAGGTTGCTAACCCATGGAAACTTCTGACTTCATTCATGGTCTGTGGAGTTGGCCAATTCAAAATGGCACTCACCTTCTCCTTATCCATCTGCAGCTTGCCTTGTGAGATGACAAAACCTAAATAGGTGATCTCCTGCTTCATGAACAAACACTTGTCCAAGTTTATCATCAGCTTCTCTTCATGTAATCTCTTGAGAACCAGCTCTATATGCCTGAGATGTTCTTCTCTGGTGTTACTGAAAATCAGAATGTCATCTAAATAGACTATGACAAACTTACCAATGAATTCCTTCAGAACCTCATTCATCAGCCTCATGAAAGTACTAGGGGCATTAGACAAACCAAAAGGCATAACCTTCCATTCATACAAACCTTCATTTGTTTTGAATGCTGTCTTCCACTCATCACCTGGTCTAATCCTTATCTGATGGTATCCACTCTTCAAGTCTATTTTAGTAAAGTACTTGGCATTTCCCAAACAATCAAGTAAATCCTCAATTCTGGGGATTGGAAACCTATACCTGATTGTGATCTTGTTGATGGCTCTGGAATCTGTACAAAGTCTCCAAGTGCCTTCCTTCTTAGGTGCTAGTACAGCTGGTACTGCACATGGGCTCAAACTCTTTCCAATCAAACCTGAATTCATCAATTCTTCAATCTGCCTGGCTACTTCTGCATTCTGCTCTGGGGTAAGCTTATAAGCTGCTTTATTTGGAAGTGTAGACCCTGGAATCAAGTCTATGCAATGACTGATATCTCTGATAGGTGGTAGGGATCTTGGCATTCCCTCTGAGATAACACCCTTGTACTTATCCAATAACTCTTGGACAGCTGGGTCTATCAACCTTGGCTTCTTCTCTGTCTTGCCTGCCTGCTGTTGTTCCTTATTCACACTCATACAGGGGATTAGGGCATATGCAACTGCACCTTCTGCTGCCACTTCTTTCATAAACTGTTTGCCTTCCATCAGCATGACCTTCACTTCTTTGCCTTTAGACTTCTCCTCTTTCTCCTTCAATGGGAATAGTGTTACATCTTTACCATCCTTAGTGATTTTATAGGTGTTTTTGACACCATCATGCTGTGCCTTCAGATCATATTGCCATGGTCTACCAAACAAAAGGTTGCAAGCATCCATCTTGGTGATATCAAACAACAACTTATCTTTATATCCACCAATCTGAAACTCTACCCAAGCCTGCTCTTCTACAGTTGTCTGCTGACCTTGAGTAAGCCATGAGACCTTATATGGAGATGGATGAGGCAATCTCCTAAGCTTCAGCTTCACCACCATTTCTTCAGACACAAAGTTCTCAGTAGAACCAGAATCAATCAAAACTCTACAAGCTTTACCGCCTGCTTTGCAAGTGGTTCTGAAAAGGGACTTCCTCTGAGGGGCTTCTTGATCAGGTACCTTCATGGTAGTTACTGTTCTTCTCATCATCAGGGACTCTCCACTTTCTGGATATCCATAATTCTCAGGACCATTCACACTCTGAAAATCATTAGAACTTGTCCTACTTTGATTATCAGGTTCATTGACCAAATTTGTCCTCCTTTCACCTGCTGAACTTGTGGCCTTGTCTGGACATCTGCTGGCTATATGGCCTTCTTTGTTACAGTTGTAACACCTGATGGATCCTCTGCCCTGGGATCTTCCTCTGTAAGGTCTTCTACCTCTGAAGTTACCTTGCTGACTGAAATTCTCTCTCTGACTCTGGCTATTGTTGCCCTTGCTATTGTCTTGACTAGACTCTCCTTGATATCCCTGTCCTTGTCCTCTGCCTCTGAAAGGACTTCTTCCTCCTCTTTGTTGTCTTCCTCTTCCTCTGTTGTTCTGATCTTGTTTTCTCTTCAGCTTTTCTTCCACCTTCAGTGCCAACTGAAAACTTTTCTGCACTGTATCTGGGTTATGCAGACTCAGATCTTCCTGAATATTAAACCTCAGTCCATTAAGGTATCTGGCTACCTTTTCTTCTTCACTTTCTTTCACCTTGGTCTTCATACAGAGTTTCATGAACTCTTCTGTATATGAGCTGACATCTAGCTCCTTCTGCTTCAGGTTCTGCTTCCTCTTGTGTAACTGGATACTGTAATCCAAAGGGATATAAGCCTCCTTTACCAATTCCATCATCTTCTTCCATGTGGCAACTCTACGTTTTCCCTCCTGCACTCTATCATCCTGAACAAAGTTCCACCATGTCAAGGCAGCTTCTTTCATCTTTGACTGTGCTATCTTCACTCTCTGCTGTTCTGGTATCTCCTCTGTCACAAAGAAATTGTTCAGACAGTCTATCCATTCCATTACCGAATCAGGGTCCATCTTACCTGTAAACACTGGCAAGTCCAGCTTCACATCCATGGTTCTCCTCTCCATGGCCTTGAGGGCGTTCAACAGCGGTCTCTGGTCTGCAGGAACGACCTCCTCGCTCCAACTAGGGATATCCTCTTCTTCCCTATCATCTTCTCTACCAGAACCTACTTTGCTCCTCAACTTTGCTAACTCATCTTTCAACTCCTGATTCTGAGCCTTCACGGCCCTGCTTTCCGCAATCTGTTTCTTCACCAGAACTGCCAACTCAGCGTTGGTCATCTTTGTTGGGAACTCAGATGTTCCTTCTTCGTCTGACATCCTGCTTATCTTTTCCAAAAGATCCTAAACTTTTGCTCTGATACCACTATGATGCAGAGTGGAACGCAACGGAGGCAACCTAACAGGAAGGAGCTGCCAACAAAACAAACAACATGATAACCTTCTCTATCGGCTGAACCTCATCATCATATTTCCTAACAACATCAACTGCATCATCATATTTCAACAGCATCATCATATTTCGGATGATCGCAAATATCCTCCTGTCAATTACTATTTATCTCCTTCGTTTGTCGCATATCATCATCATCATGATAATCAGCGGGCGCAAACATCCTCCGGTTGCACTGTTCATCGGGTGCCAAATACAAGCGGCATCATCATGATATTCAATATCACCTTCGTCAGCAGGATATCCAAATATCTAGTTGTCCAAATATCCTGATGACGTTCCACTTCAACAACTTTCCTTCGATGCTTCACTGCCCGACGATACAAGCAACAGCATCATGATATTAAACATCCGGTTCCTCGAAACCTCCTGATGATGCTAATACAACTTCCTGCCTACGCCGATACCTTTCCACTTAGCGACAACAGGATAAACCCGCATAGAGGGATTTCCTAATATCCTGATGACGATGACGTCATATCCTGATGACGATGACGTCACATATCATCCTGATGAACTCTTCAACACTTAGCCAAAAACTCAACTTTCACACCCGCATCCGTTAGCGATATGCGGATGATGACCTTCCCCAAGAGATGATCCTGACTGCGATATATACACTGAGTATATATCCAACTCAAAACATCATGATGCACCTGCAACATGCAAAATTCAACAACTTCATGACCCGATCCTGATGACGATGGATTCGCAGATGATGTTGCGGCTCGTCCCGACTGGAAACGCACATGCAGACTCCTGTGTATCCTTCCACTGCATGAAAACACTCACCACCGCATAATTTCACAAAGATCATGTGACGACCGGGCCGGATCACCTCCAAACCAAAATCTAACAGTTTATCTTCTAGACCTAGCACATGAGGATGCTAGGCTGATTTACAGCATGCTCCTAACAGATCTCTTGAACAATGCAATGCCTAAACAGAGAACACAAAAGCAATCTAAGCTATGATATAGGACCATTCCACCGATTTGCAGGATCAACCGGTGGAAGGGTTGAAATTGGTCATTAGCTTGCAAAACGGAAATGAAATCAACACAGATGCAAACAGATAATGCAAAAGACGAGATCTTATTCAATTGAAATTCAATGTCCTGAATACAGCTTCACAATGTCTGAACTGCTCTCCTGAACCTCAACTCAACACCAGTACATCAATATCAAAGACTATATCAAACTATATCAAAACTATCTCTAAACCCTACAGATCGAAGGTATATATAACAAATCCTTCGAGTACTACTAACATCACTTCCCAGCGGCTGGGAGCTTCCAAGCGGCTGGGAGAGAGGACAGCTCAGACTCTGTTATCCCGATCTCTAACTGCCTACACATACTCCTATGCTGAACTATTACATAGCATCGGTCACAGTGGACCTTATTACATGATAAGTCAAACATACTAAAAATAGATTATCCCGTCAGCATGATGATAACTATCCAACATCCTGATCATGTATGTCATCATGCGGACCTATATCCTGATCATGTGCGGGTGCTCCTGCACCAGAAGCTCACCCAAATGAATTGATCATCCACTTTCACAGTATCCATATGTTACCAAATTAAACAATATCCAAGCACTTGAGCACCCACATCATATCATACCACACCAACTATGATCATTGGAGCACATCTACAATGAACAATGGAGGTATAATGCTCTTTTCTTGTGTTTTTCATTGTTGTTTTACTTCTATTATTTCTCAAACTGAAGGAAGATGTTAGTAATGGATAGTAGGTTTTGTTTATCATTTGCTTACACTTGTTTGAATCCAATTTTAGCCTCTACACTATGACTTGATCATCTCTTGCATGCATCAAAGAAATTTAAAAGTATCATCTAGTAGTGACATTAGCACTACATCAACACTCTAGGGCATACTACATGATTGCTTGTTGTCTTTAATTATTGCTCAAGGTCATTGACTTGGTATCCTTACATAGTTTGATACAAAGGAGGAATTATCCCTATCACATGCAAAACTCTTAACTACACAACCAAACTTGTTTTTATGCAAATTCAGAAGTAGAGGCAAAAAATTTCTAAGACTAAAAACTATTAGAGATCAAATTTGCATAGAAAGATCTAAATAATTTCTAAGACTAAAAATTTTTAGAGGGGCGCTGCCACAATAATGTGTTACACTTTCTGGGACATCTTGATTTTTGCTGAAATCACATATTTTTAGAAAATATAATGATTTAAGCCTTGAAAGGTTCTATTTAAAGGATTTTAATTGAAGAGGGTTTGATCAAACCCCCTTAGATTCAAACCCCCTTGAATAAAACCCTGCTAGTTTTAAACCATACCTATAATGGAGAATCCTCTACACCTATCAAAATGTTGATAAAAAACTACTTTTGATTTACCTTTTGGGGGATCAAATGAATTCATTTAAATTTTATGTTTTGTAAGTATGTAGTCCTTATTATAACCTTCCCAAAAAGTATAATTTTAAATATATTTAATTTGATTATTATATTTATTTTTTATTTCTTGTGAATGTAGGTTTTTCACTGAACATCAAGTTCTTTGTTCTACACACATGGAAAATTAGTAAATTAGTAAAAAAAATTCTAAAAATTATTTATGCCCTAGGTATTGATGTCCTTGTTTCAACAAAAAAAAAAAATTTGATAGATACAGAAAAAGTTATGTTTTACAAAATACGCTTATGTCTAAATTATAATTGGTTTGACTTCAAAATTTAATTAAAAAAATTCAAAAAATATTATGAAACCAAATGCATGTCCTATATATCGGTGTTACCAATCTAAATTCAAAAGAATCAGAATTTTATCTGTAGACACCTAAAAATGGTCACAACCAACTTCATCCACTCACGCATTCAACCCTAATCCACCTGCATCACTTCGTCCAATCTGATTATTAATTAAATAGTTTTTAATTATTTAAATAATTTATTTTGCATCTTTATCATGTCATAAAAAATAAATTCTTCTACTATAGTTTGGAAATTAAATATTTTTGACTATAGTTTATCCCAAAGAATTAAATAAATTATCATATTTATTTAATTCCTATTTTGTGCACTCTTGATTATTTTTTGTAATCATAATTATCTTCTTCTAACTTATGTGCACATGGATTAATTTTAATTAATTCATCATTACAAACCCCCATGTTTCTAGAAGTCCACTTGTCATCCAATGTACACACATTTACATGACAAGTGGTACTTTGGAAGCATGGCCAAATCTTTCAAATTGAGTACATTTGTCCTCTTTCTTCCACCCCACTCCATGTGTCACTATTCATCTCAATTTAAAATTCCACGTGGCACTATTTGAACACTATTCCTCTAATTTTAAATTCCATTTGTCCTCTCCATGGAATTTAAAATTTTTCAAAAAGTCTAATCGTTACCTTTTCATAAATGAGTCCTTATATGTCATACACCTACTCAATCCTAGCCATCCATCCATTCAAACTTGCAATCTCATCCATTGATCATCCCTTAAATCTTGGGGCAACCTTCTCATCCAATCCAATCATGCCATTTGTCCAATTATCCTTGGTTGAGGATCCTGAAGCAATCTCAACCATTAATCCTTCAAATTGATCCTAGCCCTCCAATCCTATCTCCAAAAATCTATAAATTGAGGCCTCCACCTCCCATTTGGAACAAGTCATTTTGTGCAATGTTATGCTATCAATTTGAGTGCCTACATCTATAGCCCTTAGTGTAATTCAAGATAGTCTAGTTTAGTTTATCATCCATTTAGGACATATCGTCACTAGTTTGCTTAGATAGGGTGAATGTTTTAGTATAAAAGCATAGTAGTGATTTAGTTCAATCTTGAGGTCCCTTGGACTTGAGATTGGATGCATTGTAGGGGTAATTTGCATCTATTTTAGGTCTCATTTTCATAGGTAGACATTTTCATAGGGGTAAGTTGTCAATGAAGCAGGCCGTGATTGGCACCTCCATATCCATCCCACCCTCTGGGCCTAGCGCACTAGTATCCGCACACCTATAGGAACTACACCATATTCCCTTGTCCTTGGAACAAAAGCCATTCTGCCAATTGAGATCAAATTGCCCTCCTTGCGCATCTCCTTGCATAACGTCATCATGGATGAAGAATACTGTGTTGCACGCCTCCAAGAGCTCGAGCTATTGGATGAACGACGCCTCAATGCCCTCAATCACCTCTAGGAATACCAAAATCAGGTTCACAGATCCTATAATAAGAAGATCTGTGCCAGGGAGTTTGCAGTAGGAGATCTGGTCCTTAAAGAAAATTAAAGCAATCTATCTGAATGAGAAAATAAAGGGAAATTTGAGCCTAATTGGCTAGGACCCTACATTGTCACTGCAAATTATGGCTCTAGAGCATATCGCCTCTCCACCTTTGAAGGAGAAGAACTAGAGGAGCCCATGAATATCATTCACTTGAAACAGTTCCACAGTTAGTTTGCTGAATACCCTAACACAACTATCATTACATCAAATCAAACCAAAATCACAAGGTAAGGTTAAAACTACTCACCGGCTCGCCTGCCGCTACTGGCTGCAAGTACTCCTGAACCTACTCCGCTCGGTGCTTCTCTAGAGGAATCCCCACCATCGCTCCTCTTCCTCTCTTCTTTTCTACCTCCACAATTACCAAAAGTAAAATGAGCTTTTTAGCTCTCTTTTTTACTTTTTAACCCAATCAACTTTCCTTTTTTCACTTCTTTTTATATTTTTCTCACTTCTTTTCTATCTTTTTTATCCCACTTTTTATCATTTTTCCCTCTTTTTCCTCCATCCACTGTTTTCATCTCCACCTCTTTTTTTTTTTCCATTTTTTCACCATTTCCCTCATTGTATCCACGTTCTTCAGTCTTGGGACCACCTTTTCCACCCTCTTCCATTGTTTTTCATCCTTTTTCAAGAAATCACCCAAAAATTTATTTTTTCTACCGATCTATCGAGGGGGCATCCCCTGACCACCCATTCAACTTCTTTTCACTCACCGGGGCATATTTATAAAAAAATCTATATTCTTTGATATCCCATCAACCCACTAATTGTGACAGGCGTGACGCCATATCAAAGAGGGGCGAAATGTAGACACATGAAAATGGTCACAACCAACTTCATCCACTCACACATTCAACCCTAATCCACCCGCATCACTTTGTCCAATCTGATTATTAATTAAATAATTTTTAATTATTTAATTAATTTATTCTACATCTTTATCATGTCATAAAAATTAAATTCTTCTACTATAGTTTGGAAATTAAATATTTTCGACTATAGTTCATCCCAAAGAATTAAATAAATTATCATATTTATTTAATTCCCTATTTTGTGCACTTTTAATTACTTTTTGTAATCATAATTATCTTCTTCTCACCCATATGCACATGGATTAATTTTAATTAACTTATCATTACAAACCTCCATGTTTCTAGAAGTCCAGTTGTCATCCAATGTACACACATGTACATGACAAGTGGTACTTTGGAAGTATAGGCAAATCTTCCAAATTGAGTACATTTGTCCTCTTTCTTCCACCCCACTCCATGTGTCACTATTCATCTCAATTTAAAATTCCATGTGGCACTATTTGAACACTATTCCTCTAATTTTAAATTCCACTTGTCTTCTCCATAAAATTTAAAATTCCTTAGAAAGTCCAAGCCTTACCTTTTCATAAATGAGTCCTTACATGTCATACACCTACTCAATCCTAGCCATCTATCCATTCAAAATTGAAATCTCATCCATTGATCATCCCTTAAATCTTGGGGCAACCTTCTCATCCAATCCAATTATGGCATATGTCAAATTCTCCTTGCTTGAGGATCCTCAAGCAATCTCAACCATTGATCGCTTCAAATTGATCCTAGCCCTCCAATCTTGTCTCCAAAAATCTATAAATTGAGGCCTCCACCTCCCATTTGGAACAAGTCATTTTGTGCAATGTTATGCTGTCAATTTGAGTGCTTACATATATAGCTCTTAGTGTAATTTAACATAGACTACTTTAGTTTATCATCCATTTAGGACATATCATCACTAGTTTGCTTAGATAGGGTGCATGTTTTAGTATAAAAGAATAGTAGTGATTTAGACCAATCTTGAGGTCCCTTGGACTTGAGATTGGGTGCATCTTAGGGGTAATTTGCATCCATTTTAGGTCTCATTTTCATAGGTAGACATTATCCTTTGTAGAAAAAAAGTTATGTGCTACAGAATACACATCACTTTAAAAAAATGTTATTTTACTATTAAAAACTAGTTATCAAAGGAGACACAAAATTTTTTACAATTTAACTCCAATTTTTTTTAAAAAATATATTTAGAATCTACAGACAAAATCTCACAAATCATTAGTTCACATCATCTTCAAATTTTTAACGATTTAGCGACTATAGGTGTCAGAAAGTGAAGATTTAGTTCAAAATGTTGATTTCAATGTCAAGTTTGGCCAAAAAGTGTAACCCATTATTGTGGGATAACCTAGAGATTAGATTTGCATGGAAAGATTGAATTTGGAACCGCATTCAACAATTACACAGTTGATCCACATTTGTAAAAGTGATCTAAACAATAAAATAAATATTTTAGTTATTTTAATATATTCGTTTGTCATGTCTTAATTTTCTATTATAAAAATGAATCAATTTGACACACTTGGTAAAATCTATTTCTTCATTAAACTAAGAGTTAAATATTTTATTTTATTTATTCAATTAACTTATCATAAAATATATTTTATTTCTTTAAAAGAAAATGTTGTCTTTGATTCCTTTTAAGAAAGGTGGTAATATAAGGAACTATGAAAGATCGTTGGTGAGAGGCTAGTGGTGTTGTTGACTAAAAAAAAGTACCACTAAATTTGTTATACTATTATATACAATCATCTAAAAAAGTTATAGCTTTATAGATAAAATGTCTTTTCAAAAAATATTTTGATTACATTTACAAATGTAAGAATTTCTATTAATTTTTATATTGAATTATAATTTTGTCATCTCTCAAAGACTATATTGGTGAATATATTTGGATCATTTAAAAGAAAAAGATCCATAATCAAAACAAGTTTGATGGCTATATAGTTGTATTTAGGCACTGTTCTAATATTTATATTGAATTTAAATATAATTATTTTTGAAACAAGACATCTCTTAATATTTTAAATAAATAGTACTTAAAATATTACTTGACAGACAGGTCAATAATTATATTCTGCTTTTGAACTCTGCGCATTACAGATAGCCAAATAAACCAAAGATGGGTGAAACCGAAGCTCTGTGGGTGCTCTCTATCACTTTGGAACACATCAACTTCATTCTACGTGTCATCTCATTACAAAAGCTTTCGCCAGCTTGGCCACAATCTGTAAAGCATTAAGGAAATGTTCATCGTTTCAAACAATACAATATTCATTGTATTTAGTTTTCAACGAATCTGCATTATATCTCCTGGTGAATGGTCTAATATAAAATGTCACATCTCAATTATGTCGATATTAAATTTGAATCCAGCAGGTTCTTTGTTATTTGAGGTTTTGGATGTCTAGATAACAAATGTGTCTATTGTTTAAGTTTAACCTTTTGAAATTGCTGCATGGTCAATATAAGTACTGTTTATGTGGAGATTCAGGTCTCTACATAAAGGATTGTGTATTGACTACAACACAGAGGTTGCATAAGTTTTTCTTCTTGAATAATTATAGTTATAATTTCCGTATAAATAATGATATGTTGTGATGCCAGTTGTTTATGTGAAAATCTCCATCCATTAACCAAACTATTTAAATCTTTTGAGCTGTAATGGTCAAAATCTCGCAATAAGACTTAGTCTTTGGTGGGCTGTCTATTATGAGAGTTGCTCTTTTGTGATAGGATAATGATTTGCTAATGCTCTATCACATATTTAAGTTAATGGATGATGAATGGGCCATACCTAAAGAAGCACCTTTATGACTACCTATTAATAATTCAAAAATGTCTGGTTCTCTTTCGCACTTCGAACAGTATGCGATGTATTGTGAAATGCACATCAATATAGTCCATGAAAAAGAGTTGAATATCTCTTTTAGTCTTTTTGGTCTCACAAAATTTAGTTGGCATTTGAGTTAAAACAGATGTGATATTGATTGAACGGATAGCTGAGCAACTCTCCAGCGATTGAGATCAGAATTAAATAACAGGTCGAATCATGATCTTGGCATACAGCGATTAAGATCTGTTTGGATATATTTGTAAGGATTCTACGTTTTTCACTTGATAATTTCATTCACAGCGCTTCATATCAATAATAATAATAATTATACGGATGATATGTATAGAGTAGAAATGACCGAACTTATTTCCATTAGTGCGTCGTGTATGAGAATTGAAGCACACATTTTCCAATTGGTGGGCGCTGATCCACGTTTCATCTCAGCCATCGGCCTTGCCCTTCCCTCACGTCAAATCTACATTTATTTCCATGAGTGATCACTGTATAAAATTCATAGCAGTCTTTTTGTTTTATCTCCTCTACCCCCCTTCTAAAACCAGCTGGGCTTAAGTATTACTTACGTTCACAGGTAAATATTATTACATTGTTATGTCTTCAATATAAGTTCATATGGTTTTTAAAATGCATGGGAAGCATATAGTTTATAGATTACAACTAGTTAGAAATAGTGTAGCACGTTTATATTATAAAAGAGAGAATATTATATTATTCATAAAATAAAAGTTGGGTGGTAGAAGATACATCCTCAAAATCTATGTAGGGCCAAGTTCAAATAATAAGACAAAACTTCTTAAGTGGTGACAGCTACACCAGTAGGGAGATGGGGAGTCATGGTCATCTAGCTAGCTCCATACACTAGTGGGGCCAGAGCTATTAGTGATAGGTTCAACCAATAATAACACCTTCTTTTAATTCTTGTCTTCTGTATGCAATTGAGTAGGACGAATAGGAGAAATAGCAAGAGCCAAGCATGAGAACTTGTCAAAATCCAACCAATTAGGAGCTCCTTGGTCGTGAGGCAAGAAGGAAGCTAACCACCCATAAGTAGATCAATCCTTGGCTCTTCTAAAAGGAGGTTGTGCAGCATGTGACTGGGAATCTAGCCTCCTCGAGTTATTTGACTACATCCACACCGGCATCCATGAGAAGGGGATGACCCTTGTGGGTAGTTGAAGGCGATGGGACTCTAGAAATCATACATGGGGCATTACCCCAATGATCTAACAACACTTGTAATGTGGCACTTCAAATGCAACTTTATTGGCTTGCACCTGAATCTATATACGCATATTAGAACAAATCATAGCTTTAGTGTAAAGTGAAATGTGGATATCAATAGAGCAACTCATAAAATTGATAGAATACTTATCTCTCCAAATGCTAAAAAGAATCTCCACATTGAAAGCATGCCAAATCTAGGTAATCTAGGCCAATCACCTAGCAAGACCATATGCCATGAAAAAGGCTTAGGTTTGAAGAGCTTGAAAAAGCCATGAATTCAATTCTAGGTTTGAAGGGCCAAAAAAGTGCTTGAGAGTCTCTTACTCTCTACAAAATGGGCAACAAGGACAATGGCAACTCCCATATGAGTCAATCTGGTACCAATATGCAACTCTTAATGAAGAATACACCAAACAAAATGGGCAAGCTTTGGTTTAGTAATTATAGACCAAAGAGTCTAAAATCTATGATGCCAAGTACCTAGAGAAGACTAGAGATGTCATCTATGATGTAGTTGAGAAACCATGGGAAGATGGGGAAAAATTCAAGCATATCTCTTACAAGGTCTATAATTGCAAAATGCTGTGTCTAAATACCATTTCCAATCTTTCCACTAAGACTTTAAGGTTCTAACCCCAATTTTGTGAACCATATTGGGAAGAACTAAATCGATGATTGTCTAGTAAGTCTCGATATTTTGATTGATATTTTCACTTTGGCTTCTAGCTAAGAAAATAAATTCCTGGTAATCTTAGAAAAGATGTCAGGTAGAGTCTTGATCCCCTATTATAGTATTTCAAAACATGAACTTGCAGAGCCTTTGCAAGCACACAATCTTGATAGGAAGAAACATAAACCACTAGATAGATTGTTAATTAATAGATAGCCCCTTTTGAAAGTCATTTCCATCCCACAAAAGTCATGGTTTAATGGTTTCCTAGGCTTTCCAAATGCTTTTGATGATAAGAGTTCCCTATATCTAAATGGGTTCTTTCATGATAAGAAGGGTATGGACCCCAAGGCCCTTCCAGGCTAGGTGCCTAGTGGGCAAGCTAAAAGATATATAAGGATTTATGTGACATTTAAGTTGGGTATCTAAAAACCTACCTCTCAATTTTAAATATACATTCCTATATACCACTCCACTTAATTATCAAAAGTCTAAAAGTCATATAATCAATGACAATTTTATACCTCCCTTACACCCAAAAAAAAGAATTGTCCTATTTTTATTGACACATATTTACTTTAAAACTAAAGGACACATTTACTTAAAAACTAAGCACCCTATAGTTTTATTTTAAAACCTTAAATGCAATAATTTTTATTATCTTACCTTGATGATTTCTAATTTTAGTATCTACTTAATTGTAACTAAAATTGAAGTGAGTATACTATTCGAGGGTAGCTTGTAAATTATGTCACATTATATGTAATAATTTATGTTTGTAGTTATTTAATTTAATTTGTATTATTGTATATAAATAACCATAACTATTTTAATTTATATTAGTGTCCACTAATAATTGTAACATGTTCTCTTGTTAAAAGGATAATTAACAAGAAGTTAGCTCAAAAAGGAAAAAAACATATATATGATTGAAATTATTTGAGAGATTCCTAAAGCTTAATTTTGATGGAGTTTAATGGGGAATAGTCAGCTTGTAGGTGTTATTTATGTCTTGTGGGACTCTAAGGGGAGGTTGGTGAAGTGTAGCACCTTATTTTTTAAATCAACATCTAATAATGAAGTGGAAAGGTTGGTGGTGGTGGAAGGTTTCAACAAGTCATTTTAGTTGGATGCAAAAATTTAATCATAAAAATCCACTATTCAAGTATGATTTTAGGCTTGAATAAGATTACCTCTCAAAGAAGAAAGTTTTGCATCCTATTGGAAGAGACATTTGTCTTTTGTAAGTGCTTCAACTTAGATATTTATTTTGCATGTATTATTTAAGAGAATTTAATAAAGTGACTAATTTTCTCACTAATTTTGACATCAAGTAGGCCCTCTTTTTAGCTTAAGTTAGTGACCAAGTGGATTCTTGGGAGGGCCTAGCTCCTCCCTTATTATCTAAAGCCTCATTGATTATTTTTTGATCTCCTCCCTATTGTTTTAGAAGGGTTATTTTTCTCTTGATGCTAAAGGTGATCATCTTTCTTTTCCCTATTCCAATTTTACATCAAACAATAGGGTAATTATATCCCTAGAGTGTGCAAGTGGGATATCTACATTTGGGTCAATGCACAAAGATGGGGGACCAAAAAGTGGCCACAACCACTTTTTGGTCCCATTTTAGGTTTGTAAAAAATCAAAATAAAAGCAGCAAAAAGTGAAACCCATGGATCATTTGCAAAAATTGGCCGCAGGTTTCACTTCTACTACTGTGAGCACATTATAGGAAAGATTGAATCAACATTTTCAAAGGGCAATCGATAATTTCACCATGCCACCTCACCAATCCTACTCCGTAGGATGTCGTGTACAAGGTGTAGAGGGTGTAGTAGCTGAACAAGGCAGGGTTTAATTTTTTTTTGTAAATTTGAAAAGAAATTTTTAATTTTGCAATGTTTTGATTAGATTTTTTATCTTGAATTTTCAGCCAATGAAACACCACAAAACCCTAATCCAGTAGAGGAGGCTCAAAACAACCCCCCTCAAACTAAGGAGAACCATCAAAAACCCCCACATTCACTTCCTCACCATCAAAGACACACACAAGAAAACCATTTTAGGGCAAATCGAACAAAACAAAAAACAACTTGAAACCCCAATTAAAACATTAAATACTCCAAATGCAAGCAGCGATCATAGGAGAGCCCTTACCAAGTCATTAGAGGTTATTGTTTCTCATATTGAATCAGTGACAAACCAAATCATCGAATGAAATGACTATAGGGAGAGGAGTCGGTAATACTATGCTGACAAATTATCTTACATACAAATCAAGGAAAAAAATTACAAAATTTGCATTATGTTCACATTTTATCAATCCTAAAACTGGCCAAACACTAGAAGAGAGTTGCAAACGGTTCCTGATTCATTGGTGTGTGCATAATGGAATATCCCAAAACCTTTAGGATAGATGGTACATGGTCTTTGATGAGCATCCTTGTAATAACAATGAGGTGCCACAATATTTCTTGAGGAAACTCTATTGTGAGCTTGTCCTCAACTAGATTCCTAATTACTTTGACATTCAAGAGTTCCAGGGTAGAGGTGGTGGCTCTACCGAAGATAGATAGGGGGCACATTGAGACTAGAACCACCTACCTAGACCCCTCATGAGGCTAGCACATATCTCACTCCCTTCGACTTTGAGTGAGAGTGTTGAGGTGGAGACACTGCATTCATTGAGTTCTCTCACCTAGTCTCTAGCACAACATGGTGATGATCTTACCTAGGCTGATGAGGGTGAGAGCAGTAGGCATTGGTCCCCACATCTTTGTAGTTCATGTGGGAACTCGTGCAATTATGGGACCCAGGACTCTCACCATTTAGGCAATCTAGATGTTGTTGTAGAGTGTCAGGACATTGCGACGTAGGAGCAACAACTAGTGATGGACACATCCATATTGGATGATATTGCCCTCACAAATGCCATCTTGTAGGAAAAGTTTGGTATTGACTCCCAGGTAATTTTTTACAAGGTTCAACTTGATTTAATATATTTGTATTCAAAATTTCTAATTACTTATATGAGTATCTATATTATAAGTCAAAATTAATGTATGTAATTGTTTGCACTATGAAATTCTAGGGTAAAAGTATTCATCCTGCATCTGTTAGTTGTCTAGTGTAGGGTTATGAGAGGAGGTCGAGTCAATAGGTATGCAATTTATCACAATATCATAAATATAGTACACATATCAATGGTAATCTTATTTGGTGACAATTTCATGATGAACAGGGAGCTTCACCACCACCACCACAATTTCCTTGGTCCCCTACACACCTAAGCACTTTTATTGAGGTAAATTTTACCATTTGTAATCATTATGCATTTAAATAATGTTATGTATCTATTTTGGTCAAATAACCTTGAACTCTATTTTCAAATATTGAATATGGAGACTCCTCCTCATCTTCGTTAGTCAATGGAGATGGGCATTGCTGTAACTATTTTGTCTGCAAATCCTTTGACCGAGGTATGATCCAGTAACATGTAAATGTCATTTTGTATTTCTTGTTTTATCTCATGTCATTAAATGTACATAAATGATATTCATGTTTACTCAATTTTGCTTCTTCATGCTTCTCACAGGAGGTCACAACTCCAACACATCCAGCTACCGATGAAGAGAGACAAAAAATGATCGAGAGGGATCACCAGCTAGCAGTAAGTGATTGATTACATATGCCATGTTATATATTTCATGTTTTCTATATTAATGTGGATATTGTTTGATTGTATTAATAGGTGGAGATTCAAAAATCTCTATCAAGGAGGTCTAGTCAATGGGAGAGAGAGGATGAGTCACTGATTGACTCTCCATCTTCACAGCCAAGCAAGGGCCGTCGATTATTTGATAGTAGTTCATAGGAAATTTGATTTTGGGACATTTCTTTGTATGCCTAGATGGCTTTGTATACATAATTTTGTATTTTACCAATGTATACCTTTGTATATGCCTATATGGCTTTATTTGTACATGCCTATATGGATTTATATATACACTATATGTTATTTTCATGACATTATGTATATGATATTTTACATTAAATATAATATTGATGATCAATTATGCTTATAGGATCGATATTGTATCATGCCTAAAAGTTTTGATATTGCATACGTGTTCTTAAATGTTTCCATGAAATGATATTATGTTCAATTATAGTTCAATATATGTGTCAAGTATGGTTCGATTAATTCAAATATTTTGACAGCATCCTTGCAAAATACATTTTGTGCATATCTTGCAATAATTGCATTCCATGAGACTACATTTCTTTGAGGCATCATGTCAAATAGTTCACGTGCCTTGTCTATGCTTCCACACTTTGCATACATGGCTACAAGGGTAGTTGCAAATACAACATGTGACAAAATTCCTAAATCCTTTATGCTTTTATGGTTGTCCACACCCTGTTCTGAAGATTCCATTTTGGCATAGGCAAGGAGGATGTTGGATAAGGTTGTAGAATTTGGCTCAAGACACCAATCAATTGCTTTTTCTTGAAAGTTTCCTTAAAGCCTTATCAAAAAATCTATTTTGTGCATATCTTGCAATCATTGCATTCCATGAGACAACATTTCTTTGAATCATCATGCCAAACAGTTCACATGCCTTGTCTATGCTTCCACACTTTGCATACATGTCTACAAGGCTAGCTACAAATACAACATCTCACAAAATTCCTATATCCTTTATGCTTTGATGGTTGTCCATACCCTATTCCAATGATCCTAATTTGGCATAGGTAGGGAGGATGCTTGCAAAGGTTATGGAATTTGGTTTTACATGTGCCAATTGCTTTTGCTTGAAATTTTATAGATCCTTTTCAAAAAATCCATTTTGTGCATATCTTGCAATCATTACATTCCATGAGACTGTGCATTTCTTTTAGGCATCATGTCAAACAATTCACATGCCTTGTCTATGCTTCCACACTTTGTATATATGCCTACAAGGGCAGCTATAAATACAACATGTGACAAAATTCCTATATCCTTTATGCTTTGATGGTTGTTCACACCGTGTTTTGAAGATTCCATTTTAGCATAGGCAAGGAGGATGTTGGATAAGGTTGTGGAATTTGGTTTTACACATGCCAATTATATTTCCTTGAAATTTTCTAAAGCCTTTTTGAAAAAATCCATTTTGTGCATATCTTGCAATCATTGCATTCCATGAGACAACATTTCTTTAAGGTATCATGTCAAATAGTTCATGTGCCTTGTCTATGCTTCCACACTTTGCATACATTTCTCATAAGGTAGTTGCAACTACAACATCTGTCAAAATTCCCATATCCTTTATGCTTTGATGGATGTCCATACCCTATTTTGAAGATCCCATTTGGGCATAGACAACGAGGATGCTGGCTAAGGTTGTGGAATTTGGCTTTACACCTGCCAATTGCATTTGCTTGAAAGTTTCTAAAGCCTTATCAAAAAAACCATTTTGTGCATATCTTTCAATCATTACATTCCATGAGACAACATTTCTTTGAAGCATCATGTCAAATAGTTCATGTACCTTATCTATGCTTCCACACTTTGCATACATGTCTCATAGGGCAGTTGCAAGTACAACATCTAACAAAATTCCCATTTCCTTTATGCTTTGATGGATGCCCATACCTTGTTTTGAAGATCCCATTTGGGCATAGACAAGGAGGATGTTGGCTAAGGTTGTGGAATGTGTCTTTACACCCACCAATTGCATTTGCTTGAAAGTTTCTAAAGCCTTATCAAAAAATATTTTGTGCATACCTTGCAATCATTGCATTCCATGACACAACATTTCTTTGAGGCATCATGTCAAACAACTCACATGCCTTGTTTATGCTTCATCACTTTGCATACATGTCTCATAGGGTAGTTGCAACTACAACATCTTACGAAATTCCCATATCCTTTATGCTTTGATGGATGTCCATACCCTGTTATGAAGATCCCATTTGGGCATAAACAAGGAGGATGTTGGCTAAGGTTGTGGAATTTGGATTTACACCCACCAATTGCATTTTCTTGAAAGTTTATAAAGCCTTATCAAAAAAACCATTTTGTGCATATCTTGTGATCATTGCATTCAATGAGACAACATTTCTTTGAGGCATCATGTCAAATAGTTCACATGCCTTGTCTATGCTTTCTCACTTTGCATACATGTCTCATAGGAAAGTTGCAACTATAACATCTGATGAAATTCCCATATCCTTTATGCTTTGATGGATGTCCATACGCTATTTTGAAGATCCCATTTGGGCATAGACAAGGAGGATGCTGGCTAAGGTTGTGGAATTTGGATTTTTCACCCGCCAATTGCATTTGCTTGAAAGTTTCTAAAGCCTTATCATAAAAACTATTTTGTACATATCTTGCAATCATTGCATACCATGAGACAATATTTCTTTGAGCCATCATGTCAAATAGTTCATGTGCCTTGTCTATGCTTCCACACTTTGCATACATGTCTCATAGTGCAGTTGCAACTACATGTGATGAAATTCCCATATCCTTTATGCTTTGATGGATGTCCATACCCTATTCTGAAGATCCCATTTGGGCATAGACAAGGAGAATGTTGGCTAAGGTTGTAGAATTTGGCTTTACACTTGTCAATTGCATTTTCTTGAGTGTTTCTAAAGCCTTATCAAAAAAACCATTTTGTGCATATCTTGCAATCATTGCATCCCATGAGACAACATTTCTTTGAGCCATCATGTTAAACAGTTCATGTGCCTTTTCTATGCTTCCACACTTTGCATACATGTCTCATAAGACAGTTGCAATGACAACATTTGACAAAATTCACATATCGTTTTTGCTTCAAAAAACCATTTTGTGCATATCTTGCAATCATTGTATTCCATGAGAAAACATTTCTTTGAGCCATCATGTCAAATAGTTCCCGTGCCTTGTCTATGCTTCCACACTTTGCATACATGTCTCATAGGGTAGTTGCAACTACAACATCTGACAAAATTCCCATATCCTTTATGCTTTGATGGATATCCGTACCCTATTCTGAAGATCCCATTTGGGCATAGACAAGTAGGATGCTAGCTAAGGTTGTGGAATTTGGCTTTACACCCACCAATTGCATTTGCTTGAAAATTTCTAAAGCCTTATCAATTTTTTTTTTGTGCATATCTTGCGATCATTGCATTCCATGAGACAACATTTCTTTAAGGCATCATCTAAAATAGTTCACATGCCTTGTCTATGCTTCCTCACTTTGCATACATGTCTCATAGGGCATTTAGAACTACAACATCTGATGAAATTACCACATCCTTTATGCTTTGATGGATGTCCATACGTTGTTCCAAAGATCCCATTTGGGCATAGAGAAGGAGGATGCTAGCGAAGGTTGTGGAGTTTGGCTTTACACCTGCCAATTGCATTTTCTTGAAAGTTTCTAAGGACTTATCAAAAAAACCATTTTGTGCATATCTTGCAATCATTGCATTCCATGAGACAACATTTCTTTGAGCCATCATGTCAAATAGTTCATGTTCCTTGTCTGTGCTTCCACACTTTACATACATGTCTCATAGGGTAGTTGCAATGACAACATCTAATGAAATTCCCATATCCTTGCACCTTGATGGATGTCCATACCCTATTCCAAAGATCCCATTTTGGCATAGACAAGGAGGATGTTGGGTAAGGTTGTGTAATTTGGCTTTACACTCGCCAATTGCATTTCCTTGAAAGTTTCTAAAGCCTTATCAAAAAACCATTTTGTGCATATCTTGCAATCATTGCATTCAATGAGACAACATTTCTTTGAGCCACATGTCAAACAATTCACATGCCTTGTCTATGCTTCCACACTTTGCATACATGGACCTCATAGGGTAGTTGGAACTATAACATTTGACAAAATTCCCATATCCTTTATGCTATGATGGATGTCCATACCCTGTTCCAAAGATCCCATTTGGGCATAGACAAGGAGGATGTTGGCCAAGGTTGTGGAATTTGTCTTTACACCCGCCAATTGCATTTTCTTGAAAGTTTCTAAAGCCTTATAAAAAAAACCATATTATGCATATCTTGCAATCATTGCATTCCATGAGACAATATTTCTTTGAGCCATCATGTCAATAGTTCACATGCCTTGTTTATGCTTCCACACTTTGCATACATGTCTCATAGGGCAGTTGCAACTACAACATCTGACGAAATTCCCATATCCTTTATGCTTTGATGGATGTCCATACCTTGTTCTGAAGATCCCATTCGGGCATAGACAAGGAGGATTGTGGCTAAGGTTGTGGAATTTGGCTTTAGACCCTCCAATTGCATTTGCTTGAAAGTTTCTAAAGCCTTATCAAAAAAACATTTTGTGCATATCTTGCAATCATTGCATTCCATGAGACAACATTTCTTTGAGGCATCATGTCAAACAGTTCACATGCCTTGTCTATGCTTCCTCACTTTGCATACATGTCTCATAGGGTAGTTGTAACTAAAACATCTAAAAAAATTCTCATATCCTTTATGCTTTGATGGATGTCCATACGTTGTTCTGAAGATCCCATTTGGGTATAGACAAGGAGGATTTTGACTAAGGTTGTGAAATTTGGCTTTACACCCACCGATTGCATTTGCTTGAAATTTTCTAAAGCCTTATCAAAAAAACCCTTTTGTACATATCTTGCAATCATTGCATTCCATGGGATAACATTTCTTTGAGCCATCATGTCAAACAGTTTGCGTGCCTTGTCTATGCTCCACACTTTGCATACATGTCTCATAGGGCAATTGCAACTACAACATCTGACAAAATTCCCATATCCTTTATGCTTTGATGGATGTCCATACCCTATTCTGAAGATCCCATTTGGGCATAGATAAGGAGGATGCTGGCTAAGGTTGTGGAATATGGCTTTACACCTGCTAATTGCATTTTTTTGAAAGTTTCTAAAGCCTTATCAAAAAATCCATTTTATGCTTATCTTGTAATCATTGTATTCCATGAGACAACATTTCTTTGAACCATCATGTCAAACAGTTCATGTGCCTTGTCTATGCTTCCACACTTTGCATACATGTCTCATAGGGTAGTTGCAACTACAACATCTAACGAAATTTCCATATCCTTTATGCTTTGATGGATGTTCATACCCTATTCTGAAGATCCCATTTTGGTATAGGCAAGGAGGATACTAGCTAAGGTTGTGGAATTTGGCAAGAAAACTTGATATGCATCCTTGAATTCACTCATAATTCATAAATTTATCATACAGTTACCTATGTGGGCCCCATTAGTGATCTCATAACATTAGTGAAATGCAGTGGCCAAGTAGGTTATAGCCTCTAGTTGCATCGACCCACCCACATCGACATGTTGGTGCAGTGGGTTTGGCCCCACGAGGTGGGAAGAAGAAAATATACTTGTTGGTACCTTTTTACTACTCTCAAATGACACATTTTGCAAGAATGCATATGTTGTTGGCATTGCCAAATGCTCTTGAGTTCACCAAAACTGAGATAGGGTACTATAGAGGGACCCAACATCCTCCTTTATGTCCAGATAGAACATTCATAGGTGCCATAGATTGAGAGAAAATGTAGGCAAATTTTTTTTGATGTTTTGCTCTTTGGGCTCTTCAGAGACTCTTGAGAGAAAATGTAGGAAATGAAATGAAGCCTCCAACAGTATCAACCTACCCACTCTGACGTGTTGGCACAGTCGGTTCAGCCCCATGAGGTGGGAAGAAGAAAATATGCATGTTGGCACCTTTTCATTGCTCTCGAATGACACATGTTGCAAGAATGCATATGTTGTTGGCATGGTCAAACAGTCTAGAGTTGACCAAAATTGAGACAGGGTACTGTAGAGGGACTCGACATCCACCTGCAGGTCCATACAAAACATTCATAGGTGCCATAGATCAAGAGAAAAGGTAGGTGAAAGTTTTCAACTTTTGGCTCTTCGGGTTCACAATGTGGATTGGAAGGATCGACAGACTTGGGGAACAAACTGAGGCCTCCCCTAGTGTTCACCTGCCCACCTAGATGTGTTGGTGTAGTCGGTTCGGCCCCATGGGACAAAGAATGCAAAATATGGCACCTAGAAAGTTTCCGTTGAACGCTAATGACACTTTTTGCAACATTTCATATATCATCGCCATAGTCAAATGGTTTAGAGATAATAAAAACTAAGAGAGTTTATTATGGAGGGACTCTACATGAAACTGTAGGTTCAGATGAAATAGTCATAGGTGCCACGGATTTTAAGTTCCATTCCATCATAGTTTGCCAGTTTTTTACACTTAAGTCTCTTAAGAGACTTTGTCAGAATAGTGTATCTTAGAAGGATTGGGAGACCTGTGGAACAAACTGAGGCCTCCCTTGGCATTCACCTACCCACATGGACATGTTGGTGCTGTCAGTTTGGCCCCACAATGCACGAAACAAAATTTATGCTCACTGACAACTTTTCATTAAACACAAATGACACTTTTTGCAACTTTTGAAATATTGTCACCACAACCAAATGGAATGAACATTCAAAAAATGAGAGAGGTTATTGTGGAGGGACCCTACTTGACCATGTAGGTCCAAATGGAACATTCCTAGGTGCCACAAATCCTGAGAAACAGTCCGTCAAAGTTTGGGAATTTTTGGCACTTAGGGCTCTTAAGAGAAAGCGTTGACGTAGTGCAACTAGGAACGATCGAGATAGTTGAGGTGTGAGATAGGACCTTGCCTAGCGTTCACCTACCCACCCGAACATGTTGGTGCTGTCAGTTTGGCCCCACGACACATAAAACAAAATTTATGCTATGAGACAGCTTTTCATTGAACACAACTGACGCTTTTTGCAACTTTTGAAATATTGTCACCACGACCAAATGGAATGAACATTTCAAAAAATGAGAGATTATTGTGGAGGGACCATACATGACCTTGTAGGTCTAGACAAAATGTTCCTAGGTGCCATAAATTCTGATAAACAGTCCATCAAAATTTGGCAATTTTTGGCACTTAGGGCTCTTAAGAGAAAGTGTCGGCACAGTGTAGCTGGGAATGATCGGGATAGTTGAGGTGTGAAACATGACCTTTCCTAACATTCACCCGCCCACTCAAACATGTTGGCACTATTGGTTTGGCCCCACGATGCATGAAATGAAATTTATGCTATGAGACAACTTTTCATTGAACACAACTAACATTTTTTGCAACTTTTGAAATATTGTCGCCACGACCAAATGGAATGAACATTTCAAAAATTGAGAGAGGTTATTATGGAGGGACCCTATGTGACCCTGTAGGTCTAGATGAAACATTCTTAGGTACCACAAATTATGAGAAATACTTTGTCAAATTTTGGCAATTTTTAGCACTTAGGGCTCTTAAGAGAAAGCGTCGACACAGTGCAGCCGAGAATGATCGAGATAGTTGAGGTATGAATAGGACCTTGCCTAGTAGTCACTCACCCACCTGGATGTGTTGGTACTGTCAGTTTGGCCCTACAATGCACAAAACAAAATTTATGCTATGAGACAACTTTTCATTGAACACAACTGATGCTTTTTGCATCTTTTGAAATATTGTCACCATGACCAAATGGAATGAACATTTCAAAAACTGAGAGAAGTTATTGTTAAGGAAACCTACATGACCTTGTATGTCCAAATGAAATGTTCCTAGGTGCCACAAATTCAAAGAAATAGTCTGTCAAATTTTGGTAATTTTTGGCACTTAGGGCTCTTAAGAGAAAGCGTTAATATTGTGTAGCCGGGAACGATCAAGATAGTTGAGGTGTGAAATAAAACCTTGCCTAGCATTCACCTACCCACCTAGAAATGTTGGTATGATCTATTTGGCCCCACGATGTACAAAATAAAATTTATGCTATGAGACAACTTTTCATTGAACACAACTGACGCTTTTTGCAACTTTTGAAATATTGTCGCCAGGGCCAAATGGAATGAACATTTCAAAAATTGAGAGAGGTTATTGTGGAGGGACCCTACATGACCCTGTAGGTCCAGATGAAATGTTCTTAGGTACCGCAAATTTTGAGAAATAGTTTGTCAAATTTTGGCACTTATGGCTCTTAAGAGAATGCGTTGACACAGTGTAGTCGGAAATGATCAGGATAGTTGAGGTGCAAAGTAGAACCTTTCCTAGCATTCACTTGCCCACCCAGATGTGTTGGCTAGGAATGATCGGGATAGTTGATGTGTAAAATAGGACCTTTCCTAGCATTCACCCACCCACTCGGATGTGCTGGTGTTGTCGATTTGGCTCCACGACGCATGAAATGAAATTTATTCTATGAGACAAATTTTCATTAAACACAACTGACGCTTTTTGCAACTTTTGAAATATTGTCACCATGACCAAATGGAATGAACATTGAGAGGTTATTGTGGAGGGACCCTACATTACCCTAGAGGACATCAATAGAGGACACACTAGAGGACATCAATAGAACTAAAATTAGAGACATGATCATACACATATACAAATATAAATTAGCGATACATATAAACAACATGCGAAAGTTAGTGTACATAATCATACACATAAACAAGAGTGTTGTGCATTATCATACACATAAACAAGAGTATTGCACATAAGTATCTCATAAGAGACATGATATTAGAGACACAATTGTAGAGAAGGAACAAAATTTTACTTATACAAATATACAAATCAACTGTATATATATTTACAAATGAGCATGAAATTACAAAGTTTTTTCATTTATAATCAATCCAATGAACCATCCAGGTTTTCTCTACTCTTTATTGTGTCGAGTATTGCCTCATGGTCAGACTCACGAACCTTCCACAAGGTCATGTTCAATGGTCTACCCCCATATTTGATCAAATGAATGTTTGATGCCACAACAAGGTTAGAATAATGAAGAATCTTCCTATGTGTGTCAAAGTCCTCAAACAACCACACATCAAACGTCTTCATTAGATACCTTCTAAGCCATGTTCTAGTAAAAACCACTGATCATGTAGGGTACTCGATGTTTTCTCCTTCTATAATAGGGGCATCTAATTTCTTTTTTGCCTCAACACAATGACACAAATAATAATATGTTCCTTCTTCATTATCTTCAGCTACAATAACTGTATAAACATGCCCTACATTGATATGTGCATTCGGTTCGATGAATATAGTCAACAATACAAAAAACTACAAAATAAGATGGAATATTAAATTTTATTAAATTTGAATGCTAATAATACAGGTGGTTGAACTAGATCTGAAACATGGTCAAAGTTAATTGATGATTAAATCTCTGTGAGTTGTAGTGTTGTAAGAAGTTGATACATGTCAATCAGGCTTAGACTTCTTGTACACCATTTATCGACCCACTTCTTTGAATCACATTCATACCAAGCTTGATCTATACATGAAGAAAAAAAGCATACCATTCGTCACATATGAATACTCCATGAACTTGCATTAGAGCTTCTAAAAGAGTGTAGCTCACTCAATCATGTTAATGTACAACAATCTTCATATTTTGCAATGTTAGTAGCATCAACCAACCAAAAAAATCTACGAACTGTAGACTTACCTTCATTACCTAGACCCATTGTAGTGTTACACCATTTGACATTAGATCTCGCATCTGTCAACTTTGCATTGTCTTTGTACTTCAACTCTTCTCGTGCTAATGCTCTTTTGATACATTCTCCTACACCATCATGCTCCTCCTTTCCATGCCTAGCCTAGAAGAAATTCCACATATTTTGAACACCATTCATCCTATGCATCCCACTCAACCAATAGAACATCCACGAGTTCTTGAATTGTGATGTACAATTATCTGACCATATGATATGCTGACCAAATGATATGCTCTTGCTAGACAAATCACGGTAGAACATCTGAAAGCAGCCTTGCATGAACTCTGTAGAATGTGTGTGATCATCACTGATATAAAAATGATACTCCCTCAAGATCTTCCTGTCATCCTCTGTACTATCATCTGCATGAATGGATGATATATGCACACATATAGCAACCTATGTAGAGTTTTAATACTGTGATTGCACCTCTTTATGTGGCTGTAGTGTGTAGTTTTCTGCAAAGTCAACAACTAAAATGATGGTATCTGTATACACCTAAAATTGGCTCGTGTTGAACTAAATAAACATTTTAAATATTTATTTTAATTCTTATTCTTCTATCAATTAAATAAATATTCTAATTTATTTGATTGGTTCATTATCCTAAAATTAAATAAAAATCAATTTATTTAATTAATATTCCCTAATTCCTCTAATGTCTTATCTAATTAAATAATCCTAAATTATTTAATTAATCCTATTTCCTCTATCTCAAAGTCTTAATTTCATAATTCCACATCATCTCATCCATGTCATTCTTCCACTTCATCTTCCACCTCACCATGTTGCACACATAATTAAATATTTTAATATTTAATTAGCTAATTATCCTCACCCACATGTGTCCTATTATTTCTCAATCACCTTTATGCTCAAAGACACTTGTCTTTCTAATTCTAGTTCATCTCTCACATTCCAATAGATCAAGAGTCCTTCCACAATCTCCTCAAAGACTTCCACCTTTAACTCACAGGTCATTTGTGGGCACAATGACATGTGGCTCATGGATCCACTTATTCCTCTACCTTGTAAACGTAGTAGGAACATTTCCCATGATTATCTCCCTCAACTCCATCTCAACCATACACATCACAGATAATTACTCTAGTCATGGATCTATTGACACTTGGACTTGGCCTCTTTTAAGCCTATAAAAGTAAGGTCCTCACACCCATTTTAGATCCACTCAAGCTTTAGCAATCTTACTCTATAGGAATTCCATCATAGATCTCAAGCATGCCTTTGGCTCCATTGCATTTGCATTACTAACCCATTATCATCATCTCAATATCATCCACCATGGCTGCATATCATTAGCTTCATCCTTCATCTTAATTATTGCATTGTAGTTGCATTGCACAATTCTCCTCATAACTATTCTAGCTTTGTCATCTTAACAGCAAGGAAGTACAAATTCTAAGAGCTCCATAATCAAACAAAATCAAAGCAAGATAGGCAACAATGGAAGGAACGAGGTAAATCTATTTGCAAAGGTATATCTTTTGTTTGCTTGCATTTGTCTTATTTCCATTGAAGTTCTTGGATATTTAGTAGTTTTTACTATGATTCAGAAATTCAACAACATTTTGGCACCCACTGTGGGACCTAGCCTTGTTTTTAATCTCCATTTGAGTGTTTTTGTGAAGCTACTATTGTGAAAGGTTGTTTCGGTGTTTTTGGAGCTTGAAGGCATTCTCTGGTGTTTTAGTCATCATTTGTTTTGCCATAGATTTGGCAAATTTGCTTGGTTCTTTGCTCTGGTCGTGTTTTTCACTGTTGTTCTGGTCATTTTCTGATCAATCTCCACTCACCATTCTTGTGCTAGTCAAGGGCATTCTGAGTTGAAGTTTCCATCGCCTCAGATGTTTTCAATTGCCATTCTTGAGTCAACATTTCCATTGCCAGTGATGTTCAAGTTTTTTTTGGACGGCTCTGCATTCTTGCCTGAGCCCCTTTTGGGAGTTTAGATCTGGAAAAGAGCAGAAACATTCCTAATGCCACCAAAGTCAAGGTTTTCCCATCAGATTCTTTTCATCGATCCTGGCTTGGTCTTTGTGCTTGGAGAAGGACGAATCAAGAAGATCTTCGCAAAGCTATTTTTATCTCTGTCAAAGTCTTTCTTCACACCATTCACGGTCTCCTCTGATCAGACCACCCTCATTCACTTGTGGTATCCTGCACTACATACCTCACATTGTTGTTTGAAAATTGGAGATTGACATTTGAAGGTCAACCTGCTCTTCTTTGCATCATCTAGGTCCTGTACAACTTTTTTTTTTGCTCTCGACGACATTCTCATGGGCTTGATGGAGCCAAGGTCTGTGTTTGTCTTGGAAGGAAGCTCTCAATACAATTCAGGTGCTCTCTGGTTCAAAAATGTGTTCTGGTTCATTTTTTTTTGCATATAAGCATTCGAGCCCACCACCCACAGCTCTTTCTTCATGGACCCTGCATGCACCATTCGGTGGTTCCTTCAAAATTGACATCCCTATTTTGGGTCGACATCACATTCTTCCTTGGATGTTGGTTCCATATATCTTCAAATTAATGTTTTGAAGGTTTGGTTACAAGTTTTGTTTGTGCTGTGTGGTCAACATCTTCAAGCACTCGCCAATCTCCACTTCAACGGCCACAAGAGTCTTGTTTGGACTTCTCTGTCTAGTACCGGCCTCAACTCTACCCACATTCACCCCACTAAGAATCAAATTTGGCCATATCCTTTGACTTGGTCTTCATTAACATTATTGTTGACAACTATTTTTGTTGTTAGCATTTGTTGTAGATCCTCTTTGCAATTGCTAGAATATTAGATGCTAGATAAATTTGTTGTACTAACTTGTGTTGTAGGTATTATTAATCATTAATGAAGGCTACTAACAAAATGTTCTTGTAGATTTAAGAGCTAGTTTAGGCATTTATAGTTACAACTTGCATACAAAAATTCATCTAGATTTAATTAGGGGGAAGTAATTTGACATCTTCATGCAAAATTTCACCTAGATCTAATTAGGAGGAAGTAAATTGTATTGTTTCATTATAACTTGCACATAGTCCCAACCTAGGTGGTTAAAATTGAATAAATATTTCAAGCAACTATGGCAATTACAAACTCTCATTTAGATTAAATAGGGGTGGTTTCAACAACAATCTTCACATAGATTTGTTTAGGAGGATAAAATTAACCATCTTTTCAAAGTTTTTGCTATCTTGTCAATTTCTTGTGCTTGGTAGAGTAAAACACACTTAGTTTTAACTCTAGGAGGATAAAGAACCAGTACATTATGTGTTTGAAAATGGTAATAGGACTATGCTCTCCCCTTTTTGGATGACCAAAATGCCAAACTCATCATTTTATCTATGTAATCTTTAGAAGAGGCCTTCCCTTGGGATTACGTTTCTTCCAAGTGGGATGACCTCGAGCAATAATGGCCTAAAGCCAAGCCACTTCCTAGTCACTATAAATAAATTGTGTTTGTGATGAAAGTCACAAACAACAGGTACTGCTGTGTTATACTGACAAATGTTTCCCATAGTACCCTTGTGGTGCATTTAACTTTGTTGAGCCTAACCTCTTTAGACTGGGAATCCTCCATAATAGAGTGAATTGTGACATGTATAACCACCTAAACGGATGTCCAAACTAAAATCCAATTGTTTTAGAAAGCTAAAAACCCATATTTGTTGATGCAGGAGGTTGGACCTCTGAAACCGTCCAACGTCATACACTCATTTAGTGTGGAGACAGAAAATCCAACTCTTCGAAGGGATTGCAACTTGGTATGCATGACAAGTGAGTGCACTGTAAGGGGGAGCTGATGCTACCAAGTTTCTAACTATCTGCCTTTATGTAAGTGGTTGGAGTAAAATCCAAGTTGGAATTCGATGAATATTGCCCTTGTCATCCTTAGGATTGTACTTGTTTGTTTTACATTTATAAAAAATTGTATTAAAAAAATCATGACAACTTCTTGTTTACTATGTTTTCTGGCAATAACTTGAGTCAAAAATAATACCACAAACTTTAGAGCATCTTAGGAAAAATGTGTACAAACAAGCCAAACTGACAAAATTGAAACAAAAAAAAGGCAAAATTTCTGCAGTCCTGCGCATGCACCAAATCCTGTTGTACATACACAACAGAGAGCTTGTTCTGTACATTTTGAGACAAAAGTGAAACCATTTCTAGATACCCTTTTTTCTCTAGTTTACACTTGGAAAATAACTTCAACCTTGCAGACTCACCTTTGTACCATTTTCACATCACCTTTGCATACCACTATCTTGTTGTCCAAACCAAACCAAGATTTTCATCTAAGCGTTATTGAGACTCTACCAAATTCAAGAAAAGTCTAGTTAGTTTCATAACAGGATCAATCATCCTTCACCTCAAAACTGTGCTAGTATAATCTTGATAAAAGAATAGTCTATATCAATAGTGGTGGTCAACTATCCCTATTTTGACTACCTTTTAGCTCAAGAGCACATTGTTTGGACAACATAGATCAATATAAAAACTTTAGCAAAATCTTATCAAAAATGTATCCAACCAAATTCACCTCATATCATTTCATACCAAAAACATCAAACCAAATTCACCAAGTCTCACAATCCAACTTCACCCACATCTCAAACTTGAATGGTTCAAACTAGGTCCCAAGTAAAACAGAAGCAAAAAATGGGTTCCATTCACAATAGTGGGCACAATTCTGATGAAGAGGAAATTAACCAAGAGGAAATCCTTAAACACCTCCAAGATCCAAGATTTCAAAAGATAATGGATAGGGTCGTTGCCAAGGATCCTTATAAATATTTTCTTATGCTAGCTCAACAAGGAGTTAAGTTGCCCTCAGATTTTGATGTCTCGAATCTAAGAGAGAACAATTCCTCAAATGAAGCTAAGTCTTCAAAAGATGGCTCCAAATATGACAAAGATGCTTCTAAATCAGAAAAGGCTAAGGATACACTCAATCCCTTGGACACATTAGCAACACAAATCCAAGCCTTGCAAAAATAGTTGGGGGACAAGTGGAACAACCACAAAACACTACTCCCTTGAGGAGATCTCACCTTATCCATTTGATAAATCTTTGCTCATGATACCTTTTCCCTCAAGGTTTGAGTTTCCAAATTTTGACAAATATAGAGGAAAAGGTGATTTAAGAGATCATATAAGGGAATTTAGTGCTGCATGTCTAGAAGTTACACACAATGAAACATATCTTATGCGACTATTCCCAAGAAGCTTAGGAGGACAAGATATGGAGTGGTTCTCTCACCTACCTCTCGACATCTGCACTTTTGATGAACTAGTGGATAAGTTTATCACACATTTCTCATACAATATTGAACATGAAGTCTCCATGTTAGACCTTTGTAATAACAAGCAAAAAGGGGGAGAATCCTTCACCTCTTTCCTACAAAGATGGAGACAACTTGCAAGCAAGTGTCCTACCACATACCAGAGAAGCAAATGATAGAAATGTTTGTTCACAATCTATCCATGGAACTAAGCTATCAAATCCAAATACAATGTCCAACTACTTTTAGTAAGGTCATTGAAATGGGGCTACTCATCGAGAAAGCCTTGATAGTAAAGGGGCAAATAAAACTCTATAGAGACACCCCTAGTTCAAGTAATAAGACAGACAACCAAGGTTTTGGACCAAAAACAAAAACATTGTGAACGATGGTGTTTTTGATGCTAAACATGTGGTGCAAAAACAATCGATCTTCAATCTATCAAATCCACAAAACAACACACCATCCACCAAACCTCAAAATAATGATCCAAGACCTACAAACTTTCCTCCTCGTCAAAATTTTACACCATTAGAGGAATCAATTGCATCTTCCCTAAGGAAGATCATATCAAACAACCTCATAATGCTTCCAACGGTGCGAGAGTATGAACCTAAATTTAAACCTTCTTGGTGGAAAGACTCTGACTTTTGCAAATTTCACCAAAGCAAGGGTCATAAAATGAATGACTGTCAAAGACTAAAGAACACCATCCAAGACTTAATTGATCAAAATGTGATATCAATTGATGGACATATATCTAATGAGGACCATTTGGCATTCAAGAATCCGCTCCCCAACTATGAGAAGGGAGGTTCTTCCAAGCAAAACAATAATGGTGGTAACAACACCAACTACGCCAATGTGTCATATAATTATGTTGTTAACCACATCTCCGAAAGTGACTCACATGTAAATGTGATCACTATAAATAAAAAGACTGATTGTAATGTCACCACTTGTGGTGGAAAGATTACTCTTCAAGGGGCTCCGTCCAAATCATCCTCCATGTCTAACCAATACAATGTCCTTGACCAACTCCAAAAGACACCTGCACAGATATCCATTTTGGAGCTTTTGCATCTATCTCTGTCCCACAAAGCCATCCTCAAAAAAGCTCTCTTAGAAACTACCATCCCAACTAATCTAGTTGAAGAGCAATTTCGGGCCATGATAGGTCATCTAGGTACACCCCATTTCTTATCCTTCATAGAAAAAGATGATATGTCTATCACCCAACCACACAATGCGTCCCTCCATATTGAAGCCTCCATCCATAAACATAAATAAAATGGGTCCTAATTGATGGAGGGGCAGGTTTAAATATATGCACTTTAAAACTAATCCTTGCATTGGGGTTTTCAGAGAATGCTATGGATCCTAAGAAGAAAATTATAATCAAGGCATATGATGAAGAAGAAAGAACATCAAAAGGAACTATTGTGTTGCCAATAAGAGTGGGACCGGTCGTGAAAGATGTGGTATGTCAAGTGCTTGACATGGAATTAGCATACAATATTCTTCTTGGTCAACCTTGGATACATGCAATGCAGGTCGTGCCGTCCACTTACCATTAATGTGTCAAGTTCCCTCACAATGGCCAAGAAATCACTATTTAAGGTGATCCTAATCCATTCCAATATTGTAATTCCCTCTAATCCAAGCCCAAAGTTGTAATCCCCACCATTTAGCTTCACCCTTTGCAACCAATGTTGACCCAAGTTTAATACCTTCTACATCAAAATCCACGGAATAAAAATTCAAGATCAAGGATAAAGGTGTAGGAGAGTATTCCATTGAACAAACCTTTTGTCTCACACCATTACCTCTTTCACCCAAATCCACCCACCCCTTAAATCATTCATCTACCCATACACCTACAAAGGATGTGATCCAAGGACTGCTAGCAAGGAGGCAACCATGTCACCAAATTTCTATCCTCAAACCTACAAGAAACTCTTTCAACGCCATGTCCAATCCTACAACCCCATCATATAGTCCACAACCCCTTGAGCCTATTGAACAATCTCCCTCAATGAATCTAAGTCAAGATCCATCATCCCCTCAAGAGCATGTCAAGACGATCCAAGATCCTTCCACTTCTATTCAAACAACAAACCCCCATCCTAATCAAGTGGAAGCAACAAACCCCCATCCTAATCAAGATCAAATAACTTTAATTCCACCCATCCATAACATTTATCTTTTCCATGTTCAAGATATTACCTATGAAGAAGCTATCCATGAGAAAGAAATCCAAATCCAACCCATCCATAACACATACCTTTTCTATGATCTAGATGATATCCATGATGAAGAACTTATCCATGAAAACCTTGATCCTATTCATACCCCCACAACCATCTATAAACAAGATACCCAAGACCTACACCATCCATGTAATAAAAATCTTGTTAACCTACTTGAGCATTCACTCCATTTCATTGCCTTCCTTCAAAGCAAAGAGACTTCTTCTCCATCTAGCCCTACCCATGATCCATAAACATTCATTTCCCTTCATGAGACACTTGGCTCCCAAGTACACATAGATGATCAAACCAATACCTTGAATCTTAGTGAGTCTAATGATAATCAAGATCCTAATGATCCTCCCTCACCCATTATTGACCATGTTGCAAATCCCCCATCATATCCCCTAGGTTTCACTACCTTAATCCATGAATGTTCTTCCTTAGGAGAGCAACAACCATTATCTACCATCTCACCTTCCCCATCAAATAATGAGATCACTTCTAGTGTCCAAATCACCCATAATCCCATTGTCCACCACATACTCCATAATATGAACTATTAAGGTAAAGGATTAGGCCTTCATGAACAAGGTATTTTGGAGCCTATCCATGTCAAAGTCCCTCCACCCTCTTGTGGCCTTGGATATGCACCCCAAGGTGGACAATCTAAAGATGTTGGTACTTCCTCCATTCCTCCTAAGTCCACCACTTCCCATCGCAAACCCTATCATATACCCAAGACATATGTTGCCATTCCACCTCCATCATCCTACAAATGTCAAAAGCATGTGACCATACACCTTCCACCGTCCAATTTACCTCTACTACTTCCAGCTCCCAACATCCTCAATCCACTTTGCCATCACTTCTCCCAATGCCAAATTCATCCATCTACACATTCCCTCACATTTTGAATCAGGACCGACAAATGTACATATCGTCTAAACATGAAGCTTCCACTCATTCCACCATACCTATGGGATTCAAAAATAAACATTTAGATTTCTCCTTTTATAAATCCAAAAATCCTAAGGGTCCTAATGCCTTAGGATACAAATGCCAAAATTCAAAGCAAAATCCATCTAAAAAGCTACCCAAGCCCATACCTCCAAAAGCGAAGTCCAAAAGCCAAATGGTATGGGTCCCAAAGCAAAAAAAAAGTCAAATGAAGCATCCACCTCTCAAGAATCCAAACCATCTTCTTCCATCCAAAATTCCCATTCCATTTAAAAATTCCAAAAATCCCACAAGCAAAACAAAAATCATAAAAATGCTAAGTCTATGTGGGTACCTAAGTTACTACATCAACCATCTCCTAAGAAAACATTGCCATTGCTTCCTACACCACCTCCAAATCAAAATATTCAATGTTTATCATGGTGTGTACAACCCTGGGTCATGATTCCTTTTCATACCTCCATCTCCCCATCCTCCACCCATTATCCTATCTATTTCACCCATCACCTTCCTATGGTCCATGCTTTTGCATAAGTCTTTCATCTTCCCCACATAATCCATATCATAATCCATTATCTTCCCTACATAATCCATTATTTATCTTATCCATTTCACTTTCATGCTATCCCCTACCAACATCTATGAGCATAATGAGACTTGACATGGTCCATGTGATAACATCCATCCCTAGTATGACTACCACCTCTCATGAAACTAGACACTTGAGTCCCTCTCGTCCATATTCCACCTATCATATAAAAAAGAGAGAGAGAGAGAGAGAGAGAGAGAGAGAGAGAGAGAGAGAGAGAGAGAGAGGAAAAATCCTTTCATCCAATGGTGAAAACCACCATTGGTGGCACCTTGGATAGGTACCATGATGAAAACCTAGCAAACATGCATCATGTGTAGTTTGATTATCTATGTGACTTCCACTAGGGAGCATGTTGTCTCATCTAACCTATCACTTTCCATTCTGTTCATATCCTACCATCCTTATCCATTTCACCCATGTACCTATAGTATTGAGTCCATTCATCCTCCATTATTTTGATCTTGATAAAGATATGGGAGGCAAAAATGTTGAAACATGCTTTGGAAAAAACTATTGATATACCTTATCTTTTTTTTCAAACCAATCCAATCCCATTACCCTCTTGTCATAAGCATGTTCATGTCAAAGCCTAAGTATGACACATAGAATGAGGCAAGTTATTCCTCTGCAACATAGTCCTTGGAGATCACATCCTTGCTCTCTTATTCGTACATCTATTCCATCCCTTATCACCTATCCTTTTATCCAATCATACAATCCTACAAGCCCTAATGCAAGGGAATCAAAAACATGTCAGAGATGAACCTACTTCCTCCATCTCTTCGGATTTCAGTTTTCATCCATCTTTTTTACCTCATCTATCAAATCACATAAGGATACCTATCATGGCTTGTTGTTCACTTGCCCTTATCACCTTGTCCCATCAGATTTTCAATCCAGTCCATCTATCTTGTCATCTGTTATGACCCTATCCTTCATATCATTGTCGAACTATGTCGCCTCTAAGCTATCACGTAGGCAAGACCATCTTTGATGAGCTCCCAAGGCTTCCCATCCATTCCATACATTATCACCCATCCTTTTATCCATCCACTTCCACCTAATTCCTTACCATCTAGGTCTTAGGTTCACATAGTCCACACCCTGAACTACATTGCCTCTACATTGTCACATAGTCAAGGCCATCATCGATGAGCCCTCAAGGCACTAGGTTAGTCCCTTAGGGCTCATCACATCGAGTCTATCGTCAATTTATCCCTATGTTTTATCCATAATAACTAGAACCTTTAATTGACTGGGGGCATAATCCTCAACCTAGTTAGAGAATTGGATTCTTGAATGTCACAATCTCATAGGATAACAATCAGGATCATGGTTTTATCACTAGACAACAAGCAGCACCAAGCAAGCTTTAAACATCATCTTGAAAAAGAGACATTATACTAAACTTGACAACACCAACCTGCCTAAAACTATCAAACATGACTCTATCAATTATTGCATGAAAAATATATCTATGGCAAGAAGGTTTAATGGTTGTTTTAAGTCTTATATCATGGATTTTGTTATTATGTCTTTTTATGCTACTCAAGGATGTCAAAAACTAGAGGAGCTATGATGGGGGCATAATTAGTTTATTTGTTTGCTGTGTGTGGGCTTATCTTTAGTAATGTGAAGCCTTGTCTAAAGACATGATCAACATAATGATCATCGAGGACATCAGAGGTCTAAACATGAAACAGGTGTAATCCTTGTCTGTTGATATGCAAGCAATACTCAGGTCATCTTGGTTCAATTATACTTAGATTCTTGTATTAACTTGCTAAATCAAAATCCATGTAAGTAATACTTAGGTCATCATGGTTTAATTATACCTAAATGCTTGTATTTTCTTACAACATTTTACAAGCTTAATGATGAAACAAAGTACTTCAAAAACTTGTACAAGAAGATGACAAAATCCACTATCATACATACCAAATTGCATTCCATTTCATCTATAAGCATTTCATACATATCATTTTCCAAGTGGATTAAGATCCAAGTACTTTCTCTATCTACATCTCTTTATCTACTCACCCTTTTCTCTCTTTTCATTTTGAGAGCACACCAATTGTCCTCCTGAGGGGGCATCATCATCATCACTCATCTTATTTGCTAACTTACCATTATCTTTCCTTGTTACCCTCACTCTTGAGTGACTAGGGCCTCACCAATCATCAATCCAAGTGTCAATCTGATCATCAAATCAATCCGATCAATCCAAGCAATGATCTAAATGCAAGTCCATCCTTAATCCATACCAATCGAGTAAATCCATCTTGTCAAATTATCCAATCGCAATCAATTATATTGATCCTAATCTTGTTGTAAACCAACTCAATTAATCAATCAATCGTCATCATCAGTGGCATATGTCTTTCCCACATCTTTGTGTTGATCTAGGGATATATCGTTCCCCACAATTAAAAACACTATCATATATCATTATCAATTAATCATTGGTTTACAGCTTGACAGGGGCAGTACCTTGTTTGTTTTTGTATCATTTGTGCATCCTTGCTTGCTTGCTTGTGTGTGTTATCATTTTATCTTGCATAACATGTCATTCAACTCTTTCATCCATCTCTTATCTTGCATCCTCCATTTTCTTAGCCATCCTTTATCATTCTTGTTCATCGTGAGATTGTTCATCATCTTTTTTCCAAAAACCATCCAACCCGACCAATCTCCTAAGGGGGCATCCTATCGTCATTTAACCTAAATCAGGGGCAAACTGGGGCATGTATCATAGTCAGAAAATTTTTATTCTTTGAAGCAATGTGATAAAACACATTGCATCAAAGAGGGGCAAAAATGTATACACCTAAAATTGGTTCATGATAAACTAAATAAATATTTTAAATATTTATTTTAATTCTTATTCTTCTATCAATTAAATAAATATTCTAATTTATTTGATTGGTTCATTATCCCAAAATTAAATTAAAATCAATTTATTTAATTAGTATCCACTAATTCCTCTAATGTCTCATCTAATTAAATAATCCTAAATTATTTAATTAATCCTAATTTCCTCTATCCCAAAGTCCTAATTTCATCATTCCACATCATCTCATCCATGTCATTCTTCCACCTCATCTTCCACCTCACCATGTTGCACACATAATTAAATATTTTAATATTTAATTAGCTAATTATCCTCACCCACATGTGTCCTATTATTTCTCAATCACCTGTATGCTCAAAGACACTTGTCTTTCTAATTCTAGTTCATCTCTCACATTCCAACAGATCAAGAGTCCTTCCACAATCTCCTCAAAGACTTCCACCTTTAACTCATAGGTCATTTATGAGCACAATGACATGTGGCTCATGGATCCACTTATTCCTCTACCTTGTAAATGTAGTAGGAACATTTCCCATGATTATCTCTCTCAACTCCATCTCAACCGTACACATCACAGATAATTCCTCCAGTTGTTGATCTATTGACACTTGGACTTGGCCTCTCTTAAGCCTATAAAAGTAAGGTCCTCACTGATGGAGGTTGATTGTCATTGATGTCAAAAAGGTGTTGAGTAGTTTGCCAATGGTATTGTTATGATGATACAAGGTTGGACATACACAAGAAGGTTGACAAAGTGTTGCTTCATGTAGTCATGATGTATGTTGAGTTTGGTATAAAGGCATGGCTGATAAAGTTTGTTTTGGTGTTGATGATGTTCTTCATGCTTCTTCACTTGATGAGGTTTCTTACTTGGTTCATCATGTTTCAAGATGTTGGCATAGTATTGGTTCTCTAGTTCAAATGGTATTGATATTTGACATGGTGATGAGTGCAAGTAATAGATGTGTTGCAAGTAATTGACAGGATTAGTTGGTTTATGATGTCAGCTCAGGAGTAATTAGAGGATCTATATGATATTGTCAAAAAGTTTTGTTGATTTGAGTTAAGGATGTCATATGTGTATGTTCTTCTCTAGATGCTTCAAGTCATGACATAAGGATGTCTTGAGGATAGTAGCAACAAGATGTTCAGTGTCATTCATGATAGAGGTAAGAGATATGGTAATAATGATTAGCAAGGTACATTTTGTGTCTCATGTTACAATCAGTTGGTTTAGTTTCAGTTTGAGTCTCTTGGAGTTTCTATCATATTGGATTTGGTTCTATCTCTTCATCAAGTGTTTGTTAGATTATAGTTAGTTTTCTATGATTGGAGTTCAAACCACTCAGTTGTAATCACTGTGGTTAGTTTGCTCATTTGTCATCATGTTTGTATCTTTCATGACAAATGTCACAGCTTGGAGATCTCAGGAGTTTGAATTTACATAAAGACATGTTGAAATGATTTTTAGTGAAAAAGGTAATTAAGGATGATTGATGCATTAGCCAGGTTGGTAAGTTTTGATATACATTGGATCATGTCAAATGATTTGGACATCTATTTGGCAAGAGTATTATTTTTCTTACACAGGTATATAATTCAGAGTACTATCTTTGGTGGAGGTGTAGCAGAGGTTTAATGCAGAGATTAAAGCAAATGCAAATGATATTAAAGTTTTATATGTTAATGACCTCAAAAGATCATTAAACTCTTAGCCCGTCAGCACTTTATTATAAAATGTTGTTGACTTGAGATAAGCGGTGGTTGTAACTTAAGTTACAACATTGAGGGGGTCGCCACCATCAGGTGACTAGTCCCCCAACCTAGGGCTACAAGAAGCCCAAGTTAATAAAAAAACCATTGTGCGCAAATGTTAAATAATCGGTCCTATTTAAATCTTTGATGGGCACGTGAAGAAGGATCAAAGGTTGATATTCAAATGAATGGCCTTGCCTACCTGCATTCTCTTTGATGGGCATTAGAACATCATATCCTTATGACTGCAGTAAAAGGCTAATTTTAGACAGTTTATAAAGGCAAATTTTTGTGAGAATTAAAAGCATTTTTTTTAGATTTCTTACTAATTTTAAGATTTCATTAGTGCAACTCTTGATGCTTTGAAGACTATAAAGGAGGATCATTTATTGTTTTTTCTATAATAAGAAGAGTGATGATTCATATTGGGTGAAGTTTAAAGGTTTTTTAAATGCCTTCTTTTTCTATCCTTATAAGATGAAAAGTGGGTCCGAATTAAATTTTTTTTTATCATGAGTAGATTGAATTATTCTTGAAGGATTTTTTTGCAGATTGTTTAAATTGAAGATTTTTATTTTTGTAAAAGATGGATGCCTTTTAGGATTTTTAATGGGAGAAGATGAACAAATTTGAGTAGAATAAAATGAATTAGAGAGATAGAGGAATGTGAATGGTCTTGCAAAGAAGAATATGATCTTATTTTTTTCAGGTGAATTAATTTTTTTATATGGTGAAGATAAATATGCAAAGGAGAGGAATATCAAGGGTCTTTCTACTTATATTTTTATTGGAGGTGCTTTGTGAAAGATAATAATTGTAGGAATGATATATGATGCAAAAGATATGTTTTGACAAGATTTTTATTGATACATATGCTATGATGTGATATACTGTTGATGATATTTATGCAGAAGATGAATAGTCTTTGATAAGGAGTAAATTGTAGATTGAAAGAGATATGCAAATAAAAAGTGAACTTGCAAAAAAGGTGATGAGAGGAAGAGAATCAAATAGAGGACATCAGAGTTAGATGAATACAGAAGTGAATGTTTGATAAGGATAACAAAAAGACTTGTAGATATTGATGTACTACAGTGAATCAGAGTATCCCTCTAAATTTGTTTTAACCCTTGATGCAATCAGATATATGTCAATGAGATAGCCTATATGCTAGTGAGGCTTATATGGTCAGTGAGACCTCTTTATAGCTAGTGAGGCTTGTATGGTCAGTGAGACCTGTTTGTAACCAATGAGGTTTTTGATTAAGCTAGTGAGGCATTTTAGAGTGGTTTTTCTTCCCCTTGAGGGTTTTCCACTCACCAAATCAGGTGTTATGTTTCTTGTGTGTCTTCATGTGTTTATGTACCCTAATGAATTGTTCTTAAGGTCCCGATTCATACTTTTCATTATCATACTTGTGCATATTTGTTTAACAGATCATTGATGTCTTCCTCTCTCTTTATCTTGTAAGTTAAAAGGTGCAAAAAGTTGTAAAAGTGTATACAACACTGATTCCCCCCTCTTAGTGTTGTCCTAGACTCCAACACTCACACCCATTTTAGATCCACTCAAGCCTTAGCAATCTTACTTTATAGGAATTCCATCATAGATCTCAAGTGTGCCTTTGGCTCCATTGCATTTGCATTACAAACCCATTATCATCATCTCATTATCATTCACCATGGCTGCGTATCATTACCTTCATCCTTCATCTTAGTTATTGCATGGTAGTTGCACTGCAAAATTCTCCTCATGGCCATTCTAGCTTTGTCATCTTAACAGCAAGTACAACTTCTGAGAGTTCCATAATCAAACAAGATCAAAGCAAGATAGGCAACAATGGAAGGCACAAGGTAAATCTGTTTGTAACGGTATATCTTTTGTTTGCTTGCATTTGTATTATTTCCATTGAAATTATTGGATATTTAGTAGTTTTTACTATGATTTAGAAATTCAACAATAGTATCAAGTGGAAACATGTCCTTGCATAACTTAAATTGCAAGTCAAAACATAGAGCTCTATGGGCATGCCTTGCATACTCGTAAACTATATTCTCTCAGAAAACATAGATAAACTTATACATTGGAATTTTTTCAATGACCAATTCACACCTTTTTTCTTCTTTACTATCTTTTAGACTATATTCCATTGTCTTATATTTTCCAAAACTCACTAGTTCATTTCCAATTGCATGTGTTCACCATATGTTCACAAATTGGTAAATGTTGCAACCCAGGTCACAATGATCACACGTTCCATCTAAGAATAAGTTCTTGTGGAGTAATTGACCATCCACTCTTTAACATAAGATGCTCGATATGAAATCTCTTGAAGATCTGGGTGGACATTTTATATTACACTCCTACAAAACATCGTTAGTATGCAAATCTAGACATATATATCTATAAACATCATAATGATTAGAAAACTCAATATGTACTCTACAACAAGTTGTGCGTGTGTGATTTATTTTGACATAAAAATACTTTAAACCATTTCAAAATACCTTTGACTAATTTTTATTTGAGGATTCATCTCTTGAAATTTCTTGAAAAACTATGTTTGCATCACATCCAAAAAATGCTTTGGATGTGGCTCACGATTTCAACAACTAATTCTGCTTCTTACAACATCTCTTGCATTAGGAGATACCTTTGTGTTATTTTTCCAGAATTCTTCAATGAGGGATCTCAAGGCTTCAACAACAACTTTATCTTTCTGTGGGAGTCTCCCAAAGAATGCCCATAATTCATTGCTATTTGGGTCCTCAACTCTTTCACACCTTCGAACAACTCTCATTAGAGTTTTTTTACTTATTTTCAATGCTTCACTTGTCTTTCTAATGAGGTGAGCTTTCTTTGTTTGATGGCTTACTATTGTCAACGTAATGACATGTCATGTAACATTATTATCCTTGGTGTATGAGGTGGAACCCACACTCTCATATGCACTCATTAGATTCTTTACAATTGATTTTTCACTTGAAGCATCCAATGTTCTTAGGCTAAGAATATTCATAATGGGCCTAAATTTTAGATTTCTCATCAATTCAACAAATAGTTGACATCTTCTAGTTTCATTTAAGTTCTCAAAAAATAATTTTCATATTTTATTGGCATATCTTCGGAAAGTACACTTGGGAATCTTATCTTGCATGGGCTTCAAAACATTCTCATCAATGTCAATTAGAAACTTAGGATTTCTATGTAAAATTCTAGGAGGCATTTTCAATGGTAAACTTTACTCCGTATTAAGAATTTCTTCAATATTTACTTGAGATAGGATAGATGGTGTACCTTCAATTAGAGATGGAAAAGATGAAAAGCCTTGAAGTTGAGATGGAGAAGATGGTGTACCTTCAACTTGACATGTGAATGATGGTGTGCCTCCAACTTAAGAAGAGAATGATGATGTACCTTTAACTTGACCTATGAAAGATGGAGTGCCTCCAATTTCAAGATTCAATTTCCTCATTGAACGGAGGTTTTTGCACATTCATTTCCTTTGTGCTGCCAATTCCATCTCTCTTCGCTTGATTAGATGATTCATGTTCCTCTTGAATTGGCAATGGTGGTATGTCTTCTTCTATGGTTGATAATTTCCCACTTTTACTAAGTTGCCTCATTCCTTCTCTTTTCTTTGCATTCTTAGCTTCATGATCTTCTCTAGTGTTAGAGTCTTTGCTCATTTCCTCGGCATGATGATGATTTCTATATGCATCATCAATAAGACAGATAAATTAGTCCATCTTGGTACAATAGAGTAAAGTAATCCCATACACAAATCTCAAAATAATCATATAATTAAAGTGAATAAATGATTATAAATCTAAAAATTTATGGTTTCCTAGGGTGGTCCAACCCAAAACATAGAGGTCACACACATTTTATATACTAGTAATCTTTTACAAATCAAGATTAAGCTAGGATAACATTCAAATTACAAGTCAAGATGACATATCATACCATTATTTCTTCATGGAGTAACTAACATTCATCATTCAAATGATATTTAAGAACATATCATAGCAATACAAAGGAACTTTTCCAACACTTACAATGTCTTTTAGCTCTCTGTATATATAGAAATCAACTTTTCCATACTATTTTTTTCAGCATTACATCAATGGCCAAGATTAATTTGATCCTAAGGCTTAGATTTAGTCCTATGATCTCAAGTCAAACTCATTTCATTTTGGCTACAAGAGTTCTCCATCGTTGGAATAAGGGTCTCTTAGGATATGGTCAACATTTACAAATGGTGGTAGGCACAATCTCTAGGTTAATTTCATATTTTCTTAACATATCTTCTCAAACATGCTTTTCTCCATCACCTAGGTGAATTGGGAATGCAATTTCCAAGGTAACAACTTCAGTTGACAAGCATAAATTATTCTATAAGGATCTTCAAATCATGTAGTATTCCTTCTTTTATCATAAATCTCCAATAGAAAGGCAACTTCCTTATAGCAATAGAATAGTTCTCTACCTTTTTTACTTTCTTTTATTCTCATATTTATAGATAAAATTGTATGGAGCTTGGTTTTTTAGAACAACAATAAATCAGGTCATCAAAGCAGTAATTTGTCCTTTGTTCATCTCATTCTCTTAGCCAACATTTTGCTTGATCTTGTATTAGGTTCTCTTTTAGCACTTTCTTCCTCTATCATATTCTTGTTATAATAGTGTATGTAAAGAAAAAAATCATGTCTGTAGATCAACATTTTTTCTTGATTATCCACCTTTTTCTTGCAACCACAAGACAAAGTATCAAACTCTTTTAAAGGGCCACATACTACCTCCTACTAGTTAGCAAAAAATTGAGATAAATGAAAAATGAAACACAAAGATTTTAATCAAGATCAATGAAAGATCTGAAAACATGACAAGTTAGATTAAAGATGCAACATATTCATTCTTATTTAGGACAAATCCCTTCTCTAATCCTTCTCCCATTGCTAGTCAAATTGGTTGTGAAATTAGAAGCAAGTGTCAAATTTAGTTTCTTTTTGCAACTTCACCAAATTTGGTGTCCTTCTTTTGATCTTGACTACTACTTCATGATGCATGACTCTTTCATTTCATGAAAAGGCTATGCCCCCACCAATATCAATACTCTATCTTTCTTAAATATCTAATAACTCCTTAGCAAGTCACTATCTATTCAAGACAACCTCATTGTGATTATATTTGTCCTAATAACTATGCCAATGGCATGTATGGTTATCTTTTAGTTGACCTATTTGGCCATCTAGTGTCCATGACAATCTTCCCTACCATATGAATATCCTTTCAAGACCACCTCTATGTTTATATAGTATCATGGATACCTTTTTACGTGGATTTAAGATTAATTGACTTATCATTTAGTCTTGATTGTCACCTTGTGTATCAGTTGCTATCCTACCCATGGGTGAGAGGTCATAGTTATTCCTAGGGTTACATGATAGCTATTGCAGTATAATAGTCTTTAGGCTGATATGACAGTTCTTGTAAGTGAGTATGCTCAAGTGACAATCCTTAGCTTGATTTTAGCATGATGATAATTATTTGGCTAACATGATTTCCCTTAGTATCCTTCTAATTGTTTAGGTTAGTGTTTGAATCAGGATAATAGCAACATGATTGCACATCTAGTCCACAGTGAAAATGTTTCCATGACCTTGCTCTAGTTTAGGATTATCCCTAAATGTTGATAAGACTCCATGAATATATACCAATACTATCTTGATGATTTCCTTCCCATGGTCATATGGCTTGTTGCCATAGATTGTTATCTCAAATAAATATAAATTTTCACTTTGTCATGATAATAACTTGTCAAAATGATAATCCTCTCACTTCCCTCATGACTCTCCTATAACATGAGAGTTCATGATAACATAATCATAAAGTGAAATAAATGAATACATAAAGAACATACCTTAGATTTTGATATTTGAGTTACTCAATTGCACAATTATGTCTACATTTTTTTGGCTTCAAAATCCTAAAAAATTTGACCTTTTTGGCAAGTTCCTTCATATTTAATGTTGAATTCTATATAACTCTAATAGGATTAGTCAAATTTATTAAAAAAACAAATCTATATCATCAAATTCAATCTAAATACATGAAAATTAGCATTCAAACAATATGAAACATGAAAATGTTAGTTTAAATAATCAAATTATGTCTAAAAATATCCAATTTACTTCTTCTACATTGAAGAACCAAAAAAAAGGTGGTGGATTAAGTAAACAATGATTGTCTAAATGTCAACACCATGACAAACATTTTTTTGTCTGATAATGCATAGAAAGCAGAGAATAACAGAGCATGTGGGTCTGATTCATAGATTGCATATGTTTTTTGTCCATTTTTTTGGTTCCTCAAAACGTGAGTGCATTTTGTCATGCATGGAAAGTTTTAAGTGTTGTCTAAATTCTAAAATTACTATTATGACAAGATTTTCACTATCCCTAAATTACTAAATGCCCTATAACCAATACCCTCAACCCTAAACCCTATACACTAGACTCTCAACCCATCTACACCTTAAAGCCTATACGCTAGACCCTCAACCCTATGCCTTAAAGCCTATATGCTAGACCCTCAACCCTATACACTCAACCAGAGAGAGGGGGGTAGGAGGTAGAGAGGGGAAGGAGGTAGATAGGTGAGAGAGAGAGAGAGGAGGGGAGAGAGAGAGAGAGAGAGAGAGAGAGAGAGAGAGAGAGAGAGAGGGGTAAGGGTGAGATGATTTTATTTCACAATAACGCGAGTGGATTATAATGTGCTCGCATTATGTGAATGCATGCACATAACGCGAGCACATTATAACACACTCACATTATTGTTTGCTTTATTTCACAATAATGCAAGTGGATTATAATGTGCTCGCGTTATGTGAATGCATGCACATAATGCAAGCACATTATAACACACTCACATTATTGTTTGCTTTGGTAATTTCCAAGCCTTTGGCTTGGATTTTCCTTGGGCTTCTAGCCCAAAGTCTTGGACTAAGTTTTGAACGTCCAAAGATGTGTTTTTTCAAATTGTAAATTTTTTTACATAATCTTGAGTGTGCTCCCCATCAGGTTTGCACTTGTTTCAATGACAAGTTAAAAAATACCACGATAATGTTAAGCTCTCTCTTAGCTTTCTAACCATATAATTTTTTCATGTTTTGAGTATCTTAAGGTTCTCATCTTTAATTTCTTTTGTTAGTGTATCTGTTATTTGTCAAAAACTAGTGTGTGGTATTTTTGACTTTATTTTTTAACCATTCATCAAAATTTCAAATAAATTACATTTTTAGAAACTAGACTCCATTCTACACGTATTCAAAAAAATTGGATTTTTTATTAGTTTTCAAAAATTTTAGGGGGGAGCACCCTTAATTTTCTATTTTTCAGGATGTGTCCACTTTAAAAATTAGTAAAAAATCAATTATTCATGAAAAATTTATCAGAAAAATTGGGATAAACTACATGGTGTTAGCTAATTTCTCACTGAAGTGATATTTGAGATACTAAAAAAAAAGTTAACATCTTAAGGGGGTCACACCAGACGCTATGTTATGTTTTTTGAGAAAAACAGGACCAATTTGTGTGGCCCCCCTTTTTGAACCCCTTAATCTCAACCATTTAAAAAAAATAGTACTTTAGAAACTAGATTCAGAGCACTACGACTCTTGTTTTGTTGCATCTTCAAATTTTGAGTGTAACTATCTTCAATTTCTCATCCAACATCAGTCTTTCCTAATTTTAGAAAAAAAAGTGGCCACTTAAGACCCCCTTTTGGTCCCCCATCTTTGTGCACTTACCCATTTATTTGGCTTTCAATCAAGACAAATAAATAATATTACATTATATATAATGTTATAATACTAGAAATAACATAACACATTCTTACTATATATATAAGATGAAGAATGGTTATATCATTTTATATGATAAAAGAGAAAATATTACAGTGTTCACAAAAAGAGGTGGGTAGTAGTAGGAACACACTCAATGTCTATGCAGGGTCAAGCTCAAATAACAAGATGAAATAATAATAAGACAAAACCTCTTAAGCAACAATAGTTACACTAGTGTTGGGAGGGGGTCATGGTCATCTAACTAGCCCCATACATCAGTGGGGCTAGAACCATTAGTGATAAGCTCTCAACTACTAATAACACCTTCTTCATTCTCATCCTTTGTATGTAGTTGAGTATCAAAAGTAGGAGAAATAGAAAGAGCCATGAATGGGAAGTTTTCAAAATCTATCCAACCAAGATCTCCTCAGTCATGAGGTTGGGAGGAGGCTAAAAGTGGGTAGGAGGGCTGAGACCACCCATGAGCACATTGATCCCTAGCTCTTCTAGAAGGAGGTTAAGAAGCATGTGACTGGGAGTCTAACCTTCTTGAGTTATCTGACTACAACCACAAGGAGGGGAATGACCCTTGCAAGTAGCTGAAGGTGACGAGACTCTAGAAACCATATATGGGGTATTACCCTAATGATCTAGAAGCACCTATAGATGTGTCACTTCAAGTACAACTTTATTAGTGTGAACATGAATTTGTATAAGCGCATTAGAACAAATCATAGCTTTAGTGTAAAGTGAGAATAGGATATCAATAGAACAACTAGTAAAACTAGTAGAATTCATGTCTCTCTAAATGCTAAAAAGAATCTCCACTCTGAAAGCATACTAAATCTGGGTAATTTAACAAGTAATCTAGCTTGGCAATCACTTAACAAGAACATATGCCATGAGAAATCCTTAGGTCTGAAGGGCTTAAAAAGTCATGAATCTAATTCTAGGTTTCCTAAGCTCTGAAACAAAACTAGAAAAGGTACTTGAAAGTATCTAATTGTCCATAGAATGGGTAATAAGGATTGACAAATCCTAGATGATTCAATCTGGTACTAATAGTTAGCTCCTAATAAAGAATACACCAAGAAAAATGGGCAAGCTTTGGTTTAGGAATTATAGACCAAAGACTCTAAAATCTATAGTACTAAGTATCTAGAGAAGATTAGAGATGCTATCTATTATTCAATTGAGGAACCATGGGAAGATGGGGCAAAAGTCAACCATATCCCTTACAGGGTCTATAATTGCAAAATGGTGTGTATGGATACCATTTACAATATTTCCACCACGGATTTAAGGTTCTAACCCCATTTTTTGAAGCATATTGGGAAGAAATAAATTGATGAATATCTAGTAAGTCTCAAAATCTTCATTGGATAGTCTAAATTTCACTTTGGCTTCTAGCCAAGAAAATAAATACCTAGTAATCTTAGAAAAGATGCTAGGTAGAGTCTTGATTCCCCTATTATAAAATTTCAAAGCATGAACCCACATAACCTTCACAAGTGAGCAATCTTGAAGAGGAAAGAACTAGAGATCACTAGAAAACTTGTTAATTAATAGATAGCCCCTTGTGAAACTAATTGTCATCCCACAAAAGTCATGTTTTAATGGTTTCTTAGGCTTTCCAAATGCTTTTGATGATAAGAGTGCCCTAGATCTAAATGGGTCCTTTCATGATAAGAAGGGTATGGAGCCCAAGGCCCTTCTAGGTATGTGCCTAGTGGACACACTAAAAGACATCTATGGATTTACTTGCAATTTAAGTTGGGTATCTAAAACCTATCTCTCATTTAAAATATGTTCCTATATACCGCTCCACTTAATTATCAAAAAGTTTAACAATCAAATAATCAATGATAATATTATACCTCCCTTACACAAAAAATAATAATTGTCCTATTTTTATTGACACATATTTACTTAAAAACTAAGGACCCTATAGTTTTATTTTAAAACATTAAATACAATCATTTTATTATCTTAAGTTGATGATTTCTACTTTTAGTATCTACCTAGGGTATGTGCAACCAAAAGGGTGGCAAAAGTGGCCACTTTTTTTCTGAAATTAGTAAAAGCCAATCTTGGATGAGAAATTGAAGATAGTCATGCTCAAAATTTGAAGATGTGACAAGAACAAGATTCATAGTGCTCAAAATCTACTTTCTAAACTACTAAATTTTTAAGTATTTCAAAAATGGTTTTAGTAGAAAATTAGCTAACATCACATAGTTTATGCCTAGTTTTTCTACTAATGTTTTAATAAATATATGATTTTTTATGAATTTTCAAAGTAGAGACATCCTAAAATATGAGCATGCTCCCCCTTAATTTTTTTGAAAACTAATTAAATTTTTTTTTTTGTGAATGTGTATAGAATAGAATATAGAATCTAAAAATATAATTTGTTTCAAATTTGGATGAATGGGTGAAAAATTACACCAAAAATACTATACATAAGTTTTTAGCAAAAAAAGAAGACACTAGCAAAAAAATTGAAGATGGAAACCTTAATGTTTTTAGATTCCATAAGAAAATACATGGTTAGAAAGATAATAAAACACTTGAAGTCATTTTGACATTTTTTAGATTAACATTGAAAAACATGTAAACCTAATGGAGACCATGCTCAAAATTTAGTTGATTTTCTATGTTTTCTTGAAAACACATCTTTGGACATCTAATAGGTAGATACAACCCTTTGGCTTCGATGTATAAGGCAAATCCAACCCTTAGGGATGGAAATTCCCAGTGCAATTAAAAACATGAACGCATTATAATGCACTTGCATTTTAGATTACCTAAAAAGGTGAGCAACTGACTACAAAAATACATTACACATAAATTTGGACTCACATTCTTTGTTTATTTCCCTATTCTATGCTTTCTGCCACATACAAACAAACTTCTTGATTCTTTTGAATATCTAAAATCATTAGTTGACAAAATTATCTCACCTTTTGTTCTTATATCAATGTAGAAGATTCTAATTGCATGTTTTTAAATCAAATTTGATATTGTAAATCATTGCTTTCATGTTTTGATGAATTGGAATAATTGTTTGACAACCTAATTAATTTTTTTTGTCTTATATTGATAAAAACATTATAATTGCATGTTTTGTATTTGTATTTGATAAACTATCATTCATTGTTTATGTTTTTTTTGTGTTAGATTGATATAAAATTCAACATCATGCTAAGTAAACAACTATAAACTCAAACACTAGAGGAGCATGAAGTTGGGAATAAAAAAAAGAGAGAATGAATGAGACAACTTGGTGAAAATAAAAAATTGAACTCCATAGATGAAGATATACCATCTTTGCCGATTGCATTGGATCATGAAGCATCCAAGAAAGAGAAGGATTTGGAGAAACAAAGGGAAGGAATGCAAAACATTGTTCAAGTAAGAAATTGAATGTAGGAGTTGAAGGTACATCATCTTTGCCATCTCAATTTGATATTGTAGAAAATCCTCAATCATTGATTGGAAATGATGATGCAATTCAAATGTAAATATAGATGTTACACCAATTGATTAATTGTTGAATGAGTAAAATTTATCTAATGAATCAAGTTTACCATTGAGAACACCTCCTAGAATTTTGTGTAAAAATATAAGTTTTTAATTGAAATTGATGAGAAAATTCTAAAACTAATTCCTAATAAGATTTTCGAACATACTATATACACTAGAATAAAACTATAACCTATTTCATGCAAGTCCTAATATACCTCGGATTGATCAATAAAGGAATGCAAACATATGAAGTTAAACAAGCTAACTACATGCAAACCTTGATTTTGTGATGTGCTCCTTTGATATTGGATGTAGGTGACTACTCATATGGGAAACATAACCTTGCCTCTCATGGAGTCTTGGAGTGAAAATGGCAGCATTATGTTGCATGAATAAGTTATGTGATTTGTGAAGGGGTGAGCTCCAATTTATAGATTTTTAGAGACTCAATTGGATGGTTAGGATTGAATTTTGAGATCAATGGATGAGGATGCTTCAAATATCTCAAGCAAGGAGAGATTACCAAGTGTCATGATGAGATTGGATGAGAGGAGATGTGGTGCAGGAGCACCACTTCAAGAGGATAAATATGCACAATAAGGTTTTAATAAGGATTAGACATTTCATGTTGTAGAGTAGCATTTATATTGCTAAGTCAAATGTGACATTTTATGTTGGCATTTCTTGTTTGTAAACATTAAAATTTACATTTCAAACATATTGGGTGATGTGAAGGGTTAAACAAGGTGTCTTGTCATTAGGAGTTTTGCTGTCTTATACAAAATAGATGTCATGAGATTAATTAGGGTTTCTGCTAATAATCTTGGTTAAATCAAAATCTCGCAAACAGAGGAGGGGGTTAACAAAAACGGGGAGAGATGGTCGAGAAAAGGACTTTACTTTTTTTTTCTGTCTGAAACTGTTCAAATGTAAGAAGCTGGAATGAAAGAATAGAAATTCTGCAAATTATGTTTAGAAAATTTGGAATCCTGTGTGAAATCTTGGTGAACCGAATTGTTCTGTTTATTATCTGTATAGAACCGTTGTAATTTTTTTTATTTGAGTTATTCTATTGTCGTGATACAAGGTTAAATCCATTCCACTGGTGGATTTCTGTGAAATCAGTGGAATGGACTTGTAAAATAGTTTTCCCATTTTTTTTTGGTTCATTCTGTTGTTAGATAAACATGGAAATGTAGAAATTGCCGAATCCGTCTCAGAGAAGGTCATCGGCGGGAAAATTCAAATATACATTTGAAGTATATACGCCGATTGTATGTCTGAGATAGTCTATGAACATATCAAACCTGCTGCGAGCCTCATTTTGTGTATGCACAATGGAAAGTGGTATGTATGAAAAGTCTTGTTTAGTCAAGTTTGTGTTATTCGGTGAATATACATTTCCTGTATATATCGCAACTGTATGAAGATATTTTCTTTGTGTATATCGCTTTTGTATCTGGGTACCACCTTGTGTATGTCATCAAACAAATTATGTATGTAAGAGTCCATTCGGGCTAAGTTGGGGATTATTTGCTGAAATACACAAATGGTGTGTATATACCCAATGTATGTCCTAGACAGTTTGTGTATATATCACCATTGTATGTGTGCGTCAGTTTGTGAGTATACTGCATTGGCATATCAAAGAGGCATCAGTGTGGGAAGAGTCATCGGGTGGACGAAATTGTGTTGAGCCAACAGTATAAAATCTCACCGATTGAATGCTAACACTGGCTCCGAATGGGGACGTGCAGGTGAAAACTTGCAGCGAGAACCAGATCTCCGGGCAGACCAGGCAAAACCAAAAAGCACGAACTGTACAAGGCATTTACACTATGTACATATTTTTTACAAATGTGCACAGCGACAAGTCATTTATGCAAAATAGAACTTAAGGAATTGGCCATGCACAGGCAATTTCAGAACTTCACCATCTAGGGCCTGGAGGAAATAAGAATCCTCCCCATGAGTGCTGCAAATCTGATATGGGCCCATCCATAAGGGTTCAAATTTACCATGTTTACCCTTTTCTTGACCTTTTGCATTCCATATGAGCACCAGATCATTAACTTGAAACTTCCTTTTTGTAGTTCTCTTGTCAAACTGATATTTCACATCTTGTTGTCTCTTGAGATTGATCTGGTGGGCTTTCCTTCTATTTTCATCCAATACAACCAGCTAGTTCACTCTTTCTGTCATGGAGTCTTCAATCTCCTCATCATTTCCCTGGATGAATCTGTAAACTGGTAGGAGATTGTTTATGGGCAATCTGGCTGATGCACCATATACTAGCTCAAAGGGTGACATTCCAATAGCCCTTTTTACTGTCACTCTATCAGCCCATATGGCTAAATTTAATTTTGAGTCCTAAGCTCTCTTGTTCTTGTCCAGTATCCTCTTGATAATTTTCATGATGCTTTTATTGCTTGATTTTGCTTGACCATTCCCTTGTGGGTGATATGGTGATGCATATGATAGATTTATCCCATACCTGTTGCAAAAATCAACAAATTCACCTGATCTGAAGCACATAGCATTATCAGTGACTATCTCGAATGGTACTCCAAACTTGATGATAATATTTTCTAGCATGAAATCTGTCACCACCTTACTTGTAGCTCTCTTAGTTGGAATGGCCTCAATCCATTTGGTAAAGTAATCTGTTGCCACCAAAATCCAACTGTGTCCCCCACTTGATTTGTCTGCAATTTCCCCTATGAAGTCAATTCCCCATTGCTGAAATGGAGCATCCACAGTTACAGTCTTGAGGGGTAAAGCACCATCATATTTCAACTTTCCTGAAAATCTTTGGCAAGGGTCACACTTCCTCACTAACCTTTGTGCATCTGAAAAGAGAGTGGGCCACCAATATCCTGCTCTGAGAATTTTATGAGCTGTTGTTTGGGCAGTATAATGTCCACCACACAATCCTTTATGCATATCAATCAAAACATTGTTAGCCATATCCTCATCCACACATCTCAGCAGCACACCATCAGGGTTTTTCCAGTATAGCTCACCTTGAACAATAACATACCTGATTGCATGTAACTTTAAAGTCCTCTTTTGACTGTCACTGAAATGGGAAGGACAATTCAGATTTTGCAAGTAGTAGATAATATCCTTGTACCATTTAGATCCTGATACATTTACACTCTCATTTTGGACTGCATTAACTTGGCATGCTTCCAAGTTTGACTGTGCCATCATCTTGGCTAATCCTTGTCCTCTTACCAACTTGGTAACTTGTATGTCTATGTTAAACTCTTGCAGTTTGTTTATCCATCTGCACCTTCCAGTCACCTCCTGCTGAGTGAATATGTCTTTGACTGCTGCATGGGGTACATATGCAATTATATATGATCCTACCAAGTATGGTCTGAAACTTTTGATGGCTCTGACTAGTGCATATGCCTATTTTTCCATAATATCATACTTCAACTCAGAGGCCTGCAAGGACATACTGAAGAAAGCGATGGGCTATTCAAAACCATCTTCGTTTTTCTGTAGCAAACATGCAGCAACAGTATGAAAGGAAGCAAATGAAAATACTTGGAATGGCCTAGAAAAATCAGGAGATTTAAGAACAGGGGCCATCTTGATTGCCTCTTTGATACTCTGAAATGATTCTATTGCTTCACTTTCCCAGTGGACAGTTGCATCCTTCTTCATCATCTTGGAAATGTTCCTTGTGGTTTCTGCAAAGTTGGGAACAAATCTCCTAACAAAATTTATCTGTCCAAAGAAGGACTGAACTCCTTTTACCATTTTTGGCATTTGAATTCTGTCAATAGTAGCCACTCTCTCTGGATCTATCTTGACTCCATCCTTGGAAACAATATGTCCCAGGAGCTTTCCTTCAACTACCCCAAAGGCACACTTCTTTGGATTTAAAGAAATACCATACTCTAGTGCTCTTATGAAAATCTGCTCCAGATGCAAACAATGCTGCTCTTCTTTCTTTGAGTAAGCAGTCAAGTCATCCTGATATACAGCCAGGATTGAATCAATCAACCCTGCAAAAGCAACATCCATTGCTCTTTGAAATGTAGCACCTGCATTGGTTAGTCCGAAGGGCATTCTAACATACACATAAGTTCCCCATGGAGTGGTAAAGGCGGTCTTATACTGTTCTGATTCCTTTACCTTCACCTGATTATAACCTGAAAATCCATCCATCATGGATAAGAGTTCACAACCAGTCACTCTCTGCAACATAGCTTCCATATTAGTCAGTGGATAGTTATCCTTTAAAGAGGATACATTTAAGTTCCTGAAGTCAACACAAAGCCTAATATCACCATTCTTTTTTCTGACTGGGACAAGGTTAGACACCCAAGTTGAATGCCTGATTGGCACAATTATTCCAGCTTCCCTCAGCCTATTGAGTTCTTCTTGCATCTTTGGAGCTAAGGTAGGATTAATAGGTCTCTGCCTTTGTCTAAATGGCTTAGCTCCAGGCTTCAATGGGATCTCATGCTGGAATAAATCTTCCCTATAGGCTTTTAGGTCCTCATATGACCAAGCAAAAACATGTTTATACTTTTTCAGTAATGCAATCAGCATACTCCTAATGTGTGAGCTGTTTACCAATGTATACCTTCTGAGGGGCCTGAGATGTCCCTAAATTTATCTCTTCTAAATCTTCCTTATTTGTGGGAGATGTCCTTGTGACCAATTTATCTCTACTGTCAAAAGCTCTTTCCAAAGCTACTAATCCTCTGGGGATTTTATTAGTCTTCAATTGAATTATCTCTTTTCCCACAAGAGTTTCTTTTCCATCTATAGTCTCTACAAAAGCTTGGAAATCAATTTCTTGATTCTCATATTCATCTATGCAGTGCAAAAATTTTAACAAGTCCCTATCATCATTATACACTTGCCAACTGCATATATTTTCTGGTACTGCAGGCCTAATTTTAACTTCTACATTTGTAACATCTGACAAAGTGATGTCATCTGGCCTTATTGCAACATTAGCTAAGAAATCAGCCATAACATTCTTTGACCTCTCTACCCAGTCTATCAAAAATGCATCAAATAGTTCAATGGTATCCCGAACAGCATGCTTGTATTGTTTCAACCTTTTATTTTTTGAAGCATACCTATCTCTAATTTGGGATACAATCAGCTCAGAATCCCCAAATACCCTTAGCATTTTGATTCCATGTTTGAGAGCAATATTTAGGCCTAAGAGTAAAGCCTCATATTCTGCAATGTTGTTTGTGCAAACAAACCTCAGCAAGAAAGAGAATTTGAGGAGCTTACCAGTTGGAGACAGGAAAACAACTCCAGCTCCAAAGCCTTCTTTTGCACAAGCTCCATCAAAAACCATGGTACACAAACCTTGCTGATCCAATTCTTCAATGCAGACATTTTTCTTTTTATCTTCTCTATCATCTGAGACAACCTTGAAGTTATCACAGTCAGTGTTTACAAAGCATATCTGTTCCTCTGTTTCTTGGTCTTCCACTGTCTCTGATGATCTTTGTTCTCTGATTAGCTTAACATCCCTACCATTCATTAGAATCATGGCATATGACAGGTCCAGCTGCATACTTCCACCAATTAGTGCTGCCCATCTTCTTGACAACAACATACCATACTGTGGCTTGATGTCAACCACTGTTATATTCATTTTATATCTCTTTTCAGGAAATGCTGCCAGTTTGAAATCTACATCCTTCATGATTCCACTAACTGGTACCTCTCTGGCATCCATAGCATAACATTTTCCACATGCCTTGTCAATTTTCAATCCAGCTTGTTGCATGATGGCCAAAGGCATGACATTTGTAGATGCTCCAGAGTCAAGCATACAATTTCTGATTATTTTTCCATTTATAACCAGGGAAACATAAAATGGTTCCACTTGTGAAGGACACTTTGTCATAGTCACTCCTAAATAGACTTCAGGAGCCTCATCTTCTTCATTACACATGACATGTTTCTCACCCTGGATCTGAACATTTTGTTTAGCTTGAAAGGGCACCCCTGAAATTAGGGATACTGTCCTATTCTTGATTTCTTCCACTTTTATGAGTTCCATAAGTGGAACAGAGACTTTTACCTGGGAGAGGACTTGAGCTATATCAAATGGAACATAATTTTGTATAACAGTTGTAGCTTGCTCCACAATCTTGTTTTTATCCTGAACTGATTTAGCTTTTACTTTCATAATTCCCTGATCATCATTCTTGTCTTGGGAACCTTTACCTTGATCTTCAGCCTGAGGGATTCTATTTTCTAGTCCTTGGGATTCATGACCTATTCTATGTCTGAAATTCTGTTTATTATTAACCCACTGCCTTTTTTGTAATTCCATCCCCTTATTACCATGCACTGGCTGTCCTATAGTAACATCTTTTGGCTGATGTGGGCTGCTTACCTGATTTTTACCCCTGAGATTGTAGTTGCTCTTGACTTGAGCAACTGCTGCAGCTGTGAAGGCCCTAATTTCCTCATCAGAAGGTCGTTGTAAGTTACTCAGAAAATTGTGTGAGTTCTGAGCATAGGCATAGTTAACTTCATCATCTTCATCATATGGGAACTGTTGGCAGCCCTGAGTTCCATCATTTGTACTCTCATCAGCATCATAAAGAGTGTATCCATTGCTTATGGACATCATATTTACATCATCATCTTGCACATAATGTGGCTCATTGCATTCATTACAAGATGTATTATCACACAAGGACTGAGCAATCATACACTGTGACTATGAATGTGGCATCTGACAAATTATACACCATGGAGCATCATCAACAATATTTACAACTTTCTTTAGAGGATCAGGAGTTTCTTTGACATGTTGAGCTCTTTGATTTGTGTTGTTACGTGGGAATATAGGTTTACCATCATGCCAATTGGTATTATAAGGCATATCATGCAATGATGGCCTCTTTTCCTGCCTTTGATAGACGTGCCTATCAGGACCTATCCCTTTTTCACTTCTAGCTAATCTATAGCTTAGGTCCTTAACAACATTTGCCAATTTGTCTATCTTATCTTCAGGGGCAGATGTATTACCTTGAGTGTTCTGAGGCTTGTTTGGATTCTGCAGAATTTTTATATCATCCCTTCTATTTGTCTTGCCCAATGCTTTCCTGTTGTTTTCAATATTCACTGCAATTCTGAAAGCATCCCTGAGAGTAGCAGGACCTTTATCTCTTAATCCATATGCAATTTTTGCATCAAAGGCATTGATATACAATATTATGCACATTGGTTCATTTGGCCTCATGTGATGTGGCAATTTGTTTAACACTTTAGTAAATCTTGCATTAAAATCTGCAACCTGCTCATTTGACCCTTTAGTGATACTGGTGAACTCATTTACAAAAAAGCTAGGGTTAGTTTTGTCACCATATTGCTCCTTGAACATCCTTTTAAAATCATCCCATGATGAAATACTCCGGTCAGGCAGATTCTTGTACCATTCTCTTGCCTCATCTATTAAGGATTGCATGAATGACTTCATGAAAACATCCTCATGTTCAACCTCAAAGTTATCCATGACATTTTGAAAGGCTTTTAGATGATCTTCTCCTGACACAGTGTTGTTTCCTGAAAATTTAGGCACTTGCAGCCTCAGATACTTATCAATGGGGTTAGGGTACCCAGGAATACCATCAAATACCAGCTGTCTAAATCTATCTAGCTGCATTGGCTGTCTGTTTAACTGATTAACATTAATATTTCTGTTTGCATTCTGGTTTCCTACATTGTTCAGTGGTATCCTAGCATCATTCACATTTTGTCTCTCATCATTATGCTGATGTTGCACTTCATTTCTCTGTTGATGTCTCCGCACATTTGCATTCTCAAGGGTAGGAATTGAATTATTCTGGGCAGTCCTCAAAGCTTGCACTTTCTTCCTCAAGTCATCTCTGATTGATATTGCCTGCTGATATTCAAACTCGGCCCTTAAGCTCCTAATTTCATCAGCTAGTTCTTCCTCGTTGGGCCTAGAGGAGGATGGTTTTATCATATTCTGATCTTCGTCTTCATCATCCCTCAGAGATTCGGCCTCTTCAAACCTTTCACTAGGGTCTAGAAATGGGCGTTCTTGGAACACCTCTGACCTCATTCTCATGTTACCACCCTGTTGCCTCTCATATGCACCCTGAATATCAGCTTCATTGTTTGAAAAATAAGGTACTGTCTTGTCTGAAGACCTTGGATTGTCTTGCATATCATCATTTTTTCTGGGGGAACCCTCACAACTGACTGAGACAGCTCCCTTTCTTCTGTACATCATTCTTCTTGTTACTGGTAACTCTTCAAATAAAGGATTTTGTGGGGATCTTCTCCCCTGCATATAAATTTTACTTTGACCAGTTGGGAGATTACTTCGGAGTCGCCACCTATTACTAGGAACTGTTTTCTTTTTGTAAATCAGGATTCTTTCACAATTCCCTAGTAGAGTCACCAATTTCTGTTGGTTTTTTCCCAGACTGGATGCTTATTCCCAGATTTCCCTACAAGGTAGCCATCAGTGATCAACAGGATCTCTGGGCCAGGGGCCAACAGTGTAGGAGATAGACTCTATATTTTATCTCCTCTTCTTCTTCACGCTCTGCAAGACCTAGGGGGGTATTCCCTACTCAACATCCATGAGATACGCATACAAGGATTGGGATGCTGTCAGAAAGCAGATAAGTCCTCCTGTAAGTAGACCAAAACTGAAAGATAAGAGCAAAGGGGCTAGCTTTGGGCCTATTTGCAGTTGTAGATAGAGGACTGAGGATCCTAAAACTAATTCTAATGTCCTAATGGTTGTTTTAGAGTTTGATTATGATTTTGAGTTTGGATGCAAAGCTGGACATGGTTGTAACACAAACACGAAGCAAGATTGGTGCCTATCCAGGGCCTGGAGTCAATAGACATACACCTGTGAATGATCAGCATGAACGGCTAAAACTAGATTTCAGGGGGATATATGTGATACCTGCCTTACAAATATCTCCCAATACAGAGTGTTAAGTTATCTCTACTTATGGCATCCCTACTGCAGTATACCCTTCCCAATGTTCAACCTGAAAATAGTTTAATCTACCCCTTGAGCAGAAGTTAAGAGATCATACATTCAACACAGGAATTCTATGTTCTAGAGTCTCAAATATTACTTAAATATCCAGACTCAGAAGAAAGATACATGCAATACTGGAGACAAAATTAACAAAACACATGCTAAGATAGCATTTCTCATATAAGATTAATCATGAAATTAGTGGGTTCATGCCAAAACATACAACAAGAGATACATAGACTCATAGGTTTAGCTGTACAGAGCAACCAGATCAGCTTGTTTTGAATTACAGAGCCAGAAATCTTCAACTTTCAACAACCTAAAAATGAGTAACACTTCCTACTTATAACAGCCAGAAAGTGTACCACAGCAATTAATTACATGATTATAACAAAAAAAACTGCCAGATACAGTCCTCAAAAGGAATGGCGCTCAGAAAAAATTAATGCAACAGACAAAGGGGGGCCTCGAGCCATGTGCCACTATCTGAAAGTCTTTATCCACGATCAGGCAGCTTCACCGTTTGTATTCATCGCCCATACCCCTGCACGACCGTCATTGATGGCTCAACCACCCGCATTTCACTTGGAGACCGTCGCTGCATTCAAAAAGGATTTCTTGCCAAAACATGCTTCTTCGCAGGTTCAAAAATAATGCAAGGGGATTAATCCCACATGCAAGGTGCCGAGAGCCTTCCATTACCTTATAAGCCTGATTGCATACATATCAAGTGTCGAGCGCTTTTGCCACGCTCGACACACAAGCCCTCACCAAAAGCCCATCGCTAAGACATATGCCATCGGCTCACCCCACAATTCTCCTGCCGATCTCAAAAGTCTGGCCGATCACAAACTCCACACTCCCTTCATCGGCCAGAGATTAACCATCGGGCTAGCTAGAAAATCCTTCGCCGACACCACTAATCTCACCGAAGCCAAGTTACTCTGATGAAAGCTCAAACAACACTCCGTTGGCGAGACCAACACCATCGGCTCACCCAAAAAAACTCTCACTGATAATACAAGTCTCTCCGATGGCCAACTCGCACCCCGTTAGCGGTTACCAAACCACTGCCATCGGCCAGACCAACACCGTCGGCCTGACAAAAAGTTCCATCGCCGACACAGCCAGTCATGCCGATGAACATCCTCGAGCCATCCACCATCAAGCCATCGGCCCAACTCCTACCGATAGCCCACCGTCGGTCAAACTGAACACAAAGTCATCCCGATGGCATTCCCCATCGGGGTGACTTCCTTCTATCGGTGAACCACAAAACACATTGGCCGATCACAGTAGTCTTACCGATGCCAAACGTCAACCCCACTTTCCTCGGTAAGACACACCGATGAATCTTATCGGCCAGACACTACACTGTCGGCCCAACATCTGACCGCTCACCCGATAGCTCCCACTCCTGCCAATGAATACATGACTTACCCTGGTCGGCAAGACCAACACCATCGGCCCAAAACAAACAAATCATGCCGATAACAGCGATCACCCCGACATACATCCCTCGGCGAGACACATGCCGATGACACTTCATCGGCCAAACATCCATCGTCGGTCGAATAGGAAAATGCTTCGCCGATAGTATACATCACACCGATGGCACCATCGGTAAGAACAATCCTGTCGGGGAACCAGAAAAAAGACATGCCGATGGTGTATGTCATGCCGACGGCACATCATTACCACCAACCTGATCGCCAAAACACCTGCGAGGTCACGCCGATGGGAAAGAATAAATAGGGTTTAACTGAAGAAACCCTCTAGACATGAAAAAAAACAACCTCCAGGTCAAAATGAGTGCTAACAAGTGGTCGGGAAGAGATGAACCATTAGAAAGTGAGTAGAAGGTTTCACCGATAGAGGCAATCTTGCCGAAGGAGAAGTTGGTGTTGGGTATATCGGTATGGGATGCCCATCGGTGTAAGAAGTAGAGATTTTGAGCGATAGTGTTAACATATCGGTGTGAGTTTTGGTTTCGGCAAGCAAGGAGAAAGCTAGGCCGATAACAAGTGTTTGGCCGATGAACATAACGGTTTCAACGAGAGGGAGACCGTCGGGAGGAAAGAACCAGGGAAGGCCGATAAGATAAGTCAGGCCGACAAGGATAAAGAAGCATAGTTTGGTAAGATGTTGACAGACTCTTGCCGATATTAACAAAAGGGATTATTTTGTGACTGTTTCCGCTATGCACCTGCTCTACATCAAATTGGTATCAGAGCTAGAAAAAGCTCTGGGCAGAGGTGTTTAAGTATTTAATTTTCTGAAGGTAATTGAATCCTATTCCTGTAGTGTGTGGGTAGATGATGTTGAGGTCTATCTTGACTATTCACCAATAGAGATTTGACTGGAAGAGGGTGCAAAGTGAAACCACTGCAAGAAAGAGTGGTAGTGCATCTCTAGAATCTGCTATTGGACGAGAGGATTTGCAAAAAGTGTTGGCACTATCTGTGAATGTTTATGTCAGACAGAGAAAGCAAAGAAGGGGCTAGCGAGATGCCTCCAAAGGGGATGACCACTGAAGTGGCCAAGAAATTCAAGGAGATAGAGGATATGATAAAAACTGGAGTCAGGGAAGTACTCCAGGCCGAGTTGAAAACCTTAGGAAAAGGAAAGAAACTAGACGAGGAGTCTGATGGAGAAGAAGATAGGGAAGAGGAAACAACCTTAGGATAGACAGATATATCTGTAGAACAGTAACAATTTTTGGAGGCCATAAAATCACTTGGTAAGGAGTTGTTTGAATCAAGAATGGAGATTCTGATGTTCAGTGGAAAGATGGATGTAGAAGAAGTCATCGAATGGATCGAGGCTTTGAACAACCACTTCGAGTACAAGGAGGTACTGGAGAATAGAAGAGTCAAGTTTGCAAAAACAAAATTGAAAGGTGCTGCACTCACATGGTGGAACTACACCCAGGGAGAAAGGGTGAAGAGTGGCAAGAGCATGATCTCATCCTGGAGTCGGATGGTAGAGAGGATCAAGGCTCAGTTCTTACCAGCAGATTATGAAGTGCAGATATACAAAAAAATGCAGAACCTCAGGCAAAAGGAGATGGATGTATCCACCTATACAGAGGAATTTCATAAATTGTCTCTAAGGTGTGGGCATGCTGAGGATGAGAAGGGAAGAGTTGCCAGGTATATTAATGGCCTGAAGTATAGTATACAAGATGAGATTACCATTTTGACACCAGAAACTGTTGACAAGTGTTTCCAGGTAGCGCTGAGAGTAGAAGAGAAATTGAAAAGAAAAGGAGAACAGTAGAATAGAGGAAGCGGAAGACAGCAAAGAGGGGGAAGAAGTCCTTTTAGAGGCAATCAAAGAGGAGGAAATGGATTTGGACACCAAGGTGAATCCAATCAAGAAAAAAACAAAGGAGACAGTAGTCAAACTCAAAGGGGAAGTTACATTCAAAAAGGAAACTTTATGGGTAGAGGACCTCTCAGATGTTACAATTGCAATCAAGAAGGCCACATAGCCAGTAGATGTCCAGAAAAAGCAACAAGTTCAATGGGGGAAAGTAGGACAAATCTGATCCAAGAATCTGACTGCCAAAGTGTGCAAAGCTCAAACACTTATCAAAGTGTGGATGCTCCTGATAGTTATGGATATCCTGAGAAGGGAGAATCATTGATGCTTAGGAGAATGCTCTTGAGGACATCCAAGGAGATGATACAAAGGGGGGCACTTTTCAGGACCAATTGTAAAAGCAAAGGTAAAATATGCAAGGTAGTAATAGATTCTGGTTCAACAGATAACATGGTATCTTAGGAAATGGTGGATAAGTTGAAATTGGAAAGGATTCCACATCAAAATCCTTACAAGGCATCGTGGGTAAGTGACAGTCAATCACTTTTGGTATATGAATAGGCATATATTGATTTTCAGATTGGAGATCATCAAGATAGGGTTTTATGTGACATATTGCCCATGGAATGTTGTCACCTACTTTTGGGTAGGCCATGGCAATTTGATAGGAGAGTATTGTATGATGGATATGCTAACACCTACACCATCAGGAAGGATGGGAGAACTATTGTGTTGATACCATTACAGGAGGATGCTGCAGCACAGAAGGCAGCCAAAATCATTTTAGTGGGAAAGAAAGAGTTTGTGGAGATGCCTACAGCTAAATCAAAGGAAGTTGAGGATATCTCAAGGAGAGGAGATCGCAGTTTGAAGACAATTTCAGTTCTGACTGACAGGGATTAGGTGGATCAGGAGCAGGTTACGAAGCAAGTTTGTACACAGCCACAGGCTAATTGGAAAGACAAGGATGCCATCATAGTAGGGACTATCGTTTGTCCTCTAAGAGTTGAAAGACAAACACATTCTACCATAGTAGTACATGAGGTTTCCAATGCAGATGTTCAGGCAGAGATGATAGTGAGAAAGGATGACCAGCAAAGTGTAAGAAGAGCCTACAGTACTAGGCATGAGTATTTGGTTCCATGGCAGCAGGTTGCAGTCCAGAGATCATGGGGTAGAAATGAGATAGCAGGAGATAAAGGTGGATTCAGTCAAAGACTTAACTCATGGGAGATGAGTTCTTTTCAAGGTGGGGAGTATGGTGCAGGAGCACCACTTCAAGAGGATAAATATGCACAATAAGGTTTTAATAAGGATTAGACATTTCATGTTGCAGAGGAACATTTATATTGCTAAGTCAAATGTGACATTTATGTTGGCATTTCCTGTTTGTAAACATTAAAATTTACATTTCAGACATATTGGGTGATGTGAAGGGTTAAACAAGGTGTCTTGTCATTAGGAGTTTTGCTGTCTTATACAAAACATATGTCATGAGATTAATTAGGGTTTCTGCTAATAATCTTGGTTAAATCAAACTCCCGCAAATAGAGGAGGGGGTTAACAAAAATGGGGAGAGATGGTTGAGAAAAGGACTTTACTTTTTTTTTCTGTCTGAAACTGTTCAAATGTAAGAAGCTGGAATGAAAGAATAGAAATTCTGCAAATTATGTTTTGAAAATTTGGAATCCTGTGTGAAATCTTAGTGAACCGAATTGTTCTGTTTATTATCTGTATAGAACCGTTGTATTTTTTTTATTTGAGTTATTCTATTGCCATGATGCAAGGTTAAATCCATTCCACTGGTGGATTTCTATGAAATCAATGGAATGGACTTGTAAAATAGTTTTCCCATTTTTTTTGGTTCATTCTGTTGTTAGATAAACATGGAAATGTAGAAATTGTAGAATCCGTCTCAGAGAAGGTCATTAGCAGGAAAATTCAAATATACATTTGAAGTATATACACAGATTGTATGTATGAGATAGTCTATGAACATATCACACTTGCTGCGAGCCTGATTTTGTGTATGCACAGTGGAAAGTGGTATGTATGAAAAGTCTTGTTTAGTCAAGTTTGTGTTATTCGGTGAATATACATTTCCTGTATATATTGCAACTGTATGAAGGTATTTTCTTTGTGTATATCACTTTTGTATCTAGGTACCACCTTGTGTATGTCGTCAGACAAATTATGTATGTAAGTGTCCATTCGGGCTAAGCTAGGGATTATTTGCTGAAATACACAAATGGTGTGTATATACCCAATGTATGTCCTAGACAGCTTGTGTATATATCACCATTGTATGTGTGCGTCAGTTTGTGAGTATACTGCATTGGCATATCAAAGAGGCATCGATATGGGAAGAGTCATTGGGTGGATGAAATTGTGTTGAGCTAACAGTATAAAATCTCACCGATTGAATTGTATCGGGGTGACAACTGAAGGTGTCACCAATGGATAGTTCATCGGCACATCAGTGGAGGGAGATTCACTGTGGCCGATTGTGAATGTCTCACTGATAGAGGGAGTCTAAGGATTGAGTGGTCAGGAAGAGATGAACCATCAGAGAGTGAGTAGAAGGTTTCACCAATAGAGACAGTCTTATTGAAGGAGAAGTTGGTGTTGGGTATATCAGTATGGGATGCCCATCGGTGTAAGAAGTAGAGAGTCTGAGCGATAGTGTTAACATATTGGTGTGAGTTTTGGTTTCGGCAAGCAAGGAGAAAGCTAGGCTGATAACAAGTGTTTGGCTGATGAACATAATAGTTTCGGCGAGAGGGAGACCGTCAAGAGGAAAGAACTGGGGAAGGCCGACAAGATAAGTCAGGCCGACAAGGATAAAGAAGCATAGTTTGGTAAGACATTGATAGACTCTTGCCGATATTGACAGAAGGGATTATTTTGTGACTGTTTCTGCTATGCACCCACTTTGCATCAAGATGTCCTTGGAACAAGGAGGAATGAGTGGTCCAGATTGGGATTTGGGAAGATGGATGGATGTGATTGAATTGATAAATGAGAAGTATGGGTTGGATTTTATTTAAATTTTAAATTGAGAGCATGGGTACATACCCAATAAAAAATTGGAGGAAAAGGAGATGAGGTGGCTTTGATTTGAATTTTAAATCGGGGGCATGGGTACATGCCTAATTTAAAATTGGAGGAATAGGGGATGGAGGAAAAAAGGAGCTTTGTACATGGGTCCTTGACCATGCATTTTGTAGGAAGGCCATGTGGACATGTACAAGAGGCCATGCCTTTGTACATTTGGGGGTGTCATGTCCCCTTTCTAAAATAATTAATTAATGGCCAATATTAACCCATCTTATTCTTCCATGGGTTAATTGGGCAAGCATAGGAAGAATAAATATTTAATATTTAATATTGTCCAACTAATATCTATTTCAAGAGGACAATTAAATATTAAATTAAATATTTTGAGACTCAAAAAGGGGCATTGGGTTTGGTGAGGTGTCCATTTGCATGAAGATTTTGAAAATCTTGGTAAATCACAAGTGGCGGGAGACTTTATGACAATGTATGACAGCTTATGATAACTGTCATACCACAAAATAGCAAGGAATCAAAGAAAAATGTGGGAATCTTGGATTTCCCTCTCTCCCATGAAATATTGATACAAAATATGTAATTTTGGTGATTTGGGGCTATTGTTGATTTGATATTTTCTCTCAAACTTGCAGATTTGCAGATTGTGGCTTCAATGGACGAAAACCCATTGGAGTAAAGAGGCTTGTGGACAAAAATCCATGAGTTTTAGGTGGCCAGAGGATGCAAACCCTTTGATCACAAGGAGTAGCTTCATCCAAAGGTTGCACAAAGCTTCAAGGATTAAGTAGTTTTTGACAGTTTCCATTGTTTGTTTGTGCAGGTCTTCTTGTGTTGTCGTGGTAGTTCCAAAAGTGCTGGGAAGAGTTGTTGTTATTTCCTTTGGTTTTCTATGTAGTAGCTGTAGATTTCCATTTTCTAATGTTAGAGATTAGTATTGGAAGTTGTGGGTAGTGTTGTGTTGATTTTGGCTTTGTTGGTCAGAATACCCAATGTGTATTTCAGCTTGTTGTGAAGATTTGGTTGTGTAGATTGTTTCGGAGTGCTATACGTGTTTATTACTATTAATTTAATAGTATCAGATCATATTTCATGTACTTTCCATCTGAAAATTAAACAATATCAGTTTTGGGTGTTTTTGGTGTATTTCAGTGATTGACGGTGTTGGCAGTTTTTGTGGGTTTTGCCCAAATCTTGTTGTTCAAAGTTGTATTATTTGTTGCTACTAAAAATTAGTATTATAGATTTGATAACATGTTATTTACATCAGAAATCAATCAAAGAACATTTTGGTGAAGTTTCATATTTTGGGTGTTAATCCTGAGTAAGACTAGCTAGCTAGTTTCGTCAAATTTGGTGCAAAATTGGTGAAGATATTTAAATTCATTTTTAGACCTGATGTGAAATGTTATTTTTAAGTTTGGCTCATTACAGTGGTATTAGAGCATGATCCTTCCAGCTTGTACATTATTCAAATGATTGATGATACCGAGTGATAGAGAAATTAGATATTTGAGGAGAGAGTAAAGGAAATTGTAATTGGGGGAAATAATGACAGATAGAAGAGATGCAGAAGAAGATGATGTGTCAAGGAAATTTACTCAGATGGTTGAGGCACAAGCTAGACTTGCTGAAATGTTTAGGCAAATGATGCAATGGATTCAAAAAAACAACAACAACAAAAACAATGGTAGTCATACTTCAGGTGCAAACAACAGTAACAATGGAAAAGGGAAGGAAATTGAGACACAAAATTTAGGGGTTGCAAACAAACCCTTATTTCTACCTAAAGAGGAAACTGAACAAGTTGAGTCTGCAACTACTAGTTTGTTCAATGCAGAGACCCTTAACAAATGGCGTGGAGAATACAATGCATTGGCAGATGAGATCAAGAATGATATGTCTTGGGGAGAATATGTAGAGTTCCTAAGAAGAGGTGAATCTCAAAAGAAGGGGAAAGGCAAAAATAAAGAACTAAAACACAAGTTGGGTAAGTTAACTCATCTTTCTTTGATGGAAGTGCAAAGATTTCAGCTAGAGCTTGGCTGCAGAAGATAGCGACATACTTTATGCTCAATCCCATGACAGAGAAGGATGCAGTTCAATTTGCCACTTTGCATTTGGAAGGAGAAGCCTATGAATGGTGGTACCATGGTCGCACTACTTTGGGACATGATCAAATACAGAACTTTGGTGATTTCAAACAAAGGATTCTTGACAGGTATGAATCGAAAGAAGAAGAAGAATATTTCAGCCAGTTGTTTGAAATTAAGCAAAAGAACACAGTAAGTGAGTATATAGCAGACTTTCAAAAGATTGTAGTGATGGTACCTAAAATATCATAGAAGAGAAGAGTACATCTATTCATCATAGGGCTCACTAAACCTCTTAGGGGATTTGTCAGATCTTTCGCACCTCTCACTTTTCAAGAAGCTATCAAGAGGGCTCTAACCCTTGAGCCATCAATTCCAAAGAATGCTTTCCCACACTCCTCTAAATCAAACACATGGCATCATAAGGGAGGATTCTAGAATAAACCATTCTATGCACCTACACCTATACAAAAAAATACAACTACTAATACTGCAAAGAAGATGGATGAAGAAACAAGGAATGAGCTTAGGAGGAAGAAACTTTATTTTTCTTACAGAGAGCCTTAGGTCCCTGGACATAGGTGTTTGGGAAAAGGACAAGTCCATTACATAGAGGTTGCCTTAGATAAGGTTTCAGACTTAGATGGTAATGAGGAGTTTCATGATGTAGAGGATTCTGAACCTGAGATCGAAGAGGAGACTAAAAAAGAAGGTTCATTAGCGGCACTTTCAGGAGCACCAAGATATCATCCTTTTAGGGTTTGTGGAATGTTAGAAGGGCAGTGAATGATTGTTTTGATTGATAGTGGGGCAACCCATAATTTTATTGATGAAGGGTTAGTAATGAAGAGAGGATTGATGACTGAAGAATTTGAAGGGTTCAATGTGACTGTTGCAGATGGATTCACTATGTCGTGCACCAGAGTGGTCAAACAATTAAGCATCACTATGGGAGACTACAAGGTTTGTGATGATTTTTTATGTTGTTGGTATTGGTGAAACTGATGTTGTCGTGGGTGTTCAATGGTTGCATTCTATTGGAGGACTCTATCAAAACTATCAAACTATGGAGTTCAAGTTTTAGTTAGAAGGCAAGGAGATTACACTCAGAGGGATTTCAAATGGAGCTCCATGAGTGGTGACATCAAAGAAGATGGAGAGGACTTTTAGAAGAGGTCAAGTTGCTTGGGCAGCCACTTGCTTAATCCGATCTTCAAGCTCTCCAAATGGAAAAGGTAAATTTCATTTTGAAATTCAAGAAATTTTAGATAAGCATAGCATTGTTTTCAGTGATATACCCCTAGGATTACCTCCAGATAGAGGGTTTTAGCATGTTATAGAGTTGGAAAAAGATGCCAAACCTATTATAACTACTCCATATAGACATCCAAGGGGTTACAAGGAAGAGATAGAGAAGACTATCAGAGAGCTCTTAGATATGGGATTCATTAGACCAAGTTCTAGTCCTTTTGCATCATCTGTAGTTCTTGTGAAGAAGAAGAGTGACACTCTAAGGATGTGCATTGACTATAGATATTTGAATAAGAAAACTATTAAAAATAGATATCACATACCCAGGATAGATGAACTTATTGATGAGTTGCATGGAGCTGTTTACTTTTCTAAAATTGATTTGAGATCGGGATACCACCAGATTCGGATGAGAGACAAAGATGTGGAAAAGACAACTTTTTAGTGTCACTATGGGCATTTTGAGTTCTTGGTCATGCCCTTTGGCCTCACTAATGCACTAGAAAATTTTCAATCATGCATGAACAAGGTATTTAGCAAGCAATTCAGGAAGTTTGTCTTGGTTTTCTTTGATGATATATTGATCTACAGTAAAACTTGGAAGGAACACTTGGAACATTTAGATACAGTTTTGGGTATTTTGGAGCAGCAATATTTCTATGCTAAGTTGTCCAAATGTGATTTTGGATTAACTAAAATTCTTTACTTGGGATATGTCATAAGTTCCAAGGGTGTTCAAGTAGATCAACAGAAGATTCAAGCAATACTTGATTGGCCTCCAACTACAAATCTTACATAGTTGAAAGGATTCTTTGGGCTATGTTGCTATTATAGGAGGTTTGTAAAAGGTTTTTCTCATCTTGTTGTTCCATTAACATATTTGACTAAGAAGGGAGCCTTTGCATGGTCTGAAGAAGCTCAGAAATTTTTTGACAAGTTTAAGGAGGTAATGAGTTCATGCCCTGTGCTTGCTATTCCTAATTTTTCATTGCCTTTTGTAGTTGAATGTGATGCTTTGGGTGAAGGTGTTGGGGATCTCCTAACTCAAAGGTGACATCCAATTGCTTTTGAGAGTAGGAAGCTAAACAATCTAGAAAAAATATATCACATTTATGACAGGAAAATGTTGGCAATTATGCATGCACTAGAGAAGTTCAAACAATATCTTGTGTGTGGGAAGTTTGTTGTGAAAACTGATCATAATAGTTTGAAGTATTTCCTTGATCAAAAATATTTGAATGATTGCCAACAAAGGTGGGTAAGCAAGCTGTAGGCATATGATTTTGAAATAGAATATATAAAGGGTAAAAGAAATGTGGTAGTGGATGCACTTTCTAGGAAGCCAACTTTGTGTTCATTATCTTCTATTTCTACAGAGTGGAGAGATTCTATCATTGTTGAATATGTCAAAAATAATTTTGTATCTAATGTATTGGATGAATTAGTATAAGATGATAAGTATATAGTGAATGATGGTATAATTTATTACAAGAACTAAATTTTCCTTGTTCCTGAATCAAAAATCAAGGAAAAGATTTTAAGAGCTTTACATGACACTCCCTTGGCTGGTCATCAAGGTTACTTCAAAACATACATGTAGATCCATGAGATATTTTCTTGGAAAGGTTTGAAAGAGGATGTCCACAAGCATATCAAAGAGTGTATGACTTGCCAAAGGAACAAAGGTGAACAAATTTTTCCTGTAGGTCTCCTACAACCGCTTCCAATTCCTAAATAGAAATGGGAGAGCATTTCCATGGACTTTATCACAGGACTTCCCAAGGTACAAGGTAAGGATTGTACATATGTGGTGGTGGATAGATTAACAAAGTATGCTCATTTCTTTCCCATCACTTCAGATTTTAAGGCTCCTCAAGTAGCAGAGTTGTTTTTCAAAGAGATATTTAACCTGCATGGTTTGCAAAGAACATTGTTAGTGACATAGATCTAGTAGGTTCCTTAGTTCTTTTTGGAAGGAACTATTTCACTTGAGAGGAATAGATCTCACACCAAGCACAAGTTACCATTCACAAACAGATGGACAAATAGAAATTGTTAACAAGTGGATAGAGGGTTATTTGAGGAATTATGTTTCAGATCAACAAACTACTTGGGTGAAATGGTTGCACTTGGGAGAGTATTGTTACAATACATCACATCATATGTCAATTGGTATGCCTCCATTTTGAGCTCTTTATGGTTATGATGCACTTTCTTTTGCTGATTTGATATTTATAGATAGTAGAGTACCTGCAGCTAGTGATCTTATCAATCATAGTCAAGAGATCATAAGGTCTCTAAAAGATAACTTGAGGCAAGCACAAAACCAACAAAAGATATATGCGGATAGGAAGAGAACAGAAAGATTTTTTGAGGTGGGAGACTTGGCATTTCTTAGATTGCAGCCATATAAACAAAGCTCTTTGAAGAAGAGTGGGGCTGAAAAGCTTAAGCCTAAGTTCTTTGGGCCTTCCAGGATCATCAGGAAAATTGGTGAGGTAGCTTATGAGTTGGAGCTTCCTCCAAACAATAGGATACATAATGTATTTCAAGTTTCTTGTTTGAAGAAGGTCCTTGGATAGTAAATCGTGCCTTCATTTGATTTACCACCTTTGGATGATGAAGGGAAGTTGATTTTGATACCTAAAAAGATTTTGGAAATGAGGGATAAAAGATTGAGGAATAGAAGCATTTCAGAATATTTGATCAAATGGAAGAATTTGCCAGTGGAAGATGCAACATGGGAAGGACCAGAAATTCTTGACCATCCAAACTTGCATTACTTGAGGACAAGCAATTTCTAGGAGGGAGGACTTGTCATGTCCCCTTTCTAAAATAATTAATTAATGGTCAATATTAACCCATCTTATTCTTCCATGGGTTAATTGGGCAAGCATAGGAATAATAAATATTTAATATTTAATATTGTCCAACTAATATCTATTTCAAGAGGACAATTGAATATTAAATTAAATATTTTGAGACTCAAAAAGGGGCATTGGGTTTGGTGAGGTGTCCATTTGCATGAAGATTTCAAAAATCTTGGTAAATCACAAGTGGCGAGAGACTTTATGACAATGTATGACAGCTTATAACAACTGTCATACCCCAAAATAGAAAGGAATCAAAGAAAAACATGAGAATATTGGATTTCCCTATCTCCCACTAAATATTGATACAAAATATGTAATTTTGGTGATTTGACGCTATTGTTGATTTGATATTTTCTCTCAAACTTGCAGATTTGTAGATTGTGGTTTCAATGGACGAAAACCCATTGGAATAAAGAGGCTTATGGATGAAAACCCATGAGTTTTAGGTGGCTAGAGGACACAAACCCTTTGATCACAAGGAGTAGCTTCATCTAGAGGTTGCACAAAGCTTCAAGGATTATGTAGTTTCTGACAGTTTTCGACAGTTTCCATTGTTTGTGTGTGCATGTCTTCTTGTGTTGTCGTGGTAGTTCCAGAAGTGCTGGGAAGAGTTGTTGTTATTTCCTTTGGTTTTCTATGTAGTAGCTGTAGATTTCCATTTTCTAATGTTAGAGATCAGTATTGGAAGTTGTGGGTAGTGTTGTGTTGATTTTGGCTTTGTTGGTCAGAATACCTAATGTGTATTTCAGCTTGTTGTGAAGATTTGGTTGTGTAGTTTGCTTCTGAGTGTTGTAGGTGTTTTCTGCTGTTAATTTAATGGTATCAGATCATATTTCATGTACTCTCCATGTGAAAATCAAACAATATCAGTTTTGGGTGTTTTTGGTGTATTTTGGTGATTGACGGTGTTGGCAGTTTTTGTGGGTTTTGCCCAAATCTTGTTGTTCGAACTTGTATTATTTGTTTCTGCTGCAAATTAGTATTATATATCTGATAACATGTTATTTACATCAGAAATCAATCAAAGAACTTTTTTGTGAAGTTTCATATTTTGGGTGTTAATCCTAAGTAAGACTAGCTAGCTAGTTTCGTCAAATTTGATGCAAAATTGGTGAAGATATTTAAATTCATTTTCAGACCTGATGTGAAATGTTATTTTTAAGTTTGGCTCATTACAAGGGGAATGGAGAGGATTTAACCAAGGTTATATTAGGATTTAGGTTGTGCAAGTAGGGGATTAGGTTAGTTATAAATTAGGTTTAGGAAAACCTAATTAAAAGTGTAGAAAATAGGAATTAAATAAATACAAATAATTATTTAATTCATAGGATGGGGTAAGGGTATATTATATAAATTAAATTTAACTAATGTTTGGACTATAGAGAAAGAGGGATAAATGATTAATAAATCATGTTGGCTAGGGATAAGTATTGATGTAGGTACTAATACAGGTACATATGAATGGTAGAAAGCATATGAATAGTGATTTTAACAATAAAATAATGTAAAATCATGGATTGAAGGGGATTTGATCAATTAACCATCTAAACATGTGTTTATTCTGTTAATTGTGGAGAAAATCTAGTTTAAGGGTGTCTAGAGGTGGTTAGTGATGGTTTAGGGATGAATTAAGGATGGATAGGGATGAATTAAGGATGTTTAGGGATGAATTAGGGATGAATTGGGATGAACATGGATGAATTAGGGATGTTTATAGATGAATTAGGGATGTTTAGGGATGAGACGGATAGTGGACAATTTTAGGTGTCTACAATGGTAATATCATTTATTGTTTGCATTTGATTCTTGTTATCATTTGATCATCTTTTGAGATTATGTAGGATTTGGAATAGGAGCTTCATTGTTTCTTATTTTAATTTCATATTCTGCATTTATATCTCTACACACACATGCAACACAAACCACTGCATAATCTATCACAACTAGTCTCATAGCTTTCTCAAGTTCTGCAACACTCAAAAAAGGAAAAAGATTAAAGAGCCCCCATGTTGTTACTATTAGAAACGAATGTAAACAACTATAAATGGAAAACTGATTACAACTGTAATATAGATTTTTAACTGCATAGAACCAAAATGGAGATGGATTAATTTAACACAAAGAAATAACGGCTTAGAAGATCAAACACAAAACACAATATTTACATGGAGAAACCCTTTCGAGAAAAAATCCACATAAGAAGAGATGCACTAGTCTATATTAGCTTCAATAGAGTTTACAATACAACACTATGTTAGTGTGAATAGGGATATTACCTAGCTAGTTTTCCCTTGTTGTGTGGATAATTCACATTTTTAACTATTTATTAGTTAAATAATATTCACACACATACTCACATGTTAAGTTGACTTAGTGAGCCTTTTGGATTCTTCTAGTTGTTTCTAGTTATTGATAGTTGTTGATAGTTGTCTTATAGTTGTCTTATCCTACACACCAACTAGTTGGCATCTTGCCCTCTAGTTGTCACATGTAATAGGAATATGACACTTGTCACATGACTATAACTTTGTATCTCTCAACTTGCCTTTATAAGCAAGGCATGTCTCTTCATTTTGTAAGAAGGTTGAAGCTATAGTTCTCTCTTAATGCTATTATTTGATTTGAACATTTACGTTATTCTCTCATAGTATTGTTATGTTCATTTTTTTTGCATTACAGTTTATTGATTCTAATTATTTCAATTTGATTTTGGTTTATTATTCTTTTTGAAGATTCTAACACATTAACAATATCCTCTTAGGTCTTCAATACTGTAGCACCAATACACATGCATAACCATAATACAATATCCTTTTAAAAGTGTGCTACCTTCTAGGGATAAAAACCCTAACATAACCTACACCATCAGATCTGTGACTTAATGATGAACGGTCCAGATTGACTACAAAATTACAATATTTTACAAGGTAATTTTCTAAAAAAAATCTCTTCAGGAGTGCTTCCCCTGAACCCCCTTTAGGGGGCTAGGAAGTTGTCGCCACCCCCTGGACCCCTCAGTGAAAGTAGTGAGGGGTAGATCCCCCCACACCCTTGTCAAGTACAAGGATCTAAAGTGTGGCTGAAACAAGATCACTACTAGGTGTTCATACTTCATCCCTTATGAATGATTTACAAACAATATTAGGAGTAATTAAATACATAGGATTTACAAGGTTGATGGCACCTTAATCCTACTAGTTACTAAAAAATGAAGTAGAATAATAACACATGACCACAAACCTCACGATCACAATGACTCCAAGAAAACCTCAAATCTAATGTCATGAGAACATGAACTTCCAAGAAGAAACACGAGACCAAAGAGAGTAAATGTTTAAATCATATCACATCTTATGTCCTACCAACACCACAATGTACTAAGTTGTGCCAAGTAAGATCTCCTTCACAACCACAAGTGAAAAGCCTCAAAAACACCCAACCATTCAATCTCATAGATCAAACAAAACATATTTATCTCATATAACCAACAAGGATGTGAGCCTCTTTACCAATGAGTATCAAACTCAAGTATCCATTGAGAAAACTAGGAATAAGCCCAATAACATCTCCTAAAATTCTCATAAATGGCATCATAAATCAAACTCTTATGCACAAGGAGATAACCATGCTAAACACCCCTCAAATGAACCCTCCAAAACCAACAACAATTTCTCAAGGTCAATATCCATGAGAAGATAAAGCATAAAAAAAAATACATCTAAAAAAGATGGGCAATACCTATTAGATGATTATCTGTCGAGTAAGTCAAGAGTGTGGAATTAAAATGCTCCTCCAAGATACACCAAGACACAATGACTCTCTCCAAGAACAATCTCCTCTCAAGTCCATCATGAACTCACATCCATATCCAAGTAAAGACTCCTTAGTCTTCCTATTGAAACCTCAAAAGAGTAATTGTCTCAACAAATGTCTTCAAACTCCAGAGAAATCCAACCTTACCTTAGTTGCGAAGTATCCATGAGCACATATAATTGATCAATTCATGCTAAAATACAAATACAATACCACACTATCATGAAGTTGTCAAACACAAGATCAATATACTCAATACCAAGAGAACTACCTAGACCACTATCAAAGCCCCCACTACATGTTTGAAAGATCTAGGAACTCATCATGATCTAACATCTCCTAAGAGATCACATGTTCCAATAAACTAATCTTACCCCTTTAAGAACATGTATCATGCCAAAATTCTAATGCACAATCAAGATTCCACCATGATACAATACCAAACATCCTCTCAACAAAGGCTCCTTGTCAAAACTTAAAAGTAATTAACTAACACCTCACCAAATACTCTAAGAATCCCCATGGTAAACCAAGATGTCAAAATCTCCAAACACATGAAGATAACCATCTCCTAACAATAGAATTCAAGATGTCAAAGTACTCTCATCATATTCAAGAATTATAATACAAGAGCCTCTCCATGACACCCACAACCACCATAGAAGATCATCCATCAACTCATGATGAATACACATCACTTCCAAAGCTCCCACTAAAATATGATACTAAATATCATGTTATTATGATAAATAACATGCTACTAGTCCCAATAACTGACTATCTAGGTGCTCTAATCATCCATCCCCTCATCCCAATGTAATATACTAATGCACAAATGACCATAGACAAAGCCAACTAACTAAATCTACATCAACACTAAAAAGACCTATGTAAATAGACAATCAACATCCATGTCATCACTACAACCAATAGGTGATCATCTAACAAAACTATATAACTTTTAGATCCTAAAAGAAGAAACATGCAAACTCATCATCACATCAGTAACCTACAAACAAAGATAAAAAAGAAGATAACCTATAGATCTCAAGATTCAAACACCAAATCAACTCCAAATCTTATTTTCCAAATAAATCTATAAATGAGTAACCATAATCAAGGAACCAAACAAGTATCCAAGAGATAAGAACAACCTCCTAACTCTGAACCACACCACCACCTATAATCATGAATCAATCATTACCACAACTCAATCCTATCAACCACATACATGGCCATGGTGTGCCAATTCTCAAATGTACATTATTATCCATGACACCATAATCATCACTATAATTGTACCTATACTCAACTCTCACTAAACTAAGACTCCTAGTCTCACACGCATATCAACCATGTCCTTAAACTAGAAGACAGCTTATGTACCAATCTCCATCAAAGTTAACACTTTGAAAATACATGTAAACCTATATCAAGAAGCACCAAATCTAATAACTTGCTATACTATCATATTGGTCTCATAAAAACATGCACTCCCACAAGTTTTCACCCATAAATTCATTCAAATGCTCACACAATCACACCTCAACTCTCAAGCACCTACAAGCACTCAAACAAGTACAAACCTCTCACTACTCATCTAAGTGAAAAACCACCTAATCCACTATTTAATACACTAAAAATTCTCTCCATCACCTATTTAAAAATACAAAATCCAATTATGTAGGCTTAAAATATTATTTGTTAACCATTCCAAAGAAGTGTTGAATTTAGGCATCAAATTCTAACACAAATAGTAAAATATTATGACCAAACCTATACCACTATGTAGTGTTTGAAGAGATCTTTCTGACACATTTAAGAAGTCAAAATTTTGATATAGTGGATGAAAGTTATGCCCTATAAAATAACATGCTCTTTGAGGGCTAAAAGTAGCCCAAAATAGGTCATCCATAATACTAACATCAATGGTGGTGGACTAGTGGTGCAAGGGTGGCAGTTGAGTGGTAGTGACGTGTAGAGATAGTGCATGGACTATGCAAGAGAAAAAAATCTAAACTAGTTTCAAATTCTAGTTTAATTTTTTAAATTTACAAACTTCTATAATTTGTGGACCCAAAAATATTAAAGTTATTTAAAATTATTTCAAGTTTCAAACCTGCAGTGGGGGTTTGTGCTCTTAAGGGTCACTAATAAAGGGCTAATCCCTACCAGTCAACTGGGAACTGAACTCCAGCAGACAACCCTACACTGTCACGTCGAATCTATCATTTTATATCCTCTGTACCATTAAACTCTGGTGACTATCCAATCAACTAATCCTATTTAGCTTTCCACATGGGGGTCCACACCCAATGATCCCCCCTGTGAATTTTTATTTTTTTATTAATTTATTAATCCACAGACCCCGTACGAATGATGGCACAGGCCCTATGCTAGTGCACCAAAATATTTGGATTCTTTGTCAATTGTACCACACTAGCAACTACAACCTACCATATGGTATAGATCTGTATGACTGTATAGAAGATTCTCTATAAGATTTCATCTAGGCCAAAAATGGCCAAAAAAATTTGTTTCCAAATATAGTCAAGTTTTATACCAAAATATAGGTTTTTGGGCCTTCTGGAATCAATGGTGAGGTCTATTTCTACTTAGGAGGACTCTAGCAAAACCTCACCTCCAAAGCCCTCACATAAAGAGCCCTAATGAAAAACTCGTTTGACAAACCTTCATCAAACCCTAAATCTGCAACAAACTAAGTATGTAAACACATTTGTGACCTTGAAAATGTCTTCATTATCTTCTTTCAAGATGATGGATTCAACTATTCACAAGAATCTACTCATACTGAAGGTTATAAAGACTTGGAAGATCTCCTCCCACAACTTGCCAACCAAGATCTGATACCACTTGAAAGGAAAAATATACCAATAATAAACATTTCCACATAGCCCCAATAAAGATAAATATATAATCAAATACTCACAATCCACCATGCAAAATAATAGACAAATATAACATCAAGATGACACAAGATATACACTAGGAAAACCCTCAAGAGGCAAAAACTCAGCCTCCAAAAGCATCCACACTCAATGTATTATTCAACAATAAAACATTAAGCAATACACTTACAAAGTCTCCATGAATACTTCTAAAATATCACGCTCCTCCAATGCATCATCCATGTTTCCAAACATAATGGGTAACCATGCAACCACACATCACATGCCATGCTTCACATATGCACTCTTTAAAAGAGCTCAATATAAATGACATCCATCCTCAACCACTAAACATGTGCTATCTTTTATAGAATCGAGCTCACACAAAAGTACTAAGTGGTATTACCTAAACCATTTGTCTCAAAACCATGAGAGCACAAAACTATTAACCCTAAAATTAAATATTTACCACAAATATTAAATATCTATCCTATGTTTCCCAAGCATAAAAAATCTAACCAATGTTACAATACAACTTTACAAGTGATCTTAAATAAATATTTACTGTGGCTAAACACATCACTAAAGATGTACCAAAAATAAATATTTATTTTACATAATTAAAATATTTATTTTCTTGTGTGAGGTGTACAACACCCTTTTTTAATAGCATTCACATGTACTAGTTCATCACTGATCTCGTAGGGTAATTGGGGTATCTAGGATTCCTATGGCTCAACCACCTCCAAGAAAAGATGATGTTTATCTACATGAAGGTGATATCATCTCTATACTTTCTTATTGCATCATAGGAGATGCAGTCCCTTCCTTGCATCTCTATCTAATTTTTTTTGAATAAACCCCAATATACCTTGTTATAAGAGGTAGCATTCTTGAAGAACTTTACATGTTCATTTATTTGTGTGGAAATTGGGGTATATTATGACCAGATTTTCCTTAGAAATCTAGGAAGTCTTCTCATGATATAAAAGGCTAAGAAAATTATAAGAGAGCTATATTGAAATTTATAGCAGTCAATCCCTTTAGTTTTGGTGATGTTTTCCATTAGTTTCTCCTAGAGAACCTCGCACAAATCAAATTCTTTATTTTACAAAACCATCTGATAGGTAGTGGGGACGACCATCCCTAGAGAAGATCTCTCTCTCTTTTTGTGTAATAGATTTTATGGGCAATGCCCAAGGTTACATATCTAATCATCAAGTTTATTATTTTCTCAATTGATAGGTTTTTGTCATCCAATGTTAGCCTTGTGAGCTATATGACCTTTTGTGTTCTCACATTCTTCTTTGAGGGTAGGTTACCATTATTTCACAATCATGTTACCACATGAATTGTGTCCTTTGTGATGCAGTAGGGTTGATCAATGTACATATATTCATCATGCATCCTACCAAAAATCATCTTTATCTACCCTTCTTCTCTACATAGGTCAAAAAATCTTTCCAAATGTCCAATTTGAAAGTACCCACTTGTTTGTATTAATCTTGGTATTCTTGTTGTCCAGGATTCAATAGGGTTTATCACAACAATTCAAACTTTGTATGATCAATTTTGGTAAATGATGTCTGTATATAATTTCACATCCTTTGCATACATCACGTTAGCAAGCATGTTGAAGATTGCCCTATCAAGATCCACTTCCATCACCTTGAATGGTTATTTCTTATATTTTGCATGTGGGTTATTTGTTGCATCAACTAGAACTAGAGTTTCCATGATTTCAACTTCCCTTTGCTTCTTTACTCATCTTGCACTTTTGATTCAAACCTCTTCATCAAAAACTCTTGCTACCTAGGGTTTATAACAAAGCTCTTATCAAATTTTCCACAAGCAAGTTTTTTCTTTGGATCGTGTGGCTTTTATAGATTTTTGGCAAGAAGTGTGCATTTATTATATCTACCTACCCCTTGTCTTTCTGTCATTTCTTCCATTGGTACTTTTCTTGGTGGTCACACTATTTTACCTTACACTTTACTATTCTACATATGTTACACATTTTCATTTTATTTTTCTTAAGTTACTTCAAAAATAATGTTTCAATCTTGCACCATTAACATAACCTTGCAATGGTTCTTGTTGTAGTGTTTTTAGCTTAATGTACCATGATTAAGATATTTCTATAATCTTATATGGTCCTAACCAATGAATTTTAGTTTCCCTTATTTCATGAATTTGCTATCATAAAGTAGAACCATGTCACCAATTTAAAATATTTTGAGTCATAAATTCCTATCATGCCATCCTTTCTAGCACATTTTTTCTAGAATTTGGTGATAAAACACCAATAACCTTTTCTCATTCAATTTCTTTAGTTGCTCCAATATTTTCTATAAATATTCTTAATTATTCAACTACAAATTAGTAGTCAGTCGCAAGTTTGGTAAAATATATTGCATAGGTAATGATGCATCGATTCCATATACCAACTTGCAAATGGGAAAATCTAGTTAATCTTTTGTAGGTTGTCCTATAAGCCCATAATATTGTTGGTATCTTAATGTCCTAGTTTGTAAGATTGCTATTGCATATTTTAGTAAGTGTGGTACCTATAATCTTATTTATAGATTCACTTGCTCCATTTTTTTAGGGGTGATATGGGCTACTTTGATTGTGTGTGATCATGAAGATGTCTAAGAGTTCTACAATTGTCATATTCACAAAGTGTTTTTCTTGATCACTTGTTATGCTAAGAGGACATCTAAATCTTGTTATAATATTTTAGTAAATGAACCTTGTGGTAGTCTTAGTAATAGATTTCTTTGTTACCTTTGTTTCAACCCATTTTGTGAGGTATTATATTCTTGTTATAATAAATCTTTCTTTTAACTTCTTTGTAAGGGGATTAACAAGTCCAATAAAATCAATTACCCATTTCTCAAATAGGGATTGTGTCAGTATTGGCTACAAGGGAATCTCATCTCTTGTGATAGATTTTCCTTCCCTTTGGCATATATCTCATTGTCTTGCATAATAGTTTGCATCTTTAAAGAGTGTGGGCCACCATAATCCTACTAGAATTACCTTTTTTGGGATGCCTTCTCCAAAGTTATGTCCTCTAGATATTCCTTTGTGAGATTCTCATAGAATGCTATCTCTGTCATGTTCTAACACAACTCTTCTTATAATCTCATCTCTTCCTATCACATGCAGTTCTCCTTCAATCAATGTGTATGGTAAAAACTTCTCCAATAATCTATTTCTTTCATATTTGGAATAGTTTTCAAGAAATTTCCCTGTAGATAGTAGTTGTGCTATTTCTATAAGTTCTAGTACAACATTTACTTTGAATAAACTTGCATCAAGTAGCTCTTCATCAATGAGCCTCGATTATTCTCTTGTATAAATCCTATTAGGATTAAGGTGCCGTCAACCTTGTGAATCCTATGTATTTAATTAATCCTAATATTATTTGTAAAATGCATTCATAAGGGATGGAGGGTTCATCAACAATGGCAATTATTATTTTTTTATATTGCAGGAATTGGGCAGCCCCCTATAACCTGCAGTGCACCAGGTAAACTTTTTAATGTGACCAGTGCCGCTGGCGTGACACACCCTCTGGTACCACATGGGTGGGGGGAGACTAGACCTCGTGACCTCGTGCCTACCACAAGAAGCTCTCACCAATCGAGCCAGGCCCCCCGCTCAGTGGTAATTATTTTTTACTAGTACAATAATTAATTATTTTTTAACAATACTAATTAATTATTTATTGGTAGTGTTTACTATTTATTGTTTGAGCATCTTTTAGTTTGGGATTGTAAATGAGGTGATAAAGTCAAATTAGGCACCCATGTTGGAGTGGCTATTATTGGGGGTTATGACACACATAAGAAGGAATATTTGCATAGCTATTGATAGTGTATGAAATCTTGTAAGAGCATTTCCTATTTTCAAGGTATTGTATGACAAACTAGGCACCCAAAATGGAGAGATAATTTTAGTCAATTATGATAGGATGTAAGAAGATATAAGAGACTATTTTTAACATGTTTCAACTAGATTCCCAAAATGAGGTGTTGGGATTTGCCCAATTTTGGATGCCACATCTTTTGTGTTCTCATGTAGTATGTAATTTCTATATAACATGTGCTTGAGGAGGTAGAGAATTAATGTATTAAGGTTGCACAAGTATACAAGTGTTGAAGGAGAGTTGGAAGTGATTGTATTACATTCTTGTTTCAAGATATTACATACTTGGCCCTCTTCTTGGTGGATTTTTACCAAAAGGGTTTCTCCATCTTAAATAATGTGTTATGTGTAAATCTCTTGTGTTTGTTAATTTTCCTCATTGATTTTACATGTTTTAATCTCTATTTGGCATTCTACTATTAAAAATTAGATTTGTAGTTTAATTTTAGATTTCCATATTATAGTGGTGAGCCTTCATTTCTAACATTTGGTATCAGAGCTTAGACATCTTTTCTTCTTGTGTGCAAGTGTGAAGGTTTTATGTGTTGTAGTAGGAATTCTAGTTGAATTTATTTTATAGATTTGTGTGTGGAATCCATGGTTGCATCTACATCTTGGTTATATATTGAGAAGTTTAAGGAAACTAACTATGAGTTATGAATCTAAAGATGGAGGATCTCCTTGAAGAGAGGGATCAACAATTAGTTGTGTTGGGACTTGAAAATTCTCGTTCCCAAACGTGCATCTTTGCGCCAAATCCATCAAAAATCCCACTTTATTCCTTTACATGCTTAACCCATCATTTATACCCAACCAGAGATATTTTCCATGGGTTTCTTTCAAAAAAGTTCTAAGTAAAAAATCCCCAAGTTGTGTTTTCTTATCTTCGAAAAATCTTCTAAGTGTTGGCCTTTGTCGGTGAATCAGCTAGTTCGTGAACTGCCGATTTCACTGACTAAGGTTTGTTGGTTTTCCTTTTCCATGATTTGTTGATTTACCGACAAGTTGAAGAGGATGAGAAAGAGTTTTGAAAGATAGAAAAAGGAAGGAACAAGTGAAGTCTTCTATCGGTGAAGTCTTTGGTTCGTGAACCATAGAGTTCACCGACGAGAAGTTCTTCCCACAAAGAGTTCACCGATGGCCTGGGTCAGCGACAAAAGGTGAAGGAAAAGTTTCTAAGGAAATAAAAGAAATAAAAAACTAAGTCTTTTTTAGTGAACTAGTTGGTTCATGAACTACTAATTTTGTCGACAACAGTTCGCTAGTTCAAGGTTTCGTCAATTGACTGATAGAAGAAATAATGATAGTTAAATTCTTTTGGTTCACAAACTTGATGGTTCATTGATTGGGGGTTTGGCCAACAAGGGGAGAAATAGAAAGAAAAAGATAAGGCAAACAAGGCTTTGTTGGAAATAAGGGCGGTTTGTGAACCATAAGGTTCACCGACAGGGTAGATCACTGATAAAGGAGGAAGAAACAAAGTGGAAAGAAATGAAGAAGAAAGAACAAGAAAGAAAAAGGAAAGGAACAAGTCTTCATAGAAAAAAGGAGGAGTTCGTGAACCAGTGGGTTTGCCGATGACCAAGTTTTTTTGTGAGGATGATTTGTCAATAAGGCAAAAGGGGTGACAAGGAAAGATGAAGTACAAAGGATGGATAAGAAAAGAGAGAAAAAGGGGATGATTCCATGGTTCATGAAAAGGAAAAATTGTCAATAAAGGAAATAAAGAACAAAAAGAAAGGAAAAGGAAACAAAGTACCTTTGTCAAAGAAATTGAGAGTTCACGAACCTGATGGTTCATCGATTAAACAGTTTGCCAACCAACAAATTGGCTGATGGGGAAAGGAGGTGCCCAATGCAGAAAAGGAGATAAAGCCAGAATTCAAATGGCATAAAGTCAAAATGAAAGGTGAAGATCAACCAGGCATAAATTCTTCAGGGTCACCAAAGTGCAGCTAGATTTAAAGGGGGCCTATAAGGGAAAATTAATGATAACACTTTTAAAGTGTTATTAAGGCTTTAAAGGGTGCGATTTATTGGAAACCTAAAATTGTGCCATGATTGCAGGATGAAACAGGCGGATTGGTACTCAACAATTAATATTGTAGGACAAGGCCATGCAGGTGGTTAACACAGTGAAAATCTTCAATGCACCAGTACACAAAGGAGGGACAAGGTGAATGAAATAGATATTGTAGGTACTGGGATATGGATTCAGCCTTCCCTCATTAATGCTTTAGGTGCCTAGGGCATGTGGGAAATCTTCTTCTATAAGTTTTAAGACATGTCAAGGTATGGGCATTCCTCCAATCATGCAGATTTTCTGATAGGGCCATGGGTTAGATTTAATACAGCATGGATGTACGTGTTGATTGAGTTCAATGCATGGAGCTACACAATAAACATAATTCTATATATACATGATTCAAAGATGTTTTATGGGTTGGTCATTTTGGGTATTTTTCTCTATAGGTTCAGAGATCTAGAGGTAGTTAGGGTAATGACCATTTTTAGTTTATGTTCTTCAAGAAGCATGTTATTAGAAATGTATGTAAAACATATTGTAATTTTCATATTGAATCATTGTTTTTCTCCACTAATGTAAGTGTTCTTTCCACTAGTACAAAAAGAGCAATATATTACTAAAAAAACTACTAAAAGCTACTTATAAATGACCAAACATGGTCACGTGACCATTAGTAGTTTATTACCAGTCATTTATAACACGACCAAATTGATGACTCAACCATTTTTAGTCATTTATTGGTTGTTTTGATTGATTGATTTGGTAGTATATTTAGTCATTGATTGTTGTAATTTGGTCACTTATTTAGTCATTTATTTTTCACTGATATATTTAGTCATTGATTGTTGTTAACTGGTCACTTATTTTGTCATTTTTATTCACTGATTTCTGTCCATTGGTAGTGTATTTAGTCATTAATTTTAATCATCATTTTGATCAATTTGGTAGTATATTTAGTCATTTTTATTCACTGATTTAACATTGGTCATATATTTAGTCATATTTATTCATTGTTCACCGATTTCTGTCAATTGGTAGTATATTTAGTCATATTTATTCACTGTTAATGATTTATGTCAATTGGTACTATATTTAGTCAATTTAATTATTAATTGACATCAATTAGTAGTATATATAGTCATTTTAATTGACTGATATTTGAGGATTTAAACATAAAACACAGAAATACACATCATAATCATCAATTAGTTGCATACAATATAAAGACAACCATTGAGAAGGCAAAATTACTGAACTTTATTAAAAGAAAGGTGTTCTTATAGCTTGCACAAGTCTGAAATATCTATCTTTCTTGAAGAATGCATAGAAACAGAGTATTACAATGTTTATTTTTAATCACAAGACTGAAAATCTGATCGAGTTACAATGCACAAAAATGATAAGAAAGAATTAACTTCTCCAAGTTTACAATGCTTTGTCAAAAATTGAACCGTCAGTAACTGATTCTCAACCAGCCTAACTGTTGCCACAGGTCATCTAATCTGCCCCATCAGTCTAGCACTTTTCCTTCTTGACTGTAACCAAAGGAAATACATTGTCATATGTAGTCAGGTCTGTGATAGGATGTTCATAATGTGAAACATGGATTAGATCAGGCTTCCTTAATGAAACATCACTGTATTCTTGTGTCTTGTACTGTCATCAGCACTGCTTATGGGACATGTTTTTATTGAGTTTGAAGATATCAGATCCTCTTAGGGCATGGAATTAGATTCTTCCTTTATTAATGCATATTTAAAAGACTCTTTTTGAGTCTAAACTGGTCACTTACCCTGCCTCTATTACATTGGACACTTGGTAGACAGTCATATATATTTAGTGTCCTTGGTCTTCCCTACTCATTGTGGTGATTGAACTATGCATGCTTGCTTTCTAGATGATTGCCCTGCAACTTTCATATACTTGGCTTTTAATTAATGCTAACATTGCAATCCTCTATTCCTTTGCTCATGCCAGCGAAACCATGTTTACTGTACCTGTATCCCTGGGAACCATTGACCATTGCCACTCACTATGACATCTTACCTCTATGCACTCATTATCTCTCTGTTATAGAATAGTCACCCATAAGTATATAGAATTTAGACTTTCATTTGTAGACTATCACAGGTTTATGAAACTGTCATGTTCCTACAACTATACTACCATGTATAATATATGCCTTATAATAATAGCATTATTAGTGGCTATCCTTTTTGCTATTTAAGACTTCTATAAATTTGTCTACTGGTTTCTTCCATACTCTTGATGAAATGCTAACATCGTTGCCTTATGATTGTAATCTTTCTCATTGATCTTTGTGCATTGCCAACTACCCTTCCTTTCTCAAAAACTAACACACCACCCTTGATCACAGTAGCTTAAGACTCATCTCACTTTGTCTATGGCATGAGCTGTGTACTTTATCTCTTTTTCACCATCATTTATGCTCCTTGAGTCTTCATGATGACATCTCATTTATGAAGCTCTCTTCTTTATGAAGCTCTCTCATTTATGCTCCTTGAGTCTTCATGACTGAGTGTTGATCATGTCCCATATATGAAGCTCTCTCCTTCAATGCAGCCAACAATGTTGGCAAGAGACACTACGTGGATTCATGAATGTTGTCATTGATGGCAACAAAGTCCTTCCCACACATCCATAGGACATGGTGTGTCCATACCGAAAGTCAGATTGAAGAGTGTTGTGGTCCGTTAAGCAAGAACAGAGCATGCAGCAAGATCCGACAATCAGGTCCGGATCTCTCAGAGGAAGTATCTCAGAAAAGTGCGGACTTGGGGAAGTCAAGAGGAGTATCATGACTGATATATTCTAGAGATTGAGTCTTCGGTGATGATAGAGTGAAAAGATATAAGTACCTGAGTGTTGGGTTCTTGTTTGGCAGAGTAGACTAAGGAAGACCTGACCAGCAGAGCATCAGACCTTAAGCTGGATAGGATATTGATGGTGGTCAAGCTTCTTGAGGTATCATTCATGATTTTCTGACATGATTTATGACTTCCTTAACTATCTTTTTGATATGCATCACTTGGTAAGCAAGGATTCAACTGACAGATCAGAGTTTGGGAAAATATTGAGTATTCTAGATGCCGACTAGAAAGATGATGAAACCCTTGGTGTGGATATATATACCAGATGAATTTAGATGTGAAGATATATGTTGTGTGTTGTGAAGTGCGAAGAAAAGAAGAGAGTAGTGTGGAAGCAGTAATACAGGTCTAGTATGTGATAGGACAACAACACCAGAGAAGAGGAAGAATGAAGTGCAGTAGATCAGTGTATTGAACCTAACCAGAACTGAACCTCAACATATTTGGATGCTTCTCATCAATTCAAGTACCTAGTTACTTTCTATATTCCTTGTAGATAGTGTGTCTCTTGTAGGCAGTGAGCCTCTTGTGAGCAGTGTGCTCGGGCAGTGAGCCCTAATTGGCATGTGCCATTTTGTTCCTTTTATTCTTCTAATAGAGAATACAATCTTGGGTTAGTCACCTCGTGGTTTTTCCCTTAATAGGGGTTTCCACATCAAAATCATTGTGTTATGTGTATTGGCTTTATTTCTGCTTTCAAGGTTATGCATGCTTATGTGATTTAATGCTGCACTAGTTGTTAAAGAAGAATAGAAAGTTAAAGTAATTAAGATAACTGATTCACCCCCCCTCTCAGTTATCAACAATTGGTATCAAAGCTAAGTTCCTCCAAATAGATCCTAACAGCTTGAGGAAGATCTAGGAATTCCAATGGATATGTATGGTATGAGGGAACAAATTCAGTCTGCCCTTGATGATCTTGAGCAATCTCACTCTGAAGTCAATAACTTGAGGGAAAGACTCAAACAAGCTGATGATTTCATAAATGAACTAAAGGAGAAACTAAGTATCTCTATGAAAAAGAGAAAGGAACTTCTTCAGCAATTAGCAAGTCAAAGTGAAGCCAATGATACTAATAAATATCTGAATGAGAAGAACAAATTATGTGAGAAGCTATCAAAAGAGGTCATTATGGTAAGACATGAAATGGAATCAGGGGTTATGAAATTCACCCAAGAAATTGAAGAGAAAAGAAAGAACAAAGATAATCTAAAACAATCTCTCAAGGAGAAGTCAGAAGACTGTCAGAAAATGGATAGAATAATTAGGCATTTGGAATATGATCTTGAAGAAGCTAGAGATAATGAAGAATAACTTGAGAATTAGATTGACACTCTAAAAAGGGATCTTCAAACAACAAATGAATACAAAGAAAAATGCAAGATAAGCTCTGCTCAGCTTGAAGTTCTTCTTGAAAGCCAAAAGAGGGTAGATGACAAGCAAGGCTTGGGGTATGAGAAAGGTGAAAGCTCCAGATCCGGTCAGAAGAACTCTGGATCAGGAAATCCAAGGAACGGGCCTAGAAGAACTCTGGTAAGGCAACCAAATGCTCAAAGATATCCATCCTTCAATGGATACTGCCACAATTGTAATAACTTTGGTCATAAAGCAAATTAGTGCAGAAGAAGAATGAATCAGACTAATTCATCCTTCTCTGAATAGTGTTTTAATTGCAAAAGGTATGGTCACAAATCTCATGAGTGTAGAAATATGCAAATGAACAATTTATTCAATGGTAGATGCTTTGTATGCAATAAAATGGGACATATGGCCAATCAATGTAGATCAAGAGGATACCAGTCAAATATGCAAGGAAATGTTGTTTACTACAATTGCAATAGATCCAGTCATATTGCCAAACTCTATAGAAGTAAGTTTCAGAACAAAAAGGGTCCGGTACATTAGAATCAAAATCAAGACAAAGGAAAAGGAAAAATGAATGCGGATGAAATTCAAAGGGAGATGAACAAGATTTGGGTGAAGAGAAGTACAAAAAATGTTGGGGATGGATCCACACAAGAATCAAGTGCTGATATTCCTTCCAGAAACTAAATAAGATGAGCTCTGGCTCAGGGGGAGTCAAAAAGGAAAACAAATTCCCCCAGCCAGTTAATTGGTGCCTGAAATTGGCACATGGAAAGTTGCGGATTAAAGGGTTCTCAGAAAAACATCTAAACAAGCCTTGGTAAAGATATGGAAGATCCGCAAGAAGTTTAGAAGAGGTTAATCTTCCAAGATTGATCTGGTTTAACAGTCATCCGATAAGAAGCAAGATTTTCATAGTTAGATACGGTATGATTCAAAATTGAGGAATCTTGATTTGCGGATAGGTGAAATGATTAGAGAAAGGAAGATGGATTGTCAATAATCATTGAGAATAACTCTAAGTGTATCTCAGTGATCCAGAAAGATCTCTCCCAAAATAAGGAAAATAAGGCAACCGGAATAACTTAAGTTGTGCATTTATTGCAAACAGAATTAGGGTTTGTACAAAAATAAAAGGGTTCTTTTGTTCATCATTTGCACATTTGCATTTGAGAAGAAGAGAGAAGGAGATCAGCAATAAAATTGTCTCAAGCCTCTCAAAGATCAACCACAGAAGTTGATTCTTCCAGCAATCCGATCCGGCTCATATTGTAGAAGCATAAAAGGTATTTTTCACTCTTGAAATCCTCTCTCTGAATCTTTTGAAAGATGGCTACTCTGAATGTTGTGAAGATCACAAATAGGATGTGCCCTAAATTCAAGAAACATCCCTACAAATCCCTAGAAGTTGATCCCCTAGGTGCATTTTCTAGCATTCCGCATGGGGTTTTGCATGTAGAAGATGTTAGGGCATACATTCATGCGAACATTGAAGAATTTGGGGAATCCAAGCTGATGGATATCTACCACAACCAGTTAATAGATGAATCATTTGAACTCAAACCTCAGTATAAAGCCATCTGGGTTAAGCATTTCAGACATTGCATCCATTTCCCCTATTTTACAGAAGATGAATGGGTTCTGTATGTTCTGAGTAGAATGCATGACAACTTTATGTGGTTGATGAGGCCATTCAAGATAACCAAGGATGCAATTAGGGCAATAATCAGATTTCACTCATCCCATGGGTTACCTACTCTCAAATCCATCAAGAATCAGACAGTGAGTGAGGCAACTGGATCAAAATTTGACAAGAGAGCAATGACAATTGAAGATATCACTGATTTGGATAGCAAGTTTTCCTCCATGATAATTGGTTACAAGATATATCACTCTAGCAGGGAAAATTTAGTACTCAGAACTGTAATTTACACTGCTTATCAGATGTTAAGGGAGAATGTAGATTATGATCTTTGTGAGCTTCTTCTAAGCCAAATGTTTGAAAACCTACAAAAGATCAAGAAGGAAAAAAAGAATTCATTAAAGCATGGTGGGCTAATACTGTGTTTGTTCTTTTACTTTATGAATGAGCTGCCTAGATCCAGTGGTTGGATATGGCAAAATGATAGACTAGTAGCCATACAAATCAAAGATTATTTGCATGGGTTTGGTGATGTCAAGGCACACAACACTCTGGGGCTACTTCAAGAACTTTTAGAGTATGATGCAAGCCAGAGAGAGAATCCCCCAATCTCTAGTTGAAAAGTATAAGGATACAGTATGCTTTATGGTGGAAACTGATCAATCCCTAATGGAGGTAGTGGAGCCAAGGATATTCTGGATCATGCCAATGGGCTATGAAGTTGATGAGAAAATTCTAGAGCTGCATATTCAACACCTGTTGAGTTAACCCAAGGACCTTAAGGCAGAAAGGTTTTGAACCTTTGAAGAGTTGAGTGTGAAGATTCATGTAGAGGTAAGACAATCAGAGATGAAAAGAAAAGTGAGAAAAAAAGTAGAGGATGTTGCTAAAAGGTATGGCATTTCAAAATAAGCACTTGATGCAAATAGAGAAAAACTAGAAAAGGTAGAGAAAGAGAAACAAGATGCAGAAAAGGAAAGTGATTCAGTGCAAGCCCCTTCCCAGATCAGATCCTCCAAGAGCTCTGCACCTGCCATCTCTAATAGCCAAAAGGCATAAAAAATGAAAGCCCAGACATCTAGAAAGGGAGAGAAGAGAACAAAGAACAAGGCAACAAGATCCTATACAAGTCAGAAGGATGATGAAGAAACTGAAACCAATGAGGAAGTCAAGAAAGTGAAGAAGAAGAAGAAAACATCTGGTGAACCCTCTACCGGTCAAGGCAAGGAACAAAAGACAGAAGATTTTTTTGAAAGGCCTACTCTCTGCATTAATGATATCATCAAATCAGTCACTGTGGATAGGAACCTGAAACCAATGACTGAATCTTATGATGATTATAGTGAAGCTGATCAAAAGATCCTGCAAGAAGATACAGTCAGGTATCTAAACATCTATAACAAAGCATTCATTGAAATTATATCTCAGATTCCCAAAAGTTTAGAAAAGGAGCTTGAAATGAGAGAGAACAATGCCATGGAAAAAGACTTAGAAATCTGGGAGCAGATTGCTATCCAACTCTATCCTTCCATCACTCCTCAACAAAGGAACATGATCTTCAAGGATTGCAAGGATGAGTTTTAGAGAAAAGCCAGAATGAATAAGCTTATGCTCGGAGAGACTAATCAGGTGGCTAAAGAAATAGAAGATATCCTCCAGAATGCTTTTAAAAGATTCAATCTTCCTGTTATAGAGGACTTAGGTGATGAACCCTCTGCCATGGATGACAAAGAAGAATCTACTGAGACAGTTGCAGAAGAGACAAAGGAGACAAGTAAAGAGAAAGCTAAGGACTTAGATTCCTCTATTCTAGAAGAGGAAGTTCATGGAGAAGTAGACACGTCTCTTTCGGATCCCCCTGCCGACTCCGGAACTGAAGAAGAACTAAGAAAAGAAGAGAAAGCAAGTCAAGAAGAGGAGAAAAAGGCAAGAGAAAAAGATCAAACAGAGGTCTCTGTTGACACCTTTGAGGCCATAGAAGGAAAGGAAACTCTGTCTCTAGCAAGAGACACTGCAGAAGTTGTTAAGGACTTTTTGACAAAAGAAATGATGGAATTGGATGAACCAGAGCTACTTCAAGGACCATTCAATTTTGATTCCCTCTCCCCAGTTCAGACTATGAAGATAACATCCTTTGCCCAAGAAAAGGCAAAAGAAAAACTTTTGAAGTCTCACATGGAAGACTGTGAGCTAATAGAAATTGCATCCGATGCATTGGAGAAAATCATGCCATCCTTCCAGAAGGATCTTTCGGCCTCTTCATCCAATAACTTAAAATCTCTTGTTAATTCAATTAGCACACATTTTGATTCTTTGGAGAAGTTAGCTGATGATAAAGTCTGGAAAGAGTTTTTGGGAAAGAGGCTCTCTGAAGTACAAGGGCTAATAACAAATGATAGGAGAACTATGGATATTGGGATAAAGAGATTAGAAAATGCTCTTAAAGATGGCAAAGAAATATATAAATTTTGTTTATCCTGGTCTAAAGTGACAAAGGATATTGAGAAGAAAGTGAAAGAACAAGAGGGTAAACTGTCAAGTTTATCTCAAAGTTTTGATCCTCTCACCTCTTCCATAGTAAATCAAGAGTGTCAGACTATTGCAGTCACAAATGAATTAAAGAAACTTGAGAAGGAGAAGAAAAATAGAATAAACAGGTTAAGTGAACTTAGAGGGATAATTATCCCTAAATTAGAGGCCATGCATGAGGCACTAACAGATGCTCAAACCACAGCCCGAACTAGTGATCCGACAGATCTAAAGAGGGCAGAAGCTTTTGCATTCCTATTGAGTGGTCACATCTCAATTTTGGACAGGATGAAGTAGAGTTGGGCAACAAAATTTGTCTAGTTGAAGACAACTTTTACAGATATACTTCAGTATATGTGAGTATAGCATGTATATATATTTATGCGGCCAAGTATAGATTGTTTTTGGAAATTTTGGTGTGCGGATCCTACTCTTTTCCATTGATGTCAAAGGGGGAGTGAGGACCAGTGAAAAATGTGGAATCTAGCTAAGGGGGAGCTTTGGAAAAGTGTACATAAAAATAGAGCATCAGCCAAGGGGGAGTATGCTATAACACTTAGTCATTTTCCACTAAGTGTTGCCATCAATGCCAAAGGGGGATATTGTTGGCAAGAGACACTGTGTGGCTTCATGAATGTTGTTGTTGATGGCAACAAAGTCCTTCCCACACATCCGCAGGACATGGTGTGTCCATACCGAAAGTCAGATTGAAGAGTGTTGTGGTCCAGTAAGCAAGAACAGAAAATGCAGCAAGATCCGACAATTAGGTCCAGATCTCTTAGAGGAAGTATCTCAGCAAAGTACAGACTTGGGGAAGTCAAGAGGAGTATCATGACTGATCTATTCTAGAGATTGAGCCTCCGGTGATGATAGAGTGAAAAGATATAAGCACCTGAGTGTTGGGTTCCTGTTTGGTAGAGTAGACTAAGGAAGACCTGACCGGCAGAGCATCAAACCTTAATCCGGATAGGATATTGATGGTGGTCAAGCTTCTTGAAGTATCATTCATGATTGGCTGACATGATTGATGACTTATTTAACTATCTTTTTGATACGCATCACTTGATAAGCAAGGATTCAGCCGACAGATTAGAGTTTGGGAAAATATTGAGTATTCCGGATGCCGACTAGAAAGATGATGAAACCCTTGGTGCGGATATATATACCAGATGAATTTAGATGTGAAGATATATGTTGTGTGTTGTGAAGTGCAAAGAAAAGTAGAGAGTAGTGTGGAAGCAGTAATACAGGTCTGGTATGTGATAGGACAACAGCACCAAAGAAGAGGAAGAATGAAGTGCATAGATCAGTGTATTGAACCTAACCGGAACTGAACCTCAACATATGTGGATGCTTCTCATCAGTTCAAGTACCTAGTTACTTTCTATATTCCTTGTAGACAGTGTGTCTCTTGTAGGCAGTGAGCCTCTTGTGAGCAGTGTGCTCGGGCAGTGAGCCCTAATTGGCATGTGTAATTTTGTTTCTTTTATTTTTCTAACAGAGAATACAATCTTCGGTTAGTCACCCCGTGGTTTTTCCCTTAACAAGGTTTTCCACATCAAAATCATTGTGTTATGTGTATTGGCTTTATTTCTGCTTTCAAGGTTATGCATGCTTATGTGATTTAATACTGCACTAGTTGTTAAAGAAGAACAGAAAGTTAAAGTAATTAAGATAACTGATTCACCCTATTGGTTACCAAATCTGCAGAAGGTTTACCAGTTCCAATGCACAGGCGGATTCGGCCAACAAATTACGGGAGGTTGTGTGAGCTACCTCCCCTTCACTTCTAGTTCTGCCGCACCAAGGGGGGTATCCCTATGACAAAAAATGTAACATTGACTAGCTCAAAGATAGAAAGATATAACATGACAATAATAGGTAGAATACTCTCATGTATGGACCAAGATCTTCATGATAGATCACAAGGTGGGCAACATTCTTGGACATATATGTTTGGTTGGGTATGAGAGTATGCAGGGGGTTCCTAATCCTACTCCTACAACTAACAGGTGGAAGTGATGAAATGGGTGGACATAATGTCCTGGATGTAAGACAAGGGGTTTGGGCTCATAACTACTGACTCAGAAACAGACTGGTGCCTATCCATTGGGCAAGGAGTCAACTAGACATATACAGCAGGTGGTTTACAACTTTCACTCAAGTTTCAGGGGGTTTGAACTAATGCTTGCCTTACAAACATCACCCAAGAAAGGGTATCTAACTACCTCTACTTACAAATATCCTTGCCAACATGCAACCTTCTCCATGCAATGACCTAAAACAGTTTAATCCACTCCTTGAATGGAAGTTACAGATCAAACATGTGATACAAAACCCTATATCCTAGAATCTATGAAACCCTTAGCAACCAGATTCAAAAGAAGGAGAATAACATGCAACAAATGGAGACAAGCAGATAGACACATGCAATGAAGCATTTCTCATATAAATCAACACTGAAACTGAAATATGTGCAAAATACATGCATGCTGCAACACATAAACTCCAAAATGGGATGGAACAACCAAGTTCATGCCCTGTTTTTCATTATTTACACAAAAAATGCCTAGGCCTTCAACAACCTCAAATGGGTCACACAGTCCTCCTTAAATAGCAGGAAGATGGACCTAGCAAATTAATTACATGGCACATCAAAAATTTGCCAGATACAATGCATCAGAAAAATGGCGCTTAGAATTGAATGCGGCAGAGGGACCAAGAGGAAGGAGTAGGTAGAAATTGGGATCTGGGCCACCGCTCAAAGATATGCATCATAAAAAATGGTGGTTGAGCTACCAACACGACCCACGCTTTCCGCAAAAATTGCCGTTAATGTTTCACCAACCTGTAGCCCCTAGAATGTAGCAATGGCGCGCCTCTAGAGTTTCTCCCACCTAAAAACAATTTCAAACACTCAGGAAAAACCCGCGCTGCAGGCCCAAAATGTGACCGTCGATCATCCTCTCGTCGCTGCAATCAACGGTGTCAAAATCTGTTGAAAAATTGCCCACTAACCAAAATGTGCCACGTAGGCACTTCAAGTTTCCGTCGTTGGGTCTGTTCCCTCCATTTTGCCTTTGAAAAAAGGACATGTGGCGGCTTCCGCAATGTCTCTGAAACATAAAGAGCCTTCCAAGAAACTCCAACGGAAGCTGACATGTGTTGCTTTCTATGCTACACTTGAGAAACACTTGAAACACTTGAGACACTCATGGAGATCGACACCTAGTAGGTTCCGCAGCCTTTGATACAATGAGACCCCTGTAGCCACACTTAGAAACATTCACTAACACTGAAAACTGTGACCCGAAGCAGTAACCCGATATGCATTCTTATGCATTTGACCCATTTTTTATCAATTTTCAGGGGCCGATGGAGATTTCTGACCTGCCACTATATATTTTGACCCTGAGCATACAAGGTGAGATGCATTTTTGATAATTGCAGGGACCAAAACATTAGAACTTTTTTAGATTTTTAGGGAAGAGACCAGACTCAAAACCCCAAACATAAATTATTACTAACACACCCCCCCTCTCAGTTATCAACACAATAACTCTAGAATCTTTTCATAAAGGCATATAAGGCAGTGATGCTAAATGTTTAGGGAGGAAAAGCAACATAAAATCAAGTCCAAAAAACCCATAAGACTTAAATATGTGTTTTTGCTTTAAAAATGTGTTACAAAGTGTGTTTCTCAGTGTTGTGACTGAGAAAACTGAGTTACAATGGCTTTTCTTGCTTATACAGCTCCAAAACAGACAAAAAACACTAAGATCCTTGAACAACACATTCAAACTATTACATAAAGTAGTGGGCCAAGTTGTCTAACAGCTAGTACAAGATAAACATCAACTATGTCATTTTTTTCAAATATTTTAGTGGCCACCATGTGAAGGTCCCTTCTTTCTCTTTTAGATGGACAAATCCATCTATTTTGTCTTCATAAGCAAGGGGTATGTTACTTGTGACCTTTAAAATATTTACATTTGCATCTCCTATTTCTTTCAATTTGACTCCATGTACAATAGATAGTGAATAAATCTACCCAATGCCCACAGACGTAGCACCATCACTAGGATCGAACACCCGAACTTTATCCCCTTCTTAGAGTTTATCAATATTAAATGTCTACAAAAACAAAACAAAAATACACATTATATTGAGATATAAAACACACATTATATTGTTTTTGACAGTTGTATGTAATGTCTTATGTCTTGGAACAAATCAATTTTTGTATGTGCTTTTTTTATTCTGTTGAATAACAAAGAAGCAACTTTTTACTCTGAACAAAAAATTAACCCATTACGAGCTACAAACAAATGGAGGGAAAGACTACAATAGTGCTAGACTGTACGAGTACTCCAGAAAGAGACATGGATTGGCAATGAAGTCCCCCCAACTGAGGACCATGACATCCCCGAACACAATGCACTAATGCATAGTCAAAATCTATGTATACACTCTATTACAACTAAGCTCTAAGCTTCCATATGTAAGTTATATGTTCTCCCTTATTTCCATAATCTATGTATACTAGCTAATTACACTTCACTACTATTCTAACTAGATTCTATCAAATAGGTAATCATTACCCTTATTTACATAATAAAACAACCATTACTTATTTGAATGATACTTACTTGAATGATAATAAAGCATTCACCTCAAGTTCAGCATGACTACTACTATGAATATCATGTGCATGCTCGTCAAGTTCATCATCCTAATTATCACTATCAACATTGACATGAAGTTGTACAGTTTTTGTAGAGAGCTCTATTGACAGGGCCTTTTTTCTTTTTGTTCTTCTTTCATATAGTTTCTTTGCATGTGGTTTAATCATCATGCAAACATTAATATAAGTCAAGTAAAGAATGCAAAATCTATACATTTTTGTCCAAAAGAACATTCTAAGCATGAAGAATTAATGACAAAACATTGAGACAGATTAACTTACAACTTAAAGAATGCAAAAGCTATAATTTTTTGTCCAAAAGAACATTTTAAGCATGAAGAATGACAAAACATTGGGACAGATAACTGACAACTATTATATTACCTCAACTTCAGCATAACTATGATGACTATGTTGCACATTCTTATTCAGTTCATCATAATCATCACTATCAATATCAATAGCTCTGTTGACATCATGAAGGCATTTTTTCTTTCCTGTTGCTTTGAAAAAAATGCTCTGCATGTAGTTTAACCATCATGCAAAAAATATACAAAGCATTCTATAGTCAAGTAAAGAATGCAAGCTATAAATTTTTCCAAAAGAACATTTTCTGGATCACTCCAATAATAAAGAAACTGGGTTGGATTCTCCTATGTTTAGATTTCAATAATCTACATATTAAGAGGCATTTGTATACAGAATTGCCAAACAAGAAGAAATGAGATCAATAGAGCCTCTTACCTCATCTGAATCCATGGATTTATGCTCATTCCATGTAGAAACTATAGGGTTAATGGAGGCAACCAACTGCAAAACTTGTTGACTGAGACCGTATATGCAATTTAGTACATGTTGGTACCCTTCATTTGAATTGACATGATCTGGAGAGGCTGATCCTACTGGGCATGTAACAAATGGCAGTGAAATCTCTGTTGATGAACTAGATTTCCAATTCATCCTACTCTTAGATTTACTAGGATCTAGTGTTGCCATATAATTGACAATATCTTTTGCACCTGCTTCTCTATTACTATTTTCCACCTAAAATACAATGTCAATTTCAACATATAGTCAGTTCAATAAAAAAATGAAATAAATAACACAATGTAAATTGAACCAAAAATCCATACACTTACTCCAAATTTGTCCATTTTGGCCTACAACCCGCATCGGCCAAATGTATATCTAGCCCTCACATTATCTCTTGCTCTCTTGCTTTTGTTACTCTTTGCCAAATATTCTTTGGAATGCATAGTTTCTTTCAATGCCTTCACTGTTTGGGACATAGAGTGGAGTCTAACCTCTCTTTTCCCTCCATGATTGCTTTTGTACAATTGTATCTAAAATTGTTCATCAAAATTCTCATCTTTTGCTTGGAATATTTTCTAGAGATTTGTCCACCGGTAGTCTCAAAAGCATTTTCTATTTTTTGTATAAAATTTTCCACAAATCATGGATCTTGCTCTGCAAAACTTGATTTGCAAATATCCAAATGGGCCTTAAATCTTACACCCAACTTGGAGGCCCACTTTGTAGCATTTGGCCCAATGGGCTCACCATCTCTCAATACCTCAAGCAAGAATGGCTTCTTGCCTTCTAATTTTCTTAGTTTTGCATTCCTCTCTATAGATCTGTACAAATCTTGACTCAATCTTTGTCTTTTGACAAAAGAATCCACATCTTCTATTAAACCACTACCAATATTTATGGCTAATCCACTAGTTCCATCAAAATTTATGTTAGTTTTAAGACAGACAACTAAGAGGGGGGGTGAATCAGTTGTTTCAAAAATTTCTTTTAATAACCACTTAAATCCTTCTTGTAATTTAGTAGCATAATAATAAATCAATCATGGAAACATAATGCAACAATTTAAGAGTAGAAACATATTAACACATATGACACCAAGATTTTAATGTGGAAAACCCAGTTAAGGGAAAAACCACAGGGTGACTAACCCAAGATTGTATTCTCTATTAAAAGAATAAGAACAAAATGGTACATGCCAATTAGGGCTCACTGCCCGAGCACACTACTCACAAGAGGTCCACTACCTACAGGAGACACACTATCTACAAAATAATAAATATTACATATTTGAACTGAAGAATAGCATCTTCACCATGCTTGAGTCAGTTCCATTTAAGCTCAACACTTCTACTCTGCCTTTCACTCTTCTCCTCTCTACCACACTCTCATCTCTTCCAAGATACATTTGAAATGACTTTACAACTCTTATTTATACAAGACATCGACTTTGGGATAATCATCAAAGTCGGCATACCTTATAGAACAAATATACAAATACAACTTGACTAATTACAAAAGACTTAATGCGAATCATCACATTGTCAGCCACACAAATCTGGGATTTCAATATTCTTTGAGGAACACGCCATGCTTCGCAGAACATCTTCAAGATCATCCGTAAGATGTGTAAATCATCCGGTTGGCCAAACTTAGGAAGAACATCATCATCTGGAAGTAATTCTTCAATTACGAGCTCCATCTTCAATGCGGACCACCAACACAAATTGGAAACAATCTAGAGACCCCTACAAGATTTCCTGAATCACCAAGAACATCCCCACTACTTCTGCTTACTGAAATCATTCTCTTCCTCATCTGGAACCTTAAGAACACAGTCTATCATCATTGTCATATTGGAATAGATGCTTGCAGACCTCTAGACCATGAACCAATTGAGTTGTAAATTCACGTTGACTTCCTAAACACTTCACCAAATCTGCAGAACAAGATATTGTATTTCCAAATCTTACCAGACCTATTTGTGTCATTTTGTCACCTCTAAACATCTGCCAGAACTAGTTTTACTCATATGGTCTTAACTTCTTCAAATTTTCATGTGGACCTCTCAAATCTTTATTGGATCACTTTTAGACACATGTCTACAAACCCTTTGATGCACATCCTCTGATCTTCATCTTAGCTGGGATCTTCACTTCATAGGGCTTCACTACCTTCACTGTTCTTCTCTATTTCTGATAGGATTAATTTTCTCAATATCCTCAGCACACAACTCATCCAATCCTTGATATCAATGCAACAAGAGTATGTTGACATCAATGACAACACCGGTTAGGCCCATACTTGCAACAATCTCCCCCTTTTTCATTGATGGCAACATATGATGTGAAAAATTGTTTTAACCATCAAGACAAGTACTTCTCCTCTCTGACTAATATAACTCCCCCTATCAATAGCAACCATTCACATGTCTTCTCTTCCTTTACTACTCCCCCTTTGATCAACAACCACTTTTTATTTTTTCACATGTCTTCTCTCCCCCTTTGACATCAATGGTAAAGGGCACATACTTGCATCACTCAGAATCATACAGACTTCTCCCCCTGAGTAGCAGCTTCCCATCATCAATCTGGACCATAAGATATGACTGTGAGATCCACTAGACTGATGCACATCAGTGCATCTTAATTTAGAAACGGAGGGCTAATAACCCCTAACTTCTCTCTGAGATACTCAAAAGAGTCCTTAGGTAGAGGTTTAGTAAAAATGTCTGCAATTTGATCCTTGGAGGGTACAAACTCCAATCTGACTTCATTCTTGTTCACCTTCTCTCTCAAAAAGTGAAACTTGATGGATATATGTTTTTTCTTTGAATGCAACACCGGATTTTTTGAAATGTTTATTGCACTTGAGTTATCACAGAAGATCGTGATAGGTTCCTCATACTCCACTCGGATGTCTCTTAGCATTTGCTTCATCCACAATACTTGAGTGCAACTACCTGCTGCTGCAATATATTTTGCTTCTACAGTCGACAGAGATATTGCCTCTTGCTTCTTGCTCAACCAAGAAACCAATCTTTTTCCTAAAAAGAATGCTCCACCACTGGTACTCTTCTGGTCATCCACATCTTCTACCCAATCCACATCTGTATATGCATGAAGAGAGAAATCATGATCTCTAGGATACCATAAACCATACTCAACTATTCCTTTTAGATATTTGAGAATCCTCTTGATTACCATGACATGAGATTCTCTAGGATCAACTTGGAATCTAGCAACAAGACCAACAACATTCATAATGTCAGGTCTAGTTTGAGTAAGATACAATAGTCCTCCAAATGTTGACCTATACTTTTTTTGATCAGCCTTAGGAGAGTCATCATCTTTGCTCAATTTACATCCAGTTTCCATGGGAGTATTCATTGGTTTTGAGTTTTCCATCCCAAATTTCTTCAACAATTCTTTCACATATTTAGTCTGTGAAATGAAGATTCTTTGTTTGAGTGATTTACAGACCCAAGAAGAAATTCATTTCCCCAAACATAGACATCTCAAATTCACTTTTCATTTTATTTGCAAAAGTCTTGCACATACTATCTCTTTCTCTAAAAATAATATCATCAACAAACACTTCAACAATTAAGATATTTTCATGATCAATTTTGAAGTACAAGTTACTATTAGCAGTACCTTTGTTGAAACCAATCTTCAAAAGATGTTTATCCAATCTTTCATACCAGGCTCTTGAGGCTTGTTTAAGTCCATACATAACTTTCTTCAACTTGCACACCATATCATCATGATCAGACAATTGAAATTCATCCAGTTGCTCAATGTATACTTCTTCTTCCAAGTCACCATTCAGGAAGGCAGACTTGACATCCATCTGATATACTTTGAAGTCCTTGAAGGCATCAAAGGTAAGAAATAATCTGATTGCTTCAATTCTTGCCACTGGAGCAAAAGTTTCTTCAAAATCAACTCCTTCTAGTTGAGAATAACCTTTGCAGACCAATCTAGCTTTGTTTCTAACTACTTCACCATCTTCATTCAGTTTATTCTAGAAGACCCATTTGGTTCCAATCACATTTTTTTTTCTAGGTCTTGGAACATGATCCCAAGTGTGATTTTTCTCAATTTGCATTAACTCTTCCTTCATTGCTTTTGTCTAGCTTTCATCATTGCATGCTTCACTTACTATTTTTGGTTCAATTTTTGAAATTAGACAATACTTTTCTGAGTCTTGAGCAATCTTTCTTCTTGTTTGAACACCTTTTCTTTTATCACCTATGATTTGATCTTCAAAGTGATTCAGTCTTACATACCTGGGAGTTTTGGGAGTTTCTTGCACTTCTATTTCTTAGACAGGTTCATTCAAACTTATTTCTTCTTCTTGATTCTCTGGATCAGTCTGGATCTAAATTTCAGAAGGGACTTGAACTTCTTGGACCAAAACATCATTCTGATCATCTTCTTCATATTAATAAAACCTTGAGGGTTTTTCAATACCTTCATCAACCTTCACATTTGTACTTTCTATAATCTTTCTCAATCTCTTATTATAACACTGGTATGCTTTGCTTTCAGTAGAGTAACCCAAGAATATTCCTTCATCACTTCTAGCATCAAATTTGTCAAGGTCTTCATCTCTTTTAATATAACATTTTCTACCAAAGACTCTAAAATACTTCACAGTGGGAGTGATGCCAAACTAGAGTTCATAAGGGGTCTTACCAGTATTGCTTCTTATTTGTACTCGATTAAGAGTATAGACAGCAGTGCTTACAGCTTCTCTCCAGTAGATCTAAGGAACATTTGCTTCCATCATCATGGTTCTAGATGCTTCTTGGATGGTCCGGTTCTTTCTCTCCACTACTCCATTCTACTATGGAGTCCTTGGAGTAGATAACTATCTTTTTATCCCATGTTTCTCACAGAATTATATGAACTCTCTGGATATGATTTCTCCACCTCTATCAAACTTGAGACATTTTTGTTTAATCCGGTTTCATTCTCTACCATAGCCTTGAATATTTTGAATTTCTCAAGAGCCTTAGATTTTTCTTTCAAAAAGGTCACCCACATCATCCGGGAGTGGTCATCAATTAATAACATGAAGTATCTATCACCTTGCAAACTCCTGATTCTTGCCAGTCCACATAGATTAGTATGTACTAAGTCCAATAATTTGGTAGAAGATTGTTCCTTACTTTTGAATGTGACTTTACTCTACTTACCCAACTGACATTCTTTGCACAAACTATTAGTAGGTTTCACCTGCCTTGGAAGACCTCTTACAGCTTGAGTGTTGCTTATTTTGATGATATTATCAAAATTCACATGACACATTCTCCTATGCCACAACCAACTCTAATCAATTTGATCAAATAAACAACTTTTACGAGTACCAACCAAGTGGAAGATGTTACCTTTTGTTTGAGTACCGGATGTAATCTTTGTTCTAGAACTTTCAAAGATCTTGCATTTCCATTTTTGAATCAGAGATCATAGCCTTTGTCCACCAAATGTCCAACACTGAGAAGATTGTGCTTTAGACCTTCAACACACTATACATTACTGGTTTTGTTCTTTCCATCAAAAGAAATAGTTCCTCTACCTTTGATTCTGCCAGAAGAATTATCACCAAATTTTACAACTCCTTCATATCTTTCCAAATCTATAAACTTATTTTTGTCACCTGTTATATGGCAGGAGCATCCACTATCAATGACCCAATCATCCTTTTCTTCAACTTGGCTAGCCAGAGCTCTTTCTATCATTTTACGATTGACAGATTCAGAGGGCATTGGATCTTCTTCTTTGATGGCAATAAAGACTCAGTCACTTCTGGGTTTGTTTCCTGTCTCTGATTCACCATCTGTTACTCCTTCATCATCATCATCTTCTTCATGAACATAGTAACATTTCTTTTGGAATCTTGATTTGTTTGTATTTGCCCTTGAAAATATTTCTGGATACCTTGAGGCAAAATGACCAATCTTATTGCGATTAAAACATTTGAAGGGCAATTTTCCTTCATACTTACCAGAACCTCTTGGCAGTCTTTTTGGAATAAGGGCTTCAAGTTGAGCAGCTTTTGCTTCATCTTCTTCCATATCTTTTCTTGCTTTTGCATACCATGATAGTTTCTTTGAGGAGTTCTCTCCTGAATCAAACTTTTGTTTGCCTTTTACAGAGGTACTACATTTGAATGCAGATTCAGTCTTGGGGGTGCATCTCCAAGCTTGGCCAATTCAAATGTAGCTAATTTTCCAACCAATTGATCTCTTGTGATATTTGAAAAAGATCTGAATTCTTCAATAGCTGTAACCTTGTATTTGTAAGTAGGAGGTAGGGATCTGAGAACTTTGGCAACAATCTCATCTTCATCTAAGATTCCACCAGCACACCTAATGCCACAAACAAGCTCATTTACTTTTGGCATAAAAGTAGTGATATTCTCATCTTCACTCATCTTTAGGTTTTTAAATTTTCCTTTTTGACTTTGTAGCTTGGCACATTTAACATAATTGTCTCCTTCATGCAGAAGTTCTAGTTTTTCCCAAATCTCATATGCAATTTTTAGATCTATAACATTTGTTAGCTTTGAATTAGATAAGGCACTTAATAGAGCTTCTTTAGCCCAAAGATTGTCTTTAGCATCTTTAATTTCATCTACAGTTGTCGGACCATTCTTTGGAGGAACATACTTCTTTGAAGCCATGATCCAATATTGCATTCCCATACATTGCAAGTGGCATTCCATGCGGCTTTTCCAAAGAGTGTAATTGGTTCCATCAAACCTTGGACTATCCTTCTCATAGGAAGACATCCTAGATCTCCTCAAGTAGTTAAGCTCCTTTTAGAGGAACTTGGCTCTGATACCAATTGTTAGTTTTAAGATAGACAACTAAGAGGGGGGGTGAATCAGTTGTCTCAAAACTTTCTTTTAATAACCACTTAAATCCTTCTTGTAATTCAGAAGCATAATAATAAATCAATCATGGAAACATAATGCAACAATTTAAGAGCAGAAACATATTAACACATATGACACCAAGATTTTAATGTGGAAAACCTGGTTAAGGGAAAAACCACGGGGTGACTAACCCAAGATTGTATTCTCTATTAAAACAATAAGAAGAACAAAATGGCACATGCCAATTAGGGCTCACTGCCTGAGCACACTACTCACAAGAGGCCCACTGCCTACAGAAGACACACTGTCTAAAGAATAATAAATATTACATACTTGAACTGAAGAATATCATCTTCACCATGCTTGAGTCAATTCCATTTAAGCTTAACACTTCTACTCTGCCTTTTGCTCTTCTCCTCTCTACCACACTCTCATCTCTGCCAAGATACATTTGAAATGCCTTCACAACTCTTATTTATACAAGACATCAACTTTGGGATAATCATCAAAGTCGGCATACCTTACAGAGCAAATACACAAATATAACTTGACTAATTACAAAAGACTTCATGTGAATCATCACACTGTCAGCCACACAAATCTGGGACTTTCATATTCTTTGAGGAAAACACCATGCTTCGCAGAACATCTTCAAGATCATTCGCAAAGATGTGTAACTCATTCGGTCAGCCAAACTTAGGAAGAACATCATTATCCAGAAGTAATTCTTCAATTATGAGCTCCATTTTCAATGTGAACCACCAACACAAACTAGAAACAATCCAGAGACTCCTACAAGCTTTCTAGAATCACCAAGAACATCCACACTACTTTTGCTTATTGAAATCATTCTCTTCCTCATCTGGAACCTTAAGAACATAGTCTGTCATCACTGTCATATTGGAATAGATGCTTGCGGACCTCCAGACCATGAACCAATTGAGTTGTCAATTCCCATTGACTTCCTAAACACTTCACCAAATCCGCAGAATAAGATATTGTATTTCTGGATCTTACCGGACCTATTTGTGTCATTCTGTCACCTCTGAACATCTGCCAGAACCGGTTTTACTCATATGGTCATAACTTCTTCAAATCTTCATGTGGACCTCTCAAATCTTTATTGGATCACTTTTAGACACATGTCTACAAACCCTTTGATGTACATTCTCTGATGTTCATCTTAGCTAGGATCTTCACTTCATAGGGCTTCACTGCCTTCACTGTTCTTCTCTATTTCTGATAAGATTAATTTTCTCAATATCCTTAGCACACAACTCATCCAATTCTTGATATCAATGCAACAGGAGTATGTTGACATCAATGACAACACCGGTTAGGCCCATACTTGCAACAAGTTCTAGATGCAATAGGTGCACTCGAAGGCACAACAGATGCAAGCGATCTCTCTCCATGACTTTCATTAACCAAAACTTCATGCTCCTTGGCCACATCAGGTGTGGCATTAGTAGGTAGATCATGAGCACCGGTCTCCACAGATTTCATTTCAAACACATCCTTTAATCTTGAATAAATCATCTGCAGACCTGTTGTTCCTTTAATGCTCTGATGTTTTTCAATAATCTCTCTTAGACTTTGTTTTAAGAGATCATCACAATGTTGTAAATTACCATGTGCTATATCAGGCTGCACATGATCTCTATGTGCTATATTAGGTTGTACATGATCACCATGTGCTATATCAGGCTACACATCAGCATATGCTATATCAGGCTGCACATAATCATCATTGCAACTATTGTTTTCAACAACTACATTTATTGAATCATAAAAGCGGTGGCTTCTACGAGATGGCGGCATTGTATCTTTTCTTTCCTTTTGTTTTTTCTTAGCATTTTCTTTGCACTCTTTTTGTTGCCTATAAAAAAATATCATATTATGTCTTATATACATAAAGCTCTTGCCTATAAAATTTCATTAAACACTATTAAACAAATAATATACTACTTAGTGGATTTACAACTTGCCTGTTTGTCAAACCAAGTCTCAATAAATATTCATTATTCTTGGCCACTTTTTTCTCTACGAAGGCCCTCATAATCTATCAGTGAAGTTTTAGCATTATGATCACTATCATTTGATTTGTGCCTTGCAGTCCTTCTCTTCATTTCATGAAGTCTAAATAAACAATAATGTATAAATCAACAACTTGAATTAGTAAAACTTTGTTGATTTTATAAGTTGATAATTGTTGACTTTCCAATCTATTGATAACTGCAAATGAAAACTTAAAATAGAATTTAGTTTACAAATTAAAAAGAATTTGTAGTCAAAAACCAAGAAGATGTTTACAATTATAGGTATCAGACAAATTTTCCTTAGGGATATATTCACAAGAAAAAAACTCATAAAAACATAACACAAACATGATGAAGGAAAAACATAGTCTAGTTCATCATGAGGTGTGTTAGAACCATTCAAAATTTCACATAGTCCCACTCTATTTCATAAATTTTACTTCCATAAATCCATAATTAGGGATTCATATTCCTTTTAGAATTGTTCCAGGAGTCATTTATGAGCATCTCATATCAGGTCTATGTGAAAAATTTATATTTTTGACCATTGATGTGTTTGTGTCTCTTACCGCAGCCCCGCAGTACATGCAAACAACCTTGGCGGGTGTGCAGGAATTAGAGGATGTGAATACACAATTACCGCTTTCCAGTAGCATGTAGAAAATTTAGTTGCGGTGTTGCAGTATAAACTCAAGCAACACATAATATGTTACCATGACCCTGCGATAGGTAAGGAGATGACCAACGGCAATGCGGTAGGAAGGAGCCAGGATTAAGTGTTCACTGTGCCCCCGAGATGGTTTCAAGTCGAGCCTGCGGTGTTGTGGTATAAGGAGTTCAAGTAACCGGTAATGCTACATACCGTGGCCCCACGATGCTGATAACTTCGACTGGTGGTAATGCGGTAAACAACGAATGGGAGACCAAAGACTCTAGCGGCCCCGCGACAGTCAGGCCAAATCTTGGTGGTGGCATGGTAAAAGACATAAGGGATAACATGTATCCCGCCATCCTGCGGTGGTGTGCAAAAAGGCTTGCAGAGTGGCGATAAGTGTTGAAGATGAACGTAACTATCCAAGAGGTCTCGCGGTCCCGTGATTGTCCTAAGTTGGTCTTTCGGTGATGCAGTAAGGAATTAAATGTTAAAATGATTTTAGTGCTACCTCGCAATGGTTATCATTGATGCCTATGGGATTCCTATTTTCAAGGAAAGGACTGCAAGTCTTGAAATACTCACCCAGCCATTGGATTGGATCAAATCAACAGTTTGTGTTTGAAAAGAATTGAATGCTGAGATTTGTTGATTTCATGGCATGAACCAGGTTAATGGCGAAATGACTTGCTTCATGGCACGATAAAACTTGGGATTTCTTTGTATTTATTCATTCTAGCAAATTTAGTGTTGATTGCAGAAGGCAGATTCAAGCTTTGTGTGCTCTCCTTAGGCATTTTCTGACTGGGTAAGTCTGCCCTATCACTCTTTGCATAAAAGTTGGTGTTTGGTTTGTCCTCTATTTTCAACTAGCTTGGTAAAGCAAGTAAAATATCAAAACTCTAGTTCATAGAGGCACTAAAATATGACACCTAAAAAATTTGAGTCTGTGAGTAAGAGCAATAATCCCCCTGCTCCCAAGAAATGATCAATTCAACAATCATTGTTGGACATCCTGCCAAATTCAGTTGACAAGGGGTTTAAGAAATTGTTCAAGGATGTTGCAGAAGGATGTCAGGATGTTGCAATCCCTATCTCTGGATGGAACCTTTTTTGGTATTTTTGTGGAAAGAAAGATGGACAGGGACCAATTGGAAACCCATGGAATGTGGATTTAGCAAAGGTTGTGGTGCCAAATGTATTTTTTGATGTGGATTTGATTAGAACATTGGCAAAACACTATCACTCAACCACCAAAATAGTCAGACTACCAAATGGGTCACCATTAGTGGCTATGGACAGGAATGCAATCATAGATTGCTTCATGTTGAGCAAGCAAGCCCTCACACAAGTAGATCTACAGAAGAGTGAGCAGGAGTAAAATAGTTTGAGAAAAACACACAGAAGGGATGAGGTGCCCATGCACATGAGGAAAGTGGCAAATAATAGAAGAATTGAAATCCCATCCACACAATTGAACCTTTCTCTATTGAATATTTTGCTATCTATTTCAAAAGAACATATTTTGCTTTGTGTTAGGTGTTGGGTATTGATGGACAAGGTAGAATGCCTATCGGCCTAATGATGATGGCCATGAGAATTCAAAATCCAGAAGCTAATGTTGAATATGATTTTGCAACATTCATTGAAAAGAAATTGCATGATGGATTTTTGAAAATAAGAGAAAACAAAAAGCCCATAGATTTCAAATACTACTCTTTGTTATGTCATTTGATTTTGTATCAAAATAGAAGGAAGTGGCCCAGTAGAATGGATCTGATCATGATTGATGAAAATGGACAAAGATTGCCAACACAGTGCTGGTGTTACAAATGGGATGGCCATTGCAAGAATTGTGACTATGTTGTGTCTCATGATGATTTCACAATTAGAATAATGAATTCTCTTGGTAGCTTTTCTCCCAGATTGACAAAAGAAATTTGGGAAATGTTGAGGCCTCTTGCCCATAGGCTAAAATAGGGTCATAGTCATAACTATGCTGATTGATTTTTCTTGCCAGTTGATACTATAATCAGGGTATATGGGTGTACTCAGCCACCCCATGTGTTGCCCAAATTTATGCCAGATAGAATTTCAATCCTTAAATTCATGTGGTGAATGATGTGGATGGAGAAGGATGTAATGAAGAAACAAAAGAAAGGCACATTTCTTCCTAATTCCACAATGTTTGGTGATTGGTCCATTGGTTTTGATACTTTAAAGGATTTGCAAGCCTATTTGAAGGCTAAATATTCTTTGAAACTAGGTGTAGAGAGGGTTTGTGATCCAGAGGGTCACATGAACTTTGTCAGACAAACTATCCTCACAAGAATGGGAATATCCCATCAAATCAATTTTGATGAGGATGTGATTAGAAATATTGTCACCTTTCAAGAAGTGTATAATAGGGTAAGAAAATGGGAGATTTTGAAAAGGATTGAGGATGATAGGAGAAAACAAAATCCTAATTTTGTTGGATTCTTTGTTGAAGAGAGGGACCCTTTGAGAAGAATAGATTTGATAATTGACAATTTTGAAAGAATATATAGCAAGTCTAAGAAGAATCCTTCAAAGGCTACCAAGCTCAATGTCAAAAGACCACTAGGAGTTGTGATTCAAGAGCCTGCACCATATACAATGTCACTACAGGATCCAGGTCATGTCCCTGACTCACCACCTACCAAAAGGCAAAGGATTAAGGATGTTTCTCCACTAGTTCCATATGAATTGAGCGAAGGAGGGGGTGACACTGATGAGGTGGCTAGTATCTTGAGAAATATAGGAGATGAAGGAGAAATATATTAGCCACTTGTTGGCCAAGATATAGAAGCACACAAACTAGAGGCCAGAATGGCCGAATAGGCAAAAAGGGAGCTTGAATTAGAAGAAGATGAAAGAATTATGTCTTCTATGAGATTTATGGAGGATGATGATTTCATTAATTCTCCTGAATTCAAAGATTTTTGGCTTAAGATGAAGATGGAAGAATTTCAAGAATAAGTGGAAATAAATAAAATGGGTGATGATGAATCTTAGCATGACCAAATTGTTTCACAAACTTTCAACAATATGAAAATAGATGAAATAAGTGCCAGCCCTGATGAGGCTAGACAAATGGTATTAAGGAGAAACATGTTGATCATTCCCAGGCTTGAGTTGAAGAAAATGTTTTTGTTAGACCAAGTCAGGAATCAAGATGACCCCGTGGTAGTTTTTGAATTTGACTATGAGGAAGGTGTCACTGGTTGTGGTTACAATCCAAAAACAAAGACTTTGGCAATATGGGCAACACAAAAGAACACCAACAAACCAATATTACTTGATGTGGTCCAAGAAATAAGGGGAAGAGCTATGGTCAATACATTACAGGACACATCAACAACTGAAGCATCTACCCTCACTATGCATACTGCAATGTTTACATGAGTTGTTTTTGTAAAGCTAGAGCAAAGATTGTTTGATTATGAGAGAACTCAAATGGAGATGAATGATGAGGTAAATAGATTGTATCTTGAAAATGCAAACCTAAAAAAACAACTAAAGGGTGAGAGTTCTTCTCAGATTCAAGCTATTGTGCCAATTCAAACACCTGTGCCACAAGACACCGGTGATATCACAGTGACTGCTGAACAATTCAATGTTTTGAAATTGAAGTTGGAAAAAGAAATTGAGGAATTGAAAAGCCAAAACAAGAAAACAAAGAATGAGGCAAAATTAAAAATTCTTGAAGTGTTTGAGAAAATTTTGGAATATAGAGTGAAAATGGTTGTTGACAAGTTGAGAGATGTGCATGAATGTTATTCTTCCTTGTCTCAGGCCATGGAACAATTGAAAGAATTTTTTTCTATTTTAGATCCCTTGTATCAAAGATGGTAGTCAACACATCCCACACTAATCACTCTGTGTAAAGTTCTACAATGGAATCAAGATGCTCCTACAGCTATAAAGCCAACAGAGAAAATGGTCAACATGATATTGGATGAGTATCAGTATGTGAATGGTGAGAATCAAAGAATGAAAGCAAAGATTGATTCTTTTGCCACTTTCAAACACCAGTTCATTCCATCAATCCTAACAAAGAATGAAAAGATCAATGATTTTGTATGTGGAAGGATGAATTTGGTCATACCATTTCTAAGGTCATGGATTTTTGAAAAAGGATGAAGATATTAATATTCTCAACTTCAACATCATTCTAGACAGAGTAATTGCTTTAGATGTTGGACGTAAAAAGTTTGTAATTGATGTCAAAGCATTGCTGGACAAAAGGTGGAAGGATCACTAGGTCAACTTGCTCCAAATTCAAGATTATAAGTGGCCTAGTGATTTTATTGTGTTTGAATGGAGGGAGAAGTATCTTTGAGCTAATAAATAGACAAGCTATACGTGCAGGGGAGAAACAAGCATCATGGCCTCATGACTACACAGTATACCAATGGGAGCAAGAGTATTTGACTCCTCCAGAAGAATAGGGCCTTGAAGATGTTGCAGTGGAAGAACCGAGCCTTCAAACACTCTATCATGGAGAGGGGGACTTTGCCAGATTAGGATGATCATGGGTCTCCTTTGTTGATTAACGGACTACAAGTGTATTTCAAGTGTTGCGGGCATCCAATCAATATTGTCTACTTTCTTTGTTTTCTCTTAATTATGTTTTAAGGAAAAATAATGTTTAGTTTATACAAAGAGGCATGAATTTTGAAAAGATACCATATTTTGTAATGGTCTGAAGCTTGTTGCTTCTCTTATAAAAGAGAAACCAAGACCGAATTTTGATATCATCATCATAGGAATTTATAGAAACATATATGAGGAGACTTTTGTTATATTGTCATATCTATTTCAAACAATCAATGGAGAAGAAGATTTAATCTGGTGCTTGAATTTTAGTTAAGATATCTAAGAGATCATTTCTTTGTTTGTAATGAGGAGGCTTAGTTCACCTAATGTTAAGATATCTATATGTATTATTAAATCACAGATGTTCATCATTTTTTCCTTCACACAAGCATATTCAATGCATATGGAGGCTAGAATTTGAATTACAAACTAAAGCTATCATCTAGGACATACAAGAAAAGTCTAGCATCTAGAAAACATATAGGACATACAAGAAATTATATTATAACTAAACAAAATTAATTTTTATGTAACCAAAATAATAAAACTAAGAAGAATGATTGAACGTAACTTAAAATGCACTTCAAATCAGTAGTGAACATCTCAAGTTTTGTATACAATGTACCAGCAGAATAATGATGATTACATTCAGAAATGTATCAGTAAAACAATAGTGAATGAGCATACCTATACTCAGATCTTTATTACATTCAATAATAAATTACACCATACATATAACCAAAGTTTAGGTGACAAGCTAACCTCTTAAGGTGACAGGCTAGTTAAGGTGACAAAACATCATCATAATCATTTGCATTGCCAGCAAGTTTAGAATCTTGATCACTCGTGTCTACATCTACTTGATTTTCTTCCTCATCCTAATCTATGACATGCTTCTCATTCTCTCTCCCAATCTCTTCATTGGTAATCAAAATCTCTTCTTCAAACACTCCATCATCGTCTTCATCCACTTCTTCGAATGTTTCTTGTAAATTAACATATTGCCCATCAAGCATTATATCGACAACTTCCATGAATTTTTGTTTGGAATGAGACTCTGTTTGAATAACATATGACCATCTTGGGTTTCTTACATCATCAATTATAAATGATTGGTTAATTTGAAGAGGGGAAACATACGACTCATCCATCTTTGATAAAAATTGCCCTGTATTTGTGCGTACAAATCCATAATCATAAATTTGTACAACGGATGGTCAAATCCACTTACATTTTAATAATATAGGACTATTTTCACCAAAATCCACTTGAATAATTTCTTGGATGAATCCAACATAAAATTTCTTCTCAGTTTCATGAATAAATTCAGCACTAACAACACAATCACAATTTGTCTTTCCTTTGTTTTCTTCCACTCTTAAATGACTACCATAGGCCCACATTCCACTAAAACACATAGCCCATACATGTGGAGATTTTGAAAGATCACTTTCCTCCATTGTTACATCTTGACCTTCTTCTTTTGCATGACTGACTGCATTAGCAATCCATTCTTCAAATTTTAGAAAAGAATCACCTCTAATCAAATCATGACGTCTATGCTTTTGAGGTTGATGTTGCATCCAAGTTTGATTGTCTTCTTCATATTTTCTACATAGAATATTAACGTACACATAGTAAGATTAAAAATATAAATGTTTAAATGCAATTGAGTAAATAAATTATTGTGTAAGTTTTTTTTACCTATGCCACTTATTGAATGAAGTGTGATACATGCCTACATCTGTTGCCTTCTAATACTTCACCTACAACTCTTTCATCTTCGTCATGATCACATACACGTCAATTGACATTTTTAAAATACTTCATATATTCTATGCAAAATCCCATGGCCTCTTGCATTGAATATCCCTCAAACATGCTGCCTTCTGGTTTTGCCCTAGTACGAACAATTTTTTTCAAAACCTTCATATATAATTCTATAGGATACATCCATCTCGTTCTTACTAGGCCACAATGCTCTAGTTCATATTCTAGATGTATCAAAAGATGCATAGAAATGTTAAAGATTGTTGGTGGAAATTCCTGTTCCAATAGACAAAGGACTTCAACAACCTCCTCCGTCAAACTATCAAAGTTTGAAGGATCTACTACATGTAAACTCATTCTCTTTAATATTAGGCCCAACCTTATAATTGACAATCTTGGCCCCTTTACCAAACTTGATATATTTACCACAATAGGTAAAATATTCTTGATTATGACATGATAGTCATGGGTCTTGAGTCCTCTTAAGCCATTAATGTCAGTTTGGCTTCTAATACTACTACTTACATATCCAGTGGGAAAGCGAGTCTGAGACAACAACTATAAGAATTGTACACGTTGTTCCTTTGTCTATACATAAGGAGCACTAGGTTTTCTATATTTTTCATCAGTACATTTTTCAACCCAAATATTTCGATGAATCTTTAGTTGTTGAAAGTCTTCACATGATGAAATAGTATCAAAAGAACCAAAAAGAGTTTCTATAATAGCATAGGCTATATTTTTCTTAGTATGCATAAAGTCAACAGTATGCCTAATGGCTATATCCTTAAAGTATGGTAACTTATAGAATATGCACAACCATTTTACACTGCTTTCACTACATGGATCATATCTCCTACCAACAATCCCATCATTTTCAATAGATGACATTCTTTTCTGTCCATTCTCAATAATGTAATCACTTGTTATTAGCAATGGTGCTTCACGATTCTCTTCTTGACCATTGAAATGTGTTTTTTGTCGATGATATGGATGATCCATTTTAAGGTAAGCACGATGTCCACAATAAATACACTTACACAAACTTCTTGAGTGCCTCACAAAATCCTTAAAGTTGCAAGTAGGACATCCATGGTATCCATGAACACTGAGACTAGACAATGTGCCATATGTAGGAAGATCATGAATCGTAAATAATAAGGAAGCTCTTAAAGTAAATTTGATTGAATGGCCATCCCTTAAAGATTGAATTGCTTCAATTCCTTTCCACAATTCCATTAGCTCATCATATTATGGCTCTAGATAAGCATTGATTGTATCTGAAGTCACACTTTTCTTTCCTAGTATAATCAATGACAGCATTAAGAAAAATGGTTTAGTTGCTAACCATGGAGGCAAGTTATAATTTATTAAAAACACTAGCCAATTTGACCATTTAGTACTTTGATCTGAGAATGGGTTCACCCCATCTAGAGCCAAACCCAACCTTATATTAGAAGGATCTTGAGAAAAATCAGGCCATTTGTTATCAAATTCCATCCCCGTCATAGAATCAAGCACATGTCATTGTTTTCCACTAGTGCTCTTATTTTGGGCATGCCATTGCATAAGTTTAGTAATGTCTCTGTACCTCTACATTTGGAGTAATCGTGGGATTATTGGAAAGTGGCGAAGAACTTTTCTAGGAACCACAATTGATTTCAAACCTTGTCTATACATCACTTCATGACATTTCAGACATTCACTCTCACTTGCAAGATTATTGTGAAATAATACACAACCATTGACACATGTGTGGATGTTTTCATACCCTAATCCTAGATTAGTGATTGGCTTTTTACATTGACTTCATTTTGTTGCCAATGTGGAGTCAGGTAGTAACAACAAACTTAATAATGCCAATAATTGATCTACACTCTCATTTGTCCAACCATGCACCACTTGCAAGTTAAGAATTTGAAGGATTGTTGTCAAACGACTTAACTTGCAATAAGCATACATAGGATTTAAAGCATTCTCCATCAACTTGGCACAATCATTGTCTAGACCCTCATTCAACATTCTATCAACTTCAAACCCTTCATCTAACATTATTGGTTCTTCATCTATGTTTGTTGCCTCTTCATCTCTCACACTCTGTAATTCTATCATATATTTATAATAATTGTAATCCCAAGGGCTTATACCACTATGCCCATATCTTATCATATGTTGAAGAATCAGGTTTCTTTTTCTCACCTTTCCACCACGATGGTCTTTACATGGACATGGATATTTGTCCATGTCCCTCTCATTGGCTATTCTCTCATCAAATGCATGGTATTGATCAATAGTCAACCTTCAACATTGATCCATCTATAATGTTCTACACATAGAAACAAAAATCTAGCTTTCGAATGCATTTGGTTTGGTAGAATTTCATCAAGTTTTGTGCGAGATATTGCATTTTTGGTGAGTGTAGGTCTAAACCCTACCTAGGGTTTCCAGGGAGCAAAATTTGATCATGGGAAGAGTTTCCACCATCCAAAAATCTTGAAAATTGGTGGAAAGCTTTGTCCCACACCTATCCACATCCTTGCAAGAGGACAACTCATGACTGGCCTGTGTGAAGAAGATATGATTGACTGTGTGTGTAGATTTGTTGTCAGACAGTCCTAAAACCCTAGGTTCTTTGTTGCTTTGAATAATCTATGCATTGTATGTCAATAGAGGGGTGAAGAATCATAGTGGCATGTTGTTAGGGCCTGCACAAGCCTAGGAATTCATATTACAAGTGTTCTTACCTTCATTTGGAGTCATCACCTTGAAAGCACCTAGTGGCACCAAGACCTAAAATGCATAAATCATTGTGTTAATCACTTGGTTAGGTCATGTACATTTGGAAACCCCTAGAAGATGTTGTAATAGGTTTGAATAAACCAATTTTCCCATATTCCATGTTGTCTTCAATGATTGAGTGTCACTAGGGTGTTGTTTCCATGTTTTAGGCTTATGAGCAAATTGTGAAGAATGAACAAGGGTGTAGATTTGCATCAAGTGTATTGAAACTTTGTTTGGGATGTGTCAAGGTTATTGTGTGCGAGTCCTTCCTCTGTATCACGTTTTTCCTCTACATAAATCTCTATGGTCAATTTTGTGCACTTTTTACTTGTAGGATTCTCACAGTTAGTGAAAAAGGTAGTGTTCATGAAGGAATGGAAAAGATGTGTAGAGCCTTTGAATTACACCCATACTATGCAATAGCATTGAATCATCTAGCAAATCATTTTTTCTTCATAGGGCAACATTTTCTTGTGGAACAATTGACTAAGATAGCTCTTGTTTGAACTGACTACCCTCTCATGAAATCTCATTCATATTATAATCTTGCACGATCTTATCATAGTAAATGTGATTATGACACTACTGGCCACTACTACATGGCATCAGTCAAGGAAAGCCAGAGGCCACAGGATTTTGTAGATAGGTTCAATTGAAGCTGGGAGATCTTAATCTAGTTCTCTCTCAAATTTTGAAAAGGTTCTAGAGGTCCACCTTGAGAACTGTGAGAGCTTAAAAGCTATAGGCCATATATATGCTCAGCAAGGGTAGGAAGATAAGGCTTTGGAAATTTTAAGAAAGGCAACTCGCATAGATCCATGTGATGACCCCAGTGTAGCCTTAGATTCTCTTAAGACAACAAAGTCTCTTCTGAAGAAGAGCAGAGAAGAAATACCCATTCAATTGTTAAACAACATTGGTGTTCTTCATTTTCAGCATGATGAACTAGAGTTGGCTCAACAAACTTTTATGGAGGCATTAGGAAATGACACTTGGGTTGATTTCATAAATAAAATCCCTAGTGTCAATTCTATAGTTTTTCCTATGCTATTTAAGGATATGAAATTCTTCCATTGACTAGAAGAAGGTGGTGTTTCACTTGAGCTACCATCAGATAAAGTCACAAAACTATTTAATCTTGCTAGGTTGTTTGAATAGCTACATGATATTGAAAAACAAAATCTTTTATACAGGCTAATATTGTTCAAGTTTCTTGATTATGTGGATGCATATCTACGTGTTGCAGCCATGGTTCAAGCTCGGAATGTGATTGAACTAAGCCTAGAATTGATTAGGGATGCACTTAAGGTGGATAAAAACTCATCAAATGCTTTATCTATGCTTGGCAAAATGGAACTAAAAATAGATGATTGGCTTAAAGCAAAAGAAACAATTAAAGTTGCACAAAGTGAATCAGATGCAAAAAATTCTTATCTTGAAATTTCACTTGGAAATTGGAATTATTTTGTAGCTTTTCGCAATGAGAGGAGGGATCCAAAGGTGGAGGCACAACATCTTGAGAAGGCTAGAGAACTGTATTGAAAAGTGTTGGCACATAGACTAGGAAATGTTTATGCTGCAAATGGGGCAGCCATCGTGCTAACTGAAAGGGGTCAATTTGATATTGTAAAGGAAATTTTTACACAGATACAAGAACCTGCAATAGGAAACATCTTTGTTCAGATGCCTAATGTGTGGGTAAATCTAGCACATGTTTACTTTGCACAAGGACAATTTGTGCTTGTAGTGAAAATGTATCAAAATTGTTTGAGGAAATTCTATTTTGGCACTAACACCCAAATTTTATTATATTTAGCTAGAACACATTATAAAGCAGAACATTGGCAAGATTGTAAAAGAACATTAGTAAGAGTAGTAGATTGTAACTATTGTAAGTTCCCAATCACAAAACTCTGAATTCCTTGTTTGCCTTTTTTAGAAGTCTCCAGGTCCTCTCCTCTTTATTGCCCATGCAAGTAGTTGCTATAACTCAAAACACCTCAGTGTGAAGTAGCTCTGGGAAAATAATTTCATCTCTACATTCCCAACCTTTTGTTTTTTAGTGAGTCCACCTCAAGTAGCTTTGAAGGGTCAGAGATATTCCAAGCTGAGTGTGTGAAGAGCATGTTAGAGTGCCTGCAAGTGAAGAGTGTGATGGTGATATTCAGTAAGGAGTTGGAGATTAGAGTGCAAACAGAAGGAAGATATAGAATAGGGTATGATATTGGTGATACAGATAGTGAAAAATGTTAGAATGAACATGAATAGTGAATCACAACAATACATCCTGCCAATAATTTCCCAAAAAGTTCTTTTTAAAATTTTGACTAACTATTTAGTCATTTTATTTCTATGACTAAATAATTTTTTATTCAACGACCAAATTAGTCATTTATTTACTCATTTATAGTTGAGTTGCAAACAAATAGTAGAATTTAGTCATTTTTAGTTGTTGTGACTAAAATTTTTAGTGACTTAGTCATTTATTTGCTAAAATTCTACTAGTGTTCAGGAAATTTCTATCGCAGTTAGGATTTTCATTGTAAAATTTGATTTGAATGAAGGTGACAGTTCTTAATCCATTTTCAAGATTTGTAAATGGTCATTTCAATATTACATATGGAAGAATGTTGTATGGCATTGGATTATTAAGTATTCTCATGGTTTGATATTGATTTTTATGTATTTGAATCTTTAAATAGGTAGTCATACATTTCCTTGTAATTGTTTCCCTTTGATGAACATGAAACTCTGCAACTCAAAGGATAGGCATTGGTCTGAGAAGACTGTGATCACCCAAGTTCTTTAAAATCAAAATAGTATATCAAATCTTAAATGCAGTAGTAGTTCCATAGGCATCCTTACTCTGTAGGATTGCTCTCATGAACTATATAGGGGTTTTGTGACAACCATTTGTTCTTGGTTTAGTGATAGATTTCAGGCCAAGAAAATGATTTGGGTTTGGTTGTTCATTTGTTTTAGTTGTTCATCTATTTTAGAAATTAATACCTGTTGAGGTATACCCCTTAAAATATCCATCCAAATTCTAAGTTGAGCTCGAAGTGTAAAGGATCCTACCCACTCCTGTCATTTGGCCAAAATCACCCTTAACCTGTTGATTATAAGCCTCTTTAAATCACCCTAATGACACCCTTGGCCTAGGTGATTGTAAAATGTTTTAGGGTTTCATGTTGCATCTATTTTGGGACCCAACAGATTGGCATCATTGTTGGGGAACCACTGAATCAATTTAATTCTGGTTGCTGTAAGTATTGAAGTGCAATGTTTGTTCAAATATTTCTTCCCAGTAGGGGAAGTGGTGACTTTATTTTTACAACCCAGAAATTAATTATAGTTTGAAAAGAGAAGATATTTACAATGAATAAAGGAAGGACCCAGGAGCAGCATGGGCATGATGAATCCTCTAGCAGTACATGAAATAGGAGGAGTAGATGGAGGACAAGAAACCCTAATGTGGTGCCTCCATTGAATAACCAAGACAAAATAGGTACCTCTGGTAGAAATGATACATTTGTTGATCTCAGGAGCCAATATCAGTATACTTTTGAGGACTCTGTAGATAACATACTTAGAACAAATAGAAGGATGAATAGGAATGAGTATGATGTTAGAAGAAATGAAAATGTTATTGGTAGAGGAAATAGAGATAGATCTCGTGGTCCACATTTGATAACATTTGGAAAACCCAATGAGAATGAAGAGACATATCAGAATATTAGGTACCCTACTTCTCCCATAGGATCACTTAGAGGTCAACATGATAACATTCCTAATGAGGGAGATCAGTAGCTGCAACTAGGTGTTGAGGAAAGAGAAAGGACCCTCTAGGATGAGCTTGACCTGCTTGATCATATCAGGAATAGACAAAGAGAGGTGTAGGCCTTACTTGATCAACAATAAGTTCACCTTGCCCAGCAAGCCCATGGAAACTAAAATACACAACAACAAGCCCATAATTAGCAACATAACCAAAAAAAAAATCAGAGACAACAACAACATCAACAAATGGGACAATAGGGCGTAAATCATGCCCATGCTCAAAATATTAACAATCAGTTACCACAAAATCAAGTGAATCAGCAGTATGCACTAGTAGAAAAATAGGAAAAAATGACTAAACAAACTACCAAAAATTGGTCATGTGATCAGTAGTTTGGTCACGTGACCATTGGTAGTTTATTGTCAGTCATTTATCCCGTGACCAAATTTATGACCAAAAAAATTTTAGTCATTAATTTGGTATTATATTTAGTCATTAATTTGGTAGTATATTTAGTCATAAATTTGGTAGTATATTTAGTCATTAATTTGGTAGTATATTTAGTCATAAATTTGGTAGTATATTTACTCATCAATTTGGTAGTATATTTGGTAATTTGGTAGTATATTTAGTTATCAATTTGGTAGTATATTTAGTCACGTGACCATTGGTAGTTTATTGCCTTCATTTATCTCGCGACCAAATTTATGACTAAACAAATTTTAGTCATTAATTTGGTAGTATATTTAGTCAACAATTTGGTAGTATATTTAGTCATCAATTTGGTAGTATGTATATTTAGTCATTGTAATCATTTAATCATTGATTGTTGTTAATTGGTCATTTATTTAGTCATGGTAGCCATTTTTATTTACTGGTTTCCATTAATTGGTAGTAAATTTAGTCATGAAATGAATAATTTATTAAATACCATAAATTTTATATTGCAGAAAAAACATATTATTAAATTTGAATTAAAACATAAAAGAAAATAAATTTAGAAAACTATATATTTTATGATGCTGCAAAGTAAAGATTGATAAATTTGAGCCAACACATTCTATTTGAGAATCGACCAATAAGAAAATCAAACAAGACAAAGCAAAGTCGCAATAAATATTTTTTTTGTATTGGAACAATGTAGGAAAATAATTACAAATAATAAAAAAGAAGCACAAGTATGCCATAACTAGAAAAAACTAGTTCAGCTCTATCATGTACATCAAACTACAAGGATTGGCTGAAGAAAAAACTAGTTTAGCAGCCACATTAGATACAATAGAAAAATAATGGAAAGGCAGGTCAGACTGATGAAGCCCTTCACATCTTTTGAGACTTAGAAAAGAGATGTTGCCACTAAGCATTCCATGAGACATCATTTCTTTTGGCATTCTATTAACCAGTTCAGGTGCTTTGACTACAACCTTGGTGCATTACATATTCTCCTTCACATAAGCCATTGCGTTGTTACCTATGTATTCAAACAACCTTGAACCACTGTGAACAATATCTGAATAACAACCTAAGAATACTACTTAGAGGCCCCTGTAATAGTGACCCTGTAGCAACAAGAAAACACACCATTCCCTGTAACCTTTCATAACATTGTACCAGACAACTGAAGCAAAAGAGGCACTTGAAACAGTGAAATCTAGCCAATCAACATGCTGAAGATGACAACATGGAAATGTTTTTGGTTTCGTACAATTGCAATAAAATATGAATTTATTTAAAACAATGTTTTCATGATATTTTCTTCATTACATCAAGAAATCATAAAATAGATCATTACACAAAATCTCTACTCTTGGAATCAATCCCTTCCTTTCTCACATGGCAATAACACACTTACCCATTCAAACTATTAAATTTTAGAAAATGAGCTAAATAATAGACATTCAAATGACCTCTTGCATAGATAGGATCTGAAGTTCACTATTGTCTTATTGTAGCCAAAGGTGCAACACGTACACTGCATAGCAAAACATATAGAAGAAGCTTATGATGCAGAAGCTACTATTCTGGTATCAACAAAGTTCACCATTTGTTATCCTGATTGTGGTGTTTGTAATGTTGTAGGGTGCATTTTCCCATTTTCATCAGAAGATTTTGTTCCAATCCAAAGTTCCATTGCATAATGCATCATTAGTAGTAGCTCAAGGAATTTTTAACAGCTTTTTCAATTTCACCACAAGTTTCTATTCATCATTGGACAAATCATCCTAAAAAAATAAGAAGAATATTCCATTTTAGACATTAAAAAGTTGTTTTATCAGCCAAGAATGAAAAGCACAAATGTTCAATTAGTATAAAATGCACAATAGTAAATACACTGTAAAATTATGTAATGTGGATATCAAATAGCCTTACCCTATAGTTTTCTTTCAATATATCTATGGATCTTCTGGTGAGATGACTCACAAATTCATCCTCCATTTCAAAATGCTTACCAAACATTTTCTGTTTCATCAGTGTTGCTCCCAACAATCTATAAAGTTCGTATGATAATTCATTAACAAAAACATTTCAAAAAATAGCATCCAAAATCATATAAAACTATTAACAACAAAGACAGCTTCTCAAAATACCTTCATGGCCACTTTTTCACCCTTAGCCATTTCAACATATTTATGATTGATCTCAATTGAGGCTATTTTTCCAATATCTATGAAATCTTTTGTGGGAACACATAATGGCTTGTCAATCTATAGATGCAATCACAACATATGGCTTTATACAAACCAAAAATGATACAGCAATCTTTTACATGAATAATTCATAACACCGAAAAGACTAGGTTTAGATACTGACCCTTGCAATGCCTTCAAGAGTATCAACACCAACAATTATAGGATCCTTCTTGTTAAAAATACAATTTGGCAAAATGCTCAATACATAGGGGAAAACAACATCTTTTGCAGCCTCCTTTTTTGTTTCTTCCTTAAGATTGTCCATATATGCTTTAAACTGGTCAAAGAGATGATAAATAATGTCTGCTACAAATATCTTGACACCAACTTCATCTGCAAGCTCCCGAGCTTCAGGAGTAATTTTGACATCAAATGCCAAAATTGTAGCACACTCTTTCTTCTTTTTATCAAGTATTATACTCACACACATGACATCTTTTTATGTACAGGCCCAATATCAATTGTACTAATTAGGATGCTTACAGTTGGGGTCTTCAAGAACTCAAGTAAAGCCTCCAAAGATCCAAGAGTTGAAGCTTGAACATAAACTCCTTCCCCACTCTTGTCAATCCGAGACATTACATTATTGATATCTTGCATTGCTTCTTCCTTAATATCCTCTAAATCATCATAATTTCCAACAAAATATAACTAAGTTCCTGCTATGGCATGCTCAAGACCCTGAAATCAAGAAATTGTAGCTAAATTTCATTGTCCACATATATTTGATAAATTTATGCTCATATACATAAAATTATTAACCTAACATTTGATACCTGATCTTCTATAGCCTCCTTTTTCCTTTCTTCCATAAGATTGTCCATATATGCTTTAAACTAGTCAAATAGATGATAAATAATGTCTGCTGCAAATATCTTGACACCAACTTCATCTGCAAGCTCCCGAGCTTCAGGAGTAATTTTGACATCAAATGCCAAAATTGCAGCATACTCTTTCTTCTTTTTCTCAAGCATTACACTCACACGCATGACATCTTTTTTATGCATAGGCCCAATACCAATTGAACTAATTGGGATGCTTGTAACTGGGGTCTTCAAGAACTCAAGTAAAGCCTCCAAAGATCCAAGAGTTGAAGCTTGAACATAAACTCCTTCCCCACTCTTGTCAATCTGAGACATTACATTATTGATATCTTGCATTGCTTCTTCCTTAATATCCTCTAAATCATCATCAGATCCAACAACATATAACTGAGTTCCTACTATGGCATGCTCAAGACCCTGAAATTAAGAAATTGCAGCTAAATTTCATTGTCCACATATATTTAATAAATTTATGCTCATATACATAAAATTATTAGCCTGAAATTTGATACCTGATCTTCTACAACCTCCTTTTTCCTTTCTTCCTTAAGATTATCCATATATGCTTTAAACTGGTCAAATAGATGATAAATAATGTTTGCTACAAATATCTTGACACCAACTTCATCTGCAAGCTCTCGAGCTTCAGGAGTAATTTTGACATCAAATGCCAAAATTGTAGCATACTCTTTCTTCTTTTTCTCAAGCATTACACTCACATGCATGACATCTTTTTTATGCATAAGCCCATTACCAATTGCACTAACTAGGATGCTTATAGTTGGGGTCTTCAAGAATTCAAGTAAATCCTCCAAAGATCCAAGAGTTGAAGCTTGAACATAAACTCCTTCCCCTCTTTTGTCAATTTGAGATGATACATTATTGATATCTTGCATTGCTTCTTCCTTAATATCCTCTAAATCATCATCAAGTCCAACAACATATAACTGAGTTCCTGCTATGGCATGCTCAGGACCCTGAAATCAAGAAATTGCAGCTAAATTTCATTGTCCACATATATTTGATAAATATATGCTCATATACATAAAATTATTAGCCTAAAATTTGATACCTGAGTGATTATCTTGATTCCATGTGCAACCTTCAACTCCTTATGATGTTGATAAGATCCCTGAAACCAAAAAACATCTTAAGCTATGGAATATATTATATTATTTTAACAATATGATTAATGTGACATGGTTTGAGTAATCTAACTTTGAGGTGTAGATTATTGTATTCTAGCATAGTAGATCACAAATACCACCCATTCTCCTTTACTATAAAAGAGCATTTCAATTTTTTTAATGCCACATATACTCCATTAAATAATATGGCACCATAAGGCTTCCAAGAATACATACCACAGTGGACTACTCATAAGGAACATTTTAAATCAAGATCAAAGTCACTTGGATCTTGAAACCAAAAGGTAATCCCTTGGCTTTTACACCATATATATCAATTTTATCTGCCCTCTGTCCTGATGTTTCAAAAGGTAACTCTTGGTGCCTGTAATTTTTCACATTGTCTGACCATTCAACATTTACAAACTATTTTCTATTTTGAACAATTTCTATATCCAAGGTTGACTTGATGATGCTATAGTATGGTAAGCTTTTACCAAAGTTCCAGTGCAAGTTTTGAGATATAACATTTATTATTTGTTAAGTTACCTAATTGGTAGAAAAATAGGGCATTTCCAAGTACTATTCATCCCAGAATCAGATTCAAAATCGAATCACCTATGGAATTGGGCATGGTTGGGATTTTTTGGGCCTGAAATGGTGTGGAATCATTGAGGTACAAACCCCAATGACTCCAGGATAGACGTGGCATTTTGAAGAAGTTTCTATGATGATTCTAGAGGCAGGTAATGTTTTTAATGCACTTTTTTAAAAAAATACATATACGAACAAGCTACAACATGCTAGAATTAAACGATTGATTCAACATCATGATAAAGAAAGGTAATCTGTAATAAAAAATATAATGCAAATATATATATCAAGTTATAAGATATCAAAACTGTCTAAGAGTATATATATAAATATAATTGAAAATGTCATAGTTGTCTAGAGTTTCCAACTCTTTCAAATGCACCATGAAAATTAAGATCCCTAAAGAACACATTCAAAATACTGCATAAAGCAGTGGGCCAAGTGTCTAACAACAAGTACATGATAAACATCAACTATGCCATTATTTGCAAATATTTTAGTGGCCACTGTGTGAAGGTTCCTTCTTTCTCTTTCAGATGGACAACTCCATCTATTTTGTCTTCATAAGCAAGTTGTATGTTACTTGTGACCTTTAAAATATTTACATTTGCATCTCCTTTTCCTTTCAAGTTGACTCCATGTACAATAGATAGTGAATGAATCCTTTCAATGCCCACAGCAACACCATCACACGGATCCAACACCCTAACTTTATCCCCTTCTTGGAGTTTATCAATACATATCTGCAAAAACAAAAAAAATACACATTATATTGAAATACATAATAATTACTATATAGGTAAGGATTACCCTTATTTACATAATAAAACAACCATTACTTATGTTGGAACAAAATTTTAAAACCCTAAAATTTTGTTAATTCCTGCCATTGTTCCAAATAAACTATTCTAATGTCTCACCTGTTAGGACCTCTCAAAATTTTTGCACATTTCCATCCTACTTGATCTTTTCACTTGTATATGACCATTTCTTACATTCATGCAAAAAATTTATGCCATTTTTTCCCAGGGTCACATAACATGGTCATTTTGAGGAGTATGTAGTTATTCTTAATCATATCTATGTTTTTGCAGTTTACCGCAATCTCACAAGTTATCCTCATTGTCTTGGCAGTAGTACAGGAACTAGAGCAACAAGAATCATGTATACCACACTCCTGCTGGAGACACACAAGTTGTTCATGGCATGGTGGTAGGAAGGGCTCGTTCAACCATGTATACTGCGGTCCCTCGAAGGTCTCACCACTTGGTTGTGGCTTGCCGATAAGGAAGAGAGTTCAATATAAACTGATCCTGTGGTCCTGTATTGGTCCGACAAGTTGTTTATGACATGACAATAGTAAGTTTCCAAGTTACTGGGCTCCCGCGATGGCTTTTAAAGAACATTTGTGGCAAGGTGATAAGCAATAAAAGTTGGCAACATAATCTCACTATAGTAATGAGAACAGACACTTGCGGGTTGATGGTAATGGAAGAAAATGGAATAAATCGGGCTAGAAGCCCAGCGATCCCTCTTTGTTTAAGCATAAGGGCTGAGGGTTGGTGGTAATTAAGAAAAGTGAACAAAAGGCATTGAAGCTTATTGCCATCTCGTGACCAGTTTAAACAAGCTCTACAATAGTGCGGTAATAATAATAAATGAGTAAACATACTTAGTGTGGGTGTGCGATTATCGAGAAATTTGAAAGATCTTGTCATTTCATTTGATCGTTGGATCAAATTTGATCAACGGCTTATATTTGAAATGGATTGAATGATGAGATTTTATAATCTCATGGCACGAACCAAAAATAATGGTGGAATGATAAACATTCTGGCTTGATAAAATTTAGAAATCTCTCAGCATTTGCTCAGTTCAGATATTGTAGATTGGCTTGGAGAAGGTGCCTAGTTTGGTCTGTTCTTAGCAAGATTCGAATTGTTCAAGTAAGTCCATCTCTACATTCTCTACAAGAAAGTTTGAAGAATCTTTGCTCTATTTCAATTCTCCATGCATTTGCTTGAGTTGTGAAACCCTAGTTCATATAATGGCACCCAAGAAGTCTGAATCCACAAGTAAGACCAGTAAGCCTAATCCTGCCCCTAAGAAAAGATCATTGCAGCAATCTTCACTAGATGTTTTACCCAAATCAATTGACAAAGGTTGAAAGAAAATATTTAGGGATGTTACTGAGGGTTGCAAGGATGCCATAATTCCCATTTCTGGTTGGAAACTATTTTGGTACTTTTGTCAAAAGAAGGATGGTTAGGGACCGGTGGTCAATCTATGGAAGCTGGATTTGGCCAAGGTAATTGTTTCAAATGTATTCGTGGATGTGGAACTGCTTCCTACTCTAGCGCTGCACTACCACCTGGCTACTAAAATAGTAAGGTTGCCAAATGGATCTTCTCTATTGAGAATTGACAGAAATGCTATAATTAATTGTTTTATATTGAACAAATAAGCTCTCACTGAAATTGACCTACAAAAGATTGAACAAGAATACAAAAGTTTGAGAACACTTAGAAGTGATGAGTTACTGATATTTATGAGAAGAGGTGCAAACGATAGGATAGTTGATATTCCTTCCAATGCAGTCGAACCATTCCCTATGGAAGATTTTGCAGTCGATTTCAAATGGACCTATTATGCATTACGCCAAGTACTGGGAATTGATGTTGATCATAGGATGCCAGTTAATTTGATGATGATGGCTATGAAGATACAAAATTTAGAGGTGAACATTGAGTATGATTTTGCCTCATATCTTGTAAAGAAAATACATGATGGATTCATTAGTGTGAAGGAAGATAAGAAACCCATAACTTCAAGTTTTATTCTTTGGTTTGCCACCTGATCCTATATCAAAATAGGAGTAAATGGTGAATAAAAATACACATCAACATGATTGACAGGACAAGGAAAAGAATGCCTACTCAATGTTGGTGTTACATGTGGGATTCTCATTGCCAGACTGGTAACTATAATGTATTTCATAATGAATTTTCTATGAAAATAATGAATTCTTTTGGTAATTGGGTCCCCAGATTGTCACCAGAAATTAGGGTAATTATGAGATCTCTTGCACATAAACCAGAGGAAGGTCATACTTTCAATTATGTTGATTGGTTCTTCCTACCATAGCACATAATAATTAGGGTTTATGATTGCCCCCAACCACCTCACAAATTGCCAAAGTTTGTTTCTAATAGAATTGCATTCTTGGAATTCATGTGGCAAATGATGTGGAGGGAAAAGGAAGTGATGAAAAAGTAGAAGAAAGGCACTTTTTTGCCTGATACCACTATCTTTGGAGATTGGTCAATTGGTTCGGACACTCTTGAGGAGCTGCAGGCCTATTTGAAGGCCAAGTACTCTTTGGAATCTGGTGTTGAAAGAGTTTGTGACCTTGAAGGTCATATGAACTTTGTGAGACAAGTGATCTTGACTAAGATGGGCATCTCCCATCAAATTCTTTATGATGAAGATGTGATAAGGAACCTGGTTAATTTTAATGAAGTGTATGACAGGAAGAGGAAATGGGAGATCCTCAAGAAAATTGAAGATGACAAAAAGGAAAAGAATCCAATTTTTGAAGGATTTTTTGCTGAAGAGAAAGATCCTCTAATGAGAATTAATACAATGATTGAGAATTTTGAAAGTATTTATGCTAAATCTGAAGTATAGCCTACCAAGGCTACCAAACTTCCAGTGAAGAGGACTATAGAAATTGAGATTCATGAGCCTACCCTTGATGTCATATCAGTTCAAGATCCACAGATCCCTGAATCACCACCACATAAAAGGCAGAGAACTGAAGGCATGTCTCCTCTAGTCCCATATGAGATGTCTGAGGGTGTGGGGGATATTGATGAAGTTGCAAATATTTTGAGACAATTGCATGATGGAGAGGAAGTTGATCAACCATTGGTTGGTCAAGAAACTAATGCACACAAGCCTGAGGCTAGGATGGAAGAACAAGCCCAAATTGATCCAGAGCTATAGGAAGATGAAAGGGTGGTGGCATCGTTGAGATTTATTCAAGATGATGAATTCATCAAGACTCCAGAGTTTCAAGATTTCTGGTTAAAAATGAAGATGAAGGAATTTGATGAAAAGGTGGAAATCAATAAGATGGGTGCTGATGAGTCTCAGTATGAACAAATAACCACCTGAACAATCCAAGAACTAAAAGTTGACAAAATCAATGTGACTCCTGAGGAAGCAAGACAAATGGTCTTGAAGAGTAACATGTTGATCATCCTAGGTCTTGAATTGAAGAAGATATTCTTGCTTGACCAAGTTAGGTGTCAAGATGACCCTAATCTTGTGTCTAAATTTGATTATGAGGAGGGAGTGAGTGGATGTGGTTTCAACCCAAGGACAGAGACTCTTGCCATATGGACAAAATAGAAGAACACTAGTAAACCAAGGTTGCTAGATGTTGTTCAGGAAATGAGGGGATCTGTTGTGGTGAAAACCTTACAAGATGCTTCAAGAACTAAGGCCTCTGCTCTTACAATCCATTCGGCCATGTTCACCCATGCAGTTGTAAAAAAGTTGGAAAAAAAAATTGCAGGATTATGAGAAAACACAACAAGACATGAATAATGAAGTGAATAGGTTGTTCATTGAAAATAGGTAATTGAAAAAGTAACTACAAGATGTGGGTTCTTCCCAGAATCTAGCAATAGTTTCATATCAACCTTCTGTGCCACCAACAACTGGTGATGTCACAGTGACAATGCAAGAGTTTAATGCTTTGAGAACAAAATTTGAAAAAGAAGTTGAGGACCTCAAGAAGCAAAATGAGGAAACAAAAAATGAGGCAAGGATCAAGGTCCTTGAATTCTTTGAGAAAATTTTGGAATACAGGATAAAGCTAGTTGTGGATAAACTTGGGGATGTGCATGATTGCTACTCCATGTTATCTCAGGCCATTAAACAATTGCAAGAAAACTTTTTTTGTTTTGGAGCCACTGTACAAGAAATGGAAGCCTTCCTTGCACAATTTAGTCATGCTTTGTAGGATACTTCAAAGAAATTCTGATGCTCCTTCTGAATTGAAGCCCACAAAGCAAATGGCAACTATGATCACTGAAGAGCATCAATATGCTAGCAGTGAAGACAAAAGGATGTAGGCCAAACTTGAATCTTTTTCTACTTTCAAGCATTAATTTATCCACTCTATTCTGACAGAGGAAACCAACCTAGTTAAAGGCCTTGATACTTGGAAGGCAGAATTCAGAACAATAGTCTCTGTGGTTATGGAATTCTTGAAAAAGGAGCAAGCTATAGATAATTTGAGCTTTAACGTGATTTTGGATAGGGTCATAGCCCTAGATGCAAGATATGGAAAATTTGTAATTGATGTTAAAGCTATGTTGGTTAAAAGAGGGAAGGACCATCAGACCAGTCTACTCCGAATTCAAGAATTCAAATGGTCCAGTGACCTTACATTCAATAATTGGGAGAAGACATACTTGAAAAATTGATGTGCAGCTACAGGTTCAGGTGCAGAAGGAGCAATGAGCAGTTTTGCTGGCGTCAACATGGAGAACAAGGACAAAATTTTGACACTTTTTTGCGATAATAGATAGGGGTACAACACACTTAACAAATACTGCAACATGGAGATGAGTATCTTGCCAGGCCTGAGGTCACAGGTGCTCTATGATGACTAACAAATTCAGATCTTGGTTAACTTGTGTATGCCTTTAATTTCTCTTTATTAAACATGTTTAGTTACAAGAGGATGTGATTTATGAATAGTTGTGTTGGTTCAGGCCTGAAGCTTATTCCTTCCCATATTTATAAGGGAAACCAAGGCCTAGACAATCATCATCTTTTAGCAAGACAATTTATATATTCCAATATTATCTATCCAATCATATTTCATATTCAAGACATTACACTTCTATGATAATTTAATATTATAATAGGCAAGGATGGTTAAATTTGTGGATATGTATGGTGTTCTAATTTTTTGTTAATATTCAAGTTCATAAGTTGTTTGATTGTTTCCATATTGGCTACTTCCAGTTATTCAAATGAATAGATTTATCAAGGCACATTTGTTGTCATTGTGTGGATGCTTTTAATTGGTTTCTATTAGAAGTTGATGTAATTCCCTTTAAGTGACTTACATTTATTGGTTTCTCTCTAGAGTTAAATCCTTTCAAGTAAATCATACTAGTGGGTTTTCCTTCAAATAGAATTAAAACAACTTACTTGCATGTGTGTGTTAAAATAACAATGACTACCATGAAAGACATAAAAACAATAAATAGCACTCACCTCAATTCCACCACCACTACTACTACTCTAAATATCATGCAGATTCTCCTCAAGATGTTCAACATAATCACTATCATCATTGTCCTCAAGTTGTGCAGCTTTGTAGAGAGCTCTATTGACAAGGCCTTTTTCTTTTTGTTTTTCTTTCATATAATTTCTCTGCATGCGGTTTAATCATCATACAAAAATTAATACAAGTCAAGTAAAGAATGCAAAAACTATAATTTTTTGTTCAAAATAACATTTTTCTTCCACTCTTAAACCACTAAGTCAAGGTATGTTGTGAGATTCTTCCTTTATTGTAAGCAATAGATTTCAGTTTATAGGAGGATTCTTATAGTCATGAGCATAAGATTTTCAACAAGAAGGGATAGTCCCAGTCCTTCATATGATAAGGAAGACAGTAAAAGTTGTAAGATGGCAGTCCATTTCTCTATCTTAGGACAGTCCATAGCATGGAAGGTATAGGAGAAGATAAAGAGATGCAACAACTAGTAGGGTTTCACCAAACAAAGAGAAGAGATAAAGGCACTATCAAAACCATTAGACAGTGACCAAGAACCCTTGGAATGACAGCAACAAAGCAGATATTACAGCCTTGACTTTAGGATCAGTGATTAAGAGCTTTACTAAGACATACTCAAAGTGACTAGCTAAAATGATAGAGTTAAATGTCATAATGCAGCATAGGAGGATGTCATAAACATGACAAGGACAAAAATAATGAAGTGAATACTCAAGCAAAATGGTTTGAAGTAGAACATAGTAAATTGTAGTATTGCATGTTTCTTTTGGTTCTGTAAGTAGAACAATGAGACAATTCGTGATAACGCATTTATGTAAAGAATTAATGCTAAGGTTATAATGGCTAGAATTGTAGTATTGCATGTTGAGGGTAGGTTCATTCTTTGTTTACAATATCCAAGAGCTATGATAACTATTGAAGTATCCAAAAAATGCAATCACAAGGAAGTATAACAAAAACATGGTACAAGTTTACCCAATAACAAGCACACAAAATGAAAGGATAGTGTAATAGAGCCTCTTACCTCATCTGCATCCATAATATTATGCTCATTCCATGCAAAAACTATAGGCTTAATGGAGGAAGCCAACTGTGACAATTTCTCAGTGACACTGTGTAAGAAACTCATTATATGTTGGTACCCTTCATTTGAGTTGACATGATCTACAGAGGCTCTTACTAGGCGTCTAATAGATGGCTCTAAAATCTATGTTGACGAACTAGATTTCCACTTCATACTTCTGTTAGATTTACTAGGATCTAGTGCTACCATATAATCGAGCATATCTTCCACACTTGCTTCTCTATTACTATTTTCCACCTAAAATATGTCAATATCAACATATAGTCAGTTCAATAAAAAATTGAAATAAATAACCAACATAAATTGAACCAAAAAGCCATACCCTTACTCCAAGTTTGTCTATTTTGGCCTGCAACTCGCCTCGGCCAAATGTATATCTAGCTGCCACATTATCTCTTGCCCTCTTTCCTTTATAACTCTTTGTCAAATATTCTTTAGAACACATATTTTCTTTCAATGCCTCCCACTATTTGGGAGATAGAGGGGATTCTAACCTCTCTTTTCCCTCCAAGATTGTTTTTCTACAATTGTATCTAAAATTGTTCATCAAAAGTCTCATCTTTTGCTTGTAATATCTTCTAGAGATTTGTCCACCAGTAGTCTCAAAAGCATTTTCCATTTTTTTTATAACATTTTTCACACTTTGTGGTTCTTTCTCTCCAAAATTTGATTTGCAAATATCCAAATGGGCCCTACATCTTACACCCAACTCAGAGGCCCACCTTGCAGCATTTTTCCCAATGGGCTCACCATCTCTCGATACCTCATCCAAGAATGTCTTCTTGCCTTCTAATCTTCTTTCTTTTGCATTCCTCTTTGTAGATCTATATAAATCTTGACTCAATATTTTTCTTTTGAAAAAAGTAGGCATATCTTCTATTAAACCACTAGCAATATTTTTGGCTGATCCACTAGTTCGATCAAAAGTTGTAGCAGGCACATCTTCTATTAAACCACTGCAATATTTTTGGTTGATCCACTAGTTCCATCAAAAGTTCTAGCAAGCACATCAGATGCAAGTGGTCTCTCTTCACGAATTTCATTAACCAGAACTTCATCACCCTTGGCCACATTAGGTGTGTCATGAGTAGGTAGATTAGTACCGGTCTTTGTAGATTTCACTTCAAACACATCCTTTAATCTTGAATAAATCATCTACGGATCACTTACTATTCCTGTCCTCTCATTGTTTTCAATAATCTCTCTTAGACTCTGTGCTAAGAGATCATGACGACGTTGCATACCACCATGTGCTATATCAGGTTGCACATCACCATGTGCTATATCAAGTTGCACATCACTATGTGTTATATCAGGCTGCACATCATCACAACTATTCTTTTCACCAACTGCATTTGTACTTGAATCCCAAATACGTTGGCTTCTACGAGTTGGCAACACTATATCTTTACTTTCCTTTTGTTTTCTCTTTGCATTTTCTATGCACTCTTTTTCTTTCCTAAAAAACAAAAAAAATCATATTATGTCTTATATACATAAACCTCTTGCCTATAAAATTTCATAAACACAATTAAACAAATAATATACTACTTAGTGGATTTACAACTTGCCTATTTGTCAAACCAAGATGTGATAAATATTCACTATTCTTTGCCACACATTCTTTACGAAAGTGCTCATAATGTCAGTGGAACTTCAGCAACATGATCACTATCATCTAAATTGTGCCTCAAAGTCTTTTTCCTCATTTCCTGAAGTCCAAATAAACAATAATATATAAATCAGCAACTTGAATCAGTAGAACAAGAGTGGAATATAAACAAAGCCATTATTTTCAGTCAACTAGAGTATATAAACAAATGCAGTCATAGTATATAAGGATTTCATTTCATTTGAATGATACCATATATAAGGATAGTCCCCATATGAAATACATTCATAGAGCATATAAGACGCATTCTTAGAAATTAGAGGAGACAGTCTATGACAAGTGACATGACATAGGATGATAGCATATAAGATGCATTATATGGAGGAGCAAAAATTCAATAAGTAAATGTGGCACACATATTGAAACTCAAAGGAAACTCTATTTGTTTATCCTTCTATTTGAGAAGAAACTAATTGCCTTTCTGATAGTGTGAATCATCATTATTTCTACTTATAAAATCCTCATTATTTCTACTTATATAATTCTGTAGAAATTATGAACACACAAATGTAAGTAAACAAAAACAGTCAATATGTGCTTTAAAAATGAGTAATTTATTTTTGGAACAAATATAGCTAGTTATATGCATGACCTATAACAAGACAAGAACTAGAAAAAAAACAAAAAGTAGAGCTCAACGCAAGAGATTACCCTGAAAAACCCAAAGTGGAAGAAATTCTTGTACACTAATGCCCTTTCTTATCTTGCTGCTTCTCTACTACACTTTACAAGCTCACTATTTTCTTGATGCCTTCACTAATCATCTGCATTGCCAGCAAGATCAGAATCCTGATCACTCATGTCTACATCTACTTGATTTTCTTCCTCATCCTCATCTGTGTCATGCAATACATTCTCTCTCCTAATCTCTTCATTGGTAATCAAAATATCTTCTCCAAACACTCCATCATCATCTTCATCCACTACTTCGAATGTTTCTTGTAAATTAACATATTGCCCATCAGGCATTATATCAACAGCTTCCATGAATTTTTATTTTGAATGAGACTCTGTTTGAATGACATATGACCATCCTGGGCTTCTTATATCATCAATTATAAATGATTGGTTAATTTGAAAAGGGAAAACATAGGGCTCATCCCTCTTTGATAAAAAAAATTGTCCTGTATTTGCACGTACAAATCCATACTCATCAAAATGTACTACAGATGGTCAGATCCACTTACATTTTAACAATATAGGATTGTTTTAACCAAAATCCACTTGAATAATTTCTTGGATGAATCTGACATAGAATTTCTTCTTAGTTTCGTGAAGAAATTCAACACTTACAACACAATCACAATTTGTCTTTCCTTTGTCTTTTTCCTCCACTCTTAAATGGCTACCATAGGCCCACATTCCACTAAAATGCATAGCCCATAAATGTGGAGGTTGTGAAAGCTCACTTTCCTCCTTTGTTATAGCTTGACCTTCTTTTGCATCACTAACTGCATTAGCAATCCATTCTTCAAATTTTGGAAAAGAATCACCTCCAACCAAATCATGACATCTACGCTTTTGAGGTTGATGTTGCATCCAACTTTGATTCTCTTCTTCATATTTTCTACATAGAATATTAATGTGCAAATAGTAAGATTAATAATATAAATGTGTAAATGCAATTGAGTAAGATTAAGAATATAAATGTGTAAATAAATAATTGTGTAAATTTTTTTAACCTATACCACTTATCAAACGAAGATGTGTTTTGAAGAATAAAGGCATGTATCGCACTTCTTTCTTGATGTGATAGATTGAAGCAACATCCATTGCCTTCTAATACTTCAGCTACAACTCTCTCATCTTCATCATCATCCCATACACATTGATTGACATTTTTAAAATCCTTCATTTATTCTGTGCAAAATCCAATGGCCTCTTGCATTGAATATCCCTTAGACATGTTGCCTTCTGGTTTTGGCCTAGTATGAACAATTTTTTTCAAAACCTTCATATATCATTCTATAGGATACATCCATCTCATTCTTACTAGACCAAAATGCTCTAGTTCATATTCTAGATGTATCAAAAGATGCATAGAAATATTAAAGATTGTTGCTGGAAATTCCTATTCCAATAGACAAAGGACTTCAACAACCTCCTTCCTCAAACTATCAAAGTTCGAAGGATCTAATACATGTGAACTCATTCTCTTTAATATTAGGCCCAACCTTATAATTTCCAATCTTGGCCCCTTTGCCAAACCTGATATATTTACCACAATAGGTAAAATATTTTTGATTATAACATGATAGTCATGGGTCTTTAGGCCTCTTAATCTATTAATGTTAGTTTGGCTTCTAATAGTACTACTTACTTATCTAGTGGGAAAGTGAGTTTGAGACATCATCTATAAGAATTGTGCACGTTGTTCCTTTGTCTAGACATAAGGAGCACTGGGTTTTCTATATTTTGCATCATCATATTTTTCAACCCAAAGATTTAGACGAATCTTTAGTTCTCGAAAGTCTTCACATGATGAAATAGTATCAAAAGCACCAAAAAGAGTTTCTATAATAGCATAGGCTATATTTTTCTCAGTATGCATAAAGTCAATAGTATGCCTAATGGCTATATCCTTAAAGTATAGAAACTTATAGAATATGCACAACCATTTTACACCACTTTCATTACAGGGATCATATCTACTACCAGCAATCCCACCATTTTCAATAAATGACATTCTTTTTTGTCCATTCTCAATAATGTAATCACCTGTTATTAGCAAAGGTGCTTCATGATTCTCTTCTTGACCATTGAAACGTGTTTTTTGTCAATGATATGGATGACCCACTTTAAGGTAAGCACGATGTCTACAATAAATACACTTATGCAAACTTCTTGAGTGCCTTGTAAAATCCTTAAAGTTGCAAGCAGGACAACCATGGTATCCATGAATAGTGAGACCAAATAATGTACCATTTGTAGGAAGATCATGAATCGTAACCAATAAGGAAGATCTTAAAGTGAATTTGATTGAATGACCATCACTTAAAGATGAATTACTTCAATTCCTTTCCACAATTCCGTTAGCTCATCATATAATGGCTCTAGATAGGATTCTATTGTATCTGAAGTCACACTTTTCTTTCCTGGTATAATCAATGATAGTATTAAGAAAAATGGTTTAGTTGCTAACCATGGAGGAAAGTTATAATTTATTAAAAACACTGGCCAAGTTGACCATTTAGTACTTTGATCTAAGAATGGGTTACCCCATCTAGAGCCAAACCCAACCTTATATTATGAGGATCTTGAGAAAAATCAGGCCATCTATTATCAAATTCCATCCACATCTTAGAATCAGGCACATATCGTTGTTTTCCATCAATGCTCTTATTTTGGGCATGCCACTGCATAAGTTCAGCAATTTCTTTGCAACTATACATTCAGAGTAATCGTGGGATTATCAGAAAGTGGCGAAGAACCTTTCTAGGAACCACAACTAATTTCAACCCTTGTCTATACCTTGCTTCATGACATTTCAGACATTCACTCTCACTTGCAAGAGTTTTGTGAAATAATACACAACCATTAACACATGTTTGGATGTTTTCATACCCCAAGCCAAGCTTACTAATCTATTTTTTACATTGACTTCATTTTGTTGGCAATGTGGAGTCGGCTGGTAACAACAAACTTAATAATGCCAATAACTGATCTACACTCTCATTTGTCCAGCCATGCACCACTTGCAAGTTAAGAATTTTAATGATTGTTGTCAAATGACTTAACTTGCAATTAGCATATAGAGGTTTTAAAGCATCCTCCATTGACTTGGCCCAATCATTGTTTAGACCCTCATTCAACATTCTTTCAACTTCAAACCCTTCATCTAACATTTCTGCATCTTCATCTATGTTCGGTACCACTTCATCTATGTTTGTTGCCTCTTCATCTCTCACAGTCTATAATTCTATCATATCTTCATAATAATTGTAAGCCCAAGGGCTAATAGCACTATGCCCATATCTTATCATATGTTGATAAATCACATTTCTTTTTATTACCCTTCCACCAAGACAGTCATTACATGGACATGGATATTTTTCCATTTCCCTCTCTTTGGCTACTCTCTCATCATATGCATGACATTGATCCGTAGTCAACCTTCGAGGCTGATCCATCTATAATATTGTGCATTCTAGTAGTAATTTAGTATAATAAGCTATCCTACACCTAGAAGGCCTTTAAATATAAAATCTTAAAAGGTAACCTTCCATCATGCATATGGTCAAGCTAGGATAACCTTTCCTTTAGTTTGGGCTAGTCATCATGTGGGGAGATCATGCAGAGTAGAGGTGTGGTTTTATTTGAGTTCAAGGATCAGTTAAGGATCAACTTCAAAAATACTGAAGATAACATTTTCTTTTGAGTTTTCAAGCTTCAATCATGAAAATATCTCATGGGGGGCGCCCACAAGTAGCTTCCCCAAATATCATGAAAATATCAGTTCACTTTTGGCAATGAGGGTTTTGAATTACCTTTGAATTTGCTGCAGAGGACCTCACTGACTTCAAATTCATTATAGAAAACTCTGAATTCCTTGCCCACCTTATCAAAAGTCTCCAAGTCCTCTCCAAACAAGCTTTATCACCCATGCAAGTAGCTACTACACTTATATGCACCTAAAACATTTTTTCAGGTACATGCATTAGATAGAGTAAGTGCTTCAATATGTGTCCAAGTAAAAGCATAGAACTATGTCACACTTTTGGCTGACTTATCAGCACAAGTGAATTTAAACATTTCTAACTAAAAGTCATTTTTTTTCAAACATATGGTCTAGTGAGATTCATTCTAGCTAAGCTAGATATGGGCCACAACTTTTCCAACTAGAAGTGTCCACTAAATACATATGTAGCACCACTTGGAGGCCAATTTACCAAAAAAATACAAAATTTCAAAAAAGTTGACGTTTTAACAATTCCTACTCATGTAAATAATTTAAAAAAAATATATAAAAATACCCTTTTGTAGATTTGTAAGTGCAGTTTTAAAAAATGTGGTTTTTTAGTAGTCTAATTATTATTAATATTTTATTTTTTATTTTTACTAAAAGTAGGTCATCAGTACCAAAATATAAGGTTGATTGTCTTATCAAGAAAAAATGATAAAGTTTATTAAAAAAATTTAAAAAAATATGATGCACTTGAGAAGAGATTCCATGTCAAGATGATATAATTTTTTTTCTATTTTGGATAAATAGTCAAGATAAAAGCTGATGTCCCATCGAAATCATTATTTTTCAGTACACACAACTTTTAATATTTATTTAAAAATATATATTTATCAAAATGCATAAAAAATAAATCCATGCACTAAAGTTTCAAGTTATAAATACACACAAAATTTGAAGGAAAAAAATAAAATTTACTATAAAAAGAGTGACGTCCCACTTAACTTCATTTTTCAGCATTTTATCAACAACTAAATTATAGTGTCAATTTTACAAAAAAATGTATTCAAATAATTTTTTAATTTTTATAAGAAATACAAACATAAAATACACTAAAAAATATACATTTCATTAATCATTTCAAAATTCAAAATGTATATGTCACTTTTTAATGATTCAAGTTAAAAATTTAGATCAGCATTGGCCGTTTCCTTTAAAAAAGAGTGACACAGCTTTGTGCTTTTACTTGTCCATGAGAATAACAAACATCAACAGCAATTCAATTTCATTCCCATGTCGACAATTATACATTTTACAAGTTGTCTAACTTAGAATATAGACAAGCTATGTAAACCGATAGATAAATAGCATTTAGAAGAAATACTAAACAATTTTATCAAGATTACACTTTAAAACCCCAACTAACTAACTTTTGTGATGAAGTATTCATAGTTGCAAATCACTTGCTAAAATCATAGGCAAAGTCACCAAATAAAGGACTCAAGATGTCAACCATTTCAAATGACAATCATGACAATAGGAAAAACATCATAGAGAATACAGTCATGCCTTTGATTGCAAAAGAGGGGGCAGCTATTACAGTCTATAGCATCATTGAAAAGATGAAAATACAAAATCCATGAAGCCAAACACTTTTGTCAAAATACAAACCCTTACCTAATTAGTTAACTGATCCTTGAAGATTTTATCAGTCAAAGATAGTCATTATATAGATGTTAAAACACTGACACAAGTGCTTTTGAAAGTGATGACAGTCATGTCATCAAACTGACAATGAAATCAGTCATCAAAAAGAGTAATGCACAACACCACAAAAGAAAAGAGGAGATCACTATCCATTCAAAGAGATGCCCTAATCACAGTCACCAAAGTGGGCTACAATAGTAGAGAAAAGATAATGGAATATTGACAGTCTTTTTGTATCCAAATGTGAATTATGTGAAAACTATGTCATATATCAATAACAAAAGTAACAGAGAGGATTTTTTACAGTCAAAAGTCTATGAATAGAATATTCAAGTTTATCAAAATCAAGATAATAACCTTTATGATAGTCATAGCAGCAGATGGACAAAGGGAATGTGACTGTGATAGATTTTTGCATACAAAGGACAATCATCATCAATGATATCTTTGTATTAAGGAATTTGTAGGCAAGTTTGTGATAGGACAACAAAGATCAGTTCATGTATGAAGAAATGAACAAAGTTTTCATGACAAAGGTTACTGTCAAGATAGAAGTAAGAGACAGTGAAGACAATGAAGAGTAGATTTAAGGAATGAAACAAATCATGGAATAGTCTTTCATTCTCAACAACAAGCTTTCATTCTCTATTTTGTGACAGTCATTTTGAAAATACAATCATCTTTCAAAGGTTGAATCACACACACAGGGGAAGTGTCTAAGTCACAGGTTGAATACCATCAAATTCCTTCATGCCAAGGTATTCTAAGTATAAGTCATGAATGGAAGAAGTAGAACTTTATCAATAAAGAACCATGAGACCTCTTCATATAGTCATTGAAAGAGACAGAATAGTCACTAATGACAGAGCACAAATCTTTCAAAGATACAAAACTTTAGAGCAGGGTAAGAGAAGAATAGAGGTACGTGGAAAGCCCTATCTCTACTTCATAAAACCATTTGTTATTTGTCATCTATCTTTTGTCTATCTGTTGTCTATCTGCTCCTTTGATATCTACCGTCTATAGCTGGAAATCCCAAAATTCTTTCCTTTCTTCATTCATAGAACGATCTCAAAACTATTTCCAAACTCAAAGAACTGCGGCCATGAACAATCTTCTCCTATTCGACTACTCATACCCTATTCTTGACAACCATGAACAATCTTCTCTTGTTCAACTACTCATACCCTATTCTTGGCAGCCATGAATAGTATTCTCTTGTTTGACTACTTTGCATACCCGATTCTTGGTGGCCATGAACAGTCTTCTCCTGCTAAACACACAATCTTTTCTTTTTCACAGGTTTCACCTTTTGTTCAAAATTCATAAATGCACAATCCCTCCATTAATTCCCTCCAAAACTAAAGTGAAAGAAAAAAGAATAGAGAAATTTATTTAGTCAATTTTATTTGTAGTTGTGTTTTTTTGCCCAATGACTAAATTAGTCATTTATTTAGTCATTTCAACTGATGACCAAATTAGTCATTTATAGCTATGTTGCAAAAAGTTTTAGTCATGTGATTAAAAGTTTGGTCACGTGACTAAAAGTTTTAGTCACCTGGTCATTTATTTGCCATATTTCTACTAGTGATGGCAATATTCAGAACCCTAGGCCTACACAACGAAGACAAGCACAGATAATTCCTCCATTAAGATAGCCACTGGGAGCTGATAGGTATAAACAACTTGATTTATTTGGTATACCTAACTTTTCCAATCCAATTCCAAATGAGATTAGTGGAAAGATTCTTAGGTTTCAAGGCAACAATGTTGTCATAGGTGAGGAGCATCTTAGACATTTTATTAATGTCACTAATGAGTATGAAATTGAGGATGAAGATGTCATGATGAAATTATTTGTGCACTCATTAGAAGAAAGTACTAAAGAATGGTATAAGGCTCTCCCTGATAACAGTATTGACTCTTGGGAGGAATTCATGAGGGTATTCAGATTGTAATATTGGGATAGGATTGACCCCAAGTTTGCCATCCATGAACTCACATCTATCAAAAAGGTAATAAATGAGACAGTAGTGATTTTAACAGCCACTTCATTATGACAATGAGAAAGGCCCCTCCTCATATGAGACCTAATGAGTCTATGTGTTTGGTTTTGTATTATGGAGCATTTGACTCAAAGATTGGTTATTGTTTGAGGGATAAGAGTCCACAAACATTAAGGGAGGCATATGCTATAGCTATCAACATTGAAAGTAACATGAGAGAGCTTCAGGAAAACATATTAGAAGGTTTGATGTAAAATTGTCCTAGCTAGACAAAGTAGTTTTCAATAAGCCCCTCACCACTGAAGAAATTAGATAAGCTTATGGGGGTTATAGAAGATTTATCCTACAAGGTTGTAAGGAATGAGATAGGATTGCCACCCCAAGATGTTACAACACATTTCAATCAAGGTTAGCAATTGCATAATAGACCTTACAATATTGACTGGTCTAAGAGACCAAGAAAAAATGATAGACAAGTTGCCCCCAGGCATGTAAGTTTCAAACAGCATGAAAGAGACACACCTAACCCATTGAGAAAGGATCCAATCAATTGTCAAGATGCATCTTTATGGTGTCAGGCATGCTTCCTCCCCTATGATCTAGCTAATTGTGTAGTGGCTCATTCAATGAGTAGAGATGAAGAATTTCCAAATGAAGAAGGTGCAGCTGAGTATTATGAAGAGGAGATAAATCAGTTTGACATAGAGGAGTATGAGTAGATGGGTCAGGGTGTCAATTATGACAGTTATGAAGAGGATGATCATATTTTCCAATATGATTATGATGAAGGTCCAAAGAGATATCAACTGCCAACTCATGATTGTGGTCACTTGAGGGATCTTATGTAGAAGAAGTACAGCAATCCAAACCTTGGAAAGAAGATTTGAAAGCTTTGACTGATGTAGCTATAATGTAGGTCCAAGGAGGTTATCAGCTAAGGAATAGGTTAGTCCCTATAAAAAAATCTCCTATTGTAGAGTCAAGACAATATAGATTGGAAGGTGAGAAGGAAAAATGTAAGGCAAACATGGATAAGAAAGATGGTAGTGCTCCCAAGAAGAAAGTGTTAGAAAAGAAGAAACTTTCTGCACAACCACCAGTAACAAAGAAGTATGTGCAGAAAAATCTAGCACAAGTGGTGCAACCAGCTGATGTATCTCATAATCCAAAGAGTAGTGAGAAGCATGAGCAATCTCAGATACAAAAGGAACTAGAAAAGGGCAAGGAGAAGATGAAGGAAAAAGGTATGGATGTTTCTTCCAATCAAGTAATACCTTACATTCCTTATGAAAATGATATTACCATCTCATGTGATTCTCCTCTACCAAATTATAGCCCTATTGACATGGCTCAAGCCTTGAGCCAAGTTAGAATTTTAGTGCTTGTATGGGAACTTCTTAGAATCCTTAAACATAGAGATAGGGTGATGGCATTCATCACTGTTGTTGATGCACAAAAATGATTTGTTGTTATTCCTAGTAATGATGATGAGGGTAAAGGCCATGATGAAACTATAGAGGTATATGTTGACCTATTTTCCCTTTCCCAGAGTCAAATAGCCCAATTTTGAAAATGTTGAAAATCTTATCAAAATTAGCTAAGTGCCTAGTATTCTTTAGGTCTAAGGGTGTTTTCCTTGTAAAAATCCCCAAAATTTCTAAGGAAAATCCCTTTCAAAAATCCAAAAATTTCCAAGCTTTGCCTTAGTCTTTTCATCCTTAGTTGACAAAAAGTTGAGTTAGTGAACCAAAAGGTTCACCGATTGAAAAAATCGCTGACTAAGGGAAGGTTGAAGAAAAGCAAAAGGAAGCAAGTAAAAGAGAACCGTTTATTGACAATTTTCAAATTCTATGAACCAAAGTTCGTCGATTGGCAAGTTTGTCGATCAACAAAATTGCTGACTAAAGGAAGGAACAAAGGAAGGCAAAGAAAAAGAACAAAGCAAGACTTAGTCGGTGAATTTCAAAGTTTGTGAACTAAAAAGTTTGCCGATCAGCAAGTTCGTCGATCGGTGAAATCACCGACTAAGTGAAAAAGAAAGGCCAAAAAGTGGCTAAGGAAAAGAAAGAAAAAGATAGGCCTTTATTGGTAAAAAGTAAAGTTAGCAAAATGACAAGTTTGTCGATCAGTAGGTTCGCTAATTGGTGAATTCACTGATAAAGGAACCAAAAGCAACAAAGAGATCTAGCTAAGAATGGTTTGCGAAAGTGGAATTTCGCTGACTAAAGGGCAGAAAGCAAAAAATGAAGAGAAAGAAAAGATAGAAATGGTTTGTGATGGATAGTTTTTGCTGATAAGGCAAAATAAAGGTCAAAAATAAAATGAAAGGAAAATTAATGAAATAAACCATGTGATATAATGTAATACTTTAGAATGTTTTAAAGTAGTTTGAAATATTTTGAAGTGTTGTAAAAGCTTGCATAGGAAATTTTGGCAGGCAATATATTTTGAACTATCTATTTTCTCCAACCACTATTATTGCAAGATCAAATCAGCACCAGGTGGAGATAATTGTTTTGCATTTAATTATGTAGGAGGATGAATCAGATGCTAACATTCAAGGTAGCAAATATTTCCCAGCTACTTCAGATCAAGATATTTTCTGCATTTATGTCAAGTAGAATAGATGTACACAGATATCCCCTTTGCAAAAATATCTTTTGACATGCCCATGGGGTGAATTTATTACAATGGGTGACTTAGGTCAATGTAATAGAATGGTATAAATATATTAAAATCAATGTAATAAGGGTTAGCTACAGAGACTTATTTTTTTCTCCAAACAAAACCCTATTTTATTGTAACCATGCCTTTTTGATTAATACATATTGATTGTTTTTACCTTTTCATGTTGTTTTTAACTTTGTGTAATCTAGAATTGGTTATTGTTTGTGAATGTTTATTCCCTTGCAATCCTTTTCTGTTCTTTACCTTTGTTAAAATCTATAGGATTTCTATGAATTTATCAGCTGTATTCAATTATTTTGTACATTTTAGCTTTGTGGGTGTTCTTCATTCAAACCTAGTGTATCACCTTTGCCTTTCAGTTTCTCCTTCTTCCCCTTTTCCCAGTGGTGTTAGATTAGGTTTAGTCTTAGTTCACTCTAAATTTCATATTTAGAAAGAGGAATCAACCTTCTCTGGAGGTTTGATTTTCTTTATAGGGTCCCACACCTGGAAATCACTCCAATGTTTCACTGGATTGTTGCAGCAAAAACACTTCAACTCAGGGTGCAAATCCAAGTGACAATAGTATATCTAGGATCAATTTTTGTTAACAGTGAGATGGGAGTAGACCCTTTTTATACAACACTGGTCATAAATGGTTGGATATTACATAATTGCATGCTTTATTCTGGTGCTTCCAACAATGATGTGCCCTTGGAGACAATGAATGAGTTGGGACTGAAAGTGTCTAGGTATTTTGGCAAATGCTTTGCCATGGATTCCAGGGAAGTTAATGTGATAGGTCTGGTTAAAGATGTTGAGGTCTAGCTTGCTGCTTACCCAGACAAATCATTCTTGATGGATGTTATTGTTGTAGATTGCCCTGCTAAGTGGGGTATGTTGTTATCAAGAAAATGGGTAGCCTCCATGGGTGGAAGTATCCAGATGGATCTTTCATATGCCACTATTCCAGTTTAGGGTGTGGAAGTGAAGTTTTATAGGGAGAAGAAGGTAGAAGATGAAAATATTGAGAACATATATAAAACATCGGATGACGATGCCAACTTCTTTGACACTAACGTTGACCACTTCATGGGATATTGCAGTGGGTATGATCATAGCCTTGATATTTTACCTTCCACTCTCACTACTCCTACTTGTGGTGCAGATGATTTGTGGACAATGTATTTTGATGGTGCATATCCAAGAGAAGGCTTAGGTGCTGGTATTGTTCTGATAGCACCAAATGGAGACTAGTTTGGCATGTCCTTTAGACTTGATTTTCAGTGCACTAACAACATAGCTGAGTATGAAGCATTGTTGTTAGGTATAAATGTTGCTCATAAGCATAGAGTCAAATGCCTGAAGATACATGGGGATTCAGAATTAATTGTGCAGCAAATTAGAAATGCTTTTGCTGCCAAAAATAACAAGTTGAGAGCATACAGGAATGCAATTTGGGAAACTTTGGAATTGTTTGATGCCATTGGCATTGAATGGATTGAGAGAAATAGAAATGAAAAGGTAGATGCTTTGGCTGTTGTTGGTTCAAAGTTTGACCGGCAACCAGATTCATATCCTTTTTCCCATTACACTATTGAAGTTCTCACCAGGCCAGCAATTCCTGATAACATTTATAGTTAGCAGGTTTTCAATGACAACAATCAAATTTATAGTTTCCTAAATTGCATAGATGAGTTTGACAATTAATTGATTGATTGGTAGCGTATGATAGAAGTCAAAGATGGCAAGGAAACTCTATTTGGTAGTGAGGTCATGCAACTAAAGATGAATAACATTCCAAAAGGGCCGGTGGCACTTGAAAGGATGTTTGATAATACTGACCAATGGAAAAGTAAAGGTAAACCAGTTAAAGAGGACAACATTGAAGGTGTTAACCTTGGCACCTAGGAGGCATCGAGGATGGTTTATATTGGTAAGTAGCTCAAAACCCATGAAAAGCAAATACTAAATGCTTTATTAAGAAAATTCAAAAAAAAAATTTGCATGGTCTTAAGATGAGTTGAATGCTTATAGGGAGGATTTATTTCAGCATACTATTCCCCTTCATCTTGATGCAAAACCCTTTAGGCAAAATAAAAGACCTATAAACCCCACCATAGCTCCCAAGATGCAAAAAGAATTGTTAAAGATCAAAGAGGGGGGTATTATAAAACCAATTAGAAATTCTGAGTGGGTATCTGATCTTGTCCCAATGAGGAAAAAGAATGGGGAGATTAGATTACGTGTAGATTTAAGAAATTTGAACATCAAATCCCTTAAGGACAACTATCCCCTTCCAAGTATGGATCATCTTTTGCAAAGGGTTGTTGGTTTAGAGCTGATGTCTATGATGGATGGATTCTTAGGCTACAATTAGGTGTTCATCAAGGAGTTAGAATAGTACAAGACAACATTCATTACTCCTTGGGAAACCTATGTTTACTTAAGGATGTCATTCAGGTTGAAGAATGCAAGATCAACATTTCAAAGAGCAATGGATGTGGCATTTGCAGGCCTTATTGATGAAATCATGGTTGATACCAAGATGATCTTACTGCATTCTCCAAAGATAGGAAAGATCATTGCAAGCATTTGCAACTAATCTTTGACAAATGTTTAGAATATGGGATTTCTTTGAATCCCAAAAAATGTCAGCTTGGAGTAGAAGAAGGGAAGTTGCTTGGACATATTGTGTCTAAGTATGGGGTTAGAATAGATCCTAAAAGAGTTAAGGCCATTAACCTCATCCCTCAGCCTAAATCAGTTAAAGGTGTCCAGTCCTTCTTTGGACATATCAACTTTGTGAGGTGGTTTATCCCTAACTTTGCTGAGAAGACCAACGCAATCTTCAAGATGCTCAAGAAGGGACAGTCCATTACATGGAGCAAGGAAATAGCTGTGGCTTTCAATGATATAAAGAAGGCCCTCAAATATGCACCAGTGTTGGTAAGTCTGGATTATTCCAAGCCTTTTTAGCTCTTCTCTTTTGCTTTATATTATACTATTGCTATTGTATTGTTGCAAAAGAACGAGGATGGATTTGAGAAACCCATAGGATTCTTTAGCAAGTCCTTGTAGGCCGCTGAATTAAATTATTCAAATATGGAGAAGCATACCTACGCATTGGTCAAGGCCAAAAAAAATTCCAGATCCTATCTCACAGGTGCCAAGACCATAGCATATGTGCCACACATAGCAGTAAAGGACATATTTATGTAGTAAGAAGCTTTAGATAAAAGATGCAAATGGATCAACATGATCCAAGAATATGACATGGATATACAAGTAACAAAATTGGCTAGAGGCCAAGGATTAGCTAAGATAATGGCTAATTGCAATCTTGAAGCAACAAAAGTGAATGAAACAGATGTAGATGATGCTCCTCATTGCATGTTGATTGACAATGCATGGTACAAAGATGTGATATTTTACCTTGAAAACATGAATTTTTCACCCTGTATGGATGAGAATAAAAAAAGGACCCTCAAGCTAAAATCTCAGAGGTATGTCCTATTCCAGAATGAGCTAATGTGGAGAAGTCACAAAGGTGTATTACTCAAGTGTTTGGATCAAGAGCAAGCTGGAGCAGTAATGAATGAGTGTCACCATGGTATTTGCGGGGGACACTTCAAAGCTAAGACCACTGCCCATAAAATCCTTAGAGATGGGTATTGGTGGCCCAAGTTCAAGGATGTAGTACAAGAGATAAGAAAATGTGATGCTTGCCAATAGTTTTCTGGAAAGATGAAGTTTTTTGGAGCACCCCTTTTTCCCCTCACAGTTGATGCACCTTTCCAGCAATGGGGAATTGACTTCATTAGAGAAATACAAGAGAAATCCAACAATGGATTTAAGTGGATCCTTGTGGCCACTGACTACTTCACCAAGTGGGTAGAGGCAATCCCCACTTGTAATGCAACTTCTAAGGTGGTTATTGATTTCATAGTCAGTAATATAATCACTAGGTTTGGAGTGTCGGCTAGGATTTTGGTAGACAATGCAATGTGTTTTAGGTCTCAAGAAATGTTGAACATGTGTTTTAGGTTTGGCATATGCCTTATGCACTCATCCCCTTATCACCCCCAAAGTAATGGATAGGCTGAATGAAGTAATAAAAGCCCGATGAAGATCATAAAATGAACATTAGATCAGAATAAGAAGAGGTGGGATGACAGTTTAAAGTATGCTCTATGGGCTGATAGAATAACTTTCAAAAGATCCATCGGTAGAAGTCCATTTAAGTTGGTGTATGGAGTAGAGGTAAAGATTCCCATAAGCATGGAACAACCAGTATATCAGTTGTTGCATGATATAGAAGAAGATTAGTATGATGTAATGTCCCAGAGGATCATGCAAGTAACTAAGTTGGAAGATCACAGAAGAGCTGTACACAATAAAAATTTGAATCATGAGCAGAAAATGAAGTTTCTATTTGATAAGAACACCGTGTTAAGAGATTTTTAGGTTGGTGACTTGATCCTTCTCTGGGATGCAAAATCTGAAGATAAAGGCAAACATAACAAGTTTGATCCATTGTGGCTTGGGCAATATGAAGTGGCTGAGAAGTTGGAGCTCAACATCTGCTGTTAGATGACTCTAGAAGGAGAACTCAAGGAGCTGCTTGTTCACGGTCAACATCTAAAGCATTATTTTTCATAGGTCATGCTTATTTTGAATTTTGAATGCAGTCAACTTTCTTTTGTGCTCTCATGTTTATGACTGTATGTTGTCTTGTATATATGCCTTTATTGTAAATACGTCTTGTGTTGTTTCCCCCTTGTTTGTTTTTTGCCTTTTTGGTCTACTTGGAGATGTTCTAGATTCTCATTGTGCCAAGTTTGCCACATGTCCCCAACTAGAGCCATTGTTGGGACCTAAAATTCTAGTTCCCAAACATGCATCTATACCCCAAATCCATAAAAAATTCCACTTTGTTCCTTTGTATTCTTAACCCATCATTTATACCTGATCAAAGATGATTTACATGGGTTTCTTTCAAAAAACTTCTAAGTAAAAATTCCTAGGTTGTGTTTTCTTCCCTTTAAAAAATCTTCTATGTCTTGGCCTTTGTCAGTGAATTGGCTGGTTCATAAATCATCAATTTCTCCAACTAAGGTTCATTGGTTTTCCTTTTCTTTGATTTGCTGACAAGGTGGAGAGGATGAGAAAGAGGTTTGAAAGATAGAAAAAGGAAGGAACAAGTGAGGTCTTTTGTCAATGAAGTCTTTGGTTTGCGAATTGTAGAGTTCACCGACAGGAAGTTCTTCTGAAAAAGAGTTCACCGATGGCTCCAGTTAGTGACAAAAGGTGAAAATAAGTTTCTAATTGGAAACAAAAGAAAGAAAACACTAAGTCTTTGTTGGTGAACTAATTGGTTCACGAATTGCTAATTTTGCCAACAATAGTTCACCAGTTCAAGGTTTCACTGATCAATTGATACAAGAAATAGTGATAGTTGAAGTCTTTTGGTTTGCGAACCTAATGGTTCATTGACTGGGTTTTTGGCCAACAAGGGGAGAAAAAGAAAGCAAAAGATAAGGCAAGCAAGCCTTTGTCAGAAAGAAGGGTGGTTCGTAAACCATCAAGTTCACTGATGGGATGGTTCACCGGTAGGGTAGATCATTGATAAAGGTGGAAGGAACGAAGTGGCAAGAAATGAAGAAGAAAGAACAAGAAAGACAAAGGGAAGGAACACGTCTTCATTGAAAAAAGGAAGAGTTCACAAACCATTGGGTTTGCCAATGACCAAGTTCTCTATTAGGATGGTTTACTGATAAGGCAAAAGGGGGGACAATGAAAGATGAAGTGCAAAGGATGGATAAGCAAAGAGAGAAAAAAGGGGATGATTCCATGGTTCATGAAAAGGAAAATTTGCCAATAAAGGAAATGAAGAATAAAAAGAGAGGAAAATTAAATAAAGTATCTTTGTCAAAGAAATTGAGAGTTCACAACCCTAATGGTTCACTGACTAAATAGTTTACCGACTAGCAAATTGGTTGACAGCAAAAGGAGGCACCCAATGTAGAAAAGGAGATGAAACTAAAATCCAAATGGCATAAAGTCAAAATGAAAGGTGAAGATCAGCCAAGCATAAATTCTTCAGGGTCACCAAGTGCAGCTAGATTCAAAAGGCACCTGTAAGGGAAAATTAATAACAACACATTTAAATTGTTGTAAAGGATTTAATGGGTGTGATTTCTTGGAAACCTAAAATTGTGCCATGATTGCAAGATGAAACAGGCGATTGGTACCTAGCAATTATTATTGCAAGACAAGGCCATGCAGGTGGTTGACACAGTGAAAATTTTCAATGCACCAATACACAAAGGAGGGACAAGGTGGATGAAACATATATTGTAGGTACCAGGATATGGATTCAACCTTCCCTCATTAATGCTCCAGGTACCTGGGACATGTGGGCAATCTTCTTCTATAAGTTTTTAGACATTCCAGGGTATAGGCATTCCTCCAATCATGTAGATTTTTTGACAGGGTCATGGGTTAGATTTAATGTAGCATGGATGTATGTGTTGATTGAGTTTAGCACATGGAGTTGCACAATAAACAAAATTCTTTATATACATGATTCAGAGATGTTTTATGGGTTGGTCATTTTGGGCATTTTTCTCTATAGGTGCAAATATCTAAAGGCAATTAAGACAATGACCATTTTTAGTTTATGTTCTTCAGGAAGCAGGTTATTAGAAATGTATGTGAAATATATTGTAATTTTCATATTGAATCATTGTTTTTCTCCACTGTTGTAAGTGTACTTTAGGAAATTTCTATCGTAGTTAGGATTTCTCTTGCCACATTTAGTGGTATGATTGTAAAATCTGATTTGAATGAAGGTGACAGTTCTTAATCCCATTTTCAGGATCTATAAATGGTCATTTCAATATTGCATATGGAAGAATGTTGTATGGCATTGGATTATTAAGTATTCTCATGGTTTGATATTGATTTTTATGTATTTGAATCTTCAAATAGGTAGTCATACATTTCCTTGTAATTGTTTTCCTTTGATGAACATGAAACTCTGGAATCCAATGGAATGGCACCAGTATGAGAAGCCTCTGATCACCCAAGTTCTTTAAAATCAAAATAGTATATCAAATCTTAAATGCAATAGTAGTTCCATAGGCATACTTACTCTATAGGATTACTCTCATTAGCTATATAGGGGTTTTGTGACAACTAGTTGTTCTTGGTTCAGTGACAGATTTGGGGCCAAGAAAATGATTTGGGTTTGGTTGTTCATTTGTTTTAGTTGTTCATCTAGTTTAGAAATTAATACCTATCAAGGTATACCCCTTGCAATATCCCTCCGAAGTCTAAGTTGAGCTCGAAGTGTAGAGGAGCCCACCCACTACTGTTAGTTGGCCAAAATCACCCTAACCTATTGATAAACCTCTTTTAATCACCCTGATGACACCCCTAGCCTAGGTGATAGTAAAATGTTTTAGGGTTTTGGGTTGCAGCTAGTTTGGGACCCAACAAGTTGTAACAAAGGAAAAGAAATTGGACAAAATAGATCAAGATGAGTGGATTAAGATGGATAAGAAAACACAAGGGACAATCTAACTTTGTCTTGCAAATTTAGTTCTATTAAATTTAGCAGAAGAGTCCATTGCATATGACTTATGCAAACATTTGGGTGAGATCTACCAAGCCAAGACTTTGGTAAATAAAATTTATTCAAAAATAAAATTGTTTTCTCTAAAAATAAAGGAAGGTGATTTAATTGTTGAGCATTTAAATACTTTTTATTTGATTTTGAGTGAATTGGCCTCTATTGATGTTAAGATCAAAAGGAAAAAGATAAATGCATTCTACTTCTTTGTTCTTTTCCTAAGTCATGGGAGAATTTCATTCTTGCTATTAGTGCTAATCTTGAAGATCCCAAGTTAGATGCTCTTGTTGCAACGTTGTTGTCATGGAAAATGTGAAAGAAAACTATGTATAGCTCAATGAATGCTCTTAATGTCAAGGAGAGGTCCAAGGAAAGAGGTGGATCTAAAGGAGAATAGAAGATGCCTGAAGACAAGTCTAAGGGTACATCTAAATCTCTTCGTAAAAAGAATAGAGTGAAGTATTAGAATTGTAGAAAGAGGGGGCACATAAGAAGGAATGCAAAAATAAGAAGAAACAATAGGATTCCACTACAAAAAAGTCCTTGGAATCAAGTGATGAAGCCTCATTTTCTTCATGTAATATTATTTCTAACAAAAATTAGTTGGTTTACTCAAGATTCTAATATCATATGACTCCTGATATGGAGTGGTTTTCCACATAAGAGGAATATGATGGAGGTGAAGTTTACCTTGGGGTCAATAGTTCATATCTAACAGTTGGATGGGCAATGTATAGTTGTGTTTCAGTGATGAGAGGATAAAACTCTCCCTAGTGTTTTACATATTCCCAGATTAGCAAGAAATTTAATGTATATATCTAAGCTAAATGATCCAGGAATGCATGTAACATTTGATAAGAATGGTTACAGATTGGTGAGAGGAAGGTTGGTGGTATTGAGGGAACAAGATTAGGAACCGTGTTTAGGTTGAATGCCAGTACTTTATGTAAATCCATCAATGTGAATAAAATATGAAAATACATGTATATTGTGGCACTGTAGATTGGGCCACATAAGTGAAAAATATTTAAAAACCATTATGAATAAAAACTTGCTTGATAATTTTACCTATTCTAATGAGTATTTTAATTTTGGTGAGCATTGTATGTTTGGGAAACAAAATAGAACATCATTTCCGTCAGGAATTAATAAAGAAAAGAGTAAATTAGAAATTATTTATACAAATGTGTTTTGTCCTGTGGATATTGATTCTATTGGAAAATCTCAATATTTTGTGCCCTTCATTGATAATGTTTCAAGGTTTACTTGGATTTATTTTATGAGACAAAAATTTGAAGTTTCACTAAGTTTAAAGAGTTTAAAGTTTTAGTAAAGAACCAATTAGAACATAAAATAAAGGTTTTAAGATTTGACAGTTGAGGGGAATATTGTTCTAAGGAATTTGATGAGTTTTACAAGCATGTAGGTATAATAAGACAAAAGACTACTTACACACGTCAACAAAATGGGGTTGCAAAAAGGATGAACATAAGTATAATGGAAAGAGATAGAAGTATGCTACGTAGTGCACAGTTGGATAGATGTTTTTTGGTAGAAGTTGTAAGTACTATTATTTACTTGATTAATAGAACTCCTTGCAAGGCTATTGATTCAACACCTTATGAAGTGTGGATAGGTAAGGAACCTTATGTTTCACATTTAAGGGTTTTTGTTTGTGATGATTTTTTCATGTGCCTAAAGAAAAGAATTATAAGTTGGATCCAAAAGAATAGAAATGCATCTTTATTATATATGGTGAGAATATTAAAGGTTATAAGCTTTGGAATCCTCTAACCAAGAAAGTTGTCTATTCTAGAGATGTGATTTTTAGGGAACTTAGAGCTACTTCTGATCCCGAACAATCAAAAGATAAAGGGGAAAAGATAGTGCACTTTGAAATTAAGCAAGAGGATGTACATTTAGAAGGACAAAATGATGGATTTGAGGATGGAGAGTAAGAAGAGGGTTCAAGTGGGAGTTTTGAGTAGGATGACTCTGAAATTACTGTAGAGGTTGAGAATGCAATAGAACATAGGAAAAATCACTTACTTCACCCTTGAGAATATCCACAAGACAATGTAATCTAGTTGATAGGTATAGCCCACCAAATTTTTGTTGTGTATTTGATGATGAACTTAGATCCTACAGGGAAGCTATTCTTGCATATGATAGTGAGTCTTAGCAACAAGCTATGTAAGAGGATATGATGACTTTAGACTCTTGTGACACCTAGTATCTTGCTCATTTTCCTAAATGAAGGAATGCCATTAGATGTAAGTGGGTCTACAAGAATAAATTTGGAGTAGAAATTTAATTAGATAAGTATAAGGCCAAATTAGTGGCCAAGGGCTGCTCCCAAAGAGAGAGTTGATTTTGGTGAAATTTTCTCTTGTTGCTAAATTATCCTCAATTAGATTTCTTTTATCCATAGCTACTACTAATGATTTTGAAATTGAGCAAATGGATCATGTTAAGACGATATTTTTGTATGGAGATTTGGAAGAGGAAATTTATATGCAACAACCAAAAGGATTTGAGGTAAAGAGAAGGAACACTTGGTTTGTGGATTGAAAATATTTGTTTATAGTTTAAAACAATCACCCCAGATGTGGTATAAAAAATTTGATTCTTTTATGCTAAAATTAAGTTTTGTAAGAAGCAAAGAGGATCACTATGCTTACATTAGATGTATTGATGATCATATACTACTTGTTGCCTTGTATGTGGATGACATGTTTTCAATAACACCAAGGGTATGATTAGTGAGCTAAAAGCTCAACTTTTGGGTGCATTTGAGATGAAGGATCTAGGGGAAACAAGGTACATATTGGAAATGGAAATCATGAGGGATTGTGGGAACAAAAAGCTTTGGTTGTCCCAAAGTAAATATGTGAATGCTATTTTGTCAAGATTTAATATGGAGGACTATAATCTAGTTAGAATTCCTTTACCAGTTGTCACTAATATTACATTAGATATGTGTCCCAAGTGTGAAGATGATTTTGAGGATATGTCCAACGTGCCATATGATAGTGCAATAAAAGGTTTGATATATGTAATGGTTTGCACTAGGCCAAATATTGCCCAAGCAATGAGAGTATTGAGTAGGTTTATGTCTAAACCTAGTAGAGAACATTAGAATTATGTGAAGAGGGTGTTGATATATTTGCATGGTACTTATAATTATTGTTTGGTTTATTATAGTACTAATAGTGAGGATAATACATTGGAAACACAAGGTTTTGTTGATATAGATTGGGCAGGTGACTTAGATAGTCAAAGGTCCACTAGTGGGTATGTATTTACTTTGTTTGGAGGTGTAGTGCATTGGATGAGTAAGAGGTAGCACACAGTTTCTTTGTCTACCATTGAAGTAGAGTGTATGGATACTACCTAGTCTCTAAGGAGGCAATATGGTTACAAAGATTATATAGAGGTATTGGTTTTTATTGAAAGATAACTTAGATTGGTTGTGATAGCTAGAGTACAATCTGTTTAGCTAAAAATCCTATGTATCATGCCTGGACTAAGCATGTGGATGTTCAGTACCAATTTGTTCAAGAAATGATTGCAAATGGATAGATTGAGTTGAAGAAGGTTGACACTCAAGAGAATGTTACAAATTCTCTTACCAAGCCTATAAGCACATAAAAGTTCACTTGGTGTAGGGAGGCCATGGGCCTCGTAAATTGCATTTAGTTGATTTATGTTTTCCTACTGATGTATTTACAATTTATAATGTCAAGTGGGAGAATGTTAGGATTAAGGTTCCATCAACCTTGTAAATCCTATGTATTTAATTATTTCTAATATTATTTGTAAATGTATTCATAAGGGATGGAGGATTCACCGATAGTGGTAATTATTTTTTATAGGTACAATAATTAATTATACTAGCAACAATAATTAATTATTTACTAGTAGTGTTTACTATTTATTATTTGAGCATCTTTTACTTTGGGAATGTAAATGAGTTGATAAGTCAAACTAGGTTCCCATATTGGAGTGGCTATTATTAGGGGTATGACATGCATCAGAAGGAACCTTTTCATAGTTATTGTTAGTCTATAACATCTTATAATAGCATCTCCTATTTTCAAGGGATTGTATGACAAGCTTGATGCCCAAAATGAAGAGATAATTTTAGTCAATTATGACAAGTTGTAAGAGGTTGTAAGAAGTTGTAAGAGACTATATTTATCATGTTAACTAGATTCCCAAAATGAGGCATTGGGATTTTCCCAATTTTAGACGCCCCATCTTCTGTATTCTCATGTAGTCTGTAATTTCTAAATAACAAGTCTCGAGGAGGTAGAGAAGTAATGTATTGAGGTTGCATAGGTAAACAAGTGTTGAAGGAGAGTTGGAAGTGATTGTATTGCATTCTTGTTTCAAGATAATGCATACTTGGCCTCTCTTCTTGGTGGAGTTATTTTCCAAAAGGGTTTCCCCACATTAAATATTATGTTGTGTAAATCTCTTATGTTTGTTGATTTTCCTTGTTGATTTTACATGTTTTAATCTCCATTTGGCATTCTATTGTTAAAAATTAGATTTGTAGTTTAATTTCAAATTTCCATATTATAGTGGTTAGCCTTCATTTCTAACAAATCCTTGATAGATAGTCTAATCGTTGATTGGCTTTTCTAGGTTTCTCCATGATCTTGAAGTCAAATTCATAGAATAGGAGTAGCCATCCACAAATTATCCCTTGTATAACTAGTCTATTCATTAAGTATTTTAGTGGTTCATGATCTATAAAGAATGAAAATGGAGTGTCCAAGAGATAATTTCTAAACTTTTGTAACACGTAGAGCATAGCCAACACCTCTCTTTCTATTTTGGTGTATTTTATTTCTACTTGTGACAATTTACAACTAGCATATGTGATTGGGTGGTCCTTGTTTCCTCTTGGTTTCTCTAACACTACTCTAATTGTAGTGCCCCAAGCATCCACATGCAAATGAGATGGGATCATCCAGTCTAGGAAGACTAAAATTGGTGCCTCTGCTATCTTCTTCTTGAGTGTATCAAAGGCTTCTTGGCACTACTTTGTCCACTAGGTCTTGTTTGTTTTCTTTTTCAAGAGTTCTTCTATTGGCCCACTAATTTTTACATATCCTTTAATGAACTTCCTATGATACCCTATATATCCTAAAAATATCTTTACTTCAATTACTATCTTTGGGGTTAGAAGATTTAAGATTATTGCTACCTTCAACGAATCAATCGTTAATCTTTCCTTGCATATGATATGTCCCATGAGTGTACAAAAATGTATTGAAAATATGCATTTATTCAAATTAAATGAAATTTATAGACTTCTCCATCATTCTAGCATCAACCTAAGTACATGGTCTTTAATTAGTACATATACTATCTAGTCATCTAGGTATACCTCCAGAAAATTATGAATAAACTCCTTAAAGGCATTGATCATGATTCTACTAAATATCACTAGCACGCATTCTTTAATCCAAATGGCATCATAGTGTACATGAATGATCCCAATTTTATTGTAAATGTGGTTTTAGGTTGATCTTTTTGAGTCTTCACCTAATGGTATCCTGAGAACCTGATTTTGAATGAATAAATTTCCCTTCTAGCTATTGATTCTACGATTTCTTTTGTAAATGGAGTGGGAAAGGGATCATGTATACAAGATTTTTTTAGTTATTTAAAATTGACATATACCCTATTCCATTGGTCTTCTTGTATTAAATGACCATAGGGCTTCCATTCTTCATCATCCACCGGTTTGATGATACTAGTAGCTATCATCTTCTCAAGTTCATTCTTTACTCTGGTCTTTACATTAGGATTAAGTTGATTAGGTCTCTTCCTCTGTGGTTTTTCTCCTTATAACTAAATTTTCATCATTTCCACTTCCTCCATAATGCCTTTAAGATTGGTAAAAATGTAGGGGAATAGGTCTTTATATTCTTTCAATACTTCTGCAACTTGCATCACTTTCCTTTCATCCTAATAATCTCCAATTTTAGTAAGTTTAGGGCTCTCCTCTATCACTATGTTTTCATCTCTTGTCTTTAGAGATTCATTGAAGTACTTATTTTTGTTAGTGTTAAAAATTATTTTATCTATCTAGTTCATCTAGGTCCGATTTACACTACACTTAAGCTCACTTAGAGAGTCTTTTATTTTCTTGTCTCACCTCATGTGGACTCTACATGTGTCCTCACACTTGTCCCAAGTGTGCCCACATGTGTCACACCTTTGGAGGGGTAGTAAGTCTTTTGGACCTAGCTTCTCACCTCCTCATCCTTGCCTTTATATGCAAGGGCTTCTATGTACTTTTTGAAACACACTTTATATGATATTTCTATTATCTTGCATATTCTTATTTGTGGATTGTTTGATCTTGCAAATTGATCTTAGTTGCTCCAACATGGTATCAAAGAAAGCTTAAAAATCCCTTCCCAAATTGTCTTGAATTTGTAAGATTCTTATTTTATTAGAGAGTTTTGGGAACCTACTTTCATATGGTGCATCATGGAGCAAGATTTCCCTAAAAAATCCCAAAAACCTATATTTTCATATAAGGCATGATAGGGTTTGGTGACAAAAACATTTAGAGGTTTTGGGAGGGGTTCCAATGGTAGGTATACAAAAATTCATACCATCCATATAGATCCATACCATTGTATGGTAATCATACTAATTTTTGTGAGTCATACTGCACTTACAAGTCTTTACATGTGTTAGCATCCTATTCTATCTTGCATCTATGGTCGTATGAAGGGGAAAAAAATTATTTTGAAAAAATGTTTTTTTTTGTGTAGGGTTGAGTCACTTGTTAACATACTTAACCAGTAGATATATTTTTTTCCTAGCAATCCATCACAACATGGAAGTGGTCATATGGGGATTTATCCCTTGAATTTTTCTTACGAATAGAAGCCTATTTTAGTTGGTGGTACTGAGGATGCCACCCTACTCAAACTAAACTACTAATTCTACATTTGTTGCCTTTATTAGAGTTTGCCACTAGATGTGCCTCCAACACTCCTCTCCATCAGTGCACCACCTTTGTTGACACACCACTCATTAAACTTAGCTCTGCCAGCCCCCATTGCTCCAAACTATCACCATTGCCTATAATGTAGCACCCAGCCTAGGCTACCTCTAATGTAGCACCCAAAGAAGCAGCTCCACCCAATGGTCACCACAAAGCCACCAGGGCTTGTGCAATGGCTCCTCAAGGGGGGATTTTGTTTCCATAACGTTGGCATATGAAGTTAGATTTTTGACTTGTTATAGGTGATGAAAATCTCTTTCTAAGAACTTCACCATGGTGTAATTAAATTATTCCCATCTTTCTATATTGTTTTGGGATTTTCCTTCAAAAGATGATTTTATAGTCATTTTTGACATTTTTTTGACAAGGTATAACTTTTTCCCATGATGTCAAAATTTAGCATTTTTTAAAAAATTCAACAAAAAAATGCAAGGAAATTAATGGTACATCTAGTTTTTTCTTTGGAATGTCTATTTTCCAAGAATTTTATAAAATCATCATGTGTTATAAATGATTGATTTAGGCTTCCAAATTGCACTAATTATATCAAACCTTGTAATTTTTCTGGGGAGGTACCTTTTATAGCACTATTTTTTAAGGGATTTATTTTTTAATTTTTATCCTTTTTATTAGGGTTGTAAGGCATGTTTGAACTATCTTCCTATGACTACTTTCACACCTCATGACATAAACTGGAACTCTCATCCTTTTTTGGACAACTTGTAAGAACTCTACTCAACACATTTATTTGTAAATGCACTAAAACAAAGTTCCATTTATGATTTATGTTATTTTGGGGATTCTTGCACATCTATTGTGTCATTTTGTACTTGCAAGTTATTTTTTAAAGTGTTATAGGGTTTGTGTACATGTCTTCTTTTTTCCATCACAATTTTGTCTAGTGAGTGTCCCTCCACAACAATGAAGAATTCAAGAGATTTTGGCCTCATGTGTGTGTTCCTTGTTAGTTGCACACCATTTTTAGTTACATGTACATCATATTGGACCTGATGCTATAGTTACATCCCTTTGTACACCTTTGTGCCACATTTGAGCTAATCTGCCAATACCTCTCCCTTGTTAGCATTATGGGGGGTATTATCACATGGTTAATCTAATGCTTCTTTAGTTTCACTTTGGAGTGAGTTATGCATCTAATTTTTTGTTCCTATAAATTATGTAAATGCAACATCTGGTTACCCATGCATTTCAGTGAGATGGAACACAAACCATATTGACACTCTTACATTCTTGTTTTTGGAGGTGACCTTCTATCTTATTTAGTTGATTAGTATACGCAAGACTCTGGTATCTTTGTAGAGCATCACATGCACATATAGTAGTGTCAATGGGGTCACTTATGAAATATTTTTGTGTCTCTTTGATCATTGTACCATCTATAATTTGTTACCACATAGATTATTTTTTCCTTGTTTCCATCTATGAACATATGATTGAGTGGTGTAATTGAGGGCACCCATGTAGTGTTTTGTGCTTCACTTATCTTTATCTACATTCATTAGATGGTTCTTTGATTCTATCATAAACTAGTTGTTCTTCGATAGAGTTTACAAGTTCTACATGCTTCAAGAGTTATTCATGTTCCTATACTTTAGGGACACCCTTGAGGAGGTTTATTTCCCCATCTCATTCTCTCTTTTAGAGGGGAGTTTTTTTTCCATAGGGTTTTCTCCTTTTCTCTATTTACATGAGACCTTTTGTGCATGGGTACCTAATTAGGCCTTGTTTCCAAGACTTGCCCATGCATCTTTGCATTTTCTAGTGTTAGCTTTCTCCCTAAGTATCACTTAAGGGGGTGTTAGTGTGAAAAAATGTTTTATTTAGCTAGTTAATCTAGGTCCTATTCACACTACACTTAAGCTCATTTAGAGAGACTTTTTTTCTTGTCTCACCTCATGTGGACTCTACATGTGTCCTCACACTTGTCCCAAGTATGCCCACATGTGTCACACCTTTGGAGGGGTAGTAAATATTTTAGGCCTACCTTCTCACCTCCTCATCCATGCATTTATATGCAGGCTTCTATGTACTTTTTGAAACACACTTTATATGATATTTCTATTATCTTACATATTCTTGTTTATGGATTGTTTGATCTTGAAAGTTGATCTTGGTTTCTCCAACAATTTTTTGCACTTATATAGTGGCTATTTCTCTCTCCTTCCTCAACTTCTATTTCTAAATTTTGTGGATCTTCTTCCTCATCCACATTTCCTTTGGTTTTCCTTGAGGTATAACACAACTTTTGTTGTGGGGTTTCCATATTGTTCATCCATTCTATCAATTTCCAAATACCCTTTTCCTTCAGTGGGATGGTTTGATATCTTTTATCTCTAAAAATGTTCCTAATTTCTTTTTTCAATGATAAGATTATTTTCTTCATTCTCTATATTGAATTATGTATAAATCTATTGGGGCTATAGAATAAGGATGTTTTACAAAAATCATTTTGTACCATATCCTAGTCTCTAGTTTCTCCTCTCTTCTCTTGGTAAGAGTTGGCTATGATAGGAGCCACCCAAGATATAGGACTTCATGAAAGCACAAGAGAGACAATGAGAGAATAATTCTATTCTATCAATAAATGCAAAATTGTTCTTGTCACAATGTACATGAAGAGCATTGCTTATAAAGGTAAGGATGAGAGCTAAGATGTTGTAGTCATGTGACAAGTGTCTTAATCCTATGACATGAGACAACAAGATCACATGTGTAGGATAATATACAACTATAAGACAACTAGAAACAACTAGAAATATCTAGAAGGTTCACTAAGTCAACTTAACATGTGAATATGTATGTGAATATTATTTAACTAATAAATAGTTAAATCATATGAATTATTCACACAACAATTAGAAACTAGATAGGAAATATCCTATTCACACTAACACTCTTGGTTGATATAACAAGTTTTTATGATGGATTATAAGGTTCAGTAGAATAGTTGAGTATAGATCCTATCATCATATTCTCTCATATTGGTCAATTCCTTGATGCAATTCTATAAGTATATTTTGGGTTCAATTTTGCTGCAATATTTTGGGTAATTTTATAATCTCCTTCTGGTAGATATCTAGTTTTCACAAGGACTATACATGACTTCCAAGGTGGGATATTTAATTTGTGGGTATACCACCATCTTGTCGCATTGCACACTAATGTATCTTGTAGTGCTTCTACTCTCAAATCGTCTCTTCCAAACATTTTTTCCATACTTTCTATGTATGTTTGTAGGTCTCTGACCCCAAAGTATTGTAGAAGCTTAATATATGAAATACTACATGAAATGTGGCTCAAATGATGTGAAATTTTGATATCTTGTTTGTCCTCATCTCTTTTTTTCAGTTTTCAAATTTGTTAGGATTAAGGTGCCATCAACCTTGTAAATTCTATGTAATTAATTACTCCTAATATTGTTTGTAGCTCACCCATAAGGGATGAAAGATTTCACTAGTAGTGGTGTCGTTTCAGCTACATGTTTATATCTAGTCCTTGATGCTCATTTATCTGTGATGGGGGGTCACTGGTGGGTTTCCCCCTGCGAGGGGTTTTGGGGTATCATCCCCTAGTGGGGGGTCTAGGGGCCACACACCCTGATGGGGATTTGAGGGTAGTGCCCCCGAAACCACATTTTATTTATATTTTATCATTGTAAATCTAGACCATTCATCATTAGGTCACAGATATGATGATCGATATTATGTCAGTTTTCTTGCCCTAGAAGGCAACCCCCTTTTATATGGATATTTGTACTACATTTTTATCAGAGTTGAGAGTAACAGGCACCGTTGGATTGAAGACTAAAGAAACAGAGGAAGTTCATGTATTGTAATCTCATATATTTGAAGATAATACAACTTGGAGCCTCTTTTCTTGGTGGAGTTTTTTACCTGAAAGGGTTTTCTCCATGTTACATAATGTGTTATGTGTTCATTTCTTAATGCATGTTATTTTTGTGTAGTGGGTTTTATTTCTGTTGCAATCTCTATTGATTCTACATTGTTTAGAGGATATAAATAAGGTTTGAATCAGATTGTCGTTGTGTGGTTTGCACCTTCATTTCTAACAGAATTCTACAGTGGGTTTTTACTACTTGTAGTAATGCTTCTAGAGTTTTTCTCAAATTTTCAAGATAGATTGTATATCCTTCTTTCTCCTAGTACCTTTCTAGATCTTATTTCTAGCTCATCCCAAAGCCAAGCCTCCATTTCCTCCTTTTTATCAATGTTGTAGTTGTTGCTATCAAGAATAATCTCTCCCTCTAAGTTAGATACATTTATGTGTTGAACACACAGATATACTAAGAAGGGGGTGAATCAGTATATATCACTTTTTAATTCAATTCTACTTCAAAATCTTTACTGCATCAATCAGATTATGCAACCATAAACATTTTCACACATTCACACAAGAAACCATAACACCAAATTTTATGTGGAAACCTAAGAAGGGAAAAACCATGATGAGCTAGCTGCTTGGATCTACTGTCCAAATCCAGCCTCACAAATAAAATTAGATTTACAATGCATTTTATGGGCATCAACCCAAATGAAGCACCAACTCCCTAATACAAAGTTTTATGGGCTCCAACCCAAAGGAAGCACCAACTCCCTAATACAAAGCTTAATGGGCTCCAACCCAATAGAAGCACCAACTCCCTAAAGTGCTACAACATTTACAACATGAGGCACCAACCTTTGTACCAAAACACTTGACTAACTCTGATGGTTCAATCACCTCTGCAACATCATCACCTTTAACTCTTTAATATTGATTTATTTAGATAACCTCAACACCTCCGCTCTATCATCTCTGTTATCTCCCAAACTCAGAACACTTCTGCAATACACTACTGAATATGTTATGAATCATGCATCATAGCCTCTAGAGTTACTTCTCAATTTCCAGATCATTCACCTTTTTCACACATACTCCCCTTGAAATACTCTTCTATCCTTTATATATCCCCTGCAAGCCTTCTAAACATCATCTTTGTCAGCCTAAATGTAACATGTAACCGACCTTACTTGTCGGCTCCCAAATCATCTACAGTGATGTGGAATGAAATCTCCTTATGTGTTTCATACTAGATGATATCTTGGACCCAAATTACTTCTTCCAACACCCTTCAACTAGCACACTCATCCCAATCCTCAGTGTAGGCACTCAAATACATCAAGTTCGCTTTGCAAGCACTTAAGTTTCCAAACATTAGCTCCAGACCAATGTGGTACCAGAGAAGAAAAATAACAAAAAGCGGTTCACACAATAAGAACTATGGGTCCTAACCATCTTTCTCATAAACTTTTCTTTCAAGTTCAAGCATCTTTTTGCTGGCTCAAGTGATCAGACATTGAAACATGTTATCCCTACACGTGCCTGTCTCACAGTCTTACCTTGGAACATTGTTAAACATACTTGCGGTACTTCTTACATTCTAAAATTTAGATATGTTATGCAAGAAACCATTATTCACGTATGGTTCAAACCACTAGGCTATATCTTCAAGTGCAGAGAAATGTGGAGCATTCTTCTATGTCTTTGAGACTACAACAACACTGTAACACCATTGTCTTCACTCTACTAACTTTGGAACGCTTTGCAGTAGTTATTATGCTCTCAAATCTGAACCACACATACCTTATAGCTAATTCTAGCTAACTTCCAACCCATAAGCTCATTTCTTCATTTGTGGAGGAATGCAGTACATTTTCTTGAATCTGTGACACCCTTCATAACTAGAAATTTACTTAGACAATTTTCTTCAAACTTTTTGCAACTTTCTTCATCAAGCGCCAACCATCATGACTCCATATTGTCGAAAGACAACATATACAACCAACATTGCTCCATGACATTTGTTGTCTAACACACCATACCAAAAACATCAAAGACAACACATGTGCAACAATCTCCATGACAGAGTCAACATGCACTGTGAGGGGGAAATCAGGTTATTCAATCAATGAAAATGAAACCCAAACATCTATAGAATAATAAAGATAAAAGAGATATAAACAAAGAACAAACAATACCTTCACCTTTTACCTTTTTGCCTTCTGTAGTTCACCTATCTTCGTTTGATCTTGATTGTGAAGCCCTCAGAAGCTGTTGCTTGCTTGCTTGTTTGGAAGATGACAAATGAAGAATGGCTAGGATACTTTTGTATTTGAAGATGAGCTTCAAATACAGAAATGGAGAAAGCTATGAAGTGCTAAAATGGAATAGGGGTGCCAAAGGAGCGCTTAGATTCCTGCAGCATAAGTTTACACAAACTCTCGATTCTTGAAATGAAGAGAAGAAGGTTGTATTTATAGAAAAAGGTGAGGGAAGATCAATGGTTGAGAAGAAAAGGAAAGATCAATGGAGGAGGCTTGTTGAGGAATGTGCAACAAATGGAAGGACACATGTCATTCCAAAAGTAGTTTAGTTGAGTTAACTCTTCTCTTAATGAGGATGAGATTTGATTTTATTAAATTAGAATTTATTTTTCTAATTTGAGAGAAGATTTGCTTTAAAGGTGCTTTAAAACTAATTTTTCTTTTGTAACTCAGAGTTTTGCTTTTGTGTGACAAGAGGAAGGTTATTTTTGGAAGATAAGAATGATTTTTCAAAGAGATAGAAAGCATAATTAAATAAAAGATTTATTTAATTATCTTGTAGATAAATGAGAGGAATAAAATACAAGAATATATTTTATTTTTGTGAAGATATTTGAAGAATAAAGTAAAATATAAAAATATATTTTATTTAGTGGAGGATTTAGATTTTATTTAAATAAAATTTGTATTTTATTTAAATTTGGAAGAATAAAAGGTTTTAATTAAATAATTAAAATTATTTAATTATTTAGCAGAATGAAGGTGATGTATATGAATTTAATTAATTAAATAAATGTGATTTATTTAATTAAATGAGAAGAGATGAATCAAATAAATAAATAAATTTATTTGTTTAGTGATAGAGGAATGTGAATTTAAAATATTTATTTAAGTAGAGTCATGCCAATTTTAGGTGTATACATTTTGCCCCTCTTTGATGCAATGTGTTTTATCACGTTATTTCAAAGAATAAGATTGTCTAAAAATGATACATTCCCCAGTTTGCCCCTGGTACAAGTTTAACGACAGGATGCCCCCTTGGAAGATTGGACGGGGAGACAGTAGAAAGGCGTGAGACGGACAATCTCACGATGAAGAAGAGTAGAAACAGGAGAAGAAATGGTTGGATACCGAAGAAATATGGTGAATGATATGTGATACAAGATAAAATGATGACATACACAAGCAAGCAAGCAAGAATGCACAAATGATACAAGAATAGGCAAGGTATTGCCCCGGTCAAGCGGTAAACCAACGATATAGATCAATGATGTCTGGTGTCAGGAATGAAACATGTCGTATAAGACTCCGGGTCTGGTTTCGACAATGCAACATCCTGTCTAAGACATTGATATGATAATGATATACGACAGTGTTGTCATGGCGGGGAACGATATATCCCTAGAGCAACATGAAGGATAGTTATGATTGATTGATATGGTTTATGACAAGATTAGGATCAAGACCGCTGATTGCGATTGGATCATTTACCAAGATTGACTTGACTTGATTTATATGGATTAAGGATAGACTTGCATTTGATCATTGCTCAGATTGACAGCTAGAACTGTTGATGAGAGATATGAAGACAAATAGAAATTTGATCGATAGAAGAATGACTCGATAGAAGAAATTACAAGCTTTTGTAAACATTGATTTGCTACATTTTGGATCTTTATTGGATGGGATATGGAGAAATGCATTTGGATATGGATACAGATATGGATATGGATATGAACTGCAATTGGATATGGTATGGATATGGATATGGATATTTGTCATCTTAATATAGCAAGTATTTTGAAGTGCTTATTTCATCATTGGGCTTTTAAAATGTTGCAAGAAAATACAAGCATCTAGGTATAATTAGACCGAGATGACCTGAGTACTTCTTACATGGATTTTTGATATAGCAAGTTGATACAAGTATCTAGTCAAACTTGAATCTAGATGACTTGAGTATTTCTTGCGTTTCAACAGACAAGGATTGCCCCTTTTCATGTTCAGACTTCGGAGTCCTCGATGATCTTTGGATGATCATGTCATTAGACAGAAGTCAAATTACTAAAGTTTGATCCACAAGCAGCAGACAAAGGAAAAGATTATGCCCCCATCATAGCATCTCTAGCTTTTGGCATCCTCGAGTAGCATAGGAAGACATAATGACAAAAATCCAAGACCCTGTAAGTTAACCTGTTCACAAAACATTCTTGCATTAGATGTGTCTTTTTGCCATAATTGATATAGAATTTGTTTGACTGTTTCGGTATGGTGCGCTGCTTTGTTTAGGACAGGTTGATGTTTTTGAGTCAAGGACCTTTGTTTGTTGGGTAGCTTGTTTTGCTGCTCTTTCTTGTCTAGTGAAAGGTATCACAATCCTGATTGGTATCCTCTTAGAACAGTGGCATTCAAGAATTCAAATTTGCAACTAGGTCGAGGAGTTACCCCCAGTTTAGACAAGGATCGACTTATAATGAGTAAGATGACATACAGACATGGAGAGATGGACCCTAAGGGACTGACCTAGTTCCTTGGGGGCTCATTGCTAAATGGCCTTGCCTACGTGATGACGCAGAGGCAACGTAGTTCGAGGTAAACCCTAGTAGACCTAAGACCTAGGCGATGGCAAAGGACTCAGATTTGACAGAAGGACTAGATATGGGACCGATGGGATAGTGGGGTGGAGAGAAGAGGAGCGAATTGAAGCCTTGGGGGCGCATTAAGAATGGCCTTGCCTATGTGATAACTCAGAGGTGACGTAGTTTGACAACAGTTCAAAGGACTGGTTCAAGATGAATGATATGATGGACATAAGAGACATGAAGTCAGAATGGATGGAGGAAGTGGTTTGTTGCAGATAGCGCTTGTTTCCCAGGTTTTCACCACTTGCTTTTATTTGCATGAGAAGCTAAAAGTACACATGACACCTGTTTGCCAGGCTTTCACCATGGTACCTATCCTAGGCGCCTGTTTGCCAGGTTTTCACTGTAGGACAATTTTTTTGTTATTTTCTCATTTTTTTTATTTTTTTGTTCTATTTTTTATCACTTTTTCAATTTTTTTAGATTTTTTCAGGACTCCCTTACATTGGGGTTTTCAGGTATAGAACTTGTGAAGGTGCATGCTGTTGATAGGATCATCAAACAGTTCACCTTCAGATGTAGCCAATTGATATGCCCCGGATCCATAAGCTATGATGACGACATAGGGACCCATCCAGTTAGGTTCAAACTTTCCTTTCTTTTCTCTGTCTTGCTAGTTTCTAGGATTTTCTCTTAGGACTAGGTCACCAACTTGGAAGATCTAGGGTTTTACTCTATGATTGTAGCTTCTGGACATGCGTTGCTGATATGCTTTCAGGTGGTTAAAGGCCTGTTGCCTTCACTCTTCGAGCAGCTCTAACTCTTGGAGTTTGGTCACTCTGTACTCTTCGTCTGATATGAGGCCTTTTAGTGAAACTCGCAAGGATGGGATCTTGACTTCAATGGGCAAGATAACTTTAGATCCATAGACTAGGGAGTCTGGTGTTGCACCTGTGGGTGTGCAGATGCTTCTGCGATAGGCCCACAGCGTGGGATTTAGTTGGACATGCCAGTCATGGCTAGCATCATTGACAGTTTTCTTTAGGATTTTTAGAATGGTTTTATTTGATGCCTTAGCTTGGCCGTTACCTTGTGGGTAATAAGGAGTTGAGAAGCGATGCTGGATATGGAATTTGTCGCATAGTTCCCTGACATCTTGATTTTTGAAGGGTCATCCATTATCCATGATAATGGACGAAGGGACACCATAATGACAAATGATATATTTCAGAATAAATGAGGCAATCTGTTTGCCTGTGATGTTGGCTAAGGGTACGGCTTCAATCCATTTCATGAAGTACTCTATGGCAGTGATGATGAATTTATGGCCACTTGAGGAAGGAGGGTGGATCTTTCCCACTAAGTTGAGTCCCCACTGATAGAAAGGCCATGGAGTTGTCAACGGCTATAGCTCTTGCGCTGGTGCATGTATCAGGTTCCCATGGATTTGGCACTTTTTGCATTTCTTTACAAATTGATAGGAGTCTTGTTCCATTGTTGGCCAATAGTATCCCATGCGTATGAGTTTCTTGGCTAGGATAGGGCCACTAGAGTGAGCCCCACATATTCCATCATGTATTTTGCTTAGAGCAGTTTGATATTCCTCTCTATCTAGACACCTAAGGAGAGTACCATCGAGACCTCGGCGATACAGGGTGTTAGCGACAATGGCATACCGGGATGCCTGCTAGATGAAGGTTCTTTTTTGGTTATGGGAGAGGTCAGTGGGAGGGTATTCTCTTTCAGATAGGCAAATATTTTACCATAGAGAGGGGAATCGATTCCTATGATGTGGCATATGATATGGGAATCTGGAGTGTCATAAGCAGGACAGGAGACTGGCTCTACTAAGAACTCATATCGTGTTTGATTGCTTGGAATGTCGAGGAGAGATGCGATTGTATCCATTGCGTTTGCAGCTTTATTCTCGATCCTTGGTATCTATTCAAATGATATCTTGACGAAATACTCCTTGAAGTCATCTACCATGTGTTTATAAGGAATCAGTTTCTCATCCTTCGTTTGGTAGTCATCATTTACTTGGTTGATGACCAGTTGTGAGTCACCATAGACTTGAAGTTCCTTGATGTTCCACTCAACTGCTAGCTTGATACTAATGATCAGAGCCTCGTATTCTACTATGTTGTTAGTGCATGGGAATATTAATTTGTATGACTTTGGAATAGTGTCGCCATTAGGTGTGATTAATAAGATACCTGCCCCTGATCCATGTTGAGTGTAGGAGCCATCAAAGTACATTTTCTAGTTTGTTGTGTTGACATGGAAGATAGACTCATCTAGAAATTCAAAGCTCAGGGGGTTGTCATCTGTTAAAGGTGACTCTGCTAGTTGATCTGCAAGCACTTGTCCTTTTATCACTTTTCTATCCACATATTCGATGTCGAACTCACTGAGAAACATGACCCATTTTGATAATCTTCCTATTAAGGCAGCCTTGTTGAGTAAGTATTTCAATGGATCAATCTTTGCTACTAGTTTAACAAAGTGTGACAGCATGTAATGTCTCCATTTTTGTGAGGCGAAGACCACTGCTAGACATGCTCTTTCTATTGGTGTGTATTGTAATTCGTATCCGATGAGTGTTCAACTAATGTAGTAGATAGCCTGTTCTTTTCTATCATAGTTTCGTTGAGCAAGGAGAGCTCCCAGAGCTGTTGGTGTAGCTGAGATATATAGTAATAGAGGCTTGCCCTGAATTGGTGGCATTAATACTGGTGGCTTCATTAGGTATTCCTTTAGCTATTGAAATGCCTGCTCGCATGACTCATTCCATTTGAAGGGTACATTTTTGTGTAGCAGATGAGAGAATGGGTGGCACTTGTCTGCCAGTTGGGAAATAAACTGTCTAATAGACTGTAGTTTGCCCTGTAGGGATTTCAATTGAGTCAAATTTTTAGGAGGTGGCATCTCCATTATGGCCTTCACCTTAGCGGGATCAACTTCGATACCATTTCCAGATACTATGTAGCCCAGTAGTTTTCTTGACGTAACCCTGAACACACACTTTTTTGGATTAAGTCGCACATTGAACTGTTCCAGTCTGTTAAAGATCTTGTCTAGTACTTCTAGATGCCCTTCTCTTGTGAGAGACTTTGCTAGAATGTCATCGACGTAGTCTTCCATTATAGTATGCATCATATCATGGAAGATCGTTGTCATGGCTCTCTGATATGTTGCCCCAGCATTTTTCAGACTGAATGGCATGATGCACCAACAGTAGGTGCCCCAAGGACATGTAAATGCAATTTTGTGCTGGTCTTCTAATGCAATCTTTATCTGGTTATATCCTGAGAAACCATCCATGAGTGACAGCATAGTGTGTCCTACCGTAAGATCGACAATCATGTCTATGTTGGGCAGGGGGAAGTCATCTTTGGGACAAGCCTTGTTCAAGTCTTTGAAATCATTGCATATTCTGACTCTGCCATCTGGTTTGGCCACTGGTACTATATTCGAAACCCATTCAGGATAGTCTATAGGCCTAACAAATCTGACATCTAACAGCTTCTTTAGTTCTTCTTTCACCATGAGGGCCACATGCGGATGCATCTTTCTGAGTTTTTGTTTGACTGGTTTAGCTCCCGGAGCTAGAGATAAATGATGCATGATAAGATTTGGATCTAGCCCTGGCATGTCACTGTATGTCCATGCAAAGTTGATCTATTTTCTTTTGAAGAAATCTATAAATGCTAGTTTTTCATGTTCTGTTAGAGCCTTTGCCATGTGGACCATTCTCGGATTATCACCTATGTTGACATTGATCGCTTCTACTGGTTCGATTAAGATCGATGATCTCTCCTAATGTGTAAGATTGGGGAGAGGGTCAAGCCTTCCATCCTTCGGCACCTCAGAGAGGTTTTCACTGTTTGATACGTCTTTATTTTTACTATTTTGATGATCTAACACTACCACGGAGTGGTTTTCACCATTAGATCATTCTTTTATTTTGATGTCTTTATGACTAAAAGGCTTGGCGCTCTCTCCAAAATAGGCCTTCTCATTGAGTTCAATAGCATAGCCAGCTCTGTGGTCGCCTGCAGGTATGTGATCTCTAAGCTCAAGGTAATCGATGATCGCGTCATCATTTTCAAAGGTGTCTAGTTCAGGGGTGGTACCTTCTAGGTCCCAGTCGATAAGTTCAGGGTGTACCAAAGGTAAGGGATCATTAGGTTGGTTTGGTTTAGTGGCGTTGATGGTTAGGATAGAGTTATTGAAGGAGCAGACAAAGTCTGTCATGGTACTCTCTATTAGTGGGTCCGTCAAGGGGGGAAACATTCCTTCCTCACGATTTTCACTATTGTTGTTATGCGGGTTGGACTCTAATGGCCTAGCCCTTGGACCTTGTCCCTCGTTGGCATGGGTCGGGTCGTACTCGTGGACAACTTCAATATCTTTTTCATCACAAGAGATCTTAGAGAGGCTATCCCATTCATACTCATTAGAATCAGTTTTGCTCCCCAGTTGCATTCGCTAATTTTGTTCAACCAGATTACTAGTAGAGGTTTCTGGTTGTTTTCCTTTGTTCTTGTTGGTTCTGTTGTTTCTTGGTGCTCCAGTGTAGCCTAGCCCTGTAGTGTCTCGAGCTATTAAGGTATGAGGTTGGATGGGTTTAGTGATACCATCCTTTCTTGAACCAAGTGGATCGTGTCCTTCATACCCCATTCTCTATAGTATTTGAAAGCCGTGACTGTACTATTCTGTTGGTAGAGTGGGATGGTCATGTTGCGTTGAGGAGCTAGCTTCATCCTTGTATAGCCATTGTAGGATATCTTTTTCATCACTTTCATCTTCTAGGCTTCCCCATTTCACAAATGGTCCTTTGGTTGGCTTTTCTACTATTGATGTTTTTAAGATAGGTCTCCCATAGGATTGAGGAGATACAGGCAGTTGTACCAAGCAGAGGGACTGAGATACCGTGTATTCACCCAAGCCTTTATCTTTGAGTTGGAGTTTAGGTTGAGGTGCCCCTGAAGAAGAAGCAAGTGTGGCTGGGTCGACATGAGAAGAGGAAGAAGCAGAGGCACGGTTATTGGGGATCACAACTTCTGGTTTGGGCTGAATGGAGTTGTAGTATTGATAGGGGTTAGATCACCTTGGATGGTGATCTCTTTTCCTTCATGTGGGAACTTGATACATTGATGGTATGTAGAAGGTATTACTTTCAAAGCATGGATCCATGGTCACCCAAGAAGAATGTTGTATGCTAGCTCCATGTCCAAGACTTGACAAGCTACATCTTTCACTATGGGGCCCACCCTGATTGGTAGGGTAATAATTCCTTTAGACATTCTTTCTTCCTCATCATAGGCTTTTATGGTGATCTTTCTTTTCAGATCTATAGCCTTCTCTGAAAACCCCAATGTAAGGATTAGTTTCAATGTGCAGATATTCAAACCAGCCCCTCCATCTATTAGGACTCTTTTGATCTTGTGCTTGTGTATGAAAGCTTCAATGTGAAGGGAGGCGTTATGGGGTTGAGTGATAGACATATCATCCTTCTTAGTGAATGATAGGGAGTCCGGTGAGGTGATGTGACCAACCATAGTTTGGAATTGCTCTTCAGCTCAATTCGTGGGAATGGAGGCTTCTGCTAAGGCTTTGTCAAGTATAGACCTATGAGAAGGAGATAGATGCAGAAGTTCCAACATGGAGATGTGTATAGGTGTTTTGTGGAGTTGATCCACGATACTGTATTGACCGGATGGGGTAGCGGAAGCTCCTCTAAGGGTGACCTTGTTACTACAGGTAGTAACGTTGCAACCCAGATCCTTGTTGATAGTGATCACATTGATGTGTGAATCACCTTCTGAGATATGGTTAACAACATAGTCAAAGATGACATTTGTGTAGTTTGCGTTGTTAGAGCCACTATTATTTTTGTTGGAAGGTCCTCCCTGCTCGTAGTTAGGAAGAGGATCCTTGAATGCCCGATGATCGTTGTTGGATGTATGTTCGTGAGATTGTCCATTGACAAATATTTTGTTTTGCTCTATTAAGTCTTGGATTATATGCTTGAGTGCAATACAATCATTTGTCTTGTGCCCCCTATTTCAGTGGTATTCACAAAAATCATTGTCATTCCACCAATAGGGTTTGACCTTTGGTTCGTACTCTTATGCTGAGGGAAGCGTTATGAGATTGTTGGTGATTAGCTTCCGTAGGGCAGTTTCTAGTGACTCATCCAAAGGTGTGAACGTTCTCTGAGGTTGGAAGTTGGTAAACCTAGATTCGGTATTTCGTGGTTTGTCTTGCAGGGGGTTATTTTGAGGTGTTGATAGATTGAAAATTGGTTGCTTAGGTGCCGCATTTTTGGCATCGACTACCCCGTCGTTCACAACATTCTTGTTTTTCGTCCAGAATCTAGGTTTGTCATTATTGGTGTTGGTATTGGGAGAGTCTTTATAGAGCTTGATTTGACCTTTTGCGATTAGGGCTTTTTCTATGATGAGGCCCATCTCAATTACCTTGATAAAAGATGTAGGACATTGAATTTGGATTTGGTAACTTAGGTCCGTTTGTAGATTGTGTACAAACATTTCTAGCATCTATTTCTCTGGTATTTGGTGTGGGCACTTGCTTTCTAGTTGTCTCCATCTTTGTAAGAAGGCAGCGAAAGATTCTCCTCCTTTCTGTTTGGTGTTATAGAGATCCAATATTGAGATGTCGTGCTCAATATTGTATGAGAAGTGGGTGACAAATTGGTTGACAAGTTCATTGAATGTTTTAATACCAGGTGGCAGTCTAGAGAACTAATCCATGGCGTGTCCTCCCAAGCTCTGTGGAAATAGGCGCATAAGGTAAGTGTCGTTATGTGCGACCTCTAGACAAGCAGCATTGAACTCTCTGATATGATCTCTTGGATTGCCCTTCCCTCGATATTTATCGAATTTAGGCAGCTCAAATCTTGAGGGGAAGGGAATCATGATTAAGGACCCATTAAAAGGATATGGTGAAATATCCTCTAGGGTGTAGTTTTTAGTCGATGTTCCCATTTTCATGTCTGACATTTGTTGTTGGAGAGCTTCAACTTTTTGGTTCACTAGGCTTAGGGCATCCAAGGAGTCAATAGCTGTTTTGCTCTTATCTGTGGGTACTTCATCATGTCTACTTCCTTTAGGGATTCTCTCTTCATCAATTTCTTTAAGAGCCTCCACGTCATAATCCTTAGGGAGTTTGGCTCCTAGACTTGCTAGATGTAAAATGTACTTTGATGGGTCTTGGGCAAGCACCCCTTCTAATAGGCGTAGAAATTTTGGGTCATGCTGCGTGTGGAGGATCTCGTCTATGGAAGGTTCTTCATTATTTTCGTGACCATCAAAAAATACTTTTCTCTGCCATTTTTAACTGCTTTTGTTTTTGTAATCTTGTCAAGACCATCCAAGGTAGTAAAGAGATGGGATGAGGTGAGATTGGAAGATTTTGAACAAGGTGCTAGGATGAAACAAGGTTTTAGCAAGGTTCTTCTTAGATCTAGGTGGTATCAAACAAACGGGGATATACAAAAGTGATAGTCAAAAGCTAGGATGTTAGGAATTCGTTACTTGATGTTGACTAGCGTTTGCACAACCCCCTAGTGGAGTTTTGAAAGGATAAGTAACCCTTGATATGGGAGCCTCACTAGGTTTTTGCTTGAGATTTGATTTTGATCAAGAATAATTTGGCTATAACCTTGTTGGAAACTTGGAAGAAAGTGGTGAGATTTTGGATGGACAAACAACTATGGTGCAGATAAGGGAGAAGTGGTTGATTTTGCAAGGTCTTTGATCAGATTTTGAAAACTAGAACAAGTTTGAACTGGTTTTTGAAAAGTATTGACAAATTTTGCTCTTTGGAAGATATGGTTTTTGCTCTCTAGTTCAAATGCGCAACAGTTTGAATGCGCAACAACAGGAGTCAAATGCACAATAAGTCAGAGTGAATGCACAATTCTGTGTTGGTTTAAATGCGCTGCCTAATCAAATGCACAATAAGTCGAAACAGATGTGCAATAAGTCGAGGCAAATGCGCAATTCTAGCTTTTTTCTCTTTTTCTTTGAATTTTGGAAATTTTGGATCGTTTTCAGAATTTTTCAGTGTTTTGGTTTGAAAACTTGGTGTTTCTGATGATGTGGATGTTCAATTATGGCAAAAGCATAGCAAACACAGAAGTTTTCCATGATTTTTATCTTTTTATGTTTTTTTGTGTTTTGGACTATTATGACTCAAAGACAAGTACAACCTAGGCTGGATGTGACAATATTCATTGAATCCTCTAGCTGTGCCACTCAAAGCGTGTAGCTCCAGAATCTGGTAGCACTGGCTCCCCTCCACAACACTCACTTCTCACACATACCAGATTCAGGTTTCCTTAGGCTCGTCCCCACACCAAACCTTAGGATTGTCCCTGCTACCTCTACCAAGAGTCACTTGAATCAAGGCCGCTTCAAGAGCTCCGCCCTTTGCATCAACGAATAGGGGTTTTTGGCTTGCTACACAATTGGTTCTTAGATAGGGCAACTGTTCGAGTGGTTACACGTGCGGCGACACTACTCTCCGTTATGGAGTCTCCCAGCCTCAAAGGGTTACGCCTATGAGGGTTTTGGGGGAGGTTGGCCATCGGTGTAACACAGTAGCACTTGTTGCTTGAGGTTTTCACCCCAAACAAAATTTATTTTAAGTGGCTTGGTAGGGCTTGGCTTTAGCCTGTTACCACTCAGGGTCATTCCCACTTGGACAAGCATGCATCCAAGGGCAGGCCCCCCTAAAGGTTTGACAAAAAGAATGACAAGTCTGGCACTTTGATCACCCAGTTAAGGGGAGAGCATAAGCCTATTGTCATTCACAAGCACAGAAAACAATTGTTCACCCAACCTAGTTAAAATAAAAAAACTAAATGGGCTAAGCTAATTTGTGTACTCACACGATTGTTAACTTGAAAAGTGATTAATCATAGCATTGTTCATTTCCCATTTGTTAACTTTGAAAGTGATTAATCATAGCATTGTTCATTTACCGTTTGTAGAAGATAGCAGTGATTGAACTAGAAAATAAATCCACAATGCAAGATAGCAATTTGGTCCAATTACTTCCTTCCTAGTTAGGGACTATGTGTAGTTTGTCATGAAATGCATTTGATTACTTCACCCCTAGTTAGGCTAGATGAACTAAGAAAAATATCTAGATGACCTAATCCAGCCACTACTCCTGCAAAATAGACGTTAGTTCCAGCATGCAAAAGTCAAAAAACCCAAAACAAAAATCAAAAGACAGATGCGCAACACTACAGCCTGAATGCGCAGAAATAGGGAGTGTGTGGCTTTTTGAATAGAAGTGCAAATACAGAGATCAAATGCACAAAAGAACGAATTACAGGTGCAAAAACAACATATGCGCAAAAGGATGAGGTGAATGCGCAAAAAGGAAGGGTAAATGTGCAATGTTGACAGAAGCACAATCTATCAGAGTGTATGCACAAATTCATGAAGCGTATGCACAACTTAAGCGTAAGCACAATATGATAGATTGTATGCACAAATTGGAAGTCAGGTGCTGCCGTTGAGTTGTATGTGCAATCTCAGAGATCGTATGCGCAACTGTGGGGGTCGAATGCATCGCTTGGTTAGATGCGTAAAAGCAGAAGGTGAATGCGCAACTCGAGAGGTCAAATGCACCAGTTCATCAGATGCATCATTCTGGAAGGCAGATGCATTGTTTCAGAAGCTAAATGCGCAAAAACTCTGTCAGAGACCTGTTCGTCACTTGTACGGACCTGTCTTCAAGAAAACTTAGATTTTTTGATTAGTAGAGGGGCAAGAGCCCCACGGTGGGCGCCAAAATGTGAGGGAAAATCAGGTTATTCAAATCAATGAAAATGAAACCCAGACATCTACAGAATAATAAAGATAAAAGAGATAAAAACAAAGAACAAATAATACCTTCACCTTTTACCTTTTTGCCTTATGTAGTTCGCCTATCTTCGTTTGATCTTGATTGTGAAGCCCTTAGAAGCTATTTCTTGCTTGCTTGTTTGGAAGATGACAATTGAAGAATGGCTAGGATACTTTTGTATTTGAAGATGAGCTTCAAATACAGAAATGGAGAAAGCTATGAAGTGCTAAAATGGAATAGGGGTGCCAAAGGCGCGCTTAGATTCCTGCAGCATAAGTTTACACAAACTCTTGATTCTTGAAATGAAGAGAAGAAGGTTGTATTTATAGAAAAAGGTGAGGGAAGATCAATGGTTGAGAAGAAAAGAAAAGATCAACGGAGGAGGCTTGTTGAGGAACATGCAACAAATGGAAGAAGGACACATGTCATTCCAAAAGCAGTTTAGTTGAGTTAACTCTTCTCTTGATGAGGATGAGATTTGATTTTATTAAATTAGAATTTATTTTTCTAATTTAAGAGAAGATTTGCTTTAAAGGTGCTTTAAAACTGATTTTACTTTTGTAACTCAGAGTTTTGCTTTTGTGTGACAAGAGGAAGGTTATTTTTGGAAGATAAGAATGATTTTTTGAAGAGATAGAAAGCATAATTAAATAAAAGATTTATTTAATTATCTTGTAGATAAATGAGAGGAATAAAATACAAGAATATATTTTTGTATTTTATTCCTCTCATTTATCTACAAGATAATTAAATAAATCTTTTATTTAATTATGCTTTCTATCTCTTCGAAAAATCATTCTTATCTTCCAAAAATAACCTTCCTCTTGTCACACAAAAGCAAAACTCTGAGTTACAAAAGTAAAATCACTTTTAAAGTATCTTCTAAAGCAAATCTTCTCTTAAATTAGAAAAATAAATTCTAATTTAAGAAAATCAAATCTTATCCTCATCAAGAGAGGAGTTAACTCAACTAAATTGCTTTTGGAATGACATGTGTCCTTCTATTGGATGCACGTTCCTCAACAATCCTCCTCCATTGATTCCTTCTTTTCTTCTCAACCATTGATTTTCCCTCACTCTCTTCTATAAATACAACCTTCTTCTCTTCATTTCAAAAATTGAGAGTTTGTGTAAACTTATGCTGCAGGAATCTAAGCGCGCCTTTGGTACCCCTATTCCATTTTAGCAGTTCATAGCTTTCTCCATTTCTGTATTTGAAGATCATCTTCAAATACAAAATTATCCTAGCCATTCTTCATTTGTCATCTTCCGAACAAGCAAGCAAGCAACAACTTTTGAGGGCTTCACAATCAAGATCAAATGAAGATAGGTGAACTACAGAAGGCAAAAAGGTAAAAGGTGAAGGTATTGTTTGTTCTTTGTTTTTATCTTTATTATTCTGTAGATGTTTGGGTTTCATTTTCATTAATTTGAATAACCTGTTTTCCCCCTCATTTTTGAAATGAAGAGAAGAAGGTTGTATTTATAGAAGAGAGTGAGGGAAGATCAATGGTTGAGAAGAAAAGAAGGAATCAACGGAGGAGGATTGTTGAGGAATGTGCATCCAATAGAAGGACACATGTCATTCCAAAAGTAGTTTAGTTGAGTTAACTCCACTCTTGATGAGGATAAGATTTGATTTTCTTAAATTAGAATTTATTTTTCTAATTTAAGAGAAGATTTTCTTTAGAAGATGCTTTAAAAGTGATTTTGCTTTTGTAACTCAGAGTTTTGCTTTTGTGTGACAAGAGGAAGGTTATTTTTGGAAGATAAGAATGATTTTTTGAAGAGATAGAAAGCATAATTAAATAAAAGATTTATTTAATTATCTTGTAGATAAATGAGAGGAATAAAATACAAGAATATATTTTATTTTTGTGAAGATATTTGAAGAATAAAGTAAAATATAAAAATATATTTTATTTAGTGGAGGATTTAGATTTTATTTAAATAAAATTTGTATTTTATTTAAATTTGGAAGAATAAAAGGTTTTAATTAAATAATTAAAATTATTTAATTATTTAGCAGAATGAAGGTGATGTATATGAATTTAATTGATTAAATAAATGTGATTTATTTAATTAAATGAGAAGATATGAGTCAAATAAATAAATAAATTTATTTGTTTATTGATAGAGGAATGTGAATTTAAAATATTTATTTAAGTAGAGTCATGCCAATTTTAGGTGTATACATGCACAATTCATGACATTGCTTGACATCAATGACAACATATGCAACATTATGGTGTCCTTTGTAGGGATTTTCCCTAAAGAGTACAATGCCTTTTTATCCTCTTTGGTACTTTCCTCTTGTGCTACTTCTATATAGGCATTTCTCATGTCTGTATATAAAGGAATATGTATTGTTTTATCTTTATCAAAGAATGATAATTCCTCCTTGTAGGAGTCTATTGTCCCATTATAGTTAACAAACCACTCCAAGTTTAGCAAGATGTTGAATGTTTTTAAGGGTTCCTTCATTTTTATTAGTTTTAAATCAATTTTCTTCTTGATCCCTAGTAGGTTAACTTCCACATTCCTCTAAGTTTTTATTGTAGTGATGGTAGTACCATGTTCAAGAGAAATATTATATGGTGTGTTGTAAAGTGTGGGTCTTCCAAACTCCTCTCAAACTCTCTTTGTTATAATACTAACAACTACTCCTAAGTTGACCAATACATTCTTAAAGAGTACAATTTACTCAAAGTTCTATCAAGACTAGTTTCTTCTTCCATCTCCTTGGGGTTTTTACAACACTTCTAATTTGGGGTCTCAAATTAATGTTTCTAGTCTTGTTCTAATATTTTGAGAATTGGTTCAATTTTTCTAGAAGGTTTTCTTCTTCTACAAAGTTTGCCAATTCTTTTAATAGTTGGGCTTCTCTTTCTAAAAAGTGGGCTTTGTGTTAGTCTTCTCTTTTCTTTTATTCTATAAGTTTCCTAGTATCTTCAACTATTCAATCGTGCTTAGGCTTCATAGTGAAGTAACTTTTCTCCCCTTCTTCCTCCTCTGACTCATTAATTGGTAATTAATGTAGCTTGATTTATCTTCCCATATTTTATAATGGCTTTCTTTTTTAATTCATCCTTCCTTTGCAAATATTCCTTCTCCAATAATTCTTCTTCTATAAGTGACAATTGGTTTCTTGTATCCTTCTCATCAAGTTCAATTTTCGCACACCTTCTATCTCCTTGAGCATTTTGTTTGGGTACCCTCTGTTGAAATTAGGTAGACAACTGAGAGGGGGGTAATCATTTGTCACAAAACTTTATCTTTTGCTATATTTAATCTTCTTTACCACTTATAAACAGATTAATGATGTAACCATGAAAGCATGAATCAACAACACAAGAGAAGAAACACAATCAACACACATAACACCAAGCTTTTTACGTGGCAACCTGGTTAAGGGAAAAACCACAGTGGGGGTTAACCCACAAGATTTATTCTCTATTAAAAGAATAGAAAAATGGGAAGACACTTTCCTTCGAGCGCACTGCCTAGAGCTCACTACTCAAAGGAGGCTCACTGCCTACAAGAATATTCACTTGGTTAACACCAAAAGGTTGAACTGAGAAACAACATCTTCTCCATGCCAAAGTTTAGTTCCATTAAACCTCACAACACCTCTGCTCTACCCCCAAACACTTCCTTGCTACCTCCACATCTTTTCTCACATCCACACATTTCCATGACTTCATAACACTTATTTATACATGACATCGACTTTGGAATGAACATCAAAGTTGGCCTTACAATCATCTATCTGGAACATTCTCCAAGATAGGCATTACAAGAAATTACAATCACAAGACTTAAAATGTTACATGCAAACCATTACACTGTCATCCAAACAAAGATGGGACTCAAATCTTCCTCAAACAACACACCACACTCCATAGAACTTTTCTTAGATCATCTACAACACGCACCAAGCGTTCGGTTGGCCAAGACTGGAAAGAACAGCAACACCTAAGGATAAATATTCAACTACGAGCTCAATCCTCAATGCGCACCACCAACACAATAGGCACATGATCCAAAGACCTCCACAAGCACAATGAAATCAACAAGAACAACCACACCATCTCAAATCACCAAAATCACTTGCATCTTCATATGGGAACTCAAGAACACCAACTGTCATGACTGTCACACTAGAAAGATTGCTTGCAGACCTCCAAACCACAAACCACTTGAGTTGAGGATACAAACCAACATCCCAAACATACCTCTAGATCCATAGACCATAATATTCTAATGGGAGCAATCTAGAATAAATCCCTGTCACTTTGTTACTTCTGAACAACTACAAAACCCGGTTCTACTCAGATGGCCATAACTTCACCAATCCTTCATACGGACCTCTCAAATCTTAACTAGAGCAACTTTAGACAATCCTCTACAAAACCCATAAGTCAACGGACTCTAATCTTCATCTCACTGGGAATGTTGATCAATCTACTTTACTGAACTGCACTATCTTCATTGTCTCTGACAAAGAGATATGTTGACATCAATGACAACATATCATAGGCACATATTTGCAATAATCTCCCCCTTTGTCATTGATGGCAACATGTGATGTTAAAAAACTGATTCAACCATCAAGACAAGGACTTCTCCCCATTTCTCTTATCACACCTACAACCACTTTCTCCATTGCTCCCCATTTCACTAGCAACTACTTACTTCTGAGTTTTTCACATGACTTCTCTCCCCCTTTGACATCAATGGCAAAGGGCACATATTTGCAATCATCTCTCCCCCTTTTTTTTCTTAGGTAAAACTAAACTGAACTCTAGAATTAACATACTAACTACTCCCTCTGAGTAGCATCCCATTAACACCAATCCAGATCACAAGATATGACTGTGAGTTCCACTGGACTGATGCACACTAGTACACCTTAGTTCTGAACAAGAAGGGTAATAACCCCTAGCTTCACTTTGAGATACTCAAAAGTGTCCTTAGGTAGAGGCTTAGTGAAGATATCTGCAATCTAATCCATTGAAGGAACAAACTCCAATCTAACTTCATTCTCATTTATCTTCTCTCTCAAAAAGTGAAACTTGATGGATATGTGCTTTGTCTTTGAATGCAACATCAGATTCTTTAAGATGTTTATTGCACTTGAATTATCACAAAAGATTGTAACAGGCTCTTCAAACATAATTTTAATATCCTTCAACATTTTCTTCATCCACAAAACTTGAGTACAATTACTTGTTGCTGTTATACTCTACTTCTACAGTAGACAGAGATATTGCCTCCTGCTTTTTGCTCAACCAAGAAACCAATCTCTTTCCTAGGAAAAATGCACCACCACTAGTACTCTTCATGTCATCCACATCTCCTGCCCAATCAGTATCTGTATATGCATGAAGAGTGAAATCATCATCCTTAGGATACCATAAGCCATAATCAGATGTCCCCTTCGGATATCTAAAAATTCTTTTGACTGCTACAACATACGATTCTCTAGGATCAGCTTGAAATCTAGCAACAAGACCAACTGCATTCATAATATCAGGTCTGGTATGAGTCAGATAAAGCAGTCCTCCAATCATTGATCTATACCTTTTCTGATCTACCTTAGGGGAATCATCATCTTTACTCAACTTGCATCTAGTTATCATAGGAGTACTCACTGGTTTTAAATCCTCCATTCCAAACTTTTTCAACAACTCTTTCACATACTTAGACTGAGATATGAAGATGCCCTTATCTAACTAAATGATTTGCAAACCCAAGAAGAAATTCATTTTACCAAGCATGGACATCTCAAATTCACTTTGCATCTAATCAGTAAATTTTTTACACATGCTCTCATTTCCACCAAAGATGATATCATTAACAAATACCTCAACAATCAAGATGTATTCATGACCAATTTTGAAATAAAGATTACTGTCAGTTGTACCTTTGCTAAAACCTAACTTTAGGAGATACTTATCTAATCTTGCATACCAGGCTCTTGGGGCTTGTTTAAGTCCATATAATGCTTTCCTCAATCTGCAAACCATGTCTCCTTGATTAGACAATTGTAATCCTTCTGGTTGCTCAATGTAGACTTCTTCTTCCAACTCTCCATTCAAGAATGTTGACTTGACATCCATCTAGTAAACTTTGAAATCTTTGTAAGCAGCAAAGGCAAGAAATAATCTGACTGCTTCGTTTCTTGCCACCGAAACAAAAGTTTCTTCAAAATCAATTCCCTCTACCTGAGAATATTATTTGCACACCAATCTTGCTTTGTTTCTCACAACTTCACCGTCTTCATTCAATTTATTTTGAAAGACCCATTTAGTTCCAATCACATTTTTGTTTTTAGGTCTAGGAACAAGATCCCAAGTATGATTCTTTTCAATTTGCATTAATTCTTCTTCCATTGCTTTTACTCAACTTTCATCATTACAAGCTTCATTCACTGATTTTGGTTCAATCTTTGAAATCAAACAATACTCCATTTGTTCTTCAGCAATTCTTCTTCTAGTTTGAACACCTTTATTTTTATCTCCTATGGTCTGGTCTTTAGAATGATTCAATCTTACATACCTAGGAATTTTGGGATTTTCTTGAACTTCTGATTCTTGAACTTGTTCCTCAACATTTGCACTAGCTTCTTGAGTCACTGGATTCTCTAGAGCAATCTGAATCTAAGTTTTAGTTTGAACTTGCTTTCCTTCAATTGGACTTTCATTTTGATCATCTGATTCATATCCACAAGACTTGGAAGGCCTCTCATTGCTTTCATCAACCTTGACATTAGCACTTTCAACAATCCTTTTCAATCTCTTGTTAAAGCTCCGATATGCCTTGCTTTGGTTAGAATAACCTAGAAATATTCCTTCATCACATCTTGCATCAAATTTGCCTAGATCTTCATCTCTCTTGATATAGCATTTACTACTGAAAATTTTGAAGTATTTCATAATAGGAGCATGACCAAACCACAGTTCATAAGGTGTTTTACAAGTATTACCTTTAATTTGCACCCGGTTAAGAGTGTAGACAATAGTACTCACAACCTCTCTCTAATAGACATGTGGAACATTTGTCTCCATCATCATGGTTCTAGAAGCCTCTTGAATAGTCCAGTTCTTCCTTTCCATAACTCCATTCTACTGAGGAGTCCTAGGAGCAGATAATTGTCTTCTTATTCCATGCTTTTCACAAAATGCATTAAACTCACCAGAGGTAAACTCTCCACCTCTGTCAGATCTCAGACACTTTATCTTCACACCAATCTCATTCTCCACCCTAGCCTTGAACACCTTGAATCTGCCAAGAGCCTCTGATTTCTCTCTCAAGAAAGTGACCCACATCATCCGAGAGTAATCATCAATCAACAACATAAAGTATCTATCTCCTTGCAAATTCCTAACTCTGGCAGGACCACACAAATTAGTGTGCACAAGTTCCAACAATCCATTTGAAAATTTTTCTTTACTTTTGAATGTAGCTCTATTCTATTTGCCCAACTGACATTCCTTACACATGCTATTAGCAGGTTTCACAAGCTTTGGAAGATCTCTCACAACATGAGTAGTACTTATCTTGACAATGTTGTCAAAGTTTACATGACACATTCTCCTATGCCATAACCAACTCTGATCAATTTGAGCAATCAAACAACTTTTACCAGTGCCTCTTAAATGAAATATATTACCTCTAGTCTGTGTACAAGATGCAATCTCAGTTTTGGAGCTTCCCAAAATTCTACATTTTCCATCCTTGAATCAGAGATCATACCCTTTGTTAACCAACTATCCAACACTGAGAAGATTATGCTTTAACCCTTCTACATATAAAACATCATTAGTGTTATTCTTACCATCAAAATAGATGGATCCTCTACAATGGATTCTACCAGCTGAATTGTCTCCAAACTTCACAATTCTACCTTCATATCTTTCCAACCTTACAAACTTACTTTTATCACCAGTAATATGATGAGAACATCCACTGTCAATCACCCATTCATCCTTTTCTTCAACCTAAGCAGCCAAGGCACTTTCCACATTCACACAGCTAGTAGATTCAGTAGGCACTGGATCTTCTTCTTTGATAGCAACGAACACCCATTCATTTCTAGAGGTACTTCCCTTATCAGATTCATCATCTCTGACTCCTTCATCAGTAGCTTCTTGGACATAGTAGCATTTCTTCTAAAACCTAGGTCTGTTAGGGTTTGACTTTGAAACCCTCTCTGGACATCTTGAAGCAAAATGACCAATCTTATTGGAAGGAAAACATTTGAAAGGTAATTTTCCTTCATACTTATCAGATCCTCTTGGTAATCTTTTAGCAATAAGGGGTTCAAGTTCTTCAAGCTCAGATTCATCTTCTTCAAGTTCCTTCCTTGCCTTCTCATATCTGGTTAGTCTTCTGGAAGACCTTTCACCTAGATCAAATCTTTGCTTCCAAAAACACTGGCCTTAAATGCATATTATGATTTAGGAAGAGAGTCACCAAACTCACTCATTTCAAATGTTGAAAGCTTGCCAACCAACTGATCCCTTGTAACATCTATCACAGTCATGATCTCCTCAATAGCAGCAACTCTGTGCTTGTATGAAGCAGGTAAGGATCTGAGCACCTTGCCAACAATCTCTGATTCTTCCAGTTTCCCACCAGCACATCTGATACTATACACAAGTTCATTCACCTTCTGCATGTAGGAAGTGATGTTTTCATCTTCACTCATCCTCAAAATTTCATATCTACCCTTCAGGCTCTGTAACTTAGCACATTTGACATATGCATCACATTCATACAGAGTTTCCAACTTCTTCTAGATTTCATGAGTAGTTTACAATTCCAAGACATTTGTCATTTCTATATTAGTCAGGGCACTTAACAATGCTTCTTTAGCCTGAATGTTGTTTTTAGCATCTTTGATTTGATCTGGAGTTGTAGGACCATTATGTGGAGGAGTATATTTATTCTTGGTTATCAACCAATAAGGATCATCCATGCATTACAAATGACATTCCATGCGGTTGTTCCAAAGAGAGTAATTTGTTCCATCAAATCTCAGACTGTCCTTCTTATATGTCAACATCTTGGATCTCCTCAAGTGGTCAAGCTTCTTTTAGACGAGTCGACTCTAATACCAATTATTGAAATTAGGGTAGACAACTAAGAGGGGGGGTGAATTAGTTGTCACAAAACTTTATCTTTTGTTGTATTTAATCTTCTTTACCACTTATAAATAGATTAATGATGTAACCATGAATCAACAATACAAGAGCAGAAACACAATCAACACACATAACACTAGGACTTTTACGTGGAAACCCAGTTAAGGGAAAAATGATGGTGGGAGTTAACCCACAAGATTTATTCTCTATTAAAAGAATAGAAAAATGGGAAGGCACTTGCCTTTAGGCACACTACCTAGAGTTCACTGCTTAAAGGAGGCTCACTGTCTACAAGAATATTCACTTGGTTAACACCAAAAGTTTGAACTAAGAAACAACGTCTTCTCCATGCTAAATTTTAGTTCCATTGAAGCTCACAACACCTCTGCTCTGCCCCCGAACACTTCCTTGCTACCTCTGCATCTTCATTCACATCCACACATTTCCATGACTTCATAACACTTATTTATACATGACATCAACTTTGGAATGAACATCAAAGTCAGCCTTATCTTCATCTATCTGGAACATTCTCCAAGATAGGCATTACAAGCAATTACAATCACAAGACTTAAAATGTTACAAGAAAACCATTACACTGTCAGCCAAACAAAGATGGGTCTCAAATCTTTCTCGAACAACATGCCACGCTCCATAGAACACTTCTTAGATCATCTGCAACACACACCAAGCATCCAGTCGGTCAAGACTGGAAAGAACAACAACACCCAAGAAGAAATCTTCAACTACGAGCTCAATCCTTAATGCGGACCACTAACACAATAGGCACACGATCCAAAGACCTCCACAAGCACAATGAAATCAACAAGAACAACCTCACCACCTCAAATCACTAGAATCACTTGCATCTTCATATGGGAGCTCAAGAACACTAACTGTCATGACTGTCACACTAGAAAGATTGCTTGTGGACCTCCAAACGACAAACCACTTGGGTTGAGGATACAAACAAACAACCCAAACATACCTCTAGATCCACAGATCATAATATTCCAATGCAGAGCAATCCAGACCAAATCCCTGTCACTCTGTTACTTCTAAACAACTGCAAAACCTAGTTCTACTTAGATGGCCATAACTTCACCAATCTTTCATGTAGACCACTCAAATCTTAACTGGAGCAACTTCAGACAATCCTCTACAAAACCCTTAAGTCTACAGACTCTGATCTTGTCACACTAGGAATGCTGGTTAATCTACTTTACTGAACTGCACTATCTTCACTATCTCTGACAAAGAGATATGTTGACATCAATGACAACACAACATAGGCACATATTTTCAACACCCTCATTATAACTTTAACTCCTTTTGTTGCATTAGGTCCTCATAATTCTTCATTTCTTATTTGTGGTGGCATATTCTTAAAATATTGTTGTTATCTAGTGAAAGTGAACATATCATGACTAGGGTCACCACAAAATCCATATTTCTTTTTCTTCTCTTCCTGACATTCATTCGTGTAATATCCCATCTAATTGCATCTATAGCAGGTAGTGTCTTCTCTTCTTCTTTTCGTATAGCCTCTTCCTTTGCCACTTCCTCCTCTGTAGTTATTGTAATATCTTCTATTATCATTTAGGGGGTAGTTAGTAGGAGGTTGTTTGTTTGATATTTGTGGTGGAGTATATTGTACCACATGAATGTTGTGTTGATTCCTACATGTTGCATGTTTATAGACATGGTCATAGAAGGCTCTTTAAACCAACCTATGCCCCTTTCCACCTCTTTCTGTATAGTATTATTGTCTTTGCATTAGTGGTTGCACTAAGCTCATGTTCATCATCCTCCCTTAATCTAAATAGAAGAGATGGGCAATCATTTGTTTCATGATCATCTTATTCACCACAAATTCCACAATATACACTTTTTAACTTTCTAGGAGTTGATCTTGTAAGTTAGCTTTAAGTGTCATAGTTCTTTTATCTCCTTTCATCATTGGACACTCATTCCTTAGATGGCTTTCTTCAAAGAAATAAGTGCACCATATCTTTTTCATCTAACTTGATGATGATATCATGCTAGTCTCACCTTTAGCCAATATATCATGTTTAATCTTTAATTGTTCTAACTCTAGTCTCATCTTTTCCAATTCCTTATTCTCTATTTCCTTATTCTTCCTTCTCCAAGGTTGTGTTTCCATCCTTCATGCTAACTTTTCCACACTTAAGTAAGTTTCAAAGGTCCTATCGTATAACTGTTTTAACCTCTAGTATCAATTCTAACACAAAACATTCAATTTTTTGTTTTTCTATTGGTGGTTCCTCCATCTTTCTTACCACTTCCTTGAATCTATGATTAAATTCCTTAATAGTTTCCCCCTCTTCCTATACCATTTCTCTCATTTTTTTATGCTTTTTGATGGAACCTTAAGAGATCTAAACTTAGTTAAGAATTCATCATTTATATCTTGCCATTCCTTATCATGTTGAGAGCATTTTTCATGTACCATTTCAAATCATCATTTCTTAGTGTCCCTACAAAATCATAAAGTCTAGCCTGATTAATCTGAGTTCCATTCTCTAGGCAGATTCCAACATAAAAATATGTTCAAATGCTTTAGTAGTGCCTTTGTTGAAGATTGGTAATTTCATATTTGGGTCCATCTTCAAAGTTTGTTCTTTAGATCTATTGGTACTAGGTAAGGGTTCTCCCCTTGCAATGGACTTCTTTCTTCTGGCCTTAGATTTTGTAGGTTCTCTATGTAATACCTCTATGCAATCCCTTACAAAGTCCTATTGTTGGTTCCCTCTTTTTTAGGTTGAATCACTATATATACCCTCTTTAATCCTCTTGTCTTAAACAGCATGGGGGATGACTCTTGGTTAGGGGGTTCACCTCTTCATGTGACCATTTCAATTTAGGAGACACCCTTTCATTAGTTAATGACATTTCATTCATTAATGTAGGGTTTTCTGGGCAACCTTTGTTAATTGTTTCAATAGCATCCATAGCAAGGTCCTTAAACATGTTTTCTGTTTCTTTTTCTTCCACACTCTTGTTTTCTTGTAACTTTAAATTGCTCATCACTTCCTCTCTTTGTAACCCCACACTTTTCCTCATCACATTATCTAAGTATTCTACACTAAATTCTAGAGGTTTTAATTTTGTGAATGGGGTCAATAATTCCTCAAATCCATCATTAAATGTGATTTTTAGGTTAGTCAAATCAAGTTCCAAACTAGGTGTATGAGTCAAAAATTTGAGTGGTAAAGCACGCCTGTAATGAGGTGAAAATTAACCTCTTCATACTTTAACTAAATTAACTTCCTTTGCAACCTAATAAACCTGTCATGCTCATATTTGATTGATTTTATGATAAATTATTATTTACCTAGTTATAAATAATGTACATGCTTTTGTTTTCTATTCTGAGTTAAAAAATAACTCAAGCACTAATGTTTTGTGGATGCAAAGACTTATTTTTGTCAAACAGGACTCTACAACACCAGAAGGATGGACCCTAAAAAAGGATGGAAGAGGCTTCGAAAAGAAAGGAAGAAAGAGACACTAGAAAGGAAAGTGCTCTGGAATAATAATGGCACCGGAAGTCATGTTTCAAAAACAACTCTGGAAGAATCTTGACGGTAAAAAATGATTTCCTATTTGAGTGCATGTTCCCTGAATTCAACATACTTGTTTCCCCTTGATTTGCAACAATGGATATGGTCCATAAACATTTGAAAGTGCCCTGCATGGAAAGACTCCTGCTGGGAGTCAACTTCAGTAGTGTCTTTAATTCCTTTATTATTTCTTACAAGCTAAACCCTATGTTATTTATGATTTTCAGTTGAAATACATTAAGATAGAGGTAATGCATGCACCACACTATACTAGATTATAGCCATAATCTTAGATTTAGTATAGAGGATATATAGTATTGTATTTTATTTATTTTAGACATATAGAGAAGATAGATAATTTATGGTGATATATGAATATAGATAGCTTTGCATTTGTTTTTACTCTAAGAATTATGTGTAATGGTATTTTGAAGTTCTAAGAGTTTTAAACTTTCAGAGATTCGGCCACTCATTCGAATAGGAGAAACTAAGTTTGTAGATAATTATTTATTTTCAAATTTGTGTTATAATGATAATGTTTAGGAAATTCTTTGTTTATGTTGTGTGTTAGCAAATGAGATAAGTTAATCCAATCTTTAACCTATAGGTTTTGTTGTTCTGTTCAATGATGTGTATTGTCCTATTGTTTAGTGGATTTGTGTTTTACTAGGAAATCATATTTTCAATTCACTCTTGGAAGCTTGTTCATTATAGTAGTTTTGAAAAGTTAACAGTATATTTGTTTTCTTAGAATCTAGTGGTCTTAAATTATGTTTCATAACCATATTTGTCTTTGAATGTTAAAGGATTTCATAATTAGGTTTCAAATGATTTCTTCGTTAAGTTTTCAATTCTTTCATAGATTAGATTATAAATTCTTTTATAAATTAAGACTTTACTTTTGCATAAGCATATTTTATTCTAAAAAGCCTAAAAATTATCATTGAGTTGAGGTATTTAACTTCCTTTTTCAAATAGCCATCAAACACCACCCTAGTCAAAAAATTGTTTAACAAATTAAAGTATGAGGTTTGATGATGCCTCGTCACTCTGCTTCTACACCTTTCTTTTAGTGACTTTGTACATATTCTTCAATTTGTTTTCCTAACCCTTCTAGGATCCTAAAAGCTTTATCTAGATGGTCATTAAGTTTCTCAAATGTGTCTTTGTTATGGAGTGGTATAGTTGACCCTTGTTCCTTATTTATGGAGTGATAACAGGTTTCATAGAATCCTTTTGTTTAGACACAACCCCCTTGGCATGCTCAATTCTTCCAATGGTGGGTTTTCCTTATCTTCCTTATCTTTAACATTTTTAGAAACACGCCCTTTGGTGCACTCTAACTCTCCCTCAATATCATTATCAATAGAAACCATCCTAGCACAGTATAACTCATCTTCTCTAGCCTTCTCAATTATTTTGAGGTATCTTTCTTATCTCTCCTAAATTTGTTTCATTTTATTTTCTTCCATGTTCAATTCTATTTCTAATTCAATCTCTTCCCTAATTTCTCTTTTCTTCTTGTTATCTCCTTTTGCCATGGGTGTTTATTTTTTCGATCTTCCATCAATCCTTTTATTTATCTCTAATGGCTTATTCTCATCCTTCTCCTAAAGGTTGCATCTCTTTAGAGATCCCTTCAAGATCCCCCTTTATATTTGTCATTCTCTGTGTGCCTAACCCCCTCTCATGAGGCTAGAACCTAGAAAATGCTACTGCAAATCATAGAAACTTGTTTCTCCTTAATTATAATCCTTGTCTAATTTTCCTCCATCTCAAATGACATTTATATACTTTATATCTCTCTTTTATTCTTTTACTAGGGTCCTAGAAATGGAATCAAGATGTTGGCAAGAATGGGCCCAAATCAAAGATCTAAGCTTGAGTTACTTGAAATATTGTATTTATACCCTAGCATTAATGATAAGAAGAGGATCAAGGCCTAAGTGGTAAATTATAGAAGGTTACGATAGGAAAGAGTATATAAAATTAATAAATACATCCACTAGCATACACAACATGCATCATAACACATTACAATAAGCAAAACCAACTTCTGATATATTGTATTCATCAAGTATAGCTCTATTACTATGTTTGTTCATATATCAGTCTTTATCTCTCACTTCATCACTATATTCTACACCTATTTCATTAGACTATTACATTACATTAACATCTCACATTCTCTTCTCCTTTTTCTTCTTCTTTTTATATTACATCTTTAAAGCCACTATGTATACCCAAGTATAAGTATCTCAAGGATTCTGTCTCTTGTATACATTATGTCCTTTGGATGTGTTGGTGTCACATCTCTTTTGTGGTTGATGTATATTTATTACCTAGTCAGCTTTGTCCTACAAATAGTACTTGATGTTGACTATTAATTGACACATAATAGATTATGAATTCATTATTTTAGTCTATTGGTTGGCTACAACAAGGGTTTAAATCCCCAACATTTGGTATCAAAGTGTAAGGTTGGTTGTTTGGATGATATTTAGTGTTGGAATAGGTCAGACAACTAAGAGGGGGGGGAGTGAATCAGTTGTTGCTCTATTTAACCTTTTACAACTTAAAATTAAATTAATGATATAAACTTTCTAGCATTAGACAGTAGCATATGAGTACAAAACATGAATGACACTTTTGACACCAAGATTCTAACGTGGAAACCCTGTTAAGGGAAAAACCACGGTGGGGGTTAACCCACAAAAATTAATACCCTATTAAAAGTATTGTACAAATGAGAATGCACATGCATTCGGGCTCACTGCCTCAAGCTCACTGTTCAAATTTGGAGGCTCACTTCCTATAGAAAAGTTTACAAGAGATCTACAAATATTTTGAACTGGTAAGATGCATCTGCCAATGCTAGAGATCAGCTCCGGTTAAGTGCAAATACTGACTTTGTACACTTCATCTTTATTCTTCTCTTCTCTCTATTCTACCTTCATTCGGATATTAGATTTCTACTCCTTTTACACTTTCATAATCATCACATTTCACACCCACACAATATCCACAATCATCAGCTATATATATCCTTATCATGAATTGCAATCACTTGCCAGTCGGCAACAATCAACAACACTTAGAACCTTTTAAGAATGTTTTGCTCTGTCAGCTAGATCCATACACCAGTATTGATGCATATCAAAAATAACACATGTAGATTATCATGAATGTCGGGCACTAACATTATATCTCATACACAGCTTAACAAAACACTTCTATTAGGTCTACACAATGATTTATCATAAGTCTGCTTGTTCTTTACTGAACTATTCTGTCATAACAAGACCTGGTATTCAGATGCTCATAACTTTTGATCCCTTTATCACCAGAAGCTAAAAAATTGGATTTAGATTGTCCTGGTGTCCCTCTACAATTCTTCAGATCCACAACACATAATGATTAACTGGAGAGATCCGCTGACAAAAATACTAGACTCTGCTATATGCTCTGTTTTAGGCTCCTGGACTTAGATAGATCATCATTCTGACTTCTGGTATGATTAGATACTACACTGCGGATGTGTGAACAATCTTAGTTGCCATCAATGACAACACCTATCAATGCTAAGCAGTATCTCTTGCCAACAATCTCCCCCTTTGGCATTGATGGCAACACTTAGTGAAAAATGACTAAGTGTCTTTGTGCAACTCCCCTTTGTCTATACATTTGTGCACTTTACTTATTCTGGTGCTCCCCCTTTTTTCAATACTTCATTTTTCACTGCTCTTCACTCCCCCTTTGACATCAATGGTAAAGGGTGGGATCCACACATCAAAACTCTTCCAAAATTTCTGTATATATTGCCGCATATGTACAAGTGACCATTAAGTTCCATTCACATGAACTTGAGGATGTCTACAAAACTAGCTTTTATTTGCACAAGGTCAGAGTCCCAAGTAGTCTTTATTCCATCCAAAATTGAAATGTGCCCATTTAACACAAATGAGTATGCTTCTGCCTTTGACAGATCTGATGGAACACTGGTCTGAACTGCAGTCTAAGATTCAGATAAGGCATTATACATTGTCTCTAACTTAGGGGCAATTAATCCCTGGAGCTCACACATTCTTTTCATAATGTTTCTTTTCTCTTTGACAAGTTTCTTTATTTCCTCAATCAAGTCAATTACTTGACATCCTTGACTTATGGGCAAAACTGATAGGGATCAAAATTTTGAGAGAGATTTGACAAATTTTGTTCTTGCTCCTTTATCTTGTTCTCAATACCCTTGTTAACTTTGGGCCATGATAGACAGAATTTGTACATATCACTTCCATCATTTAGAGCATTTTGAATACTCTTTATGCTAATATTAAGTATTCTTCTATCATTTCCTATCAGGTTCTTTATTTCACAAAATTTCTTATCTAAGAATTCTTTCTAAACTTTTACCTCCGTAGACTTCTCAAAGGACTCAAAATGTGAATTTACTGAACTTACAAGATTCTTTAGATGTCCAGAGGGGGCAATCATTTTGATTCTTCTGATAGGTTGGCATTAATTTCTCCAAAACTCCGATTGCAAGTCCCAGTAGCTCATTCTCCTCCATGTGGAACTTTAACATCTTCTCTCTAGCCTTTACTTGGGTGAATGACGCTATCTTCATCAGTTGAATTGGAGAGAGACCTTCTGGATTGGCTAGACCTTGGAGTAGTTCTGGTTCATCAAGTTCAATCACTTCTTTTCCAAGAAGACCTTCTACAGTGTCTCTTGTAGTCATTTCAGAGTCAACCTTTTGATCTCTTGATTTCTCAGTCTCTGCTTTAGGTGCTTCAACGTTTGCACCATCTTCTTCTATTTTATCTTTCTTATCTTTTTCTTCTTCTAACTCTGCTTTATCCTTTTCTGTGTTCTCTACAAAGGAACTTTTTCTTGTTTGTTTATCACTTACTATCAGATCACGAGGGCTCTATGAAATAGTAACATTGTCCTCTTTCCCTGTTGTATCAAATTGATTGGGAGTATCTTCTACATCAAATATTTTATCCAACATTTTTGTATCCTCCTGAGTTGCTTGTTCTTCTTCTGAAATAGAGGCTCCACCCAACTCAGATTGTTGCTTAATAATATTTTCTTCTTTACCATCTGACACTTCTTTTGTGACTATGTGAAAATTTTACTTCTTTAATGCTTTCAAAAGAATCTCTTGAGTTTCTTCAACTATTTCACTTGTTTCTCCAAGCATGAGCTTGTTCATTCTCCTTTTTCTTTTAAAGCAATCTTTGACTTCCATAAGTATCATATTTATTTGTTTAGGAGAAATTTGAGGACATAGATTTATTAGTTCATGTTCTCTAATTTCCACATCCTCGCACTTGACATTTTCTTTTCTCAATTCCAAGATATTTGCCAGACTTTGTGGTAACTCAGAAGTTATCTCAATTAGTCCCTTGTTGTAGATGTTGAGATATCTGGCCATTGCTTCCTCCAACACCCTTTTATCCATATCATTGTATTCATCATAGAATTCAATCATGGGTTTTAGATTACCATCCACAGTGACTGATTTTATCACATCTTCTAGCGAGAGTATGGGTTCCTCAACATACTCTTCATATTCTTCAGTCTTTTGCTTTTTGCTAGTCCTTTTGCTTCCATAGGACTTTTCTTTGGTTAACTTTTCATCTTTTGTTCCAATGCCTTTTGGTTCCTTGATTTCAACATCGGAGTTTGTATCTACTTCATCTTCTCTTATGCTTTCATAGGTCTGGGAAGCTTTTGTTTTCTTCCTTTTCTCATGTTTTCTGGATGATTCTGCTTCCGGTTTTGCAGATTTGGAAGGAGAAGAGGTAGTAGAAGAACTTCTAGTAGTTCTTGAAGTGGAAGAAGGTTCCACTGGATCACTTATTTGTCTCTTTTCTTGTTTTCTTTCTCATCATTTTCTGTTCTTTCTTTGAATTTTTTCACATCTTCCTTTGTTAGGCCACAATTTTTAGCTAGCTACTCAACTTCTTTTCTTACTCTCCTATTTGTTTTAGGTTCTCTGATCTCAGTATGCAGATTTAAACTCAGTTCCTCATAAGTTCCAAATCTTTCAACTATTGTGTCTTTGGGCTTGCTTAGTAGATGTTGAGCATACATATCTAAGATCCTTTCATCTACTTCATACCCCATGGGCATGATCCAAATAGTTCTGGGTTCCACTGCTTCCATTAAACACTTATCAGTATCAACCATGAAGCATATTTCATTTTTGTATTTGTCAACAATTGAATTGGGGATTCTTTCCCTTGAGTGCAACATATTCTAAATTTTTTTGAAGTAAACCCATATTGCCATTTTCTGAGCATTGAAATCACTAATGCTGCAAAGATGATTTTTGATTTGAATGGCAACTGGCTCGTCCTTAGTCCAATGTACACCTTTTACCCCAGGCACCTCATTCATAAAGTAAAAGAATAGACATAAAATCAGTGTACCATACTTGAAGGTGTTCTTCTTATCCCTTTTGATCTTGTTCAGATTTTCAATCAATTGATTTCGTAATAGTTCACACAAGTCATAATCAACATTTTCTTTTAGCATCTTATATGCAGCATAAATGGCTCTTCCAGAAATGTAATTTTCTCTGCTCAAGTGGTAAATCTTGTATCCAATCACCATGGAGGTGAATTTGACATCCAGCTCTATAATATCATTTATGGTCATTGCTCTTCTATCGAACTTAGCTCTAGTAGCATCAGTTACTGTCTGGTTTTTCACAGCTTTCAGTATGGGCAATCCTTTGGTTGATTTTAAACTAGTTACATTTCTGATAGTATCCCTGGTAATCTTGAATGGTTTTAACAACCAAATGAATTCATCATGTATCTAACCTAAGACATATCAGACCCACTCATCCTCATTGAATGTTGGAAACCCCATAACCTAAACAAAGTGTTTATCCTGTAGAGCCTTATATTTGGGTTTAAGTTCTTTATTTTCATCCATGAGTTGTTTTTCAAACAAATCTACATACGTTGAATCTCCAAACTCATCTATATTTGCATGAATGTAAACCCTAATGTCTTCTACATGTAGCACCCCATATAGAACACTTGAAAAAGCACCTAACGGATCGACTTGAATTGATTTGTGAGGATGCTTCTTGAATTTGGGCCAAGGCCTTTTGGTAATGTCAATAACATGAGGGGTAGCCATTTCAATAGATTTTAGATTCAAATATTTACAAAGAGGTACCTTTTTCTTTCGCGGTGTTAGGGTTGATCACTTGTCGATTGAATTTGTTCTTTGCCTCAATCTCTGGACTTTGTAGCTCAAATGCTCTTCTTCTTGTTCACTTTGAATGCAAGGTGATTCAAATGAGTGATCAAGTGACCTTTTAAAGCTCTATATTACCTAATTTGCCTTTGCAATAAATGTGTTGCCCTAATTGTATCCGGTTACATTGTTTTGACAGTTCTTTATATATCATCTTTTCTTCCAGAAATCCTTCCATAGGTTCTAAACCAACTTAGAGTATTTTCTGTTAATGTGCCAGATTCAGGTACCCACTTACTGACCGGGGGAATTTGATGTTCTATGTAGCTCCCCCTAAGCTAGAGTTTCTGACTTAATTCCCGGAGGAATTGTCAGCACTGAATTTCGGTGTGGACTCATTATCATTGTTTATTGTATCTTTCTTTATCCAAATCTTGTTCATTTCACTCCGTATCTCATCCACATCATTTTTCCTTTTGCCTCTATCTTGTTTCTGCTCATCCAGTTTTCTGTTTACCTGACATTTTCTTCCATTGTTTTTACTTCTGCAAAATCTTGCAATATGACCAAATTTATTGCAGTTATAGCATACAACATTTCCTTTCTTATAAACCTGATTTTCTCTTGATCTACACTGATTAGCCATATGTCCAAACCCATTGCAAACAAAGCAATAACCATTGAAAGAATTGCTAATTCTTCTATTATTGGAATTATTCACTGTCATACTTCTGCATTCATTTGATCTATGACCATACCTGTTACATTTGAAGCATTGACCGGAGAAGGATAGACCATTTTGATTTACTCCGCTTCTGCACTGAGTAGTTTTATGACCAAATTTGTTGCAGTTGAAACAATTTCCATTGAATGATGGATATCTTTGAGCATTTGGTTGTCTTACTGGAGGTTTTCTAGATCTGTTTCTCTCATTCCTAGGTTGAAAATTTCTCAGTCTGGATCCAGAGCTTTCACCTTTCTCATACCTAAGATTATGCTTATCAACATCCTTTTTCTACCCTTCAATGAGTGCTTCAAGTTTAGCTGAGCTTATCTTGAACTTCTCCTTATACTCATTTCAATTTCTAGGTCATGTCTGAGTGTGATAATCTGTCTCTCAAGTTCTCTTTCATTGTCTTTGCTTTCTTGTAGATTAGATTCTAGAAGGCCAGCTATCACATCCAATTTGCAGCATTCTTCAGAACTCTTTTTCAGATCTTGATTTAACTCTTCTTCATCTTTCTCCTTATCTTCAATTTCCTTGGTTAGTCTCATCACTTTGGTTTCCATCTCATGTTTTAGAATAGTAACTTCTTTAGTTAACTTCTCACATTCCTTTGTCTTCTCATCCTGAGCCTTTTCTTCATAAGGTTTTCCTAGTTGAAGAGGTGGCTCCTTTCCTTTTACATTGAATTTACTTAATTTTTCTTTTAAAACTTTAATGAAGTTTTCAACCTTTTTGAGGTTGTCTTGAAGCTCTTGAACTTCTGCCTTGGACTACTCAAGATCATCTAGGGTGAGATTAAGTTGCCCTTGAAGGTCATATTCATCCATTCTGTTGTCTTCCCATATCTTCCTTAAGCTGTTAAGCTTTTTCAAAGGAACTTAGCTCTGATACGAATTGTTGGAATAGGTCTAGACAACTGAGAGGGGGGGTGAATTAGTTGTTGCTCTATTTAACCTTTTACAACTTAAAATTAAACCAATGATATAAACTTTCCAGCATTAAACAATAGCATATGAGCAGAAAACATGAATGACACATTTCACACCAAGATTTTGATGTGGAAACCCAGTTAAGGGAAAAACCATGGTGGGGGTTAACCCACAAAAATTAATACCCTACTAAAAGTATTGTATAAATGGGAATGCACATGCATTCGGGCTTATTGCCTATAGAAAAGTTTACAAGAGATTTACAGAGATTGAACTAGTAAGATGCATTTGCCAATGCTAGAGATCAGCTCCAGTTAAGTGCAAATACTGACTTTGTACACTTCATATGTATTCTTCTCTTCTCTCTATTTTGCCTTCATTTGGATATTAGATTTCTTCTCCTTTTACACTTTCATAATCATCACATTTCACACCCACACAATGTCCACAATCATCAGCTATATATATCCTTATCATGAATTACAATCACTTGCCATTTGGCAACAATCAACAACACTTAGAACCTTTTAAGAATGTTCTGCTTTGTCGGCTAGATCCATACACCAATATTGATGCGTATCAAAAATAACACATGTAGATCATCATGCATGTCAGCCACTAATATTATATCTCATACACAACTTAACAAAACACTTCTATTAGGTTTGCACAAGGATTTATCATAAGTCTGCTTGTTCTTTACTGAACTATTCTGTCATAACAAGACCTGGTATTCAGATGCTCATAACTTTTGATCCCTTTATCACCAGAAGCTAAAAACTTGGATTTATATTGTCCTGGTGTCCCTCTACAGTTCTTTAGACCTGCAAGACATAATGATTAACTAGAGAGATCCGTTAACCAAAATACTAGACTCTGTTATATGCTCTATTTCAAGCTCCCGAACTTAGATAGATTATCATTCTGACTTTCGGTATGATCAGATACTGTACTGTGGATGTGTGGAACAATCTTAGTTTCCATCAATGATAACACCTATCAATGCTAAGTAGTGTCTCTTGCCAACATTTAGTTCATTAGAGTGCAAACCCTAGCATGTGTGGTGGTGTAACCTAACAATAGTTAGAAAATTATAGTTGGTGTATAATTGGAATCAAATGAAATCTTTGAAGGATTTAGTGAGAAAGAAAAATAACATTAATTCTATGGCAAGCACATCCAGGTCTAAAATTGACAAATTCAATGGTCAAAACTTTGAATTATGGAAGTTAAAGATGGATGATCTTATGGTGGAAAGAGATCAGTAGACTATAGTGTCTTCTTTGGCTAAACCCACAAGTATGTCTAATGAAGATTGGGTAAAACTGGATAAGAAATCTAGAAGTACTATTCAATTATGTTTATCAAATTTTATGTTAATGAATGTGTCTCAGGAGAAGACAAGAAATTCATTATGGAAGAAGATAGGTATGTTATATTAGTTCAATAGCCTAGTTAACAAAATTGGTTTGAAGAAGTTATATTCTTTGAAAATGAGGGAGGGAAGCTATGTAACCAATCACTAAAATTATTCTAATATGATTTTGAATCAACTTTTGTCAATAGGAGTCAAGGTGGATGAAGAGGAAAAATGAATTGTGTTACTTTGTTCCTTACTAGATTCATGGAATAATCTTGTAATATCTATAAGCAGTAATGATGCAACACTTAAATGGAAAATGTGATTAGCATTTTGTTAAGTGAAAAAACTAGAAAAAGGTCCATGGATGATAAAACTTCTAATACCCTTGTTGTAAGAGGTAGGTTAAAGGAGATAAAAGGTAAGAAGAAGATAGGGTATAAGAATTCTAAGGGAAATGGCAGGTTTAAGTCTTCGGGTAAGGCTAAAGTAAAATGTTGGAATGGAGGCAAGAAGGGTCACATAAAGGAGTGTAGATCCAAAAAGAAGGATGGATTCTTTGATAAGTCCTTTGACACTAATAAGTAGAAAAAGTGATGCATTTGTGTTTTCTAATGTTGTTGGTGATGATTCCCAGTTGATTGATTTAGGTGCTTATTTTCATATGACACCACATAGGGAGTGGTACTTAGAGTATTCCAAAAGTGATGAGGCGAAAGTGTTTCTCAGTGACAACAACTCTTTAAAGGTTGTTGGTAAGGGAAAGGTTAAAGTTGCTTTCATGGATGGTAGAGTACGAACACTCTTAGATGTATTATATATACCAACTTTAACAATAAACCTTATTTCTATATCTAAAATGGTTGATGTAGGAGTTCATGTCACTTTTGATGGAAAATGGTGTAGAATAGTTAGAGGTAATTTGGTACTTGCAAAAGGAGTGAAGCATGGTACTCTATATAGGCTGAATATTAGTGTGAATAGGGATATTTCCTAGCTATTTTCCCCTTGTGTGAATAATTCATATTATTAAACTATTTATTAGTTAAATAATATTCACACACATATTCACGTGTTAAGTTGAATTAGTGAGCCTTCTAGATTTTTCTAGTTGTTTATAGTTGATTGATAGTTGTCTTATCCTACACATTAACTAGTTGGCATATTTTCTTCTAGTTGTCACATGTAATAGGAATATGACACTTGTCACATGACTACAACTTCTTATCTCTCAACTTTGCCTTTATAAGCAAGGCATGTCTCTTCATTCTGTAAGGTTGGAGCTATAGTTCTCTCTTAATGCTATTATGTCATTTGAGCATTTACATTATTCTCTCATAGTACAGTTATGTTGTTCATTTCTTTTTGTATTATAGTTTATTGATTCTGACTCTTTCAATTTGATTATGGGTTATTATTCTTTTTCAAGATTCTAACATAGTATTAGAGCATGTTTTGGAAGATTAGATTCATATTTTGAGAGATCTTGAATGCAAATCATGGTGGATCATGATAGTTGAGTATGTTGTTCTCTTGCATCAAATGACGACCTGGACAATTAGAAAAACTTGATAGAAAAACTAGATTTGGAGGATTTTCCTCTTTTTGGCCTTGTATTGTAGGTGCAACATGCCTTTGCTTGACTTAGGTGGCTGATTCAGCTTCTACATGTCATTTTTGTTGTTGGAGGCATTTTTTTGCATTAGATCCATATCTTATGCACATCAAAAAGAAAAATATTTTTTGGGTTTTGTTCACCACATCAAAAAACCATCTGGGTATCTATTAGTTTTTTCATGCAGCAAATAGATTGTTCACAAATTTAATTAGAAATTTTCTACAGGCCCCCTCTCCATTGGCATTTTGGTTTTGACAGTCTAACTTTGAAGGCTCATATCTTGTTCATTTTTGCTCCTTTTTTCAAGCAATTTTTTTTATTTGGGCTATAATTTCACAGGTGTCATAGTCGTGAAATCAGATTTTGATTTTGGTGCCTAGAATTTCTAGAAATTACAAATTTTCATCGTTGTTGTTGAGCAGTTCCCGTTTTCATAACTTCGAAGGCTTCGTTTAGGCTCATACTGTATACACCTAAAAATGACACGACTCTATCCAAATAATTTTTTTTAATATTTATTTAAGTCTATTTCCTCTATCAATAAATAAATAATTAAATTTATTTATTCAATTCATATTTCTCTAAGTTAATTAAATATAAAAAATATTTAATTACTTCTTCTAAAGTCAAAATTAAATAAAATTCTTTATTTAATTTATTTATTCCAAACGATTAAATAATTTCTAATTATTTAATTAAGTCATGCATTCTTCCAAATTTAAATAAATCATTTAAATTTATTTAAATCCTCTTAGTCTCTAAAATAAAATATAATAAAATATTTTATTTTATTCTTCTATCTTGCACAAGATAAATTAAATAAATTTATTTATTTAATTTTCTTTCTTCTAAAAATATCTTCTTGTTTTCTTTCTAAAAAGAAAACTCATGCATATCTAATTAATTTATTTAATTAGATATTTCATCTATTATTCCTCTCATCTTTTTAGGATTTATTTCCTTTAAAGAAAAAAAATCTTCAAAGTCTTCTAAAAATAAATTCTTCTTGTCATACAAAAGCAAAAGCTGAGTTAACTGATTTAAAGCTATCAACAAAGCTCTTAAATTAGAAAAATATATTCTAATTTAAGAAATAAAAACTCATCCTCATCAAGAAAGCAGTTAACTCAACAAAGCATCTTTTTGAATGACACATGTCCTTCTATTCGCACACATTCTCTCAAACATTTTCCTCCATTGATCTTCTTATTTCTTTTCCACCATTGATCTTCTCTCACACAACTCTATAAATACAACGCTCTTCTTCTATTTCACATCATTAAGCTTTCGAGTAAACTTATGCTGCAGAATCCATAGCGCACCATTGGTACCCTCACTCTCATACCAACTATCATCCATTTCATATTGTGTTGAAGCTCATCTTCAACACAAGAAGTATCCAAGCCATCTCTCCTTGTCAAGCAAGCTTCATGAGGGCCATCTTCATCATCAAAAGATCAAAAGAGAATAGGCAAACAATGGAAATCGTGAGGTAAGAAAGGTTGTAAGTATCACTTCCTTATTTTAATAATCTTTACTTGCACATTTCATTGATGTTTTTGGGCTTTTATAATTCATTTTATTATCCCATTTTACCCCTCACATTTCTAGCACCCACCGTGGGGCCTTTGCCCCAAATCTAGCCAAAAAACTGAGTTTCTGAGTAACAGGTTCCATACAGATTCCGTATAGGCTTCAAACAGGTTCAATCGGCGCATCTGATCGATCCCGCAGTGCATTTGAGCACTGTTCCAGCACATACATCCTCTAAATCGGTGCATCTACAACTTGTTCCAACGCATGCAAAGTTCCAACACATACATCCTCTAAGTTGACGCATATTCAACCTATTTCAGCGCCTGCAGTATTCTGGCACATACACCCTTAGACATGGTGCTTACATCCTTTTAATGATGCATCCGTAGAAATGATGCATTTGTCTCTTATTCCTATGCTTTTGATGCCTGTCTTAGCACATTTGTAACGTGGTGCTTATAGTCTCTATTTCTACACATACAGACTATAAAGATGTGCATATGTTCTTCATTGTGATTCTAGGATTTCTTGTGGTTTTCAGGTTAATACTAATATTTGTCTTGCAGGATTAGGAGCTAGATAGTCATTTAGCTGCACTAATTAACTCATCATAGATTAATTAGGGGAAAAAGTTAAAAAAAATGCATGCATGCAAATCTCACATAGTTCTTAATTAGGAGGGTAGTAAATGAACATCATTGTTATCTTTACATTATTGCTATCTCTTTTAATTTAGAACATTGCTATCTTTAACCACTTCAAAGTTAACAAATGTGTGAGTGCCCAAGTAGTGTAACACATATAGTTTTTTTTTCCTTTTAAATAGGGGTGAAAGAACCATTGTTTTTTGTGTCTTTTGAATGACAATAGGCTTATGCTCTCCCCTTTACTGGGTGACCAGAATGCTAGACTTGCTATTCTTTGTGTATAACCTTTAGAGGGGCCTGCCCTTGGGTGTCCGCCTGTCCAAGTGGGAACGACCCTAAGTGGAAACAGGCTAAAGCCAAGCCCTACCTATCCACTATAAATAAATTGTGCTTAAGGCGAAAGCTTCTTGCAAAGAGTGGGCCACTGTGTTACACCAACAACCAACCTCCCCCAAAACCCTCCAAGGTGTAACCCTTGGAGGCTGGGAGACTTCATAATAGAGAGTAGCGTTGCTGCATGTGTAACCACTCGAACAGTTGCCTTGACTACTTAGCCATTGTTTAGTATACCAAAATCCCCTATTTGTTGGCACAAAAGGTGGAACCTTTGAAGTGGCCCTGATTCATGTGATTCTTAGTAGAGGTAGCAGGGACAATCCTAAGGTTTGGTGGGGGTACGAGCCTAAGGAAACTTAGATCTAGTATGCATGAGAAGTGAGTGTCGTGGAGAGGAGCCAGTGCTACCAGATCCTGGAGCTACATGCTTTGAATATGCATAGCTAGGGGACTCAACAAGTACTATCCTTTCCAGCCTAGGTTGTAATTGTTCTTGTGTCAAAAAGTCCACAAAAATACAAAAAAATAATAAAAGATAAAAAATCATGAAAACTTCTATGCGTTTGATGTGTCTTTATCTGCCATAATTGAAAATTAGAATTCAAAGGAAACCAAGTTTTCAACCAAAAATAGAAATTTTTGAAAAACGTGCCAAAAAACTCTACAAAACAAACTAAAAAACCAGAACAACGCATCCACTGTGACCTATTTCACATCCATTTCGACATACTGCACATTTGATTACTATTGCTACACATATAAAATTTGCCAGATCTGCGCATGTGCTTTGACTCGCTACGCATATATCCTCTGTTTCCGTGCATTTGTAGTTGTGCATCTATCACAGTAAGCTTTTCTGGTCTTGCGTCAATTTCTGTAGAGATGGAAAACCAATTAGAATATATTGCTCAAATACTCCAATATCTACAATTACAAATAAACTTAGGTCCCTCGCCCCAAGATTGTATAGCAATTGCTCAACAAATCCAAGTCTTACAACAAGAAATGACAATCTTGCAAGCTGAATGTACCAGTACAAGCTACACCTCACACCAAAATCATACCTTCTGTTCCCATCTTAATGATACTATTGAAAAGGCAAGCACCACCTCAAGTCAGAAATCATATACCACCCCATCTACTAGTCCTTCTTCGCTATCTTCTAAGACACATATCCCAAAGTATACCAGTTCTACACCAACATCGCCATCTAATTCGTCAAACTCTAAATGGACAACCAAAAAAGAATCAGATGAGTTTTGGGGAAAATATTTTCCAAATTTATATAGCAAAAGAAAAGCTATGGAGAAATCCAAATCCACTCATCCATTACCTCATTCATCTACCCATACACCTATGAAGGATGTGATCCAAGGACTACCAGCAGAGAGTCAACCATGTCCCCAAAATCCAATCCTTGACCTTACAAAAGATGCTTCCAATAACATGTCAAATCCTACAACCCCTTCATGTGATCCTCAATTCCTTGAGCTTATCAAAGAGTCTCCTACCATGAACCCAAGTCAATAGCTATTGTACCTTCATGTCGATAACCATCAAGAACATGTCAAGCCTATCCAAGTGCTATCCACTTCCATTCAAGCACATCAAGAGTTATGTCAAGAGCACACCTTAGAGCATGTGGAAACATCCACCCTTTGTCTAAATCAAGATCAAAGCACCCCCATCCAATTCCAATCTATTCATAACATATATCTCCTCCACAATCAAGATAATCCCTATGAAGAAGTTATCCATGAGCAACTTGATCCTATACATGAAGAAGAAATCCAATTCAAACCCATCCATAACCTATACCTTTTCCATGATCAAGATATTTCCTATGAAGAAGATGTCCATGAACAACTTGATCCCATACCCATCCGTGACCAAGAAATCTCCATTACTCTTATTCATCCTCCCTCTAGTCCTATCCATGATCCAACAACTTCCACTTCCCTTGATGAGACACTTGCCTCCCAAGTGTACTTGGATGATCAAACCAATAAGTTGGATCCTAGTGAACATGCTGATGATCAATATTCTAATGATCCTCCACCATCCATAATTGACCATGTTGAAAATTTGTTATCCTATCCCCTTGGTCTCACTACCTTCGTCCATGAATGTTCTTCCTTAGAACACCAACAACCATTGTCCTTTATCTCACCTTCTCCATCCAATAAGGAACTCGTGTCTAGTGTTCCACCTATACATAATTCCACTGTCCACCGCATACTCCAAAATATGAACTATCAAGGTAAGGCTTAGGCCTTCATGAACAAGGTATTTTAGAACCTATCCATGTCAAAATTCCTCCACCTTCATACAGCCTTGGATACATACCCCAAGGTGAACAATCTCAAGATGTTGGTACTTCCTCCACTCCTCTTAAGTCCACCACTTTCCATCACAAACCCTATCATGTCCCCAAAATATATGTTGACATTCCACCTCCATCATCCTACAATTGTCAAGAGCATGTGACCATACACCTTCCACCATCCAATCTACCTCCACTACTTCCAACTCCTAACACCCCTCTGTGCATTTTACCACCACTTCTTCCAACACCTTATCCATCCATCTATAAATCCTCTAAATATCCCAATCATGGCCAACAAATGCACATGTTGTCTAAACAAAGAGCTTCCACCAACTCCACTTCCACCATCTGAAGGGAATTCAACAGCAAAAATTTGGATCCCTCTACTTATAAAGTCAAAAATCCTAAAGGTCCTCATGCCTGTGGATACAAAAGCCAAGAATCCAAGAAAAACCCATCTCAAAAGTTGTCTACACCCACACCTCTCAAAGAAAAACTGAAAAAGGTGTGGGTCCCCAAGTAGCAAGTAATTACCTCTGAAGTTACACAAAAGTTGTATATACCCAAGCCCATACCTGCACAAGCAAAGTCTATAAGAAAAATGGTTTGGGTTCCTAAGCAAAGAGTTATCAAGTTAAATGAGGCATCCACCTCTCAAGCATCCAAATCACCCATTTTCTCCTCTTCCATCAAAAAGTATCAAATCCTTCCATCACACATGACAAGCAAAAATCAGAAAAATACTAAGTCTATGTGGGTCCCTAAACACCTAAATCACTCATCCACCAAGAAAAAATCTCCATTGCTTCCTACACCACATTCCTATCATTAGCTTCAATGTTTATCATGGTATATGCAACCATCGGTCATGATCCCCTTCCATTCCACAACATTTCCACATACCTCCATCACCCCTTCCTTCAACTATTATCCTACATATCTTCCCCATCCTACTCCCATGGTCCATGCTTTTGCATAAGCCTTCCATCCATAATTCACATCATAATCCACTATCGCACCTTCCATAATCCTCTATCTACCATTCTCCATCTCACTTTTATGCGATCCCTACCAACATCTATGAGCACACTTGACATGGTCCATGCAACGACATCTTTATAGCGGGACTATCACCTTCCATGGTACTAGACACTTGATCCCCTCTTATCCATTTCCACTTGTCATATCCTATCAAAAAGTTTAAAAAAAAAAAGAGTAAAAAGAAATCCCTTCATCCAACGGTGAAAATCTAGCAAATAGGTGCCTTGGATAAGTACCATGATGAAAACCTAGCAAACAGGCATCATGTGTAAGTTGATCCCCTACGTCACCTACACTTGGGGGCACCTTGTCTCATTGGCATATTACTTTTCTCCTACCATTTCCTTCCATACCGTTTCCTATCCTATCCTCCTATTTCTATCCATTACATACCTATCATGTCGTGTCCATCCATCCTAAATCTTCCTTTCCTCTATTTTTGATCTTGTTAAAGATTGGGGGCACAATGTTGACAAATGTTTTAGATGTCTCTTGACATACCTTATCTCTCCAAACCACACAAATCCTTTATTATCCTCTCATCCTCCTCCTTCATCTTAAGCATTGTTATGAAAAATCCTAAGTATTCTACCTACAATGGGGCACATATTTCCTATGCAACATAGTCCTTGGAGATCACATCCTTGTTTTCTTCTATCTACCCTGCCATTGATCCCCTATTGCCCATCCATCTACCTATCCATGGTGTTTCTCTTGTCATCAGTATCTAGCATTAAGGCTATCCAAAATTATTATCCAGTACCCTATCCGCAGTGTCAGCCTAGCATAGCCTTTCTCATCAGTGTTATCTGATCCATATCTAATTTGTATCTGATCCATATCTGTTCCATACTGTTCCCCATTGCCTAGGTCTTAGGTCCACCAAGCTCATCCTGAACTACGTTACCTTTGCATCGTCACGTAGGCAAGGCCATTTAGCAATGAGCCCCCGAGGCACTAGGTCAGTCCCTTAGGGTCCGTCTCTTCATATCTATTTGTCACGCCATCTATAATAAGTCAATCTTTAGTTTTTACTGGGGACAACTCCTTGCCCTAGTTGTAGATTTGGATTCTTGAATGCCACATGTTCTAAGAGGATGCCAATAAGGATTGTGATACCTTTCACTAAACAAGCATACACAGCAAAGCAAGCTTCCCAAAACAATAAAAATCTTGGCACAAAAGCATCAACCTGTCCAAAGCAAAGCAAGCGTATACTGAAACACTCAGACTGATTCTATATCAATTATGGCAAGAAGACACATCTAATGCAAGAATGTTTTGTGAATCGGTTAACTTACAAGATCTTTATTTTTTTTATTATGTCTTTCTATGCTACTCGAGGATGCCAAAAGGTAGAGATGCTATGATGGGGGCATAATCATTTTCTTTGTCTGCTATTTGTGGATCAAACTTTAGTAATGTGATGAATTTTATCTAACAACATGATCAGTAAAAGATCATCAAGGACTTTCGAAGGTTTGACCATGAAAAGGGGTAATCCTTGTCTATTGAAACACAAGAAATACTTAGGTCATCTAGATTCAATTTTGACTAGATGCTTGTATCAACTTCCTATATCAAAATCCATGTAAGCGACACTCAGGTCATCTCGGTTTAATTATACCTAGATGCTTGTATTTTCTTACAACATAATAAAAAGCTCGATGATGAAATAAGCACTTCAAAATACTTGCAATATCAAGATGACAAATATCCATATCCATAACATATCCAGAAAGCATTCCTTATCCATATCCATAACGTATCCAATTACATCGCATATCCATATCCATATCCCATGCAATAAAATTCTATGCAGAGAAGCAATGTTTACAAATAAAAGCTTGTGATTTCTTCTATCGAGTCATTCTTCTATCGATCAAATTTCTATCTGTCTTCATATCTCTCGTCAATAGTTCTAGCTGTCAATCCAAGCAGTGATCAAAATACAAGTCTATCCTTAAATCCATACCAATCAAGTCAAGTCAATATTGTCAAATGATCCAATCACAATCAGTGGTCTTGATCCTTGTCTATCCGTAAACCAACTCGATCAGTTATAATCAAACATTTGTCTTATACAGGATGTAGCATTGTCAAAATCAGACCAATACACACGTCTTACACGACATGCTTCATTTCCTGAAACTAGACACTGTCCTTCGTGTTGCTCTAGGGATCTATCATTCCCCACCATGACAACACTGTTGTATATTGTTATCAGTATATCGTTGGTTTACCACCTGATAGGGGCAATACCTTGTTTGTTCTTGTATCATTTGTGCATACTTGCTTACTTGCTTGTGTGTGTTATCATTTTATCTTGCATCACGTATCATTCGGCTCTTTCTTCAAACCATTTTTTTCTTCATCCTAGCCTATCTTCCACCTTCTTCTCCATGAGATTGTCTGTCTCACACCTTCTACCTTCTTCCCGTCCAATCTCCCAAGGGGGCATCCTATCATCGTTAAACTTGTTCCAGGGGCAAACTAGGGCATGTATCATTTTCAGACAATGTTATTCTTTGAAACAACGTGATAAAACACATTGCATCAAAGAGGGGCAAAATGTATACACCTAAAAATGACACGACTCTATCCAAATAAATATTTTTAATATTTATTTAAGCCTATTTCCTCTATCAATAAATAATTAATTAAATTTATTTATTCATTTCATATTTCTCTAAGTTAATTAAATATCGAAAATATTTAATTACTTCTTCTAAAGTCAAAATTAAATAAAATCCTTTATTTAATTTATTTCTTCCAAACAATTAAATAATTTCTAATTATTTAATTAAGTCATGCATTCTTCCAAATTTAAATAAATCATTTGAATTTATTTAAATCCTCTTAGTCTCTAAAATAAAATATAATTAAATATTTTATTTTATTCTTCTATCTTGCACAAGATAAATTAAATAAATTTATTTATTTAATTTGCTTTCTTCTAAAAATATCTTCTTGTTTTCTTTCTAAAAATGCAACTCATGCATATCTAATTAATTAATTAAATTAGATATTTCATCTATTATTCCTCTCATCTTTTTAGGATTTATTTCCTTTAAAGAAAAAAAAATCTTCAAAATCTTCTAAAAATAAATTCTTCTTGTCATACAAAAGCAAAAGCTGAGTTAAAGCTATCAACAAAGCTCTTAAATTAGAAAAATATATTCTAATTTAAGAAATAAAAACTCATCCTCATCAAGAAAGCAGTTAACTCAACAAAACATCTTTTTGAATGACACATGTCCTTCTTCTATTCGTGCATGTTCTCTCGAACATTCTCCTCCATTGATCTTCTTATTTCTTTTCCACCATTAATCTTCTCTCACACAACTCTATAAATACAACCCTCTTCTTCTATTTCACATCATCAAGCTTTCGAGTAAACTTATGCTGCAAAATCCATAGCATGCGATTGGCACTCCCACTCTCATACCAACTATAATCCATTTCATATTGTGTTGAAGCTCATCTTCAACACAACAAGTATCTGAGCCATTTATCCTTGTCATCTTGAGGAATCGAAGCAAGGAAGCAAGCTTCCTAAGGGCCATCTTCATCACCAAAAGATCAAAAGAGAATAGGCGAACAATTTGGAAATCGCGAGGTAAGAAAGGTTGTAAGTATCACTTCCTTATTTTAATCTTCTTTACTTGCACATTTCATTGATGTTTTTGGGTTTTTGTAATTCATTTTATTATCCCATTTTACTCATTACAAATACAGTGACATTTTTTGGTGAAATATTTTTTGAAAGTACATAATTTTTCAATTACTTTCCAGATCTTCTATCCATTTGATCCATTTTTTCTCAAAAATTATACTTTCAGTTATACCCCATTTTTGGCTTTTGCATTGTACCAAAATCAAAGATCACTTTATTGTTTTGGCTTGTGGCAATTTTAATTGGACTAGATATAAATCCCAAAATCTTTTTTTTTGGGGGTATTCTCATGATTGAGTAAAATTCGGGGGGTTCTTTGAGTTTTATGGGGTTATTGTAATCATGAACTGAGATAAAGTTCCATTTTAGGGGATTCATCATGGATCTTAGTATTAAATTGTATCCTTATATTGTCAAACTAACTTCAAAGAACTTTTTGTCCTGGGAACAAGGGATAAAGAAGCAATGCCTTATGGAGGATCTCTTGCCCTATCTCCTTGGACTCGTTCCTGAGCTAAGTGACAATGATCAAAAGAATGCATGGTTCAACAATAATATCATGGTCTATGGACTAATATGTCTTACTATTTCTAAGGATATTCTACATCATAGAGAGCATGGTGAGTGCCCTTTCATTGCTTGGACCATCATCGGTCAATTGTATGGAGACCTTGGATCTTCATCTGATAGTGATGCTTCCTTAGATGACTAGGCTCTTGTGGATGATACTGAGACTTTTGTTGCCTCATCTTGTGTGGACACATTCTCATGTGATGATCAATCTATTTGGTTGACTTACATTGATACCCCATCTATAGTACATGTTGCTACTTTTGAGTTCAGAGTTGCTTCATTGAGAGCTTCCAGTGATTCTTTGCAATAAGATTATATTAGTCTTCCTGATCCACCTCATTGGAATTTGGGATTCCTATCTTGCAGACATATCATCTTTGTTTTTGGAGTCTCACATTGATTATTTGGAGGACACATTTGAGGGGTTAACTCTCCTCTTTGATGACAATGTTGTCATCACACCTTCAATGTTTTCAAATGCAACTAACTATCCTTCCTCTCCTTGGTCTACTTCCTTGATTAGGCATTCAATTCCTGATTTGGAGAAGACATCTCTTTCCAGCATGAGGACACTTGAGTTATATTCTGAGGAACACATATTGATTTGGATTCCCTTTTCATCCATGTTCTGGGAGTTGCTTCTACATTGACCATTGGAGTTGTTTCTTCCTAAGGGGAGTAGGAAGAAACGTCATTTGCCACAAATGAATCATCTTTAGTATTCATATATGGGCATCCTCTTTTGGAATAGGAGCTACTTCATTGTGGGGGGTTTCATAGTCTCTTTCACTCTCTATTCTAGTGGGGTGTGTTCTCTCTTATGGGGGGACTTTTCCTCACAAGAGGTTTTGTTATTCTCATACTAAAGAGAGCATTTTATGCTTTCTCTCTTTTAGGGAGGAGTTTTATCCCACTGGGTTTTCTCCTTTTGTCCATTTGTGAGAGATTTTTTGTATATGGGTACCTAACATGGCCTTGTTTCTAGGACCCATTCTTGCATTTTGCATGCTTGCATTAATCAATTTCTCCCTAAGTTGCACTTAAGGAGGGGTGTTAGTGTGAAAATGGATATTTCCTAGCTAGTTTCCCCTTGTGTGAATAATTCATATTATTTAACTATTTATTAGTTAAATAATGTTCACACACATAGTCATATGTTAAGTTGACTTAGTGAGCATTCTAGATTTTTCTAGTTGATTGATAGTTGTTGATAGTTGTTGACAGTTGTCTTATCCTACACATCAACTAGTTGACATATTGCCCTCTAGTTATCACATGTAATAGGAATATGACACTTGTCACATGACTACAACTTCTTATCTCTCAACCTTGCCTTTATAAGCAAGGCATGTCTCTTCATTTTGTAAGGTTGGAGCTATAGTTCTCTCTTAATGTTATTATGCCATTTGAGCATTTACATTATTCTCTCATGGTACTGTTATGTTGTTCATTTCTTTTTACATTACAATTTATTGATTCTAACTCTTTCAATTTGATTCTAGGTTATTATTCTTTTTTAAGATTCTAACATTGAATGCATCAACTATATCTGGTAGTGTTAATGCTACTACACCTAAATCAAGGATATTGTGTCATTTGTGGTTAGGTTAAATTTAAGTGAGAAAGTCTTAAAAACATTGGAAAGAAAATATCTGGTGAAAGGTCTTGGTAATTATTCTATTGGTATTGACTCTTATGAATATTGTGTGTTGGGTAAACATAATAGAATGCAGTTCAACTCTAGAAGCACTAAAGCAAAGCATATTTTGGAGGTGATACATAAAGATATGTTTGGTCTTGTGGATATCCCATCCATTAGAAAGTCTTTGTACTATTTGTCATTCATTGATGATTATTCTAGATAATCTTAAATATGTTTTCTTAGGCATAAATGTGAGGTGTTTCTCACATTTAAGGAGTTCAAATCTCTTACTAAGAATTAGATCGGTAACAAAATAAAGGTGTTTATGATAGATAATGGTGACAAATTCTACTCTAAAGAGTTTGAGGTATTATGTAAGCACACTAGAATTGTGAAGCAAAGAACTACCCCATAGACACTGCAATAGAATGGGGTAGCATAAAGGTTAAATGAAACTTTACTAGATTAGGATAGGAGTATGTTGAGTAGTACAAGCCTTAGAGAGGAATTTAGAGTGGAGGTAGTAAGTGGAATCCAAAAAATATGCAAAGAAAATAACATAAACATGTAGATCAAACAAGAATGCAATACTTTCAAACCTTGCATAAAATCAAACCTCTGATAAGATGGAATGGAGTGCACCCAAGCTCCACTAATTTGTCCTTTGGATGATTTGTGGGCTACTCACACAACCAGCATAACTCTGCTATGAAAATGATAGAAAATATGATATGATATGAATGTGCATACGAAATTTGATGAGACTGTGTGAGGGTTTGAAATGAAAATAAAAGTTTAATTTATAGATAGAGAGGGAATCAAATGGATGGCCAAGATTAGAAGGGTGGGGGATGAGGTGGATGGATAGGATTGAAAGCCAATTTTAGTGTTCATGATGCATCATAAATGAGGATGAAAAGTGACTAAAATAAGGATGGGAGTGGAATAAATATGATTTTTAATTGATTTTGGAGATGAAGTGCTTATGATGCACATTTAAGGAGGTTAAAAATAGGGATGTGAGTGGGATAATTCAAATAATAAAATTATTTAAATTATGAGAGACAAGTGGCATGTGAGAGCTAATTTAAATAAATATTTTATTTATTTAAATTGGTTGGAGGAATATGGGAATTAAATAAATAGAATTTATTTAATTTGACTAGAGTGGATAAATTAGTTAAATAAACATAATTTGTTTAACTAATTGGAAGGGGTAATGAAAGGGGACCTAGGACAAGGTGTCGCTAAGTGTTGCAAGAGGATGCAAGAGGATGCAAGGGGATGTTGAAAGGCAATATTGTAAGACATGGTCCATTTTAAGCATCTACATTTTGCCCCTCTTTGAGATGATGTTGTGACTAAGAGAAGTAACATCATTTCAAAGAAGAAAAGGTATAGATGAAGGAAAAGGATGCCCCAGCCACTTGAAGGAGTGACAAGGAGGAATGATGTAGGGATGGGATGCCCCCTCAAGAGGATAGGTGGGTTAGAAGAACACAAGTATGCTCTTGAAATGGATGAAAGGGGTTAGATAAAGAAATGGATGCAACAGAAAGGATGGATAAGGTTAAAGGTTAGTAATGGATAGATTGTTAAGGTGAAAGAGATAGGTGAAATAGATAGTGGATAAAGATAGGTTGAGAGGTCAAGAATACACTAGAATAGGATTTGGAAACAGATAATTTATAGTCATAATGGATATAGTGGATAGAGAGGGGATGGTTATGCTAGTATAATGTGTAGAGCAGCCCTAGTTTGATATAGCAATAGGATATTATGCACCAAGGTATAAGGGACTAGGGTGACTTTATATCCTTTGCATAGACTTCACACTACAAACAAAAGGAGTATCCTTATACACAGCACATTACAACCTTGTCTAGACACAAGATATGAATATTAGTTGTAGTGATAAGAATATCCAATAGCGACACAAAATGTTATGCCCCATTCTCTGCTAATCGTAACATAGATATAAATGGATCTACGTAGATTTGATAAAGCAAAAGAAGGAGATAGAAAAGATAAAATGAAAACAAAAAATCAAATGACAACACAAGTCACACAGCCATTGTATCTCTTACCAAAGAGTTTAAGTGATGTTTGGATATGCGCCTGATAACGGGAATGATATATCCCTAGATGAGGCTGGATGATGATGTCGAATGATGTGGTAATTGATGCAATGACTAGATAGATGATTTTGGTTAAGGTATAATGTGTTGTATGAATGTTTGTACTTGTTTGGAAAACAAACAAGGTATTGCCCCTATCAAGTTGTAAACCGATAATTGATTGATTGATTGATTGAGATAATGTTGTCATTGTGGGGAAGGAAATATCCCTAGATAAACACAAGGATGTGGGAACAATATATCCCATTGATGATGATGATTGATTGATTGGGTTGATAGCAAGATTAGGATCAAGACCATGGATGTGATTGGATGATTTTGCTAGATTACTTTGACTAGATTGGTATGGATTAAGGGTGACTTGCATTTGGATTTATTGCTTGGATTTTTTGGATATTTGATTTTTTTTTTATTTTGAGAATGTTTTGATTTTTTTAATTTTGAGAATGTTTTTATTTTTTGGGATTTTTGACGATGTTTTGATTTTTTTGGATTTTTGAAATGTTTTAATTTTTTAGGATTTTTGGTATATTTTGATTTTTTTTGGATTTTTGGAAATGTTTTGACTTTTTGGATTTTTTGGAATGTTTTGATTTTTTTGGTATTTTTGAGAATGTTTTGATTTTTTGGTATTTGTTGGGAATATTATGGGATGACATTGGATTGTAGTTTGGATAGCCTAGATGCTAGATACTAATGGCAAGGGAAAATCATGAATAGCTAGATGGATGGGTGATAGTGAATGGGAGGGATAGGAAGTGTAAAATGGATGGATTGGTTGGAGGATGAGTAATAGTGGATAATATATGGGAAATGCATAAAGGATATATGGATGGAAGAATTCAGGATATGAAGGATAGAGGATACATAATGGATGGAGGAAGGGGGTTTAGGATGTGATCTCCAAGGACTATGTCACATAGGAATAACATGCCCCATTCTAGGTGTAATTCCTAGGATTTTACTTGACAAAACTTATGACGATAGGATGATAGGATTAGTTGCAAAAAGATTGGATATATCAAGGGGTGTCCAAAGCATTTTTCAAAATTTTGTCCCCATGTTTGTATCAAGATCAAAAGGAGGAATGGAAGATAGGTATGTGGATAGGTAAATGGCATAGGTACGTATGAGGGTATGATGATTGAAGATGGTAGGATAGGAGGAAAATAATAGGATGGGATAGATGAGACATCATGCCCCCAAGTGTAAGCCACATAGACAAGGAATCTACACATGATGCATGTTTTCTAGGTTTTCATCATGGTACTTATCCAAGGTGCCACCAAGGTAGTTTTCACCATTGGATGAAGGGATTTCTCTTTACTATTTTGATTTTTTTAATTTTTATTTATTTATTTATATATTTATTTTGGATTTTTGGATGGGATAGGGGAATATGGGTAGGAGGAATTTGGAAGAGGATGGGGACTCAAGCGCCTTGTTCCATGAAAGGTGATAGTGTCCCATTATAGGTGGATGTTCACACATGGATCATGTCAAGTGTGATTTTGCCCATGGATGTTGGTAGAGGATTGCATGAGAGGGAGATGGATGTTGATAGATAGTGAATTGTGCAGGGAAGGATAGTGGATTATGAGTGGATGGATAGTGGATTATGATGTGGATTATGGATGGAAGGATTATCTAAAAGCATGGACCATAGGGATATGATGGGGGAAATATGCAGGATAGTAGATAGAAGATGGGGAAATGGAGGTATGTGGTAATGTCATGGGATCAAGACCAATGTTTGCACACACCAAATTGGATTTTGAAGATTTTGATTGGAAGGAGGAGTTGGGAACTTAATGGAGATGTTTTCTTAGGGGATGGTCGATTTAGCAATTTTGGGACCCAAATGGTCTTACGAGTTGTAGGATTTTGTGATAGGGAATAGGATTTTTGGGATTTTTGAATTGTGGATGCTTTATTTCGATTAAGTGTTTTTTTCTTGGGGATCCACACCATTTTTATTATTTTTTTTGAGGTGTGAGATTTTTCTTGGATGTTAGAGATTAATGCCTTGTGGCATGATCATTCTTAGGCTTTAATGGAGTTTTTGCTTTATATGTGGAGGCATCCAAATTACTATTTTTGGATCCCATGGGGGTTGTGATAGCTTTATGTTTGGTTGATATGTGCATTTGTTGATCATGATTAGGAATTTTGGGGAGTTTAGGGTAGCGATATGTGTGGATGGAGGGATTAGTAGACTTGTGGATAAAGGGATGAGGGGATTTAATGATGGGATATTAGGGGTTGGAAAGAGTGGATGGAGGAAGGTGTATGGTCACATGCTTTTTGGATTTGTGTGACTATGGAGGAGGGATAATGACATACATTTTGGAGGTGAGATGGGATGCATGGGATTTGGGATAGAAAGAAGTGGATTTAGAAGGAAGGGAGGTGGTACTAACATCTTGGGATTGTTTTCTATGGGGTATATAGCCAAGGCCATGCGATTGTGGAGGAACTTTGACATGGATGGGCTCCAAAATACCTTGTTCATGAAGGCCTAAGCCTTTTCCATGATAATTCATGTTTTGGAGCATGCGATGTGCAATGGGATGTTTATCATTTAGGACACAAGACACGAGTTCATTATTAGATGGGGAGGGTAGAGTGGTGGATAGAAGTTTTTTATCTCCTATAAGAGAGCCACCATGAATGAAGGTGTTGGATCCAAGAGGATAGGATGATGGATTTGGAATGGGATCAATAGAGGATGGTGAAGGATTGTGAGGATCTTGATCAACATTATGCTCAGTAAGAAGTTGATTTTCTATATTTTCTTGGGGACCAAGTGTCTCATCAAGGGAAGTGGATATTGTTGGATGATGGATAGGACTTGTTGGAGGATGGATAGGAGTGGAAGTGGTGGATTTGGGATTAAATAAATAAATGCCAAGTGTTTTATTGATGCGATAAGAGTGGAATGCTTATTATGATCAAATAGAAAAGTTTATTATGGAATGTGGAATGGATGAAGGAAAGTTTATTATGGAATGTGGAATGGATGAAGGAAATTTTATTGCTTTGAACTTTTTGGAATATTTGATTTTTTTGGGAATTTTGGAAATGTTTTGATTTTTTTGGATTTTTGGAAATGTTTTGATTTTTTTTTGGATTTTTGGAAATGTTTTGATTTTTTTGGATTTTTGAAAGTGTTTTGATTTTTTTAGATTTTTGAAATGTTTTGATTTTTTTGGATTTTTGGAAATGTTTTTTTCTTGGATTTTTGAATGTTTTGGAATGAAATGCATGAGACTTGGAGACTTACCTTCCAAAGGTCTTATGTCCAAATTGAGAGAACAATCCAAACCATAATCAGGTGTCAGTAAGGTTTTATTTATGGCATGGTTGGACATGATAACGGATAAGGTATTATGGTATGATAGGAAATGATACTAGGAAAATTTTTCAAGCCTTGATAGGATGATGAAATGGTAGATGGATGATAGTATGCAAGCTAGACTAGAGAGAGTGGAATTGCAAATGGATAACTAATAGATGGTGGATGCAAGACCACAACACATGGCACCTATTTGCTAGGTTTTCACCATGGTACTTATCCAAGGTGCCACCGAAGTGGTTTTCACCATAGGATGGATTATTTCTCTTTACTATTTTATTTTTTATTTTTTTATTTTTTAATTTTTTTTATCATTCTTTTGTTTTTTTTGTATTTTTTGAATAATTAGAATACCCCACGGGTTAGACATAGAACCTTTTGAGGTGAATTATGTTGATAGGTCATCAAGGGGATGGCCCTCAAGTGTATAAAGATGATATGCCCTGGATCCATAACTACTAGTAATAATGAAGGGTGAAAGGAAGCTAGGGGTGCATAAATCGCTTCCTACACTAATCTACTGAGGAGAGAAGAGTGCAAATTCTTTCCAACCTTTATAATTATAGTGTTATTAACCCAATAATAGAGATATTGCAGAAAACACATACACAAGAATGTAAGACAGAAGAAGAGAGAGAGATAAGATATACGTGGGGAAAACCCTTATAGGTGAAAAACCCCACACTCCAAAACACAGCTCAAATGTATTATCTAAACAATGAGGTTTACAATACAGTTACAGAGCCAATGCTCTTGTAGGAGTCTTTGGCACTCATATCTGGAGATAATCTGGCAGCATAATAGTACCTGTCAATCACATAATACATCTCCTCTCCAAAGCACCTGTTTATATAGAAGATACAAGGCAAAAATGGCTCTATCTTGAGATGGGCGTCCAACATGGCCTCATGGCCCAAAACCCACACCTATGGACACTTGTCCAACACTGTAGGATGTTCATGACACTTGTCAGGTCACCCCATCCCAAAGAGGTCACCTATTCCCAAGTTGGGCAATGACAGATACTCTTACGACTATCATAAAATCCATCATAGCTATCATATCTTACAGTTGTAAGAGAATCTATCATACACAAACTAAAAATAGCATATTCTCTTACAACATGTCATAACCATCCTTAGGGAACCCAAATATGTCTTCTTCCAAGATGCCCTGTGACACATGTCTTCACCTATAATAGAATCTTCCATTTACCACTCTTATGCGTCATAGATTTGTCATAGGAATCTATCATGACCGTCTTTGTCAATATTCCCTTACACACTATCTAAGATGCCAACACATGGTAGAAAACCTCTACCACACAAAGGGGACGCCTATCTCCACATGGAGTGAGTTGACCATCCTAGTCACCTTACAAGTGGAGTGACAACTCATCATGCCACTTCACACTAAGTGACAAAATAGGATGTGCAACAAAATTACAACATAGGATAAATAAATAAATACATTACAATAAATAAATGCAAGGAATTACCAAGGTTGAGACACCTTAATTTCCAACATTCTCCCACTTGTTGAACACCTTGTAAGAGCCAATGGAAATAACAAGATTTAACTGCTATAGGCCGAGAGGTCCATAGACTCTGAACACCATCTGAACTTTTCTGTGCCCACTGGTTTCATCAATACATCCACAAAATTCTTCAAAGTGTCTACCTTATCCAATTTCACCTTCCCATCCTCTACCATGTCTCACACAAAGTGAAACTATACATCAATATGCTTTGTTCTGGCATGGAAAGTTGGATTCTTTGCTAGGCAAATCACACTCTGACTGTCACAACAAATCGTAATCTATCCTACATCAACACCAATATCTGAACACAATCTCTTAAGCCAAATGGCTTCCTTACAAGCATGAGTTGCTGCCATATACTCAGCTTCTATCATCGACAAAGCAACCATAAGTTGTCACTTACTCATCTAACTAATTGCACCACCGAACATAGTGAACACATAAGCATTGGTGGATCTCCTGCTGTCAATGTTACCCGCCCAATTAGAATCCACGAATCCATGAATACAAATAGAATGCGGAGGTCCTGTAACATTACCATGATAGCATATGGAATACTCGAAAGTACCCCTCAAACATCTAAACACTCGCTTAATTGCATCCCAATGTACCCGTTTAGGATTAGCCATAAATCGACTAAGGACTCCCACTACTTGGGCAATGTCTAGTTTTGTGCAAACCATAGCATACATCAAACTACCAACAACACTAACATAAGGTACTCTACTCATGTCCTCCACCTCACTAGGAGATTTTGGACAATCATTAATAGACAACTTTGTCCCTAAATAAATAGGAACACACAATGGTCTACAATCTACCATGCTAAACCTATCCAACATAGTCTTCACATACTTACTCTAGCTTAACCAAAGTTTTATGTTAGCTCTGTCTCTTCTAATTTCCATTCCCAGAATTTACTTGGCTGTCCCTAGATTTTTCATCTCAAATTGTGCTGACAACTGAGACTTCAAATTAGAAATCATATTCTTACCATTCCCAATTAATAGCATATTATCAACATACAATGCAATAATGAGAATGCAATCATTATCAAATTTATAATACACACAATGATCTAATTTTGATCTTAGAAATCCAACCGACAACACAAAGGCAGCAAATTTCATATACCACATCTTAGGAGATTGCTTCAAACCATACAAAGACTTCTTCAGTTTGCAAACCAAATTTTCTTTACCTTTCTCTATGTAATGCTCTGGCTATGACATGTAGATCTCTTCCTCCAAATCACCATGAAGGAATGTTGTCTTCACATCCATCTGCTCCACCTCTAAGTCATAGCCTACTACAAGAGATAACAGGAACTGAATAGATGTTAGCTTTGCAATGGGAGAGAAAATTTCACCATAATCAATTCCCTCCACTTGTGAGTACCCCTTCGCAACCAGTCTAGCCTTGTACTTTTCAACACTGCCATTTGCACCAAATTTCTTCTTGAACACCCATTTGCATCCAACATGTTTTTGTCCTTCAGGCAAAGGCACCAAGTCCCATGTTTTATTCTTTTCCAAAGAAGCCATCTCATCTTCCATGGCCTTCTTCCAAGAACCTGCATATTTCATGCCCATAGCCTCTTTCACAGTTCTAGGCTCATCAGAGTTAGTAAGAAAAGCAAAAGCACAACTAGAATCAAGCAATGAATAACTAAACCTATCAGGTTGCTTCCTTGTTCGTGTAGACCTCCTCAAAGGCTAAGGTTGAGGTTCTGCTTCTTCTTCTTCTGAGCTTTTAGAGCTACTAGAGCCCACCTCATCATTAAGTCTCATAGGGTTTATCAGTTTAGTCTTCTTAAGGGTAGAAGGAAACAGAACCACATCTTCTTTCTTTTCTGTCTATTTTGGTTGTAGAACAATGCAAGAATGTGTTAGCTCTCTAAAGATAACACTTCTGCTATACAACACTTTTTCAACCACAGGATCCCAAAGCTTGTATCCTTTCACACCGACACCATAGACAATGAAAATACACTTAACAACCTTGTTCTCCAATTTAGACCGTTTCTCCCTAGGCACATGTGCATATGCCTCACAACCAAAAACATGAAGATGTCTAACTGAAGGCTTCTTACCAGACCACACCTCCATAGGTGTCTTACAAATAAGAGCTAATGTAGGAGACCTATTTACCAGATAGGAAATAGTAGCTACAACTTCAGCCCAAAACTTTTGTTCGAGGCTTGCTCCACTAAGCATACTCCTAGCCCTCTCCATCAGTGTCTTGTTCATTCTCTCTGCAACTCCATTTTCCTATGGGGTGTATGGAGTTGTGTTATGTCTTTCAATCCCTTGCTCTTTATAGAACTTATCAAACTCTACCGAACAAAACTCACCACCATTATCAGTTCTCAACACTTAATCTTCTTAGTAGTCTAATTCTCAAGAAAAGCTTTAAACTCTTTGAACTGACTAAATACTTCAGTGTTTCTTCTAAGAAAATAAATCCATGTCCTTCTACTGTAATCATCTATGAAAGATACAATAAATACAGATTTGGAAATCGAAGGAACACTAATAGGACCAAACACATCAGAATGAATAAGATCCAATACACTAGAAGACTTGTGAGAACTAGAGTAAAATTAAACACAGTTTTGCTTTCTATATACATAATGATCGCAAAAGTCAAACTCGAGATTACAATCATTTAACCCCTAAACGAGATTTTTATTTTTTAGGGTACTAAGACCCTTCTCACCAATGTGGTCATATCTCAAATGCCATAACATAGTGTTTTTAGCAGGAAGATTAAATTCCAAAGCATGAGCACCCTTGGGTACATAAGATGCACTACCATCAGAATTTGTTACAATAGATTTCTTCACTACTTGTTCAGATGGTGGGGATGAAGTGACTGCAACTCTTTTCTTCAAGTCAGAAGAACTATTGTACTGTGAAGTGCATGCCTTCAGCTGAAACAGAGTACCTCTTTGAGTACCTTTTGTAAGCACCATAGATCCTCTAGTCATCTTGCATCCATAGGATAAATAAATAAATACATTACAATAAATAAATGCAAGGAATTACCAAGGTTGAGACACCTTAATTTCCAACATTCTCCCACTTGTTGAACACCTTGTAAGAGCCAATGGAAATAACAAGATTTCACTACTATAGGTCGAGAGGTCCATAGACTCCGAACACCATTTGAACTTCTCTGTGCCCACTGGTTTTGTCAATACATCCACAAAATTCTTCAAAGTGTCTACCTTATCCAATTTCACCTTCCCATCCTCTACCATGTCTCACACAAAGTGAAACTATACATCAATATGCTTTATTCTGGCATGGAAAGTTAGATTCTTTGCTAGGCAAATCACACTCTGACTATCACAACAAATCGTAATCTATCCTACATCAACACCAATATTTGAACACAATCTCTTAAGCCAAATGGATTCCTTACAAGCATGAGTTGCTGCCATATACTCAGCTTCTATCATGGACAAAGCAACCATAAGTTGTCACTTACTCATCCAACTAATTGCACCACCGAACATAGTGAACACATAAGCACTGGTGGATCTCCTGCTGTCAATGTTACCCGCCCAATTAGAATCCACGAATCCATGAATACAAATAGAATGCGGAGGTCCTGTAACATTACCATGATAGCATATGGAATACTCGAAAGTACCCCTCAAACATCTAAACACTCACTTAATTGCATCCCAATGTACCTGTCTAGGATTAGCCATAAATCAACTAAGGACTCCCACTGCTTGGGCAATGTCTGGTCTTGTGCAAACCATAGCATACATCAAACTACCAACAACACTAACATAAGTTACTCTGCTCATGTCCTCCACCTCACTAGGAGATTTTGGACAATCATTAATAGACAACTTTGTCCCTAAATAAATAGGAACACACAATGGTCTACAATCTGCCATGCTAAACCTATCCAACACAGTCTTCACATACTTACTCTAGCTTAACCGGAGATGTGTGCTATCACTAGGAGCTCTAGAGATGCACCCATGATTCTCGTATGGCTTTGGAGATGATCCACCGTTGGCTCCCCTAGTTCAAAATACCTCCAACACATTGGGAAAATGTTGGAGTCTAGTGTAGTATCCTTCATGTCAGCTCTGGAGATTATTAGGACCATCTCCAAAGATGCTCAAAATTGACTTTGTTTGTACAACTGCACCTGTAGACGCAAAAAAAAGACTTTCTACACATTTTCATTAGTTTGCTGCACATTAGTCCTTTAATAAAAAATTATGACCTTCAGTAATTCATCTCTCATTAATGTAATTAAAACAAATCTTATCAGTCTATTATGGTGCAATTACCAGGACAATAGAATAAAACGGGTGGAAAAAGGAAGGTAAAAAGGTGTATTGTTCTGGGTGCTACCTGACACTCATTATTCCCCCTAAACTTGAAAGTTAGTAGGTCCTCCTGCACTTCATAGCCTAGACTTGTTGAGGTGGAATATTCTATCAGTCAAATTGAACTCTTTTTCATGTGTGGACCAAGTAGTGTGGTTTGTATTGCTATTCCCTCTGAACTACTCAACCTATTTCATCCATTCCTAAAATTTGGCATCTTCCATCTGTTCTGCCCATATGGACAGTGGCTCAATAATGAGAGGTTTGAAGCGGCCACCTATCCAATCTTGTTTGTATTTGTCCATCAATTTGGACATTGCTCTAGCCTTCCTCATAAATAACCTAAGGTTGGTAGGGGACACTACTTCTTTCATCTTTTGCTTCATAGTTAGAGTATTCCACCTTTTCTTCGCTATTGGGAGCATCTGACTGGATGAGTTGTGCACGAGGAGACCAAATTCAACAGCACACTCTTGTAGGTGTTTTTGATATAGAGGCAAAAACTTTGTTCTACCTTCTGGGGAGTAAATTTTTACCCTAAAATGAATCTCAAAGCCCATGGGGTTTGAGCATTCTCTCTTGAGGAAGAGGCTTGTTTCTGCATCTTTCTTTGTGTAAGCCTCCATCCTTTCATTCCAAATCTAATGATTTCTCATCAGTGACATAAATGCCCTAAGTTGGCATTCTCCCACAAAGTAGTTGATAAAGAAAGTATAATCTTTAATGCAGAAATCATGCAAATATAGTTCACACAGGAAATTCTTATCTTCATCAGAACTTTTCATGTATACCTCCATGAAGTCTGCCTCTGTTTTTATATTCTTGGTTAAATTAGACAAGACCAATGATATCTTCCTCTGGAGGATTTGCTTCTACAAAAACATAGCATAATTGCCACTGGGAGGTCTATAAGATATGATCTCAGTAGAGAAAGTGGCCACCTTGATGACCTTCTCCTCTAGGGCTTGTACTTTTTCTGACATGGCAGTCACCGCCCTTTGCAGTTACAACATTGGATTGGATTCCTCATATTCCTAACATCTCCTTCCCTAGTGAAATAGGGCCTTAGGGATGTCTATTGGGAGCACCCCTAGGTATGCATCTGTTTGAGTCCCTTGTTCCATGGTAGCAGTTGGATTGGTCATCTCATGAAGCAACTCTTCCTAACCATCCATTTTGTTGTTGGCCCATGTTAGCTGCTTAGCCTAACTCTGGGTCTTTTCAATTAGTGTTGCAATTAATGTGAGACCATTATCTCTGGCTTTAACAATATCAGAGGTATTTTGTGTTGCTTCCTCTTCCTTCTCTCTGGTTTTAGCCTCTTTCTTTTGAATAATCCTATGTTTCTCATTGAGCTCATTTTTCAGCTCCTCTATTTCCTATTTTTGTTCTATTTCTTTTTCTTTCATGGCCTTCTTGAGGTCAATGATGATTAGGTTCTTCCCCCATAAAAGTCTCTTTAGATTCTCAATTTCTTCCATCAACTATTGTTCTCTTGGAACCTCTACATCCTCTTGATCAGAGGGGTGAGAGTAACTTCCTATTTCTCCCCCTTTTATTCTTTCCTCATCAGGGGTCTTTGTGTCTTCCTGCACCACATTATCAACTTCTTCCCCCTGCTCATCCTCATCATCCCCTGGGGTCTATTTTCCCTGAGCCTCCTCCTGGCTTACTTCTACAAATGTTGGGGCTAATGAAGGTCTAGCTTCCTCGATGGAAGTTTTGAAGCCCATGAGGACCTTAGCTAAGAGAGCAGTGTCATGTTCAGCCTAAGTAGGCTTTCTCTTCCTCTTGCTTCTCTAGAGCACTGGTGGAGCCTGTGTCTCCAGAGCTAGTTCATTACCCTTAGAATCTGAAGAAATGGTTAGGGTTTCTTTCTTTGTTGTCTCCAGAGCTTGAGTGTCTTGGGGCTCTAGGGTCTAAGACCTTGGATGGGCAGGAGATTCTGGAGTAGTTCCCTCAACTACTCTTCTTTTTATTCTTCTTCTAGTCAGACGGACTTCATTTGACTCATCAGACTCTTCCTCAGCCCTTTAATGCCTATTGGACTTAGACGTTCTTGGAGTCTTTTTTGTTTTCTCTTTTTGCCCTATTTCCTTCCTATGCCTTTTGTGGCCAGAAGTCTGGGCAAAGGCTGGTGTTATTTCCTCTTCCATGGTGGCAGCTCCTCACATTTGCTTGGTTGGAGTAGAATCCTCAGCTAAGGTTATCTTTCATTTTGCTAAGCGAGTCATATGGAAGTGTTGCTTTGTAATTGGTTCTTCCAGCTATTTTGTGGCAGCTGAGGCTTCTCCCAAAACTTATTTTCATTTCTTTTTCTTCTCAGTAGTAGGGGCATAAGTTGGTGTTTCCTTCATTGTTTGTTTCTTTCCCTTACCCTTTCCAGTGGCTAGGGAGGAAGTAGAAGGCATTGCTTCCTCATCTTGTTGAGTAGAGGAAGTTTCTTTTGCACCCTGTGCCCTGCTTGGTGTCCTAGCTTGAGATTTGTCATCTAAGAATGACTGCCATAAGGCCTCTCCATCATCTTGGGACAGGAAATGGTGTTTTACAATCAAGAAAATGAGGCTGTAGTGTTTCATGGGACCCTTTCCCTATTGATACTTATCTACCGAGGCTACAATAGCAGAATACAGAAAGTTTGGGAGGTTGATACTAAATTCTAGATGGGTATACCCATGCCTTAAGAAAATTAGCATCTTCATTATAGGTCCTAAAACTAGAAAGAATTGCCCATCACATGTAAAATATTTCATTAACCACATAGCTAGAGATTTCTATAGTTGTGTGAGTGAGGTCCTAACAATTCCCTTGACTTCATTTTTATTCAAGTGCAACTAGATTTTAGGTTCACCTTCTACTAAATTTATTTTAATTAAATCTGTGTACAGGGTTTTGAGATGATAGAATCTCTCACCTTGTTCTGGTAGCCTTGAAATATGGCTAATAATGGTGGTTGAGACACTGATTGGGACCCCTCGTATTGTGGTTTGGTTATTCTTTAGGTGGCGCAGGAAATTATCTACAATGCCTTCTTGAAATCCTTCAAATTTCTCTAGAAATTCCAACCACCCAGAGTTTCTTAAGATATCTATTGCAGCTTGGTCTTGTAGCAGTCCTATTGCATTCTTAGGTTTTTGATTTCTTTTTCACTCCCATCTTCCTATAGTATTTCACCCCTTATGAACTTTCCCTTGGCTTTCTATGTAGATCTTTCTCTTTCCTCTTTTCCTTTTCTCTTGTGGAAGACTGTTGTTGTAAAATGTTAAAGATTACCTCTGAGGTTTGGAAAGCTCTGCAATTTCTAAAACTAGGGACTTGATATGCGTTAATGGAAATTACTTGGATTACAGGAGGGTTAATCGACTTTAATTAATTTGAAATAATGGCTCAGTCATAATCACAGGGAATGATATGACACTCTGGAGTGAGGTCGATAGTGTGGCAATTAAGGTGACATGCATAGGTTGAAAAGGGAAATAATGATAGGGGTACATGTCGAAGTAACTACACCTAAAAATAGAAATGACAAGACAAGTAATAATTAACTAACTCAAGTGAATTATCTGGATCACTTTTCGTGATAATGGCCCGATGTACTTGGTTACTACATTGTGACTTTGATGAGGTGTGGTGTGACTCGACATGTGTGCAGCCCCCACATCGCTTGGAATGGTGTTAGCATTGTCAGTGTCACGTGGTCTAAAATATTTCCTCATGAGTAGATTTGAAAATGATGTGTTATCAGATGATGTCATAAGGAGTAGCTAGGATGACGTGCGTAGGTAGCTACAATTTCCTCTTTTTTTGGTGGTGGATGATAAGGCGTGCTAAACTCATTGCTTCCTCTTTTCAAAAGTGGAGGATGAGTCATGCTAACCTCATCATGTGGTGTCCCCACTTTGATGCCTGGAGAGGTGGGTCCCCCCATTCTTTGAGATGGTTCTATTATTGGTGAAGCATCGAAGGTGCTCCTAGACTTCTTTAGAGATGTGTTTCAGTGGCTCCTGGGTGCCTGGTTAGCTCTGAAGATCATCTGCTAAAATCCTGCAAGAAGAAGGGAACCACCATTTACTAGTTTTCCATATTTCTCTTTTTTTTTAAGAAAGGCCACAATTTGCTAGTTTTCAACCCTTCTTTTATTTTTTTATTTTTTGAGAAAGGCCGCCATTTGTTGGTTTTCAACCTTTCTGATTTTTTTACTTATTGTCCTTGAATTTCTTCAACCTGTAGCAGAGGTTGTGACCCTTATCACCAAGTACAAGTCCTTGGTAAATTCTTCCTTAGCATCTAGTCTTGTATAGAGCCAAATATTGTGGCCATTTACTAAGAATGTGTCTTCACCTCCATCAATTGGTGCCAGTAAAACTGTTTCATTTGCATAGACTTCCTTGATTTGGTATGAACCCATCCAATGATTTTGTAACTTCCCTTTGAACTCCTTAAACTTAAAGTCATATAGGAGAACCCAATCCCCTTGCTAAAATGTTCTCTTTTTGATATGTTGGTCATGCCACTATTTCCTTTGATATTGAACAAGTTTTGTTTGTTGTATGGCCTCTATCCTGATTTCATCCAACTCAATGAGTTGAAGAATCATGTTCTATTGTGCTCTAGACAATGGTAGGCCAATATCCAATGAGGTCTTCAGTGTTTGCAATTCAAATTCTATGGATAGAATGGGTTTCTTTCCATAAACCAATTCATATGGTGAGAACTTGGTTGTGGACTTCCAAGTGGTATTGTAGGCCCAAACTACTTCAGGTAACCTGCTAGCCCAATCCTTTCTATTCATGGCTACAGTTCTTGTCAGGATGTTTTCTAGCTCTCTATTGGTCACCTTTACCTGCCCATTTGCTTGGGGGTGGTAAGGTGAAGACTTTATGTGTTTGACTTGATATAGATTTGTGAAAGCTTGGATTACCTGAGAAGTGAATTATGGTCCTCTATCTAAAACTATGGATCTCGAAGCTCCAAATCTCAGGAAGATTCTATTATAAAGAAAATCAGCAACTTTTTCTTCCTTTGCAAACTACAATGCCTAAACTTCTACCCATTTGGTTACATAGTCTATGCAGACCAAAATATATTCTTTGCTTGAAGATGGTGTAGAAATCGGTCCCATAAAATCTAGACCCCATTGCTCAAATGGTTCCAACACTACTTGAGGGTGTAGTGACATTTCCTAGGTAAAGGTAGGCTGACCCATCCTTTGGCACTGATCACATTGCTGCACATACCTCTTGGTGTCCTTATGAAGAGAGGGCCAGTAGTAACCAGCTCCCAAAAATTTGTGAATGGTTCTTTGTGAGGAATAATGTCCACCAGAGGGTTCATCATGACATGCTCTTAAGACATCAAAAATTTCATCAGCTCTCAAGCACCTACGTAGAATAAAGTCGGGACCACACTTAAACAGTAAACCATTTAACCATTTGTAAGATAAGATTTTTTTTACCAATCGATTCTTTTGTTTTGAGGTGTAATGAGATGGAAACATGCATGTAGCTAAGAAATTATCTATGTTAGCAAACCAAGGTGTATTAGAGGAAACAACAAAGAGATGTTTATCTAGGAATTTGTCCTCCACTGGTTGGTTTTCTCCACCTGTATGCAACCTAGACAGAAGGTCAGCAACCAAATTGAATTTCCCTAGGTTGTCAACTATGGTAATGTCAAATTCCTACAATAGTAACAGCCATCTAATTATCCTTGCACCCACTATAGGTTTCTTCATTAAGTATTTGATAGTTGCATGATCAGTATGCACAAATATTTTGTATCCTGTGATATAATGCCTGAATTTGTTAATATCATATATGGCTGCCAAGAATTCCTTTTTGGTTGTGGTATAGTTTTTTTCTACTAGAGTAAGGTTCTTATTGATGTAGTAGATGGCATGCATACCTTCTCCCTCTTCTTTCTATCCTAGGACTACCCCAATGGACTCATTTGAAGCATCAGTTTGTATGTGAAATGGTAAAGTCTAATTGGGTCCCCTCAAGACAGGTGTGACAGTAAGTTTCTCTTTAATGGTTTCAAATGCTAATTGGCAATCCTCTGTCCATGAGAAGTCAGTATCTTTGGTAAGCAGGGAAAACATAGGAGCAACTATTTTGCTGGAATTCTCTATAAATCTCCTATAGTATCCTGCACGACCTAGAAATCTTCTAACATCTATTTGGTTTTTAGGTGAGGGTAACTATTTTATCACTTATATTTTATTCTGGTCTACTTTGATTCCTTTGGCTGATATGTGATGTCCAAGTACAATTCCCTCCTCTACCATCATAAAGCATTTTTAATGGCTCAAGGATAGTTGTTTTTTTCCGCAACATTGTAGCACCTTATCTAGGTTTGTGAGAGCTTCCTCAAAGGTGTCTCCATACACAATAAAGTCATCCATATGGACTTCCATACACTCATTAGCCAATTTAGCAAAAATGGCTAAAACAACCCTCTAAAATGTAGCTAGAGCATTACATAGTCCAAATGGAAGAACTCTATATGCAAAAGTTCCCCAAGAACAAGTGAAAGTGGTCTTGTCCTTGTCCTTAGGTGTGACTTGAATCTAATTATACCCACTAAACCCATCTAGGAATGAGACGTACTTTTTCCCTGCAAGGTTGTCTAGCACTTGGTTGATGAATGGTAAGGGAAAATAATCCTTCTTTGTGGATTTGTTTAGTTCCCTATAGTCAATACACACTCTCCATTTCCCATTCTTTTTAGGCACTATGACTAGGGGTGAGACCCACTGACTATCTGAGATAGGATATATGAACCCTGCTTGTAGCAATTTCTCTATCTTAGTCTTAACAATATCTTTCAAGGCAAGATGTAATCTCCTCTGGGGCTATCTAACAAGTTTGACATCTTCAGTGTATATATGATGAGTACATATCTTAGGAGGGATTCCTTTCATATCTTGGTATTCCCAAGAAAAAGCTATTGAATGAGAGACCAGGAGTTTGAGAAGTGCTTCTTATTTTTCTGCTAACTGGGTGTTGATATTCAATGTTTTGCCAGGTAAAATCATGACCTGCTTTGTAATTTGATACATAGATGTCCCTACCCCATATCCTAGAGTCATAGTGTTAAGAGGACAGGAATGTGGAAGTAGCATATGGAATGTGGCCAAGTCTCTATAAAAGGTTTCTCTACAAGGAATAATGTTTGCAAGGGTACAATGGGTAGTAGTAAGGAATTCCCTTTTTGAGTCTTGGGCTAATTCCATTATATCCTTGTCAATAAGAATGTGGGTGATGTCTTCTATTGTGTTAGTTTATTTCTTCTTCTAAATCACCCAAATTTTCCTTGATGGTAACCATAGCTATTGAGGCACTATTTCCCATGTTATTAGGCTCATCTACCCACACTTTTCCTGAGTAATGTATTGATGGTTTGGCTGGAGGGTATAAAGAGATTTTCTTCAAATCTATCCCATTGGAAATGTTTGACAATCAATAGATGCTATTGTTGTAGCCATCCATGTACTTCCTAAGATCAAGGGGTAAGCATTTTGTTGGTTTCTAGGTTCTAATATTAGAAAGTCTACTAGAAATTCCCATGATTCTACCACAACTAGGACATCAGTTAATACCCCCTTTGGAATAGCTACTGACTGGTTAGGCAGTTGGAGAATTGTAGATGTGACCTGGACACCAGTCAAATCTAATTTGTCTAGGGTGTGCACTATCATCACATTTATTATTGCCCCCAAATCAACCAAAACAATAGATATTTCTACCCCTGTAATATAGACAGTTATGACAGGGTTCAATTGGTCTCCATATTTTGGAAGGAGCATCTCTCCCAGAAGAAGGTCCACTACTTTCCCTTCCACCTAAATGGTGTAGGAAATTTTTTCTCCCTGCCCTGGGTTTTAACACAATGTTGTTTGATGAATTGGTTTAGTTCAGGCACATTCCTAATTGCTTGTAAGAGTGGAATTTCAATGCTTAGCTGACCGATTTCTTGTAGAAGTTCTAATTCCATGGTAGATTGGACTTGTTTTTGTAGGACAATTTTTTGAGGGACATGCTGTCTAAGCTATTCTAGGTAAGGTGTTGCTTTTTCTATCTCAGGAGCAGCACCAGAGTTCTTTACAGAAGTGGCTCCAAAGTTGTTCTCCAGAGCTGTTCCTTTAGGAGGAACTCTGGAGTTACCTAAGGGCAGTTCTTCTAGCACAGTTTTGATAGTAATCTCCTCATGAGGTTGAGTGGATGGATTTTCTGTCATGTCTCAGACTTTCACATGTACTTGATTTGGTTAAATGCATGAAAACCATTAAACTTTACTTGAGGATAAATTGCTAGAGATGTCTTACTGGTTTAAGATTCAATTTCTTTGGCTATATTTTGGGACTAACCTATTGATAGTGGTATGAGTGTGTTTGACTGTAGGTCTTGTCAAAGGACAAGAGCATGGCTCAGGTAGAGGGGACCTAGCTATTTGGCAACATGTGTTGGGTTTTGACTGGTGTCACACACTCACATAGATTAATATTGCATTATTGTCTATCACCCTTTGTTGATTTCATCAATCTCTTGCATGCATCCCTTTACTTGTTTCAATGCCTATTTTGATGAAAATAAAGAAGTTATTTTTTTGCAAGTTAAAATAAGTTAGTTTTTATGCAAAAATATAAATGGCTTATTATTTTATTAGAGTGTATTTCTTGGTAATTATATATATATATATATATATATATATATATATATATATATATATAATTAGGGTTAAATTTAAATGAAAATTTAATATATCTTATTATAAAATATAGTATTTTATAAGAATAAATCTATAAAAATATATATATGTATATATTAAGTCTTGCTTAAGAAGGAGTCTTTAACTATTAAAACAGGAGGAGGAAAGCATTCTTCACATGCAAAGGAAGTTGTAAAAAAAAATATAATAATAATAAATTATGGCATAAGAATGGATGCCATAGGGGATAAGAAAAGAAGAAGTTAGGGTTACCAGGAGGTAATAAAAAGGAGAAAGAGAAGCTTTTTAGGGATCATCAGTAAACATAAGAAATTTACATAGGGAAGAGAAAGAAAAGAATAGGAACAGAAGAGAAAAAAGGATGACATCAAAGGACTAGTTCAACACAATTTCAAATAGTCAATCTAGGTTCTTACCTATTACAAGCATTAATTAAATGATATCTTCCTTCTATAGAAATCATTTATTGTTTGTTTTCTTCTTAAGAAAAATCTGCATCCATTATTTTTTTAGATCGACCTCACACAATATCAGATCAGCCTTCAATTAACTACAAAAGACTTAGATTGACCTTTCCTACATAGTTCTTTTTATATATCTTCCATAACCAATCTCAAACCTTGCAGATAACCTGCATGATGGCAAGAAAACATCTTCCGTGTCTTTCTCAGCCATGTTTTCTTTTCGTTTCCAGGAACGTTTGTAGGTTTTAAGTTGTTGATCTTTTAACTTAAAGTCATTTTCCCTGTAGATTACTAACCTTTTGATTTCATAGGATTTGTTAATGAACTTCAAATTAAATCAACCTTTTCTAGTATATCTTCTTAAGAGCTATAGCTAAGTCTAGGTGCTACCACCATTCCACATGCAGTAGAGTTTTCGAGTCTGCCAAAAACTAAAACCGCATTCCCTTATAGTCAACTGCATTTACCAACCCAACGTCAAAACGGGCAATAACTGTAAAAAAAATATTAGAAGATTAGAAACTAATTTTTTTTTAGCAAGATAATTATGCAACAGCCTGGTACCGCGCTTTGACCAGCTCTGCCTTCCTAATGAGCAGCCCCTCATTCTTTGGTAACGGCCTCATAAATGGCCTAGGCTCTTACTAAAAACTGTCTTTTGCTAGGAATATGACCAGGTCGTATCAATCATCCTATAGGCATTTGGTTGGCTCTTAAACTGACTCTATCATGGTTAGTTTCTTCCCATAGTCAAAACTGCTTCTTCATGATGCTTATCTCTTTTTGCATGGCTCAATTTTCAAATTTTATAAAATCCTTGCTGAAGGATATATGTCCAGTAAGCTGTGCTATGCCTGTTTGCTGCGGTATTTCTTTCCTTCGTGGCCTCTAATAGCTGTAGCAGTAAAGATCTAGTGTTTCTAAAGGATACTCCATGTTTCTTTTCTTTTTAGAATCTCCATAATATATTTTGTAATCAGGAATGTACTTTGAGTTTTGGGGTCCGTGATTCCAAGAATGCCTTTCATATTTTGGGTGAATGTATCGATTCCAAGAGAGAGTTTTCTTACCTTTATTGCAATCACATTCAGCTTGAAAGAATATTAGGACCATCTTTATGAATGAGTTGTATCATGTGTTTAATTGAATGGTTTATATTTTATACGTTTAAAATATATCAAACAGGGATAAACTGAGAATGTAACCATAGAAGTCTAAGCATCAAATCTATTCCCTGGATAAAGGAGTGTAAAAAAACTTGATTGGAATTGTCTTTTTGAAATCTTGTGAGAAATAACTATGCATACACTTAGATAAGTAGAATAAATATATGGGTAGAATTAGAATGCACTGGAATTTGGGTAATATGATCAAAAGCAAGGGTATTGTTTTTTATTTTATTTTATTTTTACTAGACACTGGAAATAGAAAGATGATTGTCCTTATAAGACCTTGGAATATCTAGTTAATGTAACAAAGAAATTAGTTAATTTCCTTAAAAATCGCATGTATCAAAGAAATGGAATAGGAAAATTCATATAGATTGCTTTTGCATTATCACATGAAGGAATGTGTGTTATTTAGTCTTTAAATGTTATTGAATGATGATGGTTAGTTTTTCTTTAAATTTATGCTTGAAAGATTGCCTTCCAGGATAGGTGTCGAGTATGGAATAATAGGGAAGTAGGTTTTCTTTTTCAAAACCTACACACTGTTAAAACGGTTAATGCTTTGGCCAAAGTGATCGTGATGTTGAAATAGACATATGTACCATTTTAGTAAATGGTTTGATTTCCTAGTGATTATATTTATATTTTCCCTGGCATATCCTATTGATGAGATGATGCATTCATGATAGAAATGCATGTAGATTGATAGGCACACACCAGATTCCACCCTGCACTTGTTTACATCTTGCTAGGCCCTTTGAATAGGGTTGGGCATCCTTCAGTTTGAAGGATACTGGGGAAGTGCAAGCTTCGTGGTTGGGAAGAAAAAGCACCTGAACCATGTTCTTGTCCTTTGATGCAGCAGATGGCCAGATGGTCAATGGTGGTCAAGGATTGATTTTGAATTCATTTGATATTGATGACAGTTGTATACTTGTATTTAAACTCAAATGTTATGTAAGGCTAAAAGCCATTTCTGAAAATGTATAACTAATATTTGAAAGCTGTGTATTTGAAATTAGAAAGATGCTTGAATCGTAATTGAATATGAATAGAAATTTATGAATGCAAATCTCTTGTTGGCTCATGTTGTCAATTATATATATATATATATTCTTCATGATGATGATGTGTTAGAAGTTACTCTTCTTTACTTTTCTTACAATAATTTAGCTTCACTTCAGTTTTGTATGCTTGTGAAAATCTAGTACTTTACATTTTTAGGTTCCACATCATTGGTTACCTCAACTATAAGCAGGGGAGATGGTCTTGGAAGTGCTTTCCCAGAATGTAGCTGGAGGTTATTGAGATAAATAGTGTTGACACCAGCTATATTTTCCTTCTCTGTCATGTAAATAGCTGCTCCCTGTTTATTTCATGGATTTACTATAGGTTGAGATGGTAAAGGTGGTTGACTAATTGGCTCATTTTGTGACTGTCCCTATGTGTTGGGGGTCCAGTTAGTAATGCTTGTTGCTAAGGTTGGAAATGTCTAGGTTGTCCTTGGTATTGTTGATTATAACCCTATTGAGGACCCCAATGAGGCTGCATGTTTTGTGATCCAAATGTTTGTGGGAAGTGGTGTCCATTGTTGATTTCCCTAATGTTGGTTCTGCCATTGCTGGTTTGACCAATCTTGTGGTCCCCAAGGGGGAATGTTCCAAGGCCCCTGCCATGTTGGATTCCATTGATTATTTCCTTAGTTTGAAGGACCCCTATAGGAATCTTGATTTGGGTATTAATTATATGGGAAATTGCCAGTTTGTTTTTGTCCTACATAATTCAACTCCTCCTTTATTATGGCATTCTTTTTAGTCAACCTTTTTAAGGCCGAGAGTTGATCACACTGACTGGTAGGGTGCTCCCTGTCACATATCTGATAGATTTTTGATTTGTCTAAAGGGAATTCTCTCAACAGGTGTTTGTTCCTACATCTAGGACAATATATGGAGAGAGGTTCAGTTGTTCTAGTCTTTTCCTGAATCCCATCTAATGTGGTATTTAGTTGGACCAAAATATTTGTCTTAAGATTTACAATTTCCTCCATTAACTTTCCTATTTCATTCTTTCCTTTAAAAGATATGGGCGCTCTCACTCCATCTTGGGTTCTAGAGTAGTTTCTGCAAAGTTCTTCTATAGCAGGCATATCCATTTTGTTAATGTTCCCTCTCCCCATTAGATCAAGTGCCTATTTTGATTCTTTGTCTAATCCTTTTACAAATAGTGTTCTAGCCAAGGGGTGAGCCACATGATTGCCATATCTCCTCAAGGCAAAATTGAACATATCCAGATAGTCCTCTAAGCTTTCATCCTCTCTTTGTTTAATTTTGAACAGCTCCTCCTTTTTATCACTAACCCTATAGTAATCCTAGTACTTGCCTAGGAATTTAGTTTCCATTTGATCCCATTAGTGAATGGAGTCTTGGGCTAAGCCCATGAACCACCTCATAGTAGAATCCTTTAGGGTTGATGGGAAAAGTTTGAGTTTTTGATTATCTAATCCATTGTCATAGGTCTGGCACACAACTTTAAACTCAAATAGGAACTGATCTGGATCCTCAGAAGCAAGACCTCTGAAATTTGGTAAGTGTGAAGGTGAAATGTTCTTCATAAGGGCATTATCTCCATGAGCAAGGATAATAGGGTATGAGAAGGGAGCTTGATTATCTTCCTCATCATTATTATCATCCATGTCTAGTGTTTCTTCTCTTTGAGATTCAGTGTGGGGTTCTGAGGAAGTGGATTCTAGTAACAGATCTGCCTGGTATCTTTCTTGCAGTTCTTGGATATACTTAGAGAGTGAAGGACTTTAAGGATTTGAGGGAATGTCAAGTTGGGGTGTAGTTTCCAAGGTAGGTTCTAAGTGTTCCTCTTCAACAAGATCTTGTGCCACCTTACTGCTTTCTCCTATAGTTTATTGCTGGGGTGTTCATTTTATGTATCTACTTTTTGAGTCCCTAGGTCTAACCATACAGATTCAATTTAACCTAAAAAGGACTGCTTAACTAAGTTTTCCTTATTAACACATATGTCCTTAGTAATGGCGCCAAAAATGACAAGGGTCGCTGGACCTTGGAATTTAATCATGGTATTCATGTGTCAAATCTAGGGTTGTGTCCTAGGCTATCTGCAATAAGGGGTCCCATAGTTACCAATCCACTAACTACTTCTACTAAACTGATTGTTCCAAAGATTAATACTGCTAATTGGTTTGTTGTGAAAGGAAATTCTAAAAACACTAAAATAATGCTAAAACAGTAATTGCTGAAATTGACCTATTCTAATCCACACAACTGAAAATATGCATTTAGTGGAAACAAATATTAAATAGAAATAAATCTATCTTTATGAAAGAAGTAAACTATCTTCCTAATAGAATCTGAAATAAGACAATGAAACAAAGAGATACTAGCATCTTATCTTGATGGTGGGAGTGGGCCCTTGCTCCTCACCTTCAAGACTGAAGGCTAAAGCAAAAACTCAGTACAGAAATATAATAACATAGTCTTTCTTCAGTCTAATTCCATCAGTATGCTTGTATTCAAAAAGTATGTCTAATCTGGAAAAATAAAAATTACAACAATCTAATAGAAACAATCTATCTATCTTTTTGTTGCTCTGACCTTAACATATATCAAATCAAGTGATGAGATATCTATCTATTCTAACTATCATTTTATCTATGAGATATCATCAATCTCTTATTTTAACAACTATTTAACTATAGAGTAAAATCATACAAAGTAAAATCATGCAAACTAAAATAGGTTTTAGTGGTACAGAAGTCCCACTAAATCTGAAGTTTTAACTTAAACAACAACTAGGCAGCGAGGCCCTAAAATGTAGGTCTTTAACAAGTCTTTCAAACTCATGCAAAATCAATAGAAGAGGAATTATATCCCTAGCAGTTAACTAGAGTCTTCATCAGATCATTCTAGTGTTGACTAAGTAAACTTAGGAGCACTACGGTTGCCTCCGAAGATGTAGACCGATAGCGGTGCCGGAGACTCTGCATTGTCGCTAGGAGCTCCAGAGACGTGTTCTATTGCTAGGAGCTCTGGAGTGTTGGGACATGGTGTTGTACACCATTGCATAATTTGATATATTTTATAATGTTATAATTAAAGAATTATGTAGTTGTGATGCACCTAGGTAGTGTGTAATTATTTGGGTCCACTTTATGTTGTATTGGAACATTGGGATATTATTTGTATTATTTGATTTATTGGGAAAACTTAGTACCAATAGTTAAATGTGGGGCCAGTGGTTTTGTGTAACCCATGGTTTTGGGACACATGGTTTTCTCAATGTAATGTGTGAGCTTATATTATAAAAGCAAGCACAATGTAATTATTTGAGGTTGGCTGGATAATTCATTGTAGGTGAATGGGGGTTTTGTGAGAGGTTGTCATTGTATTGAGCTCTCTCCTGTAAGTGCAGATTGTGAAGCATGGCAGGTGATGTGTGGATTCATGCTTGTACACATGGAGGTTGCATTGGAGGTGCTTGGTTAACAGGTATTCATGGAGGCTCAGATATTGTATTGTAATCATTGCTGAATAATACATGTGAGTATGGATACTTTTGGAGGCTAAGTTTTTCCCTGCAAAGGGTTTTCCCAAGGTATATCTTGTGTTTCCTTGTTGCTTGTTCTTTGATCTTTTGCATTATGGTTGTTTCTGCATCTTATTTCTCCTATTGGGTTATGTGGAATTACTTTAATTAGACTTGCAAATTCCTTACAGTTGGTATTAGATCCATGTTTATGGTTGAGGGAGGTGTGAGTTCCCTGAATGTGTATAACCCTTGTGTGTGTAGATCAAGTGCAAAATGGAATCCATGGCAATGCATGGAAGGATTGAAGGCATTACAAGGTTTTGTGTAGGTTGTATTACAAATTGGGGGTTTTGGGTATTGGAGATTTGTTGTGCATGTTGCAGATATGGTGATTGAAAAATCATGGTTAAAGAGGCTTTTCTAGTTTGGTTTCATGAGGGCTTTGATGAGTAAATTTCACAAATGGTCTCCTGGGACAAAATGGACCTCACTGTTGAGTTTAGGAGGCTTGAGAAACGAAAATTCATATAAAGTTTGCCTTTATTCAGCATCAGAGAAAAAATACAAAAAAATTTAGGACCCCCTGGTATGGTGGTATGGTTGTACGATCACAGAGGTACGCTGAGGAGAAAAAAAATTTCGTTTGAAAATTTTTCCTGTGCAAAAGTTTTATTTTTTCTATAGTTTGAAAACAAAAATTAAAAAAACTATAGGCGATCAAAAATTTTACAAGATATAAAAAGAAATTAAAAAAGATTAATGGGGGGGGTGGGGGTCCGTAGATCGCCATACCCTGTCCCCTATGTTGTAGCTACTATAGAAAGGTACCGGTGGGTACCCCCGGCGTATGCTGGTCAGCCCCGCCAGTCCCTTTCCCTTTTCCCTGACGGTCGGTGCCCAAGACAGCCCTCACGAGGCTTTTAAACTTAAAAAAAAAATATTAAAACTTTTTTTAAAAAAGGTGAATGGTGGGATTAAAAAGTATGACAGCGGTGGCCTTTGATATTTTTAATTTAGACAATATTAACCTATTAAAACCTTCTTAATTTTGCCAATGGGGTCCGAGAAGATATTAAGCAAAATTGAAACTTGATTTTAATCCTACGCTGTCAAAGATTAATGATGTCAACCTGAAATGCCATGTCAAACACCTTGTGCACAGTCAACATTTGCCCAGTCAGCATGATGACATCATCAATGATGTCATGCCACATCATCATGGTACCAGGGGTCCACTTTTAGCCCTAGGAGTGCCTTTTCTTCTTAGGGGCATAACTTTCACATACGGTATTAGTTTTTTGACTTCTTATAGGTGTCAGAAATTTTTCTCCGAGAACTACATAGTGGTATAGGTTTCATGATTAGATATTTCTGTTTGTGTCAAAATTTGGAGTCTAAAGCCCGCTTTTCTCCAATACAGTTTTATGCTCATAACTTTTGTATACAGAGTCAGATTTTTGATTTCAAATAGGCGTTGGAGAGCTGTTGAAGTGTCCTACAGTTTGGAGCATGTATATTTTTAGTTTTGTGTGTAGAGAAAGTTTTGTGCTTGTTTGATCACTTGTAGGTGGGTGAGATTTAGAGTGTGTTTATGAGTGCATTCAGATAAATGTTTTGGCACAAACTTGTGGGAGTGCATGTTGTTATGAGACCATCAGCATGGTATAGTAGGTTTTTAGATTTGGCGCTTCCTAATATAGGTTTACAGGTGTTTTCAAAGTTTGGACTTTGATGGAGACAGGTACAGGTTGTCTTCTGGTTTGAGGATATGGTTGATACTCATGTGAGACTTGGAGTCTCATTTTAGTGAGAGTTGAGTACAGGTACAACTATGACAATGATTATGGTGTCATGGATATCTAGCTATACTTTTGCATTGGCATGACATGATCATGTATACGATTGATAGGTATGGGCTATGATGTTTGATTCATGATTACAGGTGGTGTTGTGGTGTTGTTTTAGGGGATTGTACTTATCTCTTGGATGCTTGACTAGTTCCTTGACTATGGTTACTCATTCATGGACTTGTTGGCAAATCAAATCTAGAGTTAATTTGGTGTCTAAGTCTTGGAGTCTACATGTTATCTTCTTTGATATCTTAGTTTACATATTACTAGTGTGATTATGAGTTTGCATGTGACATTTGTTTTGGATCTACGAGTTATGTAGTTTTGTAGGCTGATCACCTATTTAGCTATAGTGGGATGACTCGGATGTGGACTGTCTATATCCATGAGATTAATTCAATGTTTATGTAGACTTTGTTAGTTGGCCTTGTCTGTGGTCATTTCTGTATTGGTATGTTGCATTAAGATAAGAGGATGGATGATTAGAGTGCCTGGATAGTTGGTTGATGGGACTTGTAGCATGTTTATCACAATGTCATGGAGATCTTGGATACATGGTTCTATGTTAGCTTTTGACAGTGATGGTTTTATCTTCTTGTTTGGAGTTTTTTGGTTCTCTAGACCTTTTGGGAGATGTTGATGTTACAGTGGGATTCCTTGATTGGTTTGGAGCCATGGATAATCTTCATTTAGGAGATAGTTATTTTGTTGTCATGGATAGCTCGATATCACAGTTCAATGGGAGCTTTGGCAACATGTTGGATTCATCATATGTGATGGATGATCTTTTGTAGTGGATGTTGGTGTCATGGAGGAGCTCTTGATTGTGAGAGCTCTTTGATAATTTCAGTTCTGTTGATAGTAGATGGTTATCTTCATATGATTGGAGATGTTGACATCTTGGTTTACCATGGAGGACTCCTTTGAGTCTTTGGTTGACGTGTCAGGTTTATGACTTGCCAATTTGACATGTTTATCCTTGATTTAGAGATGTTGCTATTATGTCATGGTTTACTCTTGATGCTAGCTTAGAGTATTGGCATGATATAGGTTCTCTTGAGACATGATGTATGCATCATTGTATGCTTTGTTGCATGTGATCTTCTTATGAGTAGATGGTTAGATAATGATGTTATGATGGGCTTCTTGATTATCCAGTTGTACAATAGGAACATTGACAATGGTCTTGTTGGTTCTCTTGGTATTGAGTATTTTGGTCATTTGCTTTACATCTTCATCATAGTGTAGTGTTACATTTGGAGTTTTAGCATGGATTGATAATGGAGGTGCTTTTGGATGCTTAGAGACTTAGGTGAGGTGGGAGTTCTCTTATGATTAGAGACACTTCTTGCGATAGTTACTCTTTGGAGGTTTCAACAGATAGACTGAGGAGCATTACACCTGGATATGGACATGAGTTCATTATGGACCTAGAAGAGATTGTTCTAGGAGAGAGTCATTGTGGCTTGGTGTATCTTGGAGGAGCATTCTCATTCCCCACTCTTGGTCTACTCGATGGTTTATTATCTATGAGGTATTGCCCATCCTTTTAGATGTATTTTCTTTATGTTTCATCTTCTCATAGATATGGATCTTGAGCTATAGTTATTGGTTCTGGAGGGTTTATTTGAGGGATGCTAGCATGGTTATCTTCTTGCTCATATGGTTTGATTTATGATGTTCATTATGAGGAAGTTTAGGAGATGTGATTGGGCTTATTCCTGGTTATGGAATGATTATGAGTTTGATCTACCTTGGTTAGAGAGGCTTACATCCATGTTGGTTACATGTTATATATGTTCATTTGATCTTATGAGATTGAATGGTTGGGTGTTGTTGAGGCTTTTCATTTGGGGTTGCAGAGGAGACCATACTTGACACAGCTTAGCACTTTGAGGTGTTTGTAGAAGGTAATTATGATTTACAGGTTCTCTCTCTTTGTCTTGTGACTACTTCCTGGAGGATCATGTTGATATGGTTGGTCTTCAGAGAGTTATGGTGACATGTTATGAGAGAGTATGCAGCAATTTATCATGTATGTGTTGATCATTGTGATTGTTCTTGATACTACATTGGCTTGTTGATTAGCCACACCTTGGTTTGAGTGTTGATTGATAGACTTGGTATGTCTTGGATCTATTTTCATATTTGACATTACCCATGTAGTGGGAGTTCCTAGATGTATATTTTCTTCATTGACAAGTTTTATACATGGAGATTGTGATTGCAGTTTATGGGTTGGATATGTTGTTGGCATGATTTTATTGATGTTGTTGATACCTATGAAGTATGGATGGTTGGATGTATTAGCATCCATTCATGTGGGTTTTTTACCTTTGACAGTAGCTTGGAGCCTTATGTTATCACTTGGATTTGATGCTTGTGTTCTTTGGATTGGTGCTTCTTCACCTTGGCATGGTACTTTTCTTCCATAGGTGGCACATTGGAGGATAACAGGAGTTCTTGCTTGAGATGGTGGTCACTTTGATTTTATTGCAGGTATCTTGATGGAGCACGAGAGTATTCTGGAGATTCATGTGATTTCATGTTTGCCTATGATAATGTATTTCATGTATTGACCCTTATGCAATGTAGACAAGTGGGAGAATGTTGGGATATGGTGCTGTACACCATTACATAATTTGATATATTTTATAATGTTGTAATTAAATAATTATTTAGTTGTGATGCACCTAGGTGGTGTGGTTAATCACACTATGTAATTATTTTGGTCCACTTTATGTTGTATTGTAACATTGGGATATATTTTGTATTGTTTAATTTATTGGGAAAGCTTAGTACCAATAGTCAAATGTGGGGCTAGTGGTTTTGTGTAACCCATGGTTTTGGGGCACATGGTTTTATCAATGTAATGTGTGAGCTTTATATTATAAAAGCAAGCACAATGTAATTATTTGAGGTTGACCGGATAATTCATTGTAGGTGAATGGGGGTTTTGTGAGAGGCTGTCATTATATTGAGCTCTCTCCTGTACGTGCATATTTTTGAGCATGGCAGGTGATGTGTGGATTCATGCTTGTACACATGGAGGTTGCACTAGAGGTGCTTGGTTCAAAGGTATTCATGAAGGCTCAGATATTGTATTGTAATGTTTCATTGCTGAATAATACATGTGATCATGAATGCTTTTGGAGGCTGGGTTTTTCCCTTTTCCCAGGGTATATCTTATGTTTCCTTGTTGCTTGTTCATTGATCTTTTGCATTATGGTTGTTTCTGCATCGTGTTTCTCCTATTGGGTTATGTGGAATTGGTTTAATTAGACCTACAAATTCCTATCATGGAGATGCACCCATGACTCTTGTATGGCTCTGGAGATGATCCACCGTTGGCTCCCCTACTTCAAAATACCTCCAACACATTGGGAAAATGTTGGAGTTTGGTGTAGTATCCTTCATGTCAGCTCTGAAGATTATTAGGACCATCTTCGAAGATGCTCAAAATTGCCTTTGCCCATGCAATTGCACCTGTAGACGCAAAAAGAGAAACTTTATGCACATTTTTATTAGTTTGCTGCACATTAGTCCTTCAATTAAAAATCATGACCTTCAGTAATTCATCTCTCATTAATGTAATTAAAACAAATCTTACCAGTCTATTATGGTGCAATTACCAGGACAACAGAATAAAAGGGGTGGAAAAAGGAAGGTAAAAAGGTGCATTGTTCTGGGTGCTACCTAGCACTCATCAGATAAGTTAGTCATAATGGATATAGTGGATAGAGAGGAGATGGTTATGCTAGTATAATGTGTAGATCAGCCCTAGTTTGATATAGCAAGAGGATATTATGCACCAAGGTATAAGGGACCAGGGTGACTTTGTATCCTTTGCATGGACTTGACACTGCAAACAAAAGGAGTATCCTTATACACAACATAATACAACCTTGTCTAGACACAAGATATGAATATTAGTTGTAGTGATAAGAATATCCAATGGTGACACAAAATGCTATGCCCCATTCTCTGCGAATCGTAACACACCAAGATATAAATAGGTGCTACCACAATAATGGGTTACACTTTTTGGGACATCCTGATTTTTGCTGAAATCACATATTTTTAGAAAATATAATGATTTAAGCCTTGAAAAGCTCTATTTAAAGGATTTTAATTGAAGAGGATTTGATCAAAGCCCCTTCGATTCAAACCCCCTTGGATAGAACCCCGCTAGTTTTAAACCATAACTATAATGGAGTCTCCTCTACACCTATCAAAATGCTGATAAAAAACCACTTTTGATTTACCTTTTGGGGGATCAAATGAATTCATTGAAAATTTATGTTTTGTAAGTATGTAGTCCTTATTATAAGCTTCCCAAAAAGCATAATTTTAAATATATTTAATTTGATTATTATATTTATTTTTTATTTCTTGTGAATGTAGGTTTTTCATCAAACATCAAGTTCTCTGTTCTACACACATGGAAAATTAGTAAATTAGTGAAAAAAATTTCTAAAAAATATCTATTCCCTAGGTATTGATGTCCTTGTTTCAACAAAAAAAAAATTGAATTTTGATACATACAGAAAAAGTTATGTTTTACAGAATATGCCTATGTCTAAATTATAATTGGTTTGACTTCAAAACTTAATTAAAAAAATATATTCAACAAAACATTATAAAACCAAATGCATGCCCTATATATCAGTTTTACCAATCTAAATTCAAAAGAATCAAAATTTTATCCTTTGTAGAAAAAAAGTTGAGCTATAGAATATACATCACTTTAAAAAAATGTTGTTTACTATTAAAAACTAGTTATCAAAGGAGACGAATTTTTTTTACAATTTAACTCCAAATTTTTTTAAAAAAATATTTATAATCTACAAACAAAATCTCACAAATCACTAGTTCACGTCATCTTCAAATTCCTAATGGTTTAGTAGCTATAGGTGTCAAAAAGTGAAGATTTAGTTCAAAATGTTGATTTCAATGTCAAGTTTGACCAAAAAGTGTAACCCATTATTGTGTGATGACCCAAATGGATCTAGGTAGTTTTGATAAAGAAAAAGAATGAGATAGAAAAGATAAAATGAAAAACAAAAGACCAATGATGACACAAGTCACACAACCATTGTATCTCTTCCCAAAGAGTTTAAGTGATGTTTGGATATGTGTCTGATGATGGGACTGATATATCCCTAGATGAGGTTCGATGATGATATCAAATGATATGGTAATTGATGAAGTGACTAGATAGATTATTTGGATTAAGATACAGTGCATTGTATGAATGTTTCTACTTGATTAAAAAAGAAACAAGGTATTGCCCCTATCAAGTTGTAAGCCTAATTGATTGATTGATTGATTGAGATAGTGTTGTCATTGTGAGGAATGATATTATCCTAGATGAACACAAGGATGTCAGAACAATATATCTCATTGATGATGATGATTGATTGACTGGGTTGATAGCAAGAATAGGATCAAGACCAAGGATGTGATTGGATAATTTCGTTAGATTAGTTTGACTAGATTGGTATGGATTAAGGGTGACTTGCATTTGGATTTATTGCTTGAATGTTTTGGATATTTGTTTTTTTGGATTTTGAGAATGTTTTGATTCTTTTGGATTTTTGAAATGTTTTGATTTTTAGGATTTTTGTTATGTTTTGATTTTTTTTGGGATTTTTGGAAGTGTTTTGATTTTTTTGGATTTTTGGGAATGTTTTGATTTTTTTGGTATTTTTGAGAATGTTTCGATTTTTTGGTATTTGTTGGGAATATTATGGGATGACATTGGATTGTAGTTTGGATAGCCTAGATGCTAGATACCAATGACAAGGGAAAATCATGAATAGGTAGATGGATGGGCGATAGTAAATGGGAGGGATAGAAAGTGTAAAATGGATGGATAGGTAGGAGGATGAGTAATAGTGGATAATATATGGGGAATGCATAAAGGATATATGGATGGAAGAATTCAGGATAGGAAGGATAGAGGATACATAATGGATGGAGGAAGGGGGTTTAGGATGTGATCTCCAAGGACTATGTTGCATAGGAATAACATGCCCCATTCTAGGTGTAATTTTTAGGATTTTAGATGACAAAACTTATGACGATAGGATGATAGGATTGGTTGTGAAAAGATTGGATATATCAAGGGGTGTCTAAAGAATTTTTCAAAATTTTGTCCCCATGCCTATATCAAGATCAAAAGGAGGAATGGAAGATAGGTATGTGGATAGGTAAATGACAAGGTACGTATGAGGGTATGATGGAAGAAGATGGTAGGATAGGAGGAAAATAATAGGATGGGATAGATGAGACAATATGCCCCCAAGTGTAAGACACATAGACAAGGAATCTACACATGATGCATGTTTGCCAGGTTTTCATCATGGTACTTATCCAAGTTGCCACCAAGGTGGTTTTCACCATTGGATGAAGGGATTTCTCTTTACTATTTTGATTTTTTTTTTCTTTTCTTTTTTTAATTTTTTTGGATTTTTGGATGGGATAGGAGGAATTTGGAAGAGGGTGGGGACTCAAGTGTCTTGTTCTATGAAAGGTGATAGTGTCCCATTATAGGTGGATGTTCACACATGGATCATGTCAAGTGCGATTTTGTCCATGGATGTTGCTAGAGGATTGCATGAGAGGGAGATGGATGTGGATAGATAGTGAATTGTGCAAGGAAGGATAGTGAATTATGAGTGGATGGATAGTGGATTATGATGTGGATTATGGATGGAAGGATTATCCAAAAGCATGGACCATAGGGACATGATGGGGGAAATATGTAGGATAGTATATAGAAGATGGGGAGATGGAGGTATGTGGGAATGTCATGGGAATCAAGACCAACGTTTGCACACACCGAATTAGATTTTGAAGATTTTGATTGGAAGGGGGAGTTGGGAAATTAATGGAGATGTTTTCTTAGGGATGGTCAATTTAGTAATTTTGGGACCCAAATGGTCTTAGGAATTGTAGAATTTTGTGATAGGGAATAGGATTTTTGGGATTTTTGAATTGTGGATGCTTTATTTGGATTAAGTGCTTTTTGCTTGGGGATCCACATCATTTTTGTTTTTGTTTTTTATTTTTGAGGTGTAAGATTTTTCTTGGATGTTAGAGATCGATGCCTTGTGGCATGATCATTCCTAGAATTTAATATAGTTTTTTCTTTATATGGGGAGACATCCAAATTTCTATTTTTGAATCCCATGGGGGTTGTGATAGATTTATGTTTGGTTGATGTATACATTCATTGATCATGATTTGGAATTTTGGGGAGTTTAGGGTAGTGAGATGTGTGGATGGAGGGATTAGTGAACTTGTGGATAAAGGGATAAGGAGAATTAAGGATGGAGATATTAGGGGTTGGAAGGAGTGGAGGAAGAGTGAATGGAGGAAGGTGTATGGTCACATGCTTTCGGGATTTGTGTGACAATGGAGGAGGGATAGTGACATATATTTTGGAGGTGAGATGGGATGCATGGGGTTTGGGATGGAAAGAAGTGGATTTAGAAGGAATAGAGGTGGTGCCAACATGTTGGGATTGTTTTCCTTGGGGTATATAGCCAAGGCCATGTGATCGTGGATGAACTTTGACATGGATGGGCTCCAAAATACCTTGTTCATGAAGGCCTAAGCATTTGCCATGATAATTCATGTTTTGGAGCATGCGATGTGCAATGGGATGTTTATTATTTAGGACACAAGATGCGAGTTCATTATTAAATGGGGAGGGTAGAGTGGTGGATAGAAGTTGTTTATCTCCTACAAGAGAGCCACCATGAATGAAGGTGTTGGATCCAAGAGGATAGGATGATGGATTTGGAATGGGATCAATAGAGGATGGTGAAGGATCATGAGGATCTTGATCAACATTATGCTCAGTAAGAAGTTGATTGTATATATTTTCTTGGGGACCAAGTGTCTCATCAAGGGAAGTGGATATTGTTGGATGATGGATATGACTAGTTGGAGGATGAATAGGAGTAGAAGTGGTGGATTTGGGATTAAATAAATAAATGCCAAGTGTTTTATTGATGAGATGAGAATGCAATGTTTACTATGATCAAATAGAAAAGTTTATTATGGAATGTGGAATGAATGAAGGAAAGTTTATTATGGAATGTAGAATGGATGAAGGAAATTTTATTGCTTTGAACTTTTTGGAATATTTCTTTTTTTTTTGGAATTTTGGAAATGTTTCAATATTTTTTGGATTTTTGGAAATGTTTTGATTTTTTTGTATTTTTGAAAGTGTTTTTATTTTTTTTTGGATTTTTGGAAACGTTTTGATTTTTTTGGATTTTTGGAAATGTTTTGATTTTTTTGGATTTTTGAAGGTTTTGGAATGAAATACATGAGACTTCAAGACTTACCTTCCAAAGGTATTATAGAAATTGAGAAAACAATCCAAACCCTAACCAGGTGCCAGTAGGGTTTTATTTATGCCATGAATGGACATGATAATGGATAAGGTATTATGGTATGATAGGAAATGATACTATGTAAAATTTTCAAGCCATGATAGGATGATGAAATGGTAGATGGATGGTAGTATGCAAGCTAGACTAGAGAGAGTGGAAGTGCGAATGGATAACTAATAGATGGTGGATGCAAGACCACTACACATGGCATCTATTTGCCAAATTTTTACCATGGTACTTATCCAAGGTGCCACCGAAGTGGTTTTCACCATAGGACATATTATTTCTCTTTACTATTTTCTTTTTTTGTTATTTTTCTTATTTTAATTTTTTTGATCATTTTTTTGAATAATTGGGATACCCCACAGGTTAGACATAGAACTTTTTAAGGTAAATTATGTTGATAGGCTCATCAAGGGGATGGCCCTCGAGTGTAGAAAGATGATATGCACCAGATCCATAACTGCTAGTAATGATGAAGGGGCCCAACCAATTAGGCTCAAAATTTCCTTTTTTGTCCCCATCTTGAAGGTTCCTTTGATTTTCCTTAAGAACAAGATCACCAAATTCAAGTTTGTGTTCTTTGAGTCTCTTGTTGTAGCTACGACGAAGATGATTTTGATAGGCCTTGAGATGGTTAAGAGCATTGAGGTTCATCTAGTGTTTCCAATTCTTGCAAGCAAGCAACTCTATAGTCTTCCTCATCAATAAGATGTTGTAATGACACCCTTAAGGAGGGGAGCTTGATGTTGATTGGTAGGATAGATTTAGATCCAAAGACAAGGGAATATGGTGTGGCTCCAATAGGTGTACAGATGCTAGTGTGATATGCTCACAAAGCAGGATTGAGTTGCAAATGTCAATCCTAGTCGGCTTCATTGACTATTTTCTTCAATATTTTAAGAATAGTTTTGTTCAAAGCTTCATCTTGACCATTACTTTGGGGATAGTATGGAGTGGAAAAGTAGTGTTGGATATGGAATGATTGTAAAGGTGGTGGACTTCTTGATTTTTGAATGGCTTTCCATTGTCAGTAACAATATCTTGGGGTATACCATACTGGCGAATGATATAATGAAGGATAAACATGGAAATTTGTTTCCCAGTTATAGAGGTAAGGGGTATAACTTCGACCCACTTCATGAAATGCTCAGTGGTAGTGATAATGAATGAATGGCCATTGGATGAAGGTGGATGGATTTTACCAATGAGATCCAGCCTCCACTATGAAAAATGCCATGGTGTAGTGATTGTTTGTAACTCTTGTGTAGGTGCATGAATCAAATCACCATGTTGTTGACAAAGAAGACATTTCTTAACAAACTGATGGGCATCATTTTCCATAGTCAACCAATAGTACCCAATCCTTAACAATTTTTTTACCAAGGTAGGACCACTAGAGTGTGCACCGCATATACCTTCATGTATCTCATGTAAGGTAGCTTGGGCATCTTTTGAGTTAAGACATCTCAGGAGAATCCCATTAAGTGACTTCTGATAAAGTGTATCACCAAGAATGGTATAACGGGATGAATGGTTGATGAAGGTTTGACATTAGGAATTTGAAAGGTTAAGTAGTAAGGTGTTATCATGAAGATAGGTATATATCTCATTGTACCATGGTGTATTAGGACCAACAAGTTCACATACAGTTTTAGCTTTTGGGACATCAAATGCAGGAATGTAAAGTTTCTTAATCAAGAATTTTGGATGTGGAATATTTGATGGAATATCAATCAATGAACTTATGGTTTCCATAGCATCAACAACTTTATTCTTTATCCTTGGAATTTGTTTAAATTGAATCCATGAAAATGATTTATTAAATGTGTCGATTAATTTCTTATATGGGATTAACTTTTCATCTTTTGTTTAATAGTCATCATTGACTTGACATATGACAAGTTGGGAATCATCATAGACTTCAAGTACTTTGATATTCAATTGGATAGCTATTCTTAGACCTTTGATAAGTGCTTCATATTTTAGAATGTTATTTGTCCAAGGGAACAAGATATTATAAGCTTTTGGTATAAGATCTCCTTGTGCCATGACAAAAAGGATCCCTACTCCTGAACCATGATGTGTAAAAGATCCATCAAAGTATAATTTCCAATTTGTAGGGGATTCAATGAAAAAGATTGATTCATCTGGAAATTCTAAAATAAGTGGATGATTGGCTTCAATAGGTGCCTTTGCTAATTGGTCAACAATGACTTGTCCTTTTATAGATTTTCTATCAACATATTCAATGTCAAATTCACTCAACATCATAATCCATTTTGTCATGTGTCTTGTCAATGTAGCTTTGGATAGAAAATACTTTAATGGGTCAACCTTTGAGATGAGCTTAGTTTGATGATTGAGCATATAATGTCTAAGTTTTTGTAAAGAAAAGACAACTACAAGACACGTCTTCTCAATAGGTGTGTAATTTAGCTCATAGCCCACAAGAGTTCAACTGATATAATATATTGATCTTTCCTTTCCAATGTCATCATTTTGTGCTAACGAAGCTCCTAATGTTGCTGATGTGGCTGATATGTATAGAAGGAGCAGTTTTCCTTGAACAAGAGGTACCAAAACCAGTGGTGTTGCAAGACATTCTTTCAAAATTTATCAAATGCTTGTTGACACTTCTCATCCCATTCAAATTCTACATTTTTTCTCAATAGATGTACAAAGGGTTGACATTTATCTACAAGTTGTGCTATGAATCTCCTAATAGATTGAAGTTTTGCTTAAAGGCGATGCATTTTCTTCAAATTCTATGGTGATTTCATCTCAACTATCACTAGTAGAATTTTGGCAAATAAATGACTAAGTGACTAAAACTTTTAGTCACAACAACTAAAAATGACTAAATTCTACCAATTTTTTGCAACTTAGCTATAAATGAGTAAATAAATGACTAATTTGGTCGTTGACTAAAAATTTTTTAGTCACAGAAATAAAATGACTAAATAGTTAGTCACCCAAATACAAATTAGTCAAAATTTTAAAAAGAATGTTTTGGGAAATTATTGGTGGGATGTATTGCCGTGATTCACTATTCGTGTTCATTCCAACATTTTTTGCTACCTATGTCGTTATCATACCCTGTTATGTATCTTCCTTCTGTTTGCACTCAAATCTCCAACTCCTTACTGAATATCACCATCACCATCACACTCTTCACTTGCAGGCACTCTAACATGCTCTTCACGCACTCAGCTTGGAATATCTCTGACCCTTCAGAGCTACTTGTGGTGGACCTGCCGAAAAACAAAAGGTCAGGAATGTAGAGATGAAAGTACTTTCCCAGAGCTACTTCGCACTGAGGTGTTTTGAGTTATAGAAACTACTTGCATGGGCGATAAAGAGGAGAGGACTTGGAGACTTTTGAAAAGGTGTGCAAGGAATTTGAGTTTTTTGCAACGAATTTGAAGTCGGTGAGGCCCTCTATAGTGAAGTTAGATTTGGGGACACCCTCTGTAGTGAATTTAGAGGTAATTCAAAAGCCTCATTACATTTATAAACACAAAATCTATAGCTTTTTTATTGGCAACTTACAATAGTTACAATCTACTACTCTTAATAATGTTCTTTATAATCTTGTCACTATTCTACTTCATAATGTGTTCTAGCTATATATAATAAAATTTGGGTGTCAGTGCCAAAATAGAATTTCCTCAAACAATTTTGATACATTTTCACTACAAGCACAAACTGTCCTTGTACAGAGTAAACATGTGCTAGATTTACCAACACATCAGGTATCTAAACAAAGATGTTTCCTAATACAACTTCTTATACCTATGTAAAAATTTCCTTTGTAATATCAAATTGACCCCTTTTAGCTAGCACAATGGCTGCCCCATTTGCAGCATAAACATTTCTTGGTCTCTGTGCCAACACTGTACAATACAATTCTCTAGCCTTCTCAAGATGTTGTGCCTCCACCTTTGGATCCCTCCTCTCATTGTGAAAAGATGCAAAATAATTCCAATTTCCAAATGAAATGTCAAGATAAGAATTTGCATCTGATTCACTTTGTGCATCTTTAATTGTTTCTTTTGCTTTAATCCAGTCATCTGTTTTCAATTCCATTTTTCCAAGTATAGATAAAGCATTTGATGAATTTTTATCCACCTTAAGTGCATCCCCAATCAATTCTAGGCTTAGTTGGATCTCATTCTGAGCCTAAGCCATGGCTGCAAGACATAGATATGCATCCACATAATCAGGAAACTTGAACAATATTAGCCTGTATAAAAGATTTTCTTTTTCAGTAACATGTAGTTGTTCAAACAGCCTAGCAAGATTAAATAGTGTTGTGACTTTATCCCATGGTAGCTCAAGTGAAACACCACCTTCTTCTAGTTGATAGAAGAATTCCATTTCTTTAAAGAGCATAGGAAAAACTGTAGAATTGGCACTGGGGCTTTTATTTATGAATTCAACCCAAGTACCATTTCCTAATGCCTCCATAAAAGTTTGTTGAGCCAACTCTAGTTCATCACGCTCAAAATGAAGAACCCCAATGTTGTTTAACAATTGAATGGGTACTTCTCTTCTCTTCTCCAGAAGAGACTTTGTTGTCTTAAGAGAATCTAAGGCTGCACTAGGGTCTGATGATATTAATAACTCACCCATCTTGATAAATGCATGTGCATCATGTGGAGCTATGCGAGTTACCTTTCTTAAAATTTCCAAAGCCTTCTCTACCTGCCCTTACTGAGCATATATATGGTCTATAGCTTTTAAGCTCTCATAGTTCTTAAGGTGGACCTCCAGAACCTTTTCAAAATTTGAGAGAGAACTCTTAAGATCTCACAACTTCAATTGAACATGTCTACAAAATCCTGTGGCCTCTGGCTTTCCTTGACTGATGCCATGTAGTAGTGGCCAGTAGTGTCATAATCACCTTTACTATGATAAGATCATGCAAGATTATAATATGATTGAGATTTCATGAGAGGGTGATCAGTTGAAACAAGAGCTATCTTAGTCAACTGTTCCACAAGAAAATGCTGCCCTATGAAGAAAAAATGGTTTACTAAATAATTCAATGCCATTCTTAAAATTTCCAAAGCCTTCTCTGCCTTCCCTTTCTGAGCATATATATGGCCTACAACTTTTAAGCTCTCACAATTCTCAGGGAGGACCTCCAAAACCTTTTCAAAATTTGAGAGAGAACTCGTAAGATCTCCCAGCTTTAGTTGAACCTGTCTATAAAATCTTGTGGCCTTTGGCTTTCCTTGACTGATGCCATGTAGTAGCGGTCAGTGGTGTCATAATCACCTTTACTATGATAAGATCATGCAATTTTATAATATGAATGATATTTCATGAGAGGGTGGTCATTTGAAACAAGAGCTATCTCAGTCAACTATTCAACAAGAAAATGCTACCCTGTGAAGAAAAAATGGTTTGCTAAATGATTCAATGCCATTCTTAAAATTTCCAAAGCCTTCTCTGCCTGCCCTTGCTGAGCATATATATGGCCTACAACTTTTAATCTCTCACAGTTCTCAGGGTAGACCTCCAGAACCTTTTCAAAATTTGAGAGAGAACTCTTAAGATCTCCCAGCTTCAATTGAACCTATCTACAAAATCATGTGGCCTCTGGCTTTCCTTGACTGATGCCATGTAGTAGCGGCCAGTGGTGTCATAATCACCTTTACTATGATAAGATCATGCAAGATTATAATATGAATGAGATTTCATGAGAGGGTGGTCAGTTGAAACAAGATCTATCTCACTCAACTATTCCACAAGAAAATGCTTCCCTGTGAAGAAAAAATGGTTTGCTAAATGATTCAATGCCATTCTTAAAATTTCCAAAGCCTTCTCTGCCTTCCCTTGCTAAGCATATATATGGCCTGTAGCTTTCAAGCTCTCATAGTTCTCAGGGTGGACCTCCAGAACCTTTTCAAAATTTGAGAGATAACTATTAAGACCTCTCAGCTTCAATTGAACCTGTCTAAAAAATCCTATGGCCTCTGGCTTTCCTTGACTAATGCCATGTTGTAGCATCTAGTGGTGTCATAATCACCTTTACTATGATAAGATCATACAAGATTATAATATGAATGAGATTTCATGAGAGGGTGGTTAGTTGAAACAAGAGCTATCTCAGTCAACTATTCCACAAGAAAATGTTGCCCTGTGAAGAAAAAATGGTTTGCTAAATGATTCAATGTCATTGCACAGTACGGGTATAATTCAAAGGCTCTATGCATCTTTTCCATTCCTTCATGAACACTACCTTTTTCACTAACTGTGAGAAACCTACAAGTAAAAAATGCACAAAACTGACCACAACAGGGTATTCCTCATTTCCACTTCTTGCTTTTGTTCCATTGCATCCATCTAACTTGCACTAGTTTTAGTATAGTCTACATCCCAAGAAGAAACACCATAACCCCTGACTGCCATTTGTATGTGAAAACCCTGTCACTAGAAGTTTGACACTATTTTCGTGAGAAGTGCTTGAAGAGAAATAATTGTGCCCCCTAGCTATTTACTGTCACTAAAGTAAAGCCCCCACTCAGTGCATGACCTTGGTTATAGTATGTTCATTCAAAACATCTGCCATTGTTATGACTAGGAGTTTTCTCTTATCTCTGTGACTTCTTATTGAAGAATTGATTCTCACCCTTCTTATTCATAAATTTTGCTTATCCTTACAAACATTTTACATATATTCTGAAACCATTAAGTACATTCAGAATACCTACACTACTTCATGTCCATATACAAGACACATATGAATCATCATAGTGACTATTATATAAGCTTCACAAGCTACACACCATACAACTCATACAAACTTATAACAACTTTTCTCAAGCGAGTACATGAGAATGCATCACCAAAAGTAAGCACATGCATTGAATATATTGTGAGCTTTTCTAAGTTGGTTTTGACAAGAGATTTGACCTTTTCATGTGTTACTTAGATCACATACAGTCTAGATTTGAATGTTTATGCATGCCATGACTCTTGATTTTTAGTACATATGACACATTTGATAAGCTCAGCCCCTATGATTTAAGTTGTTGTAAATGTTCTCGATTGATTCCTTTATTACCTATGTAGTCCTAAGGAAATCTAACTAATGCTTCTATTTACCTCAAGCCACCTGCCAACAAAAGGATGAAACCAAATTTTAAGGATATTTCTAAAGTGCCTTAAGATCTAGGCTCGGGCAATCTGAATTATCTCTGTGTTAAAATCAATTATAAAAAAATTGAGAATTTGGAATTAAAATCTAAGGTGTTGGGTTCATACAGAGTATAGCTTGTCATGTCAGCCTATTAACATAGGGTTCATGTCATATGGGAGCTCAAAAGGAAGGCACATCATCATTATGGTCATCATTAGTTAAACTAGTAATGAGAGCCAGACATTATGTTTATTGCAGGCCAAAACTGGGTTTAAATCCATGAAAATCCATGTCGTACTTGGCATGAAAATTCTATGTTTAAACCTTTAGCAGGCCCAAAAAGACTGATTGTCAAATTTTTTCATGTCAAGGAACACATGGAATCAAGTGACTTATATATGGTGAAGCAATGTCAAGCAATCTTGAAACTTGTGTAATTTGGTAGACTTGAATAGACCTAAGCTGAAACTATACATTTTGATTTTCAAGTTGTAAAGAAGACAATTCAATGAATGCTATCTATAGCTTCAATGTTGTGAGATCAACAAAGTAAATTCTAAGATGAAATTTTGCATCATGGACACTAGATGTTTATCTTTTATGTCTTTTTCAATTTAGTATATATAGTATTCCAAAGATAGTGTAAGAAAATGGTATAACTGTGCCATTTAATTTGAAGTCACTCATGCTGAATGAAAGGATACATAGCTTGCCAAAGCTATGTGTTGCCTTGGTAAAGGCTGAGGAACATCTTCACAGGCTCCCTAAGGATACACCATATACAGAGTTTGAGCACAAGTAAGTTAGATCAATAGTATTTATTTTTTGTACACAGTATTGTTGTGTGAGAAGAACTAATATTAGAGTTTGTCTGAGGATGTACATAGTATTGTTGTGTGAGAAGAACTGATTGAGCCTTTGTGACTATCCTCAACACTATCTTCTTTAGGATGAAACTGCCCTCTTAATCTGTTGGTGCTCAAATCAACAAATTACAAAACCCTAAAGATATGCCAAGTCTTATGATAAGGTTTTATATGTTAATTTGGCCAACTAATAGAATTAATCAAATTGATTAAAATTTTCTACACTTTAGGCTTTGTTTGGCCTAGGTGGGTGTACCTTATGTTGGTGTAATTAAATATTTAATTACACTTTATTAAGTTTACTTAGGGCTAATTTTAGTCTTAGGTTATTCTTAAGTCATATTAGGGTTTTTCTCTAACTTGCAAATATAAAAGCAAGTTCTCTCATGTAATTCATTAATCCATTTCATTAATTCATCCTTATTGTGCAAATTATTCCTCTTTGCTTTTTTCTCTTGTGGAAGGTAAATCTTAGGTTTTGCAGGTGATCTTTGTGGCTTGAATTAATTATCAAATTCAACATGGTATCAGAGTGGATCTGCAAGCCCCTTCTCAAATTTGGAGAAATTTTTTAGCAAGAGCCATTTGCTGGGTGTGTTTTTGTGTAAAACAGAGTATTCCATTGGATTCAGAGTAGCTGGAAAAGGTAGATCTGTCTTTTGTTTGGCTGAATTTAGTCTGGGGAAGCCAGATTTGTGAAGGTTTCAAGAGTTTTTTTATATGAAGAAAAACAGAAGTTTCAGAGCATTTTTGGCCAAAACCGACCTCACCATTGTGCTCAGAAGGCCCAAAAACCCCTTTTTTCATATAAGGCACTATATTTTGCTGAAAAAAAGTTTCTAGGTGTTTTTTAGGGTTTCAAAAATTTGGTTCTGTGAAATCTGTACGACTGTACGGTGCCTCGATTTTCATGCCAACCTCGATTTCTATGTCATTCTCATCTGAGCTGATTTTGATTTTAGAGCTACCTCAGTTTGCGTGCCATCTTGATTTTCAAGCTACCTCAATTTGAGTGCCATCTTGATTTCTGCACCGCCTCAATTTTCGTGCCATCTCAATTTTTGTGCATAGGTACAGCTGAATTTTTTATTAATTTCTTAATAAAAAATAATTTTTTTATTTTGGAGGGCTAGCCCCTTGGGTTTAACCCTTGGTCGCATGGGGGACTAGCCCCTAGCTTCCAAGCAGTAGTCCCCAGAGACTCAGCTCTTGGTCATATGAGGGACCACTGCCCTAGTCGCCAGCCCCCAAGGACTCAGCCCCTGGTCACATGGGCGCGCATGTGCTTCAATAGTGCTTTTTTTGGGCCTCTTTGCCCTAAAGGAGCAGTTTTGGTAAATTGAGCATATCTTGAGCATACGGAGTCAGATTTTTGAAAACAAATAGGCGTTAGAAAGCTGGTTCCGAGTACAATCTAGTGGTGTAGGTATTTTTTTCATTTTTTTAGATTGGTACAATTTATTACTGTTTGAAGTCAAGGCATCTTTTTTGGCTTTCGAGCTCCGTTCTTGCGCCCAGAATCTCCATTTTTCAAAAACGAATAGGCATTGGAAAGGTATCAGAGAGCTCTACACAACCACTTATATAATGTTTTTAGATTCAGCCCCAGGTATATTTTAAATTAATTTGTCAATTTTATGGCTTCTATTGGATATCCTAGACATGCTGCCTCCTGGAAAGGTTCTGTTTGCTTTGAAAGACTTCTATTATCAGCATAAATCTATTTGCATATTTTTATCTATAATCATCTAAGGAGATGGGATTCTACCATCAGCATAAATCTACTTGCAGATATTATGGAAGTAATCAACATGAGAAAGAGATGTGTCCTCATTTGTCACATCATCTCTTTGAAATGCTTCTTTCAATCGCTTCTCCTCCTGATGAGATCATTGCTCCACCATCATCTACTGCTATTTTAGAGTTTAGTGTTGCATCATCATTGGCTTCTAGTGATTCTGTGCAGCAGGTCAATATTAGTCTTCTTGATCCACCTTATTGGGATTCCTATCTTGCAGACATATCATCTTTGTTTGTAGAGTCCCATCTTATAGATTTGGAGGACCACATCGAGGACATTTGTCTTCTCTTTGATGTGAACTTCGATGGAGTTGCATCACCATCATCTACTTCAGAGATTGTTCTTCATCCTCCTCTTCTTCAGTCACAGTTTGGCAAAGGATTGGAGACATTTGAGCAGTTTTCAGGAGCATCATTATTGTCTTTGGATCATGTACAGAGTTCAGAGACATTTGTCCTTCTTCCTATATATTCCTATCCAGAATGGGAAGACATTATGCACACATCTGCAGTTCTATTTCTTCCCAAGGGGAAGAATGTTGTTCGATGGTCATGGGTCTTCATCTTTATTTTATGTTGAGCATCTTCCAGCACTGCAGGAGTCATCTTGAGGAGCGGCTGCATGGTCTCTCTTCTCATCTCTATTTTGGGAGGGAGCATTTCCTCGCATGGGGTTTCATCCTTCTCACTTCTGGGGGGGTCATCAAACCTTCTCTCTTCTTCCTCTCTTATGGGGGCATTCTTGATTGTACTTTTGTGATGGATTCACTTCTTGGGGGGTCTTAGTGTTAGTCCTTCTTCCATCACATGTTCATGTACTTGTTTTTTTCTCTCTTTTGGAGAGGAGTTTTCTCCCATTGGGTTTTTCTCCTTTCTCTCCACCTTATGAGAGATTCTTGTTGTTCATGGGTACCTAAAATGGCCTTGTAGCGAGGACCCATTCTTGCATTAGTTGCATGCTTTTCATTTCTCCAACTTATGGGGGGGTGTTGGTGTAATTAAATATTTAATTACACTTTATTAAGTTTACTTAGGGCTAATTTTAGTCTTAGGTTATTCTTAAGTCATATTAGGGTTTTTCTCTAACTTGCAAATATAAAAGCAAGTTCTCTCATGTAATTCTTTAATCCATTTCATTAATTCATCCTTATTGTGCAAATTATTCCTCTTTGCTTTTTTCTCTTATGGAAGGTAAATCTTAGGTTTTGCAGGTGATCTTTGTGGCTTGAATTAATTATCAAATTCAACACCTTATATTCACCAAATAATTATTAGGCTTCAAATATGTTGGTGACTTCAAAACAGATTAAGGAATTTATATAATTTTGTCAATTAAATCATCCACTTCACTTAATCCAATTTGACATATGATTTGGATTAATTTCTTTTATAAATATTTAAATCTTATTCCTAAAATAGAAAATTAAAATTGGATTTTTGAAAATATATACAAGGAAATGATTTTCACAAGAGAACAACCAGTGCCTATTCTTGGGTTATGGAGTCTTTATTCAAAAAGATTTGTGCTTCCCTTTTAGCCACAACTTGATTTGCTTGGCAATTCAAGGTCTATGACTTGCACAGACATGTAAATATGTAAATTATCTTGTTCTTCTTTAATGATCCAATTAATCTTCCCAGGTTACTATGATTCACCTATAGGATTTTAATCCTTTCTTGAAGGAGCCCAATAAACAAACCACACGAGAAATAGCAAAAGTGTTCTGACAAATCAAAAATATACTTGATATATTGATTTGAATAACAAAGGAAAACTAAGTTGGAGACAACCAAATAAATGGTTAACAATTGAAATCAACAAACAAATGAGAACTAAAAGTTTAGCACTAGAGAAAAGTAGCTTTTGTATTGATTAGCTTTAAACAATAGGTTGTGCAATGTCTCTTTCAAAAACCAAAATTCCCAGAGAGAGCCCATAAGGTCTTGGATTCCCTTTTATAGATTCAAGGGAAGCAACAAGCTTCAGACCTCTCACATTCAAAATGGCTCTTTGTATTCCCAACCGTTGACATTCATTACAATATTTTCACTTTGATAAGTCTAAATTAGACTTTCCAGCACATTTTGGAATACATTATAAAAACATGACAAACATAAAGAGACAAAAAGGAGAGCATCCAAGATGTGGTGGTACTATTTGATGCTAGCATATAGCTTGTTGCTCCTCTGCACCAAAACCTGTGTTGCTTATCAATCTGCAAGATGCATGCTCTTCCATTGAAACATTGCAAAATCACTAGGCCATTTGTAGTTTTGAATCTCAAGCAACTTAGCTTGGTGATCCTTCCATCTTTTATCTAGTAGAGCTTTGACATCCATCACAAATTTCCCATACCCAACATCTAAGGAAATCACTCTGTCCAAAATTATGTTGAAGATGATGATGTTGACATCTCCATTCTTCTTCAAAAAGTCAATGATTTGACATACTATTTGGCCAAACTTCACTCTCCATGCATCAAGGCTCTTGATTTTTGTCTTCTAACAGAATTGAGGGGATAAACTAATGCTTAAATGTGGTAAAAGACTCAATTTTGGCCTGCATCTTTTGGCCTTCACCATTGGCATACTGGTACTCCTCCAAGATCAATCCAATCATCCTTTCTGTAGGCTTCAAAGATGCAAGGGCATCAGGATTTGTTTGCAAGACTTTACAGAGAATGGTCAGAGTGTGGTGTGAAGGTTGCCATCTTTGATACAATGGGTCCAAACTAGAAAAATTCACTTTGAGCTGCTCCATGGCCTCAGATAAGGAGGAATAGCAATCTTGCACATTTCCAACAGCTTCATTCTGTATTCCAATATTTTTTCAAAAACTTCAAGAACTTTCAACCTTGCCTCTTCTTTTGTCATTTCATTTTGTTTTCTCAAATCTTCAATTTCCTTTTCATAGTTCAATTTCAATGCATCAATATGTTCTATTGTCACTGTGGCATCACTTGTTGCTTTTGGTATGAGGGGTTGATATCGTACAATATCCTAACTTTGAGAAGAACTCATATATTGCAATTTCTTTCTCAAATTGACATTCTCAAGGAACAATCTATTTACTTCATCATTTATTTCCTTTTGAATTTTTTCATAATCCTGTACTCTTTGTTCTAATCTTTTTACAACAACATGAGTGAACATGGCAGTATGGATAGTGAGGGAAGATGCTTCTATTGCTAATGTATCTTGTAAAGTTTTCACCACGACTGAACCCCTCATCTCTTGCACAACATTGAGCACCCTTAGTTTGCTTGTATTCTTTTGTGTGGGCTAGATTGAAAGACTCTCTATTTTTGGGTTGAAACCACACCCACTAATGTCATCCTCATGATCAAATTTAGAAACAAGTTTTGGATCTTCTTGGCTTCTGACTTGGTTGAGCAAAAATACTTTTTTCAACTCAAGGCTAGGAATGATTAGCATATTGCTATTTAGGACCATTTGCTTTGCTTCTTCTGGACTCACATTTATTTCATCTATCTTCAAATCTTTAAAAGTTTGTGTGACAATTTGATTATGCTATGATTCATCAACACCCATTTTGTTTATTGCAACCTTTTCGTCAAACTCTTTCATTTTCATTTTCAACCAGAAGTCCTTAAACTATGGAGTCTTGATAAAGTCATCATCTTCAATAAATCTCATTGATGCCATAATTCTTTCATCTTCCTCCAATTCTGGTTCACCTTGGGTTTGTTTATCCATCCTGGCCTCAGGCTTGTGTGCATCTATCTCTTGGCCAACTAGTGGTTGATCAACTTCTTCTTCATCACCCAAGTGCCTAAGAATATTGGCCATATCTTCAGTGTCTCCAACTTCTTCAATCATTTCATAAGGAACAAGTGGAGGCTCACCTTCAGTTCTCTGCCTTTTCAATGAAGGGGATCTAGGAACCTGTGGATCTTGTACTGACACAGCATCAGGGACAGGCTCATGAATTTCAATTCGTACAGACCTCTTCACTGGAATCTTGGTAGCCTTATGAGGTTACTTCCCAAACTTGCCATAGATACTCTCAAAATTATCAATTATCAATCAATCCTCTTCAAAGGATCCTTTTCTTCAACAAAAAATCTAGAAAAATGGAGATTCTACTTCTTCTCATCTTCAATGTTCTTCAAGATTTCCCATTTCCCTTTCCTTGAATAAAATTCTTCAAAAGTTACTAAATTTCTTATCACATCCTCATTAAAAATAATTTGATGGGATATCCCCATTTTTGTCGAAATTATTTTCCTTACAAAATTCATGTGACCCTCAGGGTCATAGACTCTGTCAGTTCAAGATTTTAAAGAATATGTTGCCTTGAAATAGGCCTACAATTCCTCAAGAGTGTCTGAGCCAATTGACCAATCACCAAATACAGTGACATTAGGCAAAAATGTGCCCTTTTTTTTCTTTTTCATCACCTCTTTTTCCATCCACATCATTTGCCACATAAATTCCAATAACAATATTCTATCTGATACAAACTTGGCAGTTTATGGGGTGGTTGGGGACAACCATACACTCTGATGATAGTGTGATCAGGAAAAACAAACCAATCAACATAATTATGCTTATGACCTTGATCTAGTTTATGTGCAGTGGCCTCAGCATCACCATGACCTCCTTGGTCAACCTGGGAGACCAATTTCCAAGAGAATTCATTGTCTTAATAGTAAATTCATCATGAAATACAATGTAATCACTAGTCTAACAATCCACTTATAACACCAACACTGAGTAGGCATCCTCTATCCTACTTTATCAATCATGCTTATGTCCATTCCGCTTGACCATTTCCTCCTATTCTGATACAAAATTAGGTGGCACAACAAAGAGTAGAACCTGAATTCCAAGGTTTCTTACCCTCCCTTACATGCAAGAACCCTTCATGTAGTTTCTTCTCAATGTATGATGCAAAATCATACTCAGTATTTTCTTCTGGGTTCTGTATTTTCATGGCCATCATCAGATCGACTGGTATTCTTCCCTTAGCATCAATTCCCAAAACTTGGCATAATACGAAGTAGGTTCTCTTGAAGTACACAACAAATTCCTCCACAGGGAAAGGCTCAATAGCATTGGATGGGATGTCATTCTTTCTATTGTTGGCCCCCCTTCTCATGTATATTGGCAATTCATCTCTCCTCAGTGTTTTTCTCAAGCTTCTATATTCTTGCTCACTCTTCTACAGGTCCACTTGAGTGAGAGCTTGTTTGTTTAGCATAAAATAATCCACAATGGCATTTCTGTCAACTACTACCAATGGTTGTCCATCCGACAACCTAACTATTTTTGTGGCAGAATGGTAATACTATGCTAGGGCCTTAATTAGTTCTACATCTACAAATACATTCGAGACCACCAATTTTGCCAAGTCTAGTTTCCATGGGTTGCCTACTAGTCCTAGACCATCTTTCTTTTTGCAGAAGTACCAGAACAAGTTCCACCCAGAGATAGGGATTGTAGCATGCCTACACCACTCTTCTACATCCCTAAACACTTTCTTCTGACCTTTGTTTATGGAATTGGGCAATAATTCTAATAGGGACTATTGATGTGGTCTCTTTTTGGGGGCTAGAGGTTGATTACTCTTGCTGGTAGACTTAGGCTTCTTGTGTGCCATGTTAGCTACTTATGCAAACTAGGGATTTGAAATCCAAATTATAGCACCAACAACTGAAAAATAGAGCAGAAAATCTTCACCAACTTCTTGCAAGGAGTGCAAAGATGAACTTACCTGGTCAATTTGAAGCTTACAGAGAGCACACTAAGCTGGATAGCATCTTCTCCAAATCAAGTCTGTGATCACTGGAATGAACAAATATTAAGAAATCCTTGAATTTTATTGTGCCAAGAAATTCATCATTATTCTGGTTCATGCCACGAGATCATAAAATATCAGCATTCAATTCATTTCAAACACAGGCCCTTGATTGAACTGGATCCAACGGCTAGATGAGATGACAAAGATATATTGTATTTCTCAATAATTACAGCCCCGCAATGAGTTGATTTGCCCATTTATTCTTTTACTGTATTACTGAAGGACCTGCCCCTACCAGCTGCGGGATTGTAGAAAGCATCTAGTTTGTCCCCTTCCTTTTACCGATACCCCATTGGTATTTGATTTGGTTGTCACAAGACTATGGTAGCTATATGCTTTCACTTTCCTAGTTTACTGCCTTACCATAGATACCCCTTGGAACTCTTGTGGGGTTGCAATAACTAACTATCTTTATTCCTTATTACTGCAACAGGTCACCGGTATCCTTCCAAGCCGCCACGGGACTGCGGTATTAATCCTTACCACCTATCTTTGTTTACCATAATGCTGCAATCATATGATGAAACCTCTGTGGGGGTACGGTAGCCTTCTTAATTTAATCATTTCATACCACCAAGCTGCCATTTGATTGTGTGCCTTACAAGGTTGTAGTAGACATGATTTATGCTCCTCTTGCTCCTACACAACCACCAAAGCATTGTGCATGACCTATGGGATTGCGATAAGAGACAAAAACACACAGATAGTTAGGAGCAATCAAAATTTTCTTAGAATGGTTATAATATGAGACCATGGGAGATAAATGGAAAAACCATTTGACAAGAATGTGGAACATGAGGTGGGTTTATGAACATAATGGAATCTTGTAGATTTTGGAAGGGTCCTAACATAATCAATAATGAAACTGTATGTTTTGAAGAAAATTTTCACCTTCCAGTGTACCTTTCTTATCATTGTGATCTCTCCTTTGGTGCTACTGTCGCTTGAAGATTACTGTCCTATATATCATGAAACTTCTAATAGTGCACTATCATTGTGGTTTGATCATGTATTCTACTCTTTAAAAGTTCCCTATTGTCATGAATTATTCTTACCCTACGCCATAAGCACTTCCATCAACATTGTTCTTCATGAAGACTCTAACAATGGCATGAAACTGTCATCTATTAAGTTTTGAATTTATTCTTTTATGACTATCTTGTGGATTGTGATTAAACCCTTGTCATTATCATATGAATGGCTACTAGGATAGATCATGAATTGTCTACTAACAACTCACTATCTTGTGTGTCTTTAAAGTCATTCACACTTAGCTCATAGTGAGGTAGTCATGATCTTTGATAAGACCTATAGGTGTGATTTATTTAAATGCACCATAAGGACTATCCTCCAGGTCCATACTGTGTATTTGGTTGAATATTATCTTATGGACTATCCTCTTTACCATCTAACTGTATTCTTAAGGACTGTCCCACTTCATGTAAACCTCTCTTTCCCATGATCAACACCTTGAAATTGACTACAGTAGCTCCTTCAGATATTGTTCATGCACTCCTTAATACACTTGTAGGTTGTCCTCTTTTGAAACTTTGTGGGATGGAAACATTTATTAGTTTACCATACAGCTTTGAAGACAATGAACCCTGGACAAGATTTATGATGTTTTAAAAGCCCTCTTGACTACTTAGTTACTTATCTTTGTGTATCTTTTAAAGTCTGTCGTACTACCCTATCACTATTATTATTAATTTCAATGCCCCCTTTATGGTTATGCCATGGACTATCATTGTTTATTTTAAATAGTCATGACTGTGATCTCCTTTTGGGAATCTATAGGAAAGTGTCATGCCTTACTTTGAAGTCCATTTCCTTAAATCTTTGCTCTCTGCTCGTTTCTCCTATCCTAGGGATTGGGGTTTCCTTTTTCTCTTTTCCCACTACACAGCTTGAAGTCTTGTATGTTGATGTGCCATAGTCTCCTTCCAATTTGGGTAGTAGACTCCATTTTGTGAGAATGAATGGTCAATAAAGAGTCAAAATTTGACACTACTCCCATTGACCCCAAAAATAGTTCATGTGCCTTGTCCATGGTTCCACATTTTGCATACATGTCTACTAGGGTAGTTGCAACTACAACAAATGACAAAATTCCTCTATCCTTCATGCTTTGATGGATGTCCATATCCTATTCCAAACCCTCCCATTTTGGCACAGGCAAGGAGTATGTTGGCAAAGGTTGTCGAATTTGGCTTTACACTTGCTAATTACATTTACTTGAAAGTTTCTAAAGCATTTTCAACAAATCCATTTTGTGCATATCCCGCAACCATTGCATTCCATGAGATGACATCTATTTGAGGCATTCTGCCGAATAGTTCACATGCCTTGTCAATGTTTCCACATTTTGCATACATGTCCACCAGGGCAGTTGCTACTACAACATCTAACAAAATTCCTCTATCCATTACTTTTTGATAGATGTCCATACCTTGTTCAAATGCTCCCATTTTGGCACAGGCAGGAAGGATGCTGGCAAAGGTTGTGGAATTTGGCATTACACCTACCAATTCCATTTTCTTGAAAGTTTGTAAAGCCTTTGCAATAAATCCATTTTGTTCATATCGAGCAATAATTGCAGTCCAAGAGATGACATCTCTTTGAGGCATTCTGTCCAACTATAATATCTGACAAAAATCCCCCTTCCCGCTCACCCGCATGGTCTTTGGTTGGTCTCTATGGAAATGCGGGGAGAAAAGTAAGTCCACTACTCTCCTGCACCACATTTAGGGTTTGCTTGTGGGGATGCGGTGCTCACTCAGACTACCTTCCGCAAGCTCGCAGATTTGAGTTGCACTTCTAAGTTTTACTTTCATGTCACTGTCTCTTCTAAGTTTTACTTTCATGTCATTGTCTTTGAGTTGCACAATGAGTATACTTTACTATGCATGCATTGATGACTTATCTGCTTCTAGTATTCTTTCTATTTGTTACAGTGGATATTTATGCATCTCTCGTTTGCTTTTGCACATACTATACTAGTCTCTTGTTAGCCCATTGGGTGTTGAAGTAGTTGGAGATGGATGATGAATATGTTGGCAATGAGGAGGTGATGCATGAGTTATTTGATGCATTTTCTTGTCTTCTATGGAAGAGTTATCAGTCAGGCAGAGGGTTTAAGGAAGTCTTAAGATTGTCTTCCTCTTGACAGCAATCACCATGCTACAGTCTAGATTTTTGGACTCTCAAGAAGCTTATAATAGATGCATGTCAAACTATTCAGGGGCCTTTTCCACATTGGTAACCATGAGTATATGCATTCACTGTCATTGGATCTCTATGCTGAGAATTAATACAACATATCCAAATTACCAATCCCTTGTTTCAATTTCCAAATTCTAACAATATCCTAATTGCCTTATGGTAACAGTGGCCTAACAAGGCTAAAATAGTAGCTATCAAAGATAAGGACAATTTATTGCTACAGGTAACAATTCACAGTGGCAGCTTATGAACTAGAGCAAGTTGGGTGCATGAGATAGGATCTCTACAGAGATGACAGTGTGATCTTGAACTAGGACAGTGAGATTCATGGGACAGTCATGGATTTGTGATGAAGAGTAGGGTGGATGTCTTCAAACTAATTCAAACAACACTTTACTAAAGTCTTAACACCTCAAATAAAGTGACTTTCTTCACCATTTGACACTAGGCCTTGTAGGACAGCAAGCAGGTTTTTCTAGCATAATTTCCAAACCAGATCTCAAACCCAGAATCTGATCACCATTTGGGATACCCTTTATGCCACTTGACAACATATAAAATTTGTAGGTGGGGTTACTTTGTAACACAGGGGTCTATTTTTTACTGTCTCATTTTGTAATAGGCCAATTAGGACAGCAATTGAGCTTTTTCTGACATAACTTGCAGGAAACAACTCAAACCCATGAACTAAAAATTATTTTAGATACCTATTATCCTCTTACACAACATACTTCACATGTAGATGGGGTTATTTTGTAACAAAAGGGTCAAAATAGGACTATTACACTACAATTTGGCCTAATTAGGTTTATTTGAATGGGCGGCAACAAGATTTTCAAAACCCTAGCTTCAATTCTTCACTCCAATGGTTTAGACAAGTCAAATAAGGTCTATCTTAACATCCTCAAGCATTTCAAACAACTTCCAATGAGTTCTTCTTCAAACCCCAACTTCTATGCATCGTATTTGCTTAAATCATGAGGTCTTCAACCTAAGACATCAACAAATCTTCACTAATCTTCCTCCCCTACTCCTACAACCTTCAAGAACACAAAATATACCCTAACTACTTCCATACCACTAAGTTTGAGGCCAATTCATTGGTGAAATGGAGAGGAATCCATTATTTACAGTCAATCCACACCCTAATGAGGTTTTCAAATAGTTTTTAATAAATCTACTCTAACTTTTACCAAACTTGATGAAATCAAGTGAAACCAAATGCAGAAGAACAATAACTCAAAGCACCATCACTTCCAATCAAAATTTGTTCACTTTCAGGCCATACAAGGCCGTACACACCCCTAGAGCAGATAAATAATGTTTTAATTTTCAACAATCAACCCACCTTTGTCTAGACCATCTCAAGATTTTTAAACATTTCCTAAATGGTTTCTAACTGACTTTCCAATTACAACTATCCAACTTCATTCAATTACAACCGGTGACCTTTCAAATTCCTTATTTTTTGCACTTTGACAACATTAGTAACATTTGTAACCTTAACAACTTATGCAACTTGAATCTCTAACCCACTTAACAACCTAATACTGACTCAAATACATTAAACATGGTCAAAATTGATCTTATTACATCAAAGACACAAAACTAAAACCAAAAATGACAAAATTGCCTCATATAGGTATGAAATCAACTAGGTGCTCTTGTACCATACTCACCGGGCAAAATGAACTCAAGTCCCCTTGAGGATAGTGTTGCAACAATAAAGTTATGTTTGCTCTTGTCCCTCTCTAACCTCCAAGTGTCATCTCCCTTCGGCAATCCCTTCCAATGAACCAAGTACTGAAAATAGGCATTGTCTTTTGGCTTTGACCAGTTCTTCCCTTGAGAATGTTGTTCTTCACTTGATGGATGATCTTTGATCTGTTCTTCACTTGAAAATATTGTTGAACTTGCCTCTTTACCTGTTATCAAACCTCCTCCATCCCTGAAATGAATTGTCTTCTTCCTTACTTTAGGTGTGTGCTTGAACTTGTCTACATCCCTTTGCAACTTGTCCTTTACCTCTTCACCTTTACTGCTCACCTCTTCCAACTGTTGTTGTACCCCTATGTCTAAGCTTGCTCAAGTTTATTAACGTCTGGTGTGAAAGAATGACCAACATCCCCTTGTGAAAGTAATGAATGAAACATTTCTCCAACCATCATGGCAACATACTTTTTACACCAATCTTGGATCTCCACAACCAAGTCATTCTTTATTTCTACTGTCATAATGTTTTCAGATTTAGGAGTGACTGCAAGATTTATGTGCTTCTCTTCTTCTACCTTTATGAACTCCTTCATACCTACCATCATCACATTAGCTCCCTTAGTTTGTCCTTTGTCCTCCTCTTTCAATGGTGTCAAGGTATAGAAGACCTTTTCTATCTCATAAGTATTTCTCCTTCCATCATACATAACATGCCTATCAAATTGCCAAGGCCTCCCTAGCAGCAAATGGCACACATCCATAGGTAATATGTCACATAAAATTTTGTCTTTGTATCCTCCTATATTGAACTCCACCCAACTTTGTTCATTTACTAAAACATATTGACCCTCCTTCAACCAAGAGACTTTGTAAGGGGTATCATGTGGTATTCTAGGCAACTTAAGTTTATCAACCATCTCAATTGAAACCATGTTATCCATACTCCTTGAATCAATTACAACTTTACATACCTTACCCATGCACTTACAAGTTGTCTTCAAGAGTCTCCTTTGTGGTGGCTCCTTGTCTACTGCTACTTTGATGAGAGTTCTCCTTGCCATGAGTGATTCTCCAACCTCTAGAGCAGCTTGATGTGATGGAGAGTTTACACTCTCATTGTCCTCTTCTTGCACCAATTGAGTCCTTTCTCCTCCATTTGAAGTAGAAGCCTATCCTTCATTACATTGCCATGCTTGATGTCCAAACTTGTTGCATTGATAACACCTTCCTGTGAACCCACTAGATCCTCTTCCTTGACCTCCAAATCTACATCTAAAGCCTAATCTACCACCTCTAAATCCACCTCTTGAATCTGCAACTTGGTCTTGGACTTTGCTTGTATCATCTTTGCTCTCATATGACTGCCTTGTCTCAGAAAATGACCCTCTTCCTCTTGAATTTCTGCCTCTGCACCTGTTTTGCTTGTCTTTCCTTCTCTTTAGTTTGTCTTGTTGTTATATGGAGCCTAATTAGACTCAGAGGTTAAATTTACCCCACTTTTATCGATGCGGTTTCCCCCCAAATTCCTACGAGGTCAAGGGGCAGTGCCCCTTGCGGGGGTTTGAGGGCAGTGCCCCCAAGATGGAGTCAAGGGGTAGTGCCCCTAGCGCGCTCCTTATTGCGATACAGGGCAGGGTTGAGCGGTAGCGCCCCTGTGGGGGCTCGAGGGAAACGCCCCCGAAACCTCACATGGTTTTTTATTATTTATTAAGGCGTCAAGAGTTATTTTTTCATTGGTCGACATAAAAAACCCCATTTTTGTAACTGACATAAGACTTGATAAAAGCGGCAAAGGGTTAGGGTTTCTGGTTGATGTATTATAGCATTTTGCAATGTTATTGAGTGGCAAGGATTGCTGGTTGTAATCGGTTTGATTCACTGGATAATAATATTAGACTCTTTGTTGGTGGATGTAGCCTAAGTTTGGGTGAACCACATTAAAACTTGTCTCTCGATGTTTATTATTTCTATGTATTTTCATTCCTCTGTTTGATCTTTATTTGCATGTAATTGATATCTTCTACCAGCTAACCCTAACATGTCTTCAGCCTTAATTCGCAATTGAAAGCATTCCTCAACCATCCTTGGGTTTGTCAAACTTAACTCATCTTGGAGGTTAAATCTTAACCCATTCATGTAGCTTGCCACTGTTTCTTCATCCTCTTCCATATGACTTGCTCTTATGCTCAACTTATAGAACTCCTCTGTATAAGTTTGCACATCCATCTCCTTTTGCTTACGATTTTGAAGCCTCTTAAACAATTGAATAGTGTAATCAACAGGTAGGAAATTACCTTTGAGTTTACCCACCATCCTATCCCAAGATGTGATTCTAGACTTTCCTTTCTTTCTCCTTTCACTTTGTACATAATCCCACCAAAGCAAAGCATGGCCCTTCAATTTTGTCTTGGCTAACTTCACCTTTTTATCTTCTGGCACATCTTCATAGTCAAAATAGTTATCTAATGCTCCTATCCAATCTAGGATCTCTTCACTATCCATCTTTCCTCCATACATAGGTAAATCCATTTTGATCTTGTGCTCATCTTCCTTGATTGTTTTCAGGAGTTTTGCCATCCTTAAGTCATCAGGATCCATCTCTTCCTCGGACCCTTGGGAACTTTCCTTTTCCCCTTCCTCTTCATGGTCACTCACATCACCTATGACCATACCTCTCTTCTAACTTGTTTCTAGGGTAGAAAGCCTCTCCCTCAACTCTTTCATCTCTTTCTCATCTCTAGCTTGTTTCTCCTTCAACTCAATCAATTCTCTAGCAATGGCATTCCCTTTTGGAGGCATTTTTGTTCTTCTTTCAACTTAATTTTTCTCTTCTTTAGATCAAACCTATGCTCTGATACCAATTTGATGTAGAGCAGGGTGGACATCTTCAAACTAACTCAAACAACACTTTGCTAAAGTCTTAACACCTCAAATAAAGTGACTTTCTTCACCATTTGACACTAGGCCTTATAGTACAACAAACAGGGTTTTTCTAGCATAATTTCCAAACCAGTCTCAAACCTAGAATCTGATCACCATTTTGGATACCCTTTATGCCACTTGAACATATAAAATTTGTAGGTGGGGTTACTTTGTAACACAGGGGTCTATTTTTTACTGTCCCGTTTTGCAATAAGCCAATTAGGACAACAAATGAGCTTTTTCTGACATAACTTGCAGGAAACAACTCAAACCCATGAACTAAAAATTGTTTTGGATACCCATTATCCTCTTACACAACATACTTCACATGAAAATGGGGTTTTTTTGTAACACAAGGGTCAAAATAGGATTGTTACGCTGCAATTTAGCCTAATTAGGCTTATTTGAATGGGCTACAACAAGATTTTCAAGACCCAGGCTTTAATTCTTCACTCCAATGGCTCGGACAAGTCAAATAAGGTCTATCCCAACATCCCAAAGTATTTCAAACGACTTCCAATGAGTTCTTCTTCAAACCCCAACTTCTATGCATCTTATTTGCCTAAATCATGAGGTCTTCAACCTAAGGCAACAAATCTTCACTAATCTTCCTCCCCTGCTCCTGCAACCTTCAAGAACACAAAATATACCCTAACTACTTCCATACCACTAAGTTTGAGGCCAATTCATTGGTGAAATGGAGAGGAATCCATTATTTACAGTCAATCCACACCCTAAAGAGGGTTTCAAATAGTTTTTAATAAATCTACTCTAACTTTCACCAAACTTGATGAAATCAAGTGAAACCAAATGCAAAAGAACAATAACTCAAAGCACCATCACTTCCAATCAAAATTTGTTTAGTTTCAGGTCATACAAGTCTGTACACACCCCTAGAGCAAAGAAATAACATTCTGATTTACAAAAATAGAGTTAATCTTTATTGATTTTCTTCAAAATACAATCAACCCACCTTTGTCTCGACCATCTCAAGCTTTTTAAACATTTCCTAAATGGTTTCTAACTGACTTTCCAATTACAACTATCCAACTTCATTCAATTACAACCAGTGACCTTTCAAATTCCCTATTTTTTGCACTTTGACAACATTAGTAACATTTGCAACCTTAACAACTTATGCAACTTGACTCTCTAACCCACTTAACAACCTAATACTGACTCAAATACATTAAAAATGGTAAAAAAATGACCTTATTACATCAAAGACACAAAACTAAAACCAAAAATGACAAAATTGCCTCATATAGGCATGAAATCAACTAGGTGCTCCTGCACCAATTTGTGAAGAAGACATCTATGAATGTCTTTGTGCTCCTATGCTTAGTGATACTCAGAAAATTAGTTTCTTGCTCATTTTTTGAGCTATGTAATGTAACCATGAAGTTTTTTTAGCAAAGAGAAAGCATTGTAACTTATTTTCAGATCTGTATGTTGTTTGCGTAAGCATTTTTTATCAATAAAACAAGCTTTTTTACCTTCTCAAAGTTGTTTCATTGTGCAAGCTTCAAAATATACTACTAAATATACTAATGACTAAATGCAAGCTTCAAAATGACTAATTATACTACTAATTGATGTTAGTTAATAATTAAATTGGCTAAACATACTACCAATTAATAGAAATCAGTGAAAAGCGAATAAATATGACTAAATATATGACCAGTGTTCAATCAGTGAATAAAAAAGACTAAATATACTACCAAATTGATCAAAATGATGATTAAAATTAATGACTAAATACACTACAAATGGATAGAAATTAGTGAATAAAAATGACTAAATAAGTGACTAGTTAACAACAATCAATGATTAAATTAATGACTAAATATATTAGTGTTAAATAAATGACTAAATAAGTGACCAGATTATAGCAATCAATGACTAAATATAGTACCAAATTGATCAATCAAAACAACCAATAAATGACTAAAAATGGTTGAGTCATCAATTTGGTCATGTTATAAATGACTGGCAATAAACTACTAATGGTCACGTGACCATGTTTGGTCATTTATAAGTAGTTTTTAATAGTTTTTTTAATAATATGTTGCTCTTTTTGTACTAGTGTATAGCTTTGACTTAGCAGGATCCATTTTGATATCTCTACGAGAGATAATGTACCCTAAGAGTTTGCCAGATATCACACCAAAGACACACTTTTTTGGATTAAGTTGAACCTTGTATTTCTCTAAGTGGTCAAAGATGTTTGCAAGGACATACAAATGACCCTATCTTGTGTGTCTTTTAACCCCCGAATATCATCGATATAGTCTTCCATTGTCTTATGAAACATATCATGAAAGATAGCAGTCATTGCTCTTTGATATGTTGCTCTGGCATTTTTAATACCAAATGGCATTACTTTCCAGCAATAAACTCTCCAAGAACATATGAATGCATTTTATGTTGATCTTCTTCAGAAATCTTGATTTGGTTATACCCAGAAAACCCATCCATTAAGGATAACATCTCATGTCCTATTGTTAGGTCAAATATGATGGGAATGTTTGGCAATAGAAAATCATCTTTAGGAAATGCCTTGTTTAGGTCTCAAAAATCAAGTTACAAACACGGATGCCCCAAGTATCCTTAGAAACTAGAACAATGTTTGACACCCATTTTGGATAATCTAGAGGTTTGATGAATCCAATTGCAAGTAGTTTTTCTAATTCTGCTTTGACCAAGAGAGCAATTTTGGGATGCATCTTTCTCAACTTTTGTTTGACTAGTTTTTCTCCAGGATATACCATCAAGTGATGTTCTATTAAGGAAGAATCTAAACCAAGAATATCTACATAAGACAGTGCAAAATTCTTTCCTCTTTCTTTGAAAAAAGTGATGAACTCTTGTAGTTCAATTTATGTCAGGGATTTGGTTGCAAATATGATCTTTGGTTCTTTAGTTGTTCCCAAATTCATCTCTTGTGTTTCTTCAATAAGAAGAGGAAATCTCTCTTTATATGCCTTACTTTTGGGGAGGTCAAATTCCTCATCCTTAGGCACCTTAGGAAGGTTTTCACCTTCAGATACATCCTCGTTATGTAGTAAAAAGTGGACACATGCCTTTTTACTTCCTAGTTTAGCTCCTAGGTCCCCGTGTTAACACTCTACAAGCAAAAATATTCATACTGATGAGAAATCCCCCAAAACCCATGTCAAATGGGAACTAGTGGCCCATTTCATGCTTAGGTCCTGACCAAAAAGGCACCTTGAGACTTGGTTGCCCATGCCCAAGTCCACCCTGATTGGTTAGGCTAAAATTTAAGGGATGTATGCATAGGACTTTTAAATGGGTCCTTCCTTGTCAGCTCTTGCAATTAATTTGCGAATGTTTAATAGGAAAGCATATGTAAGTGAATGTTTAAATTCATTTTCTTAGAAGTTGATGATATCAAGGTTATGATATTGAGCAAAAGGAGCATTCAAGGCATTCATTGTGTTATTGTTGTAGATTTGTGTTAGTAATGTGTGTTTGTTGTAGATTTAGAATCATCATCAACATCCTTATGAGTTGAAGAATCTTCATCCTCCTAAGGGCTTCACCTCGAAGACAACATTATCATTATGTTTGAATGATTTCATCATTTGGATTATCTTTAGTATCTATCCTATAAGGACATGATTTCTCTCTCTAATAACAGTGTTGGGAAAGCTTGAATACTAACCTGGGATTTGACTGAGGCAAATCCCTAAACACCACAACCCACAAACCCATTTTCTTCTTGTGTGCAGATTACAGGGGTGAGGATTTCAAAGAAGTGAAGGTAAAGGGAGATTGAGCAAAGGATTAGATTTTAAGATCTAAAAATAGAGTGTGGAAATTCCTCTGTGGTAGACTTGGGTGCTCACCTTGGTGTCCACCAACTAAATCAGACACTGGATACAACATCAGGACATCATTTATGACATTTTTCCAGTTCTAAGTTTTTAGAGATCGGGAGTTTCTAGACTTGGGCACTAGTGCAGAGTCTTCTAACATTTCAACTTCCATGGAATAGGTTACGACATCTCACTGATCATCTTGGTACTTTCAGATCCTCACTTTCTGTTGTTGTTTGTCTGTTATAAGTTGATTATTGCAATTCTAGGGTTTAGTGCATTGATTAGCCTAAGGTTTAATAAAAATCTTGGTTGAATCATATCTTTCCATAGCAAACAAGATAACAAAATTTGTAGTTGAGTCCTCTTCCATCTTGTAGTGACTTAGCTCAGTTTTGTCCTTGAATGGTATAGTGAAAGAGTGTTTGATCTAGTGTACTTACGTGCTTGCATCCATCTCTCTTTTACCCATATAACATTTTGGTGAAGCCATGTTTAATGAATTTTCATCATGATGAGTGTTGAAATCAGATTTTACATTACTTCATATCATACTTGTCATTCTACAATGAAAAATCTTGCATGCATTTTGAAAAATTTTTATAAAAAAAGCATCCTAGGCTTGCATAAAGCAATAGTTTTGCATTATTTTCATTGCATATCATTGGAAACATTTAATTTTTATGATTTTAAAATCAGATATGAAACAAATTACAGAAATTAATCATTTCATGATATCACATCTTGCATTCGCATATCTCATTTGTAAGGGTGTTGTTATAAACTTGCATTATTCATATAACCTAGCTTTTGCAAAAGCTAGGGTTGGTAGTCAAAATCTTATTTTAGATTTTTCTACTCTCTTTAAAAACTCATTCAAATCTGATTTTGAGTTGTAGTGTTGAATCATTTGACATTCTTGTATTCAAAATTCAAATTTTGTAATTACACAGTGTGTATTTCAACATTAAGGGTTTTAAATACTCTCTTCACACTTCTTACAGCAAAATTTTAAATCCTTCATATTTCCTTGTGTAGCACTATTCATATCATATATACTTTGTTTGTAGTGAATTAAGTGTGTTTTTTATTTTCAAAAACCTGATTTACTCAAACTAGTGCCTTGGTGTGAAACAGTCTCACATACATGGCCTCTCATCAAAACAAAGGTGGTATAGTCCCTCCTCAAGTTTATAGGAAGAGGAAGACTCCTAAACCTGAAATAACATTTACACCACATGAAGGAACAATTGGAGACATTGAGGAACTTCTTTACATTACCACACGTATAAGTGGATATCCTACAAGAGGGGTCCTTGTTGATCCTAATTGTATAACGAATGTGATTACTGAAGAGTTTCTCTACATGCGTGATTTGATACAAGAAACTTATGAACCAACACATATGATGGTCAAGACACATAATGGAGATTTCATCCTGGCTATTGGGAAAATTACATTGTTGATTAAAGTAGTTGAGAAAGCTCTAGAACAATCATTTGACATCATTCCTACCTCTGACCTATTTCATGTGAAATTAGGCCATCCATGGCTCAAATCCATGAAAGCAGTCCCCTCTACAATTCATAAATGTTTAAAGTTTTCTCACCAAGGGAGAGTGCATGTTGTCCACCATATTGGATGGAAGCCTATGGTTACTCGTGGAAATTTTAGCCTAGACTACTTTTGGCCACAGCCTACTGAGCCTCCTCAACCAAGAGAAGGCCAATTCTTCCTAGCATACCAAAGATACAAGGCAAAGTTTATAATGAAATTGGATGGACCTCCTATTGAACAAATAAAAAGTGAACAACAACCTGAACTAAAAGAACATCCTTGACCACAAGGTAAAGGAGTTTTTGCTGAGGTTCCTCCTTCACCATCCTTATAAGGATCAGGAGATAACTATAAAGAGCAAAGCAGTTTATCACAAAAGATCAATTTTGTACTAGCTTCCTCCTCTGAGATGTTGAAGACTGTGGAAAATCATGAGAATATTTTTGCAAACATCACTAATAAAACATGAAGGAATAGGCAATCAAGAGAAAGAAAGAAGAAGAGACAAGCCTTAGCTCGATAAGCAAAACCTCGACAAGAAAACATTCCACCAACTAATATTGAATCAAACAATGAAGAGCTAAAGGTTGAGGAGTTAAAGGAAAATTATTCAAGTTGGAAAATAGTACGTTATGTACCTATTTCCTCTTGCATTCGAGATTGGGAGGAAGATAATTTTCTTGACGACAACCACTAGTTCAGTTGTATAATAGGTAAGTATCTTTAACACTTTTTAGCCACCTTTGATGTAGCATCTCTTTGAGTTTCTCACTTACGTGGTCTTCTCTTATGTGTTGTGTTCCCCCATGTTGTGTTAAATGTTGTTTAGGTCTCTTCGGATGACCCTTGATACTCTTGTAAGGTCAAGGATACAAGGAGACCGCCTCTGTTGTGACTATTCTTCTATTTGTCTCTCTATTCTTCTATTGCTCTCCTCTATTTTATTGTTGTGTGTTATGCCTTGAGGGCATAACATTGTGGAGGATGTCTTGGGGCATCTTCCCATGTTGTAAACCCAAGTCACTCTTGTCTCCCCTCTCATTTTACTATTTATATTCTTTAGTGACTCTACTAGTTGGTGAATGATGAAAATAAATAAATATTGATAAGGATGTGCATCCCTACAACAAGAAAGCAAAAATGGACTTAGTCCATACATGAAGATGGGGTTGATATATATTACTGATGCTTGACTAGTAGAATCACTCTATGTGATGTATCGTATTGTGATATTCATTGTAACAAACCTTTTGCATTACTCTAAATCTACTTCTATGCACTTTGGATTGTTTTGTATCTCACCTTGTTGCTACACTCAGTTTTGAGATACCTGAAGTATAACTTAACGACTATACTCAGTACCAAACCCAATAGTGTAGCCTTGCTATCTTATGTGATATGACTTCTGCAAATCTTTCATGAATTAATTTGGTTGTTATCTTAGAGTAAGATTTTCTAACCAAAGCTTATATTCTGTTGATTATCTTAGCAATGTGTTTGTGGGAACATTCGGTGATCGTGGCACATGTCACTTTTGGGACATGGACTTTGCGAAAGTTCTTGTTCCCTTGTGTGTTTTCACCTTACCTTAATGTTCTTGATACCAACAAGTGGGATCAACAACTTTAAGGTGGGGGCATATATAATGGTAACTGCTTGATTACTTTCTATCTCTTGAAAGCCCTTCTATAGAAGGCAAGATGGTGTATCTCTTGATCTAGTGCACATCCTTTTGAGAAAATCCCTTCTACAAAAGGTGGGGTGGTGTATCTCTTGAGCTAGTGCACACCCTTTTTGAGAGAATCCCTTCTACGGAAGGCGGGGTGGTGTATCTCTTGAGCTAGTACACACCCTTTTTGAAAAAATCCCTTATGTGGAAGGCATGATAGTGTATCTCTTAAGCTAGTGCACATCCTTTTAAACAAAGTCCTCATCAGATGGGGTTGGATCTTGATTCATTCACCCTTAAGCATGTCTTTGGTGGTTGTGGTAGTGTAGTTCAATCGTCAGGTGTGTTTGGCATGTCTTAGATAGTGGAGTAGTGATGAGCTCCTCCCTATCGCTCATGTTTGTCATGTATAAGACATATAGTATGTCAATGATATACTATATGACAATCATGTATTTTATGTCTTCCATGTGTTTTATGTGTTCCTTGCGTGTCTTGATTTTTTGTGCCATGGTCTAAAGACGTGTGGTGATCAGCCCCCTACGTTGTATGTGTTTTGTGTGTTTTAGCATGGTCTAAAGATGTGTAGCGATGAGCCCCCCCACGCTATGTGTTTTGTTTACTTTAGTTAGCATTATATATATATGTAGATATGTAATTGCTTAATCATGTCTTCTCTTCATGTTTTCTTTGTGTATTACATGATTGTGCTCATGTCTTCTTCATGTATTACATACTTCCACGGTCTTCTTCGTGTATGACATGCTTCCTTACTATATTCACTATCTTATGTGACTTTTAAGTGTTTTCTTATGTTTGCTGAAGTCTGGGGGCTAGAAATAGTCCTTCAAGCTTAGGGTGTATATTCATTCTTGTGTTTGATGTGTTTGATATGCTTTGACCGTACTTTAATGCATGTGCTAAATCATAGGGTCACACACACATTAAAGTGAGGGCTAAATGTTATGGAGTAAAAAGTGGACACATGCCTTTTTGCCTCCTAGTTTAGCTCCTAGGTCCCCATGTTAACACTCTATAAGAAAAAATATTCATCTTGATGAGAAATCCCCTAAAACCCATGTCAAATGGGAACTAGGGGCCCATTTAATGCTTAGGTCCCAACCAAAAAGGCACCTTGGGACTTGGGTGCCCATGCCCAATTCCACCCTGATTGGTCAAGGTAAAATTTAAGGGATGTCAGCATAGGACTTTTAAATGGGTCCTTCCTTGTCGGCTCTTTCAATTAATTTGTGAATTCTTAACAAGAAAACATATATAAGTGAATGTTTGAATTCATTTTCTTACAAGTTGATGATAGCAAGGTTATGATATTGAGTAAAAGGAGCATTCAAGGAATTCATTGTGTTATTGTTGCAAATTTGTGTTAGTAGTGTGTGTTTGTTGCAGATTTAGAATCATCATCAACATCGTTATGAGTTGAAGAATCTTCATCCTCCGAAGGGCTTCACCTCCAAGGTGACATTATCATTATGTTTGAATCATTTCATCATCATTTGGATTATATTTAGCCTCTATCCTGCAAGGACATGCTCTCTCTCTAATAACGGTGTTGGGAAAGCTTGAATGCTAACCCTAGATTTGACTGAGACAAATCCCTAAACACCACAACCCCCAAACCCCTTTTCTTATTGTGTGTAGGTTATAGGTGTGAGGATTGAAGAAGTGAAGGTACATGAAGATTGAGAAAGGGATTAGATTTTAAGATCTAAAAAAAAGTGTAGAAATTCCTTTGTGGTAGACTTGGCCGCTCACCCCAGTGTCCACCAACTAAATCATACACTAGATACAGCATCGGGGCATCATTTATGACATTTTTCCAATTCTGAGTTTCTGAAGATTAGGACTTTCTGGACTCGGGTGCTAGCACCAGAGTCTTATGACATTTCATCTTCCATGGAATAGGTTATGACATCTCAGTAATCATCTTGGTACTTTTAGATCTTGGCTTTCCATTATTGTTTGTCTGTTATAAGTTGATTATCTCAATTCTAGGGTTTAGTGCATTAATTAGCCTAGGGTTTGATAAAAAGCTTGGTTGAATCATATCTTTCCATAGAAAACAAGAGAACAAAATTAGTAGTTGAATCCTCTTCCATCTTGTAGTGACTTAGTTTGGTTTTGTCCTTGAATGTTATAGTGAAAGAGGGTTTGATCTAGTGTACTTACATGCTTGCATCCATCTCTCTTTTACCTATATAACAGTCCTTTATTTTTTGCTTTTTTATCGTCTGAAAGTGCCATAAAGTGGTTTTCACTAAGGGACATGATTTTTATATTTTTACTTTTGTGACTAAGGAATTTGACCGTCTCTCCAAAGTAGGCATTAGTGTTGAGCTCTATAGTATGTCCAATCTTGTGATCTCCAAGTGGTATTTTGGATCTTAATCCCAAGAATTCAGCAATAGCCTCATCGTTTTGGAAGATATCTAGAATAGGAGGCCCTTGTTGGTCCCAATCAATGAGTTCAGGGAAAATGAGTTGAATATTATGGGATGATGATGGTGGAAAAGACATTGTAAGGGTAAAGATGGATGAGTTGTATAGGTTGGAGATACACTCGAGGGAGTCATTGAAGGTTTTCTTATTAGTATTCTCAATCACAGGAAATGCTTTTTCTACCTTATCTAAGATAAATTCATGCTTGGGTGATGTTGTCTCTTGTGTTCTGAACCCTAGTCCCAAGTGTTTAGGTTTACGAGTAGTTGTAATGGGTTTAATAGTTCCTTTTTGTGCAAGCCAAGACCACCTTTTCCATGATAACCCATATTTTGTTCCATGTGAAAACCTTTAGGATATTTTTCAAGAGGGAGATTATCTTGTTCATCCTCTTCCTTATAAATCCATTCTAAAATAACTGCATCAATGATTTCTTTGTCTAGTACAGCCCATCTAGAAAACTGAGTTGGCTTATAGTTGATTGTAATAGTTGAAATAGGTCTCTCAGGATGAGGTCATCCAAATCTCTTAGGATAAAGTGGGGGCCGTCCCACACAAAAGGCTCTTTGTAGAGTGTATTCTCCTAATCCTTTGTCAATAATCTTAGCCTTGATCTCAAGATGGGTAGTGGATGAAGAGACAAGTGTGGATGGGTCAATATATGATGAAGATGGTTTAGCAACATCATTAGTTGGGCAATAATTAGCTTTGCGGTATGGGCCTTCCAATAAGAGATAATACCCAAAGGGATGTGGGTCAGTGTATATGGTAACCTTTTGATTATTGTAGGGAAAATTGATGCATTGGTGGTATATGGAGGGAACGGCCTTCATGGAATGAATCCATGGGCATCCTAAGAGAATGTTATATGGGAGATCAAGGTCTAAGACTTGACAAATAATTTCCATGAGTGCAGGACCTAGTTGAATAGGTAGCTTAACCATTCCTTTTGATTTTCTCTTAGCATCATCATAGGCCTTGATTGTGATAGAATTCTTTTGATCAATAACCTCAATGGAGTATCCCAATTGTCTTATTAATCTTAAGGTACATAGGTTTAAGGATGATCCACCATCTACTACAACCCTTTTGACTTTGTGTTTGTGGATGATTACTTCAAGGTGAAGGGATTCATTATGGAATGATTCAATGGTAGGCATATCTTTTTCAGTGAAAACTAGGCAATGAGTAGATGTGAGGTGTCCTACCATGGCTTGAAATTGTTCCACATTAATATCATTAGGGACATGAGACTCCATTAAGGCTTTATCTAATATATGTATGTGTATAGGGGATGTTTGAAGAAGCTCAAGGATTGAGATTTGTGCAGGAATCTTCCCTAGATGATCAAGGATGTTGTACTTGGAATTAGATGTGGAGGATGATAGTATAAATGAGGATGGGGCTCCTTGAATAGTAAGATGACCATGATGGGTGGTAACTACACATTCGGGGTTATAGTCTTGTATGGTAACAGTGGTTACTTGTGGAGAGAAAGATTCAATACGACCCACAACAAAATCATATGAAGTAGAGTAATTTACTTTATTAGTATAGTTGTTGTTACCATGTTGTGGGAATGGATCTTTATATACTCTCAATTTCTCATTAACTAACTTCAGAGTAGGTTCAGCTATAGTGAGGTCTCCTCCATCTATAAAATCTTGGATATAGTTCTTGAGTCCCATGTAATTATTTGTTTTATGGCCCTTGACTCTATGAAATTCACAATACTCATTGTCATTGTACCAATGGGTTTTAACATCATTATCATCATAAGGTTTGATCTCAAGAAATTTAATAAGGCCATGGTTTGAGAGTTTTAAAAAGATGGATTCTTGAGGTTCCACTAAGTTTGAGAATTTTCATTTTGTTCTTAATCCCTATATAAGGTTATCCTTAGGGAGAGTAACTTTTGCATTTGATGTTGAAGATTGAATTTTTAATGGAGGATTTTGAATATTGTGAACAAGTTTAGAATATGTGACACCATCATTAACAATGTTTTTGTTCTTAGCTCAAAATCAAGGTTTTTCATTTGTTTGGTTGTTATTGGAATCCTTATTTTCTTTGAAGATTTTAACAAGACCTTTTGCTATAAGGGATGTTTCTATAGTTATACCTTTATCCATGATCTCTTCAAAAATGTCGGTACATTGAATTTGTAAGTGAAATGCTCGAGTTCTGGGTTTAGGTTTTGTATAAAGAGATTGACAAGTTGTTTCTCAGGAATATTCTAAGGTACATTTCAAGCAGGATTACTCCAATGTTGTAGGAAGGTTGCGAGTGTTTCCCCATTTCTTTGTTTGATATTACAAAGTTTGTTAGGGATTGTATGCAGAAGATATCAATTAAATGCAAATAAAGATTAAACAAAGGAATGAAAATACACAAAATAATAACAGTGAGAGACAAGTTTTAATGTGGTTCACCCAAACCTAGGCTACATCCACCAACAGAGAGTCCAATATTATTATCCAGTAAATCAAACCGATTACAACTAGCAATCCTTGCAACTCAATACCGCTGCAAATGCTACAATTCAATATCAAAATCCCACATGTAACATACATCCCAACCTCTTATAACAAGCCTTTTGGAAGCTTCTAGAATTAGGGTTTTACAATGTCATTTTTTCTTTTGTTAGTTAACAAAAATTAACAACCAACTCCGAACAAGCAAAAAAGAGGGGAAATTTTTTTTGGGGGCTGCGCCCCTGAACCTTGACAAAGATACATGATGAGTGTATAGTACTTGCATGATTAGTCACCACATACCAATAATCTCCCACTTGGAGACTAATCCTGGACGACACCACTGCGCGTGCAACTCCCACTGGAAATAAGCACCGTGGACTTTGTTGTTCTAATTTTTGGTTTTTAGTCTTGAAGACCAACTGAAGCTAAAGAGGAGTTTAGTTTCTCCCTTGTCACTGCCTTCATAAACATATTTTCTAGATTTTCATCTGTATGTATCTTTTCCAGCCTTAATTGTCTGTCATCTAACACCGACCGAATGAAGTGATACCTAAGCTATATGTGTTTGGTCTTTGAATGCAAGGTAGAATTCTTTGCAAGATGTATGGCACTCTGACTGTCTATAGACAAAGAATTGTTAGCCTATTGTTTGCCTAATTCTTCCATGAAAGATTGCAACCATATCATCTCCTTTCTTGCCTTTGTTGCAGCTACATACTCTACCTCCGTGGTGGATAAAGCAACCACCTTTTGCAACCTGGAGATCCAACTCACAGCTGTCCCACCTACAATAAAGACATAACCTGTAGTACTCTACCTAGTATCAATATCCCCTGCCAAATCTGAGTCCACATAGCCTACTAAATTAGTATTAGAGCCCCCAAAACATAAGTGTTTATTGGATGTACCTGTTAAATATCTGAGAATCCATTTTACCGCATTCTAATGCTCCAATCTGGGATGACTCATATACCTTCTTACAAATCCTACAACATGTGCAATATCTAGTCTCGTGCATACCATGGCATACATTAAACTTCCTACATCTGAAGCATATGGTACCTTGGACATTTTTTCTTCCTCCTCCTGTGTCTTAAGACACATCTCCTTAGTTAATTTCAAATGACTAGGCAAAGGTGTGCTAACAACTTTTGCATTCTCCATATGGAATCTCTGCAACACCTTTTCAACATAATCAGCCTGAGATAGAGTCAATTTTCTTTTCTTCCTATCTCTACAAATTTTCATACCAAGGATTTGTTTTGCTACCCCCAAGTCCTTCATAGCAAATGATTGTGCTAACTATTGTTTTAACTCTCTTATGTGATCCATGTTAGACCCTGCTACAAGCATGCCATCAACATATAAACATAAAATATTGTATCTATCATTATACAACCTCTTAAAATAAACACAATGGTCAAAATTACACTGGTTGTAGCCTTGCTTAGCCATAAAACTATCAAATTTTAAGTACCATTGCTGAGGTGGTTGTTTCAAGACATACAAACTCTTCTTCAATCTGCACACCAATTTCTCCTTACCTTTGACCTCAAATCCTTGCGGCTATTCCATATATATCTCCACCTCCAAATCACCATGGAGAAAGGCAGTTTTCACATCTAGCTGTTCCAAATGCAAATCTTCAGCAGCCACAATACTTAAAACAATATGAATAGAAGTCATCTTAACAACTACAGAAAATATCTCATCAAAATTAATGCGCTTTTTCTTTGCAAATCCTTTTAGAACTAACCAGGCTTTAAATCTTTTCTTACCTCCATCTTCCTCTTTCAGCCTATAAACCCATTTGTTTGGGAAAGCCTTTTTATTGAAAGGAAGCTAGGTGTGCGGAAACACTTCCTACAATAATCTATTGAGGAGAGGGCTATGCAAATTAAAATTTATCCTAACTATTACAACAATGTTAAACCATTAACATGAGATATTGCAGCAAAACACAAGAGCCAAAAAGAAGACAGAAGAAGAGAGACAGAGATTTACGGTGGGGAAAACCCTTATCGGGTGAAAAACCCCACACTAAGAAACCTGCATAATGTATTAACAAATCTAAAAGAATGTTTACAATACACTTGCAATGCAAGCTTTAATGGTCTTTGACACTCATGTCTAGAGTCAATCTGGCAGCATAACAGTACCTGTAAACATGTGATACAAACTCCATCTCCAAGCACCTGTTTAAATAGAACATACAAGGCAATTTGGGACCTTTCTTGGAATGGGCGTCCAATATGGCATCTTGGACCAAAACCCACACATAGGGACACTTGGTCAACATTGTAGAATGTGTCTGACACTTGTCCACAACTCCCATCCCAAAGAGATCACCTATTTCCAAAATGGGCTATGACAAATGCTCTTACGACACTTACAACCGTCATAGAATCTGTCATATCGGTTACAACTTACAATTGTAAGAGAATCTGCCATACACATGCTATAAATAGCATATTCTCTTACAACACATCATATTCCACCTTGGGGTGCCCAAATATGCCTCATTCAAAGATGCTTCATGACACATGTCATTACATGTCGTACAACCTTCTATTCTCGACTCTTACATGTCATAGATTCGTCATAGGAATCTGTCATAACCGTTTCAGTCAAACATTCCTTACACAACATAGAAGATGCCGACATGGCAGAATATTCCTACCACTAAGTGGGATGCCTATCTCCTCATGTGAGGATAAAATACCAAGTTGTCATAATCCATGTAGGATTGACACATCACCGTGCCACATCCCACAATATGACAAAGTGGAATTTCCAATTATTTACAACATAGGCAATGAATAATAAATACAAACATTACAAATGCAGAGAATTACCAAGGTTGAGACACCTTAATTCCCAACATTCTCCCACTTGTCGAACACCTTGTAAGAGCCAATAGAAAAACAGGATTTAACCGCTACAGGCCGAGAGGCCTATAGACTCCGAACACCATCTAAACTTCTCTATGCCCACTGGCTTCATCAATGCATCTGTAACATTCTTCAAAGTATCTACCTTATCCAAATTTACCTTTCCATCCTCAACCATGTCCCTCACGAAGTGAAACTGAACATCAATGTGCTTGGTTCTAGCATGGAAAGTTGGATTCTTTGCAAGGCAAATTGCACTCTGACTGTCACAACTGATTGTGATCTGACCTGCATCAACACTAATATTGGAACACAATCTCTTAAGCCAAATGGCTTCCTTACAAGCATGAGTTGTTGCCATATACTCAGCTTCTATCATGGACAAAGCAACAAAAGGTTCTCGCTTACTCATCCAACTAATAGCACCACCAAATAGTGTAAAAACATAAGCACTGGTGGATCTCCTGCTATCAATGTCACCTGCCCAATCTGAATCCACAAATCCATGAATATCAATAGAATGCGGAGGTCCTGAAACATTACCATGATAGCAAATAGAATACTCAAAAGTACCCCTCAAATATCTGAACACTCACTTAACTACATCCCAATGAACTCGTCCAGGATTAGCCATAAATCGACTAAGGACTCCCACTGCTTGGGTAATGTCTGGTCTTGTACAGACCATATCATACATCAAACTGCCAACAACACTAGCATAAGGTACTCTGCTCATGTCCTCCACCTCACTAGGAGATTTTGGATAATCCTCAATAGACAACTTTGTCCCCAAGGAAATGGGAACACACAATGGTCTACAATCTCCCATGCTGAATCTGTCCAACACAGTCTTAACATACTTACTCTGACTTAACCAAAGTTTTTTGTTGGTTCTGTCTCTTCTGATTTCCATTCCTAGAATGTACCTGGCTGCCCCTAAATCTTTCTTTTCAAACTGAGCTGACAACTGAGATTTAAAATCAGAAATCATATTCTTACCCTTCCTAATGAGCAACATATCATCAACATACAGTGCAACAATGAGAATATGATCACCATCAAACTTATAATAAACATAGTGATCCGATTTCGATCTCACAAATCCAATTGACAACACAAAGGCATCAAACTTCAAGTACCATCTCCTAGGGGATTGCTTCAAACCATACAAAGACTTCTTAAGTTTGCAAACCAAATTTTCTTTACCTTTTACCATGTAATGCTCTGGCTGTGACATGTAGATTTCCTCCTTCAAGTCACCGTGAAGAAAAGTTGTCTTCACATCCATCTGTTCTACCTCCAAGTCATAAGCTACTGCAAGAGACAATAGGAATCGAATGGATGTCAGCTTTGCAATGGGAGATAAGATCTCATCATAACCTATACCCTCAACTTGTGAATACCCATTCGCAACCAATCTGGCCTTATACTTCTCAATACTGCCATCTGCACCAATCTTCTTCTTGAACACCCATTTGCATCCAACAGGTTTCCGTCCAGGAGGCAAAGGCACCAAGCCCCAAGTTTGATTCTTTTCCAAAGAAGCCATTTCTTCCTCCATGGCCTCCTTCCAGGAACCTGCATCCTTTATATCCAAAGCCTCTGATACAGTTTTAGGTTCATCACTGTTAGTGACCAAAGCATAAGCACAACTAGAATCAAGCAATGTAAAACCAAACCTTTTAGGTTACTTCCTTATCCATGTAGACCTTCTCAAGAGCTTAGGTTGACATTCAGCTTCTTCTTCTGAGCTTTCAGAGCTGCTAGAGCTCTCCTCATCATCAGGTCCAACATTGTCTTTCTGTTCAGTCTTCTCAGGGGTAAGAGGAAACTAAACAACATCTTCTTTCTTTTCTTTTTCTTCTGGCTGCAAAATAGTGGAAGAAGGTGTAAGCTCTCTGAAGATGACACTTCTGCTATACAACACTTTTTCAGCCACGGGGCCCCAAAGCTTGTATCCTTTCACACCAACAGAATAGCCGATGAATATACACTTAACTGCTTTGTTCTCCAACTTTGACGGCTTCTCCTTAGGCACATGTGTTTATGCCTCAACCAAAAACATGAAGATGCCTTACTAAAGGATTTCTACCAGACCACACCTCCATAGGTCTCTTTCCAACAAGAGCTGATGTAGGAGATCTGTTCACCAAATAGCAAGTAGTGGCAACAGCTTCAGCCCAAAACTTTTGTTCTAGACCAGCTCCACTAAGCATACTCCTAGCCTTCTCCATCAGTGTCCTGTTCATCCTCTCTGTAACTCCATTTTGGTATGGTGTGTATGGAGTTGTCTTATGTCTTTCAATCCCAAGTTCCTTGCAATACTTATCGTATTCTATAGAATAGAACTCACCACCGTTGTCAGTTCTCAAACATTTAATCTTTTTACCAGTTTGATTTTCAGCAAAGGCTTTAAACTCCTTAAACTTGCTATAGACTTTAGATTTTCTTCTGAGAAAATAAATCCATGTCTCTCTACTGTAATCATCTATAAAAGATACAAAGTACACAAATTTTGATAATGAAGGAACATTAATAGGACCAAACACATTAGAATGAATGAGGTCCAACACACCAGAAGACTTATGAGAACTCGAGTAAAAGTGAACACGGTTTTGTTTTCCATAAATGCAACGTTCACAAAAGTCAAACTCAAGATTACAATCATCTAACCCCTCAACGATGTTCTCATTTTTCAGGGTACACAGACCCTTCTAACCAATGTGGCCAAATCTCTTATGCCATAACATTGTCTTTTCTGTAGGAAGTTTAACTTCCAATGCACAATTACAACCATCAAGACTAGAAACAACAGATTTATTCACTGCTCGTTCAGATGGTGGGGATGAAGTGACTGCTGCCCTCTTCCTTGAGTTAGAACAACTATTGTATTGTGCAATACATGCCTCCAGCTGAAACAGAGTACCTCTCCGAGTACCCTTAGCAAGCACCATAGATCCTCTAGTCATCTTGCATCCTTCTTTCAAAAAGACAACCTGCACACCTGCATCATTCAAACTACTTATAGAAAGTAAGTTCCGTGCTATGCTTGGGATGTGCATAACCCCAGAGATCCCCTTCACTTGACCATCAGGGAATCGGATAGAGACTCTTCCACGACCAACGATCTTCAGATGAGAGTCGTCACCCAGATACACCTTTTCACCATCAAACTCCTCATACTTAGTGAACCAGTCTCGATGTGAGGTCATGTGGAATGATGCACCAGAGTCAATTAGCCACACATCATCAGATGCATGGGTTGCGATGAAGGCATCACTGTCATCTTGTGATTTGTCAGAATCTGAATCAGGAGCTTTCTTCTTTTTCTTCTTCTCCTCTTTGCATTCCTTTCAGAAATGCCCGGTCTTTCCAAAGTTCCAACAAAGAGTCTTGGACTTTCCAAGAGATTTGGATCTCCCACAGGATTTGGATCTACCCTTCTCAGCTTTCTTGTCCTTCTTCTTCCCTTTCTCCTTGAGTCTTCCACGAACTGTAAGGGCTTCTTTAGCTGCCTCAAAAGTCTTTCTCTACATTTCTTTAGATAACAGCGAAGAAACCACCTCTTCCATTTTGAATGTGGATGTGGTGCTTCTGATTGCCATGACAAGGTGATCCCATGAGTTTGGTAGAGAACAAAGAAGTGTCATACACTGATCCTCCTCCTCTATCTTTGCACCGATAGATGTCAATTGTGCAACCAGCATGTTAAAGGAATTCATATACTCAGCCACGGATCCTCCATCCTCCATTCGAAGAGAATACAACTTCTTTCTTAGGAAAAGTTTATTGACAAGGGATTTGGCTTGATACACATCCCCCAACTTCTTCCAAAGGAGTTTTGCAGTAGCCTCCTCATGGACATTTAACAACATAGAATCGGCAAGACTAAGTCTTATGAGACCCTTGGGCTTCTGATCCTTGAGATCCCACTCATCGTGAGTCATTGTAGCTGGTTTAGTTCTGTTCACACTTTCCTAAAGGTCTCGGTCAACTAACATGTCTTCCATCTTGAGCTTCCATAGTTTAAAATTACTGCTGTTGAAATTCTCTACTTCAAACCTTCCTAATGTTCTTACCATCTCCTTGCTGCAACAAGATACAAAATGCTCTGCATAGACTCCCACTCAACCTAAGATTAGCTCAAAAAACCCCTACCCAACAACTAGGATCAAAGGTGATCAAGCTCTGATACCAACTGAAAGGAAGCTAGGTGTGCGGAAATGGTTCCTACACTAATCAATTAAGGAGAGGGCTATGCAAATTCAAATTTATCCTAACTATTACAACAATGTTAAACCATTAACATGAGATATTGCAGTAAAACACAAGAGCCAGAAAGAAGACAAAAGAAGAGAGACAGAGATTTACGGTGGGGAAAACCCTTATCAGGTGAAAAACCCCACACTCAGAAACCTGCACAATGTATTAACAAATTTGAAAGAATGTTTACAATACACTTGCAATGCAAGATTCAATGGTCTTCAACACTTGTGTCTGGAGTCAATCTGGCAGCATAACAGTACCTGTAAACCTGTGATACAAACTCCATCTCCAAGCACCTGTTTAAATAGAACATACAAGGCAATTTTGGACCTTTCTTGGAATGGGCATCCAATATGGCATCTTGGACCAAAACCCACACCTAGGGACACTTGGTCAACATTGTCCATATCTCCCATCCCAAAGAGGTCACCTATTTCCAAAATGGGCTATGACAGATGCTCTTACGACAGTTACGACCGTCATAGAATCTGTCATAGCAGTTACAACTTACAGCTGTAAGAGAATCTATCATACACATGCTATAAATAGCATATTCTCTACAACACATTATATTCCACCTTGGGGTGCCCAAATATGCCTCATTCAAAGATGATTCATGACACATGTCATTACCTATCTTACAACCTTCTATTCTCGACTCTTACATGTCATAGATTCGTCATAGGAATCCGTCATAACCATTTCGGTCAAACATTCCTTACACAACATAGAAGATGCCGACACATGGTAGAATATTCCTACCACTAAGTGGGATGCCTATCTCCTCATGTGAGGACAAAATACCAAGTTGTCATAATCCATGCAGGATTGACACATCACTGTGCCACATCCCACAATATGACAAAGTGGAATTTCCAATTATTTACAACATAGGCAATGAATAATAAATACAAACATTACAAATGGAGAGAATTACCAAGGTTGAGACACCTTAATTCCCAACGTTCTCCCACTTTTCTAACACCTTGTAAGAGCCAATAGAAAAACAAGATTTAACCGCTATAGGCTGAGAGGCCGATAGACTCTGAACACCATCTGAACTTCTCTATGCCCACTGGCTTCATCAATGCATCTACAAAATTCTTCAAAGTATCTACCTTCTCCAAATTTACCTTTCCATCCTCAACCATGTCCCTCACAAAGTGAAACTGAACATCAATGTGCTTGGTTCTAGCATGGAAAGTTGGATTCTTTGCAAGGCAAATTACACTCTGACTGTCACAACTGATCGTGATCTAACCTAGATCAACACCAATATCAGAACACAATCTCTTAATCCAAATAGATTCCTTACAAGCATGAGTTTCTGCCATATAATCATCTTCTGTTGTGGACAAAGCAACAATAGGTTGTCGCTTACTCATCCAACTAATAGCACCACCAAACAGTGTAAGAACATAAGCACTAGTGGATCTCCTGTTGTCAATGTCACCTACCCAATCCGAATCTACAAATCCATGAATATCAACAGAATGCAGAGGTCTTGAAACATTACCATGATAGCAAATGGAATACTCAGAAGTACCCCTCAAATATCGAACACTCACTTAACTGCATCCCAATGAACCCTTCCAGGATTAGCCATAAATCGACTAAGGACTCCCACTACTTGGGCAATGTCTGGTCTTATGCAGACCATAGCATACATCAAACTGCCAACAACACTAGCATAAGGTACTCTACTCATGTCCTCCACCTCACTAGGAGATTGTGGACAATCCTCAACAGACAACTTTATCCCCAAGGAAATGGGAACACACAATGGTATACAATCTCCCATGCTGAATCTGTCAAACACGGTCTTAACATACTTACTCTGACTTAACCAAAGTTTTTTCTTAGTTCTGTCTCTTTTGATTTCCATTCCTAGAATGTACCTGGCTGCCCCTAAATCTTTCATTTCAAACTGAGCTGACCACTGAGATTTAAAATCAGAAATCATATTATTACCCTTCCCAATGAGTAACATATCATCAACATACAGTGCAACAATGAGAATACAATCACCATCAAACTTATAATAAACATAGTGATTCGATTTCGATCTCACAAATCTAATTGACAACACAAAGGCATCAAACTTCAAGTACCATCTCCTAGGGGATTGCTTAGAACCATAGAAAGACTTCTTAAGTTTGCAAACCAAATTTTCTTTACCTTTTACCATGTAATGCTCTGGCTGTGACATGTAGATTTCCTCCTCCAAGTCACAATGAAGGAAAGTTGTCTTCACATCCATCTGTTCTACCTTCAAGTCATAAGCTTCTGCGAGAGACAACAGGAATTAAATGGATGTCAACTTTGCAACGGGAGAGAAGATCTCACCATAATCTATACCCTCCACTTGTGAATACCCCTTTGCAACCAATCTGGCCTTATACTTCTCAATACTGCCATTTGCACCAATCTTCTTCTTGAACACCCATTTGCATCCAATGGGTTTCCATCCAGGAGGCAAAGGCACCAAGTCCCAAGTTTGATTCTTTTCCAAAGAAGCCATTTCTTCCTCCATGGCCTCCTTCCAGGAACTTGCATCCTTCATAGCCAAAGCCTCTGATACAGTTCTAGGTTCATCACTGTTAGTGAGCAAAGCATAAGCACAACTAGAATCAAGCAATGTAAAACCAAACATTTCAGGTTGCTTCCTTATCTGTGTAGACCTCCTCAAGAGCTGAGGTTGACGTTCAACTTCTTCTTCTGAGTCAGAGCTGCTAGAGCTCTCCTCATCATTAGGTCCAACATTGTCTTTCTATTCAGTATTCTCAGGGGTAAGAGGAAACTGAACAACATCCTCTTTCTTTTCTTTTTCTTCTGGCTACAAAATAGTGGAAGAAGGTGTAAGCTCTCTGAAGATGACACTTCTTCTATACAACACTTTTTCAGCCACGGGGTCCCAAAGCTTGTATCCTTTCATACTAATAGAATAGCTGATGAAGATACACTTCACAGCTTTGCTCTCCAACTTTGACGGCTTCTCCTTAGGCACATGTGCATATGCCTCACAACCAAAAACATGAAGATGCCTTACTGAAGGATTTCTACTAGACCACACCTCCATAGGTGTCTTTCCAACAAGAGCTAATTTAGGAGATCTGTTCACCAAATAGCAAGCAGTGGCAATAGCTTCAGCCCAAAACTTTTGTTCTAGACTAGCTCCACTAAGCATACTCCTAGCCTTCTCCATCAGTGTCCTGTTCATCCTCTCTGCAACTCCATTTTGCTGCGGTGTGTATGGAGTTGTCTTATGTCTTTCAATCCCAAGTTCCTTGCAATACTTATCAAATTCTGTAGAATAAAACTCAACACCGTTGTCAGTTCTCAAACATTTAATCTTTTTACCAATCTGATTTTCAGCAAAGGCTTTAAACTCCTTAAACTTGCTATAGACTTCAGATTTTCTTCTGAGAAAATAAATCCATGTCCTTCTACTGTAATCATCTATAAAAGATACAAAGTATACAGATTTTGATAATGAAGGAACATTAACAGGACCAAACACATCAGAATGAATGAGGTCCAACACACCAGAAGACTTATGAGAACTCGAGCAAAACTGAACACAATTTTATTTTCCATAAATGCAATATTCGCAAAAGTTGAACTCAAGATTACAATTATCTAACCCCTCAATGAGGTTCTTATTTTTTAGGGTACGCAGACCCTTCTCACCAATGTGGCCAAATCTCTTATGCCATAACATTGTCTTTTCTATAGGAAGTTTAACTCCAATGCACGATTACAACCATCAAGACTAGAAACAACAGATTTCTTCACTACTCGTTTAGATGGTGGGGATGAAGTGAATGCTACCCTCTTCCTTGAGTCAAAAGAACTATTGCATTGTGCAATACATGCTTCCAGCTGAAACAGAGTACCTCTCCGAATACCCTTAGCAAGCACCATAGATCCTCTAGTCATCTTGCAACCTTCTTTCGAAAAGACAACCTACACACCTGCACCATTCAAACTACTTATAGAAAGAAGGTTCCGTGCTAAGCCTGGGATGTCCATAACCCTAGAGATCCCCTTCACTCGACCATCAGGGAATCAGATAGAGACTCTTCCATGACCAATGATCTTTAGATGAGAGTCATCACCCAGATACACCTTTCCACCATCAAACTCCTCATACTTAGTGAACCAGTCTCGATGCAAGGTCATGTGGAATGATGCACCAGAGTCGATTAGCCACACATCATCAGATGCATGGGTTACCAGGGTTGTGATGAAGGCATCACTATCATCTTGTGATTTGTCAGAATCTGAATTAGGAGCTTTCTTCTTTTTCTTCTTCTCCTCTTTGTATTCCTTTCGGAAATGCCCGGTCTTTCCACAGTTCCAACAAAAAGCCTTGGACTTTCTAGGAGATTTGGATCTCCCACAGGATTTGGATCTACCCTTCTCAACTTTCTTGTCCTTCTTCTTCCCTTTCTCCTTGGGTCTTCCATGAACTACAAGGGCTTCTTTGGCTGCCTCAGAAGATTTTCTCTGCATTTCTTCAGATAAGAGTGAAGAAACCACCTCTTCCATTTTGAATGTGGATGTGGTGCTTCTGATTACCATGACAAGGTGATCCCATGAGTCCAGCAGAGAACAAAGCAGGGTCATACATCGATCCTCCTCCTCCATCTTTACACCGATAGATGTCAATTGTGCAACCAACATGTTAAAGGCTTTCATATGCTTAGCCATGGACCTCCATCCTCCATTCGAAGAGAATACAACTTCTTTCTCAGGAAAAGTTTATTGACAAGGGATTTGGCTTGATACACATCCCCCAACTTCTTCCAAAGGAGTTTTGCAGTAGCCTCCTCATGGACATTTAACAACATAGAATCAACAAGACTAAGTGTTATGAGACCCTTAGCCTTCCAATCCTTGAGATCCCACTCATCTTGAGTCATTGTAGTTGGTTTAGTTCTGTTTACACTTTCTCAAAGGTCTCAGTCAACTAACACGTCTTCCATCTTGAGCTTCCATAGCTTAAAATTACTGCCGTTGAACTTCTCTACTTCAAACCTTCCTGATGTGCTTGCCATCTCCTTGCTACAACAAGATACAGAATGCTCTGCACAAACTCCCACTCAACCTAAGATTATCTAAAAAAACCCCTACCCAACAACTAGGACCAAAGGTGATCAAGCTCTGATACCAACTGAAAGGAAGCTAGGTGTGCGGAAACACTTCCTACACTAATCTATTGAGGAGAGAGCTATGCAAATTAAAATTTATCCCAACTATTACAACAATGTTAAACCATTAACATAAGATATTGCAGCAAAACACAAGAGCCAGAAAGAAGACAGAAGAAGAGAGACAGAGATTTACAGTGGGGAAAACCCTTATCGGGTGAAAAACCCCACACTCAGAAACCTGCACAATGTATTAACAAATCTAAAAGAATGTTTACAATACACTTGAAATGCAACCTTCAATGGTCTTTGACACTTGTGTCTGGAGTCAATCTGGTAGCATAACAGTACCTGTAAACCTGTGATACAAACTCCATCTCCAAGCACCTGTTTAAATAGAACATACAAGGCAATTTTGGACCTTTCTTGGAATGGGTGTCCAATATGGCGTCTTGGACCAAAACCCATGCCTAGGGACACTTGGTCAACATTGTAGAATGTGTCTGACACTTGTCCACAGCTCCCATCCCAAAGAGGTCACCTATTTCCAAAATGGGCTATGACAGATGCTCTTACGACACTTACGACCGTCATAGAATCTGTCATAGCGGTTACAACTTACAGCTGTAAGAGAATCTATCATACACATGCTATAAATAGCATATTCTCTTACAACACATCATATTCCACCTTGGGGCACCCAAATATGCCTCATTCAAAGATGCTTCATGACACATGTCATTACCTATCTTACAACCTTCTATTCTCGACTCTTACATGTCATAGATTCGTCATAGGAATCCATCATAACTGTTTCAGTCAAACATTCCTTACACAACATAGAAGATGCTGACACATTGAAGAATATTCCTACCACTAAGTGGGACGCCTATCTCCTCGTGTGAGGACAAAATACCAAGTTGTCATAATCCATGTAGGATTGACACATCACCATGCCACATCCCACAATATGACAAAGTGGAATTTCCAATTATTTACAATATAGGCAATGAATAATAAATAAAAACATTACAAATGCAGAGAATTACCAAGGTTGAGACACCTTAATTTCCAACATTTACCTACAGGCAACTTACATAATTCCCAAGTCTAATTTTTTTAGTAAGGAGCCCATTTCTTCTTTCATTGCAAGCTCCCACTAAACCTTTGTATCCACCTGCATAGCTTCATTACACCCTTCTTATTCACCAACATCTATCAACAAAATAGAATACAAAGAGGGAGAAAACCTTTCAGGAGGTTTACTTAGCCTTGTTGACTATCTAACATTCACTAGAGTTTGTGGTATTTCTTGTTGCTATTGCGGAGTAGGAGGAACCACTAGAACATCATAATTTGGAGTATCATCCAGCACCACATAATCATTTTCTTTCTTCTCATGCTGCTGTAACTTATCTTTGTACAACACCTTCTCATTGAATACAACATCCCTGCTTCTCATAATTTTCTAATTTTCAAAATCCCAAAGCTTATAACCAAATTTATCAATGCCATATCCAATAAAGGTACACTTTTTTGATTTTGCATCCATCTTGGTTTTATTTTTAGAATCTACATGTGTAAATGCTTCACATCTGAAGGGTTTGAGAAAAGAATAGCTCACCTTCTTACCTGTCCATGCTTCCTCTGAAATACCACAACCCAAAGGAATTGAAGGACATCTGTTAATTAAATATACAGCAGTGTTGACAGCCTCTGCCCACATGTTTAAAGGCAGCCCAACATACAATCTCATGGTCCTTGCATGCTCCATTATTGTCCTATTCATGTGCTTAGCCACTCCATTCTCCTGTGAGAGTACCTGGAACCATTTTCTACCTACGAATTCCATTAAAGGAACAATAATCCTCAAATTATTTGCTACAATACTCACCATCATTATTAGATCTGAGACATTTTAATCTTTTACCTATCTCGTTCTCAACCAGGCTTCTCCATTTCTTAATTTTTTTCAAATACATCAGATTTCTTCCTGAGGAAATAAATCCAAACCTTCCTAGTTGCATCATCTATGAATGTAATATAATATTGAGAGCCATCGAGAGAAGATACCTGAGTTAGTCCCCATACATCTATATGCACAATCTCTAACTTTTCATCTTTCTTTTACTTCCCATCCTTGAGAAAATTAACTCTCTTTTGTTTTCCATACACACAACTTTCATAGAAATCCATATTAATACATTTTAGACCTGGTAAAACTTTCTTAGAATGAAGTACCTTCATACCTTTTTCACTCATATGCCCAAGTCTGTTATGCCACAGTGTTGTCTCAGAACCTGTAGCAACTGTTTTAGTCTCTTTGTGCGAACCCACAACAACTATTCCTAAACCTGTTTGTTTTTTCTCTGCAACAACTAAAGTAAAAGGAACAATATGACCTATACAAAGATATAAGGTGCCTACTTTCACACTTTTTTCTACTATTAAGGCACCTCTTGTAACCTTCCAATTTTTATAGTAAATGTAACAATGCAACCTTCATCACCTAGCTACCTTGCTGAAATGAAATTCCTACTCAGCCTTGGAACGTGCCTGACCTATTGTAGTAGCCAATGATTCCCATTCTATAACTTAATCTTGATTCTTCCCTTTCCAACAATCTGACAGGGTTCGTTATCTCCCAAATAAACCAACCCAAAATCCCCTTGGACATAATCAAGAAAATAACTTCTATGGGGTGTAGTATGAAATGAGGCCCTTAAATCTAAAACCCATGAATCATCAACATTATCTAGGGAAAGAATCAAAGCACCATCTTCAGATTTATTACTTACCACATTTGCCTCCTTATTGCCTTCTTGTTTGTCTCCTTCTTTATTCTTTTGAGACCAGCCATCTTTCTTTAGATGACCTGGTTTCCCACAGTACCAGCAATCCTTCTGTCCTCTAGATTGGGACCTCTTGTCCTTTGATTTTCCTCATGACTTCTGATGACCTCCAGAACCTTTTTCTCTCTCCTTTGATTTGTCCCTGCTTTCTGCATTCAAAACACTACCTAATGTGGACCCTCCTGAGCTTTTCTGTCACATTTCCCCACTAAGGATAACATGAACAATATCATCAAATTTCAAAGTGTTTGAACCAAAGACAGAGTTACTTAAAGCCATTACCGAGCTATTCCAGCTTTCTGGCAAAGAACATAAAACCAAGAGAGCCCTCACCTCTTCATCAAATTTCACTTTTACAGAAGTTAACTGACTGGTAATCATATTAAACTCATTTAAATGATCTGTCACAAATCCACCTTCAATCATTTTCAAATTAAACAAACACTTCATGAGAAATACCTTATTTGAGGCTAAGGGTTTTTCATACAATTTAGCCAAATCTTTCATCAATTCACTTGTTGTCATTGCTTCTATTATATTGAATGCCATAGATTGGTGCTAGGCACAACTGAATGGTTCCCAGTGCTTTTCTATCTAGAAGATTCCAATCCTCATCAGTCATTGATGCCAGTTTCTTGGCTATTCCTTCCAACGGCCTCCATAAATCCTTCTGATAGAGATAATCCTCCATCTGCATCTTCCATAATTGATAGTTCTGCCCATTGAATTTATCTACCTTCAATTTACCCTCGTCCGCCATTGCTCCCACTCAACCGTGAGACCTTCCTGCAAATGATAATCGAACACAACATGCTCTGATACCACTTGTTAGGGATTGCATGTAGAAGATATCAATTAAATGAAAATAAATATTAAATAGAGGAATGCAAATACATAGAAATAATAACAACGAGAGACAAGTTTTAATGTGGTACACCCAAACCTGGGCTACATCCACCAACAGAGAGTCCAATAATATTATCTAGTAAATCAAACTGATTACAACTAGCAATCCTTGCAACTCAATACCACTACAAATTCTACAATACAATATCAAAATCCCACATGCAACATACATCCTAGATGCTTATAACAAGCCTTCTGGAAGCTTCTAGAATTAGGGTTTTACAATGTCATTTTTTCTTTTGTCAGTTAACAAAAATTAACAACCAACTCTGAACCCCGGCGAGGATACATGATGAGTGTATAGTACTTGCATGATCAATCGCCACATACCAACAAGGTTTGTCATGGATATATCATGTTCAATGTTGTATGAAACATGGGTGAGGAAATTATCGGCAAGCTCTTTGAAAGTTTTAATACCATGAGGGAAATGGGAGAACCATTTAATGGCTTGACCTCTGAGACAATGAGGGAAAAGTCTTATCAAATAAGTATTGTCATATGCTATGTCCATACATGCTATGGATAATTCTCTTAGATGGACTCTAGGATCACCCTTTCCTTTGTATTTATCAAATTTTGGATTTTCATAGTTTGGAGGAAAAGGGGTCATGACTAGAGATTTGTTGAACGGATATGGACAAATGTCTTTAAAGGTATACTTCTTTTTATTCCCCTTTTGCATGTCAGCAAACATTTGTTTTATAAGTGTTTGCATGTCAATTGTATCATTAGGGGATGTCATGCCCAAGTTGTTACATTTAAGCATGAACCACAATTTTTTTTTTTCCATAATTAACTGCTAATGTTTAACTCTAGTTTTAAAAAAATAAAATCATAACTACAAAATTTTGAATTGAAATACAACATTTTACATACAATTAAAAAGTTTGCACATCTAACGAAACTTGTGTATCAATCATCGTAAATTTTAATCAAAGGTTTTAACTTTTCCTTACACATATATACACAACTATAGTAAACATGATACAATAGTCTATTGGAAAAATAGGAAGCTTTGATTACGTAGGGTAAATAATTTAATACATCATGGCTCAATTCTCAAATGAAGCATAGACCAACATGATAAAGATAAATCATAAAATATATACATTATCATATTAGAATAGCTAAGTTTACCTATGCATCTTACAATTCAAATCATAGTTGAAAATGTCTATCAAGTAAGGTTTTTTTTATCAAGAGAGATAGAAAATAAAACTATTCAAGGATCTTCTAATTTGATTGATACTAAGTAAGAACATATCACCCAACAACATTTATCATAAGTTCTATGTGCTCTTTTACGTCACACTTCAATTATAAAGAAGAATGTCGTTGAAACCATTGGGTATGGGATTTAAACATACAACTTCCTTTCTATAATTGCTAGATATCTATACTATCACTAATCCACTTACACCTAAATAGCATAGCCCATAAAATTTCCTTCACCAAAGAGTTGGAGACTACTAACCAACTCCCTTTTCTTGATGTTTTGCTCGTAAAAAAGCCTGATGGTTCTTAGGCCAAAAAGTCTTCACAAAAGCCACCCACACTGATTTGTACCTCCATGCCACCTCTCATCACCACCTACCCCAAAAAGCTGGTGTCCTAAAAACTCTAGCTACTAGGGATTTTCACATTTGCGATGAGAACAACTTAGATCTTGAACTAGCCCACCTTTCCAAGGTCTTCAAATTGAATGGTTTCAAAAGCAAAGTCATCAATAAAGCTTTCAAACAAGCCAAATCTCGCTTCTGCTCCTCCCCTACTGAGACTCAGCCTCCAACCCCACCTATGCCCAGTATTCCCTACATTGAAGGCATCTCCAACAAAATTTCCAAGATTCTTCTTAAAAAAGGCCTCCATTGTGCCTTCAAACCCATTTCCACTCTTAGGAACTGCATCCCATCTCCCAAAGACCCCAGAGACCTTTTCCTTAACTCAGGAGTCTACAAGGTAGTTTGTTCTTGTGGCACTCCCTACATTGGGGAGACATGTCACTCTTTTAACACAAGGATTAAAGAGCATAATGCAAACATCAAGCATGAAAGAAAACAAAAATCAGCCCTTGCTGAACACTCCTCCAAAACCAAACACCACATCCGCTTAGAAGACACACAAATTTTGGCCAAAGAGGATAACTACTTCAAGAAGAAACTCAAAGTGGCTATAGAAATTGGCAACCACCCCTCTAACCTTAATCGAGATGAGGGATGGTGTCTAAGCTTCTCTTGGCAACCCTTACTCACCCACCTCAAAAATTGATTTGTTCCCTGTCTTGAGCCCCACCCTTCTTAGTTTGTCTCTCTTCCCCCCTTCTTCCCCTCTTGTCCTCCCCTTTTCTTCCTTACCCTCAACCTTTGGCTCCTCCTCTCTCGCCTTGTTCTTCGTCTTTCCTCTTCTCATCCCCTTTTCTAACTGGTTAAACTTTGTCCTCCTCTCCTCTCCTCTCCTCTCCGTATTTTTGCCCTTCTTAGTCCTTAGTTCCCTCCAATTTTCTCCACATTTGAATCCTTCTCTCCCCCTTAGGCCTTTCCTTCCCCCCTTCCCTCTGCTCTCCTTCTTTCTCTCTGTATGTTCCTCCTCTTCACACTCCTGGTTACACACACACACACATCACAACTCTCTCGTTCCCCAGTCTTCTCTCTCGGATAGGTGTTCCTGTCTTCTACTCCTTCCCCGACCTTGTATCGATGTTTTATGCCTCTTCTATTTTTAAAATTAAATTCGTGCTTATTTATTTTTCTCTTTCTTTAGTCTCCTCTTATATATATATATATATATATATATATATATATATATATATATATATAACTTGCAAAAATAAAAAATAAACTAAAAGAAATAGAGTACAATTATACATATATATAATTGTACCCTATTTCTTTTAGTTTGTTTTTATTTTTATCATTATATTTTTATTATTATATTTTTATCAAACATTTTATTATTATTTTTATTGACTTGTATGCTCTTGTTTTCCTGTAAGTGCTTGTTTATGGCCTTTTGCATTTTTTATCATTATGATCCTCTTGTTATATATATATATATATATATATATATATATATATATATGTTTATAGAATGATTTAGTATTCTATGACATGTATATATATTTGTTCATTATTAATTTTTGTTGTCCTTTTTAGCATATTTAGTTCTTTGTTGGCATTTTCGCTTAGATGTAGTCGGGGTTCTATTTTCACTTAGCTTTTATGACCCATAGTGGAATTATGGGTTCATTTTTACTAATATATATATAGATATATATTTTGATGTAGTCTTAGTTCTATATTCTCTTTTGCTTATATGTTCCTGAGTGGATTTTGGCTTATATTTACTTATATATTTTTCTCTTATTTTTGTTCTTTCTCCCCTTTTATCCTATTGGGTCTTTCTTCTTTTTGTTTCTTGTTTCCTTTCTTGGATATACTTTTGCTTCCTTTTCTCTAATCTTAACCTTTGTCTTAACTCTAAAAATTGGCTCCTTTTTTCTTTTTTTTTTTCTATTTTTTTCTCTCTTTTGTGGTCTTGGTTTCCACGTCCCTTCACCCCCACTCTTTCCCTCTTTTTAAGTTTGGCTTAAGTCTGCAAATTATCATTTCTATTTCTCTTCTCTTGCTCATTTTTTCTCCTAATGTTGAATCATTGTGTGTGATTTGAAACGTTGAGGGAAAAACATTCAACACAGTCAAATCTAGAAGCATTAGATATTCAATACTATTGTATGTTCAACTCAAGTACCATACATATATTTTAAAATTAACATCCCTTGAAGTTAACCTAGAAGAACAACTCTAATGGTTTGGATATAATAAAATGTGAATCCCAGCATTAATTTAAGTGTAATAACTGGAATTGAAATGGTTCATTTGTACCTTTGGATTCCTTCTCTTTACCTTGCACCATATTTGAATAACTTTCCTTTCTTCGGTATCTTGTGTCCTTGAAAAGTCACATTTTCTACACACTAGATCAAAGAATTATCCTTTTGAAAAATCATGAAATAATCAAATGCCTAAAATACACTTAGGAAAGATCAAGCCTAAGGGCCAAACCTAATGCCTTGAGGGCTCATCCTAGATGGCCTTGCCTACATATGCGCATTGCAAAGGCTTCATAGTTCGGTAACTTGAATTGGCAACCAAAATGTTGACTTACTAAGAAGATCCATAAAGGAACAAAGACAACTTTGTACTAGGTTCTTAAGAAGATCAATGCTCACTTATCAAAGTCGATAATCAAGTAGACAAGGGTACTTAGCATGAGATGATCTCTACAGGTTTTGGCATAACTCATTAAGGAGATCTAGCTCATACTGGTTAATCATCTAATAAAAAATGCCCTAATCAATATTATGTTTTGACTATGATACTGGGAACAAAACATTTAATATAAAATTATGCAATGCTTGAAACCATACTCCTTTTCATGGCTATGGAAAACTAAGAAAAGAATAAAAAGTGTTACACCAAATAATCTTTTTTTTCCAAGAAATACCATTTTGGACATCAAAACTTTAACCTCTAGATTTTATTCTATACTCTCCACACATATGCCAACCTATCCCTGCAACACAACTAAATGCATGCAAACTTCCTCATGAAGGAAAAAAACAATCAATTTAATAATCAAGTACATAAAATAAAAGTAACAATAATCTATGATTATCGGTGTTTAATCCATAAGTGAATAAATCAGCCTGGTAAAAGAAAATCTAATCACCTTGCATAATACAAATTTTTAGAGATCTCAAAAATAAAAGTAGGCTTAGCTTTCAATAATTAACATTCTCTACCAATTTCCCCAATTAAATTAAATTAATAATATTAGAATGATTTATATATATAATTTCCAATCATAATTTTTTTTCTAGTTAAAGCAAACTATCCATTATGTTTTATATTTTATGAAAGAGAACAAAATAATTTCTAGTTAAAAGCAAGAATGAAAGAACAATTTTAAAAAATCAAATCTTTCTCATTTCTAAACAAAAATTCAAAATTCAAAATGTTACGGAATGATGAAACATAGGGGAATAAAACCCAAAAAGGAATCAGAGAGATTTCCACACATGCAAAAGATGTTCATGCCATAAAGTAGATAATTAAAACAGTTTTTTGAGTGTGATAAAATGGTAAATTACACCAATGCATGAAATGGAAAGATTAGATATAAAATTTGCACTACAAATGTAATAAGATCACTGCATCTAAAACTCTTACATTATCTTAAAAGAATAGATTCAGATGAATCAACATTTGTAATTTGATATTAAAAGAAAAGGCACACCAAGTAGATTGCACGACATGTATTTAGATCCCTTTTATTTTTGTGAAATTAAAGAAAACATTTGTGAGTTCATCAATAGGAAGAGGTATAGATCAACAACAAAAAGATTTCTAAAACTCAAATCTTCTAAGCATGATCAAGGTGCCAAGAGAAAACTTAAAGAACAACCAAAGATGCAAAACTAATTTTGATATATGGAAGAAATTGAAAAACCCTTATAACAAATTCAATGCCATAGGTGAAAAATCTAAAATCTTCAAGAACATTGTCTTCAGGAACGCCAGGATTATAGAAAGAAAAAGTAATTTCATGTAAAAATGCAAATGACAGAAGATATAAATCCATAGAAAGATTCTTCATTCTCAAAAAAATATAAATAAATAAATAAATAAAAACAGTGGAATGGATTTGTTCATCTAACAATATGTAACTATTTTAGAACTCCACCCCCATTTCCATTCTCTATCCCCAAAAATAATATCCGAAATCCCCAAAATAGATTCACTATAATACCCTTTTTGAAACCTCTACCAAAAAAACTAGATCTCAGTATATGCATTCTAAATTTATGTCACAAAATTAGAAACAAACAAAATCAATTAGAAAACAATATTTATTTAATCAAAGATAGATATTTCTCATAGAATTCTTATCCTAATGAAAAGATAAAACAAGTCCTTTTATAATAATTCTAATTGCACTCTTAGTTTAACTAGATAAAAACAAATTATAGACTTATTAATATATTTATAAATCTAAGGTTTGGTTTATCACATATTAATAATAATTTGAAAATACTTTAAAAATAAATAAATAAATAAAACAATAACTTCTAAATATGAAACTAAACAATAATTTCAAGTTTACAAAATTAAGATAAACTTCTAACTATTTATTTTCCTATCTAAAAAAATATCAAATCCTATATTTAAAAATCATAAAATAGAAAGAAACCATAATACATATCCCAACTCCTTTTTTTAGTCCATCTTCTAAATTTAGTCTCCTTGAAAAATAGTAATTTTTTTTGGATGAGAATTTTTATTTCTTTCTTTTCATTTTAAAAGAAATTACTAAATTAGTTAAGAGCTCACTTGCTATAATAATTTATAGAAACAAATACTTTTATCCATAAAATAATTAATATAGGTTAATTATTACTCTAATAAAACAAAATAAAATATATTCTTATCCAAATATTTTAAAGAAAGGAGAACTAAAAGTTACTCATTGAGCTATATGTGATTTTTATAGAAATAATTTTAAATAGAAATAAATTGAAATATTTTTACATTCGAAAGGAAGCCTTCATTTGCTAAATTAATCATAAGATCTTTTGAAAGCAAATCAAAATATTTCTAATTTAATTGCCAACTCAATCATCTATTTTAATTTTTATGAAAATAAAAAATTTTATCCTTAAAATAGATTTTTTTTTTTTTGGCGCCTGGTAAACTTTTTAACGTGACCGACGACGCTGGTGCGACACACCCTCTGGCTCCACGCAAATGCTTTTGCCTGGAGCAATGAACCGGTGAGGCCACAACTGGGGGACCTCATGCCCTAGGAAGAACACTTCAAACCTACGAGCTCATTGGCCCAGCGAAGGCGTAAATCCTTGCGAGCTCGTTAGCCCAGCGGGGGTTTGAACTCTGGTGGCTACCACTAGATCCTGAGCGACTTAACCACTAAACCATGCCATCATCGACGAATCCTTAAAATAGATTATAATGATTAATTAATCCTATAATTAATTATAATTATTGCTTTTATTGTTAAATTAAAAATCTTACAATTTACAATATATTAATTTATTTGTGATATTGATAAGTTTTACAAGCATTCGATTATACTGAGGCTGGAGGGGAGCAAAAATGTGAAATTTTACAGATTATAGGAGACAAGCATTACGGTCACAGGAAAGCCTCTTTGCGGAAGTGGTTAGGGCATCGAGGGAGATTAATAATGTTAGGGCTTTGAAGCAGGTGCCGAAAGTTGAAAGACCTCATAGTTTTCAAAGTGGTAGCAATTGCAAGAATGAGAGATACATTTCTTTCTTTCAGAGGAGGCAACGAACCAATAGAAGTGGATCTTCAAGGCAGGGAAGGGAGAGGCATGGAAAGAGTAATGATAGATTGATGTCTTCCAATCTAGCATTGCATGAGAGAGGAAATTATTTCAGAAGGGGTGAATCAAATTTTGAAGGTCGATAAATTTGGGTTTAGAAAGCAATACAACTAGTTTCTAGAGAAAAGAGAAGAAGCATAGAGGCTAAAGATCCTAATGGTATTGAAATTGCAGTTCCAGATGATCTCATTAGTACCCACATTTGGGATCTAAAAATTAATGCTTTAACGGGTAAGATCTAGAACTTTCAAAAAGATTCAGAAGCTTTTAAAGAATGGGTTTTAGAAATTGGCAGGGGGTTTCAAAGCTTTTCTTTTTAAATGAAGAACAAGGGATTTTTGTAGTTATCTTTGAACAAATGGAGGATTGAAATAAAATTCTAGAAGGAAAAACCTGGTTCTTTCAAGCAAAAGGACTCTATTTATAGGAATGGGAACCAAATTTTAATTTTTCAAAAGTAAATTTGAACTTTGTTCCATTTTGGATCTCCAAGGAAAACCTCCCATTAGAATACAAGGATCTGCAAATAATTAAGCTGATTGCAACCAAGTTGGGTTTTTTTGTCAAGCATGATATGTTGAACTTTAATAACCCTAATTTGTCAATAAGGTTATGTCTGATCTTAAATACGTCCTTCCCATTGCCTAAAAATGTAACCCTAAAATCATCCTGGGGAAGCTGGAAACAATCAATAAAATTTGAAGAGCCTATTTCAGAGGAGGATGTTTCTTGGCCTTGTGGGGATAAGGAAAATGAAGAAAGTCTTGAAAATATTGGTAAGGATTCTGAGGAACCTTCTTTACAACACTTACTTAATGTCTCAACAGGGGAAGACCAAAATGAGAAGAATGATCATTCTTTCACCACATTTTCTTTTAACCTTGATTCAATAGATCAGGAGTGTGAAATAGATAGAGTTTTTTCAAATGCTAAGTTAGAAGGCAATGGAGTCAGGGAGTCTATTCCTGATATTGGGAATGAGGAAATTTTTAAAGCATGCTTTCAAAATACTAATGAGAATGAGGATAAAGATGTAGTTACAGATGCTAGAAATGAGATGATGTTCAAAGCAGACTCTCAAATCTCTAATGGCAAGGAGAGGGATTCATAGGATAGTTATTTAAATCAATCTAGGGATATTAGAAAGGATAGCCAATTCCCTTTAGAAGAAGCATAAAAATTGGTATCAGATGTTGTTTTTAAGGTTGGATTAGAACTAATTGATCAGATAGCAGGTGAAGTCTTGAGAGAAGATTCTTCAATGAAGAATGATTCATATTTGTCAGAGTTTAGTTCCAAAAAGGATATATTAGACAATCTGCAAGGAAACATAGATACTGCTGTTGTAAATCAGAGTCCAAGTCTAAAGCAGTTGGAAGATAATATGTTGTTAATGGACAAAAATTATTTGGAAGATGACTCTAGTTTATTTAACTTTTCTGAGACTTTTTCTATTTCGCAGACACCTTATCAAGGAAAAGTAGAAGTGACTCCATCAAAAGAAGGAAGAAAGCCAAAATCTTTCAAAATGCAGGAAGAGATCAAAGCAGGATTGTAGGCTACCCTTGAAACCTGTCTTAGATTAGGGAGAGTGCATAGCACTCTCTGGGAACAATGAGAATAGTATCACGGAATGTTAGGGGCATTAATGATCCTAACAAGAGACGCTTGATTAAGCGTTATATAGATTCCTCTCAAATGGGATTGATTCTTCTACAGGAAACAAAATTATCCAAGGATCAAGTGGAAAATGTTTTTTTTCAAAATGGAACAAATGGAAAGTTTTTTACTCAGTTGTTTTGGGTGCTTTAGGGGGATTAGCAATTTTGTGGGATTCCAAGGTTTATGATGCAGAATTTATTTGCTCTACTCAGAATTTTATTTTAGTAAGAGTTTCCTCAAGTAATTTGAGTTGTTGGGTGTTTAACATTTATGGTCCCACACCTACTTATGAGAAAAAGGTTTTATGGGATCTCTTATCTGCACTTTTGACAAATTTGATAGGAGAAAAAGTTTTATTAGGTGGAGATTTTAATGCTATAACTAGTCTAAATGAGAAAATGGGTGGGATTATTCCTCCACAAAAAATAATGGAGGGTTTTAATGATTTCATTTCAATTAATGCTTTGATTGACAGTCTATCTATTAATGGTAGATTCATATGGACAAATAGAAGAAAATACTTTTTGAGAATTGCTGAGAGACTAGACAGATTTTTTTTCTCTTATGAATGGCTAAGTGATTTTAAAATTCGTCATACAAATATATTTCCCTTTACTAGCTCAGATCGTATTCCAATATGGTTAATAAAATAAAAGGAAGATCTTCCTTCAAATTTGAAGCTATGTGGTTCAGGGACAGTAGCTTCATTACAAACTTGGAATGCTGGTGGAAAAATGGTCCCTTTGTCTTGGGTTCTAGACTCTTTCAATTGAATGAAAAGATCAAATATATGAGAAAGAAAATTCAAGAATGGAATAAGAGTGTGTTTGGTAATATTTTCTTTCAGAAATCCTTCTTTCAGGAATAGCTAACGCAAATTAATGAAAACATCATTAGAAATGGAATGGATCAACATTCTTTTCAATATTTAAAACAATTATAGACAGAATTGAAGGAGGTGTTGACTAGAGAAGAGTTGTATTGGAGACAAAAATTGAAAGAGACCTCGTTAAAGGAAGGTGATAGAAATACAATTTTTTTTCATTCCTTAGCTCTGATTAGAAAGCATAGTCATGCAATTCTATCCATTACTAATTCAATAGGACAGATAATAAAGGATCTTGTTTTAATTCAAAAGGAAGGAGTTATTTTTTTCAAAAGTATTTTAAATAAAGATACTTCCCTAGTTTCACCAGTAGATTTTTCCTAGGCTCTTCAAAATATTCCAAATCTAATCAGTGAAGAAGAAAATAAAGATCTTATGAAAGAGTTTTCATTGGAGGAAATTAGAGCAGTGGTCTTTTCACTTGATCTAGACAAAGCTTCGGGTCTGGATGGTTTTACTCCTTTATTCTTTTAGAAGTGTTGGGATTTTATTGGTAGAGAAGTCTGGCTGGCAATAGAAGAGGCTCGAAGAAATAGAACAATGCTAAAGGAGATTAATTCAACTTTTATTGCTTTGATTCCTAAGACAGCAGCTCCAATGACTTTTGCAGATCATAGAGCAATTTCCCTTTGCAACACCCTATATAAGATTATAACAAAAGCTATGACATTAAGGTTAGCAATCCTTATCCCTAAATTAATATCAGAAGAGCTAGAAGGTTTTGTTCCTGGAAAGGAGACTATTGAAGGGGGTCTAGTGGCACATGAAGTACTTCACTCTATTCATCAACATAAGATCCCATCAATGTTATTAAAGCTAGACCTGCTTAAGGCATATGATAGGGTCTCTTGGGATTTCCTTTTACAAGTTTTGGGAAAATTTGGCTTTTCTAACAAATGGTGTAAATGGGTTCTTTCTTGCCTATTAGGTGCAAACTTTTCAGTGTTGATTAATGGATCTCCTTCAGAATTTTTCAAACCTTCCCAAGGCATTCGATAGCGGGATCCTCTATCACCCTTTCTCTTTATAATTGTAGCGGAATGCTTAAGTAGAATGATTAAATTTCAAAATAGTCTGGATAATTGGAAGGGGATTTCAATTCCAAGAGTGCCTTTTGCAATTACTCATACTTTATTTGCTGATGACACTCTTTTGTTTGGACAACCCACAATGGTAGAGGCTAAGAATATCAAGAAAGTGATTGATGCATACTGCCTAACTTCTGGTCAAAAGGTAAATGTTACTAAATCTAAGATATTTTTCTTCAACTCCACTCCTCTCATTCAGGATAGAATTGTTCAGATGCTGGGCTATGAAGTGGCTTCTCTTCCTTGTAAGTATCTGGGGATTCCTTTATTTACTGGTGCTATTAAGGGAGGTTTGTGGAAAAAACTAATTTCTAATGTTCAAGGGAAAATAACCTCTTGGAAGGGTAAATGGATGACATTAGCTAGGAAAATTTTGATGATTAAATTAGTTCTCTCAGCTGTTCCAATATATATGTTATTAGTATTGAAAATTCCAAAAGCTGTGGCTTTTGATCTATGTAATATTCTCAAAAAAATTCTTTGGAATGGTCCCAATTGGGAGGGGGGAAACAAGATTTCTCTTATACCTTGGGATACAATATGTCAGCCTAAACTTTTGGGGGGGGCTGGTATTCATAATATAGAATACCAAAATAGAGCTTTAGGGGCAAAATTGCCCTAGCAAATGTATACAAAAGCAGAAGCTAAGTGGTGCAAACTCATGCAAGCGAAATATTTAGACTCTCCTCTTCCAGAAAGAATTTTTACAACAAAAAATCCATCTATAGGCTCTAAAGTGTGGAACTTTATTGTAGAATGTCAAGATGTTATCATGCCTTACTTGTCTTCGGCAATACATGATGGAAATTCAGCTTTGTTCTGGGAAGATTCTTGGAACAACTATCCTCCATTGTCTACTTTTGAAGGTTTAAAAGAGGCAAAGGAGGTGATGTGCCAAGTATGGGGTAATAAAATGAAGCATTACATTTCAATGGAATCAAATCCTAACTCTTTTGGCCTCAAATGGAGAGACATTTCAAATCTCCCTTTTCCCTCAGATCAAAAATCTTTCTTGAGCAAGATCTTGCAAGATAGAAAGGTTTCTTTATATGGGGGTCAGGATGAGTTAATTTGGGTCCCCTCCAAATCTGGAAAATATAGTGTTAAACAAGGCTATAGGAGTATTGTTAATAAAGATTATAAAAATCTACAAAACTGGCCTCATCAACTTTGCTGGAGTGATGCTTGCTTGCCAAAAGCAGGTGCATTTGCTTGGCTAGCCTTGAAAAATAGAATTCTTACAAGTGACAGACTATCCAAGCTTGGTATTTCATTACCCTTCATGTGTCCACTTTGTTCTCAAGAAGAAGAAAATGTGAATCATTTGTTAATTGGATGTTCTTTCTCCTTTCAAATTTGGATTTGGCTTTGCTCTAAATTGGGTTGGTTTGGCCCCCTCCAAAATACAATCTTGTAGGTCTCCCAAAGCTGGCCTCTAATTTATAAAAAGTCCTCTTTCTTTGTGCTTTGGTTGATTTCCCCTAGTATCTTGATTTTGAATATATGGCTTGAAAGAAATAATAGAATCTTCAGAAAAACTGAATGTTCTCTGGAACAAGTTTTGGCCAAAATTGAAAATTTAGTGGTTGAAGTTGCTTCTGCATACCTTCTTTTGAAAGATACTAGTTCTTTACATTTTTCTTCCTAGGATGCTCAAATGCTTAAAGAATGGAAGGGATTAAGACTGCCTAGTTCTGGTTGCTTTGTCAAGAAGTAGAAGGTGGATAGAAGAAATATCAATTGGAAACCTCCTCTAGATAATTTCATTAAACTAAATTTTGATGGAGCATGTCAAGGAAATCCAAGGATTTCAGGTGCTGGGTGTGTCCTAAGAAACTGCAGAGGTATTGCAGTTAAGACTTTAGCTATGCATTTGGGAATTTACACCAATAATGAGGCATAAGCACTGGCTTTGATTGCGGGGATTAAACTAGCATTAAGAAATGGTCTCAAAAATCTAATTATTGAAGGTGATTCTTTAAATATCATAAATGCAATTAAAAAAATTTCCTTACCATGTTTGAAAATTGGATATCTTTTGCAAGAGATAGATGATTTACTAAATTCTTTTGACTCATTCCAAATCATGCATACATATAGAGAGGGGAATTCCCTGGTAGATTCCTTGGCTAATCAAGATTGTGACTATAAACTGGCTTTAAAAGAATGGGATGCCTCTTCGATTTCAAATTTAGTTGGAGAAATGGATATTTTGAAAAAGGAATCTTTGGCATCTAGTGGGAGCTCCGTGGTGGCACCTTAATAGTACATTAAGGACATTGGCAGTGGTAGAGATCAATCGTTTCTGCGATGATTATAATATTTCATCTATTTTAGAGGAATTTATTTTTCTGCTAATTTTTTGGTTATTGGTAGGTTTCATTGTCATCATTTAGCATGATAAGGTGTATTTTTTGTGCATGTGATTTGGATGTGCAAGTACTAATGGGTACCTTTTGCATTAATGAGAAATAGTTGCTTGTGTAATCGAGAGATGGTTATTCATTGCATCTACAGATATTATGAGTTGGTCTCCCATGTGATCGGCCTATTTTATCTTGCTTTGAGAGTTATTTGTTCATTCTTTGCATTATTATCTCCTCTCTGCTTTGGTGTTTTTTAATTTTGTGAATTATGGGGTCGGTTCAAAGAAACAAGAAGCTCTTTTTACCAGTGCAGAAATGGGAGGTACCGAGCCAGGGTATGTTACATTCTAATCATTTGGCATAGATTTTTAAATTCTATAATGGGGATGTAGAAAATGCAATTATTGTGCTCTGTGGAAGGAATGTCCTACAATTCCCAAGGAATTTTTACCCCTCTCAGTTGTTACTCATTTTCTTTCAAATTCTATGGACCTTTTGTAAAATTTGGATTTGTTGAGGGGGATTGCAGTTAACTTTGTGCAAGATGTTTTGTTTTCTAAGAATTGGTTTATTGAAGGTGTTGAGAACTATGATCTGCATATAGGGACTGTACCAGTGGGGGTCTATTTCATCATGATCTTTTGAGCACACGACCTACAATTCATTGTGTTTATAGTGCATTCTTGCACGGTATTCAGAATGGTTGCATTCATTCTCTTGAAAACTCTCTTCATTGCCATCAAGGAGAAATTGGTGAAGAGTTGGAGGATGCAGTTAGAAGCGTTTTTCAAGCTCTCCATTTTTTGCTTCATTTTCCTCCTCCTCCTCCAGTGGTGGCACCAGCTGACCCTCCTGTGCAAAATCTTTACAGATTTTTGATTGAAGATTTAAAGCATCAGGCTTAATTTTGTTTTATGTGCTTAGTTTGATTTTGTAAATAGTTCAGAAGGTTTTTTGTTAAAAGTCTGTTAGCAGGGTGTCTTCCCCCCTGCATTTTGTAAACCTTTTGATCTTTTGAGACTTTATGTAATTTTCAGTCTCCTATAGTCTTGAATCTTAAAAATGATCAGACTATAGCTATTGTAAATTGTGTTTCAGTTCCCTCTTTGGGGCTTTTTTGTAAGAACTCTATTGAGCTATAACCGGAGGTTTTCTTCCTGGTTCTTTCCTGCCGGTATGCTCTTTGAACTAGGCTTTTCTTTAATTTTCTATATAAATATAATATATTTTAGTGGCTTGCCACTTTTGTTGAAAAAAAATATATATTAATTTATTTTCTACTAAATATTTAATTTAGTCTATCCTATAAATAAATAAATATTATATTAAAAAAAAAATCACAAACATCACATGCACTTATGAAAGACAAAGAGCATTTAATCACATGATTATCAAATAAGATAATTTTACCTTATCTAAGAATAGCTCTAAACATAACATTAAACTAAAAGATTTACCTTAGTGTTTTATCTTGTCCACCTGCCATAATGTTGATTACCTCTACATGTTCATAATAGCATATTCCCTGTATCAAACTTTCAAAAACTTGTACAAGAAGAGTAAGTATTGATAAAAATACATATCGATAAATAATTAATCACATATCCTAATATAAATACATTGAAGCATAAAATAAAACATTCTGACAATTACATGCTATAATAATTGATAACAAGATTAAATCAACATATATCAACCAAATTATTCAATCCAATATCAAAACATTTGTAATATCCTACTATCATAATAATGCCAATAACTATATCATCATAAGATACTAGATACGGTGTAGGTGACCTTACACTCTTCCCCCCTAAGAATGGACTTCCTTTTGGAAGTCTTCAAGAGAAAGGAATACTCCACAACTTCAACACATCTAAGGTTAGATAACATAGAAATGCATGTGTACAATATCAAAACAAAAATAATGAAATGTCAATGATTTAATTTGAAATCCAAACCTATTACAAAATACAACAAAAACCTAGAATTCCCTGTATTTCCATTTGTCTTATAAGCATATTTTGCAGTTTATAATAACGACTAAAATTATTTGTTTAAAAGATAGCAAAAAGGATAAGGTGTCATTACTTAATGTGAAGGAAATAACTTTAAACAACTCTATCATTCCAAAATTCAAGCATACCATTCTGCACATTAGGATCCATTACATCGACTGCACCATCACTTACCAAATGAACATGTTTTTACCATCAAGCATATTACAATTTTGTCAAATTCATTGCAACCACATTTCTTCATGACACTTCTCAACAATTACACATCACAAAAATTCAACTCCATACAAAAATTATGTGGTAGATATGTTGGATGAGGATTATTGGTGTGTACTTGTTGTTGTTATTGTGGTACTTGTGTTTGGGATTTTGGATTTTTACGATTTGTTGTAAAAGGGCTTGTTGTTGTTGCTAGAAGGCTGCTTATTGTTGTTGTTGTTGAAGGATGAGTTGTTGAAGTTGTGAAGAGGTGGGATTTTGTACATGGGATTGTTGGAATAAGGTGCCATTAACCTTGTAAATCCTAATATTGTATTTATCCCATTTATTATTTGTTATTTTGTAATTACCCATAAGGGAATGAGGTAGTCTCATTGACAGTGGTAATTTCAGAGTTACCGACGGAAGTTACAGAGTAATATTTACTATTGGAAAATGTAAAACTCAAAGGTAAATGAGGGTAGGTGTTCCCCTTGGAGAATCTACTATTTTTGGCATGTATGACAACTTGTCATAATGTGGTGTAAGTGGATTTATGGCAGCTGCAAGTTGTCATAAGATTCCATGCATGTATGACGCATGTGACACCCATTATTAGTTGTGGTTGCTATTATTAGTCCTAGGCACCCATATTGGGAAGATGCTTTGTTGGTGGTATCTATGATGGTTATGATGTTTCATAAGATGCTTTTACATGTTATTCTTAAACCTGGGTGCCCAACCTTGCATGAGTAAGTTATTGCCACTTAGTGGTTGCATGTATGACACCATTTAATGTTTGCATGTGGGGTTATTGGAGGAGAGAGAAAGTGGATGCCTAGAATGGAGGGAAAACTCTTCTATAAATATTTGCCATTGTATTTGTTGTTGTAATACAGATTTTATATACTCAGGTGCTGCCGAAATGTTGTCAAGTCGAAGACTGGTGGAGAGAGTTGTGTAGTTGATGTATTGTACAATCTTTTACAGATTAATACAAGCTTGTGCCTCTTTACTGGTGGAGTTTTTTACCCACAAGGGTTTTCTCCACATAAACATTGTGTTGTGTGTTCAGTTTTCTATTTTAATGTTTCTGTGTTGCATAGTTTCTATTGCATGTTACAATCTCCATTGATAATACACAGTTAAAGATTGTAGAAGTTATATTTGAAATAGATTTCCATTGTGTAGTTGTGTCTTTCATTTCTAACATTTGGTATCAAAGCCTAGCCAGCTTTGACTCTTGGGTGGTAGTGTGGAAGCTATAGCTGCAGTGGGAGATTTGGTTGTGTTTGTTTTGTAGATCTTGAGTTGATATTATGGCTAGATCCACTGTTGTATCAACCTCTCGTTTGGACATTAAGAAGTTCAACGGAACAAGGTATGAGTTGTGGAAGTTGAAAATGGAGGATTTGTTGGAAGAAAGAAACTAGTGGTTGGCAATTCAAAAAGAGAAGAAACCCAATGATGTCTCTTCAGATGAATGGGAAAGGTTGGATAAGAAGGCATGAGGAACCATCCATTTGTGTCTGTCAAATTCTGTCCTATTGAATTTCGCAAAGGAAGAGACCCCACATAAATTGTGGAATCAATTGGGTGAGATCTATCAAGCCAAGAGTATGGTAAATAAACTCTATTTAAAAAGAAAGTTATTTTCCATGAAAATGAGACAGTGTGATTTAGTTGCAGAGCATTTAAATTCTTTTAATTTTTTGTTGAGTCAACTTGCTTCAATAGATGTTGATGCTAGTGAGGAAGATAAATGTATCTTACTGCTTTGTTCTTTACCTGAGTCTTGGGAGAATGTTATCCTAGCTATCATTGCTAACCTCATAGATCCCAAGTTGGATGCCCTTGTTTCATTTCTAATATCATAGGAATTGAGGAAGAAGAGTTTGGATAGTTCAGGGGATGCTCTCAATGTCAGGGGAAGGTCTAGGGAAAGAGGACCGAAAGGAGATCAGAAAGGGGCTAAGGACAAGTCCAAGGGCCAATCTAAGACTTCTGGAAAGAAGAATAGAGTTAAGTGTTGGAACTATGGTAAAAGGGAACATGTGAAGGAGTACAAAAACCCAAAGAAACAGTGGGAGAGTGCTTCAGATAAGTCCTTGAATGAAGGTGAAGATATTTTAATTTTTGCATGTTTTGTTGTTTCTAATGATCACTGCTTGGTTGACTCAGGATGCTTGTTTCATATGACCCCACATAAGGAATGGTTCTCCACATATGAAGAATATGATGGAGGTAATATCTATCTTGGAGACAACTCTACATATCTGATAGTTACGAAAGATAAGGTACTATTGTGTTTCAGTGATGGGAGGATTAAAACCCTCCCTGGTGTTTATCATGTTCTTGGATTAGCTAGAAATTTGATTTCTCTTTCAAAGCTGAATGATTTGGGAATGCATGTGACTTTTGACAAGCATGGCTGCAAATTGGTGAGAGGGAACTTGGTGGTAGTGAAGGGGAAGAGATTGGGAAACCTATTCAAGCTTGAAGCCACCACAATTTGTAATACTAAAAATACATGTATGTTGTGGCACTGTAGATTGGGCCACACTAACAATAATATTTTAAAAACTATTAAGAATAAAGATTTGTTGGATAGTTTCTCTTATTTTGATGAGCACTTTGATTTCTATGAGCATTATGTGTTTGGTAAACAAAACGGAAAATCATTTCCTTTAGGAAGCAATAGAGCAAAAGAGAAGTTAGAAATTATTCATACTGATGTGTTTGGACCTATGGATAATGATTCTATTAGAAAATCTCGTTATTTTGTCACCTTCATTGATGATGTGTCCAGATTTACATGGATTTATTTTATGAAACACAAATCTAAAATTTTCACTAAGTTTAAGGAATTTAAAGTCTTAGTAGAGAACCAAATGGGATTGAAGATAAAAATATTAAGATTTGACAATGGAGGGGAATATTTCTCTAAGGAATTTGATGAGTTTTGTAAGCATGCAGGTATTATCATAAAAAAGATAACTTCGTATACACCATAGTAGAATGATGTTGCAGAAAGGATGAATCAAACAATCATGGAAAGGGCCAGAAGTATGTTGAGTGATGCACAGTTGGATAAATGATTTTGGTTAAAGGCCATGTGTACTCCTTGCTACTTGATAAATAGATCTCCTTGTAAGGCTCTTGATTCAGCACCTTATGAAGTGTGGACAGGTAAGAAACCTTCTGTTTCACATTTAAGGGTTTTTGGCTGAGGCTTTTATTCATGTACCTAAAGAAAATCAATCTAAGTTGGATCTAGAAGCTGAAAAGTGTACATTCATTAGATATGGTGATAATGTCAAAGGTTATAAGCTTTCTAATCCACTAACCTGTAAGATTATCTACTCTAGAGATGTTATTGTCAGGGAACTTAGAGCTATTTTTGAACCTGAGTAGCCAAAAGAAAAAGATGAAAAGGCAAAGAGAGTGCACTTTGAGTTAGAGAAGCAAGATGCACCTCAGGAAGAATAGAATGATGGATTGGGGGGTAAAGAAGAAGAAGAAGATTCAATTAGTTTTGATGAAGATGAATCTTTTGTTATAGAAGAAGCTGGTACAAATGATCATGCAGAAGAACAAGTTGAGACTCTCACTCCACCCTTGAGGAGATCCACAACACAACAAAATCTAGTTGATAGGTATAGCCCACCAGATTTCCATTGTGTATTTGCTTTATTGAGTACTAATGATGAGCCTAGATCCTACAAGGAAGCTATTCTTTTAGATGATAGTGAGTATTGGCAGTTAGTCATGTAGGAGGAGATGATGGCTTTAGACTCTTGTAACACCTGGGATCTTGTTCGTTTGCCCAAAGGAAGAAAGGCCATAGGTTGTAAGTGGGTCTTCAAGAAGAAGTTTGGAGCAGACGGGTCACTGGAGAAGTACAAGGGTAGACTGGTAGCCAAGGGCTACTCCTAGAGAGAGGGAGTTGATTTTGGTGAGATATTCTTTCTTGTTCCTAAATTGACTTCTATTAAATTTCTTTTATCCATTACTACAACTTATGATTGGGAGATTGAGCAAATGGATGTTAAGACTATGTTCTTGCATGGAGATCTTGAAGAAGAAATTTATATGCAATAGCCTACATGTTTTGAGGTAAAAGGGAAAGAACATTGGGTTTGTAGGTTAAAGAGGTCTCTCTATGGTTTAAAACAGTCCTGCAGAATGTGGTATCAAAAGTTTGATTCTTTTGTGTTGAAATTGGGTTTTGTTAGAAGCGAGGAGGATCGCTGTGTTTACATTCATTGTATTGATGATTCTATATTGGTTATTGCTTTGTATGTTGATGACGTGTTATTTTTCAGCAATACTAAGGGTATGATCAGTGAAATTAAAGCCCAACTTTTAGGTGCATTTGATATGAAGGATCTTGGAGCTTCCAGGTATATTTTGGGAATGGAGATCAAGAGGGAGAGAGGTAATAGAAAGCTTTGGTTGTCACAAAGTAAGTATGTGAATACCATTTTGCAGACGTTTAGTATGCAGGACTGTAACCTAGTTAGAGTTCCTTTACCCATTGGTACTAAGATTTCATTAGATATGTGTCCAAAGACTAAGGATGATCTTGAGGATATGTCTAATGTGCCATATACTACTGTTATAGGGAGTTTGATGTATGCAATGGTTTGTACTGGGCCAAATATTGCCCAAGCAGTGGGAGTTTTGAGTAGATTTATGTCTAACCCTAGTAGAAGCATTGGAACTATGCGAAGAGGGTGCTTAAATATCTTGTAGATACTCCTAATTATTGTTTGGTTTACTCTGGTACTAATAGTGTTGATAAATCTTTGGACATACAAGGTTTTGTTGATATAGATTGGGCAGGTGACTTGGATAGTCGAAGGTCCACTAATGGCTATGTGTTTACTCTGTTTGGAGGAGCAGTGAGTTGGATGAGTAAGAGGTAGTCCACAGTTGCTTTGTCCACCATAGAAGTAGAGTATATGGCTGCTACTCATGTCTCTAAGGAGGCAGTTTGGTTGAAAAGACTGTGTATAGGTATTGGATTTGATTGCAGGATCATTCAAATTGGTTGTGATAGCCAGAGTGCTATCTGTTTGGCCAAGAATCCCATGTATCATGCTTGGACTAAGCATGTTTATGTTCATTATCACTTTGTTCGAGAGTTGGTTGCAAATGGACAGAATGAGCTGAAGAAGATAGACAATCAGGAGAATTTTGTAGATTCATTGACCAAGCCTGTGAGCACAAAGAAGTTCGTGTGGTGTAGAGAGGCCATGGGCCTTGTTTCTAGTGCTTGATTATATTTCATTTGATTTCCTATGGGTTGATTTACAATGTATAATGTCAAGTGGGAGAATGTTGGTAAGGTGCCATTAACCTTGTAAATTCCAATGTTATATTTATCCCATTTATTATTTGTTATTTTGTAATTACCCATAAGGGAATGAGGTAGTCTCATTGACAGTGGTAATTTCAGAGTTACTGACGGAAGTTACAGAGTAATATTTATTGTTGGCAAATGTAAAACTCAGAGGCAAATGAGGGTAGGCATTCCCCTTAGAGAATCTAATATTTTTGTCATGTATGACAACTTGTCATAATGTGGTGTAAGTGGATTTATGGTAGCTGCAAGTTGTCATAAGATTCCATGCATGTATGACGCATGCGACACCCATTATTAGTTGTGGTTTCTATTATTAGTCCCAGGCACCCATATTGGGAAGATTCTTTGTTAGTGGTACCTATGACGGTTATGACGTTACATATGATGCTTTTACATGCTATTATTGGACCTGGGCGCCCAACCTTGCATAGGCAAGTTATTGCCACTTAGTGGTTGCATGTATGATGCCATTTAATGTTTGTGTGTGGGGTTATTGGAGGAGAGAGAAAGTGGACACCTAGAATGGAAGGAAAACTCTTCTATAAATATTTGCCATTATATTTGTTGTTGTAATATAGATTTTAGGTACTCAAGTGCTATCAGAATGTTGTCAAGTTGAAGACTAGTGGAGAGAGTTGTGTAGTTAATATATTGTACAATCTTTTACAGATTAATACAATCCTGTGCCTCTTTCCTAGTGGAGTTTTTTACCTACAAGGGTTTTCTCCATGTAAACACTGTGTTGTGTGTTCAGTTTTCTATTTTGATGTTTCTGTGTTGCATAGTTTCTATTGCATGTTACAATCTCCATTGATAATACACAGTTAAAGATTACAGAATTTATATTTGAATCAGATTTCCATTGTGTAGTTGTGTCTTTCATTTCTAACAAGGATGTGGAAGATTGAGGTTGGATTTTTGAGGTTTGAGGCACAGACACCTTAGCTTGGGTATGGACATGAGGTGGGGGAATAGTTATGCCACTAGTAGTTGGGATGATGACATTAACTCTAGAAGTTGGTATAGATGTTGTAGGGATGTATGAGCCCATAGGAATGGATGATGGAGGGATAGTTGATGTCATAGGTATATTTTGACCACTTGATGGGAGTATAATATTGGTTGTTTTTGAGGTTGTGACACACTTATAGAAGAAGTAGGTCGATTGGTGGATGTCTTAATGTTGAGGTGTGTCATGACATTTAGGGTTTCATCAACATGTGGTTAGGAAGCTCCTCCTAACATATTAGGAATATAATTATAATTGGGAGGAAGAAAGGGGGTTATATCAAAGTTTGAAGGTATTTGATACCCTGGGTGAAGTATCTATTAAGGTATTCATCGAGATTGGTCTTAATGACATGGTTTACTATTGTGTGATGTTTCAGATCTTCCAACCATTAGTCAACTCTCCCCTCATAATCTTCAGACTCGTGATCAGAGTGAGTTAGACTTTTGGTTTTTTGCATAGGATTCTCAAATTCATGTGTATATAGAGGGTTTGATGATGGTTTGACTATGTCCTTATAAGGTTCAACTATGAACATGTTGGTGGGAATTCTAAACTTAGGATGAAATCTCGGGGTAATGTTGGATGGTATAACCCCTCTACCATAGAAAGTAGACTCTTGATGAGAGTGTTTTGAAGACTCTTGATGTGGTGGTTGAGGGGGGTCTTGTTGAGATTATTGATGGATTTCATGATGGGTTTGTTCAGGAGGCTCTTGTTGAACTTGAGGGAACTCTTGTTGGGATTCTTGATGAGATTTCATGATTCTCTTAGTTTGTGACCTTGTAGTGGGTATTAAAAGGATGACCTTAAGATGAAAGATATGATTATTGGACTTGGTTATGACAAGATTTTGGACTAAAATATATCAAGATGACAACTAGCATATGGATAAAATGACAACCAAGATGATACCAAGATATGGATATGACTAGGATATGAGGGTGACAACCAAGATAACAAGGATGACACCAAGGATATGAGGATGTCACAGATTTGACCAAGATATGATAGGATAGATAAAACCAAAATAGCTCAAGACTCACCTAGATCTTTTGTGATTGACAAAGATGGGATTCTCTTCAATACTTAGGGTTGATAGATGCCTAAGCAAGGAGAGGGATAATGATGACCTTTCCACTTGAAGTAGACAAGGCAAGATAGGATAAAAAGAATGATAAAAGGATCTATGATAGGCTTAGGAAAATTTTGGATTTGATCGAAGGTTTGATTGATGACTTGGTTGACAAATCGATTAATGAATCAAAGAATGACTTGGTTGATTGATTAATCAAAGGATGACTTGGTTGACAAATTTATGGATCAAAAGAGGACTTGGTTGACAAATTGAATAGGTTTACAAATTGGTGATAAGGTTGACAAAGTCGATTAGCCAAGAGGTGGATAGGTACTTACAAGACCAAAATAAATGCTATGGGATTGTTTGAGATCACAATTTTATCCTAATTTTGTTTTAGATTTTGAAATTTTTTGTTTTTTTGGATTTTGAGGATTTTTGGCAAGAAAACAAACACAATGGTTGACTTGACTTAACAAGGAAATTGGTGTGAATTGCTTTACAGATAAAATGGCTTTTACTGGTATTGCACCAAAAAAAATGCCAAGCACATGAACAAACCTAGAATTATTTGAGTAGGAGTGTCATATCCCATGGACTCACTCAGGTACGACTTCAATCTCCACTATTAGATAATGGTGATTTCCATCCCCTTGATACCATTTACCATTGCTTGGATAGATAGGGAATGCAAGGTCATGTACCACCTCACACCCCTTACCTTGGAGACTAAAGTCTTGCCCAAAGTTCATTCCATCTCAAACAATGGAGGTAATAGCATGAGCTCTTCTCCCCCTGCTGTAGTGATGCACTGCAGGATATGACAGTCGAAGGGTCTTATCTAGGCTACAAAATTCTAGGGACGTCCTCTCAAATACATAAGGTACAATGAGGCCCAAATATATGAACACTAGCCTGTTGAAGGGATGTGGCATAAGTGGTTAAGAAAACACCACTTCACCTTGTGTTTAGAATCAACCGGGGCCCCAAGGTCATCCCAATAACTACGTGGCTAGATTGAGGTACAACTTTCGCTCTCCCCCCTTTGATATACCCCACCAGAACACATGGTTGAGGTCATCCCTAGGGGTGATGAAATCCCCTAGCAAGCCTCCTAAAGGGAAGAAACACTATTCAATTTTTATCCCCAGGCTCGCATGAAGCACAAGGAGAGAGGATACACAAGATAATGTTCCTAGGATTGAACAAATAAACACAAGGATAATGAAGGGGATTTTGATCTCCAAGGTCACCAAAAGGTGTGAGGAGAGAGTATACACCCTTTTCAAAACCTGAAGACAAAGCAAACAATGTTTAATTACTATCCCCCTAGATTAAACTAAGTGCTTAGATTAGTGAGAAAAAATGATCTTTGATAGGTGGTTTTGCACACAATGTGTTAGTATTTTCAATGGTTTTCTCTTTGGCAAGCGAATCTGCAAAAGATTTGTGAGTGGTTTCAATAGTTTCAGTCTTTGACATGCGAAGAATATAAACAAACATTATGTGAAAAGAGTCAAATTTGATAAAATCTAAAAATAATGAATTGAAATAGTAGAATAAGGTAGATGAGCAAATTCTATGTGAAATTCTATGCCATTTCAAAAAAAATCATCAAAATTTGTTAAGATTTGCAAAAGATATGCTCAAAAGAAGTTTGCAAGCAAGGGTTGAATTTAAGAAATTATACCTAATTTTCCAGCTGAATCTATTGATGAGGCCTATGTTGTTGTGAAGCTGGGAAAACCAGATTTCCAACACTTCTAGTTTCATGAAAATCTGACACTCTTGCAAAAAGTTGTGTGAGTTTGAAAAAATGCCTATTTGAGCATATAAAAGAAAAATATGTCAAGCCTGGCAGTCAGTTGAATGCTAGTGGTTAAGAAGTACTAGTCAGATGTACCTACAGGTTGCTAATAGAAACAACCAATGTTAGTGTGTAAAATTATAAAACTAAAGTAACAAAAAAAACTAATATTAAAACTGCTAATATTAAAAAAACCCTAGCATTTAAAATAAAACAAATCTAAGAACCCAAAAAACATTGTTAATGAGGAGGGCATAGAGGTGGAGTGGTGGAGGGGTTTTGCAAGGGCAGTGTGGGGAATAGGGTGGCACAGAAGGCAGGTGAGTGGCGGGGGTGTTGGAAGTGGGTGGAGGAAGTAGCAGAGCGGGGAGATGGTTGGGGCGGGCTAGGGGAAGGGATGGCGAGAGAGGCAAGGAGGAAGGGTTTAGTGGGGGAGGTAGGGGAGGGAGGTAGAGGGGAAGGGAGGATGGAGCAGTAAGGAGGCAGAAGCAGAGGGAGGTGGAGCATGTTGAGGAGTGGTGGGGAGGTGGGGATAGGTGGTGGTTGGGAGTGGAGCGGGAGCGAGAGAGTAGAGGGGTGTGCAGGGAGTAGAGTTAGGTTTTTTTTTTTTTTTTAAATTTTTAATTAAAATTTTCTTAAACAGTGAAATCTACAATCTACCTGCATAGGCTGCCATACGGTTCCATATGGTACGACCTGTGAGGGGGTTGAAAATTTAAAAAATTCAAAAATTTTACATTAAAAAAAATACTATATATTTTATGTCATTTTTCACCTATGAGGCCTCTCGAACTCAATGGCGACATCAAATTTGGCATAGGAGGACTTCTTCAAAATTTGATCTCTAGATTTTCGTTGAAAAGAGGCTAAATCCTTGCAACAAAAAGAAAAACTTCCAAAAACATGTAGATCAAAAAAAGAATGTAATACCTTTAGACCTTGTATAAAATCAAACCTTTGATAAGACAGAATGGAGAGCACCCAAGCTCCATTGATTTGTCCTTTAGATGATTTGTAGGTTGCTCACACAAACAACATAACTTTGCTATGAAAATGATAGAAAATATGATATGATATGAACGTGCATATGAAATTTGATGAGAGTGTGTGAGGGTTTGAAATGAAAATAAAATAATTTATAGATAGAAAGGGAATCAAATGGATGGCCATGATTAAAAGGGTGAGGGATGAGGTGGATGGCTAGGATTGAAAGCCAATTTTAGTGCTCATGATGCACCATAAATGAGGATGACAGGTGACTAAAATAAGGATGGGAGTGGGAATAAATAGGATTTTTAATTGATTTTCAAGAGGAAGTGCTTATGACGTACATTTAAGGAGGTTAAAAATAGGGATGTGAGTGGGATAATTTAAATAATAATATTTTTAAAATTATGAGAGACAAGTGGCATGTGAGAGCTAATTTAAATAAATATTTTATTTATTTAAATTAGTTGGAGGAATATGGGAATTAAGTAAATAGAATTTATTTAATCTGACTAGAGGGGATAAATTAGTTAATATTATGTCGTAAAATGTCCCCTAGGACTTTTACCTCTTAAGTTTAGCTCCTAGTTCCCCTTAGTTTAATCATGCATGTGTAAAACTTGTCTAGGAGCAAAATCCCCTGAAACCCATGAGAAGTGGGGCTTAGGGGCCTATCTCAATGCTTAATCTAGACCAAAAATAAGCCCCTAGACTTGGGTGCCTGCGCCTTAGTCTAGACCTATTTTGCCAAGACCTAAATTTAAAAGTGTTAGTTTATGATGGTTAAAAGGTTTCCCTTTGTCGGCCTTTTCAATTTGAATTACGAATGTCGGTGGGAATACATATATAAACATGTTTAGGACTAGCAAAGAGCATTCAAGGCATTCATTATGTTGCATAGCAGAATTGTGTTGTGTTTGTATGTGTTTGTTGCAGATTTGGCTCCATCAACTCATTTCCTCATGATTTGAAGGCATTTCATCTCCATGAGGGTTTTCACTTCCAAGGTGATATCTACTTTGTGTTTTAATCAATCTTATCATTTGGTTTTGCCTCTATCCACCAAGGACATGCACTCTATCTAACAATAGTGTTGGAAGGCTTGAATGCTATTTCTAGGGCTTGACTAAGGAAAGCTCCTAAACACCACAACCCCCAACCCCTCTTGTGATTGTAGGTTATAGGTGCAGAATCTTGCAGAGAGGAGTTGCAAGAGATCAAGGCAGAGGATAAAGATTTAGGATATGAAAAAAACAACGAAGAATATTCCTTTCTGGACAAGGGCACCTACCCCTATGTCCTCCCAATTGTCGTTGTCAGAAACTCTGAAGCATGTTGTTGTTTACATCATCTCATAGTTCCAGATCTATGGAAAAAGTGGTATGTTGGACTAGGGTACCCGCCCCAGTGTCCCTGAATTTTCCACTTTCCAAAATCCAAATCTTGATATGTTGCTAATCTGCATTTAGTGCCTTCTTGTGTGATCATTTGTCGTGTTTCATCTGTTTGTTTACGATTTCATATAATTAGGGTTTAAGGCTTAATCAGATTAGGGTTTAACAAATTATAAACATATTCCAACTTTCCTTATCATCTCAAACTGACACCAAACCTATAGCTAAGTCCTCTTGCAAAGGAAGTGACTGAACTCAGTTTATGTCCTTGAATGTTATATGTGAAAGGAGGTTTGATTAAATCTATCTAAAACACTACCTTATTCATCATTCCCACTTTTCATACATAACATTTTGATGAACCTATGTTTTTTCTAAAATTTCAATTTACTAAGTGTTGTAATCAGATTTGCATTCATTCATATCATATTCATTATCATACATTCAAAAATCTTGCATAAATTTGAAAAAATTGAAAAAAATAGGCATTTTTGGCTTGCATTGAGGCATAGATTGCACTATTTTTCTTGCATGTCATTGAAAAAATTTAATTTTCTGATATTTACATAAGATCTAAGATAAATTATAGCATTTCATCTTTTTATCATTATTTACCTTGCATTTGCATATCTCATTTGCTAGGGTTTTGCTTGAAATTTTACATTTTCATATTATTGGCAAGAGACACTATGTGGCTTCATGAGTGTTGTCATTGATGGAAACAAAGTCTATCCCACACATCCGTAGCACATAGTATGCCTATACCGGAAGTCAAATTGAAGATTGTTTTGGTCCGGTGAACAAGAACAAAGCATGCAGCAAGGTCTGGCAATCAGGTCTGGATCTCTCAGATGATGTAACCCAGCAAGTTGTGGACTTGGACAAAACGAGAGGAGTATCATGACTACTATATTCTAGAGATTGAGCCTCTGATGATGAATCATGGAAAAGATATGAGCATCTAAGTGTTGTGTTCCAGACAGGTAGAGCAGACAGAGGAAGAATAGACAGAGGAAGAACTGACCGGCAGAGTATCAGACTTCAATCCGAATGAGTAGTTGATGTTGATCAAGCTATTTGAGGGATCACACATGGTTGACCAACATGATTGATGAATTCTATGTCTATTTTTTTGATACACATCACATATCAAGCATGGATTTAGCCAACAGATCAGTAATTTGTAAATATCTTTAGTATTCTGATTGCCGACTAGAAAGTTGTTGAAATCTTTGGTGCGGATATATATATCCGATGGATTCTAGTATAAAGGTGTGTGTGAATATAGATGTGATGAAATAAGGTGTGAGGAAAGGTAGAGATAAGTGTGGAAGCAACTATACAAGTCTGGTATGTGACAGAGTAGTAGCACTAGAGCAGAGGAAGAATGAAGTGCATTAGATCAGTATATTGAGCCTAACCGGAACTGAACTTCAGCATTTGTGGATGCCTCTCATCAGTTCAAACACCTGGTTAACTTCTAGAAACTTTGTAGACAATGAGTCTCTTGTAGGCAGTGTGCCTCTTGTGAGTAGTGTGCTCAGGCAGTGAGCCCTAATTGGCAAGTGCCATTTTGTACTTCTTATTCTTTTAATAGAGAATTCAATTTTGGGTTAGTCACCCCATGGTTTTTCCCTTAACAGGGTTTTCCATGCAAAAATCCTTATGTTATGTGTGTTGATTTTAGTTCTGCTCTCATGATTATGTATGCTTATATGCTTTGATGTTGCACTAATTATTAAAGGAGAAAAGAAAGTTAAGATATTTGAGATAATTGATTCACCCCTCCCCTCTCAGTTATCTGCCTTGTTTCCAACACATATAACCTAGTAATTTCAAAAGCTAGGGTTTGTAATTAAAATCTTGTTTCAGATTTTATTACTCATCCAAACACACTTTCAAATCTAATTTGGACTAGAGTGTATCATCATTGTGTGTTTTTGCATTTAGATCTCAAAATTTTGCATTTACACATTGTGTATTTCAACAAAAATAAGCATATTCATTCATCTTTCCTTAATTCTTATTTTGCATTGAACATTGTAGGATCTTTGCTTCCTTTTTACATCTTATCTGAGTTATTTTACACATTAAATCTGATTAGATTTCATTCATTCATCATTTTGCATATTTTCATGGCTTAATTTCACTATTAGGGTTTAAAAAATCCTTGCATTTTTAATACATTTGGCTAATATTTCACATAGCATTGCAAGATTTGTGTGTTGTGACAAACTTTGATGTGTTATTGGACTGATTAAAGGATTTTAGGTTGCTGTACCTTATCATCCTCTTAGTTGCATTACATCTTTTGTGCATTTACCTTGGAAAAAGTGAAAAAATTGAGTATTTTAGGTGCATAAACAAGCATAGATTTGTATTATTTCATTGCATTCATCCTAAATATCTTGCATTTCAGATCTTCCATTCACATGCAAGCATATATTCATTGGTCATTTGAATTTTTTTTCATAATTTCATATCATTGTGTGAAAATTGGCATATTCTTAATTACACGGTGTTTATTTCAACACTATGTTTTTACACACCTCATTCATATCTTTTTGATTAAAACCTTTAAAATCTCTTATTTTTCCTTCTTTGTTAGTACTCTTTTCTCCTATCCACTATTTTTTGTTGTGAACTCTGTGTCTTTTAGTACCTGTTTTCCTCAAACAATTGCTCTGGTGCGAAATAGTCTCATAACATTTCAATAGTGTTTGTATTTGATAAATGAATAAATCTTATTGGACATTGTTGTTTCAAGGAATTTCATGATGGCATATTCATGTTATTCCTCTTTGAAATCTTTGTATAAGTATATCCTAGATTTTGAGAATTTCTCTAAATTTACTAATGAAAATCCTCATATTCTAGAATACATAGCATCCGTAAATGGTATTGATTTCTAAATGTTCTATGCATGAACTTAAATTAATTTGTTATATACATGATTTTGATAGCTTCACAATAATCATAAATGCATATCCAAAGATTTAACTAAATTCATCTCCACGAATCTGCATGAGAAAGATGAATGGGAAAATTCTTCTTCCATAAATGCCTTGGAACTAATAGCTAAAATTTATAACGATGATGATAATGAGTCCTTGAGTTATCCTATTCCTCCTCTAGTTGAATGTTTAACAACTTTGGATATCTCTAAGGATGAGAAGACCATGGATAGCTCTACTTTGGTTGCAAATTCAATCCCCTTAGACATCACTAATGATATGATCATCACCAACCTCCTTAATAACACTGTACCTTCCCTTAGCCCCGATGCTCTCCCTTCAAAAGTAGAAGCATTGGTGGATGAGAAAAGGTCTCTCACATTAAATCCTTTAGGGGTAGATGTTGAGTATAATTGAGAGGAAAATAATTTCAATTCAATCTTCATTAATAGATTTCTTCCACCCACTAATGGGTTACTAGATAAATGTAGCAATGTTCCTAAGATGATTGTGCAAGGGGCACCTAATGCACCTTCTTGCTTAAAACTATTGGTTACAATTCAAGGTGATCAAAAACCACCTCAAACCCTGGATTACATTCTAAACTATGCATGACAAATAACTCAAAGAAATCAAGGTGTTCAAAATGTGTCACAACAATCACACTAAAATGTGATTTCTCACATGTACAACACCTATAATAATAAGAAAAGTAAGCAAGAACCACATGTGCCTATCTCTCTTCCATCTTCTCAACCTATGCTTCCTCCACCACCTCATCTTACTCATAAAGGTGGTCAATATTATGATCTTGTTGAGCAGCTTCATGCTACTCCTGCTAAGATCTCTCTTTGGGAACTCATACAAACATCACCTACATACCACAGAATGCTCCAAGAAGCTTTACAAAAGGTGATTGTACCACCTATTGTTAAGCCGAATGATGTAGTAACTCTGTTAGATTGTATGCATGTGACAAAAATGAACATTTTGTTTCAACAACATGAAATACCGTCAATTAAAGATAAATATGATCCACTTATAATATTTATCATGATAGATAAAAAAGTTGATAAAGTGAGTTATTATTGACAATGGATCGACTCTTAATGTTTGTAGTATTGACTTGCTACACAGAAGCAAGATCGACACTTCTTTAATCAAACTGGATAGGATTAGCATTTGTGGCTTTGATAATTTTGATAGACAATCCCTATGTACTATAACTTTACTCGTAAAGGTTGGAGCTGTGACATTATCTACCCTTTTTCATGTCGTGCTTGATTCACTTTCATATAATATGATTCTTGGTAGACCGTGGATCCATGCCATGGGGGCAGTTCCATCTACCCTTCATCGATCAAGAAAGTTTATTTATCAAAACAAGCTCTACACCATGAAAGTTGATCCTTACCCAAATAATTGTTTACATATAGAAACTAAAAAACAAGTTAACAATCATAAAAGTCTAAACAACTTACGAGTTGATTCATCAATTCCTCTTGCCACAGATAATGTTGTGCAAGACACTAGACCATCAAATGCACTTTTTGGTGATGATTGGGGTTCATTAGATTTTACTCCTTCCTTTATGGGGGATTATAAACTTAATAACTCTGACACATCAAAAGTTGCACCAATCTCATCTAAACAATCTTTGGAAACACTTGAGAAACCCAAAGTCTCCTTGGTAGAAAACAAAGATAATACTCTTACTTATACTATAGACTATGAGACTTATGAGGCCTCACCATCTTCTAAAGAGATGGACTCCCTCTATGGTCGTGGATTTCAAATTTTGTACAAAAATAGCAACTATGTAGATAATAGTTGCGGTGTAAATCAACAAGGAATGAGAGTACCTTTACAAGTTGATGAAATTAATTACACGATCGTTATCAGATACCATTCTTTGAAGCCCACCAAAGCCTCTCGTCATCCCAAACTCAATATTTTTTGATACGTAAGTTGTGGGGATAGGGACCCACTCCCTTTATTAAAATAGTAATAAAAAATACAAATATCTACCACGCAGCAAAGAAGAAGCTGAGAGCTACAAAAGCCTCCAGAGGAACAAAAGAAGAAAGAGGAGAACTAAAGAAGCCTACAGAAGAATAAAGAACTGAAACAAGTTTTTAGTATTGATACAATGACACTCAAGAAGAGAAGGCAATGCTCAAGTGCCAAAAAAACTACACCCTTAGAGTGTTTTGAAAAAGAAGTGCATCCAAGGTCTGCTGAGAGCTAGCTTCCACCACTTCTAAACCTTCAATACGAAGCTTTTCAGCTTCAAACTTCCTCCCAACCTTACATTTTGAACCACAATCAGGTTTTAATTTGCCACTTAAAGGCTAAGAAATCCCAAGTTTCTAAGGTAGATCCAGAGTAAAATCATCAAAACAATCATGAATTTGCTCTTCCAAGTCCTCCATGAAAGGGAAAGTGCCATCAGAATTAGAGCCATCCTCCTCCATCCTAGAAGGAGAATCAGGTGGGCTCTCATGGACAGAGACAATTATAAGAGAAAAGGGATCTGCTAACTGGTCCAAAATCGGCCCCGACTCCTGAGGAGGTTTGAAAAACTTACCATGATTCCTCCAAATGAACTCAGTATCCAAAGCATCACCCTTTTTGACCCACTTCTTCAAGAAAACATTCCTCACCCCAACCAAACACTAGAGGGAACAATCATCAATTTTGTGTCCAAGCATATTGCAAAGGAAACAGTGGATAGGTAAACACTCATAGTTTAAAAACTGAGTCCAGACACCATGTGAAGAATGGATCCAGATAGAATGAGAGAGGGGTTTAGAGATATCCACCATTGCACAAACCCTATAGAATCTATGATCTAAAGCCACCAAGTTTGAATCAAGCTTGACAAAAGACCCCACTTGGTTGATCATATTGCTAAGCAGATCCACATTGCATAGAACCGGGGGCAAATTTTAAAGCCTGATCCAAATAGGAATAAGTGTAATCTTTGATGTTGTCGGGTCAAAGAAAGGTGACCAAGGAGAAATAAAGAGGCCAGAGTGCCCAAAAAACCAAGGCCCTTTCTGCAAAACAAAGTTATAGTCCTCCACAGAACAAAAGGTTATCAGGAAAAAATGGAAGTCCAAGGATTCAACAACGAGGAGAGAAAGATTACTCCAAGTGTATTTGATCCAATCAAGAACGGAGGTCACCGAAGGATGCCTATGCAAGCATCACAGCACCACTAAACAGTTACCATAGTCCTCAGCAATGGCTGCAATACATCTATCAGAAATGTAAAAATCTGCAGGCTCGTCAAAAAAGGAGACAACTGAATCCCCAAAAGAGAAACGAGCACTAGCAGATTGAGAGCCACTATCCATTTTCAGTGGGGGGGAGCAAAAGAAACTGGAGGGCACGATAGATTAGGGTTTTCCTACAAAGCATGCTTACAGCAATAATCTGAGCACACATGAAATAGATTAACCCTATTTCTACACCCTTCAACAGAGCCAAAGGGCACGACACCAGAAGAATCCCCCACATCATTAGCAGCCAGAGTGTCAATGGTCTGAGGGGCAGGAGGAGAAGATGGTGTCGGGTCTTGAGATGCCCCAGAGTGAAGGGTGTACCTCTTTTTTCCCTTACCCAATGTAGCTATGTGACCACCTCGCTTCGCACTAGGGATACACTTGGATTTGCCATTTGTTGGAGCCTACACAACATTTTTTAGGCAGTCATCCCCACGCATGTCCAAAGAAGCAGCTTCGCCAAAGTGAGCTATACCAGGAGAGCCCTCGCACGTCTATGCTTAGTTTATCTCAACTCATTTTACAACCTAATGATCAATAAGAGGATGAATGTCTATCCCAAGCTCAATGTTAATACAATATCAATAAGACCAAAACTACATGTGAGATATCCTGAGCTGATAGACAAGGAGTGTTCGCTAGGAAATATCCCATTGAATTAGGTAAGCATTTCTCCCTCCTTAAGCCACACTCGTTGTAGCACCTATTCTAGTTTCTCACTTATGTGGCCTCCTCTTATGTGTTGTGTTCCCCCGTGATGTGTTATGTGTTTTTTAGGTCTCCTTGGATGACCCTTGATACTCTTGTAAGGTCAAGGATACTAGGAGACCACCTCTATTGTGACCATTCTTCTATTTGTTTCATCATTCTTCTATCTTGCCTCTCTATTTTTTTGTTGTGTGTTATGCCTTAGGGGCATAGCATTGTGGAGGATGTTTTGGGGTATCCTCATACGTGGTGTTCCTAAGGCACTTGTTCTCCTCTCTCATTTTTATTGTTTACCTTCTTCAGTGATTCTACCTAGTTGGTAGATGATAAAAACAAACAAATATTGATACAAACCATGCATCCCTTCAGGGAGTAAGAAAAAATGGACCTAGTCCATATATGAAGATGGGGTTGATCTATATATATCCAAATCTTGACTAGTAGAATCACTCCGTGTGATGTATCATCTTATGGCATTTCTTGTGACTAACATTTCACAATCCACTCAATCTGCTCTTGTACACTTTGAATAGTATCTCACCTTGTTGCTACACTCAGTTCTAAGGTACCTATAGTATAGCCCAATGGTTATACTTGGCTCTGTTATACTTGGCTCTAAATCTATAAGTATAGCCTTGGTCCTTGATGTGATTATTTTCATGCATATCTTTCATCTTGTTGTTTATCTTAGCATATCTTATCAATGTGTTTTTGGGAACATTCGGCAATTGTAAGAACATGTCACCTCGGGGGCATGGGCTTTACGAGAGCTCTTGTTCCCTTGTGTGTTTTCTCTCTACCTTAATGTGCTTGATATTGGTAAGTGACATCATCCACTTTAAGGTGGGGGCATATATAATGGTATATGTTTGATGATTTTGACACTAACGAAGCATGTTTGTAAGCCCTCTCGACAAAGTGGGATGTTGTATCTCTTGAGCTAGTGCACATCCTTATCTAAATTGCAATAAAAAAGCTCTCTCCATGAGGTGGGATAATGTATCTCTTAAGATAATGCATATCATTTTATACAAAGACCTTTTGCAGAAGGCAGGATGGTGTATCTCTTGAGCTAGTGCACATCCTTTTATACAAAGTCCTCATCGGAAGGTGGGGTTGGATCTTGAGCTATCCTCCCTTAAGCGTGTCTTTGGTAGTTGTTGTGGCATAATCCCAACCATCAGGTGTGTTTGGCATGTTTTAGATGGTGGGACTTAGCAATAAGCTCCTTCCATCATTCATGTTTTCTATGTTTAAGACGTATAGTATGTCTATGGCATGCTATACGATGCTCATGTATTCCTTGTGTATTCCATGTGTTTTCCCCTATGTGTGGTATCAAGGGTGTAGTGATGAGCTCCCCCACAATCAGGTTTTATATGGCGTGTTTTTCCCTGGTGTAGTATCAAGGTTGTAGCGATGAGCTCCCCCTACATTTTGGGTTTTGTATTGTGTGTTTTTGGCGGTTTCAAGGGCATAGTGATGAGCTCCCCTGGCCCTTAGATTAGATTTTATTGCATATATGAAAATGTTATATCAATGTATTCATCATGTTTTGTGTGACTTCTCTCATGTCTTCATCATGCTTTGTGTGCTTTCATTGTCTTCATTGTGTCTTGCGTGTCTTCAATGTGTCTTCTAGTGCTTACCTGAGACTGGGGGCTAGAAATAGTTCCTCAATCTTTGTGTATGCCTGGCATATTTGATGTGTTTTCAACCATACTTTAATGCATGTATGGGTCATAAGATCATACATACATTAAAGTGGGGGCTAAATGCTGTCATAAAATGTCCTCCTAGGACTTTTACCTCCTAAGTTTAGCTCCTAGGTCCCCTTAGTTTAATCATGCATGTGTAAAACTTGTCTAGGAGCAAAATCCCCTGAAACCCATGAGAAGTGAGACTTAGGGGCCTATCTCAATGCTTAATCTAGACCAAAAATAGGCCCCTAGACTTGGGCACCTATACCCTATTCCATACCTATTTTATTGGGACCTAAATTTAAAAGTGTCGGTTTATGACTGTTAAATGATTTCCCTTTGTTGACCTTTTCAATTTGAATTAGGAATGTTGGTGGGAATGCATATATAATCATGTTTAGGAATTCATTTTAAACCTAGTTTATGAAGGAAAACTTATCATCATCAAGCAAGGAGCATTCAAGGCATTCATTATGTTGTGGAGCAGAATTGTATTGTGTTTGTATGTGTTTGTTGTAGATTTGGCTCCATCAACTCATTTCCTCGTGATTTTAAGGCATTTCATCTCCATGAGGGTTTTCACCTCCAAGGTGATATCTGCTTTGTGTTTCAATCAATCAATCTTATCATTTGGTTTTGCCTCTTTCCACCAAGGACATGCACTCTATCTAACAATGGTGTTGGAAGGCTTGAATGCTATTTCTGGGGCTTGACTAAGGCAAGCTCCTAAACACCACAACCCCCAACACCTCTCTTGTGATTACAATTTATAGGTGCAGAATCTTGTGGATAGGAGTTGTAGGAGATCAAGGTAGAGGATAAAGATTTGGGATCTGAAGAAAACAACGAAGGATATTCCTTTCTCGATAAGGGTGCCCGCCCCTGTGTCCTCCCAATTGTCGTTGTCAGAAACTCTGAAGCAGGTTGTTGTTTACAGCATCTCACAGTTCCAGATCTACAGAAAAAGTGGCCTATTGGACTAGGGTGCCCGGTCCAGTGTCCCTGAAGTTTCTGCTTTCCAGAATCTAAATCCTAGTATGTTGCTAATCTATATTTAGTGCCTTCATGTGTGATCATTTGTCGTGTTTCATCCATTTGTTTATGATTTCATATAATTAGGGTTTAAGGCTTAATCAAATTAGGGTTTAACAAATTATCAACATATTCCAACTTTCCTTATCATCTCAAAGTGACACCAAACCTGTAACTAAGTCCTCTTGCAAAAGAAGTAACTGAACTCAGTTTATGTTTGTGAATGATTATATGTGAAAGGTGGATTTGATTAAATCTTTCTAAAACACTATCAATCTCATCATTCCCACTTTTCATATATAACAGTTAAATAAACATAATTTGTTTAACTAATTGGAAGGGGTCATGAAAGGGGACCTAGGACAAGGTGTTGCTAGGTGTCACAAGAGGATGCAAGGGGATGTCGAAAGGCAATGTTGTAAGACATGGTCCATTTTAGGTGTCTACATTTTTCCCTGCTTTGAGATTGTGACTAAGAGAAGTAACATCATTTCAAAGAAGAAAAGGTATGCATGAAGGAAAAGGATGGCCCGACCACTTGAAGGAGTGATGAGGAAGAATGATGTAAGGATGGGATGCCCCCTCAAGAGGATAGGTGGGTTAGAAGAACATGGGTACGCTCTCGAAATGGATGAAAGGGGTTAGATAAAGAAATGGAGGCAAGAGAAAGGATGGATAAGGTTAAAGATTAGTAATGGATAGATTGTTAAGGTGAAAGAGATAGGTGAAATAGATAGTGGATAAAGATAGGTTGAGAGGTGAAGAATACACTAGAATAGGATTTGGAAACAGATAATTTATAGTCATAATGGATATAGTGGATAGAGAGGGGATGGTTATGCTAGTATAATGTGTAGAGCAGCCCTAGTTTGATATAGCAATAGGATATTATGCACCAAGGTATAAGGGACTAGGGTGACTTTATATCCTTTGCATAGACTTCACACTACAAACAAAAGGAGTATCCTTATACACAGCACAATACAACCTTGTCTAGACACAAGATATGAATATTAGTTGTAGTGATAAGAATATCCAATAGCGACACAAAATGTTATGCCCCATTCTCTGCTAATCGTAACACAGATATAAATGGATCTACGTAGATTTGATAAAGCAAAAGGAGATAGAAAAGATAAAATGAAAACAAAAAATCAAATGACAACACAAGTCACACAGCCATTATATCTCTTACCAAAGAGTTTAAGTGATATTTGGATATGCACTTGATGACGGGAATGATATATCCCTAGATGAGGCTGGATGATGATATCGAATGATGTGGTAATTGATGCAATGACTAGATAGACGATTTTGGTTAAGGTATGATGTGCTGTATGAATGTTTGTACTTGTTTGAAAAACAAACAAGGTATTGCCCTTATTAAGTTGTAAACCGATAATTGATTGACTGATTGATTGAGATAATGTTGTCATTGTGGGGAAGGAAATATCCCTAGATAAACACAAGGATGTGGGAATGATATATCCCATTGATGATGATGATTGATTGATTGGGTTGATAGCAAGATTAGGATCAAGACCAAGGATGTGATTGGATGATTTCGCTAGATTACTTTGACTAGATTGGTATGGATTAAGGGTGACTTGCATTTGGATTTATTGCTTGAATTTTTTGGATATTTGATTTTTTTTGGATTTTGAGAATGTTTTGATTTTTTTAATTTTGAGAATGTTTTGATTTTTTGGGATTTTTGACGATGTTTTGATTTTTTTGGATTTTTGAAATGTTTTAATTTTTTAGGATTTTTGGTATTTTTTTTTTTTTTTGGATTTTTGGAAATGTTTTGACTTTTTTGGATTTTTTGGAATGTTTTGATTTTTTTGGTATTTTTGAGAATGTTTCGATTTTTTGGTATTTGTTGGGAATATTATGGGATGACATTGGATTGTAGTTTGGATAGCCTAGATGCTAGATACCAATGACAAGGGAAAATCATGAATAGCTAGATGGATGGGTGATAGTGAATGGGAGGGATAGGAAGTGTAAAATGGATGGATTGGTTGGAGGATGAGTAATAGTGGATAATATATGGGAAATGCATAAAGGATATATGGATGGAAGAATTCAGGATATGAAGGATAGAGGATACATAATGGATGGAGGAAGGGGGTTTAGGATGTGATCTCCAAGGACTATGTCACATAGGAATAACATGCCCCATTCTAGGTGTAATTCTTAGGATTTTACTTGACAAAACTTATGATGATAGGATGATAGGATTAGTTGCAAAAAGATTGGATATATCAAGGGGTGTCCAAAGCATTTTTCAAAATTTTGTCCCCATGTTTGTATCAAGATCAAAAGGAGGAATGGAAGATAGGTATGTGGATAGGTAAATGGCATTGGTACGTATGAGGGTATGATGAATGAAGATGGTAGGATAGGAGGAAAATAATAGGATGGGATAGATGAGACATCATGCCCCCAAGTGTAAGCCACATAGACAAGGAATCTACACATGATGCATGTTTTCTAGGTTTTCATCATGGTACTTATCCAAGGTACCACCAAGGTAGTTTTCACCATTGGATGAAGGGATTTCTCTTTACTATTTTGATTTTTTTTATTTTTATTTATTTATTTATATATTTATTTTGGATTTTTGGATGGGATAGGGAATATGGGTAGGAGGAATTTGGAAGAGGATGGGGACTCAAGCACCTTGTTCCATGAAAGGTGATAGTGTCCCATTATAGGTGGATGTTCACACATGGATCATGTCAAGTGTGATTTTGTGCATGGATGTTGGTAGAGGATTGCATGAGAGGGAGATTGATGTGGATAGATAGTGAATTGTGTAGGGAAGGATAGTGGATTATGAGTGGATGGATAGTGGATTATGATGTGGATTATGGATGGAAGGATTATCCAAAAGCATGGACCATAGGGATATGATGGGGGAAATATGCAGGATAGTAGATAGAAGATGGGGAAATGGAGGTATGTGGCAATGTCGTGGGATCAAGACCAATGTTTGCACAACCTGAATTGGATTTTGAAGATTTTGATTGGAAGGAGGAGTTGGGAACTTAATGGAGATGTTTTCTTAGGGGATGGTCGATTTAGCAATTTTGGGACCCAAATGGTCTTAGGAGTTGTAGGATTTTGTAATAGGGAATAGGATTTTTGGGATTTTTGAATTGTGGATGCTTTATTTCGATTAAGTGCTTTTTTCTTGGGGATCCACACCATTTTTGTTTTTTTTTTTCTTTTTGAGGTGTGAGATTTTGCTTGGATGTTAGAGATTGATGCCTTGTGGCATGATCATTCTTAGGCTTTAATGGAGTTTTTGCTTTATATGTGGAGGCATCCAAATTTCTATTTTTGAATCCCATGGGGGTTGTGATAGCTTTATGTTTGGTTGATATGTGCATTTGTTGATCATGATTAGGAATTTTGGGGAGTTTAGGGTAGTGATATGTGTGGATGGAGGGATTAGTAGACTTGTGGATAAAGGGATGAGGGGATTTAATGATGGGGATATTAGGGGTTGGAAGGAGTGGAGGAAGAGTGGATGGAGGAAGGTGTATGGTCACATGCTTTTTGGATTTGTGTGACTATGGAAGAGGGATAACGACATACATTTTGGAGGTGAGATGGGATGCATGGGATTTGGGATAGAAAGAAGTGGATTTAGAAGGAAGGGAGGTGGTACTAACATCTTGGGATTATTTTCTATGGGGTATATAGCCAAGGCCATGTGATTGTGGAGGAACTTTGACATGGATGGGCTCCAAAATACCTTGTTCATGAAGGCCTAAGCCTTTTCCATGATAATTCATGTTTTGGAGCATGCGATGTGCAATGGGATGTTTATCATTTAGGACACAAGACACGAGTTCATTATTAGATGGGGAGGGTAGAGTGGTGGATAGAAGTTGTTTATCTCCTATAAGAGAGCCACCATGAATAAAGGTGTTGGATCCAAGAGGATAGGATGATGGATTTGGAATGGGATCAGTAGAGGATGGTGAAGGATCGTGAGGATCTTGTTCAACATTATGCTCAGTAAGAAGTTGATTTTCTATATTTTCTTGGGGACCAAGTGTCTCATCAAGGGAAGTGGATATTGTTGGCTGATGGATAGGACTTGTTGGAGGATGGATAGGAGTGGAAGTGGTGGATTTGGGATTAAATAAATAAATGCCAAGTGTTTTATTGATGAGATAAGAGTGGAATGCTTATTATGATCAAATAGAAAAGTTTATTATGGAATGTGGAATGGATGAAGGAAAGTTTATTATGGAATGTGGAATGGATGAAGGAAATTTTATTGCTTTGAACTTTTTGGAATATTTGATTTTTTTGGGAATTTTGGAAATGTTTTGATTTTTTTGGATTTTTGGAAATGTTTTGATTTTTTTTTTAATTTTTGGAAATGTTTTGATTTTTTTGGATTTTTGAAAGTGTTTTGATTTTTTTGGATTTTAGAAATGTTTTAATTTTTTTGGATTTTTGGAAATGTTTTTTTTTGGATTTTTGAATGTTTTGGAATGAAATGCATGAGACTTGGAGACTTACCTTCCAAAGGTCTTATGTCCAAATTGAGAGAACAATCCAAACCATAATCAGGTGTCAGTAAGATTTTATTTATGGCATGGTTAGACATGATAACGGATAAGGTATTATGGTATGATAGGAAATGATACTAGGAAAATTTTTCAAGCCTTGATAGGATGATGAAATGGTAGATGGATGATAGTATGCAAGCTAGACTAGAGAGAGTGGAATTGCAAATGGATAACTAATAGATGGTGGATGCAAGACCACTACACATGGCACCTATTTGCTAGGTTTTCACCATGGTACTTATCCAAGGTGCCACCGAAGTGGTTTTCACCATAGGATGGATTATTTCTCTTTACTATTTTATTTTTTATTTTTTTATTTTTTTATCATTCTTTTGTTTTTTTTGTATTTTTTGAATAATTAGAATACCCCACGGGTTAGACATAGAACCTTTTGAGGTGAATTATGTTGATAGGTCATCAAGGGGATGGCCCTCAAGTGTAGAAAGATGATATGCACTGGATCCATAACTACTAGTAATAATGAAGGGTGAAAGGAAGCTAGGGGTGCATAAATCACTTCCTACACTAATCTACTGAGGAGAGAAGAGTGCAAATTCTTTCCAACCTTTACAATTATAGTGTTATTAACACAATAATAGAGATATTACAGCAAACACATACACAATAATGTAAGATAGAAGAAGAGAGAGAGATAAGATATACGTGGGGAAAACCCTTATGGGTGAAAAACCCCACACTCCAAAACACAGCTCAAATATATTATCTAAACAATGAGGTTTACAATACAGTTACAGAGCCAATGCTCTTGTAGGAGTCTTTGACACTTGTATCTGGAGATAATCTGGTAGCATAATAGTACCTGTCAATCACATAATACATCTCCTCTCCAAAGCACCTGTTTATATAGAAGATACAAGGCAAAAATGGCTCTATCTTGAGATGGGCGTCCAACATGGCCTCATGGCCCAAAACCCACACCTATGGATACTTGTCCAACATTGTAGGATGTTCATGACACTTGTCAGGTCACCCCATCCCAAAGAGGTCGCCTATTCCCAAGTTGGGCAATGACAGATACTCTTACGACTATCATAGAATCCATCATAGCTATCATATCTTACAGCTGTAAGAGAATCTATCATACACAAACTAAAAATAGCATATTCTCTTACAACATGTCATAACCATCCTTGGGGCACCCAAATATGTCTTCTTCCAAGATGCCCTGTGACACATGTCTTCACCTATAATAGAATCTTCCATTTACGACTCTTATGCGTCATAGATTTGTCATAGGAATCTATCATGACTGTCTCTGTCAATATTCCCTTACACACTATCTAAGATGCCAACACATGGTAAAAAACCTCTACCACACAAAGGGGACACCTATCTCCACATGGAGTGAGTTGACCATCCTAGTCACCTTACAAGTGGAGTGACAACTCATCATGCCACTTCACACTAAGTGACAAAATAGGATGTGCAACAAAATTACAACATAGGATAAATAAATAAATACATTACAATAAATAAATGCAAGGAATTACCAAGGTTGAGACACCTTAATTTCCAACATTCTCCCACTTGTTGAACACCTTGTAAGAGCCAATGGAAATAACAAGATTTAACTGCTATAGGCCGAGAGGTCCAAAGACTCTGAACACCATCTGAACTTTTCTGTGCCCACTGGTTTTATCAATACATCCACAAAATTCTTCAAAGTGTCTACCTTATCCAATTTCACCTTCCCATCCTCTACCATGTCTCACACAAAGTGAAACTATACATCAATATGCTTTGTTCTGGCATGGAAAGCTAGATTCTTTGCTAGGCAAATCACACTCTGACTGTCACAACAAATCGTAATCTATCCTACATCAACACCAATATCTGAACACAATCTCTTAAGCCAAATGGCTTCCTTACAAGCATGAGTTGCTGCCATATACTCAGCTTCTATCATGGACAAAGCAACCATAAGTTGTCACTTACTCATCCAACTAATTGCACCACCAAACAAAGTGAACACATAAGCACTGGTGGATCTCCTGCTGTCAATGTTACCCACCCAATTAGAATCCACTAATCCATGAATACAAATAGAATGCAGAGGTCCTGTAACATTACCATGATAGCATATGGAATACTCAAAAGTACCCCTCAAACATCTAAACACTCACTTAATTGCATCCCAATGTACCCATCTAGGATTAGCCATAAATCGACTAAGGACTCCCACTGCTTGGGCAATGTCTGGTCTTGTGCAAACCATAGCATACATCAAACTGCCAACAACACTAACATAAGGTACTCTACTCATGTCTTCCACCTCACTAGGAGATTTTGGACAATCATTAATAGACAACTTTGTCCCTAAATAAATAGGAACACACAATGGTCTACAATCTGCCATGCTAAACCTATCCAACACAGTCTTCACATACTTACTCTAGCTTAACCAAAGTTTTATGTTAGCTCTGTCTCTTCTGATTTCCATTCCCAGAATGTACTTGGCTGTCCCTAGATTTTTCATCTCAAATTGTGCTGACAACTGAGACTTCAAATTAGAAATCATATTCTTACCATTCCCAATTAATAGCATATTATCAACATACAATGCAATAATGAGAATGCAATCATTATCAAATTTATAATACACACAATGATCTAATTTTGATCTTAGAAATCCAACCGACAACACAAAGGCAGTAAATTTCATATACCACATCTTAGGAGATTGCTTCAAACCATACAAAGACTTCTTCAGTTTGCAAACCAAATTTTCTTTACCTTTCTCTATGTAATGCTCTAGCTATGACATGTAGATCTCTTCCTCCAAATCACCATGAAGGAATGTTGTCTTCACATCCATCTGCTCCACCTCTAAGTCATAGGCTGCTGCAAGAGATAACAGGAACTGAATAGATGTTAGCTTTGCAATGGGAGAGAAAATTTCACCATAATCAATTCCCTCCACTTGTGAGTACCCCTTCGCAACCAGTCTAGCCTTGTACTTTTCAACACTACCATTTGCACCAAATTTCTTCTTGAACACCCATTTGCATCCAACATGTTTTTGTCCTTCAGGCAAAGGCACCAAGTCCCATGTTTTATTCTTTTCCAAAGAAGCCATCTCATCTTCCATGGCCTCCTTCCAAGAACCTACATCTTTCATGCCCATAGCCTCTTTCACAGTTCTAGGCTCATCAATGTTAGTAAGGAAAGCAAAAGCACAACTAGAATCAAGCAATGAATAACTAAACCTATCAGGTTGCTTCCTTGTTCATGTAGACCTCCTCAAAGGCTAAGGTTGAGGTTTTGCTTCTTCTTCTGAGCTTTCAGAGCTGCTAGAGCCCGCCTCATCATCAAGTCTCATAGGGTTTATCAGTTTAGTCTTCTTAAGGGTAGAAGGAAACAGAACCACATCTTCTTTCTTTTCTGTCTATTTTGGTTGTAGAATAATGCAAGAATGTGTTAGCTCTCTAAAGATAACACTTCTACTATACAACACTTTTTCAACCACAGGATCCCAAGCTTGTATCCTTTCACACCGACACCATAGACAATGAAAATACACTTAACAACCTTGTTCTCCAATTTAGACCATTTCTCCCTAGGCACATGTGCATATGCCTCACAACCAAAAACATGAAGATGTCTAACTGAAGGCTTCTTACCAGACCACACCTCCATAGGTGTCTTACTAACAAGAGCTAATGTAGGAGACTTGTTTACCATGTAGCAAATAGTAGCTACAACTTCAGCCCAAAACTTTTGTTCGAGGCTTGCTCCACTAAGCATACTCCTAGCCCTCTTCATCAGTGTCCTGTTCATCCTCTCTGCAACTGCATTTTGATGTGGGGTGTATGGAGTTGTGTTATGTCTTTCAATCCCTTGCTCTTTACAGAACTTATCAAACTCTGCTGAACAAAACTCACCACCATTATCAGTTCTCAAACACTTAATCTTCTTACTAGTCTAATTCTCAAGAAAAGATTTAAACTCTTTGAACTGACTAAATACTTTAGTGTTTCTTCTGAGAAAATAAATCCATGTCCTTCTACTGTAATCATCTATGAAAGATACAATAAATACAGATTTGGAAATTGAAGGAACACTAATAGGACCAAACACATCAAAATGAATAAGATCCAATACACTAGAAGACTTGTGAGAACTAGAGTAAAATTAAACATGGTTTTGCTTTCTATATACACAATGATCGCAAAAGTCAAACTCGAGATTACAATCATTTAACCCCTAAACGAGATTTTTATTTTTTAGGGTTCTAAGACCCTTCTCACCAATGTGGTTGTATCTCAAATACCATAACATAGTGTTTTTAGCAGGAAGATTAAATTCCAAAGCATGAGCACCCTCGGGTACACAAGATGCACTACCATCAGAATTTGTTACAATAGATTTCTTCACTGCTGGTTCAGATGGTGGGGATGAAGTGACTGCAACTCTTTTCTTCAAGTCAGAAGAACTATTGTACTATGAAGTGTATGCCTCCAGCTGAAACAGAGTACCTCTTTGAGTACCCTTTGCAAGCACCATAGATCCTCTAGTCATATTGCATCCATCCTTTGAAAAGACAACTTGCACACCTGTATCATTCAACATACTTACAGAAAGTAGGTTCCGTGCCAAACCTGGGATGTGCATAACCCCAATGATCCCCTTCACTCATCCATCAAGGAATCAGATTGAGACTCTTCCATGACCAACAATCTTTAGATGAGAATCGTCACCCAGGTACACTCTTCCACCATCGAACTCTTCATACTTCATGAACTAGCTTCGATGCAAGGTCATGTGGAATGATGTACCAGAATCAATCAACCACACATCATCAAATGCATGGGTGGCCAGGGCTACGATGAAGGCATCACCATCATCTTGTGACTTGTCAGAATCTGAATCTGGGACATTCTTCTTCTTTTTGTTTTCTTCCTTGCATTCCTTTCAAAAATGCCAAATTTTTCCACAGTTCCAATAGAGACCTTGGACTTTCTAGGAGATTTGGATCTCCCACAGGATTTGGATCTACCCTTCTCAGTTTTCTTGTCCTTCTTTTTCCCTTTCTCCTTGGGTCTTCCATGAACCACAAGAGCCTCTTTGGTTGCCTTAGAATACTTTCTCCACATCTCTTTAGATAACAGCGAAGATACCACTTCATCCATTGTGAAAGTGGATGTGGTGCTCCCAATAGCCATAACAAGATGATCCCACAAGTCTAACAAAGAACAAAGAAAGGTCATACAATGATCCTCCTCCTCCATCTTCACACCAACAGATGTCAATTGTGTAATTAACATGTTGAAGGCATTCAGGTGATCTGCAACAGATCCTCCATCCTCCATCCTCCATTCTTAGAGAATACAACTTATTTCTTAGAAAAAGTTTGTTCACCAGGGATTTGGCCTGATAAACATCTCCCAACTTCTTCCAAAGATCTTTTGTGGTCTTCTCCTCATTTAATAGGACAGAATCAGCTAAACTGAGTCTTATGAGACCCTTAGCCTTCTAATCTTTGAGATCCCAATCAACTTGTGTCATTGCAGCTGGTTTTACATTAGATGCGGTTTCCCATAGGTCACGATCAACAAGCATGTCTTCCATCTTAAGTTTCCATAACTCAGAATTAGTGCTGTTGAATTTCTCCACCTCTAATCTACTGTTCATGTGTCAGCCATCTCTTTCCTGCAACAAGATTATAGAATACTCTGTACAAAGCTCCCACTCAACCTAATATTAGCTCAAAAAACCTTACCCAAGAACTAGGACCAAAGGTGATCAAGCTATGATACCAACTAAAAGGAAACTAGGTGTGTGAAAATCGCTTCCTACACTAATCTAATGAGGAGAGAAGAGTGCAAATTCTTTCCAACCTTTATAATTATAGTGTAATTAACCCAATAATAGAGATATTATGGCAAACACATACACAAGAATGTAAGGCAGAAGAAGAGAGAGACAAGATATATGTGGGGAAAACCCTTACAGGTGAAAAACCCCACACTCTAAAACACAACTCAAATATATTATCTAAACAATGAGGTTTACAATATAGTTACAGAGCCAATGCTCTTGCAGGAGTCTTCAACACTCATATCTGGAGATAATCCGATAGCATAATAGTACCTATCAATCAAATAATACATCTCCTCTCCAAAGCACTTGTTTATATAGAAGATACAAGGCAAAAATGGCTCTATCTTGAAATGGGCGTCCAACATGGCCTCATGGCCCAAAAACCACACCTATGGACACTTGTCCAACATTATAGGATGTTCATGATACTTGTGAAGTCACCCCATCTGAAAGAGGTTGCCTATTCCCAAGTTGGGCAATGACAGATACTCTTACGACACTTACGACTGTCATAGAATCCATCATAGCTATCATATCTTACAGTTGTAAGAGAATCTATCATACACAAGCTAAAAATAGCATATTCTCTTACAAAATGTCATAACCCTCCTTGGGGCACCCAAAGATGCCTTCTTCCAAGATCCCCTATGACACATGTCTTTACCTATCATAGAATCTTCCATTTACGACTCTTACGCATCATACATTTGTCATAGGAATCTGTCATGACCATTTCAATCAATATTCCCTTACACACTATCCAAGATGCTGACACATGGTAGAAAACCTCTACCACACAAAGGGGACTCCTATCTCAACATGGAGTGAGTTGACCATCCTAGTCACCTTACAAGTGGAGAGACAACTCATCGTGCCATTTCACACTAAGTGACAAAATAGGATGTACATCAAAATTACAACATAGGCTAAATAAATAAATACATTATAATAAATAAATGCAAGGAATTACCAAGGTTGAGACACCTTAATTCCCAACAAAGGGGTCCAACCAATTAGGTTGAAAATTTCCTTTTTTGTCCCCATCTTGAATGTTCCTTTGATTTTCCTTAAGAACAAGATCATTGACTTCAAGTTTGTGCTCTTTGAGTCTCTTGTTGTAGCTATGATGAAGATGATTTTGATAGGCCTTGAGATGGTTAAGAGCATTGAGGTGTCTTTCATCTAGTGTTTCCAATTCATGCAAGAGGGGAACTCTATAGTCTTCCTCATCAATAAGATGTTGTAATGACACCCTTAAGGAGGGGAGCTTGACCTCGATTGGTAGGATAGATTTAGATCCAAAGACAATGGAATATGGTGTGGCTCTAGTAGGTGTGTAGATGCTAGTGTGATATGCCCACAAAGCAGGATTGAGTTGCAAATGCAAATCCTAGCTAGCTTCATTGACTATTTTCTTTAATATTTTAAGAATAGTTTTGTTCAAAGCTTTTACTTGACCATTGCTTTGGGGATAGTATGGAGTAGAAAAGTAATGTTGGATATGGAATTGATTGCAAAGGTGGCAAACTTCTTGATTTTTGAATGGCTGGCCATTGTTAGTAATAATTTCTTGGGGTATACCATATTGGCAAATGATATAATGAAGGATGAACTTGGAAATTTGTTTTCTAGTTATATAGGTAAGGGGAATATCTTTGACCCACTTCGTGAAATGCTCAGTGGCAGTGATAATGAATGAATGGTCATTGGATGAAGGTGGATGGATTTTAGCAATGAGATCGAGCCCCCACTGTGAAAAAGGCCATGGTGTAGTGATTGTTTGTAACTCTTGTGCAAGTGCATGAATCAAATCACTATGTTGTTAACAAGGAAGACATTTCTTAACAAAATGATGTGCATCATTAAATCCATAGTTGGCCAATAATACCTAATCCTTAACAACTTTTTGACCAAGGTAGGACCACTAGATTGTACACCACATATGCGTTCATGTATCTCATGTAAGGCAGCTTGGGCATCTTTTGAGTTAAGACATCTAAGGAAAATCCCATCAAGTGACTTTCGATAAAGTGTATCACCAAGAACGGTATAACAGGATAAACGATGGATGAAGGTTCAATGTTGGGAATTTGAAAGGTTAAGTGGTAAGGTGTTATCGTGAAGATAGGTATCGATCTCATTGTACCAAGGTGTATTAGGACCAACAAGTTCACATACAAGTTCAGCTTTTGGGACATCAAATGCAGGAATGTAAAGTTGTTCAATCAAGAATTCTGAATGTTGAATATTTGATGGAATAACAATCAATGAACTTATGGTTGCCATAGAATCAGAAGTTTTATTCTTTATCCTTAGAATTTATTTAAACCAGATCCATGAAAATGATTTGTTAAATGTGTCAACCAATTTCTTATATGGGATTAACTTGTAGTCTTTTGTTTAATTGTCATCATTGACTTTACATATGACAAGTTGGGAATCACCGTAGACTTCAAGTACTTTGATATTCAATTGGATAGCTATTCTTAGACCTTTGATAAGTGCTTCATATTTTGCAATGTTATTTGTGCAAGGGAACAAGACACTATAAGCTTTTGGTATAAGATCTCCTTGCGGTGTGACAAAAATGATCCCTGCTCATGAACTATGATGTGTAAAAGATCCATCAAAGTATAATTTCCAATTTGTAGGGGATTCAATTACAAAGATTAATTCATCTAGAAATTCTAAAATAATTGGATGATCAGCTTCAATAGGTGCCTTTTTCCAATTGGTCAACAATGACTTGTCCTTTTATAGTTTTTCTATCAACATATTCAATGTCAAATTCACTCAACATCATAATCCATTTTTTCATGTGTCTTGTCAATGTAGCTTTGGATAGAAGATACTTTAATGGGTCAACCTTTGAGATGAGCTTAGTTTGATGATTGAGCATATAATGTCTAAGTTTCTATGAAGCAAAGACAACTATAAGACATGTCTTTTCAATAGGTGTGTAATTTAGCTCATAGCCCACAAGAGTTTGACTAATATAATATATGGCTCTTTCCTTTCCAATGTCATCATTTTGTGCTAACAAAGCTCCTAATGCTGCTGATGTGGCTGATATGTATAGAAGGAGCGGTTTTCCTTGAACATCAGGTACCAAAACCAATGGTGTTGCAAGATATTCTTTTAAAATTTATCAAATGTTTGTTGACACTTCTCATCCCATTCAAATTCTACATTTTTTCTTGAAAGATGTGCAAAGGGTTGACATTTATCTACAAGTTGTGCTATGAATCTCCTGTTAGATTGAAGTTTTCCTTGAAGGCAACACAACTGCTTCAAATTCTATGGTGATTTCATCTCAACTATAGGATTGACTTTAGTAGGATCCACTTTGATACCTCTTCGAGAGATAATGTAGCCTAAGAGTTTGCCAGATGTCACACCAAAGACACACTTTTTTGGATTAAGTCGAACCTTGTATTTCTCTAAGTGGTCAAATATGTTTGCGAGGACATATAAACGACCCTATCTTGTGTGTAATTTATGTGGGATATCATCCACATAGTCTTCCATTGTCTTATGAAGCATATCATGAAAGATAGCAGTCATTGCTCTTTGATATGTTGCTCTGGCATTTTTAAGACCAAAAGGCATTACTTTCCAGCAATAAACTCTCCAAGCACATATGAATGCATCTTATGTTGATGCTCTTCATCAATCTTGATTTGGTTCTGTCCAGAGAACCCATCCATTAAGGATAACATCTCATGTCCTTTTGTTAGGTTGACTATGATGGGAATGTTTGGCAATAGAAAATCATCTTTAGGAAATGCCTTGTTCAAGTCTCAAAAATTTGTACAAACACGGATGCCTCCAATATCCTTAGAAACTAGAACAATGTTTGACACCCATTTTATATAATCTAGAGGTTTGATGAATCCAACTGCAAGTAGGTTTTCTAATTCTTCTTTGACCAAGAGAGCAATTTTGGGATGCATCTTTCTCAACTTTTATTTGATTATTTTTTGTCCAGGATATACTGCCAAGTGATGTTCTATTAAGGAAGGATCTAAACCAAGGATATCTGCATAAGACCATGTGAAATTATTTTCTCTTTCTTTGAAAAAATTGATGAACTCTTGTAATTCAAATTTTGTCAGGGATTTGGTTGCAAATATGATCTTTGGTTCTATAATTGTTCCCAAATTCATCTCTTGTGTTTCTTCAATAAGAAGAGGAAATCTCTCTTTATATGCCTCACTTTTGGGGAGGTCAAATTCCTCATCCTTAGGTGCCTCAGGGAGGTTTTCACCTTCAGTTACGTCCTTGTTATGGAGTAAAAAGTGGACACATGCCTTTTTACCTCCTAGTTTAGCTCCTAGGTCCCCGTGTTAACACTCTACAAGCAAAAATATTCATCCTAATGAGAAATCCCCCAAAACCCAAGTCAAATGGGAACTAGGGGCCCATTTAATTCTTAGGTCCTAACCAAAAAGGCACATTGGGACTTGGGCACAAGAGGATGCAAGGGGTTGCACGGGGATGTTGAAAGGCAATGTTGTAAGACATGGTTCATTTTAGGTGTCTACAATAAGTATTGCTTGCTACTTGAAGAAAAAGTCCCCCACTTCTACAATGAAAAACAAGATGCCATATGAAGTGTGGACTAGAAAAAAACTAGTATTGACACAATTGTAGGTATTTGGATGTGAGGAATTTGTTCAGGTGCCTAAGGAGTTGTGATCCAAGTTGGATCTCAAAGCTAAAAGATGTACTTTCATTGGTTACAGTGAAAATGTCAAATGCTACAAGATTTGGAATTTAGAAAATTTGAAGGTTCTCTGCTCAAGGGATGTTACATTTAGAGAACTTGGTGTAGTGCCCAAAATTGAACAATTAAATGAAAGAAAGAAGATGCATTTTGAGACAAAGGTAGAGCAACATGTTGAAATTGAACTTGACATGTAGTGTATAGGATAGTTTGGGAGAAGAAGAGGTTATCACATCTAGCAGTAACTCTACAGAAGAACAAAGTGTATATGTGGTAGGAAATTTTTCACTGGTACTTGTGAGAAGGTCTACAAGATAGCAGAGATCACCTAATAGGTAGTCCACCACATTTTCATTATGTTTTTTCTCTAACTTGTATTGACAAGGAACCAAGTTCTATGGAAGAGGTTCTCACTTCCAAAAATAAAAAGTCTTGGAAGAATTCCATGGATGAGGAGATGATGGCATTGAAGTAGTGTAAGACTTAGAATTTGGTTTATTTTCTTGATGATAGGAAACCCATTAGTTGTAAGTGGGTGTTTAAGAAGAAGTTCAAATAAAATGGCTTTTTTTAGCAATACAAGGCACTTTTGGTGGCAAAAGGTAATTTCCAGGTTGAGAGAATAGACTTCGGTGAGATCTTTGGTGAGATCTTTTCCCCTATTGCTAAGTTAAGTTCCATTAGAATATTGTTATCTATTGTTGTGGCACTTGATTTGGAAATTGAGTAGATGAATGTCAAGACAACATTATTGCACGGATAATTAGAGGAGAAAACTTTCATGGAACAACCTAAAGGATATAATGTGAGAGGTAAAGAGAAACCAGTTTGTAAGTTGAGTAGGTCTTTGTATGGGTTAAGGTAGTTCCATAGATGTGGAACCAAAATGTTAACACACATGTGCTAGAATTGGGTTTTGGAAGAAGTGATGTTGACTGTTGTGTATACTTCAGAAGGTAAACGATCATATTCTAATTATTATTCTATATGTTGATGAAATGCTTATCATTGGAGATAATAAATCATTAATTCAGGAGCTTAAAACTTAATTGGCTAGTAAGTTTGATATTGAAGACTTAGTCCAACTACTAGATACATATTTATAATGGATATATGCAAGGATAGGAGTAAAAGAAAACTATGTCTAAAATAGAGGAAGCATCTTGAGGCAATCTTGTAGAGGTTTGGAATGTAGGACAATAAACTAGTAAGTTCACCCCTACTAGTTGGTACAATGCTAAGTATGGAATAATGTCCTAGATCTGTGGAGGATGTGGAGGACATGAGGAAGGTTCCTTATGCAAGTGTGGTAGGATATGTGATGGTCTGCACAAGACTAAACATTGTCCAAGTAGTGGGAGTTTTAAGTAAGTTCATGGTGCATTTAAGCAAAGAACATTAGACACATGTGAAAATGGTGTTCAAGTACTTGAAAGGAACTCTAGATAATTTCTTGGTTTATCATAGTATTAATGATGTGGGCAAGATGTTGAGTGTATAGGGATTTGTTGATTCTAATTGGGATTGAGATCTTAACAACCAAAGATCTACAAGTGAATAAGTGTTTATTCTATTTGGAGGAACGGTGAGTTGGATGAGCAAGATGTAGAAGATGATTTCCCTATCAACTACTAAAGTAGATTATATGGCTACAACACATGCTTGTAAGGAAGCCATGTAGTTGAAGAGGTTAAGTAATAGTAATGGTTTTTAAAGTCAAATAGTGTTGAAATGTGATTCAGATAGCGTAATTTGTCTAGCTAGGAATCATGTTTACCATACTAGAAAAAAACACATTGATGTGTAATATCATTTTGTGATGGATATGATTGAGAACAAGAAATTCCAAAGCAAAAAAATTGACACTCAAGTTAACACTATAGCTTCTTTGAGAAAAAATGTAAGTACTATGAAATTCATGTGGTGTAGGAATGAGATGGGCCTAACCCATTACCAAGCATGAGGTTAATTTCTTGGATTAACATACCACACACTCTCCTGTATCAAATATCAAGTGGGAGTGTTACGGCCTGCATGAGCAGTCCGGTTTCAAGCATTGAAATATGCAGGCACCTTCCCAAAAAATCCAAAACTCTAACACTTTCGGCCTCTACAGTTGAAAAAATCCAAAAAATCAGTTAAGGTGCAAGTGTCTTTGTATATACAAAGGTGTTTGTATATACATACAGGTCAAAATGTGCATTGGCGGGTGCAAAATCTCCATCGGCCTTTGAAAAAATCAATTATATGCATTTTAAATGCATATTGGGCTTTGAAATGTGCATATACAAAGGGGAATCTTTCGTAGATTCCTGGGAATATTCCCACTTTGTATATCAGGTTGCATGTAGAGATATAAAGGAAAAATGTACAAGGGTGGTGGACATGCTTCTACTACAGTGCGATGTACAAGTGGTCTTGTATATCGAGCTACATACAAAGCTGCCAGCATGCATTTCAAACATACAAACAAATATACATTCAGGCGCGCATACAAAGAAAAGATACATTGCAGGCATATTCCAAGAAAGATTCCTTGTTTGTATATGCAGGAGCGAATGTATACTTGTGTTTAGATGCATTCTTGGAATATTTCATCGCATATTCTGTAGTTGTATATGAGGGTTTGTATATTTGTGTTTGTATATTGGCACATAAAAAGGTGCAAATATACATTTGCTACAGTACTGCAGGGGAGACACAAGTGATGGGGCCCACCAGTTGTATGTGCATTCGTTTGTATGTTTGCACATACAAGCCAATATACAATGAAGAAATATACATTCCGGACCTGATTGAAAATCAAATGCAGTGAATAATGTTTCAAGTCCGCAGCATGTATATTGGGCGCTTGTATGTGCCAATGTACATTTGAAAGATACAAGGGTTAAGATGCAAGCCGAATTTCAAAGCAACTCCAACATGCCTCATTAAAATTTGAAATCCACCTTGTATATATGAGGCAAATGTACATGCACATATACAAGGAAATATGCAGGAAAAGAGGATACAAGTCAGACCTGAATTGAATTTCAATTTGTTCTAAATAGGTTTGGGGTCCGCCTTGTATATCAAACAGATGTATATGCATTTTGCATATACAAGGGATTTTTGAAGAGTGAATAGTGGCAATTGTATATGCATTCATTCTTGCATATACAAGGGCGAAATGGCAAAATATTGAATAGAAAAGTCATCGATAGAGGAAAAAGTTGCCTACGTGGCGCGATATCATTGGCTCTTGGCTTTTTTGCAGGTTTTTGAGCTGTTGGATCTCAGCGATGGGGGGAGATCGACGGCCCTGTTTTGAATGCTTGACGAATGAAGGACTTTCTGTGTGTCTGCACCAATTTGTGTGGGAAAAGTTTCATAGACAAGCGGAACTGAGGATCTGCGGGTAGCTGAGCAATAATGGTGACATTTGCAGGATTTGGGTCAATGATGGATAGGTCAACCACTGATTTTATGAAAGAAGATCTTTAGGTAGCGGCTCAAATCCTGAGCCCACCTGCTTTCTTCCTCTGCTTCCTGGCTACATTCAATTTTAAGTGCCAATCTGAAGATGCATTGTATCTGACAAATTCTTGAGTTGACCGTTGTAATTTTGCTGAGTACACAGTCTTGGTATAAAAGCCAAACTGTGTTACTCATTATGTTGTTGAAGACTTGGGCAATTTTTTTGTGTGAATAACGAAATACAAAGCATTTCCTGTCTGTTGTATCTCTGTGGAGTTTATGAGTTGCATCTGAAGTGTATCTTGCACATATATTCAGTTTCTTGTCATTATATATGAAAAATGCATTATTGCATGTGTTTATCTGTTTGTCTCCATTTGTTGTATGCATTTTCTTCTTTTGAATCTGGTTGCTAAGGGTTTCTCAGATTCTAGGGTATAGTCTTGTTGTACCACATGCTTAATCTATAACTTCCATTCAAGGAGTGGATTAAATCATTTTAGGTTGAGTGTGGAGGAGATTGTATGTCAGCTGGGATATCCATAAGCAGAGACAGTTAAATACCCATTCTTGGGTGATGTTTGTAAGGCAAGCATCAATCTAACCCCTTGAAACTCGAATGCCAGTTGCAAGCCATTCTTATGTATACTTCTAGTTGACTCCTTGTCCTGAGATAGGCACCGGTCTGCCCTTGTGAAGTAGTTATGATCCAAAACCCCTGTCTTGCATCCAAACCATCAAACCAACCATTCCATAATTCCAACCTATTAGTTGTAGGAGTAGGATTAGGAACCCCCTGCATACTCTCATCCACAACCAGACAAATATGTCCAAGAATGTTGCTAACCTTGTGATTTGTCATACAAATCTTGGTCCACACATGAGAGTATTCTACCTGTTATCACAAAGCTAAATCTTCCTGTCATAGGGCAAGTCAATGTTACATCTTTAGAAAATAGGGACACCCCCCCTTGGTGTGGCAGAACCAGAAGTGAAGGGGAGGTAGCTCACACAACCTCCTGTATCTTTTGAGTGAATCTATCCGTGCATTGGAACTGGCAAACCCTCTGCCAATTTGGAAGGTAACAGAATTGGCGACTCTGCTGGGGACAAGAGTCAAATAATGTGAAATCATTGCTACATATCTAGTTCTTTCATGTGAATGATGGTGCTCTGCTGGCGGTATGAACTCAGAAAAATGTTTGATGAGCTTTCAGCTGTTTGAAATTTTTGTTGTCTTTGGAGAGGTGGCGACTCTGCAAAAAAGTTTTAGTGCACATGAAAGGCTGATGTATGTTATTGAGATCTAAAAATATTCTGTTCAAAGTTTTAGCATCTAGATGAGAAAAGGTACCTAGCTTCTTCCCATTTATATTTGTTGTTTTATTACATAAGCTAGATGCCAAGGGAAGCCTTAGGTCTTAGGCAGATAAAGGATATCTAAGATTGAAAATTTTATGAATCCAAATATGTATTCACCCATACTTAGTCAAGAGGGGGATGAAATGTTAAGTAAAAGAATGGAAGAGATAAAAAACAGGTTGATATTCTTAGAGGCTAGGCAGGCCCAGTTAAATAGTAATAACCTTGTTGTGTCTGCCAGTCAGAAAGCTAAACCTCTTGTCAGCCCTTTTGATCCTTTGTATGACCAATTAGATTTGTCATGGGTTGATTATCAAGTTGAAAGTATGCCTGCTAAGACTTACAATCAGATGCCTAGATTTAGTGGTCACAGTGTATGTGATGGGGGTGCACATATCCAAAGCTTTCATAGGTTCATGGAGAGACACTCATTTAGAGATGAGGATATGTGGATGAGGTTTTTTGTTAGATCCTTTGATGCAAAAGCTAGAGATTCGTATTTGAGCTTTCCGAAGAGATCCTTTACCTGTTGGGATGAACTTGCTGACTGTTTCAAAGAAGAATTTGCAAGAGAACCTGCTGATCTTGTTGCAAGATTAATGGAAATTAGAAAACAAGATAAAGAGCTCTGTATTGATTTCATTTATAGATTTGTAGTAGCCCTTTCACAAATCCCAGAAGTCTTCAGACCTGATATTTCAGCCTGTGTTGGCATATATTTTGAAGCTTTTGAGGAGGGCTCTAGTGTATTGTTGAGGGAATTTAAGATAACAAGTATGCAGATGGCATACAAGTTTGTAGAAAATATAGAAAAAATGAGAAATGAGCACATGCATAATTCCCTGTCCACAGGTTTTGGTATGAATAACGGTTATAAGGTCGCAAATGACCAAGTGACTATGGCATCATGTGAAGATAAAAATGAGAGTGAAAATACATTAGTTGAGGATGCCAGTAGAAGGATCAATGATAATCCTCATTGCGAGGTTGAGGTGTTTGGTTTCGAAAATAGTGATGAGGTTATGGACAAAAATGAACATCTGTTTGAATGGATTTGTGGAGATGATTGTGAATATTATGCTCAGGATAGAGAAGAAATAAGCAAACAAAGCAGTAGTTCCATGTGTGAATCAATGCCTTCTTTTCAGACACATGGAGATGATGAAGAGCAGTCAGGGATTGAAACAGGTGCTAGTGCTGAGCATGATTGTTCTTCATTTGGTTATGGTTTTGTTTATGCCATACAGGTTGATACTCCTCCACAAAGAGAATCCATTGGTAATGAAGATGCATGTTTTGCTGCCCATGAACTAGCGGCATACCATGATGAAGTTGAAACACCTCGATCACCCATTTTTGACACATATGGTGATGAGGATTTGTTTGAGTATGCTAGAAATCTAGGCACTGATGTTGATATGGATTCTAGTTCTCATCCTGATGAAAGAGAAACCAACATACATCATGAAGGTTACTACAAAGAGATGCCAGAACCTGATCTTTTCCAGCTTGGTCCAGCTGATGGTTGTGTGCATGATGTGCACAACTGTGAATCTGAAGGCTTTTTCTTTGATATGCTAGCTTGTGACAAGATGAGCCCTGATGTTCCTAGTTGCATGATGGACTTTGAGTGCTTTCAGTTTTCAGTCCAGCTAGGAGATCATTTTGCAATGCATAATGCTGATACAGATGATAACATGTGTTATATTTCATTTGAATATGCATTGTTTGATAAATATTGCATTCACATGTTGCCTGATGTTGAGGGTTGTTTTCATAAGGTTGAGAGGAGCCAGCTCAATGAAATAATTGTATATGCAAATGACAAGGTTTGCTTGTGGCCAGATCATGGTAGCTTCTTCAGGCCTGATCCAGTGATATCAGATCAAAACAAGGTTTTTGACAAAGGAAAACTCTAGTTTTTCTTTTTTGGTGGCCTTGGGCCACCAAGTAATTTTAATAAATGTGTTTTATGATGCAGGTTAGTATAGTTTTGACTCTATGCCCAATGGATAAGGCACTGGTCTGCATCCCAGAGATTTGAGGTTCTCACCATGGCTGCAAGAGGCATGAGTCCCCAATCGGAGCCTATGTTACCGCATGCACGAGCAGTCCAGTTTCAAGCATTTAAATATGCAGGCACCTTCCCAAAAAATCCAAAACTCTAACACTTTCGGCCCTTGCAGTTGAAAAAATGCAAAAAATTAGTTAAGGTGCAAGTGTCTTTGTATATACAAAGGTTTTTGTATATACATACAGGTCAAAATGTGCATTGGTGGGTGCAAAATCTCCATCGGCCTTTGAAAAAATCAATTATATGCATTTTAAATGCATATTGGGCTTTGAAATGTGCATATACAAAGGGGAATCTTTGGCAGATTCCTAAGAATATTCCCGCTTTGTATATCAGGTTGCATGTAGAGATATAAAGGAAAAATGTACAAGGGTGGTAGACATGCTTCTGCTACAGTGCGATGTACAAGTGGTCTTGTATATTGAGCTACATACAAAGCCACCAGCATGCATTTCAAACATACAAACAAATATACGTTCGGGCGTGCATATAAAGAAAAGATACATTGCAGGTATATTCCAGGAAAGATTCCTTGTTTGTATATACAGGAGTGAATGTATGCTTGCATTTAGATGCATTCCTGGAATATTTCGTCGCATATTCTGCTATATGAGGGTTTGTATATTTGTGTTTGTATATTGGCACATACAAAGGTGCAAATATACATTTGCTACAGTGCCGCAGGGGAGACACAAGTAATGGGGCCCACCAGTTGTATGTGCATTCATTTGTATGTTCGCACATACAAGCCAATATACAATTGAAAATCAAATGCAGTGAATAATGTTTCAGGTCCGCAGCATGTATATTGGGTGCTTGTATGTGCCAATGTACATTCAAAAGATACAAGGGTTAAGATGCAAGCCAGATTTTAAAGCAACTTCAGCATGCCTCATTAAAATTTGAAATCCACCTTATATGTATGAGGCAAATGTACATGCACATATACAAGGAAATATGCAGGAAAAGAGGATACAAGCTGGACCCGAATTGAATTTCAATTTGTTCTAAACAAGTTTGGGGTCCACCTTGTATATCAAACAGATGTATATGCATTTTGCATATACAAGGGATTTTTGAAGGGTGAACAGTGGTGATTGTATATGCATCCATTCTTGCATATACAAGGGCAAAATGGCAAAATAGTGAATGGAAAAGTCAGCGATAGAGGAAAAAGCTGCCTACGTGGCGCGATATCATTGGCTCTTGGCTTTTCTGTAGGTTTTTGAGCCATTGGATCTCAGCAATGGGGGGAGATCGACGGCCTTGTTTTGAATGCTTGACGAATGAAGGACTTTCTGTGTGTCTGCACCGATTTGTGTGGGAAAAGTTTCATAGACAAGCGAAACTGAGGATCTGCGGGTAGCTGAGCAATAATGGTGACATTTGTAGGATTTGGGTTGACGATGGACAGGTCAACCACCGATTTTATGAAAGATCTTCAAGCGGCAGCTCAAATCCTGAGCCCACCTGCTTTCTTCCTCTGCTTCCTAGCTGCATTCAATTTTAAGCGCCAATCTAAAGATGCATTGTATCTGATGAATTCTTGAGTTGACCATCATAATTTTGTTGAGTACACAGTCTTAGTATAAAAGCCAAACTGTGTTGCTCATTATGTTGTTGAAGACTTGGGCAATTTTTTTGTGTGAATAATGAAATACAGAGCATTTCTTGTCTGTTGTATCTCTATGGAGTTTATGAGTTGCATCTGAAGTGTATCTTGCACATATATTCAGTTTCTTGTCATTGTATATGAAAAATGCATTATTGCATGTGTTTATCTATTTGTCTCCATTTGTTGTACGCATTTTCTTCTTTTGAATCTGGTTGCTAAGGGTTTCTTAGATTCTAGGGTATAGTCTTGTTGTACCACATGCTTAATCTGTAACTTCCATTCAAGGAGTGGATTAAATCATTTTAGATTGAGTGTGGAGGAGATTGTATGTCAGCTGGGATATCCATAAGCAGAGACAGTTAAATACCCATTCTTGGGTGATGTTTGTAAGGCAAGCATCAATCTAACCCCTTGAAACTCGAATGCCAGTTGCAAGCCATTCTTATGTATACGTCTAGTTGACTCCTTGCCCTAAGATAGGCACCGGTCTACCCTTGTGAAGTAGTTATGATCCAAAACCCCTGTCTTGCATCCAAACCATCAAACCAACCATTCCATAATTCCAACCTGTTGGTTGTAGGAGTAGGATTAGGAACCCCCTACATACTCTCATCCACAACCAGACAAATATGTCCAAGAATGTTGCTAACCTTGTGATTTGTCATACAAATCTTGGTCCACACATGAGAGTATTCTGCCTGTTATCACAAAGCTAAATCTTCCTGTCATAAGGCAAGTCAATGTTACATCTTTAGCAAATAGGGACACCCCCCTTGGTGCAGCAGAACTAGAAGTGAAGGGGAGGCAGCTCACGCAACCTCCCGTATCTATTGACCGAATCTGCCTGTACATTGGAACTAGCAAACCCTCTACCGATTCAAGAGGTAACAAGGAGAATGTTGGGATTTGGGTGATATTCACTTGTAGAGAGTCCTAGTAGGAGAATTTTATCTACAGTCTTCATTGCAGTGGAATGTACTAAGTTTTTAGGTGTTGCGATATAATAGATAAAGTGATTTACATATGATAATAATGTTGTAGGTATTATAATACATTATATACGTTAATTCACATTTGTTGGTGCTATGATAGTAACCATAAGCTATTTGGATGAAGAACTAACAACTGCATATAAGTTTAGTGTTTGTTGGAGCATGATCAGTGATGCAAAAGCACCTGTAGCAAAACTGATGAACATGCAACATGATTTGAGGGTTGGATGATATCCTAGAAGATTACATTAGATACTAAAAGTAGTCTAGAGTAGTGTGATATTGGTGTGAGCTACCGTATACCAAAAACATGTATTCATATCGATAGTATTTTGGTGCTTAACTATTGATTCATAATGTGCGATAACAACATAGTATACAATGTAATTATCCATGTTGAGGTGTCTTGGTGTCATTTATGGTATACCAATGTGATATATGGTCTGAATATAGTTACTTAACACTTGGTATTCCCATACATACATACATATATATATTAGTTTGTTTGAATACACAAAGGTTACTCAAACTAAGACATTGAAGATATTTTGTACATTATTGGTGTGTAATAATTAGAGTGATTGTAGAATAATGTTATGTTGTAGGTTGACACTCTATAAAAGGTTTCCAAGGACCTTATTGTATTAAATCAGTGTTGATTTTGAATAATACAATTATGAATGTCTTTTGGTGGTGGGTTTTCTCTTGTAAGGGTTTCCTAGGTAAATCTTTGTGTCTTGATTACTCTTTTGGATGAATAGCATTCCATTGCTTTCATATGTGATGATGTCTAGATTTGGTACCTGTCTTTGAATGTTCACTAACACGTAATCTTAAGAATTCATTATTTTAGTCTATTGATCCTCTACAACAGTGGTGTAAATCCCCAAAATTTATTAGGTTTTATCTTTGTAATTCCATTTTTTCTAGTTTTCCTTATTTTGAAAGTAAAGCATACTATTTTTGTCTAGAGAAAATTAACATAATTTATATGGGTGAAACACACTTTGATAGGATCAAGTAGATCATTGATATATTTATTTTAGTTTGTGTAAATTTGTAAGTTGATCTTATCAATGAAATTAATTTATTTAGAACTTGAATGTTATAAGAGGATCAACTAAAAATTACCATTTAACTTCTAAGGCCAAAAGTAAAGTAATATATGAAATTGTTTGATAAGGAATGGAATGATGTATAATAATCATAACATGAATCAAATTGTTACCTCACTCTATCAATAAAAGTATCTCCAAATACATATGTTAATGCACCACCATCATATATATGCTCATAATATGAAGATAAGAATGACCTAACGTGTAATATTGCATCTTTATTCCTAATAAGTGCCTCTATCATTAGTGTTCTCATGATATGTGCATTAGAAATAAGATGAACCAAATCATCATGAAACAAGGAATGATTAAAAACATCATATGAAGGAGATGATGAATGATGCTCAGCACTTAAGCAATTATCATTAAACTCCTCACTAAATGTATACTCAATAGACCACGTATCCATGGATATAGAGGAAGGTCTTGTTCAGAAATAAGGTAATAGATACTATAGTGAAAGCATATGCAAATAGTGAACAAATTTGATATACTAATTAAAGTAGCATTTGATTAACCATTAAATTATATGTGGAGAAACATGTATTATAAAATTAAAATAAATGAACTAATATGGAATACATAAGACCTAAATTTATCTAGAGAAACCCTTTGAAGAAAAACCTCCACCACCAAATAGATCCTTGAGCTTGTATTAATTAGATAAAGACTATTAAATAATAAAATCTACCCAACTCATTAGTTAGACAAAATTTTGGTAGCATAACATTACTTCACCCTCAAGACATTGTAAAACCTCTATATAATTATAGAGAAATAAGGAGTAACAACCACAAGTAGTTTCCCAAAACTAACAACCAACAAAATTATGGTCTTGGCAAAAATCTAATGCCCCCATGACCAAATCATCAATGCACTTAAGATAGACCTTATTAATACATCTTTGACCCATGAATAAGGTGGTCACATATTCCCAATTCTAGTACTCCATAATAGAACACGGCTAACTAAAATGGACCCCACCCATCATAACAAGATGCTCCACTCCTCTCTAGGTAACTCCCAAGAATTCCATTAGAAATATGGTCAACATTATTGATGATGATGAATGTGTGACTCTTGTCAATTTCAACTCCCCTTGTAAATGTCATTACAATAATATTCAAGATTTATAAGAGAATAATAATATAGTATTATCCCACAACACCTCACCCAAATACCCATTACAAGACTATTGAAGTCACATACAAAATACATAGGATTGAAAGGTTAATACAACATAATCCTAACATTTTCCCACTTGATATTATACACTATAGTGATGTGAACAAGAAACATAAAATGAATCAAGTATATAGGATGAGGCAAGGTCCATTTCCTACCTACACCAACATAACCTATTTGTGCTCACTAGTTTTGTAACAAAATCTAAAACATTATCAAGAGTATCCACTTTTTAAATCATGACCTTACTATTCTCAACCATCTAAAAAACAAAGTGATAATGTACATCTATATGCTTAGTATGAGAATGGTACATGGGATTCCTAGATTCTCACAACCCTTCAATCAAAACCAATACCTAAGCACAACCTTTATAATCAAACTGTCTCTTTATAGGCATGTGTAGCAACTATGTACTCTTCTTCTATTATAGATAGAGAAATTATAGGTTGCCTCTTACTCATCCAACTAATAACTCCATCAAATAAAGAAAACACATAACCAACCTTCTACTAGATCCAAGTCACTATCCCAATCTAAATTAATAAAGCCATGTATGTCCAACATCTTTCCCACATCATGTCCCATGATAACATAAACTTCAATAAAAAGTTCCTCACAAATTTTTAAATACCCTATTAACATAATTCTAATGTTCTCTCCCAAAGCACTAGATGTAATCTTGCTAAGCACTCTCACTACTTGGGCAATATCTCATTTACTACAGACCATTGCATATATTTCATACATAAGACTACAATGACACTAACATTCAAGGGACATTATATAGATCCTCACATTCATCATCTAATTTAAGACATTGTTATAATCAAATCCTAGTGCCTATAGGTAAAGGAATACTTACTTTAAAGTCTTGCATAACAAATTGTTGTAAAATAGTATCAACATACTTATTCTGACTAAGCCAAGACTTTTTGTGAACCTGATCCTTTTTTGCATTCCCAAAATAAATTTTGTGGCCCCTAATTCCTTTATGTCAATTGCACCAAAAAACTAAGTTTTAAGATCTTTAATCATCACATTGTTATTTCTAATAAACAACATGTCATCAACATACAAGACAATAAATAGTAACTAATCATCAATAATTTTAAAATATACACATTATTTTTTCACTTTTAACAAAATCTAACTTCAATGCAAAAGTATTAAAATTTTGATACTAGACATATGTGGAGACTATTCAAACCATACAATGTCCATTTTAACCTACAAACCAAATTTTCCTTTGCCTTCACCATGAAATTGTCAGGTTGTCACATATAAATTTTCTCTTCAAGATCCCCATAGAAAAATATAGTCTAAACATCTATTTTCTTTACTTCAAAATCACAAGCAACGTGAATATAAAGTAAGAATCTAATGGAGATTAGCTTAATCATAGGAGAGAATATCTCATGAAAATAAACTCCTTTCTAGGAGTGCCCTTTTTCCATTGGTCTTAAATTATACTATTCCAACTTACCATCTACTCCAAATTTATTTTTAAACACCCACTTGCAACCAATGGACTTCCTTCCCTTGAGAAAACTCATAAGATTCCAAGTGTCACATTTGTCCAAAGCCATCATCTCCTCTTGCATGGCCTCCATCTAAGACTTATTATATTTTGAATAAAAATATTCCCAAATAGATCTAGGTTCTTCATTAGTACAATATAAATCAAATACACAACATAAATTTGGTGGGTTATACTTGTCTACTAGGTTCCATTATTTTGTGGATCTCCTCAAGGGTGGAGTAAGAGATTCTATTTGTTCCTTTGCATGCTCATCCACATGAGGAATCTTACTTGAATCTTCTTCTTCCTCTCCATCTTCAAATCCAATCTATTGTTCTTCAACATTTGGGTGAGTGCGAGATCATGAAGGACCAAATAGTGGCAATGGAGAAAAAACTTGTTAGATGAAAAAGTGCTAACATTTAGACTAATATTTAGATTTGGATGGAAAGGATGTTAATATTTATAGCTCTAATATGGATTCCCTCTAAAAATACTTTAGGATTACCTCATATTTAGGTAAGTGGGAGTCCCAAAACTTGCCAAAGAAACTTGCAAAACCACCCATTTAGTGTTATTCTAAAATTTTCCACAATTTCATCCTTGAAGCTAACAGACTTTTTTTATAAATAAATTTAATCAAATGAAAAGGGTTTATAGAGGAAGCTGTTAAGATTCTAAAAATATAATATATACCTAATAATAATTTTAATAGGTAGTTATTATTAATTTTCTACATATGCTATGTATGATTTCCTTATAGATATACATATTGAAAAACATCCATAACTTTCAACATATTAATCATTTTTTAAATCTAAAAGATGCATCACATTCTATGACTTATTGGGTATCGATTAAAATTTAAAATTTTTGAGTTTCATATATTTTTGACCAAGTTAGGTTGGCTAGAAAATTAATTTTTAATATTTTAAAAAAGTCACAATAAAAAATTCATAAATAATTATTTATTTACTTAAAAATTTCAAAAAAATATGCATCACATCAGCACATGTGTCATTTACTTAAATCCAAATCATGGAGGAAAAATATTATCTTTTTCTCATACTTAGGTTGGCCGGAATGACACCTAGTTTTTATATTTTTTTGAAAATTTTAGTAGTGCTTCATTGAAATATCCAATTTTCACCAAACTATTTTTAAAATTTTCAAAAAAAATTACTAGCCCATAAACTACATTCAATTTATTACAACTTTTATTACTACCTTATTTCTAGATTGTGTAGATAACTCATTCAATTTTTGACATGAAGTTACTTAAGTCTATTTTTCACATTTAGATTGCCACTTAGGGGCAGTGTTTGGCCCATCATGATCGTGCACTCACCCATTTGCATCTTCCTACTTCTCAATCTTTGTCTCAAAGTACATTGTCTTCCTTCCTTTTTTCATTTGGTTGTCTTGGATTTAAAAAATACTCTAAGTTCCTTAAAAACCACATCTTTATAATAACACATTTTCAAGGTTAGAGGATTACAAAGCTTATAACCCTTAATGTGCTCACCATATTTGATGAATGCACACTTCTAAACCTTATGATCCAACTTAGATCATTTTTCAACACATGAACAAAAGCCTCAAATCCAAAAACTCTTAGATGTAAAAGAAAAGAGTTTCTTACATATCCACACCTCATCAACTAGAGTTGAAAAATGAGATCTATTTACCAAGTAACAAGTAGTACTCATAGCATTAGCTCAAAAACACTAATCCAATTGTGCACCACTCAACATACTTCTAATTGTGTCCATTAATGTCCTATTCATCCATTATACAACACTATTTTGGTGTGGCATATAAGGGGCAATTTTCTATTGCACAATACTTTCATATCTATAGAAACCATCAAATTCCCTTGAGCAACTCACACCTCCATTATTAGATCTCAATACCTTTATCTTCCCATATGACCATTTCTCAACCAAAGCTTTAAATTTCTTAAACTTAGAGAAATATTTAGATTTATGTCTCAAAAAATAAATCCAAATAAATCTTGAGTAATTATCTATAAATGTAACATAATAACATGATTTTCTAATAGAGTGAACATCCACTAGACCAAAAACATCTGAATGAATAACTTCTAAATATCTCTTTGCTTTAGTGCTTCCAGAAGTAAAACTAACTCTATCATGTTTGTCAAACACACAATACTCAAAAATAAAATTTAGTAGATTAAAAAAACCATCAACCATATTTTTATAATCATGGCTTAAAGACCCTTTTCACTAATGTGGCCAAATCTCTGGTGCTACAGTATACAAATTTTTAGAATTGTCAATTACATTGGTAGAGTTACAAAAAGTAGTAGCTTTAAGATTAAACAAAGTACCACACTAATATCCCTTTGCTAGCACCAAATTCCCTCTTGCCATCTTTCAACCATTCTTATCAAACATCACATGTACTTTATAATCATTCATCTTAGGCATAAAAAGTAAATTTATCACAAGATTTAGAATAAAATTTAGTAGAATAATAAAAAACCATCAACCATATTTTTATTAATCATGGTCTAAAGACCTTTTTCACTAATCTGGCCCAATATTTGGTGCCACGATATATAGATTTTTAGAATTGTTAGTTACATTGGTAGAGTTATAAAAAATAGTAGCTTTAAGATTAAACAAAGTACCACGCTAATATCCCTTTTCTAGCACCAAATTCCCTCTTTCCATCCTTCAACCATTCTTATCAAACATCACATGTAATCTAGAATCATTATCTTATGTACAAAAAGTAAATTTCTCACAAGATTTGGAATATGCAAAAAATGGTGAGAGTTTTCACTCTCCCATCATTGAACATAATTTTACCTTTCTTTTACCAATAATTTGATGCAAACTATTTTCATCAAGAAACATATCACCACCATCATAAGATTTGTAAGATTGAGAAACACTCCTTTGTTAGGTGTCATGTGGTGTGAGACACTTGGATCAATAAGAAAAGAGTCATCACCAGTCAAGTTAGTGGAACACACATAATGCATCAATAAAATCATCATTAGAGGATTTATTTGTGGAGGAATCATCAAAGTTCTTCTTGATTTTACATTCCTTCTTCACATGTCTTCACTTTTCATAGTTCCAACACTTCCTCTTCTCTTCCAAAGGGTTTTGGATCATTCTTTAGATTTGAATCTATCCTTTGATTTCTTCCATTCTCCTTTTGACCTGCCTTTATCCTTAGGCCTTCCTCAAACATTCAATTCACCTTTCAATCCCTCATCCATGGATTTTCTCTTCATCTCTTTGCTAAGTAGCAACATGAACATTCATCTTTAGGTCTATTATCTTCCACATGCTGAATGTAGTCTCATTTGAGACATTTAAGAGAATAGAATTTGCAAGACACAATTGAATGGTTCCCTTGCCTTATTGTCCAATGTTATAAAGTCTTCATTAGACCTTTTTATAAATTTTCCTTCTTTTACAATGACTCTCCACTAATCCCTTTCTTCCAAGAGATCCTCCATTTTCTATCTTTCACAACTTATGTGTGCAACTATTGAATTTCTCAATATTTGAATGGAATTTTCTAGCCATGGATCCAACCCCACACAAATATACAAAACCACTAAGTCAAGAGATCCTAATGTAGCCAACCTACAACAGTTCCAAAAAAGGTGTCCCTCTCTAATATAAGTTTGAATCTCTGACACCAAATATTGATAAATAGAGTAAACTACTACAATGAAAGTATATGCAAATAGTGAACAAATATGATATCCTTGATCTTGCATTAATTAAATAAAACATTATTACATAAAAAATTCCACCCAAATCCTTAGTTAGATAACATTCTAGTAGCATAACATTACTTTACCTACAAGACATCACAAAACCTCCATCTAATGCATCCAATTTATAGAGAACCCAGGAGAGAAAACCAAAGTAATTTCCTAAAACTAATAACTAAAAAAACTATGGTATTGGAAAAATTTAATGCCGCCATAGCCAAATTCATCCATGCACTCAAGATAGACCTCATTATTACATCTTTGGCCCATGAAGAAGGTGGGCACACATTTCCAAGTTTAGCACTCCATAATGGTGTGGCCAACTATTATGGACCCCACCCATCATAATAAGGTTCTCAAATCCTCTCTATGTAACTCCCAAGCACTCCATTAGAGATCTTCAAAATTATTGGTGATGACAACTGTGTAACTCCCACCAATTGTAAATCCCCTTGTAAATTCCATTACAACAATGTTCAAGATTCTTGAGAGAATAATAATAAAATATTATTTCACAACACCTTATGGACATCCAAGTACCCATTCCAAGACTATTGGAGACACATACAAAATACATATTATTGCAAGGTTAATATCACCTAATCCTAATATGGCTATCATGACTTATATGAGCGATATCATTATTAAGCAAAGCAAAATTATGAGCAGTAAAAAAATATGGGCTATCATCATCTCTAGATGTATTAATAGAACAAAAGGATTTTCTTAAAAATATTTAATCACTATCATATGTCACAAAAGAAGTATCATAATCATGAATCATATTAGGAAAAGTAGTGAGTTTGTTTAGGATGAAAGATAAGGTGTCCATGAACTATGATCTAACAATATGAAACACATAAGAGGAAGGGGGTTGAGAATATGTAAACCACTAATGGGATAAAACCCTAGGCAAGACAAACAAATGCACAAAGAAAATTTAGATTTGAAAAAAGAATAATAAAATTTAGATTTGAAAAAAGAATAAGAAAATCAAATGTAATTAGATTTGAAATTAAAAAAATTAGAATTCTACTCTAAAGGATAGTCGTGGAACCATGGAGTTCACTAGATAACGTGAGCTAATAAAAGGCAATCAAAAGAGAAAAGGAGCAATGTGAGCACTAACAAAATTTGTATCTAAACTAAAGATGGGAGAAAAAAATAAAAAATTTGATAAGAAAGCATAAAATGGATAGAAGGTCCAAAAACCCTAGGGTAAAACCTTTGAGGGGTTTCAAGGTTAGGGTTCACCAAAATATAGAGAATAAAACACACCCTAAACATATATCATAGAGATAAATTAAATATAATTCAAACCTTAAAAATTTAAGAGTTGAGAATGATAAATGTAAATATAGATCTAAAGTATAAATTTAAATAGACTAAGATTGGTGCAGTCTAGATTGGGAGTATTTGCCAGACAACCAATTCTAGTAGCCTACAACAACAATTTCACATAAAATCAAAATGCAATTTGATCTTTATTCAATTCATAAGTTTTCATACATTATAGTAGCAACATTAGGAATACGATCTACAATATTCAATTAGTCAATCTTCTTCAGGGACAATCCTTGTTTCTTCTCAAAACAACCAGAACCCCTTTATAGAGTGTATCAACTTCCTTTTATACTTCCAATTTGAGGAAGTTGAATGGTTTACCCACATTACAAATATAGAACTGAATCATTAAGCATCAAGATCTCCAAAAGTAGGGGAAAATAGCAAATTTCAGATCTCTAAATCGTTCGTGAACCAACATTATCGACGAAGCTAAGACTTTTAGTGCTTGAAGGAGTTTGTGAACTAAAGGTAATTGCCAAAATATCACCTTTCGGCAAATCAACACTTGCATGTACCTTGCAATGCTTAAACATTGCCTTGAAAATGTATTTTGACACTTCATCAATCCTTTGAACATCTTCTTCAACACCATTTCGACAATCTTTTTCTTTGGTGATTCAACCTTTTTGTGAACCAACAAACTTGCAAACTCTTTATATAAAACACTTCAGCGAATCGATGGGATGGAACCTATGAGCTTTAGGTCTTCGGTGTCCCTTTTGGTTTGTAAACTTGAAAGTTCATCAAACCTTTACAAAGATCTTTAATTTCTTCTCCAAAAACTTTCAATGATGGTAAGGTTCACCCAACATCCCTTTCAGTGAAAAGAAGAGTTCTTGAACTCGAATATTCACTGAAACACTTTATTAAAAGCCTTGCAAGTTTCCCAAATTCCTTTCAGAGTGTAATAAAATTCATGAACTTTAAAGATTACCGATAAGGAAGAGTGATAAGCTCTGTCAGCAGATAACAAAGTTCAAGAACTTGAATTTTTATTGAAACATGTTCATGACATTAGTAAGTTACCAAAAAAGAAATTTGAAGAGCCATTAGGAGAAGTTCATGAACTGTAAATTTTGTCAAATTATTCCAAACTTCATCAAATTTTCTAAAATTTTGCTAGTTTGGAACTACATAGACCCATTTAGCCCTTCTACAAGTGATGTCCTTAATTTGACTGAATTAACTCTAAAATTTCTCCTAAAGCGGATGAACAAAAACCAACTGAAAACACACAAAAATGAACTAGATAGAAAAACAAAAACCTAAAATATTTTTGGTTGAAACAATATTTCTCATGGACCCAGATACTCCTACATCAGACATGTCGGGCAAGAGAAATGTTCCATGAGTGTGAAGCTCATGAACATTTAGCAAAGTTTGGAATGGGAATTCCATACTTCACAAGTTCTGAAGCATTCACCCAAGTTGCTTCATCAATTGTTCTATTCTTCCAATGAACTAGATATTCCCTATACTCCTTTCCCCTTGTCCTTTTGATCACTCAAGAGTCTATGATTGCATCTATTTCCTCAATTTATTTTTTAGGAAGAGATACTATACCCACTTTGATTTATTAAACAAATTTGAACCTATACTTCCTTTCCCACTTGTTTCTCCTTCATAATAATGATACAAATTTGTCATATTGAATATGGGAGATATATATATGCCTTCTGGCAATTCAATCTCATATCCATTGGTTGAAAACTTTCTTATCACCTTATATGGCCCTATCGTTTTCCATTCCAACTTGTTATATGTGCCTTGTGGGGATCTCTCCTTCCTTAGATGTGCCAAAACTGAATCTCCTACCTAAAATTCTTGTTCTCTCCTCTTCATAGAAGCATATTCTTTGTATTTTATGGCACTCCTCTCCAAGTTTTCCTTTAGTTCTCTATGTATCTCTTGAAGATACTAAACAAAATCCTCTGCAACAATACTCTTTCTTCCCAAATCTACACCATCCCTTAATTCATCAACACCTCTGGGACTATAACCATAAACAATATAGAATGGGCTTTTCCCTACACTCCTATTGACTAAGTTATTATAAGTAAATTTTGTCTGGGCCAATATCAAAACCCATTTATTAGGTCTATCCCCTACCAAACATCTTAGCAAATTACCAAAACTCCTATTAACAACTTTAGTCTACCCATCAGTCTAGGGATGATAAGCTAAACTGAACACCAATTGTGTTCGCAATTTCTTCCACAAAGTGTGCCAAAAATGACCAAAAATTTTTGTATCCTTATCAAAAATAATACTCTTGGGTAATCCATGCAACCTACCTACCTCTTTGAAAAGCAATGTAGCTATATGTTTTCAACATCATTAGACTTCTTGCATGGAATAAAATGAACCGTCCTTGAGAATCTATCAACCACAACAAAGAATGAATCATTACCTCTTTGTGTCCTCAGTAATCTAAGAACAAAATCCATACTTATGATCCCAATGTCTCTTCAATATAGGCAATGGCTGATACAAGTCTACATTCTGTCTTGCTCCTTTGGCATGTTGGCAAATTCTACAACTTTGTACCATTTTCTTTACATTTGCATTCATCCTGGGCCAATAATAACCTTCATTCAACTATTTCAATGTCTTGTCCACTCCAAAATGTCCACTAAGACCTCCACTATATTTTTCTCTTATCAAATTCTCCCTCATTGATCCTTGAGGTATGCACAATCTCCTTCCCTTAAACAACAATCCTTCTTGTATGACATACTCTGGCCATAGAGTTCTATCTTTCTCTATTGGACTTTTACATGTTGCCCATGCTTCCTTGAAATTTGTATCCTCTTCATATAGCTCCCTCATAACATAAAAACTAACAACATTCACTCTTAATTCATTCAACAACAAATGCCTTCTACTTAGGGCATTGAATACCTGATTAGATTTTCCACTTCTATGTTTTAAAACAAAAGAACAACTTTAAAGAAACTCAACCCACTTCATATGCCTTTGATTTAACTTACCTTGACTATTTATAAACTACAATGCATGGTGATCTGTGTACAATACAAAATCCTTAGGTAGCAAGTAATGTCTCCATTTATTGAGTGCTTGCACTATTGCATAAAAACTTGATCATACACTGAATATTTTTTTTTGGTTCATTCAACTTCTCATTGAAATAAGCAATGAGCTTACCTTCTTGACTCAAAACTCCTCCAATAGTAGTTCCACTTGCATCATAGTCAACTTGTAACACTTTTCCAAAATGATGCAACACCAACATTGGTTGTTATGTCACCTTTTCCTTCAATAACTAAAAACTCTTCTCTATTGCAGTTGTCCAACTAAACTTTCTCCTACCACCCTTCATGGTTTCTATGATAGGTGCACATATTCCACTAAAATTTCTTATGAACTTCCTATAGAAGCTTGCCAATCCATGAAAACTTCTTGCTTCAAACATACTCCTCAGTGAAGGCCAATCTACAATTGCCTTGACCTTTTCTAGATCCATTTTCAATCCTTTAGCTGAAAAAACAAACCCCAAACAGACCAACTCCCTCTTCATGAAACTACACTTTTTTAAATTCACTAACAACTTCTCTTCTTTCAACCTTTGTAAAATTGCCCTAACATGTAACAAATGTTCTTCTTTTGTTTTAATGAAAATTAGAATATCATCTAAATATACAATGACAAACTTACCAAGGAATGGTTTCAACACTTCATTCATCAACCTCATGAATGTACTTGGAGCATTTGTCAATCTGAATGGCATTCCCAGCCACTCATACAAACCATCCTTTATCTTAAAAGTTTTCTTCCATTCATCTCATTCTCTTATCCTTATCTAATGGTATCCACTTTTCAAATAAATTTTAGTGAAGTACTTGGCTCCACTCAAATAATCCATCATGTCATCCATCCAGGGTAAGGGAAATCTATACTTTATGGTTATCTTATTTAAGGCTCTTGAGTCTAAACACATTTTCCATTCTCCATCCTTTTTAGGTATTAGTACTATTGGAACAACACATGGATTGAGACTTTCTATGATTAGACCTTTGTCCAACAAATATTGCACTTGCCTATTGATCTCTTCATTTTCCTTTGATGTCATTTAGTAAGGTGCTTTGTTTGGAAAAATTGCCCTAGGTATGAAGTCCATACAATGGCTTATACTTCTCATAGGTGGCAATCCATATGGTAACTCCTTCATCAATATATCTGCATATAGTCACCCAAAATTTCTTGAATTTACATTGGCAATTCTTCACTCTTCTCCATTGTCCTAGCTTCTGTCGGCTGAGGAATGAAACCAAAACATGCCCTCTTCTTCTTCAACTCCTTCAAAAATTTCTTTCTAGAAATAAAATTAACTTTGGGCCTACTCTCTACTTCTTCTTTATCCTCCAATGGGTTCAAAGTATATTCTTTTCCATCCTTCATTATTTTATATGTATTTGTTCTACCATCATGTACAACCTTTCTATCATATTGCCAAGGTCTACCCAATAGGATATGACATGCATCCATAAGCATCACATCACAAAGAATTTCATCCTTATAACTACTAATTTGAAAATTTTCTAGACATTGCTCACTTACCGTGCCAATTGATGTCCCCTTTGTAGCCAAGAAAATTTGTAATGGTTCGGATGCTTCATGTTCTTCATCTTCAACTTATCCACCATCTCTTCTAACACTAGATTGTCAGTACTTTCGCTATCCACAATTACAATACAACATTTCCACCTGACTTGTATCTTTTTTCTGAATAAATCTCTCCTTTGGACAGGTTCTTGTTTTTATTTCTCCAGATTTAATAGTATTCTTCTTAGCATAAAAAATTCTCCATCTTTAGGATCTTCTCTATGTTTAGGTGAAGCCACACTTTCAATTTCTTCTTGCGCCACGCTTATCCTTGCTTATTTGCCCTTTCCACTATTATGTTGTATTTGAGGACACTCAAATTCCCTATGACCAGTCTCTCTGCATTGATAACACGTACCAGTGAATCCTCTTCCATAATATCCCCTGCCTCTATAGTAATCTCCTCTGTCTCTTGAGTTGTCTCCTCTTCCCTTGCTATCCTGGGTGTAATTGCTTGTCTGAGAGGTGCTGGCTGTTGAGAATTCTTCACACCATTTTGAAACTTTTTCAACATGTGTCAGATTTGTGGCTATTTGGTTCAAGTCAGTAAGATTCATATAAGAATGAGATTCAATCGAGTTTCAAATGGAGTTTCAGGGCACTCGACCTATATGAGTCAATGGCCATTCGAGATAAGTCTCTGCCTATGTGCAAATAAAGTGCAGTCTTATATCGATTCAAAATAGATGCATATATCTGAGAGGCAAATCAACATCTACATCATTCGAGTTTTGATTAGAAACCATTGTCGAAGACTTCATTAGAACATTTGTTGGAGACTGGATTCTATGTAGGTAGCTACAATTTTCTCAGTCATATTCCTACAGCATTACATCGAAGGATTCATGGTGAATTCATTGAAGGATTGAAAACATTGAAAGTTGATACATTAGGCGCCGATTGCAAAATCTATAACATCCTTGAGCATACCTCATTGGTAGAGGAATTACAACAGATCATGGTCCTTGGAGGATATCTTGCATATAATATATTTTTTAGTTTGACAACAGCGACTACACCTTGCACAATACTTAGGCCACCGCCACGTGAAGATTGCCATCTATGGTGCGAATTCACCTTGGAAGGTTCACTGGAGGTTTAGGTTTGTTCTTCATCATTGGAGGGCCGATTGTTAGCTGGAAATCAGTTCTAACATGCCAATCTTCCTACTTCTATGATAGCGACAGCCCTGAAACAACTTCCTCGGCAGAGATTTCAGTCCTAACATTAGTAATCAGCCTGGAGAAGACACATTGCATTGTATTGGTCATAATTTGGTATGTTATCATTCTTTCTTCAATTCTGAGTTGTAACAGCTGTCTTGTTAGTGTAACTTGGCTGCCATATGAGCCACAGTCAAGTAAAGTGCTGCTCTATGAAGGAACACACCATTCATATCAACTCCGCCTTATCTTTAGAAAGCACATGGTGCGGTCTCTATTACAGAAGAGCCATTATGATCAAGAATGAGGCACATACAAATGAAGTCACCGCATTGGATACAATTTAATGCGCAAGGAAAAGCGCAATCACATTCTAAAATGAAGAATTAGTTAAGTTTGAAGACATAGCAAGGGAGATAGTGTGGAAGACTCAGTCACCATTGAAATCCAAGGCTCTGGTGCAGGATATTGAATGAAGATCCCCAACATATAATCTAAGACGTCCATATAAAAGTATAGGCCTGACCTATTAAATCAATAATAGCATGTCAAATGGCGCAATCTAAGGAAGCTAAGGCGTAGTGCACAGATAGAAGAAATGCAAAGGAGGCGCTGAAGATATCATTCAGGGTGCCTAGTATTTAAAGGTGGTGCAAGCTTTAAACATAGCGCAGTGTATAAGAACCAAGCCCTTCAGAAAAGACTACAGCCAGCCATTGAGAGCGTAGCCTCTCATGAAACAAAGCTCAACATAAATGAAAAGATGGAGCATATTCCAAATAAAAGCCAACATCAACAATTAGAAGTGCGGAGCTAAAAGGTTAACAATGGCCCTATCATTTGAAGCCACCAAGCAAAGAAAGAAGTCACGGTGGAGATAGAAGAAGGCACTGCTCATAGCGTATGATACAATGCAAGCCTATCAATGAGATGGCCCAATCAGGAGTCTCAAGATTCGGCCTATCATCCTGGCGTGCGCATAACAACAAAGTCACAACCCTCATATTAAAGCATTTATCCAGAATGTAATGGCGTTGTCTTTACAAATGAAAGCACAGGTAGAGTGAAAGGCACTACCAGTCATATATAAATGCTCAAACATAAAGGAAATACAGGGAACCAGTCAAGGAATCGATACACAGGCTCACCTCTGAATGCAAGTGCAACAATGGAGACTCGGGAACCATTGGATGAAATCAAATCAACGGCTCACGGGAATTCAAGAAAGATGTAGGGACAAATTGCTCAAGAAGCAAGTAGACATTGCCACGTATCGGAAAGAGGCAAAGTGAACTAGCTCATGAAATGAAGCGGAGGCTACCAGATGTCAACATGGCGGGCATTTGAAGGTTTCAAAGGAAATGTTTCTCCCAAACGCGGAATGCACCATGTGGAGGCTACGGGAGGAAGAGAAATGAATTTTATTTCATTTTGCTGTGAAATCCATAAAAGAGTCACATGAGCCATAAGAGTCATTAAAATAATGTGTCTCTTAAGTGGTGGGCCCTCTTTAAGGAGCTAGTTTCAAATATTTAATAGTCTCTTTGCATAAAAGCCACGGGTGAGTAGAAAATCAAATTTAATAATGATAAGAGAGAGATGGTGAGTCCCTTCAGAAATAAAGCTATGTGCTTTATTATTAAAAGACTCTTATGTTTGGCTGTCCTCACGGGAAATATAAGATGCGACCCTAAGTTTTTAATGCAGCCACTTCACGGCAGCCATGGAAAAGAGGGAGTGGGAATGGAAACTCACGCAGGTCAAAGAAGCTACAGCCATGGAGGGCAAAATGGGAGACTCAGTTCACAACCAGTTTCAGTTTCTAGGGCCGTTATTGGAACTAGATTTTGGGCGGATTTTATGGGTTTCAGTTGCAGATTTTCTGGGCAATTGGAGATATATTTTATTTAGCTTTTTGGTTTATAAATATAGATCTGGGACAGAGTAAAATATATATACAGCTCTATACAATTCTACAGTTAGACACACAGAGATTTTAGCAGCAACAGAGATATTTTCTTGGCCTCGGCAGTTACCTCAAATGAGGGTTGTAACATTTTATTTTGTGCAAGTTATTTTTGCCTCTATAAATTTGTTCTCCATTCAAATAAAGAGAAGTGGTGTTTTGTGCAAATCCAAATGTATTTCTGTTCTTGCTTCTTATTTTTTGTTCTGGGCCTTTGTTGAATCTGCGTTATATGCTGGGTTATTATTGATGTTGATGCTCTTTAATTTTTCCAGTTAAATCTTTTAAGGTTTGATCACTATGCCATTGAGGAAACAATAAATCTGGGCATCGCCATAGGATTAGGCTTTTCATTTTACAATCTTGTTTCTTCTTCCCTTTCCCCAAAACCCATTTGAAAAGGAAGAGCTACCTTCTTTAAAATCCGGAGTTTGCTTCAAAGATCAATCCCACATCTTTGAAGTTTCCCATTTGGTGATGGATTAAACCCATAAATTTACGCATCAACACTAGCTTCTCCTTGTTTTGTTTGATATCCTCTTCCTCCACTCCACTATCCTCTTCCATGAGATAATCTGCATCTACCTCATGAGTTATTTTGTTGTTTTCTTACCATTTCTCTTCTTCCTTCAAGGCATATTGGTAAGCTTCTTCAACACTCTGTGTATGTACCATACTAATCTCATCTTGAATTGAATAACGTAAACCATTTACATACCTTGACACCTTCACAACATCATCATTAACATGTCTAGCCTTGATATTTATCCTATAGAATTCTTCAGTATATTCCTACACAGTTCTTCTCCTTTTGCTTCAAATTCTATAGCTTTTTTAATAAACTTATTTGATAATCGACTGAAAAGAATTTATCCTTCAACTTTGTGACCATTCTATCCCATGATTTTATTTTCTTCTTTCCTTTCCTGTCTTTCTATTTGCACAAGATCCCACCATAGGGATGCATGTCCCTTTAATTTTGTACAAGTAAATTTTACCCTCTTCGAGTCTTCTATAGATTCAAAATCAAAGTATTTTTCTATTTCTAAAATCCAATTGATGAGTTCTTCTGGATTCAAATCACCTTGGTAACTTGGTGGATCCAATCTTGGTTTGCTACTGAGTTTGGACATAGCCCACAAAAATCTTCCTCTAGGTTCATTCATTTCATACTCAGTCTCAACTTCTATTTCTTCATTTTTGTTTTCATTTTCACTAACATCCTCCACACGTACCCCTCTTCTTTGTGTTACCTCCATCACATCTAATCTAGGGTTAATACCTCTCAATATCTCTACTATTTCACCAGCTCATGGAGCTCCTCTTCTCCCTCATCCTCTATGCACCATGTCTCCTCTAGAGTCATCTGCAGTTGCATGTCTTTTCTCTTTCAATCACCCACAACAAAATTCTCAGAACTCTTCTTCTTGAAACAACCAAAATCAACCTGCTCTGATATCACTTGATGTAGTCTAGATTGGGAGTCTTTACCAGATAACCAACTCTAATAGCCTACAACAACAATTTCCCACAAAATCAAAATGCATTCTAATCTTTATTCAATTTGTAAGTTTTCATACATTATAGTAGCAACATTAGGAGTACAATCTACAATCTTCAATTCATCAATCTTCTTTAGGGACAATCTTTTTTTCTTCTCAAAATGACCAAAACCACTTTACAGAGTGCATCGACTTCCTTTTATACTTCCAATTTAAGGAAGTTGAATGGTTTACCCACATTACAGTTACTTAATTGAATTGTTGAGCATCAAGATCTCAGGTAGTAGGGGAAAATGTCACATTTTAGAGCTCTAAATGGTTTGTGAATCAACATTATCGAAAAAGATAAGACTTTGGATGCTCAAAGGAGTTTGTGAACCAAAGGTAATTGTCAAATATCACCTTTTGACAAATTGCCGCTTTCATGTACCTTGCAACACTCAAACATTAATTTGAAAATGCATTTCGGTGCTTCATCAATCCTTTGAACATCTTCTTCAGCACCATTTTGGTGAATTGATGCTTAACTAAATTTTACAATCTTTTTCTTCGGTGATTCGACCTTTTTGTGAACCAATGAACTTGCGAACTCTTCTTATAAAACACTTCAACAATTTAGCATTAGACAAAACTTGTGAAATTTGCCTTTAGTGTCCCTTTTGGTTCATGAAGTTGAAAGTCACCGAACCTTTACAAAAATCTTTAAGTGCTTCTCCAAATGCTTTCGGTAATAGTAAGGTTTAGCAAACATCCCTTTCGGCAAAAAGAAGAGTCCCCAAACTTGACTATTCAATGAAACACTTTATTAAAAGCCTTGTGACTTTCCCAAATTCATTTCAGGGCATAATAAAGTTCATGAACTTTAAATATTATCAATAAGGAAGAGCAATAAGCTTTGTCAATAGATAACAAAGTTTAAGAACTTGAATTTTTACCGAAATAGGTTCATGAGCTTAGTAAGTCGCCGAAAAGGAAATTTGAAGAGCCCTTAGGAGAAGTTCATGAATTGTTCCAAACTTCATCAAATTTTCCAAAATTTCATCAGATTGGAACTACATAGACCCATTTAGCCCTTCTACACAGTGACATCATTAATTTGATTGAATTGACTCTAAAATTTCTCCTGAAGCAGACAAACATAAACCAACTAAAAACACAAAAAAATGAATTGAATAAAAAACAAAAGCTTGAAATTTTTTTGGTTGACACATGATTGCTCGTGGACCTAGATGGTCCTACATCAAAGATAGACTAGGGTTTACCTTGGAATTGGTGCAAGGTTGACTTTGATTGCCACAACATTGTGATAGAGAGATAGAAACATGATTCTAGTATTGTATCTAATATTAGAGGCCCAACATAATTAAAAGATATGAGAGTTTAAAGACCTGGGATAGGGTTGCATCTATAATCAGGTCCACCTAACATGATTTTATCATAATGACATGGTTACATTCTAATTATAGACAAACCTTATATATTTGTAAAAGAATTTTCCTAATATATATCTGCATAAGGAAAGTTAGGTGGTGCTAAGAATCACCATTTTGAGCTGCTATAATTGAGGGGGAAAGTGATTGACTTCCTTGTTAGCAATCAAGGGCCAAGATTGATCAATAGAGATTGAAACAGAGAACCATAGATGTTGGACATTGACATAGACATAGTAGTCAATTGTTGAACATGCAAGTGACTGATAAGTGAATGTGTTGTCTCAATTGTTAATCTATTTGATCATATGTTTGATGTCTTAAAATGATCAAAGGTGATGCCTTTAAATACAAGCTCTAGAGACATGTAAATTTAAAACCTTTGACATGTTGACTAATGGTAAAATTATACTCTATAAGATTTTGTATGGGAAAAGTTAATTTTGAATTGAAAAATAGAGAGAGGTGGCAACGATCACTGTTCAGTCCAATGGACAAAACTGCTAGCATGATCTAGTCCAAGATGGGTAATAACCTAGGAAATGGATTAGGGATGCTTTGAACTAAGTGATATGGCATAATAGAGTGCTAGATATAGGTTTAGGGTTAACAAGTATGCTAAAAGCGACCAATTAAGTGCTATGAGCATGCCTTAAAGATATCCACACAAAGTGGTGTAAAATGAGTGGGGAAGAATGTAAGGGTATGCACTTTTCTCCTCTACATAATGTAAGGAATAAAATACACCCTACAAATATATCTTGAGGATACAAATTAAATATAATTCAAACCCTATATAAATTAAAGAGCTAAGAGTGATAAATGTAAACATAGATCTCAAGTATAAATTGAAATTGTTTGAGACAAATTAAGGTTTACCTTGGAATTGAAACAAGGTGGACTTTAATTGTTGTGATAAACAAAAATGTAAATGTATCAAAATATTAAAGGGTTGAGATGACTAAGATATAAGATTTTGAAGATGCAATTTGAAACCTTTGGTGCACTAGCCAACATGTAAAAGTTATATTCTAGAAAAGTTAGTGCAAGAAAAAGTTAAATTTAAATTTGATAACAAAGAGATGTAGTGACAAATACTATTTAATCCAAGAGACAAAACTATAAATACGATCTAATCCAAAATAACTAATAGTTTAAGAAATAATTAAAAAATATTTTAAAGTAAACAATGTAGCATGATAATGAGATAAACATGAAGTTTAGGGTCAACAAATATGCTAAAAATGACCATTTAAATGCAATGTCCCTACATTAAAGACATCCCAAAAAGATGATTTACAACAAGAAAAAATAAAAAAGGCATGCATTTTTCAACTACTATTTAATCCAAGAGACAAAACCATAAATACCATCTAATCCAGAATAAATACTACTTTAAGAAATAATTCAAAAATATTTTAAAGTAAACAACATAGTATGATAATGAGATAAACATGAAATTAAGGGTTAACAAATATGCTAAAAATGACTATTTAAATGCAAATGTTTGTAGATTAAGGACATCCAAAAAAAGATGATATACAACTAGGAAAAAAACTATGTAGGCATGCATTTTTCTCCTCCATACAAGATACCCAAGGGTTCTCAAGAAAACTTCCAATGGAATCTTCAAATTCCAAACCTAAAAGATTTGATTACATAGTGCAAAACATGTGGAATGAGACAGGCGGGAATATGGAATATGTAACTGACTAAATATAGTACTGGGAAGCAACTCTAGGGTTGTGCACCATTATTTGTTGGCACATGAAAAGAATTCCGTTATAAGTGAAATAGAAATATATATATCAACTCAAACTAAATTAGAATAGTTCTAGACATAATCATAGCTAGTTAAGATTTGAATATGAAATACAAACATAAACCAACCAAAAACACAAAAAGTTGAATTGAATAAAAAACAAAAGCATGAAATTTTTTTGGTTGACACATGATTGCTCGTGGACCCAGATGGTCCTGCATCAAAGATAGACTAGGGTTTACCTTGAAATTGGTGCAAGGTTGACTTTGATTGCCACAACATTGTGATAGAGAGATAGAAACATGATTCTAGTATTGTATCTAATATCAGAGGCCCAATATAATTAAAAGATATGAGAGTTTAAAGACCTAGGATAGGGTTGCAGCTATAATCGGGTCCAACTAACATGATTTTATCATAATGACATGGTTACATTCTAATTATAGACAAACCTTATATATTTGTAAAAGAATTTTCCTAATATATATTTGCATAAGGAAAGTTAGGTGGTGCTAAGAATCACCATTTTGAGCTGCTATAATTGAAGGGGAAAGTGATTGACTTCCTTATTAGCAATCAAGGGCCAAGATTGATCAATAGAGATTGAAATAGAGAAACATAGATGTTGGACATTGACATAGACATAGTAGTCAATTGTTGAACATGCAAGTGACTGATATGTGAATGTGTTGTCTCAATTGTTAATCTGTTTGATCATATGTTTGATGTCTTAAAATGACCAAAGGTGATGCCTTCAAATACAAGCTCTAGAGACATGTAAATTCAAAACCTTTGACATGTTGACTAATGTTAACAATTATATTGTATAAAATTTTGTATGGGAAAAGTTAAATTTGAATTTAAAAATAGAGAGAGGTGGCAATGATCATTGTTCAATCCAATGGACAAAACTACTAGCATGATCTAGTCCAAGATGGGTAATAATCTAGGAAATGGATTAGGGATGCTTTGAACTAAGTGATATTGCATAATAGAGTGCTAGATATAGTTTTAGGGTTAACAAGTATGCTAAAATCGACCAATTAAGTGCTATGATCGTGCCTTAAAGACATCCACACAAAGTGGTGTAAAATGAGTGGGGAAGAATGTAAGGGTATGAACTTTTCTCCTCTACATAATGTAGGGATTAAAACACACCTTACAAATATATCTTGGGGATATATATTAAATATAATTCAAACCCTATATAAATTAAAGAGCTAAGAATGATAAATGTAAACATAGATCTGAAGTATAAATTGAAGTTGTTTGAGACAAATTAAGGTTTACCTTGGAATTGAAACAAGGTGGACTTTAACTATTGTGATAAATAAAAATGGAAATGTATCAAAATATTAGAGGGTTGAGATGACAAAGATATAAAATTTTGAAGATGCAATTTGAAACCTTTGGTGCATCTAGCCAACATGTAAAAGCAATATTCTAGAAAAGTTAGTGCAAGAAAAAGTTAAATTTGAATTTGATAACAAAGGGATGTAGTGACAACTACTATTTAATCCAAGAGACAAAACCATAAATACGATCTAATCCAAAATAAATAATACTTTAAGAAATAATTAAAAAATATTTTAAAGTAAACAATGTAGCATGATAATGAGATAAACATGAAGTTTAGATTTGACAAATATGCTAAAAATGACCATTTAAATGCAATGTCCCTACATTAAAGACATCCCAAAAAGATGATTTACAACAAGAAAAAATAAAAAAGGCATGCATTTTTCAACTACTATTTAATCCAAGAGACAAAACCATAAATACCATCTAATCCAAAATAAATACTACTTTAAGAAATATTTCAAAAATATTTCAAAGTAAACAATATAGTATGATAATGAGATCAACACGAAATTAAGGGTTAACAAATATGCTAAAAATGACCATTTAAATGCAAATGTCCGTACATTAAGGGCATCTGAAAAAGATGATATACAACTAGGAAAAAAATTGTGTAGCCATGCATTTTTCTCCTCCATACAAGATACCCAAGGGTTCTCAAGAAAACTTCCAACACAAACTTCAAATTCCAAACCTAAAAGATTTGATTACATAGTGCAAAACATGTGGAATGAGACAGGCGGGAATATGGAATATGTAATTGACTAAATATAATATTGGGAAGCAACTCTAGGGTTGCACACCATTATTTGTTGGCACACGAAAATAAATCCATTATAAGTGAAATAGAAATATAGATATCAACTCAAACTAAATTAGGTTTACCTTGGAATTGAAACAAGGTGGACTTTAACTGTTGTGATAAACAAAAATGGAAATGTATCAAAATATTAGAGGTTTGACATGACTAAGATATAAGATTTTGAAGATGCAATTCAACCTTTGGCGCACTAGCCAACATGTAAAATATATATTCTAGAAAAATTAGTGCAAGAAAAAGTTAAATTTGAATTTGATAACAAAGAGATGTAGTGACAACTACTATTTAATCCAAGAGACAAAACCATAAATATGATCTAATCCAAAATAAATAATACTTTAAGAAATAATAAAAAAATATTTTAAAGTAAACAATGTAGCATGATAATGAGATAAACATGAAGTTTAGGGTCAACAAATATGCTGAAAATGACCATTTAAATGCAATGTCCTTGCATTAAAGACATCCCAAAAAGATGATTTACAACAAGAAAAAATTAAAAAGGCATGCATTTTTCAACTTCTATTTAATCGAAGAGACAAAACCATAAATACCACCTAATCCAAAATAAATACTACTTTAAGAAATAATTCAAAAATATTTTAAAGTAAACAATATAGTATGATAATGAGATAAACATGAAATTAAGGGTTAACAAATATGCTAAAAATGACCATTTAAATGCAAATGTCCGTACATTAAGGACATCCGAAAAAGATGATATACAACTAGGAAAAAAACTGTGTAGGCATGCATTTTTCTCCTCCATACAAGATACCCAAGGGTTTTCAAGAAAACTTCCAACGGAAGCTTCAAATTCCAAACCTAAAAGATTTGATTACGTAGTGCAAAACATGTGGAATGAGACAGGCTGGAATATGGAATATGTAACTGACAAAATATAATATTGGGAAGCAACTCTAGGGTTGTGCACTATTATTTGTTGGCACACGAAAAGAAATCCATTATAAGTGAAATAGAAATATAGATATCAACTCAAACTAAATTAGGTTCACCTTGGAATTGAAACAAGGTGGACTTTAACTGTTGTGATTAACAAAAATGGAAATGTATCAAAATATTAGAGGGTTGAGATGACTAAGATACAAGATTTTGAAGATGCAATTTGAAACCTTTGGTGCATCTAGCTAACATGTAAAAGTTATATTCTAGAAAAGTTAGTCCAAGAAAAAGTTAAATTTGAATTTGATAACAAAGAGATGTGACAACTACTATTTAATCCAAGAGACAAAACCATAAATATGATCTAATCCAGAATAAATAATACTTTGATAAATAATTAAAAAATATTTTAAAGTAAACAATGTAGCATGATAATGAGATAAACATGAAGTTTAGGGTCAACAAATATGCTAAAAATGACCATTTAAATGCAATGTCCCTACATTAAAGACATCCCAAAAAGATGATTTACAACAAGAAAAAATTAAAAAGGCATGCATTTTTCAACTACTATTTAATCAAAGAGACAAAACCATAAATACCACCTAATCCAAAATAAATACTACTTTAAGAAATAATTCAAAAATATTTTAAAGTAAACAATATAGTATGATAATGAGATAAACATGAAATTAAGGGTTAACAAATATGCTAAAAATGACCATTTAAATGCAAATGTCCGTAGGTTAAGGACATCCAAAAAAGATGATATACAACTAGGAAATAAACTGTGTAGGCATGCATTTTTCTCCTCCAAACAAGATACCCAAGGGTTCTCAAGAAAACTTCAAACGGAAGCTTCAAATTGAAAACCTAAAAGATTTGATTACATAATGCAAAACATGTGGAATGAGACAGGCAAGAATATGGAATATGTAACTGACTAAATATAATACTGGGAAGCAACTCTAGGGTTGCACACCATTATTTGTTGGCACACGAAAAGAAATCCATTATAAGTGAAATATAAATATAGATATCAACTCAAACTAAATTAGGTTTACCTTGGAATTGAAACAAGGTGGACTTTAACTGTTGCGATAAAGAAAAATGGAAATGTATCAAAATATTAGAGGGTTGAGATGACTAAGATATAAGATTTTGAAGATGCAATTTGAAACCTTTGGTGCACTAGCCAACATGTAAAGGTTATATTTTAGAAAATTAGTGCAAGAAAAAGTTAAATTTGAAATTGATAACAAAGAGATGTAGTGACAATTACTATTTAATCCAAGAGACAAAACCATAAATATGATCTAATCCAAAATAAATAATACTTTAAGAAATAATTAAAAAATATTTTAAACTAAACAATGTAGCATGATAATGAGATAAACATGAAGTTTAGGGTCAACAAATATGCTAAAAATGACCATTAATTTAAATGCAATGACCCTGCATTAAAGACATCCCAAAAAGATGATTTACAACAAGAAAAAATAAAAAAGGCATGCATTTTTCAACTACTATTTAATCCAAGAGACAAAACCATAAATACCATCTAAGCCAAAATAAATACTACTTTAAGAAATAATTCAAAAATATTTTAAAGTTAATAATATAATATGATAATGAGATAAACAGGAAATTAAGGGTTAACAAATATGCTAAAAATGACCATTTAAATGTAAATGTCTGTACATTAAGGACATCTGAAAAATATGATATACAACTAGGAAAAAAACTATGTAGGCATGCATTTTTCTCCTCCATACAAGATACCCAAGGGTTCTCAAGAAAACTTCCAACGGATGCTTCAAATTCCAAACCTAAAAGATTTGATTACGTAGTGCAAAACATGTGGAATGAGACAGGCGGGAATATAGAATATGTAACTGACTAAATATAGTACTGGGAAACAACTCTAGGGTTGCATACCATTATTTGTTGGCACATGAAAAGAAATCCATTATAAGTGAAATAGAAATATAGAAAAAATATAGATATCAACTCAAACTAAATTAGAATAGTTCAGGACATAATCATAGCTTGTTAAGGTCTGAATATGAAATACAAACATAAACCAACTGAAAACACAAAAAAAATGAATTGAATAAAAAATGAAAGCTTGAAATTTTTTGGTTGACACATGATTGCTCGTGGACCTGGAGGTCTTGCATCAAAGATACACTAGGGTTTACCTTGGAATTGGTGCATGGTTGACTTTGATTGCCACAACATTGTGATAGAGATATAGAAACATGATTCTAGTATTGTATCTAATATCAGAGGCCCAATATAATTAAGATATGAGAGTTTGAAGACTTGGGATAGCGTTGCATCTATAATCGGGTCCACCTAACATGATTTTATCATGATGGCATGGTTGCATTCTGATTAGAGACAAACCTTATATATTTGTAAAAGAATTTTCCTAATATATATCTGCATAAGGAAAGTTAGGTGGTGCTAAGAATCACCATTTTGAGGTGCTATAATTGAGGGGAAATGTGATTGAATTCCTTGTTAGCAATCAAGGCCCAAGATTGATAAATAGAGATTGAAACAAAGAAACATAGATGTTGGACATTGACATAGACATAGTAGTCAATTGTTGAACATGCAAGTGATTGATATGTGAATGTGTTGTCTCAATTGTTAATCTATTTGATCATATGTTTGATGTCTTAAAATGACCAAAGGTGATGCCTTTAAATACAAGCTCTAGAGACATGTAAATTCAAAACCTTTGACATGTTGACTAATGTTAACAATTATATTCTAAAAGTTTTTGTATGGGAAAAGTTAATTTTGAATTTAAAAATAGAGAGAGGTGGTAATGATCATTGTTCAGTCCAATGGACAAAACTGCTAGCATGATCTAGTCCAAGATGGGTAATAATCTGGGAAATGGATTAGGGATGCTTTGAACTAAGTGATATGGCATAATAGAGTGCTAGATATAGGTTTAGGGTTAACAAGTATGCTAAAATCGACAAATTAAGTGCTATGATCATGCCTTAAAGATATCCACACAAACTGGTGTAAAATGAGTGGGGAAGAATGTAAGGGTATGCACTTTTCTCCTCGACATAATGTAGGGAATAAAACACACCCTACAAATATATCTTGGGGATATAAATTAAATATAATTCAAACCCTATATAAATTAAAGAGCTAAGAATGATAAATGTAAACATAGATCTAATGCATAAATTGAAGTTGTTTGAGACAAATTAAGGTTTACCTTGGAATTGAAATAAGGCGGACTTTAACTGTTGTGATAAACAAAAATGGAAATGTATCAAAATATTAGAGGGTTGAGATAACTAAGATATAAGATTTTGAAGATGCAATTTGAAACCTTTGGTGCATCTAGCCAACATGTAAAAGTTATATTCTAGAAAAGTTAGTGCAAGAAAAAGTTAAATTTGAATTTAATAACAAAGAGATGTAGTGACAACTACTATTTAATCCAAGAGACAAAACCATAAATATGATCTAATCCAAAATAAATAATAGTTTAAGAAATAATTAAAAAATATTTTAAAGTAAACAATGTAGCATGATAATGAGATAAACATGAAGTTTAGTGTCAACAAATATGCTAAAAATGACCATTTAGATGCAATGTCCCTACATTAAAGACATCCCAAAAAGATGATTTACAACAAGAAAAACTAAAAAAGGCATGCATTTTTCAACTACTATTTAATCGAAAAGACAAAACCATAAATACCATCTAATAAAAAATAAATACTACTTTAAGAAATAATTCAAAAATATTTTAAAGTAAACAATATAGTATGATAATGAGATAAACATGAAATTAAGGGTTAACAAATATGCTAAAAATGACCATTTAAATGCAAATGTCCGTACATTAAGGACATCCGAAAAAGATGATATACAACTAGGAAAAAAACTATGTAGGCATGCATTTTTCTCCTCCATACAAGATACCCAAGGGTTTTCAAGAAAACTTCCAACGGAAGCTTCCAATTCCAAACCTAAAAGATTTGATTACGTAGTGCAAAACATGTGGAATGAGACAGGCTGGAATATGGAATATGTAACTGACTAAATATAATATTGGGAAGCAACTCTAGGGTTGTGCACTATTATTTGTTGGCACACGAAAATAAATCCATTATAAGCGAAATAGAAATATAGATATCAACTCAAACTAAATTAGGTTTACCTTAGAATTGAAACAAGGTGGACTTTAACTATTGTGATAAACAAAAATGGAAATGTATCAAAATATTAGAGGGTTGAGATGACTAAGATAGAAGATTTTGAAGATGCAATTTGAAACCTTTGGTGCACTAGCCAACATGTAAAGGTTATATTCTAGAAAAATTAGTTCAAGAAAAAGTTAAATTTTAATTTGATAAAAAAGAGATGTAGTGGCAACTACTATTTAATCCAAGAGACAAAACCATAAATATGATCTAATCCAAAATAAATAACACTTTAAGAAATAATTAAAAATATTTTAAAGTAAACAATGTAGCATGATAATGAGATAAACATGAAGTTTAGGGTCAACAAATATGCTAAAAATGACCATTTAAATGCAATGTCCCTACATTAAAGACATCCCAAAAAGACGATTTACAACAAGAAAAAAAAAAAAAGGCATGCATTTTTCAACTACTATTTAATACAAGAGACAAAACCATAAATACCATCTAATCCAAAATAAACACTACTTTAAGAAATAATTCAAAAATATTTTAAAGTAAACAATATAGTATAATAATGAGATAAACATGAAATTAAGGGTTAACAAATATGCTAAAAATGACCATTTAAATGCAAATGTCCTTACATTAAGGACATTAGAAAAAGATGATATACAACTAGGAAAAAAACTGTGTAGGCATGCATTTTTCTCCTCCATACAAGATACCCAAGGGTTCTCAAGAATACTTCCAACGGAATCTTCAAATTCCAAACCTAAAACATTTGATTACGTAGTGCAGAACATGTGGAATGAGACAGGCGGGAATATGGAATATGTAACTGAATAAATATAGTACTGGGAAGTAACTCTAGGGTTGCGTACCATTATTTGTTGGCACAAGAAAAGAAATCCATTATAAGTGAAATAGAAATATAGATATCAACTCGAACTAAATTAGGTTTACCTTGGAATTGAAACAAGGTGGACTTTAACTGTTGTGATAAACAAAAATGGAAATGTATCAAAATATTAGAGGGTTGAGATGACTAAGATATAAGATTTTGAAGATGCAATTTGAAACCTTTGGTGCACTAGCCAACATGTAAAGGATATATTCTAGAAAAATTAGTGCAAGAAAAAGTTAAATTTGAATTTGATAACAAAGAGATGTAGTGACAACTACTATTTAATCCAAGAGACAAAACCATAAATATGATTTAATCTAAAATAACTAATACTTTAAGAAATAATTAGAAATTCTTTTAAGTTAAACAATGTAGCATGATAATGAGATAAACATGAAGTTTAGGGTCAACAAATATGCTAAAAATGACCATTTAAATGCAATGTCCCTACATTAAAGACATCCCAAAAAGATGATTTACAGTAAGAAAAAATAAAAAAGGCATGCATTTTTCAACTACTATTTAATCCAAGAGACAAAACCATAAATACCATCTAATCCAAAATAAATACCACTTTAAGAAATAATTCAAAAATATTTTGAAGTAAACAATATAGTATGATAATGAGATAAACATGAAATTAAGGGTTAACAAAAATGCTAAAAATGACCATTTAAATGCAAATGTCTTTACATTAAGAACATCTGAAAAAGATGATATACAACTAGGAAAAAAACTTTGTAGGCATGCATTTTTCTCCTCTATACAAGATACCCAAGGGTTCTCAAGAAAACTTCCAACGTAAGCTTCAAATTCTAAACCTAAAAGATTTGATTACATAGTGTAAAACATGTGGAATGTGTCATGCCCACATTTCCCATGCGGTCACAACACACATTCACGCGTGTCATGTCCACATGCGTCATGTGGTCATGATACGAACTGTCAAAAAATTTTCTTTACTACCCTGTAAACCCCCTCGCACGCGTAAGCGTGCTCGGTGGCGTATGCTTAAGGTGAAAATAATATATTTGACGGTGGCGTACCAAATACATGTGCGCACACCCTAGACAAGGAAACGCGTGGTTCCCTGACTTAGGTTAATCTCACAAATTATATTTGAACATTAGTTGTTTTAGGAGATAGATCATTTTTCAGTAAAGCACGGTCATTTGTTCTTCTTTCCATTTTCTAGAATTTAATACTAATTTCTTCTCCTTCAAACTTAGCATTTTCAACCAAGCCCGTTCATTTGCCCTCTCTTCCTTTTCTTGAAATTTAATTTTACTTGTATTTCTATCACATTCATTTTACCGTTTCTCTAAAATTTAATTATATATATATATACACCACCATTATCTCAGTTCACTTAACTCTCAATTTCATTAATAAGTTCCTTAACTATAAAGAAAGTATAGAATAATTTAAAAATAGAGCAATGAGTTAATTTTGTTTTTGCAAATATAAACATTGTATTTCTAAATTGCAACTCTGAGTTTAAGCATCTATTCAATTCGTATTATACATTATGCATAAATAAATCCCACTTTCTTTGATTTAAGATTTCTATTTCAAGTCAAATGTTTTAAACTACATATAGTTTGCCTTCAAATGAATAGTGCAAAGTGAATAATAAAAAATAAATAGTGAATAGTAAAAGTGAATAGTGAAAAGTGAATAGTAAATAGTGAAAAGTGAATAGTAAAAGTGAATAGTGATAGTGAATAGTGAATAGTAAAAGTGCATAGTAAAAGTGAAAAGGTCCCCATCCTAGGATGAGACCCTCAAGGTGGCAGTAATTTCAAAAGCAATACTGCAACCCAAATTTCATTTATTTCATGGTGGGGATTTTTTTTTAACACTTTTACAAACTTAATTAAAACATCAACTAACTCACAACATTGCAAGTAGAAAAAGAAGGAACTAGATAATTTTAATATCCTTTTAAAAACAAATTTTCTTTTCTTTTTCTTAATTCTAAATGGTAAAACTTAATGAATAAAAAAATTACAACTATTAGCCCAAGAACAGAGAGGATTTCCTCACAACTCCAAAAATAACAATTTATACAACAATAGGGAGATAATTTTCTCCTTTTGGAAAAATTGACAAGGAAGGAGCTATTAAAAGATCAGGCTCTCCTTAAGACTTAAGGAAAATAAAATATTTTCTAAGATCCAATAATCTTCTCCAAACTTCACAATAAGCTCCAAGAATACCTGCATAACACACAAAGAAAGAAACACCACACAAGCTACTCTCCTCCCTACCGTAGACCCGCAAGTGGGTCACCCCCGAGCAAGGGAGACCATCCACATACCCAGGGTAAAATAGACTATACACATCACAACATTGAACAACAACAACAAATCAAATAATACACACACCCTCAAGGTTTGACTCACAATACAAAGACTCAGCTTAGGTGAGTTCAGGGAGGGTAGGGAAGTAGACATCTCTACCTCTAGGTGTCATCCCTTCACATTTTATCACTTTTTATCACAAGGCCTCAAGCCAAAAAAATTATGACAAGGCCTCAAGCCAAAAATTTATTCTTCCACAAGGCCTCAAGCCTTCCAATGATTCAATTACCAAGGATATCCCAATAGGCTCTCAAAGCCATAAAGCCCTCTAGGCTCAAAAGTACTAACATGCCCTCAAGGCATTTACAACAAGAACCAAGATGACACCCAAAGAGGGTCACACCTTCCCTTCCCTATACAAGATGAGCATTGCCTTTCAACTAGAAGGAGCTCTTTCTACACCCAACACACAAAACCCTAAATCAATAACAGAATACTCATAGAAGACATTTGCAAATTCATTTAACAAGCAAGAAACAAATATACATATAAAACAACATATACACAAGAGAGTAGACTTGATTCACCAACCTTCCAAAGCCCAATTATGGAATGAAAGTTGATGAAGAGCTCCACTCTAGCCTCCTCTAAAATTCTCCTTCTTTCCTCAATCATCCAACCCCAAAAATAATCTCTCTATGATCACAAGCAAGGGATAATGAATGGAGGATATAGGATGGCTAGAATAATTTCGGCATTATGAGACTATGAAGAAAAGAATAGAGAAAGAATTGGGCATTATGAGGATGCCAGAAGAAGATTTCCTAGAGGAAATTAGGCATGATAAGAATGCAAGAATGAAGTCCACCTGCAAGAATGAAGTCCTCTCCTACAAGAATGAAGTTCACCTACAAAAAAAATTAAGTTCCCCTGCAAACTTCCTGTCTCCCTAATTGCTTAGAGAAGGGTCTCATTTATAGATTTTCTGAGAAGGGAATGGAAGGTGAGGATCAAGAGTTGAGATCAAGGGCTCACATTATCTGTAAATTTTAAATTCATAGTGGATGAATTAAAAATTTATTATTTTAAGATTGTAATATTTAAATAACCCCACTATCCCAAGTGGAATTAATAAAATAAATCCACTCATTATCCATTATCCCTAATGGACTTAAAACAATTAACCCCACTCAAGAGGTCCCCCATTATAGCCCACATGTAGAAATAAAATACAATAAATAAACTAAAATAAGAGAGAGTGGGTGACACACCACCCTCATTAAGGGAAACCCCACCAAAAGAGAGGCACATGGAGACAAGCACTCCATCATTAGGGGATCATGGAGTTGCTCCATGACTTGGAAATAGGCCTGAGTGTGAATTCCACTCATCCCATTGTCCTCATTCTTCCAAATTCGTCACTTTACTTCACCCTGATGTTGAAGTGGCCATATGGAGGTTAACCCAAGGTTATCCTAGTCAAAAAAGTCCCTAGACCCATGGGGTATAACCTAGGGTTGTTTTAAACCTAGTTAAGACTCCCAGAGTCAAGTAAAAACACAAGAAGAGGGTCAAAAAGAAATAAAGTTAAAACAAGATTCAAACAACATTTCTTACAACACTTATCACAATATAATTAATTCAGAAGATAGAACTATTTCCCTTAACCTCATGCAACATTACAACAATACAACATTACAACAATTTAACAAACACAAGGTTGATCTTAGTTCTTCGTGGAACTAGATCGGCTCACAAGGGATACAACATAGGGTGTGGAATGATCTCCTATTTTTATGGTTTTGTTAGAAATACCTGTACACTCAATTTCAAAGTTAATTCCACATATAAATATCATAGCCGAAGCAAATTTAATACATGCATTTCTAAAGCATACCACAATTCTTATAAACATAATGAAATCACATGACAATTTTCTATCTAACATCACCAATTAGTTTTCCTTTAACATAATAAGATTTTAATATTTTGAAAATCCGGGAACGACAGTCCCATAAATATAAAAATACCAACAATAGTAAGCTAAATAGTCACATGTATAGAAATGAAAAAGTGTATGCCTCACATACTCCCCCCTAAGACTCTACTTCCTCCTGGAAGTCATCAAAGAGGTGAGGATAAAAGGAACTCATAAGATTTTAAAGTATGATACTAAATGTTATAAAGGCATAATCCTATTCACAAAGTACACTGTATTGATTGAAATCAACATAAGGAATTTCATAGTCATCAATCATTATCACACATGCATAAGGAATTCACACATCGTACAACCTGTTTATATAGAACATCAACTCATATACAGATACATCAATTATAGATCTGACATCTAAACACATATTTTCATTCATCCACACTACAGGGATTAACTTCACAAGGCTCACATAAAGGTTTAGGGGGATGTCATAGTCTCATCATAGAACCAAGTAACCAATAACTAGTGCCAAGTAACCAAAGATCCAAGAACCAGGTAGAATGATGGTCTCAGGGCCACGTGCCTGGGAGCCTTGCCATACATTCCACAATGGCCTACCTCTTATTTGTATAAGGGTTTAGCCTCCAAGAGATAACCAATATAAGAATAAGATCACTAGGAAGGTAAGTGGATAATGACCAACCCATACTAGTCCACACCTACCCCCATCCTCATAAGTTTCCCACGTCTGCTTCCTTATATACACTCCACCAGAGGTCGCTCCATCGACATGGCAAGAAGAACAACACAACACAAGACCAGCACTAGAAAAATAGAAAGAACCTAGCTTATCCAACACAAATATCTAGAAAAGCCAAGAGGAGAAGTCTCCAAAACCCAAATTAGAATAAATAAATAAATGAATAAATGCGTGCAATTTCAACATTAAAACAATGTAACCATAGGAGTTACGCGAAAAAGGAAAAATCAAAAGTTGTGGCTAAGCTACTTTTAGACAAGATAAAATAACAAGGCTGGTCCACACAACCAAGATACAAAAAGGTCACCAAACAATTGAAAGAAATAATCGCAATCCAAGAAAGTGCACATTACATCACTATACTCCACAAGATACACAAGGGCAAGGAAGAGTCCAACACAACCCTCACCACCTAGACCAACTGACTCAAGAAGACAATCGACCAAGAGGATCACAACCACCACAAAACACAAGCGGAAGACTATGATACTCATGTGACAAGGTCATCATGATGACAAAACAAGAGGATGGGTATTCCTCCAAGGTGAAGGTTAGTCGACAAACCACAACCTCACTCTCTCACAGCTACATGTAGTAGGACAAGGGTCAAACCATGCTCAACCCACTCCATGTCGATCTAAACAACATGTAAACCCCAGAGGTCCCAATGTTGAAACATGTGCTCTGATACCAAATGTCATGCCCACATTTCCCATGCGGTCACAACACGCATTCACGTGTGTCATGTCCACATGCGTCATGTGGTCATGATACGAACTGTCAAAAATTTTTCTTTACTACCCTGTAAACCCCCTCGCATGCGTAAGCGTGCTTGGTGGCGTACGCTTAAGGCGAAAATAATATAGTTGACGACGGCGTACCAAATACATGTGCACACACCCCAGACAAGGAAACGCGTGGTTCCCTGACTTAGGTTAATCTCACGAATTATATTTGAACAATAGTTGTTTTAGGAGATAGATCATTTTTCAGTAAAGCACGGTCATTTGTTCTTCTTTCCATTTTCTAGAATTTAATACTAATTTCTTCTCCTTCAGACTTAGCATTTTCAACCAAGCCCATTCATTTGCCCTCTCTTCCTTTTCTTGAAATTTAATTTTACTTGTATTTCTATCACGTTCATTTTACCATTTCTCTGAAATTTATATATATATATATATATATATATATATATATATATATATATATATATATATATATATATATACCACCATTATCTCAGTTCACTTAACTCTCAATTTCATTAATAAGTTCCTTAATTATAAAGAAAGTATAGAATAATTTAAAAACAGAGCAATGAGTTAATTTTGTTTTTGCAAATATAAACATTGTATTTCCGAATTGCAACTCTGAGTTTAAGCATCTATTCAATTCGTATTATACATTATGCATAAATAAATCCCACTTTCCTTGATTTAAGATTTCTATTTCAAGTCAAATGTTTTAAACTACATATAGTTTGCCTTCAAATGAATAGTGAAAAGTGAATAATAAAAAATAAATAGTGAATAGTAAGTGAATAGTGAATAGTAAATAGTGAAAAGTGAATAGTAAAAGTGAATAGTGATAGTGAATAGTGATAGTGAATAGTGAATAGTAAAAGTGCATAGTAAAAGTGAAAAGGTCCCCATCCTAGGATGAGACCCTCAAGGTGGCAGTAATTTTAAAAGCAATACTGCAACCCAAATTTTATTTATTTTATGGTTGGAATTTTTTTTAGCACTTTTACAAACTTAATTAAAACATCAACTAACTCACAATGTTGCAAGTAGAAGAAGAAGGAACTAGATAATTTTAATATCCTTTTAAAAACAAATTTTCTTTTCCTTTTCTTAATTCTAAATGGTAAAACTTAATGAACAAGAAAATTACAACTATTAACCCAAGAACAGAGGGGATTTCCTCACAACTCCAAAAATAACAATTTATACAACAATAGGGAGATAATTTTCTCCTTTTGAAAAAATCGACAAGGAAGGAGCTATTAAAAGATTAGGCTCTCCTTAAGACTTAAGGAAAATAAAATATTTTCTAAGATCCAATAATCTTCTCCAAACTTCACAATAAGCTGCAAGAATACCTGCATAACACACAAAAAAAAAAACACCACACAAGCTGCTCTCCTCCCTACCATAGACCCGCAAGTGGGTCACCCCCGAGCAAGGGAGACCATCCACATACCTAGGGTAAAATAGACTATACACATCACAACATTGAACAACAACAACAAATCAAATAATACACACACCCTCAAGGTTTGACTCACAATACAAAGACTCAGCTTAGGTGAGTTCAGGGAGGGTAGGGAAGTAGACATCTCTATCTCTAGGTGTCATCCCTTCACATTTTATCACTTTTTATCACAAGGCCTCAAGCCAAAAAATTTATGACAAGGCCTCAAGCCAAAAATTTATTCTTCCACAAGGCCTCAAGCCTTCCAATGATTCAATTACCAGGGATATCCCAATAGGCTCTCAAAGCCATAAAGCCCTCTAGGCTCAAAAGTACTAACATGCCCTCAAGGCATTTACAACAAGAACCAAGATGACACCCGAAGAGGGTCACACCTTCCCTTCCCTATACAAGATGAGCATTGCCTTCCAACTAGAAGGAGCTCTTTCTACACCCAACACACAAAACCCCAAAACAATAACAAAATACTCATAAAAGACATTTGCAAACTCATTCAACAAGTAAGAAACAAACATACATATAAAACAACAGATACACAAGAGAGTATATTTGATTCACCAACCTTCCAAAGCCAATTATGGAATGAAAGTTGATGAAGAGCTCCACTCTAGCCTCCTTCTCCAAAATTCTCCTTCTTTCCTCAATAATCCAACCCTAAAAATAATCTCTCTATGATCACAAGCAAGGGATAATGAATGGAGGATATAGGATGGCTAGAATAATTTCAGCATTATGAGACTATGAAGAAAAGAATAGAGAAAGAATTGGGCATTATGAGGATGCCAGAAGAAGATTTCCTAGAGGAAATTAGGTATGATAAGAATGCAAGAATGAAGTCCCCCTGCAAGAATGAAGTCCTCTCCTACAAGAATGAAGTTCACTTGCAAAAAAAATTAAGTTCCCCTGCAAACTTCCTATCTCCCTAATTGCTTAGAGAAGGGTCTCATTTATAGATTTTCTGAGAAGGGAATGGAAGGTGAAGATCAAGAGTTGAGATCAAGGGCTCACATTATCTGTGAATTTTAAATTCATAGTGGATGAATTAAAAATTTATTATTTTAAGATTGTAATATTTAAATAACCCCACTATCCCAAGTGGAATTAATAAAATATCCCCACTATCCCAAGTGGAATTAACAAAATAAATCCACTCATTATCCATTATCCCTAATGGACTTACAACAATTAACCCCACTCAAGAGGTCCCCCATTATAGCCCACATGTAGAAATAAAATACAATAAGTAAACTAAAATAAGAGAGAGTGGGTGACACACCACCCTCATTAAGGGAAACTCCACCAAAAGAGAGGCATATGGAGACAAGCACTCCATCATTAGGGGATCATGGAGTTGCTCCATGACTTGGAAATGGGCCTGAGTGTGAATTCCACTCATCCCATTGTCTTCATTCTTCCAAATTCGTCACTTTACTTCACCCTGAGGTTGAAGTGACCATATGGAGGTTAACCCAAGGTTATCCTAGTCAAAAAGGTCCCTAGACCCATGGGGTATAACCTAAGGTTGTTTTAAACCTAGTTAAGACTCCCAGAGTCAAGTAAAAACACAAGAAGAGGGTCAAAAAGAAATAAAGTTAAAACAAGATTCAAACAACATTTCTTACAACACTTATCACAATATAATTAATTCAGAAGATAGAATTATTTCCCTTAACCTCATGCAACATTACAACAATTTAACAAACACAAGGTTGATCTTAGTTCCTCGTAGAACTAGATCGGCTCATAAGGGATACAACATAGGGTGTGGAATGATCTCCTGTTTTTGTCATTTTTTTAGAAATACCTGCACACTCAATTTCAAAGTTAATTCCACATATAAATATCATAGCCGAAGCAAATTTAATACATGCATTTCGAAAGCATACCACAGTTCTTATAAACATAATGAAATCACATGACAATTTTCTATTTAACATCTCCCAATTAGTTTTCCTTTAACATAATAAGATTTTAATAGTTTGAAAATCTAGGAACAACAGTCCCATAAATATAAAAATACCAACAACAATAAGCTAAATAGTCACATGTACAGAAATGAAAAAGTGTAGGCCTCACAGAATGACACAGGGAATATGAAATATGTAACTGACTAAATATAGTACTGGGAAGCAAATTATAAGTGAAATAGAAATATAGATATCAACTCAAACTAAATTAGAATAGTTCCGGATACAAGGTCTAAATATGAAATACATGCGTACATTTCAATAGGGGGCGAGCTAGAGTTGCGCAATTTTAAGGAAATTTTTGCAATTTTGTGGAAGGGTCTTCTGTAGCTCGTAATGGGACCACAATTTGTGGACTGTGTATTATAGAGTTTCACATTGTTTTACTTTAGTGGATATTGTAGTTAGTTTGGCTGGCGTTAGCTGTTTTTGAATTTCGTCTTAACATTTTATTCTATTTTAAGCACTAGCAACATCCTATGGGTGTTTTTGGGGATGTAAAGATGAAGTTTGTTAATGGTATGGAAGTTGAGTCATGCAACAATGAACCTAGTTTTGTAGGGGCTTGGTTTGAGGGTGTTATAGTGTCTCAGGAGCAGGGTGTTTATCATATGCAGTATGATAAATTTGAGATAGATGAGGGGCATCCCCTGATCAAGGAGTTAGATTACAGCTAAATAAGGCCACGCCCTCCTAAAATAAACGTTATTAATTGGGTAGCTGGTGATGAAATTGAGGTTCTTAACAAAGATTGTTGGTTGAAAGGTGTTATCTCAAAGGTTCTTCATAAACATTGCTGTGTGTACTTCCCAAACCATTACGCTAGCATGAGATGCCCCTACTCCAGTAGCCGGCCTAGACAGGAATGGAAGAATGGGAAATGGTCATTGTCTCTGCAGGTACATTTTTTCCTTTCCCTGATTTGCAATTGTTTGTAACTCTTTCCTCTAACTTGTTCTGTAATTTTGTTTATTTTGGTTATGAAAAAATTTGAAGTATTGGTTCAATGTTATGTTTCTTAAGCAGGTTGGATTCTCTTATTTTGTACTTGACAATAACATCTTATCTCTTATTTTAATGCAAATGATTTAGTAAAGGTTATACAATTTTTTAGGGCCTTTGTTTTGACTTGATATCATTTCTTTAATATGCTATTGGAATCAAGCATTTTGATCTCATGGTTACAAGAAAATAGCATATTTTTTATTGCTTTTGATTTGTAGTTGTAGTTTTAAGTTTACTGCATGTACCTAGTATTGCATACGGGAAACTATGGGCCAATAGTAATTAGAGTAATCAAAGCATCTTCACTACAAGCTTTTGAATTTTCAGCTTATAAAAGTGAATTAATTTTGAGATTTTTGGTTTAGAACAATTAGAGTATTAACATTGAGATTAAATAATATAAATTATTTGTATTGATAACTAGAAGGGTTTTCATTGCTACCTTTTTGAAACTACAATATCAGATCTTAAGAAGACAACTATCTAATATAGCACTTGGAATAGACTTTTAATCACTCTCTTAGAGTGGAAGATATTCATTTGATTTAGTTATATGTTTGTGCACATGTTAACATTTTAAAATCATATTTATTTTGGGATTTCATTTTTCTTTACCCTGTTTTTGAGTGATTTTGAGAATTTTGGATCCACATGTTGCTCTTTAATATTGAAACTACTTTGTTAGTTCAATTTGGGATGGTTCTTATTTGTTAGAAAGTTGAATCCCTTATTATATTATTGGATCCATTTGAATTTTGGGATACAACCCTATGTTGAGTATATTTTTATAATTTGCCCAGTTTATTAAGATGTCAAGTCCTTCACAATAGTGTAACTAACACATGCTTAAAATTATTTTTGTAGGCAAGAAAAAGGAAAACATTAGAACAAAGGAATGCATTTGAAGAAAGTACACATGAGGTAGATGAGGGCTTTTGTATGAAGATTGTTTATTAAGATGTCAAGTCCTTCACACTAGTGTAACTAACACATGCTTAAAATTCTTTTTGTAGGCAAGAAAACGGCAAAGATTAAAACAACAGAATGCATTTGTAGAAAGTACACATGAGATAGATGAAGGCTTTTGTTCAAAATTAGGCAGAGGCAATTTATCCACACATAAGTTGGAGTTATTTGCATATGGCTCTGTGTTACAGGCTTTTCATGCCCAAGGTTCTTTAAGCTAGGAAAGAGAAATTTTACTGAGCAATCTCTGTCTTGAATTGCATATTTCTTCTCAAGAGCACACATTTGTGTTTGAAAACTTGCATGTGGGGTTTGATGTAAAATTGTACAGTTCTCCATTGTATATACTATACAAAATCTTCTCTCAAGGAATGCAACTAACAGGCTTTGGAATTTGATTAAACATACTTTTCATGACAGCTTATTTTCGTAGAAAGAGCAAGTAGCCTTTTACGTGCTGGTGCTCTTTTCATTTGTATTGGCCCAAATCTTTATCAATGCAAATAACATTGGCAACATAATGCAATTCAGATTTTTGTGTTTATATCATGGTTGTTCTTGAATTTTTCATGTATTTCATACTATTTTGAATTTTCAATTTCTAGTTGGGATATATTAGTTGTTACTATAAATTATGTGAACTATACTTGCAAATACATTTGAAAGTTTAAAGGCTTGAAGTTCCCCTGAAAGATTGTGAAGTTTAAATCATCAGTAAAAAAATGAGTACATGCACTTTTTAAATCCCATAAATAGTATAGCAGTCAAGTCAAACTTTTGCTATTGCTAGCACCTATGTTCTTTTTCTGACAACATATTAGGACAAAAATATCCTTATTACTGCACATATAATGCTGTAACAACCTATGGAGCATATTCACCCTTCAAACTTGCATTTATACATTGCTTCATTTGTCTCCACATAATCTAGAAGTCACCTACATAATAGGTTTTCCTGTAAGTGGCTTGTTTGTCTGTAACACAAGAGCCAAAATGATCAGAGCACACAAGTGGATTGCAGCTAAGTGGCCATTGCAGGATCTTGATTGAAAATATTTCAGTCATGGCTTTGAAGTCATCTAAAAGAAGGAACATTATTTGACCCAATAACACTTTGAACAAAACAAGGTTTAACATTCTCACAAAGTTACTAAAGACCTTTTGTTGCATTGTCATCAACTTTAACCTGGTTCTTCCAATCAAGAACAGTCTTGTTTAAGGACCCTGTACTTCTTTCCTTCTATGTAAATATCATGTAGGGAGACCTTGTTGCAAACTCATTAAAAAAATATACATTTCAATCCAGGTAATAACCGACCAACCAAGAAAGTTACTAAAGATTCTTTGTTGCACTGCCAGGAAATTTAACCTGTTGCTTCCAGTCAAGAACAGTTTTAGTTGAGCATCCTGAACTCCTTTCCTTGGATGTAAATAACATGCAAGGAACCCTTATTGCAAACTCATTAGACAAGTATGGATTTCAGTCCATGTTATAACTGACCTGTTTAACATGTTCATGCATCAGCCAGAAGAGTTCTGATACATTTCATTTATTCTAACAACAATACTCTTTTTGGGACAAAAATATTGCTTCATACTGTACACTTATAATGCGAAAACCTTTATCTCTACAATATCTTGTTGAGGATATTTTCACTTTAATCTTGTATCGGCACACTACTTCACTTTGTCTTTACTCAATTTTTTGGAGTTGCCCAACTAAAACAGGCATCGCTCATCTCTAGGCATTCTATGGTAAGTGTTCACTTGCTATTTTTGTTAGAAGCACAGTATCCAAAAGCTCCCACCACGCAAGGGGAATGAAGGAGGGGATAACCATGACAGGAGCCTACTATGAAATTTAAAAATCAGCATTTTTGTTGCACACTGCCTAGAAGGAACATCATTTGATATATTATCACTGATAAAATGGGGTTCAAATTTCTCACAAAGAAATTCAGACCCTTTGTTGTACCGATAGCATTTTTAGCTCCTTACTTTCAGTCAAGGACAAGCTTGGACTAGCACTCTGAGCTCATTTAATTCCACATGAAATATTATTTTATTATGTAAGGATGCTACTGTTATAAATTCTTAAGCCAGAACACATGTTCCTGTCCTCACAATAACCCACTAACTTGAAAAAATGCTTATGCTTCATTCTGAATAACATTGACACCTGTGTCAGGCAAGGTTGCCAGGAGACTGGTAGTGTCACTTGTACTCGAAGATACCATATATATAGTAACTTGCTAAAAACTAAAAAAGTGAAATTTCAACTTCCACATGAAATATTAAGGATGCCACTATTTCAAATTCTTAAGCCAGAGCACATGTTCCTCTCCTCATAGTAACTTTCTAACTTGAAAAATGCTTATGCTTCATTTTCAACCCATGTCAGGCAAGGTTACCAGGAGACTGGTACTGTTACTTGGAAATGCCATATATATAATTTGCTAAAAAAAAAATTTAAAATTCAACTTCCACATGAAATATTATGTAAAGATGTCACTGTTTAGGCCAGAACACATGTTCTAGTCCTCACAATAACCCACTAACTTGAAAAAATGCTTATGCTTCATTCTGGATAACATTGAAACTTGTGTCCCAGAAGTCTAGTACCCGTACTGGTAAAGGGGATGGGTGCCCAGTATCAGTATTGCCATTTTAAAGAAAAATAGGAGACTGGTACTTAGAGACACCATATGTATGTATAATTTGCTAAAAGCTAAAAAAAATTGTGAAATTTCAACTATATAAATAAGAAATATTAAATTACACTTTAAACTTTTAGAAAAGAAAAAAAAACATAATTTATAATTTTATAAAGATTAATATAAATTTGAATTTTAATATTTAATAAAATTTAAAATATTAAAAAATAAATCGTAAAATTTATAATTTAAAATTTAAAGTTATAAACTTATTTATACCTTATTAAATTTAAGTTAAGTCATAAAACTTAAAAATTGTTAGTCCCAGCATGTGGCAGGGATATTATTGTATCACTTGCTAAGTATTAATACTTTTTGAGACCTGTGCGAGGCAAAAATTTCACCTTTCTCTAATGTTTGATTTTTCAGGGAATTTTAGTCTGTTGAAAATCAGGGAATTTGATTTTCTCATTGGCTGATGGCTTTTTGAGCCCATTGGCATTGATTTTTTAAATTCTTAAAATCTTCTAAAATTTCCCCGATGAATATGGCGAGTGAGATTTGATGTTTGTAATGTTTTGTTATGTTTTTCTAGGATGGACATGTGCATTGCATCTTGGACGTGTGTGAATGGGGTTCAACAGGTGTTTGTAAATGCATTTGGTTTTTCCAATTTCTACAAATTGATAGGAGTTCCTGTTGATCATAAAATAGCAGAGGAAAAACTTAGTTGAAGCCAAGTAGAAATCAATGGAGCAAGGAGGTAATAGAGGGCGAGGCAGAGGTAAAGGGCGGGGAGATGAACAATGAAGGCAGCCACCACCGCCTCAGGCGAGTGGTCAAGGAATGGGTCAGGGAAGAGGTAGGGGAATCGAACTCGGACCTAATTATGGTGTAGCTACTGGGTTCTGCCTATCTTTGGTCAAAGCTTTCAGTGTGGAGGGCCAAGTCAACCAGCTCTAGCCAGTCAAGGAAGAGGTCAACAAGCATGGGGACGAGGAAGGAAACAACAATATGCCCCCCGGCCTTCTGTTCTTCTTGGTAAAGCCTGGAGCATGTTTTTCTTTGTAGAATGAGAGGTGATGGAGTGTCTGGTGGTGGGAGAGAATGTGGTCATAAAAGCTTTGTAAGAATTATTATGGTTATTTTTTCTCTCTCATGGTTATTGCGTTCAACTGTGCTCTTGTTAATTAGGCTCTTTTGTTACTATAATTTTAGTTAATTTCAGCATGATGACTGTTTTTGGAGCTTATTTTCAGTCCCACAAGTTATTTCCATTGATTGTATTTTTGAGCCTCATTGAGCTATTTTGGTCATCTGTAGACATTAATATAATTTCTTTGTATATTTCTTCAGCAGTCAAGGGCATGCAATCGAAACACACATTCTTTTCAGTCCAATGGGGTATGACTATGCTTGCACTTGATTCCACCCCTTAAAAATGTAACCGTCCAAGAAATATTTAGTCCTTACAAACCTAGCTATCTACAAATTTTACCACCCTATTATTTGTCACTACTTACCAAACTGCAAATATGCAATGAATGTATCCTACTTTAAAACAAAAAAATTATTGAGTGAGGGTTTAAGTGTGCCATTGAATCAACACAATAATGTTTAAGGGGTTTTCAAGGTTTCTGTAGCTCAATATGAACAAAAAAAAAGTCTTAACTCATAACCAAACTCACACATTAGCATTTTTTTATGTTCATCATACAATTCAAACACATTTTTTTTGTGACTGAGAACAACATTTATTATCCCCTCTGAGCAAACAAAGCTAAGACAACGTCAAGCACATCTTAAAACTTTCTGATAATATTTGACTCAATATTCAAAATCATCATCCATAAAGAGGCATGACATCATGATAGGAAGCCCTTTAGAAAATGTAGAAAATATGTTTACATGGTTAAACAGGTTACTTAGATAAGTATATCTCAGATAGAATGTATCCAATTAAGAATTTTAAAGTATTTTCAGGATACTTCCATCCAAAAACATAATGTTAGATCAAATTGAATGTAATTGAAAACTGAATTAGCATGCAGAGGATGTACAACAGTCATATATGCAGTAAATAGTAAATAGGCATATATTGTTGGAAATATTAATCCTCCGTCAGTTCAATTAATGCTGACTGCCCCCGCGTCAGACCTGGGGATCTCCCGCATCCTCCTCCAGCACCGTTGGCCTGGCAGCATTCAATTCTGGTAGGTGCATTTGAATATGAAATGGTTGAGCGCCCATTTTGCTGGGCATGTGAAATGAAACAAAAAGGAGGGAAAGAACGGTTGTCAATAGTAAGAGAAGAATGTGTTGAACCTGCAGCAGCAGAAGAAGAATAGCAGAGAAATGAGAAGGTTCCAACAGTGAACAGCAGAAGGAGAACAGCAGAGGATAGAATGTTGTAGCAGCAATAGTAGACAACTATGGAGTTCCAGACAGCTCCGGATATACAGTGTGCAGCTCCAAAGATTGGAGCAGAGTATAAAAAATAGAGCAGCAACATGACTGTAATTTGTAATGTGTAGTCAAGTTTGAATGTAATCTGGAAATAGATAAATATATAAAAAGATATATTGCTGTCCATTTGTGTTTGGTTTCTTCCTGTGTATTTGTAGTTTATTTTTGCTGTTCATTTATTCTTGTAGCACTGCATCTCTGGACAGCATTCTGCCCATCCCCTGTTTTTCTTGCCAACATTTGGTATCAGAGCCCTATTTTTCTGGGCAGTCTAGTCAAGTTTGTGTGGGTATTTTATAAGTCCTAGTTTGTCTAGGCATTCATGGCAGGTGGGGACAGCAAAGGATGGCAGCAGCCACCGAGTTTTGATGGGCAGAACTATGATATTTGGTCTAAGAAGATGAAGACCATTCTGGTTGCGAATGACCTATGGGATTTGGTCACTAATGGGTTCACCAACATCACAGACATAGCAGCCTATGCAGCCCTAACGAATGCTCAAAGAAACTAGTTGAAGGAAACTAGGATGAAAGATGCAAAAGCCCTCAGTCTAGTTGAGGCAGCCTTGACAGAGGCTATTTTCCCCTGCATTGCAGCAGCAAACTATTCAAAGCAGGCTTGGGATATACTACAGAACAGCTACAAGGGAACTGACAAAGTGAAGTCAGTCAAGCTCCAGCTATTTAGAAGAGATTTTGAGATGCTTCTGATGAAGGAGAGTGAGTCTATTTCAGACTTTCATACCAGGGTTTCTACCATGTTGAATCAGCTAAGGATAAATGGAGAAACCATGGATGAACAAAGGATTGTTGAGAAAATCCTAAGGTGTCTACCTTCTAGATTTGACCCTATAGTCATAACCATTGAAGAGACAAAGGATCTATCCAAGATGATAGTGGATGAGTTGATGGGCTCTCTACAAAGCCATGAGCAGCGGTTGAATAGATCCACTCCTTCCCTTGAGCAAGCCTTCAAGGCTCAGACCAATGCAAGAGGTCGGGGAAGAGGAAGAAATAGCAGAGGTAAAGGTCAAAGAGGTAGAGGAAGAAGCAACTCCGAAAGAGGAGTTTCAAATAGCCAAGAAGAGGCAAGCAGCTCACAGCCAAGCTATCAAGGAATGAAGAAGAACAGCAGTTCGAATCAAAGGTATGACAAGAGTAATATTCAATGCTATTACTGTCATAAATTCAGCCATTATGCTAGTGAGTGTAGAAAGAAACAGCAAGACCATGGAGGCCAAAATGCTAATGTAGCAAATGAGAATAGGACTGAAAGTGAGAAACAGTCCAAGGTATTTATAGTGTGCAACCTTGCTGAGAAGAGCAGCCCTGAAGTTTGGTATTTGGACAGTGGGTGTAGCAACCACATGAGTGGTAATGAAAATCTGTTTGCCTCCATTGACAGAAATGTCAAGTCTGAAATCATGATGGGGAACAGCTAAAAGGTTCCTGTCATAGGAAGAGGCATCATCACAGTCCTTAGCAAGCAAGGTGAGAAAATGCAGATCCATTATGTCTATTATGCCCCTAGCATAAAACATAACCTTTTAAGCATTGGACAGATGGTCCAAAATGGTTATAGAATCCTGATGGAAAATGGAGGGTGCACTATATTTGATAGAGGAGGCAGCAAGAAGGTCATTGCAGCAATGCAGATGACGAGAAACAGAATGTTTCCCCTGTCACTGACTTCGGCGCCATCTCTGGCGCTAACTCTGGTGCTATCTTTAGCGCAGTTTCCTGCACTATCTCCGGTGCTCACAACAGTGGGACAGCAAACCACCTTCAGGACAGTCATCAAAGACCCATCCAAACTCTGGCATTTAAGGTATGGGCACTTAAGTTTTTCTGGTTTGAGTTTACTGTCTAGGAAAGGCATGGTTAGAGGGCTACCGAACATTGTAGAGCCCGATGGCAAATGTGTAGCCTGCATTCTAGGAAAGCAGCATAGACAACCCTTTAAATCAGGGTATTCTAGAAGGGCAAAAGCACCTTTGGAGTTGGTGCATTCAGATTTATGTGGCCCTATGAAAACCCCCACATTAGGTGGGAATGTATATTTCATGACCTTCATTGATGATTACAGTAGAAAAATATGGATTTATTTCTTGAAAAACAAATCAGAGGCCTTTGAGAGGTTTAAGGAGTTTAAGGCATCAGCTGAAAAGCAGAGTGGCCGCCATATCAAGGCCCTAAGAACTGATAGAGGAGGAGAGTATGTCTCCAAACAATTTCTAAATTTTTACAAGTATGAAGGCATTCATAAACAGTTCACTACCAGGTATACTCCACAACAAAATGGAGTTGCTGAAAGGAAAAATAGAACCATCACAGAAATGGCAGCAAGCATGCTGAAAGAAAAGGGACTCTCTAATGATTATTGGGGTGAAGCTGTAGCAACAGCGGTGTACCTATTGAATAGGTGTCCTACAAAGGCAGTTCGTGATCGGATTCCACAAGAGGCGTGGACGAACAACAAATGGACAGTTGAGCACCTAAGAATTTTCGAGTGTGTGGCATATGCATTCGTGCCTAAAGAGAAGAGGCAGAAATTTGATGATAAAGGTGAGAAATGTATCTTCACGGGTTATAGTGAAGAATCACAAGCCTACAGATTGTTTAATCCCATCACCAAAAAACTTGTGATCAGCAGAGATGTTGAATTCATTGAGAATGAAGCATGGGATGGAACGGTGGACAGCACCACGGGTATTTCAGTCACAATGCCCCTTGAAGATGAAGAAGCTCTGGAGGACAGCAACTCTGGAGGAGCTACGGAGAGCAGCAGCTCGGGGAGAAACTACCGTAGAGCACTAGAAAACAATAGCTCCGGAGATGCTCAGCACAACAGCTCCAGAGGTAGACAGCAGCATTGCAGCTCCAGAGATCAGCAGCTCCGGAGGTCTACAACTCTGGAGAACTGCAGCTCCGGAGGACGTTATAATAGCAACTCCAGAGGTCACAGCAGCAGCTCCGAAGGACGTCACAGCAGCAGCTCCGGAGGTCAGAACAATAGCAGCTCCAGAGGTAATTCAGACCCCACACTCGCATCATTGATCCCACGGAGGACAAAGAGTGTGAAGGAGATTTATGACAGCACAAGGTATGCTGATGATGATGAAGATTTGAATTTTGCATTATTTTCTTCTAGTGATCCAATCTACTTTGAAGAAGCTGTGAAAGAACAGAAATGGTGTGAGGCCATGGATGAAGAATTAGATGCCATAGTGAGGAATGACACATGGCAACTAACTATTTTACCCAAGGGTAAACAAGTGATTAGAGTTAAGTGGGTCTATAAGACCAAGTCTACTACTGAAGGAAAGATTGAAAGACATAAGGCAAGGCTGGTTGTCAAAGGGTACAAACAACAGCCTGGAAGAGATTATGATGAGACCTATGCACCAGTTGCAAGGCTGGAAACAGTTCGGGCAGTCATAGCAATTGCAGCCCAACACAGATGGAAGGTGTTTCAGATGGATGTAAAGTCAGCTTTCTTGAACAGAGTGCTGAAAGAGGAAGTGTATGTGGAGTAGCCACCTGGCTATGAAGTCCTAGGGCAAGAGGATAAAGTATATAGGCTCTGAAAATCCCTCTATGGGCTAAAACAAGCACCTAGGGCATGGTACAGCAGGATTGACTCATATTTGTTGAGCAATGGCTTTAGCAAAAGCAGCAGTGAGCCTACTCTCTACATCAAAGTCGCTGAAGGTAAAATTTTGATTGCTGTTTTGTATGTAGATGATCTGTTTTTTACTAGAAATAGTGATCTTTTCATTGCTGATTTCAAAGAGGCAATGAAGAATGAGTTTGAGATGATAGACTTAGGTCTGCTGAAGTATTTCCTTGGCATTGAGGTCAAGAAAACAGAGCATGGCATATTTATTTCGCAAACTAACTATGCCAAATAGATTGTGAAGAGGTTTAAAATCAAAAACAGTAAACCTACCCCTACACCAATAGCCACAGGTCTGAAGTTGAGTAAAGAGGATAGCAGCAGGGAAGTAAACCCAACCCTCTACAAGAGCATGGTTGGAAGCCTCATGTACTTGACAGCAACTAGGCCTGATTTGATGTATACTATAAGCCTGATTTCTAGGTTCATGGAGAAGCCTAAGGATACACATTGGCAAGCAGGAAAGAGGATCCTGAGGTATGTCAATGGCACAACAGGCTATGGTATTTTGTATGATGTTTCTGATGAGTTTAAGTTGGCTGGTTTCACGGATAGTGATTGGGCAGGAAATGTTGATGACCGGAAGAGTACATCCGGCTATGTATTTCACATGGGTTCAGGTGTGATATCATGGGTATCCAAGAAGCAGCCCATTGTTTCTCTCTCTATAGTAGAAGCTGAGTATATTGTAGCAAATGTAGCAGCTTGTCAGGCTATTTGGCTGAGAAGAATCCTTGCAGACTTGTATGAGCAGCAAGAAGATGGTACGACCATTCATTGTGACAATGTTTCATCAATAGCCCTGACAAAGAATCCAGTCTTCCATGGACGAAGCAAGCATATTGACATCCGTTATCACTTCATTAGGGAGTTGGTAGAATGAGGAGAGATTGAGTTGCAGTATTGCAGATCTGAGCAGCAGCTCGCTGATATTTTCACAAAGGCATTGCTAAAAGATTCCTTTAAACGCCTAAGGGATAGGCTCGGCATTGTGGACAGCTCTGGAGGTGTGCAGCCCCGGAAAGAGGACAGCTACGGAGGTGCGCAGTCCTACAAAGAAGACAGCTTTGGAGATGCTGAAATAGAAAGTTAGCTCCGGAGATGCAGACAGGGAGCTTCGGAGATGCAGAGGGCAGCTCCGGAGATGATGCAGCATGACAGAAAGAGTTCCAGAGATCTGCTCCGGAAAGGCAAAGGCAAATGTATATCTCTGGAGATCAATTCCAGAATGAAAATTGCAAATTGATGTTTGACTTCAGATTAAGGGGGGGTGTTGGAAATATTAATCCTCCATCAGTTCAATTAATGTTGACTACCCCCGCATCAGACATGGGGATCTCCCGCATCCTCCTCCCGCACCGTTGGCTTGGCAGCATTCAATTCTGGTAGGTGCATTTAAATTTGAAATGGTTGAGCGCCCATTTTACTGGGCATGTGAAATGAAACAAAAAGGAGGGAAAGAATGGTTGTCAACAGTAAGAGAAGAATGTGTTGAACCTGCAGCAGCAGAAGAAGAATAGCAGAGAAATGAGAAGGTTCCAACAGTGAACAACAGAAGGAGAACAGCAGAGGATAGAATGTTGCAGCAGCAATAGTAGACAACTACGGAGTTCCAGACAGCTCCAAATATACAGTGTGCAGCTCTAGAGATTAGGGCAGAGTATAAAAAATAGAGCAGCAGCTCTGACTGTAATTTGTAATGTGTAGTCAAGTTTGAATGTAATCTGGAAATAGATAAATATACAAAAAGATATATTGTTGTCCATTTGTGTTTGGTTTCTTCCTGTGTGTTTGTATTTTGTTTTTGCTGTTCATTTATTCTTGTAGCACTGCATCTCTGGACAGCATTCTGCCCATCCCCTGTTTTTCTTGCCAACATATATGCAGTAAATAGTAAACAATCATTTATGAAGTAAATAGTCATAACTCCTCTTTCAAATGACATCCTTTGCATAAAATTAGCCCTTTAAATTGGCAGGGAATGAATATTGAGGCAGAATCTTGGGCATTGGTGGATGGGCTTTAATAGCACTTCCTGTCTTAGGGGTTGGGTTGGGTAAGTTGGTCATAGAAGGCAATTCCTAGATTATCATCAATGCAATATGATCAAAGGAGATGCTCCTAACTAGAAATTGAATCATGTTCTTTATAGATTATGAGAGATCTGGGGTAACTACCAGCAATCCTTCACCTGCTGCTTCAAGAAGGCTAATAGACTTGTTGATCATCTAGACAATGTGGGAGCTGATCTAGGGGTCTTTTTGAAGAATGGTAGCTCATTACCAATGGACTGGTTTGGTAATAAAAGATTTCTGAAACAATATACAAGGCTTATTGTCCCTATAGAAAGCTATAGTCATAGTGCACATAATTTGCACTCAAGGAATGGATTGGAATTACATCGAAAGACATTTTGAAAGTGCAATTAAAATTCAAAGCGATGACATGGAGAGACAATTTTTTTTTTTTCAAAAAATTGGCTAATGATTTTTTGGGTGCCTTGAAATTGGTTGTGGGCTTTCAATGCACAGGCATCTAAGTTGGTGGGCAGGGTTTATCAAGGGTTGTCCTTTCAACCTCCTAGATCTCTCTTTTTATTGTTCACATTCTATACCTTCCCCTTCCATTTTTGAATTTGTAGGTGTCGAGCACACTCAATATTGTTCTAATCTAGGAAAGTTGGTTTTGACTAGATGTTGTCCGAAATATATTCAAGACCACAAGTTCTACTTAAAGCTAAGATTTCTACATGAAAATGCAGATCGAATCAATTGGGGATTTTTGATAGACTGAATAAATGAACAAGATCAGAAGAATGGCTAATTCTAATTGCAATCCAGAAAAGAAATTTCTTCAAATTATAATTAAAATGCTAAACTATAACACTCAGGTAAATCAGAACAATAATAATCACAACAAACTATTCAAACCAGATCTGAAATAAAAATTAAACAAATACACACAAATAGAAAACAAACCTAAACTGATCACCAATCCTCTTATGGGGGCCCTTTCTCAATCAGACTGATGTGCAAGATCACAATCTTACTCTTTACACAACAATGAGTCTTTAAGTGATCAATGAATAATATAAAAATCAGCAGCAATTAAATATTGTTGCTGTAAGTTTTATAGGAACTTGCTAAATAATTGAAATGAATGTTGCTTCTAAATTCTAGACTAATTGAACTATTACCCTTTAGGTAATGCATTATATAGATACTAGCAATGAAATCTTGTTGCAACAACAATCTAAAAGACTAAAAGATAATGCTACTTATCCTATGAGATAAACAGCTCCTAAACAACTTATAAAAATAGATTTGTCCTTTTGTCCAACTTCAACAAAAGTAGTTTTCCTTCTTGGCAGCTACCAACCAATCATCCTAACAACCATTGGAATCTTGTACAACAACATAATCTCCTTGCATCTTGTTTTGGGGCACAATATATTTTGGGATGTTGTTGTGAGCAACAGGTTGGTTGTGTTGCACAACAAGGTGGTCACCAACAGATCAGTTGTGTTGGATAGCTCAACAGCTACCTTGCACAATAGTTTTGTCTTGCACAACAAGTTTGTTGGCTTGCACAAGATAACCAATACCTTGCACAGCAAAACAAACTACTATAACATGATATCTATGTCTTCTGCAGCAGTCCCATTTCCTTCTAAAGCTTTGGAAGCACACAAAAGTTACTGAACAGAACAACTTAAGCAAACCAATTTTAGAGTATGAGTCCATTCTATCTTATTCTACTTAAAAATCTATTAATTCCACCATAATAATCATAATATTAAATATAACAAATAAATTACTTCATAGGTAAAACGAGTGAAAATGAGTTTGTCAAGGAGGTTTCAATGATACAAAAAACATGCTCAAGGATAAAAAGGATGTACAATAGTATACATTTTTAGGGCTCATTAATAGGCATTACATTGGTATCCTCCTCCAAGATGTTCCATTCAACTATGGCATTTAATGGAGCAATTATGTCTGATAGACTATCAAAATACTTTGTAATTGACAAAGATATGGATCGAGGCTATGTAGTAAGTGCTATGGGAGTATGAGTGGGGGAACATTCTAAGAGTTTTGAGGACCTACTCTTCCTTAGGGAGGATTTCCTCCTACAACTAACCTCCACCACCCTTGCATGTTTTACATTCTAATTCCTTGCTAAGACCCTTATTCCCCTTGGCTTCCTTCTCTCTTTGATCTTCAATTCCTTTATAGGGTTGTTCACTCATTGATGACCTCATGGTAGCAATTGTTAACATAGAATTTATATCTCTGGAGGCTTTAGCAGAAGATGTAATGTCCCCTTTTCCCCTGAAATAGAAAATTAAAAATGTTAGCTTTTTATTTTTTCCCAGAAAGCTAACTATTTGGTAAGGGAAAATGTGACTTTTAAAAGACCAAATATATCATTATAATTTTATATTCTTCTAAAAGTAGTGGGAAATATGCCTCCAATAGGCATGGGGTTTTGGTGGGGCCCCCTCTTTTGTGCATGCATCTATTATAGGCTTATTGGTGGAGTGGGAGCACTCCTCTGTGGGGCATTAAATAAGATTCCTTTGCTATTCTGGGCAAGGTGTTGGCTGAGTGGGTGCCTGAGTGTGGTCAGTGCCTTTATTCCTTGCTATTCTTGCTGGGCATTGAGGATACTAGGAAGACATTCACTCATTTAGGAATTCATTCATGCAATGTTATTTATCCTTCTGTGATATGGATTCCTTTGTTGTTTAGCACAATGTTTGGAGATGTTGTTTAGTCTCATTTTTCCTCAGTTTCAGATGTGAGAGACCATCCCTAGCTGAGCATACACTTGAAATCAATCAGAAAATCACTTTTGGCACATATGGAGTTTGATGTAGATTGTTCATGTTTCGAGTGGAAGTTCTGGAACAGGTGTAGGGTCTGAAATAATCTTTAGTTATGGATTTTGAAGGGTTTTCTTTCATGTTTTGTAGTGTAGACTTTTGCTGGGTACATCCCTAATGATGCCGTACAGCTATAGCCAAGAGGATCAATTGTTGAGCAGTGGTAGTGAGGTGTTTTGATTAGTTTGAAGCCTGTAACAAGTGTTCTAGCCTAGGCATCACCCTTTGAGTACTCTACAGGGTTTACTTGCTGTTCACTCTCTTCAATTCCCAGCCATACCACCTTCAGGCCATACTTTATAGTACAAGCATGGTTTTAAGTGTTGATTGGTAAATGACATGTGATGATATCTATGAGTAGAAGGGATTTTAGTGATGCTAGAGTGGTTTGTAAATCTAGGGAAGGTTGTGATTTGATGACTCACATAAATGTGGAAAAAACTCTAACCTGGCTGTCGTACAGTAGTAATACCAAACTCTGATCACAAGCAAATTATTTGCAATTTCATTCTGGGGTATGCATTATTGCTATGGTTTATATTTTTTTGTTGAAAATTTTGTAAAAGTAATACTGTTAGCATCAGTATTTTGCAAGAAACTGGGTAGACCTTTATAGTGGTATTAGAGCTAGTATCCTGCCAGCCTGTGAAGTTTTTAACTCTGCATGCAGTAATCCAGTGATAGGGAAAGGAGGTATAAGAAGAGAGAGGAAAGAAATTTGAAAACCACAGTGAGCTCAAATACAGTTGAGGAAGAATCAGTCATGGGGGATAGAGATAAAGAAGACTGTTCACCTGAAAGTCTAGATAAAATAATGGAGAGGAAGTTTGACCATATGTACTAGATGATAGAAAGACTAGTGAGCAAAATGGTATCAGAACTTAGTTCCGGGCACAAGAAACAACACTGAAGCCAGCAGCTCACAAAACAATGGAGCACCAAATGATCATGTGAGAACATCCACCAGGACCTCAGTGGGATCAGCTGCAAGACCCCTTCAACCTTTTGCAAATAGAAGGGAAGAAATACCACCTAAACATGAGGAGAGAACTACAGTCACTGATGATATCATGGTGAATCATGATGAATATATGACCCTTCTTACTTTTGTATGTAGAAGTCTAACATTTGATCAATTTCTGAATTAGAAAAAAATAAATGGTGGAAGACCGGACAACAAGGAGAACAAGGATTACAAGCATGCTCTGGGTAAAGTGTCTATGGAGAAATTCGATGGTAGTGGAAGATGCACTGCAAGAGCTTGGGTGCAAAAGCTCGACACTTATATTACTCTAAAGCCTATACCAGAAGAGACATCCTTAAACTTTGCAACCTTACACTTAGATAGGGTTGCTTATGAGTGGTGGTATCATGGCCTTGTGACACAGGGTCACAATCTGATTACTACCTACGATGAGTTCACCAATAGACTCATCGAGAGGTTTGATAAGCAAGATCCAGAGCAAAGCTTCAAGGACCTAGCATAGTTGAAACATACCAGCACTATTGATGCATACATCACTGAGTTTCAGAGACTTAGTGTAATGGTTCTGGACATTTCAGAAAGAAGACTCATTTTTTTGTTTGTTGAAAGACTAGCATAACCAATTAGAGGGTGGGCCAAATCCTTGGACTCACAAACTTTGCAAGAGGCCATTAAAAAGGCAAGAAGCATGGAGTTTTCAGCTCCAAAGGTCAAGATGGAAGTCAAATCTCCTCCACTCAATAAAGATAAGGAACCAATCTCAAAAATTTCCAATGAGCAGAAGCCACCTATGCAGAGAATGAGTGATGAAGTCAAAAATGAGCTCAAGAGAAAAAAATTGTGTTTCACATGTAAAGAGCCATGGACTCTGGGTCACAAGTGCTATGAGAAGGGTCAAGCACACAATTTGGAGGTGTATGTAGCTGTTGATTATGAAGCAGAAAAAATAGAACAACAAGCTCAATTCGAAGATTGTGAAGAAGTTGAAGAATTTGATGAAGCTCCAGAAGGGCCAAAAAAAAAGAAAGTTGATGATGGTATTTTTGCCCAACTTTCGTGCCAACCAAAGAATGATCCCTTTAGGATTTGTGGTGTACTGTGTGGACAGTGAATCGCTGCCCTCATTGATATTGGTGCTACTCACAACTTCATTAATGAAGGAGTTGTAGCATGAAGAGGCCTTCAGACGGAGGAGTTAGAGGGATTCAATGTTATGGTTGTGGATGGGTTTACAATCCAATGCACAAGAAGGATTCCAAATTTGAGTCTCCATTTGGGAAACTATGAGGTGAAGGATGTGTTTCACATAGTAAGTATTGGTGACTTAGATATTGTCCTTGGCATTCATTGGCTTAAATCATTCGGAGAGATTTATTTGAACCTTCAAACTAGGGAACTCAAGTTTCAAAATGATGGAAAAATAGTGGTTTTGAGGGGAATGTCGAATGATACATCACGTGTTCACACTGCAAGAAGAATGGAAGAGAAAAGGGAATACCTTTCAGCTATGCAAGCCTTACCAAATAAGTAAAGTCAAGAATTCAGCTGCAAATAGTCTAAGAAGTTTCCACAAGGAGATGATAAGCTGGCTGGAAAAATCAGGACAACAACAAAAAGTGCAAGTTTAGAATGTATTTTGCATAGAGACCAGGTAAGCCAAGGGTCTAATCATGTTTTTCAAGCAATTGATAATCCACTCTATGAAGTATATGTTGATGTGATATGTAAAAATCCTCTTTTTGAGTGGGATTGGGAGACATCAATTATTCCTAGATCCTTAATTATTAATGTTGACATGCTAAAGTTGGAAGAAGATGAGGTAGTTGTCTCAACTCTACATTGGAAGCAAGAGGATTAATTTAGAAAGCATGCAATGTGTGATGTTAGTTACAAAAATTCTAGTGCTTGGGGGGTTCCATTTGTTGAAAGCACTTGGATTGGATGTATGAAAGACATTCTTATTGGGAGACTCCTTCGAGGCAACTCTTGTTCCTCAGGTATGGAGCTAAAATTAGATTATTCAATGCTGATTTCAGTCATGAACAACAGCGAGGATGCGTCTTTTCAAACCTCCCAAACCTTGAAAGTTCATCTTACAAAGGGTTATGACGTAAATTATGATAGTTTACCTTGGAAGTTCAGTCAAGACAACGGACTTCTGCATGCTTGGGTTCACCATTCAGAGACTCTTGGAGGAAGAACAATGATGATTGCAATGGTATTTGGGAGTTCACAAACCTCCTAGACTAATCTGGGATCTTGGAGTGACATTATTCAGGATGGCTCTGTTGGTTATGATTGCCCATTGCTTGAGGGCAAGCAACTTCAGGAAGGGAGGACTGTAATGTCCCCTTTTCCTCAGAAATAGAAAACTAAAAATGTTAGCTTTTTATTTTTTCCCTGAAAGCTAACTATTTGGTAAGGGAAAATGTGACTTTTAAAAGACCAAATATATCATTATAATTTTATATTCTTTTAAAGTAGTGGGAAATTTGCCTCCAATAGGAGTGGGGTTTTGGTGGGGCCCCCTCTTCTGTGCACATCTATTATAGGCTTATTGGTGGAGTGGGAGCGGTCCTCTATGGGGCATTAAATAAGATTCCTTTGCTATTCTAGGTAGGGTGTTGGCTAAGTGGGTGCTTGAGTGTGGTCAGTGCCTTTATTCCTTGCTATTCCTGCTGGGCATTGAGGATACTAGGAAGACATTCACTCATTTGGGAATTCATTCATGCAATGTTGTTTATCCTTCTATGATATGGATTCCTTTGCTGTTTAGCATAGGGTTTGGAGAGGTTGTTTAGTCTCATTTTTCCTTAGTTTCGGATGTGAGAGACCATCCCTAGCTGAGCATACACTTGAAATCAATCAGAAAATCACTTTTGGCACATATGGAGTTTGATGTAGATTGTTCAGTTTTGGAGTGGAAGTTCTGGAATAGGTGTAGGGTCTGAAATAATATTTAGTTGTGGATTTTGAAGGGTTTTCTTTCATGTTTTGTAGTGTAGACTTTTGCTGGGTACATCCCTGATGATGCCATACAGCTACAACCAAGAGGATCAATCGCTGAATAGTGGTAGTGAGGTTTTTTTATTAGTTTGAAGCCTATATCAAGTGTTCTAGCCTAGGCGTCACCCTCTGATCAGTCTGTAGGGTTTACTTGATGTTCAGTCTCTTCAATTCCCAGCCATACCACCTCCAGGCCATACTTTACAGTACAAGCATGGTTTTCAATGTTGACTAGTAAATGACATGTGATGATATCTATAAGTAGAAGGGATTGTAGTGATTCTAGAGTAGTTTGCAAATCTGGAGAAGGTTGTGATTTGATGACTCACATAAATGTGGAAAAAACTCTAACCTAGCTGTCGTACAGTAGTAATACCAAAGTTTGATCACAAGCAAATTATCTGCAATTTCTTTCTGGGGTATACATTATTGCTATGGTTTATTTTTTTTTTGTTGTTGAAAATTTTGTAAAAGCAATACTGTTAGCATTAGTATTTTGCAAGAAACGGGGTAGACCTTTACACAAGATCTCAGACTGGCACCCCTTGTAGTGCCAATAGAGGGAGATTTCTAGTAGGAATGTAGTTGAATAATCTCGATAGCAAGTTGCAGAGAGCAATGTGGAGGCATGCATATCCCAATGCAAGGAGCTTATAGAATATTCTTCCTCTCTCATGTTGGTAGAAAAAGCAGGTCATATTTTTTTGGTTAGTGATGTGCTATCAAGGATGAGTTTGGGTTCCTCATCTCTTCCTAAGCTGGAGTTGGAAGATCCAAACTAGAAAGTTTGGAGTGAAAAGTAAGGACTTAGAGTGGCAGGATGGCTCTTGGGTATGGAGTGGATTAGGGAGGGGAAAGGCACTTGCAACATTGAGATTGTATTAAATGGTCCTCCATTGTGTTATGAGGTTGGACATGAGTGCCACAATGTCCTCTCAAGTGAATTTTGTGTTAGCAGCTAAAGGTGTTCCATAGTTTCTTCATAGGAAGGTGATGTTGGATCCCTAGCAAATTATTTTCAAGTTTCAACAAATTGTGTCCTATCACTGAGTTATAAAAGGGGTGGCAAAGGAGACAAAGGCCAAGGTGGCTACAAGCCCTAGTTGTAGTGTGCAAGGTGTTTAGGTAGATTGGTTGGATGGAGAGGGGGGTCTGCCCCCACCAAAATATAAGTTATTTATTTGTTCTAGGTCACCCCCACAACTGGTAGGTGGAAGGTAGTTCTTTTGGTGGTGGGATGTTCTTGATGTGTGGTTGAGGGGCATGTGGAGGGGATGCCATTTGCTATTTTACCCTTTTTGTAGCTACATTTGGGTGGCATTGGGTTTCTGTTGGTGGTGGTGACTAGTCCAATGTGGCAATTGCAGAAGCATGGAGAAACAATAGGCATGGGTAGCTTGCTGAAGGTTTTGATATGAAGCAACAACACATGGATATCTTTCTTCTTTTAAAAACTATAGGGCACTTTTTAGTCCATTGTACTAGACTCCAGGGTGGATTCATTGCTTATATGCATAACAGTAGTTAGTTCTTTTTTGTATGCTTGTGTCATCTTTATTTCTTCTAAACCAGGTCAAGACCCCAATAGATTCACTTGTTTCATCAATTAAAAAAAATATGTCAAAATTTATTTTAAAGTTAACTCATGAAGTTTTAGTATTGTAGCTGTTGATGGTAGTGTGTCCATAAGAAACTATAGGTTTCTGCTTCGTATGTTTTTTTGAAGAGAATTGTATGTTGAGCTTATAGTGCATGCAAAGGTTAAGTTTTAGAAAATGTACTAGTGTAGGAGGTTAATATTTGAGTCTAGATTCAATTATCTGGGGATTGGGTAAAAGCACAACTAAATGAAAATGAATTTAGTACCATCATATTTTTCATTTGATAAATTTCTTTAATACTTTTCTGGGAAACTAAGATCCCAATAATATGTTGACATTTACAATTCAAGGAAAAGACCTCTAGGAACTTAAATTTATTGCAAAGACCACTGCATGACAGTATCTTATATCCTTATTAAGTTATTTCACAGCCTAGAAATGTTTTATGCCTACTCTTTGTGTGTTTTCATTTATATTTTTTTAGAGATGAGTTTTGCCTAGCATAGAATTGATGATTTCTTTGTTTAAATATTACATTTTTTTATGATTCATCTTGTAATTTGAGTGGAACAGAAGGAAAATACTTGATATATGGAGGATAAAACAACAAGTGAGGTAGCTAGGTTTTGTGTGGGAGGATTGTTTCTTGTTGTGGCATTGGTTGTACCCAAAGTAGATTCCTTTATTACAAATTCCTAACGTAAGTATGTCTGTCTATCTCTATCTCTCTCATACACACACACACACAAACACACACTCAATTCACTCGATGAACAATGCAAGATATAAAGACCCGCATTTTAAGGAATCTATTTAAATGTTTAGGGAAGTAAATAGGCTAAAATATGGTAAAACATGACGGATGAGATGAATGAATAGATTTATTCCATAGCAGAAAAAGAGTGTAAAAATACATTAAGCTCCTCCCTATTTTCTTTTTACAAAGGCTTTTATTCATTTATTGACAACATCGACATCACTTAACATACATTTCCCATATTTGACCCTAGAAACTTAATGATATCTAATCTTATTTTCATTTGATTACCATATTCAACAAGGGAGAGAATGTGGTCGTGAAAGCATTTTAAGAATTATTGTGGTGCTTCATCCTCTATGAAATGACTTTCGTCAAAATCTAAGGTTATAATTTTGTTTGCGCAAAATGATGTTCCTTGTTCACTAATTTTCTATGATAACTTCGTGCTGGGGTGATTTTAGCCCAGAGTCATTAATATTCCTTTTTTCATTGAGAGTGGTTTTAGTAAATGGTGTTATTCTACAGATAATTTTAGCTTAGACTTTGTAAATCCCACAATTTCATCACAAAAGTAAATGAAGTAAATAATCCACTTAAATACAACATCACAATATCCAAAGTAAAAAGATGTAACTAATCCGCTTAATTACAATATAAAAGATAAATTTCATCACAAAAGTAAATGAAGTAAATAATCCGCTTAATTACAATATCACAAGTAAAATGAACAATCTCATAAATATGAATCAAAATGTCATTAAATCTTACAAAATCACATGCACAATCTAGGTAAAAGTACTATAAATAATATACAAAATCCATGGGCATTCATGCGATAATACATCCAATTTCAAGTTACAATAATCATGTGCAACAAGAATAAATAAATCAATATGCTCATCAGTCGCAAGAACCAAGTGGTCCTCCACCTATGAGCCGAGAGACAGGAACATGGCCCAGGTGCTTTTCCACCCAACCATGAAGTAATTACACTTCCTTGGATCCCTTCATAAAATGAAGGAAACCCAACACTGCACGAAATGTCTAGCTACCTGGAAACAACTAGCAGGAGGGAATTGTTACTAAATTTTGTTCACACTAAATTTAGTTAGACCTAAGTGCAGTTGTTCAGAAGGAATAAAAGAAAACTTTGAGGTTATTGCATTTAATAAACAATTGATATCTTGACAAAGCAAAGATAGATATTCAGTTGTCAGGATAACCCATCAATCCAATCAGGACTAATGAATCATCATAACAAGTAAATCAGGATGTCAAGGATTCAATCATTCAAGAAATACAGTTGATCTAACATAGTGTTATCTTTTAGGAGTTATAAGACAGATTAATTATTCAGTTGATCATATTTGAAAGAAAGAAAGTGGTGGTGCCACCTAGGTTTGGGTTTCGAGTAGTTGAATTCGCAGGACTTTCATGAAAAACCCAAAAAAATCTAAGTCCCTCAGCCTTTGCAGCTTGTATGTATGTATCTTTGTATGGCCATTTGTATGTATCTTTGTATGCGCAGGTGTGAATGTACATTGGCAAACCCAAAATAAAGTTCAATCAGCTTCAGAAATGGTAAAAATTCATTGTATGTATCTTTGCATACATATCAGGTTTGTATGTGCTATTCCGATGCTTTTCTGGATGTGAAAAGGTGGTAGTGCATTGCATATTCCATCACAGATTCTGTGCTTGTATGTAAGATTACATGTATATTGTGTTGTATATTCAATATATAACAGGTATATACAAGTGGCGGACGTCAAAAGAGTTTCAAATCGGGTTAAAATGGTGGTCGGGTCCACAGGTTTTCAACAAGGGGGTTGTATGTATATGGCTTATACAAAAGGATATACAATGTAAAATATACAATCACCGGACTTCAAAAATTATTAAATCGGTCCTGGTGGGCATACATACAATGGCGATTGTATCTCATAGACAAGTCACAGGTGCAAAGAAGAGATATGCAAAGTCTATACATAAGCAGGAGATACAAAGCCTGGGACCCACCAATTACATGTATAGGCGATTGTATCTTTGCACATACAATCGCACATACAGGGGCATATACTTTCCTGATATAAAAGGCCCGGACCTGAAAAGGTATGCAGTTTAGTTGATAAAGGTTGACATGTTTGTATGAATCTTTTGCTTGTACATTCGCATTATATGTTTAGACATACAAAGGGCAGATACAAGGGAATATACAATGTTAACATACAAGGATCAGATGCATGTTTGCAATGTACAAGTGATTGTATACAGTTCTGCTTGTATATTCGCATTGTATATGCGATATTCAAGGCCGATATACAAAAGGAAAAGATACAAGCCAGACATGTTCTGAAGAATCAAATGTGGCCGATAATCTTTTGAGTTCCACTTTGTATGTATATTCGCCGTTGTATGTTTGCATATACAATCATATATACAAAGGGTCACATACAAAGGGATTTCGGTGAGACTTAGTGTATCGGTGGCTCATTTTAGGGTCTTTCCAACGGCCGATAAGAAGATACAAATACATAGCGATGGAAAAAGGGCACCTATGTGGCACGATCTCACTGGTGGAAGACTTTTCGATGGTGCTGATGTGGATTTTCATGGTGGATGTGTGATTTGAAGCTGTAGATCTCAGCGGGAAGAGGGAAATCGACGGCTAGTTTCAAATTTTTAGAAAGTGAAGGATTTCCTGTGTATTCGCAACTGCATTCCAGGTAGGAAAAGTTTCAGAGCACGCAACTTCTACATTTCTAGAGGCCGTGGGTAGGTTGGCCATTAATGGTAAAATTTGCAGAGATATGGGTTGATGGATTGACAGGCCAACTACCATCTTAAAGGAGAAAATCTTCAGTTAGCAGCTCACATTCTGATCTCATCTGCTCTTCCTTCTTTTTCTGCCTGGAGCATTCAATGTTCTTGGCACCATTTTGATGGTGTAGTGTATCTGGCAGCATCTCAAAATGACCATGTAATTAATGTTGAGTGCACATTCTTGATGTATAAGAGGACTGTGTCACTCATTTTTCTGGTTGTTGAAGACTTGGGCAATTTTTTTTGGAAGAAATAATGAAGAACAGAGCATTTTCTTGGCTGTTCTATCTCTTTTGTGAGTTTATGAGTTGCATCTGAATGCACATTGCACATATGTTCAGTTTCATGTTGTGTTTATATGATAAATGCTTTATTGCATGTGTTTTAGCTATTTGTCTCCATTTGTTGTATGCATCCCTTCTTTTGAATCTGGTTGCTAAGGGTTACTTAGATTCTAGGATATAGATTTGATGTATCACATGCTTAACTTTTGACCTCCATTCAAGGAGTGGATTAAACTGTTTTAGGTTAAGTATGAAGAAGATTGTATGGCAGCAGGGATATTTGTAAGTAGAGATAGCTAAATACTCATTCTTGGGTGGTGTTTGTAAGACAAATACCAATCCAGCCCCTTGAAACTTGAATGTCAGTGCAAATCATTCACTTGTATACATTTAGTTGACTCCTTGCCCTGAGATAGGCACCGGTCTGCCCTTGTATAGTAGTTATGATCTAAAAACCCATGTCTTGCATCCAAAACATTAAAACAAATCATTTCATATTCCAACCTGTTAGTTTGTAGGAGTAGAAATAGGACCCCTGCATACTCTCATTCCTAACCAGTTAGATATGTCCAAGAACACTGCCAACCTTGTGATTTATCACACAAATTTTGGTCCAAACATGAGAGTATTATGCCTGTTGTTGTAAAGCTAAATCTTTCTATTGGGTGAGTCAAAGACAAATCTTTAGCTATAGGGATACCCCCCTTAGTGCGGCAGAACCAAAAGTGAAGGGGAGGCAGCTCACGCAACCTCCTGTATTTGTTGGCCGAATCTACCTGTGCATTGGAACTGGAAAACCCTTTGCTGATTCGGAGAGAAAGAACCAACAAAGTGGCGACTCTGCTGGGGAATAGAGTTGAATATTTTAAAGGCTAGAAAATCTAGTTTCCAGTGAAGTTGTTGTAGCAAGACCAAGGAAAAACCATGTGGTGCTCTGCTGGCATGATGAATCCAGAAAACAAAAGTGCCTTGTTGATATTTTGTCCTCTCTGTGAGAGGTGGCGACTCTGTTGATTGAACCTATCAAAGCTGCAACATATTTCTAGGTATTCATCTTTTGATTCAAAAATAATGAGTATAGAGAAACAATCCTGGTTGTGCTCTCAAAAAAGACCATTTTTTATTGAAAGATATAAAGCTCTGAATTTCAAAGGAATATATGGTTACCCAAATGTTATCCTAAATAAGATTAGAAAATGTTTGCCAAAATATAGTGGATTAAATTCTGAGTCTGCAAACAAACATCTGCAAAAATTTTGTAATTTGATAGAAGATTATGAGGTAGAGGCTAAAGATGTAGTAATGAGACTCTTTGTTCAGTCATTAGAGGATGATGCTAGGGTTTGGTTTTCAGACATGCCTATGTGTTCAGTTTCTTCATGGGTAGATTTAGAAATTGCATTCCTAGAGCAGTTTGGTGAAAGATTTGATTTTGGCCTCATTAATCATACATTTCATGAATATCCAAAAGGAAGATGAGGAACTAGTTCCAACCTTTAATCTTAGGTTTATTAAGTTGCTCAAGTAGATTCCTGAATATATGAGACCTAATGATGCATTGTGCTTGGCAATTTATTTGGCTGCATTTGATGAAGAAATGAGTTATTTATTAAGAGATAAAGACCAGCTACACTTCACTAGGCCTACAAATTTTCTATGGATATTGAAAATAATCAGAAATATGGAATGCCAGTATGTTTCATGACTGCAAGCCTTCAAAATAGTTTTCAAAGTGAAAATATTTCTGCTTTCCAAGTGTGTTCATTGAGAGATGATTTTGCAAAGGGGAATGTATTTCAGAACAATGGGTGCAGTCATGATGTGATGCATAAACATGAAGAAGATGTTGTAGAAAATGTAGGCACATCCTATAATGGTGAAGACAAATATTGTTCTCAGCCTCTAGAAGAAAGATCTACAGATGCAAAATGCCCTTCAAATGATCAAATGAAAGATATACATGAAGTTGTGTCTTGCAGCAATAGGCATATCCCAGTTATTCATGATTATTTGTACAAGGTGGATATGTACAGCTTCACTCTGAATATAGAAGATGCAGATTCAAGGGATGATAGTGAATATGTTAGTAATTGTCAGCACTCAGATGCATATGTGAGCCTTTCAGATGATGAAATATACATGGATACTGAATATGAGTGTTTCCTTGAAAATTTTGACTACCTTTACAGTGCAAAGGTTGAAACTTTTGCTGTTGATTATCAGGGCATTGGTGAAGAGGAAAAATAGGGTCACTATTCAGATGTGAATGGACGAGTTGCAGATGTGTGTGTTGATACAAATGGGGATAGTGTTGGTTGCAGGGGTGACTATGAATCTTTTAGAGCAGGGTTGCACCCTGAGCTATTTATGCCTTCTCTTGAGACATTCTAGGTGGACATTAATGATAAAATTGTTGAGAACAATCATGCTGAATATCTAAGTGTTTATAAAGATGAATTTGATTATGAGATGTTGCTTGTGCCTGAATATTGCATGTTTAATACAAAGGAGCTCTTATTTTTTGAAGAAGGGCAAAATTCTGATGTGGATTCATTTGTTTCATATGAGTTTGTTATTTTTCCAAGCAATATTGGTGACTCATGTGATGATGACATTCTACAGCTGATGATAATGTATGCTAATGAAGCTTGTTGTAGATTTGTTAAACAAAGAGAAATGGGCAGCAACACAACCAATTACAAAGTAGGGTACTGCAGGCAGTTAAATGTTTTTAGGCTTCATTTGAAGAAATTAGATGAAAACAGGATATGTGACAAAGGCAAATTCTAGTTTTTCCTTTTTGGTGGCCTTGGGCCGCCAAGTAAATTTTGAAATTATGATTTGTGATGCAGGTTGGTGCAGCGTTTGACTCTATGGCCCAATGGATAAGACACCTAGTCTGCGTCCCAGAGATCTGGAGTTCTTGCCATGCCTGCAAGAGGCATGCATCCCCGAGATAGAGCCAATGGTGGTACCCACCTAGGTTTGGGTTTCGAGTAGTTGAATTCGCAAGCCTTTCATGAAAAACCCAAAAAATTCTAAGTCCCTCAGCCTTCACAACTTGTATGTATGTATCTTTGTATGGCCGTTTGTATGTATCTTTGTATGCGCAAGTGTGAATGTACATTGGCAGACCCGAAATAAAGTTCAATCAACTTCAAAAATGGTAAAAATTCATTGTATGTATCTTTGCATACATATCGGGTTTGTATGTGCTATTTGGATGCTTTTCTGGATGCGAAAAGGTGGTAGCGCATCGCATATTCCATCACAGATTCTATGCTTGTATGTAAGATTGCATGTATATTGTGTTGTATATTCAATATACAACGGGTATATACAAGTGGCGGACGTCAAAAGAGTTTCAAATTGGGTTAAAATGGTGGTCGGGTCCACAGGTTTTCAGCAAGGGGGTTGTATGTATATGGCTTATACAAAAGGATATATAATGCAAAATATACAATCGTCGGACTTCAAAAATTATTAAATCGGGCCTGGCGAGCATACATACATTGGTGATTGTATCTCATATACAAGTCGCAGGTGCAAAGAAGAGATATGCAAAGTCTATACATAAGCAGGAGATACAAAGCCTGGGGCCCACCAATTCCATGTATAGGCGATTGTATCTTTGCACATACAAAGGCATATACTTTTCTGATATACAAGGCCCGGACCCGAAAAGGTATGCAATTTAGTTGATAAAGGCTAACATGTTTGTATGCATCTTTTTCTTGTACATTTGCATTGCATGTTTAGACAGACAAAGGGCAGATACAAGGGAATATACAATGTTAACATACAAGGGTCAGATGCATGTTTGCAATGTACAAGTGATTGTATACAGTTCTGCTTGTATATTTGCATTGTATATGCGATATACAAGGCCGATATACAAAAGAAAAAGATACAAGCCGAACCTGTTCTGAAGAATCAAATGTGGCCGATAATCTTTTGAGTTCCACTTTGTATGTATATTCGCCATTGTATGTTTGCATATACAATCATATATACAAAGGGTTGCATGCAAAGGGATTTTGGTGAGACTTAGTGTATCGGCGGCTCATTTTAGGGTCTTTTCGATGGTCGATAAGAAGATGCAAATACACAACAATGGAAAAAGGGTGCCTACGTGGTGCGATCTCACTGGTGGAAGACTTTTCGATGGTGTCGATGTGGATTTTCATGGTGGATGTGTGATTTGAAGTCGTAGATCTCAACGAGAAGAGGGAAATCGACAGCCAGTTTCAAATTTTTAAAAAGCGAAGGATTTCCTATGTATCGGCAGCTGCATTCCAGGTGGGAAAAGTTTCAGAGCACACAATTGCTACGTTTCCAGAGGCCAGGTAGGTTGGCCATTAATGGTAAAATTTACAGAGATATGGGTCGATGGATTGACAGGCCAACTACCATATTAAAGGAGAAAATCTTCAGTCAGCGGCTCACATCCCGATCTGACCTGCTCTTCCTTCTTTTTCTACCTGGAGCATTCAATGTTCTTGGCACCATTTTGATGGTGCAGTGTATCTAGCAGCATCTCGAAATGACCATGTAATTAATGTTGAGTGCACGTTCTTGATGTATAAGAGGATTGTGTCACTCATTTTTCTGGTTGTTGAAGACTTGGGCAATTTTTTTTGGAAGAAATAACGAAGAACATAGCATTTTCTTGGTTGTTCTATCTCTTTTGTGAGTTTATGAGTTGCATCTGAATGCACGTTGCACATATGTTCAGTTTCATGTTGTGTTTATATGATAAATGTTTTATTGCATGTGTTTTAGTTTTTTGTCTCCATTTGTTGTATGCATCCCTTCTTTTGAATCTAGTTGCTAAGGGTTACTTAGATTCTAAGATATAGATTTGTTGTATCACATGCTTAACTTTTGACCTCCATTCAAGGAGTGGATTAAACCATTTTAGGTTAAGTGTGAAGAAGATTGTATGGCAACAAGGATATTTGTAAGTAGAGATATCTAAATACTCATTCTTGGGTGGTGTTTGTAAGGCAAATACCAATCTGGCCCCTTGAAACTTGAATGCCAGTGCAAATCAATCACTTGTATATGTCTAGTTGACTCCTTGCCCTGAGATAGGCATCGGTCTGCCCTTGTGTAGTAGTTATGATCCAAAAACCCATGTCTTGCATCCAAAACATTAAAAAAAATCATTTCATATTCCAAACTGTTAGTTTGTAGGAGTAGAAATAGGACCCCTGCATACTCTCATTCCTAACCAGTTAGATATGTCTAAGAACACTGCCAACCTTGTGATTTATCACACAAAATTTGGTCCAAACATGAGAGTATTTTGCATGTTGTTGTAAAGCTAAATCTTTCTATTGGGTGAGTCAAAGACAAATCTTTAGCTATAGGGATACCCCCTTGGTGTGGCAGAACCAGAAGTGAAGGGGAGGCAGCTCACGCAACCTCCTGTATTTGTTGGCCGAATCTACCTGTTCATTGGAACTGGCAAACCCTTTGCCGATTCGGAGAGAAAGAACGAACAGAAAGAAAGATATTTATTTGAACTATTATTTCTTGTCATATTTGGAACATACAATTCAGTATCTATTACTCTATCATATGCATTGATTGAAAAAGAAATATACATACATCAAGTGCATAAGATAGATTAACTGATAATGTTTAAAAGAAGTATTCAAATGTGTTCCATACAAGCCGTGGGAGTAAGTAAACTGAGCAATATAGACATATGCAAGCTATACATTTGATGATAAAAGAAATAAGGAAGAACAAATGATAAAACTAAATATCCATCATTGCCTAAGCAAGGAGGTTGTTGAGTAGTTGGATAGTTGATCTTCAGTCCTCATCTTCAGCTCCAGTTGTATTAGTTGAACCTACAAAAAATTAGGGAAAGTCCTGTAAGAGCTTTGGATATTTAATGTTATCATATGCTTTATCATATAGACATATCAACTTGTCACATCATGCATTTCATATGAAAGATCAAATCAGACATGTGCTATAAACTAGAATATCATGAAGAGGATCAATCAATACCATCAGGTATGTTTTTATGCTAACTTGTTTGTTCACTATGCAGGTATAGGAAAAGTAATGTTGCTGATTTAAAGACATTTAAAACATGTGGAGAAAATGTGGCTCCCACAAGGGTTGAGCCCAGCATGTTTCCTTTTTATTCATTTGAAAAGGAATATTAGAAAAAGACATGATGCATCATTTAAAGTACATCATGCATCATTTAATCAACTTACAGAAAAAGTGTGTCATCATGACATTAATTGCAGTTGATTGAAACAAATCAGATAAGTTTATAATGCCTGAGTCAAATTGACAAAGTGCAGAAAATAGAAATGCAGCCATGAAAAGGTATTTTTCTTGTTCATATCATTATCAAGATGCTTTATTGCTGTCATATTTCATGTCACAGTTCACAAAATCAGACATAAGAAATGATAGAAATATGAAAATAAGATGAAGAGCAGACCTGTGATCAGATAAAGTATTAGTTTACAAAGACATTATCAAGCTAATCCCTATCTGTAGATGTTCATAATGGAACATAACTCTCAAATGCATTGTTGATTCAAGAGCCATTAAAGATTGAGAGTTATATACATAATGAACATGTGCAGATTAGTGTGAACAAATCATGCATTAAATGTTCAGGGATTAGAAAGATAAAATTAGATTAACCAAGTACAGATAACAAGTATAGGTATGATCAGTTGATTACATCAGATAAAGACACATATGCCAAGCATGTCTCATATGCACATCAGATAGAAGGAACAAGTTACAAGAGCCATCTTAAAATACAATAGATATTTATTTCATCTCAAGTGATTAAATATCATGAACAAATGATAAATGCAGCTACAGTGTGAAGATATGCTACGTGAGCCTTCATTGATCATACATATGATGTTACAGTTGAAGACTAGTCACAAAATCACACTTATGTATGTCATTGAAATTATCAGCCATATAAAGTGTTTACATTACTACCTGATGAAGATAAAGTTACAGAATAATGCTTCCAAGAGACAGAGCTTGTGAATAATTTACATAAGTTACAGGATATATCATGAAAAGTATTATCCGATTATGATAAAGGGACAATAAGTAGAATGATCAGATATAGGTGCTCAAGGTGATCAAGTGCAGCTGAAACAAATAATACAGGTCATGCCATGATAGAAGGACAGAATTAGACAAATGCATCATGAGGAACATCTGACAGTCATCAATGAAGAAGATACATCAAATAAAGATCAAATGACTACTAGAGTTTTAGGTTAGTGATACATCAAGTACATGTATCATTATCCCTGACAGAAAGATAAAAGTATCTACCGGTAGTGATACAGTAGAAGATCAATGATAGGTTTGACATGCTACAAAAGGATCAAAATGCCAAAGTAAATGTGAAAGAGCAGCATGATGAAGATTACCTGATAGTTGACCAGTCAATGCAAAATGAAATGCCAAGCTAAAATCTCATGCCCAGAAAAGAGATTCATGTATACAAGACTGTTACAATTTCTCTTTACAGAAAAATGATAATATTGTTGCTTAGAGTTACAGAAATGACATTTACTATCACTCAAGATGTCCAAGTTCAGTAGAAGAAGCTACATAATTAGAGGAATAAGTCTCAAAGATGACAGAGAGTATTTCTTTGTTTTGAAAAATCAAACCCTAGTTCCAAATTTCTGAACAGAGTCTTGTTTCATACACATGAATGAAAAAGGGATTCTCAGAATAGTGAATAAATGCTATGATTATTTTTTGCAAACCCTTGAAGAGGGATAAAACCCTAATGCATTTTGGTGCATACAGAAAAAGGAATCAGACATAGTGTATTTTTTCTACCATGGTCGTAACCAGAAAAGCAAGTTTTATGCCTGAAGAAGACACCCAGCTGTCAAAGTCTTGAAACCCTTATTTTTTAGAAATGAAAACCTAGTCTTCATTTTATTTGCATAGTGAAAAGAAAAATTACAGGGAGATGTTTTTATAGCATGGTCGTGACAGAAAGAGAGATTTTCTGACATACCCACATGGAGACAGACAATCAAAGGAGGAATAATACATGTGTTTTCAAGTATGGCCGTGGATATATAATGCATTTATATGCATTTCTGAGGAAACTCTCATGTCAAAGGTTGAAGACTTCAAGTTTTATATCAGAGAAAATCAAAAGAAAATTCTACAGAAAATGTAATGGCCACAACCATATCAAAAGAGAGGAATATTAACAATGCCCAAATGGAAAGGATTGAAAGCCTTATCTCCTTTTTTTTTGCATGTAAAAAGATAGTCATGTATTTACAGTAAAGAAGAGGAAAAGCTTACCTTCAAAGTTATAGAAGAGAAAGATTGCCATGGCTGAGCCTTTCTTTTGAGAGGTTTTTGTCAGATTTTATTACATTTTGCAGAAAGAACACCAAAGAACAAAAGAATTGGGTTAAAGGAGCTATAGAAAGAGAAAGAAAGAAAGCATGTAATGGCCGCTGCCATCCAAGATCAAGAAACTACATAAAATAAAGAAATGCCAGTCAAAGAGAAAGATACTACACTCACCGTTCTCTGTCACCTTTTTCACTCCAAAAAATGCAAGAAAAATCATGGAGTTCGACATAGAGAACTCAAGGAGAAGCCGAGGGAGATCAAGAAACCCTAAATGCCAGAGAGAGTTGTAGAGTAGCGGTCGAGTGAAAGACCAAGTGAAAATGACCAAGTGATTAGGGTTTCTAACCCTTTTGTTTGAAACTTCTATTTCTTCTTTGTGATTTTTGACCATTGTAAACTTATCATTACATTATCCAAATGTCAATCGGGGTCAAAACATCTAATAATGTATTCCCTAAGCATCATTGTTAGAAAAGGCCAATAGGTGTGTATTTTTGCATATGGCCCCAAGTCAAAGGGTGGCCAATCATTAGAGAGGGGATAATGTTATGATTAATGCAAGACTCAAAGCAAAATACTATTACCTTGTGGTCGACTATTATATAGTCGAATGATGCTTATACCAAGGATGGTCTAAGATTCCTTTTCTTGCAAGTGTATGCTTTGGCAAGTTTCCTTGTAATGATTCATACATGCAAAGTGACCGAATGTGGTCAAGGAGATGTTCTTTATGCCTTACAGATGTAGTCAAAGACAAGAAGATATGTAAAGACAAAAGAGATTTGCAAGGTGACTTAGGGTTTTTTTTTTTTGCATAATAAAGATATATGGTAGTAAGGTGAAAATATGCATTGTGAATGAAGTGATAAGGCAGAGTTGGCTATTTGTTTTCTCCTTGATGCAAATTGGAGTCATAAGGGCTTGTGATGTTATGCCTAGGTATTTTCATGCATTTTGATGATGTATTTGGAGTGATAAGGGTATATTTTTTCCTTGAGGCATATGGCATGCAAATGGATATATTTTTTCACAAGGGGCTATAAGGGGATTTTATTTTCCTCTAAGTCTTATTTTGGCTCAAATCATGCAAATTAGGCATGTGTAAATTGGAGAGATAAGGAGTTTTATTTTTTCTCATCATGCATGATTTTACAAAATAAACCAATGTAAATAAATAATAAAGTAATATTCTTCAAATTACTTTATTATTTTTCATAAATTGTAAAATAAAAAATAGTACAAGTTGTAACTAACAATAAAGTAATTATCCTAATTAACTTTATTATTTACTCACATCAATTTTGCAAAAGCAAAATCATGCAAATTGATTAGTTGAGTTAACTGAGGCCATTTAGGGGCTTTTCGCATGATTTGAGGAGCAATTTGAGGGATCTTGGTGAACTTCTTGGTCAAACACATGAAGAGGGTTAACTTGGAGCTATTTTTGCTCAATTTGTGGCAGTTTGAGCCCTTATTTTTAGGGATTTCTTGGTTTTCTTGTGGATCACTTTGGAGGACTTATTTTTAGAGGCAGTTAGCTGCAGTCCATTTTTGCATGCCTCTTAGTGAGAGCAAGCTATATATTGTAAAGCAAAATTTAGTTTTTGCTAGTTCTTGCCTTTTTGCTCTTTTACACTTTGAGAGAGAAGAAGGTTTTGTAGCTCATTTTTGACAATTTTATAGAGATCACAGCAGATTAAAGGTTCCATTTTTGTCTCTCTTGCAATATTTCCTTTATTTTTTGGAATCAAGTAGTTACCTTTCCATTTGATGCTAATTGTATGCAGTGATTTGATGAAGTTTTACTGTGTTTAATTATCAAAACCTTTAAAACTATTGTCTCACTTTTACTTGCAGTGTTAAGCATAGTGATATTACAGGTCTTAGGTTGTGTTACAGAAAATAGTTCTTTTATGTTGTGAAAATTCATTTTCCTTCATAGAGAGTTTATTTTCCAGCCTTCCTCATAAATACTTTTTGTGATATTTATGCCAAGATTGGATTGTGTCAGTCAGATTTCTGAATTCTATTGTGAACCAGATTACAAATTTTCCATCCTTATTAGGTGCATCACCAAATTTTATAGTTTTATTTCCTTATAGTTTTCTTCTTACCCTTTTCCAAAACAGAAAATCATAGTTTCAAATAGAATATTTTAAGGGAACCAACCCACAATCTAAAGGTTCAAACTCACTATAGGTCACCCATAGCCTAAGTTTGTCCCCATGTTTCGAAGGATTATAGAGTGTCACAACTTTGCATAAGGGTGCAATCCTCATCGACAACAAGAACACCCAATGCAACCCTGATGTCTGAATGTGTAATTCTAAATAATGAATAGCAAATTGTCTCACAACAGGATGTGGTAGAAATATATATAAATAAGTTTTGCTAGACAATAAACGTCTTTTTCAATGTTAGCTTGATTAGATCTAATCCTTTAAAATAGTAACCTGGTTCAATTCCCGAAAAGAGGAAAAGCCATCTCTGAAAATCTACATTCGGCATCCTAGCCTAGAAAGTAACCCTATACATTCCTAGATAAAAATCTATTTTTTTCCCCAAGAACAAGTAAATAAATAATAAAATAAAAGAATCAAAGTTCACCAGTAAATCATTAAAAATCCCTTTCCCAAAACACCCATCAAGGAAATACACTTTCCAAGCAATAATCTATTTTTTGTTCATACAATTGTATCCATAAGGTTATCAAATTGATATAATCACCAAGTCCATATTTCAATCATAATTCACAATATAAATAGTATTCTAAGTGATTTATGCAATCTCACTGTCAAATCTGTGATAGGAACTATCTCAGTCCATTTATCTATAATCAAATAAGTTCACAAGTTAATTAAAAACCTTACGATCAAAACTGTGATAGGAAGTCCAGAAATAATAAAAATAGTCTTTCTATCACAACTGTGACAAGAACTATTGTAGAAATAAAAATGAATAGAGAACAAAGTTTAATCAGATTACAGTCATGCTGTGATAATGTTTACAAATACATTTTGAACAACAAATCAATAACGGAAAATGTCTATAGGAAACTAATAGTTTCATCTATGTTTGAGAAGTTATTTACACATCATTTTAATCCGTAAGTGGGTAAGTGCAAGAAGATGAGTTCACTTTTTGGCCAAAAAGTGGAAGTGTTTTTCCTATTTTTCAAATTTTGTCGTACTTGGAGTGACAATTTGAAGCGCTTGCACATAAAATATTAAGATGATGTAAAAATAAGAAATGTAGGATTTTGTTTCTAGTTTTCAAATATGTAATTTTTTCTAATACCCAGATGATGCAAGTTGGTTTTTTATTAGATGTACAAAAAGTGGCTTTTTAAAAGTGCCCTATTTTTTGCAAAAGCATGCATGTGTACGGCCAACATAATTTGACCTAAATTAATGTATTTTTCTAATTATTTTTGTGGAAAGATTCTCAGGGTGTTGAATTTTGGTTAGGATATTTTTTGTAATTTTTTGATAAATATTTTTTTAATTAATTTTTTAATGGCCCTAGTTAGTGTTTTTTAAAACCCCTCATGTACGACCAACATAATTTGAGCTAAACTAATCAATTCACTAATTTTTTTTTCATCATGTAGAGAATGATGTCTAGTTTGGTTAGACATAATTTTTTTTCAAGAAACTTTCAAAATCAAAAGTTATTAAAAAAATAGTAACCTGTGTTATTTCAAGTTTATGAGTTAGTTTGTTTGGAAAATAAATAATAAATAGAAAATTATGTTCAATAGCAAAAAAAATTACATATTTGAAAACTAGATTTTGAAATCTATAATGGGTTTTTAATTTTGTTAAAATATTCTGAAAAAAAAGTTGTTAGTCATAGTGGTGAAACTAGTTTTTTCTCTTGTTGTTTTCATGGTCTCCTAGTTGCAGGTCCAAAGCTAAGGCTTGGGTTTCCAAGCCTAAAACCAATGCAAATTGGTGGGTTTGAAATTTTAAATTTTTAGAAATGGATACCTGTTATAAATGGGTGCCCGTTATAAACGGGTACCCATTTTAAAAATAACGGGTACCCATTTCTAAAAAATAAAAAAATTAGCAATAGGCATGTTAAAAAAAAAAAACTTTTTGAAAATGGGTACCCATTTTCAAAAAGTTTTTTTTTTGTTTTTATATGCATATGGTTTTTTTTTTTTTTAAAACAGGTACCTGTTATGAAATGGGTACCCGTTTCAAACGGGTACCCATTTTGCTTCGGGTGTCCGATCCTAAATGGGTACCCGTTCCAAGCAGCATTTTTCATTTGCGGGAGACTTCCATGAAATGTATACTCATCTTTGTGCTTTCACCCAAGTAGAGGTCGATTCTTTAACAAGAACTGATTCCAAACAGCATACAGAAAGATAACAATTGTATCGTCTATGTCTGACAGAGAAAATATTTAATAGTATCTGGGGATTTTGGTTAAATGTGTTTTCCAATGGCTACATCAAGATCAAGAAGGCGTTTTACTCAGCATAAAATAAAGAAGTCCATAAATAACAATGCCTAAGTTAAAGATTGGCAACAAGAATGAATTAAAGGTAGGTCGATCTAATTTTTAAAGGGGTAAATACTTCCAGATGGCAGGTCAATGCTAGGTAAATAGAGGAATTAACAGTAATAAGAAGCCAAACACATGCTTGGAACTCAGCGGCTAGGAAGAAGCATGTCAATGCTTAAGAAAAGAAGTTGATCCCACAACCACAGAAGGGACCGATCTTGATCCAGAAGCATCCCTGGTTCAAGAACAATCTTGCAAAACATTTACATTTCAGTTTGTTTGTAGTTCAGTTTGTTTCTTTTCATTTTCTAGTTCATTTCAGGTAGTTTAGTCAGTAGTAGTTTCTGTATTTTGGTCTGCATTCTACTGCAGTTGTATTTCACATCTTGTGGAGCTGGACTTAGAATCTAAATTCATTCATCTGCATCATATCTAGAATTTAGAGCAATTGGTTAAGGTACCGAAAAGTTATCGCTATCAGAAGATTGACTATTTTCTCAGAACATAGCATCCTGACAGTCTCAGACAATCAGCTAAGGGAGAAGACTTGCGGAGCATCCCTCAACTTGTGGAGCCTAATGACACATCATTCAATGATCTTTGGTTCATGGTCGACCTTCCCCGAGATCCGCACATCATTCCATTGATTTGCAGAGGCTTTCTACTCATTTAGGTCTGACCTACCCATGTACACACGTTACAACTCTTCATTGGAGTTTGAGATCTTCCTTGGCTGACGTGGAGGAATCTTTTGTACTGGAGATGATATATAACAATGTAATAGATCCCTAGGAAAGAAGTTATCAAGTTAGAATTTTGATTCATAGTTGATAGTTTAGATTTTGTGCGAAGGAGCTTCAAAGCCATATCTTGCGCATATTTTGATATTCTGTAATCAGGCCTTTGAGTTCAATTGTAAGCCCTCATGATGCCGACTAGTTTGTATTTAAATTCTATGATATACTGAATGATTGAATTTGCATTTGCTTCATATGTTTGAGTTGTTTCCATTGTGTTTACTCTTGTTGCACGGTCTAGACAATTCATTCTGTGAACCCTCCTACCATGACTGTACCAAGTGGTATCAGAGAAAAAGTTTGAATCTTTGGGATAAAGTTGAGTGAATTTGGCAAAGGATTTCTGTAAGATCTTGTTGTAAGCAGATCGCCAATCTGAGGCAGGTTACTTGTGTCATAACCGAGTGTCGATTGTGAGGTAATTGTCACCTTGTAGCCTGATCTCTGAACTTGAGGCAATTTGAACTTGATCCTAGGAAGAATGCCGCTGAGGAGAATACCTGTTATTGGAACAATGGATAGAAAGATGGATGAAATGATGGAAATGATGAAAACAATGCAAATTCGATTGGATGCTATCGAAGAAGATAGGCGAAAAGGATTGACACCTAGACCTAATATTGAAAGTGATGATGAAGAGGAATTTCAATTTGCTGAACAAATTGGTGAAACCCTAGGAGGCAATGAAGAAGAAAAATCAGATCAAGTAAAGATATTGCGAGTTATTTCAAAGATTGGAAAGAGACCTAGAGTTGATGTATCAAATTATACTGGCAATTTGAACCCTGAAGAGTTGACTGACTAGATAAATGACATGGAGGAATACTTTGAGTATGAAGAAGTTGAAGATCCGAAAAAGGTGAAATTTGTGAAGACAAAGTTGAAAGGACATGCTGCTATATGGTGGAAAGAAGTTTAGTTGGATAGAAACAGAAGAGGAAAAGAAAAGATTACAAAATGGGATAGGATGGTGACAAAATTAAAGAATCAGTTTATACCTGCTAATTATGAGTTGGAGTTGTTGAAAAGATTGTAGAACCTGAAACAAAAGGAGAAATTTGTGAAGGAGTATACTGAAGAATTTCATAAGATGATCATAAGGATAGGACATAGTGAAGCAAGCAAAGAGAAAGTGGCTAGATACATCAATGGACTGAGATTGAACATTCAAGAAGAACTAAGTTTAGTGAGGATGACATCTTTGGAGGAAGCATATTAGTTTTTCCTGAAGGTTGAAGAGAAGTTGAATAAGAGGCATGATCAAAGACAGAGAGGAAGAGGAGGTAATTTTTAGAGGCAAAATATTTTCTGGAGGAGACAGGTCACATCTAGAGCAGAACAAGTTTGACAACCCATTTAAGGAGGACAGAGATAACAATGCATATCGGAGTAATGACAGAAATTTTCATCACAGAGGTAATTATAATTCATACTAGAATGAAGGATACAGGAGAGAGGGAAGAGGATTTGATAAGAGGACATTCAGAGGCACTTGTTTTAAATGTGGAGGTGAATGACATAGAGCATTTGAATGTAATTAGGGGAGTACAAGTAAAAGGATAGAGAACAGTGGAAGAGCAGCTTATGTTGAAGAAGAACCTATTGGATCACCTAGTTTAGTTGGTAAATCGAAGAAAGGAGAATCACTTGTGATAAGGAGAGCACTATTTCAAGAAGAGAGAAATGAGGAACCACTACAGAGGAAGAGTTTGTTCAAAACTAGATGCAAATCAGGAGGTAAATGTTTTAAGTTGTTATTGATAGTGGTAGCTCAGATAACCTAATTTCAGAGGAGATGGTGACTAAGATGAAGTTGGAAAGATTGAAACACCCTAAGCCCTATCAGATAGCATGGATTCAGGATGATCATAAGGTACTGGTGAGTGAACAATGTTTGGTGAAATTTCATATTAGATCTTATCATGATGAAGTCTTGTGTGATATTATGCCTATGGATGTATGTCATATTTTGTTGGCTAGACCTTGGCAGTATGATAGAAAATCTATGCATGATGGGAGAAAGAATACATACACTATAACAAAAAATAGAAAAATAATTACTTTGATTCCTTTGGAAGATGATCCTAAGAATGAAGTATGTGGGAATGCTAGAATCTGTTTGGTAGATGGAAGAAAATTTTTGAATGGTTTGAGACATGAGAACATGTGTTATGCCTTGATTCCTAAGAAGCCTGAAACATTGAAGGAGATTGAAGAATCATAATCAAAGGAGATAAAGGAGTTGTTGACAGAGTATGAAGACATCATATCAGACAATGTACCTAAAGGATTTCTGCCAATTAGGAGTATCAGTCATCACATGGATCTTATACCAGGAGCTAGTTTTCCTAACAAAGCAACACATAGAATGACACCGACAGAGAATGAGGAATTGAATGGGCAGATACAAGAATTGTTGAGAAAAGGTTTGATCAGAGAAAGTTTGAGTCCTTGTGCAATACCTACAGTGCTAGCACCTAAGAAAGATGGAGAATGGAGAATGTGTAATGACTCTAAAGCAATAAACAAGATCACAGTTAAGTATAGATTCCTTTTACCTAGGATGGATGATATCATGGATTGTTTGAGTGGAGCAAGATATTTCACAAAGATAGATTTGAAAAGTGGACACCATCAGATTAGAATCAAAGAAGGAGATGAATGGAAGACTACTTTTAAGACAAATGAAGGATTATATGAATGGTTAGTGATGCCTTTTGGATTGACAAATGCACCTAGTACTTTTATGAGATTGATGAATGAAGTCTTGAAGAAATTCTTGGGTAAATTTGTTATTGTATATTTGGATGACATTATGATTTTCAATAAGACAAAAGAAGAGCATTTGTGGCATATTAGACAAGTTCTGTAGAGACTGAGAGAAGAGAAATTGCTGATAAACATCAAGAAGTGTAGTTTCATGAAGGAAGAATTGGTATATTTGGGATTTGTGATTTCTGCAGAAGGATTGAAGATGGACCCTGAGAAAGTAAGGGCAATTGTTGAATGGCCTACACTGGAGAGCATTGGAGAAGTTAGATCATTTCATGGATTAGCTAGTTTCTACCATAAGTTCATCAGAAATTTTAGTTTAGTTTGTAACCCTATGACAGAGACAATGAGAGGTAACAGAAAAGATTTCAAGTGGACATCAGGAGAAGATAAAAGTTTTGAATTGTTGAAGCAGAAAGTAATAGAGCAACCTATGTTGGCATTACCCGGATTTCAATAAGGTATTTCAAGTAGATTGTGATGCAAGTGGAAATGCAATTGGAGCAGTGTTAAGTCAAGAAGGTAGACCTGTAGCATATTTTAGTTAGAAGTTGAATGATGTAAGGAAAAGATATTCAGTTTATGATCAAGATTTCTATGCCATAATACAAGCCTTGAAGAAGTGGAGACATTATTTGTTGCCTAAGGAATTTGTGTTGTATACAAATCATCAAGCTTTGCAGTATTTGAATAGTCAAGGTAAGTTGAATCAGAGACATATGAGATGGGTAGAGTTCATGCAAAGTTATACTTTTTGTGTTGAAGCATAGGAGTGGAAAATCAAACAAAGTTGCAGATGCCTTGAGTAGGAGAAGAAACTTGTTGACAGAGAAGATAATTGAAGTGATAGGTTTTGATGAATTGAAAAACATGTATGAGAGAGACACTGATTTTGCAGAACCTTGGACATCATGCAAGGAACCTGTTGTGACAGATAGGAGTAAATGGTTGAATTATTTCATTCAAGAAGAATGTTGTTCAGAGGAAATCAGTTATGCAACTTAGAAGTTCAATGAGAGATAATCTGATCAAGGAGAAGCATAGTGGTGGATTGGCATAACATTTTGGCATTGATAAGATAGTGGCTTTGGTGAGTGAGAATTACTTTTGGCCTCAGATACATAAGGATGTTAGGAAATTTGTGCAGAGTTGTAGAGTTTGTCAAGTTACAAAAGGGAGTAATTAGAATATTGGATTATATAAACTTTTGACAATACCGGAGAGACCTTGGGAAGGCATATGTCACTACAACAAATCCCTATGATTAGCTCCTTTTTTTCTCCATTTTTGGTTCCACCCACTATTTTAATGTATTTTCTCGAATTTTTTGAAAAAGGCACTATTTATTAGGATGGAGCTATTTTTGGCATTTTTCGCGCTGATCAGAAAAAGTAGGCGCTAAATTATGCACCCAATTAGCACCTAATTTAGCACATAATCTAGCACCTATTTCAGCGCCACATTTAGCAATCTAATATCAGTGCACTGATTTACCACCCAATTTAGCGCTTTATTTGGTGCCGTATTAGTACCTGATTTAGCGCCTAATTGAGGGCCTTATTTAGAGCCATAATGTAGCACCTAATTTGGTGCCTAATTATGGTTAGTTGGGTTTAGGAGTATTATTTAGGTTTAGGGGTTATGGTTTTGGGGTTAGGGGTTAAGGTTTAGAGGTTTAGGGTTTAGGTTTAGAGAGAGATAGAGGACCATAGGGAGATATAGAGGAGACTGAGGGGAGAGATAGGGAGATAGAGAGTGAGGGACATGGCCATAGACATAGGGAGAGGGATTGAGAGGTAGAGGGACAAAGGCAATAGGGAGAGAGGGGAGAGATAGGTAGATAGAGGTTTAGGGTTACTTGGGTTTGGGGTTTAGGGTTTAGGGGTTTAGGGTTTCTTGGGTTTAGGGTTTAGGGGTTAGGGTTAATTAGGGACATTATTTAGGGTTTAGGGTTTATTGTTTAGGGGTTAGGGTTCAAGTTTAGAGGTTTAAGGTTTAGGGTTTATAGAGAGAGAGGAATGATAGGGAGATATAGATGAGACTGTGGAGAGAGATAGGGAGATAGAGAGTGAGGCCACATGGCCAAGGACATTATAGGGAGAGAGGTTGAGAGGTAGAGGATGATAGAGATAGGGAGATAGAGGTTTAGAGTTGCTTGGATTTAGGGTTTAGGGGTTTGGGGTTTAGGGTTGCTCAAGTTTGGAGATAGCTAGAGAGAGAGAAAGAGGGAGACAAGATAGCTAGGGAGATATATAGGAGATAGAGGGGAGAGATAGGGGAGATAGAGTCGAGTGAGTGAGATTATCCAGAGAGATAGGGAGAAGGATTGAGAGGTAGAGGAATGATAGAGATAGGCAGATAGGGGTTTGGGTTTCTTGGGTTTAGGGTTTAGGGGTTAGGGTTAAGGTTTAGGAGCATTATTTAGGGTTTATGGTTTATGGTTTAGTTTTTAGAGAGAGACGACCAATAGGGAGATATATATAGAGTGAGGTACATGGCCAAAGACATAGCCAGAAGAGATAGGGAAATGGAGAGTGAGGGACATGGCCAGAGACATAGGGAGAGAGATTGAGAGGTAGAGGAACGATAGAGATAGCTGGGAGATAGGGAGATAGAGGTTCAGGGTTGCTTGGGTTAGTGTTTAGGGTTTAGGGGTTTGCGGTTTAGGATTTAGGGGTTTAGGGTTTCTCAGGTTTAGGGTTTATGGGTTACGGGTTAGGGCTTAGGAGCATTATTTTAGGGTTTATATATTGTTTTAAGGGTTAGGGTTTAGGGGCATTATTTAAGGTTTAGAGGTTAGGGTTTAGGACATTATTCAGGGTTTACGGTTGCATGTCAAAATAAGTCTCTCTCTCTCTCTCTAAATCCCTCAACCCTAAATAATGCCCCTAACCTCTAACCCCTAACCCCTAAACCCTAAACCCTAAACCTGAGCAACCCTAAACCTCTATCTCCCTATCTCTCCCTTATCTCCCTGTCTCTATCATCCCTCTACCTCTTAATCTCTCTCCCTAACTCTCTAGACATCTCACTCACTCTCTATATATCTCCCTATCTCTCGCTCTGTCTCCTCTATCTCTCCCAATCTATCTCCTCTCTCTTTGTACCTATCTCTCCCTATCTCTTGCCTCTCTCTCCCCTATCATTACTCTATCTCCCTATCTCTCCAGACATCTCTCTAGTCACTCTAGTCTATCTCCCTATCTCTCCCTATCTGTCTCCTCTCTATCTCTCTCTACCTAGCTTATATCTCTCCCTATCTCTCTATCTCTTGCCTCTCTCCCCCTATCATTCCTATATCTTCCTATCTCTCCCTTCTAGTAATTCTCCCTCTCCCTTTATATTGATGAAGGAAATGAACAAGAAAACTAGGACTCTCTCTCTCTCTCTCTCTCTCTCTCTCTCTCTCTCTCTCTCTTCTCTCTCTCTCTCTCTCTCTCTCTCTCTCTCCTCTCTCTCTCTCTCTCTCTCTCTCTCTCTCTCTCTCTCTCTCTCTCTCTCTCTCTCTCTCTCTCTCTCTCTCTCTCTCTCTCTCTCTCTCTCTCTCTCTCTCTCTCTCTCTCTCTCTCTCTCTCTCTCTCTCTCTCTCTCTCTCTCTCTCTCTCTCTCTCTCTCTCTCTCTCTCTCTCTCTCTCTCTCTCTCTCTCTCTCTCTCTCTCTCTCTCTCTCTCTCTCTCTCTCCTTTGTCTCTATATGTCTCCCTTATCAACTAAGCAAATGGAAACAAGAAAACTAGGACATGAAAAGAGGGATGAGGATATAAATTGGCAAGATGAATAGAAACAAGATAAAACTAAAGTTCATTGGATGGGAATGATGAGAGGAGAGGTGGAAAATAGTAAAATAGGGAAAATTGGTGGGATCTAGAGAGAGAGAGAGAGTTGCACCTTGGGGTTAGGGGTCATGGTTAAGGACCATTATTTAGCATTTATGAGTTTAGCATTGCTCAAGTTTAGGGTTTAGCACATGGCTAGGGACATAGGCAGAGAGATTGAGAGGTAGATGGATGATAGAGATAGGGAGATAGGGGAGAGATATGGAGATAGATGTTTAGAGTTGATTGGATTTAGAGTTTAGGGGTTTAGGGTTTAGGGCCGATTTAGGGTTGCTCAGGTTTGGAGATACCTAGATAGAGAGAGAGAGAGGATTTAGTGTTTAGGGTTTAGGGGTTTGCGGTTTAGGATTTAGGGTTTAGGGTTTATGGGTTAGGGGTTAGGTCTTAGGGACATTATTTAGGGTTTATGGTTTAGGGGTTAGGGTTTATGGTTTAGGGGCATTATTCGGAGGTTTATGGATCTTCAAGGATCTAGATAGTATGGCTATACACATTGCTACACATGTTGGTGGCTAGTTAGACACATGGAACATCAACAACTACATGTTATGCTTCCATACACTTGTGCCACCTAATGACATTTGTACTACAAAAACATGATCATATAATTGGCACTGTATGCGTCTGACACGTGGTGATGTTCATGTATGCCACGTACCACAATGATCTAGTTAGTACCATAAAAGTTTGAGTACATTTGTCTCATCTTACCTCTCTGTATATTTCCTTCATAATTCATTTTGAATAGAAGTGACATATATGTTTAGAACCATCTCTATATTTGAATGTGTTTTGGTTTACATATCTATTTTCCTTTATGTATCTATGATCTTATTACATTAATAGATAATATAGGATTGTCCCTCAGTTCACCTTGGGAATTAGATTAAATAACATCTAAAGTTGACTGTAAATTAACTCAACATGGTGAGCATTTTGTTGATTTTCTTGCTTATTTTCACCCTTTTGAAAACTAAATTTTCCTATTGAAATTTTGAAGGATGAGATCCATATTTAAGTGCATTAGACTTAAGAAGTTCAATTCAATGTTTCTTACCTTTGCACACAAATCCATGGAAGAATAATAGTTGTTAGGTACATTGTCTCAGCTTGGATAGTAGGTAATAAGCCCTTAACAAATATTCTTTGTAATTCATCAATAGGAATTTGATAGTGTATCTTTGTTGACAAATTTTGAAATCCAATAACATAATCATGATTGCACTCATTTGATCCTTGTTTGATGCTCTCCTATTCCTTCAATCTATCTTAGTGAAGGAAAATAAATACATGGGCAACCCATAGAGAAATTTGTCATCAATTTTGTCCTCAAAATTGTCTCATTATATGGTGAAGGAAAAAATAACCAAAGATAAATTGTGATCATTATTCATAGACCCAAAAACTAATGCACTGTTAGAAATGTAGACACCTAAATCTTACCATGGCCTTGGTGGTTCATCCCTTGGGTTAGGGTTTTAGGTTTTAAAAAAATTCTAACTCTCCGGTTTTGAAAGCCCTTTGCCCTTTCCTTTGGGTCATGCACTTTATTGTTATATTCTTGTGTTGACCATTATCACTAGTTGTCAATCTTTTAAGTCACAACCTTAAGTCTTGGTGCCCATGGGTTGACTGACCCCTTAACCTAGTCATTACCTATTGCTGCTAGTAGGTCTTAAAGTCTTATAAAATGAAAATCGCACCGTCGTAGAGCATGTCAGGGTGACATCAGTACCACAGCAAAACACCGTGATAGACCGCCACCTATCCATGTAACCAGGGTGCCTATGAAGTGTTAATGGTCTGCAGAGCAAACTTAAGATCCAACGACTACACTGGCACACAGGGGAATCTTTTCAGAGGGAATATTCACCATGAGATGGAAAGATGACGACACGTGGCATCCACCAATTAAAAAGAAAGTATAATAAAGGCGCATGGGTGCTATGTCGCAGCATCGCACAGTAGATGTATCGTGGGCCCTCTTAGACTGTGAAGCTATAAAAAGGTGACACATGTCCAGTCCGTGCCAAAGATGATTTGATGTGCAAATGATTTGGCTCATTCTCATTGGGCAGTGACTCGTCAACCAAGATGACTAAGATTGTCAAATCTAGTCAGTGAATCAAGGCCGTAGATTTCAAAAGGTGGACAAATGATCAATGGTCTAAATTCAAACATGCAAACAAAGAAAACCTTCAAGTGACTATGGCATGAGTAGAGTTATAGTTGGTGCGACCTCCATTAATATGCAGAATGGTACAAGAATTCAGGTATTTTCTGTCATTCTTCAAGGAGCAATCACGGTTCAGAGCCAGAGAATCATCAAAATGAGCAAGGGGTAACAATTCTGCACCTCTGTGGCATCAAAAACTAGTAAGTCATTGTCTCTCCCCTGCACTTAGTTATCTATCTGTAAGAATTTTATGAGATATTTAGAGCAGCTGTTAATTGCATAAGCCCTAGGTTGCCTACATAAAATACAAAATGAATTAGTCGGGTGAGGCTTCGACCTCAAAACGTAGCTTGGATGAAGATATCATGATTCAGTGCCCCTGATCGTCTAAGAGAACTCTGACAAATTTAGGAGAGGTTGGCAAAAATGATAAAATAAATGATCTTTGTGTAGATTGTCGAGATGCTAGGATCCCTATGTCTTCTTGGAGTCTGTTTGAGCATTGGCATAATCAAAGTGATTACAGAGCCCCAATATGCCATGCCTGGACCATTGACTTAGCTAAATTAATATGCCCTAATGTCTTCGTAAACACATACTTGATGAGAGCTGTAGCAACTAGGTATGACCCTAAGACCATGTCTGTCTTGTCTAGAAATGACAATGTTATCATTAGATTCACTAAGGCCTATATTACCACTGTCTTCAACCTTGACCCTACTACGGGTATACCCATAGATTTGAATGCTTTTAGGGAAAAATACAAAACTCGTAGATATGCATACAGGTCTCATAAATTGGCCAAGCATAGATTAAAAGGAGTTGATGGAGATTTGATCAAAATCCCTGACTCAGAAGAAGAGTCTCTCTGATGCAGCTTGTTCATGGAATATTTTGTTAAAACCTATCATAGCTTGTGTCATGTGCCTGGAAGAGATGCATTAGATAGAATGCTGGTGTCTCTGATGATGATGGCAGCGTATATCCAAGATTATGGAGCCAAGAATCCATATGATTATGCAGGTTACTTGTCAAAAAGGATGCATGAGAAGATGATGTCCATTAAGAACAATATGTACACTCTAGGTCCCCATGTAAAATTCACTTGGTATTTGTTAATGTGCCACATGATCCTAGTTTCTCTTTCTGGCCATTGGGGCAAGGAGTTGTATTTGAGAATGACTAATGCAGAAGGCAAGGCCATGGCAGTTCAGATGTGGACCTGCATGCTAGACATGCATTTCAATTATGCTAGCTATGTCACTTTTGAGGAGCATTTTGTGAGGAAAGTATTGGGATTCCTGGAGCCAGCTGCAGAGAGGATACCAAAGGAGACTAAGGATTTTTTGAGACCAATGGAGAGGACCCCCTATTTGAAGATCAATCTAAATTGGGGAGATTGGTTTTTACATGAAAATATAACTTGTATGAGAGTCTATGGGTGTGAGGCTCTGCTCTATTCCTTACCAAAATTTGTGCCTAGAAGAATAGGATTTATGGAGATCATCAGACAGCTGAATGAAGCAGACAAGGAAGACTTTAGAAATCATAAGAAGGGATCTCTTATCCCAACATCTCTGAAGCTTCATGATTTTATTACAATTGATAAGAGTGGCTTGGACCAAATTGGTCTCATGTTGCAATGTTATAGGATGAGTATGGAGAAAATAAGACTCTTTGATCCTGAAGTTTTTATTCATGACACAAGGCATAAAGTTGGCATGCCTACATACCCACTGTTTGATGAGGATACTATCAGAATTGTGAATCAATGCAACAAGTGTTTTTCTTGAGAAATAAGTGGAAATTGATAATGGATGCAGAGAAAAGGAAAAAGAATGCTAACTCTGCATATCAAGGGGCTTTCATTGAGATTCAAAACCCCATTGAGAGAATCAAAATGTTCTTTGCTAAAGGAGATGAATTGATTACTAAGGCACCTATTGGAGAAGAGAGGCCCACATATCAGCCAAGCAATTCAAGGGGTAAGTACATTAGAAAAAGTTCCCCTGACTCCCCTGAAGCCCCTGTCCCAAAGAGAGCAAAAATAATTAATCTTGAAATAGAAGAAGAAATGGAAGTTGTGAATCTAGAGGAGGAGGTGATAGAGGAACAAAACCCACATCCCTTACATCAATTGCATTCTCCTCTGAGGATAGCACCATATGCCTCCCCAGAAAATAGGCTGACAAGATCCATAGTCAACAATGAGGTGGACACCGAACATGTGAGGGAGGTGGCATGCAATCAGTTTATCTCTGATGATGCATTCATTGCCACTCTAGAATTCAAATCCTTTGTGTTGAGAATGAGGAGTGGAGAATTTTAGAAAAAGATAGAAGAAGCAAAAATTGGTGGAAACCCTTCAGAGTATGATGCTATCACAAGGAGGGTTTTGAGTGAAGTGAACAAGAACATCAGTTCCATGACTCCTGAGGAAGAGAGAGCACTTGTGAAGAGAAGCAAAATTTTACTATTTCCACACTAGACACTATTAGATGCTATTGCATTTGATACCATTACCAGGGATGATGCAGATGTAAGTGAAGAACAAGCCAGGAGGGCATTGTAGGGTGCTATCTTTGACACTAAATTTGATACCTTGGCTATCTTAGCATTGGCCCCAAATGATAAGAAACCAAAGGTAGGTTTGGAAGAATTGATTGGTAATGTGATCATCAAGAGGGTGTTAAAAACCCCTGCTCCTCAGGCAGCCAGCTTGAATGTACAGACATCACATTTTGCAGAGGCAACAACACTCAAACTACAGGAAGATTACAATGAATTATTGGGGAAATATACAGAGGCAATGGCCAGACTTAATGTTTATGAGAGTCAACCTCAATTGGAAGCTAGTCCATCTCAAACACCTCCAATTATACAAACTACAGAGTCATTACCAGTGGATACACAACCCCTGCTTCAAGAAATAGAGGACCTGAAAGAGGAAAATAAGAAGTTGAAAGGAGAAGTAGAAGGAAAAGTGGAAGGTGTAGCCACAAATTTAATCACATATAGAATCAATAGGATATTGGCCAAGTTGGAGGAGACCCATAGGTCTTACTCTCTGTTAAGGACAACACGTGAAAAGCATGAATCAGACAAACAAAAGCTATCAACTATGAAGACCATCTGGTTACCAAGGATTGGAAAAATTAGAGAGTTTCACAGGTGTTCTAGATATGATCCAAATGCTCCTCCTAAGTTGTAGTTGGTATTAGGAATGTTGGAAAATTTTAAGGAGGTGGCTACTTATCAATTAAAATATGATACAATACTAAGGGATAAAATGCAAGCAGTTGAGAAGCATGACACAAAATGGTTACCTCACATTTTAGAAGCTGATGGGACAACAAAGGACATGAACAAGTGGAAGAAGGAAATCATCGATAATGGTAATCAGTTAATTCCATCTTGTTGTGATAAGGGAGATCTAGCTCTGCATGTGTTAATTTGGACACTTGAAAGGCTGCATATGGCAAAATTCCCATACAACTATAATCATTCAACTGGCTGGCAGGAAGTCCCCCTTGATTGATTGTTTGGGAAGGAAGGTCCTCCGGAAGGAATTCCCCATCTCCTATAGTTGTTCAACTGATCGCTCATCTACGTAATATAGTTGGATGGCTAATGCCGGGGGTGCCCCTCCCTAATTTCTTCTAATGCCGGGGGTTTAGGACATCACATTTGAATCATTTGGTAAAAATGTCAAAAGTATCCTAGATGCATGATACGTCAGCCACAATAGTAAGATAGAAGAAGTCATCTCATTTCCTTGGCCGGCTGAGAGTACATATGGTATGTGGCAGGACAGATATGGATCTAAAGAATGACAACTTGGCTACTATCTTCCAACCACAACAATACAGATCCCTAGGCAGCTCCTCATGTTTCTCAAGGCCAACCACTCCATTTCTTTTTCCTCAGGTGCAATTAATGTTTCCTTAGCGCCTTTGGGTGCTTCTCTGTATTCATTGAATTTGAAAGATAATGTATTAATTGTTGAGGGTACACATTCATGTTATATAATGGAACTGTATCACTCATTTTAATGTTGTTGAAGACTTGGAAAATTTTGGAGAAGTAATGAAAATACAGGCTCTCTAGGTTGCTCTATTTTGTGTTGTAAGTTTATGAGTTATATGTTGGATGCCTTATGCATAAAATTTATCAATTTCATGTTGTTTTTAAATGAGTAATGCTTCATTCCATGTGTTTGGTTATATATCTCCAAGTTGTGTATATTTTTCTTCTGAATCTAAGTAGCTAAGGGTTACTCAAGGTTCTGGAACATGGGTTTTCTATCATAAGATTTGGCATATCTTTAGGGTTTTATAATTTCTAAATTTGAGTACCAACAAAACCAATATTGACATTAAAGTGATGTACAAAAGCATTGGCCAAATCATTGAAGGAATGGATAGAACTATGAGGAAGAGAATAAAGCCATTCAATTGCATAATCCTTTTAGTTTGTAAGGAAGAGCTTTGTAAAAAGTTTATCATCATAAACATAATCAAAACAAACTCCCAATTGTGTCATAAGGTCCCCTTTACCACTATACATTACAAAACTAGGGGCCACTGAACAAACTAGAAATGGATAAGAAATAACTCAAATGAAAGTGGATTATGCTTGATTTCTCCTATGATATCCTTTGATTACTTGGGGTAATGCATCAACTTTACTTTGCATCTCATCAATTCTTTTAAGGATGACATCTATGTTGGAAGGATGAACATTAGGAGTTATGATTAAAATGGGAGTGGAAATGGCAACATGAGATAATACGTGGAGTGTAGGTTGATTAGGGGACAAAGAATGAAGTTGGAATGATAGCACTAGAAGTTGGAACATGAGTAGTGGGTGAGAAGTAAACACAATCAGGGGATGAATGGAAGGTACAATATGAGAAGTAGGTACAATGAGAGGATCAATGATAGGAGCTATGAAAAAATGATAAGCAATATAGAGAAGAGATGAAATATGTGGCTTGGCTAATGCAGGAGAAGATGTGGAAGGAGGCACACTAGAAGAAGAGGCTTGTGAAGGAAGGGGAGGAGACACACTATTTAAGGAACTTGATGAGCTTATCCTTTGACCTATATCACTTAATACTTCCATCACATAAGGATTATCCATTAACAAGTTATGAAGAACATCAATCAAATTTGAATAATTAACATTATTGCTCAAATTTGTAAAGGTTTGATATAAGTATTTGTGTAGTAAGATTCATGTCTTGCCTATCCATATGTGCAACATATGCATCATGATGAAAAACATCTTCCCCATTAAAATATGTAGTAGTCATCAAATCCTCAATCATAAGTTCCTCGCAATGAATCGAGGCCATTGTAGAGTTAAGCCTAAGGTTTCTTCTTAGTGCAAAATGAGGATTAGGTTGAGATCTTGACATTCAAGAAAAATATAAAGCAATGAAAAGGAAATTGCATCCAAGTAATCCTAATTTTTTCTGCCAACAATTCATACCAAAGATTAAACAATTTAAGGATATTGCAATAGGTAATTTGTATCGACACAAATAATATTACTGAAGCATTTCAAAGTTTAGGCCATAAGAATCATCCTTTTTAAATATGGATTGCAAATAATTCTAAAAATTTAGAAGTCTTGGTCATTAACATTATTGTCTACTACAATGTCATCCAGTGTATCATTATCAATGTTCATATGTTCTTTCAAGTATTTAATATTATCATCATCCTCATCTTGACTTGCATCATCTTCATCATCATTAAAATTTGACTGTAGACCATCTATATTGTTACCATATGTATTTGGATCATCATTTTCTATGCCATCCATATTGTTGTCTTCCATAACATCATCTAACTCTGGATTGTTGTCTTCTTGTGCCTAAACATAACCATCTTCAACATCATCATGGATGTTAATTTCTTCGATGTTCTCTAATTCCTCTCTCATTTTGTTGGCCATCATTGTTTTTCTCAGTATCCACTAATGCATCCTCAAATACATGCCTTAATCTTGGATCATAATGTATTGCAAATATCCATTTTGGGTCCAAAATATCTTCATAGAAAAATATCTGCACATGAATGACATACATATATTAGATGTATGGTATAACAATTTTATTGATTAATAAACACATGTATATATTCACAATAAACTATGAATTAATAGATTAATGATCACTACCGCTTCTTGTTTGAGTTAAAGAAATACCTGCTCACAATGAATTGGTAGAACATAAGGCTCTTTATCCTCTGGTAGGAAACATGAGGAATCTATAGAAAATAATCCACTATGGGTATCATGTCTTCGTATCCTCTCAAATGCTTCATACCATCTACACTTAAAAATACAACATTTAAAAGAGTGGTAATCCAACTCAATAATTTCTTGTATTTTCCCAACATGTTGTAGATTCCCTTCAATTATATTCTTATCTTTTGAGCTTGATCGACTGGATTGCTTAAAGTCAACCATGATGTCACAATCGAAGGATCGTATCTTTACATCTATACTTTCTACACAATAATATCGACCATATGCCCACATTGCTGGATATTTCCTCGCCTATGAAAGACCATTTATTTCAGTGAAAACAAATATAATGATGAATATTAAAATAGTTAATAGTGTCAAAATTGTAAGGAAACAACATTTTGTAAAATTCCAACTGTACCTTTCTTTCACATCCTCTAGACATGTTGATTTCATATTCTGTTATGTTTGAATCTATACTTGCATCTTCTATTTGATTTTGAATTTGTTCAGTAACCCATTCTAGTGTGTAATCTTTGCCCCATTCCCCAAGTAGATTAGTGGGAAGTGGAGTATTCCTTGGGTTCGATCTCTTAAACTATGTCCTTACTTCTAACACTTCTCTCTTTTATCATACAAATATATCCATTTGTTCATAAAGTCCATGTGGTACAGAATGAACTTGTTGAGTATAGCACTTTTGCCTACACCTATTACATGTTAACATGCTTATTTCAAAATCCAAATGTCATGCTGTTAATTTGACAAATAAATTATAGAGTAAATTAATGATTGCAAGAAAAATAACCACACTGATCATGAATTTACTTACTAATTTCTACTTGAACACCATTAGATTGTGGTTTTTCTCTATCAATAATATCTGATGCTCATTCTTCATCCCAGAAGCATGGACCATATTCAAAATACTTACCAAGGAATTCACATAGGAAGAAAAATGCTCCATTCAATGCATACCCTTCAGCCATGCAACCCTCTAGATGTGCCTTTTGTTAGACATATCTTTTTAGAGTTTTCATATACCTCTCAAAGAAAAACATCCACCTCATTGATACCATACCTGCCAATTCAATGTCATCGACTAGGTGTATAAGTAAATGGACTTGTAGGTCCATGAAACTTGTAGGGAGCTCCTTCTCAAATACACATACAATTTCTACAATTTCCTTCTTCCATTTTGGCACTTCACATTCGTGGATCTCCTTGGAGGTCACCCACCTAATATAAGAATAGTAAATTAGTATGAACCTTTAGTCAAAAATTAAAATGCAATATAGTATCTCTATGTCTCTCACACATGAACATTTCATATAACCACGTACCTTGTAAATGCTGACAATCGACCTATGGCATTCCTTAAGTCAACTGTAAGATATGAATCCCCCCTAATTGCCAATGGCATGATATGCTATCAAACACATTTATGAAAAAGTCATTAGTAATTTTTTCTCACACAACAAAATATCAAAATATATTTAGTACTTAATCAATGTTACCAGTAAATGTTAAATGATGATATATAATACCTTCATAAAATTATGAAAATCATGTGTTTTAAATCTTGTGATATGTCCATCAACTATAAAATCTTTAGCCAATGATGACTCATAGCTAGTAGGTGTCCTTATTGAACAGATGACATTTTTTAGTTGGTCTAGCTCTTTTTTTTTCAAAATCCATGGAGCTTCTGCATATGTTTCATTTTCCCTGTTTGGCCACAAATGTTTTCTATCAATTTTGGTATGCAAAAGAGCAATATCTCTCCTCGAAGACAAAGTGTCCTTCTCTTTGCCTGATATATGTCAAAATATAGAATCTGGGACATTTTTGAAGATGTGCATAGGATCTAATAGGTGAGATATTAATAGATCCTTTCAGTAAGGGAGCTCATAAAATATGGATTTCCTTTTCATTCCTTCTAGCATATTAACTACAACTTGTTTTGGTTCTTCAATTGAATCACCCTGATCAAAAAAATCCTCCCAAGCTTTCAATTCAACATCTTCATACTTCTTAATCCAATCACCTGGACCCATAATCATGGGAGGGCCTCTATTTTCAACTTTTCCATCAAATTGATTCTTTAGGCGATTTCTAAACTTATGATCTAGTGGTAGAAAAACTATGTTGTTTGCATAAATAAATTTATGTAGATCTTTAGAATACTGCCCTTAAAATTGTTCTGCACATCTTGGACATGCAAATATCCCTTTTGTTTGAAGCCCTGCAATTCAATAAGTAATGTTAATAACATAAAAAAAAAAAGAGTATAAAACTAAGTATGAAAGTTGGGATGAAAATAAATTATGAGTGTAAATACATAAATATTTTATCTTACTAGAACAAACACCAAGTCCTGGGAAATCATGAATAGTCCAACATAGCACACCATGCAACATGAAGGACCTATTTGATGGGGGACATGATATGTCATACATTCTTATGCCTTTCCATAGCAGTTGCATCTCATCAATAAAAGGCACAAGATAAACATCCATGTTTTTAACTTGATGTTTTCCTGGAACAATGAGAGTTAGCATAAGGTGCTCCTTTCTAACACTCATCCATGGGGGAATATTGTATACTATCAATCCGACTGGCCAAACACTATAATTTGAGCTCAGGAAAGAGAATGGGCACACTCCATCAATTGCAAGACCAAACCTGATACTACGGGGTTCATCTTTGAATTTTCTTGGCCATTTTTCCTCTATGTGTTTCATTGCTTTGGAGTCAGCTGGAATTCAAATGAATCCATCTTTACTCCTATTCTTTGCATGCTAGTCCATCAATTGTGCAAGTGACTTGCAACAAAACTTTCATTGAAGTGTAGGTATAATTGGCATGTGACGTAAAACTTTCTTTGGAACTGTAGGACCTTGTACATCTATACGATATCTCTTCTCTTTGCATACATGGCATTCTACCTTGTTTTGATATTCATCTTTGTATAAAATGCAATCATTTTTACATGAATGAATTTTCTTATATTCAATCCCCAACTCAACCAACAATAGATGTACCTCTCTGCAAGTTGATGGCATCATATTCTCTTCAGGGAATATTTTAGTTTTTAGTGCCCTATAAGATTGCCAGAGATTAAATCAATTAAATGTTTGACTTATGATGAACATGTTTGATATGTCAATCTATACGAGGACTGTTTATATACAATATATGGTTTTAAAATCCCCTTAAAGAAAAACAAATGAAGTTGATGAATGTTTACGAATTATGTACACCAATTGACAATGCAAAGTAAGAAATAGATTTCAACTCACTTCAGTAGGGTAGTGAAACCTTTGTCTGACCAACCAAATAGTGACTTGATTTCTAATAATATTAATGTGCATGCCAGTTTTGAGGTTCTACTTGCACCTGATTTGAACATGGGTGTCTACGCTGCTTGCTTGATGGAGTCTTTTCAGGTTGTTATCATCAACATTATGTTGGTGGTAATTACCCCTTCTATCATCGTTACTGTCAACCATATGATCATTATTGTCATCATTGTTTCCATCCCCAAAGAAATATGTAAGCATTTCATTCAATCCTTCTTCATGCACTGTATTTTCACTATCATGATCATCATCATTAAGGCTAGGTGGCATGTCATCAGTGTATGCGGATCTCATCATCTCTTCAAATTTATCAGCTGGTAGTATTCTCTTCAATGTTGATCTTTTCACCCTGGTATGGTTTAAAGGATGGTTTGGATCATCCCATCCAAATCTTAATAACCCAGTTAGATCTTCGGTATTAGTATGTGTTTCATTAACATCTTCTACCTATCAACAAACACAAGCATTATTTAATGTTTGGCAACAATCGGATAAATCATAAATGTATCAATTTCAAAGAAATATAATCAAATATGGCTTAAAAAATAAAAATATAAATTGTATGAACATATATACATCAATTGAATAATGGAACATTATTTTATAGACTACCTTTTTTATACAATAATTTAAATAAAACACAATTTTGACAACATAGTTTATAAAACATCAATCCACACTCATTTATTATTCTTTGGTTTTCTACCCTTACGAACATCCTTAGGGAGACCTTATTCTTCCCTCTTCTTTCGTGCAAGAGTGCGTTTTAAGAAGGGGTAATAAATCAATAACTCGTCCCCAATGGTAAGGTCCATAATAGCCTCAACCATTATCAATATATCAACCTCTCTTTCCTTATCTCCTTATTTATCATTTATAACCTCAACAAATTGACAATTGGGTCTTACAGTAGGGTCCCTTCCCTTACTACTATTTATAAATCTTGCAATATTTTTGTGTGTGTATGTACATCCATCTATATACATAAGATGACCTCTATTCATTTCTTTTCCACTTTCCAATTGGAGACGATGTGTATACATATTCAAATTTAGACCATTTGTTGACATGCTAGGCTTATATTCTGCTAGCCTTCTCCATTTACCACTGTAATATGATGGACCATAATATGGCATTAATCTCCTAGTGGTTTGTTCTGAATTGTTTCTATGTTTAGATCCCACATGTACATTGTGGACAATAAAGAGGCCTAGATTCACTCCATGAATATTGGAGGGTCATATCATGTAGATGTATCCCCAAAATTGAAACACCTAGTATACTCTAGGTAATTGTTGATCACTAGGCCAAGCACAATATAGTCGATGATCAAATGTCTCTTTGTAAATTGATCTCAAACTTAGGGACAAGTCATCATCTCCATCACATTCATTCTCATAGGGTATGTAGTCCACCTTCCCCTTGTCTTTAAGCAAATTATGCATCTTTAAACTGGTTCTTGTTCTGTTGCTTATTTTCATCAATTCCTCATCTTCCGAGCTAGTATATTGGCACATATTTTTGTTGGATGTATCATTTGATAAATGATCATTGCCCTCTAGATTGGAAGTTAGTGATCCAAGAAAATTTAAACCAAGAACTTTATCCTGCAAGTATCCATTAAGAAAAAAATTAGTTATTTAAATAATATAAAACAATGTTTAAACAAAGTATACATGTTATTTATATCAAATTGGAAAATTCCTTACCATAATTCCTATTGGATTTGAATCAATTGTAGGAGGCATACTACCGACTAGAAGCTCATCATATATGTAATGTCTTTGTACAATCACTCGTTTGAATTGTTTATTTCCACGACATACAGAACATCCACAAAGAACAATTTTCTCAAAGTATTCATCCCATGTACTATAGTCTTGACCAACCTCTTGTTCAATGCATTCATTTGTTGTGTCTGCAGGATCCATTGTCATATCCTCTTCCACCCACTGTACTCTATGTGATTTAACAGTTTTAGGTCCACGTCCATGTTCATATCTTTTTCTTTAGCTAGTTGAATGCTTGGGCTCTGTATTTTCTCCAATCTCCATCTAAAATAATCAACAACATGCATTAATTTATGTCAAGATTGGATAATACATTATAAATTTCAATGATACTGTGAAAAAAGATGGACATATCACAAAATGCCATCAGATCATTTTTTCCTAAGTTAAGTCAAAATTTGAGTACCTGATGTCCCGCTTCATCCGTTGTGTCCTCATTTGATATGACACAATCTGTTGCCATGGCCTCGTCTGGCCCCTATAATACACAACATAATAAATAATGTTTTGTACACCAATTATATCATTTCAACGAATATGCTATCCAACACAAAACCTCACTTTAGTCATATATTTGACATATTGATATCATGTTTTGGCCATCCTAATTTTCAAACTTTTCCCTTGATCATAGAATCACATTTAATCAACATTCATGTGCATTTTTAACCAATAAGTTTGACCTCAGAGGCCTCATGGACAGAAAAATGACTATCTCCTCTATGTTGTAGCATTTATGAATTCATAAACACCTTCCTCCTTTGGTTGAGGTTGCTTTCTCTTCTTACCTCTATTGTATCTGCAGATTCTGTTGACATATCTATTTCCACCCACTTTCCTCTCTGTGATTTAGTAGTTCTACGTCGTCCACGTCCTCTCTCCATGGCCTCCTCTGGATCATGTAATACACAACAATGACAATAGTCACATAATAGCTATGCACCAAGAGAATATTGTTGAAATTATCTTGTTAATACATTCACTTTTCATTAAGACGCACTATGAAAAACAAAATAGGACATTGCAACATTTTGCTCTTCACAAAAAGTTTACACGCAGAATCTTGATAACTAGATCTCAAATCTTATGATTACAAGATGACTACAAATTTACATCAAAAAGACATTTATTTGATATTTGACTCTCCTTTTTCTTTTATGGGTCATTTTAAAGCTATCTATATCTCTCCAAGTGGCCATAAAACCCTCAAAACTATCATAGAACCCTCAAAATAGTCTCAAAGAGTCTTTGGCACCAAAATTTTAAATTCTTGATGGAGGGAAGGATAGTTTGGATGTTAATTTTGAAATCACGTCCTTAGATCTTTGTTAGGTTAATCACATACCCAAAGCCTCTTAAACCGGGCCTCAATATTATAGTGAAGTCACATAATATAAACAAAGATTGTCATGACTTATCTAAAATATTGTTAATCTCCTATCACATATCTTAAGGTTGTCCTTAATCCCAAATCCAACTCTGAAATGTTAGATGGAAGGTCATGGCTCCAACTAAAATAATTGGTGTCAAAATGATAAGTCAGGGGACCATCATAGTGTTGATCTACTATTGTAGTGGGATCTTGAGGATTCAAAGGTTTTCATATCATTGCTATCATCCAAATACCACCTAATGTTGTACTAACAATGATTTCGAATCTTTATTAGCAAGTCAATGGACTGATATGGGAATAAGGGGCAGCCACCATATGATATCACCCACCCACTATCATTATAGGGGGATTATATCAAGGACCATCATTATGCCTTGTTATAGCTGATGGACAATCATCCTAAGTATTGTTACAACCCAAAATGTCTATCACAACCCTAAAGGACTATCACAAATGTTATTAGGTCATCCAAACCATAGCTCCAATATTCAGCATCATATAAATATCATAATTAACATTGTAGAGGTTGTCATACCATGAGGCATAGGTAACAACCATAGGAGTTTTAAAAGGAACACTAGCAACATTAAATTATTGTCATAGTACACCTAGAATAGCTAGGTATGCATCCATAGAGTTATTACTATAAAATTGTCTCATTAATCTTGTGACTAGGTTAAGTCACTATCATAGTAACAATGTAGTTAGTCATCAATCAACATGTTGTCTTTGCATTTCAATGAGATCAGTTCTTGAAAAATGACAATCCAGAGGTTAAAGAGACAAGTTGATACCTTACCCAAGTTGTCATGTTCTTGAAACCTTGTCACTAAAAAGAGGAGATATCTAGAGAGTAATGTCACAAGGACATAACCAAGGCATGCACTATCATGAGCCATAGGGACAACTTACTACACCATCCAAAACTCCATTTCAACTAGCTACTATCAATAATTCACATTATTGGGGACTGTCATGAAGAAAACACCATGCATAGGATTGTCATAGTCAAAGTGGAGAGGATTGTCTAGTCATTTTATAATTGTCATAATAGCTAGTGGGTTAGTTACCATGCTTCAACCTAAAATAGGTTAATGAGAACATAGAAATGAAAATCACAATACCATAAGCATTGCCATAAACTGTCAATATAGTCCCAATATCATGTCATGATAGTAAGAGAAGAGTTGTTTGGTTTTTCCAAAGCCATATCACTTGCATAAGGATTGTCACCAACCATCTGTGTAAGGTCTTGAAAGAGTGAGTCATTATTGAGCTAATCATAAGAGAAGCATGAAGTCAAAATGCTATCATGGAAACAAGATATAGTTACTTATTATAAGGACAATCCAAATTTGGTGAGGTTGCTACAAGCAACCAAATTTGGCATTCCATTAGATAGTGATATCAACTTCCAAGAAAAATACATCATTTTGCACTGATAGGCACTAAATTAGGCGCACTTTGTGCTTCCTTTTGTGCCCCAAAAAGATTATATTTAGGCCTAAAAGTCAGCACTATAGTCGGCACTAAAGTCATCTCTAACTGCTCTGACTATAGCGCTGACTAATGGATAAAAAAAATTAAAAAAATTTCTGCCTGGACATACCCCAAAAAAAAAAAAAAAAAAAAAAAAACTTTATTGATTTTTGGTGTTCATTTTGTGTTTGGAAATTGAGCGTTTGGGTTTTTTGTGTTCACCCTTATTTTGGGCAGATCCTTGGCAATGGCGGGACCTATATTCCAACCCCAATTTCCTTTCCATACCTTTTCTTCCAGATATCTTAGCCTTTCAATTTGTGTTGCTCTTCTTCTATTCATACCAGGTAAGGGCATTGCCTCTCTTTTTTTCCCGTCAAGTGTCAGATTCATTTGGACAAATGCAGGTCTTGTAATATTCATAGGGCATCTATTGAAGATAATTCTGAGCAAGGCTTTTCATAATAGATGATAAATTTCCACATTCCATAATATTATAAATGTGTGCTTTATTTCAATTGATGTATAAGCTTACTTTCTTGTAGCAAAATTATAGAGGAAAACAACTTCATGATTTGCTCTACAAAGTAAAGGTCAAAAACCTTGAGGAATATAGAAAAAACAGACAAAAAATTTCATACCTAGCAGTGTGTACTTCATTTGTCTCCATAGACTGGATGAAAATAATTTGCCCTAGGTCGCCTCAAAATGTCAAGCAATAGAGGGAATAGAGAAAAGGGAGTAGACTCTGGCCACAATGAGGTAATTCATTGTCAATTTATAGATTTGTAAATGTTTCCATTATTTCTTTGATTTTTAGTTTTTAGTTTTTTATTTCTAAATTGAAAAGAAGAAATTTATTTTATATATATAGGGACATGAGACTTACAAAGATAAAGAGGCATTGTCTTCCATATTGGGGGTAGAGGAAGTGAACAAATTGGATGGTGTGGACTTGACAATGCTTGCCAGATACATAGAAAAATGATCTAGTAAAGCCCGTGAAATATTGCAACCAAATCAACAGTGTCAAAGGGAATCAATTGATTCCCCAACTAGTCATGGATCGAGCAAAAGATCCAGGAGGAAATCAATAACAGTAACCTCTAAGAATGTGGAACAGGGAGTAGAGGCTTCCAATGTCCTAGCCACTCCTGGGACACAGACTTCTTCGACCACCACACCATGTTTTGCATCTTGCATTGGTAGCTACGATAACAAGATAGAATATGATGTGGTTTTAAGGGATGTCCAAATGACAGATGCTAGAAAAATGTTTGTGAATAGGTTGAAGGAATCATGCCTTCAACAGTTCAAAGACCATCTATATTTGCCATTCTTAAAGATACCCATGCACCTGCAAAAAGCAGGTATCCAAGACATGGAGACTAAATTTGGCACAGGTTGGTCTGTAAAGAAGATAAAGCTACGAATGTCTCAAAACTGCAAGAGATTTCGGTGCAACCAAACAAAGAAGATAAAAAAACTCCCTCCTGAGATAATGCTAAAAAAAATTTAATTGATGTAAGTTGCAAAATATGGAAAGAGCTTGTAAAAGCATATGAGAAGCTTGATGCATGGAGGAAGTCTGATGAGGAGAGTACACAGGTATTTGAATTTGCTCATAAGATTATATCAAATTTTTTAAACGATTTTTAAATTTTATTTGTGCATAGTTAAATTGAATTAGTATATGTTTCAGGACAAGGCCTCCAAGGCTAGGCTTGACAAACTTCGTGCCACGCATCACAGTGGCCAGAAAGGTTTATAGGCCTTGATCTATACATTTGTAAGTATATTTAATAAGTTAAATGATATTTTTTTTATTTCCTAGGAAAAAGTAAATGATTGCATATTAATTAGTTTAACTAGTCCATGTGCCATGTTTTGACAGGAGGAGAAGTATGGCTGGCATCCAAGCCAATTTGAAAAGGAAATGTTACAAAGCAAAAACTAGACTGATTTTGTAATCTGGATGGAGAACGAGGTATCAATAGTTGACTTTCAATAACTTAGTTGGATATTGTTGTGTTAATATGTTAATTTGTATTTCTTGTGTTGTGTTGTTTATTGATGCGTAGGATGAGTTCTAAAGTGCTTCTCTGTTGGCCCTAGATCCCACTCAATTGTCCCATTATTTGTAGTCCTGGACATGTACACATGTCCTCCTAGTTACCTTATTGCAGTATTGAGATTTGAACTTCAGTCACTCTAATTATGAATGCACCTTTTTACCTTTATAGAACAACCCTTGGACATTTTTCACAATAATTTTAATCCACAAAGCTCGACAACTGTAAGGGCAATCACTTATATACAAATGTGAATTATGTGAACAGGCCACTGAATCATCCACACATTTGTTTATATTGAATTAATGTATATACAACAGGTCCTTTATTGAATCATTAGGTGGTGATAGAACTTATGAAAATGATAAGTCCCTTATCAAAGGCACATCATTGATATATTTATCAAAGGCACATCATTGAATATTCCAACAGTTGCAACAATGTAGGGCAATCCTCTATCTTGTGATCAACATCATAATAAGTATACATTGGAAACTTTGTGCAACTATGCGAGGTATGCCCAGGTTCTCCACACTAGTAGCAATATATTCCTCTATTACATACTCTACCATGGCCTCCTTGATTTCCTCCATGCTCTATATATTATGGCTCCTAATAGCACAACACCATCTATTGTGGTTGTGACTGGGGTTGCGTGGTTGTGTTTAATTTTGTTTTCCTCTTGCCTTGTGGAGGACTTGTACTACTTTGTAGGTGGTAATGTCATGGGTGGATGTGTGGCATACCTTGCACTAGTAATTGATAGGAACGTCCTTTCACTTTTGCAGTAGTGGACAATTTCATGAGTCTCATGACATATGGTGGAATTAGGTATGTGTTGAGCAAGAGGGAACTATGTGGCATTACTAACTTGAGCTCCCACCACTAGATAGTTTGTAGTTGTATGCCCCTTAGTGTGGCACTTTGTTCATCATAAACAACATTGATTAAGAGTTTCACTTGCAAGTTGTGCTATTTGCATGACCATTTTTCCATTTGTTCTTTTAGGCATGTAGTAGAATCATATGTTGGGGGCTCCCCTGATTCTTATAATCTTAACACAACTTTGAAGGAAACTTTTTAATTAGGGAGAGTGAGATAAACTAGTTCATGTTGGATATGTGTGCAATTAGCCTACCAATAAATCATTCATTCTAAATTTCATCATTTTACAGTTGGGTCAATCTTTAACACCAATTCCTTAGAGCGTTGATCATACCTACACACAATCTCTCTTGATTGTTGCCTTATTTCCTTTAATGCCACAATATTATGATGCGCCATCTTAGGGCAATTGAAATTGGGAAGGAAATCTCTTAGCAATTTACCAATATCATTCTTGGTTCCATTAGGATCATAATGAGTCTACTAGTCTTGTGCTTGCTTACAAAAAGTGGTTGCAATTAACCAAAAATTGTGGTCATTATCCACAACATTTTGTGTTTTCCATGCTATCTCATATGCTTAAGTTTGATGGGCTAATAATGAACAACAAACCCTTGTTTACCTGCCTCCTTCTTATGATTGATCCTATTTTGGATTCCTTATGAAGTCAGGGTGATTTGAAGGAAGATCAAAGTTCACTTCAAGTTCTGCCAGACCTAGGTATAATTAACTACCTGCATGAAAAATGTTTAATAAAAACTAAAAGGGAAAAAATGCACACCCTTAGTACACAACTAACATTAAAATATCTCCTAACCTAGGGTTGCTTCAATTCGAACATAGGGAGGAAGAAAATGTTTGAAGAATCAATACATATGTTTTGTATCTTTCCAGTTGAGATGTCATTCTTTTATCTTCTTTGATAATGGGGCTATAGTGATTGGTCATATCTCATTACAAGCTTTGGGGCACATAGCTCCAGCCATCATGGTGGTCCAAGGCCAAGCATAAATTTATTTTCATTCTTTAGGTGGAGAAAAGACATGCAAAAGTAGGCACAGAAATATGACCCCAAAGAGGACCAGAAAACATTTTCACAAACTCCATTCGAAAGAGAAATTTGGTCAACTACTGCAACATTGGGCATGTATATGTACATTTCTCTAGAATTGATGCCCAGAAGCAACATGGATTCTATATGGCAATTACAGCATTGTAGAACTAGAAACCTCAATGATGAAGAGGATGTGCTCTTTATGAAATAAGAGGAAAATATCTATGGCATATTATAAAGCCAGAATTCCTATTGTATGGTCCATAAAAGTATTGAAGGGAGAGAATTTTATTAGTCAATTACTAATTTTATGGTCTAACTTTAAACCCAAACATGATAGGCCTCATACTAAACTAGATTTGGCCATGCTGTCCAACCAAGGAAAATTTTGGTTTAACCATTTTCCTATCATTCCATTGCAATTCATAGGAGTGATATCTCTAACTATAGGCCCATTGGCCTTCTCTGTAGCTTGAGATAATTGCAAACTGAAGGTTTGTACAATTACTTTTTGCTAAAAGTATTTCACCTTGAGAATCGTACACATCTTTTAAGGGATGTACAAAATCTGAACCTCATTCTCAATCCAAAGGAGAAGCTCTGATTGAAATTAATGGTGGTATGATCCATGCTTAGCAGAAAAAACTTCTTTTGGTAAAGAAAATAGAGAGTTACAATTAGAAGAAGATTATGAAATTGTATATACAAAAATTGTCCAAGTTAGAAAGGTTTGTGGATTCAATTCTTTAAACAAAGAGAAGAGCTACTAAACATACATATCTGGTTGCATCTAAAAATGCTCCATTGTACTTCATTGGTTATTTAAAGATTGCATGATCCCTCAACAAATAAAGTGCTTCACATATGTTCTTTCCTATAAGTTTATTGTTACTAAGCTACCAGCACCTTCGAGATTCCTCCTCGATTGTCATGTGTTAGCATAAAATAGGATCAATAATGAATATGTGATAAACAACATCAAATACCCATAACTCAATAGAATAGTGAAACTAAGAAGATTGAATAAAATGAAGCAATGAATAAAACAATGCAAACCTTCCTTGAATTGAAACTTCTATTGTTGCCTATCAAGATCGTCCTTGTTTGTATGAAGTAGGCCCTCAGAGAGTGCACTCTTTTGTTGTTTTCAAGAATGTTGATAGTGAATGGCTGTGGTGATAAACGTGCAATGAAGAGGAGTTTCAAAGCTTTGGGTGATCTCAAGCAAATTGTATTGGGGTGCCAAAGGCACGCTGGTGAATTTCTACAGAGTAACAATATGAATAGCCTGGATGAATAGAATGGAGGAATAAGGTTCCATTTATAGACTTGAGAGAATGAAGATCAACGGTTGAGACGATATATGAAGATCAATGGTTGAGAATGCTTGAGGAATGTGCAATGAATAGAAAGAGGACAAGTGTCCCACTTCCATCATGTAATAGGGTAGTTAACAAAATTGATTGAAGAGTTAATAGAATGGATTGAGGAATTGACAGAATTGATTGATCAGTTACCCGAATAGATTGAGGAGCTGATAGAATTGATTGATTAGTTAACAATTTTGATTGATGAGTTAACTAATTTTGATTAGAGAAGAAATAGGACATGTGGGTGAGAGAATATTAGGTAATTAAATATTTGAAATATTTAATTACATGTGCAACATGGTGAGGTGGAAAGGTGAGGTGGATTTATGAAATTAGGACTTAGGATAGAGGAATTTGGATTAATTAAATAATGTAGGATTATTTAATTATGTGACATTAGAAGAATTTAGGGAATTTAATTAAATAAATTGATTTTATTTAATTTAGACTTCAGAAGAAATAATTAAATATTTTGATATTTAATTAATTAAGAGGAATGTGAATCAAATAAATAAATTTGTTTATTTATTTATTGATGGAAGAATTAGAAGGGAATAAATACTAAGAATATTTATTTAGAATGAATCATGTCATTTTTAGGCATATACATTTTGCCCCTCTTTGATGCAATGCAGTTTACGGCATTGCTTCAAAGAATAAAAAGTCTGATAATGATACATGCCCCAGTTTGCCCTGGTACAAGTTTGACGACAGGATGCCCCCTCTAGAGATTGGATGGGAAGAAGGCAAAAGGGCGTGAGACAGACAATCTCATGAAGACGAAGGGTTGAGGTTAGGTTTGGAAGAGAGCAAGACGCATTTTAGAGAAACGAGAAGAAAACTGGAAGAAAAATGGGTGTGGGAAGTAGTCGTAGTCACCACCTAGCCAAATTAGGGTTTTTGCAAGCTATAAATAGGAGCTGGATCCACAAGACAATTCATTTGCACACTTGTCTTATCTGGATTTGTCTTGGAGAGCTTAGAGCAACTTTGGAGCAGCATGGCAGCTAGAGAGGCAGACATTCCACGCGAGGAGCATCGATTCAAGCGCGTTTGTCGATTCGGTCGGCCAGTAGAGGCAGGACCCCTGGTATGTGTCTCAAAATTTTTTCCCTAGGGTCGAGTTAGGGTGTCATAAATGCTAGGGAAAAATTAGGGAAACAGATGCGCTGAAATGTAGAACGGTGCATATGCTACGTGAAACGACACATATGTCATTTTGCGGTGCATGCAAGAAAGCTGCACATATGTGGACCTTGGTGGTGCATATGTGAATCTGCGGCACATTTTCTGAATGTAGCGGTGCATGCATTGAAGCTGCACATATGTAGAATAGAGTGGTGCATCTATGACTCTGCGGCGCATTTACTGAATATAGTAGCGCATTTGCCAGAAGTGGCGCATGTGTGAAGAAATGGCGCATTTACCACCTGTGGTGGCACATATGCCATAGATAGGCAGACTACTTAGCAAAATTGACCCAATTGGTGTCCTGCTTGACACGTCAATCAATAAGCTATCTCCGAGATTGCAAGAATCTAGTCAAGAGATGTAGTGTGTTGTTTTGATCAATTTGAAATGCTAAGTTAGTTGATATAGTTCTATAGATATGTTGAGTATGGGATTTTTCATCTTGAGGTTGATGCCTTGCTTTGCATGCTTGTAGGAGGAGATACGAGATATGCTACAATCTAGGGAGCAGTTCTCTATGCCCTTGTTGCAGAGATATATGCTGACTGAGATAGATAGAGAGGCGCTTGGTGCTATGGGACTGGATTATGTATGTTTCATGCGTGAGGTTCAGGCAAACCGTGGATTGCTGACTGTTGCAGTGGAGAGATTCCACAGTGAGGATGGGACTTTCCACCTCCCTACTGGCGAGATGACCATCACCTTGGAGGATATCTATCAGATTCTACACTTGCCTATTGATGGCAAGCTTGTGGAGTATGACCCTCAGAGAGGTGCAGGACTTGCCAAGTGCAGGCAAGTATTTGATGACCCAGAGTTGGTAGGACAGGTCATCCCATGGCACGATATCTATGACTATTACGACTACTTCCCTGGGATTGTGGCAGGATTGATCAGAGGCGTTGTGTGCCCCGACAGGAGATTGCATGGATTCCCCATTGGAGGGGGTAGGATCATGGAGGAGATGGTGATAGAGGGCACCCGATATGTGTGGGGTGTCTATGTATTGGCTCACTTGTATCACGACATGCACCAGGTATTATACCATTGGAGCACGAGCCTTTCGACTGGTGTGTCACTATTACAGTTTTGGCTATGGGAGCACATAGCGATCACGAGACCGATTTATGTTTTCGCTAGACAGAGAGGGGAGCCATACAGCTATGGCTACGCAGGGGTGATCTCCCAGCATAGGCTAGGGAAGGTGGAGTATTGGAGACATGCCTTGGATGGGGTAGATGTGGTCGTCTGGCGACCATATCTAGACTACGAGCCGTGGGATGACAAGGCAGATGAGTTACTTTACTACTTTCAGATGAGATGATTGATAGGATGGACCTGCCACATACTAGAGAGGCAGATTGTTGGCAGAGTACTGAGACAGTTCGACAGGAGGCAGGGCATGCCACAGGGGCCAGCTTGCTTTGCATGGACACATGCAAAGAGGGTCAGATGGGGGCTGATGGCATCCTATGAGGAGGCCCTAGCAAAGTTTTGGTAGACACCTTATGTCTCCTGGGATATGAGGAGGGAGATAGCAGATGCAAGGATGACGCAGGATTACGAGGACTGAATTACTGTACACCCCTTTCCAAGATATTCAGGGCCTGGGATGTTGGTGCCTCACATAGATGAGGCAGACTCAGATGATGAGGGCCAGGTGGGCTGGAGGAGGACAAGGGGGAGGAGAGGAGGACAAGGGGGTGGACAAGATGGAGGAGATGATGGAGATGATGGAGATGACGGAGGTCAAGCTAGACAGAGGAGGAGAGTTGAGCAGGTAGTGCCATCACAGGTTGCACAACAGGTGCCACAACAGGCGCAGATCAGTCATAGGGGTAGAGATAGGCAGAGGCAGCTCAGGGTCTAGTACAGTCAGACGTGTAGGAGAGGGTGATAGCCACCCTAAGGGGAGAGATTAGACAGCTAAGGGCACAGCTTAGGAGAGCCGACAACCAGTGAGAGATAGATGCAAAGGTGATTGTGGGACTGGCCAGAGAGAGAGAGATATGGCAGATGCACAGATATGAGTCATCAGTGTAGAGTGAGATACCGCATTGGCAGCACTGGGGATAGACATAGCGACCAGTTTCTTGGTTGGGCAGGTGCAGCAGGCATAGGCATAGTTAGGCCAGACACAAACACAGCTAGCATAGGTGCAGGGTGAGCTTGGTAGAGTGCAGGCGTAGGCTCAATATTATCGAGGGTTATACCATGGTGCCATGCCGGTGAGCCAGAGGACCTCTAGCTACAGGAGCCAGTCTGTGGCCTCCCAGAGAGTAGGTCCATTGAGGTCAGGAGCTTCTATGATGGGCCCACAATAGTCAAGGGTTGGCAGAGGGGGAGACACTGTTGGCAATGGTGGTCCACAGCAGCAGGGGTAGACTTGTATCACACTTGTATATTTTTTTGAGACATGTATCATCATCCATTGGGATGTACTTTTGTATATGACTTTGATTCAGAGACAAATACTATGATATTGTACATTTGGACTCGTTTTTATGATATGTATATGATGATGTAGCTATGTGACTTTCTCTATATGTTATGAGTTTATGATTCTTCTCTATTGTATGATGTGATGCACACGCAAACTTAGATGTTTTATCTGATGCTATATGAGATGTTATCTGGATGCAACTTTTTGATACAATGCTATGTGATGTTTATATGATCTAATGCATTTTGAAATGATTTATCTGATGTGTTTGTAATGTATGTGAGTGCAAAATGATATCTATATGACTATGCAATTGTATGTGATGCTCTTTAGCTGTGTTTTTTATTTTTGACACTATATGATGATGGGATATGGATGACCTAATGCACTATATTATGTATGCAACTTATTTAATCATGAAAATGACTATCTCATATGATATGATATGCAACTATATGCTCTATTTTTGTGATGTCCAAATGTACGCTATCGACATAGAAATGACAGGATGATAGATAGAAGATCGATTGATTGAAGAATGACTTGATAGAAAGATTAACAAGCTTTGCTTTGTATTGTTATTGTACCTTGTTTGGATCTTTTATTGCATGGGATACGGGTGCATGGATGTGTAAATGGATGTATAATGGAGGGATTTGATGGGTGCTTTGATTTTTTGACATCTTGACGGTGCAAGTATTTTGGAGTGTTTTATTTCATCATTGGGCAATTTTTTTTTTGGTACTTTTTGCTGAAATGTTGTAAGTTAACACAAGCATCTAGGTATAATTGAATCGAGATGACCTGAGCATTGCTTACATGGATTTTTATTTAGCAAGTTAATACAAGCATCTAGTCAAAATTGAATCTAGATGACCTGAGTACTTCTTGCGTATCAGCAAACAAGGATTGCCCCTGTTCATGTTAGACCTTTGATGTCCTCGATGATCTTTTGTTGATCATGTCGTTAGATGAGGCTTCACATTACTAAAGTTTAATCCACAAACAACAAACAAAAAATAATCATGCCCCCATCACAGCATCTCTAGCTTTAGGCATCCTCGAGTAGCATAGGAAGGCATGATAGCAAAAATCAAGACTCTGTAATTTTTAACCTAACTAACACAAATCATTCTTGCCTTTAGATGTGTTTGTTTCTTGCCATAATTTAAGTAAAATCATTTAGAAGACCTTAGGTGTTGTTCTACTTTGCCTTAGATAGGTTAAGTGCCTTGTGTCAAAATTTCTGCTTTGGAGAGCGGTTTTGCTTGCGCTTTCTTGCTTGGTGAGAAGGTTTCACTATCCTTATTGGTGAGATGGACCCTAAGGGACTAACCTAGTGCAAAGGGCGCTCATTGCTAAATGGCCTTGCCTATGTGACGATGCAGAGGCAACATAGTTCGGGGTAAACCCTAACAGACCTAAGACCTAGGTGAGAGAAAGTGGAGACGGACCCAGATGGATAGAAGGACTAGATATGGGACGGATGGGACAGTGGGAGCCTCAGGGGCACATTTGAGGAATGGCCTTGCCTACGTGACAATGCAGATGCAACGTAGTTCATGGATTTGGACCGTGGAAAGCCAACGAGAGACACTATGCTAGGCTTACACAATGGATATGGTATGGGACAAAACCTTGGTTGACAAGGCCAACGAAGAGGTAGAGTATCAAGCCATGATAGGTAACTGTCAGGAGTTTATTATGGGACAGATATGGGTTGAATGGGACACAAGGAAGAATGGACTCAAGGTGACTAGTTTCCCAAAGATGGATAAGGTAGTTTATCACAAGTAACACCTGTTTACCAGGTTTTCACCACTTGCTTTTATTTACACAAAAGCTAGAAAGTATACATGACGCCTGTTTGCCAAGTTTTCATCATGATACTTATCCAAGGCGCTTGATTGCCAGGTTTTCACCAAAGGATGATTTTTTTGTACTTTTCTATTTTTTTTTTTTGTATTTTCTGATGTTTTTAATTTTTTTTTGTATTTTATGCCCCCCTTACATTCGGGGTTCTCCTAGGTATAGAACCGGCGAATATGCATGTTGTTGATCAGGTCATCGAACAGCTCACCCTCTGGTGTTGCCAACTGATATGCCCCCAATTCGTATGCTGCTACAATTACATAAGGCCCAAGCTGGTTGGGTTCGAACTTGCCTTTCTTTTCTCTGTCTTGTTGGTTGCGAGGATTCTCCTTAAGAACGAGATCTCCAACTTTGAAGATTCTTGGGCGAACTCTGTGGTTATAGCTTCTTGACATCATTTGTTGATATGCTTTGAGATGATCAAAGGCTTTCTGTCACCTCTCTTCCAGCAACTCTAGTTCTTGTAACATGGAGACTCTGTATTCTTCATCTGATATGAGGCCTTTTAACAACACCCTGAGAGAGGGTAATTCAACCTCAATGGGGAGAATAGATTCTAAGCCATAGACAAGGGTGTAGGGTGTAGCACCTATGGGAGTGCATATATTGGTTCTGTAGGCCCACAGAGTGGGATTGAGTTGGATATGCCAATCACAGCCAGTATCATTGACTGTCTTCTTGAGAAGTTTCAGGATAGTCTTGTTAGATGCTTTAGCTTGACCATTACCTTGGGGGTAGTATGGAGTGGAGAAATGGTGTTGGATTTGAAACGTTCACAGAGTTCTTGGACATCCTGGTTTTTGAATGGTCTTCCGTTATTCGTGATAATGGATGAAGGAATTTCGTATCTGCAGATGAGGTAATTCAGGATGAATGAGGAGATTTGCTTACCTATGACGGTGGTGAGGGGAACGACTTCAATCCACTTTGTAAAGTACTTAGTTGCAGTTATGATGAATTTGTGGTCATTGGATGAGGGTGGATGGATCTTTCCCACAAGGTCAAGTCCCCATTGGCAGCAACTCTTGAGCTGGTGCGTGTATCAGGTTCCCATGTATTTGGTACTGCTTGCACTTCTTGACAAATGGATATGAATCCATTTCCATGTTCAGCCAGTAATAACCCAAGTGCATGAGTTTCTTGGCTAGGGAAGGACTGCTAGAGTGTGTTCCGCAGATCCCTTCATGTACGTCTTGCAAAGTGGTTATAGATTCTTCTCGTTCTAAACAATGGAGTAAAGTACCATCCAGGCCACATCGGTATAGGGTATCGGCAATGATGGTGTAGCAAGAGGTTTGGCGTATAAAAGTTTGTCGTTGGTTAGAAGATAGGTCAGGTGGAAGGATGTTGTCCTTGAGGTAAGGGTAAATCTTACCGTACCAAGGTGAATCAAATCCAACTAGAAGGCATATGAAATGGGTCTCAGGAAGATCATAAGCTGGTTGCCAGATAGTTTCCACTAAGAACTCGTACCGTGTCTCATTCTCAGGTATTTCCAGGGGAGAGGCAATGGTTACCATGGCATCTGTTGCTTTGTTCTCGATCCTAGGTATCTGTTTGAAAGAGATGATTACAAAGTGTACTTTGAAGTCATCGACCATCCTCTTGTATGGGACAAGCTTTTCATATTTGGTTTGATAATCATCATTGACACGATTGATTAAAAGTTGAGAATCACTGTAGACATGTAGCTCTTGGATTTTCCACTCAGTTACCATCTTGAGACCAATTACTAAGGCTTCATATTCTGCTATGTTATTGGTGCATGGGAATAACAAACGGTAAGACTTTGGAATTGTGTCACCATGAGGAGTCACAAACAAGATTCCTGCCCCCGATCCATGATTTGTGTAGGACTCGTCGAAGTAGAGTTTCTAGGAATGTGTTGATATGTTGAATAGGGATTCATCCAGAAACTCAAATTACATCAGTGTGGTGTCCTTTAATGGTGCATCTACTAGTTGATCAGCAATGATCTATCCTTTGATAGTTTTTCTGTCTACATACTCAATGTCGTATTCGCTCAAGAGCATTACCCATTTAGCTAGGTGACCTGTGAGAGCTGCTTTGCTTAGTAGGTGTTGGTTTTTTCCCAGACTGGATGCTTATTCCCAGGTTTCCCTACAAGGTAGCCATTAGTGATCAACAGGATCTCTGGGCCAGGGGCCAACAGTGTAGGAGATAGACTCTATATTTTATCTCCTCTTCTTCTTCAGGCTCTGCAAGAACTAGGGGGGTATTCCCTACTCAACATCCATGAGGATATGCATACAAGGCTGGGATGCTGACAGAAAGCAGATAAGTCCTCCTGTAAGTAGACCAAAACTGAAAGATAAGAGCAAAGGGGCTAGCTTTGGGCCTATTTGCAGTTGTAGATAGAGGACTGAGGTTCCTAAAACTAATTCTAATGTCCTAATGGTTGTTTTAGATTTTTATTTGGATTTTAAGTTTGGATGCAAAGCTGGACATGGTTACAACACAAAAACAAAGCAAGATTGGTGCCTATCCAGGGCCTGGAGTCAATAGACATACACCTGTGAATGATCAGCATGAACAGCTAAAACTGGATTTCAGGGGGATATATGTGATATCTGCCTTACAGATATCTCCCAATACAGAGTGTTAAGTTATCTCAACTTATGGCATCCCTACTGCAGTATACCCTTCCCAATGTTCAACCTGAAAACAGTTTAATCTACCCCTTGAGCAGAAGTTAAAAGATCAGACATTTAACATAGGAATTCTATGCTCTAGAATCTAAACATTACCCAAATATCCAGATTCAGAAGAAGAATACATGCAATACTGGAGACAGAATTAACACAACACATGCTCAGATAGCATTTCTCATATAAGATTAATCATGAAATCAGTGGGTTCATGCCAAAAACATACAACAAGAGATACATAAACTCACAGGTTAAGCTGTACAGAGCAACCAAATCAGCTTGTTTTGAATTACAGAGCCAAAAATCTTCAACTTTCAACAACCACAAATGAGTAACACTTCCTGCTTATAACAGCCAGGTAGTGTACCACAGCAATTAATTACATGGTTGACCAAAAATCCTGCCAGATACATAGTATCAGAAAAATGGCGCTCAACGCATTACCAGATTGGCACCCAAACATGAATGCAGCAGGTAGGGGAGGAGACAGGAAGAAATCTCGAGCCCTGCGCCACTGTCCGTCGATGTACACCTTCAATCGGGTACCAGATCCGCCCATACCTCTGCAACCCTCGCCATTAAAGGTGCACCAACCTGCGGCCTCGGGAAAACGTCAATTCTGCATCGCAACCATTTCCCGCCGAGATTCATCATCATGATATTTGAAAATATGCAGGATATCAATTATCCCACATGCACCCCGCAACAACCCCTTTAACACTTTATATACTAGGTCATGAGCATATATAATGTCGGTGCTTTTGCTCCTGACGACACTAGTATAAGACTTCATCATCATCCTCCAACAGCATGATATCCTGTCGCTTGAAATATCACCCTAACGTCAGCATCATATCACAATATAACCTGCATGATAATCGCCTTCATCGGCACAACCTGATCCATCAGAGGAACATCCTCCTGCTGAGCCTATACCAAAAGTATGGCCGATGAACATCCTGATGACGTCACCGTCATATCCTGCTGACGTCATCATCATATCTGCCTACTGCGCACCTCCTCATATCCGGATGACGTCATCATCATGTTTGCAAATATTGGGAGATCTCCACAAGATGATCAGTGTTAGAAATATGACCCCCCCGGACCTTGATGACGTCATCATCATATCGACATCAGGATGATATTCGGAAGATAACTGGATATTTGGAAATATCATCTTGATGCACAAATATCAAGTTGCACTGTAGCTCCACTATAAGATCGAGGCGATAGATGAATATGATGATGCTTGAAAAGATCACCCCCCACTAGATAATGCACGAAGCCGGCAGGCGGATATCTCCTTGATATCAGCATCATCATGACGCTGGAACAAACATACATCTGGGTGATATTCAAAAATGAAAATATCACCCCCTCCTTTAGAAATATCATGATGCAGATAGGCAGAGAAATAGATATCACCCTGACATAAGAATGACGTCAGCATCATCAGGATGATAAAACAACAAACATGAAGTGATACAACAACATCAGGATGATATTGACTAAGATCATCCTGACGTTCAAAATATGATGACCCCAGTGAATATCGGGTCACACTTAGAACTCTTCAACAACATCATCAGGATGATCATAACCAAGATCACCCGATGATAAAAATATCACCCCGGCGAAATATCATGCGGACAGAAAATATGATGACCCCCGCAAGCAACACGGTGATAACTGGAAATATGATGATGATGATGACGACCCTTAAGAAAAAACAAGTCAGGTCGAACAACCCAGAGAATAATCCCTTCAGAAGATCAGGGCAACATCATCATCATAAAAGGGCAAGGTGATAATTGGAAGATCACCGGATACTTGAAAAATCACCCCCGCAAGCAAATCAGGGCGCACTGTAGCTCATCAGCAGGATCAGGATGATATCCAGACATCACCCGATATTGAAATATGATGATCCTGATGAAAAACAAGTCGACAGAAAACATGATAATGCAGACCATCATCGAAGACAAGATGATGATGATGATCTCCTCCTCAAAGAAAATATGATGCTGCAGCTGAAAAATGCTGAGGAGATCCAACACTTAGGAAAATGGGCAAGAAGATAAAGGGTTCAAATGAAGAAACCCCCTAAACATGAAAAATCAACCCCAGGTCAAAATGAGTGCTAACAGTGGCTCCGAATGGGGACGTGCAGGCGAAAACCTGCAGCGAGAACCAGATCTCCGGGCAGACCAGACAAAAAGCCAAAAAGCACGAGCTGTACAAGGCATTTACACTACATACATATTTTTACAAATGTGCACAGCAACAAGTCATTTATGCAAAATAGAACTTAAGGAATTGGCCATGCACAGGCAATTCCAGAACTTCACCATCTAGGGCCTGGAGGAAATAAGAATCCTCCCCATGAGCACTGCAAATCTGATATGGGCCCATCCATAAGGGTTCAAATTTACCATGTTTACCCTTTTCTTGACCTTTTGCATTCCAAATGAGCACCAGATCATTGACTTGAAACTTCCTTTTTGTAGTTCTCCTATCAAACTGATATTTCACATCTTGTTGTCTTTTGAGATTGATCTGGTGGGCTTTCCTTCTGTTTTCATCCAATGCAACCAGCTGATTCACTCTTTCTGTCATGGAATCTTCAATCTCCTCATCATTTTCCTGAATGAATCTGTAAACTGGTAGGAGATTGTTTATGGGCAATCTAGCTGATGCACCATATACTAGCTCAAAAGGTGACTTCCCAATAGCCCTTTTTACTGTCACTCTGTCAGCCCATATTGCTAAGTTCAATTTTGAGTCCCAAGCTCTCTTGTTCTTGTCCAGTATCCTCCTGATAATTTTCAAGATGCTTTTATTGCTTGATTCTGCTTGACCATTCCCTTGTGGGTGATATGGTGATGTATATGATAGATTTATCCCATACCTGTTGCAAAAATCAACAAATTCACCTGATCTGAAGCACATAGCATTATCAGTGACTATCTTAAATGGTACTCCAAACCTGATGATGATGTTTTCTAGTATGAAATCTGTCACCACCTTACTTGTAGCTCTCTTAGTTGGAATGGCCTCAATCCATTTGGTAAAGTAATCAGTTGCCACCAAAATCCAACTGTGTCCCCCACTTGATTTGTCTGCAATTTCCCCTATGAAGTCAATTCCCCATTGTTGAAATGGAGCATCCACAGTTACAGTTCTGAGGGGTAAAGCACCATCATATTTCAGCTTTCCTGAAAATCTTTGGCAAGGGTCACACTTCCTCACTAACTTTTGTGCATCTAAAAAGAGAGTGGGCCACCAATATCCTGCTCTGAGAATTTTATGAGCTGTTGTTTGGGCAGTATAATGTCCACCACACAATCCTTTATGCATATCAATCAAAACATTGTTAGCCATATCCTCATCCACACATCTCAGCAGCACACCATCAGGGTTTTTCCAGTATAGCTCACCTTGAACAATAACATACCTGATTGCATGTAACTTTAAAGTCCTCTTTTGACTGTCACTGAAATGGGAAGGACAATTCAGATTTTGCAAGTAGTAGATAATATCCTTGTACCATTCAGATCCTGATACATTTACACTCTCATCTTGGACTGCATTAACTTGGCATGCTTCCAAGTTTGACTGTGCCATCATCTTGGCTAATCCTTGTCCTCTTATCAACTTAGTAACTTGTATGTCTATGTTGAACTCTTGCAGTTTGTTTATCCATCTGCACCTTCTTCTAGTCACCTCCTGCTGAGTGAATATGTCTTTGACTGCTGCATGAGGTACATATGCAATTATATATGATCCTACCAAGTATGGTCTAAAACTTTTGATGGCTCTGACTAGTGCATATGCCTGTTTTTCTATAATATCATACTTCAACTCAGAGGCCTACAAGGACATACTGAAGAAAGCGATGGGCTGTTCAAAACCATCTTTGTTTTTCTGTAGCAAACATGCAGCAATAGTATGAAAGGAAGCAAATGAAAATACTTGGAATGGCCTAGAAAAATCAGGAGATTTAAAAACAGGGGCCATCTTGATTGCCTCTTTGATACTCTGAAATGATTCTATTGCTTCCCTTTCCCAGTTGACAGTTACATCCTTCTTCATCATCTTGGAAATGTTCCTTGTGGTTTCTGCAAAGTTGGGAACAAATCTCCTAACAAAATTTATCTGTCCAAAGAAGGACTGAACTCCTTTTACAGTTTTTGGCATTTGAATCCTGTCAATAGCAGCCACTCTCTCTGGATCTATCCTGACTCCATCCTTGGAAACAATATGTCCCAGGAGCTTTCCTTCAACTACTCCAAAGGCACACTTCTTTGGATTTAAAGAAATACCATACTCTAGTGCTCTTATGAAAATCTGCTCCAGATGCAAACAATGCTGCTCTTCTTTCTTTGAGTAAGCAGTCAAGTCATCTTGATATACAGCCAGGATTGAATCAATCAGCCCTGCAAAAGCAACATCCATTGCTTTTTGAAATGTAGCACCTGCATTGGTTAGTCCAAATGGCATTCTAACATACACATAAGTTCCCCATGGAGTGGTAAAGGCGGTCTTATACTGTTCTGATTCCTTTACCTTCACCTGATTATAACCTGAAAATCCATCCATCATGGATAAGAGTTCACAACCAGTCACTCTCTGCAACATAGCTTCCATATTAGGTAGTGGATAGTTATCCTTTAAAGAGGATACATTCAAGTTCCTGAAATCAACACAAAGCCTAATATCACCATTCTTTTTTCTGACTGGGACAAGGTTAGACACCCAAGTTGAATGCCTGATTGGCACAATTATTCCAGCCTCCCTAAGCCTTTTGAGTTCTTCTTGCATCTTGGTAGCTAAGGTAGGATTAATAGGTCTTTGCTTTTGTCTAAATGGCTTAGCTCCAGGCTTCAATGGGATCTCATGCTAGAATAAATCTTCCCTATAGGCTTTTAGGTCCTCATATGACCAAGCAAAAACATGTTTATACTTTTTCAGTAATGCAATCAGCATACTCCTAATGTGTGGTTTGAGCTGTTTACCAATGTATACCTTCTGAGGGGCCTGAGATGTCCCCAAATTTATCTCTTCTAAATCTTCCTTATTTGTGGGAGATGTCCTTGTGACCAGTTTATCTCTACTATCAAAAGCTCTTTCCAAAGCTACCAACCCTCTAGGGATTTTATTAGTCTTCAATTGAATTATCTCTTTTCCCACAAGAGTTTCTTTTCCATCTATAATCTCTACAAAAGCTTGGAAATCAATTTGTTGATTCTCATATTCATCTATGCAGTGCAAAAATTTCAACAAATCCCTATCATCATTAAACACTTGCCAACTGCATATATTTTCTGGTACTGCAGGCCTAATTTTAATTTCTACATTTGTAACACCTGACAGAGTGATGGCATCTGGCCTTATTGCAACATTGGCTAAGAAATCAGCCATAACATTTTTTGACCTCTCTACCCAGCCTATTGAAAATGCATCAAATAGTTCAATGGTATCCCAAACAGCATGCTTGTATTGTTTCAATCTTTTATTTTTTGCAGCATACTTATCTCTAATTTGGGATACAATCAGCTCAGAATCCCCAAATACTCTTAACACTTTAATTCCATGTTTGAGAGCAATATTTAGGCCTAAGAGTAAAGCCTCATATTCTGCAATGTTGTTTGTGCAATCAAACCTCAGCAAAAAAGAGAATTTGAGGAGCTTACCAGTTGGAGACAGGAAGACAACTCCAGCTCCAGAGCCTTCTTTTGCACAAGCTCCATCAAAAAACATGGTCCATAAGCCTTGCTGATCCAGCTCTTCAATGCAGACATTTTTCTTTTTATCTTCTGCATCATCTGAGACAACCTTGAAGTTATCACAGTCAGTGTCTACAAAGCATACCTGTTCATTTACTTCTTGGTCTTCCACTGTCTCTGATGATCTTTGTTCTCTGATTAGCTTAACATCCCTACCATTCATTGGAATCATGGCATATGACAGGTCCAGCTGCATACTTCCACCAATTAGTGCTGCCCATCTCCTTGACAACAACATACCATACTGTGGCTTGATGTCAACCACTGTTATATTCATTTTATATCTCTTTTCAGGAAATGCTGCCAGTTTGAAATCTACATCCTTCATGATTCCAATAACTGGTACCTCTCTGGCATCCATAGCATAACATTTTCCACATGCCTTGTCAATTTTTAATCCAGTTTGTTGCATGATGGCCAAAGGCATGACATTTGTAGATGCTCCAGAGTCAAGCATACAATTTCTAATTATTTTTCCATTTATAACCAGGGAAACATAAAATGGTTCCACTTGTGAAGGACACTTTGTCATAGTCACTCCTAAATAGACTTCAGGAGTCTCATCTTCTTCATTACACATGACATGTTTCTCACCCTGGGTCTGAACATTTTGTTTAGCTTGAAAAGGTACCCCTGAGATTAGGGATATTGTCCTATTCTTGATCTCTTCCACTTTCATGAGTTCCATAAGTGGAACAGAGACTTTTACCTGAGAGAGGACCTGAGCTATATCAAATGGAGCATAATTTTGTATAACAGTTGTAGCTTGCTCCACAATCTTGTTTTTATCCTGAGCTGATTTAGCTTTTACTTTCATAGTTCCCTGATCATCATTCTTGTCTTGGGAACCTTTACTTTGATCTTCAGCCTGAGGGATTTTGTTTTCTGGTCCTTGAAATTCATGACCTGTTCTGTGTCTAAAGTTCTGTTTATTATTTACCCACTGCCTTTTTTGTGGTTCAGTTCCTTTATGACCATGCACTAGCTGACCTGCAGAAATATCTTCTGGCTGATGTGGGCTGCCTACTTGATTTTTACCTCTGAGATTGTAGTTGCTTTTGACTTGAGCAACTGCTGCAGCTGTGAAGGCTCTAATTTCCTCATCAGAAGGTCGTTGTAGGTTACTCAGAAAATTGTGTGAGTTCTGAGCATACACATAGTTATCTTCATTATCTTCATCATATGGGAACTGTTGGCAGGCCTGAATTTGATGATCTATATTCTCATCAGCATCATAAAGAGTGTATCCATTGCCTATGGACATCATATTAACATCATCATCTTGCACATGATGTGGCTCATTGCATTCATTACAAGATGTAGCATTATCATACAAGGATTGAGCAATCATACACTGCGACTGTGAATGTGGCATCTGACAAATTATACACCATGGAGCATCATCAACAATATTTATAGCTTTCTTTAGAGGATCAGGAGTTTCTTTGACATGTTGAGCCCTCTGATTTGTGTTGTTACGTGGGAATACAAGCTTACCATCATGCCAATTGGTGTTATAAGGCATATCATGCAATGATGGCCTCTTTTCCTGCCTTTGATAGACTTGCCTATCAGGACCCATCCCTTTTTCACTTCTAGCTAATCTATAGCTTAGGTCCTTAACAACATTTGCCAATTTGTCTATCTTATCTTCAGGGGCAGATGTACTACCTTGAGTGTTCTGAGGCTTGTTTGGGTTCTGCAGAATTTTTACATCATCCCTTCTATTTGTCTTGCCCGTTGCTTTCCTATTGTTTTCAATATTCACTGCAATTCTGAAAGCATCCCTGAGAGTAGCAGGACCTTTATCTCTTAGTCCATATGCAGTCTTTGCATCAAAGGCATTGATATACAAAATTATGCACATTGGTTCATTTGGCCTCATGTGATGTGGCAATTTATTCAACACTTTAGTAAATCTTGCATTAAAGTCTGCAACCTGCTCATTTGACCCTTTAGTGATACTGGTGAACTCATTTACAAAAAAGCTAGGGTCAGTTTTATCACCATATTGCTCCTTGAACATCCTTTTAAAATCATCCCATGATGAAATACTCCGGTCAGGCAGATTCTTGTACCATTCTCTTGCCTCATCTATTAAGGATTGCATGAATGACTTCATGAAAACATCCTCATGTTCAACCTCAAAGTTATCCATGACATTTTGAAAGGCCTTTAGATGATCTTCTCCTGACACTGTGTTGTTTCCTGAAAATTTAGGCACTTGCAGCCTCAGATGCTTATCAATGGGGTTAGGATACCCAGGAATACCATCAAACACCAGCTGCCTGAATCTATCTAACTGCATGGGATGTCTGTTTAACTGATTAACATTAACATTTCTGTTTGCATTCTGGTTTCCTACATTGTTCAGTGGTATCCTAGCATCATTCATATTTTGTCTCTCATCATGATGCTGATGTTGCACTTCATATCTTTGTTGATGTCTCTGCACATTTGCATTCTCTAGGGTAGGAACTGAATCATTTTGGGCAGTTCTTAAGGCTTGCACTTTCTGCTTCATATCATCTCTGATTTTCATGGCTTGTAGATATTCTAGTTCTGCTCTTAGACTTCTGATTTCTTCAGCTAACTGTTCATCCTTAGGCCTGGAGGTAGATGGTCTCATACCATTCTGGTCATCATCTTCATCATCCCTCAGAGACTCTGCCTCTTCAAACCTTTCACTTGGGTCTAGAAATGGGTGTTCTTGGAACACCTCTTACCTCATTCTCATGCTACCACCCTGTTGCCTCTCATATGCACCTTGAATATCAGCTTCTGCATTTGAAAAGTAAGGCACATGCTGTCCTGATGGCCTAGGGTTATCTTGTATATCATCACCTTTTCTGGGGGAACCCTCATGACTAACTGAGACAGCTTCCTTTCTTCTGTACATCATTCTTCTTGTTACTGGTAACTCTTTAAATAAAGGATTTTGTTGGGATCTTCTCCCCTGCATATAAATTTTACTTTGACCAGTTGGGAGATTACTTCGAAGTCACCACCTATTACTAGGAACTGTTTTCTTTTGAAAACCAGGGTTCTTTCACAAATTTCCCCGGCGGAGTCGCCAATTTCTGTTGGTTTTTTCCCAGACTGGATGCTTATTCCCAGATTTCCCTACAAGGTAGCCATCAGTGATCAACAGGATCTCTGGGCCAGGGGCCAACAATGTAGGAGATAGACTCTATATTTTATCTCCTCTTCTTCTTCAGGCTCTGCAAGACCTAGGGGGGTATTCCCTACTCAACATCCATGAGGATATGCATACAAGGATGGGATGCTGACAGAAAGCAGATAAGTCCTCCTGTAAGTAGACCAAAACTGAAAGATAAGAGCAAAGGGGCTAGCTTTGGGCCTATTTGCAGTTGTAGACAGAGGACTGAGGTTCCTAAAACTAATTCTAATGTCCTAATGGTTGTTTTAGATTTTTATTTGGATTTTAAGTTTGGATGCAAAGCTGGACATGGTTACAACACAAAAACAAAGCAAGATTGGTGCCTATCCAGGGCCTGGAGTCAGTAGACATACACCTGTGAATGATCAGCATGAACAGCTAAAACTGGATTTCAGGGGGATATATGTGATATCTGCCTTACAGATATCTCCCAATACAGAGTGTTAAGTTATCTCTACTTATGGCATCCCTACTGCAGTATACCCTTCCCAATGTTCAACCTGAAAATAGTTTAATCTACCCCTTGAGCAGAAGTTAAAAGATCAGACATTTAACATAGGAATTCTATGCTCTAGAATCTAAACATTACCCAAATATCCAGATTCAGAAGAAGAATACATGCAATACTGGAGACAGAATTAACACAACACATGCTCAGATAGCATTTCTCATATAAGATTAATCATGAAATCAGTGGGTTCATGCCAAAAACATACAACAAGAGATACATAAACTCACAGGTTAAGCTGTACAGAGCAACCAGATCAGCTTGTTTTGAATTACAGAGCCAAAAATCTTCAACTTTTAACAACCACAAATGAGTAACACTTCCTGCTTATAACAGCCAGGTAGTGTACCACAGCAATTAATTACATGGTTGACCAAAAATCCTGCCAGATACACAGTATCAGCAAAATGGCGCTCAACGCATTACCAGATTGGCGCCCAAACATGAATGCAGCAGGTAGGGGAGGAGACAGGAAGAAATCTCGAGCCCTGCGCCACTGTCCGTCAATGTACACCTTTAATCGGGTACCAGATCCGCCCATACCTCTGCAACCCTCGCCATTAAAGGCGCACCAACCCGCGGCCTCGGGAAAACGTCAATTCTGCATCGCAACCATTTCCCGCTGAGATTCATCATCATGATATTTGAAAATATGTAGGATATCAATTATCCCACATGCACCCCGCAACAACCCCTTTAACACTTTATATACTAGGTCATGAGCATATATAATGTCGGTGCTTTTGCTCCTGACGACACTAGTATAAGACTTCATCATCATCCTCCAATAGCATGATATCCTGTCGCTTGAAATATCACCCTGACGTCAGCATCATATCGTAATATAACCTGCATGATAATCGCCTTCATCGGCACAACCTGATCCATCGGAGGAACATCCTCCTGCTGAGCCTATACCAAAAGTCTGGCCGATGAACATCCTGATGACGTCACCGTCATATCCTGCTGACGTCATCATCATATCTGCCTACTGCGCACCTCCTCATATCCAGATGACGTCATCATCATGTTTGCAAATATCGAGAGATCTCCACAAGATGATCAGTGTTAGAAATATGACCCCCCAGACCTTGATGACGTCATCATCATATCGACATCAGGATGATATTCGAAAGATAACCGGATATTTGGAAATATCATCCTGATGCACAAATATCAGGTTGCACTGTAGCTCCACTATAAGATCGGGGCGATAGATGAATATGATGATGCTTGAAAAGATCACCCCCCACTAGATAATGCACGAAGCCGGCAGGCGGATATCTCCTTGATATCAGCATCATCATGACGCTGGAACAAACATACATCCGGGTGATATTCAAAAATGAAAATATCACCCCCTCCTTCGGAAATATCATGATGCAGATAGGCAGAGAAATAGATATCACCCTGACATAAGAATGACGTCAGCATCATCAGGATGATAAAACAACGAACATGAAGTGATACAACAACATCAGGATGATATTGACTAAGATCATCCTGACGTTCAAAATATGATGACCCCAGTGAATATCGGGTCACACTTAGAACTCTTCAACAACATCATCAGGATGATCATAACCAAGATCACCCGATGATAAAAATATCATCCCGGCGAAATATCATGCGGGCAGAAAATATGATGACCCCCGCAAGCAACACGGTGATAACTGGAAATATGATGATGATGATGACGACCCTTAAGAAAAAACAAGTCAGGTCGAACAACCCAGAGAATAATCCCTTCAGAAGATCGGGGCAACATCATCATCATAAAAGGGCAAGGTGATAATTGGAAGATCACCGGATACTTGAAAAATCACCCCCGCAAGCAAATCAGGGCGCACTGTAGCTCATCAGCAGGATCAGGATGATATCCAGACATCACCCGATATTGAAATATGATGATCCTGATGAAAAACAAGTCGACAGAAAACATGATAATGCAGACCATCATCGAAGACAAGATGATGATGATGATCTCCTCCTCAAAGAAAATATGATGCTGCAGCTGAAAAATGCTGAGGAGATCCAACACTTAGGAAAATGGGCAAGAAGATAAAGGGTTCAAATGAAGAAACCCCCTAAACATGAAAAATCAACCCCAGGTCAAAATGAGTGCTAACAGTAGGTACTTTAGTGGGTCAATTTTTACAATGAGTTTAACTGGATGTGCAAGCATATAATGTCAGTTTTTGTGAAGCAAAAACTACCACAAGACATGATCTTTCTATTTGTGAGTATTGCAATTCATAACCCACTAATGTTTCGCTGATGTAGTAGATGGCTCTTTCTTTATTCTCATAATCTTGTTGTGCTAGAAGGGCTCCAAGAGCTGTAGGTGTAGAAAATATGTAGAGTATCAGTGGTTTCCCTTGGATAGGAGGCATGAGAATGGGTGGATTTGTAAGGTATTCTTTCAGTTTGTTGAATGCTTCTTCACACCTTTCATCACATCTGAATGGAATGTTCTTGTGCAGGAGATGATTGAATGGTTGGCACTTGTCTGCTAGCTGGGATATGAATCTACGGATTGCTTGTAGCTTGCCCTGTAGTGATCTTAATTGGGTAAGAGTCTTGGGTGGTGGCATGTCCATAATAGCCTTGACTTTGGCAGGGTCCACCTCTATTCCATTTGCCGACACGATGAAGCCTAGTAGCTTGCTTGAAGTGACTCTAAACACACATTTCTTCGGGTTCAGCTTGACTTGGAATTGGTCCAATCTCTGAAAGACTTTTTCTAATATATCTAGGTGTGATTCCCTTGTGAGTGACTTTGCTAGGATATCATCGACATAGTCCTCCATTGTTACATGCATCATATCATGGGATATAGCCGTCATAGCACGTTGATATGTGGCTCTTCCATTTTTTAGCCCAAATGGCATGACATTCAAGCAGAAAGTGCCCCATGGACAAGTAAAAGCTATCTTGTGTTGGTCTTCTGGTGCTATTCAGATTTGATTATAACCCGAGAATCCATCCATGAGAGACAACATGGTATGCCCTGCAGTTAAGTCAACTATGATATCTATATTTGGCAATGGAAAGTCATCCTTGCGGCATGCTTTGTTTAGATCTCTAAAATCATTGCATAGTCTGACTCAGCCATCAGGTTTGGACACTGGTACAATGTTGGATATCCACTCCGGGTAGTCTATAGCTCTGATGAACCCTACATCTAGTAATTTCTTGAGTTCTTCTTTGACCAATAGTGCTATATGTGGATGCATCTTTCTAAGCTTCTGCTTCACTGGTTTTACTCCCGAATCTAATGGAAGATAATGTAGAATCAAGTTTGGGTCCAGACCTGGCATGTCTACATATGACCAAGTGAAGCTGCCTCTCTTTTTCTTGAAGAATGGTACAAACCTGGGCTTTTCTGGTGGTGTAAGAGATTTAGCAAAGTGAATGATCTTAGACTGTTCCTCTGTACCAATATTAACAGGCTCTATTGGTTCCACAACAATTTGGGACTTCTCCTAGTGCATGTCTGTGGGGAGAGTGTCAAGCCTTCCATCCTCAAGTGCCATAGTTGGGTTTTCACCTTCGGATGCATCCTTTCTTTTTACCATTTTGGGATTTGACACTGCCGCAAAACAGTTTTCACTATCAGATCTAGTTTTTATCTTGATATTTTTGCGATTGGAAGGCTTGGCACCCTCTCTGAAGTAAGCCATGGTATTAAGTTCAATAGCGAAACCAGCTTTATGATCTCCTTTGGGTAGGTGGTCCCTAAGTTCCATATAGTCAATGTAAGCGTCATCGTTTTGGAACATATCTAGTTGGGGAGTTCCTTGCAGATCCTAGTTAATAAGCTCAGGATGCACAAGGGGGAGTGAGTCGGAGGATAGACCTGATTCATTGATAGTGTGAATGGATACACTAGGAGTATAGGTAGGGGTGGTGTTCGGGATGGTACTTTCCTCCAAGTTGTTTATTGCGATGGAACTTGAACCTTCCTCGAAAGCCATAATCTCAGAGATGGGCGAATCAGACTCTAGTGGTCTGTTCGGTAGCATTTGTCCCTCACGGTAGGGGCTAAAAGTTTGGATGGTATCGACTTCCTTGTCATCATAGGAATGCTCTGTTAGCTCATCCCACTCATATTCATTAGAGTCTATGTCACTATCCTCTTGAAGTGTATGGGTCATTTCTACAAGACAAGCATTTTCTTTAGCTTTGCCCTTGCCTTTGTATCCTAGACCATTTGTATTTCTAGCCAATGAGGATGAAGAAGGTTGAATAGGCTCTATGATTCCTTCTTTTCTGAAGCTGATGGGGCCTTGTCCTTCATAGCCCATTCTGTGTAGGATAGTTTCACCTCACCTATTGGGAGCCTAGGTGGTTCTTGTGATGTGCTCTCTTCTTCTATATAAAGCCACTGTAGGAGATCTCTTTCTTCTGTTTCATCAAATAAGGTCCCCCATTTTACAAAGGGAGTTGCGGGAGCTATAGGAGGAGCATATGGCTTTGGAAAATGTTTGGGTTGGCCAAAAGATCAAGGAGACAAAGGCATCTTGGCTAGATTGAGGCTGTGCTCTATGGAGTATTCTCCCACTCCGCTTTCTTTTATGGTAATTTTCTACTCTTTGGGCCTTGAGGAGGAAGCTTCAGTGGTATGATCATGGTGTAGGATAGGGGACATATAAGCTCTATTGTTTGGTATGATGTAATCAGGTTTGGCGAGGAAGGAGTTGCAATGTTGAAAGTGGTCAAGGTCACCTTGGATGGTGACTTGCTTGCCATTGTGCGAGAATTTTATGCATTGGTGATAGGTCGAGGGTACTGCTTTCATGGCGTGAATCCATGGTCTCCCTAGAAGAATATTATAAGTGCGCTCCCTATCAAGGACTTGGCACACAACATCTTTTATTACTGGTCCCACTTGTATGGGTAGGACTACTATTCCCTTTGTAGTTCGCTCTTCTTCATCATATGCTTTGATGGTAATCTTCTTCCTTGGATCAACTGCCTGTTTGGAGAACCCCAATGTAAGGACTAGCTTTAATGTGCAAATATTTAAACTGGCCCCCCCATCAATGAGGACCCTCTTGATGTGGTGCTTGTGGATGAAGGCGACAATATGTAGAGGGGTGTTATGAGGTTGAGACACAGAGAGGTCATCTTGCTCGGTAAATGAAATGGAGCTTGAGGAGGTCAGATTACCTACCATGGCCTAAAACTTCTCTTGGGCCAAGTTAGTGGGGACAGTGGTTTCCACTAAGGCTTTTTTGAGGATCTCTTTATGGGAAGGAGATAGACGCAACAACTCCAAGATAGAAATGTGGGCCAGAGTTTTCTGTAATTGGTCTATGACATTATACTGGCGGAAGTTGGATTGAGAAGGTGATGACCTTGGAGGGGCGGTATTGAGCGTGACTTTACCACTGCGGGTAATGATACTACAACCAGTTCTGTTAGGTCCTAATTGTTGGTTGGGCGTGATGACATTGATTTGCGGGACATGCTCAGAAATGCAATTTATGGTATAGTCAAATGGCACACTTGCATAGTTGGCATTACCATTCCCACTATTTTGATTTGGCCTATTGCGATTGTTGTTGTTGTTGTCGTTGTTGGTATTGTTGTTGTGTGGCATGTTGTTGTTATTGTTGTTGGTATTGCCATTGTTGTTGTATGGCCTATTGTGATTTAGAAATGGATCCCTATAAGCCACATGTGTCTCATTAGAGGTATGATGTTGGGTTCCTCCTTGATTTTGATCAAGCACGTCTTGGATAACATGTTTGAGATGGATACAATTGTTGGTTGTATGCCCTCTTCCTCTATGATATTCACAATAGTCCGTATCTTTCCAATAGGGAGGTTTGACTATAGGCTCATAATCACTTCTTGGCCATAGAGAAATTTCATTGTTAGCCAACAACTTCCTTAATGCGGACTCTTGAGACTCACCCAATGGTGTGAACTTTTGCCTTGGATTTGAACTGAACCATGGTCTTGGTTCCCAAGAGAATGGTTTGTTGGGTGCAACATTGTTTGTTTCTCCTTTGAGAGTGAATATGGGTTGTTGCTTGGGAGCTACCACCTTGGCATCCACTACCCCATCATTGACAACATTCTTATTCTTGGTCCAAAACTTTGATTTGTCCGTCGTGTAGTTGGAGGTAGGTGTGTCCTTGTATAACTTGATTGCCCCCTTGGCGATCATAGTTTTTTCGATGAACAATCCCATTTCAATGACTTTTGAGAATGATGTAGGGCATTGTATTTGTATTTGATAGCTAAGATCGGTATTGAGGTTATGGACAAACATCTCCAATAGCTGCTTCTCAGGTATATCATAAGAACACTTACTTGCTAGTTGTCTCCATCGTTGTAGGAAGGTGGCGAATGACTCACCACTCTTTTGTTTGGTGTTGCATAGATCTAGCATAGATACTTCATGTTCGATATTGTAAGAGAAGTGCGTGATAAATTTGTTGACTAGTTCATCAAAAGTTCTTATGCCCGGTGGAAGCCGTGAGAACCACTCCATAGCTTGGCTACCTAAAGACCTAGGGAATAGTCTCATTAAGTACATCTCATTGTGAGCTACTTCCAAACATGCTACGTTGAATTCCCTTATATGGTCTCTAGGGTCCCCTTTCCCTTTGTACTTCTCAAACTTAGGAACTTCAAATCGATAGGGGAATGGTTTCATGATCAAACTTTTGTTAAAGGGGTACGGTGCAATATCTTCCAAGGAGTAGTTTTTGGTGTTTGTACCCGTCTTGAGGTCCAACATTTTTTGCATTAGACTCTCGAGTTGTTTCCTCATGTCTTCCATAGGAGTATTTTGATCCATGGTTCATTTTCCTTTATCATTTGCGTTTGGGTCTATGTCATTCTTTTCCTTTTCATGATCATTTGCCATGTTTTCCATGATTGAGTTTATATCAAAATCCGCGGGTAGTTTAATTCCAAGACTAGCAAGATGGTAGAAATACTTATGAGGGTCTTCATGGAGCACCTTCTCTATTAGGCGTTGGAATTTCCAATTTTGGATGTTTTCTTGATAATCTTCGTAAGAGATTTCCTCGTCACTATCATGAGGTGTGACAATGCGGTTGGATGAGCCGGCCATTTCAAGTTGCTTTTTGTACTGAGATCTAGTAAGAACCATGCAAGGTGACATGGGATGAAGTGGACTAGGACTAGAAATTTTGGCAAGGTGCCAATGGAGACTGCTGTGGATAGGATACCTAGGACAAGTTTTGGATAAAAGACTTTCTTGCTTAATGATTTCAAATAAGATGGCTGATACAAGACTGTAGCCACTAGTAAGGGTACTCGATACCAGTCTTACTGTGTAGGGACTAGTCATGTAACAAACCACTAGCAAAGTTCTATGACCTACTAGGTTTACTTGAATTCACAATGATACGAAGAAGGGATCTACACTGATCTAATATGGAATATTCTGACTTTGGGACTAGAAAGACCTGATAGAAGGTGGATGGGACGATTGACGAAAGAGAGACTTTTTGGATGAAATGGATGAAAATTGACTACAAGGTAGAACCTGATCTTTGATCTTGGAGCTAAGCTAAAGTGGGTACTCAGAACTCGTAAAATTTTTCCCTCAAAAATTGTGCAAGTGCTCATTGTTGTGTATGCACGGAAACAGATGCACAACAGAAATTGACAAATGCGTAGCAAGTCAGAATATATGCACCAGACTGGTGAAAGATGTATGCACAGCAACAAACAACAAAAGCGTAGGAAGTCTAAACAAATGCGCTACAAGTTGGTATAGATGCACAGGAACAGAGGACAGATGCGCCACTCTGGCTTTCTTCAGTGTTTTTGCAATTTTTGGAATTTTTTCGATGTTTTTGGTACTTTGGTTGCCAAAAAAAAGGTCTTCTTGATTTGATTTTCTAATTTAATGGCAAGAAAACACAGCAAACACAAAGAATTTTTATGATTTTTTAACTTTTTTAGTGATTTTTCTGACTCTTTTCCAGACTAAAAGGAATAAAAGCAAGTACAAAAATCCTAGGCTAGAAATGGATTACAAGGGTTTTTGGCCATTAGAACAAGAGGTGTTTAATGCGGGCAACCATTCAAGTGGTTACACATGCGGCAACACTACTCTCCGTTATGGAGTCTCCTAGCCTCAAAGGGTTGTGGCTTAGAGGGTTTTGGGGGAGGTTGGTCATTGGTGTAACATAGCAGCACTTGTTGCAGGAGGTTTTCACCTCAAGCACATTTATTTTAAGTGGATTGGTAGAGCTTGGCATCTAGCTTGTTTCCACTCAGGGTCGTTCCCACTTGGACAGGCATGCATCCAAGGGCAGACCCCTCTAAAGGTTACACAGATGGAATAACAAGTTTGGCATTTTGGTCACCCAGTAAAGGGGAGAGCATAGGCCTATTGTTATTTGATAAGCACGGAAGACACTGATTAATCCAACCTAGTTAAAAGTAGAAAAACTAAATGGGCTAATCTACTTGGGCAAGCATAGAACTTTGAAGTGATTTTAGCAAGATAACAATGGTTTAGTTTTTAACCCAAAAAGCAATGGTGAGTTTAATTTTAATCCACGTAGCTCGAATTGTTAACTTTGAAATGTTGGTCAATCGAGATAGCAGTGGTTCAGTTTTAACCCAGAAAGCAATGATGAGTTCAGTTTTAATCCACGTAGCTCGAATTGTTAACTTTGAAATGCTAGTCAATCGAGATAGCAGTGGTTCGGTTTTAACCCAGAAAGCAATGATGAGTTCAGTTTTATACCAGATAGTAATAACTTTGAAAAGATAATAATGTTGCAATACAAGATAGTAATGATCCAGTTACTTCTTTCGTAATTAAAAACTATGTGAGAGTTTGCATGAGTATCTGTTTTACTATCCCTTTAGAAAGTGAAGTGTGAGCTATCAAAATACAACTATATGAAACTAAACCCGAACCTATCCTACAAAACAGCTCCAGAGAATACCTGTAAAGATGTCAGTGTTAGCAAAATCTTCTTAGAAAAACTCTAGACTCATTGCCCACTACAAAGGTGCCACTTTAGTGACTAAATGCGCAGAAATAGTCAACAGAAGTGCAGTAAAAACAAATGCGCCGTAATAGTAATTAGAAGTGTAGTAAGAAAGAACAAATGCGCAGGAATAACATATGTGCAGGAATAGAGTTTAAAAGCACCGTAAGACAGAATATATGTGTAGGAATAACATATGTGTAGGAACAGAGTTTAAAAGCACTATAATAAAGAACAGATGTGCAGAAATAACATATGCACAGCGAAAATAGGCATATGTGCTGGAATAGTGTTTAAAAGCGCCATAAGATTATAAGCGCCGGAACAAATGACAGAAGAGCTGTGGAATTGTTCAAATGCGCCGAATTAGCCTGTGCGATGCCTATATGGAACCTGTCTTCAAAAAGGCTCAGATTTTGATGAGATCAAGGGGCAAGGCCCCACAGTGGGCGCCAAAAATGTTAGGGTAAAATAGGATCAATAATGAATATGCGATAAACAACATCAAATACCCATAACTCAATAGAATAGTGAAACTAAGAAGATTGAATAAAATGAAGCAATGAATAAAACAATGCAAACCTTCCTTGAATTGAAACTTCTATTATTGCCTATCAAGATTGTCCTTGTTTGTATGAAGTAGGCCCTTAGAGAGTGCACTCTTTTGTTGTTTTCAAGAATGTCGATAGTGAATGGCTGTGGTGATAAATAGGCAATGAAGAGGAGTTTCAAAGCTTTGGGTGATCTCAAGCAAATTGTATTGGGGTGCCAAAGGCGCGCTGGTGAATTTCTACAGAGTAACAATACGAATAGCCTGGATGAATAGAATGGAGGAATAAGGTTCCATTTATAGACTTAAGAGAATGAAGATCAACAATTGAGACGATATATGAAGATCAATGGTTGAGAATGGTTGAGGAATGTGCAATGAATAGAAAGAGAACAAGTGTCCCACTTCCATCATGTAACAGGGTAGTTAACAAAATTGATTAAAGAGTTAATAGAATGGATTGAGGAATTGACAGAATTGATTGATTAGTTACCTGAATAGATTGAGGAGCTGACAGAATTGATTGATTATTTAACAATTTTGATTGATAAGTTAACTAATTTTGATTAGAGAAGAAATAGGACATGTGGGTGAGAGAATATTAGGTAATTAAATATTTGAAATATTTAATTACATGTGCAACATGGTGAGGTGGAAAAGGGTGAGGTGGAAAGGTGAGGTGGATTTATGAAATTAGGACTTAGGATAGAGGAATTTGGATTAATTAAATAATGTAGGATTATTTAATTATGTGAGACATTAGAAGAATTTAGGGAATTTAATTAAATAAATTGATTTTATTTAATTTAGACTTCAGAAGAAATAATTAAATATTTTGATATTTAATTAATTAAGAGGAATGTGAATCAAATAAATAAATTTGTTTATTTATTTATTGATGGAAGAATTAGAAGGGAATAAATATTAAGAATATTTATTTAGACTGAATCGTGTCATTTTTAGGCGTATACATAATGTAGTTTGATCACATCTAGACTTGTAAAAATGTATTATAATTTCTATGGGTTCTTAGAACAAGAAGAGACATGGTGTAAAAGACTTGGGGAATTGTAGGGGGGCCATAAAAATAGGTCTTCATGATTAGTGTAGACTTGATCAACCTTCACAATGGCAAATGGATGTGTATAAGGTTATGAGATATAAAAGGATTGTTATAAAAAGGTTGTGACTAGTGCCTAATGCTATTGGGTAATGGGGTCAAGGCTTTAATGATTTGCAAAACTACTTGGCTTAACTCTGATTATCTGGCACCTCCTAAATGTTCATACCTTGTATGAATGTGCAAGATGGTTAGCTACTAGACTCTTCTTTAAGATCCAGTTGATTCTTTCAAGTTACTATGTTTGCTTGAAAGGATTTAATTATATTTAAAGGAAACCCACCAATATGATTTATTTTAAAGGATTTAACTCAAAACAGAGACCAATAAATATTAAACCACTCAGAAGGAATTAAATCAACTTCTAACAGAAACCAATCAAAAAGCATCCACACAATGACAACAAATGTGCATTGATAAATCTAGGGATTTAAATAATTGGAAATAGCCAAGATGGAGATAGTCAAACAACTGATAAACTTTAATATCAACAAAATATCAGAACGCCATAGATATATCCACAATTTTGATCATCCTTGTCCATTAAAATATTAAAATATCATGGTAATGTCTTGAACTTGAAATATGATTGTAAATATATAAGTATGAATTGTCTTACAAAGAACAAATTGAATGATGATGATTCCTAAGGCCTTGGTTTCTGTCATATATATATGGGAAGCGAACAAGCTTTAGGCCTGAATAGATGCAACTATTCATATTTTGTATCTTTTTATAATTAAACATAATTAGGAAAAAGTGATTACAGGCATTAACAAACTCAATTAAGATCTGAATCCATTAGTCTTCATAGAATACCCATGACCATAGGCCTGGCAAGGTATTCCTCTTTATATTGTAGTTTTTATCGAATATGATGTGCCTATTCCCATTGCTGAAAGAAATACATTGCTTTTATATATCGCCAAAACTTTCAAAACTTAATTCTTCTTTCTATGCTTTTCTCATACTATTCTGGCAATAAACAGGTTTACCTTGGCTATGTGATCAATGTACTTTTGAGATACACAAGTGTCTATGGAAATTATATCCATCATGAAAAATTATAGCTTGAAGATTTTATCCAATTGTTTATGTGTATTCTCTATCACCCTGTCTTTATCGTTGACCTTCTCTAGAGCTATGGGTAATAAATGAGCCAATTCTTCTTTCCACGGACCTTTGTCCTGTATATTTCCTTCATTATTGAAGAAATTAGGAAATGCCATGTCCCCTTGTAGGTCAAAATCACTAATATCTCCTGTTAACAATGTATTAAATCTTTCGTGTTCAGTGATCAGTTCATTACATTCCCTAAGTGTTTGCTCATTAATGTTTGCCTTATTTTTTAGCTCTTCTTTCTTCTCAATCATTCTGAGATGCAATCTTTTATGTTTTTGATGAACATTATGGGTCCCTTTATGTAAATCCCATATCTAATCACTGTGTTTCATTATCATTTCACATCTTTTGTTTAGCAACTCAAAAGCCATTTGGTACTTGACAACCTTTATATTATTTTCCAATTTGTCACTTTTCTTTTGGAATTTCTCAGCCTTTACTTTCCAATAATTTGCATCAGCTATGGCTTCCATCATTCTTTTGTCTAGTTTTTGAAAAGGTAAATGACTACTAGATGATGCCAGTTTATCTTTATACATAGAAATTTATTGTTTCAATTTTGTATTCTCTGCTACATAAGCATTGTTATTTCTAACCAGTTTTTTTGTCTGAGCCTTTGTCAATTTGGCAACATTTACATTCAATTCAAGAGTATCAAGTGGGTCAGTATCTTCAACTCTTTGTATTATAACATGACCAAATGCTTTGTTTGGATCATCAATTATTTGAGGCCTTTGGTGTGGAAGGTAGAGTGCCCATATCAACAAAGATGCTTTATCAGGATCATACCCAGAACCTATCTTAACCTTGTCCACAACTTCAATGCTTAACTACACTTTCTTATCCTGATTTCTTTGAAAGTATCAAAAAACAATAGCAGATGTCATATCCCAGCTAGATACTAACATAACTCCTGCCTCCTTTAACAATTCTCTTCCCTTTTCTGGGGTCATGTTATCCATGGCTTTGTCAATTTCTTTTTGGAGTTTATGCAACACTTCAATTTGTACCTTAGGGTAAATATCCTTCATCTTTTCCCTAGCCTTTTTGCCTTTGAATTCATAGAGAAATATTTTAAACTTAGGGGTTTTTATAAAATCTTTATCTAAGACAAATTTTTGGCTGGACATATGTCTCATATCCTCTGATAGTTCATCAAGGGATTCTATATTGACTACTTCTCTATCCATAGGAGGGTCATATTTGTCAATCACAGGTTCAAAACTTTGCACAGTCTCATCCTCACCTTCTAATCCCTCATCTTTTGCAAAGCTAGTATCCATAGAAAAACTGATATCAGGCGTAGGTTGAGGAGATAGGTGACTGAAAAGAGTCTCATATCTAGCTTGTATTTCTCTAAATTTTCTACCTTTACTTTTAAAAACCTCAGGTGGGACATCTACAATCAATTCTTGTGCTTTTGAAACCAGCATACTCAATCTGTCAATTGGATCATCTATTTTTGGAAAGGCTCCTTTATAATTGGGGTTTTGGGCTACCCTCCAAGCCTCAACTATCATGACCTTATGATACAATTTTCTCCTTTCAACTACAGAAGCTTCATCAGTATTTCTAATCAGATCATCATCTACAAATAGAACATGCTGATAATTCTTTAACTTCTGATTCATGCTGACATGATTTATAAAGTGCTCAAGGTCAAACTTCTCCCTAGCATTTCCTCTAGGTAGCTCAAAATAATCTAATCTCTTATCAATTTCTTCATACCCTTTCTCAGAAAAGGTAGTAAAATCCCCAAAACATAGGGTACCTGGCATGAAACATTGCTTATTATGTTTCCTCAAGTGCATGAAATCAAAACAGGCCAACTGCCTAACAATCTCTAAAAATGCTAGTCTATCAGGGCAAATTTTTGGGAGCAAAAATGGTGCTCCTTCATATCCAAAAACTCTAATCTTTATACAATCCCTATACACAAAGCAATCACCCCAATTGTGATTGATTTTCTTACTCTTATCCATATCCTTAGGCCTAAGAAATATTTGTATATCAGGTGACAAATTATAACTGCATGGGTGACCAAACAAAGCATATAAAGGCTTTACAAAATATTCCTCAAAGTATAGATAATGTGATTGATCACATCTGCTATCCCATACAGCTATCCACATTTGTACTGGCTTGATATCTCCCTTTTTGTCTAGATCTCTAACCCTAAGAGATTCATCCCATAAACTCAAATTTTGCCCTTCATATAACACAATATGCATAAACAGAGAATAATGCTTAAACCTAAAACCCCTCTTACTCACCTTTATAGATTTTAAATCGTTATGAATATCATTAGAGAGATATTCAGTATAGTCTAATGTTTTGGCATCTGGGCTTTGTATATCAGTAGCTAAAACCATTGGAGCTATATCCATATATGTAGGGGCATCCACACCCAATACTTGACAGACATAATAATAGGTATATCTGAAATATGGTTCAAATAATTCAACTAAATAAGGGGATCCTCCTCTCCTAAAAAACATTGTGAGTTGATTACTTTCATCTCGAGGCCTGTGAAATGGTAATCTCCATCTTTTATAGGTGTTACTTAGATTCTGGTATTCATTTAATAAGTCCTTGATCCTAAATACCATAACAAAGCTCATGTCTAATTAAAAAACCACTGAGATATAATCCTGGGTGATAGGAATAAACCCTGATCCATCCTTTAGCTCAATCATACGGGTTTGGGGGTTATAGTTATCTACAAACATTTTGAGCAATTCTACATTTACAAACACATTTGGCACTACTAACTTCCCCAAGTTCATCCTTCATGGATTAAAGACTGGCCTGTGTCTATGCATTTTCTTGTAGTGGTATATAAATAGGTCATATCCTCTAATGGGGGTCCATGAATCTCCTACATGTTTGTTACTATCTTCAATTTTTTCAGCATGTGAATTCAATTGGCCATTTCTTCTAGACCTCTGCCTAGACCCCGGGCATTGTTCTATCAAGTCTTGGTTTAGATGTCTATCTTCTGTTTTATGTCTCGTCTTAGGGTTTCCATTCCTACTTTCCATGGTTTCATGTATTTATGAATTCACAATTGAAGTGTACTCTGTAATCTCAAAGTTAGGTCTGGAGTACTTACTTGGACGAGCTTTCCTTGTTCTGCAACTTGCCCTTTTCTATCTTTCATCTCCTCAATTTTCCCCGCTTGTTAAAAATATTTTAGAGATTAGTCCTTTCAGCTCTAGTTCATTGATGGTGTATATGTGTCAAATGCAATACTGATTCAAGAGCAATTAATTCATTTGAATTGGGGTCCATTTGATAGATATCTAATAGTCATGTCACCGATTTATTGGGATGGTCGCCCTTTTCCTTCCTCGATATTATTTCACCATTCATCAGGGTATCGGAGTGACATCTAATAATGTCATATCGATACCATTATGTCCTGCTAATATCCTTTTATATGTTATAGAACCCTTTAAATATTTCCTTTGAAAATGCCCTTTATCGTTGTATCAGCGGGACCAGAGATTATGTCCCTTTGATATCCTCAAGTCCCCTTGAAATGCTTTTACACTTGGATATTGTTGTATCGGTAGGACACATTTAAGTGTCATGCTGATACGTATTAGTCCCTTCGATGTGCTTGATGTTATCAGGGTATCGAAGAGACATATGATTTAGTCTTCCCGATATCCTTCAGTCTCTTCAATATATTTTATCTCCTTGATTTTCTGATGTCAGTGAAATACAAATTGACTTTATCACATTAGGCTATCGGGGAGACCTTAAAGTGAGTCCTCCCGACATGGTATTCTCCCAGCGGTATTTTTCTTTATGACTTCTAAAGGATCCTTAAGTCAAATTAAATAATTTTATCCTTTTTAAAGGGTAATGGTGGGGATGTTGCAGGATTATTAGGGTTAGGGCATCAATTGAGCAGATTTATTATTTTGCATTTTGCAATACAAGTATGGGAAGATGGCGGGAATAGGTTATTTTGATTTATATTAATAGTGAAAAAGAACATACATGGTCCAAGCAATTTGTGGCACTTAAGGTTATGTAATAGAATTTATAGTTGATAGTTAAATTGTATAACAATTTTTTTATGATCTTTACTAACATTTATTAGAATTGTTGCATGTTTTACATCATTGGAATCACATATTAGGTGTAACTTTTTTAAAATTTTATTATGATATGTGCACTTTGATATGATGTAATATGATTATGGTTTTGTTTCATATGTTGTAATATTAGATATATAACATAAAAATAAATTATTGCATGAAATAAATAATAACTTTTCATTTTAAATGCTTTTTTGTAGAACATGAGTCTTCCAGAAGATCAAGATGATCCTCATGATATAGATCTAGATTATGTTCATTCTGGTATAGATCACATGGTAGAGGATGATGATGACGTAGATACAGAAGACACTGAGGTCGATGACCATGACGATGATGACAACGATGATCATCATGATGATGATCATGATGGTGATGATGATGATGAGGCAATTGCTGCTAGTAGCCAGTGACATTCATGATCATATAGATTGCATCATGGATCATTGCTGATATATTGTTATGATGCCTCTTTTCATGGTTACTATCATATGTATAATTTTCACAGCCTGCAGTATGATATTAATGAGTTCTATCATAAATTTATGTATCATTTGGACATGTATCATCTTGACTTGTACCATTTTGAGTTACTTAATTTATTATTTTTACTTATATCATTGGTACATGTATCATTTTGACTTATGTCGACTGCTGGACATGTATCATTTTGACATGTTATTGATCTATTGGTATATTTGACTTTCACTTATTTTAGTTATATATGATGATGATCTTATCAGTATTGACTTGTCAATTTATATATATTGAAAGTGGTCAGTGATTTTTGGATGGTTATTTATTACGTATGATGATTTTAATTTACTGCTCAGGATGGATGTTCTCAAATTCAATTAAATCATTTCTCTCTTTTCCTTCTCTTTCTCTTGATGATGGATCATGGAGTTTGATCCGAAACGTTGAGATAAAAACTTGCATATACTTTATTCCTGAAGTACTGAACTTAACATTATGGACTTTGGAAATTTGATGTCTCTTATTTGACTCACTTGTTTTAATTATAGATGATGATCATGTTTAAATTATTATCTTGTTATTCTCCATAAACATTAATTCTCCCATGCGAATTAATTATCATGTTATTCCACCTTGTGCGATCGATGCCAATTCCTTTCATACAAGACATTCATCTAACACTTCATTCATTGATACATTGAAGGGCATTTAAGACATTGTCAGTCAAAATTTTATAAATTTCACTTGCCTTATGAAATTGCAATTCATATTTTCAGAATGGGGACTCCTATTCATCTCACCAGCAATAAGCAACAGGTTACTTTTCTGGGCCAAATTTATGATGCTCGGCTGTTTGGAATTTGCAAAGTTTGTTCAAAGTTGTTTATTGAAGCTGTGAAGATGGTAGAGGGGCTCCATTTCCTTTCATCTGTGGATTGATATCCGTTTAATACAGATATCACCTCCCGATTTCTTACGTCATTGCTGGACCTGGGAATGTAGAAAGCAGACGCATTGGTGTGTTTGAGGGTGAATTTCAAGGACCATCTCCTTGGTGATGATGTTGAAATTTGTGCTTTTGTAGATCTCCTTAATAGAATTTCAAAAGCAAGGGATTTGCCAAAACTTCTAGAACCTGATACAGTGGTCGAACGCCTCCCCTTCCTCACAGATCTAGTGGCCGGTCAACAGTCGATCACACATCACATTTGGGCCTCTAGTGGGAGGGATTTTATTCAGTGAGAAATAGGCATGATTCGGGAGGATTCTCCACTATGGATGCAACTATTTGACATTTTTGTGGCATCAGATGAATTCTATCAACATGAGTAATTTTGAAGTTCTTCTTTTGGGTGTATGCCATTCAGGTTTTTTTTTTATGGCACATCTAGTCGATTTGTAGAAATGTAATATTTTGTATAAGTTTTGTATAAGCTTGAATCTGTGTAGTATATCCAGAGAATGGATAGTTTTGTATGTAAACCTTTTACATAATAGCAATATATGTGGGCACTATAATGCCTTTTACCAACCAAAAAAAATAATATCTTGTTATTTAATCATATGAGTTAAATAATTAAATTACTTACTCTATAATCATATGAGTTATTTAAGAGGCATGATATATTTAACTAATTAAATTGAAATAAAACATATTAAATTAATAAATGTAAGCAAAACAAGAAGCATTTTTAGAAGCAAAAAAGGAAGCAACAATGGAAGCCAAACTAGAAGCAAACCAAAAAGCAATTCAGGTAGCAAACAAAGAAGTAATAATGGAAGCAATTTTAGAAGCAACAAAAGATGCAATAATAGAAGCCATATTAAAAGCAACAAAAGACACAAAAATGGAAACAAAATTGGAAGCAACAAGCGACATTATATCAAAAGCAAAATTGGAAGCAAAACTAGAAGCAAAATTAGAAGCAAAAGTGGAAGCAAAAGCAGAAGCAAACCTGGAAGCAAAAATGAAACAAAATTGGAAGCAAAACTGTAAGTAAAACTGGAAGCAAAACTAGAAGCAAAATTGGAAGCAAAATCGGAAGCAAAACTGGAAGCAAAATTAGAAGCAAAACTGGAAGCAAAACTAGAAGCAAAATTAGAAGCAAAACCGGAAGCAAAATAGGAAACACACTTGGAAGCAAAAATGGAAGCAAAATTGGAAGCAAACCCAGAAGCAAAATTGGAAACAAAACTAGAAGCAAAATTGGAAGCAAAACCAGAAGCAAATCTGGAAGCAAAACCAGAAGCGAAATTGGAAGCAAAACTGGAAGAAAAATTGGAAGCAAAACCAGAAGCAAACTTGGAAGCAAAACCGAAAGCAAAATTGGAAGCAAAACTGGAAGTAAAATCAGAAGCAAAATTGGAAGCAAAACTGGAAGTAAAATCGGAAGCAAAATTGGAAGCAAAACCGGAAGCAAACCTCGAAGCAAAATTCGAAGCAAAATCAGAAGCAAACCTCGAAGTAAAACCAGAAGTAAACTTGGAAGCAACACAAGAAGAAAAACCAGAAGCAAAATCGAAAGCAAAATCAGAAGCCAAACTGGAAGCAACAAAATCTGGCGCTAAACCCGATGGTAACCCAGTGCTAAACCCGACGATAACCCAGCGCTAAACCTAACGCCAAAGTGAACAAGCATGTTTGCTCTGAGTTTCGTGCCAAAAAAAGTATCCAATCCATGAACTCAAATGCACTAAATTTTGGTGCTATTTTAGGCGCTAATTGCTTGTTTTGTTGTAGTGAGTATGGATTTTGTAATGGGATTGCCTAAGACACTGTAAGCACAAAAATCACAAACTGCCTCCACGAGGACCCCTATGATGATTCTAATCCTTGTCACGTACATGTAAGAGTGAAATAATGTCCTTTAAGCAATAGGCCTCTTGATGACATGTCCTCTCTTCTTGTCTTGTGTTGTTTCTTCCTTGTCGATTTCCCTCTCTCCCCATTTGTGATGCTTTTCGACACTTGTTGCAACACTTGTCATCTTGCATTTTCTAGCTTTCAACCTTGATCCTAAGCCTTGTGAGAGTCTTGTAGGTGATTTTTCACCTCTCCCCTTTGTTTTTCCTCTAGTGCACCTCCTAGAAGCCTTCTAGAGGTCCCCTTGTCCATCTACCACTTTCAGTTTTTAGTTTCGTCAAACCAATCCAAATCTCCACCTATTATTTCTAGATCTCCCCCGGGAGATCCTACTGACGCAAGTGGAGATTTGAATTCTTCCACATGACTGACCTGTTTCTTGATGCAGAACTTGTCCTTTTCCTTTCTTCTACCATCTCCCAGCCTATTTTTCTACATCTGACCCTGTCAAGCCTAGATCTCCCCTGGGCGACCCTATTGGCAAAAGAGGCGACCCTGTCATTTTGCAATCGCAGAAAAACTCAAGTTTCTCTCTTATTTTTTCTCCGTTTTTGCCCGTTTTTCTCTCTATTTGCATGGTTTTTTATCCCTGATATAGAGTTAACTATTTCATACACCCACACATGCATAATTAGCTCTATTTGATCTCAATTTATCTCTTCAATCAATCTCATGCATTCCCTCTCCTCCATTTCCTCTCTAGTGATAAGCTATCTTTGCTTCATCACTCTCCAATCAGCTGAGTTCATTGGGTAATCAACCTTGTGAACTCCCCAATCTATTCTTGTTAACTCATCAATCAAATGAGTTAAATCTCCAATCAATTCCTTCTTCTAAACCTATAAATACCCCCTCCCTCAAGCACAAAGGGAGGCAAATTCATTGTGCACACAACTCTTGCCAAATTTTGCTCTCCAACTTAGCATCCAAATGCTCTTACAGGATGAAGGTGCCTTTTGCTTTATTTGTTCAACCAAGTAGCATCATGCTACTTCATTCTATGCCATTGTGCTCAATCCAAGCTCTCATTGAGCTCATACAAGCTTCATCAAAGCTTATTTTTACTTCTTTGGGTCATTTTGTTGTCAAGAGAATCACCTGCTACCACAAAAGGATTCGAGGTTGCCTGTTACAAGGATTGTTGAGGGTAGTGGAGTCAACAAATCTTTGTTTCTCTAAGGTTCCTTCATTTTTTTCTTTCAATTCATAGTAATTAGTGTATACACCTAAAAATGGCTAAGTCAAATTAAATAAATATTTTAATATTTATTGTAATTCTAATTCTCCTATCAATTAAATAAATATTCTAATTTATTTAAATGATTCACATCCCTACAATAATTAAATAAAATCAATTTATTTAATTAAATTCCCTAATTCTTCTAATGTCTCACATAATTAAATAATTCTACATTATTTAATTAATCTCAAATTCCTCTATCCTAAGTCCTAATTCCATAAATCCACATCACCTTTTACACCTCACCATTCCACCTCATTCTTCCATATCACCTTTCCACCTCACCAAGTTGCACATGTAATTAAATATTTTAATATTTAATTAGCTAATACTCCCTCACCCACATATCCTATTTATCCTCAAGTCTAATTAGTTAACTCAACAATTAAATCAGTTAACTAATTAGTCAATTGAGTTCACTGGTCAATCTATTCTGTTAACTCCCCCAATCAACCCAATTAACTGATCAATCATCTCAGTTAACTCTTCAATCTATTATGTTAACTCCCATAACTCATGAAGAAGGCTTGGACACTTGTCCTCTCCTGATTCGCGCATAGTCCCTCAAGATTCCTCAACCATACACTATTGCAAATATGTGCCTAAGCGATGTTGTCATTGATGTCAACATATCCTTGTTGCCATTTGTGTCAACTGTATCCTATTTTGTTGCCTATATAGAAGACTGGATTATTGAGGATATTGAGAAAATTAATGAGGATTAATATATGCGAACCATATGGCTGAGTAGTGGATCATCTGAAGAAGCTCTAGTTAAGTTTTGAGGGGTTCACATGAAGATTTTAAGAAGCTATGGCCATCTGAGTTGAACCAGTTTTGTAGTGTTCAGAAGAGATAGAGTGACAGGATAGAGGTCCGGATTGTTCCAGATATGTCAAATGATGATCTATGGATCTAGAGGCATGTTTGGGAAGTTAGTGTGTATCATCCATTCAAGTGGTTCATGGTTTAGAGGTCCACAAGCAATCTTTCTAATGCGACATTCATGGCAGACAATGTTCTTGAGGTTCCGGAGGAAGATGCAAGTGATTTTGATGATTTGGAAGAGTGCGGATGTTTTTGTTGAATTCAATGTGCTTGTGAAGGTCTCTGGATCATGTGATGCTATGTTGGAGGTCCGCATTGAAGTTTGAGCTTGTCAAAGAAGATTTCCTTCTTGGTGTTGTTGTTCTTCCCAATCTTGGCCGACCGGATGATTCAAGCATGTTGTGGATGATCTAAGAGCAATTCTATGAAGCGTGGCATGTTGATCAAGGAAGATTTAAGTCCCAATTATGTTTGGTCGATAACTTAGTGATTCACATTTAATCAGATGTTTGTAGTGCCTACCGTGATGTTCATTCTAAGATTGATGAAGTGTATAAATACTTGTTGATGAGTCATGGAAAATCATCCTTGTGCGAAAAGAATATAATCTGAAGAAAGGATCAAAAGGTAGAGAAGAATAGAGGAGAAGTAGAAGAACACGAGTTGTTTTGATGGAGTTAAAGAAGAAGTATTTGGGGCAAAGCAGAAGTTTTGTGAGCATTCAATAAAACTAAACCAGACATGAAGTAGATGCTATTTATCAGTTAATTCTTTCTATTCTAAAATAAATTCTGTAGGCAATGAGCCTCTCTTTTGAGCAATGAGCTCTGGGCAGTGCGCCCGAAGGCATGTGCCTTCTATTTTTCTAAAGTATTTTTAACAGGGGTACAAATATTTGTGGGTTAACCCCCACCATGGTTTTTCCCTTAACCAGGTTTCCACGTCAAAATCTTGGTGTCAAGTGTGTTGCTTATGTTTCTGCTCATATGTTGTTGATCCATGCTTTCATGTTTACATCATTAATCTGATAGTAAGTTAATAAAGAAAGTTAAAAGAAGAAAAGGTTTATTTTGTGTGACAATTGATTCACCCACCCTCTCAGTTGTCTGGTCTAATTCCAACAATTGGTATCAAAGCCAGATCCTCTAAAAGAAGCTTGACTGCTTGAGGAGATCCAAGATGTTGACCTACAAGAAGAATAGTCTAAGATTTGATGGAACAAATTACTTGGTTTGGAAGAGTCATATGGAATGCCATTTGCAATGCATGGGTGAAGCTTATTGGGTGTTAACTAAGGATGAGTATAATCCTCTAGAGAAAGGTCCGTCAACTCTAGATGAACTCAAAGATGCTGAAAATAACCTTTGATCTAAAGGAGCCTTGATGAGTGCCCTGACTGATTCAGAAAGGACAAATGTCTTTGGACTAAAAAATGCTCATGAAATTGGGAAGAAGTTAGAAAATCTATATGAAGGTGATGAATTTGTCAAATGTGCCAAGCTACAAAGTCTAAGAGGAAAATTTGAAAATTTGAGGATGAGTGAATATGAAAACATCACAATCTACATGCAAAAGATAAATGAACTTGTGTTTGGTATCAAGTGTGCTGGTGGAACTTTGGAAGAATCAGAGATTGTGGCAAAAGTGCTCAAATCTTTACCTAATTCATACAAACATAAGGTTTCTGCTATAGAGGAGATCGGGACTATCTCAGAAGTTACAAGAGATCAGTTGGTTGGCAAAATTTTAGCTTTTGAACTAAGTGAATTTGGTGATTCTCTTCCTAAGTCTGAATCTGCATTTAAGGCTAGTGTATATGGAAAACAAAGATATGATCTTGGTGAAAGCTCTTCAACAAGATCAAATAGATTTGTGAAGGCAAGGAAGGATCTTGAAGATGATGAAATTGAGACTACAGATCTTGAAGCTCTTATTGCCAAAAGAATGCCAAGAGGATCTGGTAAGTATGAAGGAAAGTTGCCACTCAAATGTTTTCCTTATAATAAGATTGGTCATTTTGCCTCAAGATGTCTAGAGAGGTTTTTAAAACCAAACCCTAACAGATATAAAGGTCAGAAGAAATGTTACTATGTCCAAGAAGCTAGAGAAGAAGGTGTCACAGATGATGAATCTGATCATGGAGGTTCTACTGAAAATGATTGGGTGTTCATTGCTATCAAAGAAGAAGATCCAGTGTCTACTAAATCTGCTAGCTGTGAAAATGTGGAAAGTGCCTTGGCTACCTAGGTTGTTGAAAAGGATGAATGGGTAATTGATAGTGGATGTTCTCAGCATATGACTGGTGATAAAAGTAAGCTTATAAGCCTTGAAAAATATGAAGGTGGGCTTTTAAAATTTGGAGATAACTCAACTGGTAGAATATGTGGCAGAGGATCCATCTATTTTGATTGTAAGAATAACACCAATGATGTTATGTATGTGGAAGGGCTAATGCATAATCAGTTGATTGACAAGGGTTATGATCTTTGATTCAAGGATGGCAAATGCAGAATCTTGGAAAGATCCAGAACTAAAATTGCATTTGGTACACAAACTAGAGGTAACATATTTCAATTAAGTAGTTCTGGTAAAAGTTGTTTGATTGCTCAGATAGATGAAAGCTAGTTGTGGCATAGGAGAATGTGTCATGTGAATTTTGATAACATTGTCAAGATAAGTTCTACTCAGGCTGTGAGAGATCCTCCAAGACTTGTGAAACTTGATAGCATGTGTAGAGAATGTCAATTGGGTAAACAGAAGAAAACATCATTCAAAAGTAAAGAACAATTTTCAAGTGGGTGATTGGAACTTGTGCATACTGATCTATGTGGTCCTGCTAGAATTAGGAATGTGCAAGGAGATAGCTATTTTATGTTGCTGATTGATGATTACTCTTGGATGATGTGGGTAACTTTCTTAAAAGAAAAATCAAAAGCTCTTGACAAATTCAAAGTGTTCAAAGTTATGGTTGAAAATGAGATTAGAGTGAAGATAAAGTGTTTGAGATCTGACAAAGGTGGAGAGTTTACCTCTGGTGAGTTTGATATATTCTATGAAAGGCATGGAATAAAAAGATAGTTATTTGCTCCTAGGACTCCTCAGCAAAATGGAGTTGTAGAAAGAAAGAACCAGACCATTCAAGAAGCTACCAGGACCATGATGATGGAAACAAATGTTCCACAAGTTTATTGGAGAGAAGTTGTGAGTAATGTTGTCTACACTCTTAACCGGGTGCAAATCAAAGGTAATTCTGGTAAGACTCCTTATGAACTCTGGTTTGGTCATCCTCCTACTATGAGATATTTCAGAGTTTTTGGTAGTAAATGTTATATCAAATGAGATGAGGATCTAGGCAAGTTTGAAGCAAGAAGTGATGAAGGAATTTTTTTGGGTTACTCTACTCAAAGCAAAGCATACTGATGCTTTAACAAGAGGTTGAAAAAGATTGTTGAAAGTGCTAATGTTAGAGTTGATGAGAGAAAGGGAGGACATTCTAGGTCTTGTGGATATGATTTTGATGATCAAGATGAAAATCCAAGTCAAGAAAGACAAGTGCAAACTCAAACTCAAATCCAAATTGATCCAGAAAATCCAGTAATTCAAGAGGTTAGTGTAGAAGTTAAGGAACAAGCTCAAGAATAAAAAGTTCAAGAAAATCCCAAAACTCCCAGGTATGTAAGGATGAATCATCCTGAAGATCAAATCATAGGAGATAGAAATAAAGGTGTTCGAACTAGGAGAAGAATTGTTGAAGATCAATAAAAGATTTGTCTAATTTCAAAGATTGAACCAAAAATAGTAAGTGAAGCCTGCGAAGATGAAAACTGGGTAAAGGCAATGGGAGAAGAATTAATGCAAATTGAAAAGAATCACACTTGGGATCTTGTTTCTAGACCTAAGGACAAAAATGTGATTGGAACTAAATAGGTCTTCCAGAACAAACTAAATGAAGATGGTGAAGTTGTAAGAAACAAAGCAAGGTTGGTATGCAAATGATATTCTCAAGTAGAAGGAATTGATTTTGAAGAAACTTTTACTTTGGTGGCAAGAATAGAAGTAGTCAGGTTATTTCTTGCATTTACTGCTTATAAAGATTTCAAGGTCTATCAGATGGATGTCAAATCAGCATTCCTAAATGGAGAGTTAGAAGAAGAAGTCTACATTGAGCAACCAAAAGGATTTTAGTTGTCTGATTAGAAAGACACAGTTTGTAGATTAAGGAAAGCATTATATGGACTCAAACAAGCCCCAAGCACCTGGTATGCAAGATTAGATAAGTATCTGCTAAAGCTAGGATATAACAAAGGCACTGCTGATGGTAATCTTTACTTCAAGATTGATCATGAGAATATTCTAATTGTTGAGGTATTTGTTGATGATGTCATTTTTGGTGGAAATGAGAGCATGTGCAAAACTTTTGCTGATCAGATGCAAAGTGAATTTGAGATGTCCATGTTTGGTGAGATGAATTTCTTCTTAGGTCTGTAAATTGATCAGTTAGATAAAGGTATCTTTATATCTCAGTCTAAGTATGTGAAAGAATTGTTGAAGTTTGGAATGGAAGATTCAAAGCTAGTAGGTACACCTATGGTGACCAGATGTAAGTTGATTAAAGATGATGACTCCCCTATGGAAAATCAAAAAAGATATAGATTAATGATTGGAGGATTGTTCTATCTAACTCAGACTAGACCTGATATCATGAATGCAGTTGGGCTTGTCACTAGATTCCAAGCTGATCCTAAAGAATCCCATGTTGTAGCAGTCAAGAGAATTTTCAGATAGCTCAAAGGGACAATTGATTATGGATTATGGTAGCCAAAGGATAATGACTTCACTCTTTATGCATATAAAGATGTTGATTGGGTAGGAGATGTAGATGACAGAAAAAGCACTAGTGGTGGTGCATTCTTCTTGGGAAGTAGATTGGTTTCTTGGCTGAGAAAAAAGTAGGAGGCAATTTCCCTATCTATAGCAGAGGCAGAGTATATAGAAGCAACAAACAATTGTACTCAAGTCTTGTGGATGAAGCAAATGTTGAAGGACATTAGAATTGTGTTTGAGGAGCCTGTCACAATCTTTTGTGATAATTCAAGTGTAATAAGTATCTCAAAGAATCTGGTGTTGCATTCAAAGACAAAGCATATATCCATCAAGTTTCATTTCTTGAGAGAGAAGGTAAATGAGAATGAAGTCAAATTGGAGTTTGTGTCTTCAAAGGATCAGATTGCAGATATTTTCACTAAGCCTCTTCCCAAGGATACTTTTGAGTATCTCAAAGAGAAGTTAGGGGTTATTACCCCTACTGATCAGAACTAAGATGCACTAAAGTGCATTAGTCTGGTGGAATTCAAAGTCATATCTTGTGATCCAGATTGATGTTAAGGAGATACTACTCAGGGGGACTAGTTAGTACAATTTTTTTGGATCAATCTGAAACAAAAAGGGAGAAAAGATTGCAGATATGTGCCCTTTGCCATTGATGTCAAAGGGGGAGAGAAGTTCATGTGAAAAACTAGTTGCTGATGAAAGGGGGAGCAGTGAAGAAAGTAATTGTAGAAATGATAAAATAAAGAGGGAGAAGGTCTTGTCTTGATGGTCAAATTAGTTTTCATATCATATGTTGCCATCAATGAAAAAGGGGGAGATTGTTGCAAATATGTGCCTAAGTGATGTCATTGATGTCAACAAATCCTTGTTACCATTTATGTTAACTGTATCCTATTTTGTTGCCTGTATAGAAGACTGGATTGTTGAGGATATTGAGAAAATTAATGAGGATAAATGTATGCAGACCATATGGCTGAGTAGTGGATCATCTGAAGAAGCTCCAATTAAGTTTTGAAGGGTTCACATGAAGATTTTAAGAAGCTATGGCCATCTGAGTTAAACCAGTTTTGCAGTGTTTAGAAGAGATAGAGTGACAGGAAAGAGGTCCGGATTGTTCTGGATATGTCAAATGATGATCTGCGGATCTAGAGGCATGTTTGGGAAGTCAATGTGTATCATCCATTCAAGTGGTTTGTGGTTTGGAGGTCCACAATCAATCTTTCTAATGTGACAGTCATGGCAGATAGTGTTCTTGAGGTTCTGGAGGAAGATGCAAGTGATTCTAATGATTTCGAAGAGTGTGGATGTTTTTGTTGAATTCAATGTGCTTGTGAAGGTCTCTAGATCATGTGACTGCTATGTTGGAGGTCCACATTGAAGTTTGAGCTTGTCAAAGAAGATTTCCTTCTTGGTGTTGCTATTCTTCCCAGTCTTGGCCGACTGGATGATTCAAGCATGTTGTGGATGATCTAAGAGCAATTCTATGAAGAGTGGCATGTTGATCAAGGAAGATTTTAGTCCCAATTATGTTTGGCCGACAACTTAGTGATTCACATTTAGTCAGATGTTTGTAGTGTCATCGTTGATGTTCATTCCAAGGTTGATGAAGCATATAAATACTTGTTGATGGGTCATGGAAAATCATCCTTGTGCGAAAATAATATAATTTGAAGAAAGGATCAAAAGGTAGAGCAGAATAGAGCAGAAGTAGAAGAACAAGAGCTATTTTGATGAAGAGTTAGAGAAGAAGTATTTGGGGCAAAGTAGAAGTTTTGTGAGCATTCAATAACACTAAACCAGGCATGAAGTAGATGTTATTTCTCAGTTAATTCTTTCTATTCTAAAATAAATTCTATAGATAGTGAGCCTCTCTTTTGAGCAGTGAGCTTTGGGTAGTGTAGTGAAGGCATGTGCCTTCTATTTTTCTAAAGTACTTTTAACAGGATACAAATCTTTGTGGGTTAACCCCCACTGTGGCTTTTCCCTTAACTAGGTTTCCATGTCAAAATATTGGTGTCAAGTGTGTTTCTTATGTTTCTGCTCATATGTTGTTGATCCATGCTTTAATGTTTACATCATTAATCTGATAGTAAGTTAATAAAGAAGGTTAAAAGTAGAAAAGGTTTATTTTGTGTGACAACTGATTCTACCCCCCTCTCAGTTGTCCGGTCTAATTCCAACATACACATTACAGGTAATTCCTCCAGTCATGGATCTATTGACACTTGGATTTGGTCTTCCCTCAGCCTATATAAGTAAGGTCTACACACCCATTTGTATCCATCTAAGCTTAAGCAACTTTACTCTGCAGGAATCATTACAATGCGCCTTTGACAAAATCACTTTCATTGCATTTGCATTACAAATACATTATCATAATCATGTCTCCACTATCATTCCATATTTGTTATCGTTGCATTATAGTTTAGTCTCCATTGCATAATCCATATCATAGCTATTCTACTCTTGTTATCTTCAACAATAAGGAAGTGCACACTTCTAAGAGCTCCATTACCATCAAGATCAAGAGCAGATAGGCAAACAATGGGAGCATAGAGGTAAAATGGTCTTCGAAGGTATATTCTTTGTTTACTTGTATTTACATCAATTTCCATTGAGTTATTGGATGATTAGTTGTTTAGTACTATTTTTCACATTTTTTGATAACATTTCTGGCACCCACCATGATCTAACCCATCTTGTTTGTAATCATTTGTCAAGTTTGTTTTGTCATAGATTCAAGTGTGTTTTGTTATACACTTGGCAAGCGACTTTAACAAACGGCCTCCTATGCACAAACCAAGCTCACCATTGAGTCTGGAAGGCCTCGGAGGTAAACAACAACATATAATACCCCTAATGTTTGTTACTTGAAATTTTTTGAATTTTCTTTTAATTTTCAGCGTATTTTTGCAAAAAAAAATAGTCCACAGCAAAAATATATATATATATATATACAATTTTTTTTTCATTTAAATTTTAGGTTTTATTTTTTTTTTTAGCACAAAAAAGAAAAAAAAGAAAAATTTAGCAGACACGGCCCCTGCCTAAACCCTACCCCCCATCCCCGCACCCACCCCAACCCACTCCTCCCACTCCCCTATCCCCCCGTCCCTTCCCCAGTCCCATGGCCCTTACCTAAACCCTACCCCCCCATCCCCCTGTCCCCCACGCCCAGAATCCCCACCTCCCCTCAGCCGTCCCTCTGCCCTCTATTCACTCGCCTCCCCACCTCTGTCTGCCCTCCACCTCTTTGTCGCTCCTCCACCCACGCGCCACCCTTCCTCTGCCAACCAAAAAAAATTAGAGGATAAATAAATCAAAAACAAATTAAAAAAAAATCCTAGTCAATTAAAAAACCAAAACAATCCTAACAAAGCAAAAACAAAAAAATATAAACCCTAGCGTGCTTTTTTTTTAGGTTAACTTTTAACTTTTAAACTTTTCAATTTTTTTTTTAAGATATCTTTTTTTTAAAGGCACTCAGCCTCTGGTCACATGGAAGACTAGGGGTCTGTTTAGGCTCTAACAACAAACTTAACCACCAAGGTTAAACTTCACATGTGACCAAACTTTGCACTAACCTCTAGCTGTTTACTAACTATCAGGTTGCTCCCACTTGTCAAAATAGGCTCTTTTTTTTCTTTTTGGCATAACTCTCTTGAAATAGGTCAGATTTTTGCAAATTTATAGTCATTGGAAAGTTGATTCACTGTACTTTTAAGTGGTATAGGTATATTCAGCCTTTTTGGTCAACTTCATTAGGTATAATCAATCAAAGTCAATCTTACCTTGGGAACTTCAAACAACTATAACTTTTGCATTTTTTAACGAATTGTTATGAATTTTGTTTTGAAACAACATAGAATTTCATGTAGATTCTAATTTTACTATCTATTTTGCTGTCACAAATCATATTTCCATGAAAATTTTTAGTTTATGTGTTTTTCACCTAATTTATTATCATACAATTTGCATGCAATGTTCACTTAATTTTAATTAGGTGGAAAGTAAATCATTTTGTTGCATCACAACTTTCATCTAGTACCAACCTAGGGGTTAAAATTGAACAATTTCTTTATTTTTTTACTATCTTGCACTATAATCTATCACATAGCTTAATAGGGGAAAGTAACACTTGTTTATTTCTTCAAGCAACAATCTACACCTAGATTTGGTAGAAGGTTAAAATAAACAATCTTTTCCAAGTTATTGCTATCTTGTTACAAATTCCTATGCTTGGTAGAGTTAACACATTTAGTTATTTTTCTTTTAACTAGGAAGATAAAGAACCGCTGTTCTCTGGGCTTGGAAATGATAATAGGCCTATGCTCTCCCCTTTCTTGGGTGACCAGAATGCCAAACTTATCATTTTACATGTGTAACCTTTAGAGGTAGGCCTGCCCTTGGAATTCCTTCCTTCCAAGTGGGACGACCTTAAGTGATAACGGGCTAAAACCAAGCCACCTCCAAGTCACTATAAATAAATTGTGTTTGTGATGAAAGTTGCAAGCAATGGGTGCCGTTGTGTTACACCGACCAATGTTTCCCCAAAACCCTATGGAGTGTAACCTCTGCAGGCTAGGAAGCCTCCTTATCAGAGTGAATAGCTGCATGTGTAACCACCCGAATGGATGCCTTGACTAAAATCCTTTTGTTCTAGTAAGATAAAATCTCCTATTTGGTGACACAAGACGAGGAACCTCTAAAGCCATCCAACATCATACACTCATTTAGTGCAGAGACAGAAAAGTTCAACTCTTCAGAGGAACTATAACTTGGTATGCGTGAGAAGTGAGTGCCATGGAGAGGAGCCAATGCTACTAAGTTACTAGCTGTCTGCCTTTATGCAAGTGGCTGGTGTAAAAACCAAGTTGGAACTCATCAAATACTGTCCTTGACAACCTTAGGATTGTGCTTGCTTTTTGGTCAAAAATTTGTAAAAACATCATGAAATCTTCTTGTTCGATATGTTATCTTGCAACTTATTGATACAAATCATCAGTGAAAATACCAGACTTGCTTCAAGAAACATTGTGAAAACAAGCCAAGATCAAAAAATTGAAACAAAAAGGTAAACCTTCTGTAGAACTCAAAAAACAGAGAGCACTTCCACACATTTTGAGGAAAAAAGAAAATCATTTCAGGATACCCATTATTACATATACCTCCTTTATGATGTCAAGAAAACCATACAAATCAGTTCGTATCCATTTTCCAAACCATTTCCATTTGCCATATCATCCATAGTAAAAAAATATCAAACAAAGCAAACCAAGTTTCCTACTAAGGTGTCATTCAAATCTTCCAAAATTCAAAACAAAAATCTAGTTAGTTTCATAACAGGATATATCATCCTTTATCTCAAAACTACACTAGTGTAATCTTGATAAAAGTAGTCCATATCAATAGCGGTGATCAACTCTCCCTACTTTGACTATCCTTTACCTCAAGAGCACATTTGTTTGAGTAAACAATAGATCAAAATTTGAACCTTAGGAAAATTCTTGTCATCTCAACCTTTTCACAAGCATTTTCATCCAACATTCATCCCCATCAAATGGTTTTTATGGTTGAAACTAGATCAAAATCCAAAGAAAAGAAAGATATGGATCCTTTGAACAAAGACATACCATCTCCATCTCACAATGATGGAGAGGAAGAAATCTTGTATCAGGATGTAATTGATGCTTCACAAGACTCAAAATTTCAAAAGATGATGGACAAGGTCTTAAACATGGACCCTCAAAGGTATTTCCTTATGTTAGCACAACAAGGGGCCAAACTTTTGTCAGATTTTGACACCTCCACCATAAAATACACCACCTCTATGAATGACATGGAAACTCCCAAGATCACACAAGAGGTTCCCAAAATAGAGAAGGCTAAGGATACCATCAACCCCTTAGATATATTGACAACGCAAATCCAAGCCTTACAACAACAACTCGCAGACATTCAAATAGGAGCATCCATGAAACTCTATTCTCTAGAGGATATTTCACCATATCCTTTCAACAAAGGCTTGATCATAATACCTTTTCCCTCAAAATTTGAGGTACCAAAATTTGACAAATATCGAGGAAAGGGTGATCCAAGAGACCACATTAGAGAATTTAGTGCAGCATGTCTCAAAGTCACCCACAATGAAACCTATCTCATGCAACTATTCCCAAGGAGCTTGGGAGGACAATCTATGGAATGGTTCTCTCACCTACCTCCTGGCATCTGAACTTTCAACGAGCTAGTGGATAAGTTTGTCACTCATTTCTCCTATAACATTGAGCATGAAATCTCAATATTAGACCTTTGTAACACTAAACAAAAGGGTGGAGAATCCTTCGCCTCTTTCTTACAAAGATGGAGACACCTAGCCAGCAAATTTCCATATCATATGCCAGAAAAACAAATGCTTGAGATGTTTATACACAACCTAAATAGTGATTGTAGCTACCAAATACAAATCCAATGTCCTTCATTTAGTAGGGTCATTGAAATGGGGTTACTCATTGAAAACACTTTGATAGCCAAAGGACAAGTTAACATCTACAAGGAAACCCCTAGCTCCAATAATAACACGAACAATCTAATGTTTTGGACCAAGAATAAAAACATTGTCAACGATGGTGTCGTGGGTGCAAAACATGTGATGCCCAAGCAACCAATTTTCAACTTATCAAACCCACAAAACAAAATCCAAAACACTGAATCATGGTCTAAAAACTTTCCTCCTCAAAGAAAGTTCACACCTCTAGGGGAAACACTAGAATCTACCCTATAGAAGCTAATATCCAACAATCTCATAACGCTTTCAATGACACATGATTATGAACCAAACGTTAAACCTCCTTGGTGGAAAGACATTGACTTTTGTGAGTATCACCGAAACAAAGGACAAAAAACTAACAATTGTCAAGCACTCAAACACACCATTAAAGACTTGTTGGATCAAAAATAGATATCACTTGATGGCCATGCCTCTAATGATGATCATATAGAATTCAAGAATCCACTCCCCAACTATGAGAAGGGAGGTTCTTCAAATCAAAACAAAAGTGGGGCTAACAACGCCAACTATACAAACGTGTCATATGACTATGTTGTTAACCACATTTCAAAAGGTGATTCACATATCAAATTCCCCCATGATGGACAAGAAATCACCATCCAAGGGAATCCCAACCTATTCCAATATTGTAATTCCATCGAATCTAAGCCCGAAGTAGGAATCCCCACCAACCGTGTAGCTTCACCCTCTATCACTAATGTTGACCCAAGCTCAATACCTTCTACATCAAAATCCACAGAACAAAAATTCAAGATCAAGGATAAAGGTATAAGAGAGTCTTCCATTAAGCAAACCTTTTATCTCACACTGTTACCTCTTTCACCCAAGTCCACCCATCCATTACCTCATTCATCTACCCATACACCTACAAAGGATGTGATCCACAGGCTATTAGCAAGGAATCAACCATCTTTGTGTCATAAACCACTTATCCAAGAGCTTATCAAAGAGCCTTCAAACATGGCCAATCCTACAATCCCTTCCTATAGTTCACAACCCCTTGAGCTTATTAAAGAACCTCCTATCATGAACCAAAGTCAAGGTCCATCATACCTTCATGTTGTTGACCAAGAGTCATCTCCTTTCCTTCAAGTAACCCAAGAGGTATGTCAGGAACCTAATCCTAAGCATGTGGAAACATCAACCCTTTACCCAAGTCAAGATCAACGCACCTCCATACAACCCATCCATAACTTATATCTTTTCTATGATCAAGATATTATCTTTGATGAAAAACCTATGCACGAGCAAATTGATCCCATCCATATCACACTTAATTCTCTTTATGATCAAGATATTATCTATGATCAAGTTACTACCCATGAGCAAGTAATTCAAAGTCATCCTATCCATGTTAATCCTCTCTATGATCAAGAGCCTATCCATGAGAAAATTGATCCTATCCATACTCTCACAACCATCCATGAGAAAGATATCCAAACTACCCCTATCCATCCTCCATCTAGCTCTATTCATGATCCAACCACTGCCACTTGTCATGATGAGACATGTGCCTCCCAAGAACACATAAACATAGAAGATCAATCAAATAACTTGGATCTAAGTGAACACAATAGTAATCAAGATCCCAATGATCCTTCCACATCCACCATCATTCCTATTTTGAATCCACCATCATATCCACTTGGTTTATCCACTTTCATTCATGAGTGTCCTTCCCTCAGAACACAACAACCATTATCCACTTCACCTTCTTCCTCCAATAATGAACTCGTGTCTAGTTCCAAACACATGCATAATCTAATTATTCATCGCATGCTCCAAAACATGAATTACCAAGGTAAAGGCTTAGGCCTTCATGAACAAGGTATTTTGGACCCTATCCATGTCGACGTCCTGCCACCTTCTTATGGCCTTGGTTATACTCCCCAAGAAAAGCAATCTCATGGTGTTGGTACTTCCTCCATGCCTTCTAAATCCACCACTTCACATCGCAAACCTAATCATATTCCCAAAACATATGTTGCCATTCCACCCCTATCATCCTACAAATGTCAAAAGCATGCGACCATACACCTTCCACCATCCAATTTACCTCCACTACTTCCAACTCCTAAGATCCCACCATCCATTTTTCTTCCACTTCTCCCAACGCCAACTTCATCCATCTACACATTCCCTCACATTTTGAATCATGACCGACAAATGCACATATTGTCTAAACATGAAGCTTCCACTCATTCCACCAAACCTATAGGATTCAAAATAAACACTGGGATGCATCCTTTCATAAAATCAAAAATCCTAAGGGTCCTAATACCTTAGGAAATCAATCCAAAGAATCAAAGCAAAACCCATCTCAAAAGATGCATACACCCACACACCTAAAAGAAAAATTGAAAAAGGTGTGGGTCCCCAAGCAACAAGTACTTACCTCAGAAGCCGCACAAAAGCTGCATATACCCAAGCCCATACCTTCACAAGTAAAGTCTAAAAACAAAATAGTTTGGGTACCTAAGCAAAAGACCATTAATTTAAATGAGGCATCCACCTCTCAAGAATCCCAACCATCCACTTTCTCCTCTTCCATCCAAAAATCCCATTCCATCCAAAAGTCTCAAATCCTTCCATCACACATGACAAGCAAAAATAACAAAAAAATACTAAGTCTATGTGGGTCCCTAAATGCCTAAATCACTCATCCACTAAGAAAACATCTCCATTGCTTCCTACACCACCTTCCCATCATAAGCTTCAATGTTTATCACGGTATGTACAACCATTGGTCATGGTTTCCTTCCATCCCATGACATTTCCACATACCTCCATCTCCCCTTCCTTCCACTATTATCCTACATATCTTCCCCATACTATTCCTATGGTCCATGCTTTTGCATAAGCCTTCCCTCCATCCGTACATAATTCTTACATAATCCACATCATAATCTACTATCACACCTTCCATAATCCCCTATCTACCTACTCCATATCCCTTTCATGCAATCCCTTACCAACATCTATGAGCAAAATAATGTTTGTCATAGTCCATGTGCATCATCCATCTTTTAATGGAACTATCACCTTCCCTGGAACTAGATGCTTGAGTCTTTATTGTCCATATCCACCCTTTCCATCCAAGTACAAAACAAAAATTAAAAAAGAAAAAAGTCAAAAAAAAAGCATAAAGAAAAATCCCTTTGTCCAACAGTGAAAACCACCCTTGGTGGCGCCTTGGATATGTACCTGTTGGCAAGAGACACTATATGGATTCATGGTTGTTGTCATTGATGGCAACAAAGGCCATCCCACATATCCGCAAGTCATGATGTGTCTCTACCGGAAGTCAGAATAAAGAATGTTGTGGTCCGGTGAACAAGAACAGAGCATGTGGCAAGGTCCGACAGATTGATCCGGATCTCTCAGAGGAAGTGTCTTGGTGCAGTGCGGATTTGGGGAAGTCAAGAGGACTACCTTGAGTGGTATATTCCAAGGATTTAGCCTCCGGTGATGGACAAGGAAAAAGATATGAACAGTTGAGTACCGGATTCCTGAGAGACAGTGAAAACAGAGGAAGAACTGACTGACAGAGTATCAGACTACCTTCCGGATGTGTTACTATTGATGATAGAGGTTGTGAAGGCATGAATCATGTTTGGCCGACATGATTAATGATATCTACAAGTATATGCTTGATCCGCATTGCTTGGTGAGGAAGGATTCAGCCGACAGAACAAAAGTTTGTAAGAAACTAGACTGTTCCGGATGCCGACTAGAAAGGTGATGAAATTACTTGTGTGGATATATATAGAGGATGGATTTAGTTGTGAAGTGTGTGGTGGTGCGAAGATATATGCGAATGAATCCAGAATAGAGCAGAAGTAGCAAAAAGGATCCGGTATGTGAAAGATAGCTGAATAAAGAACAGAGGAAAGATGAAGTGCAGCAGATCAGTGTACTGAGCCTAATCGGAATTGAACTCCAGCATATGCAGATGCGTTCAATCAGTTCAAGACTGTGATTCTTATCACTTTGTAGACAGTGTGTCTTCTTGTAGGCAGTGGGCCTCTTGTGAGCAGTGTGCTCGGGCAGTGAGCCCTAATTGGCAAGTGCCATTTTTTTTGTAATCTCCTATTCTTCTAACAGAGAATAATTTTGGGTTAATCACCCCGTGGTTTTCTCCCTTAACAGGGTTTCCACGTCAAAAATACTGTGTTATGTGTTTCTTATTTCATGGTAATGTTTTTGTGTTTGATTCAATACTGCATCAATTAATAAGAAAGTTCAATAAGGGAAATAATTAGGATAACTGATTCACCCCCCCTCTCAGTTATCAACAATTGGTATCAGAGCTAAGTTCCTCCCAATAGAGCCTAACAGCTTGAGGAAGATCTGGGAGTTCAAATGGATGCATATGGTTTAAGGGAGCAACTCAAGACTGCTCTTGAGGATCTTGAACAGTCAAATTCTGAAGTCAGTGAATTAAAGGAAAGACTCAAACAGGCTGATGAATTCATGAGAGAATTAAAAGACAAATTAAGTCTCTCTATGAAAAAGAGAAAGGAGCTGCTCCAACAGTTGGCAAGACAAAGTGAAGAAAGCAATACAAATGAAGAATTGACTGAGCAAACCAAGTTATGTGAAAAGTTATCAAAAGAAGTCATTATGTTAAGACATGAAATGGAATCAGGAACTATAAAGTTTACTCAAGAGATTGAAGAAAAAAGAAAGGCTGAAGACAATCTAAGACAATCTCTTAAAGAAAAATCAAAAGAATGCCACCAGATCGACAGGATTATCAGACATCTTGAATCTGATCTTGAAGATGCCAAAGATAATGAAGAAAAACTTGAGGATCAAATTGCCTCTCTCAAAAGAGACCTTCAAACAGCAAATGAATATAAAGAGAAATTCAAGATAAGTTCTGCTCAACTTGAAGTTCTTCTTGGAAGTCAAAAGAGGACAGATGACAAGTATGGTTTGGGATATGAGAAAGGAGAAAGCTCCGGATCTGGTCAGAAGAATCTTGGATCAGAAAATCCAAGGAGCAGGCCTAGAAGACCTCCGGTAAGACAGCCAAATGCTCAAAGATATCCATCCTTCAATGGATACTGCCACAGCTGCAACCACTTTGGTCACAAAGCTAATCAGTGCAGAATGAGAATGAATCAGATTAATTCATCCTTCTCCGGACAGTGCTTCAATTGCAAAAGGTATGGACACAAATCCCATGAATGCAGAATTATGCAAGTAAACAAATCATTCAAAGGTAGATGCTTTACATGCAATAGAGTAGGTCATATGGCTAATCAATGCAGATCAAGAGGATATCAGTCAAATATGCAAAGAAATGTTATTTGCCAAATCTGCAATAGATCCGGTCATAATGCTAAAGTCTGTAGAAACAAGTATCAGGACAAAAGAGGTCCGGTGTATAACCAGAATCAAGACAAGGGTAAACAAAAGATGAATGCGGATGAAGTTAGGAATCAGATGAGCAAGATTTGGGTGAAGAAAAGTTCAGAGAATGTAGAGGTTGGATCCGCACCAGACTCTGGTGCTGATATTTCTTCCAGAAATTAAAAAGTGAGCTCAGGCTTAGGGGGAGACTCAAAGAAAATCCTGTTCCCCCAGCCAAACAAGTGGTGCCAAATGTGGCACAAGATGCGGATTAAAGGGTTTGCAGATATGAGTCTTGAGATGCTTCAGTCAAGTTTTCAGAGGTCCGCATGGAGTCATGAAGAAGCTGTGATCGATCAAATAAGACCTGTTCAGGGAGATGCTCCGGTATGACAAAGGATTACAAAAAGGTTCGGAGAGATCCAGAAGTGCACTATCTTGTTCTGCGGATTGGACAGAGTGTTTGGGATGTTCTTGTAATATGTTACCTCGATTTATTCATGATTGAAAGATCCAGATGATATTCACAGATCAGGACCAATCCGGGATACTCCAAGCTATCCAGACAAGGCAAACCGGAATAATGTAGGTGAAGCATTTATTGCAGACAGATATTAGGGTTCGCGGAGCAATATAAGGGATTTCTCAAAAGTCATTTGCTCATTCTGCACTCAAGAAGAAGCGAATAGTGGAGCTCTGCAACAAGATTCATCAAGCACACCAAGGATCTCCTGCCGAAGTCATTGCAGAAAGAAATCAATCCAATCACTCCATGCAAATCGAAGGCGCATAAGGTATTCTCTGTTTTTCATTACCTCACTGCAAATCTTTGAAGAATGGCTACCCCAAACATAGTTAAGATCTCTGATAGACCTCACCCCTCATTCAAGAAACATCCTTACAAATCATTGGAGGTAGATCCACTAGGAGCCTTCTCTAGTGTTCCTCATGGTGTATTGCATACGGAAGATATTAGGGTTTACATCCATGCGAATCTTGAAGACTTTGGAGAATCAAAACTAATGGATATCTATCACAAACAATTGATAGATGACTCCTTTGAGATCAAACCTCAGTATAAAGCCATCCAGGACAAACACTTTGCACAGTGCATTCATTTCCCCTGTTTTGAAGAAGATGAATGGGTCCGGTATGTACTAAGTAGAGTACATGACAACTTCCTATGGTTGAACAAGTCCTTCAAGATCACCAAGGACGCAATTAGGGCTGTAACCGGTCTGCACTCATCTGGTGGATTACCTGTTCTCAAATCTGTCAAAAATCAGACAGTCAGTGATGCAACCGGATCCAAGTTTGACAAGAGAGCTATGACAGTTGATGACATCATTGAACCGGATGTCAAATTTGTAGCTATGATAATTGGTTACAAAATCTATCACTCCAGTAGGGAAAATTCAGTACCGGGAACTGCAATCTACACAGCCTATCAGATGTTAAAGGAGAATGCAGACTATGACTTGTGCGAGCTTCTGGTAAACCAACTCTTTGAAAATCTGTAGAAGATTAAGAAGGACAAGAAAAACTCCTTCAAATATGGCAATCTGATCCTGTGTCTCTTCTTTTACTACCTGAATGAGCTTCCCGGATCCAGTGGATGGATATGGCAGAATGACAGACCGGTTGCCATTCAAATCAGAGACTATTTGCATGAACTTGGGGATGCAAAAGCAAGAAATACAGCTCTATGGGGTTACTTCAAGAACTTCCAAAGCATGATGCATGCAAGAGAAAGAATACCCCAATCTCTTGTTGAAAAATACAAAGACACAGTATGCTTCATGGTAGAAACAGATCAGTGTCTGATGGAGGCAGTGGAGCCTAGGACTGTCTGGATCATGCCTATGGGGTATGAAGTGGATGAACAGATAGTAGAGCTGCATGTTCAACACATGCTAAGCCAGCCCAAAGATCCTAAGGCAGAAAGGTTTGGAACCTTTGAGGAACTGAGTGTAAAGTTACATGTAGAACTCAGGGAACCGGAGATAAAGAGGAAGGTAAGAAAAGAAGTTGAGCATATTGCTCAAGGCCTAGGCATCTCAAAAGAGGCACTTGATGCCAGCCGGGAAAAGAGGAGGAAGGCTGAGGAAGAAGAGAAAAGTAAAGAAAGTGTTCCGGTTGAAACTCCCGCCCGGACCAGATCATCAAAAAGATCTGCACCTCCCTCAACCAAAAGTTCAAAACCAGAAGTCCAGGCATCCGGTAAAAGATCCAAGACAAAAGCCACAAGGGCTTATAAAAGCCAAAAGGATGAAGAGGAAACAGAGTCAGATGAGGGAGTAAAAGAAATAAAGAAGCAGAAGAAGAAAGGATCCGGTAAACCCTCCTCAGGACAAGACAAGGATGAAATGGCAGAGGTATCTATTGAAAAGCCCACTCTGTCTCTAGAGAGCATAATCAAGTCGGTCACGGTGGATGGAAACCTTCAACCAATGACTGAATCTTATGATGACTTCAGTGAGGCTGACCAAAAGACTCTGCAGGAAGCCACAGTCAAATATCTGAACATATATAATAAGGCTTTCATTGAGATCATATCTCTTATTCCTAAAAGCCTAGAAAAGGAATTGGAAGTAAGAAAGAACAATGCTCATGCAAAAGATCTTGAGATCCGGGAGCAGATAGCTATTCAGCTATATCCTCAAATTGATCCCAAGACAATGAACATAATCTTCAAGGACTGCAAAGATGAGTTCAGAAGTAAAGCCAGGATGAATCAACTCATGCTTGGTGAGACTGACAAAGTGGCCCAAGAAACAGAAGAGATCCTCCGGAAGGCCTTCAAAAGGTTCAATCTTCCTGTTGTAGAGGACTTAGGTACAGAAACAGCTGAGGACTTGGAACCCTCTGCTCTAGAAGAAGTGGGCCCTGAACATACAAGCATCTCTCCTCCGGTTTCCCCTACAGTCTCCAGATCCAAAGAAGAAGAGCAATTACAGGAGAAGGAAGCAGTGGTGAAAGACAAAGAGGTTGACAGTTCCAAGACTGCAGAAGAAAAGAAACATCTGTCTCCGGCAAGAGACACTGCACAAACTGTTCAACAATTTTTGAGCAAAGAAACTTTAGAGATTGATGAACCGGAGCTTCTAAAAGGCCCATTCGACTTTGACTCTCTTTCTCCGGTACAAACAATGAAGATAGCTTCATTTGCAAATGCCAAGGCAAATGAAAAACTCCTGAAGTCTCATATGGAAGACTGTGAGTTGATAGAGGCTGCTTCCGGAGTACTTGTAAAGATTATGCCATCAATCCAGATAGATCTGACAGCCTCCTCTTCCGGTAATCTAAAAACCTTAGTCAGCAGTGTTGATACACATTTTGATTCTCTAGAAAAATCAGCTGAAGAAAAGGTCCGGAAGGAATTTTTGGATAAAAGATTTTCAGAGGTATTAGAATTAATCTCTAAAGATAGGAAGATTGTGAGCATTGGAATAAAGAGCTTAGAGAATGCTCTTAAGGATGGTGGTGACATCTACAAATTTTGTATATCCTGGCCAAAGGCAACAGCAGCAATTGATAAGAAAATAAAAGAGGAACAGGACAAGCTACAAAGCTTATCTCAAAGTTTTGATCCTCTCTCTTCCTCCATAATAAATCAAGAATGTCAGACTATTGCAGTCTTGAATGAAATAAAGAATCTTGAGAAGGAAAGGAAGAATATCACTAACCGGATGGGAGAACTTAGAAGGATTATAATCCCTAAGTTGGAAACTATGCATGAGGCCATCAGTGATGCTCAGACCACCGCCCAAACAAAAGATCCGACAGATCTCAAGCAGGCAGAAGCTTTTGCATTTTTGTTGAGTGGTCACATTTCAATTTTGGACAGAATGAAGCAAAGTTGGGCTACAGAAATGATTCAATTGCAGACATCCTTTGCAGACATTCTTCAGTATATGTGAGTATGTAAATATGCGGCTATGTATAGAAAATTTTTGAAAATTTTGGTGTACGGACCCCACCCTTTGCCATTGATGTCAAAGGGGGAGTGAGGAGCAGTGAAAAATGAGGAATCCAACTAAGGGGGAGTTCCGGAAATTGTATATAAAGACAGAGCATCAGCAAAGGGGAGCATAGTGAAAACACTTAGTCATTTTTCACTAAGTGTTGCCATCAATGCCAAAGGGGGAGATTGTTGGCAAGAGACACTATATGGATTCATGGTTGTTGTCATTGATGGCAACAAAGGCCATCCCACATATCCGCAAGTCATGATGTGTCTCTACCGGAAGTCAGAATAAAGAATGTTGTGGTCCGGTGAACAAGAACAGAGCATGTGGCAAGGTCCGACAGATTGATCCGGATCTCTCAGAGGAAGTGTCTTGGTGTAGTGCGGATTTGGGGAAGTCAAGAGGACTACCTTGAGTGGTATATTCCAAGGATTTAGCCTCCGGTGATGGACAAGGAAAAAGATATGAACAGTTGAGTACCAGATTCCTGAGAGACAGTGAAAACAGAGGAAGAACTGACTGACAGAGTATCAGACTACCTTCCGGATGTGTTACTATTGATGATAGAGGTTGTGAAGGCATGAATCATGTTTGGCCGACATGATTAATGATATCTACAAGTATATGCTTGATCTGCATTGCTTGGTGAGGAAGGATTCAGCCGACAGAACAAAAGTTTGTAAGAAACTAGACTGTTCTGGATGCCGACTAGAAAGGTGATGAAATTACTTATGCAGATATATATAGAGGATGGATTTAGTTGTGAAGTGTGTGGTGGTGCGAAGATATATGCGAATGAATCCAGAATAGAGCAGAAGTAGCAAAAAGGATCCGGTATGTGAAAGATAGCTGAATAAAGAACAGAGGAAAGATGAAGTGCAGCAGATCAGTGTACTGAGCCTAATCGGAACTGAACTCCAGCATATGCAGATGCGTTCAATCAGTTCAAGACTGTGATTCTTATCACTTTGTAGACAGTGTGTCTTCTTGTAGGCAGTGGGCCTCTTGTGAGCAGTGTGCTCGGGCAGTGAGCCCTAATTGGCAAGTGCCATTTTTTTTGTAATCTCCTATTCTTCTAACAGAGAATAATTTTGGGTTAATCACCCCGTGGTTTTCTCCCTTAACAGGGTTTCCACGTCAAAAATACTGTGTTATGTGTTTCTTATTTCATGGTAATGTTTTTGTGTTTGATTCAATGCTGCATCAATTAATAAGAAAGTTCAATAAGGGAAATAATTAGGATAACTGATTCACCCCCCCTCTCAGTTATCAACAGTACCATGATGAAAACTTGGCAAACAGGCATCATGTGTAGGTTGATCTTCCATGTCATTTACCCTTGGGAGTGCATTATTTCATTGACCCTATCATTTTCCATCCTATCTTACAATACCCTCCTATCATCCTTATGCTGCATATACCTATCATATTGAGTCCATCCATCCTCCATTCCTCTTTTGATCTTGATAAAGATATGGGGACAAAATGTTGAAACATGCTTTGGAAACACTCTTGATATACCTTATCTTTTTCAAAACAATCCAATACTCTCATCCTCCTTCGTCATAGGCTTTGTCATGTCAAATCCTAAGTTATTCCTATGTGACATAGTCCTTGGAGATCACTTTCTTGTTTCCTTCTACCTACCCATCCATTATCCATTATCACCCATCTATTTACCTATCTATGGTGTTCCCTTGTCATCGGTATCTAGCATTTAGGCTATCCAAATTACCATCCAAAAATCCAAAAAAATGTTAAAACATTGGCAAAATCTAGAAAATCCCAAAAACATCAAATCGTCTACAACCCCATCATTAGTACCATTGCCGAAATGTGTCACCTCTGATCTATCACGTAGGCAAGGCTATCATCGATGCGTCCTCGAGGCTCCTTTCCCATCCATTCCATCAAGTGTCATCTGTCCTTTTGTCCTTCCAAACTCAATTTTCCCATCACCTAGGTCCTAGGTCCACAAAGTCCACACCCTAAACTACTTTGCCTCTGCGCCATCACATAGGCAAGGCCATTATCAATGAGCCCCCGAGGCACTAGGTCAGTCCCTTAGGGCCTATTTCTTCATGTCTATTGTCAGTCCGTCCACAATAAATCAATCCTTTCCTTGACTGGGGATAAATCCTTGACCTAGTTGGAGAAGTGGATTCTTGAATGTCACACACCTCATAGGATAACAATAAGGATCACGATACCATCACTAGACAATAGGTAGCAACGCAAACACACTTTTTCAACAAAATGCTTGACGCAATAACTAGACCTATAAACAAGACACAATGAACCTCAACCACCATAATGATTGTATCTATTTTCATTGCAAGAAAACATAACTATGGCAAGAAAATATGTGCTTATTAAAAAGGTTTAAGTCACAGAGTCTTTATTTTTGTTATTATGTCTCCTATGCTACTCAAGGATGTCAAAAACTAGAGATGCTATGATGGAACATAATCATTTTATTTGTTTGTTTTTTGTGGGTTTATCTTTAGTAATGTGAAACCTTGTCTAACGACATGATCAGCATAATGATCATCAAGACATCAGGGGTCTACACATGAAATAGGTATAATCCTTGTATGTTGATATGCAAGCAATACTCAAGTCATCTTGGTTCAATTATACTTAGATGCTTGTATTAACTTGCTAAATAAAAATCCATGTAAGTAATACTCAGGTCATCATGGTTTAATTATACCTAGATGCTTGTATTTTCTTACAACATTTTAAAAGCTCAATGATGAAACAAAGTACTTCAAATGCTTGCATATACGAAAATGACAATCCACACATCCATACATATCAAATTGCATTTCGTTCCATAATAAACCTTTTCCAAGTGTCAAAAGATCCAAGTCCTTTCTGACAGTTCATCCATTTATATCTTCCAGTTATCCATATAATCCATTCATCCTTGTCTAATCAATCTAAGAAATTATCCAAATGCAAGTCCGTCCTTAATCCATACCAAACGAGTACAGTCAATCTTGTCAAATTATCCAATTTCAATCAGTGGTCTTGATCCTAATATGGTCATGAACCAAATCAATCAATCATCACCATCAGTGGGATATATCTTTCCCACTTCTTTGTGTTGATCTAGGGATATATCGTTCCCCGCAATGCAAAACACTATCATTGATCATTATCGATTAATCATTGGTTTATAGCTAGACAGGGGTAATACCTTATTTGTTCTTGTATCATTTGTGCATACTTTCTTTCATGCTTGTGTGTGTTATCATTTTATCTTGCATAACGTGTCGTTCATCTCTTTCATTCCATAGTCTATCTTATGTCAACCATTTTCTTCACCTTAACCTATCTTGTCAACCTATCTCATCGTGAGATTGTCTGTCATCTTGTTGTCACATTCTTCTCGTCCAATCTCCTGAGGGGGCATCCTATCATCGTAAACCTATACCAGGGGAAAACTGGGGCATGTATCAATCATAAAAAATTTTTATTCTTTGAAACAACGTGATAAAACACATTGTATCAAAGAGGGGCAAAATGTATACACCTAAAAATGGCTAAGTCAAATTAAATAAATATTTTAATATTTATTGTAATTCTCATTCTCCTATCAATTAAATAAATATTCTAATTTATTTAAATGATTCACATCCCTCCAATAATTAAATAAAATCAATTTATTTAATTAAATTCCCTAATTCTTCTAATGTCTCACATAATTAAATAATTTTAAATTATTTAATTAATCTCAAATTCCTCTATCCTAAGTCCTAATTCCATAAATCCACATCACCTTTTACACCTCACCATTCCACCTCATTCTTCCACGTCACCTTTCCACCTCACCAAGTTCCACATGTAATTAAATATTTTAATATTTAATTAGCTAATATTCCCTCACCCACATGTCCTATTTATCCTCAAGTCTAATTAGTTAACTCATCAATCAAATCAGTTAACTAATTAGTCAATTGAGTTCACTGGTCAATCTATTCTGTTGACTCCCCCAATCAACCCAGTTAATTGATCAATCATCTTAGTTAACTCTTCAATCTATTCCGTTAACTCCCATAACTCATGAAGAAGGCTTGGACACTTGTCGTCTCCTGATTCACGCACATTCCCTCAAGCTTCCTCAACCATACACATCACAAGTAATTCCTTGAGTCATGGATCTATTGACACTTGGATTTGGTCTTCCCTTAGCCTATATAAGCAAGGTCTTCATACCCATTTTTATTCATCTAAGCTTAAGCAACCTTACTCTGTAGGAATCATTACAACGTGCCTTTGGCAAAATCACTTTAATTGCATTTGCATTACAAATACATTATCATCATCATATCTCCATTATCAATCCATATCCATTATAGTTGCGTTGTAGTTTAATCTCCATTGCATAATCCATATCATAGCCATTCTACTCTTGTCATCTTCAACAACAAGGAAGGGCACACTGCTAAGAGCTCCATTACAATCAAGATCAAGAGTAGATAGGTGAACAATGGAAGCATAGAGGTAAAACAGTCTTCGAAGGTATATTCTTTGTCTACTTGTGTTTACATCAAATTTCATTGACTTATTGGATGATTAGTTGTTTAATACTATTGTTCACATGTTCTGATAATAATTAGAGAATCAAATTTGCTCTTGGGAATAGTAAAACATTGCTTTTTCCTTGATAGTTAGATCTTGCATATGCTTTCTCATTTCTAGATCTAGTTTATTAGAAGAAGCATTTTCCCCTTTCTTAAATTAAATTGCATTCAAAACATCGAAAACACAAAAACATAGGTTAACATTGCATTGGAAAAGTCATATAGGATTCAATACATATTCCCTTTTCATAGATTAGAAGTACTTTTATTTCCAAAATACTCTAAAAAATATCAAAAAGAACATTTTACATATCATTTAGTTTGCATGCATATAGAAACATTAGAATAGACAAACTTGCAAACCCTCGATTCCACCATGAGGTAAAAACAAAGTCAAAACACAAGTCAAACCCTAGCTCAACAAAACCCTAGGTCAGAAACCTAGATCTAGTTAAAGTTAGTAATCACATGACTTCCTCTCTTCTGATTCACAGATGTGCTTAGGAGTGAGAGGAGAGTGGGTGAGGGCTATCTATGACAAGATCCAAGAGATCCATCCAACACCTCAACAACAAACATTTCTCTTACCACAAGGAGACCCACTCATCCTCTTGTTGTTAGAAGAAACTAGACAACGACAAATACAACAAGACCTCTTACAATGCATACAAAGACAAGAGGACATCAACAAGAACAATCACGTACCCACACAGAGGTGGAATCTTAGAAATCCAAACAGGAGAAGAGAAACTAGTGACCCTTCAGCTCATAGGGTTATCTCAACTACAACAACAATCGAATGAAACATACAACAAAGCACACAACAACAAAGGCCATAGTACTTACCGACCCCTCTCTATGAAGTCCAGCTCTCTAACAAGCCAGACCCTCACTATGTCTCACCTCCTCTTGTTGGCTAATTCTACATGAGCAAGAGTGACATGGCAGATCACCCCGTGGCAAGGAGGGAAAGGATCCATGTGCATTCTAAAATTTGACCCAATAGCCCCAGGCAACTAGAGTAATGATTTTGAGCATACATATTTTGGTGAACCTGACATGAAGAGTAGAGCCTCTTGGTTATGTTTTTTGTGTTCCCATTTCAAACATCTCAAAACAAGTTTAACAAAAGCTTCACAACATTTTCACACCTTTCTTCATAGCCGCTTTTGCTGCTTTAGCTTCTATCATCTACGCCATCATCCGTTCCATTTATTCTGTGGTGTCTATGGCACCCCTAAATATGATAGAACCTAAATTAAACCAAGGGAACCAAAAACTCCCTCATTTGATAGGTATGTGCCACCACATCCTGATGCACCAATCACCAACTATTATGATTATGAGGATTCTGACTATGAGCAAGATCAAAGAGAATCTAGGCGCTCTCTATCTTTCAACAACCTAGCTTGGAAAATAATCTGGCCATACCAAATGTGCCGCATAAAGCAAGATGGGTGAGGTCAGAAATACATCGACCAAAACAACCTTCCACAAGTACATCGAATACCCACCTTTATGAAGAGGTTAAAAGGTTGGAAAAACATCTACAAGAAACCAAAGATGCTCAAGAGGCAGTGAGGATTTCCTTACAAGAAGAACAAAAAGAAAATGTTGCACGTGAGGAAGCCTTTCACCATGAAAACATTTGCAGAGAACATCCTAGAAATGATGAAACCCCTAGAGCTGCAACTCCTGCAGATTTAATCACAACTCTAGTACAAAGAATCAAAATCCTTGAGGCAGAACAAGCTGCCAGAAAAAGAAGACAAAAGTCCCATGAATAGGACTAGGGGGCATCTCAAAATCCCCCCTACCTCAATTATTATTCATGACATGCTAGTAATGACACCTGTCTGAATGGGAACCCTCCTATTCAGAACAATCCAACGAATTTGACAAGTTATCAAAACCCACCCACAGGGTTATTACTAACAACCCCGCAATCTCAAAGTGCCTTTCTGGGAACGTATCTTGAATATTTGAAAGAACCTCTAGACTAAAACATCAGTAATGTGCAACTACCTCAACCACTGCCAAATCTCCTAAAGTTCAAAGGAGAAGGAGATCTGAATTCACAAATTAAAACCTACACCATGGCCATAAGAGAACTCCTCCCTTGGGATGGGGTTATAGCAAAGATCTTCCTGAAAACTTTTGAAGGTATCACTCTGGATTGATATTATCATCTCCCAGAAGATTCAATTTATTAATTCAGATAACTCATCGGAGAGTTTTCCATGGCATTCGACATGAACAAACTTGTCAAAATAGGGATCAGAGAATTCCTCACAATGAAACAAGAGCCAAACGAATCTATAGCACATTTTGTTACTCAATGGAAGAAAGTCCTCTATTCTTCAACCAGTGCCTTGAACATGGATCATCAAGAACTATGCGATCTCTTCTTGCATGTTCCTTAACAAATACATGAGAGAAGATGTCCAAAAATTGCCATATAAGTCCTACGAAGAGGCATTGGAAAGTGCCTTAAGAATTGACCAAGCCGCCATTGATAGTGGTGGAAGACCTTGTTGCAAGTATGGCCTAACTAGTGTTGTCATTGATGTCAACATACTCCTATTGCATTAACGATAAAGTTTGGATGAGCCATGAGCTGAGGATATTGAGAAAATTAGTCTCAATCAAGAACAGTGAAGAACAGTGATGACAGTAAGGCAAAAGTCCAAGATAGGATGAGGATCAGAGGATGTGGATTAAAGGATTTGTAGATATGTGTCTTTAGGTGATCCAATAGAGATTTCAGAGGTCTGCATGAAGATATGAAGAAGTTGTGGCCGCTCAAGTAAAACTGGGTCCGGTAGGTGTTTAGAGGTGACAGAGTGTAACAAGAAAGGTCCGGTGAGATCCAGAAATGAATTTTCCTATTCTGCAGATTTGAGGGAGTACTGAGGAAGTCTTTGTGGTGTATCAACTTGATTGGTTCATGGTTTGAAGGGCCACAAGCATCTATTCCTTTGTGACAATAATGACAGACTGTGTTCTTGAGGTTCTAGATGAAGGAGAGAAGGATTTCAGTAAGCAGAACAAGTGTGGATGTTCTTGGTGATTTAGGCTAGCTTATGGAGGTCTTTGGATCATGTCCAATTCGTGTTGGTGGTCCGCATTGAAGTTGGAGCTCGCAATTGAAGACTAACTTCCAGATGATGGTGTTCTTCCTGAGACAGGTTGACTGGATGAGTTATGCATCTTGCGGATGATCTTATGGATGTTTGTCGACTTAGATGATCATTCCTAAGTTGATGCCTTGTATAAATAAGGGACTGAGAAGTCAATTTGAAGTTGTCCTTGTGGTGATGAGAGTGTTGTAGCAAGGAGGAGAGCGAAAGGCAAAGCAGAAGTATTGGGCTTAAATGGAACTAATTCAAGCATGGTGAAGTTGCTATTCTCCAGTTCATGTATGTGATATTTATTTCTTTGTAGACAGTGTGTCTCTTGTAGGTAGTGAGCCTCTTGTGAGTAGTGTGCTCGGGTAGTGAGCCCTAATTGGCATGTGCCATTTTGTTCTTTCTATTCTTCTAACAAAGAATACAATCTTGGGATAATCACCTCGTGGTTTTTCCCTTAACCAGGTTTTCCATGTCAAAATCTTGGTGTCTTATGTGTTGATGTGTTTCTGCACTTGATTTGAATGCATTATGGTTCATGATTAATATACTGCTAATCACTAAGAAGATTTAAGTGTTTAATTGGAGAAAGTTTTGCACAACTGATTCACCCCCCCTCTTAGTTGTGTGCCCTAAGTTTAACAATTGGTATCAGAGCCAGGTTCCTCTAAAAGGAGCTTAACTGCTTGAGGAGATCCAGGATGTCATCTTACAAGAAGGATAGTTCGAAGTTTGATGGAACCATTTTTTCTCTTTGGAAAGGTCGCATGAAATGTCACTTGCAGTGTATGGGAATGGCGTACTAGACCATGGTTACAATACAGTATGTACCTCCACATGGTGGTCCGAAAACTCTAAATGAAATCACAGATGTTGAAAATAATCTATGGACTATAGAGGCTCTTCTAAGCGCATTATCTGATTCAGAGCTCTCAAATGTTATTGCCCTACCAACTGCTTTTGAGATTTGGAAAAAACTAGAACTTTTGCATGAAGGAGACCATTATGTTAAATGTGCAAGGTTACAGAGTATGAAAGGGAAATTTAAAATCTAAAGATGAGAGATGATGAAAATATTACTACTTTTATGCCAAGAGTGAATGAGCTAGTTTGTGGAATTAGAAATGCTGGTGGAGTCTTAGATGAAAATGAGATTGTTGGCAAAATTGTCAGATCCCTACCTGCTTCTTACAAAATCAAGGCTGCTGCGATTGAAGAATTTAGAGCCCTTACAACTGTCACAAGAGATCAATTGGCTAGGAAATTGGCTGCATTTGAAATGACAAAGTTTGGAGATGAGCCCCCCAAGACTAAATCTACATTCAAAGCCAGTGCCTCTGTAAAAGGTAAACAAAGGTTTGATCTGAGAGAGAACTCATCAAGGAAACTGTCATGGTATGAAAAAACAAGAAAAGACCTGGAAGAAGAAGAAGTAGAAACCGCTCAACTTGAAGCCCTTATTGCAAAAAGGCTGCCGAGAGGATTTGGTAAGTATGAAGGAAAATTACCTTTTAAGTGTCTTAACTGCAATAAGATTGGTCATTTTGCCTCAAGGTGTCCGGAAAGGTTTTTAAGGCAAAATCCTAACAAGCCAAGGTTCCAAAAGAACTGTTACTATGTACATGAAGATGATGACAACGAAGGAGTAATAGATGATGAATCAGAGATAGGAAACAAATCCATAAATGAATGGGTGTTCATTGCCATCAAGGAAGAAGATCCAATGTCCTCTGTATCTGTCAATCATAGGACTATGGAAAGAGCTCTGGCTGCCCAAATTGAAGAGAAGGATGATTGGGTCATTGACAGTGGATGCTCTCACCATATGACAGGTAACAAAATAAGTTTGTAGATTTGGAAAGGTATGAAGGAGGAGTGGTAAAGTTTGGTGACATTTCTACTGGTAGAATTAGAGGTGGAACTATCTCTCTTGATGGAAGAAACAAAACTGGTAATGTACTGTCTGTTGAAGGATTGAAGCACAATCTTCTAAGTGTTGGATAGTTGGTGGACAAAGGCTATGATCTCCAATTCAAGAATGGAAAATGCAAGATCTTTGAAAATTCTGGAACAAAGATTGCATCCGGTACTCAAACTAAAGGTAATATCTTTCACTTGGTTGGTACTGGCAAAAGTTGCTTGTTTGTTCAAATTGATCAAAGTTGGATGTGGCATAGGAGGATGTGTCATGTGAATTTTGATAATATCATCAAGATAAGCAATACTTAGGCTATAAGAGATCTTCCAAAATTGGTGAAACCTACTAACAGCTTGTGCAAAGAATGTCAGTTGGGTAAGCTGAGTAGAGTCACTTTCAAAAGTAAGGAACTATCTTCTACCGGATTATTGGACTTAGTTCATACTGATCTTTGTGGTCCAGCAAGAATCAGGAGTATTCAAGGTGATAGATACTTCATGCTGCTAATTGATGACTATTCCCAGATGATGTGGGTAACCTTTCTAAAAGAGAAATCATAAGCTCTTGAGAAATTCAAAATATTCAAGGCTATGGTAGAGAATGAAACCGGATTAAAGTTGAAGTGTTTGAGGTCTAATAGAGGTGGAGAATTCACATCCAGTGAATTCATAGAGTTCTATGAGAAACATGGAATAAAGAGATAGTTGTCTTCTCCTAGGACTCCACAGCAGAATGGAGTAGTGGAGAGAAAGAACCGGACCATCCAGGAAGCATCTAGAACCATGATGATGGAAGCAAATGTTCCTCAGATCTATTGGAGAGAAGTTGTTAGCACTGCAGTCTATACTCTCAATCGAGTTCAAATTAGAAGCAATACTAGTAAGAGTCCTTATGAACTTTGGTTTGGTATCACTCCTACTGTAAGGTATTTCAAAGTTTTTGGTAGCAAATGTTACATCAAAAGAGATGAAGACCTAGGAAAGTTTGATGCTAGAAGTGATTAAGGAATATTCTTGGGTTACTCTACTCAAAGCAAAGCATACTGGTGTTATAACAAAAGACTAAGAAAGATGATAGAAATTACAAATGTAAAGGTTGATGAAGGAATTGAGAAACCCTCAAGGTTTTATGAATATGATGAAGATGATTAGAATGGTGTTTTGACTCAAGGAGTCCAGGCCTCCTCTGTTAGTCAAATTCAAATTAATCTAGTAAATCAGGAAGAAGAGATGAGTGTCAATGAGCCTGATCAAGAATCAGAAGTGCAAGAAATTCCTAAAGTTCCCAGGTATGTAAGACTGAACCACTCTGAAGATCAGATCATAGGTGATAAAAGCAAAGGAATACTAACAAGAAGGAGAATTGCTCAAGATTTAGAAGAGTATTGTTTGATTTCAAAGATTGAACCTAAGACAGTGAATGAAGCTTGCAATGATGAAAACTGGACTAAAGCAATGGAGGAAGAGCTGGTGCAAATAGAGAAAAATCACACTTGGGATCTTGTTCCTAGACCTAGAAACAAGAATGTGATTGGAACCAAATGGGTCTTCCGGAACAAACTAAATAAAGTTGGTGAAGTAATCAGAAATAAAGCCAGATTGGTCTGCAAGGGCTACTCTCAAATAGAAGGAATTGATTTCGAAGAAACTTTTGCTCTGGTGGCAAGAATTGAAGCAGTCATATTATTTCTTACCTTTGCTGCCTTCAAGGATTTCAAGGTATATCAGATGGATGTCAAGTCTACCTTCCTAAATGGTAACTTGGAAGAAGAAGTGTATATAGAGCAACCGGATGGATTTTAATTGTCTGATCATGGTGATATGGTCTGCAAGTTGAAGAAGGCACTGTATGGATTGAAGCGAGCCCCAAGAGCCTGGTATGAAAGATTGGACAAGCATCTTTTGAAGATTGGTTTCAACAAAGGTACTGCTGGTAGTAACTTATATTTCAAAATTGATCATGAAAACATCTTGATTGTTGAAGTGTTTGTTGATGATATCATCTTTGGAGGAAGAGATAGTATGTGTAAAACTTTTGCAAATCAAATGAAAAGTGAGTTTGAGATGTCTATGCTTGGTGAAATAAATTTCTTCTTGGGTCTGCAAATCACTCAAACAAAGAAAGGAATCTTCATTTCTCAGACCAAATATGTGAAAGAATTGTTGAAGAAATTTGGGATGGAAGATTCAAATCCAATGACTAATCCCATGGCAACCGGATGTAAGTTGAGCAAAGATGATGACTCTCCTAAGGCAGACTAGACAAAGTACAGATCAATGGCTGGAGGATTGTTGTATCTCACTCAAACTAGACCAGACATTATGCAAGTTGTTGGTCTTGTAGCTAGATTCCAAGCTGATCCTAGAGAATCCCATGTCATGGCAATCAAGAGGATTTTTAGATATCTAAAATGGATGGTTGAGTATGGTCTGTGGTATCCTAGAGATCATGATTTCTCTCTTCATGCATATACAGATGCTGATTGGGCAGGAGATGTGGATGACCGAAAGAGTACCAGTGGTGGAGCATTCTTTTTGGGGAAGAGATTGGTTTCTTGGCTAAGCAAGAAACAAGAGGCAATATCTCTGTCTACAACTGAAGCTGGATATATTGCAGCAGCAGGTAGTTGCACTCAATTTTTGTGGATGAAGCAGATGCTAAGAGATATCAAAGTGGAGTATGAGGAACCTATCACAATCTTCTGTGATAATTCAAGTGCAATAAATATATCCAAGAATCCAGTGTTACATTCAAAGACTAAACATATATCCATCAAATTTCACTTTTTGAGAGAGCAAGTGAACAAGAATGAAGTCAGATTGGAGTTTGTGCCTTCCAAGGATCAGATTGCAGACATCTTTACTAAACCTCTACCTAAGGACTCTTTTGAGTATCTCAGGCACAAGTTAGGGGTTATTGCTGCTCTAGTGATGAACTAAGGTGCACTGAGGTGCATTAGTCTGGTGGATATCATAGTCATATCTTGTGATCCAAATTGATGGGAGCTGCTACTTAGGGGGAGCAGCAGGTATGATTCTAAAGTGTTGGAATTGCAAGTATGTGCCCTTTGCCATTGATGTCAAAGGGGGAGAGAAGACATGTGAAAAACAAGTGGTTGCTGATCAAAGGGGGAGCAGTAAAGGGAGAGAAGACATGTGAATGGTTGTTGCTGATAGGGGGAGCTGTGACAGTAAGAAGAAGTTCTTGACTTGATGGTTAAAATAGTTTTTCACATCTTATGTTGTCATCAATGATAAAGGGGAGATTGTTGCAAGTATGGGCCTAACTAGTGTTGTCATTGATGTCAACATACTCTTGTTGCATTAATGATAATGTTTGGATGAGCCGTGAGCTGAGGATGTTGAGAAAATTAGTCTCAATCAGGAACAGTGAAGAATAGTGATGACAGTAAGGCAAAAGTCCAAGATAGGATGAGGCTCAGAGGATGCGAATTAAAGGGTTTGTAGATATGTGTCTTTAGGTGAACCAATAGAGATTTCAGAGGTCCGCATGAAGATGTGAAGAAGTTGTGGCCACTCAAGTAAAACTAGTTCCGGTAGGTGTTCAGAGGTGACAGAGTGTAACAAGAAAGGTCCGGTGAGATCCAAAAATAAATTTTCCTATTCTGTGGATTTGAGGGAGTGCTGAGGAAGTCTTTGTGGTGTATCAACTTGATTGGTTCATGGTTTGAAGGTCCGCAAGAATCTATTCCTTTGTGACAGTAATGACAGACTGTGTTCTTGAGGTTCCAGATGAAGGAGAGAAGGATTTCAGTAAGCAGAAGAAGTGTGAATGTTTCGGTGATTCAGGCTAGCTTGTGGAGGTCTTTGGATCATGTCCAGTTCATGTTGGTGGTCTGCATTGAATTTGGAGCTCACAATTGAAGAGTAACTTCCAGATGATGGTGTTCTTCCTGAGACAAGCCGACCGGATGAGTTATGCATCTTGCAAATTATCTTATGGATGTTTTCTGACTTAGATGATCATTCCTAAGTTGATGCCTTGTATAAATAAGGGATTATGAAGTCAGTTTGAAGTTGTCCTTGTGGTGATGAGAGTGTTGTAGCGAGGAGGAGAGTGAAAGGCAGAGCAGAAGTATTGGGCTTAAATGGAACTGATTCAAGCATGGTGAAGATGCTATTCTCCAGATGTGATATTTATTTCTTTGTAGACAATGTGTCTCTTGTAGGCAGTGAGCCTCTTGTGAGCAGTGTGCTCATGCAGTGAGCCCTAATAGGCATGTGTCATTTTGTTCTTTCTATTCTTCTAATAGAGAATACAATCTTGGGTTAATCACCCCATGGTTTTTCCCTTAACCAGGTTTCCACGTCAAAATGTTGGTGTCTTATGTGTTGATGTGTTTCTGCACTTGATTTGAATGCATTATGGTTCATGATTAATATACTGCTAATCACTAAGAAGATTTAAGTATTTAATTGGAGAAAGTTTTGTACAACTGATTCACTCCCCCCTCAGTTGTGTGCCCTAAGTCTAACAAACCTATGATACCAGTGGAAAGCTTTGAACGTCCAAAGGAGAAGAAAAGACTACAACTAATGTGCCTCAGGAGAGAGATGTCAATATCATAAAGAACAATCCAAGTAATTACAAATGGTTACAAAAAGGGAATCAAGGATCAAACTGACCTTCATACGACCCCAATACTTATTGTTGGTTCCATGAGACAAAGGGTCATGAAATAAAGACTTGTTATGGTTACAATAAAGCCATCTCCAAACTTACTCTGGATCAACAAAAGAACTTTCTTAAACTTCTCCAATCCCAGAGAGAGGAAAAAGAACCTCAAATCGAGAGAGGAAAGGCTAACCAGAATCATACCAATAACATAGAACTAGGCCAAGAAGTGTTCATGACACATGAAGAGGAACAGACAGACCAAATGGAGAACATCTTCTCACAAGTGATAAACTTGCTAAGAGCATCCCCCTCGCATCGCAAGACATTCCTAGAAGTATTGGAAGTAGGATGTTCCTCATAGGAGGAATCACCTCCTCTTACATTTGATGTTTCCAAATTACCCCAAAGTGAAGGAAGTAAGAAAAAGAATTTAGCCCTATACATACAAATTCAAGTCGAAGAGGTCACTATAAAAAAGGGTGGTGGTGGATGAAGGATCAATAGTCAATCTCTTGCCAATGTCCTTTCTATGAAGGATGGGATACAACAAAACATGGATCAAGCAAAAAATGGCCACATTAAGAATTTATGACAGTCATGACATCCAAACAGTCAGGAAAATTAGCCTACTACTCAATCTGATGGGGAAGACTATCTCTACCGATTTCTATGTTATTAATCGAGAGACCAATTACAACATGATCCTTGGGAGACCCTGGATTCATGCCATGAAAGCCATTTCCTCTACTTTAGTCCAAGAGATACATTTTCATCATTTGGGAAAGGTGATCATAGTAAAAGAAAACCCTGATCCTTTGAGTGTTTATAGAAAGGAATAGGAAGAAAAAGACAAAAAGTTGAAAATGCAAGAGAAACAGAAAGAAGAAACTCAGGACGTTCAAACGAGTGCAAGCGCTCACAACATATCCTACCAAAGAATGGATGATCTTAGGGAATTTTATTTTGATCCACATACTACTAAATCCCATGCACCATTTGGCTTAGCGGCAGTCCCATGTGTCAATGAATGGGACATCAAAAACCTCTTGGTTGGAACAATTGAGATCATTGAAGAAGGAGACGAAAAAGAAGAAAAATGAACTTCCACTTATGAATTTGGAGAGACATCTCATTTGCAAAATCATGAAATCTTATGGACCATGCATTTTGACGGAGCTAGTTGTAAAATAAGGGCAGGAACATGGATAATCTTAACATCCCCCGAAGGAAAAGTCCTCCCCTTTGCCTTCATACTAGACTTCTTTTGCACCAATAACATCACTAAGCACGAAGCCTTGTCCCTAGGAATCATGCTAGCCATGAGAATGGGGGCCAATAAAATCTTTGCCTTTGGAGATTCTCAATTGATAATCAACCAGGTTGCGGACAATTATGAGACAAAGTCAGAACAGTTGCAACCTTATAAAGAAACTATCTAGAAGTTAATTCAATTCTTCAATTTCTTCTCTATCAAAGTCATACTCAGAGAAGAAAATCAGGTGGCCAACTCAATGGCCACTTGGGCCGCATTATTTTCACCACATGCTCAGTTGCAAAATTCAGAATATATTGTCTCAGTGCATGGAGAACCGTTGTTGGAAAGTGAAGAATTATTGAACATCCTGAATTACGCCATGGGCCAGGAAGAAAAACCACCCTAAGATTACACAGAGAACGATGAAGCCATCCTGGAATATCTACATGCTTATGATGGACTTCCAAGAGCGTACCACAAAAAAGGATACATGCTCCTCCCTCATCCAAAAGACTATTTTGGGAGTGAGAAAGAAATCCTTCATATTGAAGCAAACTCAGATTTACTGCTTGCACCTCAAAAGTTTGAGGAAGGACATCCATCCCTAACTGGAGATACCATAGATGTCAATGTTGGAACACCTGAAAAGTCTAGGATGTTAAAACTAGGAGGAGAACTAAGCGACAAGGAATTAGAGGAGTACACAGAGTTCCTAATTAAGTATCAGACATATTCATATGGGCATATTCAGACATGCGAGGATTAAATCCCAAGGTTGTGGTGCATAACTTAGTGACAAAACCGGATGCAAAACCCGTGAAACAAAAACCAAGGCCCATAAAACCACAAGTAGCTGAAATGGTGAAAGAAGAATAAAAAAATTGCTAAATGTTGGTTTCATCAAACCAATGGATTATTCAAATTGGGTGTCAAACATTGTCCCAATTCTGAAGAAAAATGGAAAAATTTGGATATGCCTCGACTTTAGAGACATCAATCAAGCTTGCCCAAATGATGACTTCCCCTTGCCATCCATCGATCAAATTGTCAATTCAACAACGGGATACGAGGCTGTTTCCCTAATGGATTGATTTTTAGGATACAACCAAATCAGAATTGCAGAAGTTGATCAAAACAAAACAACATTTACTACCCCCTAGGGAACCTTCTGCTATGTGGTCATGCCATTCGGGTTGAAGAACATAGGAGCTACCTATCATAGGGCAATGACAGATATCTTTTATGATTACATCCACAAGATAGTCGAAACTTATGTTGATGACCTCCTAGAAAAATTAGAACAAAGATCAAAACATGTGGAGGAACTCTGTAAAATCTTCAATAGGCTTCAAGAATATAAAGTAAGGTTAAACCCAAAAAAATGTGTTTTCAGAGTCACCGTAGGAAAGTTGTTAGGATTCATCGTCTCACGAAGAGGTATAGATGTCGACCTAGCCAAGGTCCAAGTGGTCTTGAATGCAACCCCACCAACAAGTGAGAGGGTAGTAAGGGCCTTCTTAGGACAGTTGGGTGTGATCAGATGATTCATATCAGGCATGAATTTCAAAATTCATCCAATCAATCAGTTGTTAAAAGCAAGTTGGCATAATGTGGACTATGGACTGTCAAAATGCATTTGAGCAAGTAAATAAATTCCTATTAACTCCACCTACATTGATGCCTCCTAAACATGATAAACCCTTCATCTTATACTTCAGAGCCACTAATATCTCTGTAGCATCCATGCTAGCTCAAGAGGATGAGGGTGGAAGAGAAAGAGCCATCTATTTCATAAGTCAAACCTTGTTGGAATATTAGAAGAACTATATCCAAGCTGAGAAAGAATGTCTTACCATAGTCTTTGCCACCCGAAGACTGTGACACTACATGTTGAATCAAGAAACTAAAATGATGATACGGTCCAAGAAACTGAGGACTTTCTTAAATCAACCCATGCTCTGAAGGAGAGCCGGCCAATTCATACCATTGTTGAGTGATTTTGACCTAACCTAGGTCAACCAAAAAGTGGTCAAGGGACAAATAATAGAGGATTGGTTAGCAGATAACCCGATTCCCCAAGAGGAACCCATAAATGAAGATTTTCCTGATGAAGAGATTTGTGTAGTTGATCTCGAGAAGTATGCAGCCTCGTATTGGTACAGAGATATTGTGAACTATCTTGCAAACAAGACTTACCCAAAAAACATGACCCCTTTGGGAAAAAGATGACTACGAGTCCTCATCGCGAGATATGTTTTAATAGACGATGTGCTCTATCGAAGAGCCCTAGATAGAATGTTGCTTCAATGCGTTGACAAGGAAGAAGCACGCACAATATTGGAAGAATGTCATAGTGGAATCTGTGGAGGACATTTTGGTGCCCATGCCATAGCAAGAAAAATACACAGACTGGGATACTTCTGGTCCTGTTTACAAGGGGATGCGATTAAGTTTGTAAAGAGGTGTCCAAAATGTCAGTCTTATGCTCACGTTCACCATACACCAACAAGAGATTTACAACCTATCATGACCCCTTGAACCTTTTCCACATGGGGATTAGATCTGGTGGGGATTATATCTCCCCCATCAATTGATGGACATCTATTCATCATTACCTCAATAGAATATTTCACAAAATGGGTGGAGGCCATGCCTCTTACCACAGTATCAGGTGTTGTAATCGCTAAATTTATCTTGAACCAAATCATTTGTCGGTTCGAAATCCCTCAAGTGATAGTGATAGATAATGCTCATCCTTCAAAAATCCACAAGTAAGGGAGCTATGTAAAACATTTCACATCAATCACAACTCTCCCTCAGTCTATTATCCTCAAGGAAACGGACAAGCAGAGGCTACCAACAAGACTTTGAAGTCAATATTGGTCAAGATCGTAAAAGATTCTAAAAGAGATTGGCATTTACAACTATACCTAGCTCTGTGGGCTTACAGAACAAGCGTTAGGACTCCAATTGGAACCACCCCTTACACTCTCACTTTTGGATCAGAGGCAATATTGCCATTGGAAGTGGAATTGCCTAGCCTAAGGGTGTCATTACAAGGACTATTGGATAACGAAGAGTATAGAGGAGTAAGGTTAGCTGAATTAGAAATGATAGATGAAACACGCTTGAGAGCTATTCAAAGACATGATTCCTATCTAGCACGAATGAAAAAGCAATACAACAAAAAGTTTATCCCAAGACCCTTTCAAGTGGGAGACCTAGTGATTAGGATAGATAATCTAATCGACAAAAGAGCTAGTGAAGGATGAAAATTCAGACCTAATTGGATAGGTTCTTACATGGTTAAGGAAGATGTTGGAAATGGTGCCTATCTCTTGTGCACAATGGAGGGAGAGGAATTTGGTGAAACAGTCAATGCCTTTCACCTCAAGAAATATTATGTCTAAAAAACCAAAAAAATCATAAAACATAAAACTACAAAAAAAATTAAAAAAATCAAAATGTCAAAAACAATTTGTTTCTTGTATTTATGCATCATTCTATTCATCTTGCATTACAGTTTATGACTTTCTCTTGTACTATTTTCCCTTTAGTAAGGAGTCTAATGCTGTCTAGATATACGTTATCTTTTTAGGACCTAGAGATTCCCCATTTTTCACAAATCACCATTATCCCCCTTTATTCCCAGTGATTCTAATCAAAAGCCTAGCTCTTAGCTTTATATTGATCCTAGTCTTATTAATTCAAGATGTTAGGTCTAAACAAAGTCAGTATTCAAACCTACAATGTTCAAAGGAAGCTTGCAAGTGGACCTTCCCAATTCTTCCCTAGTAGTAGAGAAGTCCAACCAGATTACAAAAACTTTAGGTGGCACTCAACCCCTTATCTTTCACTCAACCCCTTATCTTTCTTGGCCAAAAACGTCAGGAAGATCAAAACTCTGAAGGAAGCAATCTAATATAAGAGTGAATAAAAAAATGAGTGATCAAAATAAGAGTGTTAAAAAGTGAGAATTGAGAGATCAAATCATTGCATATCAAAGTTCCAAAAGCAGTCATTTATTGAAAAGTCAAAAATCCAAAAAAATGAGAAAAATCAAGTGAGGAAAATACAAAAAAAGGTAAAAAGAAAAAAAAAAGAGAGATACAAAAAAAAAGAGTGAAAGAGAGAAGATTATTGAATGTCCGTACTCTTGGGTGGAGATCAGTCTAAGCTCGAAGCCTCAAGAGTGACATTCTAACAGAGAAAGAGAGGTACTAAGCATACACATGCACTAGCTGAGCAAAACTGAAGAGTATAGTAGTCTCTAGGATCATCTGCTATCTAGGGACCCTTGTTCTTTCCCAGATATCCTTTACCCTAGGTCTACTCTACTTGCCATCTATGATCTAAGTCTAGTGAACAGCAATAAAATTTGTTGCTTGTCTAAGTGGAAAGCTTACCAATTTGTCTTATCTAGATAAGTATCAATGTTTAGGCTTTAGTGAAGTCTAGAAATCAGAAATGCTCCATATTCACTCCCACTCCCCATTTGAGTTTCCCCAAATCCTATCTCACAGCCTTGAATAGGTCTCTTATATCAAGACAACTCGCAATCCCCTAAATTGAAAATCGTATTTAAGAGCAGTCACATTGTTTGTTCCACATTGCATTCATGCCAAAAATTAGAAAAGGAGTCTCAAAGCAATAAAGTCAAATGTCATATCTCATGGCATTTAGTAGAAGTAATAGTCTCGTTTACAGCATTTCTTGTGTTCTTGCATTATCATATCGTAAAATGCATATCATATATGTCATAAAAAACTACAAAAATATGTCATCGTTATCATGCTTACATATGCTAAAAGAGTTGAAAAGGTTAAACATAATCAAAAAGTTTCTCAAAGCTTCCAAATATACACAAGAGATGAGTACAGATTTCAATAAGAAAAAACCATAAGAAGAAAAACTTCCATAGATATATTCGAAGTTTGCATACACAAGGGTATCAAAAAGCTGAGACAAAGTGCTCTCGAGAAAGTAGAGGCTCCCCATGCAAGGGGGCACAAATTTCAAAGAAAAAGCAAGTCAAGGTTGGTTCCCTCCAATGGAACCCTCAGGAATTTGGTTCCTCCATCTATGAGTACCACTAGTCGTTCCCTAAGATCTATGAGAATGAGGTGTTCTACTGTGAGCATACGACTGTGAAGGCCCTACCATGCTAGCATCATGCTGTCCAACATTAAGGCGGGCCATCTCTCAGAGTACCTGGTTCTCACCCTTAAGCATGTCAACCTGAGTCTTCAACTTTGTAGTTATCTGACACCCATGGTAGATAGAAGCAAAAATGTTAGTGTGTCACCCTGTAGCTAGGGGCACACCAGGATCATCCAAAAGACAATCACAAGTCATCCTAGTGAAGGGAGAAGCTAGTCCAACATTAATCTCATGAACAAAGTCTCTCCACTCTCTGACATTGCCTAAAATAGAAAATCAAAGCAATACCAAGTTAGATCCATGTAAAATGAGAAAGGAGAAAGAGTATGAAAAGCAAGTAAACGAGAAACTTACGTGGATCACCAGGCTGCCAATCAGGGTCAAATTAATGCATCACCTCATCTGAATGAGGAGGTTAAGGAACAACAAGAGGACCCTCAGAGATATCAGGAATATCATCTGAATCATCAATATCATCAAAGTCCTCATCCTTGGGAGCGACCTCATCTGACGAATCATTACTATCTAGAACTTAGTCCTCGTTAGTGGACTCTGAATCAATAGTCACAATCAAAGATCGAGAAGGAGTCCCTCTCCTTCCCCTCCGTCCTCCTCTAGAGACCCTAGTAATAAAGATGCTAGGAGTCAAAGGAGTCCAAATGACATTTCCAAGTTCACCCATCTCCTGAATGGTCCTGTAACATGTGGACACTAGGGGCAAGTCCTCAGGGACATCCTCACTGAACTACTGCAAAACATGATCAACCCGATGAGCCTCAACCAAACCATTGTGGTCTATAAACTCTAAAACCCCGCGACAGTGCTCTCTAATCTCACCATCTTGGGCCCAAGCCCCCTCCATGTCATGATAAGGATCAAAAATAATATCATCATCAGTAAGAGTAGCAATAGTGGGTAAAGTAGCATCAAAATGACCAACATGCGCCCACCTCGCTGCTCTTGGTAATTGTCTATCTGGAAGAGGAATAAGCTTCTGGTAAGGTTTCATGTGCTCAAATATCCATGCCATGATCAAAGAAGAGTGGCTTAAGGAAAAAGCCCCTCACCGTGAAATCTGATAGAATTCTCTGTAAACCATAGCCAAGATGTCTGGTCCCCAAACAAAAACTGTGCCCTCCTCAATCTCATGAATGATGGGTGCCAAGGCCTTGTCTCCTAACAGCGTCGAAGCAATCAAACCAATCAGGAACCTCCTCAAGAGCAGAATGTGGAGATGCGGTATAGAGGTAAGTTGAACTCCTGTCTGGTCTCCAGGGTGATTAACCCCCATAAATGTGGCCCAAGAAGCCTTGTCCTCATAGGACTCGCTGATAGGAAGAGATAAAGGTTGTCCCCTCATAGGTACTCCAAGAATGCGGTATACATGATACAGAGTGATAGTCCACTCTCCAGAAATCTGTGGGAAACAGAATGTGTTCATGTCTGCATCCCAGTAAGTCAAGATGTCGTAACATATGTGGGATATAGGATGAATCACATGTACATGGCAGACTCTAGCAAGACCTACCCTCTTCAGTATAGTATGATCCTCAGTACTCAATGAAGCAAACATCCCTGAGAGCCACCCCTACTCTCGGCAGGCATTCCATCAGATACACATGTCCTACAAAATTAGAAGAGCACTTTAGATTAGATCTCGTAAACTCATAAATCCCTAAAAATCGTAAAAACTGTAGAAAACCTTACACAAAAAAATCACATAAACCTTCAAAAATTGCAATAAACAGGTAGATTCAGTGACCAAATCATGTCAGATCGAAATGAAACAAGTGTTAAACAACATCAAATGCAGTCAGAAATCAGTCCAATAGGGTCGCCCCCAGGTGACCTAGGTGTTTTTCAGGATCTCTCCCGGGCAACCCTGCTGCTTTTTAGGATCTCCCCTGGGCGACCCTGCTGCTTTTCAGGATCTCCCCCGGGTGACCCTACCTGGAAAAAGGGGCAACCCTAGGAGCAAATCCCTGAAGTAAAAATCACTCTAAAAACCTCATTTTTTGACTGATTTCAGAAAACAAAAGATCAATCTTGCTCTAAACGACTAGACGAACACAAAGCAACAGAGAAAATCACCAAAAACAGATAATTTTAAGAGATTTTTCACAAATTCAAGCTAGGGTTTAGAGAAGAGTTTTTCACTGATTGCATACATGATTCATCGTGGCTAAAGAAGAGGCGACCATCTCTACGATCGCCTCGACGATACCTCTCTATCGACTGCTCACAGGAACGATTCCATCACCATTTTACTCTAATCTCACAATTTGGTTCACTTTGTTTGCCCTTAGTTCATTTATGCACTTTAGACTAGTTCTTTGTTTTTATACATCCGTTTTGTGCATTATTTTACGTGCTCTCATCCCTACAGGTCCAAACCAACAAAGGCAAGCAACTAGTCGAACTCAAGCAATCTATGGTAAGATTTGTCATTTCAGTTTTCATTATTTACTTTTGATATATTTAAATGTCGGATTAACACTAGTTATTGCAGGTAGAAATTGTAGGAAAATCGACAACAGGTAAGGCCTAGTTCGGGAACGGTACCTACCATTCATGTAGACTACCATCCCCGAGGGGGCAAATATGTAAGCACAAAAATCACGTACTACCTCCATGAGGACCCCTATGATGATTCAAATCCTTGTCACGTACATGTAAGCCTGAAATAATGTCTTTTAAGTAGCAGGCCTCTTGATGACGTGTCCTCTCTTCTTATCTTGTGTTGTTTCTTCCTTGTTGATTTCCCTCCTCCCTGTTTGCGACGCTTTCCGACACTTGTTGCGACACTTGTCGACTTGCATTTTCTGGCTTTCGACCTTGATCCTAAGCCTTGTGAGAGTCTTGTAAGTGAATTTTCACCTCTCCCCTTTCTTTTTCCACTAGTGCACCTCCTAGAAGCCTTCTAGAGGTCCCCTTGTCCATCTCCCACTTTCAATTTTTAGTTTCGTCGAACCAATCCAAATCTCCCCCTATTACTTCCATATCTCCCTTGGGAGATCCTGCTGATGCAAGTGGAGATTTGGATTCTTCGACATGACTGACCTGTTTCTTGATGCAGAACTTGTCCTTTTTCTTTCTTCTACCATCTCCTAGCCTATTTATCTGCATCTGACCCTGTCCAGCTTGGATCTCCCCTAGGTGACCTAGGGTCGCCCCCCAGGTGACCTAACGGGAAAAAGGGATGACCCTTTCATTTAAGTTTCTCTCTCATTTTTGCTCCATTTTCGCCCATTTTTCTCTCTGTTTGCATGGTTTTTTATCCCTGATATAGAGTTAACTATTTCATGCACCCACACATGCATAATTAGCTCTATTTGATCTCAATTTATCTCTTTAATCAATCTCATGCATTCCCTCTCATCCATTTCCTCTCCAGTGATAAGCTATCTTTGCTTCATCACTCTCCAATCAGTTGAGTTCACTGGGTAATCAACCTTGTGAACTCCCCAATCTATTCTTGTTAACTCATCAATCAAATTTGTTAACTCTCCAATCAATTCCTTCTTCTAAACCTATAAATACCCCCTCCCTCAAGCACAAAGGGAGGCAAATTCATTGTGCACACAACTCTTGCCAAATTTTGCTCTCTAACTTAGCATCCAAATGCTCTTACAGGACGAAGGTGCCTTTTGCTTTATTTGTTCAACCAAGTAGCATCACGTTGCTTCATTCTATGCCATTGTGCTCAATCCAAGCTCTCATAGAGCTCATACAAGCTTCATCAAAGCTTCTTTTTGCTTCTTTGGGTCATTTTGTTGTCAAGAGGATCACCTGCTACCACAAACGGATTTGAGGTTCCTATTACAAGGATTGCTGAGGATAGTGGAGTCAACAAATCTTCATTTCTCTCAGGTTCCTTCATTGTTTTCTTTCAATTCATAGTAATGAGAGAATCAAATTTTCTCTTGGGAATAGTAAAACATTGCTTTTTCCTTGATAGTTAGATCTTGCATGTTAGGTTAAACCTTTTCTCATTTCTAGATCTAGTTTATTAGAAGAAGCATTTTCCCCTTTCTTAGATTAAATAGCATTCAAAACATCAAAAACATAAAAACATAGGTTAACATTGCATTGGAAAAGTCATATAGGATTGCATACATATTCCCTTTTCATAGATTAGAAGTACTTTTATTTCCAAAATACTCTAAAAAATATCAAAAATAATGTTTTGCATATCATTTAGTTTGCATGCATATAGAAACATTAAGATAGACAAAATTGCAAACCCTTGATTCCATCATGAGGTAAAAACAAAGTCAAAACACAAGTCAAACCCTAGGTCAACAAAAACCTAGATCAGAAACCTAGATCTGGTTAAAGTTAACAATCACATGACTTCCTCTCTTTTGATTCACGCATGTGCTTAGGAGTGAGAGGAGAGTAGGTGAGGGCTATCCGTGATGAGATCCAAGAGATCCATCCAACACCTCAACAACAAACATTTGTCTTACCATAAGGAGACCCACTCATCCTCTTGTTGTTAGAAGAAACCAGACAACGACCGATACAACAAGACCTCTTACAACGTATACAAAGACAAGAGGACATCAACGAGAACAATTGCTTACCCACACAGAGGTGGAATCTTAGAAATCCAAACAGGAGAAGAGAAACTTGTGACCCTTCGGGTCATAGGGTTATCTCAACTACAATAACAATCGAACAAAACATACAACAAAGGCTGCAGTACTTACCTACCCCTCTCCGCGAAGTCTATCTCTCCAATGTTCCAGACCCTTGCTGTGTCTCATCTCCTCTCAAATGGTTAATTCCATGTGAGTGAGAGTGACATGGCAGATTGCCCCTGTGGCAAGGAGGGAAAGGGTCCGTGTGCGTGCTGAAATCTGACCTGACAACCCCAGGTAACCAGAGTCATGATTTTGAGCGTACAAACACAGAGAGGACATGATTCAATATTTGTAGTGGTGGATATATTTTCAAAGATGGCACATTTCATACCTTGTAAGAAGACAACTGATGCAGTGCATGTAGCTGAGCTATTTTTCAAGGCGAATGTGAGATTGCATGGATTACCTAAGAGTATAATTTCAGACAGAGATACAAGATTTCCTTTTGGAAGACACTTTGGAAGAAGATGAAGACAGATTTGATGTTCAGTTCAACTTTTAATCCACAAACTGATGGACAGACAGAAGTAGTGAATAGGAGTTTGGGAAACTTGTTGAGATGTTTGGCTGGAGAGAAGACAGGGAATTGGGATTTGATTCTTTCACAAGTAGAGTTTGCATATAATAATTCAGTAAATAGGAGTACTGGAAGAACAACTTTTGAGATTGTTACCAGAGTAAACCCTAGAGGAGTTGCAGAATTGAGAGATATCAGCATGGTAGAAAAGAGAAGTGGAGAAGCAGAAGAAATTTGTAGGACATATGGAGGCAGTGCATAATCAAGTGAAGAAGCATTTGGAGGATATGAATAGCAAGTATAAGGAGCAAGCAAATGAGAAGAGAAGACATAAAGAATTTGTAGTTGGAGATGAAGTGATGGTGTACTTGAGAAAAGAAAGACTTCCAGTTGGCACTTATAACAAGTTGAAGATGAAGAAGTTTGGACCTTGTAGGATACTCAGAAATTTTAATTCAGGAAATGCATATGAAGTGGAATTATCAGAAACATTAGGTATTTCACCTATTTTCAACATTTCAGACCTATATCAGTATCACGAAGTAGAGTTCAGTGATAGCCTTGAAAGAGACTTGAAGAAGCAGTTACCACAACAAGCACCAGAGAAGATTGAAGACATTTTGGATAGTAGAGTTGGACGTAGCACTAGAGGAGACAATGCAGAGAATATCTTTTGAAGTGGAAAGGCAGACCAGAAGAAGATTCATCTTGGATTTCTCAGGCTGAGGCAAATCGTCTTGGTTTTCCTCTAGCCCCAACAAAGTGAGGGACTCACTTTTTCAATAACCTCAGATGTCTGATGCAAGAGCATCCCTGGTTCAAGAGCAATCTTACATCAACCAAAAAAACATTTTCTTTTCAATTTGTTTGCAGTTCAGTTTGTTTCTTTTCATTTTCCAGTTCTGTTTAGGCAGTTCAGTCAATAGCAATTTTTATATTTTGGTCCGCATTCTACTGCAGTTGCATTTCACATCTTGTAGAGCTAGACTTAGTATCTAGATTCATTCATCTACATCATATCCAAAATTTAGAGCAATTGGTTAAGGTACCGGAAGTTATAGCTATCAGAAGATCGACTGTTTTCTCATAACATAGCATCCTGATAGTCTCAGACAATCAGCTAAGGGAGAAGACTTGCGGAGCATCCCTTGACTTGTGGAGCCTAATGACACATCATTCAATGATCTTTGATTTGTGGTCGACCTTCCCTGAGATCTGCACATCATTCCATTCATTTGCAGAGGACTTCTACTCATTTAGGTCCAACCTACCTGTGTACACATGTTACAGCACTTCGTTGGAGTTTGAGATCTTCCTTGGCCGATGCGGAGGAATCTTTTGTACTGGAGATGATATATAACAATGTAATAGATCCCTAAGAAAGTAGTTATCAAGTTAGAATTTGGATTCATAGTTGATAGTTTAAATTTTATGCGAAGGAGCTTCAAAGCCATATCTTGTGCATATTCTGATATTCTGTAATCAGGCCTTTGAACCCAATTGTAAGCCCGCATGATGCTGGTCAGTTTGTGTTTGAATTATATGATATACTGAATGACTGAATCTACATTTGGTTCATATCTTTGAGTTGTTTTCGTTGTGTTTACTCTTGTTGCACGATCTGGATAGTTCATTTTGTGAACACTCCTACCGTGACTGCACCAGATCTCAACAATAAATGAAAAGAAAAAGTGAGCAAAAATAGCTATATAGCGGCTAAGGAAGATGCAGATGGACGCTACAACAAATACTGAGAATAAAGGCAACTAGTGGCGGAGGAAGAACAGGCCGACCATAGGACAAATTAAACCAAAAGATCATAGTTCACAGGCCAAAACAAATCTATGCTTAATAGTTTTTAATTCACCATAAATGTATTGCAATGAGAAACTAGTAAAATACCTAGATCAGTTGTCAAAGAGGGTGTTGGTTTTTTCCCAGACTGGATGCTTATTCCCAGATTTCCCTACAAGGTAGCCATCAGTGATCAACAGGATCTCTGGGCCAGGGGCCAACAGTGTAGGAGATAGACTCTATATTTTATCTCCTCTTCTTCTTCAAGCTCTGCAAGACCTAGGGGGGTATTCCCTACTCAACATCCATGAGGATATGCATACAAGGCTGGGATGCTGACAGAAAGCAGATAAGTCCTCCTGTAAGTAGACCAAAAATGAAAGATAAGAGCAAAGGGGCTAGCTTTGGGCCTATTTGCAGTTGTAGACAGAGGACTGAGGATCCTAAAACTAATTCTAATGTCCTAATGGTTGTTTTAGATTTTGATTTGGATTTTAAGTTTGGATGCAAAGCTGGACATGGTTGTAACACAAAAACAAAGCAAGATTGGTGCCTATCCAGGGCCTGGAGTCAGTAGACATACACCTGTGAATGATCAACATGAACAGCTAAAACTGGATTTCAGGGGGATATATGTGATACCTGCCTTGCAAATATCTCCCAATACAGAGTGTTAAGTTATCTCTACTTATGGCATCCCTACTGCAGTATACCCTTCCCAATGTTCAACCTGAAAACAGTTTAATCTACCCCTTGAGCAGAAGTTAAAAGATCAGACATTCAACATAGGAATTCTATGCTCTAGAATCTAAACATTACCCAAATATCCAGATTCAGAAGAAGAATACATGCAATACTGGAGACAGAATTAACACAACACATGCTAAGATAACATTTCTCATATAAGATTAATCATGAAATCAGTGGGTTCATGCCAAAAACATACAACAAGAGATACATAAACTCACAGGTTAAGCTGTACAGAGCAACCAGATCAGCTTGTTTTGAATTACAGAGCCAAAAATCTTCAACTTTCAACAACCAAAAATGAGTAACACTTCCTGCTTATAACAGCCAGGTAGTGTACCACAGCAATTAATTACATGGTTGACCAAAAATCCCGCCAGATACACAGTATCAGAAAAATGGCGCTCAACGCATTACCAGATTGGCGCCCAAACATGAATGCAGCAGGTAGGGGAGGAGACAGGAAGAAATCTCGAGCCCTGCGCCACTGTCCGTCGATGTACACCTTCAATCGGGTACCAGATCCGCCCATACCTCTGCAACCTTCGCCATTAATGGCGCACCAACCCGCGGCCTTGGGAAAAACATCAAACAGTCGATCGTAACCATTTCCCACCAAGATTCATCGTCATGATATTTCGAATATGCAGGATATCAATTATCCCACATGCACCCCGCGGCGACCCTTTCAATACTTTATATACTAGGTCACGAGCATGTATAATGTCGGTGCTTTTGCTCCTGACGACACTAGTATAAGACTTCATCATCATCCTCCAACAGCATGATATCCTGTCGCTTGAAATATCACCCTGACGTCAGCATCATATCGCAATATAACCTGCATGATAATCGCCTTCATCGGCACAACCTGATCCATCGGAGGAACATCCTCCTGCTGAGCCTATACCCAAAGTCTGGCCGATGAACATCCTGATGACGTCACCGTCATATCCTGCTGACGTCATCATCATATCTGCCTACTGCGCACCTCCTCATATCCGGATGACGTCATCATCATGTTTGCAAATATCGGGAGATCTCCACAAGATGATCAGTGTTAGAAATATGACCCCCCCGGACCTTGATGACGTCATCATCATATCGACATCAGGATGATATTCGGAAGATAACCGGATATTTGGAAATATCATCCTGATGCACAAATATCAGGTTGCACTGTAGCTCCACTATAAGATCGGGGCGATAGATGAATATGATGATGCTTGAAAAGATCACCCCCCACTAGATAATGCACGAAGCCGGCAGGCGGATATCTCCTTGATATCAGCATCATCATGACGCTGGAACAAACATACATCCGGGTGATATTCAAAAATGAAAATATCACCCCCTCCTTCGGAAATATCATGATGCAGATAGGCAGAGAAATAGATATCACCCTGACATAAGAATGACATCAGCATCATCAGGATGATAAAACAACGAACATGAAGTGATACAACAACATCAGGATGATATTGACTAAGATCATCCTGACGTTCAAAATATGATGACCCCAGTGAATATCGGGTCACACTTAGAACTCTTCAACAACATCATCAGGATGATCATAACCAAGATCACCCGATGATAAAACTATCACCCCGGCGAAATATCATGCAGGTAGAAAATATGATGACCCCCGCAAGCAACACGGTGATAACTGGAAATATGATGATGATGATGACGACCCTTAAGAAAAAACAAGTCAGGTCGAACAACTCAGAGAATAACCCCTTCAGAAGATCAGGGTGACATCATCATCATAAAAGGGCAAGGTGATAATTGGAAGATCACCGGATCCTTGAAAGATCACCTCCGCAAGCAAATCAGGGCACACTGTAGCTTATCAGCAGGATCAGGATGATATCCAAACATCACCCGATATTGAAATATGATGATCCTGATGAAAAACAAGTCGACAGAAAACATGAGATGCTGACCACCATCGAAGCAAACTTGATGATGATGACCTCCTCCTCGAAGAAAATATGATGCTGCAGCTGAAAAATGCTGAGGAGGTCCAACACTTAGAACATCTTTAAGGAAGGTGCCTGCATGAAAAATGCTCAAAAACTGTCAGTCAATTCAGGCACTAATAGAGGGAAGACTATTCTTTGCTACAGTCGCTGGGCAAACTTCTTCATGTCGTTGTCCAAACCAGAACTAGGTCCTCTCTTCGTTGCTACACAAGACGTTCCTCTCTACTCAAATTCATGGGTTGTCTTTTCTACTAAATGCCCTCCTCTTTTATTAAAAATATGTCTTATTTTTAGCGTCCCAGATTTAGGTTTGAAGACTGACATTTTAATTTTAGTTTGCATGAGAAAAGCAATATTAAAAAGCTTCAATTTTGTATTTATCTTAAAATAATACTATTTTAAATAGCTTGTTGTCGCATGTGCGACAGTAAGTTGATTTTAATTCTTTTTATTTAAAATTCTGAACATAATGATATTATTAACATAATTTAACTATTTTTATTAAAACACAATCACTTTAAATAAATCAAGAAGTGAAATAATAAAATTATATATATATTATAATTTAATATAATTGTTTGAATCTAATTAATATATTGTCTTCCAAACATCCATATAGGAAAACATTATTTATTTTTTATTAATTAATATAAAAATGCATCCAATAAAATACACCATTTAAAATATAATTCGAAAAGACATGAATTTATGTAATCAAATCATGCATTTGAAAAGGATTTTCATATCAATTGAAAACACAATAATTTTCTAAATATCAAATCATCAATCACGATTATTAACCACATTGATACATAAAAATAAGCCATTCAAAAATGCATATGCAACTGCGTGAGTGTGTGATTGCATCAGGGTTAACCATCCCAAACAGTCCTTGCCAAGTGGCTAGAACACCTCTACCTCAACTATGTTCTCGTCTTCGATGAGTACCTGCATTCATTCGTGCTCAACTTGACGTCAATGGGTTAGTGTCTCCAAAAACATAGCCAAAGCAAATCATTGCAATCACATCGATAATATTTAACTTTCAAATCAATTTTCCAATTTACTCAAATATAACTTCATGATAATTACCTTCACACATGTGGAACTTACTCAAAGTAAAACAATCATGGTAAATGTTCATTAATCTAAAATAATAACATACTCCATAAAAAAATGAGACGTGACAGACTTGCAAATATTGTTGTTTCGAGGACAATTTATGTCTTGTGTGGTCAATTAGCATCATACTTGTGGATGTTTTTATAGAGGATAATACTTACAGATTTTCTCATCATGGAGATAATTTAAGCTAATATTTACCTATAAATATTTATTTCTTAGGGGCAAATTCATGTTGGATTCTTAGATATTTCTATTGTAGGGGCACATTTAGGTTATATCCTTGTATAATTTATTCTAGGGGAAATTTGGGTCATAACCATAATGTTTTATTTATCAGGGAAAATTTAGGTCATAGTCGCAAATTTTTAAAATTTCCATGCAAATTTAGGTAAATTTAAGTTAGACTCATATATGTAATATCTCTTTATTTTGTGGGGTTAGTAACTCAGAAACATTTTCCTTTGGTATTTTAAGTTCAGGCTCTTTTGGATAATTTTAGTCAAGACTTATAAACTGTTTTCATCTGCTATTTTCAGTTCTTTGTTCTATTGTTATCTTCATTAAATTTGCTCTCATTTGGATTCTACATTTTTATGTTTCCATTGAATATGAAGTTTATTCCAGTCATGGGTTTGTACATTTGATTTCTGGTTTTGAATATTGAATGCCCGGAATTCCTTACAGCTAATAAGAAAGGAGGCATAAAGCAAGGTTGGCTAATTGCTCATATTTGTGGTATTGTCAATGCCCTTCCATAACTTCTACAATTGAAAAGTTGTCTAAATGCTCAAAATCATACATGACAATATCCTCATTTCTTGGGTTCCTTTGGCTGATTAAACAAGCTCAATTATACATGCAGTTAATTGTTGTTCTTAGGTAGGATTAACACAAATTAAATTTATATTTTAAAATTTGAAATTATAGGCTTTATTTGGATATGAAATATCTACTTATATTTACAATATGGTATTATTTATTTATTTGTCTTGTTTTTGAGTTTAACTTTGATTAGGCTTAGTTTGATAGGCTTGGCTTGGTGGCAAAGACATAGCGGTGTCATATAAATGGCCAGGGATTGAGCCCCTCTAAGGTTAGTTCCTGTACATTCAGAGGGGCCCACCAATGATGTCATAGATTGCTCTCTTGCCCATGCTAGTGCATGTTAAGTGGATATTGAAGCATCATTTGATGCTCTAGTTGTCTCTCCCACTAAAAATGGGGCTAAGGACATGTTAGATGATGCTCAAAAGTGTTCTTGTGAGGGAGTTCACTAAGGTTTGTTTTCCCTCAATTAGAAAACTTTTATTAGGTAGTTTCTTTTTCTTTTTTCCTGCTCAATTAGAAAACTTTTATTAGGTAGTTTCTTTTTCTTTTTTCCTGCAGAAATGCACATTATGTTACTCTAGAGAACATGTGATTTACATCAACTAAGCATTAGGATTACAAGGAAAATCCTTTCCTGCATAGGCAAGTAAAGGAAGCACTTCAACGTGTGGCAAAGATTCACATCCTTTTGAGACCATTCAAGCTTAGCTTACATAATCAAAGCTGAATCTTGTCTACAAAGTGTAATGTCCCATTCTTGGAATAGTCACCATTAGAGTTGATTTGGGCCTTTCGCCCTGCTCCGGAACATTTGGAGGATATCACGAGCATTAGAGATGACTTGTTACCTTTGGTGCACTCTTCAGGATAATATTGTTCATATTGATGCCGCTTTGATGATGAGGCATTAGTCCTATACATGCATGTGCCAACCTTGAGGAGATTATCTTTGCACTTTGATTTGGGATGACTTGTGATGGAAAAATGAATAATAGCTAACACCTTACCTTGGCACTTGGAGATAAGATGAAGGAAGAATAAATTATAATAAATTCATCTTTAATTTGAATTTATTTGGGCGCCTATGAGGCTTGATGTTGGTCGGCCTACCTAGATGGGAAAAGGTTAAAAAAATAAAAGAATACTCTCCCTAGGTCGGCCAAGAGGGAAACAAGGACAAGTTATGTATAAATACAAGATCAAGTTGGCATTCTAACATCATCATTCAAGCATTCATTCATTCATACTTGGAGAGTGATCTCTAGTAGGAGCTTGGGATGAACACCTCAAGTGACTAAGGAGGAGTTGGGCGCCAATCTAGCTTCTCTTCTTGTGGATTCTTTGACGGGGATTCAAATGAGCTTCATCATCATCAAGTGTAGAAAATTACATCAGATTTGGAGAGCATTCATTATGGGCGAATTGGTCTAGGGTTAACCATAGCTTGGAGCACACTTCTTGGAGGTGAAGACTACTTCATTGGAGGCGATTGAAGGATACATTCGCTGCTAGGGTTTCATGTTTTAGCAGTTCTGCTACAGCAATTAGGGAAAACCTCATTCGCCCTCCTTCTAGGGCTTATTTTGGCATATTCGGTATGTAATTTGATGATAGATACTTTGCTATGTGGTTGATGACTTGTGGTTGTTTGCCCTAGTCAAATACTTGTCATTTTGGACTGCATATTTCTAGTTTATAACATCAGATCAGATTCCTTCATTTATGAGTTGATATCATGGTTGCAATTGTGTATTTCATGGTGAAATCTATTCCTCATGCTTGGGTGAACTCACATGTAATATTCCTTTGATGTTTTGATATGATATTTATGGTATTTCATGAAGTATTAGACTGCTGAAATTATAAAATCAAAAATTAGAATTAGGGTTAGAGTAGAAAATTCATAATTACAGTCAAATATCCCACTTAGGTTATTACACAAAGTTGCAAACTAAGTTGGAGAATCCAAATGGTTATGCAGAAACAAAGCTATGCCGATAATTGCAAACTACTATGAATCACAAATATGACATAGAAAGAAAAAATGGGCAATAAGAACTGTAAATCAGAATCCCATTAATTTGAAAGGTTTGTAAATGACAAAGTCTTTGAGAAAGGACATAGAAATGTGTTTATTTCCATTTGCAAGAAACATCTTCCATGTTTCCACCATTGATTCAGGCACATATAAGTGATAATGAAGATGAAATGTATTATCCCTGAGGTTTAAAAGAAAGCTGGTGCCATGTTTAGGATGGTTGTGATGATTGGTATTTGGCACTAGGTAGACTTCATCTTGGCACTGGTGCTGGATATTGGCACTGAGTAGGAAAATGTGATGCAGAATTACTGATATGGAAACACTAAGAAAATAACAAAGGTGGGAATTTATGAGTACATAATTGGATGCTGAATATCCAGAATCTTGGATGAACAAAGAATTTAGCTAGAGCATCTAGCTATGTAATAATCTCTACACTGTTCATTATTGAGTTTAGGGCCATAATCAAACTATCTTTGAGAAATGGTGTAGCAAAATTATGTGACATCACAATTATCTGCCTTTAATTTAAAATTTCATAAAAAGGTGGGACAACATGGATCAATCAAGGCTATTTGATATGAAATCGATGGTGGTGATTTTGTCTGATAGGGAACCCATCTCAAAATGAGATTTCTCAAGTAGGCACAACACTATAGTAAAAGGATACTATTCTTTTATAAATATAATACAAACACTTGCCTATCAAGCAATAACTTGGACAATTAAAATCTTATCTAGAGATGTTTGGTGTAGTTTTAGTCTATGAGAGATGTGCCTCTTGAGACTCACCAATATGTTTGTAGGAAAATACCCAACCTATTTTTTTCTCTCTAAACCAAATAGAAAGTAAGAGGCCAGCATATAAATGTCTAGCAAGTTGTGCAATGTCTTTTTGCTATCTATGTGTCTTCCCTTGAGGGCTTCCAATAGTTGTAGTTGTAGAGATACTTTCTTAAGATCTATTAATGAGGATCAAAGGTTCTACTTTTCTCAAAGCCTTGCATTGATGGCAGAGTGCAATATACCATTATAAACATATATTGGAAGCATGGAGTTCCATAATACCATATCCCGGTGACACACTTTATTGAACACCTCACATGCATTCTCCTGGTCTCCACATTTTGCATACATGTCAACAAGGGCATTGGCCACTAGAACATTGGGCTCAAATTCGAAACTATTGTAGCTTCATGAATCTCCTTACCCTGCTCCAGGGCTTCCAAGTCAGCACATGCTGAAAGTACATTTGCATTAGATTTTATACCTGTGAATTGCATTTGTCGATAAAATCTCAAGGCTTCCTCTGCATGACTATTCTTGGAGAAACCTCCAATCGTTGCATTCCATGAGACCACGTTCTGCTAGAGTATTATATAAAAGAGCTCCAGGGCTTCATCCAAATGCCCAATCTGTGCATATATCCTGCAACCATTGCATTCCAGGATACCACATTCTGTCTAGGCATTTCCTGAAATAGCTTCTGTGCATTGTCAACATATCCATTCTGAGCATACACTGCAATCATCACGTTTCATGAAGTCAAATCTCTTTTGGACATTTCCAAAAAGAGTTCTGAGGAATCTTCAACACGTCCATGCTGTCCATACCTCGCAATCAGTGAATTCCAAGACACCACATCTCGTATTGGCATTATGTCGAACATTTTGCGAGCATTCTAGCTGGTGATGCTCAGGGATCAAATGCTTGCACAAATTTGTTTTGAACCCAGGCCATTAGGGAGGCTCTCGAAACTACCACCACAAGGCTTAAATCTTGTAGTTGTAGTGTCGATTAATGCCTTTAGTCGTAATTTATCTTTTACTAGTTTGAAAAGGAGATCTTTAAGGGGTCTTTGTTTTTTTTTTTCCTAACCCATATTATCAAGGGGATTTGTGTAGAAGTCTACATTGTCTCTACCGTGTACTGGCATGCTTTATTGTATTGTAGGGCTATATATTCATTCATGTTATGAGCCAATGTATAATGTTGCAAAACTGATTTATTTTGGGATTTTATTTTACCATGATGAATTGTAGTAATTTTAGTTTACCTTGATGAACTATAGTATGTAAGAGTGCATAAGCACACATATAGCCATAAACTTATCCTACAACCAAACATACATATATTGTCCTTTATATGTAGATGGGTTCATTGCAATCCCGAGCTTGTTTATGGGGTTGAAACCCAAGCTTACAAAATGTTGCGTTTTAGCTTGACCATGATAATGTATTCTTACTAGGTGTGTTGATCCAGGGTATACCTAGATATATAACCTTAATTATGATTGTTTGGTCTTTATTTGGCCCATACTCTTTGCCAAACACACTAGATCAAACCCTCAGGTACAAATTTGAATAGTATACCAGGAAAGGAAAATAAATCACTTTGTGAGCTTCCATGAGATAAACTCATTCTAAATTGGTATCTAGATTGGCCCTGAACTAAAAAATAACCTTCACATTTTACATTTTAGAGATCTAGATTCACTTACATATGGACTGTGTCTTGTGTAGGCATGCTACTCTTGTTTACGCATCTAGGCTTTAACACCTTCAAACCCACACTTGCATTGGGCGCCCTCCCTCTCACAACATGCATGTATCATTATTATGTTTGGGTTCAAACACAAAGCTATCAAAAGGAAACCTTTCACACAGCCATATACATTCCACTTGCAGATGTCTATCTAAGGAATCTCAATATGAAAATCAAAAAATTGTCTTTTTGTATTGGCAAGCATTTATTGAGGTCACTATGTTGATTTGATGGATCAAGCAACTCAATTAATAATTTGCTATAATTTTTAGTAGGTGTTAGATTTTTCTCATGCCCTAATAAATGCTACATCTTCAAGCATGTGGTTCTTCCTCCAGATGTTGCAAAATTGCTTCCCAAGAATTGACTACTTTCGTAGGTGATATGACTACAATTCGTTGTTACAACAATCAGAATTAATCTTCAAGATTGATAACTAAAACCAAAAAACACATCTAAGTTGAACGAATCCTTTTTGAAGAGGAATTTCCCAAAATAGAAAGCGTGAGTGGTGCAAACGCATGTCATAAAAATGTTGTACGCTTTATCAATGTTGGAAGAAGAAAAATATTCATCAACTACGTTATCAATACTGGAAGAAGAAAATTGACTTCACATACCAACATATAAGGGGTAGTTTTTTGCTTCACAATACTTGCATGTCTACAGAAACCATCAAAGTCCTTTAAGCAACATACACCTCCATTATTAGATCTTAATACCTTTATCTTCCCATATGATTGTTTCTCAACCGAAGTTTTAAATTCCTTAAACTTAGAGAAATATTTAGATTTATGTCTCAAAAAATAAATCCAATTAAATCTTGAGTAATCATCTATAAATGTAACATAATGACATGATTTTCCAACATAATGAAAATCCACTAGACCAAAAACATTTGAATAACTAACTTGTAAATATCTCTTTGCTCTAGTGCTTCCAAAAGGAAAACTAACTCTATTATGTTTACCAAACATACATTTATCACACAAATAAAATTTAGTAGAATAATAAAAAACCATCAACCATGTGTATGGGGTGTGGTCAAGTGTCTAAGGCCACTTGGTTTTCAGACACGCTATCTATGAATTGCATGTATTCCGTTGTTATACGTAGTTCATAGCTCCGGTCAAAAGCGTTTACCCATGTTGAATAAAAAAAAAACCATCAACCATATTTTTATTAATCATGGTCTAAAGACCATTTTCACTAATGTGGCCCAATCTCTGGTGCCACAATATACATTTTTTTAGAATTGTCAATTACATTAGTAGAGTTACAAAAAATAGTGGCTTTAAGCTTAAACAAAGCACCACACTAAAATATCTTTACTAGCACCAAATTCTCTCTTGCCATCCTTCAACCATTCTTGTCAAACATCACATGTACTCTAGAATCATTCATCTTAGGTACAAAAAGTAAATTTCTCACAAAATTTGGAATAAATTTTAGTAGAATAATTAAAAAACCATCAACCATATTTTTATTAATCATGGTCTAAAGATCCTTTTCACTAATGTGGCTCAATCTTTGGTGCCACAAAAAACATACTTTTAGAATGATCAATTACATTGGTAGAGTTACAAAAATTAGTAGCTTTAAGTTTAACAAAGTACCATGCTAAGATCCTTTTGCTAGCACCAAACTACCTCTTTCCATCCTTCAACCATTCTTATCAAACATCACATGTACTCTAGAATCATTCATCTTAGGCACAAAAAGCAAATTTCTCACAAGATTTGGAATATCAAAACATCGGTGAGAGTTTTCACTCTCTCATCATTGAACATAATTTTACCTTCCTTCTACCAATAATTTGATGCAAACTGTTGTCATCAAGCAACATCTCACCACCATAATAATATTTGTAATATGAGAAACACTCCTTATGAGGTGTCATGTGTTGTGAGACACCTAGATCAATATGCCAAGAGTCATCACTAGTTAAGTTAGTGGAAACACACAATGCATCACTAACATCATCATTAGAGGATTTCTTTGTGGAGGAATCACCAAACTTCTTCTTTATTTTACATTCCTTCTTCACATGACCTCACTTTTTGTATTTCCAACATTTCCTCTTCTTTTCCCAAGGGTTTTGGACCCTTATTTAGATATGAATCTATCCTTTGATTTCTTCCATTCCCTTTTTGACTTGCCTTTATCCTTAGGCCTTCCTCAAGCATGCAATGCATATTTTGATCCCTCATCCATGTATTTTCTCTTCATCTCTTTTCTAAGTAGCAACATGAACATTCATCTTTAGGTCTATTCTCTTCCACATGCTGAATGTAGTAGTCTCATTTGAGACATTTAATAGAATATAATTTGCAAGACACAACTTAATGGTTCCCAATGCCTTCTTGTCCAATGTTATAAAGTCTTCATTAGACATTTCTAAAACTTTTCTTTCTTTTGCAATAACTCTCCAATAATCGCTTTCTTCCAAGAGATCCTCCATTTTCAGCTTTCACAACTCATGTCTAGAGCTATTGAATTTCTCAATCTTTGAATGAGAAGTGCTAGCCATGGCTCCAACCACACACAAATCTACAAAACCACTAAGTCAAGATATCCTAATGTAGCCAAAAAACCTACAACACTTCCAAAAATGGTGTCCCTCTCTAATAAAAATGTAAAGCTCTATACCAAATATTGAGAAATAGAGTAAACTACTATAGTGAAAGTATACACAAATAGTGAACAAATATGATATCCTTAAGTTTTTATTAATCAAATAAAACATTAGTACATAATACACTCCACCCAACTTCTTAGTTACACAATATTCTAGTAGCATAACATTCCTTTATCTACAAGACATCATGAAACCTCCATCTAATGCATCAAATTTATAAAGAACATATTGGCAAAGTTCAATGCCCCCCATAGCCAAATTCATCCATGCACTCAAGATAGAACTCATTAATTCAACATCTTTGACCCATGAAGGTGGGCACATATTCCCAAGTCTAGCACTCCATAATGGAGTGGTCAACTATTGTGGACCCTGTTGGTTCCCAAAATTACAGATTACAAACCCTAAGAGGATGTCAGGCTCTATGGTCAAGTTTGCAATGTTTTGGCCAATGAAATGGAGCAACCCTATGTGGTTTTGGACTTCGTACTCTTTAGGCTCTGCTAGACCTAGGTGGGTATACCTTCAAGAGTTAAGTAGATTTAAGGATTGTGGATGCATTGATTGTAGTAATCTATTTCCTAAGGGCATATGAATGTGAAATTGATACAAGAGTGATTGCTAAACAAGGATTATGGCTTTAGATTAAGTGTGATCAGTGTCTATTTCTATTGGGCTAATGGGGTCAAGACCTATGTGATATGTGAATCTCCCTAGTTAGCTTAACTCTAACTACTTGGCACTTTTGAATGTTTATATTGTATAAACGTGCAAGACTATTGGTTATTAGGCTCTTCTTCTATATCCCAATGATATCTTTCCATGTTACTGTGATTATTTGAAAGGATTTTAATTCTTACTAGAAGGAAACCAACTAGGATGATTCATTTAAAGGATTTTAATTCCGAGTGGAAACCAATAAACAAATCACTTAGAAGGAATTAAATTCATCTCTTGCAAAAACCAATCAACAAAATCACATAGAGGCAGCAAATGTGTCTTGACAAATCAAATATATTCTAATATACTTAATTTAAATAACAAGAAAAGACCATTCTAGAGACAACCAAATAACTCATAAGCATTAACAGTAACAAAGTGGTTGAACATCAGAGATTGACCCACTAATTTAAACTTTCTTCCCCATTATATTACTTTAAAATTCATAAAAGTTTTTCTGCATTCTGTGCTATGAGTATAACTGAAAGTGTAATAATGTATTTTCTGATGATGATGATGATGATTTTGAACTTGGCCTTGGTTTCCTTTATATACGGGAAGCAAACAAGCTTCAGGCCAATACAAGGTAACTTTTCATAACTTACACCTCTTTAGATAACTAATGACTATTCTGGAACACAATTAAGAAATAAACAAGGAAAGAAATCAGGACATCCGCGGTAATCATGATCTGAGTTTGTTAATCACCATAGAGGACCCATGACCATTGGTCTGGTAAGGTTCTCTTCTCCAATGATGCAGTATTTGATGAACATGCTTTACCCACTTATTTATTATTTCTCCTTTATGCTTATCGCAAAAATTCTTGAATTAGCATTGGCAAAAATTTCACTTCAAGTTTATCACAAGGGTCAAAGGATTCTCTAGATTTTCTAGCTTCTATAACTTCTTTCTTAACCATTGTCTTCCATTTTTAATCAGCTGAGGATGTAGACATGGCTGGTGCAAAACTACTTTGACTCCTCATGTTGCTTGAGAGATGAATAAGTTAATTTTAGCCAGATGATCAACATATTCTTGAGAGGCATAAATATCTATGGTGGAGATTATTTCTTGCATAATGAATTCTAGAGTAAAGATTCGTTCTAATTGTATATGTGTGTTATCCATTACCCTGTCTTCATCATTGACTTTCTCAAGAGCCACTGGTAACAACTGGGCCAATTCATTTTTCCAAGTGCTCTGTTCTTTTAGGCTTTCTTTATCATCAAATAAAATAGGAAAATCCATATCTAAAGGTTGATCAAAATCACCAATATCCTGTGTTAACAGAGTGTTGAACTTAATTCATGCATGTCAATTAGCTCATCATAATTCTTAAACACCTGTGTATCAACATCTCCTTTAGCTATCAACTCCTATTTCTTTTCCAACATCCTGAGATGCGGTCTTTTATGCTCTTGGTAGGCAATATGTGTTCTATTATGCACTACCCATACCCTCTCAACATTCCCCATCATCTTCTTGAATCTTTTCTCAATTAATTCTAAGGCCATTTTATATTTAACAATCTTTATCTTTGTTTCCAACTGATCACCACGTTTCTAAAATTTTTTAGTTTTAACCTTCCAATAAGTAGCCTCAGCTCTGGCCTCTACCACCCTATTATCAGCTTCCAACCATGGTGAATAGCTGCTTGAGGAGGATAGTAGTCTATCTTTGTAACTAGCAATTTCTTGTCTCAAATTTTCATTTTCTGTCATACACATTTTGTTATTCTTTACAAGCCTCTCCATTTGGGCCTTTTTGAATCTTGCAACATTTACATTCAGGCTAGCAGTTTCCATGGGATCAGTATCCTCAACTCTTTGCACCAAAAGATAGCCAAATGCTTTATTTGGGTCATCAATAACTAGAGGCATTTTATCTGGTGGGTATAAAGCCCAAATCAGTAAAATAGCATTGTTTGGATTATAACCTGACCCGGTATAAACTTTATCTACCCTCTCAATAGTTAACTGCACCTTTTTGTCTTGACTTCTCCTAAAACTGTCAAAAACAATAGCAGAGGTATATCCCACCCAGAAACCAGCATGACTCCTACTTCTTCAAGCAATGCTCTTCCCTCCTCTGGGGTTATAGTCTGCATTTCCTTGTCAATTTTTTCCTACAACTCTTTCAAGGCCTCAACTTCTAATTCAGGGGTGATATTTTTTATTTTATCCCTAGCCTGTTTTCCCTTGTATTCATACATGAAATCTTTGAACTCAGGGGTTTTGACAAAAACATTATCAGAAACAAAATGTTTACTTGCACTGCGCCTTATATCATCTGAGAGTTCATCATGGGCTTCCATCATGACCACTTCTCTTTCCACAGGGGGCTCATACTTTTCAATCATAGGCTGAAGCACCTGTACATCTTCATCTCCACTCTCATATTCTTCTTGCTCTGCAACACTGGTGTCAATAGAGAAACTGATGTCTGGAGTAGGCTGAGGGGAAAGACGGCACAGAGGAACTTCATACTCAGCTTGTGTTTCCCTGATGTTCCTAATTTTCTTTTCAAATACCCAAGGGGGAACATCCCTAGTCAATTCTGTTGCATGTGCAATTAATGTATCTATCCTCTCAATAGGATTATCAATCTCAAGAAAAGCTCCTTTGTATGTGGGATTATTGGCTATCCTCCAAGCCTCTGCTAGCATTATTGTATGATACATATTTCTTCTCTCAACTGCACATTTTTCATCAATATTTATGATCAAATCATCATCCACAAAGAGCACATGATTATACCCCTTTAATTTTTTACTAGTTTTGACACTGTTTATGAAATGCTTAGGGTCAAAATTCTCTCTTGAATTTCCTTTAGGCATTCTGTAATGCTCTAACTTTTTATCAATTGAATCACAACCTTTCTCAGACACAAGAGTGAAATCTCCAAAGCATAATATTCTAGGCATCAATGACTTCTTATTATAACTTTTGAGATGCATAAAATCAGAATAAGCTAATTGCCTCACAATTTCTAAATAGGTAATTCTATCTGGACATGTCTTTGGCAGCAAAAATGGTGCTCCCTCATATCCATAGATCCTAATATTTGTGCAGTCACTGTAAGCATACCAATCACCCCAGTTGTGATTGATTTTCCCACTTTCATCCTTGTCTTTAGGTCTTAAGAACTTCTGCACTTCTAGTGATAGGTGGTAATTACATGGATGATCCAATAGGTTATACAAAGGCTTCACAAAATACTCTTCAAAGTACAAATAGTGTGATCTCTCACATCTACTATCCCAGATAGTTGTCCACATAGATGTATAGGCTTGATGTTTCAATCCTTATCTAGGTCTCTTACTCTCAGACATTCATCCCACATGCACATATTATGTCCCTCATATAAAATAAGATGCATGAACAAAGAGTAATTCATGAATTTAACACCTCCATTCTTTACAGCAACCAAATCATTGTGAAGATCATTAACAAGGTATTCAACATAGTCCAAAGGTCAGGCATCTTGGCTTTGCACATATGTGGTTAGGACCATTGGTGCAACTTCCATAAATATGGGGGCATTCATGCCAAGTACTTGGCAAATAGAGAAGTAAGTGTATTGATAATATGCTTCAAACAAATCCATAGAAAATGGGGGATCTTCCACCCCTGAGAACACCCTGAGTTGATTCCCCTCGTCCCTTGGCCTGTGCAATGGAACCTCTACCTTTTATAAATGTTGCTCATATTATATATTAATTTAAGAGGTGTCTAATTCTGAACTTCATATTAAAACTGGTGTCCAATTGAAACACCATGGATATATAATTCTGGGTGATAGGAATGAAGGCAAATCCATCTCTCAATTCAATCATACAGATTTGGGGGTTGTATTTATTTGACAATGCTTTGAGCAACTCCACATTGATGAACACGTTGGGCACTGTACCAGTTTTCCCAGGTTGAGTCTCCATGGGTTGGAGACAAGTTTGTACCTATGCATTTTTCTAAAATGGTATTGTTGTTAATGAGGATTGCACCCTTATGCAAAGCTGTGACACTCTGCAATCCTTCGAAACATGGGGACAAACTCAGGCTGTGGGTGACCTATAATGAGTTTGAACCTCTAGATTATGGGCTGATTCCCTTAAAATGTTCTATTGGAATGTATGATTTTCTATTTTGGAAAAGGGTAAGAAGGAAACTATAAGGAAATGAAACTGTAAAATTTAGTGATGCACCTAATATGGATAGAAAAATATGCAATTTGGTTCACAATATAACTTAGAAATCTGACTCACACAATCCAATCTTGGCACAAATATCACAAAAAAGTGTTTCTAAGGAAGGATTGAAAATAAACCTTTAATGAAGGAAAAAGATTTATCACAACACAAAAAGGATTATTTTCACTAACACAACCTAAGATCTGTAATATCACTATGCTTAATACTGCAAGTAAGAGTGAGACAACAATTTTAAAGGTTTTAATGATTAAACACAGTAAGACTTCATCAAATCACTTCATACAATTAGCATCAAATGGAAAGGCAACTACTTGATTTCAAAGAACAAAGGAAATATTGCAAGAGAGATGAAAATGGAACCTGTAACCTGCTGATCTCTATAAAACTGTAAAAAAATTGAGCTACAAAACCTTCTCCTCTCTCAAAGTGTATAAGAGCAAAAAGGCAAGAACTAGCAAAAACAAGTTTTGCTTTACAATATATAGCTTTGCTCTCACTAAGAGGCATGCAAAAAAAACTGTAGCTAACTGCCTCTAAAAAAAAGTCCTCCAAAGTGATCCATGAGCAAACTCAAAAATCCCCCAAAATAAGGGCTCAAACTGCTACAAATCAAGAAAAAATAGCTCCAAATTGGATCTCTTCATATGCTTGACCAAAAAGTTGACCAAGAACTCTAAAAATACTCCTCAAATCATGCAAGAAACTCCTAGATGGCCTAGTTAACTCAACTTATCAATTTGCATGATTTCGCTTTTGCAAAATTGATTGTGAGCAAATAATAAAGTAATTAAAATAATTACTCTATTATTGGTTACAACTTGTACTTATTTGATTTTACAATTTGTGAAAAATAATAAAGTAATCTGAAGAATATTAGTTTATTATTTATTTACATTTGATTTTTTTTGTAAAATCACGCATGAAAAGAAAAAAGATCTCCTTATCTCTCCAATTTACATATGCCTAATTTGCATGATTTGAGCAAAAATAGGACTTAGAGAAAAATACAATCTCCTTATAGCTCCTTGTGAGAAAATATATCTAATTGCATGCCAATATACCTTAAGGGAAAAATATACCCTTATCACTCCATATTTGTAGCAAAAGAAAACAAACATCTAACTCTACCTTATCACTCCATTTACCATGCAAAAATTATCTCACTGCCACACATATATATCATGCAAAATAAAAGCCCTAAGTCTCCTTGTTACTCTGCCATATGTATTCACCATGTCAAAATACCTTATCCTCCTCATATCACCTTCATGCAAAATATATTCTCTTTGTCACCTTGTCAACTCAAACCGTCTTTGCATCCTCTTGGCTTTGACTTTAAAAGATAACCCCACAAGGCATGAAGAATATCCATCTTGACCATATTCTTTCACCTCACATTAATCAATGATTACAAGGTAGTATTTGACCATGCATAATGTCATTATGGAATGAGCATCCTTTAACCATGTGATATGAGCACTATTCGACTACAATAGTCGACACAAGGTAATGAGTGTTGTTTGAATTTTTTGCAAAGTATAATACTCACCTTATGACCACCGACCACCATTTGATTTCAAACAATATGCAAGGTCTATATTTTGTGTCGGCCACCTCTTATAATGATGCTAGGAAACTACATCATTGATGTTATTGACCCTGGTCAACATTTGGATATGGTAATAATATGTTTACAATGGTCAAAATTTCAATGAAGGAAAAGAAGATTCGAAGAAAAAGGGTGAGTAAACCCTAAACATGAAGTCATTTTCATTTCTTTGTTGTTGGCCACTGCTCTGCAACTCCTTTGCATCAGCTAGGGTTTCCTTGGTCTCTTCGGCTTCTTCCTTGCATTTCTGTGTCAAACTTTATGATTTCTTTATCATTTCTGGCATAAAAGAGGTTGCAAATAATGGTGAGCATGGCATTTTGTATTTGATTGTCATTTACTTCATCATTCTCTAGTTTCTTTAGCATTAATGGTCGTGGCCATCTTTGTATCTTCCTTCTGCAGCATATCTTGACAATGCTTTTTGTTCTGTGTTTGAAATCTCCTGCAAAATGTGAGAAAAAGAATAGAAAATCTCCTTTAGGAGACTGCGGCCATTACATTCTTCTTCCTTCTGTATCTTTGGAGGTAACCTTCTTCCTCTGCTTGCTGTAGATACTCAACTATCATTTCATATTTAAAAAAAAAACAAGGGTTTTAGTCTTTTTACATGGGTATCATTAATTCTCTTCTCTTTGTGTATGGTCGTAGCCATTGTCACTTTCTGTAGCATATTTTCACTGGTTTTTTGACATGAAACTAAAGGTTTCAATTTTTATCATGAGGGTTCTTTCAAAAATAAACAAAAATGCATCCATATGCACGACCATACAAGAAAATACATATTATGAGATTACTTTGACTATTTTGTAGAAGATAATGAAGGGTTTCATACCTGCAACAAGGGTTTTGACTGTAGAATGCATAATACCTACTTTTCTCTATGCATGGTCATGCTAAAAGATATTTTGTAGAACCACCTTTCTTGTAATGGCAAAAACTGTGTTAGGGTTTTATGAAAATCCATATGTGTATCAAGGAAAATCACTCCTTCAGGCATGGCTATGATATATAAATTCTTCTCTGTAACCTTTCTTTTTACTGTGCACAAAGAACTAGATTTTTGTGAAGATGAGGGTTTTAAACTTTTGGACAGATGGGTGTCTTCATTTAGGCACAAACTCTACTCCTTGGTCATGACCATGACAGAATAAATACATTGCAACTATTTGTTTTCTCTGTATGCATAAATACATGTCAGGGTTTTATGCTTCTCCATGTTTACAAAAAGGCTCCACTGTAACAGTCATGATATTCATCCTCTCTTCTGAGCATTCTCTTTTATTTTTGTGCATAAAAACAAGACTCTATTCAGAAAAAAACACTAGGGTTTCAATATTTTCATCCTTGAGATTTCAACCCTATCATTCTATAACTTTCTTTCTGACAAGCTGTCTCTGGACATTCTAAATAATAACATATGCTACTCTTTTCTGCAAAAGGATATTGAAACAATCTTCATTCATGAATATTTTCTGAGCATGATATTTTATTCTTCTGGTCCTTCACTTTGCATTCACTGGTAGCTAAAAGATGGTGTTCATCATGTTGTTCTTCCTCATTTAGTTTGGCCTTTTGATCCTTCCTGTAGCATACTAAACCTGTCACTGATCACTTCATGTCCTTCATTATGGCATATGATTATCAAAACTGTATCAATCAGAAATAATGATAAATTGTATCTCCTTTAGCAGTATTAATGTAGCATATAGTATATCATGAATCTTCTCCTATTTCACTTCTTATATCAGTTTAATTTGATCACATGACATATGCTTGGTATCACTGTATCTATTTATCAGTCATTTGATCCTTTCTTGATGTATCTTCTTCAATTATCACTGATGACTGCTGTCAGATGCTCTTTATGATATTTGTTTGGTTTTGTCTTTCTAGAGGCATGGACTATATCACTTGTTTCAGCTGTTCCTGATCATTATGAACACCTGCACATGACATTTTGCTCACTGTCTTTTGATTATAATTAGATAATACCTTTGATATTTGTATCTTATAACTCATGTGCACAAATTTGTCTCCTGTAAGCATTATTCTATAAATTCTTTCTCATCAGGGAACAATGGAAACACTTATATGACTGATAAATAAAATGACATGTATCAGTTTAATTTTGCCATTTGCCTTCAACTACAACATCATATGCATGAACAATGAAAGATTTTGTACCTAATCATTCTATTTGATATGCAATTGAGACTTGATTAGCATATGTGTCTTTCTACCCTTGATTGTTCTTTCAGTACTATTCTTTGTGTATCCATTGATGGCATAAGACTGTTATGAAAAATCACACATCATAAATGATAGAGAAAGTAGAACAGTACCTTGTCTCTTGCATATCATAAATGCATTTTGTCAAATTGACTCAGGCATTCTGAACTTATCTAATTTGTTTTAATCAACTGTAATAAATGTCATGATGACATACTTTCTCTGTAAGTTGATTAATGATGCATGCTGTACTTTGAATGATGCATCCTGTCTTTTTCTGATATTCCTTTTCAAAATGAATAAAAAGGAAACATGTTGGGCTCAACCCTTGTGGGAACCACATTTTCTCCACATGTTTATTTGTCTTCAACATTACTATTCCTATACCTGCATAGTGAACAAACAAGTTAGCATGAAAAATATACCTGATGGTATTGATTGATCTTCTTTATGATATCTGACTTGTAGCACATGTCTGATTTGATCTTCCATATGAAATGCATGATGTGACAAGTTGATAATTTTGCATTATAAAGTATATGATAGCTTTAAACATCCAGAGCTCTTACGGGACTTTCCCCAATTTTTTGCAAGTTTAATTGATGATAGGAGCTGAAGCTAAAGACTGAATATCAACATCAACAAAACAACCTTCTTTCTCAGGCAATGATGGATGTTTAATTTTATCATGTGTTCCTTATTTCTTTCATCATTAGATGTATAGCTTGCATGTCTACATTGCTCAGTCTAGTTACTCCCATGGCTTGTGTGGGACACATTTGAACACTTCTTTTAAACATAATCAGTTAATCTATCTTCTGCACTTGATGTGTGTATAGTTCTTTTTCAATCAATGCATAGGATAGAGTAACAAATGCTAAATTATATGTTCCAAATATGACATGAAATAACAGTTTAAATAAATATCCTTCCTTCTTTCTTTCAAATTTGATTAACTGAATAATCAATCTGACTTATAACTCCTGAAAGATAACACTATGTTAGCTCCACTGTGTTTCTTTAATGATTGATACCTTGACAACTTTATTCTCTTGTCATGATGATTCATCAATCCTAATTGGACTAATGGGTTATCCTGTCAACTGAACTCCATCTCTGCTCTGTCAAGACATCAACTATTCATTAAATGCATAACTTCAAAGTTTTCTTTTATTCCTTTTGAACAACTACACTTAGGTCTAGCTAAATTTAGTGTGAACAAAAATTTAGTAACATTTACATGTACATCATATTGGACCTAATGCTATAGTTACATCCCTTTGCACACCTTTGTGCCACATTTCATCTAATCTACCAATACCTCTCCCTTGTCAGCATTATGAGGGGTATTATCACATGGTTAATCTAATGCTTCCTTAGTTTCACTTTGGAGTGAGTTATGCATCTAATTTTTTGTTCCTACAAATTATGTAAATGCAACAACTGGTTACCCATGCATTTCAGTGAGATGGAACACATACCATATTGACACTCTTACATTCTTGTTATTGGAGGTGACTTTCTATCTTATTTAGTTGATTAGTACATATGTGAGGCTCTAGTATCTTTGTAGAGCATCACATACACATATAGTAGTGTCAATGGGGTCGCTCATGAAATGTTTTTGTGTCTCGTTGATCATTGTACCATCTATAATTTTTGACCACATAGATTTCTTTTTCCTTGTTTCCATCTATGAACATATGATTGAGTGGTATAATTGAGGGCACCCATGTAGTGTTTTGTGTTTCACTTATCTTGATCTACATTCATTAGATGGTTCTTTTATTCTAGCATAAACTAGTTGTTCTTCAATAGAGTTTACAAGTTCTACATGCTTCAAGAGTTCTTCATGTTCCTATACTTTAGGGATACCCTTGAGGAGGTTTATTTCCCTGTCTCATTCTCTCTTTTAGAGGGGAGTTTTTTTCCATAGGGTTTTCTCCTTTTCTCTATTTTCAAGCGATCTTTTGTACATGGGTACCTCATTAGGCCTTATTGCCAAGACCCGTCCATGTATCTTTGCATTTTCTAGTGTTAGCTTTCTCCCTAAGTATCACTTAAGGGGGGTGTTAGTGTGAAAAAGTGTTTTATCTAGCTAGTTCATATAGGTCCTATTCACACTACACTTAAGCTCACTTAGACTTTTTTTTCTTGTCTCACCTCATGTGGACTCTACATGTGTCCTCACACTTGTCCCAAGTGTGCCCACATGTGTCACATCTTTGGAGAGGTAGTAAATATTTTAGGCATACCTTCTCACCTCCTCATCCATGCATTTATATGCAAGGGATTCTATGTACTTTTTGAAACACACTTTATATGATATTTATATTATCTTACATATTCTTGTTTATGGATTGTTTGATCTTGAAAGTTGATCTTGGTTGCTCCAACAATTTTTTGGCACATATATAGTGGCTATTTCTCTTTCTCCTTCCTCATTCTATTTCCAAATTTTGTGGATCTTCTTCCTCATCCACATTTCCTCTAGTTTTCCTCTAGGTATAACACAACTTTTGTGGTGGGATTTTCATATTGTCCATCCATTCTATCAATTTCCAAATACCCTTTTCCTTCAGCGGGATGGTTTGATATCTTTTATCTCTACAAATGTTCCTAATTTCTTTTGTCAGTGATAAGATTATTTCCTTCATTCTCTATAGTGAATTATGTATAAATCTATTGAGGCTATAGAATAAGGATGTTTTATAGAAATCATTTTGTACCATATCCCAGTCTCTATTTTCTCTTCTTGTCTCTTTGTAAGAGTTGGCTATGATAGGAGCTACGCAAGATCTAGGACTTCATGAAAGCACAAGAGAGACAATGAGAGAATAATTCTATTCTATCAATGAATTTAAAATTTCTTTTGTTACAATGTACATGAATATCCTTTCTTATAAAGGCAAGGATGAGAGCTAAGATGTTGTAGTCATGTGACAAGTGTCTTAATCGTATGAGACAACTAGATCACATTTGTAGGATAATCTACAACTATAAGACAACTAGAAACAACTAGAAACATCTAGAAGGCTCACTAAGTCAACTTAACATGTGAATATGTGTGTGAATATTATTTAACTAATAAATAGTTAAATAATATGAATTATTCACACAACAATGGTAAACTAGATAGGAAATATCCCTATTCACACTAACACTCTTGGTTGATATAACAAGTTTTTATGATGGATTATAAGGTTCAGTAGAATAGTTGAGTATAGATCCTATCATCATATTCTTTCCTATTGGTCAATTCCTTAATGCAATTCTATAAGTATATTTTGGGTTCAATTTTGTTGTAATATTTTGGGTAATTTTTCAATCTCCTTCTTCTAGTAGATATCTAGTTTTCACAAGGACTATAAATGCCTTCCAAGTTGGGATATTTAGTTTGTGGGTATACCACCATCTTGTCACATTGCACACTAATGTATCTTGTAATGCTTCTACTCTCAAATCATTTCTTCCAAATATTATTTCCATACTTTCTATGTATGTTGGTAGGTCACTGAGCCCAAAGTATTGTGGAAGCTTAATATATGAAACACTACATTAAATGTGGCTCAAATGATGTGAAAATTTGATATCTTGTTTGTTCTCATCTCTTTTTTTCATTTTTTGAATTCTATGGTGGTTTTTCACTACTTACAGTCATCCCACAATAATGGGTTACACTTTTTGGCCAAACTTGACATTGAAATCAACATTTTGAACTAAATCTTCACTTTCTGACACCTATAGCCGCTAAACCGTTAGGAATTTGAAGATGATGTGAACTAGTGATTTGTGAGATTTTATTTGTAGATTCTAAATATATATTTTTAAAAAAAATTGGAGTTAAATTGTAATTTTTTTGCGTCTCCTTTGATAACTAGTTTTTAATAGTAAACAACATTTTTTTAAAGTGATGTGTATTCTATAGCACATAACTTTTTTTCTACAAAGGATAAAATTCTGATTCTTTTGAATTTAGATTGGTAACATTGATATATAGGGCATGAATTTGGTTTTATAATGTTTTGTTGAATATTTTTTTTAATTAAGTTTTCAAGCCAAACCAATTATAATTTAGACATAGGTGTATTCCGTAAAACATAACTTTTGCTGTATGTATCAAAATTCAATTTTTTTTTGAAGCAAGGACATCAATACCTAGGGCATAAATATTTTTTAGAATTTTTTTTCACTAATTTACTAATTTTCCTTGTGTGTAGAACAGAGAACTTGATGTTCAGTGAAAAACCTACATTCACAAGAAATAAAAAATAAATATAATAATCAAATTAAATATATTTAAAAATATACTTTTTGAGAAGCTTATAATAAGGACTACATACTTACAAAACATAAATTTTAAATGAATTCATTTGATTCCTCAAAAGGTAAATCAAAAGTGGTTTTTTATCAGCATTTTGATAGGTGTAGAGGAGACTCCATTATAGGTATGGTTTAAAACTAGCGAGGTTCTATCCAAGAGGGTTTGAATCTAAGGGGGTTTGATCAAACCCTATTCAATTAAAATCTTTAAAATGGAACATTTCAAGGCTTAAATCATTATATTTTCTAAAAATATGTGATTTTAGCAAAAATCAAGATGTCCCAGAAAGTGTAACCCATTATTGTGGCAACACCCTTGTAGTAATGCTTCTAGAGTTTTTCTCAAATTTTCAAGATAGGTTGTATATACTTCTTGCTCCTAGTACCTTTCTTGATCTTATTTCTAGCTCATCCCAAAGCCAAGCCTCCATTTCCTCTTTTTTATCAATGTTGTAGTTGTTACTATCAAGAATAATCTCTCCCTCTAGGTTAGATACATTTATGTGTTGAACACACAAATATACTAAGAGGGGGGTGAATCAGTATACATCACTTTTTAATTCAATTCTACTTCAAAATCTTTACTGCATAATTTAGATTATGCAACCATAAACATGTTCACACATTCACACAAGAGACCATAACATTAGATTTTATGTAGAACCCCAAGAAGGGAAAAACAATGGTGAGCCAACTGTTTGGATCTACTATCCAAATCTAGCCTCACAAATAAAATTAGATTTACAATACATTTTATGGGCATCAACCCAAAGGAAGCACCAACTCCCTAATACAAAGTTTTATGGGCTCTAACCCAAAGGAAGCACCAAATCCCTAATACAAAGCTTTATGGGCTCCAACCCAAAGGGAGCACCAAATCCCTAAAGTGCTACAACACTTACAAGATGAGGCACCAACCTCTGTACCAAAACACTTGACTAATTTTGATGGTTCAATCACTTTTGCAGCATCATCTCCTTTATCACTTTGATATTGACTTATTCTGATAACCTCAACACCTCCACTTTATCACCTCTATTATCTCCCAAACTCAGAACACTTATGCAATACACTACTGACTCTGTTATGAATCATGCATCATAGCCTCCAGAGTTACTTCTCAATTTCTAGATCATTCACCTTTTTTGCACATACTCCCCTTGAAACAATCTTCTATCCTTCATATATATCCTCTGCAAGCCTTCTAAACATCATCTTTGTTGGCCTAAGTGTAACATGTAACATGAAACGTGTAACCAACCTTGCTTGTCGGCTCCAAAATCATTTGCGGTGATGTAGGAATGAAATCTCCTTATGTTTTTCATACTAGATGATCTCCTGGACCCAAATTACTTCTTCCAACACCCTTCAACTAGCGTACTCATCCCAATCCTTAGCTCGCAGGCACTCAAATGCATCAAGTTCGCTCTGCAAGCACTTAACTTTCCAAACATTAGCTCCAAACCCAATGCGGTACCACAGAAGAAAAAAACAAGTGGTTCACAAAATAATAACTATGGGTCCTAACCATCTTCCTTATAAACTTTTCTTTCTAGTTCAAGCATATTTTTGCTGGCGTAAGTGATTAGACATTGAAACCTATTATCCCTACACTTGCCTGTCTCACAGTCTTACCTTGGAACATTGCTAAACATACTTGCAATACTTTTTACATTCTAAAATTTAGATATGTTATGCAAGACACAATTATTCACATATGGTTCAAACCGCCAGGCTATATCTTCAAGTGCAGAGAAATGCGGAGCATTCTTCTGTACCTTTGAGACTACAACACTGTAACACCACTGCCTTCACTCTACTAACTCTAGAAAGCTTTTCAGTAGTTATTATGCTCTCAAATCTGAACCAATCATACCTTATAGCTATTTCTAGCTAACTTCCAACCCATAGGCTCATGTCTTAATTTGTAGAGGAATGTGGTACATTTTCTCGAACCTGTGACAACCTTCATAACTAGAAATTTACTTAGACATTTTTCTTCAAACTTTTTACAACTTTCTCCATCAAGCATCAACCATCATGACTCCATATCGTCGAAAGACAACATATGCAACCAACATTGCTCCATGACATTTATTACCCAACACACCATACAAAACACATCAAAGACAACACATGTGCAACAATCTCCATGACAAAGTCAACATGCACAATTCATGACAATGTTTGACATCAATGACGACATGTGCAACATTATGTTGTCCTTTGTAGGGATTTTCTCTAAAGAGTACAGTGCTTTTTTATCCTCCTTGGCACTTTCCTCGTGTGCTACTTCTTCTATATGGTCATTTCTCATGTCTATATATCAAGGAATATGTATTGTTTTATTTTATCAAAGAATGACAGTTCCTCCTTGTAGGAGTCTATTGTTCCATTATAGTTAACAAACCACTCCAAGTTTAGCAAGATGTTGAATGTTTATAAGGGTTACTTCATTTTTATTACTTTTAAATCAATTTTTTTCTTGATCCCTAGTAGGTCAACTTCCACATTCCTTTAAGTTAAATTATTGTAGTGATGGTAGTACCATCTGCAAGTGCAATATTATATGGTGTGTTGTAAAGTGTGGGTCTTCCAAACTCCTCTCAAACTCTCTTTGGTGTAATACTAACAACTACTCCTAAGTTGACCAATACATTCTTAAAGAGTCTATCATTTACCTGAAGTTCTATCAAGACTAGTTTCTTCTTTCATCTCCTTGGGGTTTTTACTACACTTCTAATTTGGGGTCTCAAATTAATGTTTCTAGTCTTGTTCTAATAGTTTGAGAATTGGTTCAATTTTTCTAGAAGGTTTTCTTCTTCTAAAAATTTTGCCAATTATTTTAATAGTTGGGCTTCTCTTTCTAAAAATTAGGCTTTGTGTTAGTCTTCTCTTTTCTTTTCTTTTATAAGTTTCCTAGTATCTTCAACTATTTGGTCATGCTTAGGCTTCATAGTGAAGTAATTTTCTTCCTCTTCTTCCTCCTCTGAATCATTAATTGGTAATTAATGTAGCTTAATTTATCTTCCCATATTTTATAATGGCTTTCTTTTTTAATTCGTCCTTCCTTTGCAAATATTCCTTCTCCAATAATTCTTTTTTTATAAGTGACAATTAGTTTCTTGTATCCTCCTCATCAAACTCAATTTTCACACACCTTCTAGCTCCTTGAGCATTTTGTTTAGGTACCCTCATTATAACTTTAACTCCTTTTGTTGCATTAGGTCCTGATAATTCTTCATTTCTTAGTTGTGGTGGCATATTCTTAAAATGTTGTTGTTATCTATTGCAAGTGAACAAATCATGACTAGGGTCACCACAAACTCCATATTTATTTTTCTTCTCTTCCTAATGTTCATTCATGTAATATCCCATCTAATTGCATCTATAGCAGGTAGTGTCTTCTCTTCTTCTTTTCCCATAGCCTCTTCCTTTGCCACTTCCTCCTCTGTAGTTATTGTAATATCCTCTGATATCATTCAGAGGGTAGTTAGTCAAAGGTTGTTTTTTTGCAATTTGTGGTGGAGTATATTGTACCACATGAATATTGTGTTGATTCCTACATGTTGGATGTTTATAGACATGGTCATAGAAGGTTCTTTCAACCAAACTTTGGCCCTTTCCACCTCTTTATGTATAGTATTATTGTCTTTACATCAATGGTTGTACCAAGGTTCATGTTCATCATCCTCCCTTAATCTAAATAGAAGATATGAGTAGTCATTTGTTTCATGGTCATCCCATTCACCACAAAGTCCACAATATACACTTTTAACTTTCTAGGAGTTAATTGTAAGTTAGCTTTAAGTGTCATAGTTCTCTTCTCTCCTTTCATCATTGGATAGTCATTCCTTAGATGGCCTTCTTCTAAGAAATAAGTGCACCATATCTTTTTCCTTTGACTTGATTATGATATCATGCTAGTCTTACCTTTAGCCAATATATCATGTTTAATCTTTAATTGTTCTAACTCTAGTCTCATCTTTTCCAATTCCTTATTCTTCCTTCTCCAAGCTTGTGCTTCCATCCTTCATACTAACTTTTCCACACTTAAGTAAGTTTCAAAGGTCCTATCGTATAACCGTTTTGACCTCTAGTATCAATTCTAACACAAACCATTCAATTTTTTGTTTTTCTATTGGTGGTTCCTTCATCTTTCTTACCACTTCCTTGAATCTACAGTTAAATTCCTTAATAGTTTCCCCCTCTTCCTATACCGTTTCTCTCATTTTTTTGATGTTTTTTGATGGAACCTTGAGAGATCTAAAGTTAGTTAAGAATTCATCATTTATATCTTGCCATTCCTTATCATGTTGAGAGCATTTTTTCATGTACCATTTCAAAGCATCATTTCTTAGTGTCCCTACAAAATCATAAAGTCTAGCCTTATTAATTCGAGTTCCATTCCTTCTCTAGGAGGATTCCAACATAAAAATATGTTCAAATGCTTTAGTGGTGTCTTTGTTGAAGATTGGTAATTTCATATTTGGGTCCATCTTCAGAGTTTGTTCTTTAGATCTATTGGTACTAGGTAAGGGTTCTCTCGTTACAATGGACTTCTTTCTTTTGGCCTTGGATTTTTGTAGGTTCTCTATGCAATCCCTTACAAAGTCCTATGGTTGGTTCTCTCTTTACTAGGTCGAATCACTATATATAGCCTCTATAATCCTCTTATCTTAAATAGCATGGGGGATGACTCTTGGTTAGGGGGCTCACCTCTTCATGAGACCATTTCAATTTAGGAGGCACCCTTTCATTAGTTAATGACATTTCATTCATTAACGTAGGGTTTTCCCAACCTTTGTTAATTGTTTCAATAACATTAAACATGTTTTCCATTTCTTTTTCTTCCACACTCTTCTTGTTTTCTTGTAACTTTAAATTGCTCATCATTTCCTCTCCCTGTAACCCCACACTTTTCCTCATCATGTTATCTAAGTATTCTACACTAAAATCTAGAGGTTTTAATTTTGTGAAAGGGGTCAATAATTCTTCAAATCCATCATTAAATGTGATTTTTAGGTTAGTCAAATCAAGTTCCAAACTAGGTGTCTGAGTCAAAAATTTGAGTGGCAAAGCACCCCTATAATGAGGTGAAAATTAACCTCATGATACTTTAACTAAATTAACTTCTTTTGCAACCTAATAAACCTGTCATGCTCATATTTGATTGATTTTATGATAAATTATTGTTCACCTAGTTATAAATAATGTACATACTTTTGTTTTCTAATCTGAGTTAAAATGAACTCAAGCACTAATGTTTTGTGGTTGAAAAGACTTATTTTTGTCAAACAAGACTCTACAATGCTGGAAGGATGGACCTTGAAAAGGAAGTAAAAGGCTTCGAAAAGAAAGGAAGAAAGAGACACTGGAAATGAAAGTGCTCTGGAATAACAATGGCACGGGAAGTCATGTTTCAAAAACAACCCCGGAAGAGTCTCGACGATAAAAAATGTTTTCCTATTTTGAGTGCATGTTCCTTGAATTCAACATAACTATTTCCCCCTAATTTGCAACAATGAATATGGTCCATAAAAGTTTGAAAGTGCCCTGCATGGAAAGACTATGGCTGGGAGTCAACTTCAGTAGTTTCTTTAATTCCTTTGTTATTGCTTACAAATTAAACTCTATGTTATTTATGATTTTCAGTTGAAAGACATTAAGATAGAGGTAATGCATGCACCACACTATACTAGATTATAGCCATAATATTAGATTCCCTAAAAAGGATATATAGTATTTTATTTTCTTTATTTCAGACATATAGAGAAGATAGACAATTTATGGTGATTTATGAATATAGATAGCTTTACATTTGCTTTTAATCTGAGAATTATGTGTAATGGTATTTTGAAGTTCTAAGAGCTTTAAACTTTCAGAGATTCGGCCACTTCTTTGAATAGAAGAAACTGAGTCTATAAATAATTATTTGTTTTCAAATTTGTGTTATAATGATAATGTTTAGGAAATTCTTTGTTTATGTTGTGTGTTAACAAATGAGATAAGTTGATCCAATCTTTAACCTATAGGTTTTGTTGTTCTATTTAATGATGTGTATTGGTTTATTGTTTAGTAGATTTGTGTTGTACTAGGAAATCATTGTTGGCAATATGTGTTGTCATTGATGTCAACATAGTATATGGCAATACAAGGACAAACTTGTACAGAGGTTGTGTATAGAAGAAGGAGAAGCTGATGGACAGTTGAAAATTTGAGAGAGACGGTTTGACTTAGTTAAAGTCAAGGGATAAACATGTCTAAGGCAAGTCAGTTTGGAAGACTTAGTAGATGGAGTGAAACTAGTTTAGAAGAAAAGACAATTGTCTAAGTATGATGTGGTGATCAATCTTGTGACTAAGCATGATGCGGAGTGCATATCCTAAGGCAGAGTCACAATGTTTTGGTCTGTATTTCTCTGTAGAGCAAGATTTAGTCTTGCGGTTTAGAAGATAAGTTTATCCTGATATTAACATGATATATTCAAGATTTCAATTCACCACACCTTCAGCAGAAAATGTTACAAGTGACAGAGTACCGATTACTACTTAGACATCAAAAACCAATGGTGGAGACCTATTAGAATGCTTCACATTCCTTCGAAAGAAATTGTTTGGTCATGCGGTTTTGAGGATAGGCTCAAGGATGTATAAGGTATGCTATATTGAAGCTTCAAGTGGTTTGGTGGTCCGCAAGGTCAGCATTCAAGTAACATGGGTAATATAGATTATTTCAGAAGCCTCAGAACACATGTTTGAATATTTGTGGAAGATGAAATATATACACATTATCCATAAAAGATTGTTCAAAGGTTCTACATGCTCCAATATGCCTTGGGTTTGAACAACAAGAAAATATCTCTTGTTTCTGGTACCACACAAGATATGTAAGTCAGTTAATGAAGAGTTGTATATCCTTGTTCCCTAGACTCCAGTATACTTTAGTCTAGATTTTTTTTCTCTAAAAATGATAGATGAGGATGTGTAGAACTAGGAGTATGCATGTAATGATGTTTAAGTTCACCTCTAAAGGTTTCATAGTTTTTGATGTACTGCAATGCCATATCCTAAATAGTAGAGTATCACAGTTAGTCTGGAATACTCTGTTTCCACCAGTTCATCATATCTCTTGTCTTGCAGATGTATAGATTGATTTGATACTTTAGTAGAAAGGTAGTTGAATGATGTCGAGGTGGTACAATGCTGAATTCTTGGTCTGCATGATGTTTTTGGCTTCTCCCTGGTGGTATGAAGATAAATAGTTAGTAGTGTTTGTACAGTTTGGGCTAACAGACTAGTTTCTGTTATATGCGGTGGATCCTGATCAATTGTGTTGACTTTGAAATATGTGAAGTGATGTTCCTTGAATCCTTTCATGAAGTCCTAAGGTCTGCAACAAGTTTTCTTGACATATTTATCTATTGAAGCTGACCTTTGAAGAGTTACACGCTCCATCTAAAAGATTTTCATGGTGCTGACCTAATCAATGTTGTGATGTGTTGCAGAGGGTATTTATAGGAGATCAAAGTTATTTGTGAAAATAGAGTGATAGATTCATATGCAAAAGTATGAAGTGTGTAAAGTCAGTTTGAAAGTAGAATTTGAGTAGAAAATGAGGACTACAATGTCAGCATAAGTTAGATGTTTTCTATACAATAGTTCATGTATTCATTATCTCTATAATTCTTATATCAAGATAGTGAGTCTGCATGGAGTTGTAGCTTCCTTGGGAGTTGTTGTGCCTTGCACACACACCCCATTCAAGAATGGGGACCCCCTCTTTTGTTTTTGGCTAGGGAGTCATTTGGTCTTCTGATCTCCTAAGTGATTGTATGGTCAAAGGGCATTTTTGACCTTGGTGAAAAGATGATACTCAAAAATCACTTCAAAATCTGCTAAGATGAATTGTTACTTTCCCTTTGAGGACCTTGAATTGACCTTTTGCGCTAAAATGGCCTTCAATCGACCTTTGGCACTAATTTCCTGCCTGTCTGACCTAGTGCTGAAAAGTGCTTTGTCTGACCTAGCACTAAAACTTTGTCTGACTGACCTAGTATCTAACCTTTGAAACTGCCTTTTGCGTTGAAATTGGCTCCATCTGACCTTGCACTAGAAATAACGACCTCTGACCTAGTCGGATAACCACGAAAAGCCTGCAAGTCGAACAAGCCCAATTTCCCTGCTAACTGGTGCATACCAAACGTCTGGCCTCGCGCTGAAAGTTACCCTGTCCAACCAAGTCCGATGCATCAAAATCCTCCATAGGTCAGACACATTGAGAATCTGTACAAAACCCCCAACGGACAGTCTGTACATCTGCACATTAATGGCAAATTAGCTGGGGTTTATAAGCAAATTCAGCAAGTTTAAAGGCATTTTAATTGTGTTTGTGGATTAAATTGCGGAGCTCCAGTCACACGCCGCGAACTTGACCTGTGAATTGAACCTACGACCTACCTGCACAACCAACGCGCCGACACTCTAGCCAGGTAGGGTTTCAACTTTGGTTTTCAAGCTCCCATTTCAAATGAGTTAAAGTTTGGTTTAAATAGGCAAGTTTTGGTTAGAGGATTTGTGATTAAATCTACGTTTTGAGTTAGGATTTTGTGCTAAATTATGGAATCTACCTTTAAAACCATAGTTTTGGTCAACAGCGGGATTGTCTTGTAGTAAAACTTAGAAAATTTAGGGATTTTGGCCCTATAATTCCCTCGCACCAAGTCGGCACTAAAACGAGCTCTGACTGACCTGTAAGTCAAAACCCCCATCGAGGTTGGACACCTTAGAATCCTGTGCCAAAGTGCCTAGCCCCTTTTGCACTAAAATTATCCTCATCCGACCAATGCACCCAAACACCTTTCTCCAACTTGGTCAGATGGCTTCAAAAGTCCCACAAACTCCAAAACTCATTTTGCGCTAAAAAGAAGTCACTCCGCCCTTGCGCTAAAAGACCTAGTCTCTAACTTGGTCAAATGATGCACATACCTCCGCAAGGTTGGTGCTGTTTGAAATCCCCGCTGGGAGTTTTCCTTCAAATTTAGTGCTAAAAAATGCCTCGTCTGACTTGCGCCGCATTACCCCTCATCCGACCAAGTCGGACCCTATCAAAAACCGTGCAAGTCCGACTGACCTAATTTCTACGCAAGAAGCAGCTGAATTCACATCTACATTGTTTTGTGATAAATTGCCAACCGACTGACTTGCAAACCATCTGAGGTCAGAGACCTCCTAATTCCATGCAAGTTGATCATCCCTGAAAACCATGGAAAATTTAAAAGCATGAAAAGGGAGATCAAACTCGAGGTCAGACCTGCCCAATTTCCCCGCTGAGGTCGGATGACTTCAATATTAGCGCTTTTCTTGTTGAGGGTCAGACAACCCTCAAATTAGCGCAAAACCCTCTAAATGACCAAATTTCTTGAGTTTTCCAAAGGGAAGATTGTTTAGAATAATGAAATTAATGTTGTGGTGCATTAATAATGATGTCTTGATGAAATTTCTTGCCACATTTGATGTGTTATTGCATGCAGTGTTCTTTTAACTAGACTTGAATTTCTTTCAGGTGCATGTTAGTAATGAATGGCAGATTTGTTTTGACTTATCTAGACTTAGGAGTATGTTAGGAGATGTTCTTGGTATCAAACTTATAAGGTCCAGTCGTGCAGACTAAATGACTGCTCGAGCCCAAGCCATTAAGTATGAATTCAAAGGAGTACCTCCAGAAACCAAAACCCACTCTAGATGGAGTAATGTTGGGGATACAGACATAGGTCACATAGACTTGGATGACTTTAGGCTTAGAGTCTTTGGTCTGGCTCCAACTCCCAGGGCTAGAACACTAAGGGATAGTGGACTTGGACAGGCTGTTGCCTTTCCTACCTTAGTTCAATGTGTAGAGCTGATTGCCACCTGCTCAGACAGATACGACATAATCTCCAAGCAAATCTAGAGAGCAAACGGGGAAGTCCTGGCTAACTTAACTCCACCTACTCTAGCAAAAATGTTGGACATCCCATGGCACAAGTTTGTGACAATGCTAGACAAACAAGAATCAAAGACAACCTATAATAAGGATGTAGAGGGATGTAGGAAGTACATAAATGACTATTGGGTCAAGAGCAAGAAATCTGCTCTCATCAAGCTCCCTAGGGTGTTATACAGAAGTGATTTCCACGATGAAATTGGGGATATGGTAACCTTCCTAAGCAGAATCTACGGGTTACCAACTACCTCCACCTTTGAGGATTGGATGTTTGGTATAATTTCTGAGATATTGAAGGGAACCAAGTTCCACTGGGCCCAAATCATCAGTGATAACATCCACGAGGCCTTCAGTAACTTTAATGAGAACAAGTACTTCAGATGGACGTCTTATGTTGTCTATGCATTGGCAAGAATGAACCACTATGACGGACTGTCCAATATTGGTAAGATTGCTAACGATGAGAAGACACAAATCAAAGTGTACGAATGTTATCCATAGCTGACCTCATCACAGTCCTTGATACATTTCAAGAGGGTCAATGATGCATTCACAATGTACATAGCCAGAAAGCTACAAGGTAATACAGCATTGAGAATTTCCACTGAGGCCATGAACGAAATAGCTAGATATGGCAGATGGTATATTCAATTTGAGAAATTTTCATACATAAGAATACAAGGTTTCACTGGAATGGCCTACAGGCTTCCCCGCTATCCAGATGATAAGATAGTGCATCTAGAGTTGTCAAGGCAACTGATCTCGTGTGAAGAAAAGCTCAAGCACCTGCACAGGCCAAGTGTGAAGTTCCCTATTAAATTTGGCAAGGGACTCTATGCATCTCCTTCTTTGGCATCGGTAGAGTATTCAGATAAAGAGCTTCAACTATTGAATTTGCACTACTATAATGCAAGGAATCATTTTGATCCGAACAAGGTGATGGAAAGATTTGTGAGCAAGAAGCTCTTCCAGAAAGTGCACATTGAGGACTTCTGGGCCAACTGCCCTGATGACTATGAAATCATGAAGAAGGCACATGCGAGGCTGCCTCTGGACTTCATTAAAAGGTTCCATATAATGGCAATCCCTGACCAATTGCAGGATGATGAGAATGTTATGATCAGGGGACCATGGGAAGCACAATACCACCAGCTTATCCCTTTACCAAATTGGGCCAATGCAGAGGAAAGTTCCCTGGATGTGGTAATGCGGGAACCAATCAGACTGAGCAAGGCCTGGGTCAGAGCACAGGTAGCAGTACTGAATGGACAGGGAATCCAGCTGACTTACACTGCAATGGAATCAGACAAGGACTCTGGTGGGGAAGAAGATGAACCAATACTGGTCACCGATGAGACAGAGCAACCTGAGAAGCATAAATCAGATAGTGAGGAACATGCACCTCTGGCAGAGAAAGCAAAGAAGATGAAGAATCCATCTGCAAGGTCTCCTCAAAAGAAAGATCAACCTCCTTCGACCAAGGCTAGAACCTCCAAGAGAAAGGATATGCCAAGTGAAGCAGGAGAAAGCTCCAAGGCTAAGAGGGTAAAAGTGAAGGAAATCTGCAAAGAGGCCGCTGTAGCTAAAGATGAATCTAATTCCCCTCCAATTACCCAAACTCCTGCACAAGGTACTGACTCAACTTCTGATGTCACCCTTTCTTCCAATCCCCCTTCCTCTACTGCATCCACTTCCCCCATGACCTCTGCTTCCATCACCCAAGAAGCATCTTCTGCCACCTCCCCTACCTCTACCATCACCACCACCTCATGTTCCCTGGCGGTTTCTTCCAATGAATCTAGTAGTCCTATTTCTTCCACTCTTGCCATTTCATGCCCCTTCACTACATCTACACCTTCTGCTCCTCTACCATTGCCTCCTATTTCCACCATCCTTTCACCCCATCTTCCCTTACATTCACTGACATTTTCTTCATCGCTTACCATTTCTTCCTCCTTATTACCTGTCCTAACCAACCTAACCCAGGTCAGTACTCCCTCCTTCACCATCTCTTCTGTTGTCCCCATTTCACAAATGCCAGTTGATTCATTGGCAATGCCTCTATTGTCTGGGATTGAGAAGGTATGTGCAAAGTTAGGGTTGCAGGAATCTGAAGTAGCAGTTATGGAGGGAAAGGAGGTATTGACTGAAGAAAATAATGAAAACCTCCCCGAAGCTTCAGTTAATATAGAAATTATTGATATATCTGATAGTCCCCTGGGCAAAGATCCAACAGAGGAAGTTTTGAGAATTGCACAAGAGAATGTGGCTAAAATCTGAAGGACTTGGCCCAGGAAGAAGAGAAAGAAAGAGAGAAAAGTCCAGAGAAGGATGGAGAGCCTGAACTAGAACTATCTAAAGAATTGACTGTGTCAGATAAAGATGGCACTTTTGAGTTAAACAAATCTTCTGCTCTTGAGTGGCTGCAGGGGAGAATGACATATCTAGAGCCTCAGGTAGAAGTAATGCAGCTTGATTTAAGTGCTATCTTGTCACAAGCCCAGAAGCCTCAAAAACAAAAGAAGGCTAAGATTCAATCAAGGATCTATAAAAATGAATCAGGGTCCAGGATAGCAGAGATAGTGGTCCTGCCAGCTGATGTGGTAGGAGACCAAGTCCGGGCGGATGATTATGTCATATCTATAGTGGATTTGGGTGCAACCACTCATGCTTAAAGGGTGGACGATTTCAAGGGGTCAGTCACATCAATTTTGGAGCAATTGGATAAAGATGAAATGTCCAAGAAGGACTTAAAACAACAGAATGAAGAACTGCAGGCATGTCTCCAATTTTTGATAGAGCTAGTTGATGTCGGAGGAGATATAAGGACAATTCCTACTTTCTTGTCCACCAATGAGATGGCTAAATTGGGCGAGGTAAGATCAAAGTCCCAAGGCACAAAGAATTGGTTAATAAAAGTTTTTGAAATGGGATGTGCAGCCATAGGTGCCTCTTCTCAAGTTCACCAAAAATTGGTTGATTTGCATAAGAAGTGGAAAGACCTGCGTGAAGAGTGTGATGCTTTTGAGGAATATTATTCGCATATGTATCATAGAATCAAAGGTATCTGGGAATTACCTGCTCAGACCTTGGTCATAGAAAACATTTTGACTGGGGATAGGTTGCCAAAGGCTATTGAATGGTATCAACAGCTACTTTTGAGAAAAGAGACCTTCGAGAACATAAAGGAAGCATACAAACTGGCTGATGAAGAGCTGAGGTCAGTTATATACGACATCACTGACTCCTTGAGGGACTGCAGGGAATCATCTTATGATGATTATGCCCCATTTGATGTCGAGAAAAGCAAGGATAAATTACATAAGATAATGTTTAATGACACACTTAGCATTGAGGAACAGTTAGATAAGGCAAGTGACCTCAGGGCCGAGTTCAAGGCATTTCAAAAGGCAGGGGCAGAGATTGAAAGAATATACAACAAATTCAACTGAGAGCTAGAAGTGTTTGATTACAGGACACATCATTTGAAGGACCCTGACCCATCCGACATTAATCTTGCACTTGATGCCTAGTTGACTTACCGCAACAAGCTGGCCAGTGAAGACAAAATTGACTTGGATAAAGAGTCTTGATGATATTTTGAATATTCTAATAGTACAATCTCATCACAATTGTAAATCTGCTATACTTGGGTAACATGTGACTCAATTTTGTCTTCTTCTTGCTTCTAAAATGAGCTTTTCCACTAATATGCTGAGTTGGCTAGTCAAAATGACTAGATTCAATGTATTTGAGGCTATTTTTTCATCTTTTTCATAAAAGACAAAATGTAATCCGGGAATTGATGTGGGCTGTTATTAATGTAATCTAGACCGTCGGTGTTGAGTTAATCTCCACCATTCATTTGAAAGTTAGGGTATGCTGCTTTCTATATAAAGGGCTACCATTTCCACTTTTGAGGGAGAGATTTTGATATCGAATTGTTGACTCTATGCCATTTGAGCTAATACAAAGCATGTTTCTGCAGTAAATCTAAGAATTTGTGTCTTGTGTTGATTCATCTTTTGGTTTTCATGGTTCGCATCTTGCTCTCCCATAGTTAGATTAGTTGTGCTTTTATGATGTTAATGGTTTACTGAAGTATTTGGTGAATATTCCAAGTCCCTACTTTTAGTTGTTTGCTGATGGTAAATAGCTGTGTAAGGTTAGTCTGGGCTTATTATTTGTGCTGAAGTTCAACTACATTTCACAAGTTAAGTTGCATTGTTTATTGGGTATTTAACGAATGAATGTGGTCTGAAAATCTTCTAACTTCCATTGAAGATAGCACCATTTTCTGCAGCACTGTAACACCCATTTCAGTTTGGTAACTCAAAAAACTGGTTTAAAGTTTGGAATATTTGTCTACTAAAGGTAACCCCTACATTGTGAATGTCACTTAGGATCCTTCTAAAACCCTAAACCTTTTGCATTTTCTTTAAAACCATAGTTAGTTATTAGATTAAGAGTTTCAGTGGCATCTTATCTTGTTTATCAGCTAAAAATTATTATAGGGTTTATGTGTATTTGCTGCCCCAAACCTGAAGATTTGTAGATTGCATGTAAGACCCCTTATAGGAACAGCTAGAACATACCAACTGAGAAATTCCAAGCAAGCTAAGACCTAGTTGTATTATCCTTGGAATAGTCTTACCTAGGGTAAGATACTTTTCAAGAGGGGTGTGAAACCAACAATCACACCTGCGTTGCTGTGTTCTAAAAACACCATCAACAAAATTGTCCCTAGAAGGAGGGCACCTCTACTAAAAAAAAATCAGCAAGTCTGGGGACTAGATAGAGACACACCAAATCCAGCTCAGCTGGAGAAGAGCTGCTATCCCTTGTAGATATCAGAAGAACGAGAAGAGATCAAGGAATACCCAAAGCCCCTCGAGCTCGGTCAGCTCCTAGGAACACTACTGCGGCTCCCATTAATCCTCCCACCATGGCTTTCTTTGCAGGAAATAACCAATCCCCTTTTCTATTCAACAACTACCATGACATGCCAAATAACCCGAATAAATTCTGCTCAAAATTCAGAGTACATGATCCTGATAGGACCACAGATGAGCACATTAAGATCTTTGAAGCTAATATGTTCATGTTGCAAGTACAATACGAGGATGTGGTATGCAGACTATTCCCTTACTCTCTATAGGAAGAAGCTTATTATTGGTTTGCCAACCTCCCTGCAGGATCCATAAATTCATGGGTGAACTTAAAGACTGCTTTTCTAGATAGGTTTCGTATGTCTACTACCCCAGCCGATCTCTATTGGTCTTTTGTGGAAATTCGTCGAGAGGAAAGTGAGATGATTATTTCCTTTAACAACAGATTCCAAAAGGCTTACAGTCGTTTGCATGCTCCTTATGCTATAGATCAGGCCGCTGCCCTACCCATCTATTATGCTACTCTAGATAAGCTTACCTTCATGTTTGCAAGGAGAGCTAACCCCATCCCTGCTACTTTAGCTCAAGCATATTTTGTTGTTGTTGACGTAAGTACCCAGTTGGGGCAGATAGCCTCTGGCCCACTAAATCATATGGGACTAGCCACCATGCCAAATCAAATACCCATGATAAATCGTGCATTGGCCAATCATACCCCTGTGATGAATCCAATTCCAAACCCAGCTACAACATAGGCTTTAGTAATCCACCCAGGCAACCTAGTGGTTGAAATGCCTCCAGCACAAATGCCTTTCCTGTAGTCTTCAGAAGCAGCCAGGGCCAAAGAAGATAGGGACGACATCAAAGAACTGGTTGAGTAGATGAAGAAACTCACTACTGAAGTTACGCACCTCAAAAATTAGAATGCTTACCTATAGCAAGGGGACAGAATCAGCAGCACTCCCAGAACCAAAGTCAGAATCAGTTCTCAAATTAGAATCAGTACCAAAATCAGAACTTTCAGCAGCGGTCGAATTGATCCTGGAACACTAGACCGAACAATGGAGGAGTGCCTTCACCCTTGGAGAATCAAAATAATGATACCAAACCCCCGGGACGTGTGATGTTGGCTGAGGCTGCTTTATCCACTTGGTGCAGACTGCACAATACAAATGCCCACTCTGAACTAGACTGCCAAGAATTTTAGATCGCATCTAGTATCTTCCAGATGGAGATCCAGAATGCTGAGAATCAGGAGACCCCTCCTACTGGGTATGAAATTGTTCCTTCACAGAGGTATGATATTGCTCTAGTTCTTGATAGTTATACATTTCCATTCCAAGATGATAATCAGCCTGAGGAAGAAGAGTCTGAAGAAGTTAATGCATATCAGCAATACCATAAGACTCCTTACAACTTGAGACGTAGCAAGCCTAAGGGTCCTTTTACCACTTCCATCCTTCCAAATAGTTATCAGATTCCACCTAACCCAAAAGCTACCAATAATCTTGAACCACCAAAAGTTCCCCATCAATCAGTACACCAGAATACTACTGCAAAAAATCCCCAAAGATCTGACATAGCGAAAATGGGACAATATGTGGCTGAAGAACTTAAGAAAATGAAGGTCAGTCTTTCTGTGTATGAATTGCTTAAGATACCTAAAGTTAGGACATCTTTCTTTCAAGACCTAGGTACTAGAACCAAGACCGATTATGTACCGAAGGAGATCAGCACCAAAGACAACACTGATAAGGGGAAAGAAAGAATACATGTGACTGATGTAGAACAAAAAATGACACTGTATAAGGATAGGAGGGAAAGTCCTCCTTTCCTCTTAATGCTCAGAATTTTCAATAAGAACCTTCATAACTGTTTAGTAGATTTTGGTGCTTCCATGAATGTGATGCCACTATCAGTTTGTAAAGCACTTGGGCTCACCCCAGCCAAATCATCCTAGAAAGAAACACAACTAGATAAAACTGAAGTCAATGTAGTAGGAGAATTGAACCAAATACATATGCAATTGGCTTCTGATCCTAGGGTACAACAATATATTGATATTCAAGTAGTGGATATTCCAGATCAATATGGCATGCTTCTAAGTAGAGATTGGTCCAGGACCTTGAATGGTTATATGGCAACGGACTTCTCTCATATGTGGTTACCATGGAAGGGGTTAGCTAATCAAATACGTATTGAAAGAGAACCTAAGATGAAGCATATGATCACAAAGTTTAATCAGCCCAATGAGATTCTATTTTCAGAGGTTGATTTGGGAGTCTACCTTCCGCGTGGTGGTCGGTCAGAAGAAGTTCTCATGCTGAGTTGTTCAAGGCCCTTGAAACCACTTATAGAAAGACCAGAGAACACAAGAGCATATGTTGAATTAGATGAAGGAGACTCTTCAAACGAAGATGAGCCTGGGGTATTTGAGGGATTTCACGATTTTGTGGCCAGATTTGTGCAAGATTAGACTGATGTTGGAAAGTAGGTTCAGATGGAAGAACTATTATTGCCCAACTGGTGTCGCATACATGACGCATCTCATTCTGAATTTACTTGCCAGTTGTGTCAAGAAGTAGTCAAACAAGTGCAGAGACAATTAAAGATTCTCATAACCCCAAAGGAGGAGCCTACTATTGAAAAGAAGGAGGAATCTGAACCTTTGCTTGATCAGGAGAAGTCTAGAAAACAAAAAGATGATAGCAAGGACTTTCGTTTATGGACCTTGAGATTTGATGGTTCAAGATGCAGACAAGGGTCAGGTGCAGGGGTCGAATTGATTAGCCCCACTGAGAGTTCATTTTTAACATCCCAAAGGCTGCAGTTTCCATGTACAAACAACGTCACCGAATATGAAGCATTGGTGCAAGGATTGCTGCTAGCACTACAGAAAAAAGTTAGGGTTGTCCAGGTGTTTGGTGATTCTGAATTGGTAGTGAAGCAGGTGAGAAAATAGTACTCGTGTAATGATAAGAGATTAAATAGGTACAGGAATAGGGTCTGGGATTTGATTGAGTGCTTTGACAGTTTTAACATCCAAGTCATTCCCAGGAGACTGAATCATATTGCAAATGCTCTAGCCTAGACAACAAGTACGTTAGAGCCAACATCCATGGCAGGGTTGAAGAAGTTTTCTATTGAGTTTGTGGACACTCCATCTATACCCGATAATGTTACCAATTTCCAAGTTTTTGAGGATGATCAGCATATAATCAATCTCCTTTCTTCGTCAGATGTATTCACTGCTCAAATAATAGATGAAGAAGAGATGGAGCTTGGTGAAATGGATTTAGAAGGAGTACTGAACCTAAAAACAAATACGATCCCATGAGGAATGGTAGAATTGGAAAGATTGTTTGATACAGATAATCTAGTGACTCAAAGGAAAGAAGGATAGTCCCCAAGAGGAAAATGTGACCCATTTAACTTGGGGGCAGATGAAGACGAGAAGAATGTGTTCATTGGAAGGGCTAGTTCTGAAGAAGAAAAGACAGGAATCATATAGGCATTAAGAGATTATCATGAGGTGATAGCCTGGAGTTATGAAGATCTAAAGACTTACGACACCTCGATTATCATGCACACAATCCCACTGAAGCCAGGAGTGAAGCCTTTCAGACAAAGGCAGAGACCAGTGAATGCTTTGCTAGAACCACTAATTTTTAAAGAAGTTCAGAAGCTGCTATCAGCAAGGATAATATTTCTAGTCAGACATTTTGCATGGGTAGCAAACTTAGTTCCTGTCTGAAAGAAAAATGGAGAAATCAGACTTTGTGTTGATTTCTGTAATCTAAACAGAGCATCTGAAAAGGACAATTACCAGTTGCCCTCACTGGACGAAGTATTGCAGATTGTTAATGGGTCCCAGATGATGTCATTTCTGGATGGATATTCTGGTTATAACCAGGTGATGGTGGAATATGAAGACAGATTGAAAACATCCTTTACCTGTAAATGGGGCATCTATGCCTACCAATGGATGCCATTTGGTTTAATAAACACTGACACAACTTTTCAACATGCGATGGATGTTGCTTTCAAAGGGTTAGTTGGAAAATGTATAATCATCTACATGGATGACCTGACAGTGTTCTTGAAAAGGCAAGAGGACCATGTAGTAGATCTGAGAAAGGTATTGCAGTGATGCAAGGATTATGACATATCACTTAACCCCAAGAAGTGCATTTTTGGAGTAACTGAAGGAAAGCTGCTGGGGCATGTAATATCTGAACGGGGAATATCTATTGACCCAGACTGGATCCAAGCAATACTCAAGATACCTCCCCCAGCTAGTAAGAAAGAACTTCAGTCATATTTTGGTAAGATTAACTTTGTACGCAAATTCATTACAGGGTTTGCTGAGATTGTTCAACCTCTCAACGCCATGCTGAAGAAAGACACTAAAATGGACTGGACTCTCGAAGCTAAGGCTGCCTTCGCAGAAATCAAGCAAGCCATATCTGATGCACCTGTTTTGGTAAGCCCTGATTACACTTTACCATTTCATATATATTCTTTTGCTTCGGAGCATACTTATGCTGCCATGTTGACACAGAGGAGGTCAGTTGATGATGAAAGGCCCATTGCTTTCATGAGCACTCCATTAAAGGACGCAGAGCTAAGGTAACCAAATGTAGAAAAATAGGCATACGCTCTGGTCAAAGTAGTTAAGAAATTCTGTCACTACATCCTGAGAAGTCAAGTGATTGCTATAGTCCCAGATGCAGCAGTAAAGACATTGTTGATGCAAAGTGAATTAGGAGAAAAAAGAGGGAAATGGGTCACTATACTACAAGAGTTCGATATAGATATTCAACCCATGAAACTGGTAAGAGGCCAGGCCTTGACTAGAACAATGGTTGAAGTGGGACCAGACCTGGTTTCTCAACAATACCTATTGGAAGATGTTTCAAAAGATGAGTGGTACGAAGATATCATATTTTATTTACTCAATCAGCGCTGCCCACAGCAGCTGAATTCGGTACAAAGGAGAGCTCTCAAGCTCAAAAGTAGCAGTTACATGATAAAAGGATCAGTCCTCTACAAGAAGAATCATGAGGGTATTTATCTAAGGTGTTTGGACAAATTGGAGGTTGACCAGGTGCTAACCAATTTTCACGAAAGGTTCGGGACAGGTCATGGGTCAGCGCACTCAACAGCTAATCAGGTTCTTCATGTCGGGTATTACTGGCCAACATTGTTTAAAGATGCGCATTCACATGTGAGAACCTGTCATATATACCAGATTGTTGCACACAAAGAATGCCATGCAGCCATGCCTTTGCAACCATTGGTGGAGGTACGACCGTTTGCTCAGTGGGGCCTTGACTTTATCGGTATAATCAATCTGCCTTCCTCTGTAGGCCACAGGTATATTCTGACCGCTACTGATTACTGTACTCGGTGGTCTGAGGCAATAGCTTGTAAGCAATGCACCATAGAGGTAGTTATTGAATTTGTTAAAAAGCATATTATCACTAGATTTGGTTGTCCATTTGCTTTGGTTTGTGATAATGGCCTTGCCTTTTCATCATTACGTTTTTCTAACTGGGCATTTGATTATGGGCTTACTCTCAAGTTCTCGTCCAATTACTATCCACAAGGGAATGGGGTAGCTGAATCAACAAACAAAAACCTGCTAGAAGTCATTAAGAAACTACTGGACAAAAAGCCTAGAGACTGGCATACTCAGCTTAGGTTCGCTTTATGGGCTGATAGAATCTGACACAAAGCAGCTCTGAACACCTTGCCTTATCACCTAGTTTATGGGATCGAGCCCATCTTTCCCATCCATTTGAGAATCCTGGTACTTCAATTTATGTAAGATTACCTTGAAGCTGATGATCAATTGTCCTCATGACTGGCCCAATTGTTGCACCTTGAAGAGAAACGTGATGCCGCCATAGAAAAATTTGCCAAACATTAAGAAGTTGTAAAACGATGGTTCGATAAGAGAGCCAAGGTCAAAGCCTTCCACATTTTTGTTCTGGTCCTATATTGGGACAAAGCACATGAGAAGAAGGGAGAGCATGGTAAGTTTGACAAACTCTGGCTGGGTCCTTATCAGATCTATGAGATCCTCGAAGATAGTACATATCGACTCAAGAGCCTTACTGGCGAAGAGCTGCCACTGCTTGTTAATGGCCAGTTCTTAAAGCACTACTTTCAGGCCTGGGAGGCAGTCATGCCTTGTTTTAGTGTACATAGTTAGAAGTTTGTTTTCTTTGGTTAGTTTAGGTTGCCGTTAGTTTAGTTTGCCTTCTTGCTTTTGCTTTCCCGCTTTTGCTTTCCTTAGGGTGTTAGGTGCTTTGTTTAGTTTAATTGTCCTTTTGCTTTTGTTTGCTGTGCTTGCTTTGCCGTAGGGTCTTTGTTCTTGATGTGGTGGCAGTCTTGCAGACCTGCAAACACTTATTTGGTGGATAAATAATCGTGAGTCTTTCTTCCAGAAGCTAAGGTTTCCACCTAGTCTTTGCTGTGGTTTCCATTGTTAGGACAAGGGGTATGGTGTCTATTCATTGAATATGAGTTATTAGTTAGTGCGCCTGAGTATTTTCTAACCATATATATCTTCTACATTTTAAATAATCCTGAAGTAACTAGGCAAGTCTAGGTGATCTTGTGTCAAGTGAAATGGGCTGATTTCCTCTCCTACCACATGCACTATCAATCGAGACAAAGGCGGGTGACACTAAGTGTTACTAGCCTACATCGGGTATAAATAAAAGGTGTTTCTCAACATCAGACCCATCATAGTGCAAATAAAGGAACTACTAAAGTTACAAAGTCCTTACATAAAAACACTACCAGAAAGATTGGCATTAATATCATTGAACTAGCAAAAAAAATTACTGACCATTAGTCTAGTCCAAGGCTCAACAATGCTTCAAATTTTGAGCATTTTATGGTGGTAGAGTGATCTCAGCCTTCTAGCTTGTCTCAGGGGATCCCAGGTGAACTTAATTACGGAAGGATGGGAATGAATACAACTACACACACTCAGGTTTTCAGGATGTGGATGGTTGCACTGGTTGGTGATCTTAGGTTCTTTGATATGATACCTTGCCTTTTCATTTTAATATGTGGGAAACACAAAGATTGTGGGTTCAAACTAAATGTTTATCATTGAAATGCTCAGGAGCATTTCCCAGCAGAGTCACCATTTGTTGTGCCTTGCACACATGCCCTATTCAAGAATGGGGACCCCCTCTTTTGTTTTTGGCTAGGGAGTCATTTGGTCTTCTGATCTCCTAAGTGATTGTATGGTCAAAGGGCATTTTTGAACTTGGTGAAAAGATGATACTCAAAAATCACTTCAAAATTTGCTAAGATGAATTGTTACTTTCCCTTTGAGGACCTTGAATTGACCTTTTGCACTGAAATGGCCTTCAACTAACCTTTGCGCTAATTTCCTGCCTGTCTAACCAAGCGCTAAAAAGTGCTTTATCTGACCTAGTGCTAAAACTCTATCTGACTGACCTAGTATCTAACCTTCAAAACTGCCTTCTGCACTGAAATCGGCTTCGTCCGACCTTGCGCTAGAAATAACGACCTCTGACCTAGTCGGATAACCATGAAAAGCCCGCAAGTCGGACAAGCCCAATTTCCTCGCTAACTGGTGCAAACCAAACGTCTGGCCTCACGCTGAAAGTTACCTTGTCCAACCAAGTCCGATGCATCAAAATCCTCTGCAGGTTGGACACATTGAAAATCCGCGCAAAACCCCCAACTGACAGTCTGTACATCTGCGCATTAATGGCAGATTAGCTGGGGTTTATAAGGAAATTGAGCAAGTTTAAAGGCATTTTAATTGCATTTGTGGATTAAATTGCGGAGCTCCAATCACACTCCGCGAACTCGACCTACGAATCGAACCTGTGACCTACCTGCATGACCAATGCGCTGACACTCTAGCCAGGTAGGGTTTCAACTTTGGTTTTCAAGCTCCCATTTCAAATGAGTTAGGGTTTTGTTTAAATAAGTGAGTTTTGGTTAGAGGATTAGTGATTAAATCCATGTTTTGAGTTAGGGTTTTGTGCTAAATTATGGAATCTACCTTTAAAACCGTAGTTTTGGTCAACAGCGAGATTGTCTTGTAGTAAAACTTAGAAAATTTAAGGATTTTGGCCCATTAATTCCCTCGCACCGAGTCAGTGCTAAAACAGGCTCTGCCTAACCTATAAGTCAAAACCCCCATTGAGGTCAGACACCTTAGAATCTTGTGCTAAAGTGCCTAGCCCCTTTTGTGCTAAAATCAGCCTCATCCGACCAACGCACCCAAATACCTTTCTCCAACTTGGTCAGATGGCTTCGAAAGTCCCGCAAACTCCAAAACTTGTTTTGCGCTAAAAAGAAGTTGCTCCGACCTTGCTCTAAAAGACCTAGTCTCTGACTTGGTCAGATGATGCACATACCTCTGCAAGGTCGGTGCTACCCGAAATTCCTGTTGGGAGTTTTCCTTCGAATTTAGCGCTAAAAAATGCCTTGTCTGACTTGCGGCACGTTACCCCTCATCTGACCAAGTCGGACCCTATCAAAAACTGCGCAAGTCTGACCGGCGTAATTTCTATGCAAGAAGTAGCCGAATTCACATCTACATTGTTTTACGCTAAATTGCCAACCGACCGACTTGCAAACCATCTGAGGTCAGAGACCTCCAAATTCTGCGCAAGTCAGACATCCCTGAAAACCACGCAAAATTCAAAAGCATGAAAAGGGAGATCAAACTTGAGGTTGGACCTACCCAATTTCCCTGCTGAGGTCGGATGACCTCAATATTAGCGCTTTTCTTGTTGAGGGTCGGACAACCCTCAAATTAGCGCAAAACCCTCTAAATGACCGAATTTCTTGAGTTCTCCAAAGGGAAGATTGTTCAGAATAATGAAATTAATGTTGTGGTGCATTAATAATGATGTCTTGATGAAATTTCTTGCAACATTTGATGTGTTATTGCATGTAGTGTTCTTTTAACTAGACTTGAATTTCTTTCAAGTGCATGTTAGTAATGAATGGTAGGTTTGTTTTAACTTATCTAGACTTAGGAGTATGTTACGAGATTTTCCTGGTATCAAACTTATAAGGTCCGGTCGTGCAAACTAAATGACTGCTCGGGCCCAAGCCATGAAGTACGAATTCAAAGGAGTACCTCCAGAAACCAAAACCCACTCCAGATGGAGTAATGTCGGGGATATAGACCTAGGTCACATAGACCTGGATGACTTTAGACTCAGAGTCTTTGGTCCAGTTCCAACTCCCAGGGCTAGAACACTAAGGGATAGTGGACTGGGATAGGCTGCTACCTTTCCTACCTCAGTTTAGTGTGCAAAACTGATTGCCACCTGCTCAGACAGATACAACATAATCTCTAGGCAAATCCAGACAGCAAATGGGGAAGTCCTGGCTGACTTAACCCTACCTGCTCTAGCAGAAATGTTGGACATCCCATGGCAAAAGGTTGTGACAATGCCAGACAAATAGGGATCAAAGACCACCTATAATAAGGATGTAGAGGGATGTAGGAAGTACATAAATGACCATTGGGTCAAGAGCAAGAAATCCGCTCTCATCAAGCTCCCTAGGGTGTTATACAGAAGTGATTTCCATGATGAAATTGGGGATATGGTAACCTTCCTATGCAGAATCTATGGGTTACCAACTGCCTCCACCTTTGAGGACTGGATGTTTGTTATAATTTCTGAGATATTGAAGGGAACCAAGTTTGACTGGGCCCAAATCATCAGTGACAACATCCACGAGGCCTTCAGTAACTTTAATGAGAACAAGTACTTCAGATGGATGTCTTATGTCGTCTATGCATTGGCAAGAATGAACCACTACGATGGATTGTCTAAGATTGGTGAGATTGGTAACGATGAGAAGACACAAATCAAAGTGTATGAATGTTATCCACAACTAACCTCATCACAGTCCTTGATACATTTCAAGAGGGTCAATGATGCATTCACAATGTACATAGCCAGAAAGCTACAAGGTAATACAGCATTGAGAATTTCCACTGAGGCCATGAATGAAATAGCTAGATATGGCAGATGGTATATTCAATTTGAGAAATTTTTATACATAAGAATACAAGGTTTCACTGGAATGGCCTACAGGCTTCCCCGCTATCCAGATGATAAGATAGTGCTTCTAGAGCTGTCAAGGCAACTTATTTCGTGTGCAGAGAAGCTTAAGCACCTTCACAAGCCAAGTGTGTAGTTCCCTATTAAATTTGGCAAGGGACTCTATGCATGTCCTTCTCTTGCATCGGCAGAGTATTTAGATAAAGAGCTTCAACCGTGGAATTTGTACTACTATAATGCAATGGATCATTTTGATCCGAACAAGGTGATGGAAAGATGTGAGCAAGAAGCTCTTCCACAAAGTGCACATTGAGGACTTCTGTGCCAACTTCCCTAATGACTACAAAATCATGAAGAAGGCACATGTGAGGCTACCTCTGGACTTCATTAAAAGGTTCCATATAATGGCAATCCCTGACCAATTGCAGGATGATGAGAATGTTATGATCAGGGGACCATGGGAAGCACAATACCACCAGCCTATCCCTTTACCGAATTGGGCCAATGCAGAGGAAAGTTCCCTGGATGTGGTAATGTGGGAACCAATCAGACTGAGCAAGGCCTGGGTCAGACCATAGGTAGCAGTACTGAATGGATAGGGAATCCTACTGACTTACACCGCAATGGAATCAGACAAGGACTCTGGTGTGGAAGAAGATGAACCCATACTGGTCACCGATAAGACAGAGCAACCTGAGAAGCAAAAATCAGATAGTGAGGAACATGCACCTCTAGCAGAGAAAGCAAAGAAGATGAAGAAGCCATCTGCAAGGTCTCCTCAAAAGAAAGATCAACCTCCTTCGACCAGGGCTAGAACCTCCAAGAGAAAGGATATGCCAAGTGGAGCAGGAGAAAGCTCCAAGGCTAAGAGGGTAAAAGTGAAGGAAATCCGCAAAGAGGTCACCACAGCTAAAGATGATTCTAATTCCCCTCCAATTACCCAAACTCCTACACAAGGTACTAACTCAACCTCTGCTGTCACCCTTTCTTCCATTCCCCCTTCCTCTGCTGCATCCACTTCCCCCATGACCTCTGCTTCCATCACCCAAGAAGCATCTTCTGCCACCTCCCCTACCTCTACCATCACCACCACCTCATGTTCCCTGGCGGTTTCTTCTGGCCACTCTAGTAGTCCTATTTCTTCCACTCTTGCCATTTCATGCCCCTCCACTACATCTACACCTTCCGGTCCTCTACCATTGCCTCCTATCTCCGCCATCCTTTCACCCCCTCTTCCCTTACCTTCACTGACATTTTCTTCATCGCTTACCATTTCTTCCTCCTTATTACCTGTCCTAACCAACCCGACCCAGGTCAGTACTCCCTCCTTCACCATTTCTTCTGTTGTCCCCATTTTGCAAATGCCAGTTGATTCATTAGCAGTGCCTCGATTGCCTGGGATTGAGAAGGTATGTGCGGAGTTAGGGTTGTAGGAATCTGAAGTAGCAGTTATGGAGGGAAAGGAGGTATTGACTGAAGAAAACAATGAAAACCTCCCCGAAGCTTCAACTGATATAGAAATTATTGATATATCTGATAGTCCCCTAGGCAAAGATCCAATGGAGGAAGTTTTAAGAATAGCACAAGAGAATGTGGCTAAAATCTGAAGGACTTGGCCCAGGAAGAAGAGAAAGAAAGAGAGAAAAGTCCAAAGAAGGATGGAGAGCTTGAACTAGAACTATCTAAAGAATTGACTATGTTAGATAAAGATGGCACTTCTGAGTTAAACAAATCTTCTGCTCCTGAGTGCCTGCAGGGGAGAATGACATATCTAGAGCCTCAGGTAGAAGTAATGCAACTTGATTTAAGTGCTATCTTGTCACAAGCCCAGAAGCCTCAAAAACAAAAGAAGGCTAAGATTCAATCAAGGATCTATAAAAATGAATCAGGGTCCAGGATAGCAGAGATAGCAATCCCACCAACTGATGTGGTAGGAGACCAAGTTTGAGCGGGTGGTTATGTCATATCTACAGTGGATTTGGGCCTAACCACTCATGCTCAAAGGGTGGACGATTTCAAGGGGTCAATCACATCAATTTTGGAGCAATTAGATAAAGATGAAATGTCCAAGAAGGACTTAAAAATAGAATGAAGAACTGCAGGCGTGTCTCCAATTTTTGATAAAGCTAGTTGATACCAGAGGAGATATAAGGACAATTCCTACTTTCTTGTCCACTGATGAGATGGCTAAATTGGGCGAGGTAAGATCAAAGTCCCAAGATGCAGAGAATTGGTTGATAAAAGTTTTTGAAATGGGATGTGCAGCCATAGGTGCCTCTTCTCAAGTTCACCAAAAATTGGTTGATTTGCATAAGAAGTGCAAAGACCTGCGTGAAGAGTGCGATGCTTTTGAGGAATATTATTCATATATGAATCCTAGAATCAAAGGTATCCAGGAATTACCTGCTCAGACCTTGGTCACAGAAAACATTTTGACTGGGGATAGGTTGCCAAAGGCTGTTGATTGGTATCAACAGCTACTTTTGGGAAAAGAGACCTTCGAGAACATAAAGGAAGCATACAAACCGGCTGATGAAGAGCTGAGGTCAGTTATATATGACATCAATGACTCCTTGAGGGACTGCAGGGAATCATCTTATGATGATTATGCCCCATTTGATGTTGAGAAAAGCAAGGATAAATTACATAAGATAATGTTTAATGACACACTCAGCATTGAGGAACGGTTGGATAAGGCAAGTGACCTTAGGGCTGAGTTCAAGGCATTTCAAAAGGTAGGGTCAGAGATTGAAAGAATATACAGCAAATTCAACTAGGAGCTGGAAGTGTTTGATTACAGGACACATCATTTGAAGGACCCCGACCCATCCGACATTAATCCTGCACTTGATGCCTAGTTGACTTATCACAACAAGCTGGCCAGTGAAGACAAAATTGACTTGGATAAAGAGTCTTGATGATATTTTGAATATTCTAATAGTACAATCTCATTACAATTGTAAATCTACTATACTTGGGTAACATGTAACTCAATTTTATCTTCTTCTTGCTTCTAAAATGAGCTTTTCCATTAATATACTGAGTTGGCTAGTCAAAATGACTAGATTCAATGTATCTGAGGCTATTTTTTCATCTTTTTCATAAAAGACAAAATGTAATCTGAGAATTGATGTGGGCTATTATTAATGTAATCTGGACCGTCGGTGTTGAGTTAATCTCTACCATTCATTTGAAAGTTGGGGTATGCTGCTTTCTATATAAAGGGCTGCCATTTCCACTTTTGAGGGAGAGATTTTGATTCCAAATTGTTGACTCTATGCCATTTGAGCTAATACAAAGCAAGTTTCTACAGTAAATATGAGAATTTGTGTCTTGTGTTGATTCATCTTTTGGTTTTCATGGTTTGCATCTTGCTCTCCCATAGTTAGATAAGTTGTGCTTTTATGATGTTAATGGTTTACTGAAGTATTTGGTGAATATTTCGAGTCCCTACTTTTAGTTGTTTGCTGACGGTAAATAGCTGTGTAAGGTTAGTCTAGGCTTATTATTTATGCTGAAGTTCAACTACATTTCACAAGTTAAGTTAAGTTGTTTATTGGGTATTTAACGAATGAATGTGGTCTGAAAATCTTCTGACTTCCATTGAAGATAGCACCATTTTCTGCAGCACTGTAACACCCATTTCAGTTTGGTAACTCAGAAAACTGGTTTAAAGTTTGGAATATTTGTCTACTGAAGGTAACCCCTGCATTTTGAATGTCCCTTAGGATCCTTCTAAAACCCTAAATCTTTTGCATTTTCTTTAAAACCATAGTTAGTTATTGGATTAAGAGTTTTAGCAGCATCTTATCTTGTTTATCAGCTGAAAATCATTATAGGGTTTATGTGTATTTGCTGCCCTAAACCTGAAGATTTGCAGATTGCATGTAAGACCCCTTGTAGGAACAGCTAGAACATACCAACTGAGAAATTCCAAGCAAGCTAAGACCTAGCTGTATTATCCTTGGAGTAGTCTTACCTAGGGTAAGATACTTTTCAAGAGAGGTGTGAAACCAACAATCACACCTGCGTTGCTGTGTGCTAAAAACACCATCAATAGGAGTGACCCTAAAAACTCTATTCAAGGAGTAGTAGCTTCCTTGGGTTGTAGCCCTAAAACAAAGTTGTAATACTTATTGTAGTGAGCATAATATATTATGAGCATAATATATTATGATCTAACACTCACCGTGGTTTTTCCTTATTTTGGGTTTTCCATGTAAAAATCCTGGTGTTCTTGTGTTGATTCTTGTGCTGCATGATTTACTTTCTATTCTCTAATTTATTCAGTTTTTATCTACAAATATTTGTTCAAGTTTAGTGTGTGTTGATTCACCCCCCTCTCAACACTTTATTGTGTTCAACAATTGGTATTAGAGTGAAGTGCCTTTGAGAAGCCTAACAGCTGAGGTAGATCCTATACTTAAACACATGGAATATGAAGCTATGGATAATGATGTATTTGTTTTGGAACTAGATCTAGAAGCAATGGAAATTGAAGGTTGGGATCTCAACATAGATGATGTTGACCTTGAAGGAGAACTCAAGTTAGCTCTTGATGATTTGGATGAAGCAAGAGAACTAATTAGAAAGTATGAGGATATGATGCAAATGGCAGAATAAAAGTTTGCTAGAATGAAGATAAAATCATGAGAAGAAATTAGCAAATTGAAGGCTCAATTAGAAGAGGTTAAAGGATGTGAAATCAAACCTAAGGAGATAGAAGATGAGATCTCTATGATGAAGGACAAAGTTGAAGAATGCAAGAAGATTTAAGATTGAATAAAAATCAAGCTCAATGATAAAGTAGTTGAATGTTCAAAACTTATGGAGGAAGTAGTTAATATGAGAAATGAATTAAAGGAAGTAAAAGAGCAATTAGACAAAAGTCTTAAACTCAAAAATGGTAGTAATATTCTTGATGAGATACTCAGTCACCAAAAGTCAACTAATGACAAAAGTGGTCTTGGTTTTGAAAAGGGCGAATGCTCTAAGACAAACATGGTTGATGAAAAGATAGAGAAGGTTAGCCAAAAATCACATAATGAACCTGAGAAGACAAAAGAAGACAAAAAGGAATTCACTCAAGTCTGGAACAAGAAGAAGAAATTCAAGAAGCCTGCTCCCACTAGGTACTCTCAAGGTTTCAATGGTAATTGTTATACTTGCAATAAATTTGGCCACAAAGCTATTGATTGTAGAATTAAGATGAATCAAAATGTTTTAAGTTGTTATAATTGCAGTAAGATGGGTCATAAATCTACTAAATGTAGAAGCAAGATAAATCAGAACTCGGTAAGGTGTTATGCCTATAATAAGATAGGTCATAAGGCAAATGAATGCAAAAGTTTATTGTTGAGGAATAATAATATGGATAATACTTAGCCCTTTCATGGTTACGATTACAAATGCAACAAGTTTGGCCACAAGGTAGTTGATTGCATATCTAAGGTGAGGAGAAAGGTCAATTCTTAGAAATCAAATTTCACTTGTCATAAGTGCAATCAAACATGACATTTTGCAAAGAATACAAGGTTTGCTACTCAGAAGAAGATTGATATTGCTCAACAAAAGAAGGAAATGAGCAAAGTATGGAAGAAGAAGAAGGAAGAATGTGAAGATTCCAGACCTCTGCCTAGTGCAAATGGATCCTCCAATAACTAAAAGGTTAAGGTACTGATTCAGGGGGAATTACAACTGCAGGTTTCTTCAAAACCCCTAAAAGAATAAGATGTTGAATTCCTCAGCAGTCTGGCTAAAAATGGTTTGAACATGTTCAGATGATGATATAAAGAGGTTTGATCAAATTTCTAGAGCAATTGGTCAATTTGTGGAGAATTGTTGATGGTTCATTGGGTTCTTCATATGAAAAGAGAAAATTAGGTTAAAACTAAGAACACAATTAATGCAGAGCAAATTTGGTTGGTAAGAAGATTATATAGACAATGTTTGATCATTTTTTATCTCATTTGATCGAAGCTAAGCATGTTGAAGAGTAAAAGAAGAGCTGAAGATTCTTAGCAGAGCACTTGTGCAAACCCTATTCACTACATTTTTAGGTATTTCTCATTGTTGCTGGTATAACCCTAGTTTTTGAAGTTTTTATCATGGTGACACCAATTGTTATAGATATTGTTGAGAGGCCAAGGCCAAAATTCAAGAAGCACCCATTCAAATCCACTAAAATAGATAAAGATGGTGCATTTTCACATGTTCCTACAAATGTATTACACACTGAGGATGTCTGGATATATATTCATTCACAAATAGATGAATGTGATCATCTAAAACTGGAACAGTTCAGGAACGACAACCTGCTAGGAGATAACATTCAGCTAAAACTAGAATTTGCCAACATTGCTACTAATTGCCCTAAGTTGGATACATGGAGACTTTTCCTACCTAGATCGGCCATATCTGATTACCAAGGATGCCATCAAGGCTGTGACTGGACTTTATTCCTCTGGACCTGTGCCAGTTTTGGAATCAATCAAAAGAATGAGGAAGTCATGAAGTTAACCAGAGAAAAGTTTGACAAGATGATACTAACAATGAATGATATTGAGGATTTGGGGGTCTAGCATGCAACAATGAACATTGCATACAAAATTTACTACACCAATAGAGAGAACTCTGACATTGCCACTACAATCTATACAACCTACCAAATGGTCAAAGAAGGAAAATATTATGACCAATATGAGCTTCTGTGGCAACAAATTTTGGACAACTTGAAAAAACTAAAGAATCAAGATACAAATTCCGGTATGGTTCTTCGATCATATGTCTTATGTTTTAATTTTTTGAAGAATTGCCTAGCATGAAGGGTATGATCTAAAAAATAGATACTCTAGTTGCCCATCAAATTAAGAATTATATGCTTAGCTTTCCTGATCATGAGAACTGTGGCACACTATTCTAGGGATTCTTTAAGACTTTTCAAAAGAATATGTAGATGAGGGAGAGAATCCCATCAAAAGTTGTCAATAAATATAAAAATGATATAACATTCATGGTTGATAAAGATAACTGTTGCATGGAGGCTAATGAGCCAAGAACATTTTGGATCACAACCTTGCCATATGAGGTCTCTGAGTTTGATTTGGTGGTATATGCTAACATGTTACTCAACAAGCCAAAGGATCCCTCTATTGGAAGGTTTGGCACTTATGATCTAAAATTGTTAATAAATCAATTAGAAGGGAGGTAGAGGAGAAAGTAGAAAAGGTAAAATCTAAGGCAGAGAAAATGAAATTTAACCTAGAAGAAATGCTCAAATCTATTGAAGGCTCTTTAGGAGAAGCACAAACTCTTCCCATTGCACAAATTCCTTTAAGAACAAGCATCTCAGTATCTCTTGTAGCTACCTCTTATGTCCCTTCTGAATCATCACAATTACCTACCAAAAGAAGTGCTACTGAAGTTCTTGAGCAAACTTGAACTATGGAAAAGAAGAAACCTAGGCAGAAGAGACATGCAAAAAGAGAAAATATCAAACCAGTTAACATAAAAGATGATGAAGATATTGAAGAAGAAGAAGAAGAAGAAACTGAAGTTTTGGAGAGAAAGAAGAAAAGAACAAGAGAAGAAACTAAAAAGGAGGAAAATCTAAAGAGAAAGGAAAAGCACAGAAGATCAAGAAACCTGATTATGTGCCCTTGTAAATTGAGGCAACAGTAAATACAATCATAGAATATGTTGCTCTAAAGGAAGTTGCAAAACTTTATGATGAAATACCTTCCAATGACAAATCTATTATTGAGGAAGCAATAATTAGGTACATGGGAGCCTACAATGTGGCCTTAATTGAGATTATAGATCAACTTCCTAAAAGCCTTGGTAATGTTCTTACTAAAAGGAGAAATGAAGCTATGGGTAAAGAAGCTAAGATGAAGAAAAGAGCAGTTGAAAAGGTTTGTCCCTCCATCTCTAAGGAAGAAAAAGTCAAAGTATCTCAAATTCTAGAGAGAGTTCAAGACTAAAAGGAGATTGAATATTATGATGTCAAAGGACAAGGAAGAAATAAAGAGAATGGAAAAGGAAACACTAAAGAAAACTGTTGAAATTCTTAAGGGCATGAAAGTTGATGTGGGAATTATTGAAGATATATCTGATCAGTCTGCCTCTGAAGGCAATGAGGAAAGCAGTGACAAGATAGAGAAGAATGGGGAGATTGCTCCTCCAGAGGATACTGAAGCACCAGACACAAAGGGTCAAGATAAAATAAATTCACCTCATCTAGATACCCTTGCAGAATAAAATGTGTCTCCTCTAGATAACACTGATACAAGACATGATTCTCCCCCTCCAAAAAATACTGAGTCACAAAACACAGAGGGTCAGGATAAAGACAATACTTCTCATCCTAGGAACACTGATTCCAATGTAGAGCACAATAATTCTCCTCCAAAGAATACAGGGAATGAGGAGGAAAATAAAGAAGATAATACTAAGGAGAAGTAGGGAGAAAAGGAAAAGAGTGATGAGAAACAAAAAGATAAAGAGGATAAAGAAGAAACAGAGGTGGAAGAGCAAGTCAAGGATGAATTAGAAGGAATAGAAGATAGAGGTCAAAGTGCTTCAGAGACATATTCATTCAAATACCTACTAGACTTGAAAATACAATTTCAACCAGTAATTACCCCTCAACTGCTACAAATTCCCACTCATTAAGGACAAATTGATTTGGTAAATATTTCTCCCCTTCACAAACTGCAGCTTGGTGACATATTGCATGCCTCGGCAAGGAAAGAATTTTTACAAGAAAAATTGAAGAAATCCAGTGTGGTTGAGGATGTTGTGAAGGTAATTCAAGAAGGGTTACCAGAGGTAATCATTGACTCCTCTCCTCTAGAGAAAAATCTTAAGTTATTAATGGATTCTTTTAAAGACCATTCTTCCTACATTGAGTAGAAAGTGGAACAAGAGGCAGCAAAAAGAATAAATGAGAAGAGGATGGCCAAGATGACTGATAAATGTGCTAAGGCACATAATTGTTGGCAAGAGACGTGCTTCTAGGCATGATATATGTTGTCATTGATGGCAACTAACATCATCCGCATAACACAATTTGTTTATACCGGAAGTCAGATTCAGAATTTGTCTAAGTCTGGTCAGTTAGGAATAGAGCAACAACAGGGTCTGACATTTTGGTCTGGATCTCTCTGGTGGGAAGTTATGATTAGTTGTGGATCTAAGGGAGTCATATGCATTGTCAAGATAGTCTAACTCTAGATTTTTGTCCTCCGGTGATTAAGGACTCAAAAGATATTAGCCTCGGATTATCGGGTTCCAGTTTGCCAGAGCAGACAGAAGAAGAACATGCCGACCTTACAGAAGATCTTGATTTCGGATGTATGGAAGTTATTTTTTGGACAAATGACAATGATTAGTGATAGTGGCCAACATGACTAATGATTTTCAAGAGCAAGTTTTGGTCCACACCTTAAGTTATACATAGATCTAGCCGACAGAGCAGAGCATTCATAAAAGTTCTAAGTGTTGTTGAAGCTAACTGATAGGATGATTGTAGATCATATTATGGATATATATAGCTGATGAAATTGGATGATTCAGTGTGTGTGTGTGTGTGTGCACCATATGTGCAAATAAGGTGAATGTGAGAAGAGTAGAAATCTAAAATGTGAATGAAAGCAGAATAGTAAGAAGAGCAGAGCAAAGATGAAATGTGTAAGATCAATTTTTACACTTAACCGGAACTAAAATTCTTGCATAAGTAGATACCTTTAATCTGTCAAATATTTGTCATTCTCTTGTAATGTTTCCATAGGCAGTGAGCTCTAGGTAGTGAGCCTAAATGCATGTGCATTCCCATTTGTAAAAATACTTTTAACAGGGTATTAATATTTGGGGGTTAACCTCCACCGTGGTTTTTCCCTTAACCAATTTTCCACATCAAAATCTTGGTGTCGAATATGTTATCTATGTTTTCTGTTCATATGTTGTTGATTGATGCTGAAATGTTTATATCATTAATTTAATTATAACTAGAAGAGGAAGATTGAGAAATAAAAGATTGTAAAAGTGTGACAACTGATTCACCCCCCCTCTTAGTTGTCCAGTCCTAAACCAACAATTGGTATCAGAGAAAGGTTCCTTTGGATAAGTTTAACAGCTTAAGGAAGATCTAGGAAGGTAGTAAAAATGGATGAATGCAATCTTCAAGGACAACTTAATCTCGCCCTAGATGATCTTGAGCAGTCCAAGGTAGAAGTCCAAGAACTGTAAGATAATCTCAAAAAGGCTGAAGACTTCATTGAGATCCTAAAAGAAAAGTTGAGCAAATCCAATGCAAAAGGAAAGGAGCAATCTCTTCCACTAGAAGACAAGGCCCTGAAAGAAAAGACAAAAGAATGTGAAAATTTAGCTAAAGAAATTGTTGTCCTAAAACATGAAATGGAAACTGGGGTGATGAGACTGACCAAGAAAATTGAAGATAGGAAGAAAGTTGAAGAAGAGATGAAGCAAAATTTGAAAGAGAGAACTAACGAATTCTGCAGAATGGATGGAATAGCTGGTCTCTTAGAATCTAATCTACAAGAAGGTAGAAACAATGAGAGAGAACTTGAGAGACAAATTATCACTCTCATACATGACCTAGAAATTGCAAATGAGTATAAGGAAAAGTTCAAAATAAGCTCAGCTAAACTCGAAGCACTAATTGAAGAACAGAAAAAGGATAATGACAAGAGTAATCTTAGATATGAGAAATGTGAAAGCTCCAGATCTGGACAAGAAATTTTCAACCAAGGAATAAAAGGAACATAACTAGAAAACCTCTGATAAGATAGCCTAATGCTCAAAGATATCCATCATTTAATGGAAATTGTTTCAATTGCAATAAATTTGGTCATAGAGCTATTCAGTACAGAAGTAGAGTAAATCAAAATGATCCGTCCTTCTCTAGTCAATGCTTCAAATCCAAGAGGTATGGTCACAAATCCAATAAATGTAGAAGTATGATAATGAATAACTCAAACGACAATTCTTTCAATGGCTACTACTTTGCTTGCAATGGATTTGGACACATGGCTAATCAGTGTAGGTCAAGAGGAAATCAAGTATGCTTTAACTACAACAAATCTGGTCATGTTGCAAGATTCTATAGAAATAGGAACAATGAAAGAAGAGGTCCGGTAAACATAAAACTAAATGAGCAGAGATAAGACATGGGCAAAAGGAAAATTGATTTGAGCAGGTTCATATGTTGTTGATTGATGTTGAAATGTTTATATCATTAATTTAATTATAACTGGAAAAGGAAGATTGAGAAAGAAAAGATTGTAAAAGTGTGACAACTAATTCACCCCCCCCTCTCAGTTGTCCAGTCCTAAGCTAACAATAATAAATTGAAAGAAAACTTGAAGAAGCTTAAGAATTGCATTGATCAAGCCACAACATTGTATATGTTCTGCCTAAAATGGCCAAGTTCCACAAAGAATATCAAAGCTTAGATTGACTCCATTGAGTCACAAATCTCCAAATTGGTTGAAACATATGACTTGTCAAAGGAAAAGAATGGGTAACTAGGGCACAAGTTGAAAATCTTCATGCACAGTTTTCTCAACTATAGGACCAAAGAGAAAACTTGAAGAAACAATTTGGTCAATTAAGGGAGGTAGTAAATTTGAGACTTGCTTCATTGTCTGGTTTGCTAGGGGAAGCATAAAAGGTTGATCAAAATATGAAAACTCCAAGCAACATAGAAGAAGTTGAAGTACAATGCATGCAATGTGAATATCAGAATCATATGCTTGCCTCAGAAAGTACCAACTGGACATCCACTCTTACACAACTCAAGGTAATTTACAAAACTAGTATACTTTCTAAATGAGTTGTAAGAGTAATATAAATAAGACAAATTTTAATGTATATATAGTTTTGTGAAAGACAATAGTGTCATATTATATACATAGCATCTATTTTTGAGGTATCTCTGTCTCAGGGGGAGTACAGTTTGTAGAAATCATTTTTAAGGGGGAGTCTATACAGTATTTAAATTGATATAAGCAGAGGATATCAGGCCCTTTGTCCTTGATGTCAAAGGGGTAGAGAGAGAGAAATATATATCTAAGGGGGAGTATATGTTTCCATCAATGAAAAGGGGGAGATTGTTGGCAATATGTGTTGTCATCGATGTCAACATAGTATATGGTAATATAAGGACAAACTTGTATAGAGGTTGTGTATAGAAGAAGGAGAAGTTGATGGATAGTGGAAGATTTGAGAGAGATAGTTTGACTTAGTTAAAGTCAAGGGGTCAACATGTCTAATGCAAGTCAGTTCAGAAGACTTAGCAGATGGAGTAAAACCAGTCTAGAAGAAGAAAAAATTGTCTAAGTATGATTAGGTGATCAATCTTGTGACTAAGCATGATGTAGAGTGCATATCCTAAGGGAGACTCACAATGTTTTGGTCTGTATTTCTCCACAGAGAAAGATTTAGTCTTGTGGTTTAGAAGATAAGTTTATCCTAATATTAACATGATATATTCAATATTTCAAGCCACCACACCTTCAGCAAAAAAGGTTACAAGTGACAAAGTACCGATTACTACTTAGACATGGCAAAGCAATGGTGGAGACCTATTGGAATGCTTTGCATTCCTCTGGAAGAAATTGTTTGGCCATGTAGTTTTGAGGACAGACTCAGGGATTTTAAGGTTGTTGGCAAGAGACATTGCTAGGCATGATACGTGTTGTCATTGATGGCAACTAAGATCATCCCAATCATCTATATAACACAATTTGTTCACACCAGAAGTCAGAATCAAAATTTGTCTAAATCCAGGCAGTCAGGAACAGAGTAGGTGATAGGGTCCGGTATCTTGGTCCGGATCTCTCCAGTGGAAAGGCATGGTTTGTTGTGTATCTGAGGTAGTTGTAAGCATTGACAAGACATTCTAAATCCAAAGTCTCATCCACCAAAGATGAACTCAAAAGATATTAGCTTCTAAGTATTAGGTTTCAGTTTGACAGAACAAACAGAAGAAGAATAGGCTGACCTTGTGAATGATCCTATTTCCAGATGTATAAAAGTTATCTATTGGGAAATTGGTAATGATAAGTAGTGATAGATGACATGATTAATGATTTACAAGTGCAAGTTTCGATCCGCATCTCATATTATGTATGAATCTAGCCAACAGAGAAAAGTACTCTACAAAGTTCTAAATGTTGTTGAAGATGACTGGTAAAATGATTCTAGATCATGTTGCGGATATATATATCCGATGGAATTGGATGATTTTGTGTGTGTGTGTTGCGACTATGGAGTAACTACGAAAGGAAGCAGAGAACAAATAGGAGGAGAGTAAAGATGAAGTGTATCAAGTCAGTTTTCTATGCTTAACCGGAACTGAACTCCAACATTGATAGATGCCAAATATCAGTTCAAATTTATTGTAATTCTTCTTTCTTGTAGGCAGTGAGCCTTCTTTTGAGTAGTGAGCTCTGGGCAGTGAGCTTGAATGCATGTGTATTCCCCATTGTAATCCTTTTAATAGAGTATAATCTTTGTGGGTTAACCCCTACCAGGTTTTTTCCCTTAATCAAGTTTCCACATCAAAACTCTTGGTGTTAAGAGTACTATTTATGTTTATGCTCATGTGTTATTGATTTATGCTAAAATGTTCACATCATTGATTTGATTATAAGTTGTAAAGGAAGATTAAGAAAAAGAAATTGTCAAATTGTGTGACAATTGATTCACCCTCCCCTCTCAGTTGTCCAGACCTAATTGAACAATTGGTATCAGAGTGAGGTTCCTTAAAAGAATCTTAACAACTTGAGGAAAGATCTTGGAAGGAGTTTTCAATGGGTTGACTTAAAGATCAACTTCAGCTGGCTCTAAAGATCTTGATTAATCCAAAGAAGAAATATCTAATCTGAAAGATGAAATCAAGGATGCTGATGATACCATTGAAATGTTAAAAGATAAATTAAAGAAGTCTTTGGGAAGGAATAAGGAGCTACTTTTGCAATTATCCAGTTTAACTAAAGAAAATGGCATGAATGAAGCCTTGGAAGAAAATTCAAAGGAGTGTGAGAAGCTGTCAAAAGAAGTTGTTGTTCTAAAAGTTGAGATGGAATCTGGGGCAATGAGGTTTACCAAATAAATTGAGCAAAGGAAGAAGACTGAAGAAGATTTGAATAAAACTCTATGAGAAAGAACTGATGAATGCTACAGATTGGACAATATTGCTGGTCATCTAAAATTTGATCTACAAGAAAGCAAGGACAATGAAAGAGATCTTGAAAGACAAATTGTCATTCTTAGAAATGATCTAGAAATTGCAAATGAATACAAGGAGAAGTTCAAAATAAGTTCAGCTAAACTTGAAGCAATACTTGAGGGTCAGAAAAGGGCTAAAGAAAAGCATGGTCTTGGATATGAGAAAGGTGAAAGCTCTGGATCTAGACAAAGAAACTTTCAACCAAGGAATGGGACAAACAGACCTAAAAGACCTCTGATAAGACAGACTAATGCTCAAAGGTATCCATCTTTCAATGGAAATTGTTTCAAGTGCAATAAATTTGGTCATAAAGCCACTCAATGCAGAAGTACAGTAAATCAAAATAATCCATCCTTCTCCAGACAATGCTTCAATTGTAAGAGGTATGGTCATAAATCCAATGAATGTAGAAGTATGATAATGAATGACTCATCAAATAAAGGAAATAGGAATTCTTTCAATGGCAAATGCTTTGCATGCAATAGATTTGGACATATGGCCAATCAGTGCAGATCAAGAGGAAATCAATCAAATGGGCAAAGAAATGTTATGTGCTTCCATTGTAACCGATCCAGTCATTTTGCAAGATTCTACAGAAGTAGGACTAATGAAGGAAGAGGTCTAGTGAACAAAAAACTAGATGAGCAGAGACAAGACAAAGGCAAAAGAAAAATTGAAGAGAATGAGATCCAGAATGAAACAAGTGAGACATGGGTCAAGAAAGAAATTGTGAACCATAGTGATGGGTTAGCACCAGAATCTGGTGTAGATAATTTCTTAGGGAATTAAATTAGGAACTTTAGCTCAGGGGGAGCTACAATAAAAATCAAAATCCCCCAGCTAGTAAGTAAGTGCCTGAATCTAGCATGGTGAGAAAAGAGATCTTAGATTGTTTTAGATCATTTGGAAGGATTTTCGGAAGAAAAAAGGTGGATATGACAAGTTGTAGAATAATTCATGAGAAACTATTCAACAACAGAGTAACCGGATGTACTAGGGCAGAGCATTTATTACAAAGACAAATTAAGCATTGCAGAGCATAAAAGGACCATCCATTCCCCAGTCAGATCACTTTGCATTAGAAGAAAGAAGGAAGTGAAGGAGTAAATGTCCTCTAAGCTGAGAATTCTCAAGAATTGAAGTACGAAGATCCTCAAGAAAAACCCTAACATGCGAAACAAGGTATTTCTATTTTCTAGGAAATCTCTTGAATTCTCAATCTCTGCAAATGGCTACACCTTTAGTTGTTGATGTCACTGAAAGGCCCCATCCTGAATTTAAGAAGCATCCTTACAAATCTATTGAAGTCGAACCGCTAGGTGCCTTTTCGGGTGTTCCATATGGGGTTTTACATGTTGAAGACATTAGGGCATACATCCACTGTAACATGGACAAATTTGGAAACCTAAAACTCTTAGATTTTCTCAACAACTACTTAACTAATGATAGCCATAAATTGAAACCAAAATAAAAAGCCCTAGAAAGCAAACACTTTCTGCAAGTCATTAGGTTTCTGATATTTGATGAAAATGAATGGGTTTAGTATGTATTGAGCCGAATACATAATGAGTTCATGTGGCTATTGAAACCATTTAAGATTACAAAGGACATTATCAAGACTGTAACTAGGTTAAATTGATCTGGCAGATTACCCATGCTGAAAGCTGTGAAAAACTAGATAGTGACTGAAGCTACCAGTGCCAAGTTTGACAAAAGGGCATGACCATCAATGATATCATAGAACCTGATGTCAAATTTGTCTCCATGGTGATTGGGTACAAGATTTACCATTCTAATAGGGAAAATTCTGTCTCTGAAACTGTAATATATGCAGCCCATCAAATAGTAAAGGAGAATGTTGATTATGATCTTTGCAAACTACCGTAGAATCAGTTGATTGAGAATTTGAGCAAAATAAAGAAAGATAGGAAAAATACCTTCAAATATGGTTCCTTGATTATATGTTTGTTCTTCTATTTTATGAATGAAGTACCTATAATTCAAAGTGTGCATTGGACAACTGACAGGCCTGTAGCATGGAAAATAAGAGATCACCTTCTCAGTCTTGGTGTTTCCCAAGCCCAAAAGACTACCATTTGGGGCTACTTCAAAAACTTCCAAAGTTTAATGCAAGTAAGGGAGAGAATCCCTAAAACAATTGTGGAGAAGTATGAAAATGATATATGTTTCATGGTTGACACAGATCAGTGCTTGATGGAAGCTGTAGAACCAAGGACAATTTGGATAATGCCTATCGGTTATGAGGTGGATGAAAGGGTTTTAGATATGTATGCTCAACATCTTCTGAGCACACCTAAAGATACCTCTATGGAAAGGTTTGGAACTTACAAGGAACTGAGTCTAAAATTGAATGTGGAACTTAGACAGACGGAGACTAAGAGGAAAGTGTAGAGGCAAGTTGAAAAGTATGCTGAGAGCATTGGCCTAACCAAGGAAGTAGTAAAATAGAACAGAGAAAGAATGGAGAAGGCTGAAAAAGAAAAATAGGACAAGAAACAAGAAGATACTCCAAGGACTACTAGGAGCTCTACTGCTGCTTCCATTTCTTCTAAAAATGCAAAACTAGAAGTCAAACCATCTAGTGAAGCAAGTAAGAGAAAGAAAACAAAATCCATAAGAACGAGTGTCAACACAAAAGATGATAAGGAAATAGAGACAGATGAAGAAGTCAAAGATATAAAATTCAAGAATGCCAAAACTTCGAAAACTTCTAAAGACCAGGCTTCTGGAAGCATTAAGACCGGTAAAAAGCAAGTACATGGTAAGGTCGCTATGACTATTGATGAAATTGTAAAAACAATCACTATTCATGGAAACTTAAAGCCTATCAAAGTTTACTATGATAATTTTGATCAAGCAAATAAGAAAATTTTGGAAGATGCCATTATCATATATTTGAGCAAATTTAATAGAGCCCTATTGGAATTTTTACAAGAACTTCCTAAGGGTTTAATGAAAGTACTAGAAATGAGGAAAGAAATAGCCAAGGCTAAGGATCTAGAACTCATAGAGTATGTCCTTTCTACTTTGTGTCCTGTAATGACTAGAAAAGAAGCAAATAAAATCCTCAGAGAAGTTAAAGAAAAATTTAGAAGAAAGGTTCGAATGAACAAGCCAATGCTTGGCAAAACTAAGGAAATTGCAAAAGAAACAGAGGAAATTTTGAGAAAGGGATAAATATTATATTATTTCAGAGAAACAAGTTGAAGAAGACAATTCTCTAGTTTTGAAACTGGAAGCTCCAAAAGAAGAGATTAACAAGAGAATTGATGACCAAGGTGTTAATTTAGATCCTCCAGAGTTAATCTATGAAGAGACAAATGTTGGATTTGATTCATCAAATCTAAATGTTGGAGAAGTTTAGGAAAAGAACATCTCTAAATAACAATCTAAGTTTGGTGAAGCCTCTATTTTGGAAGAGGAACAAGTCAGTCTGGAGGACATAGAAATGATAGACAAAATAATTGATGCAGAAGAAACTCTTCCACCTGATCTTTCCAGAAAAGAAGAGGATATTGCTTCTACATAGACCCCTCTAGATTAGGCAGTGAGTAGTAAAGACAGAGAAAAGATTTCACTTGCAAGTGATACAAGAAATGATAAAGCAAAGGAAAAGAAGGAAGAAAACTAAGAAGACAAAGTAAAAGAAGATGGTGCAAATGTTGAAGCACCTAAAATAGATGCTAAATTTTTTTATGAACAAATGAATGATTTAGAAAATGTTGCAAGAGACACTATAGATGCAGTGAAAAGTCTTCTTGAAAAGGAGATGATTGAGATTGATGAGCCTGAACTGCTCTAAAGTCTAACCAATCCAGATGCTCTCTCTCCCATTCAATTAATGAAAATAGCATCTTTCACCCAAGTAAAGGCTAGAGAAAAATTGTTAAAGTCCCATATGGAGGATAATGAGCTACTGGGGCTTGCAACTAGGATTTTGGAGAAGTTAATGCCTTCCTACCAAAAGATTCCATATATTTCCCCCTCTGAACATCTAAAAAATCTAGAAAGTTCTGTAAATACTCATTTTGAATCCTTTGAAAAATCTGCAGAGGCAAAGGTCTGGAAAGAATTTCTAGACAAGAAATTTAGTGAAGTGCAGAATCTAATAGGAAATGATAGGATGATACTTGGCATTAGCATAAGGAGTATTCAGAATGTTTTAATTCATGGAAGAGATATGTACAAATTCTATCTATCATGGCCTAAAATTAGTGAGGATATTGAGAAGAAGAAAGATAAAGGAGCAAGAACAAAAATTGTCAAATCATTCTCAAATTTTTTATCCTCTAACAATTTCACCTATAAGTCAGGAATGTCAAGTAATTAGCTTGACAAATGAGATAAAGAGGCTTGGTAAATAAAAAAGTAACATTATGAAGAGAATGTGTGATCTCTAGGAATTGATTGCCCCCAAGTTAGAAACCATGTTTAATGCCTTATCAGAAGTTTAGACTGCACTTCAGACAAGTAATCCTTCGGATCTGACAAAGGCAGAAGTAGATGCATTTTTGTTGAGTGGACACATCTCACTTTTGGATGGAATAAACGGAACTTGGGCCTCTAAAGTTGTGGAATTGAAAAATAGTTTTGCAGATATTCTCAAGTTCATGTGAATAGAAATTAATGATTAGTTGTACATATGCGGTCCTATATACAAATTTTTGAAAATTTTGGCTTGCGGACCCGACCCTTTGCCATTGATGTCAAAGGGGAGTGAAGATCAGTAAAAAATGAGGAATCTAGCTAAGGGGGAGTACAGGAAAGCAATGTGAACAATAGTATGGAGCACAAGCTAAGGGGGAGCTATTCCAACACTTAGTCATTTTTCACTAAGTGTTGCCATCAATGCCAAAGGGGGAGATTGTTGGCAAGAGACATTTCTAGGCATGATAAGTGTTGTCATTGATGGCAACTAAGATCATCCCAATCATCCACATAACACAATTTGTTCACACCGGAAGTCTGAATTAGAATTTGTCTAAATTCGGGCAGTCAGGAATAGAGCAGGTGACAGGGTCCAATATCTTGGTCCAAATCTCTCCGGTGGAAAGGCATGGTTTGTTGTAGATCTGAGGTAGTTGTAAGCATTGACAAGACATTCTAAATCCAGAGTCTCATCCTCTAGAGATGAAGAACTCAAAAGATATTAGCTTCTGAGTATCGGGTTTCAGTTCAACAGAACAAACAAAAGAAGAACATGCCGACCTTGTGAATGATCCTATTGGTGATGATAAGTAGTGATAGCCAATATGATTGATGATTTACAAGTGCAAGTTTCAATCTGCATCTCATAGTATGTATGAATTTAGCTGACAGAGCAGAGTACTCTACAAAGTTCTAAATGTTCTTGAAGCCGATTGGTAAAATGATTGTAGATCATGTTGTGGATATATATATATCCATTTGAATTGGATGATTTTATGTGTGTGTGTTGCGACTATGGAGTAATTGCAAAAGGAAGCAGAGAACAAAGAGGAGGAGAGTAAATATGAAGTCTATCAAGTCAGTTTTCTATGCTTAACTGGAACTAAACTCCAGCATTGATAGATGCCAAATATCAGTTCAAATTTATTATAGCTCTTCTTTCTTGTAGGTAGTGAGCCTTCTTTTGAGCAATGAGATGTGGGTAGTGAGCCCGAATGCATGTGCATTCCCTATTGTAATACTTTTAATAGAGTATAATCTTTGTGGGTTAACCCCCACCATGGTTTTTCCCTTAACCAGGTTTCCACGTCAAAAATCTTGGTGTTAAGCGTACTATTTATGTTTTTGCTCATGTGTTATTGATTTATGCTAAAATGTTCACACCATTGATTTGATTATAAGTTGTAAAGGAAGATTAAGAAAAAGAAATTGTCAAATTGTGTGACAACTGATTCACCGCCCCTCTTAGTTGTCCGAACCTAATTCAAAAAAGATATGATATATTGAAGCTTCAAGTGGTCTGGTGGTCCGCAAGGTCAACATTCAAGTAACAGGGGTAATATAGACTATTCTGGAAGCCACATAACACATGTTTGATTATTTGTGAAAGATGAAATATATACAGATCAGCCATAAAAGATTGTGCGGGGGTTGTATATGCTCCAATATGCCTCAGGTTTTAATCATAGACAAATATCTCTTGTTTCAGGTACCACACAAGACATGTAAGTTAGTTAATGAAGAGTTGTATATCCTTGTTCCCTGGACTACAATATACCTTAGTCTAGGTTTTGTTTTTCTTTGGAAATGATAGATGAGGATGTACGGAACTAGGAGTATGCATGTAATGATGTTTAAGTTCATCTCTAAAGGTTTCTGGGTTTTTGATGTACTGCAATGCCATATCCTGAATAGTAGAGTATCACAGTTAGTCTAAAATACTTTGTTTCCACTAGTTCATCATATCTCTTGTCTTGCAGATGTATAGATTGATCTAATGCTTTAGTAGAAAGGTGGTTGAATGATGTTGAGGTGGTACAATGTTGAATTTTTGGCCCACATGATGTTTTTGGGTTCTCCCCGGTGGTATGAAGATAAACAGTTAGTAGTGTTTGTACAGTTTAGGCCGATAGACTAGTTTCTGTTATATGTGGTGGATCCTGATCAATTGTGTTGACTTTGAAAGATGTGAAGTGATGTTCCTTGAATTCTTTCATGAAGTCCTGAGGTCCGCAACAAGTTTCCTTGACATATTGTATGTATTGAAGCTGACCTTTGAAGAGTTACATGTTTCATCTAAAAGATTTTCATGGTGCTGACCTAATCAAAGTTGTGATGTGTTGTAGAGGGTATTTATAGGAGATCAAATTCATTTGTGACAAGAGGGAAAGAAACATATTCATATGCAAAAGTATGACTTGTGTGTAAACTTAGTTTGAAAGTAGAATTTGAGCAAAAAATGAGGATTGCAATATCAACATAAGTTAGATGTTTTCTATACAAGAGTTCATGTATTCATTTTCTCTTAATTCTTATATCAAGATAGTGAGTCTATAGGGAGTTGTAGCTTCCTTGGGAGTGACCCTAAAAAATTGTATTCAGGGAGTAGTAGCTTCCTTGGGTTGTAGCCCTAAAACAAAGTTGTAATATTTATTACAGTGAGCATAATATATTGTGAGCTAATACTCACCGTGGTTTTTCCCTATTTTGGGTTTTCCACATAAAAATCTTGGTGTTCTTGTGTTGATTCTTGTGTTGCATGTTTTACTTTCTATTCTCTAAGTTATTCAGTTTGTATCTACAAATATTTGTTCAATTTTAGTGTGTGTTTATTCACCCCCCCTTTTAGCACTTCATTGTGTTCAACAATCATATTTTCAATTCACTCTTGGAAGCTTGTTCATTACAATAGTTTTGAAAAGTTAATAGTATATTTTCTTTCTTAGAATCTAGTGGTCTTATATTCTATTTCATTACCGTATTTGTCTTTGAAAGTTAAAGGATTTCATAATTAGGTTTCAAATGCTTTCATAGTTAAGTTTTCAATTCTTTCATAGATTAGATTATAAATTATTTTATAAATTAAGACTTTACTTTTGCATAAGCATCTTTTATTCTAAAAAGCCTAAAAATTATCATTGAGTTGAGGTTTTTAACTTCCTTTCGCAAATAGCCATCAGACACCACCCTAGTCAACAAATTGTTTAACAAATTAAAGTATGAGGTTTGATGATGCCACATCACTCTGCTTCTACACCCTTCTTTTAGTGACTTTGTACATATTCTTCAATTTGTTTTCCTAACCCTTTTAGGATCCTAGAAGCTTTATCTAGATGGTCATTAAGTTTCTCAAATGTGTCTTTGTTATGGAGTGCTATAGTTGACCCTTTTTCCTTATTTATGGAGTGATAACACATTCCATAGAATCCTTTTGTTTAGATACAACCCCCTTGGCATGCTCAATTCTTCCAATGGTGGGTTTTCCTTATCTTCTTTATCCCTAAAAATTTTAGAAACACTCCCTTTGGTGCACTCTAACTCTCCCTCAATATCATTATCAATAGAAATCATCCTAGCACACTATAACTCAGCTTCTCTGGCCTTCTCAATTATTTTTTGGTATCTTTCTTATATCTCCTAAATTTGTTTCAGTTTTTTTTATTCCATGTTCAATTCTATTGCTAATTCAATGTCTTCCCTAATTTCTCTTTTCTTCTTTTTATCTCCTTTTTCCATGGGTGTTTATTATTTTGGTGTTCCATCAATCCTTTTATTCATCCCTAATGGCTTATTCTCATCCTTCTCCTAAAGGTTGCATCTCTTTAGAGATCCTTTCAAGATGCCCCTTTATATTTCTAATTCCCTGTGTGCCTAACCCCCTCTCATGAGGCTAGAACCTATAAAATGCTACCACAAATCATAGATGTGATGGGTAAAATGGGATGAATAAAACTAATTATAAAAACCCAAAACATCAATGGAATGTGTAGGTAAATAAGATTTAAAATAAGAGAGAGATACTTACAACCTTTTTACCTTGCAATTTCCATTGTTCACCTATTCTCTTTTGATCTTTTGGTGATGAAGATGGCCCTCAGGAAGCTTGCTTCGTTGCTTCGATTCCTCAAGATGACAAGGAGAAACGACTTGGATACTTGTTGTGTTGAAGATAAGCTTCAACACAATGTGGAATGGATGATGATGAAGTAATGTGAAAGTGGGGTGCCAATGGCGCGCTATGGATTCTGCAACATAAGTTTACTTGAAAGCTTGATATATGAGAATAGAAGAAGAGGGTTGTATTTATAGAGTTGTGTGAGATAAGATCAATGGTGGAAAAGAAATAAGAAGATCAACGGAGGAGAATGTTCAAGAGAATGTACGTGAATAGAAGAAGGACATGTGTCATTCAAAAAGATGCTTTGTTGAGTTAACTGCTTTCTTAATGAGGATGAGTTTTTATTTCTTAAATTAGAATATATTTTTCTAATTTAAGAGTTTTGTTGATAACTTTAAATCAGTTAACTCAGCTTTTGCTTTTGCATGACAAGAAGAATTTATTTTTAGAAGATTTGAAGAGTTTTTTAGAAGATAAGAAAGCATAATTAAATAAATAAATTTATTTAATTACTTGTAGATAATTTGGAAGAATAAATAAAATATTTAAATATATTTTATTTTTTTGGAGATTTAATTAAATAAATTTGCATTTTATTTAAATTTAGAAGAATGGATGATTTAATTAAATAATTAAAATTATTTAATTATTTAGAAGAATAAAGTTGATATAGATGAAATTAATTAAATAAATGTAATTTATTTAAATAAATGGGAGAAAATGAATCAAATAAATAAATTGATTTATTTATTTATTGATAGAGGAATATGAAGATGAAATAAATATTTAAAATATTTATTTAGGTAGAGTCATGTCATTTTTAGGTGTATACATTTTGCCTCTCTTTGATGCAATGTGTTTTATCACGTTGTTTCAAAGAATAAGAATTTTTGACAATGATACATGCCTCAGTTTGTCCCTGGTACAAGTTTAACGACAGGATGCCCCCTCGGGAGATCGGATGGGAAGAAGGCAGAAAGAAGGAGATGGACAATCTCACAAAGAAGCAGGTGGAAAGCAGGTTAGGATGGAGAAAAATAGGACATGGTTTGGAGGAACAATCATGGGAAGTAGTCACAGTTGTTACATAGTCAGCTATGGTTCACTTGCTATACATAGGAGCTAGGTCCACAAGTTCTATTCATTTGCACACTTGTCCTTAGTTGATTGGTTTCTTAGAGCTTAGTGGAGCAAAGAAGCTAGAGCAGTCGATAGAGATATGGATATTCCATGCGAGGAGCACCAGTTTGAGCGAGTTCAACAGTTCGATCAGCCACCCAAGGCAGGACCACCGGTATGTAATTCATCAAAACTCGCTAAAAGTCATTTATTAGGTCAATAAATGCTTAGGAAAAAAAGCTAAAATAAATGCGCCAAACTGTAGTTCAGCACATATGTGCTCTCAAAATGGTGCATATGCTGCAAAGTTGCGCATCTCAGAGATCTTATGGCACATACGATAGATGTGCGCATATAGGCTAGGAATTGGCGCATCCACTGTGGAATTGCGCATGTGACACTAGAAGTGGCGCATGTGCCATAACGGCACATTCACAGTGAAGCGGCGCATATGATATGAATCGGCTCATTTGCGACCTGGTTTGGTGCATTTGCACTAGGATAGTCAGTTGACTTAATGAAATTAACCCAATTGGCACCTTGATCAATGCGTCAATTGATAAGCGATCTCTAAGATTGCCGAGAATCTAGTCAAGAGATGATATGTTGTTTTGATTAATTTGATATGCTAAGTCAATGATAGGATAGTTGGATTGCTTTGAGTAGGTTTTCTTGGATATGGATTTCTTTGATGCTATGCTTTGCTTGGTTGCAGGAAGATATCCGGGATACCCTGATGTCACAAGAGCAGTTCCCTTTGCCGTTGTTGTAGCGGTATATGTTGACAGAGATGGACCACGGGGCTCTTGGTGCTATGGGTTTGCATTATATTTGTTTCATGCCTGAGGTTTGCGCGAACTACGGGTTGTTGACTGCAGCGGTGGAGTAGTTCCACAGTGAGGATGGGACATTCCATCTACCAACAGGAGAAATGACTATTACTCTAGAGGACGTATACATGATTCTGCACCTCCCTATTCAGGGAGAGTTGGTAGAGTATGAGTCACAGCGTCATGCTAGATTAGCTGAGTGCAAACGAGTGTTTGATGACCCAGAGTTGGTTGAGCAAGTGATTTCGTGGCAGGACATTCATGACTGCTATGACTACTTCCTAGGGATTGTGGCGGGACTGATCGGTGGCGTAGTATGCCTCGATAGGAGGTCACACGAGTTCCTGACTAGCTGGGGGAGGGTGCTGGAGAGCATGATTACTGATGGGACTTAGTATGCATGGGGTGTGTGTGTGCTACCACATTTGTATAGGGATATGCACTACGTTGTGTATCACAAAGGGGCCAGCTTGTTAGCAGGTGTGTCTCTTTTACAGTTTTGGTTATGGGAGCACATAGCTATCACACGGCTGATATGTCTTTTTCACAGGCAGAGAGGTGAGCCATACATCTACGGATATGCAGGTGTGATTTCCCAGCACAAGCTAGGGAAGCTCAAGTATTGGAGACATACACTAGATAATGTGGATCTAGTTATCTAGCGCCCATACCTAGACTGTGAGGTATGGGAGGATGAGGCTGACAAGTTGCCGTACTATTTCCAGACTCAGTGGTTCATTGGTAGGATGAGGTACATATTAGAGTGGCAGATTGTTAGCAGAGTACAGAGGTAGTTTGGTAGAGTGTAGGGCATGCCACAGGGGTAGGCGCGATTTGCAAGGACCCATGTAGAGAGATTTACGTGGGGTCTCATGGCATCGTATGAGGAGGCCTTGGTAGACTTTTGATAGATCTCCTAAGCAACATGGCCTATGAGGAGAGATATAGTAGACACAAGCATGACACCAGATTATGAGGAGTGGTTCACGGCTCATCCATTTCCTAGATATTCAAGACCTGGAGAGTTGGCTCCTCATATAAATGAGGATTTAGAGGACGAGGGTGGAGCTAGCAGGAGGAGGGGGAGATGGAGGAGGGGGAGAGGAGGTCGGGGAGATGCTGGTGGAGGAGGAGATGGAGGAGGAGGAGGTGGCAGACCGAGACAGAGGAGGTCCAATGAGGAACCTTCAGGTCAGCAAGAGGTTATGCAATTGTAGGCTGTAGGGTAGGTGTAGGTACAGGTGCCAGTATAACAGGTGGCACCGCAGATGTAGATGTCACCACCACAGCAGGTGGCATAGGGATAGGGATAGGCAGGGCAGGCTCCATAGCTTGACTTATAGCAGCAGGCCATTATTGCTTTACAAGGTCAGATTAGGCAGTTAAGAGCCCACCTGAGAGCAGTGGAGTCTTAGAGAGAGGTAGACGCAAGATGGATATCGAAGATATCCAGAGAGCAAGATGCAGCCTTGGCTAGTGTGCAAGCGATGAGAGTGGAGAGAGATACAACAGTGGTAGCCCTAGGTACAGATGGTACTTCAAGCTTTTTGGTTGTACAGGTGTAGTAGGCATAGACACAGCTGGCCCAGGTATAGGGTGAGCTTGCCAGAACGCAGGCTCAGACTTAGTACTATAGAGGATTATATCACAGGGCAGTGTCAACGGACCAGCACGCGCCTAGTTACAGGAGTCAATCTGCGGCATCACAGAGGACAGGTGGATCCTAATTTGTGGCATCAGTGAGAGGCCCCCAGCAGTCAGGGGCTGATAGGGGAGAGGGTAGTGCAGGGAGTAGTGTTCCATGGTAGTAGGGTTAGATAGTTTTTGATACTTGTACCAATTTTTGGCTTGATGTACACATTTTTGATGGTTGAGCTAGCCTGCTATGTATTATTTTGCCCTGAGACATGTATCACTATCTTTTTTGTACTTTGTATACATTTTATGATGTGACTCTAAGAGATGGACAGATATTTTGATATATTGCACATTTGGACATGTTTTCATGTTTATATGTTATGGATGAAATCTATCTTGTAATGCTTTGTATACGTGGTGCTTACTAGATGGATTAGGATGATCTGATATGCAAATGCAAAATGCAAATGGTATTGATATGATTATACAGCTCTATATGTTTTTGTCTATGTATTTGATTTTTTGATATGATATACAGATGCAAATGTATGTGGATGACCTAATGCACTTATTATGTATGCAAATGACTTAATCATGTGAATGACTATCTCATGTGATATGATATGTTATCTATGCTATGTTTCTGATATGTCCAAATGTACTCAATCGACACAGCGATGATATAGATAGGTAGAAGAGAAGAAATGAAGAAATATAGGCTTTCATTTGATACATTGCAGGATTTTCTTATTACATGGTTGATATGGATTTTTGGATATGGGATGGATGTGGATATTTGTCATCATTAGAGTGCAAGTACTTTGCTTTCATCATTGGGCACTTTTTGTTTCTTTTCTCTTTTTTGAAATTTTGTAAGAAAATACAAGCATCTAGGTATAATTAAATCGAGATGACCTAAGTATTCCTTACATGGATTTTGATATAGCAAGTTGATACAAGCATCTAGTCAAACTTGAATCTAGATGACCTGAGTACTTCTTACATTTCAACAGACAAGGATTGCCCTTTTTCATGTTCAAACCTCTGAAGTCCTCGATGATCTTTTGTTGATCATGTCGTTAGACAAAAGTCATCACATTACTAAAGTTTGATCCACAAACATCAGAAAAAGAAAAAGATTATGCCCCCATCATAGCATCTCTAGCTTTTGGCATCCTTGAGTAGCATAGGAAGACATAATGACAAAAAATCTAAGACTTTGTAAGTTAACCTATTCACAAAACATTATTGCATTAGATGTGTCTTTTTACCATAATTGATATAGAATTAGTCTGAGTGTTTTGGTATGTGTTTTGCATTGAACAGGTTGATGTTTTACATCAAGATTTTTGTTTGAAAAGAAGGATTTTATTGCGCTCGCTTGTCTAGTGAAAGGTATCATAATCCTTATTGGTATCCTCTTAGAAAAAGTGGCATTCAAGAATCCAAATCCGCAACTAGGTCGAGGAGTTGCCCCCAGTTTAGACAAAGGATCAACTTATTATGGGTGATATGACAAACAGACGTGGAGAGATAGACCCTAAGGGACTGACCTAGTGCCTCGGGGGCTCATTGCTAAATGGCCTTGCCTATGTGATGACACAGAGGCAACGTAGTTTGGGGTGAACCTGATGGACCTAAGACCTAGGTGATGGCAAAGGTACAGAAACGGTATGGACAGCAGGACAAACGACACACGATGGAACGGATAGGAAAGAAGCGGAGTGGAGCAGAGCCTCGAGGGCACATTGATAATGGCCTTGCCTATGTGATAGCTCAGAGGTGACGTAGTTCAACAACAGTTAAAATGACTAGTTCATGATGAACAATATGATGGACACAAGAGATATAAGGTCACAACAGATGGAGGAAGCAGTTTGTCGCAGATAGCGCCTGTTTACCAAGTTTTCACCACTTGCTTTTATTTGCACGACAGCTAAAAGTACACATGACACCTGTTTGCTAGGTTTTTATCATGGTACCTATCCCAGGTGCCTGTTTACAAGGTTTTCACCAAAGGACAATTTTTTTGTTATTTTTTCTTTTTACTTTTTATTTTTTTGTTTGTTTTTGGTCACTTCGATTTTTTTTTGAATTTTCAAGGACTCCCTTGCATTGGGGTTTTAGGTGTAGAACTTACAAAGATGCATGCTATTGATAGGATCATCAAATAGTTCACCTTCAGAGGTAGCCAATTGATATGCTCCTGACCCATAGGCTACAATGATGACATAGGGACCCAGCTAGTTGGGTTCAAACTTGCCTTTCTTTTCTTGATCTTGCTGATTTCTAGGGTTTTCTCTGAGGACTAGATCACCAACTTGGAATACGCGGGGCTTTATCCTATGGTTGTAGCTTTTGGACATTCATTGTTGATAAGCTTTTAGGTGGTTAAAGGCATGTTGCCTTCTCTCTTCGAGAACCTCTAACTCTTGAAGTCTAGACACTCTATACTCTTCATCAGATATGAGACCTTTTAAAGAAACTTGTAAGGATAGTATCTCAACTTCAATGGGCAAGATGGTTTCAGATCTGTAGACCAGGGAGTATGGTGTTGCACCTGTGGGTGTGCGAATGCTTGTACAATAGGCCCACAGCACTGGGTTTAACTGGGTATGCCAATCACGGCTGACATCATTGACAGTCTTCTTTAGGATTTTCAAGATGGTTTTATTTGATGCCTCTACCTGGCCATTGCCTTGGGGGTAATAGGGGGTTGAAAAGTGGTGCTAGATATGGAATTTGTAGTTCCCTGACATCTTGATTTTTGAAAGGTTGTCCATTATCTGTGACAATGGATGAAGGGATACCATAGAAACAAATGAGATAGTTCAAGATAAAGGAGGCAATCTGCTTGCCTTTGATATTGGCTAAGGGTATGGCTTCAATCCACTTCGTAAGTACTTAGTGGTGGTGAGTATGAATTTATGGCCACTGGATGAAGGAGGGTGAATGTTACCCACTAAGTCCAGTCCCCACTGATAGAAAGGCCAAGGAGTCGTTAATGGCTACAGCTCCTGTGTTGGTGCATGTATCAGGTTCCCATGGATTTGGCACTTCTTGCACTTCTTTACAAAATGATAGGAATCTTGTTCCATGGTTGGCTAGTAGTATCCCATGCATATGAGTTTCTTAGCTAGGGTAGGGCCACTAGAGTGGGTCTCGCATATACCGTCGTGTACTTCATTTAGGGCGGTTTGATATTCCTCACTATCGAGACATCTAAGGAGAGTACCATCAATACCTCTGTGATATAGTGTATTGGCAACAATGGCATACTGGGATGCCTAACGGATGAAGGTTCATTTTTGGTTACTGGAGAGATCAGGTGGGAGGGTATTCTCTTTAAGATAGACAAATATTTTTCCATAGAGGGGGGAATCAACTCCAACAATGTGGTAAATGATATGGGGTTCAAGGGTGTCATATGCAGGACAGGACACTGGCTCTACCAAGAACTCATAACATGATTTATTATTTGGAATATCAAGGAGAGATGCAATCATTGCCATGGCGTCTGCGGCTTTGTTCTCAATCCTTAGTATCTAGGCAAAAGAGATCTTGACAAAGTATTCTTTGAAGTCATCTACCATCCATTTGTAAGGGATTAATTTCTCATCTTTTGTCTGGTAGTCATCATTTACTTGATTTATGTCCAGCTGTGAGTCACCATACACCTGAAGTTCTTGGATATTCCATTCGACTGCTAGCTTGATGTCAATGACTAGAGCTTCACACTCTGCCACGTTGTTAGTATAGGGAAATAGTAATCTATATGATTTAGGAATGGTGTCGCCACTAGGGGTGATCAACAAGATACCTGCTCCCAATCCATGCTGAGTATATGAGCCATCGAAATACATTTTCTAGGTTGTTGTGGTTATGTGAAAGATAGATTCATCTAGAAAGTCAAAGCTCAAAGGGCTATCATCTATTAGAGGTGTGTCTGCCAGTTGATCTACAAGTGCTTGACCTTTTATTGCTTTCCTATCTATATATTCGATGTCGAGTTCGCTGAGAAGCGTGACCCATTTGGACAATCTACCTGTTAAGGCTGCTTTGTTGAGTAAGTACTTGAGTGGATCAATTTTTGCTACTAGTTTGACCGAATGTGACAACATGTAATGTCCCCACTTTTGTGAGGTGAAGACCATAGCGAGACACGCTCTTTCAATTGGTGTGTATTGTAGTTCATATCCAACAAGTGTTCGACTGATATAGTAGATTGCTTGTTCTTTCCCTTCATAATTTTGCTATGTGAGGAGAGCTCCTAGAGCTATTGGTGTGGCCGAGATATACAGTAGCAGAGGTTTACCCTAAATCGGTGGCATCAATACAGGTGGCTTCATTAGGTATTCTTTTAACTATTGAAATGCCTGTTCACATGAATCATTCTATTTGAAAGGGACATTCTTATGTAGAAGGTGGGAAAATGGGTGGCACTTGTCTGCCAATTGAGAAATGAACCTTCTAATAGATTGTAGTTTTCCCTGTAGAGACCTTAGTTGAGCGAGATTCTTAGGAGGCGGCATTTCCATGATGGCTTTCACTTTAGCTGGGTTGACTTTGATTCCATTAGTGGACACTATATATCCAAGTAGCTTACCTGAGGTAACTCTAAACACGCACTTCTTTGGATTGAGGTGCACATTAAACTGTTCCAGTCTTTTGAAGATTTTGTGCAGTACTGCTAGGTGTCCTCTTGTGAGTGATTTTGCCAAAATGTCATCAACATAATCTTCCATTATAGTGCGCATCATGTCATGGAAGATTGTGGTCATAGCTCTCTGATACGTTGCACTAGCATTTTTCAAATCAAATGGCATGACACAGCAACAATAGGTGCCCCAAGGACATGTGAATGCAGTCTTGTGTTGGTCTTCAGGTGCAATTTTTATCTAGTTGTATCCAAAAAAACCATCCATTAGTGATAGCATGGTGTGCCCTACCGTGAGATCTACAATAATGTCAATGTTTGGTAGGGGGAAATCATCTTTCAGACAAGCTTTATTCAGGTCCCTGAAGTCATTACATATTCAGACTCTGCCATCTAGTTTGGCAACTGGTACTATGTTTGAAATCCACTCAGGATAGTCTATTGGTTTGATGAATCTGACATCTAATAGTTTCTTTAGATCTTCTTTCACCATGAGGGCCACATGTGGGTGCATCTTTCTGAGTTTTTTCTTTACTGGCTTAGCTCCTGGAGCTAAGGATAAGTGATGCATTATGAGATTCAGATCTAACCCTCGCATGTCTACATATGTCCAAGCAAAGTTGATTTGTTTTTGCTTGAAGAAGTCAGTGAATGCTGGCTTTTCTTGTGCGGTTAAAGACTGTGCCATGTGGATCATTTTGGGATTATCACTTGTGCTGATATTGATTGGTTCTGCTAGTTCTATCAAGATTGAAGATATCTCATGATGTGTAAGATTGGGTAGAGGGTCAAGCCTTCCATCCTTCGATGCCTCAGAGAGGTTTTCACTGTTGGATACATCTATATTTTTACTTTTTTCATGATCTAACACTGCCACAGAATGGTTTTCACCATTAGATCTTTCTTTCATTTTAACATTTTTGAGACTAAAAGGCTTGGCACTCTCTCCAAAATAGGCCTTGTCGTTGAGTTCTATGGCATAGCCAGCTCTGTGGTCCCCTGCGGGTATATGATCTCTAAGCTCAAGATAGTCTATGATGGCTTCATCATTCTGAAAGGTATCGAGCTCAGGGGTAGTACCTTGTAAGTCCCAATCTATGAGTTCAAGGTGCACCAATGGTAAGGGGTCATTGGGTTGGTCTGGTTTGATGGTGTTGATGGTTAAGGTAGAGTTGTTGTGGAGGTCATTATAAGCATGGATAAAGTCTGTGATGGTACTCTCTATTAGCGGATCTGTCAAGAGGGGTATCATTCTTTCCTCACAACTTTCACTATCGTTATTACGCAAGTCAGACTCTAGTGGTCTAGCCCTTGGACCTTGTCTCTCATTTGCATGGGTTGGGTCATACTTGTGGACAACATCGATACCTTTTTCAACACAAGATAGCTCCAATAGACTATCCCACTCATATTCATTGGAATCAATTTCACTCCCCAATTGTAGTTGTTGAATTTGATCAACCAAATTACTACTAGATGTTTCTAGTTGTTTGCCTTTATTCTTATTTGCTCTGTTGGTTCTTGATGTGCTAGTGTAACCTAGCTCTGTAGTGTCTCAGGCTGTCAAGGTATGAGGTTGGAGGGGTTCAGTGATACCATCTTTTCTTGAACTGAGTGGACCATGTCCTTCATACCCTATTCTTTGTAGCATTTGGAATCCTTGACCATATTGTTCAGTTTGTATAGTGGTGTGATGGTCTTGTTGTGTTGATGAGCTGCCTTCATCTTTATATAGCCATTGCAAGATATCCTTTTCATCACTCTCATCTTCGAGGCTTCCCCATTTGATAAACAGACCTTTGGTAGTTTTGTTTGCTTTGGATTTGCTTAGGGTAGGTCTTCCATATGATCTTGGAGATAGGGGGAGTTGTGCCAAACAAAGGGATTGGGAGATTGTGTACTCACCCAGGCCCTTATCTTTGAGTTTGAGGTCAAGTTGGGATGCCTTTGAAGTGGAAGCAAGTGAAGTTGGGTCAACACTAGATGACAATGAAGCAGAAGCACAGTTATTAGGAATCACAACTTCAGGTTTAGACTGAATGGAGTTGCAATACTGAAATGGATTGGGGTCACCTTGGATGGTGATCTCTTGACCTTCATAGGGGAATTTGATACACTGATGGTATGTTGATGGCACTGCTTTCAAAGCATGTATCCATGGTCTCCCAAGAAGAATGTTATATGCTAGATCCATATCGAGGACTTGGAATGCCACATCTTTTACTATAGGTCCCACTCTGATTGGCAAAGTAACAGTTCCTTTGGAAGTTCTCTCCTCATCGTAGGCTTTGATAGTGATTTTCTTTTTTGGATCTATAGGTTTCTCCGCAAACCCCAATGCAAGGATTAGCTTCAAGGTGCAAATATTCAAACCAGCTCCTCCATCGATTAGAACCCTTTTTATGTTGTGTTTGTGGATGAAGGCTTCGATATGAAGAGAGGCGTTATGAGGTTTGGTAATTGACATATCATCCTTTTCAATGAATGATAGGGAGTGAGGTGAGGTAATGTGACCTACCATGGTTTGAAACTATTCTTCAGTGAGATTTGTTGGAATGGATGCTTCGGAAAGAGCTTTGTCAAGTATGGCCCTATGGTTTGGGGACAGACGCAAAAGTTCCAGAATGGAAATATGTGTTGGTGTCTTATGAAGTTGATCTAGGATACTGTACTAATTAGCCAAAGGGGCGGAGGCTCCTCTAAGAGTGACTCTATTACTGCGGGTGGTACCATTACAATCCGGATCTTTCTTTATAGTGATCACATTGATGTGTGAATTACTTTCTAAGATATGGTTAACAACATAGTCAAAGGCAATGTTTGTGTAGTTCGCGTTGTTAGTTCCACTGTTGTTTTGGTTGGAAGGCCCTCCCTGCTCATAGTTGGGAAGAGGATCCTTGAATGCCTGGTGATCATTATTAGAGGTATGTCCATCAAGTGACACTTTATTTTTCTTGATAAAATCTTTGATAGTGTGCTTGAGTGCAATGCAATTGTTGGTTTTGTGCCCCCTATTTCAGTGGTACTCACAGAAATCGTTGTCATTCCACCAAGGAGGTTTGACTTTTGGTTCATATTCCCGCGCCGATGGAAGTGTTATGATCTTACTTGTGATTAACTTCCATAGGGTAGTTTCCAATGATTCTCCCAAAGGTGTGAATTTTCTCCTAGGTTGAAAATTTGTAAACTGTGATTTAGTGTTTCTTGGTGTGTTTTGTGGGGGCTTGTTTTGAGGATTTGATAGGTTGAAGATTGGTTGTTTCGGTGCCGCATTCTTGGCATCTACCACACCATCATTCATAATGTTTTTTTTCTTTGTCTAGAATCTTGGTTTATCTATGTTGGTATTGGTACTAGGAGTATCTTTATAAAGCTTTATTTGACCTTTAGCAATTAAAGCCTTTTCGATGATTAGACCCATCTCAATGACCTTACTAAAGGAAGTAGGACATTAGATTTGTATCTGATAGCTTAGGTCAGTTTGTAAGTTATGGACAAACATTTCCAACATATGTTTCTTAGGCATTTGATGTGGGCACTTACTTGCTAGCTGTCTCCATCTTTGTAGGAAGGCGACGAAAGATTCTCCACATTTTTGCTTAGTGTTACAAAGGTCTAAGATTGAGGTGTCATGCTCAATATTGTAGGAGAAATGTGTGACAAATTTGTCCACAAGTTTGTTGAATGTTCTAATGCCAGGTGCTTGTCCTCCTAAGCTTCTTGGAAATAGCCGCATAAGGTATCATTGTATACGACTTCAAGACAAGTAGCGTTAAATTCCCTAATGTGGTCCCTTGGATCACCCTTTCCACAATATTTATCAAATTTTGGCACCTCAAACTTAGAGGGGAAAGGTATCATGATCAAGTTTCTATCAAAAGGATATGGTGAAATATCCTCTAGGGAGTAATGCTTAGTTGATGCTCTTGTTTGCATGTCTGTGTATTGTTGTTGTAAAGCTTCGATTTGTTGGGTCATTAAGCTTAAGGCATCCATGGAATCAATGGTTGCTTTGCTTTTGTCTACGAGTATTTCCTCATGTGTGCTTCCCTCAGGGTTTCTTTCTTCCTCAAATTCTTTTAGAGCTTCTATGTCAAAATCTTTAGGGAGCTTGACTCCTACTTGTGCTAAGTGTAGAAAGAATTTGGTAGGGTCTTGGGCAAGTACCTTATCCATTATGCGTTGAAATATTTAGTCTTGCTATGTTTGGAGGACTTCTTCCATAGAAATTTCCTCATCACTGTCATGAGAGGTCAGAATAGTTTTCTCAGCCATTTCAATTTGTTTTTGTTTTTGTGACCTTGTTAAGACCATGCAAGGTGACTTGAGGTGGGATGGAGCAATTTTAAAAGTTTTGAACAAGGGGTGCTAGAATGTGCCAAGATTTGAGCAAGGTTCTCCTTAGATCTAATTGGTGTCAAACAAGTTGGGTGGACAAAATGATAGTCGAATTAAGGATGATAGAAATCCATTTACTTGATGTGGACTAGTTTTGCACAAGCCACTAGTGGAGTTCCGAGAGAAAAGGATAAGTGATCCTTGATAGTGGAGACTCACTAGGTTTGTTTGAGTTTGATGCGATCAAGAATAGCTTGGTTCTAACCTTGTTAGATTTTGGAAGAATTTTGTGAGATTTTGGATGAAGTAGTGTGGGAAAAGTAGCTATGGTGTAGAAGAAGGGTGAAATGGTTGACTGGCATGATTTTAATCAGACCTTGGAATAATTGAGACAAGTTTGAAATGGGTCCTTGAAGAGTTGAAATTTTTTCTCTTGGGAAGTATGAAATAGCTCTCTAGATTGGATGCGTAGCAATAAATGCGTCGGAATAGAGTGTAAAAGCACCGCAGGTCGAAGCAAATGCACTAATCTGGCAATTTTTATATACACCGCAACAGTGTTCAAATGCACTGTAAGTCTAAGAAAATGCATCATAGATCGCAACAAATGCGCCGTTCTAGTTTTAGTTTTGAATTTGTAGAGTTTTTGGAACATTTTTCAAAAAAAATTATTTTTGGTTGAAAACTTGGTCTTTTCTTGAATTTTGATTTTCAATTATGGTAAAAGACACAGCAAGCGCATAGAAGTTTTCATGATTTTTATCTTTTGTTATTTTTTTGTATTTTTGGACTTTTTGACACAAGAACAATTACAACCTAGGTTGGAAAGGACAGTATTTGTTGAGTCCCCTAGCTGTGCATATTCAAAGTGTGTAGCTCCAGGATCTTTTCCTTAGGCTCGTACCCCCACCAAACCATAGGATTGTCCTTGCTACCTCTACTAAGAATCACATGAATTGGGGCTAATTCAAAGGTTCCACCTTTTGTGTCAACAAATAGGGGTTTTTGTTATACTAAACAAATGGCTAAGTAGTCAAGGTAACCGTTCGAGTGGTTACACATGCGGCAACGCTACTCTCCGTTATGGAGTCTCCCAACCTCCAAGGGTTACGCCTTGGAGGGTTTTGGGGGAGGTTAGCTGTCAGTGTAACACAGCGACACTCATTGCAGGAAGCTTTCACCTCAAGCACAATTTATTTAAAGTTGATCGGTAGGGCTTGGCTTTAGCTTGTTTCCACTCAGGGTCATTCCCACTTGGACAAGTGGGCATCCAAGGGTAGGCCCCTCTAAAGGTTATACACAGGGAATAACAAGTCTAGCATTCTGGTCACCTAGTAAAGGGGAGAGCATAAGCCTATTTTCATTCAATAGACACAGAAGACAGTGGTTAATCTAATCATATTTAAAAGGAAAAAAACTAAATGCGCTATCTACTTGGGCACTCACACATTTGTTAACTTTGAAGTGTTTAAAGATAGCAATGGTTCATTTCCCTTTGTGAGATAGCAATGTTCTAAACTAAGAAAGATAGCAATAATACAAAGATAGCAATAATGCAAAGATAGCAGTGATGGAAAGATAGCAGTGATTATTCGTTACTATCCTCCTCGTTAAGGACTACGTGAGATTTGCATGCATGCATTTTTTTTACTTTTCCTCTAATTAATCTAAGATGAGTTAATTAGTGCAGCTAAATGATCTATCCAACCCCTAATCTTGCAAGACAAACGTTAGTGTTAACCTAAAAAATTACTAAAGATCCTAAAACCACAGTGAAGATCAGATGTGTCACTTAACAATTTGTATGCATAGAAATAGAGACTGTAAGCACAACTTTACAAATGCGCTAAGACAGATGTCAAAAGTGCAAGAAAAAGAGACAGAAGCATCATTTATACAAATGCGTCATAAAAAGGTATGTAAGTGTCATGCCTTAGGGTATATGCATCAGAATGCTGCAGGCACCGGATCAGAGAATGTATGCGCCGTAGTACTGCAGGCACCAGAACATAAAGTAAAAATGTCAGCTCAGAGGATGTATACACCAGAAGTTTGCATGCGTCATAACAGGTTGTATATGTGCCTCAGGATCGATCAGATGCACTACCTGAACCTATTTGAAGCCTGTACAGAACCTATATGGAACTTGTCACTCAGAAACTCAATTTTTTGGTTAGATTAGGGGCAAATGCCCCATGGTGGGCTCCAGAAATGTGATGGGTAAAATGGGATGAAAAAAACTAATTATAAAAACCCAAAACATCAATGGAATGTGTAGGTAAATAAGATTTAAAATAAGAGAGAGATACTCACAACCTTTTTACCTTGCGATTTCCATTGTTCACCTATTCTCTTTTGATCTTTTGGTGATGAAGATGGCCCTCAGGAATCTTTCTTCCTTGCTTCAATTCCTCAAGATGACAAGGAGAAACAGTTTGGATACTTGTTGTGTTGAACATGAGCTTCAACACAATGTGGAATGGATGATAGATGAAGTAATGTGAAAGTGGGGTGCCAATGGCGCGCTATGGATTCTACAGCATAAGTTTACTCGAAAACTTGATATATGAGAATAGAAGAAGAGGGTTGTATTTATAGAGTTGTGTGAGATAAGATCAATGGTGGAAAAGAAATAAGAAGATCAATGGAGGAGAATGTTCGAGAGAACGTGCGCGAATAGAAGGACATGTGTCATTCAAAAAGATGCTTTGTTGAGTTAACTGCTTTCTTAATGAGGATGAGTTTTTATTTCTTAAATTAGAATATATTTTTCTAATTTAAGAGTTTTGTTGATAGCTTTAAATCAGTTAACTCAGCATTTGCTTTTGCATGACAAGAAGAATTTATTTTAAGAAGAGTTGAAGATTTTTTTAGAAGATAAGAAAGCATAATTAAATAAATAAATTTATTTAATTACTTGTAGATAATTTGGAAGAATAAATAAAATATTTAAATATATTTTATTTTTTTGGAGATTTAATTTAAATAAATTTGCATTTTATTTAAATTTAGAAGAATGGATGATTTAATTAAATAATTAAAATTATTTAATTATTTAGAAGAATAAAGTTGATATAGACGAAATTAATTAAATAAATGTAATTTATTTAATTAAATGGGAGAAAATGAATCAAATAAATAAATTGATTTATTTATTTATTGATAGAGGAATATGAAGATGAAATAAATATTTAAAATATTTATTTAGGTAGAGTCATGTCATTTTTAGGTGTATACAATAGAAACTTTTTTCTCCTTAATTATAATCCTTGTCTAATTTTCCTCCATCTCAAATGACATATCTATACTTTATATCTCTCTTTTATTCTTTTACTAGGGTCCTAGAAATGGAATCAAGATGTTGGCAAGAATGGGCCCAAATCAAAGATCTAAGCTTAAGTTACTTGAAATGTTGTATTTATACCCTAGCATTAAGAATAAGAAGAGGATCATAGCCTAAGTGGTAAATTATAGAAGGTTGCGATAGGAAAGAGTATGTAAAATTAATAAATACATCCACTAGCATACACAACATGCATCATAACAAATTACAATAAGCCAAACCAATTTGTGATATATTATATTCATCAAGTATAGCTCTATTACTTGATGTTTGTTCATATATCAGTCTTCATCTCTCACTTCATCACTATACTCCACCTATTTCATCAAAGTATTACATTACATTAACGTCTCACATTCTCTTCTCCTTTTTCTTCTTCTTATATTACATCTTTAAAGACAATACTTATACCCAAGTATAAGTATCTCAAGGATTGTGTCTCTTGTATACATTATGTCCTTTGGATGTGTTGGTGTCACATCTCTTTTGTGGTTGATGTATCTTTATTTCCTAGTCAGCTTTGTCCTACAAACAGTACTTGATGTTGACTATTAATTGACACATAATCTTATGAATTCATTATTTTAGTCTATTGGTCTACTGCAACAAGGGTTTAAATCCCCAACATTTAGTACCAAAGTGTAAGGTTGGTTGTTTGGATGATATCTACTTCATTAGAGTGCAAACCCTAGCATGTGTGGTGGTGTAACCTAACAATAGTTAGAAAATTATAGTTGGTGTATAATTGGAATCAAATGAAATCTTTGAAGGGTTCAGTGAGAAAGCAAAATAACATTAATTCTATGGCAAGCACATTTAGGTCTAAACTTGACAAATTTAATTGTTAGAAATTTGAATTATGGAAGTTAAAGATGGATGATCTTATGGTGGAAAGAGATCAGTAGACTATAATGTCTTCTTTGGCTAAACCCACAAGTATGTCTAATGAAGATTGGGTAAAACTAGATAAGAAAGCTAGAAGTACTATTCGATTATGTTTATCATATTCTATGTTAATGAATGTGTCTCAGGAGAAGACAACAAATTCATTATGGAAGAAGATGGGTATGTTATATCAGTCCAATAACCTAGTTAACAAAATTATTTTGAAGAAGTTATATTATTTGAAAATGAGGGAGGGAGGTTGTGTAACCAATCACTAAAATTATTTTAATATGATTTGGAGTTAACTTGTGTCAATAGGAGTCAAGATGGATGAAGAGGACAAATGCATTGTGTTACTTTGTTCTTTACTAGATTCATGGAATAATCTTGTAATATCTATAAGCAGTAATGATGCAACACTTAAATGGAAAATGTAATTAACATTTTGTTAAGTGAAGAAACTAGAAAAAGGTCCATGGATGATGAATCTTCTAATGCCCTTGTTGTAAAAGGTAGGTTAAAGGAGAGAAAAGGTAAGAAGAAGTTAGGATATAATAATTCTAAGGGAAATGGAAAGTTTAAGTCTTCAGGTAAGTTTAAAGTAAAATGCTAGAATGGAGACAAGAAGGGTCACATAAAGGAGTGTAGGTCCAAAAAGAAGGATGGTTTCTCTAATAAGTCATTTGACACTAATGAGTACAAAAGTGATACATTTGTGTTTTCTAATGTTGTTGGTGATGATTCCTAGTTGATTGATTTAGGTGCTTATTTTCATATGACACCACATAGGGAGTGGTACTTAGAGTATTCCAAAAGTGATGAGGGGAAGGTGTTTCTTAGTGACAACTCTTTAAAGATTGTTGGTAAGGGAAAGGTTAAAGTTGTTTTCATGGATGGTAGAGTACGAACACTCTTAGATGTATTGTATATACCAACTTTAACAATTAACCTTATGTCTATGTCTAAAATGGTTGATATAGGAGTTCATGTCACTTTTGATGGAAAATGGTGTAGAATAGTTAGAGGTAATTTGGTGCTTGCAAAAGGAGTGCAACATGGTACTCTATATAGGCTAAATGTTAGTGTGAATAGGGATATTTCCTAGCTAGTTTCCCCTTATTGTGTGAATAATTCATATTATTTAACTATTTATTAGTTAAATAATATTCACATGTTAAGTTGACTTAGTGAGCCTTCTATATTTTTCTAGTTGCTTCTAGTTGATTGATAGTTGTTGATAGTTGTCTTATAGTTGTCTTATCCTACACATAAATTAGTTGGCATCTTTCCCTCTAGTTATGACATGTAATAGGAATATGACACTTGTCACATGACTACAACTTCTTATCTCTCAACCTTGCATTTATAAGCAAGGCATGTCTCCTCATTTTGTAAGGTTGAAGCTATATTTCTCACTTAATGCTATTATGCCATTTAAGCATTTATATTATTCTCTCATAGTATTGTTATGTTGTTAATTTCTTTTTGCATTATAGTTTATTGATTCTAACTCTTTCAATTTGATTATGGGTTATTATTCTTTTTCACTTGATTCTAACATGGTATTAGAGCATGTTTTGGAAGATTAGATTCATATTTTGAGAGATCTTGAATGCAAATCATGGTGGATCTTGATAGTTGAGTATGCTCTTCTCTTGCATCGAATGATGACCTGGAGAATTAGAAAAAAACTTGATAGAAAAAAACTAGATTTGGAGGATTTTTCTCTTTTTGACCTTGTATTTCAGGTTGTAGCATGCCTTTGCTTGACTTAGGTGGCTGATTCAGCTTCTACATATCATTTTTGGTTATTGGAGGCATTTTTTTGCATTAGATCCATATCTTATGCACATCAAAAAGAAAAATTATTTCTGGGGTTTGTTCTCCACATCAAAAACCCATCTCGGTATCTATGAGTTTTTGCATGTAGAAAATAGATCATCTGTGAATTTAATTATAAATTTTCTACAGGGCCCCTCTCCATTGGCATTTTGGTTTTGACAGTCTAACATTGAAGTCTCATATCTTGTTCATTTTTGCTCCCTTTTTAATATATTTTTTTATTTAGTCTATAATTTCACAGGCGTTGTAGTGGTGGAATTAGATTTTGATTTTAGTGCCTGAAATTTTAAAAAAATGCAGTTTTTCATCATTGTTGTTGAGCAGTTACGGTTTTCAGAACTTCAAAAGCTTTGTTCGAGCTCATACAGTAACATTTTGTTGTGAAATTTTTTTTGAAAGTGCGTAATTTTTCAATTACTTTCCAAATCTTCTATCCATTTGATCCATTTTTCTCATAAATTGTACTTTCAGTTATACCCCATTTTGGCTTTTACATTGTACCAAAATCAAAGACCACTTTATTGTTTTGGCTTGTGGAAATTGTAATTAGACTGAATATAAAGTCCCAAAATCATTTTTTTCTTGGGGTATTCTCATGATTGAGTCAAATTTGGGGGATTCTTTGAGTTTATGGGGTTATTGTAATCATGAACTGAGATAAAGTTCTATTTTGGGGGGATTCATCATGGATTTTGGTATTAAATTTCATCCTTCTGTTGTCAAGCTAACTTAAGAGAACTATTTGTCTTGGGAACAAGGGATAAAGAAGCAATGCCTTATAGAGGATCTATTACCCTATCTCCTTGGACTCGTTCTTGAGCCAAGTGACAATGATCAGAAGAATGCATGGTTCAACAATAATGACATGGTCTATGGACTAATATGTCTTACTATTTCTAAGGATATTCTACATCACAGAGAGCACAATGAGTGCACTCTCACTGCTTGGATCATCATCCGACAGTTGTATGGAGACCTTGGATCTTCATCTGATAGTGATGTTTCCTTAGATGACTAGGCTCTTGTGGATAATACTGAGACTTATGTTGCCTCATCTTGTGTGGACACATTCTCATGTGATGAAAAAATCTATTTGGTTGACTTACATTGATACCCTATCACAGTACCTGTTGCTACTTTTGAGTTCAGAGTTGCTTTATCGAGAACTTCCATTGATTCTTTGCAGTAAGATCATATTAGTCTTCCTAATCCACCTCATTAGGATTTATATCTTGCAGATATATCATCTTTGTTTGTGGAGTCTCACATTGATGATTTGGAGGACACATTTGAGGGGTTAACTCTGTCATCACATCTTCAGTGTTTTTAGATGCCACTAACTATCCTTCTCTTCTGGTTCTACTTCCTTGATTAGGCATTCAATTCCTGATTGAGAAGACATCTCTTTCTAGCGTGAGGACACTTGAGTTGTATTCTGATGAACACATTGATTTGGATTCTCTTTTCATCCATGTTTTGGGAGTTGCTTCTACATTGACCATTGGAGTTGTTTCTTCCTAAGGGGAGAAATGTCATTTTCCACAAATGGATCATCTTTAGTACTCATATATGGCCATCCTTGTTTGGAATAGGAGATACTTCATTGTGGGGGGTTTCATAGTCTCTTTTACTCTCTATTCTGGGGGGTGTCTTCTCTCTTATGGGGGACTTTTTCTCACATGGGGTTTTGTTATTCTCATTCTAAAGAGAGCATTTTATGTTTTCTCTCTTTTAGGGAGGAGTTTTGTCCCACTGGGTTTTCTCCTTTTCTCCACTTGTGGGAGATTTTTTTGTATATGGGTACCTAACATGGCCTTGTTTCTAGGACCCATGCTTGCATTTTGCATCCTTGCATTAGTCAACTTCTCCCTAAGTTGCACTTAAGGAGGGGTGTTAGTGTGAATAGGGATATTTCCTAGCTAGTTTCCCCTTGTTGTGTGAATAATTCATATTATTTAACTATTTATTAGTTAAATAATGTTCACATACATATTCACGTGTTAAGTTGACTTAGTGAGCGTTCTAGTTTTTTCTAGTTATTTCTAGTTGATTTATAGTTGTTGATAGTTGTCTTATCCTACACATCAACTAGTTGGCATATTGCCCTCTACTTGTCACATGTAATAGGAATATGACACTTGTCACATGAATACATCTTCTTATCTCTCAACCTTGCCCTTATAAGAAAGGCATGTCTCTTCATTTTGTAAGGTTGTAGCTATAGTTCTCTCTTAATGCTATTATGCCATTTGAGCACTTACATTATTCTCTCATAGTACTATTATGTTGTTCATTTCTTTTTGCATTACAGTTTATTGATTCTAACTCTTTCAATTTGATTATGGGTTATTATTCTTTTTCAAGATTCTAACACTGAATGCATCAACTATATCTGGTAGTGTTAATGCTACTACACCTAAATCAAGGATATTATGTCATTTGTGGTTAGGTTATTAAGTGAGAAAGGCTTAAAAATATTGGAAAGAAAATCTATGGTGAAAGTTCTTGGTAATTATTCTATTGGTATTGACTCTTATGAGCATTGTGTGTTGGGTAAACATAATAGAATGTAGTTCAACTCTAGAAGCACTAAAGCAGAGCATATTTTGGAGGTGATACATAAAGATATGTTTGATCTTATGGATATCTCATCCATTACAAATTCTTTGTACTATTTGTAATTCGTTGATGATTATTCTAAATAATCTTAAATATTTTTTCTTCGGCATAAATGTGAGGTGTTTCTCAAGTTTAAGGAGTTCAAAGCTCTTACTGAGAATTAGACTGGTAAGAAAATAAAGGTGCTTAGGATAGATAATGGTGACAAATTTTGCTCTAAAGAGTTTGAGGTATTATGTCTAGAATTGTGAATCAAAGAACTACCCCATACACACTACAACAATATGAGGTAGCATTTTTTACTATTTTTCATTCACTGATGATTATTCTAGATATTATTGAATATATTTTCTTAGGCATAAGTTTGAGGCATTTCACAAGTTTAAGGAGTTCAAATCTCTTGTTGATAATCATATTGGTAAGAAAATAAAGGTGCATAGGACAAATAATGGCAGTGAATTATGCTCTAAAGAGTTTGAGGTATTATGTAAGCACACTAGAATTGTGAAGCAAAGAACTATCCCATACACACTGCAATAGAATGGGGTAGTATAAAGGTTAAATGAAACTTTACTAGATTAGGATAGGAGTCTGTCGAGTAGTGAAAGCCTTAGATAGGAATTTAGAGTAGAGGTGGTAAGTGAAATCCAGAAAGTATGCAAAGAAAATAACATAAACATGCAGATAAAACAAGAATGCAATACCTTCAGACCTTGCATGAAATCAAACCTTTGATAAGATGGAATGGAGTGCACCCAAGTTCCATTGATTTGTCTTTTGGATGATTTGTGGGCTGGTCACACAACCAGCATAACTCTGCTATGAAAATGATAGAAAATATGATATGATATGAATGTGCATACGAAATTTGATGACAGTGTGTGAGGGTTTGAAATGAAAATAAAAGTTTAATTTATAGATAGAGAGGCAATCAAATGGATGGTTGAGATTAGAAGGGTGAAGGATGAGGTGGATGGCTAGGATTGAAATCCAATTTTAGTGCTCATGACGCACCATAAATGAGGATGACAGGTGACTAAAATAAGGATGGGAGTGGGAATAAATAGGATTTTTAATTGATTTTAGAGAGGAAGTGCTTATGATGAACATTTAAGGAGGTTAAAAATAGGGATGTGAGTGGGATAATCTAAATAATTAAATTATTTAAATTATGAGAGACAAGTGGCATGCGAGAGCTAATTTAAATAAATATTTTATTTATTTAAATTAGTTGGAGGAAAATGGGAATTAAATAAATAGAATTTATTTAATTTGACTAGAGGGGATAAATTAGTTAAATAAACATAATTTGTTTAACTAATTGGAAGGGTTCATGACATGGGACCTAGGACAAGATGTCGCTAAGTGTTGCAAGAGGATGCAAGGGGATGTCGAAAGACAATGTTATAAGACATGGCCCGTTTTAGGTGTCTACATTTTTTCCCTCTTTGAGATGATGTTGCGACTAAGAGAAGTAACATCATTTCAAAGAAGAAAAGGTATGGATGAAGGAAAAGGATGCCCCAACTACTTGAAGGAGTGACAAGGAGGGATGATGTAAAGATGGGATGCCCCCTCAAGAGGATAGGTGGGTTAGAAGAACATGGGTATGCTCTCAAAATGTTTGAAAGGGTTAGATAAAGAAATGGATGCAAGAGAAAGGATGGATAAGGTTAAAGGTTAGTAATGGATAGGTTGTTAACGTAAGAGAGATAAGTGAAATAGATAGTGGATAAAGATAGGTTGAGAGGTGAAGAATACACTAGAATAGGATTTGGAAATGGATAAGTTATAGTCATAGAGGATATAGTGGATAGAGAGGATATGGTTATGTTGGTATAATGTGTAGAGCAGCCCAAGTTTTATATAGCAAGAGGATATTATGCACCAAGGTATAAGGGACCAGGGTGACTTTGTATCCTTTGCATGGACTTGACACTGCAAACGAAAGGAGTATCCTTATATACAATGTAATACAACCTTGTCTAGACACAAGATATGAATATTAGTTGTAGTGATAAGAATACCCAACAGAGATATAAAATGCTATGCCCCATTCTCTACTAATCGTAACACACCAAGATATAAATGGATCTAGGTAGATTTGATAAAGCAAAAGGAGATAAAAAAGATAAAATGAAAAACAAAAGACCAATTGACGACACAAGTCACACAGCCATTGTATCTCTTGCCAAAGAGTTTAAGTGATGTTTGGATATGTGCCTAATGACGGGAACAATATATCCCTAGATGAGGCTGGATGATGATATCGAATGATGTGGCAATTCATGAAGTGACTAGTTAGACAATTTTGGTTAAGGAATAGTGCATTGTATGAATGTTTCTACTTGATTCAAAAACAAACAAGGTATTGCCCCTGTCAAGTTGTAAACCGATAATTGATTGATTGATTGAGATAGTGTTGTCATTATGGGGAATGATATATCCCTAGATCAGCACAAGGATGCAGGAACGATATATCTCATTGATAATGATTGATTGATTTCAATTGGGTTGACAAAAAAATTAGAATCAAGACCAAGGATATGATTAGATGATTTCGCTAGATTACTTTGACTAGATTGGTATGGATTAAGGGTGGCTTGCATTTAGATTTATTGCTTGGATTTTTTGGATAATTGATTTTTTTTGGATTTTGAGAATGTTTTGATTTTTTTTATTTTTGAGAATGTTTTTATTTTTTAGGATTTTTTAAGATGTTTTGATTTTTTTGGATTTTTGAAATGTTTTGATTTTTTAGGATTTTTGGTATGTTTTGATTTTTTTTGGATTTTTGGAAATGTTTTGATTTTTTTGGATTTTTGGGAATGTTTTGATTTTTTTTGGTATTTTTGAGAATGCTTTAATTTTTTGGTATTTGTTGGGAATATTATGGGATGACATTGGATTGCAGTTTGGATAGCCTAGATGCTAGATACCAATGGCAAGGGAAAATCATGAATAGGTATGGATGGGCGATAGTGAATGGGAGGGATAGGAAGCATAAAATGGATGGATAGGTAGGAGGATGGGTAATAGTGGATAATATATGGGAAATGCATAAAGGATAGATGGATGGAAGAATTCAGGATAGGAAGGATAGAGGATACATAATGGATAGAGGAAGGGGGTTTAGGATGTGATCTCCAGGGACTATGTCACATAGGAATAACATGCCCCATTCCAGGTGTAATTCTTAGGATTTTACATGACAAAACTTATGACAATAGGATGATAGGATTGGTTGGGAAAAGATTGGATATATCAAGGGGTGTCCAAAGCATTTTCAAAATTTTACCCCCATGTTTGTATCAAGATCAAAAGGAGGGATGGAAGATAGGTATGTGGATAGGTAAATGGCATAGGTACATATTAGTGTATGATAGATGAAGATGGTAGGATAGGAGGAAAATAATAGGATGGGATAGATGAGACATCATGCCCCTAATTGTAAGACATATAGACAAGGAATCTACACATGATGCCTATTTGCTAGGTTTTCATCATGGTACTTATCCAAGGTGCCACCAAGGTGGTTTTCACCATTGGATGAAGGGAATTCTCTTACTATTTTTCTTTTTTTTTCTTTTTTTTTTAATTTTTTAATTTTTTTTTTTGGGTGGGATAGGGGAATATGGATAGGAGGAATTTGGAAGAGGATGGGGATTCAAGCATCTAATTCCATGAAAGGTGATATTGTCCCATTATAGGTGGATGTTCTCATATGGATCATGTCAAGTGTGATTTTGTGCATGGATGTTGGTAGAGGATTGCATGAGAGGGGGATGGATGTGGATAGATAGTGAATTGTACAAGGAAGGATAGTGGAGTATGATGTGGATGGATAGTGGATTATGATATGGATTATGGATGGAAGGATTATCCAAAAGCATGGACCATAGGGATATGATGGGGGAAATATGCAGCATAGTAGATAGAAGATGGGGAGATGGAGGTATGTGGGAATGTCGTGGGAATCAAGACCAACGTTTGCACACACCGAATTTGATTTTAAAGATTTTAATTAGAAGGGGGAGTTGGGAGTAATGGAGATGTTTTCTTAGGGGATGGTCGATTTAGTAATTTTGGGACCCAAATGGTCTTAGGAGTTGTAGGATTTTGCGATAGGGAATAGGATTTTTGGGATTTTTGAATTGTGGATGCTTTATTTGGATTAAGTGTTTTTTGTATATCCACACCATTTTTGTTTTTGTTTTTGCTTTTTAAGGTGTGAGATTTTGCTTGGATGTTAGAGATTGATGCCTTGTGGCATGACCATTCTTAGGCTTTAATGGAGTTTTTGCTTTACATGGGGAGGCATCCAAATTTCTATTTTTGAATCCCATGGGGGTTGTGATAGATTTATGTTACATTGATGTGTGCATTCATTGATCATGATTAGGAATTTTGGGAGTTTAGGGTAGCGAGATGTGTGGATGGAGGGATTAGTGGACTTGTGGATAAAGGCATGAGGGGATTTAAGGATGGGGATATTAGGGGCTGGAAGGAGTGGAGAAAGAGTGGATGGAAGAAGGTGTATGGTCACATGCTTTTAGGATTTGTGTGACGATGGAGGCGGGATAGCAACAGACATTTTGGAGGTGCAATGGGATGCATGGGGTAGAAAGAAGTGGATTTAGAAGGAATGGAGATGGTACCAACATCTTGGTATTGTTTTCCTTTGGGTATATAGCGGCCATGTGATCATGGAGGAACTTTGACATGGATGGGCTCCAAAATACCTTGTTCATCAAGGCCTAAGCCTTTGCCATGATAATTAATGTTTTGGAGCATGTGATGTGCAATGGGATGTTTATTATTTAGGACACAAGATGCGAGTTAATTATTAGATGGGGAGGGTAGAGTGGTGTATAGTTCAGTTGTTTATCTCCTACGAGAGAGCCACCATGAATGAAGGTGTTAGATCCAAGAGGATCGTATGATGGCTTTGGAATGGGATCAATAGAGGATGGTGAAGGATCATGAGGATCTTGATCAACATTATGCTCAATAAAAAATTGATTGTCTATATTTTCTTGGGGACCAAGTGTCTCATCAAGGGAAGTGGATATTGTTGGATGATGGATAGGACTAGTTGGAGGATGGATATGAGTGAAAGTGGTGGATTTGGGTGGAAATGTTTTGATTTTTTTTTTGGATTTTTGAAAGTTTTGGAATGAAATGCATGAGACTTAGAGACTTACCTTCCAAAGGTCTTATGGAAATTGATAGAACAATCCAAAGCCTAACCAAGTATCGGTAAGGTTTTATTTATGGTATGGATGGACATGATAATGGATAAGGTATTATTGTATGATAGGAAATAATACTAGGCAAAATTTTCAAGCTATGATAGGATGATGAAATGGTACATGGATGATAGTATGCAAGCTAGAGTAGAGAGAGTGGAAGTGCAAATGGATAACTAATAGATGGTGGATGCAAGACCACTACACATGGCACTTGTTTGCCAGGTTTTCACCATGGTACTTATCCAAGGTGCCACCGAAGTGTTTTTCACCATAGGATAGATTATTTCTCTTTACTGTTTTCTTTTTTTTCTTTTTTCTTTTTTTAAAAATTTTTTTGATCATTTTTTTTATTTTCTTGTATTTTTTGAATAATTAGGATACCTCACAAGTTAGATAATAGAACCTTTTGAGGTGAATTATGTTGATAGGCTCATCAAGGGGATGGCCCTCAAGTGTAGAAAGATGATATGCACCAGATCCATAACTGCTAGTAATGATGTAGGAGCCCAACTAATTAGGCTCAAAATTTCCTTTTTTATGCCGATCTTGAAGGTTCCTTTGATTTTCCTTAAGAACAAGATCACCAACTTCAAGTTTGCACTCTTTGAGTCTCTCGTTGTAGCTACAATGAAGATGATTTTGATAGGCCTTTAGATGGTTAAGAGCATTGAGGTGTCTTTCATCTAGTGTTTCCAAATCTTGCAAGCGAGCAACTCTATAGTCTTCCTCATCAATAATATGTTGTAATGACACCCTTAAGGAGGGGAGATTGACCTCGATTGGTAGGATAGATTCAGATCCAAAGACAAGGGAATATGGTGTGGCTCCAGTAGGTGTGCGGATGCTAGTGCGATATGCCCATAAAGCAGGATCAAATTGTAAATGCCAATCCTAGCTAGCTTCATTGACTATTTTCTTCAATATTTTAAGAATAGTTTTGTTCAAAGCTTCAGCTTGACCATTGCTTTGGGGATAGTATGGAGTGGAAAAGTGGTGTTGGATATGGAATTGATTGCAAAGGTAGTAGACTTCTTAATTTTTTAATGGATTGTCATTGTCAGTAACAATTTATTGGGGTATACCATACCAGCAAATGATATAATGAAGGATGAACTTGGAAATTTATTTTCCAGTTATATAGGTAAGGGAAATATCTTTGACCCACTTTGTGAAATGCTTAGTGGCGGTGATAATGAATGAATGGCCATTAGATGAAGGTGGATGGATTTTACCAATGAGATTGAGCCCCCACTATGAAAAAGGCCATGGTGTAGTGATTGTTTGTAGCTCTTGTGCAGGTGCATGAATCAAATCACTATGTTGTTGACAAGGAAGATATTTCTTAACAAACTAATGTGCATCATTTTCTATAGTTGGCTAATAGTACCCAATCCTTAACAACTTTTTGACCAAGGTAGGTCCACTAGAGTGTGTACCACATATACTCATGTATCTCATGTAAGGTGGCTTGGGCATCTTTTGAGTTAAGACATATAAGGAGAATCCCATTGATTAACTTTTGACAAAGTGTATCACCAAGAATGGTATAACGAGATGAACAGCGGATGAAGGTTCGACATTGGGAATTTGAAATGTTAAATGGTAAGGTGTTATCTTGAAGATAGGTATAGATCTCATTGTACCAAGGTGTATTAGGACTAACAAGTTCACATACAAGTCCAACTTCTGGGACATCAAATGTAAGAATATAAAGTTTCTCAATCAAGAATTCTGATTGTGGAATATTTGATGGAATATCAATCAGTGATCTTATGGTTTCCATAGAATCAACAACTTTATTATTTATCCTTGGAATTTGTTTAAACCGGATCCATGAAAATGATTTATTGAATGTGTTGACCAATTTCTTATATGAGATTAACTTGTCATCTTGTGTTTGATAGTCATCATTGACTTGACATATGACAAGTTGGGAATCACCATAGACTTCAAGCACTTTGATATTCCATTAGATAGCTATTCTTAGACCTTTGATAAGTGCTTCATATTTTGCAATGTTATTTGTGCAAAGGAACAAGATACTATAAGCTTTTGATATAAGATCTCCTTGTGGTGTGAGAAAAAGTATCCCTGCTCTTAAACCATGATGTGTAAAAGATCCATCAAAGTATAATTTCCAATTTGTAGGGGATTTAATGACAAATATTGATTCATTTGGAAATTCTAAAATAAGTGGATGATTGGCTTCAATAGGTGCCTTTGCCAATTGGTCAATAATGACTTGTCCTTTTATAGCTTTTCTATCAACATATTCAATGTCAAATTTACTCAACATCATAATCCATTTTGTCATGCGTATTGTCAATGTGGCTTTGGATAGAAGATACTTTAATGGGTCAACCTTTGAGATGAGCTTAGTTTGATGATTGGGCATATAATGTCTAAGTTTCTGTGAAGCAAAGACAACTGCAAGACATGTCTTTTCAATAGGTGTGTAATTTAGCTCATAGCCCACAAGAGTTTGACTGATATAATATACTATTCTTTCCTTTCTAATGTCATCATTTTGTGCTAACAAAGCTCCTAATGTTGCTGATGTGGCTGATATGTATAGAAGGAGCAATTTTCCTTGAACAGGAGGTACCAAAACTGGTGTTGTTGCAATATATTCTTTAAATTTATCAAATGCTTGTTGACACTTCTCATCCCATTCAAATTCTAGATTTTTTCTCAATAGATGTGCAAAGGGTTGACATTTATCTATAAGTTGTGCTATGAATCTCCTGATAGATTGAAGTTTTCCTTGAAGGCGACGTAATTGCTTCAAATTCTATGGTGATTTCATCTCAACTATAGCTTTGACTTTAGCAGGATCCACTTCGATACCTCTTCGGGAGATAATGTACCCTAAGAGTTTGCTAGATGTCACACCAAAGACACTTTTTTGGATTAAGTCAAACCTTGTATTTCTTGAAGTGGTCAAATATGTTTGCAAGGACATACAAATGACCCTATAATGTGTGTGACTTACCTAGGATATCATCCACATAGCCTTCCATTGTCTTATGAAGCATATCATGAAAGATTGTTGTCATTGCTCTTTGATATGTTGCTCTGGCATTTTTAAGACCAAAAGACATTACTTTCTAGCATTAAACTCTCCAAGCACATATGGATGCATCTTATGTTGATCCTCTTCAACAATCTTGATTTGGTTATATCCATAAAACCCATCCATTAAGGATAACATCTCATGTCCTGTTGTTAGGCCCACTATGATGTCAATGTTTGGCAATGGAAAATCATCTTTAGGAAATGCCTTGTTCAAGTATTAGAAATCTGTACAAACACGGATGCCCCTAGTATCCTTAGAAACTGGAACAATGTTTGCCACCCATTTTGGATAATCTAGAGGTTTGATGAATCCAACTACAAGTATTTTTTCTAATTCTACGTTGACCAAGAGAGTGATTTTGGGATGCATCTTTCTCAACTTTTGTTTTACTAGATTTTCTCTAGGATAAACCTTTAAGTGATGTTCTATTAAGCAAGGATCTAAACCAAGCATATCCACATAAGACCGTGTGAAATTCTTCTCTCTCTCTTTGAAAAAAGTGATGAACTCTTGTACTTCATATTTTGTTAGGGATTTGGTTGCAAATATGATCTTTGGTTCTTCAAATGTTCCCAAATTCATCTCTTGTGTTTCTTAAATAAGAAGAGGAAATCTCTTTTTATATACCTTACTTTTGGGGAGGTCAAATCCCTCATCCTTAGGCACCTTAGGGAGGTTTTCACCTTTGGATATGTCCTTTATTTTTACTTTTTTATCGTCCAAAAGTGCCACAAAGTGGTTTTCACTAGGGGACATGAATTTTATATTTTTACTTTTGTGACTAAGGAATTTGACCATCTCTCCAAAGAAGGCATTAGTTTTGAGCTCTATAGCGTATCCAATCTTGTGATCTCCAAGTGGTATTTTGGATCTTAATCCCAAGAATTCGGCAATAGCCTCATCATTTTGGAAGATATCTAGAATAGGAGGCCCTTGTTGGTACCAATCAATGATCTCAAGGCAAATGAGTTGAATATTATGGGATGATGAAAGTGGAAAAGACATTGTAAGGGTAAAGATGGATGAGTTGCATAGGTTTGCGATACACTTGAGGGAATCATCGAAGGTTTCCTCATTTGTACTCTCAACTATGGGAAATGCTTTTGCTACCTTATCTAAGATAAATTTAAGCTTGGGTGATGTTGTCTCTTGTGTTCTAAACCCTAGTCCCAAGTGTTTAGGTCTAGGAGTAGCTATAATGGGTTCAATAGTTCCTTGTTTGTGCAAGCCAAGACTACCTATGTTTCCATGATAACCCATATTTTGTGTCGTGTGAAAACCTTTAGGATATTTTTCAAGAGGAAGATTATCTTGTTTATCCTCTTCCTTATAAAGCCATTATGAAATATCTGCAACAATGATTTCTTTGTCTAGTACACCCCACCTAGAAAACTGAGTTGGCTTATAGTTGATTGTAATAGTTGAAATAGATCTCTCAGTATGAGGTCACCCAAAGCTCTTAGGATAAAGTGGGATTTGCCCCACACAAAAGGCTCCTTGTAGAGTGTATTCTCCTAATCCTTTGTCAATAATCTTAGCCTTGATCTCAGGATGGGTAGTGGATGAAGAGACAAGTGTGGATGGGTCAATATATGATGAAGATGGTTTAGCAACATCATTAGTTGGGTAATAATTGGATTTGCAATATGGGTCTTCCAATAAGAGACAATACTCAAAGGGATGTGGGTCAATGTATATGGTAACCTCTTATATATTGTAGGGAAATTTGATGCATTGGTGGTATGTGGAGGGAGCAACCTTCATGTCATGAATCCTTGGTCCTAAGAGAATTTTATATGTGAGATCAAGGTCTAAGACTTGACAAGTAATTTTTATGAGTGCAGGACCTAGTTGAACAGGTAGCTTAACCATCCCTTCTCATTTTCTCTCATCTTCATCATAGGCCTTGATTGTGATAGAATGCTTTTGATCAATAAACTCAGTGGAGTATCCTAGTTTTCTTATTAATCTTAAGGTACATAGCCTTATAGGTTTAAGGTTGATCCACCATCTACTAGGACCCTTTTGACTTTGTGTTTGTGGATGATTACTTCAAGGTGAAGGGATTCATTATGGAATGAATCAATGGTAGGCATGTCTTTTTCAGTGAAAACTAGGCAATGAGCAGATGTGAGGTGTCCTACCATGGCTTGAAATTGTTCCACATTAATATCATTAGGGACACAAGACTTTGTTAAGGCTTTATCTAATATCTATCTATGTATAGGGGATGTACGAAGAAGCTCAAGGATTGATATTTGTGTTGGAATCTTCCCTAGATGATCAAGGATATTGTTCTTGGAATTGGATGTGGAGGATGATAGTATAGACGAGGATGGGTCTCCTTGAATAGTAAGATGACTGTGATGGGCGGTAATGGCATAGTCAGGGTTACGAGCTCTTATGGTAATAGTGGCTACTTGTGGAGAGCAAGCTTCAAGACAACCCACAATGGAATCATATGAAGTAGAGTAATTGACTTTAGTAGTATTGTTGTTGTTACCATGTTGTGGGAATGGATCTTGATATACTCTCAATTTCTCATTAGCTGACTTCAGAGTAGGTTCAACTATAGTGAGGTCTCCTCGATTTATAAAATATTGGATATAGTTCTTGAGTCTCATGCAATTATTTGTTTTATGGCCCTTGACTCTATGAAATTCACAATACTAATTGTCATTGTACCAGTGGGGTTTAACGGCATTCTCATCATAAGGTTTGATCTCAAGAAATTTAATAAGGCCATGGTTTGAGAGTTTTCGAAAGATGGATTCTTGAGGTTCCCCTAAGTTTGAGAATTTTTCGTCTTGGTTTTAATCCATGTATAGGGTTATTCTTAGGGAGAGTAACATTTGCATTTTATGATGAAGATTTAATTGCTAATGGAGGATTTTGAATATTGTGAACAAGTTTAGAATATGTGACACCATCATTAACAATGTTTTTGTTCTTAGCCCAGAATCAAGGTTTTTCATTTATTTGGTTGTTATTGGAATCCTTATTTTCTTTGAGGATTTTAACAAGACCTTTTGCTATGAGGGATATTTATATAGTTATACCTTTATCCATGATCTCTTCAAAAGTGTCGGTACATTGAATTAGTATGTGACATGCTCGAGTTCTTGGTTTAGGTTTTGTATGAAGAGATTGACAAGTTGTTTCTCAGAAATATTCTAAGGTACTTTTCTAGCAAGATTTCTCCAATGTTGTAGGAAGGTTGCAAGTGTTTCCCCATTTTTTTGTTTGGTATTACAAAGGTCGGTAATGGATATATCATGTTCAATGTTGTATGAAACATGGGTGAGGAAATTGTTGGCAAGCTCTTTGAAAGTTTTGATACCATGAGGGAGATGGGAGAATCATTTAATAGCTTGACCTCCAAGACAATGAGGGAAACGTCTCATCAAATAAGTATCTTCATATGCTATGACCATACATGCTATGGAGAATTCTCTTAGATGGTCTATAGGATCACCCTTTCCTTTGTATTTATCAAATTTTGGAATTTCATAGTTTGGAGGAAAAGGGGTCATGACTAGAGATTTGTCGAATGGATATGGACAAATGTCTTCAAAGGTATAGTTCTTCTTTTCATTCCCATTTTGCATGTCAGCAAACATTTGTTTCATAAGTGTTTACATGTCAATTGTATCATTAGGGGATGTCATGCCCAAATTGTTACACTTGAGCATGAACCACAAATTTTTATTTTTTTCATAATTAATTGCTAATGTTTAGCTCTAGTTTTAAAAAGAGAAAATCATAAGTACAAAATTTTGAATTGACATATAGGATTTTACATACAATGAACAAATTTGCACATTTGATGAAACTTTTATATCAATCATCATAAATTTTTATCAAAGGTTTTAACTTTTCCTTACGCATCTATACACAACTATAGTAAACATGATATAATAGTCTATTGGAAAAATAGGAAGCTTTGATTACGTAGGGTAAATAATTTAATACATCATGGCTTAATTCTCAAATGAAGCATAGACCAACATGATAAAGATAAATCATAAAATATACATTATTAGAGTAGAATAGCTAAGTTTACCTGTGCATTTTACAATTCAAATCATAGTTGAAAATACCTATCAAGTAAGGTCTGTTTTATCAAGAGAGATAGAAAATAAAACTATTCAATGATCTTCTAATTTGATTGATACTAAGTAAGAACATATCACCCAACAACATTTATCACAAGTTCTATGTGACCTTTTACCTTACACTTCAGTTATAAAGAAGGATGTCGTTGAAACCATTGAGTACGGGATTTACACATACAACTTCCTTTCTATAATTGCCAAATATATACTATGACTAATCCACCAAATAGTAAGTAATACTACTATATGTTCAACTCTTACCATACACCTATTTTAAAATTAACATCCCTTGAAGTTAACCTGATAATCAGAAGAACATCTCTAATGGTTTGGATATAATAAAATCGAAATCCCAACATTAATTTAAGTGTAATAATTGGAATTGAAATGGTTCATTTATACCTTTGGATTCCTTCACTTTACCTTCACCATATTTGAATAACTTTCCTTTCCTCGGTATCATGTGTCCTTGAAAAGTCACATTTTCTACACACTAGATCAAAGAATTATCCTTTCTAAAAGTCATGAAACAATTAGATACATAAAATACACTTAGGAAAGATCAAGCCTAAGGGCCAAACCTAATACCTCGGGGGCTCATCCCAGATGGATTTGCCTACGTATGCACATCGCAGAGGCTTCATAGTTCGGTAACTTGAACTGGTAACCAAAATGTTGACTTACTAAGAAGATCCATAAAGGAACAAAGACAACTTCGTACTAGGTTCTTAAGAAGATCAAGGTTCACTTATCAGAGTCAATAATCAAGAGGACAAGGGTACTTAGAATGAGATGATCTCTGTAGGTTTTGGTATAATTCATTAAGGAGATCTAGCTCATAATGGCTAATCATCTTATAACAAAATACCCTAATCAATACTATATTTTGCCTACGATGGTGGGAACAAAACATTTAATATGAAATTATGCAATGCTTGAATCCATGCTCCTTTTCATGGCTATTGAAAACTAAGGAAGGAATAAAAACTGTTACACCAAATAATCTTTTTTTCCAAGAAATACCATTTCAGACATCAAAACTTTAACCTCTAGATTTTATTCTATATTTTCCACGCACATGCCAACCTATCCCTACAATACAACTAAATGCATGAAACCTTCATCACGAAGGAAAAAAAAATCAATTTAATAATCAAGAAGTACATAAAATAAAAGTAACAATAATATATGATTATTGATGTTTACTCCATAAGTGAATAAATTGACTATTGCAAGTATGAACAGTAAGTGTTGTCATTGATGTAACACCTAAGTTTATTTGTTAATTAGTGTTTGGGGAGATTGTTGTAGATGTTGTTGTTGTTGCACAGTGTAAGCCTATTGGTTAAATTTCATTGGTGCAATTTCTTTGAGAAGAAGTTGAAGGTGTTTAGAATGAGTTCCTAATGTTGATTTTCCAAGTGCTTTTGAGAAAATTTGTTCTGCGGAGGAAATAGTGTGTTGTAGAGTTGTTCTAGCTTGTAGAACAGTGCTAGTATTTTGCTCCACATTCCTCTGTTGTTGAAAATATGCGTATGTGGTTTTGAGGTGATGTTTAGGATGTTCAAAATTGCTATGTTTCAAGTTTGAGGTGTTGATTCATTGTACAGAGAAAGTTGTGTTCACCAGAGTGTGGACAGTGTTTCTGAGTTGTGCAGAGGTGTCTGGGAGAAATTGTTTTGCTCTGCATTCCTCTGTAGTTGTGTTTCTTGGTTTGTGGTTCTAGATTTATGTTTGTAATGCATATATATTTCTTTAGTTCAAGTGGTTTGTGGTTTGGTACTCCGCAAGCTATCTTTCTTAAGTTGCAGTTGCTGTCAGTGTAGTTCAAGTGTTCCAGTGTGAAGATTCTTTAAGTGAGAGTTGTTGAAATTGTTGCAGAAGGTTTTGTTGGTTTTCAAGTGCTTTTGGATATTTCTAGATCATGCTCGTGCTTGGTGTTTTCTCCACAATTTTTCTTTTTGATCTTTTTGAAGCGTGTGCCTAATGATCCTAGTGTCAACACCAGTTTTGGCCGACCTGGTTGTTTACACTCTTTGCGGTTATGCTTTGGAATTTGTGGAAGTGTGTAGAAGTGTGGGAGAGTGGATTTAGGTCCCTAATAAGGTGTGGTATGGTCTACATTCATTCCTTTCCACCACGAGAATGTTTAGGTTCAGACCTAATTTGAATTTGGTTAAGTTTGAAGGTTGTGCCGACCTTGGAGATTGTTCCTAAGGTTGATGTTAGTATAAATAAGTGTTGGATGTTTGAAGATTGTGTGGAATGATTTTGATAGATGAAAGGGTTGCATGAGATGTTTGTGTGATGCAATTTTGTGAAGAACAGTAAGGATTTTCATGTGCTAGGCTACTAGATGCAGTGAGTAGAAGGTGTCTACAATTCTTTCAGAGATGCTACAGATGTTGTGAGTGTTGTTGTGGTGGATTTCCTATTTCTTTGAGATATCTTCTCATTGTAACTTTCTTCTTCTATCTTCTTTCATATTTGGCAGTGAGCCCTTCTGGCAATGAGCCTGTTGTAGTGAGAATTTATTTGGACGGTGAGTCCTTGGGCAATCAGCCCTAAGGCAGTGAGCCTTGTTGTAAATTGTTGATATCGTTATATTGTGACCTAATCCTCACCACGGTTTTTCCTTTCTTAGGTTTTCTAAGTAAATTTGGTGTTCCATGTGTTTATGGTGCTGATGTGTTTAAGTTTTTGTTATATGCTTTTATGGTTAATCACACTAACAGATTGATGGATAATTAAGTGGTTGTTGATTTGAATATTAGTGAGGGTTCAAGGTTTTAGCTACAACTGATTCAACTCCCCCACCCTCTCAGTTGTCTTGTGCATTCCAATAATTGGTATTAGAGCAAGGGTTCCTAGGAAGAAAGCTTACAACTTAAGGTAGATCTGGGATGACACACAAAAAAGACATTCCTTAGTTTGATGGATCTGACTATGCTTTATGGAAGGTAAGAATGCAAATTTACCTTATTTCTCTTGGCTATGATGTTTGGAGAATGGTTTAAAAGGAATACACTATACCTAAAAGTGGTCCAGATACTGCATATGAGATTAGGACTTATGAGACTAATGGTAATGCTAGAAATGCCCTACTAAATGCTCCATCTAACCCTGAACTGGCAAAATTTTTGGATCTAGAAACTGCACATGAGATCTGGGATAAATTGAAGAATATCTATGAAGGTGATGAATCTGTCAAGAAAGCCAAGTTGCAAAATTTGAAGACCAAATATGAAACTCTGTGCATGTCTGAAGATGAGAACATAACAAGCTATATGCAGAAGATTGAAGAAGCTGTCAATGGCATCAAAGGTCTTGGTGGAAAGATGGATGATAAAGAAGTTGTAAATAAGATACTCAGAACACTTCCCAAATCTTATAGTCATAAAGTGTCTACCATTGAAGAATTGTAAGATATGGACAAGCTCTCAAAAGATCAATTACTTGGTAAACTGACTACTTTTGAGATGAGAGAATTTCGTACTACTGATGGTCCTGTGAAAGTTGAGACTACTTTTAAGGCCAAATCAGAAAAGATTGTTAGATCAGATAAGTATGTTGTGGAGTCAAATGAGGAAGACTTTGATGAGATTGAGGCAAACTTTGCAAGCAGAATGAAAAAGGGTACCAGAAAGTTCAGAGGTAAGTTACCTTTCAAATGTTTCAGTTGTGGTAAGATTGGTCATTATGCTTCAAGATGTCCTAATAGAGCTTTGAAGATCAAGAACAAAGAAGGTAAAGGTAAGATGGTAAGGAAAAGTTACTATGTTAGAGAAAGTGATGGTGTAATTGATGATGAATCTAATTTTGAGGATGGTAATGCTAGTGAATGCTTGTTTATTGCCCTAAAAGAAGAACATGTTTCTACTAACCTTGCAAGATGTGTGAAGGAAGGAAGTCTAGAAGAAGAGAAAGTGATGTCTTCATTTCATGCTAGAAATGAAAAGGGTGAATGGATCATTGATATTGGATGTTCAAATCACATGACAGGAGATAAGAGTAAGTTTGTTAAATTAGAAAAGTGTGAAGGATGACTAGCTAGATTTGGTGATGTAGCTGGTAGGATTTGTGGAAAAGGGTCAATTACTTATGATGGCAAGCATAATACAGATGATGTTCTCTATGTCAAAAGATTAAAGCATAATCTTCTAAGTGTTGGATAGATGTGTAGAAAAGGATACAATCTTATGTTTAAGGATAATGGATGTGAGATAAGGAAAAGCTCTGGAACAATAATTGTTGCTGGTAAGAAGACTCATGGTAATGTTTATCAATTGAAAGGTACTAATAATTGTTGTTTGTTGGCTCAGACAAATGAAAGATGGTTATGGCATAGGAGAATGTGTCATTAACTTTGATAATCTGGTGAGAATAAGCTTAGTTCAATTTGTAAGAGACCTACCCAAGATTGTGAAGCTTGCTAATGCTATTTGCAAAGAAATTAGAATGTCAAATTTGGAAGCAAACAAAGACTAGTTTCAAGAGAAAAGAACAAACCTCTACCGATCTGTTGGATTTGGTGCATACAAACTTGTGTGATCCTACAAGAACAATAAGTCTACAAGGTGACAAGTATTTCATGCTACTTATTGATGATTATTTGGGTTACTTTTCTTAGAGAAAAATTAGAAGCCCTAGACAAGTTCAAGTTATTTAAAGCAATGGTTGACAATGAAATGGATTTGAGAATCAAGTTTTTGAGGTCTAACAGAGGTGGTGAGTTTACTTTAAATGAATTCAATGCTTTTTGTGAAGAACATGAGATAAAGAGACAATTTTCTACCACCCGAACTCCTCAACAAAATGGAGTAGTTGAAACGAAGAATAGAACAATTCAGGAAGCTGCTAGAACAATGATCAAGGAATCAAACCTATTAGAAGTATATTGGAAAGAAGCAATTCACACTATTGTCTACATTCAGAATAAAGTGCAAGTCAAAGAAAATGGAATGAAGACACCTTATGAGCTGTGGTATGGAAGAATTCCTACTGTTAAGTATTTCAAATTTTTTGGAAGCAAATGCTATATCAGAAGAGATGAAGAGTTAGGAAAGTTTGATGTTAGATGTGATGAAGGCATGTTCCTTGGGTACTCTACTAAAAGTAAAGCTTACTGGTGCTACAACAAAATGTTGAGAAAGATTATTGAAAGCACGCAAATGTGAAGGTAGATGAAGATATTTAGAAAATCTTAGAGCCGGATGGATATGAGTCAAATGAGTCTGCTGATATAGAAGAAGTTGAAGAAGACAAACACAAGGAAGTTTAGATTGATGAAGAAGAAGATTTAGAAAGAGTTCCTAAAACCCCCAAGTATGTGCAAAAGAATCACTTACAGGATCAAATCATTGGTGATAAAGAAAAGGAGTTTTGACAAGAAGAAGAGTTGCAGAAGAATAGGTAAATCTCTATTTACTTTCAAAGGTTGAACCTAAGACAGTTACTGAAGCATGTAAAGATGAACATTGGATCAAGGAAATGGAAGAAGAATTGATGCAAATTGAAAAGAACAAGACTTGGGAACTTGTCCCCAAGCTTGCAAATAAGAATGTGATTGGAACAAAGTGGGTTTTCAGAAATAAGTTGAATGAGAATAGAGAAGTGGTAAGAAACAAAGCTAGACTTGTATGCAAAGGCTATTCACAAGTTGAAGGTATAGATTTTGAGGAGACTTATGCTCTGGTGGTAAGAATTGAGGCTATCAGAATGTTTCTGGCATTTCCAACACATAAAGATTTCAAAGTATATCAGATGGATGTGAAGTCTGCCTTTCTGAATGGTGAGTTGCAAGCAGAAGTCTACATTGAACAACTGGAAGGATTTCAGCTATTAGATAAGTCTGATATGGTATGTAGATTGAAGAAGGCCTTGTATGGATTAAAGAAAGCCCATACAACTTGGTATGCAAGATCGTATAGATATTTCTTGCAACTAGGTTTTAGTAAAGGTACTGTGGATAGCAATCTCTATTTTGAAATTGATAAAGATCAGATCTTGATTGTGGTAGTATTTGTTGATGACATTATCTTTGGGGGTAATGAGGCAATGTGTAAGAAGTTTGCAAAGGAAATACAAAAGGAATTTGAGATGTCAATGTTTGGTGAAATGAATTTCTTTCTTGGTTTGCAAATCATTCAATCAAAAAAGGGATTTTCATTTCCTAATCAAAATATGTTAATGAAATGCTGAAGAAGTTTGGAATGGAAGACTCTAAGCCTATGTGTATGTAAGCACAAAAATCACACATATCCTCCATGAGGACTTTTATGATGATTTTAATCCTTGTCATGTACATGTAAGTGTGAAATAATGTCCTCTAAGCAGCAAACATCTTAATGACGTGTCTTCTTACTTGTCTTGTGTTGTTTCCTCTTTGTTGTTGACGCTTTTCGACACTTTTGTGACACTTGTCAATTTGCATTTTCTGAGCTTTTGACCCTATTCCTAAGCCTTGTGAGTGTCTTGTAGGTGATTTTTCACCTTTTCCCTATGTTTTTCATCCTCTGCAACCCCTAGAAGCCTTCTAGAGGTCCCCCTATCCATCTCCCACTTTTGGTTTTTAGTTTCACTCAACTAATCCAAATATCCCACTATTTTTTCTAGATCTCCCCTGGGACATCCTACAGGTGCAAGTGGAGATTTGAATTCTTGCACATGATTGACCTGTTTTCAAAGGCAAAACTACTCCTTTTCCTCTTCTCTACCATCTCCCATTATGCATTTTCACCCATACCTTTTCTTTCCAGATCTCCCTCGGGCGACCCAAGTGATCTGTATGATCTCCCCCAAGTGACCTAGGGTTTCCTCCCGGGTAACCCTACTGATGAAAGGGGTGGCCCTGTCGCGTTTCTAGCAGTAGAAAAACTCAAGTTTTTCACTCAAAAAAAGCTTTGTTTTCGCCCATTTTTCATCTAATTCACATGGTTTTTGATGCCTAATATGGAGTTGATTATTTCATGCACCCACACATACATAATTAACTCCATTTTATCTAAAATTAACAACTCAATCAATCCCGTGCATTCTTCCAACTCCAATCCTTCTTCAGTGATAAGCTATTATTGATTTATCACTCCCTAATTAACTGAGTTCACTGGGTAACCAACCTAGTTCACTCCCTAATCAATCCTTGTTAACTCATAAATCAATTGAGTTAACTTCTCAATCAACTCCACCTCTCATCCCTTCTTCTAACCTATAAATACCCCTCACCTCTTCATTATTTTCCAAATTGAGCAAGTTCAAGAATACTCTTCTCATCTTCACAAGCTTCTTCACAAGCCTTTGAGCCTCTTTCTTCATTTCATTCTTTAGTTTTCCAAAGCTTCAAATCTTTCATTGTTGTATAGATTCAAAGCTCTTCCATGGAGGCAAATTCATTGTGCGCACAGCTCTTGCGAGTTTTTGCTCTCTAAATTAGCATTCTAATGCTCTTACAGGATGAAGGTGCCTTTTGCTTGATTCATTGTTCAACCAAGCATCGTTACACTGCTTCATTCAACACCATTGTGCTCAACCAAAGCTCTCATTGAGCTCTTTCAAGCTTCAACAAGCTTCTTTTTGTTTCTTTGTATCATTTTTTCATCAAGAGGTCTTCCTGCTGCTTCAAAAGGACTTGAGGTTGCCAACATCAAGGATTTTTGAGGGTAGTGGAGTCACACAAATCTTCATTTCTTTCACGTTGGAATTCATTTCTTTATTCAATTCATAGTAATTGGAAAACCAAATTTGCTCTTGGGAACAGTAAATCTTTGCTTTTTCCTTGATAGTTAGATCTTGCATGTTAGAATAATTGTTTTCATATTTCTAGATCTATATTATTTGAAGAAGCAATTTCCCTTTTTAGATTAGATTATTTTAAAACAATCAAAAACCTAAAAACATATATTAAAATTGCATTAGGAAAAGTCATATTTGTATACGCCTAAAAATGACATGAATCATCCTAAATAAATATTCTAAATATTTATTCCATTCTTCTATTAATTAAATAAATATTCTAAATTTATGTAATCGATTCACTATTCCATAATTAAATAAATTCTATTTATTTAATTAAAATTCTTCTAAATGTCCTACACAATTAAATAATCATAAATTATTTAATTAATCTAAATTCCTCTATCCTAAGTTCTAAATTCAAAAATCCACCTCACCTTTTCCACCTCACCTTGTCCACATCATCAAGTTGCACATGTAATTAAATATATTTAATATTTAATTACCTATTTTTCTCTCTCACCCACATGGCCTATTTCTTCTCAAATCATAAGTTAGTTAACTAATCAATCAAATCTGTTAACTGATTGGTCATTTGAGTTCACTGTCCAATCTATTCTGTTGACTCCTTAATCAATCCAGTTCACTGGTCAATCAATTCAGTCAGTTCCACAATCCACTCTTCTAACTGATCAATCAAGTCTGTTAACTGTTCAGTCAATGGAGTTAACTCTCCAATCTATTTTGTCACATCCCCTCTTTCATGATGGAGCTAGGACACTTGTCACATTTCTACTGGTTGCACATTCCTCAACCATCCTCAGCCGTTGATCTTCATATCTCCTCTCAACCGTTGATTTCCATTCTTCCAAGTCTATAAATGAAGCTTCTTCCTTCCATTCTAATCATCCAGGCTTTTGACATCATTACTCTGCAGAAATATCACCAGTGCGCCTTTGGCACCCTTTTGTCATCTACAAGCTTGAGATCACATACTTGCATTGGAACTCATCTTCATTGCATATCACCATAGCCATTCACCGTCGACTTCCTACAAATAGCTAAAAAGATTGCACTCTCTGAGGGCTCATCTCATTTGCAAAAGGACAATCTGTGATAGGCGAACAACAGAAGTTTCGAAATAGGAGAGGTTTGCACTATGTTTGTTCATTGCTTCGTTTATTGAATCTTTCTTGTTTCACTATTCTGTTGATGTTTGGGTCTTGTTTAATTCATTTGATTGATCACCATTTTACCCTTACATTTTTGGTGCCCACCGTTCAATTTTATGTTTTTTACAAATTTTTGTAGTAAAAATTTGTGTTTCTCTAAACCCCATTGTTGAGTTTTGCAAGGATCTATCAAAAGGTGACCTCCTAGGCTGAAACTGACATCACCAACGTGCTCAGAAGGGTCGAAAACCTTAGAATCGCTTGTTAATTCACAAAAATTAGAGACTGTGATTTTTTTGAGGGTGCATCCTTTTATCCAGCGGTCCAAAGGGTGCTTCCGCAGGGTGCACGCTTTATCCAGCGGTCCGAAGGGTGCTTCCGCATCCTTTTATCCAATTGTCTGAAGATCTTTTTTTTTGCAGGGTGCATCCTTTTATCCAGCGGTCCAAAGGGTGCTTCCACAGGGTGCATTGCTTTATCCAGCGGTCCAAAGGGTGCTTCCGCAGGGTGCATCACTTTATCCAGCGGTCTGAAGGGTGCTTCCGTGTCCTTTTATCCAACTATTCGAAGAGGTTTTTGCAGGGTGCATCCTTTTATCCAGCAGTCCGAAGAGTGCTTCTGCAGGGTGCATCCTTTTATCCAGCAGTCCAAAGGGTGCTTCTGTAGGGTGCATCGCTTTATCCAGCGGTCTAAAGGGTGCTCCCGCATCCTTTTATCCAACTATCCTAATAGCTTTTTCGCAGGGTACATCCTTTTATCCAGCGGTCTGAAGGGTGCTCCCACAAGGTGCATCGTTTTATCCAGTGGTCCGAAGGGTGCTTCCGCATCCTTTTATCCAATGGTCCGAAGGGTGCTTCTGTAGGGTGCATCGTTTTATCCAACAATCCTCTATCCTGCCTTCTTCTACATGTCATAAGGGTGGTATCTTTTTCTTTTTGTCATAACAGAAGCATACGAACTCGTAATCTCACAAATCAACACTCGTTGGAAAGGTAATTCTGTGAACTTCACAATGGAGCAGGTTTGATCAAGTGATTTTATCATTTTGTCAACTATTTTTACAGTCAAAGTTCAGCTATATTTCCAAGCTTAAATCTAACATTTTTTCTTGCAAACTAATGATTTATCTGTGCAGCTTGACTTAAACACTTGTCAAAGAAAGGAGAAAAGAAACTTTTGATATATCTTCTACAGGGTTGAGAGCTGGATAGTTTTATTTTCCTTAACACACACATCATAGTTTAACTAGGGGGAAAGTAAAACAACTTGCATACAATTTTCATCTAGTACTAATTAGGAAGGAGTAACCCATTGTTCATGCAACTTGCATACAATTTTCATCTAGTTCTAATTAGGAAGGAGTAACCCATTGTTCATGCAACTTGCATTCAAATCCTCACCTAGTTCTAATTAGGGAGGAAGTAACTAGATTATTTCTTGCTTGCATTGCAAACACCTTCCAAGTTATTGCTATCTAAAGATTAAAATTGAACTCATCAATGATCTTGAAGTTAAAATGAACCATTGCTATATCGTGAGACCTGAATTTTAAAGTTAACAAACTCGTGCTACGCGGTTTAAGAATTGAACTCACTACTGCTTTCTGAAGTTAAAATGAACCATTGCTATATCGTGAGACCTGAATTTCAAAGTTAACAAACTCGTGCTACGCGGTTTAAGAATTGAACTCACTACTGCTTTCTGGGATTTAAAACTGAACCACTGATATATTGCTGAATCACTTCAAAGTTCTGTTTGAGTAGATTAGCCCATTTAGTTTTTCACTTTTAACTAGGGTGGATTAATCAGTGTATTCTGTGCTTGCGAATGACAATAGGCTTATGCTCTCCCCTCTTCTGGGTGATCAGAGTGCCAGACTTGTCATTCTATCTGTTTAACCTTTAGGAGGGGCCTGCCCTTGGATGCACGCTTGTCCAAGTGGGAACGACCCTGAGTGGTAACAGGCTAACGCCAAGCCCTACCAAGCCACTTAAAATAAATTGTGCTTGAGGTGAAAACTTCCTGCAACAAGTGCTGTTATGTTACACCGATGGCCAACCTCCCCCAAAACCCTCTCAGGCGCAACCCTGTGAGGCTGGGAGACTCCATAACGGAGAGTAGCGCCGCTGCACGTGTAACCACTTGAACGGTTGCCCGAATTAAATACCTCTTATTTTAGTGGCCCAAATCCCTTATAATCCATTTCTCGCCTAGGATTTTGTGCTTGCTTTTGTCCAAAATAGAGTTAGAAAATTATAAAAACAATGAAAAACTACAAAATATTCTTTGTGCTTGCTATGTTTTCTTGCTATTAAATTCATAATATCAAATCAGGAAGACCTTTTCTAGCCAAAAAATACCAAAAACAGAAGAAAAACTGAAAATTTTGCAAAAACTTCAGAGCTGCGCATTTACACATTTCTGCTGCGCATACATAGAGACTTACTGCGCTTTTATAACGACTTGTTGCGCATATACCTTTTGTTGCGCATATATGCACTGTTGCTATGCATATATAATTCACCAGACTGGCGCATTTACTGCGACTTGCTGCACATTTGTCCATTTCTGCTGCGCATCTGTTCCTGCACATATGCGATAGTGCGCACTTGCCCTATTTTTGAGGAGAAATTTTCACCTGATCAGAGCACCCATTTCAGCCTAGTTTCACTTTCCGAGATCAGAGTCAACCTTGCAGTCAATCTCCATCTGTTTCAGCCAACTCTTTCTCTTTCGTCCATTGTCGCACTCACCTTCTGTCCAAATCACTCTTGTCCCAAAGTTAGCCTATCCCATACCAATTCGGCATAAGTTCTTTTTCGTTTCATTAGTGAATTCACGTAAGCCTAGTAGGTCACAGTACCTTTGCTAGTAGTCTTGTTGAACAACTAAGCCCTACACAGTAAGACTGGTACCGACTACCCTTGCTAGTGGCTAGAGTCTTGTGTCAACCGTCTTACTTGAAGTCATTGAGTGAGAGAATCCTTTGTCCAAGTCTCATCCTAGGTATCCCATTCATAATAGTCTCAGTCGGCACCTTGCCAGAATTTCTAGTCCTCACCCCCTCCATCCCGCGTCACCTTGCATGGTTCTTACTCGATCCCAGTACAACAAGCAAATCGAAATGGCCGACTCATCTGATCACACTCTCCCACCACGTGATGGTGAAGAAGAGATTTCTCATGAAGAGTTAGTGGCGCACATGCAAGATAGAAAATTCCAACGCGTCGTAGAGAAGATGATCCTTGAAGACCCCCATAAGTATTTCCATCATCTTGCTAGTCTCGGAATCAAACTCCCCGCAGACTTTGACATTAGCTCCATCATGGAAAATGCAAACAATGATCATGAGAGGGGCACAAATGACACAATCCCACATGTGCATGAGAGAGGTACAAATGACACGGTTCCCCATTCAAATGAGAGAGGAAAGCAACTCGTAGATCCAATTGCTCCTATGGCAGACGTGAGACAACAAATCGAAAGTCTAAAGCTCGAGATATCCAACCTTAAGACCGGTACAAGTTCTAAGAACTACTCTTTGGAAGATATAGCACCGTTCCCCTTTGATAGAAATTTGATCATGAAACCATTCCCCTATTAGTTCAGAGTTCCGAAATTTGACAAATATAAAGGGAAGGGGGACCCTAGAGATCATATCAGGGAATTCACTGCAGCATGTTTAGAAGTAGCTCACAATGAGACCTACTTAATGAGACTATTCCCGCAATCTTTAGGTGGTCAAGCTATGGAGTGGTTCTCGTGTCTCCCACCAGGAATCAAAACTTTTGATGAGCTTGTCAATAAATTTATAACGCACTTCTCTTACAACATAGAACACGAGGTATCTATGCTAGATCTATGCAACACCAAATAGAAGGGTGGTGAGTCATTCGCCGCCTTCCTACAACGATGGAGACAGCTAGCTAGTAAGTGTTCTTATGACATGCCTGAGAAGCAACTATTGGAAATGTTTGTCCACAACCTAAACATTGATCTTAGCTATCAGATTCAGATACAATGCCCTACCTCATTCGCCAAAGTCATTGAAATGGGCCTCTTCATTGAAAAAGCTATGATCACTAAAGGAACTCTCAAGCTCTACAAGGACAAACCTCCTTCCAATTATACAACAGATAAATCAAAGTTTTGGACCAAGAACAACAATGTGGTCAACGATGGAGTAGTGGATGCCAAGGCGGCAGCCCCTAAGCAACAACCTATATTCACTCTTAAGGGAGAAGCAAATACCGGTGCGCTCAACAAGCCACCCCCTCGGGAACCTAGACCTTGGTTCAATTCAAATCCAAGGAGAAAATTCACGCCGTTGGGGGAATCTCAAGAGTCTGCTCTCAGGAAGTTGTTGGCTAACAATGAAATTTCTCTACCGCCAACAAGTGACTATGAGCCTATCGTCAAACCTCCCTATTGGAAGGACACAAATTATTGTGAGTATCATCGAGGAAGGGGACACACGACTAATAATTGCATCCGCCTCAAGAATGTCTTACAGGATATACTGGATCAAAATCAGCGAGGGACCCAACAGCATACCTCCAATGAATCTCATGTGGCCTACCGGGATCCTCTTCTAAACCACAACCGGCCGTATAACAACAATCGCAACAATGGTCACAACGGCAACAACTCTAATGGCAATCCCAATAACGACAACAGTCACAACAGGCCAAACCAGAACAGCGGGTCGAGTAATGCTAACTATGCAAGCATTCCATTTGAGTACACCATTAACTGCATTTCTGAGCACATTCCGTAGATCAATGTCATATCCCCCAACCAACAACCAGGACCTAACAGAACTGGTTGTAGTATAATTACCCGCAGTGGTAAGGTCACGATCAATACCACCCCTCCAAGGTCGTCACCATCTCCGTCCAACTCCCACCCATATAATGTCATCGACCAATTGCAAAAAACTCTGGCTCACATTTCTATATTGGAGCTCTTGCGTCTATCTCCTTCTCATAAGGAGATTCTTGAGAAAGCCTTAGTGGAAACTACTGTCCCCACTAACCTAGCCCAAGAAAAGTTTCAAACCATGGTGGGTAATTTGACATCCTCCACTTCCATCTCGTTTACAGAGCAAGATGACATTTCCATATCTCAACCCCACAACACTCCTCTACACATTGTCGCATTTGTGCACAAGCACCGCATCAAGAGGGTTCTCATTGATGGGGGCGCCAGTCTAAATATTTGCACGTTGAAGCTAGTCCTTGCACTGGGGTTCTCTGAACAGGCAGTAGATCCAAGACGGAAAATTACTATCAAAGCCTATGACAAGGAGGAACGAACCACAAAGGGCATGGTTGTCCTACCCATCCAAGTGGGACTGGTAATTAAAGATGTGGTGTGCCAAGTCCTTGATCAGGAGCTTGCTTACAATATTCTACTAGGGAGACCATGGATCTACGCCATGAAGGCTGTCCCCTCCACCTACCATCAATGCATAAAGTTCCCACACGATGGCAAGCAGGTCACCATACAAGGCGACCCCGACCCCTACCAACATTGCAATTCATTCCAAGCAAAATCTGAATGCGTCATTCCCAATAACTGAGCCTACATTTCCCCTACTCCGCCACAAGACCATACTGCCGAAGCTTCCTCCTCGAGGCCCAAACTGCTGAAACTTACCATAAAAGAAAATGGCGTGGGGGAGTACTCCATTGAGCACAGCCTCAACCTTGCCACCATGCCTTTGTCTCCTCACTCCTTTGGCAAATCCAAGCATCAACCTAGGCATTTTCCAAAGCCATCTGCTCCTCCTACAACTCCCGCAAATCCCTTTGTAAAATGGGGGACCTTATCTGATGAGACAGAGGAGCGAGATCTCCTGCAGTGGCTTTACGCTGAAGAGGAAAACACATCCCAAGAGCTGCCTAGACTCCCTACAGAACTCTATGGACAGGGTGAAACTATCTTGCACAGGATGGGATACGAAGGACAAGGCCCCATAGGCCTCAGAAAGGAAGGAATCGTTGAACCTATCCAACCTTCTTCATCCTCTTCGGCTAGAAACACGACTGGCCTAGGGTACAAAGGTAAAGGTAAAGCCAAAGAAAATGCCTGCCTAGTGGAGACAATTCAAACACTCCAAGAGGATAGTGACGTAGATTCAGATGAGTCGAATGAGTATGAGTGGGACGAGCTGACAGAACACTCCTACGATGACAAGGAGATTGACACCATCCAAACTCTCAGCCCCTACCATGAGGGACAAACCACTGGAGTCTGATTTGCCCCTCCCTGAGATTATGGCTTTCAAGGAAAGTTTCGATTCTATTGCGATAAACAACTTGGAGGAAGGTACCACCCAGAACACTACCCCCACCAGTGCCCATAACATTTCCATTCACAACATTAATGAATCAAATCTCTCATCCGACTCCCTTCCCCTCTTACATCCTGAGCTTATTGACTGGAATCTGCAAGGAACCCCTCAATTAGATATGTTCCAGAATGATGATGCTTACATTGACTATATGGAACTTAGGGATCACTTACCAAAAGGAGATCATAAAGTTGGCTTTGCTATCAAACTCAACACCGTGGCTTACTTCAGGGAGGGTGCCAAGCCTTCTAGTCGCAAAAATATTAAAATCAAAAATGGATCTGACGGTGAAAACTACCGTGTGGCAGTGTCAGATCATAAAACAGTAAAAAGAAAGGACGTATCCGAAGGTGAAAACCCAACTGTGGCACCTGACGATGGAATGCTTGACACCCTCCCTAGTGATATGTACCAGGAACGGTCACAGATCGTGGTGGAGCCAACAGAGCCAGTAAATATTAGAACCGAAGAGCAACCCAAGATCATCCACTTCGCAAAATCTCTCACACCACCTGAGAAAACCAGGTTTGTACCATTCTTTAAGAAGAAGAGAGGCAGCTTTGCTTGGTCATATGCTGACATGCCAGGTCTAGACTCGAACTTGATTCTGCATCATTTGCCATTGGATCCAGGGGTGAAGCTTGTAAAGCAGAAACTGAGAAAGATGCATCCCCATATAGCCCTTTTGGTCAAGGAAGAACTCAAGAAATTGCTAGATGTGGGGTTCATCAGAGCCATAGATTACCCCGAATGGATATCAAACATTGTGCCAGTGTCTAAACCAGATGGCAGGGTTCGACTATGCAATGATTTTAGAGACTTAAACAAAGCATGCCGCAAGGATGACTTTCTGTTACCAAACATCGACATCATAGTCGACCTTACTGCAGGGCATACAATGCTATCACTCATGGACGGATTCTCCGGGTATAACCAAATCAAAATAGCACTGGAGGACCAACACAAAATAGCTTTCACTTGTCCATGGGGTACCTTTTGCTGGAATGTCATGCCTTTTGGGCTGAAAAACGCAGGAGCTACATATCAGCGGGCCATGACAACTATATTCCATGACATGATGCATGTGACCATGGAGGATTATGTTGATGATATCTTAGCAAAATCTATCACGAGGGACTCACACCTAGATATCCTAGAGAAAGTCTTTCAACGGTTGGATCAATTCCAAGTCAAACTGAATCCGAAGAAGTGTGTGTTTGGGGTAACATCGGGCAAGCTGCTAGGCTTCATCGTGTCAGCAAACGGCATAGAGGTAGACCCGGCCAAGGTCAAAGCAATAATGGACATGCCACCACCCAAGACTCTAACACAGTTGAGATCCTTACAGGGCAAGCTGCAGGCCATCCGAAGGTTCATCTCATAGTTGGTAGACAAGTGCCAACCTTTCAGTCACCTCCTACATAAGAATATTCCATTTAAATGGGATGAGCGGTGCGAAGAGGCATTCAACAAGCTAAAGAAGTACCTTATGAACCCTCCTATACTCATGCCTCCGATCCAAGGAAAACCTTTGATTCTCTGCATTTCTACTACACCTACTGCTCTTGGGGCTCTCCTAGCGCAGCAAGACTATGAGAACAAGGAAAGAGCTGTATACTACATCAGTCGAACCTTAGTGGGCTACGAGTTACAATACTCACAGGTAGAACGATCATGCCTTGCGGTGGTTTTTGCTTCACAAAAACTCTGACACTACATGTTGGCACATCCTGTCAAACTCATTGCCAAAATTGACCCACTAAAGTATCTTCTCAGCAAAGCAGCTCTCACAGGTCGACTAGCAAAGTGGGTTTGCTTCTTAGTGAATATGATATAGAATATGTGGACAGAAAGGCCATCAAAGGGCAAATCATAGCTGACCAACTGGCCGAGGCACCATTACAGGACACTTCAACAATGCAGTTTGAGTTCCTCGATGAGTCTTTATTCACTCTGTCAACATCTCCTTGGAAACTCTACTTCGACGGGTCTTACACCAACCATGGATCGGGGGCAGGTATCCTGTTTATCACTGCCCAAGGCGACACAATTCTAAAGTCCTACAGGTTGTTATTTCTGTGCACCAATAACATAGCGGAGTATGAAGCCTTGGAAATTGGTCTCAAGATGGCCACTAAGTGGAAAATCCAAGCACTATGTGTCTATGGTGATTCTCAGCTTATCATAAATCAGGTTAACGATGAATATCAAACCAAAGATGAGAAGCTAATCCCATACAAACGGATGGTCGACGACCTCAAGGAACACTTTGGGACCATCTCCTTTGAACAAATACCCAGGATCGAGAACAAAGCAGCAGATGCAATGGCTACCATAGCCTCTCTTCTTGAAATACCTGAATACGAGTCACAGTATGAGTTCTTAGTAGAAACCATTCGGCAACCGGCTTATGATCTCCTCGAAACCCATTCCATTTGCCTCCTAGTAAGATCTGATTCACCTTGGTACGGTAAGACCTACACTTACCTCAAGGACAATATTCTTCCACCCGACCTCTCTTCCAACCAAAAGCGAACTTTCATCTGACAAGCCTCCCGTTACACCATCATAGCTAATACCCTTTACCGACGTGGTCTGGATGGTACTTTACTCCGTTGTCTAGAACAAGAAGAATCCGTAACCGCCTTGCGAGACGTACACGAAGGGATCTGTGGAACACACTCCAGCAGTCCTTCCTTAGCTAAGAAACTCATGCGTTTGGGTTATTACTGGCCCAATATGGAAATGGATTCATATCAGTTCGTCAAAAAGTGCAAACAATGCCAGATACACGGGAACCTGATTCATGCACCTGCTCAGGAGTTGAGACCTTTAACAACACCCTAGCCCTTTTGCCAGTGGGGACTTGACCTTGTGGGAAAGATTCATCCACCTTCTTCCAACGACCATAAATTCATCATAACTGCCACTGAGTACTTCACAAAGTGGATTGAAGCTGTTCCCCTAACCACCGTCACAGGAAAACAAATTTCCTCATTCATTCTGAATTACATTATCTACCGATACGGCATCCCTTCATCCATCATAACGGATAATGGGAGACCATTCAAAAATCAGGATGTCCAGGAACTTTGTGAGCGTTTCAAAATCCAACATCGTTTCTCCACTCCATACTACCCCCAAGGTAACGGCCAAGCTGAGGCATCAAATAAAACCATTCTGAAAATCCTAAAGAAGACTGTCAATGAAGCTGGTCGCGATTGGCACGTCCAACTCAATCCCGCTCTGTGGGCCTATAGAACCAGTATACGCACTCCCACAGGTGCTACACCCTACGCCCTTGTCTATGGTTCCAAAGCCATCCTTCCCATTGAGGTCGAACTCCCATCCCTCAGGGTGTCGTTGAAAGGTCTCATATCAGATGAAGAATACAGAGTCTCCAGGCTACAAGAACTAGAGCTGCTAGAGGAAAGGCGTCAGAAAGCTTTTGACCATCTCAAAGCCTATCAACAGATGATGTCCAGAAGCTACAACCACAAGGTTAGACCAAGGTGCTTTAAGGTTGGGGACCTCGTTCTAAAAGAGAACCCTCGCAATCAGCAGGACAGAGAAAAGAAAGGTAAGTTCGAGCCTAACTGGCTTGGGCCCTATGTGATTGTGGCTGCTTACGGATCGGGGGCATATTAGTTGGCCACTTCAGAAGGTGAGTTATTTGAAGATCCAATCAATAGCATGCACCTCCGCCGGTTCTATACCTAGGAGAACCCCAATGCAAGGGGGCACAATAAAATCAAAAAAGAAAAAAAACCAAAAAAAAAAGTGGAAAGGAGAAAATACAAAAAAATTAGAAAAAAAAGTAGAAAGCATGCAAAAAAAAATCATCCTTTGGTGAAAACCTGGCAAACAGGCGCCTTGGATAGGTATCGTGATGAAAACCTGGCAAACAGGCGTCATGTTACTCTCTAGCTCCTCGTGCAAATAAAAACAAGTGATGAAAACCTGGTAAACAAGCATTACTTGTGATAAACCGCCTTCTCCATCTTTGAGAATCCAATCACCTTGAGTCCATCCTTCCTTTGCTCATTTTCCATTCGACCCATATCTACCCCACAATACACACTCAACAGTTACCTATCATGGCTTGATACTCTCCTTGTGGCCCTGTCAACCAGGGTTTTGTCCCATACCGTCTCCTTCGTGTGAGCCTAGTGTAGTGTCCCTCGTCGGTGTCCATGGTCCAAGTCCGTGAACTACGTTGCCTCTGCGTCGTCACGTATGCAAGGCCATTATTTTAATGCGCCCCCGAGGCTTCCATTTCTTCCCTTTGTCCCATTCATCCCCTTTCTTGTCTTCATTCTTGTCATCTTTCTTCTAGTCCATCCATGGTCCATTAGGGTTTACCCCGAACTACGTTGCCTCTGCGTCGTCACGTAGGCAAGGCCATTTAGCAATGAGCCCCCGAGGCACTAGGTCAGTCCATTAGGGTCCGTCTCCCCAATAAGGATTGTGCAATCTTCTCACCAAGCAAGCAAATGCAAGCAGAACCCGCGCCTCAAGCAGAAATCTTGACTATGAGCATCTTAACCTATCCAACGCAAAGCAAATACCCAAGGTCTTCTAAATGATTTTATGCAAATTAAGGCTAGAGCTAAACACATATCAACACAAATATGCTTTGTAGATCAGAAACATGGTTAACAGTTCGAGTCCTGATTTTTGCTATCATACCCTCCTATGCTACTCAAGGATGCCAAAAGCTAGAGATGCTATGATGGGGGCATGATTATTTTCTTTGTTTGCTATTTGGGGATTAAACTTTAGTAATGTGAAGCCTTGTCTTAGAACGTGATCGGCAAAAGATCATCGAGGACATCAAAGGTCTAACATGAACGGGGGGCAATCCTTGCTTGTTGAAACGCAAGAGGTACTCAGGTCATCTAGATTCAATTTTGACTAGATGCTTGTATTAACTTGCTAAATCACAATCCATGTAAGCGATACTCAGGTCATCTCGGTTCAATTATACCTAGATGCTTGTATTCACTTACAACATTTCAGAAAAGTACCACAAAAAAAAAAAAATGCCCAATGATGAAATAAAGCACTCCAATAGCAAAGCATCCATCCTATATCCATTTATACATCCATACCATACCCCATGCAATAAAGATCCAACAATGCAGAGTATCAATACAAATAAAAGCTTGTGAATCTTTCTATCGAGTCTTTCTTGTATCAATCAGATTTCTATCTATCATCATATCTTTCATCCTTGTCCAGTCAATCTGAGCAATGATCCAAATGCAAGGTCCATCCTTAATCCATACCAATCAAGTCAAGTCAATCTTGCACAAATGATCCACTCACAATCAGTGGTCTTGATCCTTGTCTGGTCGTAAACCAACTCGATCAGTTAATCAATCAATTGTCTTATACAGGATGTTGCATTGTCAAAATCAGACCAATACATGCGTCTTACACGACATGCTTCATTTCCTGAAACCAGACACTATCCTTCATGTTGCTCTAGGGATCTACCATTCCCCGCCATGACAACATGCCTATCGTGTTGGTCTAGGGATATATTGTTCCCCGCCATGACAACACTATTGTATATCATTATCAGTATATCATTGGTTTACCGCTTGACAGGGGCAATACCTTGTTTGTTCTTGTGTCATTTGTGTATACTTGCTTGCTTGCTTGTGTGTGTCATCATTCCATCTTGCATCGCGTATCATTTAACACTTTCTTCACCCATTTTCTTCAAACTCAACCTTCTTCATCGTGAGATTGTCCATCTCACGCCTTCTGCCTTCTTCTCGTCCAATCTCCTGAGGGGGCATCCTGTCGTTAAACTTGTACCAGGGGCAAACTGGGGCATATATCACTATCAGGGTATTTATTCTTTGAAGCAATGCTGTAAACTGCATTGCATCAAAGAGGGGCAAAATGTATACGCCTAAAAATGACATGAATCATCCTAAATAAATATTCTAAATATTTATTCCATTCTTCTATTAATTAAATAAATATTCTAAATTTATGTAATCGATTCACTGTTCCATAATTAAATAAATTCTATTTATTTAATTAAAATTCTTCTAAATGTCCTACACAATTAAATAATCATAAATTATTTAATTAATCCAAATTCCTCTATCCTAAGTTCTAAATTCAAAAATCCACCTCACCTTTACACCTCACCTTTTCCACCTCACCTTGTCCACATCATCAAGTTGCACATGTAATTAAATATATTTAATATTTAATTACCTATTTTTCTCTCTCACCCACATGGCCTATTTCTTCTCAAATCATAAGTTAGTTAACTAATCAATCAAATCTGTTAACTGATTGGTCGTTTGAGTTCACTGTCCAATCTATTCTGTTGACTCCTTAATCAATCCAGTTCACTAGTCAATCAATTCAGTCAGTTCCACAATCCACTCTTCTAACTGATCAATCAAGTCTGTTAACTGTTCAGTCAATGGAGTTAACTCTCCAATCTATTTTGTCACATCCCCTCTTTCATGATGGAGCTGAGACACTTGTCACATTTCTACTGGTTGCACATTCCTCAACCATCCTCAGCCATTGATCTTCATATCTCCTCTCAACCGTTGATTTCCATTCTTCCAAGTGTATAAATGAAGCTTCTTCCTTCCATTCTAATCATCCAGGCTTTTGACATCGTTACTCTGCAGAAATATCACCAGCGCGCCTTTGGCACCCTTTTGTCACCTACAAGCTTGAGATCACATACTTGCATTGGAGCTCATCTTCATTGCATATCACCATAGCCGTTCACCATTGACTTCCTACAAACAGCTAAAAAGATTGCACTCTCTGAGGGCTCATCTCATCTGCAAAAGGATGATCTGCGATAGGCGAACAACAGAAGTTTCAAAACGGGAGAGGTTTGCACTATGTTTGTTCATTGCTTCGTTTATTGAATCCTTCTTGTTTCACTATTCTGTTGATTTTTGGGTCTTGTTTAATTCATTTGATTGATCACCATTTTGCCCTTACAATATTAGTTTGCATTCATATTTCCCTTTCATAGATTAAAGAGCACTTTTCATTTCCAAAATACTAAAAAAGCACAAAAAAATGTTTGCATATCATTTAGTTTTGCATGCATATATAAACCCTAGAAAAGACAAACATCCAAACCCTTGATACCATCACGAGGTAAACCATGATTAAATGATTCAATCAAACCCTTGACCACATCACAAGGTAAAAACAAGTTGAAACATAGCCAAACCCTAGGTCAACTAAACCCTAGGTCAAAACCCTAAATCTAGTTAAGATTAGTAATCACACATTTACCTCTATCTTGGCTCACGAATGTGCCTAGGAGTGAGAGAAGAGTGGGTGAGGGATATCTATGACGAGATTGAGGAAATCAATCTGTGACCACAACAAGACCCATTTGTCCTCTTATTGATAGAAGAACAAAGACAACTACAAATACAACAAGAGCTCATTCAACGCATTGAGAGACAAGAGGACATAAATGAGAGAAACTGCTTACCAACACAAAGGTGGAATAGAAGAAACCCCAACAAGAGAAGAGAAACTAGTGACCCTTTGGGTCATAGGGTTATCTCAACAACAACTACCATCAAATGAAACATTCAACTTAGCACACAAGAAACAAAGGCCATAGAACTTGCCGACCCCTCTCTGCGAAGTCCATCTCTCCAACGAGCCAAACCCCCACCGTGTCTCACCTCCTCTTGACTGGCTACTTCCACAAGAGCAAGAGTGAGATGATGGATCACCCTGTGGCAAGGAGGGAAGGGTCTTTGTGCATGCCGAAATCCAACCCAACAACCCCAGGCAACTGGAGTCACGATTTTTAGCGTACGTATTTTGGTGAACCTGACATGAAAACAAAAACTTTTGAGAGAGTCTCTTCACATTTTTATTGCATCATTAAATCAATTTAGGATGGATTCAAATTTAGGAGACATCCAACAGACACCCCACAACTTCTTAGTTTTTAACAACCCCACATAGGAAGACATGGTCATTCAACTTGAGCAAATCAAAACCTGCCAAGAGTGCAAAATCTATCAACATGACCAACCCGTAACAAGCCAAAGGAAAATAACTACCCAAATAGACAATGAGGTGAGCTATCAAAAGAAAATCTTACAAGAAGCTTGGGGGGCACAAAAACCTCCCCATGTAATACATCAAGATAAAATCCCATGACATGTGAAGTGTCATCAAAAGGAACAAGAAGGGTCAGTCAAACCCCAACACAAAGCAATCCATCTCAAGGTTGTAAAACTCAAAGAATGGAAGAAGCCTCACTCATAGGCCTTATAGAAACACTGGTCCAATGAATCAGACCCTTGAAGCTAGAAATAGTTGTCAAAGTGAAATTCAAGAAAAACCTAGGGCACAGGGAAATCATTTCATTGATAAGATTGGATCAAACTAGGGGGCAATGCAAAATCCCCCTCATCCAAACTTCCATAAAACATTCAGGTCTCCCTTTCCCTCACCATCCAACATGACGAGTATCAATCAAATAGGTGGGATTCCTATAACGCAAGATCAACCACAAATGATTCCACCCAATCTTCAAAACATACACATGACACCATCTAGTCATCCAACTTTTTCAAGATATCAACAATCTAGCATACCCTTTCAACAAACACAACAAGCTCTACTTGAAGGGCTAATGTTTGGAGGAACAAAATCCTATACACATAATTCCCTCCTAGGAACATATCTCAAGTATTTAAAGGAGCCTCTTGACTACAACATTCGTCAAGTAATACTACCATGACCTCTCCCTGAGCTTCCAAAATTTAAAGGAGAGGGTGATTCCAACTCTCATATCAAGGCTTACATCATGGTAGTGCGAGAACTCCTTCCTTGGGATGGGGTGGTAGCAAATATTTTTCCAAAAATTTTAGAGGGTATCACTCTAGATTGGTACTATCGAATTCTAGAAGCATCAATCCACTCTTTTAGGCAACTCATTGATCAATTTGTGGCTGCATTTGACATAAAAAAATTGGTCAAGGTAGGAATATGAGAATTTTTAACAATCAAACAAGAAGCCAATGAGTTGGTTGCACATTTTATCACACTATGGAGGAAAGTTCTATATTCTTCAACTAGCGCACCAAACATGGATCATATAGAACTTGTGATCTCTTCTTACATGCTCTCAATAATGACATACGAGAACAAGTACAAAAACTGCCTTATAAATCATATGAAGAAGCACTTGAAAGTGCCCTTAGAATTGACCAAGCTACTATTGATAGCAGAAGAAGGGAGTATGATTCCAATGGAAGGTTGATAAACCATGATACAAATGACAAATCCTCAACAAATGATCAAGACATAGATGGGTCAACAAACACTTCACCATCTAGAAACAACAACAATTGTGACTACAATAGTCATACAAATTTAGGGAGTGAAAATGCCAACAACTATCCCTTGAGAATCAACAAGAAGTCATACAAAAATCATCATAAACCTTGATATCACAATCATGATAAATATTGTTCATTTCACAAGAGAAGGGAGCATCAGATCAAGTCATGTCGCGGGTACCATTGCTTCATATCAAACTTCCCAAAACATCAACAAAAAGCATTCATGGACACATTCTCACAAGATGAAGAACGTAGTCCCAACACCTTTGATCAAAACACCTTAGGGCTTGTAGAATTGGATAAAGATCAAGAAATTTGTGTCATATAGGACCAGAACAACTAGATGACACCTCCAACAATTCAGATTTTTCTCACATGCTATAGCTTATAAAGAGTTCTCCTATGCACAAGAATGCTCTTCTCAAAGCCTTAGATCTAGGCCATCTAGTTCAAAACACTTCATGTGAAAAGTGTTCTTCTTCAACGTTTGATTTTGAGAAGTTATCCATAGACAATGACATAGCTAAACAAGGTGATCTCCCCCTCCATCTGATAGTCCAAATTCAAGATTGTTCCATTAAACGTGTAATGATCGATGATGGGTCTGTAATCAACATAGTCTCCTTTTCACTTCTTCAAAGAATGGGTTATAATGAAACTCAAATCATAATTTAAAAAACTTCCATCCTTAGAATTCATGATAACCCAAACATTCAAACCATGGGTAAGGTCAATCTTCAAATCGCATTGGGTCCCAAAACCTTTCCAATCAAATTTTGTGTCATCAATGAAGAAACCACTTACAACATGATCCTAGGAAGACCTTGGATCCATAGGATGAGGGCCATTCCCTCTACATTATTTCAAGAATTACACTTCTCATACATGGGACAAACCCACATCATCAAAGGAGATCCTGATCCTTTCAACCTTTATAGAGTTGAACAAGTCAAAAAGAAGGGAAAGTCCATGAAAACCACTAGTGACCCATAAATCAACACTTTTGAAAAAGGAGAGACACCAAAACAAATTGCAAACATAAACAAGACCTTAAAATGTATATGGAAGGGAGAAACAGGAGAATTCCCCTTCAATCCCAACTTAATAAAGTCTTATGCTCCATTCAACTTAGTGGTCATTCCAATCGAACCAGACATAAACATACCTATGATTGAGATCATGACTAAAGAAGAAGAGCCAAAATCCACACAGAAACTAGGAGAGTTAGCACCAACACCATTTGCCCCTCAAAAGTTCAAAACGAACATGGGAACTCAACAAGAATAAAAAATGATAAAGCTAGGGGGAAAATCATCAAACAATGAAACATGTGAGTACATAAAATTCCTCACTGAATACAAAGACATTTTCACACCAAGTCTTCGAGTGTCCTTGCAAAGACTTTCATGTGAAGTTTAGACCAAATTGGATAGGTCCACACATAGTTAAGGCAGATATCAAAAACAAAGCTACCTCTTGTGCATTATGGAAGGAGAAGATCTTAGCATCTCATAAAAATCATAAAACAAAACAATACAAAAAAATCATAAAAATCAAAATCACAAAAAGAATTTGTTTCTTGCATTTCAGTTTCATTCTGTTCATCTTGCATTACAGTTAGTGACTTGCTCTTGTACTATTTTCTTTTTAATAAGGAGTCAAATGTTACCTAGATATGTCATCCTTTCAGGACCTAGAGATTCCGCATTTTTCACAATCACCATTATCCCCTTTTCATTCCTAGTGATTCTAATCAAAGCCTAGCTCTTAGCTTTACACTGATCCCAGTTAATAAGTCAGGATGTTAGGTCTAAACAAAGTCAGTATTCAAACCCACAGTGTTCAAAGGAAGCTTACAAATAGATCTTCCCAATTCTTCCCAAGTAGTAGAGAAGTCCGACTAGATTACAAAAACTTTAGGTGGCACTTAGCCCCTTATCTTTCCTAGCCAAAAACATCAAGAGGATCAAAACTCTGAAGGAAGAAATCTAAAATTCGAGTGAATAAAAAAATGAGTGATCATAATAAGAGTGTGAGAGATAAAATTATTTCATATCAAAGTTCCAAAAACATTCATTTCTTGAAAAACCAAGAATCCAAAAAAAAAATGAGAAAATCAAGTGAGGCATTCTAGAAAATACAAAAAAAAGTAAAAAAGAAAAAAAAAGAGAGATACAAAAAAAGAGTGAAAGAGAGAAGATTGTTGAATGTTCGTACTCTAGGGTGGAGATCAGTCTAAGCTCAAAGCCTCAAGAGTGACATTCTAATAGAGAAGATAAAAAAGAAAGGTACAAAGCGCACACACGCACTAGCTGAGCAAAGATGAGAGTCTAGTAGTCTCTGGAATCATCTATCTAGGGACCCTTGCTCTTTCCTATTTATCCTTTACCCCAGGTCTATCTTGCTTGCCATCTATGATCTAAGTCTAGAGAACACCAATAAAATTTGTCACTTATCTAAGTTGAAAGTTTATCAAATTGCCTTATCTAGATAAGGATTAGTATTTAGCCTTTAGCGAAGCCAAAATTAGAGCCACTCCATTTTCACTCCGACTCCCCATTTGATTTCCAAATCCTATCTCACAACCTTGAATAGGTCTCTTATATCAGGACAACTAGCAATCCCCTAGATTGAAAATCATATTAAAGAGAAGTCATATTGTTTGTTCCACATTTCATTCATACCAAAATAAGAAAAAGAGTCTCAAAGCAATAAATTCAATGTCATAACTCATGACATTCAGTAGAAGTAAATGTTTCATTTTAGCATTTCTTGTGTTCTTGCATCTGCATATCGTCACCTACATTCATATCTATATGCTCAAAAAGACAAAAACAAATTGCATCATCCATATGTGATCATCCTAAGTATGCATTCTCCTAAGAAAAAGAAAAGCTCTATCTAGCCATATGCACAAAAGGGAAAGTGACGTACAAGATGTTGACTAAAGCTATGTATGGATCTCATCAAATCAGGTCTTATAACAATAAGTGGAAAATAATGTTTGAGCACAAGTCACTCCAACAAGTCAAAAGAACAATACTGTGTAATCAAGTACACAAGTCTCCCCATGCAAGGGGGCAAGGGTAGAAATATCTTAAATGTAGGTCTCCCAAATGGTGCAGGGACACCTAGATACTTTAATTAATTTCATGTTCATTTTGATGTTTTGGTGTGGTATAAGGTCCAAGAAACCAATTGTAATGCCTAGTGCCATGTGTGAGTCCAAGTGGAATAAATCTAGGACAAGTCGTATTGTCTAGTAGTTGAAGAGCAAACGCGTTGTAACTAAATGGGTTGATAGTTACAGAATGGTTGGCATTCCCACCGATGCAAACTATCACGAATAGAACATGTATAAATAGTTCAATGAATAGGAAAGCAGTGGAGAAGAAAGTAGTATAGTAATTGGGTGGTGATTCGTGGTAGAACAATAGTAAGAAGATAGAAGAGTTGTTTCAGTGCAGAAGTTCCAAAAAATTAAATAAAAGATCCTGTTTTGTTTTGTGTTCTTTCACCATGTCACTGTAGTTAGTTTCTATTTTGTCATTCGGATGGATTACTAAGCCATTCCACTGACGAGATTTCTTTGAGATCGGTGGAATGGATCAGTCTGTATAGTTTGAGTTTTTTTTTGTTCTTATTTATGCTCTGTGTCAGGATCAAGCATGGGATGTGCTAGTCGAGCCTAGCATCTCCATGTGATAGGGACTGGGTTGGAAGTTAGATGATTTGAGAACTTGTAGTTTTGTCAAGGCATAATCGGTGAGACAGTGGCCGTTCGCAGGAGATTTGAACCTCAGAGCGATAGTTTTAGTCTACTTGAAGAGTGATCAGGGTGACCAAGTGTATCGGTGCACAAAGGAAAAGTTTCACCGACAAAGGGTGGTCTTACCGATAAAGGAAGACTAAGTGGAGAACTTGTATCGGCGTATTATCAGCCTATCAGCCAATAGAAAAACTCACCTCCTGATAAGTTAAGTCTTACCGATAGTGTGCTCGGAGGTTCATAAGGTTCAATTTGGTTCGAGAGTTCATAAGGTTCAATTTGGTTCAAGAGTTCATAAGGTTCAATGAAGTTGCTGAAGGAATGTATTGATATGTATCGGAGAAACCTTAGTCTATCGGAGTGTCGGTTCTAAAGGTCACCGATAGTTGAATGGTTCATGTGGTTCAACAGGTTCAATAGTTCAACAAGGTTCAACGGGTTCAAAGGGTAGATAGGTTCAACGGTTCAAGACCATTCGAAGATTTAAACTATTTCAACCGGTAAAGGAGTTCAATGGTTCAACCGGTTCAATAGTTCATAATTTGATCTATTTTGTTTGCTTCCATTGTGTGCTCTGCATCATTTTGGTATCAGAGCTTTAGACGTTCTGTGTGTGATGTGATCTAAAAGATCTGTGTATGTCAGTAGATGAGAGCGAAGGAGAGGCCGGTGCCATGCCTCCAAAAGGAATGACCACTGAGGTGGCTAAGAATTTTGGGAAATGGAAGAGAAAATAAAAGTTGGGGCCAGGGAAGCACTCTAGGATGAGTTGAAGACCTTGAAAAAAGGTAGGAAATCAGACGAGGAGTCTAATGAAGAAGAAGAAGATGGGGAAGAGGAAACAACCCCAGAACAGGCAGATATATCTACAGACCAGAAATAATTTTTGTAGGCCATAAGGACACTCGGTAAGGAGTCATCTGAATAAAAAATGGAGATTCCAATGTTCAGTGGAAAGATGGACGCAGATGAAGTCATCAAATGGGTTGAAGCTTTGAACAATTACTTCAAGTACAACGAGGTACCGATGAATAAAAGAGTCAAGTTTGCAAAGATGAAATTGAAAGGTGCTGCACTCACGTGGTGGAACTACACCCAAGGAGAAAGGGTGAAGAGTGGCAAGAGCATGATCTCATCCTGGAGTTAGATGGTAGAGAGGATCAAGGCTCAATTCCTACCCGCAGATTACAAAGTGCAAATATATAAGAAAATGCAGAATCTCAGACAGAAGGATATGGATATATCCACCTATATAGAGTAATTTCACAAATTGTCTCTAAGGTGTGGACTAGCTGAGGATGAAAAGGGAAGAGTTGCTAGGTATATTAATGGCCCTAAATATAGTATTCAAGATGAAATTACCATTCTAACACCTGAAATAGTGGACAAGAGCTTCCAGGTGGCACTGAGAGTAGAAGAGAAATTGAAAAGAAAAGGAGAACAGTAGAACAGAGGCAGAGGTGGAAGGAATTTCAGAGGTAGAAATAATTTTGGTGGTAGAAACCAGTTCTAGAAAAATCAAGGGGAGTCTAGTCAATAAGAACATAGTGGAGAATCTGGTTCCAAAGGGGGTTTCAGAGGAAGGAGACCCAATGGAAGAGGCAGATTTGGTGGACCAAGTAGAGGTCCTAATGTCTTCATGAGAAGATGTTATAGTTGTAACCAAATTGGGCACACAGTAGGCAAGTGTCCAGAGAAAGCCTCAAGCTCTCATGCAAGAGAGAGAAGGAGCCATCTGATTTAGGAAGAAGATTGTCAGAGTGTGACTTCACCTATGGGAAGCACAGCTCTAGCACAAGATGGAGAGAATCTCATGATGAGAAGGATGATGTTGAAGGTACCACAAAACAAAGAACCACCGCAGAGGAAGACACTATTCAGAACTCTGTGCAAAGTCTCTGGCAAAAGGTGTAAGGTAATTGTTGATTCTAGCTCAACTAAAAATTTAGTTGCAGTAGAAATGGTAGAGAAATTGAATTTGAAAAGATTGCCACATGTTAGTCCATACAAAGTGTCCTAGCTAAACAAAGGGCAACAAGTCTTGGTTGATGAACAAGCTTGGGTAGAATTTCAGATAGGGGAATATAGGGACAAATTGTTGTGTGTTATAATTCCTATGGATGCATGCCATTTACTGTTAGGAAGACCTTGGCAGTATGATGTACAAGTCCAACATGATGGTAAATCCAATTCCTTTGTTATCACCAAGAATGTTAGACAGTATAAGATGGATCCTTTACCAGAAGAGGGTGTAGACAAGAATGTAGGCTCAAGTATCATATTAGTGAGTGGGAAAGAGTTTCTCCATACTCTGAAAGAAGAGGGAACCTAGGGATATGCTCTAATTTTGAAACCTAAAGACAATTCTGATTTGTCTAAAAACAGCAAGGAAAAAGTCCCTAAGGAAGTGCAGGAATTGTTAGACAAGTATAAGAGTATCATGGTGGAGGATATGCCCAATACACTACCCCCTGTGAGAGACATAAGTCATCAGATTGACTTCATCCCAAGATCCACATTGCCAAATAAACCAGCTTATAAAATGACACCTAATCAGAATGAGGAAATTGCTAAACAAGTGCAAGAACTATTGGATAAGGGCTTGGTGAAGAAAAGTCTTAGTATGTGTGCTGTACCTACAATTTTAGCTCCCAAGAAGGATGAAAAATGGAGGTTATGTACTGATTCAAGAGCCATAAATAAGATCACCATCAGATATAGGTTTCCTATGCCCTGAATAGAGGACCTAATGGATTGTTTGGGTGGAGCTCGGTACTTTTCTAAAATTGATCTCAAAAGTGGATACCATCAGATCAGGATTAGACCAGGGGATGAATGGAAGATAGCCTTTAAGACTAATGAGGGTCTTTATGAGTGGGTGGTGATGCCATTTGGACTGTCCAATGCTCCAAGCACTTTCATGCGTCTAATGAATGAGGTATTGAAATATTTTATTGGCAAATTTGTTGTTGTCTATCTTGACGATATTCTAATTTTTAGCATGACAAAGGAAGAACATTTGCAGCATTTGGAACAGGTGTTGAAGAAGCTACATGAGGAGAAATTGATGATCAATATGGAGAAGAGTGTCTTCACGAAGGAAGAACTCACATACCTTGGATTTGTGATATCCCAAGGCAATTTGAAAATGGACTCAAAAAAGGTAGATGCTATTATGTCTTGGCCAGCACCTAAAACTATAAGTGATGTAAGAAGTTTTCATGGATTGGCAACCTTTTATAGGAAATTCATAAGGGGATTCAATCACATTTGTGCACCTATTCTGGATACCATAAAAGGAGGACATAAATGTAAGTTTGTTTGGAATAGAGCAGTTGATGAGTCTTTTGAGATTCTCAAACAGAAAATAGCAGAGAAACCCATTTTGGTTTTGCCTGATTTTAACAAGTTGTTTATTGTGGAATGTGATGCCAGTAACCTTGCCATTGGTGTTGTCTTGAGTCAAGAAGGTAGACATGTTGCTTTCTTTAGTGAAAAGTTGAATGATGCTAAAAGAAAGTATTCCACGTATGATTTAGAATTGTATGCAATGGTTCAAGCATTGAAAAAATGGAGACACTATCTCTTGCCGAAAGAATTCATTGTTTATACTGACAACCATGCACTGAGTTTTCTGAATCCGCAGAAGAAGTTAAACCATTGACACATGAAGTGGGTTGAACAACTCCAGGCATATACTTTTTCCATCAAACATAAGAAGGGACAAGCCAACAAGGTGGCAGATGCTCTGAGCAGAAGGGTGTGCACTATACAAGAAATCCAGTTGCAAAGTGTGGGAGTGGATTCTCTCAAAAATATGTACCAGGATGATGAGGACTTCAAAGAGATATATGCAGTTTGTTCACAATTTTTAGATTCCTATCATTCTAATTTTTCTAAAGATTTGTTATAGCAAGGGCTACTGTTCAAAGGTAGCCAACTGTGTGTACCTAGGTGTTCCATAAGGGAGAACATCATAAAATAGAAACATTGTGGTAGTCTTGGAGGTCATTTTGGACTGGACAAGACGTTGGAACAAGTGAGAAGGCTTTACTTCTAGCCTAAGATGTAAACAGATGTTAGGAAATTTGTAGAAACTTGTAGCATTTGTCAGAGGACAAAAGGAACTTCATCCAATGTTGATCTCTATCAACCACTTCCAATTCCACAAAGGCCATGGGAGTGCATCAGTATGGATTTTATTTTGGGTCTTCCCTGGACTCAAAGAGGTTTCGACAGTGTATTTGTTGTAGTTGATAGATTCAGTAAAATGGCTCGTTTTGTACCATGCAAATGTACCAATGATGCTTCACACATTGCCAGTCTGATCTTTAAAGAAATAGTTTGAATTCATGGTTTGCCATTGAATATTGTCACTGACAAATATCCCAAGTTTGTGGGACATTTTTAGCACACATTGTGGAAGAAATTGGGCACTCAATTATCTTTCACATCAGCCTATCACCCTCAGACAAATGGACAAACTGAGGTCGTGAATAGATCACTGGGTAATCTTTTGAGGTGTTTGACTAAACAGCATGGAGAAGCATGGGATATGATCATCCCACAAGCAGAGTTTGCATATAATGATTCTGTTAATAGGAGCACAGGAAAGAGTCCTTTTGGAGTTGTATATGGGATTCATCACAGGGGAATTTTGGAGTTGAGAGATCTACAGAACATGGAGAAAAGGAGTGCACAAGGAGAAGATTTTGCATTCAGTATGAAGGATATCCATGATGCTGTAAGAGAAACTATCCAGAAGAACATAGGGAAATACAAAGAGAGAGATGATCAGAGAAAAAGGGATGTCTAATACAAAGTTGGAGATCTGGTAATGGCATATCTGAAGAAGGAAAGACTTCCGAAGAGGCAGCCAATGAAATTTCTTATGAAAAAGATTGGTCCATGCAAGATTGTTCACAAATTTGGGCCTAAAGCCTATGAGATTGAACTTCCTCCAAGTTTAGCAATATCACCCATTTTCAATGTGTCCGACCTATTTCCATTTAGAGGAGACAATGTTGCTGGTTCAGATTGACAAAAGTAGGGGATGCAGAATGGATTCCTGATCTTCCACCGAGTCAGCCATTACAGCTAGAATGTATTTTGGACACCAAAGTTTAGAAGAAGACTAGACATAAAACCTACAAGAAGTATTTGGCAAATGGTGTGGTTTGCCTGATGAGGATGCCACCTAGATGAGCGAGGAAGACATCGTCAAGCATGGGGTTAATATTTCAAACTTGGTTCCTCAAGGGACTTGAGTTCTTTTAAGCCTCGGGAGTATGGTGCAGGGGCACCTAGATACTTTAATTAATTTCATTTTCATTTTGATGTTTTGGTGTGGTATAAGGTCTAAGCAACCAATTGTAATGCCTAGTGCCATGTGTGAGTCTGGGTGGAATAAATCTAGGACAAGTCGTATTGTCTGGTAGTTGAAGAGCAAACGCATTGTAATTGAATGGGTTGATAGTTACAGAATGGTTAGGATTCCCACCGATGCAAACTGTCATGAACAAAACATGTATAAATAGTTTAGCGAATAGGAAAGCAGTGGAGAATAAAGTAGTATAGTAATTGGGTGGTGATTCATGGTAGAACAACAGTAAGGAGATAGAAGAGTTGTTTCAGTGCAGAAGTTCCCAAAAAAATAAATAAAAGATCCTATTTTGTTTTGTGTTCTTTCACCATGTCATTGTAGTTAGTTTCTATTTTGTCATTCGGATGGATTACTGAGCCATTCCACCAACGAGATTTCTTCAAAATCGGTGGAATGTACCAATCTGTACAGTTTGAGTTTTTTTTTAGTTCTTGTTTATGCTTCATGTCAGGATCGAGCGTGGGATGTGCTAGTCAAGCCTAGCATCTCCATGTGCTAGGGACTGGGTTGGAAGTTAGACGATTTGAGAACTTGCAGTTTTGTGAAGGCATCATCGGTGAGATAGTGGTTGTTAGCAGGAGATTTGAACCTCGGAGCAATAGTTTTAGTCTACCCAAAGAGTGATTGGGGCGGCCAAGTGTATCGACGCACAAAGGAAAAGTTTCACAGACAGAGGGTGGTCTTACTGATAAAGGAAGACTAAGTGGAGAACTTGTATCGACGTATTATCGGCCTATCGGCTGATAGAAAAACTCACTTCCTGATAAGTTAAGTCTTACCGATAGTGTGCTCAGAGGTTCATAAGGTTCAATTTGGTTCGCGAGTTCATAAGGTTCAATGAAGTTGCCAAAGGAGTGTATTGATACGTATCGGAGAAACCTTAGTCTATTAGAGTGTCAGTTCCAAAGGTCACTGATAGTTGAATGGTTCGTGTGGTTCAACAGGTTCAACAGTTCAACAAGGTTCAATGGGTTCAAGGTTCAACAGGTTCAAAGGGTAGACGAGTTCAACGGTTCAAGACCGTTCGAAGATTCAAACTAGTTCAACTGGTAAAGGAGTTCAATGGTTCAACTGGTTCAATAGTTCATAATTTGATCTGTTTTATCCACTTCCATTGTGTGCTCTGCATCACCAAAGACCTCAAGGAGTGTCAAATCAAACCTTTACAAAATCTCCACAAAAACCATAAAAATTAGAAAAATTGAAAAAACCTAAAAAAAATTGTAAAAGCATCAAAAATCCCTAAAAAATCAAATATGTTCTTCAAAATTTTCAATAAAAAACATAATCTATTCTCCTTCTCTCTAGATTAGCATGTTGTCTTTTTGATTTTATGCATCTTTCATGCATCAGTTTGCATGTATACATTCCTACAGGTCTAGCCGACAAAGGCAAACAACTAGTCGAACTTGAACTATCCATGGTAAGTTTGTCATTTCAGTTTTCATTATTTGTTTTGATACATTCAAAATACCAGACTAATACTAGTTATTGTAGGTACAATTGCGAGAAAATTGACAATAGGTAAGGCCTAGTTCAGGAATGGTACCTACCATTCATGTAGACTACCGTCCCCAAGGGGGCAAATATATAAGCACAAAAATCATGCACAGCCTCCACGAGGACCCTTATGATGATTTTAATCCTTGTCAGATACATGTAAGCATGAAATAATGTCCTCTAAGCAGAAAACCTCTTGATGACATGTCTTCTTTCTTGTCTTGTGTTGTTTCCTCTTTGTCTTTTTCCCTCTCTTTGTCATCGATATTTTTCAACACTTTTGTGACACTTGTCGATTTGCATTTTCTAAGCTTTCGACCCTATTCCTAAGCCTTGTGAGTGTCTTGTAGGTGAGTTTTCACCTTTCCGTGCTATGTTTTTCATCCTCTGCACCCCCTAGAAGCCTTCTAGAGGTCCCCCTATCCATCTCCCACTTTCAGTTTTTAGTTTCACTCAACCAATCCAAATCTCCCCTATTATTTCTAGATCTCCCCCGGGAGATCCTGCAGGTGCAAGTGGAGATTTGGATTCTTGCACATGATTGACCTATTTTTGGAGGCAAAACACCTCCTTTTCCTCTTATCTCCCATCATGCATTTTCACCCATACCCTTTTCTTTTTGGATCTCCCCCGGGTGACCCAAGTGATCTACAGGATCTCCCCCGAGTGACCCAAGTAATCTATAGGGTCTCCCTCAGATGACCCAGGGTCGCCCCCAAGTGACCCTACTAACGAAAGGGGCAACCCTGTCACATTTCCAGCCGTAGAGTTTTTCACTTAAAAAAAGATCCTTTTTCGCCTATTTTTCTTCCAGTTTGCATGGTTTTTGATGCCTAATAGGGAGTTGACTATTTCATGCATGCACACATGCATAATCAACTCCATTTGATCTAAAATTAACAACTCTATCATTCCTATGCATTCTTCCAACTGCAATCCTTCTTCAGTGATAAGCTATTATTGATTTATCACTCCCTAATTAACTGAGTTCACTAGGTAATCAACCTAGTTCACTCCCTAATCAATCCTTGTTAACTCATCAATCAATTGAGTTAACTTCTCAATCAATTCCACCTCTCATCCCTTCTTCTAACCTATAAATATCCCTCAAGTTGGAGAATACTCTTCTCATCTTCACAAGCTTTTTCAAGCTTCTTCACAGGCCTTTGAGCTTCTTTCTTCATTTCTTTATTTAGTTTTCCAAAGATTCAAAGATTTCATTATTGCATAGATTCAAAGCTCTTCCATAGAGGCAAATTAATTGTGCACACAGCTCTTTCTAGTTTTTGCTCTCCAAATCAGCATTCTAATGCTCTTACAGGACGAAGGTGCCTTTTGCTTTATTCATTGTTCAACCAAGCATCATTACGCTGCTTCATTCAATGCCATTGTACTCAACCAAAGCTCTCATTGAGCTCTTTCAAGCTTCAACAAGCTTCTTTTTAATTCTTTGTATCATTTTGTCATCAAGAGGTCTTCCCACTACTTCAAAAGGACTTGAGGTTGCCAACATCAAGGATTTATGAGGGTAGTGGAGTCACACCAATCTTCATTTCTTTCAAGTTCCTTCATTGCTTTATTCAATTCATAGTAATTAGAAAACCAAATTTTCTCTTGAGAACAGTAAATCTTTTGCATTTTCCTTGATAGTTAGATCTTGCATGTTAGAATAATTGTTTTCATATTTCTAGATCTAGATTATTTGAAGAAGTAATTTCCCTTTTTAGATTAGATTATTTTAAAACAATCAAAAACCCAAAAACATAGATTAAAATTGGATTAGAAAAATTCATATTAGTTTGAATTCATATTTCCTTTTCATAGATTAAAGAGCACTTTTTATTTCCAAAATACTAAAAAATTACAAAAAAATGTTTGCATATCATTTAGTTTTGCCTACATATAGAAACCTTGGAAAAGACAAACGTCTAAACCCTCGATACCATCACAAGGTAAAACACGATTAAACAATTCCATCAAACCCTTGATCACATCACAAGGTAAAAACAAGTTGAAACATAGCCAAACCCTAGGTCAAAACCCTAAATCTAGTTAAGGTTAGTCATCACACATCTACCTCTATCTTGGCTCACGAATGTGCCTTGGAGTGAGAGGAGAGTGGTTGAGGGCTATGTATGACGAGATTGAGAAAATCAATCCGCGATCACAACAAGATCCATTTGTCCTCTTATTGATAGAAGAACAAAGACAACTCCAAATACAACAAGAACTCATTCAACGCATTGAGAGACACGAGGACATAAACGAGAGAAACCGCTTACCCATACAAAGGTGGAATAGAAGAAACCCCAATAGGAGAAGAGAAACTAGTGACCCTTTGGGTCATGTTGATGATGATGTTAATCATTAACAAACATGAAATAAAAGTTACATAACAACCCTTATTTATCTTGAAAGATACGATGAATTCAAAGAATTCATGATCCCAAGTCTCCATTGATTAGTTCATAATCTACTGACATTACTCAGTGGTTGATGTGTGTTGTTATTTTCCATTTCAAGGGGCCTTACGTTCTCCAATAATTTCTACAAAGTTCATCAGTAATCCTCCAAATATCTCATCCTTTATGTTTGCTCTACATAAATCTCTAACAATTCCACCTCTACACTATGAATTTACTCAGATAATGTGCCTACAGGTTGATATTTGCATGATTTCTACCATTATTTGTAATTCTTTGCATGATATTTTCAACACTACATGCATTTAGCTCAAATATGCTAATGATATTCAGTTATCTACGAGATATCAGCATATTTCTCAATTCTTCTTATTATTTATCATGATTTGCAGTTATGGAAGTGATTCAATGAAATTAAAATGAGAAAAGGGTTTAGAGAATGAGATTCCCAAATTACTTGACTAAGATCACTGATCCACATACATGTTTCGATACAACAATGAAGAGAAGAAAACTAGAAATCATACTTCACTAGGACATTCCACAAATCCGCATGATCCAGTGCAAATCTTCAAAGGAAAAGTTGACAACAACATGCAATAAAATGAAAGTGCTTCTATTGAACACAGCATTCACCATTACATATCTAGAAATCAACTTGAGGATTACATAAAGTTTACAATCAAGATGTAATCTGAAGCTTCATATCCATTCAGTATGCTTTAGAACAAGTACATTTACAGTGATCTGAAGAAAGAACCTTGACATTTCAACAATTCAGCCCTCATTAGTCTCAGTAATCTAATCTCTTATATGAAATTGGCTCAGTCAGATTTTACAAAATAATTGACCTCTCTTCTTTTTACAAAGTAAAGGGGCTCAATATATAGCTCTGATTATCCCCAATATGGTTCCAAAACCCTAGTCAATCAACAATCCACCCTTCAAGTGCAGCATCAATCGGTGGAAAACAAATCCTGCCAAAAATCCCCGAGAAGCACACCCATACTAAGTGTAAGGATGCCCTTTGGAAACCCTAACAATCACCAAAATAACTGTTGTTCCCTTCAATAATGTTTCCTTTCCACTTGCATTTTTCTCTGCATTGAAAGCCTTTACTCCTCCTACTTCGTTTGCGATCTTTTGTGATCCAATCTGCCTCTGGTGATGTCATCACCATTAAAGCTCCATCTTTATATCTACCTGCACGCCACCAGTCAATTCTGCAATTTTTAGCTACTTCGATTTGCAACATACAGCTGAACTCCAAATAGTTCCAACATCCTGCAACAAACAAACAAGAAATAAGCATCATCATTCAATAAGAAATTTAAACATTTATATTAAATCAAGCTCTAAATATGCAAACATAAATATTAGGCTATGAATATTAAGCATCTGTGAAAAATAGCATATCCAAATGCATATACAACGTTAAAAATGGTCAAGTCAACCATCGTTGACCAAAAACATGCTATCGGGCCTTAAAACAGCCTCAAAATCCTCCCTTTTGCCTTCATTTCTTTGTATCTCGCGAATGTATGTCATAAACATACAAGTGTACTAAAAATACAAAGAATTTTCTGCTTTTAATTTCACTTCGCGTCCGGTGCTTGTATATTTCTTCTTGCATATCGGAAATGTACATCATAGATATACAAGCAATAAACATACAAAGAATTCTCTGTATTTGATTTCCTTTCACATCCGCTCTTTGTATACTTCACCAAAGATACATATAAAGACTCTTGTATGTCCATTCGGACTCCAACCCTTTTATAAACCGTAGTTTATTTACTTTCAGATCCGCGATGTATAACGTACAATGCATCTTCCAATATACATTCGGACGTGATGCATGCTTTATACCAAATTTTAATCTCCTTTGAATTCTGGCTTGTATGTATCAAGCAATGTATGTTTCGAAACATACATACAAAGCACGGAATATACAACAATTTAACTCCTTTTCATAACGATTTTAGTTCCATGACTTGTATATAGCCAATGCATATCGCAATGTATGTAAGATACATACATTACACAAACATACAAAGACTTAACTGTAATTTATAACCTTTTTGGCTTCGGCGCTTGCATATAGCAATGTATATCTGCTTTGTATGTAAGATACATACAAACATTAGATGCATTTGGCAGACTTATCCAAACATTCATTTCAACTTATAACTACGTCGAGTCCTCCTTGTATGTACAAATAAAACATTAGCCAAATGCATACAAGTAAAACCAACGACCTGATATACAAACTACTTTGTATATGCATGACCCGACATACAAACAACCTTGTATATGAGAGACTTTGTATATACAAACATACAAACCTTCTATAGTGCATTTACCAAAAAACACACATAACTTGCAAAATATAGGGAATTTTAAGATGGTTCAAAAAGCAACCCTCACTCATTTTTGACAAGGAATCCACCCATATTCTGCCCTAGTACTTAATACTTATTTTTCTCTATTTTCAACAAGGTTTGTACTTTCCACTCTCCTTTTCCCTACCAAATAGACCCACACACACAAGCAAAAGCAAAGCCACTGAAGGGGTCCTCATTTTGTAAGGAGTAAAATGGGGCATGATGTGAACATCACAACAACTAGAAACCAAACAAAACAATCAAATTAAAACCATTAAAAGAAACTAAATAAAATAAATTCATAACTTCCAACTATCTTTTCTGCAAATCATTATTTAACTTGAGACTTAATATATTCAATAAGGTGCATGAATTTTCTTTTTCAATTTAAGTGGGTGCACGTGATTAATAATCCTCATCTTGAAAATTAGTTGAACAAACTAGTGACTGATATTAGACTACATAGTTGATGTCATTCCCTCATAGCCAACCGGATAGAGCCTTGCTACCAGTAGGCGTCCATAGCCCCGACAAGGTTATCGTTACAATTCTCCTAAGAAGAGCCCCACTACCAGCAAGCGTCTATAGCCTCAGTAGAGTTACTTAGATGGATTAATCTGGATTTTCAGTAAAATCCATTTTATTTATTTATATATTTTTTTTGTATTTGATAGAGATTTCAAAAGATATTATAGCTGTAACTTCATGATGCAAGGAATGGTCACTTGCTGAAATTAAGCTAAAAATTGCAATGGTAGCAAGGGTGACCTCTGATTTTTCACCTAATATCTACACTGGTATGTTCAAAAAACCCAAGGATTTTAGGTGTGTCATTGTGAGAAACTTTCCTTGAATACTTAACCCACAGTTATTGAATACAAAATTTTACAAGCCAAACAACTTTATACATTCATGACAGTCACAACAAGCTATGCATAAATTTCAAATAATTAACCTGAATGTTCTGAATTTTCCATTGTTTTCAGTGGTTGTTAGTCTGCTCCTGTATACTCTAAATCAAAATAAACATCCCTGCTGAGGAAACAACAAAGCAAGCAAAACAAGCAAACTGTACAAACAACTAACCTACAAAAGGAAACAATAGAAAGCAAGACAAGAAAGTAGAGAAAAGAAACAAAACAACTACTCTACCAAACTATACAAGACACTACAAGGCAAATAAAACCCAGGATAAGACCCAAAGACACCTGTATTTGTATATCTCCTTAGATTGTACAAGAGCATCAGGGCATTAGTTATGGTTCTGATCCTAGCAAATTCATCTTTGTATTCTGAAAAATATTCTTGCATTCTGAATTCACTGTGTTTAATAGAATAGCTCTTAACAATTAGCAATTGAGGAAGCTCATCATGTTCATGATTAATCCATATGTATGTCTTATCTCTTGAATTTCCATAATCAAAATAATAATCAACATCATTTACTATGGAAAGGAAAGATACAACCTGGTGTATCTCTAGTTCTGTTGGACATGCTAGTCCATTGCCAGTTGGTCTTCCATTTAACTCTGCACTTTCATTGCTTGGCTCAACATCTGGTCTCACTTCAAATTGAAGGATGTATGGCTCTTGATGGATTATTTCTTCATCCTTATCCATCTTTGTTCCTTCATTCTGGATGTTCAGTTTATCTTCAAGTTCAGGAAACATTTCAGTGTTCTCTTCAATTCTCTGCACATCAGCATCTAAATGAGTATCTTTATCATCATAATCTGATATACAAAAATTTATCATTTCTAAATCATTTGACTGTAAAGGTGAAACAACTTTTGATTGATAGGAATACTCCCCTATTTCATTTTCAGAATGACATTAGACTAGTATCTAATTATGCACAACAACTCCAAAGTTTTCTGCATCTTCAACTTTCACTAATTGTTCATCAAATAGTTCACATTTTCCATCCAGTAGAGTGTTTGGTTCCATTGACCTGCAACATTCTTGCATTTGATCATTCAATTTAAAGAAGTCATCTATGAAATTAGGATTTACTTTCTTTTCTGTGACCCCATTAGTTTCTATCATAGAACTTCATCAACAACAATGTGTTTAAATTGTTCTACTACCCGTTTACACTTCCTTATCAACTCGTCTTTATCAAAACTGCTAAATTCAAATCCAGAAACATTATCCTGACAAGCGTTTAATAATTCAATATATTTTTCTAGTGTATCAAGATCAATTTCATATTTATCTTCCCCCTCATCAAATCTTTCTTGTTGATTATCTGATGATGTGAAACAAGAAGCACCTTCTTCTCTAGGATTTTCAAGAGATTCATACCTGCACGTTGCCTCACCCTTATTACAAAGTAGAGAACTCCAATTCTCACCATAAAATGACTCAAGGAAAGATGTTTCACTATCCTTATCAAAAGTATTAGGATCAAAATCAAAGACTTTATGCTGACAAGTGGTTTCCTCTCTATAAATTTTGAAAGATTTATACCTGCAATCCCCTTTACCTGTACTAGGAAGTAGAGAACTCCTATCAATCTCACCATAAAATGACCTAAGGAAAGATATTTCCTCATCTTTACCTTCTAGAACTAATTTAGCTATTCTATTTTCTGACAAATTCATGATTACGGGTGTTATCTCTTCTTGCTGTTCTAGAATTTCTTCATTTTCCTACCAGACTTCAGCCCTGAACACATCTGAGAAAAATATTAGTCCTTTCAAATATAAATCCAACCTTGTAAGAAAAGTTAGACAATTAATTTCACTGTGCTCCACAAACTGGTGTATCCTGCAACAACTGGATAAAGCAAAGTTAGATAAACTTTGAGGATAAAGCTAAACTTTGAAATAAAAGAATGTTAACTTGACAATTGTCTTCATATGCATCCATCAAAATGAGACTCTATTTTCAATTTTTAGGATTTTAAAATTTAATGAGATCTATCATATCTCAAAATAAAACTTGAAAGCTCAGAAAATATTGCATAAATGTTTCATCATTTGAGCTGAATGTCTGCAAATATTCATTCAAATCTTCTCAGACAAGAGATATTTGCAAACATTCAACTTAGCTAATGAAATGTTTATACAACATTTGTAGAAATCCATAGATTCTTTGTTCAGGCCCTCCTTCTAGTGCCAATTTATGTTGATGATGATGTAACTCATTAACAAACATGAAATAAAAGTTACACAACAACCCTTATTTATCTTGAAAGATACAATAAATTCAAATAATTCATGATCCCAAGTCTCCATTGATTAGTTCATAATCTACTAACATTACTCAGTGGTTGATGTGTGTTGCTGTTTTCCATTTCAAGGGGCCTTACGTTCTCCAATAATTTTTGCAAAGTTCATCAGTATTCCTCTAAATATCCTATCCTTTATGTTTGCCCTACATAAATCTCTAACGATTCCACCTCTACACTATGAATTTACTTAGATAATGTGCCTATAGGTTGATATTTGCATGATTTCTACCATTATTTGTAATTCTTTGTATGATATTTTCAACACTACATGCATTTAGCTTAAATATGCTAATGATATTCAGTTATCTACGGGATGTCAGCATATTTCTTAGTTCTGCTTATTATTTATCATGATTTGCAATTATGGAAGTGATTAAATGAAATTAAAATGAGAAAAGGGTTTAGAGAATGAGATTCCCAAAATTACTTGACTGCGATCACTGATCCACATACATGTTCCAATACAGCAATGAAGAGAAGAAAACTAGAAATCATACTTCACCAAGACATTCCACAAATCCGCATGATCTAGTGCAAATCTTCAAAGGAAAAGTTGACAACAACATGCAATAAAATGAAAGTGCTTCAATTGAACACAGCGTTCACCATTACATATCCAGAAATCAACTTGAGGATTACGTAAAGTTTACAATCAGGATGTAATCTGAAGCTTCATCTCAATTCAGTATGCTTTAGAACAAGTACATTTATAGTGATCTGAAGAAAGAACCTTGACATTTCAACAATTCAGTCCTCATTAGTCTCAGTAATCTGATCTCTTATATGAAATTGGCTCGGTCAGATTTTATAAAATGATTGACCTCTCTTCTTTTTATAAAGTAAAGGGGCTCAATATATAGCTCTGATTATCCCCAATATGGTTCCAAAAGCCTAGTCAATCAATGGTCCACCCTTCAAGTGCAGCATCAATCGGTGGAAAACAAATCCCACCAAAAATCCCCAAGCAACACACCCATACTGAGCGTAAGGATGCCCTTTGGAAACCCTAACAGTCACCAAAATAACTATTGTTCCCTTTAATAATGTTTCCTTTCCACCTGCATTTTTCTCTGCATTGAAAGCCTTTACTCCTCCTGCTTCATTTGTGATCTTTTGTGATCCGATCCACCTCTAGTGATGTCATCGCCATTAAAGCTCTGTCTTTATATCTACCTGCACACCGCTAGTCAATTCTACAATTTTCAGCTACTTTGATCTGCAACATATAGCCGAACTCCAAATAGTTCCAACATCCTGCAACAAACAAACAAGAAATAAGCATCATCATTTAATAAACTAGCAGGAAATTTAAACATTTATATTAAATCAAGCTCTGAATATGCAAACATGAATATCAGGCTATGAATACTAAGCATCTGTGAACAACCACATATCCAAATGCATATACAAAGTTAAAAATGGTCGAGTCAACCATTGTTGACCAAAAACATGCTATCGGGCCTTAAAACGGCCTCAAAATCCTCCCTTTTGCCTTCATTTCTTTGTATCTCATGAATGCATGTCATAAACATACAAGCGCACCAAAAATACAAAGAATTTTCTACTTTTAATTTCACTTCATGTCTGGTGCTTGTATATTTCTTCTTTCATATTGGAAATGTACATCGTAGATATACAAGCAATAAACATACAAAGAATTCTCTGTATTTGATTTCCTTTCGCATCTGCTCTTTGTATACTTCGCCAAAGATACATACAAAGACTCTTGTATGTCCATTCGGACTCCAACCCTTTTATAAACCGTAGTTTATTTACTTTCAGATCCGCGATGTATAACGTACAATGCATCTTCCAATATACATTCGGACGTGATGCATGCTTTATACCGAATTTTAATCTCCTTTGAATTTTGGCTTGTATGTATCAAGCAATGTATGTTTCGAAACATACATACAAAGCGCGGAATATACAACAATTTAACTCCTTTTTTATAATGATTTCAGTTCCGTGACTTGTATATAGCCAATGCATATCACAATGTATGTAAGATACATACACTGCGCAAACATACAACTTAACCATAATTTATAACCTTTTCGGCTATAGCAATGTATATCTGCTTTGTCTGTAAGATACATACAAACATAAGATGCATCCAGTGGACTTATCCAGACATTCATTTCAACTTATAAGTGTGTCGGGTCCTCCTTGTATGTACAAATAAAACATTAGCCAAATGCATACAAGTAAAACCAACGACCTGATATACAAACCGCTTTGTATATGCATGACCTGACATACAAACAACTTTGTATATACAAATGACTTTGTATATACAAACATACAAACCTTCTATAGTGTATTTACCAAAAAACACACATAACTTGCAAAATATAGGGAATTTTAAGATGGTTCAAAAAGCAACCCTCACTCATTTTTTACAATGAATCCACCCATATTCTACCCTAGTACTTAATGCTTATTTTTATCTATTTTCAACAAGGTTTGTACTTTCCACTCTCCTTTTCCCTTTTACCACCAAACATACCCACACACACAAGCAAAAGCAAAGCCACAGTAGGGTTCCTCATTTTGCTAAGGAGTAAAATGGGGCATGTTGTGAACATCACAACAGGTCATAGGGTTATCTCAACAACAACTACCATCGAACGAAACATTTAGCTTAACAGACAACAAACAAAGGCCACAGAACTTGCCGACCCCTCTCTGCAAAGTTTAGCTCTCCAACGAGCCAGACCCTCACCATGTCTCACCTCCTCTTGACTGGCTACTTCCATGAGAGCGAGAGTGGCATGGCGGATCACCCCATGGCAAGGAGGGAAGGGTCCGTGTGTGTGTCGAAATCTAACTCGACAGCCCCAGGCAATCGGAGTCATGATTTTGAGCATATGGTGTACCCCTATGGTAATTGGTTGTAAGCTGAGCAAAAATGATGAACCTCCTAAGGCTGATCAGAGCAAGTATAGGTCTATGATTGGAGGATTACTCTACGTAACTACTACTAGACCTGATATCATTCATGCAGTTTGCCTTGTGGCTAAATTTCAAGATCCTAAAGAGTCACATGTTATGGCAGTAAAGAGGATTTTGAGGTACTTGAAAGGCACTTCAGATTATAGACTATGGTATCCTAGAGATACTGATTTCACCCTAAGTGCATATACAGATGCAGATTGGGCTGGATGTGTTGATGATATAAAAAGTACAAGTGGTGGTGCATTCTTCTTGGGATGTAGATTGGTATCATGGCTAAGTAAGAAGCAATATTCAGTTTCATTATCTACAGTAGAGGTTGAGTATATAGCTGCTGCATCCTGTTGTACTCAAGTGTTATGGATGAAACAAACTTTGAAGGATATCAGAGTTATGTATGATGAACCAATTTCCATTTATGATAATACAAGTGCTATAAACATTTCAAAGAATCTAGTGATGCACTCAAGAACAAAGCATATTTCAATAAAGTATCATTTCTTGAGAGATAAGGTTGTAGAGAACAAAGTGAAGCTTGAGTATGTGCCTACTAAAGATCAGATTGTAGATATATTTACTAAGGCTCTTCCTAAGGATACTTTTGAGTATCTCCGGGAGAAGTTAGGGGTCATTGCCCTTCCTGCTTTGAACTAAGATGCATAAGGAGATGTATCAGTCCAGTGGTGCTCAAGGATTTACTCTTTGATCTAGATTAATGTTGGAGGCTACCTCTCAGGGGGAGTAGGTGTTGGAGGCTACCTCTCAGGGGGAGTAGGTAGTGGCTTTTGGTGTTTGTTGCTGATAGAAGTAGTAAGTGTTGTTGAGATTGGAGTGTACTCCTCAGGGGGAGTATTTAGAGCAGAGCAGTGTAAGAGAAGTTGTTTTTATGTTATCAAAGGGGGGGAATGTAAAGTGTCTTGCCCTTTTCCATTGATGTCAAAGGGGGAGAGAGGCATGTGAAAAATAGTTGGGGAGAGAGAGGCATGTGAAAAATAGTTGGGGAGAGCGAAGCATGTGAGAACTTGGAAGAGAATGAATGGTTTCAGGGTGAGAGAGAAAGTGGTTCAAGACAAAGATGCAGATGTTAAAGAAAGTAAGCATTTAGGGGGAGAGATGTGCAAGAAAAAGAAAGAGTAAAAAATTTTTCGCAGAGCTTGTCTTGATGGTTTTTCACATCATGTGTTTCCATCAATGATAAAGGGGGAGATTGTTACAAGTATGAGTAGTAAGTGTTGTCAATGATGTCTAACACCTAAGTCTGTTTGTTGATTAGTTTTTGGGGAGATTGTTGCAGATGTTGTTGTTGCAGAGTGTGAACATGTTGGTTAAGTTTCCTTGGTGTTGTTTCTTTGAGAAGAAGTTGAAGGTGTTTAGAATGAGTTCCTAATGTTGATTTTCCAAGTGCTTTTAAGAAAATTTGTTCTCTGAAGGAAATAGTGTGTTGCAGAGTTGCTCTGGCTTGTAGAACAGTGCTAGTAGTTTGCTCCGCATTTCTCCACTGTTGAAAATATCCTTATGTAGTTTGGAGGTGTTGTTCAAGGATGTTCAAAGTTGCTATGTTTCAAGTTTGATGTGTTGATTCGTTGCATAGAGAAAGATGTGTTCACTAGAGTGTGGACCGTGTTTCTGAGTTGTACAAAGGTGACTGGGAGAAATTATTTTTCTCGGCATTCCTCTGCAGTTGTGTTTCTTGGTTCACAGTTCTAGATTTATGTTTGTAATGCATATATATTTCTCTAGTTCAAGTGGTTCATGGTTTGGTTCTCCGCAAGCTATCTTTCTTAAGTTGCAGTTGTTGTCAATGTAGTTCAAGTGTTCGAGTGTGAATATTCTTTAAGTGAGAGTTGTTGAAATTGTTGCGGAAGGTTTTTTGGTTTTCAAGTGCTTGTGGATATTTCTAGATCATGCTCATGCTTAGTGTTTGGTCATTTTTCTTTTTGATCTTGTTGAAGCATGTGCCTAAAGATCCTAGTGTCAACACTAGTTTTGGCCGACCTAGTTGTTTACACTCTTTGCAGTTGTGCTTTGGAATTTGTGGAAGTGTGTACAAGTGTGGGAGAGTGGATTTAGGTCCCTACTAAGGTGTGGTATGGTCCATATTCATTCCTTTCCACCCTAGGAATGTTTAGGTCTAGACCTAATTTGAATTTAGTTAAGTTTGAAGGTTGTGCCGACCTTGGAGATTATTCCTAAAGTTTATGTTAGTATAAATAAGTGTTGGATGTTTGAAGATTGTGTGGAATGATGTTGATAGACGAAAGGGTTGAGTGAGATGCTTGTGTGATGCAAGTTTGTGAAGAGAAATAAGGATTTCATGTGATAGGCTACTAGATACAGTTAGCAGAAGGTGTCTACAATTATTTTAGAGATGCTACAAATGTTGTGAGTGTTATTGTGGTGGATTTCTTGTTTCTTTGAGATATCTTCTCATTGTAACTTTCTTCTTATATCTTCTTTCATTTCTGGCAGTTAGCCTGTTGCAGTGAGCATTTCTTTGGACAGTGAGTCCTTGAGTAGTGAGCCCCAAGGTAGTGATCCTTGTTGTAAATTGTTGATATCATTTATATTGTGAGCTAATCCTCACCGTGGTTTTTCCCTTCTTGGGTTTTCCATGTAAATCTGGTGTTCCATGTGTTTATGGTGTTGATGTGTTAAAGTTACTGTTATATGCTTTTATCGTTAATCACACTAACATATTGATGGATAATTAAGTGGGTGTTGATTTGAATATTAGTGAGGATTCAAGCTTTTGGCTACAACTGATTCACCCCCCTCTCAGTTGTCTTGTGCATTCCAACATCGACTTGGCAAAAGAAACTCTAATCACCTTGCATAATACAAATTTTAAGAGATTTTAAAAATAAAAGTAGGCTTAGCTTTCAATAATGAACATTCTCTACCAATTTCCCCAATTAAATTAAATTAATAATGATAGAATGAACTATATATAATTTCCAATCAGAATTTTTTTGTTTAAAGAAAACTATCCATTATGTTTAATATTTTATGAAAGAAAACAAAATAATTTCTAGTCAAAATTCAAAATGTTACGGAACGATGAAACGTAGGGGAATAAAACCCAGAAAGGAATTAGAGAGATTTCCACACATGCAAAAGATGTTCATGCCACAAAGTAGACAATTAAAATAGTTTTCTGAGTGTGACAAAATGGTAAATTACACCAATGCATGAAATGGAAAGATTAGGTAGAAATTTTGCACTACAAATGTAATAAGATCACTACACCTAGAACTCTTACATTATCTTAAAAGAATAGATTCAGATGAATCAACATTTGTAATTTAATATTAAAAGAAGAGGTGCACCAAGTAGATTGCATGACATGTATTTAGATCCCTTTTATTTTTGTGAAATTAAAGCAAACATTTGTGAGTTTAGCGATAGGAAGAGGTATAGATCAGCAACAAAAGGATTTGTAAAACTCAAATCTTCTAAGCATGTGGTGCAGTCACAGTAGGAGGGTTCACAGAATGAACTGTCTGAACTGTATAGCAAGAGTAAACACAATGGAAACAACTCAAAGAAATGGAACAAATGTAGATTAAGTCATTCAATATATCAAAGAATTCAAATACAATCTGGTCGGCAACATGCGGGCTTACAATTAGGGCTCACACACCTAATTACATACATGCGCAAGATAAAGCTTTAAGGCTCCTTCGTACAAAATCTAAACTATAGAATAAGAATCAATTGCTAACTTCTTAACTTCTTTCCTAAGGATCTATTACATCTTTATATATCATTTCCAGACCAATAGATTCCTCCGCGTCAGCCAAGGAAGTTCACAAACTCCAATGAAGAGTTGTAACGTGTTCACAGATAGGTCAGACCTAAATGCATAGAACACTTCCTCAAATGAATGGAACAGCGTGCAGACCCTTCAGAAAGGTTGGCCACGAACCAAAGGACATTGAATGATGTGTCATTGAGATTTGCAAGTCAAGGAATGATCCACAAGCCTTCACCTTCAGCTGATTATCAGGAATTGTTAGGATGCTCTGCACTAAGAAAATAGTTGATCTTCTGATAGCGATATCTTTCTGGTAACTGATCCAAATGCTCCGAATTCTTGATATGATGTAGATGAATGAATGTAGATGCTAACTCCATATCTGCAAGGTATGAATTGCTAAAATCGGACCACAAGCTAAAATTGCTTCTAATTGAACTGCCTGAACTGAACTAGAAAATGAAAGAACTAAAATACAAATATTTTTGTTTGATGCAAGATTTCTTTTGAACCAGGGATGCTCCTGCATCAGCATGATCAAGGTGCCAAGAGAAAACTTAAAGACCAACCAAAGATGCAAAACTAATTTTGATAAATGGAAGAAATTGAAAAGCCCTTATAATAAATTCGATGCTATAGGTGAAAAATCTAAAATCTTCAAGAACATTGTCTTCAGGAACGCCAGGATTACAGAATTTGCATAGAAAAAGTAATTTTATGTAGAAATGCAAATGATAGAAGATCTAAATCCACAGAAAGATTCTTTACTCTCAAAATAAATAAATAAATAAAAATAGTCAAATGGATTTGTTCATCTAACAATATGTAACTATTTTAGAACTCCACCCCCATTTCCATTCTCTATCCCCAAATATAATATCCAAAATCCCCAAAATAGATTCACTGTAATATCCTTTTCGAAACCTCCACCAAAAAAAACTAAATGAGAAGCGCATGTAATGTGCTTAGATATTTCTTAACAAGGAGTCTAAAACTAGATCTCAATATATGCATTCTAAATTCATGGCACAAAATTAGAAACAAATAAAATCAATTAGAAAACATTACAATATTTATTTAATCAAAGATAGATATTTCTCATAGAATTATTATCCTAATTAAAAGATAAAACAAGTCCTTTCATAATAATTCTAATTGCACTTCAAGTTTAACTAGATAAAATTAAATTATGGACTTATTAGTATATTTATAGATCTAAGGTGTGATTTATCACATATTAACAATAATTTGAAAATACTTTTTTTTAAAACAAAAATAAAACAATAACTTCTAGAAATATGAAACTAAACAATAATTTCTAAGTTTAAAAAATTAAGATAAACTTCTAACTATAATTTATTTTCCTATCTAAAAAAATATCAAATCCTATATTTAAAAATCATAAAATAGAAAGAAACCATAATACATATCCTAACTCCTTTTTTTACTCCATTTTCTAAATTTAATCTCACTGAAAAATGGTAATTTTTTTGGATGGGAGTTTTTATTTCTTTCTTTTCTTTTTAAAATAAATTACTAAATTAGTTAAGAGCTCACTTGTTATAATAATTTATAGAAACAAATTCTCTTATCCATAAAATAACTAATATAGGTTAATTATTACTCTAATAAAATAAAATAAAATATCCTTATCTAAATATTTTAAAGAAAGGTGGGTGGTTGGGAGGGAGTCCTTCCACACAAAAGGGTGTGGAAGGACCAAGGGCTAAGACTATGCCAAGTGGGTATTGGTCCTCTTGACATAGCGGCTTCATTTGGAATCAGTGGCACGTGCTGGTTAATATCTCTTAAAATCAAGGCATTCATTTCCTTAAGAGGCTGATAAATCAAACAATCATGATTCATTAACTCCCGTGGTCCTTAGCCAGTGTGATTTGACAGTTGGGATAGTTCTCACACTCGGGCGATTTTTAGAGGTCTGCGACAGGCTGAAATTGCCAATGATTAGATCGCTACTATCATAAGGAAGCATGTATCCAGTTCAATGATTGTTTCTTGAGTTCTTTTTTAGCTTTCATCTTCTATTGTTTTTCAACTCGTCGATAATGTCTGCAAAACCAAAGGTGCTTTTGTTCTCGGCCGATTGGATCAGGTGCGGCAGGATGGATACCCCCATTCGTTTGGTGAGCTCCAAGAGGCAAATGGCCTTCTTGGGTGGCATTACAAACTTGAGAATCAAACGCATCCTTAAGTTTTAGGATGAGCTAGTTTTAGGGGCAGTCAAAATGGTTTTGGGGAAGGATTTTGTGGAGGGAAGTGAGCATTACCGGGTTGACTCAGACATCAGCTCCCAGTTTGTTGCAGCATTTTTGGATCTAAATGTGGCAAAGACTTGGGTGGAGTCGGTGACTCGCAGGCCTTTCATCCCCAATGTTCTAGGTGGGTTGGAGGAAATGTTGGAGCTGGCAACCTTTAGAGCAGGACTGCCCCGTCCCAAAGATATCCATCTCCTACAGCAGCCAGGTAGCATGGTAAAATATTTCCCTTTTATTCTATATTTTTAGGGTGAGGTTTTGGTATGGTACAGGCAACATGCTTGGACTGGGGCAAATTATTTGCTAAGGTTTTTTTAGATTCTGGAGGCGCAGGGTTTCGACTGGGTTGAGGAATTCAACCTTAAACTGCATGACTATGAAACAGAGGCATGAGGTCTCGGTGGTAACAAGTCTTGCAGCCAAAAGTTAGGTTCTGTGTCTTGTGTTTATACAGTACTGTGGTTCATTGGCTTATAGCCTTCTATGTTTCATCTCTATTCTATCCTGGTCTGAGTCTTAGACATTTTCTCTCTATCTGTGTAATAGCATGGCCTTGCGTGGCTGATAATTAAAGTTATATGTAGGTTAAGGGGAAGGTTGGGTGTAGCTAGTAAGCTGCTTTTTGAAAACTCTAAAACTGTAAATCCTTTTTTGATATTAATATATACAGAAGTATTATTATGCAGCAAAAAAATATTTTAAAGAAAGGAGATATAGAAGTTACTCATTGAGCGGCTGATAAGGACATGGTTCGGTGGTTAAGTCGCTCGATTGTAGTGGCAGCCACCAGAGTTCAAACCCCCACTGGGCCAACAAGCTCGCAGGCTTTACGCCTTCACTGGGCCAATGAGCTCACGGGTTTGAAGTGTTCTTGCTAGGGGATGAGGTCCCTCGTGTTGTGGCCTCATCGGTTCATTGCTCCGGGCAAAAGCATTCACGTGGAGCTGGAGGGGGTGTCACACCAGCGTTATCGGTCATGTTAAAAAGTTTACCAGGCCCATTATCTTTTTAAAAAAAGGAAGTTACTCATTGAGCTATATGTGATTTTAGAAATAGTTTTAAATAGAAATAAATTGAAATATTTAGCTGATAGCACTTTATATGTGAGCATTATAGTGCTCGGAATTGTCTTATGTCATAAAATAATCGCGTCGAGAAATTTTCTAAACTCGTCGGTTGTTCCTATCGGTGTATTCCTTGAACCTCCTATGGGTGTAAGTGCTAGTTTTACATTCCAAAGGAAGCCTTCATTTGCTAAATTAATCATAAGATATTTTGAAAGCAAATCAAAATATTTCTAATTTAATTGCCAACTCAATCATCTATTTTAATTTTTATGAAAATAAAATAAAAATTATCCTTAAAATAGATTATAATGATTAATTGATCATATAATTATTGCATTTATTGTTAAATTAACAATCTTACGAATAAATTTTTACCCCCTTTTAAAAAAATAAAAATAAAAATAAATTAACAATCCTACAATCTACAATATATTAATTTATTTGCTACTAAATATTTAATTTAGTCTATCCTATAGATAAATAAATATTGTATTAAAAAAAATCACAAACATCACGCACACTTATGAAAGTGTTGGCCTCATTTTCAACTTGCCCAATTTTAAACTTTTGTGTCAAAATCCCTACATTGAATCACTCCCAGTCACAAGTGCTAAATTGTCAAGTCATTCACCAGTTTGAAGAAGGATCTCCATCATTTTAGTTCAAAACCTGGAAGCAGTTGCGTAAGGTGGGTGATTTATGAAAACAATTAAATCTTGAAATTCATAATAGCTAGTGCAAAATTATTTTTATGTTTGTGTTCGCAACTCCATTTTGCCTAATCTGACAAGTTTCCATATTGGGACGTCTCATTGTTTGGGAGATTTCAAGCTTCTCATTTTCTGACGGCAATTTCCAGAAATAATTAAAATAGGAGTTCTATGTGATTGGAGCAAAATTTTCTGACCAGAGGTTTTATGTCGACTTTTCAGACAATGTACCAAGTTTCGTGAGAAAATATTATTACAGTCAAAAGTTATGTTATTTTCCTCCATCGTGTTCGTAGGTTTCACGAACAAGTTTGGCGAGATGAAGTTGAATAATTTTTCATGTTTTGAGACCTACATCGGCACGCAATGAGATTCTTAATGTTCATTTTATGTGGGAGTTTGGTAAACAATGATTGTTTTTGACATTATCATTCTTCGCCAATGAAGGAATTGAGTCGATTGGTCCCAAAACTAAAGAGTTGTGAGCTTTGCTCATCTAGACTCCACATCTTTTAAAGAGCACAATTCAATATTTTGAAACAGTTTGAGACTTGTAGTTTTGATGAGGTGGGAAGGTTTTAAAACTTCTTTAAAAGGTCAATAGAAGTTGTGGAAGGAAATAAAAGTGCCGATGAAGATGACTGTTTTAGTTGTCAGGGATTTCTTTTGGTTTCTAAAGGATTTTAAAATGCTGAAGACAAAAGGAAATATTGTTTTAAAATCTTTATCAGCTTTCATTGAGACTTTCTAAAGTCTTACAAATCTCCGACGAGGGTTTCAAAATCATCTAGACTCCCGATGAAGGATTTGCCTGTTGGGATATGGTGTTGTACACCATTGCATAATTTGATATATTTTATAATGTTGTAATTAAATAATTATTTAGTTGTGATGCACCTAGGTGGTGTGGTTAATCACACTATGTAATTATTTGGGTCCATTTTATGTTGTATTGTAACATTGGGATATTATTTGTATTATTTGATTTATTGGGAAAATGTAGTACCAATAGTCAAATGTGGGGTCAAGTGGTTTTGTGTTACCCATGGTTTTGGGGCACATGGTTTTCTCAATGTAATGTGTGAGTCACAATATTATTATTTGAGGTTGGCTAGATATTTCATTGTAGGTGAACGGGGGTTTTGTGAGAGGTTGTCATTGTATTGAGCTCTCTCCTGTAAGTGCACATAGTGAAGCATGACAGGTGATGTGTGGATTCATGCTTGTACACATGGAGGCTGCATTGGAGGTGCTTGATGTTTCAGGGGTATTCATGGAGGCTTAGATATTGTATTATAATGTTTTATTGCTGAATAATACATGTGAGCATGGATGCTTTTGGAGACTGGGTTTTTCCCTACAAAGGGTTTTCCCAGGGTATATCTTGTGTTTCCTTATTGTTTGTCTATTTGGATCTTTGCATTATGGTTGTTAATGCATCTTGTTTCTCCTATTGGGTTATGTGGAATTGGTTTAATTAGACCTGTAAATTCCTAATAGTTGGTATCAGAGCCATGTTCATGGTTGAGGGAGGTGTGAGCTCCTTGGATATGTATAACCCTTGTGTGTGTAGATCAGGTGCAAAATGGAAGCCATGGCAATGCATGGAAGGATTGAAGGCATTACAAGGTTTTGTACAGGTTGTATTGCAGATTAGGGGTTTTGGGTATTGGAGATTTGTTGTGCATGTTGCAGATCTGATGATTAAAAAATCATGGCTAAAGAGGGTTTTATAGTTTGGTTTCATAAGGGTTTTGAGGAGGAAATTTCACAAATGACCTCATGGGACAAAATGGACCTTGCCATTGAGTCCAAGAGGCCCGAGAGACGAAGATTCATATAAAATTTGCTTATGTTCGGTCACAGGAAGAAAAAGCAAAAAAATGCCCCTCCCAGTACGTCGTACGGATTTTTGTTGCAGAGGCAAATTTTTTTTTAGAAAAATCAAAAATCCTACACACTATAGTTTTTAGAAATTTTTTGGTTAATTAAAAAAAAATTAAAACTATAGTGGTGAAATGAAAAATTGCAAGATTGAAAAATCGAAATGAAAAAAAAAAATTTAGTGGCAGTGGGGTACGCTGACCCCCTGTACCACAGACCTGTGCTACAGGTGTAGTAGGTACCGGTGGGTACCGCCAGCCCTGTGCCAGTTGGCCCCATCATCCCCACCCCTTTTCCCTTATGTCAGTCGCCTCACCGCCGGTGAGAGGAGACCCCCCCACGGGGAACTTTTTAAAAACAAAAATTTTAACATTTAAAAGTTTTATAAAAAAATTGTTGGCCGCGCGGGAGACACCCCTATGGGGGTTTTTAACATTAAATTGTTATTAAACTTTATCAAAGTTGGGAAATGGAAGATTAAAACAATATGACAGCATTGAAGGTTTTATTTGGACCTTTATTAAAAAAAAAATTAAACCTCCTTAATGTTGCAATGGGGTCCATGGAAATTAAAACAAACAAATTTTTACCTATGCCAATCAAAGCCCAGTCAAAGACATCTGATGACATTAGCGCCAACCTAGCACCACATCACCTATGTTTTTTGCCCAGTCAACATGATGGCATCATCAATGATGTCATGCCACGTCATCATGGTACCAGGGGTCCACCAGGGGTCCATTTTTAGCCCTAGGAGTGCCTTTTCTTCCGAGGGGCATAACTTTCACATACGGTATCAGTTTTTTGACTTCTTATAGGCGTCGGAAAGATTTCTCTGACAACTACACAATGGTATAGGTTTGGTCATCAGATTTTCCTGTTTGTGTCAGAATTTGGTGCCTAAAGCCCACATTGCTCCGGTATAGTTTTATGTTCATAACTTTTGCATACAGAGTCGGATTTTCAATTTTAGATAGGCGTTGAAGAGCTCTTGCAGTTTACTACAATTTGAATCATGTAGATTTTCAGTTTGGTGTGCAGAGAGAGTGTTGTACTTGTTTGATCACTATAGGAGCCTGAGGTTCAGAGTGCATTTATGAGTGCATTCGGATGAATTTTTGGGCACAGACTTATGGCAGTTCATGCTGCTATGAGACCATCAACATGGTATAGCAAGTTTTCAGATTTGGTGCGTCATGATACAGGTTTATAGGTGTTTTCATAGTTTAGACTTTGATGGAGACAGGTACAGGTTGTCTTCTAGTTTGAGGACATGGTTGATACTCGTGTGAGACTTGGAGTCTCATTTCAGTGGGAGTTGAGTACAGGTACATCGATGATGATGATTTTGGTGTCATGGGTATGTAGACACACTTTTGCATTGGCACGACATGATCATGTATGCGATTGACAGGTATGGAATATGATGTTCAATTCATGATTTTAGGTGGTGTTGTGGTGTTGTTTTAGGGGATTGTTCTTGTCTCCTGGATGCTTGATTAGTTCCTTGACTATGGTTACTTATTTGTGGACTTGTAGGCAAATAAAATCTAGAGTTGATTTGGTGTTTGAGTCTTGGAGTCTACAGGTTGTCTTCTTTGATATCTTAGTTTGCAGTTTACTAGTGTGATGATGAGTTTGTATGTTACATTGTTTTGGATCTACAAGTTATGTAGTTTTGTAGGTTGATCACCTATTTAGCTATAGTGGGATGACTCAGATGTGGACTGTCTATATCCACCAGATTGATTCAGTGTTTATGCAGATTTTGTTAGTTGGCCTTGTCTATGGTCATTTGTGCATTGGTATGTTGCTTTGGGATAAGAGGATGGATGCTTAGAGTGCCTAGACAGTTCGTTGTTGGGACTTGTAGCATGTTTATCATGATGTCATGGAGAGCTTGGATATATGGTTCTATGTTATCTTTTGACAGTGATGGTTTTATCTTCTTGTTTGGAAATTTTTGGTTCACTAGATCTTTTGGGAGTTGTTGATGTTACAGTGGGATTCCTTGTTTGGTTTGGGCTATAGATAATCTTCATTTAGGAGATGGTTACTTTATTGTCATGGATATCTCAGTATCATGATTCAGTGGGACCTTTGGCAGCATGTTGGATTCATCATACGTGATGGACGATCTTCTACAGTGGATGTTGGTGTCATGGAGGAGCTCTTGGTTGTGAGAGTTCTTTTACATTTTCAGTTCAGTTGTTAAGAGATGGTTATCTTCATATGATAGGAGATGTTGACATCTTAGTTTACGATGGAGGACTTATTTGAGTCTTTGGTTGAGGTGTCAGTTTATGATTTGTCAGTTTGACATGTTTATCCTTGATTTAGAGATGTTGATATTGTGTCTTGATTCTTGATATCGGTTTAGAGTTTTGTCATGATGCAGGTTCTCTTGAGGTAGGATGTATGCATCATTGTACACTTTGTTGCATGTGATCTCCTTGGAGGAGATGGTTAGATCATGATGTCATGATGGGCTTCTTGATTATGTGGTTATGCAGTAAGAGCATTGACAGTGGTCTTGTTTGTTCTCTTAGTATTGAGTAATTTGATCATTTGCTTGATTACTTCATGATGGTGTTATGTTGCATTTGGAGTTTGGCATGTATTGGTCAATTACAGGTGCTCATGGATACTTGGAGACTTAGGTGAGGCTAGAGTTCTCTTGTGATTAGAGACACTTGTTGAGACAGTTACTCTTTGGAGGTTTCAGCAGTTAGACCGAGGAGCCTTACACCTGGATATGGACATGAGTTCATTATAGACTTAGAGGAGATTGTTCTTGGAGAGAGTCATTGTGGCTTGGTGTATCCTGGAGGAGCATTCTCATTCCCCACTCTTGGTTTACTCAGTGGTTTATCATCTATGAGGTATTGCCCATCCTTTTAGGTGCATTTTGTGTTATGTTTCATCTTCTCATAGATATGGATCTTGAGCTACAGTTATTGGTTCTGGAGGGTTCATTTGAAGGATGTTAGCATGGTTATCTCCTTGTTCATATGGTTTGATTTATGATGTTCATTATGAGGAGTTTAGGAGATGTGATTGGGCTTATTCCTGGTTATGGAATGGTTATGAGTTTGGTCTACCTTGATTAGAGAGGCTTACATCCATGTTGGTTACATGTTACATATGTTCATCTGATCTTATGAGATTGAATGGTTGGGTGTTGTTGAGTCTTTTCATTTGGGGTTGTAGAGGAGATCATACTTGATACAGCTTAGCACTTTGAGGTGTTTTTGTAGAAGGACATTATGGTTTACAGGTTTTCTTTCTTTGTCTTATGACTACTTCCTAGAGGATCATGTTGATATGGTTGGACTTTGGATAGTTATGGTGACATGTTGTAAGAGAGTATGCAGCAATTTATCATGCATGTGTGGATCATTGTGATTGTTTTTGATACTACATTGGCTTGTTGATTAGCCACACCTTGGTTTGAATGTGGATTGATAGACTTGGTATGTCTTGGATCTATTTTCAGATTTGACATTACCTATGCAGTGAGAGTTCCTAGATGTATGTGTTCTTCATTGATAGGTTTGATACATGGAGCTTGTGATTGAAATATATGGGTTGGATATGTTGTTGGCATGAGTTTATTGATGTTGTTGATACCTATGAGGTATGGATGGTTTGATGTATTAGCATATGTTGTGGGTGCTATTTCTAGTCATGTGGGTTTTTTACCTTTGACAGTAGCTTGGAGAGTTATGTTATCACTTGGATTTGATGCTTGTGTTCTTTGGATTGGTGCATCTTCACCTTGGCATGTTCCTTTTCTTCCATAGGTGGCACGTTGGAGGATGAGAGGAGTTCTTGCTTGAGATGGTGGTCACTTTGCTTTGTTGTAGGGATCTTGTTGGAGCACGAGAGTATGCTGGAGATTCATGTGATTTCATGTTTTCCTATGATGATTTATTTCATGTGTTGACCCTTATGCAATGTATACAACAATTGGGAGAATGTTGGGATATGGTATTGTACACCATTGCATAATTTGATATATTTTATAATGTTGTAATTAAATAAATATTTAGTTATGATGCACCTAAGTGGTGTGGTTAATCACACTATGTAATTATTTGGGTCAGCTTTATGTTGTATTGTAACATTGGGATATTATTTGTATTATTTGGTTTATTGGGAAAATGTAGTACTAATAGTCAAATGTGGGGTCAAGTGGTTTTGTGTTACCCATGGTTTTGGGGCACATGGTTTTGTCAATGTAATGTGTGAGCTTATATTATAAAAGCAAGCACAATATTATTATTTGAGGTTGGTCGGATATTTCATTGTAGGTGAACAGGGGTTTTGTGAGAGACTGTCATTGTATTGAGCTCTCTCCTATAAGTGCACATTGTGAAGCATGGCAAGTGATGTGTGGATTCATGCTTGTACACATGGAGGCTACATTGGAGGTGCTTGATGGTTCAGGGGTATTCATGGAGGCTCAGATATTCTATTGTAATGTTTCATTGCTGAATAATACATGTGAGTATGGATGCTTTTGGAGGCTGGGATTGTCCCTGCAAAGGGTTTTCCTAGGGTATATCTTGTGTTCCCTTGTTGTTTATCTATTTTGATCTTTGCATTATGGTTGTTTCTGCATCTTGTTTCTCCTATTGGGTTAGGTGGAATTGGTTTAATTAGACCTACAAATTCCTAACATTGCCATTCATAAAGTTATTGAGTTTCAAAATATTTTAATCGTCTTGATGAAGTTATTAAAACTTCTCGATATGCCAACAAAAGGGGTCTCTATCGAATGCAAGTTAGTTTTGAAAGCTCTTCTTTAACCACCAAAGAAGTTTTAATAATCTCTCAAATTGCTGACTAAGCCTTCTTAAGAGAAAGCAAATTCTTTATCGGCAAATATAATCAGTTTCAAAAGTGTGGTAAATCTCTGATGAACAACTTTTGAAAGTGCATACAACTCCTGAAATACACTATGGTGGCACTTTTATAAGGTTTCGAGACCCATTCTAGGACTCGAAATGCATTGTGTGGGATATTTTGTTAGGTTTTGAAACTAGTTTGCATCTCTGATAGAGGTTGTGAAGTCACCTCCAAACACCCATGACTAAATAAGTAGTTATTATAACTACCAAAGAAACTAAAATGCGTCAAAGAATAACAACTAGGCAAATGCCTCAAATTCAACTAATTCCTGTTTTGATTACAAGGCATCAACGGCCATGGCGACAGCTTCGGGTCTTTCAGATCGAGAGAAGATCATAGAAAGCAGTTAGAGTTAGAAGAGGTTTTGAGGGTTGGACTTGCACTAGCAAAACTTATTGAAGAAGGAATAAGAGCTCAGAAAAGGCACGTGATATTTTTGAAAAGATGTCTCAAACAAATGTAGTCTCATGATATGCAAAGATTGTAGTATATGCAAAAAATGGATATGTTGAAATGGGTTCAGAAAATTTCAAGAAATTGCATTTAATAGGTGCCTAGCCAAACTTCACAACCTTTGTTATCATTCAACTTGTATGGAAATTCACAAAAGAGTTCCATGCAAAAGACCTTGGAAACTTTCAAGAGCATGTAACAACCGAGGATTTTTGGTCAGATATTCTAGTTGTGGCACCATGGATTGTTCAAAAATGATTTTTGTTGAAGAAGGCTTTAGAAACTTTGTAGCAAATGTAATTAGTAGATGTAAAGACACGTTCCACAACCTTTGTCAGCATTTACACGCAGCATAGATAGAAAGCACACAAACAGTTTGACAGAATGCCATCAAATAGAATGCAATAACCTGCGCATAATGGCTTTTTAAAAGGGGTTTTCAAAACTCTAAAGAAAATGCAATTGGATGGTGTAATACCATGCCCCTCACCCTTGCTAAACATGGAAGTATGAAACAAGGCACACAAACTATTTAACAAAATGTTGTAAAGATATTTAGATGACATGCTTTATATGTGAGCATTATCATGCTCGGAAGATTGTCTCATGCCACCAAAAATATTCTCTAAACCTATCGGTTGTTCCTAGCGGTGTATTCCTTGAACCTCCTATGGGTGAGGGTGCTAGTATAGTTTGAAATGTTAATATTAAATTGTAGAGAAAAAACAAAACTCAAACACATACAAAGAAGAACACAAAAATATTTAATGTTGTTCACCTATAAAAGGCTAAGTCCATAGGAAGCAGGGGATCAATTTTATTACTGTTGTTGTGCAACCAAAATAATATCTAGTATTACAACTTTTCTAAAGATTCTCAATTACACACCGAACTCCAAATGAGACCATCAATATCATTACCAGTAGCACACATACATGAAGACCAATCGACAGAAATTAAGAAGAGGAAAAAAGAAAATAAAGAGTCACTACCCAAGTGATGGTTGGGCTTCAAATACCCCCTACTTTAGGCCTAATGTCACATATTTACAAGGTCGAGAGAAGTTCTACAAAACTTGAACTTCTTCCTTGGAACTACCTTTGTCAATACATCTGTCAGATTCACCTTGGTGTCAATCTTTTCAACTTTCAACTTGCCCTCTTCAAGTATACTTCGGATGAAATGAAAACTCACCTCAATGTTTGGTACGATTGTGAAATGTAGCATTCTTCGCCAAATGAAGAGCACTATTGCTGTCACAAAACAAGATTGAACCATGTTGTTTGCAGTTTAATTCATCAAACAATCATTGCAACCATACCATCGCTTTTGCTCCTTCCATGAGAGCAATATATTTAGCTTCTGTTGTTGAAAGTGCAACCACTTGTTGCAACCTGGGAACCCAACTGATGGCTGCCCTGACAAATGTAAATACATCTTACCAGTAGTTGATCTTCTCTCATCTAGATCACCAGCCATATCAAACACAAAGTATAATTAGAAGTACCCTTAAGATACTGCATAATCCACTTGACTATATGCCAATGTGATTTGCCATACTCATGAATCTACTCACTACTCCCACTGCATGGGCAATCTCCAGATGAGTGCATACCATTGCATACATGAGACTGCCAACTACAGAGGAGTAAGGAATAGCTTTCATTGTTGTTTCTTATTTTTTAGTTTTGGGACAAAGTGCAAAAGATAAATGAAAATGATTAGCCAAAGGAGTGCTAACAGCCTTAGCATTTGTCATACTAAACCTGTCCAAAATCTTGTTAATATATTTTTCTTGAGATAGCCTTATCTCTTTCTTCTGTCTATCCCAAATAATGGTCATACCAAGTATTTTCTTCGTTGCCCCTAAGTCCATAGCAAACTTTTGAGCTAAAAGTTGTTTCAATTCACTAACAACCCTCATGCTGCTACCAGTTACCAACATGTCATCAACATAAAGTAAAAGGATGACAAACTCACCATTTGCAAGTCACTTGAAGTAAGGACATGGATATGATTCGCAACAGGTGAATTAAAGCTCAACCATGAAGCTATCAAACTTACGATACCATTGCCTTGGGGCTTTCTTGAGCCCATATAAACTGTGTTTCAATCTGCAATATAAGTGTTCCTATCCCTGTTGTTTGAAGCCTTCAGGCTACTCCATATACAACTCCTCATCAATATCTCTATGAAAAAAAGTTGTTTTTACATCGAGTTGTTCAAGCTCAAGATCCCAAACAGCTGCCAAACCCAAGACCACTCGAATGGTAGTCATTTTCACAACCGGAGAGAAAATCTCATTAAAATCAATTCCCTTTTTCTAATCAAAGCCTTTCACTACCAATCTGGCCTGGTAGCAATATTTGCCTCCATCTTCCTCTTTCAACTGATACACCCACTTATTCTTTAATGGTTTCTGATTAGGCAGGAGCGTCACCAAATCCCAAGTATCATTGGCCTGTAAAGATGCCATTTATTCTTGCATAGCCTCCATCCATTTGTCACATTTTCTATCATTGCAAGCATCCTAAAAACTTTTTGGCTCTACCTAATCAGAGAGCAATAACTCATAATCATCAAGTTTAGCTAGAGGCTTTCATTCTCTAGTTGATCTCCTCAATTGAGGTGCTTGCTCCGTCAAAATACCCTGCTCAGGTATAGTGCTTTGTTTTCCCTGTGCCTATAAATTACCATGTGTCACTGAACTTCCTTGAGTTCCCTGTGCCAAATGTGTTTCCTTTAAGTTGTAGTTCCATAGCGAGGGTTTGAGAAATCTGTAGACTGTGGAGCAATTTCAAAAGGAAACGAAGAGAAATTCCCAGCAGGCTGTGTTGCATTGCTAACAAGTAGCGTAGCAGAGTTTAAAGGTTGCGTGAGATTATAGACTGGCTGAGGAGAATTCAAATAAGGAAATGACCTTGTTAGAGGTTGCATGACATCTCTAGCATGCTGCATTGGAAAATTTAAAGTATTAATGGGCTGCGTTGAAATGTTTGGAGGTTGCGTGTCAAAAGGCTACGTAGGACTATGTATAGGCTGCAAAGGCAGTGTAGAGAAGTCTTTAGGCAGCAAAGGAATATTTAAGTCTATTGTGGTGTCTATCAAGGACTGTGATGAGTCCGAAGGGGGCTAGCCACATACAAGTATTATCATTACTAGAAATTCACATACTTGAATTCAGATTTGTTTGTGTACTTAAATTATGAGGCAGAGAACACAATTGACTCCCACTGGATGTATTTGGTGCCACATTAGGATGTAATTTTTTAAATAGATCATTGCCAGTGCCAATATCTTCAATATGCACATACTCTTTTATTGGTGTCCCCTATTTTTGTAGACCAAGGAATACATTTTCATTAAAAATAACATCCCAACTGTGAACAAGCTGCTTGTCAATAGGATCCCACAAGCGAAAACCATATTGCTCGACACCATAGCCAACAAATATGCAATGTTTTGACTTGGATTCTAATTTTGTTCACTTTTCTTTGGGAATATGAGTGCACGCTTCATAGCCAAACATGCATAGATGTGAATAAAAAATTCATTTGCCCAGCCATACTTCTTCTAAAATATCAAAGTCCAATTTACATGAAGGACTTCTATTAATCAAATAAACTATTGTATTAACCGCTTCCGCCCAAAATTCCTTCCCTAGGCCTGCATTAGAGAGCATGCATCGAGCTCTCTTAGGAATGGTTCTATTCATCCTCTCGGCTGTACCATTTTCTTGAGTGAAAGGAACAATGTTAATCCTTCTAATGCCATTATCTGCACAAAAACTATCAAATTCCAAGGAACAAAATTCTACCCCATTATCAATTTTTAAACATTTTATTTTGTTCTTGGTTTGATTTTCAACCATGGCTTTGAAAGATTTAAATTTCGCAAAAACTTTTGATTTTCTGCTCATCATATAGACCCACACTTTTTGAGTACAATCATCAAGAAAAAAGAGACAAAATAATTTGTACCTCCAAAAGATGTTACCTTCGTAGATCCAAAGACGTTGGAATGCACAATCTCTAAGGGTGATGATTTCTTGTCATGACCAGTCTTCAAGAAGTTGAGACGCTTTTGTTTACCATATAGGTAATGCTCATACAACTCCAAGTTAACAAATTTCAGACCTGGAAGTTGATCCCTATGGAGCATAACTTCAAGCCCCTTTTTGCTCATATGTTCGAGCCTTTTATGCCAAATCTTCATCCCACTGTCCACAACTACCATTGCAGCTCCCACTTTAGCATGACTTTCTAGCATATACAAACTGCCTACTTTGTTTCCTTTAGCAATCACTAAGGCTCCCTTGGTCACCTTCCAAGCATCCGAAGAGAAGGTGATATTACACCCTTGACCATAGAGTTGGCCTACGGATATCAAATTCCTTTTCAATTGGGGAACATGTCTCACATCCCTTAAGGTCCATTTGTTGCCATTTTTCATTTGCAACATTATATCACATTTACCAATTATTTGACATGCTTTGTTATCACCAAGAAAAAAATTTCCAAACTGACCTTCTTGATAATTTGTGAAAGCCTCACGACATGGAATAGCATGGAAGGAGGCACCACTATCCAATACCCACGAGTGTGGTGTAGTGTCACTAGTTGACAAGACTAGAACACCTTCATCTTTGTCATAGGCAGTGTTGGCTTTGTTGTCCTTTACTTTTTCTATGACCAACAATTATTTTTATTGTGCCCTTATTTTCCACAAAACCAACAACCTCCGTTTCTCCCTCTAGACTTCAATCTTCTCACAAATTTGGACCTTCTTGAGTTATAATTTCTGCCTCTTTCATGATATCTTCCTCTATCTCCAAAGATCAAAGCTTCACTGGATGTTTTATTTTGACCTCTTCTTATGTCCTCATTGAGAAGAGTTACAGCAACATCGTCAAACTTTAATTTTGATTTCTTTTCTTTATCCTTTTCATCTGTTTCATCAGTGAAAGGATGATAGGTGTGTGGAAATCACTTCCTACACCAATCTAATGAGGAGAGAAGAGTGCAAATTATTTTTAACCTTTACAATTACAATGTTATTAACCCAACAACAGAGATATTGTAGCAATACACAACACAAGAATGAAGACAGAAGAGAGAGAAAGACAAGATATACGTGGGGAAAACCCTTACAGGTGAAAAACCCCACACTCCAAAACACAGCTCAAATGTATTCCAGTAAAAAATCAAGGTTACAATACATTTTCAGAGCCAATGCTCTTGTAAGAGTCTTCGATACTCGTATCTATAGACAATCTGACAGTATAACAGTACCTGTCAATCACATACTACATCTCCTCTCAAAAGCACCTGTTTATATAGAAGATACAAGGCAAAAATGAGCCTATCTTGAGATGGGCATCCAACATGGCCTCATAGCCCAAAATCCACACCTGGGGATACTTGTCCAACACTGTAGAATGTTCATGACACTTGTCATATCAACCCATCCCAAAGAGGTCACCTACTCCCAAGTTGGGCAATGACAGATGCTCTTACGACTCTTACGACCATCATAGAATCCGTCATATTGACATATCTTACAGTTGTAAGAGAATCTATCATACACAAGCTAAAAATAACATATTCTCTTACAACATATCATAACCCTCCTTGGGGCACCCAAAGATGCCTTCTTCCAAGATGCCTTGTGACACATGTCTTCACCTATCATAGAATCTTCCATTTACGACTCTTACGCGTCATAGATTTGTCATAGGAATCTGTCATAACCGTTTCTATCAATATTCCCTTACACACTATCCAAGACGCTGACACATGGAAAAATATTCCTGCCACTAAGTGGGACACCTATCTCCTCATGTGAGGACAAATTTACATGTGGTCACCTTCCACGTAGGATGACACATCACCGTGCCAACTCCCATAAGATGACAATAAGGATTTGCATCCTAATTAAATTAATAGGCAATAAATAAATAAATACAATGAAATAATACAAGGAATTATCAAGGTTGAGACACCTTAATTCTCAATATTCTCCCACTTGTCGAACACCTTGTAAGAGCCAATGGAAATAATAGGATTTAATTGCTATAGGCCGAGAGGCCCATAGACTCCGAACACCATCTGAACTTCTCTATGCCCACTGGTTTCCTCAATGCATCCACAACATTATTCAAAGTGTCTACCTTCTCCAAATTCATCTTCCCATCCTCTACCATGTCTCTCACGAAATTAAACTATACATCAATATGCTTTGTTCTGGCATTGAAAGTTGGATTCTTTGCTAGGCAAATCACACTCTGACTGTCACAATAGATTGTAATCTGTCCTGCATCAAAACCAATATCTAAACACAATATTTTAAGCCAAATGGATTCCTTAAAAGCATGAGTTACTGCCATATACTCATCTTCTGTCATGGACAAAGCAACCACAGGTTGTTGCTTACTCATCCAACTAATTGCACTACTGAACATAGTGAACACATAGGCACTGGTGGATCTCCTGTTGTCAATGTCACCTGCCCAATCAGAATCCACGAATACAAATTGAATGCAGAGGTCCTGTAGGATTACCATGATAGCATATGGAATACTCAGAAGTACCCCTCAAATATCTAAACACTCTCTTAACTATATCCCAATGTACCCATCCAGGATTAGCCATAAATCGACTAAGGACTCCCATTGCTTGGGCAATGTCCGATCTTGTGCAAACCATAGCATACATCAAACTGCCAACAGTACTAGCATAAGGTACTTTGCTCATGTCCTTCACCTCACTAGGAGATTTTGGACAATCTTTAATAGACAACTTTGTCCCCAAAGAAACAGGAACACACAATGGTCTACAATCTACCATGTTGAACCTATCCAACATGGTCTTCACATATTTACTCTAGCTTAACCAAAGTTTTTTGTTAGCTCTGTCTCTTCCGATTTCCATTCCCAGAATGTACCTGGCTTCCCCTAGATTTTTCATCTCAAATTGGGCTGACAACTGAGACTTCAAATCATAAATCATATTCTTATCATTCCCAATTAACAGCATATCATCAACATACAATGCAATAATGAGAATGCGATCATTATCAAATTTATAATACACACAATGATCTGATTTCGATCTCAGAAATCTAACCGACAACACAAAGGCATCAAACTTCAAGTACCACATCCTAGGAGACTGCTTCAAACCATATAAAGACTTTTTCAACTTGCAAACCAAATTTTCTTTACCTTTCTCTATGTAATGCTCTGGCTGTGACATGTGAATCTCTTCCTCTAAATCACCATGAATGAATGTCGTCTTCACATCCATCTTCTCCACCTCTAAGTCATAAGCTACTGCAAGAAATAACAAGAACCAAATAGATGTCAGCTTTGCAATGGGAGAGAAAATTTCACCATAATCAATTCCCTCCACCTGTGAATACCCCTTTGCAACCAGTCTGGCCTTGTACTTTTCAACACTGTCATCTGTACCAAATTTCTTCTTGAACACCCATTTGCATCCAATAGGTTTCCGTCCTTCAGGCAAAGGCACCAAATCCCATGTTTTATTCTTTTCCAAAGAAGCCATCTCATCTTCCATGGTCTCCTTCCAGGAACTTGCATCTTTCGTGCCCATAGCCTCTGTAACAGTTCTAGGCTCATCAATGTTAGTTAGCAAAACAAAAGCACAACTAGAATCAAGCAATGAATAACCAAACCTATCAGGTTGCTTCCTTGTTCGTGTAGACCTCCTCAATGGCTGAGGTTGAGGTTCTACTTCTTCTTCTGAGCTTGTAGAGCTGCTAGAGCTCTCCTCATCATCAGGTCTCACAGGGTCTATCGATTTAGTCTTCTCCGGGGTAGAAGGAAACTGAACCACATCCTCTTTCTTTTCTATTTCTTCTAGTTGTAGAACAACGGGAGGTGTTAGCTCTCTGAAAATAACACTTCTTCTATACAACACTTTTTCAGCCATAGGATCCCAAAGATTGTATCCTTTCACACCGACACCATAGCCAATGAAAATACACTTAACAGCCTTATTCTCCAATTTAGATTGTTTCTCCCTAGGCACATGTGCATATGCCTCACAACCAAAAACACGAAGATGTCTAACTGAAGGCTTCTTACCAGACCACACCTCCATAGGTGTCTTACCAACAAGAGCTGATGTAGGAAACCTGTTTACTAGGTAGTAAGCAATGGCTATAGCTTCAATCCAAAACTTTTGTTCGAGGCTTGCTCCACTAAGCATACTCCTAGCCCTCTCCATCAATGTCTTGTTCATCCTCTTTGCAACTCTATTTTTCTATGGGGTGTATGGAGTTGTCTTATGTATCTCAATCCCTTGCTCTTTACAGAACTTATCAAACTCTGCTAAACAAAACTCACCACTGTTATCAGTTCTCAAACACTTAATCTTTTTACCAATCTAATTCTCAACAAAAGCTTTAAACTCTTTGAACTGACTAAAGACTTCAGTCTTACTTCTGAGAAAATAAATCCATGTCCTTCTACTGTAATCATCTATGAAAGATACAAAATATACAGATTTGGAAATCGAAGGAACAATAACAGGACCAAATACATCAGAATGAATAAGTTCCAATAAACCAGAAGACTTGTGAGAACTAGAGTAAAACTAAACACAGTTTTGCTTTCCATTTATACAATGTTCGCAAAAGTCAAACTCAAGATTACAATCATTTAACTCCTTAATGAAGTTTTTATTTTTCAAGGTCTAAGACCCTTCTCACCAATGTGGCCAAATCTCATATGCCATAACATAGTCTTTTCAGCAGGAAGCTTAACTTCCAAAGCATGAGCACCCTTGGGTACACAAGATGCACTACCATCAGAATTTGTTACAACATATTTCTTCACTGCTTGTTCAGATGGTGGGGATGAAGTGAATGTAGCTCTTTTCTTCGAGTCAGAAGAACTATTGCATTGTGAAGTGCATGCCTCCAGCTGAAACAAAGTACCTCTCTGAGTACCCTTCCCAAGCACCATAGATCCTCTAGTCATCTTGCATCCATCCTTCGAAAAGACATCCTGCACACCTGCATCATTCAACATACTTACAGAAAGCAAGTTCCGTGCCAAGCCTGGGATGTGCATAACCCTAGTGATCTCCTTCACTCATCCATCAGGGAATTAGATTGAGACTCATCCATGACTAACAATCTTTAGATGAGAATCATCACCTAGGTACACTCTTCCACCATCGAACTCTTCATACTTCATGAACTAGTTTCGATGCAAGGTCATGTGGAATGATGCACTAGAGTCTATCAACCACACATCATTAGATGCATGGGTGGCCAGGGCTGCAATGAAGGCATCACCATCATCTTGTGACTTATTAGAATCTGAATCTAGGGCATTCTTCTTCTTCTTTTTCTTTTCCTCTTTGCATTCCTTTCAAAAATGCCTAGTTTTGCCACAATTCCAATAGAGAGCCTTGGACTTTCCAGGAGATTTGGATCTCACACGGGATTTGGATCTACCCTTCTCATCTTTCTTGTCCTTCTTTTTCCCTTTCTCCTTTGGTCTTCCACGAACTACAAGAGCCTCTTTGGCTGCTCAGAAGACTTTCTCCACATCTCTTCATATAAAAACAAAGATACCACTTCATCCATTTTGAAAGTGGATGTGGTGCTCCCAATAGCCATAACAAGATGATCCCACGAGTTCGGCAAAGAACAAAACAAGGTCATACAATGATCCTCCTCCATCTTCACACCAACGGATGTCAACTGTGCAACTAACATGTTGAAAGCATTCAGGCGATCTACAACAAATCCTACATCCTCCATCCTTAGATAATACAACTTCTTTCTTAGAAAAATCTTGTTCACTAGGGATTTGGCCTGATAAACATCTCCCAGCTTCTTCCAAAGGTCTTTCGTGGTCTTCTCCTTATGGATATTTAATAAGATAGAATTAGATAGATTGAGTCTTATGAGACCCTTAGCCTTCTGATCTTTGAGATCCCAATTAGCTTGTGCCATTGCGGTTTGTTTTACACTGGATATGGTTTTCCATAGGTCTCGATCAACAAGCATGTCTTCCATCTTAAGTTTCCATAACTCAAAATTTGTGCCATTGAATTTCTCCACCTCTAATCTTCCAGATGTGCCTGCCATCTCTTTCCTGCAACAAGATTATAGAATACTCTGCATAGGTTCCTATTCAATCTAAGATCAGTTCAAAAATTCCTACCCAACAACTAGGACCAAAGATGATCAATCTCTGATACCAACTGAAAGGAAGCTAAGTGTGCACAAATCACTTCCTACACTAATCTAATGAGGAGAGAAGAGTGCAAATTCTTTTTAACCTTTACAATTACAATGTTATTAACCCAACAACAGAGATATTGCAGCAATACACAACACAAGAATGAAGACAGAAGAGAGAGAGAGAGAGAGAGACAAGATATACGTGGGGAAAACCCTTATGGGTGAAAAATCCCACACTCTAAAACACAGCTCAAATGTATTCTAGTAAACAATCAAGGTTACAATACAGTTTTAGAGCCAATGCTCTTGCAGGAGTCTTCGACACTCATGTCTAGAGACAATTCGGCAGCATAATAGTACCTGTCAATCACATACTACATCTCCTGTCAAAAGCACCTGTTTATATAGAAGATATAAGGCAAAAATGAGCCTATCTTGAGATGGGGGTCCAACATGGCCTCATGGCCCAAAATCCATGCCTGGGGACACTTTTCCAACACTGTAGAATGTTCGTGACACTTGTCATATCAACCCATCCCAAAGAGGTCGCCTATTCCCAAGTTGGGCAATGGCAGATGCTCTTACGACTCTTATGACTGTCATAGAATCTATCATACTGACATATCTTACAGTTGTAAGAGAATATGTCATACACATGCTAAAAGTAACATATTCTCTTACAACATGTCATAACCCTCCTTGGGACGCCCAAAGATGCCTTCTTCCAAGATGCCTTGTGACACATGTCTTCACCTATCATAGAATCTTCCATTTACGACTCTTACGCATCATAGATTTGTCATAGGAATCTGTCATAACCATTTTGGTCAATATTCCCTTCCACACTATCCAAGATGCCAACACATGGCAAAATATTCCTACCACTAAGTGGGATGCCTATCTCCTCATGTGAGGACAAATTTACATGTGGTCACCTTCCACATAGGATGACACATCAGCGTGCCAACTCCCACAAGATGACAATAAGGATTGCATCCTAATTACAATAATAGGCAATAAATAAATAAATAAATACAAGGAATTACCAAGGTTGAGACACCTTAACTCCCAACAATCATAATTTCTTTTCCCTAAAACTGAGTTGTTGATTGTCATGACAACTCTGTCCCAACTATCTAGAAGAGAACATAACAGCAACATAGCAGTCATCTCATCTTCAAAATTGATGTCAACCGAAACTAGTTGGCTAATAACGATGTTGAATTCGTTCAAGTGGTTGGACATGCTGCTGTCATCTTTCATTTTCAAGTTGAATAGCTTCTTCAGCAAGAAGACTCAATTTGTAGCAGAAGCCCTCTCATACATATCACACAACCGATCCTAAATTCCTTTTGTCATCTTCTCAGCTGCAACATTAAATAGAACATTGCTTGACAAAGAGAATAATCATCGTAGCTGCTTTTTGATCCAGGATATCCCAATCCTCATTTGACATTTTTTCTGGCTTCTTTGCCTTTCCCTACAGTGCAATTGCAAGATCTCTCTGAATTAGCAAAGCACGAACTTGAAGCTTCCAGATGCTGAAATTATGTCCAAATTTCTGAATTTTTGTCTCCTCCATCTCTACAAAAAGAAATTGAAAAACCAAACTCTTTCTCTGAGCTCTGATACCAGTTGTTAATATTAAATTGTAGAAAAAAAAAAAACTCAAACACATACAAAGAAGAACACAAAATATTTAATGTGGTTCACCTATAAAAGGTTACGTCCACAGGAAGCAAAAGATCAATTTTATTACTGTTATTGTGCAACCAAAACAATATCCAGTATTACAACTTTTCTGAAGATTCTCAATTAGACATGAAACTCCAAATGAGACCATCAATATCATTACTGGAAACACACATACATGAAGACCAATCGACAGAAAATAAGAAAGGGAAAAGAGAAAATAAAGAGTCACTGCCCAAGTGACGGTTGGGCTTCAAATACCCAACTTGAAATGCCCTGATAGAGATACATGGAAAATCTGGATGCATGGACAATACATTGATAGGGTGCATCAAAGAGGTGTAATCTCATGGAATACCATGGTGAAAAGAAAACACACAAAATAGATGTGTTGAAAAGATTTTAATGGTAGGTGTAATACCAAATTCCATAATCTTTGTGAACTTCCTTTCGGTCTGTGCCAAATTCAGAGTATTGAAATCATACAAAGCTAAATCTAAAGTGGATATTTGTCAAATATAACAACTTCAAGTGCCCCTACCAATCTTTATTTAAAGATGGAAGAATGGAGAAAATGCATGAACCATTTGATAGAATCCCTTAATGAAATGTGATCTCAATAAATCCATTGAGTGCACGATACACACCAAAATGGCTTTGTTGAAAAGACTTTAGAAACTTTCAACTGAATGCTTTCAATTAGAAACTTTAGCATCTCCTCACCAGCATACTAAAATAGGATTTTTAGAACAAAGATTGGCATCCATCAAAGCATAATGTAAAAGGGATTTTTGTCAAATATTGTAGCTACAAGTGAGTTGGTAGACATCTCTACCAAATTTAAAAGCATAGGCACATGGTGTAAGTTGATTTCTGGCATTCTCCCCAAGCTTGTTAGTTCCACGGTTGTATCATACATTCATAATAGAGATCAGTTTCCTTGGTTTCAAATTAAATGATTATGAACTTTTGTTGTATAACAAAGTTGGCAGAGAAACATAGGACCATATTCCTAATCACTTGCTTTCTATTTCAATATTGCGAGAGTACTTTTTCTCTTTCTCCACAAGGATAAGGACACTAGCCTCTTGGCATGATTTTATATTTGCTACTACTAAATGTAACTATGTTCACAGATTATATGCAGTGGTTTTGTGTATCAAGGGGAGCCAATTTTCTGCATTTAATTTGGAATGGTTGGATTAATGTGGGATATGCATGGAGACCAATAGTAAGATTGTCTTGCCTAATTTCAATCATTCCATATACATGAAATGCTACCAAGAATGGCATGCATAGGTACAATCATGTCCATCTTTCCATGATAGTTTGAAAAGAGAAAATTCAAGGGAATGAGGATGTTTGTCTTTCACTATTGTTGGCCCGGGTTCTTGGATTCTAAGATCCATAGAAGGCATTGTGGAGAGCATTCATTACCAATTCAAAGAGGAGGAAGTCTTATGAAGGTGACATTTTCATAATATGTGAATGACATACAAGAACATGGAAATTTTGATACAGATATAACCCTTGGTAGAGTCATTACTTCAAATTGTTAAAAGTGATACTTCAAATCCTATACAAAGAATAGATGGAATCTATGCTCTACCCTAGTAGCTTTGAATGTCAAGAAAAGTGTCAATGTTCCACTTCTTAGTGCATTTGAACTTAAATGATAATGTGCTTGTGTAAAAATGATCTTTCATTATGGAAGTTGAATAAAGAGCACGACCGGGAAGAAAGCTACAATTGGTCCTCTCTACATAGCAGTCTGAGATTGAGATGAATAATGGATGTTGATAGCATTCTATGATTGTAATTGAGGTGAAAGTCTGAGATTCAAGTATACAAAGGATTCATCAAAATTCAGCAAGCTTTGACCACCAAAATGGAGCAAACGGAAATGGAAAGTAACCTAGCGAAGTTCACAACTCAAAATTTACAAGTCTCAAGTTGCCTTTTTGTAAAAGTGAGTTATGTCACTTATTGTAATTCAAAAGTTAGAAAATGAGCTTTATTTCTTGAAAAGTTAGGTAAAATCTAACTAGAATAAAGCTTATTTTTAAATTATTGTATTTCAAAAAATGGTAGTTACTAGGTAGTTATCAAGTAGTTACAAGGTAGTTACTAGGGAGAAGCCTATAAATACAAGACTATTTCAAATGTAAAGGGACTTTTAGAAGAGACTTCTTACAGGGGAACTTTTGGAGAATGTTTTCAGAGACCTTCAGTCTAACATTTTGTACATGAAAGATTTTGAAATTGTATGATTTCACAAAGAATAATAAAGAGTGCATTTGGTTCGTGTGTTCCAATGTTACTTCTGAGTTATTGTTACTAATTTTTTATATGTTAGATTGGTGATACTTTTGTGTCATTGTGTAGATCATGGCTCATCCATTAAAACATTTAACTATGTAATCGATGTAATGAAACATAATCATTTCTTGGTATCTTGATTTGAATGTGTTTAGATAACCTATCTCTTTGTACGTTGATACATGTGTGTTATCCTTCTTTCATCATTGTCGCATGTTAAAATATTTGCTGTGAAGTTCATCATATTGGTTCAAAAACATAGTTTCTAGTTTCTATGGTGAAATCCCCTCATAATTTGTCTTGACTTTATGAAATCAGAACGAGTATTCATATGTCTACTATTGGGGTTTTTGTTAATCATTTTTCTTGTTAGTTATCATTTTCCTCCTTTTTGTACTTTGAGCTTAAAAGTACACAAAAATTGCAAATACCCCCATCATACGAGGGAGCTGCCCCTCTCAAACACAGATGAAAGTTGTTAGTCTAGTAACATCTTCTCCAACTGTTGTGACATTTGTCACTGCCCGTTGGGTGAGTCACTTTCAAATTTGCAGTGACAAATCTGTTTACCAACATATTGTTGGCAACTCTGTTGGGGACATATCAAAGTGTTGGTGCTTGTCATTCCTCAAAACAATCTAAAGGTATCTCCCCCAGAAAATTGGTGACTCTATCTGAAAGAACCCTGAAAAATGGTTTGGTATCAAAGAACCCAAAGGTATAACTTGCATTTGTTCGAATCAAAATCTAACAGTGACAGTGATGATGAAGATTATCCTTTTTCTACATCCTCTACTCAAAAAAATCAAGTTCTTGAAGAACCCAAGCAAGTGGAGTTTCTAAAGAGTTTCTACGGTGGCATGCAATTTGCTTCTAACCAGTTTCATCCTTCTTTGCTTCGAACATTGCAAAAGATTGAACAAAAATATGGGAAGGAGACCCATTTTCTTGCTCGTGATAATGATTCCCTATCGGAGGAGATTCATACACCAGAAGATAAAAGAAATTGTGATGAGATATATCAATTGCAGGATGAGGACAACAATGAAGAAGCAAAAATGTTTCCTACAAATGAACCTGTATTGAATGAAATGTCTTCTAATCAAAGGTCCAAAAGAGACTCTTCGGAACATGCATGTCCACTTAAGGAAGACCAAAAAGAAGAAGTGATGGAGACAGAAAAAGAAGATTGTATGGAAGCATGCAATAAAGAAGAAGAAATCTTTCCCAAGGATGACATGTTCTCAGTTTCTTTGGCAAATGTCACTCCTCTTGTGACAACTTTCTCTAGTTCCACAACTATAACCTCAGAGAAATATTTTTGTGACATGGTTAATGTTCAAGGGAGTGCAGAAGAAATTTTGGACCCAAGTGTGAACAAAGAGCATGAAGGAGAGTCACGTTAGAATATTTTCTTAACATGTATGCAATCTGAGCAAAAGCAGAATCATGATGAAATGGTATCGAAAGATCTCTCTCATGAGGTTTCCATCACAAATTGGCATCTCAATGCTAATGTTGATGATTTTGTTTGTGAAGAAGATGTCATCCTTTCTCCTTTATCATCTGTTGAACAAAAATACTCAACTATTGAAAATAAAGGTACTACTCAAGACGAAGCATTGAGTACTCCTTCTCCAAATGTGTAACAAGACCATAAGGATATTGGGTGTGAATCTGTACAAATAGAGGATAGAAATGAATTGGTTCCTAAATATCTTTGTTTAAGTGATTTCATTGTACATCCCAATCCTTTACCTGCATATAATAATCTTGAAGAAGGCAGTGAGAATAATGTTTATAGTAGTGATAAAGGAGGTCAAATTTCTGATGTTTGTGAGAACATGGATAAAATTACAAATATTCAAAATATTGACAAAGAGCTAAATAGTATTTCTTCTTCATCAACTATGGAAGAGGCTTTTCAAGATGATAAAGCACATGATGCATATTCATCACTTTCTCTTCCTCATGTGCAATCCTTTGATAAAGCACATCCTGAGTTAGTAATGGTAAAGAAGGAGAGATTTTCTTTTGCAGAAGATGATTCGAGGATAAAGAAGGATGATGCTCATAAGAAAGGCTAGTCACTAAATACGAAGGTTTCCTCACTTATTGATTCACATGAAGGATGTCCAGTTCATGGTTCAATATTCTTTGATTCAAGCTATCAAAAAGATATTTAGATAGAGAAAATTGGTATGCTCGACGTGATGCTAGAAGATATGATCAACACTACACAAGGTAATACCAATGTGATTCAAAAGGACTTAGATATTTGTGATGAGAAATGGTTGTTTCGTGTACAATTTAAGGAGTCCTCATATTTCCTATATTTTATTTTTCTCATCATTCTGAAATGGCTACTAAGCTCACAGGCACTTCATCCGTGCACATCTTTGTTTCGTACGAGTGCCTATTTTTCTCAACTTGTCAATGGTTTTACATGATCATCTTGGAGAGGTTTTGAGGTAGGAGTCACCTACCATGTACATAGGTTAACTAGGTGTTTTGGTTGTGCTTGTCTTGTTTCCATTTCTGTTGTTTTTGTTGTTTGCCTCGTCTCTATTGTTTCTCTTGTCCTTTTGTCTCACTTGAGTCTATTTGTTCTCCTTGTACATCATGTTATTTCTTGACTCTATAGCCCAATGGATTTAAGGCATTGGTCATTTCCAAAATTATGGGTTCATCCTGTGCCCACAAGGTCCTTGTCCCCAGTTAGAGCTAGCTATTGTCCTTGTTTTCAACTTGCCCAATTTTAAACTTTTGTGTCAAAATCCCTACATTGAATCACTCCTAGTCACAAGTGCTAAATTGTTAAGTCATTCACCAGTTTGAAGAAGGATCTCCATCATTTTAGTTGAAAACCTGGAAGCAGTTGTGTAAGGTAGGTGATTTATGAAAACAATTAAATCTTGAAATTCGTAATAGCTGGTGCAAAATTATTTTTATGCCTGTGTCCGCAACTCCATTTTGCCTAATCTAGCAAGTTTCCATATCAAGATGTCTCATGGTTTGGGAGATTTCAAGCTTCTCATTTTCTCACTGCAATTTTTAGAAATAATTAAAATAGGAGTTATATGCACATTGGAGCAAAATTGTCTAACCAGAAGTTTTATGTCGACATTTTAGACAATGTGCCAAGATTTTCTGAGAAAATGTTATTATAGGCAAAAGTTATGCTATTTTCCTCCTTCATCCTGTTCACAAGTTTCACGAACAAATTTGGCGAGATGAAGTTGAATATTTTGCATGTTTTGAGACCTGCATCGACACGCGATGAGATTCTTAATGTTCATTTTATGCAGGAGTTTGGTAAACAATGATTGTTTTTGACATTATCATTCTTCACCAATGAAGGAATTGAGTCGATTGGTCCCAAAACTAAAGAGTCGTGAGCTTTGTTCATCCAGACTTCACATTTCCTAAAGAGCATGATTCAATATTTTGAAATGGTTTGCGAGTTGTAGTTTTGGTGAGGTGGGAAGGTTTTAAAACTTCTTTAAAAGGGTGATAGAAGTTGTTGGAGGGAAATAAAAGTGTCGATGAAGATGACCATTTTAGTTGTCGGGGATTTCTTTTGGTTTCTAAAGGATTTTAAAATGCCGAAGACAAAAAGAAATATTGTTTCAAAATATTTATCGAGTTTCATTGAGACTTTCTAAAGTCTTACAAATCTCTAATGAGCTTTTCAAAATCATCTAGACTCCCGTAAAGTTATTGAGTTTCAAAATCTTTTAATCTCCCTAATGAAGTTATTAAAACTTCTCAAAATGCTGACAAAGGGGTCTCTATCAGATGCAAGTTAGTTTTGAAAGTTTCTTTAACCACTGAAGAAGTTTTAATAATCTCTCAAATCGCTGACTAAGGCTTCTTAAGAGAAAACAACTTCCTTATCGGCAAATATAATCAGTTTCAAAAGCATGGTAAATCTCTGATGAACAACTTGTTAGGTCTCAAAAATGCAAGTTATAAACCTTAAGAGATTACCAAGCTCTCTTAACTCTTTTGGCTAACAAAATAGGGTTGATATGATTGAAAACCCCCTTCTCTTTAGGCTCTGCCAAACCTAGGCGGGTGTACCTTGATAGCTAATGCATATTTGTGTGACCTTAATGAACTACTCACAATGGCATATGGATGTGAAATAGATGTAAGGCTGTGAATTATTCCTACTCCTAATGTTTGAATCTTGAATATGTGAATAAGGTTTTGAAATGTTATTTTGTAATGACCAGTGCTTTATCTATTATGGGCAACGAAGTCAGGATGTGTATGATGAATGTGTCCTCCCTCTTAGCTTAACTCAAATTATTTGGAACTTTTCAAATGTTTATACCTTGTATAAACATGCAAAAATATTGGTTATGAGGCTCTTCTTATCGATCCCAATGATATTTTCCCAGGTTACTGTGATCAATTGAAAGGACTTTTAATTCTGGTGTGAAGGAAACCAACCGAGATGATTTATTTCAAAGGTTTTAACTCTTGGAAGAGACCAATAAACATAAATCACCTAGAAGGACTTAAATCAACTTCTCATAGAAACCAGGCAAACAGATCACACAAAAGCAGCAAATGTGCCCTGATAAATTAAGCATATCTTTGATATATCCAATTTAAATAACAAAGGAAAACCATTATGGAGATAGCACATATAACACATATGAATGAACATTAACAAATAATTGAACACCAGAAAGGTTGGACACTAGATAAAAATATTCCTCTCCATTAAATTGCTTCAAAGATTTTATAATTAAAATGCTTGGAAGTCTTCATTTTTTGGTATATTTCATCTACTACCTAACCCTAATGATTGCTCCTACTGCAGCTTATTGATGATCTCTAATAATGGTTTTTATCTCCCATTTATATTTTGTACTTTTAGGGTTATGACCCTTCATCCATTCTGGTGCAACCTTTCGTTATTTTGATTACCTTCAATAATAAAATATTTAATATGACTTCTTTGCCTTTGCATAATAAAGTATATTTCAATACTTTGATCTTTATTCTATTTATTGATTGTATTTCTCTATGTGTGTTTTCACCTTTATTTGACGAACATATTTATTAGGGTGAAAAATGATTACACCTTCTTGTTTCACTGGCCATCATATGCAAAATATTCATTAGGTAAAATACTTACCCATTTAGTTAATTCTTTCAAAAAATAGTTCACCTCCAAGTAAAAACAATTCTCCATTTTGATTATTAAAATCTGCACTTGCTATATTCATTATGTCCTTCCGGCAAAATAATTCCCCATTTTATTATCCCTTCCGTGAAAATGTGAAATCTGCCTTATACTTTACTTAACCATTTATTTGTAATTTTTACCTTCCCTTTGATAATATTTATACTTTGTTTATTGCTCCATCAGGTTTTTGAAGAGACCCTCAACACACTCACTCCAATATCAAAAAGTCTCTCTGATATCATTTTTTGGTAATACTATTTATTAGTCATAGTTTCAGGGGCCCACTTTATATATTTTTTGATTTTAGCTAATGTATCATTTTTCCCTTTGCATTATTAGATCAGAGGGACCTTTACTTATTCTGCCAATATGATTTACTCTCCTTGATGATTTCTTCAAACAAATGTTTTAACTCTTTTCAAGATATTGGAGGGACTAATTTTGGGGTCTTCCCGATCTATTCATTATTCCTCCCAATGGATTTTTTACTTCGCAATATTTTTATGCCTTTCAAAATTTCAAAGGGACTAGGAATTCACTCTCTTCGATATCCCGAAGTCACCTCAAAATACCTTCAATGTTTCTCTTTATTACTAAGTGATGTTAGCTTATTGGTGGGACTGAAAATTATGTTACCCCAATATGGAGAGGTCCTGTCAATTTTAGGGTTTCTCAATAGTGTGTTTCTTTTAACATGGCCAAATCCATTATGTGCATATCCTACAATCATTGCAGTTCATGAAACCATATTTCTCTTAAAGATCTTGTCCAACAATTCATTGTGCACTAGATGAGAGCACCATTATTGCAGTCCAAGAGATCACATTTCTTTGTGGCAGCCCTCAAACAATTTATGTGCCTTGTGTATGCGTCCACATTTTACGTACATTTCTATGAGAGCATTTTCAAATATAAAATCTGATAGAAATCTCCTTCGATTGCACTCTGATGGGCGTCAATGGGGTGGAACCACGACATTGTCTACTTCTGGGGGCATTGAATCCTCATCTGGATACTACAGTCATGCTCATCAAAATGAACACAATTACCATATTTATCTACAAGAATTTGGAATTTGATGTCTAGGGTTTTTTATATATCTTTCCACGTTATGCATATAATGTGTACCAGGGCGGTTGCAATCATACTATCTGACAAAAATAAATTCTATTATTCTTTGGTGGATATCCATACTCATTTCAGCAATCCCGTTTGGGCACAGATCGAGAGGATGTTTGCAAAAGTTATGGAATTTGGTGTTACACCTGCCATTCGTTTGCTTGAAATTTTCTGTAACCTTTTCAACAAAATCTATTTTGTACATATCCTGCATTTAGGATGGTTTACACGCTTTGAAAACACATTACTAAGAATGTAGGTCTATAATAATGGAAGATGCAATGTCTTTTTTAGCCTTCCCTGTTCATAATGCTGAGAGATTGAGATGAGTAGTAAATGGACACCATTTGAACTATTTGTATGCATTGTCTTATGCTTCCACAGTTTGCACGTATGCATTGAGAGAATGATAGCAAAGGCCATGGGAAGGCTCTGCCAAGTTAGTATGCAAAGGAGTGCTAGTCAAGAGTAGTGTATTTCTGGCAGATGATAACTTCAGTTCCCTCAACAATTTGCATTCATGATTCTTCAATTGATGTCCCTCATCAACCACTAGGTATGTTCACTTGTATTGACTTAAAAACCTGTGTTCAACCATAGCAACCTCATAAGATGTGATGACAACAGGAAATGTTGGGTTTGGATCCATTGTTTTGGGCATATGCTTTATCCTTAGTTCAGCATGTTCTTTCTGTGATTCATGATAAAGGAGCGCATCCGTGCTTGGAACAAATCTATTGAATCCCTTCACGCAATTTGAGAGGGCAGAAAGTGGAGCAACTACTAGAAAAGGTCCATGCAATCCCTCTCCCCTCAAATGTGCTAGCAACCCAATAGTTTGAATAGTCTTTCCAAGACCCATTTGATCAGCGAGAATTCCATTAAGTCCATTTTGCCATAGTGAAATCATCCATTTCACCCCTTTCATTTGGTATGATCTTAGCCTTCCTCCAGTCATCAGAGGTATGAGCTCCATTTGCTCTCGCTTTCACAGTGATGCCATCTATCTTCTCAAGTAGGAATTCTGAATACAATTGAGTCTGATTTACGAAGACTATCTAATTTTGTAAACATGGAATCCTCATGCTTTGGAGTTTCACTCCTAACTGGTATTTCAGTTTTTTCATGTTGTTGTTCCAAATGTGCTTGTTCAAGTTATTTCTCCTCTTTTGCAATTTTCTCTAAAATTACTAGCATGTGACCATTCTCCAACTAGATTTTACCACTTGTTATTTCATATCCCTAATCAAATCCTTTGGGAAACTTGATAATGCATTCAGATGTTATATCATCACCTGATACAACAACACTTGTACCTACAGTAGGTACTGCCATGTTCTCAGCCTTTATCATAGGAGAAAATGATCGAATTTGGAATTCCTTCAAAATACTTTCAACTTTAACCTTTTATTTGCAGAATGATCACTTTATTCCGCCTTATACACAGGAGTCCTTTGATGGAATCCTTGAAAAATGGTGACACATGTCAGGTCCCCATGTGGGCCCGACTAATTTTTTTCGTTTTGAAACAAATTTTTATCCTAAATTGATCTGGCACTGCTCCAACATGTTTCAAAAATGAAAAAATGAACAGGGTAATCATTAGAATCCATTTTCAAACATTTTATGCTATGAGTAAAACAAGTCAGGTGGCCTCCAGAATCGTCTTGGAAAACTAGTCAAACCATCTCATGAAGCCATGAAAATGCACAGGTATGTAGACATTTGATCCAACAATTCATTGCAACAAATAGTTTGGAAAGATCTATCCTGAGGTACAAGATATTCAATGTCAAAGTAGCTCATTCAGCCTTTTCTGGAACTGTAGTTGTCAAATACTAGTTAGGGCTCACCAAGTCGCCATTTTGAAAAAATACCAATCACCTTCTGGGAAGCTGTCACTTGAGGGATTAGTTCATTTAGGTCGAATGAGAATGCATGCAAAAGGGTTCTTCACCAATCCACTCTTTTCGTGAAATATTAAAGTCCAAAGTTGACCTCTCTACAACTTTCTGGAAATGCAGATGTAAAAACAGAACAAATCCCATTTGCTTTTGACCTTGAAAAAATATCAAATGAGATGTTGGGGTTTTGAAAACTAGCATGGGAGTAGATTATCATAAGATAAATCTAGAATACCAATTGGTTCATCATGAACATCATCCATCTGCTAGATATTGACCTCCAAAGTTGACCTCCTTGGCAGATTTAACATTGTGCAAACATCAAATCTTTCTAGAACACTCCAACTTGATGCTTGAAAACCCAGTCAAATCTGATCATGGGAGGATGAAATCAGATATGCACACTAACATATCGTATATAAACATGCCTGTCAAGTGATTTGACATAAAACTGAATAGGCTCCAAATTATGACCCTCCAAAGTAGGTCACTGAGGCAATTTTTTAGGTACATTTATGAGTGCTGAAACTAATTTTTCCATCATGGGACCTTCAAATTTTGCCAAAATTTGAAGGTTCCAACACAACTTTTGAAAGTGCATACAACTCCCAAAATACACTATGGCGACACTTTTATAAGGTTTTGAAACCTATTTTGGGACCCAAATGCATTGTGTCGAATATTTTGATAGGTTTTGAAACTAGTTTACATCTCTGATAGAGGTTGTGAAGTCACCTTCAAATGCTGATGACTAAACAAGTAGTTATTATAACTACCAAAGAAAGTAAAATGCGTCAAAGAATAACAACCAGGAAAAAAAAAGTCGCGCTCTACCTCTGCTCTACATGTACTCCTAGGGTTTTGATTTGACTCAGCATCTCTATGTCACATGGGGATGGAGGGTACTGCCTCAGGCAGTACCTCTAGGCCCCTACCTATGTTGGGCGTTGACAGTCCCAAGAACTGGAAAAATGTTCTAGCAGGACAGGAGGACCTTTTTCTTGATGATCATTCCGTTGTCCCAGTGCAAAAGGAAACTTCTGAAGGGACAACCCTCGTGGTACCAGACGACCTGGTGGAGAAAATTGTTGCCTACATGGATCTCACTCTTGTGGGTAAGTTCTTTTCTCTTCAACCTACTATTGAAATGGTTCGGAAATGGGTTTCCAACTGTTGGCATATTAAGGGCAGTGTGACTGTTAGCGCTATGGCGTGGGGGCTTTTTTTATTTCATTTTACTAGCAAAGAGGACATGATATCTATTTTAGCAAGTGGGCCATGGCTCTATGGCACACACTCACTCTCACTATGTAGTTGGTGGCTAGGGTTTGATCCCAGTTCTGATTTGAACCAATCTGCCAGGTCTAGGTTAGACTTCTAGGCATTCCATTAGAATACCGGGATGAAACTATTTTTACTTCTATTGCTAATTCCTTTGGCCATTTTGTTACCTTGGATAATACCACTCAGGCCAAATCCTGATTTGTCTATGCTAGATTTTGTGTTAATGTGGAAATCCACAAAGCTCTACCTACATCCATTGAGTTGAACTCTAACTATGGGATCTAGACACAACCAATACTTTATGAAAATGCTACCACCTTTTGTCAACTTTGCAAGAAGAAGGGTCATCTAATTTCCCACTGTAAGCACAAGAAAGATGAGGAACCCACAAATCAGGAAAAAGAGAAAAGTGATTCTAGTTCCTCAGAGCAATCTATGGATAAGAAGATGGAAGATAATGTTGAACCCCGGGCAATAGAGGACAATGGAGAACAAGATCTCCAGTACTTTTCAAAAGAGAGTCTCCTACCAATTTTGGAAGATGGTGAGATTCACAACAGATCTAATGAACCCATCAAGAGGAGCAATTGCAAGCTTCCCATGGAAACCTTGAGGCACAAGGTAATGTTTCAGATGCTCTACCCCCTTAGGACAACTTTCAAGCTTGGGAGTCTGATCTTGTTCAAGGAGGGATGAACTCTCAACCCTCTCCAAGATAGAGTTTAGCTCCTCTCCCCCCTGGAGCAGGGTCTAATGGAATTCACAACGAAGAATCTTGTAAGGAAGGGATAAACTCTCAGTTATCTCCGAGACGGAACTCAAGTCCAACTCCACTTTCCCCTGGAGCAAGGCCCAATGAAACTCATAGTGACCAAGAAGGGTGGATTACTCCAAAGAAAAGGGGTCGTAAGGCAAAGAAGTCTGTTGATGTGGGAGTAGACCCCAAATCAGGAAGGCCATCATTAAGGGAAACAAGGCAAAGGGAAGCAGCTAGGGAGATAGCCAGTGGCAAACAAAAGACACTAGAGATTCACTCTCAAAAATTATTTAAATGAGGATTTTGTCATGGAATATGATGGGTCTTAACAGCCCTTCAAAATAGTATGAAGTTAAAAATTGTATTCTAGATCACAAAATTGATATTCTCTTACTCCAGGAAGTTAAAATACTAGAGGAAAGCTTCAAAATGATTGCCGATAGGATCTGGCCTAATGTCGCCTACTGTATTAGTCCTACTGTGGGTGCCTCAGGGAGGATTGTCACAATGTGGAATAAAGCCAGGGTTGGAGGTATGCTGACCTTCCTTAATAAGAATTGTCTTATGATTAATTTTTCTTTGCCTTCCTTCAATTGGACCTTGGTCAATATCTATGCCCTAAACACTAGGGTGTTGAGGAAAACTCTATGGAAGGATCTGTCTACTCACCTCTCCTCTACTCATGACTCCCATTGGATGTTGGTGGGAGATTTAACATCCCTCTATATCCCTCTGAGAAGATTGGGGACATTCTTGACTACTCAGATAGTATGCTTGATTTAGCTGAATTTACCAATACTTTTGGCCTCTTGGATATAGAGTTGCTGAATCAGAATTATACCTGGACCAATAGAAGAAGAGGAGATCAAAAGATCCAAGTTAAGTTGGATAGGTTCCTCATCTCCAACAATTTGGATAACACCCTCACCCTTAAACTTTATGCCCTCTTGAGGACCGTCTCTTATCATAATCTTATTCTTCTAAATTGGGTTGAACAGCAAAATAAGGGACCCTTCCCTTTCAGATTTGAAGTGATGTGGATCAAACACCAGGATTTTAGAAGTCCTCTCTCTAGATGGTGGCAACTCCAGGTCCTAAGCACCCCTATGTTTAGACTGGCTAAGAAACTCCTGCACATTAAGAGAGAAGTCCGAGGGTGGAATAAATATAGTTTTGGGAACGTGTTTTCCCAGAAGAAGATCATTTTTGGAAAATTGGCTGATATTCAAACTAGAATAGCTCAAGGGGATTCTTGTGAGGACACTACTTAATTAGAAAATAAACTAATCACAAATTGGAAGAATCTTATGAACAAAGAGGAGCTCTATTGGAAATAGAAGTCCGGAGTCCAGTGGCTCAAGGAGGGAGATCGTAATACTGCTTTCTTCCACCTCTCATCTATGAAACACAGAAATTCCAATACTATCTCTAAATTGTGTATGGAAGATGGTAGTGAGATCACTAATGATAAGGAGATTGGTAATCAGGCGGTTAGTTTCTTTTAGGACTTGTTGTCGGAACAAGCTCTCAATGTTGATAATAAGTCAGTTATGGATCAACTCCTCAATAATATTCCTACTCTAATTTCTGAGGAAGATAATGCTAACATTTTAAAACTTATTTCTGAGGAAGAGGATCGGGGAGTTTTATTCTCTATGGGCCCCTTTAAAGCCCCAGGCCCTGATGGTTTCCCTCCAATATTTTTCCAAGAGTTATGGGACATTGTCAGATATGATGTTACAGCTACTGTCAGAGATTTCTTCAGAATGGGGAAACTCCTAAAACAATTTAACAACACTTTTATTGTTATGGTCCCTAAGAAACCCAACCCTAAGTTGCTTGCTAATTTCAAACCTATTAGTCTATGTAACACTATGTACAAGATATGTACCAAATTACTTGTTTATAGATTCCAACCCCTTCTGGATAAAATCATTTCCTCTTCTCAAAAAGGCTTTGTTGCTAGAAGACAGATATTGGATGTTGTTATTGCCACCCATGAAACTATCCACTCTATGGAGAAAAGAAAGATCCCAGGTATGGTTCTCAAGCTTGATATTTCCAAAGCTTATGATAGAGTCTCTTGGCAGTTCTTATTTAAAGTTATTCAGAAGTTTGGCTTCAATGAAAAAGTGTCCCTCCTTATCCAAGAAGCTGTCACCACTGCTAAGTTCTCGATTCTTGTCAATGGGGTTCCAAGAGGTTTCTTCTCCCCTACAAGAGGCATTAGGCAAAGGGACCCTTTATCCCCCTACCTCTTTATCATGTCAGTTGAAGCTCTTGGGAGGTCTGTTCATTCAAAGATCAATTCTAGGGAAATAATTGGGATAAAACTAGCCTCTACTCTCCCTCCAATGTCTATACAATAGTTTGTGGATGACACCATCCTCTTTGGCATCTCCTTAGTTTTGTAAGCCCGAAGCTGGAAAAAACTCCTCAATGACTATGCCAAGGCTTCTGGTCAACACATCAACTTCCAAAAGAACAATGTCTTTTTCTTCAATACTCCGAGGGACCTTCAGAGGAAAATTATTAATATCCTTGGATCTGCTGCTGTGGATTTACCTTCAGTCTACCTTGGTCTCCCTTTAACTGTCAAGGAAGTAACTCAAGGTTTTTGGAACAGTATCTTAGAAAGAACCCAAAAGAAATTGGTGGGCTAGAAAGGAAAGCTCCTAAGCAGTGCTGGAAAATTGCAACTTCTTCAGGCCTCCCTTTAAGGTATTCCCACTTACTTTCTCTCTCTTTTCAAAATGCCCAAGTATCTAGCTGGCAAACTAGAGCAGATCCAAAGAACTTTCTTATGGATAGGAGTGGAAGAAAAGAAGAGAATGTCCCTGGTCAAATGGGAAAAGGTCTGCCTCCCTAAAACTCATGGTGGTCTGAATATTAGAAATATTCAAAGTATGAACAAAGCCATTTTATCTAAAATCAATTGGAATCTTATCAGCAACAATAAGGACTATGGGGAAATTATGAAAGCTAAATATTTACAGGGTTCTGTTAACTATAACTTCCTTCATCAGGAGGGTCTCCCACAAGGGTCAGTGATTTGGAATAAAATGATCAAATCCAGGAGCTTAATCAAGAAAGGGTTAAAGTGGAAACTTGTGGATGACACCCTCATAAATTTTTGGGAGGATCCTTGGTTGGATGACAAAGCTCTTTCCACTCAAGAGGGCAATGAGGCAGTTGTTGTTATTGCTAAACAATCTTTTGGTACTAAAGTTTGTCATTACGTCCAATAAGGATATGGAATCAGACAATGGAAAAACTTGCTTGATTGCCGTAACAATCGACCTGATCTTCTCCTTCGAATGAATGCCATACAACATATGCTTTTGGGAACCCGGATCCCCCTTTTTCCTAGACCAGATGAGTTACTTTGGACTGCAGGTAAAAAAGGCTGCTTCTCAGTCAAATCTGCTTACCATCTGCTGATAAAGGAAGACCACAGAGATGAGCTTTGGAGGAAAGTCTGGAATCATAAACTTATCCCAAAATTCATTTTTTCCTAGTGGGCAATGGTCCATAATAGAATTTTAACCCAAGACAATCTTCAAAGAAGAGGTTTTTATCTGGTCAATAGATGTGTCATATGCCTCAAGGAAGAGGAAACTATTCATCTCTTTCTGCATTGTAATTTTTCCAGAGAAATTTGGAGTAGAGTGCTTCTGAACTTTGGGCTGCAATGGGTTTGTAATAAGGATATTAGGGAAGTCATTGCTAACTGGATCCCTCCATTCTCTCAACCATGGTTAGTGGAGCTTTGGAACCAAACCCTTCACTTTATTGGTTGGACTTTGTGGAAGGAAAGGAACAATAGAATTTTTAGGGATGCTGCCAAAGATCATTCTCAAGTCTACTATTCTCTCTCTAAGACCCTTATTGAAAGTGTGACCAATTCTCATGTTAAGACTACTGACAAACCTCTCACCTAGCATGAGGAAAGTATGGCAGCTAATTGGGGATACTTAATCAAATCCCTACCTTTGATAACTCAAAGCAACTTCAGAGGTTAAATACCAGGTGGATCCCCCTGAAGTCTGGTTGGCCCAAATGAAATTTTGATGGGCCTTCAAAATCTAATGGTAAGGCTAGTGGTGGTGGGATTATCCGGAATGATAGAGGGGAGCTTGTTTCTGCCTATGCAGGGGGATTAGGTCTCCAAAGTAATAATTTTATTGAGGCCTCAGTTCTTTTATGGGGTGTTAAACTGGCAGTCACCTTGGGCATTCAGAATTTGCATATAGAGGGAGATTCGAAGCTCATAATTGATGTTGTTACCAAGGTTTCTATGTGTGGGTGGCATCTTAAGGACATCATCACTGATATCTAAACCCTTATTTAGGGTATTCCTATGGTTGATTTCTCCCACATTTACAAGGAGGGGAATGGAGTCACTGACGCCCTTGCCAATCATGGTCAGCAGTTTGAAAAATGGCAGTGTTGGCGCTAATGCCATAATATCCCCTAGGATATCAGGGAGTTAATTCAAAAAGATATGACTTCTTAATGATGACTCATTATACTCTTACCATGGATGCCAACTTGGCACTGCTGATCTCCTATGGCAAGTTGAGATGGCAGATTAAGGACATCGCAATGATGATACAATGTACCCTTCTTATAGTTGCCATTTTGGCACTGTTGATCTCCCGTGTAAAGATGAGGTGGCCAATTGATGTTGACAGGAGTTTTAAATGGGAGATTTTGAAGCATGGGAAGGACACACAGAGATTGGGGAATGCGGTGGCGTATCTGAGTAATGATAACCTTAGGACGCTGAACATTTTCATCAATTATTTCACCATTATTATTCCTAAGGCCAACGAAGATATTTCTCCAAAGAGACACATTGAGGAGAGAGAAATTTGTTGTGACTGTCAAATTGGGAAGTTCAGTTCTCTTCTATTGTGTGGCTTGATCATGGGGGGATAGAATCTGAACAGAACCCAACACTTGCAGTGAATTCAGGGATAATGCCTTAGTGTGGCATTACTATAAGGAAGGAGGCATTATTCCTTTTCCTGGAATGCCTTAATGGCCATGATGAAAATATTTCTGTTTAGTGTGCCCTTTCATGGGATAACCGCAGAGTCAAAATTGGAAAGATTGGGTTTGAGGTTTCTGAGGAGGTCATTGCAATGGCTACTGGCCTTTCCACTAAAGGCATGAAACTGAAGAGGAAGGCTAGGGTTGTGGATCACCAAAATCAGAAGTTGTTTCCAGGCGAGGGGGAGGAGCTAGTCCCTTATCAAGGAGGGTTTGATCATGCTAAGTTATTGGAGCCATGGGATGTAATGTGCTTCTTGTTGATGAAGTATTTCACCTTGGAGGGTTGCTATACCAGGTTTTACAACTACCACCTTCCCCTTCTTAACCACTTTAGGATAAATGCTCTTATTAGCTTTCCTTTCTATATGTTATCTTCATTGGAACACTCTATTCACCATGCTCAACCTAAGTATGCTAAGAATCCCTCAAAGCAGCCTATCCCCCTTCACCAAGGCCTTATCCATCACCTTTATAAATTCCATCTCACCTTGGAACCACTGAAACCCATTCAAACCACCATTGATGAAACCCCTATGGATAATCCCTCCATGGCCAAGACCACTTCTGAGAAACCCAGTGATTCTACCCCTACCAACCAAAAACTAAAAGGGGTTTCCTTTTCTGAATCCCTGGAAGAGACATTGCGAAGGATTTTCATACTCCTACTTCCAAAGGTAGAGTGAAATCAAAGAAACAACATCTTAAGGAAGTGGAGTCTACTATGGAGATCACTAACTTGGGGGGGATATGGGGCCCTTAAAAAATAAAAAAAGTGATAGTGAGAGACCACCAAAAAAGGCCAAAACTAAAATGGCTAGTGCTAAGACTGAGGGTAACACTTTGGGTGTAGGCAAACCAACCCCTTAGGCTAAATTAATAGAATACTCTAAAAGTGACTTAGATACGTCTACCCAAGAGGGAGAGCTATCTAAAGGTGAAGCCATTGAAGTACAAGAGATCTCAGAGGAGACTGAAGGGATGGAGGAAAAGGATATGCAAGCTAAGGACTCTGATGGTGGGGATTATGTGCCTGGAGATTATACTCATGATTGGGAGGGGATGACTGGTGAGAAGGTTGAGGAAGATGCCATGGAGGAAGATGCCAATCAGGAGGATGAAATGTCTGCTCTAAGAAACCATGTGTAATCCCTTGAGCAGAAGCTTCTCTCCATTAGATGCTTCATAAATAGAATGCTTTACCGCTTGGATATGGTGAATTTGACTCTTTTATAGGAGTAGGATACCCTTGCACATGGCGTGGACAAAGAGAAGACTAAAGAGTTTGATAAAATTTATGACTTCCTATCCAAAGGCTAGGAGGATATTTATTCCTAGCTTTGGTTCTTTGCTTTCTATTTCTTTCTGCTGTCAAACTGCTACTATTTACTATTTGGTGTTAATTGGTTGTCAATGTTGTAGTTGTTGTTACTGGCTCCTTTTGTTCATGAGCCTTGGTTGTTCCTTTTTGGGTTGTTTTGTAAGGGTTTGGCCCCTTGTTTTTGCCACCTTATTATATCAAAAACAACCAGGCAAACACCTCAAATTTAACTAATTCTTTTTTTGATTACAAGGCATCAACGACCATGGCGATAGCTTCAGGTCTTTCAGATCGAGAGAACATAGAAAGTAGTTAGAGTTAGAAGAGTCTCAGAGGGTTGGACTTGCACCAGTAGAACTTATTGAAGAAGGAATAAGAGCTCAGAAAAGGTGAGTGAGCTTTTTGAAAAGATGTCTCAAACAAATGTAATCTCATGGTATGCAAAGAATGCAGTATATACACAAAATGGATATGCATTTAATAGGCACCCAACCAAACTCCATAGCCTTTATTATCATTTGGCTCATATGGAAATTCACAAAAGAGTTCCATTTGAAAGACCTTGGAAACTTTCAAGAGCATGTAACAGGTGAGGATTTTTGTTAGATATTCTAGTTGTGGCGCCATGAATTGTTCAAAAATGATTTTTGTTGAAGAAGGCTTTAGAAACTTTGTAGCAAATGTAATTGGCAGATGTAAAGCCATGTTCCACAACCTCTGCCAGCATTTACACATAGCATAGATAGAAAGCACACAAACCATTTTACAAAATGCCATCAAATAGAATGCAATAACCTACACATAATGGCTTTGTTGAAAGGGTTTTCAAAACTCTAAAGAAAATGTAATTGGTTGGTGTAATACCACGCCCCTCACCCTTGCTAAACATGGAAGTATGAGACAAGGCACACAAACTATTTGACAGAATGCCGCAAAGATATTTAGCTGACAGGCTTTATATGTGAGCATTATAGTGCTCGGAAGATTGTCTCACACCACCAAAAAGATTATCTAAACCTATCGGTTGTTCCTAGAAGTGTATTCCTTGAACCTCCTATGGGTGCAAGTGCTAGTATAGTTTGAAATGCCTTGATAGAGATACATGCAAAATCTCGAAGCATGGACAATACATATGAACTGTTTGACAGGGTGCATCAAAGAGGTGTAATCTCATGGAATACCATGGTGGCAAGAAAACACAATAAATGGACGTGTTGAAAAGATTTTAATGGTGGGTGTAATGCCTAATTCCATAATCTTTGCGAAATTCCTCTCAGTCTGCACCAAATTCAGAGTATTGAAATCATACAAAGCAAAATCTAAAGTGGATTTTGTCAGATATAATAACTGCAAGTGCCACTACCAATCTTTATTTAAATATGGAAGAATGAAGAAAATGCGTGAACCATTTGATAGAATGCCTTAATGAAATGTGATCTCATGAAATCCAACGAGTGCACGATACGCACCAAAATGACTTTGTTGAAAAGAATTTAGAAACTTTCAACTAAATGCTTTCAATTAGAAACTTTAGTACCTCCTCGCCAACATGCTAAAATAGGATTTTTAGAACAAAGATTGGCATCCATCAAAGCATAATGTGAAAGGGATTTTTGTCAAATATTGTAGATACAAGTGAGCTGATAGACATCTCTACCAAATTTAAAAGCATAGGCACATGGCATAAGTCAATTTCTGGCATTCTCACCAAGCTTGTTAGTTCCATAGTTCTATCATACATTCATAATAGAGATTGGTTTCCCTAGTTTCAAATTGAATGATTATGAACTTCTGTTGTATCACAAAGTTTGCAGAGAAACATAGGACCATATTCCTGATCACTTGCTTTCTATTTCAATACTACAGAAGTACTTTTTCTCTTTCTCCACAAGGATAAGGACACTAGCGTCTTCGCATGATTTTATATTTGCTACTACTGAATGTAACTAAGTTCACAGATTATATGCGGTGGTTTTTTGTATCAAGGGGAGCCAACTTTCTGCATTTAATTTGGAATGGTTGGATGAATGTGGGATATGCATGGAGACTGTTAGTTTTAGGATCAGAAATGTAAGCAATTAGAAAATGCAACACATAAGATAATGAACACAATGTTTACCCTAGGAAAACCCCCCTACTTGAGGGAGAAAAACCCAGCAAATAATCTCTTCTTATATATCAGAATAAAAGGAGCAGAAATCTATTTACAGAATCAGGCCTTACACAAGGCTAAGTATATACAATGAATGGGGACACTTCTCAAATAAATATGCTTCCCCTTGAAATCTACTTTGCTACTAAAGGAATGATCGAACTTCTGCTAGAGGTGTAAATGAAGTAATGGAATTGATGTATATATAAAAATCAAGGAGACTCTTCATATGCGTCAGTTACTCTTCATATGCGTTGGTGACTCTTCATATGCTTTGGTGTCTCTTCATATGTGACTTTTCATTATTTAAATTTGGGAGAAGGATATCTCCCACTGCTAAAACATCAACACTCCCTCTTAGCTAGGGAGATATCCTTCCAGATATCCATGTCATGGAGTCTCTCAACATGACAACCACAATGGCTACACCCATTTCTGAAATAGTTCATTACGGAGTTTCTCAATGTGATATCATCATGGAGTCACTCAACATGACATCCACCATAGCTACTCCCATGTGTGGAAGAAAACATGTGCACAAGTGCCCATCACGGAGTTTCTCAATATGACGTTGTCATGGAGTCTCTCAACATGACATCCACCATGGCTACTCCCATGTGTGGAAAAACACAAGTACAAATGAGTCATCATGGAGTCTCTCAATGTGATGTTGTCATGGAGTCTCTCAACATGACATCCCATCTCATTCTCAAAGATGAACAAGGGCTCGCACCTCATATTTCTCTATCTCAGAGAAATATACACTACAAGGGCTTTCACCTCATATTTCTCTATCTCAGAGAAAAATACACTACAAGGGATTTCACCTCATATTTATCCATCTCAAAGAAATATACACTACAAGGGCTTTCACCTCATATTTCTTTGTCTCAGAGAAATATACACTACAAGGGATTTCACCTCATATTTCTCTGTCTCAGAGAAATATACACTACAAGGGCTTTCACCTCATATTTCTCCATCTCAAAGAAATATACACTACAAGGGCTTTCACCTCATATTTCTCTATCTCAGAGAAATATACACTACAAGTAACCTTCACGTTGATGTGACTCCCTCTGAAGCTCCAAGTACAAGCATCAACTTTTGATCTCCTCATCCAAGTTTGCCTCTGTTGGTTTGTCAGACTCCTTCTGAATGTTAATTCCTCCTCTTCAAAGAAACTGATCGACTTTAGAATAAGAAATCTTCTAAATCGAATTTAGAGCTTGGCTCCTTCTGAGATGTTCCCATGGCAATTTCTGTAGTAGAAACAAGTTGTGTAGACCTTAATTTGCAATCTCGAGCAAAGTGACCATACTTGTCACACCTGAAAAACTGAATGTGAGAGAGATCTTTCTTCTTCTTCTCACCCCTCTCTAGCCTCATCTTCTCTCCAATCCGGTCCTTCCTCTTAAGGCTCTCCAATAGCTCTCTGAAAAACCTCTGCTATCATGAAATAACCGCCTCCACCAAGGTTTTCATGGTTGTGATATTAGTAATCGAAACCAGACTGCCGCCACATTTCCTCTTCCTTAAACACAAGGATTTAGGAAACTCATCATCTTCTGAACCCCTCGCTTCAAATATTTCCCTTTCTTATGGCCAAGAATTTTGTACAAATTCAACCTCCTTTTTAAATTCCTTTTCCTTGCGCAAAGATTTCACCGCAAGCAGAGGGTGAAGATCATCATAGTAAGGGTTTTCTCTGTTGTCTTTCAAGCCCTCCTTGACATCTTTGAAATTGGTCATTATTTCTCCCATTTATTTTTCTCAGCATTATCGGATGGCTCCAGCACATCATTCTCCATGAAGTCTAGAAGATCATTTTCTTCTAGTGCAATAAGAACTCTAAAATTCCAAGAGGTGAAATTTGATGCACCATCAAGCCTATCTTCAACCTTGACTCTGTTCACCATCTTCGATGCTTAGACAAACTATCCTAGACAAGAAGAAAACTTCACTACATAAATAAATCTAATCTGATCTTTTCTTAGACCCGCTCTGACACCATGTTAGTTTTAGGATCAGAAATGTAAGCAATCAGAAAATGCAACACATAAGACAATGAACACAATGTTTACCCTAGGAAAACCCTCCTACTAGAGGGATAAAAACCCAAAAAATAATCTCTTCTTATATATTAGAACAAAAGGGGCAGAAATCTGTTTATAGAATCGGGCCTTACACAAGGCTAAGTATATACAATGAATGGAGACACTTCTCAAATAAATATGCTTCCCCTTGAAATTTGCTCTGTTGCTAAAGGAATGATTGAACTTCTGCTAGAGGTGTAAATGAAGTGATTGAATTGATGTATATATATAAATCAAGGTGACTCTTCATATGCATCGGTGACTCTTCATATGCTTTGGTGTCTCTTCATATGTGACTTTTTATTATTTAAATTTGGGAGAAGGATATCTCCTGCCGCTAAAACATCAATAGAGACCAATAGTAAGATTGTCTTGCCTAATTGCAATCATGCCATAAGCATGAAATGCTACCAAGAATGGCATGCACAGGTACAATCATGTCCATCTTGCCATGATACTTTGAAAAGAGCAAATTCAAGGGAATGAGGATGTTCATATTTCACTATTGTCGGCTCAGGTTCTTGGATTCTAAGATCCATAGAAGGCATTGTGGAGGGCATTCATTGCCAATTCAAAGAGGCGGAAGTCTTATGAAGGTGACATTTTCATAATATGTGAATGACATACAAGAACATGGAAATTTTGATACAGATATAACCCTTGGTAGAGTCATTACTTCAAATTGTTAAAAGTGATACTTCAAATCCTATACAAAGAATAGAGGGAATCTATGCTCTGCCCTAGTAGCTTTGAATGTCAAGAAAAGTGTCAATTTTCCACTTCTTAGTGCATTTGAACTTAAATGATAATGTGCTTGTGTAAAAATGATCTTTCGTTATGGAAGTTGAATAAAGAGCATGACCGGGAGGAAAGCTACAACTGGCCCTCTCTACATAGAGTTCTAAGATTGAGATGAATAATAGATGTTGATAGCATTCTATGATTGTAATTGAGGTGAAAGTCTAAGATTTAGGTATACAAAGGATTCATCAAAATTTGGCAAGCTTTGACCACCAAAATGGAGCAAACAGAGATGGAAAGTAACCTAGCGAAGTTCACAACTCAAAATTTGCAAGTCTCAAGTTGCCTTTTTGTAAAAGCAACTTATGTCACTTATTGTAATTCAAAAGTTAGAAAATGAGCTTTATTTCTAGAAAAGCTAGGTAAAATCTGACTAGAATAAAGCTTATTTTTAAATTATTGTATTTCAAAAAAAGGTAGTTACTAGGTAGTTATCAAGTAGTTACAAGGTAGTTACTAGGGAGAAGCTTATAAATACAAGGCTATTTCAAATGTAAAGGGACTTTTAGAAGAGACTTCTTACAGGGGAACTCATGGAGAATGTTTTCAGAAACCTTCGGTCTAACATTTTGTACATGAAAGCTTTTGAAATCGTATGATTTCATAAAGAATAATAAAGAGTGCATTTGGTTCATGTGTTCCAAAGTTACTTCTAAGTTATTGTTACTAATTTTTCATATGTTAGATTGGTAATACTTCTGTGTCATTGTGTAGATCATGGGTCATCCATTAAAACATTTAACTGTGCAATCAATGTAATGAAACATAATCATTTCTTGGTATCTTGATTTGATGTGTTTAGATAACCTATCTCTTCATACGTTGAGACCTATGTGTTATCCTTCTTTCATCATTGTTGCATGTTAAAACATTTGTTGTGTAGTTCATCATATTGGTTCAAAATGTAGTTTCTAGCTTCTATGGTGAAATCCCCTCATAATTTGTCTTGACTTTGTGAAATCTGAACCAGTATTCGTATGTCTACTGTTGGGGTTTCTATTAATCATTTTTCTTTTTAGTTTTCCTTTTCCTCCTTTTTGTACTTTCAAGTTAAAAGTACACAAAAACTACAAATACCCCCATCATATGAGGGAGCTGTCCCTCTCAAACGCAGAGGAAAGTTGTTAGTCCAATAACAACTTCTCTAAATGTTGGGACATTTGTTGCTGCCCATTGGGCGAGTCACATTCAAATCTACAGTGAAAAAATCTGTTTACCAACAAAAAGACAAAGAGCATTTAATCACATGATTATCAAATAAGATAACATTACCTTAGCCAAGAATAGCTCTAAATATAACATTAAACTAAAAGATTTACCCTAGTGTTTTAGCTTGTTCACTTGCCATAATGTTGATTACCTCTGCATGTTCATAATAGCATAGTCCCTGTGTCTAACTTTCAAAAACTTGTACAAGAAGAGTAAGTATTGATAAAAATACATATCAATAAATAATTAATCACATATCCTAATATAAATACATTGAAGCATAAAATAAAACATTCTAACAATTACATGTTATAATAATTGATAACAAGATTAAATCAACAATATATATCAACCAAATTATTCAATCCAATATCAAAACATTCGTAATATCCCACTATCATAATAATGCCAATAAATCTATCATCATAGGATACTAGATACGGTGTAGGTGACCTTACACTCTTCCCCCCTAAGAATGGACTTCCTCCTAAAAGTCTTGAAGAGAAAGGAATACTCAATAACTTTAATACATCCAACAAAGGTTAGGAAACATAGAAATACATTTGTACAATATCTGAACAACAATAATGAGATGTCAAAGATTTAATTCAAAATCCAAACCTAATACAAAATACAACAAAAACCTAGAATTCACTATATTTTCATTTGTCTTATAAGCATATTTTGTAGCTTATAATATAATGACTAAAATTATTTGTTTAAAAGATAGAAAAAAGGATAAGGTGTCATTACTTAATGTGAAGGAAACAACTTTGAACAACTATATCATTCCAAAAATCAAGCATACCATTCTATACATTAGGATCCATTACATCCACTACACCATCACTTACCAAATGAACATGTTTTTACCATCAAGCATATTATAATTTATCAAATTCATTGCAACCACATTTCTTCATAACACTTCTCAACAATTATACACATCACAAAAATTCAACTCCATACAAAAATTATGTGGTAGATATGTTGGATGAGGATTGTTTGTGTGGTACTTCTTCTTGTTGTTGTGGTACTTGTGTTTGGGATAGTTGGATATTTATGATTGGCTTGTTGTTGTTGCTGGAAGGTTGCTTATTGCTATTGTTGTTGAAGTATGGGTTGTTGAAGTTGTGAAGTGGTGGGATTTTAGACATGGGATGTGGAAGATTGAGGTTGGACTTATGAGGTTTGAGGCATGGACACCTTATCTTGGGTATGTACATGAGGTGGGGGAATAGTTATGCCACTAGTAGTTGGGATGATGACACTAACTCTATAAGTTGGCATAGATGTTGTAGCCCCTGGATGTATGAGCCCATAGGAATGGATGATGTAGGCATAGTTGATGTCATAGGTATATTTTAACCACTTGATGGGAGTATGATATTGGTTGTTTCTTGAGGTTGTGACACACCTATAGAAGAAGTAGGTTGATTGGTGGATGTGTTAATGTTGAGGTGTGTCATGACATTTAAGGTTTCACCTACATGTGGTTGGGAAGCTCCTCCTAAAAAATTAGAAATATAATTATAATCAGGAGGAAAAAAGGGGGTTATATCAAAGTCTGAAGGTATTTGATACCCTAGGTGAAGTATCTATTTAAGGTATTCATCGAAATTGGTCTTAATGACATGGTTTACTATTATGTGATGTTTCAGATCTTCCAACCATTTGTCAACTCTCCCCTCATAATCTTTAGACTCATGGTCGAAGTGAGTCAACGACTTTTAGGTTCTTGCATAGGAATCTCAAATTCATGTGTATATAGAGGGTTTGATGATGGTTTGACTATGTCCTTATAAGGTTCGGCTATGAACATGTCGGTGGTAATTTCAAACTTAGTAGGAAATCTGGGGGTAATGATGGATGGTATAGCCCCTCTAACATAGGAAGTAGACTCTTGATAAGAGTGTTTTGAAGACTCTTGATGTGGTTTTTTAGGGGGGTTTTGTTGGGATTAGTGATGGATTTCATGATGGGTTTGTTCATGAGGCTCTTGTTGAACTTGAGGGAACTCTTGTTGGGATTCTTGATGAGATTCCATGATTCTCTTAGATTGTGACCTCATAGTGGGTATTAAAATGATGACCTTAAGATGAAAGATATGGATATTGGACTTGGTTATGAAAAGCTTTTGGACCAAAACATATCAAGATGATGACTAGGATATGGATAAAATGACAACCAAGATGATACCAAGATATGGATATGACTAGGATATGAGGGTGACAACCAAGATAACAAGGATGACACCAAGGATATGAGGATGACATGGATTTTACCAAGATATGATAGGATAGGATAAAACCAAAATACCTCAAGACTCACCTAGATCTTTTGTGATTGACAAAGATGACATTCTCTTCACTGCTTAGGGTTGATAGATGCCTAAGCAAGGAGAGGGATAATGATGAACTTTCCACTTGGACTAGACAAGGCAAGATAGGATAAAAAGAATGATAAATGGATCTAGGCTAGGCTTAGGCAAACTTTAGATTTGATCGAAGGTTTGATTGATGACTTGGTTGACAAATTGATTGATGAATCAAAGAATGACTGTGTTGATTGATTGATCAAAGGATGACTTGGTTGACAAATTGGTGATTAGGTTGACAAAGTTGATTAGCCAAAGAGGTGGATAAGTACTCACAAGTCCAAAATTAATTCTATGGGATTGTTTGAGATCACTATTTTATCCTAATTGTTTTTAGATTTTGAGATTTTTTATTTATTTTTTATATTGAGGATTTTTGCAAGAAAAAAAACACAATAGCTGACTTGACTTAATAAGGAAATTGGTGTGAATTTCTTCATAGATAAAGTGGCTTTTACTGGTATTGCACAAGAAAAACATGCCAAGCACATGTACAAACCTAGAATTATTCAAGCAGGATTGTCATATCCCATGGACTCACTCAGGTGTGACTTCAATCTCCACTATTAGATAATGGTGATTTCCATCCCCTTGATACCATTTACCATTGATTGGATAGATAGGGAATGCAAGGTCATGTACCACCTTACACCCCTTACCTTGGAGACTAAAGTCTTGCCCAAAGTTTATTCCATCTCAAACAACGGAGGTAATAGTGTGAGCTCTTCTGCCCCTGCTACAGTGATGCACCACAAGATATGATGGTCGAAGGGTCTTATCTAGGCTACAATATTCTAGGGGAGTCCTCTCAAATATACAAGGTACAATGAGGGCCAAATCTGTGAACACTAGCCCATTGAAAGGATGTGGCATAAGCGGTTAAGCAAATACCACTTCACGTTGTGTCTGGAATCGCCTGGGGCCCCAAGGTTATTCTAATGACTACATAGCTAGATTGAGGTACAAATTTCTCTCTCCCCCCTTTCATATACCCCACCAAAACACGTGGTTGAGGTCATCCCTAGGGGTGATGAAATCCCCTAGAAAGCCTCCTAAAGGGAAGAAACACTATTCACTTTTGCTCCCCATGCTCGCACAGAGCGCAAGGGTAGAGCATACGTGAGATAATGTTCCTAGGATTGAAAAAATAAACACAAGGATAATGAAGGGGATTTTGATCTCCAAGGTCACCAAAAGGTACGAGGAGAGAGCATACACCCTTTTCAAAACCCAAAGACAAAGCAAACAATGTTCAATTACTATCCCCCTAGATTAAACTAAGTGCTTAGATTAGTGAGAAAATTTGATCTTTGACAAGTGGTACTACACACAATGCATTAGTATTTTCAATGGTTTTCTCTTTGATAAGCAAATCTGCAAAAGATTTGTGAGTGGTTTCAATAGTTTTGGTCTTTGGCATGCAAAAGCTACAAACAATTGTTACGCAAAAAGATCCAAATTTGATAAAATCTAAAAATAATGAATTGAAATAGTAGAATAAGGTAGATGAGCAAATTTTACATGAAATTCTATGCCATTTCAAAAAAAATCGTCAAAATTTGTTAAGATTTGCAAAAAATATGCTCCAAAGAAGTTTGCAAGCAAGGGTTGAATGTAAGCAATTATTCCTAGAATTTTTCAGTTGAATCTATTGATGAGGCCTATACAACTATGAAGCTGGGAAAACTAGATTTCCAATGCTTCTAGTTTCATGAAAATCTGACACTTCTGCAAAAAGTTGATGTGAGTTTGAAAAAATGCCTATTTGAGCATATAAAAGCAAAATATGTCAAGTCTAGCAGTCAGTTGAATGCTAGTGGTTAAGAAGTACTGGTCACATGTACCTACACATTGCTAACAGAAACAACCAATGTTAGTGTGTAAAATTATAAAAATTTAAAGATAACAAAAAAACCTAATATTAACTACTAATATTAAAAAAAACCCTAACATTTAAAATAAAACAAATCTAAGAACAAAAAAAACATTGTTAATGAGGGGGCATAGACGTGGAGCAGTGGAGGGGTTTTGTAGGGGCAGTGGGGGGAACAAGGTAGCACAGGAGGTAGGCAGGTGGCAGGGGTGTTGGGAGTGGGCAGAGAAAGTAGCAAAGTGGGGAGATGGGTGGGGCAGGCCAAGGGAAGGGATGGCGAGAGAGGCGGGGAGGAAGGGTTTGGTGGGGGATGCAAGGGAGAGAGGCGGAGGGGAAGGGAGGATGGAGTGGGGAGGAGACGGTAGCAGAGGGAGGTGGAGGATGTTAGGAAGGGGTGGTGAGGAGGCAGGGGTAGGTGGTTGTTGGGAGTGGCATGGGAGTGGGAGAGCAAAGGGGTGCGCAGGGGGAAGAGTTAGGTTTTTTGTATTTTTTTTATTTTTTATTTTTTATTTTTTTATTTTTTAAATTTTTTATTTAAAATTTTCTTAAAGAGTGAAAGCTATAGCTTGCCTACGCGGGATGTCATACGCGCTCGTACGATACGGCCTGTGAGGGGGCTGAAAATTAAAAAAATAAAAAAAATTATAGTAAGAAAAACACTTTGTATTTTATGTCATTTTTCACTTGTGAGGCCTCCTGGATTCAATGGTGATATCATATTTGGAGTAGGAGGACTTCTTCAAAATTTGATCTCTATATTTTCACTGAAAAGTGGCTAAATCCTTGCAACAAAAAGAAAAACTTCCAAAAAATTGCAAAACAAGGTTAGGGGTGAGGAGCCAGTAGTTGAACACCCTAACTTTGTGCCTCTCAAAATCATACATGGCAATTTAAAATTACTCTGACATTTTTATAGTAGCTTACTTGGTAAGGCCCCTACATATAACTAAGGTTTCAAGTCCACATCATCAAATATGATGCCACATCAACATGCTTTTTGTTGAGGTGTCCAAAAAGACCAAAAAAAGATTAGACCAATAGTTGTGCATTAAGTCATGTTTTGTTGGTGTGCTGATGTGGCATCACATGATTTGTTGTTTTTTAGAAATTTTATTAAATTATAAGTACTTATGTTCAACATTTGGTCAATTTTTTTTACATTTGAAATAATCGTTTACAATATATAGTATATAGGGTGTTCAACTATTGGCTCCTATACCCACATGTACTATAACAACAATTGGACCTCGTTCAACTACTAGCCAAGATAGAGAGGGAATCAAATGGATGGCCAAGATTAGAAGGGTGAGGGATGAGGTTGATGGCTAGGATTAAAAGCCAATTTTAGTGCTCAAGACGCACCATAAATGAGGATGACATGTGACTAAAATAAGGATGGGAGTGGGAATAAATAGGATTTTTAATTGATTTTGGAGAGGAAGTGCTTATGACACACATTTAAGGAGGTTAAAAATAGGGATGTGAGTGGGATAATTTAAATAATAAAATTATTTAAATTATGAGAGACAAGTGCAATGTGAGAGCTAATTTAAATAAGTATTTTATTTATTTAAATTAGTTAGAGGAATATGGCAATTAAATAAATAGAATTTATTTAATTTGACTAGAGGGGATAAATTAGTTAAATAAACATAATTTGTTTAACTAATTGGAAGGGGTCATGAAAGGGGATCTAGGACAAGGTGTTGCTAAGTGGCACAAGAGGATGCAAGGAGATGTCGAAAGACAATGTTTTAAGACATGGCCCATTTTAGGTGTCTACAGTAAGTACTACATGCTCCTTGAAGAAAAAGCCCCCCACTTCTACAATGAAAAACAAGATGCCATATGAAGTGTGGATTGGAAGAAAACTAGTATTGACACACTTATAGGTATTTGGATGTGAGGAATTTGTTTAGGTTCCTAAGGAGTGGTAATCCAAGTTGGATCTAAAAGCTAAAAGATGTATTTCATTGGTTATGGAGAAAATGTCAAATGCTACAAGATTTGGAATTTTGAAACTTTGAAGGTTCTCTGGTCAAGGGATGTTACATTTAGAGAACTTGGTGTAGTGCCCAAAATTGAACAATTATTTGAAAGAAAGAAGATGCATTTTGAGACAAAGATAGAGCAACAATATGCATATGAAACTGAACAACATGTAGTGGATAGGAAAGTTTGGGAGAAGAAGAGGTTATCACATCTAGCAATAACTCTAAAGAAGAACAAAGTGTAGATGTGGTAGGGAATTCTCCACCGGTACTTGAGAGAAGGTCTACAAGATAGAAAAGATCACCTAATAGGTAGTCCACCACATTTTCCTTGTGTTTTTTCTCTAGCTTGTATTGATAAGGAACCAAGTTCTATGGAAGAGGTTCTCGCTTCCAAAAAGAAAAAGTCTTGGAATAATTCCATGGATGAGGAGATGATGGCATTGAAGTAGTGTAAGCCTTAAAATTTGGTTGATTTTATTCATGATAGGAAACACATTAGTTGTAGGAAACCCATTAGTTGTAAGTGGGTGTTTGAGAAGTAGTTCAAGTAAAATGACTCTCTTGAGCAATACAAGGCACTATTGGTGGCAAAAGGTTATTTCCAAGTTGATGGAATAGACTTCAGTGAGATCTTTGGTGAGATCTTTTCCCCTATTGCTAATTTGAGTTCCATTAGAATATTGTTATCTATTGTTGTGGCACTTGATTTGGAAATTGAGTAGATGAATGTCAAGACAACATTATTGCATGGAGATTTAGAGGAGGAAATTTTCATGGAACAACCTAAAGGATACAATGTGAGAGGTAAAGAGAAACTAGTTTGTAAGTTTAGTAGCTCTTTGTATGGATTAAGGTAGTCCCCATAGATGTGGAACCAAAATGTTAACACACGTGCTAGAATTGGGTTTTGGAAGAAGTGATGTTGATTGTTGTGTATACTTAAAAAGGTAAATGATCATATTCTAATTATTATTCTATATGTTGATGATATGCTTATCATTGGAGATAATAAAGCATTAACTTTGGAGCTTAAAACTCAATTAGCTAGTAAGTTTGATATGAAAGACTTAGTATAGCGACTAGATACATATTCAAAATGGAGATATACAAGGATAGGAGTAAACGAAAACTATGTCTAAAATAGAGGAAGCATCTTGAGACAATCTTGTAGAGGTTTGGAATGTAGGACAGTTAACTAGTAAGTTCACCCCTACTGGTTGGTACAATGCTAAGTATGGAATAATGTCCTAGATCTATGGAGGATGTGGAGGACATGAGGAAGGTTCCTTATGCAAGTGTGGTAGGATATGTGATGGTCTACACAAGACTAAACATTGTCCAAGTAGTGGGAGTTTTAAGTAAGTTCATGGTGCATTTAAGCAAAGAACATTGCACACATGTGAAAATGGTGTTCAAGTACTTGAAAGGAACTCTAGATAATTTCTTGGTTTATCATGGTATTAATGATGTGGGTAAGATGTTGAGTGCATAGGGATTTTTTTAGTCTAATTGGGATTGAGATCTTAACAACCAAAGATCTACAAGTGAATATGCATTTATTGTATTTGGAGGAATAGTGAGTTGGATGAGCAAGATGTAGTAGATAATTACCCTATCAACTACTAAAGTAGAATATATGGCTACAACACATGCTTGTAAGGAAACCATGTGGTTGAATCTAGCTTAAGTAATAGTAATGGTTTTTATAGTCAAATAGTGTTGAAATGTGATTCACATAGTGTAATTTGTTTAGATAGGAATCGTGTTTAACATGCTAGAACAAACACATTGATGTGTAATATCATTTTGTGATGGAGATGATTGAGAACGAGAAATTCCAAATCAATAAATTGACACTCAAGTTAGCACTATAGCTTCTTCAATAAAAATGTAAGTACTATGAAATTCATGTGGTGTAGGGATGAGATGGGTCTAAACCATTCCCAAGCATGAGGTTAATTTCTTGGGTTAACATACCAAACATTCTCCTGCATCAAATAACAAGTGGGAGAATGTTGGAATTTGGGTGATATTCACTTGTAGAGAGTCCTAGTAGGATTTTATCTACAGTCTTCATTGCAGTGGAATGTACTAAGTTTTTAGGTATTGTGATATAACAGATAAAGTGATTTACATATATGATAACAATGTTGTAGGTATTATAGTACATCATATATGTTGGTTCACATTTGTTGGTGCTATGATAGTAACCATAAGCTATTTGGATGAAGAACTAACAACTACATATAAGTTTATTGTTTGTTAGAGCATGATCAGTGATGCAAGAGCACTTGTAGCAAAACTGATGAACATGCAACATGATTCAAGGGCTGGATGATATCCTAGAAGAATACATTAGATACTACAAGTAGTCTAGAGTAGTGTGATATTGGTGTGAGCTACCGCATACCAAAAACATGTATTCATATCGATAGTATTTTGATGCTTAACTATTGATTCATAATGTGTGACAACAACATAGTATACAATGTAATTATCCATGTGGAGGTGTCAATCTTGGTGTTATTTATGTTATACTGATGTGATATATGGTCAGAATATAGTTACTTAACACTTGGTATTCTACAAGTTGGTTGGACAACTATAAAATTGGTATTCCCATGAATACATATATATTAGTTTGTTTGAATGCACAAAGGTTACTCAAACTAAGACATTGAAGATATTTTTACATTATTGGTGTGTACTAATTAGAGTGGTTGTAGAATAATGTTAAAAAAGACCTTATTGTATTAAATTAGTGTTGATTTTGAATAATACAATTATGAATGTCTTTTGGTGGTGGGCTTTCTCCTGTAAAGGTTTCCTAGGTAAATCTTTGTGTCTTGATTACTCTTTTGGATGGATAACATTCCATTGTTTTCATATCTGATGATGTTTAGATTTGGTACTTCTTATTGATTGTTCACTAACACATAATCTTAAGAATTCATTATTTTAGCCTATTGATCCTCTACAATAGTGGTGTAAATCCCCAACATTTATTAGGTTTTATCTTTGTACTTCCATTTTTTCTAGTTTTCCTTATTTTGAAAGTAAAGCATATAACTATTTCTGTCTATAGAAAATTAACATAATTTATATGGGTGAAATACGCTTTGATAGGATCAAGTAGATCATTGATATATTTATTTTAGTTTGTGTAATTTTGTAAGTTGATCTTATCTATGAAATTAGTCTAGTTAGAAATTGAAATTTATAAGGGGATCAAATAAAAATTACCATTTAACTTCTAAGGCTAAAACTAAAGTATTATATGAAATTGCTTGATAAGGAATGGAATGATGTATAATATTCATAACATGAATCAAATTGTTACCTCACTCTATCAATAAAATTATCTCCAAATGCATATGTTAATGTACCACCACCATGTATATTCTCATAATATGAAGGTAAGAATGACCTAATGTGTAATATTGCATCTTCATTCCTATAAAATGCCTCTATCATTGGTGTTCTCATGATATGTGCATGCATTAGAAATAAGATGAACCAAATCATCGTGAAACAAGGAATGATTAACAACATCATATGAGGGAGATGAGGGAGATGATGAATGATGCTAAGCACTTAAGCAATTATCATTAAACTCCTCACTAAATGTATACTCAATAGATCATGTATCCATGGATATAGAGGAAGCGCTTGTTCAGAAATAAGGTAATCTACTATAGTGAAAGCATATGCAAATAGTGAACAAATTTGATATACTGATTAAAGTAGAATTTGACTAACCATTAAATTATATGTGGAGAAACATGTATTAGACAATTAAGATAAATTTGAACTCATATGGTTCATACATAATACCTAAATTTATATAGAGAAACCCTTTCAAGAAAAACCTCCACCACCAAATAGATCCTTGAGCTTGTATCAATTAGATAAAGACTATTAAATAATACAATCTACCCATCTCCTTAGACAAATTTTGGTAGCATAACATTACTTCACCCTCAAGACATTGTGAAACCTCTATATAATGCATCCAAATTATAGAGAAATAAGGAGAGACAACCACAAGTACTTTCCCAAAACTAACAACCAACAAAACTATGGTCTTGGCAAAAATCTAATGCCTCCATGACCAAATCATTAATGCACTTAAGATAGACTTTATTAATACATCTTTGACCCATGAAGAAGGTGGGCACATATTTCCAATTCTAGTACTCCATAATAGAACATGGCTAACTAACATGGACCCCACCAATCATAACAAGATGCTCCACTCCTCTCTAGGGAACTCCCAAGAACTCCATTAGAAAGATGGTCAACATGATTGATTATGATGAATGTGTGACTCTTGCCAATTGTAACTCCCCTTGTAAATGTCATTACAATAATATTCAAGATTTCTAAGAGAATAATATTATAATATTATCCCACAACACCTCATGGCACCCAAATACCCATTACAAGACTATTGGAGACACATACAAAATACATAGGATTGAAATGTTAATAGAACCTAATCCTAACATTTTCCCACTTGATATTATACATTTTAGTGATGTGAACAAGAAACATAAAATGAATCAAGTATGTAGGATGAGGCAAGGTCCATTTCCTACCTACACCAACATAACTTATTTGTGCTCACTAGTTTTGTAAGGGAATCTAAAACATTATCAAGAGTGTCCACTTTTTAAATCACGAGCTTACTATTCTCAACCATCTCACAAACAAAGTGATAATGTACATCTATATGTTGAGTATGGGAATGGTACATGGGATTCCTAGATAAGAAAATAACACTCTAATTGTCACAACTGATTCTCAAAACCCTTCAATCAAAACCAATACCTAAGCACAACCTTTGTAAACAAACCATATCTTTATAGGTATGTGTAGCAACTATGTACTCTTCTTCTATTATAGATAGAGAAATTATAGGTTGCCTCTTACTCATCCAACTAATAATTCCATCAAATAAAGGAAACACATAATTGACCTTCTACTAGATCCAAGTCACTATCCCAATCTAAATTAATAAAGCCATGTATGTCCAACATCTTTCCCACATCATGTCCCATGATAACATAAACTACAATCAAAAGTTCCTCACAAAATTTTAAATACCCTATTAACATAATTCTAATGTTCTCTCCCAGAGAACTAGATGTAATCTTTCTAAGTACTCTGATGAAAAGGGATACTCTCCCTTTCAAATCTACAACAAATACTAACACAAAATACAATGCAAGAAGGCTACAAATGAATTTAGAACAACAGAAAATGAAGAGAAATCTACACACAATCTTTTATTCAAATATGAAATTCAATTACATCCACAAGAAGCTTATGAGCTTTCTAGAATTACACATTCAAAATCTACAAAAAATAAGATACTCCACATTCTAGACTCATTCCAACAGCATCTGGGTATGTAGAAACTTTCTTCTCCAAAACTCTTCTCTCCAAATGCTAAGGCTTCAATTTATAGGCACTAGAAGTGGGAAAATTTCCCATGGATTGCCAAAACCACCACCTGGAACCACCTCTTGGAAATCCACGCCCTTCTTGGAGGTTAAAATTTTGAAAATAATTAAATAAAAATTAATTGTATTTCGCCCCACATGGACGCTTGGGAGTTTGCTCCACCACCTTGGGTCATAATGACCACTTACAAGATTCCTTATGCATTTGTTGGTTACAAAAATTAGTCCCACTTATTACAAAAATTAGTCCACTAAAAATAGGAGTTGTTGACCCACTTATGACAGAATCTTCCCACCAAATAGAAATTAATGCATATCCCCAAGTGGGTGCCTATGAAAGATTCTCCCCACTAATGGAGGAATTTACAAATTACCGAGGTATTTTTCATCAAAATTACATTTATTAATATACCCCAAGAAAATACATTTGTTGCAAATTTAAATATTATTTTCTTAAATCCCACAACATTATTGAAAATCATACAACAAAATTAGAATATTTTTTTGGTGACACAGGATTGCCCATACACCTTGGATGCTCCCGCATCAAACACCTAGGGTAGAAGAAAAGTGACCTTGTCACTTCTCAAGAGGGTAACCAAGATGATTAACCTCGGCTTTTGATAACCAAGATGAGTCTTCTATAGGCCTTCCAAACCATTGGACTAAATACTTGAAGTACTGCGTGTTTCTTGTACTCCTACTCACCCTATTGTCCAAAATTGCCTCTATTTTCTCCTCTTTTGAAATAGGTGCTGGTATCTAAATTGGTTCACCTATTGTACCTTCATCACTTTTAGCTTCATGGAACTTTTTTAGATCAGAAATATTGAATATAGGTGAAATATCAAGTCCACTAGTCAACTCTACTTCATAGGCATTACCTGGATCATGTTTGCTCACAATTTTGCAAGGTCCAAACTTCTTCATCTTCAACTTGTTGTAGGTAACAACTGGAAATCTTTCTTTTCTTACGTGTACCATGACTTTGTCACCAACTTGAAACTCCTTATGTCTCCTCTTCAAATCAGCCTTGGACTTGTATTGTTCAAAATTCATTTTATTGATGTGAGTTCTTACCTCCTCATGTATGCTCTTTCTGTGATCAACAAAATCCTCTACTTCTACACTCTTTCTTTCAACACTATCAATCTTTTTCAGACCTAAAATAACTCTTGGGCTGCTTCCATACATAATCTGAAATGGTGACTTACCTGTACTTCTATTCACCGATTTGTTATATGCAAATTCTGCTTGAGGTAGAATCAAATCCCACCCCTTCGGTTGATCTCCAACTAGGCATCTCAACAAATTACCCAAGCTTTTGTTCACCACCTCTATTTGACCATCTGTTTGAGGATTGTAGGTTGAGAAAAAATTCAAATCAGTCCTTAACTTCTTCCATAAGGTCCTCCAAATATACCCCACAAACTTTGTATCTCTATTTGAAACAATGCTCCTAGGAAGACCATGTAGTCTCACAACTTCCCTGAAAAACAATTCTACAACATTCACAGCATCATTAGTCTTTTTACATGGAATAAAATGAGACATTTTTGAAAATCTATCTACCACCACAAATATTGAATCATGACCCCTTTGAGTTCTTGGAAAACCCAAAATGAAGTCCATACTAATCTCTTCCGATGGCTTTTCGGGTCTTAGCAATGGCTGATATAAACCTCTGTTTTGACTAGTTCCTTTTGCTTCCTAACAAATTCTACAACTTTGAACATATTTTCTTATGTCTTGTTATAGTTGAGGCCAATAATACTTCTCTCCAACAAGTGCTATGGTTTTATCAAAACCAAAATGTCCTACAAGTCCTCCACTATGTTTTTCTTTAATTAGATTTATTCTCATTGAACTTCTTGGAATGCACAACTTATTACCTTTGAACGACATTCCCTCTTGGATCAAATAATCCAACCACTTGGTTCTAACATCAACAATAGGCTCTTTACAAGACTTCCAAACCTCTCCAAAATCTAGATCTTCCTCATACAACTCCTTCAGCTCATTGAATCCAACAACTTCAACCTGTATTTCCATCAACAAACTTTGTCTTCTACTTAAAGCATCTGCAACCCTGCTAGACTTTCCACTTCTATGCTTCAAAACAAAAGTATAACTTTGAAAAAACTCTACCCATTTCATATGCCTCTGATTTAACTTCACTTGACTACTCAAATATTGAAGTGCTTGATGATCAGTATATAAAACAAACTCCTTAGGCAAAAGATAGTGTCTCCACTTTTTCAATGCTTGTACAAGCATAAACTTCTTGATCATAAACTTAGAAATATTTTCTTTTTGCATCATTTAACTTCTCACTAAAGTAAGCAATGGGTTTACCTTCTTAACTTAGGACAACTCCAATCGCATTCCCACTTGCATCACAATCCACTTGAAATACTTTGTTGAAATTTGAAAGTGGTAAAACAGGCTGCTCTGTCACTTTACCCTTCAATAAATCAAAACTCCTTTCTGCCCCTATAGTCCATCTAGACTCTCTTTTGTCTCCCCTCATGGTCTCAATTAGTGGTGCACAAATACGACTGAAACCTTTAATAAACTTTATGTAAAAACTTGTCAAACCATGAAATGATCTCACCTCTGTAGCACTCCTAGGTGTAGGCCATTCTAGAATAGCTCTCACCTTTTCTGGATCCATCTTGGGACCTTCTCCTAAAACAAAAAAACCCAAGTATACCAATTCTCTCTTCACAAAGCTACACTTTTTCAAGTTAATCGGCACCTTTTCTTCCCTCAACTTTTCAAAAACAAATCTGATATGCATCAAATGCTCTTCTAGTGTCTTACTAAATATCAAGATATCATCTAGATAAACAATAACAAATCTGCCCAAAAATTCCTTCAACACTTCATTCATCAATCTCATAAATGTACTAGGTGCATTAGTTAGTCCAAAAGGCATGACCAACCATTAATACAAACCTTCTTTGGTCTTGAATGATGGCTTCCACTCATCACCTTCTCTGATTCTTATCTGATGATAACCACTTTTCAAGTCAATCTTGGTGAAATATTCATCTCCACTCAAACTATCCATGATATCATCCATTCTTGGCAATGGAAATATGTACGTGATGGTGATCCTATTGATTTCTCTTAAATTCATTCACACCCTCCATTCTCCTCCTTTCTTTGGTGCCAAAACAATAGGCACTACACATGGACTTAGACTTTCTCGAATCAAGCCCTTCTGCAACAATTCTTGGACTTGTTGGTTTAGCTCTTCACTCTCCATAGGAGACATTCTATGGGCTGCCTTGTTAGGTAAACTTGCTCCTAGAATCAGATCTATATGATGACTGATCTTTCTCACAGGTGGTAATCCTTTAGGTGCATTATTTGAGACAATATCAGCAAATTCTTGCAACAAATCTGCAACTTCACTAGGGAAATCTTCTTCCAAATTTGAGTTAGCTCTTGGAATCAAAGCATAAAAAATATTCTCATGTCTCATACCATCAAGAAATTTTCTAGCATCAAATAAACAAATTCTTGCATTGCTGCACACCTTACCCATTTCTTCTTTGAGTGGCTTCAACTTATGTTTTACTCCATCCTTCGTTAATGTGTATGTGTCAGCATACCCATCATGTATGGCCTTCCTGTCAAATTGCCATGGCCTTCCTATCAAATTTCCATGGCCTTCCTAACAACATGTGACAAGCATCCATAGGAATTATATCACATAAAATCTCATCATGGTAATCTCCTATCTTAAATTTTACCAGACTTTGTTTGCTAATCAAAAGTTTCTAATCATTCTGAATCCACGGTATCTGGTATGCATGTGGGTGTCTCCTTCTCTCCAGATGCAATTTCTCTACCATTTCTTCAAAAACCACATTGTCAGTACTTCCACTATCAATAATAACATTACATGCTTTTCCTTCACACTTACATCTTGTTCTAAACAAGATCTTCCTCTATAATGGTTCATTGTCTTCACTTACCAAGGCTCTTCTAGTTACCAAGATTTCTCCTCCTTTTGCTTCTTCAGAGTGTCATGATCTTGCATCTTCTTCATTCACATTTGTTGTTCTAGCATGATGCTTAGGTCTTCTATTGTTTTTCTTTGGATTTTGTGGACATTCATATGCCCTATGTCCTTCTTCTCCACATTAGTAACAACTTCCTAGAAAGTTGCCTCTTCCGAATCATCTACCCAATCTTCCTCGACCTCTTGCATTTTGATCTCTCAGAAAGTAGAAATTTTCTAATTTTTGATTTTTCTTATTGTTTCCCTGGTCTTCAAATTTCCAATTTTTCTAATTTTCATTATATCCTCTTCCTCTGATTCTTCTACCATGACCTCGTCCTCTTTGTTTGCTCTCAAACTTTTTGTTCAATCTTTCTTCCACATTTAGGGAAAATAGTAGGCATCTTCAATGTTGGTCATCCTTAGTCTCAACCCATTTATGTAACAGGCTACCTTTTCCTTGTTTGCTTCAGAATGTCCTATTCTAATCAGGACCTTGTGGAATTCCTCCATGTACTCTTTCACTGTTCTAGTTCCTTGTTTTAGACTCTACATCTTTGTAAGCAACTCCAACTCATAATCCACAGCCTGGATAAATTATTTTTTCATTTTCTCCACCATTCTATCCCATCTGGTAATTGGATCTTTTCCCCTTCTTCCTCTCTCTAACTAGAATTCTCTCCACCAAATACGGGCATGTCCTTTTAATTTTGTTCTTGCAAACCTCACTCTATGAGGGTCTTCAATCTCCTCAAACTCAAAAACCTCTTCCATGTCATTAATCTAGTCTATCAATTCTTCTAGATTTAGGCTTCCATTGAAATTTGAAACCTCCACCTTTGGCTTCTTTCCAATCTGTGAAATGGCTTTCAACAATCTACTTTCTCCAAGATCCATTTCTTCCTCTTCTTGTTCTTCAATTTCTTCTTCACTAACATATTCTTCCCTATATAGATCTCTTCTATGCATATATGCTCACAAAGCATCCAATTGTCTTTGGAGATCTCTAATCTCCTCTCTACGTGGATCTCTTCTTCCACTACCTCTACCTCTTCCTCTACCATGCTGGGCAAGTCTAGGAGGATTGTTGATCTTCACCCACAACTCATAGGTCCTGCTACAAGCTGCCTCACGTTCGGTGATCTACCTATAGACTTAGGAACAACCTACTCTGATACCACTGATGAAAAGGGATACTATCCCTTTCAAATTTGCAACAAATTGTAACACAAAATACAATGCAAGAAGGCTGCAAATGAATTAAGAACAACAAAAAATGAAGAGAAATCTGCACACAATTTTTTATTCAAATCTGAAATTCAATTACATCCACAAGAAGCTTATGAGATTTCTAGAATTACACATTCAACACCTATAACAAATAAGTTTCTCTACATTCTAGACTCATTTCGGCAGCATCTAGGTATGTAGAAACTTTCTTCTCCAAAACTCTTCTCTCCAAATGCTAAGGCTTCAATTTATAGGCACTTGAAGTGGGAAAATTTCCCATGGTTTGCCAAAACCACCACCTAGAACCACCTCTTGGAAATCCACGCCCTTCATGGAGGTTAAAATTTTGAAAATAATAAAATAAAAATTAATTGTATTTCACCCCACATGGATGCTTGGGAGTTTGCTCCACCACCTCGAGTCATAATGACCACTTACAAGATTCCTTACGCATTTGTTGGTTACAAAAATCAGTCCCACTTATTACAAAAACCAGTCCACTAAAAATAGGAGTTGTTGACCCACTTATGACGGAATCTTCCCACCAAATCAGCCCCACCAAATAGAAATTAATGCATATCCCCAAGTGGGTACCTAGGAAAGATTCTCCCCACTAATGGAGGAATATACAAGTTATCAGGGTATGTTTCATCAAAATTACATTTATTAATATACCCCAAGAAAATACATTTGTTGTAAATTTAAATATTATTTTCTCAAAGCCCACAACATTATTGAAAATCATACAATGTTCAAAATTAGAATATTTTTTTTGGTGACACAGGATTGCTCATACACCTTGGATGCTCCTGCATCACACTCTCACTACTTGGGCAATATCTCATTTACTACAAACTATTGCATAAATTGCATACATAAGACTATAGTGACACTAACGTTTAAGAGACATTATATATCCTCGTATTCATCATCTAATTTAAGACATTGTTATAATAAAAGCCTAGTGCATAGAGGTAAAGGAATACTTAATTTATAGTCTTGCATAACAAATTGCTATAAAATAGTATCAACATACTTACTCTGACTAAGCCAAGACTTTTTGTGAACCTGATCCTTACTTATTTGCATTCCCAAAATAAATCTTGTGGCCCCTAATTCCTTTATGTCAAATGCACCAAAAAATTAAGTTTTAAGATCTTTAATCGTCGCCTTGTTATTTCCAATAAACAACATGTCATCAACATACAAGACAATAAATAGTAACTAATCATCAATAATTTTAAAGTATACGCATTATTTTTTCACTTTTAACAAAATCTATCTTCAATGCAAAAGCATTAAACTTTTGATACTAGACATATGTGGAGACTACTTCAAACCATATAATGTCCATTTTAACCTACAAACCAAATTTTCATTTCCCTTCACCAGAAAACTATTAGATTGTCCCATATAAATTTTCTCTTCAAGATCCCCATGGAAAAATATAGTCTAAACATCTATTTGCTCTACTTCAAAATCACAAGAAACATGAATATAAAGTAAGAATCTAATGGAGCTTAGCTTAATAATAAGAGATAATATCTCATGAAAATAAACTCCCTTTTTCTAGGATTTCCCTTTTTCCATTAGTCTTAAATTATACTATTCAAACTTACCATCTAATCCAAATTTATTTTTAAACACCCACTTGCAACCAATGTACTTCCTTCCCTTGAGAAAACACATAAGGTTCCAAGTGTCACATTTTTATAAGGCCATCATCTCCTCATGCATGGCCTCCATCTAAGACTCATTATGTTTTCAATAAAAAATATTCCCAAATAGATCTAGGTTCTTCATTAGTATAATATAAATCAAATACACAACATAAATTTGGTGGGCTATACTTGTCTACTAGGTTCCATTATTTTGTGGATCTCCCCAAGGGTGGAGTAAGAAATTCTATTTGTTCCTTTGCATGCTCATCCACACAAGCAATCTTACTTGAATCTTCTTCTTCCTCTCCATCTTCAAATCCAATATATTATTATTCAACATTTGCATCTTCCTACTTTTCAATCTTTGTCTCAAAGTACATTGTCTTCCTTCCTTTTTTCATTTGGTTGTCTTGGATTAAAAAATACTCTAAGTTCCTAAAACCCACATCTTTATAATAACACATTTTCAAGGTTAAAGGATTACAAAGCTTATATCCCTTAATGTGCTCACCATATTTTGTGAATGCACACTTCTAAACCTTATGATCCAACTTAGATCATTTTTCAACACACGAACAAAAGCCTCAAATCCAAAAACTCTTAGATGCGAAACAAAAGGGTTTCTTACCTATCCATACCTCATCAACTAGAGTTGAACAAGGAGATCTATTTACCAAGTAACAAGTAGTACTCATAGCGTTAGCTCAAAAACACTAATCCAATTGTGCGCCACTCAACATACTTCTAACTTTGTCCATTAATGTCTTATTCATCCATTATACAACCCTATTTTGTTGTGGCATATAAGGGGCAAGTTTCTATTGCACAATACTTTCATATCTATAGAAACCATCAAATTCCTTTGAGCAACACACACCTCCATTATTAGATGTCAATGCCTTTACCATTTCTCAACCAAACATTAAAATATCTTAAACTTAGAGAAATATTTAGATTTATGTCTCCAAAAAAAAAATCCAAGTAAATCTTGAGTAATTATCTATAAATGTAACATAATAACATGATTTTCCAATAGAGTGAACATCAACTAGACCAAAAACATCTAAATGAATAACTTCTAAATATCTCTTTGGTTTAGTGCTTCCAAAAGTAAAACTAACTCTATCATGTTTGTCAAACACACAATGCCCAAAAATAAAATTTAGTAGAATAATAAAAAAACTATCAACCATAGTTTTATAATCATGGCCTAAAGACCCTTTTCACTAATGTAGCCAAATCTTTGGTGCTACAGTATACAAATTTTTAGAATTGTCAGTTACATTGCTAGAGTTACAAAAACTAGTACCTTTAAGATTAAACAAAGTACCACACTAATATCCATTTTCTAGCACCAAATTCCCTATTTCCATCCTTCAATCATTCTTATCAAACATCACATGTACTTTATAGTCACTCATCTTAGGCATAAAAAGTAAAATTTTCACAAGATTTAGAACAAAATTTAGTAGAATAATAAAAAACCATCAACCATATTTTTATTAATCATGGTCTAAAGACCCTTTTCACTAATGTGGCCCAATCTTTGGTGCCACAATATATAGATTTTTAGAATTGTCAGTTACATTGGTAGACTTACAAAAAATAGTAGTTTTAAGATTAAACAGAGTACCACACTAATATCCCTTTGCAAGCACCAAATTTCCTCTTTCCATCCTTCAACCATTCTTATCAAACATCACATGTACTCTAGAATCATTATCTTAGGCACAAAAAGTAAATTTCTCACAAAATTTGGAATATGAAAAAAAATGGTGAGAGTTTTCACTCTCCCATCATTGAACATAATTTTACCTTTCTTTTACCAATAATTCTATCTTGAGAAACGCTTTCAAGAAAAACCTCCACCACCAAATAGATCCTTGAGTTTGAATTAATTAGATAAAGACTATTAAATAATACAATCCACCCAACTCCTTAGTTAGACAAAATTTTGGTAGCATAACATTACTTCACCCTCAAGACATTGTGAAACCTCTATATAATGCATCCAAATTATAGAGAAATAAGGAGAGACAACCACAAGTACTTTCCCAAAACTAACAACCAACAAAACTATAGTCTTGGCAAAAATCTAATGTCCCCATGACCAAATCATCAATGTACTTAAGATAGACCTTATTAATACATCTTTGACCCATGAAGAAGGTGGGCACATATTCCCAATTCTAGTACTCCATAATAGAACACGGCTAACTAACATGGACCCCACCAATCATAACAAGATGCTCCACTCCTTTCTAGGTAACTCCCAATAACTCCATTAGAAAGATGGTCAACATTATTGATGATGATGAATGTGTGACTCTAGCCAATTATAACCCCCCTTGTAAATGTCCTTATAATAATATTCAAGATTTCTAAGAGAATAATAATATAATATTATCCCACAACACCTCATGGCACCCAAATACCCATTACAAGACTATTGGAGACACATACAAAATACATAGGATTGAAATGTTAATAGAACCTAATCCTAACATTTTCCCACTTGATATTATACATTTTAGTGATGTGAACAAGAAACATAAAATGAATCAAGTATGTAGGATGAGGCAAGGTCCATTTCCTACCTACACCAACATAACTTATTTGTACTCACTAGTTTTGTAAGGGAATCTAAAACATTATCAAGAGTATCCACTTTTTAAATCATGAGCTTACTATTCTCAACCATCTCACAAACAAAGTGATAATGTACATCTATATGCTTAGTATGAAAATGGTACATGGGATTCCTAGCCAAGAAAATAACACTCTAATTGTCACAACTGATTCTCACAACCCTTCAATCAAAACCAATACCTAAGCAGAACCTTTGTAACCAAACCATCTCTTTATAGGCATGTGTAGCAACTATGTACTCTTCTTCTATTATAGATAGATAAATTATAGGTTGCCTCTTACTCATCCAACTAATAACTCCATCAAATAAAGAAAACACATAACCGACCTTCTACTAGATCCAAGTCACTAGCCCAATCTAAATTAATAAAGCCATGTATGTCCAACATCTTTCCCACATCATGTCCCATGATAACATAAACTACAATCAAAAGTTCCTCACAAAATTTTAAATACCCTATTAACATAATTCTAATGTTCTCTCCCAAAGAACTAGATGTAATCTTGCTAAGCACTCTCACCACTTGGGCAATATCTCAATTACTACAAACCATTGCATATATTGCATACATAAGACTACAATGATACTAGCATTTAAGGGACATTATATATTATCATATTCATCATCTAATTTAAGACATTGTTATAATGAAAGCCTAGTGCCTACAGGTAAAGGAATACTTACTTTATAGTCTTGCATAACAAATTGTTGTAAAATAGTATCAACATACTTACTCTGACTAAGCCAAGACTTTCTGTGAACCTGATCCTTATTTGCATTCCTAAAATAAATTTTGTGGCCCCTAATTCCTTTATGTCAAATGCACCAAAAAACTAAGTTTTAAGATCTTTAATCATCACCTTGTTATTTCCAATAAACAACATGTCATCAACATACAATACAATAAATAGTAACTAATCATCAAAGATTTTAAAATATACACATTGTTTTTTCACTTTTAGCAAAATCTAACTTCAATGCAAAAGCATTAAACTTTTGATACTAGACATATGTGGAGACTACTTCAAACCATATAATGTCCATTTTAACCTACAAACCAATTTTTCCTTTCCCTTCACCACAAAACTGTCAAGTTGTCACATATAAATTTCTCTTCAAGATCCCCATAGAAAAATATAGTCTAAACATCTATTTTCTCTACTTCAAAATCACAAGAAACATGAATATAAAGTAAGAATCTAATGGAGCTTAGCTTAATCATAGGAGAGAATATCTCATGAAAATAAACTCCCTCTTTCTAGGAGTGCCCTTTTTCCATTAGTCTTAAATTATGCTATTCCAACTTACCATCTAATCCAAATTTATTTTTAAACACCCACATGCAACCAATGGACTTCCTTCCCTTGAGTAAACTCATAAGATTCCAAGTGTCACATTTGTCTAAGGCCATCATCTCCTCTTGCATGGACTCCATCTAAGACTTATTATATTTTCAATAAAAATATTCCCAAATAGATCTAAGTTCTTCATTAATACAATACTTTTTTAAAGATAATGCGCCTGGTAAACTTTTTAATGTGATTGGCAATGCTAGTGCGACACGCCCTCTGGCTCCACGTGAATGTTTTTGCCCGGAGCAATGAACCGGTGATGCCACAACATGGGGGACCTCATCCCCTAGAAAGAACACTTCAAACCTACGAGCTCGTTGGCCCAGCGAAGGCGTAAAACCTGTGAGCTCATTGGCCCATTAAGGGTTTGAACTCTGGTGGCCACCACTACAACCGAGCGACTTAACCACCGAACCACGCCCTTATCGGCATTCATTAGTACAATATAAATCAAATACACAACATAAATTTGGTGGGCTATATGTGTCTACTAGGTTCCATTATTTTGTGGATCTCCTCAAGGGTGGAGTAAGAGATTCTATTTGTTCCTTTGCATGCTCATCCACATGAGGAATCTTACTTGAATCTTCTTCTTCCTCTCCATCTTCAAATCCAATCTATTATTCTTCAACATTTGCATCTTCCTACTTCTCAATCTTTGTCTCAAAGTACATTGTCTTCCTTTCTTTTTTCATTTGGTTGTCTTGGATTAAAAAAATACTCTAAGTTCCTTAAAAACCACATCTTTATAATAACACATTTTCAAGGTTAAAGGATTACAAAGCTTATAACCCTTAATATGCTCACCATATTTGGTGAATGCACACTTCTAAACCTTATGATCCAACTTAGATCATTTTTCAACACACGAACAAAAGCCTCAAATCCAAAAACTCTAAGATGTGAAACAAAAGGGTTTCTTACCTATCCACACCTCATCAACTAGATTTGAACAAGGAGATCTATTTACCAAGTAACAAGTAGTACTCATAGCATTAGCTCAAAAACACTAATCCAATTGTGCACCACTCAACATACTTCTAACTTTGTCCATTAATGTCCTATTCATCCATTATACAACCCTAATTTGTTGTGGCATATAAGGGGCAATTTTCTATTGCACAATACTTTAATATCTATAGAAACCATAGAATTCCCTTGAGCAACACACACCTCCATTCTCAATACATGTATCTTCCCATATGACCATTTCTCAATCAAAGCTTTAAATTTCTTAAACTTAGAGAAATATTTAGATTTATGTCTCAAAAAATAAATCCAAGTAAATCTTGAGTAGTTGTCTATAAATGTAACACAGTAACATGATTTTCCAATAGAGTGAACATTCACTAGACCAAAAGCATCTAAATGCTTCTAAATATCTCTTTGGTTTAGTGCTTCCAGAAGTAAAACTAACTCTATCATGTTTGTCAAATACACAATGCCCAAAAATAAAATTTAGTAGAATAATAAAAAACCATCAACCATAGTTTTATAATCATGGCCTAAAGACCCTTTTCACTAATGTAGCCAAATCTCTCATGCTACAGTATACAAATTTTTAGAATTGTCAGTTACATTGGTAGAGTTACAAAAACTAGTACCTTTAAGCTTAAACAAAGTACCACACTAATATACCTTTGCTAGCACCAAATTCCCTCTTTCCATCCTTCAACCATTCTTATCAAACATCACATGTACTTTATAATCATTCATCTTAGGCATAAAAAGTAAATTTCTCACAAGATTTAGAATAAAATTTAGTAGAATAATAAAAACCATCAACCATATTTTTATTAATCATGTTCTAAAGACCCTTTTCACTAATGTGGCCCAATCTTTGGTGCCACAATATATAGATTTTTAGAATTGTCAATTACATTGGTAGAGTTACAAAAAATAGTAGCTTTAAGATTAAACAAAGTACCACACTAATATCCCTTTGCAAGCACCAAATTCCCTCTTTACATCCTTCAACCATTCTTATCAAACATCACATGTACTCTAGAATCATTATCTTAGGCACAAAAAGTAAATTTCTCACAAGATTTGGAATATGCAAAAAAATGGTGAGAGTTTTCACTCTCCCATCATTGAACATAATTTTACCTTCCTTTTACCAATAATTTGATGCAAACTATTGTCATCAAGCAACATATCACCACCATCATAAGATTTGTAAGATGAGAACCACTCCTTGTGAGGTGTCATGTGGTGTGAGACACTTGGATCAATAAGCAAAGAGTCATCACTAGTCAAGTTAGTGGAAACACATAATGCATCCTTAAAATTGTCATTAGAGGATCTCTTTGTGGAGGAATCATCAAAGTTATTCTTCTTGATTTGACATTCTTTCTTCACATGTCTTGACTTTTCATAGTTCCAACACTTCCTCTTTTCTTCCAAAGGGTTTTGGATCATTCTTTAGATTTGAATCTATCCTTTGATTTCTTTCGTTCTCCTTTTGACCTGCCTTTATCCTTAGGCCTTCCTCAAACATTCAGTTCACTTTTCCATCCCTCATCCATGGATTTTCTCATCTCTTTGCTAAGTAGCAACATGAACATTCATCTTTAGGTCTATTCTCTTCCACAGACTGTATGTAGTCTCATTTGAGACATTTAAGAGAATAGAATTTGCAAGACACAATTGAATGGTTCCCTTGCCTTCTTGTCCAATGTTATAAAGTCTTAATTAGACATTTTTATAACTTTTCCTTCTTTTACAATGACTCTCCACTAATCCCTTTCTTCCAAGAGATCCCCCATTTTTTATCTTTCACAACTCATGTGTAGAGCTATTGAATTTCTCAATCTTTGAATGGAAATTGCTAGCCATGGCTCCAACCACACACAAATCTACAAAACCACTAAGTCAAGAGATCCTAATGTATCCAACCTACAACACTTCCAAAAAAGGTGTCCCTCAATAATAAAATTTTGAAGCTCTGACACCAAATATTGATAAATCTAATAGAGTAAACTACTACAATGAAAGTATATGCAAATAGTCAACAAATATGATATCCTTAATCTTGCATTAATTAAATAAAATATTATTACATAAAAAATTCCATCCAACTTCTTAGTTAGATAACATTCTAGTATCATAACATTACTTTACCTATAAGACATCACAAAACCTCCATCTAATGCATCAAATTTATAGAGAACCTAGGAGAGAAAACCAAAGCAATTTCCTAAAACTACCAACTAAAAAAACTATGGTCTTGGAAAAATTTAATGCCCCCATAGCCAAATTCATCCATGCACTCAAGATAGGCCTCATTATTACATATTTGACCCATGAAGAAGGTGAGCACATATTCCCAAGTCTAGCACTCCATAATGGTGTGGCCAACTATTGTGGACCCCACCCATCATAATAAGGTTCTCAACTCCTCTCTATGTGACTCCCAAGCACTCCATTAGAGATGGTCAACATTATTGGTGATGACAACTGTATAACTCCTACCAATTGTAACTCCCCTTGTAAATGCCATTACAACAATATTCAAGATTCTTGAGAGAATAATAATAAAATATTATTCCACAACACCTTATGGACACCTAAGTACCCATTTCAAGACTATTGGAGACACATACAAAATACATATGAATGCAAGGTTAATATCACCTAATCCTAATAAGGCTATCATGAGTTATATGAGCGATATCATTATTAAGCGGAGCAACATTATGAGTAGTAAAAATATATGGGTTATCATCATCTCTAGATGTATTAATAGAACAAAAGGATGTGCATAAAAACAATCACTATCATATGTCACAAAAGAAGTATCATAATCATGAATCATATTAGGAAAAGTAGTGAGTTTGTTTAGGATAAAGGATAAGGTGTCCATGAACTATAATCTAACAATATGAAGCACATAAGAGGAAGGGGGTTGAGAATATCAGTAAACCTCTAGGCAAGACAAACAAATGGAAAAAGAAAATTTAGATTTGAAAAAAGAATAAGAAAATTAGATGTAATTAGATTTGAAATTAAAAAAATTAGAATTATACTCTAAAGGATAGTCGTGGAACCATGGAGTTCACTTTAATGTGAGCTAATATAAGGCAACCAAAACAGAGAAGGAGCAATGTGAGCACTAACAAAATTTGTATCTAAACTAAAGATGGGAGAAATTCTTTTTAAAAAAATGATAAGAAAGCATAAAATGGATAGGAGGTCCAAAAACCCTAAGGTAAAAGCTTCAAGAGGGGTTTCGAGGTTAGGGTTCGCCAAAATATAGAGAATAAAACACACCCTACACATATATCATAGAGATAAATTAAATATAATTCAAACCTTATATAATTGCCCTCACTATCAAGTCCATACAATGGGTTATATACTTCTCATAGGTGGCAATCCATCTGGTAACTCCTTCATCAATATATCTGCATAGTCATGCCCAAAATTTCTTGAATTTCCATTGGTAATTCTTCACTCTTCTCCATTGTCCTAGCTTATGTAGGCTTAGGAATGAAACCAAAACATGCCCTCTCCTTCTTCAACTCCTTCAAAAATTTCTTTCCAGAAATAAAATAAACTTTTGGACTGCTCTCTACTTCTTCTTCTTTATCCTTCAATGGGTTCAAAGTACATACTCTTTTCCATCCTTCATTATTTTATATGTATTTGTTCTACCATCATGTACAACCTTTCTATCATATTTCCAAGGTATACCCAATAGGATATGACATGCATCCATATGCATCAAATCACAAATAATTTCATCCTTACAACTACCAATTTGAAAATTTTCTAGACATTGCTCACTTATCATGCCAATTGATGTCCCCTTTATAGCCAAAAAAAATTGTAAGGGTTGGGATGCTTCGTGGTCTTCATCTTCAACTTATCCCCCATCTCTTCTAACACTATATTGTCAGTACTTCCGCATACTTCCACTATCCATAATTACTTTACAACATTTTCCACCTGACTTGCATCTTGTTCTAAATAAATTTCTCCTTTGGACAAGTTCTTATTTTTCTTTCTCTGGGATTAATAATATTCTTCTCAGCATCAAGGATTCTCCATCTTTAGGATCTTCTCTACATTTTGGTGAAGCCACACTTTCACTTTCTTATTGTGCCACATTTATCCTTGCTTCTTTGCCCTTTCCACTATTATGTTGTATTTGAGGACACTCAAATTCCCTATGACCAATCTCTCCACATTAATATCATGTACCAGTGAACCCTCTTCCTCTTCCAAAATATCCCCTACCTCTAGAGTAATCTCCTATGTCTCTTGAATTGTCTCCTCTTCCCTTGTTATCCTAGGTGTAATTGCTTGTCTGAGAGGTGCTAGCTTCTCCTTGTTTTGTTTGATATCCTCTTCCTCCACTCGACTATCCTCTTCCATTAGATAATTTTCCTCTACCTCATGAGTTATTTTGTTGTTTTCTTGCCAATTTCTCTTCTTCCTTCAAGGCATACTGGTAAGCTTCTTCAACACTATGTATATGTACCATAATAATCTCATCTTGAATTGAATAATGTAAACCATTTACATACCTTGACACCTTCACAACATCATCATTAACATGTCTAGCCTTGATATTTAAATCCTATAGAATTCTTCTGTATATTCCTGCACGGTTCTTCTCCTTTTGCTTCAAATTCTGTAATTTTTTGAATAAACTTATTTGATAAATGGTTGACAAGAATTTATCCTTCAACTTTGTGACCATTCTATCCCATGATTTTATTTTCTCATTTCCTTTCCATTGTATTTCTATTTGCACATGATCCCACCACAGGGATGCATATCCCTTCAATTTTGTACAAGTAAATTTTACCCTCTTCGAGTCTTCTATAGATTCAAAATCAAAGTATTTCTCTATTTCTGAAATCCAATCGATTAGTTCTTATAGACTCAAATTACCTTGGTAACTTGGTGGATCCAATCTTGGTTTGCTACTGAGTTTGGACATAGCCCGCAAAAATCTTCCTTCAGGTTCATTCATTTCATACTCTATCTCAACTTCTGGTTCTTCATTTTTATTTTCATCTTCACTAACATCCTCCACATGTACTCCTCTTCTTTGTGTTACATCCATCGCATCTAATCTAGATGTAATACCTCTCAAGATCTCTACTATTTCACCAACTCATGGTGCTCCTCTTCTCCCTCATCCTCTATGTGCCATGTCTCCTCTAGAGTCATTTGGAGTTGTGGGTCTTCTCTCTTTCAATCACCCACAACAAAATTCTCAAAACTCTTTTTCTTGACACAACCTAAATCAACTTGCTCTGATACCACTTGGTGTAGTCTAGATTGGGATTCTTTACCAAAAAACCAATTCTAATAGCCTACAACAACAATTTTACACAAAATCAAAATGCATTTTGATCTTTATTCAATTTGTAAGTTTTCATACATTATAGTAGCAACATTAGGAGTACAATCTGCAATCTTCAAATCATCAATCTTCTTTAGGGACAATCCTTTTTTTCCTCTCAAAATGACTAGAATCCCTTTATAGAGTGCATTGACTTCCTTTGATAATTCCAATTTAAGGAAGTTGAATGGTTTACCCACATTACAGTTACATAATTGAATTGTTGAGTGTTAAGATCTCAAGTAGTAGGGGAAAATATCACATTTCGGAGCTCTAAATGGTTCCCGAATCAACATTATCAACAAAGCTAAGACTTTTGTTGGTCGAAGGAGTTTGTGAACCAAAGGTAATCACCAAATATCACCTTTCAACAAATTGACACTTTCATGTACCTTGCAACGCTTAAACGTTGCTTTGAAAATGCATTTCAACGCTTCATCAATCATTTGAACATCTTCTTTAGCACCATTTTGGTGAATTGACGCTTAAGTGAATTTTACAATCTTTTTCGTCGATGATTCAACCTTTTTCTGAACCAATGAACTTGCAAACTCTTCTAATAAAACACTTCGACAATCTAGCGTTGGACGAAACTTGTGAAATTTGACTTCGATGTCCCTTTTGGTTTGTGAACTTGAAAGTTCACCGAACCTTTACAAAAATATTCAAGTGCTTCTCCAAATGCTTTCGGTGACAATAAGGTTCACTGAACATCCCTTTTGGCAAAAAGAAGAGTTCCTGAACTTGACTATTCACTGAAACACTATATTAAAAGCCTTGTGAGTTTCCCAAATTCATTTCCGAGAATAATAAAGTTCATGAACTTTAAAGATTATGAATAAGGAAGAGTGATAAGATTTGTCAATAGATAACAAAGTTCAAGAACTTGAATTTTTACCGAAACAGGTTCATGAGCTTAGTAAGTTGCCGAAAAGGAAATTTGAAGAGCCCTTAGGAGAAGTTCATGAATTGTAAATTTTTCTGAATTGTTCCAAACTTCATCAAATTTTCCAAACTTTCACCAGATTGGAACTACATAGACCCATTTAGCCCTTCTACACAGTGATGTCATTAATTTGACTAAAGTAACTAAAATTTCTTCTGAAGCAGACAAACATAAACCAACTAAAAACACAACAAAATTGAACTGAATAAAAAACAAAAGCTTGAAATATGTTTGGTTGACACATGATTGCTCATGGACCTGGATGCTTCTACATCAAAGATAGACTAGGGTTTACCTTGGAATTAGTGCAAGGTTGACTTTGATTGCCATGACATTGTGATAGAGAGATAGAAACATGATTCTAGTATTGCATCTAATATCTGAGGCCCAATACAACTAAGATATGAGAGTTTGAAGACTTGGGATAGGGTTGCATCTATAATTGGGTCCACCTAACATGATTCTATCATGATGACATGGTTGCATTTTGATTAGAGACATACCTTATATATTTGCAAAAGAATTTTCATAATATATATGCATAAGGAAAGTTAGGTGGTGCTAAGAATCACCATTTTGAGCTGCTATAATTGAGGGGGAAAGTAATTGACTTCCTTGTTAGCAATCAAGGCCCAAGATTGATCAATAGAGATTTCAAAACAGAGAAACATAAATGTTCAACATTGACATAGACATAGTAGTCAATTGTTGAACATGCAAGTGACTAATATGTGAACATGTTGTCTCAATTGTTAATATATTTGATCATATGTTTGATGTCTTAAAATGACCAAAGGCGGTGCCTTTAAATACAAGCTCTAGATAAATGTAAATTCAAAACCTTTAATATGTTGACTAATGGTAACAATTATATTCTATAAGATTTTGTATGGGAAAAAGTTAAATTTGAATTTAAAAATAGAGAGGTGGCAACGATCATTGTTCATTCCAATGGACAAAACTACTAACATGATCTAGTTCAAGATGGGTAATAATCTGGGAAATGGATTAGGGATGCTTTGAACTAAGTGATATGGCATAATAGAGTGCTAGATATAGGTTTAGTGTTAACAAGTATGCTGAAAGCGACTAATTAAGTGCTATGATCGTGCCTTGAAGACATCCACACAAAGTGGTGTAAAATGAGTGGGGAAGAATATAAGGGTATGCACTTTTCTCCTCTACATAATATAGGGAATAAAACACACCCTGCAAATATATCTTGGGGATATAAATTAAATATAATTCAAATCCTATATAAATTAAGGAGCTAAGAATGATAAATATAAACATAGATCTGAAGTATATATTGAAGTTGTTTGAGACAAATTAAAGTTTACCTTGGAATGGAAACAAGGTGGACTTTAATTGTTGTGATAAACAAAAATAGAAATGTATCAAAATATTAGAGGGTTGAGAACTTGATATGACTAAGATATAAGATTTTGAAGATGCAATTTGAAACTTTTGATGCACTAGCCAACATGTAAATGTTATATTCTAGAAAAGTTGGTGCAAGAAAAAATAAAATTTGAATTTGATAACAAAGAGATGTAGTGACAACTACTATTTAATCCAAGAGACAAAACCATAAATAGAATCTAATCCAAAATAAATAATACTTTAAGAAATAATTCATAAATATTTTAAAATAAACAATGTAGCATGATAATAAGATAAACATGAAGTTTAGCCTCAACAGATATGCTAAAAATGACCACTTAAAATGACCATTTAAATGCAATTTCCCTCCATTAAAAACATGCAAAAAAGATGATATACAACCAAAAAAGATGATACACAACCAGGAAAAACAAAAAACTGTAGATACCCAAGGATTCTCACGGAAAACTTCCAACGAAGCTTCTAATTCGGAACCTAAAAGATTTGCTTACTATGAATTTTGAAAGTTGAAATTAATCTATGAAGCCTTCTCTTAGTCCATATAGAGAGGTTGTCGGGAGGTTTTGAAAAGAAAAATAGATATCAACTTAAACTATCCATGCATTTCAATAGTGGGCGAGTTAGAGTTGCGCAATTTTGTGAAGGGCTTTCTGTTGTAATTAACTTGGCTGGCTATTATAGAGTTTCACATTGTTTTACTTCAAGCACTAGCAGCATCCTATGGGCGTTTTTGGGGATGTAAAGATGAAGTTCGTTAATGGTATGGAAGTTGAGACATGCAGCAATGAACCTGGTTTTGCAGGGGCTTGGTTTGAGGGTGTTATAGTGTCTGAAGAGGGGGGTGTTTATCATGTCCAGTATGATAAATTTGAGACAGATGATGGGCATCCCCTCATCGAGGAGTTAGATTACAGCCAAATAAGGCCACGTCCTCCTCAAATAAACGTTATTAATTGGGCAGCTGGTGATGAAATTGAGGTTCTTGACAAAGATTGTTGGTGGAAAGGTGTTATCTCAAAGGTTCTTCATAAACATTGCCGTGTGTACTTCCCAGACCATTACGCTAGCATGAGATGCCCCCACTCCAATATGCGGCCCAGGCAGGAATGGAAGAATGGGAGATGGTCATTGTCTCGGCAGGTAAATTTTTTCCTTTACGTGTTTTGCAATTGTTTGTAACTCTTTCCTCTAACTTGTTCTGTAATTTTGTTTATTTTGGTTATGAAAAAATTTGAAGTATTGGTTCAATGTTGTGTTTCTTGAGCAGGTTGGATTCTCTTATTTTGTACTTAACAAAAAACATCTTATCTCTTATTTTAATGCAAATGCTTTAGTAAAGGTTATACAATTTTTTAGGGCCTTTGTTTTGACTTGATATCATTTCTTTAATATGCTATTGGAATCAAGCATTTTGATCTCGTGGTTTCAAGAAAATAGCATATTCTTGATTGCTTTTGATTTGTAGTTGCAGTCCTAAGTTTACTGCATGTACCTAGTATTGCATACGGGAAACTATGGGCCAATAGTAATTAGAGTAATCAAAGTATCTTCACTACAAGCATTTGAATTTTCAGCTTATAAAAGTGAATTAAATTTGAGATTTTTGGTTTAGAACAATTAGAGTATTAACATTGTGATTAAGTAATATAAATTATTCGTATTGATAACTAGAAGGGTTTTCATTGCTACCTTTTTGAAACTACAATATCAGATCTTAAGAAGACAGCTATCTAATATAGCACTTGGAATAGACTTTTAATCACTCTCTTAGAGTGGAAGATATTTATTTGATTTAGTTATATGTTTGTGCACATGTTAACATTTTAAACTCATATTTATTTTGGGATTTCATCTTTCTTTACCCTGTTTTTGAGTGATTTTGAGAATTTTGGATCCACATGACTTTAATATTGAAACTACTTTGTTAGTTCAATTTGGGATGGTTCTTATTTGATTGTTAGAAAGTTGAATCCCTTATTATATTATTGGATCCATTTGAATTTTGGGATACAACCCTATGTTGAGTATATTTTTATAAATTTGCCCAGTTTATTAAGATGTCAAGTCCTTCACACTAGTGTAACTAACACATGCTTAAAATTGTTTTTGTAGGCAAGAAAAAGGAAAACATTAGAACAAAGGAATGCATTTGAAGAAAGTACACATGAGGTAGATGAGGGCTTTTGTTATGAAGATTGTTTATTAAGATGTAAGTCCTTCACACTAGTGTAACTAACACATGCTTCAATTCTTTTTGTAGGCAAGAAAACAGAAAAGATTAAAACAAAGGAATGCATTTGTAGAAAGTAGACATGAGATAGATAAGGGCTTTTGTTCAAAATTGGGCAGAGGCAATTTATCCAGGCATAAGTTGGAGTTACTTGCATATCGCTCTGTGTTAAGGCTTTTCATGCTCAAGGTTCATTAAGCTGGGAAAGAGAAATTTTACTGACCAATCTTCGTCTTGAATTGCATATTTCTTGTCAAGAGCACACATTTGTGTTGGAAAAACTTGCATGTGACATTTGATGTAAAATTGTACATTTCTCCATTGTATATACTGAACAAAATCTTCTCTCAAGGAATGCAACTAACAGGCTTTGGAATTTGATTAAACATGCTTTCAATGAAAACTTATTTTTGTAGAAAGAGCAAGTAGCCTTTTATGTGCTGGTGCTCCTTTCATTTGTATTGGCCCAGATCTTTATCAATGTAAATAACATTGGCAACATAATGCAATTCAGATATTTGTGTTTACATCATGGTGGTTCTTGAATTTTTCATGTATTTCATACTATTTTGAATTTTCAATTTCTAGTTGGGATATATTAGTTGTTACTATAAATTATGTGAACTATGCTGGCAAATACATTTGAAATTTTAAAGGCTTGAAGTTCCTCTGAAAGATTGTGAAGTTTAAATCATCAGTCAAAAAATGAGTACATGCACTTTTTAAATCCCATAAACAGTCTATCAGACGAGTCAAACTCATGCTATTACTAGCACCTATGTTCTTTTTCTGACAACATATTAGGACAAAAATATCCTTATTACTGCACATATAATGCTGCAACAACCTATGGAGTATGTTCACCCTTCAACCTTGCATTTATACATTGCTTCCTTTGTCTCCACAGAATCTAGAAGTCGCCTACATAATAGGTTTTGCTGTAAGTGGCTTGTTTGTCTGTAACACAAGAGCCAAAATGATCAGAGCACACAAGTGGATTGCAGCTGAGTGGCCATTGCAGGATCTTGATTGAAAATATTTTAGTCATGGCTTTGAAGTCATCTAAAAGAAGGAACATTATTTGACCCAATAACACTGTGCAGTGTGAACAAAACAATGTTTAACATTCTCACAAAGTTACTAAGGACCTTTTGTTGCATTGTCATCAACTTTAACCTGGTTCTTCCAGTCAAGAACAGTCCTGTTTGAGGACCCTGTACTTCTTTCCTTCAATGTAAATATCATGTAGGGAAACCTTGTTGCAAACTCATTAAAAAAGTATACATTTCAATCCAGGTAATAACCGACCAGCCAAGAAAGTTAATAAAGATTCTTTGTTGCACTGCCAGCAACTTTAACCTGTTGCTTCCCGTCAAGAACAGTTTTGGTTGAGCATCCTGAACTCCTTTTCTTGGATGTAAATAACATGCAAGGAACCCTTATTGCAAACTCATTAGACAAGTATGGATTTCAGTCCATGTTATAACTGACCTGTTTGACATGTTCATGCATCAGCCAGAAGAGTTCTGATACATTTCATTTATTCTAACAACAATACTCTTTTTGGGACAAAAATATTGCTTCATACTGTACACTTATAATGCAAAAACCTTTATCTTTGCAATATCTTGTTCTGGATATTTTCACTTTAATCTTGTATCAGCACACTACTTCACTTTGTCTTTACTCAATTTTTTGGAGTTGCCCAACTAAAACAGGCATCGCTCATCTCTAGGCACTCTATGGTAAGTGTTCACTTGCTTTTTTTGTCAGAAGCACAGTATGCAAAAGCTCACTCCACGCAAGGGGAATGAAGGCGGGGATAACCATGACAGGAGCCTGCTTTGAAATTTAAAAATCAGCATTTATTTTGCACACTGCCTAGAAGGAACATCATTTGATATATTATCACTGATAAAATGGGGTTCGAATTTCTCACAAAGAAATCCAGACCCTTTGCTATGCCGATAGCATATTTAGCTCCTTGCTTTCAGTCAAGGACAAGCTTGGACTAGCACTCTGAGCTCATTTAATTCCACATGAAATATTATTATATTATGTATGGATGCTACTGTTATAAATTCTTAAGCCAGAACACATGTTCCTGTCCTCACAATAACCCACTAACTTGAAAAAATGCTTATGCTTCATTCTGAATAACACTGACACCTGTGTCAGGCAAGGTTGCCAAGAGACTGGTAGTGGCACTTGTACTCGGAGACACCATATATATAGTTTGCTAAAAACTAAAAAAGTGAAATTTCAACTTCCACATGAAGATGCCACTGTTTCAAATTCTTAAGCCAGAACACATGTTCCTCTCACAATAACTTTCTAACTTTAAAAATGCTTATGCTTCATTTTCAATAGCATTGACACCTGTATCAGGCAAGGTTGCCAGGGGACTGGTACTGTTACTTGGAAATGCCATATATATAATTTGCTAAAAAATTAAAATTAAAATTCAACTTCCACATGAAATATTATGTAAGGTTGTCACTGTTTAGGCCAGAACACATGTTCCAGTCCTCACAATAACCCACTAACTTGAAAAAATGCTTATGCTTCATTCTGGATAACATTGAAACTTGTGTCCCAGGAGTCTGGCACCGGTACTGGTACGGGGGATGGGTGCCCGGTATCAGTATGACATTTTAAAAAAAAATAGGAGACTGGTACTTGCAGACACCATATGTATCTATAATTCGCTAAAAGCTAAAAAATTTGTGAAATTTCAACTATATAAATAACAAATATTAAATTACACTTTAAACTTTAAAAAAAAAACATAATTTATAATTTTATAAAAATTAATATAAATTTGAATTTAAATATTTAATAAAATTTAAAATTTCAAAAAATAAATCGTAAAATTTATAATTTAAAATTTAAAGTTATAAACTTATTTATACCTTATTAAATTTAAGTTAAATCATAAAACTTAAAAATTGTTAGTCCCTGCCTGTGGCAGGGATACTATTGTATTCACTTGCTAAGTATTAATCCTTTTTTGAGACCCATGCTAGGCGAAAATTTCACCTTTCTCTAATGTTGTTTTTTTGAGGGAATTTGGGTCTGTTGAAAATCAGGGAATTTGATTTTCTCATTGGCTGATGGCTTTTTGAGCCTATTTGGCATTGATTTTTTGAATTCTTAAAATCTTCTAAAATCTCCTGGATGAATATGGCTAGTGAGATTTGATGTTTGTAATGTTTTGTTATGTTTTTCTAGGGTGAACATGTGCATTGCATCTTGTACGTGTGTGAATGGGGCTCGATAGGTGTTTGTAAATGCATTTGGTTTTTCCAATTTCTACAAATTGATAGGGGTTGCTGTTGATCATAAAATAGCAGAGGAAAAACTTAATTGAACCCAAGTAGAAATCAATGGAGCAAGGAGGTAATAGAGGGCAAGGCAGAGGTAAAGGGCGGGGAGATGAACAATGAAGGCAGCCGCCGCTGCCTCAGGTGAGTGGTCAAGGAAGGGGTCAGGGGAGAGGTAGGGGAATCGAACACGGACCTAATTATGGTGCAGCTGCTGGGTTCTGCGTATCTTTGGTTAAAGCTTTCAACGTGGAGGGCCAAGTCAACCGGCTCTAGCCAGTCAAGGAAGAGATCAACAAGCATGGGGACGAGGAAGGCAACAACAATATACCCCCCAGCCTTTTGTTCCTCCTAGTAAAGCCTGGGCAAGATGTCATATCCCTTTTTGCCAGAATGGTCACCATCTAGAGATTGTTGCCTTTTCCAATGGACTTCAAGGTACTGGCAGAGATTTGCGCTTCACAGGGTGTATGGATGCTATCATTTCATGCGGATGCTTCATCAAGATCATAAGGTCATCAACTTCATCATGGATGCCATCCCTTCATATCTTGAGCAAAGAGCTAACATTTTTCACACACGCTGGCATTAATGGCTTATTCCTAGATGGTGCCCACTTTTGAGATCATCATTCATATCATGGGACGACTTGGTGGGAGCAAGACATTAACCAACCCTTGGTGCTTGGAGGGAAAAACAAGGCTAATGAAATAACACCTTTAATTTGATGTCATTTAGGCGCCTAGGCAGTATAAGGCTGGTCGGCCCTCTATGGAAAGAAATTATAATACAAAATCAGTGCACTTATCCCTAGGTTGGCCTAGAGAGGAAAGGGAGGAGTAATGTGTATATATATCCAATGGTTTTGGCATTCTAAGGCATCATTTCAAGCATTCATACATTCACATTTGGAGAGCAATCTCAAAGAGCAACTTGGGACGAAAACCTCAAGTCTGTTGAAGGGAGTTGGACGAAAACCTAGCTTCCTCATTGGTGAATTCCACCACGGGAATTCGTTTGCACTTAACGAATTGAAGCAGATTTCCAGGGCATAATTGTATATCAGCTAGAGCGAGCTAACCTAAGGAAATTTCTTGGTGAATCCAAGCCCTCATTGTGGAGCGACTTCCCCTAAGGTTACCACCAACCTTGGGTGACTTGTCTAGAGGAGAAGTGCCAGCATTATAAGCAGATTGAGGACTGATATTTGGTGGTTTCAGACTGCTGTGCCTAGGGTTTGATCAGTGAATACTACAGCAGAAGATATAGGCTTGTATTTGCATTGTTCTTTCTTCATTTTGGTATGTAAGCATCGCCATTGGAAAGCACTTGTATGCTGGGCTATTTAGCCTTTCATTTGACATTGTTATAAGCCATATTTCATACTTTCAGCAGTATATATATAGTTGCAGATCTGATACTGTTTCAGCAGGCTGTTCATCTTGTGTTTATGATATGTTATCATAAGATTTGCATGCATATTCATGATAGGATTGATCCTCATATTTGGGCGAACCTTGTGATGATTTACATTGTTCAATGAGCATAAATTGTGGTGAAATGCATATTTTGTTTCAAGTCTGATTTACTACAGCAGACTTAGGGTTAGAGCAGATGTTTGAAGTGCAGAAATCTAGGGCATAATTAGGGTTTCAGGAGGAAACCAGAATTAGGGCTTCATATCCCAAATGGGGATATGACAAATTGTATCAGAGCCACCGATACTGCCAGCCCGTGGGAAGGAATGGAAGAAACATGGAAGATCCTAAAGGAAATGGAAGAGGAAAGGCAGAGTTTGATGGCACTCTTATCCCAGCACATAAAAAAAGATGATTTCCAGTCCGCCATACCTCAAAGGGCGACTATGGGCTACAAAGGAAAATAAAGGAAGTAAGTCTCCCACCTTTCGATGGATTGAAGAAGATATCAGTTAGGGCAACGTCTAAGTTGGAAGAGTCCAAGGATATAAGAGAACCTACATGTGATCATGAAGACATACACCAGTCCATGCATGTTGAATCCATTAGACAAAATCAAGTGAAATTGAAGGAGGAGCTGGAACGATGGATGTACGAACTCGAGGCTACTCAAGTCATTGAGGAATACAATGCCTTATCACTTGGCTTCAGGTTAGCTATTCCTTTTGCATTTTACTTGAAGGTTCTTGAAGATGGAAATCCGGAAAAGAAAGTTCTCTATGATTACATCAGAAAATTAAGAAAAGAGAAAGAAAAACCAGAAATTTCCATGAAAGCCAAGGTAGAAAAGGAAGAAGACTTGCAGCCTACTAAGGATCAAGATGTCATCTCCCCATTTGGGATATGAAGCCCTAATTCTGATTTCTTCTGAAACCCTAATTCTGCCCTAGATTTCTGCACATTAAACTATTGCTCTAACCCTAACTGCTGGAAATCAGACTTGAAAAACATTGCATCCGTGGACCAAAGTTATGATAAACATCAAAAGATTATGCTAGAAAGGTTCACTCCACCATGTATGACAATTTTGGCATTGAGCATGTAGAATATACCAACAAATATATATGCAAATGTACTGCTGCTATAATCTGAAGAATAATATATATGCAAATGTACTGCTGCTATAATCTGAATAAAGTCTGATTATTATATATGAAATATGGCAGGTATGCCCAAATTACATACCAAACAACAACCAAATTATCCATAAAGGAAGGCGCCTCACATTAGGGCTGGTCGCCTTAATCCAATGATGAGATTAGGCCTCGATATCACTCCTCCAAGTGGCGGGGGTCTGCTGTAGCAGATCAGCAACTGACATAACCCTAGCAACCCAATATCCTTAACAAACTCCACAAGAATGATGCCTTAGGAAGTTCGCTCCAATGTAGGAAGAATCCTTAAGGTGTTCGCTCAGGATGAATGGCTTCTTTAAAGCTGATATGAATTTCTGCCCTGAAATCTGTTCCAATCAGTTAAGTGCAGATGAACTCCCGTGGTGGAATTCTCCCAATGAGGAAGTTAGATTTTCGTCCAACTCCCTTCAAGAGTCATTGAGGTTTTCATCCCAAGTTGCTCCTCGAGATTGCTCTCCAAATGTGAATGTATGAATGCTTGAACGATCCTTAGGATGCCAAGTTGCTTGGGTATAAATACACATTACATCCCCCTTCTCTCTCTAGGCCAACCTAGGGATTAGTGCTTTGGATTTGAACTACAACTCCCTTCCCTAGAGGGCTGACCAGCCTTATGATGTCTGGGCGCCCAAATCAAAGCAAATAAAGAATATTATTTTATAAACTTTCTTTCTCCTTCAAGCGCCAATGGTAAGGTGTAGGTATTATCCACAAGTCGTCCCAAGCATGAATATGTCTTCCATAATGTGGGCGCCATTAGTGTAGGTGCCTAGGAGAGGCATTTGAACAATATTAGCTCTTCGCCTAAGTGGGTAATGATCCTCCGTGATGATGTACACTTTGTGACCAAAGCAAGATACCCATATGAAGGCGTCCATGATGAAGTCAATAGACATGATAAACACCATGACCTTATGATCCCGAAGAAGCATCCGTATGAAATGATAGCATCCATACAACATGTGAAGCTCAAATCTCTATCTGTACCCCGAAGCTCATTGGAAAATGCAATAATCTCTGGATGGTGACCATTCTAGAGAAAAGGGATATTACACAAGAGGAGAATGTTGAAGAGCGGGCCTCAAGCCCTAAAGAAGGTAATGCCCTAGGTACATATCAGCCCAATGAAGAAAAAAATGAAGACGGCATCATAAAAGAAGGAAAACTACTTGTTGAAGACATGCATCATAAGGATGGAGGCGAGGAAGCATCAAACATGACAAAGGGTGAAGACCTAAGACACCATGATGACTACACGATTGTAGAAGTTGCCACCATGGAGATTTTCAAGCCGACTATATTGAATCAAGGTATGAGTTCATTTGATGTTCCCTTGGTCGAGCATAGCATGGTTTTATCTTCTCTACATTATCATGGCATGGAGTCAAATGATGGCACAGGTATCCTTGAGATGAATATCATTCATAAGGACAATTCAGAAAATTCAGTGGGGAGTAGTCAAAGTGGGTTGGCATGGCAAGATAAAGAAGTCATAACGGTGCACACATCTCCTATTGTGGAAGACCATGAGGTAGAAGACTCTACCTACTACTTTGATGGAGATCCCTTGTTAGAGCATGATGAAGACATTGCTTTCACACTTGGGCATAATGAAGAAGATGATTCGTGGAGGTATGACCGGACCACGTTTGGGCCACATCATATGAAAGAACAAGTGAAGACCAAGGAAGGGAAGGATGAGCACTTTGATTAAGACCTCTACCTCACCTGGTTTCAAGAGTTTCAAAAGGCCATGGATATGATAAAAGGTAGCTACTTGCATCCACCTACAGATAGTGACTGTCTCTTCAAGATGTGCAAGATATATGTGAGTGCCTTGGCTGCCGCACTCAAGGAAGGACAATGCAACATGGAGAAGGCAAAGAATGAAGACACAGAGGAAGAGTTTGAAGAGATCGTCGAAGAGATGGACACATGTTCAGCTTGCAGCCAGGGGACCGAGCTTGTGACACATAGTGCACCTGATTTTCCATTGAAAACATCATTTGAACCTGGCCTAGTTGATGGCCACCCGATCATAGAAAAAGAGGAGATTTGGATTTGTGAAGATGTCTCTCAAAGGCACAAGGTGCAGTCTGATTTTCTGAAGTGCAACAGCAGTCCTTTGTCTTCACCTCATCATGACATGACAGCCAAAAGGATCAGCCTTGAGGCTTGTGACTTGTGTGGAGAAAGTCACGTTGGATCTGCCTTGGATGAAGAACATACGACAGCGATAAGGGAGAGGCTCGAGAAGGGTACAAGCACTACAAAAGGGTATGGCAAGAGTTCTGATTTTTTTTGGGACAGCAGTCTTTCACTCTTGCATACTTATATGTTGATGACACTTACAAAAATGAGTTTGAGAAGAACCCTCCTATCATTGGCTTTCATTTTGATGACATATGGCATATGGGGAAGAAGTCTTGGATGATGGGACAGTCAAGTTTGAGGCATGACTCCGATTGTTCACTTCATGCGGAATTGGCATCACATCTTGTTTTTTTGATTCGTAATCAGAGATATTATTATATTATTTAAAAGAGTTTAAAAGTATTACAGTCCTCAGCCTTCCATGGCTGGCAAAAAGGGTTCAGACCATTCCCATTCTAGCCTATAATCTCATACCAGGTGACCTCGCAGGGTCGGAGCTAAAGATATCCATACTATACTATAAACCTTTGCTATATCCAGATTTGACCATACATACTAACAGTGTCTAATAAGCAAAAGGAAGCCATACTATACTATATATTGGTGAACTTAACTGGCATACTCTTCCATCTTCCTCCTGAATTCTTCCATCCATTGGAAGTCCTCGGTCTCCATCAACCACAGCAACCTTCTGATGAACTCCACCGCAGTTGAGGCTTGGTCCTTCAGCACGATCAGGTCAAAGCCCTTAGCGTCCAAGATGAACGGGTAAACTTCGATTACTGCCCCAGGATCCACCAGAAGTTTCCAATCCTTAGGGCGAGGAATGCCGACCCCTAGGCTAGCAACCTGCAGAGTCTTCCCCAAATCTCCTAGATGCTCAGGATAGAATAAGCCTCACATGATTGTTTCTACCTCTGCCTTCGCCAATTCCAGCTCCATCAGCATTGCCAGTACCCACGAGGAGATGTCCGTGTCTACGCTGTATCTCTCATCATTCTCCAAGAATGCCCTTCCTAGTATCAGTTTCATCGCGTCCACCAGAAGTCCCTCCGACCGCCTCAGCATCCTCTGCAAACGTAGATCAGTAATACTTCCCAAGAACGCCATCTGCCTCTTGGAGCTGACCAGTCGAATGGGGGTGTCCATCCCTCCGCAATGAATGGCAAAGGCAGAGATGATTACAACAAAGTGGGACGACATTTGCAAAGAGCTGAGAAAGGATTTGCAGAACACTGGAAACCACCTTTCTAAATAGCCGCCACACAGCCTGTCTCCGAAGGATCTCGAAGGCACTCATCTTAATGATTACCCTGCCGCGATGTATCTGGACTCTGAGGAGCCATAAACATTATCTCCCATCGGCTCGTGCCGTCGTGGGTCGGCTTTCTGAAATGAATGCCTCGGCCTTGCCACCCATGATGGTGTGGCAAGGCTCCCTCCCTACCTCTTATGGTTAGTCGCTTGAAGATTTACATCATGGGCTGGGATGACATCATTAAGTACACCCTATCAGCTACTAGTGTTGTGACCATTCAGGAAGGTTTGTATGATGCTGACTTGGATGGATCCTTGGTTCTTCATGGAGCTCTTGAGAAGTTTGCTTGTGATGAGTTCTATCATGTTGATGATTCTTGGGGCGAGTATGTAGCTGTCTTATTTTGTACGCATGCCAGGAAGACTCTTGCTTTTGTTACTATACAGCTGAGCTATGACACAAGGTATGGAGGTATTGCTATGATGCTTGGTTTGAAGTTACTAATGCATATGTTTCAGCTGGGAGATGGAAGAAAACATGTAGATCTTGATACTCCAGCAGTAGTCCATGAGGATCCCTTCCATACTTTGCTAGGAGATGGCTGTCCTACTTCGTGGTGCATAGATTTTGGGCGAACAGCAGCTGCTTGGGAGTTTGATAGAATTGTTGAGACTGTACTTAGTGGATCAGCCACTAATATCTGGGCTTCACTCAAAGAGGGAGTCATAAGGGACGACTCTTGGATCATTCATGGAGGAGGTGCAGAGTCAAGTGATACCATGATACGACTCCATCATTGTTCGGTGGTTCTTGATGCTGCCCTATGCTTGACACTTGCATTGGAGGAGTACACTTTGAAGGTATGGATGACTCTTGCACCGAGGTATGATATTGTTTCCATCTCTACTATGGAAGAGTTAGGGTTTGTCACACAATTGGCATGCGACATTGGAGCTAGGGATATGCATGATGCCACCAACATCCTTGCCCTAGCACATGAGGTTGTCTTGCATGTTTGGATGATAGATGCTATTGCATGGTGCATAGGCTTCATATTGATGGCACTTGCTTGGGTATTGCATTACTTCTTCACATCCGGAGGACGGCATTTGAGTGATGCATTACCATTCTATGTCACTAGAGAGGTTGTTGACAGCCATATGGAGATTGTTTTCAGTTGGGAGTTGGCTGTCTTGTTTCACATCAGCCAAATGGGAGGAGCTGATCCACACTTTTGGGCACCTGTGTTGAGGATTTGGCACATTGATATGAGGCCGATTGATGGTGAAGGTTGGGTTGATGATAATATTGTGAGGTGTCTTCTTCTCTTCATGTTTGACAGGTGCAGTGACAAGATGTTTTGGGATCCAGGTGGAGACATGATTAACACACTACTTCATTGGAATGTTGATGAGTTGTCTCACATTCCCAATGAGTACATTAGAGGGCGCAGTGGAGGTTTGTGGTTATGCTTTGAGGATCACATCTTTCATCACATACCCTTCGAGACTTTGGTTTGGACCTGCTATTGTTTCTCAAGAGGTGGCACCTTGGGAGCATTGGAGGTCTTGACACTTGGAGGATGCAACCACTCGTGGAAGTTTTGTAAGGTTGTCGGGCATGCAAGCAGGTGGAGATACATGTCATTTGACACTCTTTCACAGTATACAAACTTGCCATTGCTTGAGGACAAGCAATTTCGGGGAGAGAGGATTTGTCATATCCCTTTTCGCCGGAATGGTCACCATCTAGAGATTGTTGCCTTTTCCAATGGACTTCGAGGTACTGGCAGAGATTTGCACTTCACAGGGTGTATGGATGCTATCATTTCATGCGGATGCTTCATCGGGATCATAAGGTCATCAACTTCATCATAAATGCCATCCCTTCATATCTTGAGCAAAGAGCTAACATTGTTCACACACGCTGGCATAATGGCTTATTCCTAGATGGCACCAACTTTTGAGATCATCATTCATATTATGGGACGACTTGGTGGGAGCAAGACATTAACCAACCCTTGGCGCTTGGAGGGAAGAACAAGGCTAATGAAATAACACCTTTAATTTGATGTCTTTTAGGTGCCTAGGCGATATAAGGCTGGTCGGCCCTCTATGGGAAGAAACTATAATACAAAATCAGTGCACTTATCGTAATGTGTATAACTATATATATCCAATGGTTTTGGCATTCTAAGGCATCATATCAAGCATTCATACATTCACATTTGGAGAGCAATCTCGAAGAGCAACTGGGGATGAAAACCTCAAGTCTGTTGAAGGGAGTTGGACGAAAACCTAGCTTCCTCATTGGAGAATTCCACCACAGGAATTCATTTGCACTTAACGAATTGAAGCAGATTTCCAGGGCAGAATTGTATATCAGCTAGAGCGAGCTAAGCTAAGGAGATTTCTTGGTGAATTCAAGCCCTCATTGTGGAGCAACTTGCCTTAAGGTTACCACCAACCTTGGGCGATTTGTCTAGAGGAGAAGCACCAGCATTATAAGCAGATTGAGGACTGATATTTGGCGGTTTCAGACTGCTGCGCCTAGGGTTTGATCAGTGAATACTACAGAAGAAGATATAGGCTTGTATTTGCATTGTTCCTTCTTCATTTTGGTATGTAAGCATCGCCATTGGAAAGCACTTGTGTGCTGGGCTATTTAGCCTTTCATTTGACATTGTTATAAGCCATATTTCATACTTTCAGCAGTATATATATAGTTGCAGATCTGATACTGTTTCAGCAGGCTGTTCATCTTGTGTTTATGATATGTTATCATAAGATTTTGCATGCATATTCATGATAGGATTGATCCTCATATTTGGGCGAACCTTGTGATGGTTTACATTGTTCAATGAGCATAAATTGTCTTGAAATGTATATTTTGTTTCAAGTCTGATTTACTACAGCAGACTTAGGGTTAGAGCAGAAGTTTGAAGTGCAGAAATCTAGGGTATAATTAGGGTTTCAGCAGGAAATCAGAATTAGGGCTTCATATCCCAAATGGGGATATGACACGGGAGGCGTGGATTCACTTGACCTGCAGGAGCATGTTTTTCTTTGTAGAATGAGAGGTGACGGAGTGTCAGGGGGCGGGAGAGAATGTGGTCATGAAAGCTTTGTAAGAATTATTGTGGTTATTTTTTTTTCTCTCATGGTTATTGCGTTCAACTGTCCTCTTGTTAGTTAGTCTCTTTTGTTACTGTAAATTTAGTTAGTTTCAGCATGATGACTGTTTTTGGAGCTTATTTTCAGTCCCACAAGTTATTTCAATTGCTTGTATTTTTTAGCCTCATTGAGCTATTTTGGTCATCTGTAGACATTAATAAAATTTCTCTGTGTATTTCTTCAGCAGTCAAGGGCATGCAATCGAAAGACACATTCTTTTCAGTCCAATGGGTTATGACTATGCTTGCACTTGATTCCACCCCTTAGAAATGTAACAGTCCAAGAAATATTTAGTCCTTACAAACCTAGCTATCTACGAATTTTACCACCCTATTATTTGTCACTATTTATCAAACTACAAATATGCAATGAATGTATCCTACTTTAAAACAATTCGAGCACAAATTTTTGTGACTGAGAACAACATTTATTATCCCCTCCGAGCAAACAAAGCTAAGACAACGTCAAGCACATCTTAAAACTTTCTGATAATATTTGACTCAATATTCAAAATCATCATCCATAAAGAGGCATGACATCATGATAGGAAGCCCTTTAGAAAATGTAGAAAATATGTTTACATGGTTAAACGGGTTACATAGATTAGTATATCTCAGATAGAATGTAGCCAATTAAGAATTTTAAAGTATTTTCAGGATACTTCTATCCAAAAACATAATGTTAGATCAAATTGAATGTAATCGAAGACTGAATTAGCATGCAGAGGATATACAACAGTCATATATGCAGTAAATAGTAAATGGACACATATGCAGTAAACAGTAAACAATCATTTATGCAGTAAATAGTCATAACTCCTCTTTCAAATGACATCCTTTGCATAAAATTAGCCCATTAAATTGGCAGGGAATGAATATTGAGGTAGAATCTTGGGCATTGGTGGATGGGCTTTAGCACTTCCTGTCTTAGGGGTTGGGTTGGGTAAGTTGGTCATAGAAGGCAATTCCTAGATTATCATCAATGCAATATGATCAGAGGAGATGCTCCTAACTAGAAATTGAATCATGTTCTGTGTATATTATAAGATATCTGGGGTAACTACCAGAAATCCTTCACCTGCTGCTTCAAGGAGGCTAATAGACTTGTTGATCATCTGGACAATGTGGGAGTTGATCTAGGGGTCTTTTTGAAGAATGGTAGCTCATTACCAATGGATTGGTTTGGTAATAAAAGATTTCTGAAACAATATACAAGGCTTATTGTCCCTATAGAAAGCTATAGTCATATGCACAGAATTTCCACTCAAGGAATGGATTGGAATTACATCGAAAGACATCTTGAAAGTGCAATTAAAATTCAGAGCGATGACATGGAGAGACAGGGTTTTTTTTACAAAAAAATGGCGAATGATTTTTTGGGTGCCTTGAAATTGGTTGTGGGCTTTCAATGCATAGGCATCTGAGTTGGTGGGCAGGGTTTATCAAGGGCTGTCCTTTCAACCTCCTATATCTCTCTTTTTATTGTTCACATTCTATACCATCCTCTTCCAGTTTTGAATTTGTAGGTGTTGAGCACACTTAATATTGTTCTAATCCAGGAAAGTTGGTTTTGACTAGATGTTGGCAAAATATATCCTAGACCACAAGTTCTACTTAAAGCTAAGACTTCTACATGAAAATGCAGATCGAATCAATTGGGGATTTTTGATAAACTGGAATAAATGAACAAGATCAGAAGAATGGCTAATTCTAATTGCAATCTAGAAAAGAAATTTCTTCAAATTATAATTAAAATGCTGAACTATAACACTCAGGAAATTAAATCAGAACAGTAATAATCACAACAAACTATTCAAACCAGATCTGAAATAAAAATTAAACAAATACACACAAATAGAAAACAAACCTAAACCGATCACCAATCCTCTTGTGGGGACCCTTTCTCAATCAGACTGATGTGCAAGATCACAATCTTACTCCTTACACAACAATGAGTCTTTAAGTGATCAATGAATAATATAAAAATCATCAGCAATTAAATATTGCTGCTGTAAGTTTATAGGAACTTGCTGAATAATTGAAATGAATGTTGATTCTGAATTCTAGACTAATTGAACTATTACCCTTTAGGTAATGCATTATATAGATACTAGCAATGGCATCTTGTTGCAACAACAATCTAAAAGACTAAAACAGAATGCTACTTATCCTATGAGACAAACAGTTCCTAAACAACTTATGAAAACAGATTTGTCCTTTTGTCCAACTTCAGCAAAAGCAGTTTTCCTTCTTGGCAGCTACCAACCAATCATCCTAACAACCATTGGAATCTTGTGCAACAACATAATCTCCTTGCATCTTGTTTTGGGGCACAATATATTTTGGGATGCTGTTGTTATAAATAGTGTGATTAGTCATGAGCAACAGGTTGGTTGTGTTGCACAACAAGGTGGTCACCAACAGATCAGTTGTGTTGGACAGCTCAACAGCTACCTTGCACAGAAAAACAAACTGCTATAACATGGTATCTATGTCTTGTGCAGCAATTCCATTTCCTTCTAAACCTTTGGAAGCACACAAAAGTTACTGAATAGAACAACTTAAGCAAACCAATTTTAGAGTATGAGTCCATTCTATCTTATTCTACTTAAAAATCTATCAATTCCAGCATAATAATCATAATATTAAATATAACAAATAAATCACTTAACACACATTTCCCATATTTGACCATAGAAACTTAATCATATCTAATCTTATTTTCATTTGATTGCCATACTCAACAAGGGAGAGAATGTGGTCATGGAGAGAATGTGGTCATGAAAGCATTGTAAGAATTATTGTGGTGCTTCATCCTCTGTGAAATGACTTTCGTCAGAATCTAAGGTTAGTGTTGTGACGTTTCACACATCAACCCATTGCAAATGGGGGCCTCCTTTTTTCTCGCTTTCGCCGTCGTTTTTGCTTTGATCTTGCAGTTTCTTGCCCTGATCCATGAAGCTAGGAAAGAATGTTCGAGCAGTTAGCTCACAAGGAACATTAGGAATGCTTGAAGTAGTGAGTTTTCCTGAGGATAAGTGAAACCCTGACTATCATGAACCTCGATCAAAATTGACCAATTCATGGCATAAGTCCATCATTCCATAAGAAAGATCCTAATCTTTCACTCAGTGCTAATCTTGTTCTAGACCCCAGTCCCAATCCAAAAGTCCAATCCGAACCCCAGTCTAAGAATCCAGTCCGAAAGTGCAACCCAGAGTCCTATTTGGAAGTTCCTATCCCTGAGTCTTGTTCCAAAGGAATTCATTCCCAAACTTCCGTTCCAAGGTCTATCTGGATTCCTATCCCGACAAGGTCCTGAATTCGACAAAGCCTGTCACTCCTTGGCATGATCATCTTTCCATCATGGAACTTAGTTCCCGGGCCGACAGCCCTACTCCTGTAGGACTAATCCAAAGGATATCCTTCTGATCCCAATCCGGGACGCAATCTCAGATCATAACTCAGATGATTTCCAAATCAATAGAGTTTTTTCAAGGACTTAGAACAATTTCGAAACGACGAATGCCCAAAGACTCCTCTAGAAGACTTTTAACTGCTGCACAGGAAGGTTCTTGGTCGCATATTCTAGTAGGTACTGGAATATGCACCCAGGGAAGATTTTTCTCCCTGGTCGCATAATCCAATAGGTACTGGATTATGTGCCCAGGGATGATTTTCTGTCCTGGTCACATAATCTAGTACCTAATGGATTATGCGCCCCAAGATCAGGATTGTCCAGTTCCAGTGTCCTGTCCAGTCTGAACTTTGCAAATTATCAGGAAATCATTCCCGGACTTGTCCATGGGTGCCTGCATGAAGAATTCACCATCTGTTAGAAGGATTTCGCCATAAAGATTGAAATTCCTTGAGAAGCATGAAGGAAAACTCCTCGTTCCGGATCCCGTGCCAATGATCAAATCTCTATGAAGCAATTGGAACAACTCAAATTCCACTTGAACTAGAAGAAAAAGACCTTAAAGAAAAAACCCAAGCAAGAAATAATCCAGGTCGCACTTTTCACCTGCAGGTGGATTTTGTGCTCAAGGAAGAAATTTGTCTTGGAGTGCAAAATCCAGTTGCAGGTGGATTTTGCGCCCCTAGAGGAATTCTGTCCTTGTTGCAGTATCCAGGACCCAGTGGAATATGCGCTCCTGGACACTGCACTGCAGGATGACTCTCCTGACCCAGCCTGAGGATAGAACTGAACAACTGGACTCTAGGACATGTAGGAAAACGTGTCAAATGGATTCCAATTCCTTCCGGAACATGTAACATGAACAGATTCCTGTTCACAAGTGCAAAATTGTAGCCTTCCATCTAAATGAAATTCATCAAGGAGAAGATTTCCAAAACTTAGCAAAATCTGGACAAGAGAACTTGAAAGCAAACCTGAAAGAATGAAGAAATCTAAACTCTGGACAAAGTTTGTCCCTCGTCACACTATCCAAGACTAGGAGAATTTTGCACTCCAGGATGGATGAATTCCAGGATGAACAGGAATCCCCGACCTCTAAATTGTGCACTCCTGACCTAGCCTAAAGGATTCCGGTCCCACCGGAATGGGCAACCCAAGAGGATTCCTGTTCAAACATGAGATCACAAACTTCCTTCTGGAGGTTCTTCAAAGAGGCAACATTCCAAGACTTAGACAAATTTCAACAAATAAGTTTCAGAATCACTCCAAGGGAAGGAATTCCAGGCTCAAGAAGAAGTTATCCATGGTCGCATAATCCAGTCACTCATGGAATCCCCGACCTTAAGAAATCCCCAACTCCATGAAATCCCCGACCAGTAGAAATCCCCAACACATGGAAATCCATGCCACCGCCTTGGAGGATAAGGACAAAACTTTAGGTCGGCCAAGTAGTAAAGTATGGCGGCTAGGTCTTCTTAGGCCAATTTGGGTCGGCCAAGTGGCAAGGGGAGTCCAAACACCTATATAAGGAGGCCACCCAAGTCATTTCATTCATTCAAACTCAAATCCAAGATAGAAAAAGTAGATTTCATGTTCAAACCAAGGACAGAAGTAAGCATTCCAAGGAAGATTTTAGCATTCAAAGAACATATTTCACCATGAGGAGGACAAATTTCATCAAGACTTGGAATTCCTAGCTGAGGAATTCCTGTCCAAGGAATCTTGCTTCCTCCTTCCAGTTGTGCACTGCCTTGGAAACTCCTCAATTCTTGCCTGGAAACCCTAGAATCAAGGAAAAGTCAGTTGAGTATGAAGAATGCCAGAGAATGAGGAAAACCCTTTGTTTGTTCAGGAGTTCATAAGTCAAATATGTCAAATCTTGCAAGTTTATTTCATGTTTTATCTTTTGATTACTTTGCATTTAAGGATCTTGTCCATCGTGACTACTCGGGGTTTTCCTTATTTTGCAGGAATCCAGGATGAGGATGAGCTTCCATGAAGATAGAGGTCAAGGATGATCAAGGACTATCTCAAGCATCATGAAGTTCCAATACCGGAGAGGAGGACTACTTCCAACGCCAGACGAGGAGACTACATGTGAATTCCACAAGAAGAAAAGAAAAATTCAGACTTCAAGGACACAGGAAGGGTTAGCATCAAGATCCTCAATGGAAGAAGATACACTTCATGTCCAATATCAAGGATTCCAGTTCCGGACAAGAGGATCAATCCTTGGAAAACCAAGAACAAAAGAACAGTTCACCATCCATCGAGAAGAATGAGAATCCATGTCGGGATAGGGAATTCCAACTCAAGAGTCCATGACCTCTGAAGGACTGCAGCCCTGGTTGGAAAGAATTCCAAATGGAGGATTCCTGAACCAACTGAAAAGTGTGCCCCTGCTCAAGGAAGGATTCCTCCACATGAAAATCCTATTCACCCTGAAATTTGCAACCAGGACAAGGGGATTCCTGTTCACCATGAAATTTGCGACCAAGGAACAGACAGTTGACTGGTCTCACCTACCTACCAGGCAGCTTAGTGTCCGGGACAAGTGGCAACTTTTCATCCAGAGCAGGTGGCATCTAAGACAGGTGGCAACATCCCATGGAGCCTATGACATGTTCATCCCTATCTCTTTGGGGTTTGCACAGATTTTCAAGAGATCAGATCTCCTCACCTCCTCCTTTGGGTTATGTTTGCCTATAAATAGGCTGGGGCACTTCATTTGAAACTCTCTCTCTCCATCTCTTTTTTCTTTCTTTCCTCTCATCCTCTTCTCTTCTTTCATCCTTCCTTGCTCTCTGAGCAGCTGGACTATACATTCTTTCTTCATCACTCCATTTCCACACTTCTGTTGAGCCGAAACTCTAAGGATCAGTTGGATTGTTGTAATACAGACTTCCAAAGCAATAATATAAGCATTGAAGAATGGTGTTCATATGATTCTTTGGATTTTTGAAATGGTCTTCTTGATTTCTTGAAGCATATCTTAAAGTTTCTGAAGTTATTTCCTTTACTTTCAAGCTTTTCATTAGTTAGAATGATGGAGATTATTACTGTTGAATGATTGAATCTGTTTGTTCATACCATTGGTGATCTGTGGCTTGCAAATCACCTTGCATGGTTAGCCTAAACTAATTCCAAGTCTAACTTCGATTGTTCTGCATGATCAATTCCATGTCCCTTGCTAGAGCAGTCTAAAAATCCTTACTTCCCCTCAAAAGATAGCACCATCCCTACCTAGCTGTTGTCTCATGTCGAAGTAGAGGACTGGTTCCAGTTTCCATCCTCAGTAGTAGTCTTTTCCATCAGTTAGATTCCTAAACCCTTATTCATCTTTTGCATCTTCTTTTAGATTTTTGCTAGGATTAGTTTTCCAGAGCCTCGTTGCCAAATCATCCACCTCTTCAAGAGTGGAACTTGGGAATTCCAAGTTGTCCATTTGTGAAGGAGTTTCATTCACCCACAAATCTGAGTCCAAGGAGTAAGGAACCATTCCATGTCCATGAAGGAGTAATCTCACGTAAGTCCCCCTCATGATTACCAGCAAATCACATCATTCCACTGAGTCTATCCCTGTGCACGTTAAGACCTAACACAAAAGGAACCTTGGAGCAGTCTCATTCGATCACAAAGTTCAGCGTCTGAGAAGCTTTATTCAAGAGAGGATAGAATGCTCTGTGTTTTATTCTAATGTTTGTTGCAGTCCCAAAACACTCATCAACAGTTAGTAATTTTGTTTGTGCAAAATGTTGTTCCTTGTTCACTCTTTTTCCTGTGATAAGTTATAACTTCATGCTGGGGTGATTTTAGCCCAGACTCATTGATATTCCTTTTTTCATTGAGAGTGGTTTTAGTAAATGGTGTTATTCTGCAGATAATTTTAGCTTAGACTTGCAAATATTGTTGTTTCGAGGAAAAATTATGTCTTGCATGGTCAATTAGCATCATACTCATGGATGTTTTTATAGAGGATAATACTTATAGATTCTCATCATGGAGATAATTGAAGCTAAGATTTCGCTATAAATATTTATTTCTTAGGGGCAAACTCAGGTTGGATTCTTAGATATTTCTATTGTAGGGGCAAATTTAGGCTATATCCTTGTATAATTTATTCTAGGGGAAATTTGGGTCATAACCATAATGTTTTATTAGGGAAAATTTAGGTCATAGTTGTGAATTTTTAAAATTTCGTGTGCAACTTTATGTAAATTTAGGTAAGACTCATATATGTAATATCTCTTTATTTTGTGTGGTTAATAACTCAGAAACGTTTGCCTTTGGTATTTTAAGTTCAGGCTCTTTTGGATTATTTTAGTCAAGACTTATAAACTATTTTCATATGCTATTTTCAGTTTTTTGTTCTATTGTTATCTTCATTAAATTTGATGTTATTTGGATTCTACATTTTTATGTTTCCATTGAATATGAAGTTTATTCCAGTCACAGGTTTCTACATTTGATTTCTGGTTTTGAATATTGAATGCCCAAAATTCCTTACAGCTAAGAACAAAGGAGGCATAAAGCAAGCTTGGCTAATTGCTCATATTTGTGGTATTGTCAACATTCTTCCATAACTTCTACACATTGAAAAGATGTCTAAATGCTCAAAATCATACATGACAATATTGTCATTTCTTGGGTTCCTTTGGCTGGTTAAATGTGCTCAATTATACATGCAGTTAATTATTGTTCTTAGGTAGGATTAACACAAATTAAATTTATATTTTAAAATTTGAAATTATAGGCTTTATTTGGATATGAAATATCTACTTATACTTACAATATGGTATAATTTATTTATTTTTATTGTTTTTTGAGTTTAACTTTGATTGGGCTTAGTTCGACAGGCTTGGCTTGGTGGCAAAGACATAGTAGTGTCATATGAATGGCCAGGGATTGAGCCCCCCTAAGGTTAGTTCCTGTACATTCAGAGGGGCCCACCAATGATGTCATAGATTGCTCTCTTGCCCATGCTAGTGTATGTCAAGTGGAGATTGAAGCATCAATTGATGCTCTAGTTGTCTCCCACTAAAAATGGGGCTAAGGACATGTTAGATGATGCTCAAAAGTGTCCTTGTGAGGGAGTTCACTGAGGTTTATTTTCCCTCAATTAGAAAACTTTTATTAGGTAGTTTCTTTTTCTTTTTTCCTACAGAAATGCACATTACGTTACTCTAGAGAACATGTGATTTACATCAACTAAGCATTAGGATTACAAGGAAAATCCTTTCCTGCATAGGCAAGTAAAGGAAGCACTTCAGCGTGTGGCAAAGATTCACATCCTTTTGAGACCATTCAAGCTTAGATTACATAATCAAAGTTGAATCTTGTCTACAAAGTTGCAAACTAAGTTGCAGAATCCAAGTGGTTATGTTGAAATAAAGTTATGCCAATAATTGCAAACTACTATGAATCACAAATATGACGAAAGAAAAAATGGGCAGTAAGAACTATAAATCAGAATCCCATTAATTTGAAAGCTTTGTAAATGACAAATGTCTGAGAAAGGACATAGAAATGTGTTTATTTCCATTTGCAAGAAATATCTTCCATGTTTCCACCACTGATTTAGGCACATATAAGTGATAATGAAGATGAAATTTATTATCACTGAGGTTTAAAAGAAAGTTGGTGCCATGTTCAAGATGGTTGTGATGAATGGTATTTGGCACTAGGTAGACTTCAGCTTGGCACTGGTGTTGGATATTGGCACTGAGTAGGAAAATGTAATGCAAAATTACTAATATGCCAACACCAAGAAAATAACAAAGGTGGGAATTTACGAGTACATAATTGGATGCCGAATATCTAGAATCTTAGATGAACAAAGAATTTAGCTAGAGCATCTAGCTATGTAATAATCTCTACATTGTTACGCTGGGAGATTTGGAAGGAAAGGAATAGAAGAACCTTCAAAGCCCAAATTATGGGGAGCGAAATTCTAGCAGGGAAAATCTAAAAGGCGATTGTAGAGCTGGTAAACTCAGTAGCAAAGCGCAGACCCTTGAAAAAAAACACTTTCGATAGCAGAGACATTGAACTAACTAATAGATTTGTAGGATTAGGGATTCCCCCAGTAGCAGGCAACACAAACATTTCGCAGAGAAGGGATATTCAGAGAAGGACAGTGTGGCAAAAATTGGATGAGGGATGGATTAAAATAAAATTTGATGGTGCCTGCTTCGGGAATCCAGGAAGAGCTGGGATAGGTTGTTTAGTGAGAGATTCTGAGGGAAGAGTGCTGGATAGGAAGGCGCTTAGCATTGGTCAAGCAACAAATAATGAGGTAGAGTTTAGAGCGGCTCTGAGAGGATTGGAATTGGGTAGAGCCCTGGGGGCCTCAAAACTTCACTTGGAGGGCGACTCGCTGATAATGATTAATGCAATAAGAACCAATTTTACTCCGAATTGGCTCCTGCGCAGATGGCTACGACCAATCAGGGATCTCATCAACTCCTTCATAGAATTTTGTATTACACACACATATAGAGAGGGCAACATGGAGGCCGATGAGCTGGCCAAATTGGGGGCAAGTGAAGATGAGCAGGAAGTGGAGGACATCCGACGTGGCCAGGGATGAGGGGTGACTAGGTGGGTAAAGGGTCGTAAGGCATGTGGATGTTAGATAAGGATGACATGGTAGCACGGAAATAGAGGGAGATATGGAATATTGATTAGAAGGGATTTCTTTCGTGGGACGAGTGCAAATAAGTTGAATTTACAGAATCCAAGAACAAGGGAGGGTACGGGAAGCAATTGCTCACGTATGGAAAGTTGTCATCTCAAAGTAGAGGATTGATACCCAAGGAGAAGTATCAGACGACGACCTGTGCGATTTGAAAGGGGCATCAAGGTGGCATTAATTCAGTAATAATGAAAATGTTAAAGATGCCATGATTAAATAGACAAGGTGGCGAAGGTGAGGCCATCTTAGTTTTTTAGTTGTTTGTTTTTTCTGAAGAGTGAAGAAGTAGGTGTAACATAGAAGTCATGGACACACCTATCAGCTTGGAAGAGACCTCAACAATGATAGCCTTCCTCGGTGAAGTTTCAGAGAAGAGATTGGGAGGGATTTTTTCGATGAAGCATGAATTGGTGATGCACGCAGTAAAGGAGGTTCTGGGGCGAGAGTTCATCTGGTCCTATCACAGGTATAGGGTGAACATGGACATCCTGGCCATGTTCATGGCATTGGCGCTGAGTAGGGGAGTGCCTAAACCAAAGGTAAAAAATTGTGCCAGAGGTTGTTTAAGCACGCATACCTGGGAGAAATAGATGCAATGTTGGATAATGTGGATGCGGAAGGTAAAATCCCCTGGCCTCATCAGTGTTACAAGACGAAGGGGTGGGGAGGGAAGGAGATACAGAGGCTCCCATTAGTGTTTTCAGTGGACACCGATGAGTTGGAAGAGAGGCTTGAAGACCTGGACTGGAATCTAGAGTTCCTACAGAGGATTGCAGGAATCCTCCCATTACCTTTGGTGGATTGGATGATCATGTACATGGCAAGGGAGGGTTTTGAGATACCCAATAGTGACAATGAAGCAGAGAATAGGGCTATAGAGCTGCCAATTCTTCCAGACTATGGGGAAGACCGAGTTGAGGAAGACGGTCGGGACGTCAAAGACATAGCCAGAGGTCTGGCACATAAAATTTGCAAGAAGGACTGCCCAGTCAAAGCCCGTGCAGTGCAAGCAAGGCGAATGAAGGCGGAGATGGAGGGGCAGAGCTCAGGAGGGGCCTCGGGGAGCTAGGCGGCAGCAAAGGCGCGTGGTTGTTCAAGAGAATCCAGATAAGGGCAGTATAGGCCCAATATGTGTTATTTTTCTATTTTTACTTTTGTTGTTAAGGGAGGGGAGATGATATGACATTTTAGATAGAAGGTAGTTTGGGATAGGAAGTGGCAGGGTTAGGATGGGGTTATGTTGGCATACAACAATTTTGGATTGTATAAGCAAAAAACTTGTACCTTTTTGAGCATTGATATAATATAAAGGGAGCTGGCCCAAACTAGTTATTAACCTATCAAAATAATAATAATAATCTCTACATTGTTCATTGTTGAGTTTAGGGCCATAATCAAACTAGCTTTGAGAAATGGTGTAGCAAAATTATGTGACATCACAATTATTTGCCTTTAATTTGAAAATTAATTAGAAGGTGGGACAACATGGATCAATCAAGGTTGTTTGATCTAAAATCGATGGTGGTGATTTTGTCTGATAGCTAGGAACCCATCTCAAAATGAGATTTCTCAAGTAGGCACAACACTACAACAAAAGGAGATTATTCTTTTATAAATAAAATACAAACACTTTCCTATCAAGCAACAACTTGGACAATTAAAATCTTCTCTAGAGATGTTTGGCGTAGTTTTAGTCTATGAGAGATGTGCCTCTTGAGACTCACCAATATGTTTTTAGGCCATAGTCATGAATTTTTAAACTTCCATGCAAATTTAGGTAAATTTATCAAGGCAATGATTATGAAATACATCACAATGTCAAGGTATTTACACAAGATAAGATGGGCCTTACATTTGTAGGAGACCTCTTAACCAGGCAACAAACGGTAGCAACAACTTCAACCCATAACTTTTGTTCAAGGCCAACTCCGCTTAACATACTCCTTGCCCTCTCCATCAAAGTTTTGTTCATCCTCTCTTCAACTCCATTGTGTTGAGGGTTATACGGAGCTGTCTTGTGCCTCTCAATCCCATGTTCTTTACAAAACTTGCCAAAATCTATTCAACAAAACTCACCACTGTTATCAATCTTCAAACACTTAATCTTTCTATCTTTTTGATTCTCTACAAGATCTTTGAACTCTTTGAATCTACTAAAGACTTCAAATTTGCTTCTAAGGAAATACACCGATGTCCTTCTATTGTAATCATCAATGAATGTGTTATGTTGTAAAATGTCCCCCTAGGACTTTTACCTCCTATGTTTAGCTCCTAGGTCCTTTAGTTTTAATCATGCATGTTAAAAATGGATCCCGAAGCAAAATCCCTGAAACCCATGTCAAATGGGACTAAGGGGACCCTTGTGTGTTTAATCCAACCCTAAAATAGGTGCCTGGAACCTATCCTATTTTGTTGGGGCCCAAAATTTAAATGTTAACAAAGTTACCGTTAAAGGTTTCCCTTGTCAGCATCTTAAGTTTGAATTATGAAATTATAGCGAGAATGCATATATAATCATGTTTAGGATTTCATTTCAACTAGAGATGGATAATGCAAACTTGTGATCTTGTGCTAAGGATATTCAAGGCTTTCATTGTGTTGCAAAGCAGTATTGTGTTGTGTTTGTTCATGTTTGTTGCAGATTTGTCTTCATCAATCCATCTCCTCATGGCGTGAAAGATCTTCATCTCCCTGTGAGAGATTCACCTCCGAGGTGACATCTACTTTGTGTTTTCAAGCATTTATCATATCATTGATTTTGCTTGTATCCTACAAGGACACACACTCTCTATTAACAATAGTGTTGGAAGGCTTGATCGAGGCAAGCTCGTAAACACCACAACCCCAACCCCTCTCTTGTGATTGCAGGTTATAGGTGTCAGATCTTGTAGAGAGGAGTTGCAGGAGATAAGAGCAAGGCTAGAAAATTCTAGATATGAAGAAAATGACAAAAAATACCCCTAAAAGGACAAGGGCACTTGCTCTTTTATCCCTCAATTTAGCACTGTCAAGAATCTCTGAAGTGGTTGCAGTCTATAGTAGAAAATATCCTAAAGCCCTCAGAAAAAGCACGGTATTGGACAAGGGCACCCACTTTTTTGTCCCCGAAGTTTCTACCTTCCAAAATCCAAAATTTGGTATGTACCTAATCTGCATTTAGTATCTTTCTATGCAAGCATTTGTCAGGTTTCATCCGTTTGTTTACGATTTTGCATAATTAGGGTTTTAAGCTTAATCAGGCTAAGATTAATAAATTAATCAATAAATTCCAAATTTCCTTGTCATTCCAAGTGACACCAAACCTGTAGCTGAGTCCTCTTGTAAAAGTTGTGATTCAACTCAGTTTAATATCCTTGAATGTATGTAGTGAAAGGAGGATCTAATTAAACTATCACCCACATCCGCAAACACCTCTTTTTCTACATATCAGAATGAAACATAATAAACAAATTTTAAAATCAAAGGAACATTAACTGGACCAAACACATCAGAATGAATCAAGTCCAACACCTCAGAAGATTTGTGAGAACTAGAATAAAAATGAACACGGTTTTGTTTACCATAGATGCAATGTTTTTCCATTGTAGGAAATAATTTGTTGAATTGTTTCTAGGAATAAAATATAAAACATAAGCATTATAACAATTTTCTAGTGTTAGTAACCCTATCTAGTAATCTAGAATTGTTGTCCATCACATGGAAATCACACTTCAACATCACAATGTCAAAGTATTTACACAAGATAAGATGGGCCTTACATTTGTAGGAGACCTCTTAACCAGGTAACAAGTGGTAGAAACAGCTTCAGCCCATAACTTTTGTTCAAGGCCAGCTCCACTTAACATACTCCTTGCCCTCTCCATCAAAGTTCAGTTCATCCTCTCTACAACTCTATTGTGTTGAGGGATATATGGATTTGTCTTGTGCCTCTCAATCCCATGTTCTTTATAGAACTTGTCAAAATTTGTTGAACAAAACTCACCACCATTATTAGCCCTCAAACATTTAATCTTTCTATCCTTCTGATTCTCTAAAAGAGCTTTGAACTCTTTGAATCTACTAAAGACTTCATATTTACTTTTAAGGAAATACACCCATGTCCTATTGTAATCATCAACGAATGAAAAAAAGTAAACAGATTTTGAAATACATCACAATGTCAAAGTATTTATGGTTTTCTAGTGTTAGTAATCCTATCTGGTAATCTAGAATTGTTGTCCATCACATGAAAATCACACTTCAACTATAGAAATATTTATCAAGGCAATGATTATGAAATACATCACAATGTCAAAGTATTTACACAAGATAAGATGGGCCTTACATTTGTAGGAGACCTCTTAACCAGGTAATAAGCAATAGCAACAAATTCAACCCATAACTTTTGTTCAAGGCCAACTCCACTTAACATACTCCTTGCCTTCATCCTCTCTACAACTCCATTGTGTTGAGGGGTATATAGAGTTGTCTTGTGCTTCTCAATCCCATGTTATTTATAGAACTTGTCAAAATCTATTGAACAAAACTCACCACCATTATCATTCCTCAAACACTTAATCTTTCTATCCTTCTGATTCTCTACAAGAGCTTTGAACTCTTTGAATCTACTAAAGACTTCATATTTGCTTCTAAGGAAATACACCCATGTCCTTCTATTGTAATCATCAATGAATGAAACAAAGTAAACAAATTTTGAAATCGAAGGAACATTAACTGGACCAAACACATCAGAATGAATCAAGTCCAACACCTTAGAAGATTTGTGAGAACTGGAATAAAAATGAACATGGTTTTGTTTACTATAGATGCAATGTTCGCAAAAACAAAACTCGAGATTGCAATCATTCATACCCTCAACAAGGTTTTTATTTTTTAGGGTCTTCAAACCCTTTTCACCAATGTGACCAAGCCTTTGGTGCCATAACATTGTCTTCTCATCTGGAATTTTCATCTCCATAGAATAAGCACCCTTAGGTACCTAGAAAGCACGACCATTAGAAGTAGATGCAACAGTTCTCTTCACTACTAGTTCCAATGGTGAGGATGAAGACTCTGAAGTTCTTTTCTTTGAAACAGATGCACTATTGCACTTTACCATGCATGCATAAAGTTTGAACAGAGTGCTAATCTGAACACTGTTAGCTAGCACCATAGCTCCTCTAGTCATCTTGCATCATCCATTCGAGAAAACAACTTACACACCCACATCATTCAACTTATAGATAATAGGTTTCATTCCAAACCATGGATACGTAGAACACCATTGATACCCTTCACTCGTCCATCAGGGAATCGAATTAAGACTCTTCTATGGCCAACAATCTCCAGGTGAGAATCATCACCCAAGTACACCTTCCCAACATCATATTCTTCATACTTTGAAAACCAACTTTGATGAGAGGTCATGTGAAAAGATGCACCAAAGTCAATAAGTCATATAGCCTCAGATGCATGTGTTGTCAAGGAAACAACTGTCACACCCCATTTTTTAAACTAATGTATTTATTTTTATTATTTTCATGAAGACAAATAGTTAGTCAGAGAAAATATTATGATTATAGTTATAATGGAAAATGCATGTTTGCTTTATATTAATATGCTAAAAATAATTGTTTATGACATCATTATTGAACATGTGGTTAAAATGATGAAATAGACTAACTACTATCATGTAACTAAAGTGGATGTAGGAACAATGTTGAATTTCCCCTCTGACAAGAGGAGAGAGAGAGTATCACCATGGAGAGGATACTAGATCACGTGAATGCAACAATCCTTATGCCATCTGAAACACACACACACACACACATTTAGTAGAGAGATCATGTCATTGTTGTCTTTTGAGTTCGTCGTTAAGACGAAGGTTAAATCATTTTAGTCATCAGGTAGAAATTGTGTATGGATTTGAATGTCAAGTAGATGTTTATAAATCAATTAAACCTGTTTAATTTTGTCATCAAGATCATAATAGATGTGCAATAATTCTCCATCGATAATGTGTTTACGATTAAGCACGGTAAGTGTTGGAGAGTTCATAGTAACGAAATCTATTAGATAAGTGTGTTATGTTTACTATTATTATTGTTATTATAAATAATATTATTGTTAGCTAAGATCATGTTATGGAGGTCTTTTTTTATTCCTTCATATCGTATTCCCTATATGCTTGGAGAGTGGGGAGAAAGGAGCAGTCGCTCTACTTTCTCCATAATCACCACATAACTTTGCTTAATAAGCTTGCGGGAGTGGAAGAGAAAATGATGGGCAATACCATTATTATCGGTTATGATCTATTAAGTTTGTGAGAGGGCATTATTAGGAAGGGAGATCAAGAGTAAAGGCACGAGAGAGGAGAATAGAAGGGAGCTCAGTAGTTGTTAGGAGTGGATGAGACAACAAGGGGTTCAAGAAGGCATAGACTAAACTGTTATTCAGGTAATTCTATCATTCTTTGAAGACTATGATAAAGCTTGTAAGAGAATTTTATGTTCAATAAGCATTAGATATAAAGATAATAGTGTTTATCTTATCTATGGCAAGAGGCCTTACATTGTGCTTAAGTAAACATAGATGGATTGTATATGCTTAGAGAGGTTAAATAGATTGTTACCTCTGTGCAAGTGAGCCTTACAACTATATTTTAGATGCCTATTCATCTGCATTGTTAAAGAAGATCAATAGGATATGTAGAGCCATAGATATATTGGCCTAAGAGTTCTTTGAAAATTAAACAAGGTAACTTCCAGATGCAGTCCTAGATTGTCTATTTATTATTCTTATCAACTATGTTTTATACATACATAACTTATACAGATCGATCTTGATTTACAGACCAAATGTGGTATACTTTTATAGATTAATGGTGATGTATACGTAGATATACAATGTTTATATGATAAACCACTCTTTGAATATGAGACTATGAGTGTTTTAAAACATAGAAGTTAACTTTTATCAACATCAACATGTTTTAAGTATGCTGACTATGTGCTCATAGTGAGCTGATTGTATGCTCATAGTAAGCCGACTGTATGCTCTTAGTAAGTCGACTATGTGCTCATAGTAAGTTGACTATATGCTCATAGTAAACCGACTATGTGCTCATAGAATTCAGATGTGTATTGAGTAGGTTGATTGTTTATAAGTATTGGCTAACAATGTTAAGTGTGGAAGGTCGAATATATTAATGAAAGGCCATATGTGTTAACAAAGGACAAATACATAGCCGATAAGGGCATGGTTTGCTGGTTAAGTCGCTCGGTTGTAGTGGCGGCCACCAGAGTTCAAACCCCCACTGGGCCAACGAGGTCGCAAGCTTTACGCCTTCGCTGGGCCAATGAGCTTGCGGGTTTGAAGTGTTCTTACTAGGGGATGAGGTCCCTCATGTTGTGACCTCACCAGTTCATTGCTACGGGCAAAAGCATTCGTGTGGCGCTGAAGGGCGTGTCGTACCAGCGTCGCTGGTCACATTAAAAAGTTTACCAAGCGCATTATCTTTAAGGAAAAAAACAAAGGACAAATACATTAATGATAGGTCATATATGTTGACAATAGGTTGAGTATATTATTATTAAACCATATGTGTAGTCATAGGTTGAATGTATTGTTCTTAGATCAAATGTGTTATTAATTGGCCAAATGTAATGTTCATAGGCCGATTATGTCTCAAGTAGATGTTGAATGAGTTATAAGAGAGGTCGACTGATCCTTTTGAAGAGTCCAACTATACTTAAGTGAGGTGCAATTATGCCAAGAAACTTTATTATTAAGCTAATGCAACTTAAGTGAGAGAGACCCAAGAGAAGGTCGTCTTTGTGAAATTATATAATGAAGAATGAGTTGTTTTAGAAACTATTCTAGAGGTATTTAAATTATATGTAAAATAGTTTTATAGAGAATGATCTTCAATCCCATTTTAGGCTAAGGATAGCCACATGATTGTCAAGAGATAAATTCACTATGACAATAGCAAGTTATGTTATTGATTATTTGATATTATGTTATCTTTTGATATACATGAGAAGGTGAATTTGAGTCATTGGTATATGAAATTATAGTTAATCTTTGACATATTATGAGTCGAATGATTATGTTCTAGCTTAAGACAAATAAAGTCTTTAATCCTAAAATCCTTTGACTTAAGTGTTAGAATCTTGCATATGTAGAAGAATATAGTCAGCATGAGATTAGGTAGACAGGTCATTGAATAGATGACAGAATGTCATAGACCCGTGATTGCAAGGATGCAAAGAGGAACTCAATGTATGTTTTATAGTCACCTAAGTTCTCACCTTAGACTTGTCAAAATAACTAGTAGATAAGGATATTGTTGCAATTTTAAGACTGATATGGTATATCAAGTCGAAAAGAATTATTTTATATGATATAAATTGTGAAATAAGATTGTTGTCTCCAAGTCTAGAAAAGAGTGAGTGAACATCTGACTATATATTATATGAAACTTTGGTCAAATTAATGCAAAATTCACTGCTTGCATTGTTGGTTCATAGTGTACCAGATAGTTGAACAATCAGATTAGGTCATACATAGCTAGAGCTAGACTATAGTTGTAAACCCTATCGTATTATCTAGGACACATCACTAGTTCTCAGATGGTGTAAAGAATTAGTTGATTCTCATTATCTATTACCCTCATGAAGAGAAGAACCACTTCTAGAAGGAAGATGTGTAAGGGACCATTGGTCTATGGTTGGAGGAAAAACACCAGGGTGATGCTCTCTCTCTCTCTCTCTCTCTCTCTCTCTCTCTCTCTCTCTCTCTCTCCTGTAGTTGATTATCAAAGACTTGTGAACAAGAACACATTACTTATTTTATAAATGATATTGGTAAATTGTAAGTCATAAGAAATACAACCAAATTTTATTCATAGAATTTTGTTAGTCGCATGTGAAGCGACCATTCTTATAAATATATGTATTGTACTTGAAATTATAGATATAATATCTTTTGATTCTAGTTAAAAAAAATTGTGTGAGTTTTTGCTTAAACTATGTTTTAGGATATTTAATATTCCAATTGGGATGTTACACATGGTATCAGAGCTACTAGGTTTAGCACTTGGACCTTGGAGCTCATTGTTGGGTTTCACAAGATTGGCAAGATATGCTAATACAAAAACATTTCTTCTTGTGCCAGAATGGAAGGAAACATAAGGACAAGAAAGTGAGGCAAGAAAACAAAAATAAGTGAAATGCCTAAGATCACTAATAAGAAAGAGCCAACTCTTGGACCAAGGATGGAATATACAATGAGTTATACAAAGGAAGCTTGGTTCACTGATTTTGAAACATTAGCCGATGCACTCAAATGTATCCACCTGGAAAGGAGGAAACAACTTAAGGAGGCAAAAAGATTGTCAACCCCTACTATTGTTAAGATTAGTAAACCATCTGGTCATCATGACATGCCTTTTGTGTGTGGTCAGGATGCACCTGTTGTAAGTTTAGAGGTGTTGAAGGAGTACTCACTAGTACATCCACCTACTAAGTTTGTGTTACTTGATTCTGATGGAGAGGAGGAACCTGAGGAATTTCCTCTATCAAAAAGTGATATGTAGGCATATCCCTTTTCACAAAAAAAATTGTATTTGAATAAAGATGTAAAGATCCAAAAAGTTAAGAAAGTAAAGTTTTGGATTTCTTCATAGATTCTTGTGTGATGAATCTCTGAGTTTCAATATTTATGAACTTCTACTTTTATGATAGAATATCAAAAGTTACATGTTTTGATACACTTATATGTAAATGATTAGGCGTGGTAATGTTATGGAACACTCTAGAAACTAACTAGGAGGGAACTTGGATGGCCCAGATGCTAAGAATGACACCATGGCAAAATTAGATCAAATTTTTGTTACACATATGGTTCCTAAGGTTGTTGTCATTGATGTCAACACTGTCACAAGGTTGAGAGAGATTGTTAAGGTTATCATTGAGATTGTCATTGATGTCAACACTGTCATGGAAGTATGATGGAGTTCATGGTTGGATGTCATGCTCCTAAAGAAGATACAGTTCATGGTTAGATGAAATTCTCCTAAAGAAGATATAGTTCATGGTTGAATATAATGCTCCTAAAGAAGATACAATTCATGGTTGGATGTCATGCCTTGATCAGTGTAGAGTTGAGTATGCAGCCATATTAATATGGGAATTAGATGCATCAAGAAGAAGCATTAATATGGGAGTCAAAAGCATCAAGGAGAAGCATTAATATGGGAATTAGAAGCACTAATGAGGATCAGATATATTGTTGATGTTGAAAAAGTGTTGCTAGTGGCCTGAAGCATGTCATATGATCTATTCCACTATTCCCAAGATGTATGTGTTGATACAAAGAAGATTTGGCCTTTCGAAGTTGGTAACAATATCTGCTTTAGGATGTATGTCTGTGAAGTCTATTTGGGAGATTGCTCCACATTTTAATTATTGATGTTTTGCTTCTTTGGATTGGAACATAGCTTCATATAGTGTCATATTATGTATGTTCCAAGTTTCATGATGTTTTGATCATCGGAAGAGTGTTTTTCTATTGGAAGTTTGAAGATAGTGTGGTTTATGTGAAGGTGTTCTTAGCATGGTAATGAAATGTTTTGCATTCCTCCATATTTGTAGATATGGCTATGTGGTTCTAGAATTATGTTCAGAGGGCAGTGAAGGTGTTGTTTCCAAAGTTTTAGATATTTTGTCCTTTCGCGGTGAAAGTTATGCATGATTGAGTACTGGTATGTGCTCTAGCAGAATAAAGTGTTAAAGACCTATTGGAATGCTTTGCCTTCCTCCATGTTGGTGCCTGAATTCACTGTCAGTTCTTAAGCATTTTTCATGCAGGCACCTTCCCTAAAATCCAAAATTTTTTTAAGTGTTGGCACCCCTTCAGTGTTTTGCAGCATCCACATCACCTTTCTTGATGGAAGGGGTCATCATGTTCTGCCCATCGGCATGAGTTTTCATGTGTCTTTGCGATCATATCAATAGCATGGTGTGTTCTTTGTTTATCGCCAAGACTTTGTCCTATCGGCTGGAGTATTTTTTTTGGTTCCACCGATGTGGTGGAGATGTGCCATCGGGATGACTTCTGTCATCGGGTGGACGGAGAAGTGTTGGCCCGACAGTTGGGGTCTCGCCGACGGAGGCGGGCTATCGGTAGGAGTTGGGCTGATGGCTCGATGGGGGGTGTGTTTTATTTGTTGGCGTCGGCGTGACATTCTTCATCGGTGGGGAGACTTTTAGGTTGGCCGATGGTGTTGGTCACACCGACGAAGGGGTGTTCTGAAGGTTATCGGGATGATCAGCGTCATCGGCATAAGTGTGAGATGCTGCTCCGACGGTGTAAGTCACACCGACGGAGGTGGGAGGACAGGGTGCTGTCGGTGTGACTTTGTTCATCGGCAGAGGTATTTCGTGTTGCTCCGACGGTGTTAGTCTGGGTGATTACGAAGGTGGCGTCGACGAGACATTTGGAGTCGGCGAGGGATCTTTTGGATGGGCCGATGGTTAATCTCTGGCCGATGAAAGGAATGTGGAGTTTGCGATCGGCCAGACTACTATTGTCGATGGGAGATTTTTGAGGTAAGCCGACGGCTTAGGTCTGGGCGATGGGCTTTTGACGAAGGCATGTGTGTCGAGCGCGGCAAAAGCGCTCAACACTTGATGTGTATGCGATCAGGCTTATAAGGTAGTGAAGGGCTCTCCACGCCATGCATGTGGGATTTTTCCCCTTGCATTATTTTGAACCTACGAAGAGGCGTTTTGGCGGGAATTCCTTTTTGAATGCAGTGACAGTTTTTCAGGCGACCGCGGGTGGTTGAGACCCTTAATGGCGACTGTAGCAGGGGCATGGGCAAGTTGTTGGACAGTCATGTACCCGATCTTTGGCATGAAGACTCCCAGATGGCGGCGCAGGGCTCGAGGGTTCCTTCTGTCTCTGCAGCAATAAATTTTGAGCGCCATTCCTTTGAAGGATCTGTATCTAGCGGATTTTGTAAGAGTCATGTAATTAATTGCTGTGGTACACTTTCTGGCTGTTATAAGCAGACTGTGTTACCATTTTTTAGGTTGTTGAAAACTAGACATTTTGGCTCTGTAATAAGATACAACTAGTTTTGGTTGCTCTGTGCAGCAAACTTGTGAGTTTATGTATCTCCTGTTGTATGTTTTTGCATGAATCCACTGATTTCATGGTTAATCTTATATGAATAATGCTATATTTGCATGTGTTATGCTGATTCTGTCTCCAGTTTTGCATGTATCTTTCTTCTGAGTCCAGGTATTCAAGGAATGTCTGAGATTCTAGAACATAGAATTCCTGTGTTGAATGTTTAATCTTTTAACTTCTGCTCAAGGGGTAGATTAAATTGTTTTCAGATTGAATATTGGGAAGGGTATACTGCAATAGGGATGCCATAAGTATCGACAGTTTAACACTCTGTATTGGGAGATATCTGTAAGGCAGGTATCATGTGTATCCCCCTGAAATCCAAGTTTAGCTGTTCATGCTGATCATTCACAGGTGTATGTCTACTGACTCCAAGCCCTGGATAGGCACCAATCTAGCTCTGTGTTAAGGTTATACACCATGTCCAGGTTTGCATCCAAACATCAAATCAACTCATTTCATATCTTCCACCTGTTAGTTGTAGGAGTAGGATTAGGAAACCCCTGCATGCTCTCATACTTAACCAGACATTATGTCCAAGAATGTTGCCAACCTTGTGATTTGTTACACAAATCTTGGTCCATACATGAGAGTATTCTGCCTGTTGCTGTCAAGTTAAATCCTTCTGTCATTGAGCTAGTCAAGGTTATACTTTTATCAAGTAGGGAAACCCCCCTTGGTGCGGCAGAACCAGAAGTGAAGGGGAGGAGCTCACGCAACCTCCTGTATTCAGTTGGCTGAATCTGCCTGTGCATTAGAACTGGCAAACCCTAATGCTGATTCAGAAGAAAAACCAACACTCCAGAAGAGAATGTTTTCCTTTTTGGTTATGTGCGCATGTTTTTGGATGTGTATTACATGCTCTCTTGTAGTTTCAATCTTCTTGGTGGTCCACAAGCTTAGTTTTTCTATGATAGCATTTTGTATTGTGTTCCAGATGACTGGTTGTTCTTAGAGTTTATGATTGAAAATGCGTGGCACAAACTATTTGATGTGTGGAAGTAAAAGAGTGTTTGGGGATGTTGTATGAGTCATGTAGACTCATCTAGAAGAGTTTCATGAAGATCTATCTTGTTTCCAATACCACACAAGGTTTTCACGTTGTTGTGGCCATTATGCTTCAACTTTCTTATGTCTTTTCTGAGGGTTGTGCTATTTTCAAATGAGCAGAGCGTACATATGTAATTCCTTGGTGTTTGACATTGTGAAGGATGTTTTGGACCTCATTAAGCAAGTGTTAGTGTCCGCAAGGCATGGGTCTTCTACTAGTGTAGCATGTAATCTTGTTTAGGACCTATCTTCTACACGTTTCATGATCTGTGTTGTCTGGCTGACTTGTAAATGTATTAAATTCATGTTGTCTGGCCAACAAGAAATGTAATCAATGTAATATCATGTATAAATTGTATTTCATGTTGAATTAGGAAGTGTGTGAATGCATGTGATGTGATAAGGTTCGCAAGTAAGAAAAGGAGCAGAATGTATGCATTATGATGTGCGACTGAAGGAGAAAGAATAGAAGTTGTAGAAGTTGTCCTGATCCATCTTGAAGACATTTTTGTGATAGAAAGAAAGTGAAGACTGTACCTAATTGTTTCATTCATCTGAGGAAGTAGAATTGCAATCATCACAGGTGTGAACTTCAATGTCAATTTTCAGGCAATAGAAGAATTGTCATACTAGATTCATCTCTGAATGTGTTCTCAGATTAGGGAGTAGTTGATTCCTTGGGTTGTAGCTCTAAAAAAAAGTTTGCAAGGAGTTCTATCTTCCTTTGAAGTGACCATAATGCAAAGTTTTAGGGAGTAGTTGCTTCCTTGGGTTGTAGCCCTAAAACAAAGTTGTAATCTTGAGCTTCATATATTGTGATTTAATGCTCACTGTGGTTTTTCCCTTCTTGGTTTTTTCTTGTATATATGGTGTTATGTGTTGATGTTGTAATATTTAAGTATTAATCTGATCTAGAGAATTTGAAGTTAGTTTAGATATTGATTCACCCTCCTCTCAGTATCCTTGTGTGTTCAACAATTAGTTGATCAGAGCCAAGTTCCTCTAAAGGAAGCTTAATCGCTTGAGGAAGTTCTAGGATGGCATCTAGTGGATCCAACAAGATACCTAGGTTTGATGGAACAAATTATGCTTTTTGGAAGCTAAGGATGGAAGGCTACATCAATTCTCTAGGGTGTGGTGTTTGGGACTCTATCAAGACTGGTTACAAAGTTCCTGCTACTATTCCTACATATGCAAATGAAATTAAGCAGTATGATAACAATGCCAAGGAAAAGTTTGCTATCATGAGTGGGTTAGCTGATTTAGAACTTTCAAAAGTAATGAGTTGCAGTTTACTAAAGATGTATGGGATAAACTTGAAACTATTTATGAAGGAGATAAGAAGGTAAAGCAAGCAAACATGCAAATCTTCAAAAGTAGATTTGAGACCCTAAAAATGACAGAAGATGAAGACATTGCTAGATACATGCTCTGGGTGAATGAAGTGGTCAATGGCATCAAAGGTCATGGTAGAAAATTGGAAGAAGATGAAATTGTGAAGAAGGTTCTGAGATCTCTGCCCAAATCCTACAGTCATAAGGTATCTACTACTAAGGATAAGTAGACTTGGATACATACACAGTAGACAAATTGTTTGGTTCCCTTACTGCCTTTGAAATGAGAGAGTTTGTCAATGATGCTCCAAAGAAAGAAGATGCTTTCAAAGTTGGTATGAAGACAAAAGATAAGATTGATGATGAAGATGATAGTTTCGATAAATTTGAAGCAAATTTTGTAAGAAGATTGAAGAAAGGCACTGGCAAATATGGAGTTAAGTTACCCCTCAAATGTTTTAATTGTGGAAAGGTTGGTCACTTTGCTTCTAAATGTCCTTTTAAAGATTCTAGGGGTAGTAACAAGAGAGATAAGTTCAAAAGAAGTTTGTATTCCATAAAGGATAGTTTCTCTTTAGAAGATGAGGATCATGATGATTCAAATGATAAAACACTTTTTATGGCCTTGAACGTGGATGGCAAAAAGGATGATGTTGGAAAATATGAGAAGAGTAATGCCTTGCAAACAAATCAAAATAATGATAGATCAATGGTTGTATGGACTGCCTTTCATGCAAAAGAAGAAGCCAAGGCTTGGGTAATTGACAATGGTTTCTCAAATCATATGACTAGTGACAAGGAGAAATTTATTAGCCTTGAGAAGTGGGATGGTGGTGCTGTCAAGTTTGGTGGTAATGACTCAACAGATATATGTGGAAAAGGTGCTATAACTATTGATGAGAAGAATAGGACTGAGGATGTCCTTTATGTCAAAGGGATAAAGCACAATCTTCTTAGTGTCAATCAGATGTGCAACAAAGGTTATAATCTCACCTTTCATGCCAAAGGTTGTGTTGACACTCATTTTGACCAGGGGTTGATTTGTCATGATCAGGAGGTTTCTTCATTTGAAGCCTTTATCTTCTTGCCCATTTTTCTAAGTGTTGGACCTCCTCAGCATTTTTCAACTGCAGCATCATGTTTTCCTGAGGAGGAGGTCATCATCATCATCATCTTGTCTTCGATGGTCTGCATCATCATGTTCTTCGTCGACTGGGTTTTTCATCGTCATCATCATATTCAGTCATCGGGTGATGTTTGGTTTTTATCATGATGATGCTGCCGAGCTACAGTGCGCCCTCATCTGCTTGCGAGGGTGATGTTTCAAAGTCTCCGGTGATCTTCCATTTATCACCTTGCGCGAGCATGATGATGATGTTGCTTATTCTTTGAATTGCTTGACCTAACTTGTTTTTTCCTAAGGGTCGTGTTCATCATCATCATATTTCCAGTTATCATCCTGCTGCTTGCGGAGGTCATCATATTTTCTGCCTTCATGATATTTCGCTGGGGTGATATTGTTATCATCGGGTGATCTTGGTTAACATCATCCTGATGATGTTGTTGAAGAGTTGTAATTGCGACCCGATATTCACTAGGGTCATCATATTTTGGAACGTCAGGATGATCTTAGTCAATATCATCCTGATGATGTTGTATCACTTCCTATTCTTTGTTTCTCATCCTGATGATGCTGACGTCATCCGTATATCAGGGTGATATTTTTCTTTCTGCCTATCTGCATCATGATATTCGCGAAGGAGGGGGTGATATTTTCATATCACCCGGATATATGTTTGTTCGAACATCATGATGATGTTGATATCAAGGAGATATCCGCCTGCTGGTTTCGCGTGTTATCTATTGAGGGTGATCTTTTCAAGCAGCATCATCATATTCAGTTATTGCCCCGATCTTATAGAGGAGCTACAGTGCAACCTGATATTTGAACATCAGGAGGATATTTCCAAATATCCGGTTGTCTTCCGAATATCATGATGATGTTAATATGATGATGACGTCATCAGGATGATCATCGGCCAGACTTTTGGTATAAGCTCAGCAGGAGGATGTTCCTCCGATGGATCAGGTTGTGCCGATTATCATGAAGGTTATATTTCAAATATCATGATGACGTCAGGGTGATTTTTCGAACAACAAGATATCATGCTGCTGGAAGATGATGATGATGAAGTCTATACTAGTGTCGTCAGGAGCAAAAGCACCGACATGATATATGCTCATGACCTAGTATATAAGGTGTTATTGAGGTCATCGCGGGGTGCATGTGGGATATTGTTATCCTGCATTTTCAAATATCATGATGATGAGTCTCGGCGGGAAAAGCTTGCGATGGTCTGTATGATGTTCTTCCCGAGGCCGCGGGTTGGTGCGCCATTAATGGCGAAGGTTTCAGAGGTATGGGCGATGGCGTGGGTCGATCTTGTACCCGACTGGAGGTGTCAATCAGCGGGCAGGAGCGCAGGGCTCGAGAAATCTTCCTGTCTCCTCCCCTACCTGCTGCATTCAAGTTTGGGCGCCAATCTGGTTGTGTTTGAGCGCCATTTTCATGATACTGTGTATCTGGCGAAATTTTGGTCAACATTGTAATTAATTGCTGAGCACCTACCTGGCTGTTATAAGCAGGTTGTGTTGTTCATTTGTGGTTGTTGAAAGTTGATGATTTTGGCTCTGTAATGCATGACAAGCTGATCTGGTTGCTCTGTACAGCTTACCTGTGAGTTTATGTATCTCCTGTTGTTTGTTTTTTTGGCATGAACCCACTGATTTCATGATTAAACTTATATGAGAAATGCTGTTTGGCATGTGTTGTGTTAATTCTGTCTCCAGTATTGCATGTATTCTTCTTCTGAATCTGGATGTTTGGTAATGTTTAGATTCTAGAGCATAGAATTCCTATGTTGACTGTCTGACCTTTTAACTTCTACTCAAGGGGTAGATTAAACTGTTTCCAGGTTGAACATTGGGAGGGATATACTGCAGTAGGGATACCATAAGTAGAGATAACCTAACACTTTGTATTGGGAGATGCCTGTAAGGCAGGTATCACATATATCCCCTTGAAATCCAGTTTTAGTTGTTTATGCTGATCATTCACAGGTGTATGTCTATTGACTCCAGGCCCTGGATAGGCACCAATCATGCTTTGTTTTGTGTTATAACCATATCCAGCTTTGCATCCACACTTAAACTCCAAAGCAAAATCTAAAACCAACATTAGGACATTAGAGTTAGTTTTAGGAACCTCAGTCCTCTGTCTACAATTGCAAATAGGCCCAAAGCTAGCCCCTTTGCCCTTATCTTTCAGTTTTGGTCTACTTACAGGAGGACTATCTGCTTTCTGTCAACATCCCAGCCTTGCATGCATATCCTCATGGATGTTGAGTAGGGAATACCCCCCTAGGTCTTGCAGAACCTGAAGAAGAAGAGGAGATAAAATATAGAGTCTATCTCCTATACTGTTGACCCCCTGGCCCAGAGCTCCTGTTGATCACTGATGGCTACCTTGTAGGGATATCTGGGAATAAGCATCCAGTCTGGGAAAAAGTCAACAGAAATTGGCGACTCTGCTGGGGAGTGAGAAGTAAAAGTGCTATCTAATCATCTCCAGTGATATATATGTGACCCATCTGAGTCAGCAACAGAAGAAAACACCCTGGGAAACCTTGTGGAAGAACCCTGGTTTTCAGAAGAAAACAGTTCCTAGCAATAGGTGGCGACTCCGAAGTAATCTCCCAACCGGTCAAAGTAAATTTATATGCAGGGGAGAAGATCCCAACAAAATCCTCTATTTGAAGAGTTACCATTAACAAAAAGAATGATGTATAGAAGAAAGGGAACTGTCTCAGCTAGTCATGAGAGCTCCCCCAGAAAAAGTGATGAGGTACAAGATAACCCTAGGCCATCAGGACAGCATGCTCCTTATTTTTCAAGTGCGGAAGCTGATATCCAAGGTGCATATGAGAGGCAACAGGGTGGTAGTATCAGAATGAGGTCAGAGGTGTTCCAAGAACACCCTTTTCTAGACCCAAGTGAGAGGTTTGAAGAGGTAGAGTCCCTAAGGGATGATGAAGATGATGACCAGAATGGCATGAGACCATCTACCTCCAGACCTAAGGATGAACAGCTAGCTGAAGAAATCAAAAGCCTAAGAGCAGAACTAGAATACCTACAAGCCATGAAAATCAGAGATGATATACAGCAGAAAGTGCAAGCCTTGAGAACTGCCCAAAATAATTCAGTTCCTACCTTAGAAAATGCAAATATGCAAAGACATCAGCAAAGATATGAAATGCAACATCGGCATCATGATGACAGACAAAATGTGAATGATGCTAGGATACCACTAAACAATGCAGGAAACCAAAATGCAAATAGAAATGTTAATGTTAATCAGCCAAACAGACAGCCTATGCAGCTAGATAGATTCAGGCAGCTGGTGTTTGATGGTATTCCTGGGTATCCTAACCCCATTGATAAGCATCTGAGGCTGCAAGTGCCTAAGTTTTCAGGAAACAATACAGTGTCAGGAGAAGATCATCTAAAGGCCTTCCAAAATGTCATGGACAATATTGAGGTTGAGCATGAGGATGTTTTCATGAAGTCATTCATGCAATCCTTAATAGATGAGGCAAGAGAATGGTACAGGAATCTGCCTGACCGGAGCATATCATCATGGGATGATTTTAAGAGGATGTTCAAGGAGCAATATGGTGATAAAACTGACCCTAGCTTCTTTGTAAATGAGTTCACCAGCATTACCAAAGGGTCAAATGAACAGGTTGCAGACTTTAATGCAAGATTTACTAAAGTGTTGAACAAATTGCCACATCATATGAGGCCAAATGAACCAATGTGCATAATTTTGTACATCAATACCTTTGATGCAAAGACTGCATATGGACTGAGAGATAAAGGTCCTGCCACTCTCAGGGATGCTTTCAGGATTGCAGTAAATATTGAAAACAATAGGAAAGCATCAGGCAAGACAAATAGAAGGGATGATGTAAAAATTCTGCAGAATCCAAATAAGCCTCAGAACACTCAAGGTAGTACATCTGCTCCTGAAGATAAGATAGACAAACTGGCAAATGTTGTTAAGGACCTGAGCTATAGATTAGCTAGAAGTGAAAAAGGGATGGGTCCTGATAGGCAAGTCTATCAAAGACAGGAAAAGAGGCCATCATTACATGATATGCCTTATAACACCAATTGGCATGATGGTAAGCCTGTATATCCACGTAACAACACAAGTCAGAGGGCTCAACATGCCAAGGAAACTCCTGATCCCCTAAAGAAAACTATAAATATTGCTGATGATGCTCCGTGGTGTATAATCTGTCAGATGCCACATTCACAGTCACAGTGCATGATTGCCCAATCTTTGTATGATAATGCTACATCTTGTAATGAGTGCAATGAGCCACATCATGTGCAGGATGATGATGTTAACATGATGTCCATAGGTAATGGATATACTCTATATGGTGCTGATGAGAAGACAGATGATCAGGTTCAGGTCTGCCAACAGTCCCCATATGATGAAGATCATGAGGATAATTATGTGTATGCTCAGAACTCACACAATTTTCTGAGTAGCTTACACCGACCTTCTGATGAGGAAATCAGAGCCTTCACAGCTGCAGCAGTTGCTCAGGTCAAGAGCAAGTACAATCTCAGAGGTAAAAATCAGGTTAGCAGCCCACATCAGCCAGAAGATATTTCTGCAGGTCAGCAGATGCATGGTCATAAAGGAATTGAACCACAAAAAAGGCAGTGGGTAAATAACAAGCAGAACTTTAGATACAGAACAGGTCATGATTTCCAAGGACCAGAAAACAAAACCCCTCAGGCTGAAGATCAAAGTAGAGGTTCCCAAGACAGGAATGATGATCAGGGAACTATGAGAATGAAAGCTAAGTCAGCTCAGGATAAAAGCAAGATTGTGGAGCAAGCTACAACTGCTGTACAAAACTGTGCTCCATTTGATATAGCCCAGATCCTCACTCAGGTAAAGGTCTCTGTTCCACTTATGGAACTCATGAAAGTGGAAGAGATCAAGAATAGAACAATATCCCTAATCTCAGGGGTACCTTTTCAAGCTAAGCAAAATGATCAGACCCAGGGTGAGAAACAAGTCATGTGCAATGAAGAAGATGAGACTCCTGAAGTCTATTTAGGAATGACCATGACAAAGTGTCCTTCACAGGTGGAACCATTTTATGTTTCCCTGGTTATAAATGGTAAAATAATTAGAAATTGTATGCTTGACTCTGGAGCATCCACAAATGTCATGCCTTTGGCTATCATGCAACAAACAGGATTAAAAATTGACAAGGCATGTGGAAAATGCTATGCAATGGATGCCAGAGAGGTACCAGTTATTGGAATCATGAAGGATGTGGATTTCAAACTGGCAGCATTTCCTGAAAAGAAATACAAAATGAATATAACAGTGGTTGACATCAAGCCACAGTATGGTATGCTGCTGTCAAGGAGATGGGCAACACTAATTGGTGGAAGTATGCAGCTGGACCTATCATATGCCATGATTCCAATGAATGGCAGGGATGTCAAGCTAATTAGAGAGCAAAGATCATCAGAGACAGTGGAAGACCAAGAAGCAAATGAACAGGTGTGCTTTGTAGACACTGACTGTGATAACTTCAGGGTTGTCTCAGATGATGCAGAAGACAAAAAGAAAAATGCCTGTATTGGAGAGCTAGATCAGCAAGGGTTATGGACCATGTTTTTTGATGGAGCTTGTGCAAAAGAAGGCTCTGGAGCTGGAGTTGTTTTCCTGTCTCCAACTGGTAAGCTCCTCAAATCCTCTTTCTTGCTGAGGTTTGATTGCACAAACAATATTGCAGAATATGAGGCTTTACTTTTAGGCCTGAATATTGCTCTCAAACATGGAATTAAAATGTTAAGAGTATTTGGAGACTCTGAGCTGATTGTATCCCAAATCAGAAATAAGTATGCTGCAAAGAACAAAAGACTGAAGCAATACAAGCATGCTGTTTGGGATACTATTGAACTTTTTGATGCATTTTCAATTGGCTGGGTAGAAAGGTCAAAAAATGTTATGGCTGATTTCTTAGCTAATATTGCAATAAGGCCAGATGACATCACTCTGTCAGGTGTCACAGATGTAGAAGTTAAAATTAGGCCTGCCATACCAGAAAACGTATGCAGTTGGCAAGTTTTTAATGATGATAGGGATTTGCTGAAATTTTTGCACTGCATAGATGAGTATGAGAATCAACAGATTGATTTCCAAGCTTTTGTAGAAACTGTAGATGGAAAAGAGACTCTTGTAGGGAAAGAGATCATCCAGTTGAAGACTAACAAGATCCCTAGAGGGTTAGTGGCTTTGGAAAGAGCCTTTGACAGTAGAGACAAAATGGTCACAAGGACATCCCCCACAAATAAGGAGGATTTAGAAGAAATAAATTTGGGGACATCTCAGGCCCCTCAGAAGGTATATATTGGCAAACAGCTCAAACCACACATAAGAAGTATGCTGATTGCATTGCTAAAAAGGTATAAACATGTTTTTGCTTGGTCATATGAGGACCTAAAAGCTTATAGAGAAGACTTATTCCAGCATGAGATCCCACTGAAGCCTGAAGCTAAGCCATTTAGACAGAGGCAAAGGCCTATAAATCCTACCTTAGCTCCCAAGATGCAGGAAGAACTCAAAAGGCTCAGGGATGCTGGAATAATTGTGCCCATCAGACATTCAACTTGGGTGTCTAACCTTGTCCCAGTCAGGAAAAAGAATGGTGATATTAGGTTGTGTGTTGATTTCAGGAACTTGAATGTATCCTCTTTGAAGGATAACTATCCATTGCCTAATATGGAGGCTATGTTGCAGAGAGTGACTGGTTGTGAACTCCTATCCATGATGGATGGATTTTCAGGATATAATCAGGTAAAGGTAAAAGAATCAGAACAGTATAAGACTGCCTTTACCACTCCATGGGGGACATATGTGTATGTTAGAATGCCATTTGGACTAACAAATGCAGGTGCTACATTTCAAAGAGCAATGGATGTTGCTTTTGCAGGGCTGATTGATTCAATCCTGGAAGTATATCAGGATGACCTGACTGCCTACTCAAAGAAAGAAGAGCAGCATTGTATGCATCTGGAGCAGATCTTCATAAGAGCACTAGAATATGGTATTTCTTTAAACCCAAAGAAGTGTGCCTTTGGAGTAGTTGAAGGAAAGCTTCTGGGACATATTGTTTCCAAGGATGGAGTCAGGATAGATCCAGAGAGAGTGGCAGCTATTGACAGGATCCAAATGCCAAAAACTGTGAAAGGAGTTCAGTCCTTCTTTGGACAGGTAAACTTTGTCAGAAGATTTGTTCCCAACTTTGCAGAGATCACAAGGAACATTTCCAAGATGATGAAGAAGGATGCAACCGTCAACTGGGAAAGGGAAGCAACAGAATCATTTCAGAATATCAAAGAGGCAATAAAGATGGCCCCTGTTCTTAAATCTCCTGATTTTTCTAGGCCATTCCAGGTGTTCTCATTTGCTTCCTTTCATACTGTAGCTGCATGTTTGTTACAGAAAAATGAAGATGGTTTTGAACAGCCCATCGCCTTCTTCAGTATGTCCCTGCAGGCCTCTGAATTGAAGTATGATATTATGGAAAAGCAGGCATATGCACTTGTTAGAGCCATTAAAAGTTTCAGACCATACTTGGTAGGGTCACATATAATTGCATATGTACCTCATGCTGCAGTCAAAGACATATTCACTCAGCAGGAGGTGACTGGAAGAAGGTGCAGATGGATAAACAAACTGCAGGAATTCAACATAGACATACAAGTTACTAAGTTGATAAGGGGACAAGGATTAGCCAAGATGATGGCACAGTCAAACTTGGAAGCATGCCAAGTTAATGTAGTCCAAGATGAGAATGTAAGTGCATCAGGATTTGAATGGTACAAGGATATTGTCTATTATTTGCAAAATCTGAATTGTCCTTCCCATTTCAGTGACAATCAAAAGAGGACTCTGAAGCTACATGCAATCAGGTATGTTGTTGTTCAAGGTGAGCTGTACTGGAAAAATCCTGATGGTGTGCTGCTGAGATGTGTGGATAAGAATATGGCTAACAATATTTTGATTGACATGCATAAAGGATTGTGTGGTGGCCATTATACTGCCCAAACAACAGCTCATAAAATTCTCAGGGCAGGATATTGGTGGCCCACTCTCTTTTCAGATGCACAAAAGTTAGTAAGGAAGTGTGACCCTTGCCAGAGATTCTCAGGAAAGCTGAAATATCATGGTGCTTTACCCCTCAGAACTGTACCTGTGGATGCTCCATTCCAGCAATGGGGAATTGATTTTATAGGGGAAATTGCAGACAAATCAAGTGGGGGACACAGTTGGATTTTGGTGGCAACTGACTACTTTACCAAATGGATTGAGGCCATTCCAACTAAAAGAGCTACAAGTAAGGTGGTGACAGATTTCATACTAGAGAACATCATCATCAGGTTTGGAGTACCATCTAAAATAATCACTGATAATGCTATGTGCTTCAGATCAGGTGAGTTTGTTGATTTTTGCAACAGGTATGGGATAAGCCTGTCATATACATCACCATATCACCCACAAGGAAATGGTCAAGCAGAATCAAGCAATAGGAGCATCATGAAAATTGTCAAGAGGATACTGGACAAGAACAAGAGAGCTTGGGACTCAAAGTTGAATTTAGCAGTATGGGCTGACAGAGTGACTGTGAAAAGGGCTATTGGGAAGTCACCTTTTGAGCTAGTATATGGTGCATCAGCTAGACTGCCCATAAACAATCTCCTACCAGTTTACAGGTTCATCCAGGAAAATGATGAGGACATTGAAGATCCCATGACAGAAAGGGTGAATCAGCTGGTTGCATTGGCTGAAGACAGGAGGAGAGCCCACCAGATCAATCTCAAAAGACAACAGGATATGAAATATCAGTTTGACAGGAGAGCTACAAAAAGGAAGTTTCAAGTAAATGATCTGGTGCTCATTTGGAATGCTAAAGATCAGGAAAAGGGTAAACATGGTAAATTTCAACCCTTATGGATGGGCCCATATCAGGTTTGCAATACTCATGGGGAGGATTCTTATTTCCTCCAGGCCCTAGATGGTGAAATTCTGGAATTGCCTGTGCATGGCCAATTCCTTAAGTTCTATTTTGCATAATGACTGGTTGCTGTGCACATTTGTAAAATATGTATGTAGTGTAAATGCCTTGTACAGCTCGCATTTTTTGGCTTTTGGTCAGGTCTGCCCGGAGATCTGGTTCTCGCTGCAGGTTTTCACCTGCACGTCCCCATTCGGAGCCACTGTTGACACTCATTTTGACCAGGGGTTGATTTGTCATGATCAGGAGGTTTCTTCATTTGAAGCCTTTATCTTCTTGCCCATTTTTCTAAGTGTTGGACCTCCTCAGCATTTTTCAACTGCAGCATCATGTTTTCCTGAGGAGGAGGTCATCATCATCATCATCTTGTCTTCGATGGTCTGCATCATCATGTTCTTCGTCGACTGGGTTTTTCATCGTCATCATCATATTCAGTCATCGGGTGATGTTTGGTTTTTATCATGATGATGCTGCCGAGCTACAGTGCGCCCTCATCTGCTTGCGAGGGTGATGTTTCAAAGTCTCCGGTGATCTTCCATTTATCACCTTGCGCGAGCATGATGATGATGTTACTTATTCTTTGAATTGCTCGACCTAACTTGTTTTTTCCTAAGGGTCGTGTTCATCATCATCATATTTCCAGTTATCATCCTGCTGCTTGCGGAGGTCATCATATTTTCTGCCTTCATGATATTTCGCTGGGGTGATATTGTTATCATCGGGTGATCTTGGTTAACATCATCCTGATGATGTTGTTGAAGAGTTGTAATTGCGACCCGATATTCACTAGGGTCATCATATTTTGGAACGTCAGGATGATCTTAGTCAATATCATCCTGATGATGTTGTATCACTTCCTATTCTTTGTTTCTCATCCTGATGATGCTGACGTCATCCGTATATCAGGGTGATATTTTTCTTTCTGCCTATCTGCATCATGATATTCGCGAAGGAGGGGGTGATATTTTCATATCACCCGGATATATGTTTGTTCGAACATCATGATGATGTTGATATCAAGGAGATATCCGCCTGCTGGTTTCACGTGTTATCTATTGAGGGTGATCTTTTCAAGCAGCATCATCATATTCAGTTATCGCCCTGATCTTATAGAGGAGCTACAGTGCAACCTAATATTTGAACATCAGGAGGATATTTCCAAATATCCGGTTGTCTTCCGAATATCATGATGATGTTAATATGATGATGACGTCATCAGGATGATCATCGGCCAGACTTTTGGTATAAGCTCAGCAGGAGGATGTTCCTCCGATGGATCAGGTTGTGCCGATTATCATGAAGGTTATATTTCAAATATCATGATGACGTCAGGGTGATTTTTCGAACAACAAGATATCATGCTGCTGGAAGATGATGATGATGAAGTCTATACTAGTGTCGTCAGGAGCAAAAGCACCGACATGATATATGCTCATGACCTAGTATATAAGGTGTTATTGAGGTCATCGTGGGGTGCATGTGGGATATTGTTATCCTGCATTTTCAAATATCATGATGATGAGTCTCGGTGGGAAAAGCTTGCGATGGTCTGTATGATGTTCTTCCCGAGGCCGCGGGTTGGTGCGCCATTAATGGCGAAGGTTTCAGAGGTATGGGCGATGGCGTGGGTCGATCTTGTACCCGACTGGAGGTGTCAATCAGCGGGCAGGAGCGCAGGGCTCGAGAAATCTTCCTGTCTCCTCCCCTACCTGCTGCATTCAAGTTTGGGCGCCAATCTGGTTGTGTTTGAGCGCCATTTTCATGATACTGTGTATCTGGCAAAATTTTGGTCAACATTGTAATTAATTGCTGAGCACCTACCTGGCTGTTATAAGCAGGTTGTGTTGTTCATTTGTGGTTGTTGAAAGTTGATGATTTTGGCTCTGTAATGCATGACAAGCTGATCTGGTTGCTCTGTACAGCTTACCTGTGAGTTTATGTATCTCCTGTTGTTTGTTTTTTTGGCATGAACCCACTGATTTCATGATTAAACTTATATGAGAAATGTTGTTTGGCATGTGTTGTGTTAATTCTGTCTCCAGTATTGCATGTATTCTTCTTCTGAATCTGGATGTTTGGTAATGTTTAGATTCTAGAGCATAGAATTCCTATGTTGACTGTCTGACCTTTTAACTTCTACTCAAGGGGTAGATTAAACTGTTTCCAGGTTGAACATTGGGAGGGATATACTGCAGTAGGGATACCATAAGTAGAGATAACCTAACACTTTGTATTGGGAGATGCCTGTAAGGCAGGTATCACATATATCCCCTTGAAATCCAGTTTTAGTTGTTTATGCTGATCATTCACAGGTGTATGTCTATTGACTCCAGGCCCTGGATAGGCACCAATCATGCTTTGTTTTGTGTTATAACCATATCCAGCTTTGCATCCACACTTAAACTCCAAAGCAAAATCTAAAACCAACATTAGGACATTAGAGTTAGTTTTAGGAACCTCAGTCCTCTGTCTACAACTGCAAATAGGCCCAAAGCTAGCCCCTTTGCCCTTATCTTTCAGTTTTGGTCTACTTACAGGAGGACTATCTGCTTTCTGTCAACATCCCAGCCTTGCATGCATATCCTCATGGATGTTGAGTAGGGAATACCCCCCTAGGTCTTGCAGAGCCTGAAGAAGAAGAGGAGATAAAATATAGAGTCTATCTCCTATACTGTTGACCCCCTGGCCCAGAGCTCCTGTTGATCACTGATGGCTACCTTGTAGGGATATCTGGGAATAAGCATCCAGTCTGGGAAAAAGTCAACAGGTTGTAAAATCAGGAAGGTAGGGTCCGAAAAACTAATTGCAGAAGGTATCAAGACACATAGTGTCATATATCATCCGAAGGAGGTAAATCGAACATGTTTGTTGGAAAAATCCAGTGAGTGTTGGTTGTGGCACAAAAGAATGGGACACAACAATTTTGATAATATGGTAAGGATCAGCTCTATTATGCAGTAAAAGACATGCCCAAGATAATCAAGCTTGCAAACACTATATGCAAGGAATGTCAAATGGGAAAGCAAATAAAGACAAGTTTCAAAAGCAAGGAGTATTCTTCTTCAAAGCCATTGGAGCTGATTCACACTTATCAATGTGGCCCTACAAGAGTAAAGAGTCAACAAGGTGAGAGATATTTTATGTTGCTCATTGATGATTATTCTACAATGACTTGGGTTACTTTCTTAAGAGAAAAATCATATGCTCTAGATAAGTTTAAGGTGTTCAAAGCTTTAGTTGAAAATGAAGTGGATGTTAAGATCAAATGTTTAAGGTCTGATAGAGGAGGTAAGTTTACTTCAAATGAATTTGAAAATTTTTGTGAAGATCATGGTATTAGGAGACATTCGACAACTCCTAAGACCCCTCAACAAAATGGGGTAGTGGAAAGCAAGAATAGAACTGTGCAAGAGATAGCCAGGGCAATGCTAAAAGATGTAGATCTACCTGATATGTCCTTGAAGGAAGCAGTTCACATTGTTGTCTATCTAACTAACAAAGTACAACTGAGGGTCAACAAAACTAAGACCCCTTATGAGCTATGGTATAGAAGACCCCCCTCTGTTAGATACTTTAGGATATTTGGTAGCAAATGCTATTGAAGATGAAAGAAAGTGAAAACAACAAAAACATGAAAGAACTCAAAGACAAATGAGATTTTGTACCTTCAAATGCTTCCAATCTCCCTCACTCCTTGATAAGGTTGAGGAGATGCACCCAAAGTCTCCTTGCTTTACCCAATGTTCAATGTAGTGGAATGTGGATTGCCCTTTTTCTTCAACACAATATGATGGGGATGATGGATTTAGATGGAGATTGAGATGGTATTTGAGATGAGAGATTTAGGTTATGGATAAATGCTTAAGAGATGAAGATGAAAGGCTTGGAGAGATTTTGGCATTATGATGGCATGGTGGAGAGATTTTGGAGGAATTTGGGCATGGATTTGATGCTATGGAGAATTTGTTAAAATATCTTAGGTTGGCCTTGTATTTATAGGCAAATTTGGAGGGATTTAAATCCAATGGCTAGGATTCAAAGTTGAAATCAAGGGTTGAGATGAAAGGATGGGATCAAGGGTTGAGATCTCATCAACCAAGATGGAGGGTTGGGATTAAATGTGAATTTTAAATTCACATTGGGAAGGATGAGGAATGAATTAAAAATTCATTTCCATGGGATAGTGTGAGGATGATGTGGACTTGTCAATGAATTAAAATTTCATTTTTGTGGGGGAGTGTTTGAATAAAAAATTAAGTTTTATTGAGGAGTGTAAGGACATGTGACACATGCTCATTTTTGGCATCTTACATGTGTAAGCTAATTTTATGGAGAATGTTTTAACATGAAAATAGAAAGGTGAGTTGGAAGGGCCATGTGACCTTTTAAATTAAAAAATGATTTTTATTCAAAGTGTGTGGGAGGATTGGTTAAACAAGGTTTGACCATGTTAATTAAGGGATTAACTTAATCAATGTGGCTAGATAAAATTAGTTAGTGGGCTAATGGAGGATTAAAATTAATTAAATAATGATTTGAGAGACATCAGATTTCCACAGTCCATAATGATTATAGATTAGTACTTCAGGATTTAACTGTGTATGTATTTGTCTAGTTTCTTCTTCGCACTTTAACCTGATTTTTCTCTCTACCTACATATTTATCCTCCTAGTTATTTATCTCAATCTTGGTTAGCTCTTATTTTTGGTTTTTGAATGGTTTTTCACTGTGTTTCAACCTTTAGTCCTATTCATCTCGCAACTTATAGTCTTTTCTGATTTATTATTTCATCTACTTGGTCATTTTTCTTAGTATTGGCAATCTCTTACTTTTATTTTTTGATTGGTTTTTCTTTGTGCATTAACCTCTATTTATATTTATCCCCCAAACTTTTTTATTTATCCCTTATATATATATATATATATATATATATACTTTTGTTCCCACTTTCTTTCTTCTTATGTCTTGTTGGTTCCCATTTGTTTTATTTTATTTGTTTGATTTTAGTTTTTGTCCCTATTGGGTCATTCTAGTCTTGTTTAGCCTCGTCTTATGTCTTATGTATTCTTATTGTGGTCCTTGATATGGTTATTGTTTATTTTTTTGAATAGGTCTTATTTTGTGCATTTTATTTGTATTTCCTTTTTGGTTTTTTATATTTACACTTAGATTTTAATTCTTTATTATTTTTATCTAACTTGTTCTTATTGGTTTCTTGCTGCCTTCTTTTGTTAGTTTTTGGTCTTTGATTCATTTCCTCTTGATTGTCCTTCAGTTTCCGTGCTGACCCCCCCCTCCTCCATTTAGTTTGTTGGGTCTACAAATTGCATTACTTTTTCACTTCTCTCGCTCTATTTTCCCTTGATGACGGATCATGGAATATGATCTGAAACGTTGAGGAAAAAACACATACACAGTTAAATCCTGAAATACTAATCTATAAATAATGATTTATTTATTTAATTTAAGTCTAGGGGTCATGTAGGTTAGGGTAGCTAATTAAATAATTGTTATTTAATCAACTAGGCTAGGTTTAGACTATAGGATAGGGTAGATTAATTAAATAAACACAATTTATCTAGTTAATCATGATTAGGGGATGGAGAAATTAACTAAATAAATATTGAGAATATTTATTTAATTAATCAGGCATAAAGTTGTAAGGTTTAGTGATAAATTAGATGAATTAATTTATGACAAGTGGATGATTTAGAAGGAATAGTTAAGGATGAATTGTTTAGGATAAATTAATTAAATAAATTGGATTTATTTAATTAATTGGTTAAGGGTAAATTAGTGATGTGAAGATGCAGGAAAGTGGCTTGTAGGGCAAGTCATTTTCAGGTGTCTACAACTATATCAAAAGAGATGAAGCAGACCTAGGTAAGTTTGATTCAAGAAGTGATGAAGGGATCTTTCGTGGTTACTCAACTAGAAGTAAGGCCTATAGATGCTACAACAAGAGAAAGGGAAAAATGATTGAGAGCACAAATGTTAAAGTATATGAAGACCTATATCAAATCTCACAAGTATCAGACGACTCTAGATCTAATGTCTTTCCATACATTGAATATGAAGATGAAGAAGTGAAAGAAGAGAAGGAACAAGAACTAGAGAGAAGATACCTAAGACTTCAACAAGTATGTTCAAAAGAATCACTCAGCAGATTAGATCATTGGAGATAAGAATGAAGGTGTACAGACAAGGAGAAGGTTTGCCAAGACACATGAGTAAGTGAACTTGTGTTTGTTATCAAAAGTAGAACCCAAAACCTTTGTTGATGCTAGTGTTTAGAGGCAAAATGGGGAGATTGATGTGATGGGTTGATTTGGTTTAGATCCTCCTTTCACAATAAACATTAAAAGGGCATATCGGCTGAGTTGAATCTCTACCAAGTGAGAGTATTCACCGAACAGGTTGGTCTACCACTTGGAATGATGCAGAAACTCAGAAATTGTCAATTAATGCCTTAATGTGATCTTCAAATATGTAAGAAACCCTAATTATGTAAAACTATGCACAAACTGATAAATTTTGATAAATGCTTGCAGATTAGGAAAGAGGACAAAGATTAATAACTAACCATTTTTCAAATTTTGCAATTCAGAACATTCGAGGACAATGCCCCAGGCACCCAAGTCCAAGGCACTATTTTCTTCACAGAATGCAAAACTCCCTCTGGCACTAATAATCATTGTTTCATCTATTTTCGTCACCTGAAATGTGAAGGACACTGCCCGGGAACCCTGGTCCAAGGTAGGTCGATTCTTGGGATGTAGAAGCTCCTTCAGATACAAAATGTACCTATAACTCTGATTCCTATCTCTGTAACTCCGCAGGACATTGCCCTAGGCACGCATGTCCTAAAAATCCTCTAATTCACTTCTTTCTTTCAAATCATGAATCCTTGTCATCTGCAACCTCCCTCTGCAACTCCACTCTGCGAAACTCGGTACCTGTAATCTACAATCACAAAGCAGTATGTTTGTGGGTTGTGGTGTTTAGAGGCTTGCCTTAATCAAACCCTAGAGAGATATTCAAGTCTTCTGAACACCGTTGTTAGATGAGAGTGCGTATCCCTATAGGATAGAGGCAAAATCCAAATGATAAATGATTGAAAACATAATAAATGTTACCTTGATGATATAGATCCCATGGAAGGAAGAAGATCTTTCATGCCATGAGGAGATGGAGTCAAATATGTGATCAAAAACACAATAACAACAAAATACTGCTCTACAACACAATGAATGCCTTGAATCACTTTTACATAAAGTCTCAAGTTCAAAATGTCCATCTCTAGTTTGTAAATGAAGTCCTAAACATGCTTTTATATGCAACTACAAACATTCTCAATAAGAATTTTGTAATTCAAACTTTAGGTGTCAGCATAGGACCTAACAACAGTCATATAATTGACACTACAAATTAGGGCCTGACCCAAGATAGGGGAGGACTAGGGTGCGAGCACACAAGTCATACCCCCTATTTCAGGCAAGAGTCATCAATATAGCACCCCCTAGGTCCTATTTGTCACAAGACTTCGGGGTTTTCTCATCGAGAGTCAAAATTATCACACAAGATGCTCTAAATGCATTCTAAGGACCCGAAAGCTAAACCTTAAGAGGGAAATGCCCCCAAGGGGACATTTTCTGACAGAAAATTTAGCCCCCACTTTAATGTATGTATAAATGCAAGGCCAATACATGAATTAAAGTAAGGTCAACAAACACAACAAATACGCCAAGCATGGTGAAGACGCGCCAGACATATTGAAGATAGTAACAGGGACACAAAACATGGAGAAGACAACTACAATCACACAAAACACAAAGAAGACAACATTGAAGACATGCAAAATATAGTGAATACAGTGAATGTAGTGATTATTTCCTTTTTATTTCTCATATATGAATGCAAATACAAGTACAAGGAAAGTAAACACACAACCCAAATGTAGGAGGAGCTCATCGTCACCAGTCTTGAAACTACACTTGAGAACAAACACGCCATACAAATCCCAAAGCATAGGAGGAGCTCATCGCCACTGGTCTTGAAACTATGCTTGGGAACAAACACGTCATACACACACATAGAAGACATAGAGAAAAAATGACAAACAAGCGATGGGAGAAACCTATTGCTAGGTTTGTAGCCATCTCAGGCACATTACAAGCACACACACCAACGATTGGGCTTCACCACAACAATTGCCGAAGACATGCTTAAGGGTTAGGATAGTTTCAGATCTACCCCACCTACTCAAAGGACTTTTAAAAAATGACAGGATGTGAAATCTCCTCGAGAAATACACCATCCCCACCTCCGCAAAGGGCTTAAGATAAAAATGATATGCACGATATCCTACCTCCGTAGAGGGCTTAATGATTGCAATATAGAAAAAAAAAATGTGCAAATGAGTAAACTTTCTTTGTTGAAACGGTACCTTCTTCGGATTAGTGATAGCGGACACTTGTGAGAAGTTGTTTGAATTCTATCCATTAACCTTGATGAAAGTTTTATTGTTCCTCTTAAAGTTGTTTTTTGATAGTCCACCCATGGATTGACCAACTTGAGTCGATGAGTTTTGGTTTTCATACTGACTAGACGAAAGTTGATAATCATGAAGGGTGGTGCATAAATGTTGAGAGTTGTACTTCATCAAGAGAATCTTATCACGGATGTTAGGTTATAGATTTGTAATAAACACCTTCTGAACATCCTTATCCTTCATTTGATATTGAATTTGTGTATAGAGGGCTTGATACCGACTAATAAACTTAGTTAACTTCTCTTTCGGACCTTGCTTGCAATGAAATAAATCAATCAAAGAGACTTGAGGTCCAATGTTTCTTGAAAATGTTGTAAAAATTGATCAACTAATTGCGAGAAAGAGTGTATTGAATTCGGAGGTAAAGAGAAAAACCATTCTAAAGTAGTATCTTTGAGAGATTGTAGAAAAAGTTTTGCTAACAAATACTCTTCAAAGTAAAAATCACTACACATAGCCGTGAATGCTGCCACATGAGTATTAGGATCACCTTTTCCACCATATTTTTCAAAGTGAGGAGCCTCAAACCTTTTAGGCATAGGAGTTCTCAATATTTCATAAGATTGGGGATTACGGGCATGATAGGTTGGTATTTTAGGTTGTGAAGAATTTGTCAAGTTGTCACCTTTTGTTGTAAAGAAGTCATACCTTGCAACAGTTGGTTTAAGATGGCATATTAGGTGATGCAATTTTTTGTGAGTAATTGGAACCAAAGTGTGGAGGTGACTAAGCTTGGGTAGTGATAAGCAAAGGTTGTGAATAGGCAAGTGGTGGTTGAACATAGTGATAAGTGGAAGGTGGTTGAGAATAAATGGGTCGGAGAGGTGGTTGAGAGTAACTATTCATGAAAGAAGTCACCTTAGGTGCCAAGTTCTGATAGTTAAATCCCATAGATTTGTAATTTTGTGAATTAGTGTCATTAGATACTTGAATAACAATGGTAGCATTACTACAAGAATTTGCAATAGTAGTTAAAATTGTTGATGTGAATGTAGACATTCTCGTAGTCGGTATGGGTGTTGATACTTGTGTATGAGTCGGTGATGACATGTTATTAATAACTTTTGCGCATTCAATCACTAGCATAACATTAGTTTGTACAATATGTACTAAACCTTGAAGTACATTAACACCATCTTGTCCTTCTTTTATCAATTCCCTTATGTTATGAATCACAAGTATAGCTTCTTCCACTCATTTTCCACAATGCTTGAAAATCAGCTAGCTCTTTATTAAGTTTATTTATTTTCTCATTAGGTACATGTGTGACCACCTCAATAGTGTCCTCAACATCATGAAATATTTGATCTTCCATTGTACTTGTATGAGGTACATAGTGTCTTGTAAAAATTTTGTCTCTCCTTTTGTAAAGAAGGTATTCAATGGATTTTCAGAGGTAGGAATATCATATTCTTCAGGAGCACTAGATCCCATGAGTCTTCTACTTCTTCTTAAATGGATATTTCTATTAAGGCAGCAGGTTATAATACTCATACAAAAGCATGCAACACTAATGCACAAACTAATAAAACAAACCTAAGGAGCAAAATAGGTTTAAGATCCAAAATGCTTCATTTTTCAACTTTTTTCTCAAATTTTCAATGCAAATGACTAATAGAAGAGGTGTTGTGAAGAATTTCAAGAGAGGCAGTAGATAATAACTCTGATAACAGTCAAATAATGTAGAAAAATCCCTCACAATACATTTATAATGCAATTCTAGAGAGATGATAAGGCCAAAATCTAGTGAAAATGCAAGGTTTTCAAACCCTAGACATGAAATTTTGCAAGAATGACACTATGATGCAACACTACAATTAGAAAAAAGGGTAGTAAAATTTCAAACAAGATTTTAAGTACAAACCCTAGCTAATGCAAAACTAGGTTTTATGAAAAATGCACAATTTCAAGCAATTTTTATCAATTTAAGCATGAAAATGCAATGCAAGTGAATACTAAATCATGAATTTCTATAATTTAAATAAAATTTAATGAAAATAATAGAAATTAAATGCCAATTAATTCAAATTATACTAAAATGCAAGTCTAAGATGCCAATTTTTTCAAATTTTTCAATTTTTTTGTAATTTTTTGAATGCAATAAAATGAATGAATGCAAATCTATCACACAACACTCAGCAAGGTGCAAAAATTCAAAAACACAGGTTCACCAAAATGTTTAGAGATAAAAGGGCGACATTGATGTGATGGGTTGATTTGGTTTAGATACTCCTTTCACTACAAAGATTCAAGGGCATATCAACCAAGTTGAATCTCTACTAAGCGAGAGCATTCACCTAACAGGTTGGGCTACCACTTGGAATGATGCAAAAACTTAGAAATTGTTAATTAATGCCTTAATGTGATCTTCAAATATGTAAGAAACCCTAATTATGTAAAACAATGCATAAACTAATAAATTTTGATAAATGCTTGCATATTAGGGAAGAGGACATAGATTAATAACTGACCATTTTTCAAAGTTCAGAAATTGGAATATTCGAGGACAATGCCTCGAGCGCTCAAGTCCAAGGCACTATTTTCTTCAGGAAATGTAGAACTCCCTTCGGCACTGATAATCATTGTTCCATCTGTTTTTGTCACCCGAAATGTGAAGGACACTGCTCTGGGTGCCCTAGTCTATAGTGTTCCACCCCAAATTAAAACCAATTTTTTTTCAACACCCACAAAGAATTCTATCTTCTATCATGCAGACATTTTGTCAAACAATTTGGCACTCTTGCATATTCAGTGGTAAACTCATATTTTGTTGTTTGAGAATGATTGGTTTCTAGTTTGAGCATGAATTATTCAAATGGCATCATACATATCATTCATAAACCTCAGACATTATGACAAACAGTTTGCAGTCTATCAATTTAAATGAATTTGAAAACACAAAGAGTCATTGAACTTACTGATATTAAAATCAGAATTATAGAGAATTGATATAAATTGATTCTTAGAAGTCTTAATATCTATTGTAGATGATTGTGCACTCATATGATGTTGAAATGTAAACAATGTTCAGAAATAATCCCTGTTATAATAATAACATTCATATTGTTGCAAATCATAATATACACAGTAAATATGCATCAAAATACCCAGGAAAGGTACATACCTTCTTAGGAAGGGTACAGATCATTAAAAAACCCTCAACCAAAGGTTGCGGCTAGCATCCAACACCCATATAAAGTTGTTGTCTTTGATATAGCCTAAAAGGCTGTGCTAGCTTAAGGAAAAGCTCAAGCCTTCAAACAAACATCCCAACACACCTCCTAACATTCCTTAATGTTTGTGGACCCCACGAACCTCCACATTAGCATTTAATAATCTCCAAAGGGCTATGTCTCCCTTATGAATCTTGTATGACCTCCTTTGTGAAAGCTTCTCAAGCTTTATTCTTTAAAATGCCTACTAATATTTAATCTTCATTGTGTACAATTAGCTAGATGGTACGACTGGGAATAACTCAGTCTAACATCTAATTTCTGATATATTTTTATTTGTTTTCTCTTATTTTAGTCTTGCACACACAACACTAAAAGACTAATAAATTCTCATTCACACCACTTTAAAAAATCAGATATATATGGCAACTTCACACACAACACAACTACCTCTCATTTTATCTGTGATTCCACCACTTCACACACTTCACAGAATCTTCAATAAATCTCCACACCAAAATCTCAAATTTATATTTTCCCTGCAAATAAATACCAAAACTTCTAGAATATCTCTCTCAGCTCCAGCACTAAACCTTTGATATGCAATGAAGAATAATGCGTAGCCTCTGTGAGAAACTACCAGCATTCAACTTGAGAGGATCTTTCACCACCGAGGTTGATCATATCCAAGAGGGTTTTCGTCCTCAAGAAGGTTGAGATGAACCAAGTTCAATCTCTAGAACCACAAGGGTTTTGATCAGAGAAATAAAATAAACTACATAATCCAAATGAGCCCCTCAAATGCCTTTTTATACTTTTTCTGCCAAACTCTTCAGAAGCTTCTATTTTAAAATTAATTTTTTAATTAAAACTCCATTTTAGCTCCAAAAAAGACCTTTTAATTAAAATAATCATAATTTGACACACAAGGTCCCTGTTTAATGAATTCGTAATTTAAAACATTTCATCCTAATTCTGATGAGCTATAACACTAAGGTGCTTTTAAAATATTTAAAATAATATTTAGCAAATTTAGTAATATAATTAAAATAAATCCATTAATACACTCATTTTGCGAAAATTGTCGAAATGCATATGAATCAAAAACTAACTACACTGGAGTGATCCCGATGAAGAATAATGATAAACGGAGCCAGCCGGGTGACTTACTATAAATAGACACCCTCTCCAAGATTCTTCGAGAGCACACCAAAAGCCAAAAATCACCCTGGAAAGTGGCATATGAGTCCTCTAGACCAACCGAGCTCATTGAAGTCCTTAAATAACCCTTCTGATAATGTTGACACACACCCACAAGGTCAGTGCCAACTACACTGCAAGAGAACCTAAAAATAGGGACATTACATAGTCTAAGGTAGGCTAATTCTCAGGATGTAGAAGCTCCTTTAGATGCAAAATGTCCTTGTAACTTTGATTCCTATATCTATAACTTTAGAGGACATTTCCCTAGGCGCCCATGTCTCGAAAATACTCCATTTTACTTCTTTCTTTTGGATCTTGAATCCTTGTCGTCTGCAACCTCCCTCTGCAAATCCATTCCGTGAAACTTGGTACTTGTAACCTGTAATTACAAAGGAGTGTGGTTGGGGGTTGTGGTGTTTAGAGGCTTGCCTCAGGTAAGCCCTAGAGAGACATTCAAGTCTTTCGAACATTGTTGCTAGATGAGAGTGTGTATCCCTGCAAGATAGAGGCAAAATCCAAATGATAAATGATTGAAAACACAATAAATGTCACTTTGATGATATAGATCTCATGGAAGGAAGAATCTCTTTCATGCCATGAGGAGATGGAGTCAAATCTGCGATCACAAACACAATAACAACAAAATACTGCTCTGTAACACAATGAATGCCTTGAATCACTTTTGCATAAAGTCACAAGTTCACAATGTCCATCTCTAGTTTGCAAATGAAGTCCTAAACATGCTTATATATGCAACTACAAACATTCTTGTTAAGAATTTTGTAATTCAAACTTTAGGGGTTAGCATAGGACCTAACAACAATCATATAACCAATACTTCAAATTAGGGCCTAACCCAAAGTAGGGCAGGACTAGGGTGGGAGCGCCCAAGTCCTCCCCCCTATTTCAGGCAAGAGTCATCAACATAGCACACCTAAGTCCTATTTGTCACAAGACTTTGAGGTTTTCTCATCGGGAGTCAAAATTATCACACAAGATTCTCTAAATTCATTCTAAGGACCTAGGAGCTAAACCTTTAGAGGGAAAAGCCCCCAAGGGGACATTTTCTGACATAATAGCTAGTCAAGATGATAGATAGATAAAGGCAATGGAAGAAGAATTAGATCGGATTGAGAAGAATCAGACATGGGAATTGGTTCCCATACCAACCAATAAGAATATCATAGGAACAAAGTGGGTGTTCCAGAACAAACTGAATGAAAAAGGTGAAGTTGTAAGGAACAAAGTAAGGTTGGTATGTAAGAGCTACTCTCAAGTCGAAGGCATTGACTTTGAGGAGGCCTTTGCTTTGGTAGCCAAAATGGAGGCAATTAGAATGTTTCTTTCCCTTGCTGCTCATAAGAACTTCAAGGTATATCAAATGGATGTTAAATCAGCATTCTTGAATGGGGATATAGAGGAAGAAGTTTATATTGAGCAACCATATGGCTTCTATATTTTAGAAGATCTGGACATGGTATGCAGACTCAAGAAGGTTTTGTATGGTCTCAAGCAAGCACCTAGAGCTTGGTATGCTAGGTTGGACAAGTACTTACTTCAACAAGGCTTCAATAAAGGTACTATAGATAGCAAATGATATATGTAAGAGGTTTGCAGAGGAAATGCAAAAAGAGTTTGAGATGTCTATGATTGGTGAAATGTCTTTCTTCCTTAGACTTCAAATTGCTCAGCTAGATGATGGTATCTTTATCTCTCAAGCTAAGTATGTCAAACATTTCTTGAATAAATTTGGTATGGAGGATTTAAAACCAATGAGTACTCCCATGGTCACTAAATGTCACTTGAGCAAGGATGATGAGTCTTCGAAGGTGGATCAACTTGCATATAGATCTATAACTGGAGGATTGTTATACCTAACTGCTTCTAGACCTTCAATATCATTCATGCAGTATGTGTAGTTGCCAGATATCAAGCCAATCCTAAGCAAACAAATGAAAAGGTAGTGAAAAGGATATTTAGATACTTAAAAGGAACTCTAGATTATGGCCTATGGTATCCAAGAGGTAATGACTTTGATTTGAATGCCTACACTGATGTTGATTGGGTAGGGTGTGTTGATGACAAAAGTACAAGTGGTGATGCTTTCTTTTTAGGAAGCAGATTGGTTTCATGGCAGAGCAAAAAACAAGATTCAATGTCCTTGTCAATAGCGGAGGTAGAGTATATTGCAGTAACATCCTGCTGTACACAAGTGTTGTGGATAAAGCAAACCCTAAAGGATATCAAGGTATTGTATAATGAGCCTATTCCTATTTTGTGTGATAATGCAAGTGCTATCAATATTTCAAAGAATACAGTGATGCATTCTAGAACCAAGCATATAGCAATCAGGTACGACTTCTTGAGAGAGAAGGTTGCAGAGAAGGAAGTAAGGTTGGAACATGTTCCAACAAAGGATCAGATTGCAGATATTTTCTCAAAGGCTCTTGAAAAGGACACTTTTGAGGATCTTTGATAGAGGTTAGGGGTAATTGCCACTCCTTGCTAAGATGCATAGTGGTGCATCTGTCTAGGGGGAGTTCATGTTATATCTTTTCCTAGACTGATGGTGGCTACCTCTCAGGGGGTGAAGGTAGTGGTTGCTAATGATAAGGGGAGTTTATTTGTTGTAACAAGAAGTGTGTTGGTATGTGGTTGTTGATGAGTAGGTGATGGTAGCCCTTTGTCCTTGATGTCAAAGGGGGAGAATGACAAGGTATGTGTTGCTATCAATGCCAAAGGGGGAGATTGTTACACATATGGTTCCTAAGGTTTTTATCATTGATGTCAACACTGTCACAAGGTTGAGAAAGATTGTTAAGGCTATCATTGAGATTGTCATTGATGTCAACATTGTCATGGAAGTATGATGGAGTTCATGGTTGGATGTTATAATCCAAAAGAAGATAATGGTTGGATTTCATGCTCCTAAAGAAGATACAGTTCATGGTTGGATATCATGCTCCTAAATAAGATATAGTTCATGGTTGGATGTCATGCCCTGATCAATATAGAGTTGAGTATGAAGCCATATTAATTTGGGAATTAGAAGCATCAAGAGGAAGCATCAAGGAGAAACATTAATATGGGAATTAGAAGCACTAAAGACGATCAAATGTGTTGCTGATGTTGAAAAAGTGTTGTTGGTGGCTTGAAACATGTTGTATGAACTATTCCACTATTCCCAAGATGTATGTGCTGATATAAAGAAGATTTGGCCTCTAGAAGTTGGTAACAATCTCTACTTCAAGATATTTATCTATGAAGACTGTCTAGGAGATTGCTCCAAATTTTCATTCTATTGATGTTGTGCTTCTGTAGATTGGAACATAGATTCATATAGTTACGTATGTTCCAAGTTTCATGATGTTTTGATCACCAAAGGAGTATTTTTCTGTTGACAGTTTGAAGATAGTGTGGTTTCTGTGAAGGTGTTCTTAGCATGGTGATGAAATGCTTCGCATTCCTTTGCATTTTTAGATATGACTATGTGGTTCTAGAATTGTGTTTAGAGGTAGTGAAGGTGTTGTTTCCAAAGTTTCATATCTTTTGTCCTTCCGCTATGAAAGTTATGCATGATTGAGTATTGGTATGTGCTCTGACAGAATGAAGTAGTGTTGAAGACCTGTTGGAATGCTTCGCATTCCTCCAGAAGAGAATGCTTTCATTTGTGGTTCTGTGGACATATTTTTGGATGTGTATTACATGCTCTCTTGTAGTTTCAAGCTTCTTGGTGGTCTACAAGCTCAGTTTTTCTATGACAGCATGTTGCAGTGTGTTCCAGATCACTGGTTGTTCTCAAAGTTCATGATTGGAGATTTGCGGCACAAACTATTTGTTGTGCATAGGTAAAAGAGTGTTTGGGCATGTTGTATGAGTCATGTAGACTCATTTGGAAGAGTTTCATGAAGATCTATCTTGTTTCCAGTACAGTACAAGGTTTTCAAGTCGTTGTGGTCGTTATGCTTCAAGTTTCTTATGTCTTTGCCTAATGCTATCCTATTTTCAAATGAGTAGAGCATGTGGATGTAATTCCTTGGTGTTTGATGCTATGAAGGATGTTTTGGACCTGTTTAAGTGTTGGTGTCTGCAAGGCATGGGTCTTCTGCTAGTGTAGTAGGTAATCTTGTTTAGGACCTATCTTCTAAACGTTTCATGATGTGTGTTGTCTGACTGACTTGTAAATGTATTTTTCATGTTGTCTCTAGCCAACAAGCAATGTAATCAATTTAATATAATGTATAAATTGTACTTCAAGTTGAATTAGGAGGTTTTTTATTGCATTTGATGTGATAAGGTTCGCAAGTAAGAAAAGGAGCAGAATGTATGCATTATGATGTGTGACTGAAGGAGAAAGAGTAGAAGTTGTAGAAGTTGTCCTGATCCATCTTGAAGACATTTTTGTGATAGAAAGAAAGTGAAGAGTGTGGCTAATTGTTTCATTCATCTAAGGAAGCAAATTTGTAATGATCACAGGTGTGAACTTCAATGTCAATTTTCAGGCAGTAGAAGGACTGTCATATTGTATTCATCTATGAGTGTGTTCTTAGATAAGGGAGTAGTTGATTCTTTGGGTTGTAGCTTCCTTTGGAGTGACCCTAAAGCAAAGTTGCAGGGAGTAGTTGCTTTCTTGGGTTGTAGCCCTAAAACAAAGTTGTAATCTTGAGCTTCATATATTTTGAGTTAATTCTCACCGTGTTTTTTCCCTTCTTCATGTATATCTGGTGTTATGTGTTGATGTGCATTGTGTTGACATTTCATGTTTATTTTGATGTTGTAATGTTTAAGTATTAATCTACTCCAGAGAATTTGATGTTAGTTTAGATACTGATTCACCCCCCTCTCTCAGTATCTTGGTGTGTTCAACAATTTTGTCAGTTTTAAATGAAACAAAAGGAAGATTAGAAACCTTGGAACTAGAAGTTAGAGGGGGATAAACCAATCAAGAACAATACATTGAAAGGAGAGAAGAATCTAGTTTCCATGGTGAACCTAGAGTAAATAATCAAGACTCACAAATGCATAATGAGGCAAAAACTTGTCTTACCAATGAGTAATCTTGAGATATGAATAAAGTTATACCTCCTAAGTTCAATGGAACAGTGAGTGGAGATACAACTGAGGCTTGGTTGATAGAGATGGAAAAATATTTTGAGATAAGAAATTATTCTGAGATCATCAAGGTTGTATGGGGAGCATACCAGTTAGCTGGAGAAGCATCCACATGGTGGATGAACAAGAAAATGGAATTAGGATTGAGTTCCTTGACTCTAAGTTGGGATCAATTTGTGGTCATATTTGAGAAAAGATGGTTTCCCCAACTTTACTTTGACCAAAAATTAATAGATTTTCAAAATATGCATCAAGGAGATATGACTGTCACTAAATATTGGGAAAAATCCACTAGATTATTGAAGTATGTGCCACAATATCAGAAGGATGAGAGATTTGGAATAAGAAATTTTATAATGGGCTTGAATTCTCAGATTGGTGGAGAAATGGATGTTCATGGATCCCCAACCATGGATCAAGTCTTTGAGAAAGTCATTAAGCAAGAGCAAAATGTCAAATCTATTTCTTTATATCGAGAACGATCTTGAATGAAATTTAGCTGGAGTCATCCTTCAGCATCCTTCAAAAAGAGGAATAGGAATCAAGAATCTAGAAAGAGGAACCATTGAAAATGTTCTAGATATAATAGAAATGAATCCAGGAATGGAAACATGGATGTCAACCCTAAAAGGAATGATGATAATACAAACCGATCATTTGGTAAGAGAGGTCCTCCTGCAGGGTGTTTCACGTCTGGAGGAGATCATTATGCTAACCATTACATCCCACGAAGAGTCAAGGGAATTCTTATGGAGGCAAACCTTTACCTTCATATAAATTTCTTTTCAACAAAGGATTCATGCTACTCTAAAAAATCGTCAAGCTAAGTATCAGGTTACTCCTATTGAAACCATAGGTACTCTTTTTAGAACCCCAATTTCTATTCTTATAGATACAGGAGTAAATGAAAATTTTGTGAACCATAGAATACTTGATAAAATGTCTAGGAAAGTTGGTTCCATGGAAAATTTATGGATAATAGAGTTTGCAAATCAGTCAAGAGCCTAGGTAAAGCAATGCTTGTTTGAAGCTAGATTAACCCTACCTACTTTTTCCATAAAGGTTAACCTTTATGTAGCACCTCTAGGATCTTATGATGTCATTTTAGGGATGAAATGGTTATCTCAACATAAGGCAAAAGTTGATTGTCTTTCCAAAATAGTAGAGTGTCTTGATGATGACAGAAATGTTGTCCACTGAAAATCAAGCAAATTTCTGTGATGCAATTGAAAGGATGCCAAATGTTCATGGTTAAAATGGAGAAGGTGAAATATGAAGAGAAGGAACCTAAGAAAAATTCTTTTGAAATGTACCCCTTTCTTCATGATTTTTGGGATGTGTGTTTGGAAGACCTTCCAAGTCTGCCCTAAAAAAAAGTTTTTGGCTTTGCAATAGATATTATTCCTAGTTCCGAACCAGTGTCCAAAGCACCTTATTAGATGACTACTACTAAGTTGATGGGAGTTAAAATCTCAACTAAAGGAATTATTGCAAAAAGGACTGATTAGTCCTAGTGTGTCACTTGGGGAGCGCTAGTGATCTTTGTTAAGAAGAAAGATGACACTTTACATCTTTGTATAGATTATCGTAAGCTTAATAAAGCAATTATCCAAAATAATTATCCTTTACCACACATAGATGATCTTTTTGATCAAATGTGTGATGCAGCTATATTTTCCAAAATTAACCTTAGGTCAAATTATCATCAATTGAGATTGAAGGAATAATATATTCACAAGACAACCTTTTGAACAAGGTATGGGCATTATGAGTTCATAGTCTTACCTTTTGGTTTGACTAATGCCCCAGCAATATTTATGAATTTGATGAACGATGTTTTTAGAGTTTGTCTAGACAAATTTCTTTTGGTGATTTTAGATGATATTTTAACCTACTCTCGTAATGAGGAGGAACACCATCAACATTTGCAGATAGTTCTGCAATGACTCAGGGAGCATAAACTTTATGGAAAGTTATCTAAATGTACCTTCTTTTAGAAAGAGGTGTAGTACTTGGGTCATATTATATCATATAAAGTAATTGATGTAGATCCATCCAAGATAAAGGCTATTTTGGAGTGGCCTACTCCTAAGAATGTACATGAAGTGTGTAGTTTTATGGGATTAGTAGGGCATTACAGGAAGTTCATTTAAAATTTTTCTAAAATTGCTCATCTTATTACTTCCTTGTAGAGAAAGGGAAAGGGATTTGAATGGTCTAACAAGTGTGAAGAAGCATTTAATTTTCTTAAAAGGAAATTGACTTCAACGCCAATTGGGTTGATTGGAGGCATATTGATGCTAGATTAGTGGTCGCAGGATTCTTTGATTGGCTGGGGGAGAGTCATCGAGGTGATGATTACTCAGGAGATAGTGTTTGCACAGGGATGTGTTTGGTAGCCCATTTGTATCATGAGATGCATCTAGTTGTATATCATTTGGATGTGAGTTTGGGAGCAGGGGTGACATTGTTCCATGTGTGGGCATGGGAGCACATCTGCATCATGTATCCTGAGTGTGCATACGTGAGGCCTCAGTTTCAGCCATATGTATTTTTGTACCACTCACCTGTCCTGTATACACATATGGGGTAGCTGAGATACTGGTGTCGATAGCTGGATGATATGGATATGGTCATCTAACGATTGTACATAGGCGTGGAGATGTGGTTGGACGATCATATACACATGCCTTACATGTTCCAATCTCGGTATATGATGGGGCAAGGGGATCATACCATTGAGAGGTATATTCTGTTGCATGTTATGCGATAGTTTGGGAGGAGGCAGGACTTGCCTCAGGTGATAGCCATATATGCACAAGGACCAGCAAATGTGCTAGCTTGGCCTACATAGTTGTAGCCATAGGTGGCTTTGTTGTATTGGGCAGTACTACAGCTAGTGCAGTGGGACTAGAGTAGCCATTGAGTGGATGCAAGGATGACCCTGGCATATGACATGTGGTGGTAGTAGGCGAGGCCTGTATAGCTTATGATCCCTGATGTAGATCTAAAGGAGGAGGAGGAGGGGGATGAGGTAGAGGTGGAGTATGTCATGGAGGAGGTGGAGGTAGAGGAGGAGGGGGATGACATAGATGTCCTAGTGGCAATAGCTGTAGGACAGGCAGTGGGAGGATAGGGACAGGTGAGGCAGGCACCTGTTGGATAGGTGCCTATTCAGAATTCCTATTGGGGAAATTTCTTAGGTTCATATTCCTGCTACACAAATACCTGGAGGATAGGGACATGTGGGTTAAGTGTCATCTAGTCAGACACTTGCAATAGGGAGTTCTGGACAAGGACAGGCTGGGACCTCAGGCACAAGACCATCAGGTACTGGCCTGAGTCCAGTTATGGCATTTGGTCACTGACGGGTGCAGCTGAAGAGAGACAAGGAGGAGGATACAATGATGTTGTGGGCCTAGGTGGCTAGTCTGGAGGAGGTAGTAGCGAGGCAACAGTAGGACTTGGCCTAAATTACAACAAAGTGAGACATTACTCTTGCATAGTTACAAACTTTACAAGGATTACAGACCCTATTGGATGGGGTGAGTGGTGGGGATGGAGATCCTCAGATTTAGATCCTACAAGCCCAGATAGGCCATCTCTAGGGTCAGATGTAGGCATAGGTAGAGTAGATCACATGGGAGAGGGATATTGAGATAGTGTTGTGAGAAGGCATGGAGGTTAGATTTCAGAGAGCTAAGGCCAAAGCACAATAGGCTAAGACTCAGGTATCCCAGCTGTAGCAGAAAGTCACATAGATGTAGGGTGTCATAACTAGCATAGATGTGGGGGGACTATTCAGCGGCGCAGCAACAGCTGTTGTAGATGCAATAGCAGCTAGCAAACTAGAGAGCTAGTGCTGAGTGTTACTACGGTACCTATTGCATAATAATACCTGAGGGATAGAGGATGCCTAGCTATAGCCAGCGCAACTAATTTGGGATGTCAGGTTCACATCGATTAGGCCATTCTCAGAGATCTATGCAGCAACCACCACAATAGGCACCTATGGGGCCACCTCCTCATCATCGACCTAATTCTCCTACAGACTTTGCTATGGGTTCTTTAGCCCATGGTTCTTGATTATATTTGTATTCCTTTGGGCTTCATATTTTGATATACTTCAACCTTCGTGGCATATTTGTATCATGACATTTGATTTTGAGTGATATATATATATATATGATGATGATGATGATGATTTTGGCGGCGATCTATGATGATGCATTATGCATTTATGATTATGGTTTGATGATGTATGATTTATGGATGTATATATATATATATGATGATGATGATGATGATTTTGGCGGCGATCTATGATGATGCATTATGCATTTATGATTATGGTTTGATGATGTATGATTTATGGATGTGTTTATGGATTATATGATGTATGGATGCATTGATGTTTATGTGATGACTATTCATGATTCGATATGATGATTATGGATGGATATTATATGATGTATGTTTTATGGTTTCATGATGGATTATGATATGGATTATGTATTTATGGATTAATGATATACTTAGATTAATAGAAATTGATAAATGCAATGTAATGGAATATATGTTTAGATTAATAAACATTATGTATGCATAAATAGCATGGAAATATATGTTTAGATTAATAAACATATATTATGTGTGATGGATAAATGCAATAGAAATATATGCTTAGATTAATAAACATATATTATGTATAATATGATAAATGATATGAAATGGAAATGATTAATGTAATGGTATGGTGATGATGTAATGAAATGCAAATGATGTTATGGATGTTTGTCATGATACATTGTCATGTTTAGAACCATGGGAGATGGGTTTGGGAGGTTTGGGGGATGGTTAGGATAGGTTGGGGGATGGTTGGGATAGGTTTAGTGATGATGAGTACTAGGTCACTAGATGCCACATTATTAGAGGGATTTTGTTGGAATGGTTGGAATAGATTGCAGGATGTGGGGCTAGTAGTTTGTTAGATTAGTTAGGGTGGTTGTGGGATGGGATTGAATGATTAGAGGATGGAATTGGTTAGGTCCTTTTCATCATTAAATGCAAATCCTAGGTGGTGATTTTGAGAGATGAGGATAGATTAGGGATGATGGGTTGAGATGAGATATTGTGTTGATATTTTTTAGAGTAATCCTAGATTTATTATAGCAAAAGGGGATATTTTCACCAAGATATGAAAGACCAAGGCGATGATACATATCTATCTTTGCATGGACTAGACCCACAAACAATAGGATGATTCCATGCATGCCCAAGGTAGTACAATCCTGCCTGTATAAGGGAAGGGGACTCATAGCATAAGTCTTTAATACAAAAAAAGTATGATAAACCTTAGATGTATAAAGAAACTATATGCTATAAATGACCCTACATTTACAAGATATGAATACTAAACTTGGAGTAATGAGACCAACCCACAAGCACAACATACAAAAACAATGACCATGCCCAATTCTAGCTGTTTTTCGTCACATACCATGATATAGTGAGATCAAGGTAGATTTGGAGTAATCCCTAAAATGAGACAAAAGATGAAAATCAATAATAAAAAAGACTAACAAACCAAACAAACAACCATTGTATTTCTTTCCAAGATAAGTATTGATTTGATAGGATAATGGATTCGGCCTATTGTAGGAATGATATATCCATTAAGGCAATAATCAATTGGATGATAGGATAAAAGTCAAAAGGTGGACAAAAGATGGTAGGCCATGTGTGATGATTCTAATTGGTTAGTTGATTGATGTTTTTTGCGTGAAATATGATGCTTTTAGGAGTATGTGTAGACACCCAAAATTAACATAGAATCATCATTTTGCCTTTTTCATCATGCTTACCTATTTCTTCTATTTTCTATTATTTAATTAAATAATTAGATAATAATAATTATTTAATTAAATCTAGTTATTTCCCCCTTTCTTCTAAAAATAATTAAATAATATTAATTATTTAATTAAATATAACTATTTCTTCTAAAAGAATAATTAAATTCAATTTATCTCTCTTAATAATTAAATAAATTATATTTAATTATCCTCATCATATTTCCTCTTCATGATTAAATAATACTAAAATTATTTAATTATCTAACTTCCTCTCAAATTAAATAAATAACTCAAATTTATTTAATTTCTCTCACGTTGCTTTTTGAAATAAATAAAAAATCTTATTTATTTTCCTCCAAAATCTTATTTATTTCCTCACATGTTTGAATGATAAATAATAATAATCAAATATTATTATTTAAAAATTTTCAACACATGGCTACTTGTCTCATTCAAATCTCCACCTCCTCAACTTTGACTTTGAGTTAAATCAAATCAATTCCCTTAATTTTCGAAGTGAACTCATGTCAAATCCCTGATCTTTGGATGTAACTCCATAGTTAACTCTTGCAATCCCTTGTTTTTTGGAGTTAACGCCTCAATTATCTCTTGGCTTGTTGTCTCATCAATTCTTGACCGTTGATCATATTTCAGTTCTTTTCAATCTCAACCCTCCATTCTTTTTCAGAAAAAAACTATTTAAGAACGCTTCCCCTAAGCCATTTGACAACACTTCATTTTTGTAGCCTTACGATCTTGTTTTGATTCTTGAATTCTTGAAGCACTCAATCACTCTATCATTCAAGCACTCGATCATCCAAGCAATTGTCAATCACATTATGCAAATATGAGAGCACTTGTATCACAAAGATCACGATATAGAAATAATAGAGCTATTTTGGTTTGATTGTCAATAGTTTTGTAGTTTGCATTCATATTTGTTTATCTTGCTCTATTGTGTAAACATAGATATGTGGTTATATCTCTATATTCCATAGGTTTGATGCATGGTTGATCATCTACATTTCTAGCATTACATTTTGGTTCCGATCGTGAAAAGTATCTGTGTTTCTTACTATTTTTTGAAAGCAGATCACATTTGAGATTTTGGCCGAACATATTCATCCACGATAGCTATTTCTGAATACAGTCTCCTCTGATGCTAATCGAGAGTTTGATTCCCTGCTTGCTTATACTTTTCTCTTCTATGATTTGATTTGATTTCCTTAAGTTGATATTCATTTCAGGATTTTATGTTTCAAGATTTTTGTACAAGGACCCAACCATCCTGTGATCTCCGTGGCTTCCATAATAGTAGTACATCGAAGTTTTGTTTCAACAAAGATCAATATCATTTCAGGTTGCCACAGTTAGCAGACAATCTTTGTTTGAAAGCACTTGTTTGTGGTTGACATCATTGTTTCTATTGCAGGTTGTAGTCTCCCCTTTGTGTTTGATGTCTTTTATGTTAACATCGTGTTTAAAGTCATCTTACACTAGTTTCGATTGACCGATTTGCCTCGGATTTGGCCTATTCTTCTTCGACACTGTTGGTTCGGGAAAGATCACATTATATTTAATTTTTCCGTGACTTGGCTGTGGAAACATTGGATTCGCCAAACATTGTAATTTGTAGTATACAGTTTCACACCTTCTCCCCATTGGAGTGTCTCTAACAAGCATTGAAACCTCTTTTCTTTGCAGATCCATTATTTTTATCGTGGTTTGTTTGTTGTAGAGGTCTGGGATTTGACAGTTTGGTAACAGTTTTCATCATCACCATCCTAGTTTGAGCGGTTTGGCTCCTGCCATATCTGAGGTCGCTATTCACCTAATGATTTGTGGTGTTTTACAATCTCTAACCGCCAAAGTCTGTGTGTAGGTGTTGAGTTTTGGAGGATGATGATACTTTTCCTCTGCAGCAACCAACTCCTCCAAAGGTTGCAGTCCTCCTTTGCAAGCTGCCATTGCAGATTTTCATCACCAAGCCACCACACTTTCAATGTTTTGGTCGTTTTCTCAATCACCTTTTGATTCTCATCTTCAAGTGGAGGTTGCCAACTATTTATCTAGTTTCCCTATTTCATTGTTGCGGCTGGCATATTGATACTTTGACTTAGTCATTTTTCTATTGCAAGAAGCGAAGCAATTTTGTGTTGCAGTTGACACTTTTGAAGCCTCTCTAATTGCAGATGGAGTTGGCACTGACACTGTTATCATTGACATGATCTCTGATAATGATGTGCAATATAGGAGCAGATGCTTTGATTTAGGTCATTGTTTGAATTTTGGAGGAGACAACTTTCAAAACCATTCCTTCATTCTATCGGTCGCTATCTTCACTTCGTGGACGTGGCTTCAAGATTGTCATTGGTATTTGTTGCAGTCTTCAAAGGAGACTATTCACACTTGCCTCCATGATCTCCTCACCACTCCAACAATTTCTGAAAATTGGATTCTGTCATGGAGGTTTAATATTGCTAATCATAATGTAAACTCATAAAAACTTAATCCACTTTGATGTTTTTCAGTTTCCGCAACTTTCCAAACCTTCTTCTAATCCCCTAACAACATTTCATTATTATTATTTGGCTAGATTTTTTGTATTTTGTTTTTCTTTGTTGTCGTTGTCTGTGTGCAATAAAAACATTTACCTAGATAGCGTTGCATCAAACACGGATCTACTTGCAAGAAGCTAAGGAGAAAACATAAAGTGCAATCATTTTAACTCTTATATCTTTAGCTAAATAGGTTTCTTGTATCACATTTGGTTTTGGGGTTTTAAAGCACAATTGTTTGGTAAAGAAGTTGTTGGTCATCTAAGAGTGGTGTGTATGCTCTCCTCTTGTGTGCTTAGCATGATCCTAAGGATCAAAAACACCCTCTTACACCTTCCTCTTCACATTTCTTCACATTTGATTTTAGATTTTTAAAATGAACTATTGTTTGATGTGTTTGATAAAAGTTTGTGAACTGTCCAAAGTTGGTGTATATGCTCTCCTCTTGCGTGCTTAGCATGATCTTGAGGATCAAAAACACCTTCTTAATTTCACAACGTTACATTTTTATTGTTGTCACACTTTGCTTAAAGGTTAAAAGAATTTGGTAAATAAACACGAGTTTGATCTCCTCTTGTGTGGCTACACAATTTTGAAGATCAAAAACATTGTCTGTTTACCCTTTGTAACCTCTTAGGAAGGCATGCCTAGAGAAGTGATCACTCTAGTGTTCCATTGGAGTATAAATAGTAGGAGGTGAATCGAAAGACACCTCTCTTGGATCTAGTATATTATCATTATAACTAAGTCCCCAAGAACTTTATACCTGGGGGAAGTGATAGAGGAGGGAGGGTTATCCTCTTCTCTCAGTTATAGAAGTAGAATGGTTAGGAAAAGTTAAGTTGGAAAAAGATGTAGATATAGCTGATGATGAATCTGATGATGAAGATGGCATGGATAAAAGAAGTTTGTCCACTTATTTAAAAGATGACAATGCCACAGCTAATCCTAAAGGATGTGTGAAAGAAATTACTCCAGAGGTAAGTCCTAATGATGAAGATACTTTTGATACTAGTCAGGAAAAGAACTACTAGGTTATTGATAGTAGTTGCTCAAATCATATGGTCGGTGATAAAAGCAAGTTTGTTAAATTTGAGAAATTTGATGGAGGATCAATTATATTTGGTGATAATTGTACTACTAAGATATGTGGTAGAGGCTCAATCAGTCTTGATGGAAAACATAATACTAATGATGTTCTTTATGTTAAAGGTTTAAAGCAAAATTTATTGAGTGTTGGACAGTTGTGTAGCAAAGGATACAATCTTATATTTAAAGATGATGGTTTTGAGATCAGAAAGAAGTCCAAAACTATGATAGCTGCTAGAAAAATGACAGAAGGAAATATTTATCATCTCAAAGAAGGTGATAGTTATTTCTCTATGACTCAGATCAGTGAGAGTTGGCTCTGGCATAGGAGATTGCGTCACATCAATTTTGATAGTTTGGTAAGGATAAGTTCAATTCAAGTTGTGAGAGATTTGCCAGAGATTACAAAGCTTATCAGTGCCATCTACAAGGATTGTCAAGGTGGAAGAAAGCAAGAGGAAGTTTACAAGATGAAGAAAAATCTTCTACCGGATTGTTGGAATTGGTACATATAGATCTTTGTGGTCCTACTAAAATAAGGAGTCTTCAAGGCGACATGTATTTCATGTTATTTATTGATGATTGCTCTAGAATGACTTGGGTCACTTTTCTTAAGGAAAAATCAGAAGCCCTAGATAATTTTAAAATCTTTAAAGCAATGGTTGAGAATGAATTGGATGAAAATCAAATGTTTGAGGTCTGACAGAGGTGGATAATTTACTTCTAATGAGTTTAACATGTTTTGTGAGAATCATGGGATAAAAAATGCATTTATCTACTACTAGGACTCCTCAACAAAATGGAGTGGTTGAAAGGAAGAACATGACTATTCAAGAAGCTACAAGGACAATTATAAAAGAAACAAACCTACCAGAAGTCTACTGGAGAGAAGCAATTCATACTGCTGTCTACATTTAGAACAGAGTACAAGTAAGAACAAGTGTCACAAAGAATCCACTTTGATGTTTTAAATAGACTAAGATTGGTGCAGTCTAGATTGGGAGTCTTTACTAGACAACCAATTCTAGCAGCCTACAACAACAATTTCACACAAAATCAAAATGCAATTTGATCTTCATTCAATTTGTAATTTTTCATACTAATCAGTAGCAACATTAGGAGTATGATCTACATTCTTCAATCAGTCAATCTTCTTCAGGGACAATCCTTTTTTCTTCACAAAACAACTAGAACCCCTTTATAGAGTGCATCAACTTACTTTTATACTTCCAATTTGAGGAAGTTGAACGGTTTACCCACATTACAAATACAAAACTGAATCATTGAGCATCAAGATCTCCAAAAGTAGGGGAAAATAACACATTTTAGGTCTCTAAATGGTTCGCGAACCAACATTATTGATGAAGCTAAGACTTTTAGTGCTTGAAGGAGTTTTTGAACTAAAGGTTATTGCCAAAATATCACCTTTTAGAAAATTGACACTTTCATGTACCTTGCAATGCTCAAACATTGCTTTGAAAATGTATTTCAGTACTTCATCAATCCTTTGAACATCTTCTTCAACACCATTTCGACAATCTTTTTCTTCAGCGATTCAACCTTTTTATGAACCAATGAACTTGCAAACTCTTCTTATAAAATGCTTCAATGAATCAACGTCAGATGGAACTTTTGAACTTCACCTTCAGTGTCCCTTTTGGTTTGTGAACTTGAAATTTCGTCGAACCTTTACAAAAATCTTAAGTGCTTTTCCAAATGCTTTCGATGATGGTAAAGTTCACCCAACATCCCTTTCAGTGAAAAGAAGAGTTCTTGAACTCGAATATTCACATAAACACTTTATTAAAAGCCTTGCAATTTTCCCAAATTCCTTTTAGAGCATACTAAAGTTCATGAAATTTAAAGATTACTGATAAGGAAGAGCGATAAGCTCTGTTGACGGATAACAAAGTTCAAAAACTTGAATTTTTACCAAAACAAGTTCATGAGATTAGTAAGTTGCTGAAAAGAAAATTTGAAGAGCCATTAGGAGAAGTTCATGAACTGTAAATTTTGCCAAATTATTCCAAACTTCATCAAATTTTCTTAAATTAAATCGATAGTTTGGAACTACATAGACCTATTTAGCCCTTCTATACAATGATGTTATTAATCTGACTAAATTGACTTTGAAATTTCTTCTAAAGCGGATGAACAAAAACCAACTGAAAACACAAAAAAATGAACTAGGCAGAAAAACAAAAACCTAAAATATTTTTGGTTAACACAACATTGCTCATGGACCCAGATGCTCTTGCATTAGACACGTTGGCTAATAGAAATGTTCCATGAGTGTGAAGCTCATGAACATTTATCAAAGTTTGGAATGGGAATTCCATACTTTACAAGTTCTAAAGCATTCACCCAAGTTGCTTCATCAATTGTTCTATTCTTCCAACAAACTAGATATTCCCTATACTCCTTTCCCCTTGTCCTTTTGATCACTCGGGAGTCTACGATTGCATCTATTTCCTCAATTTATTTTTCAAGAAGCTACTATACCCACTTTGATTTATTAAACAAATATGAACTTGTACTTCCTTTCCCACTTGTTTCTCTAGCATAATAATGATACAAATCTACCATATTGAATATGGGATATAGATATTCCTCCTAGCAATTCAATCTCATATCTATTGGCTGAAAACTTTCTTATCACATTACATGGCCCTATCTTTATCCATTCCAACTTGTTATATGTGCCTTGTGGGAATCTCTCCTTCCTTAGATGTACCAAAATTGAATCTCCTACCTAAAATTCTTGTCTCTCCTCTTCATATCAACATATTCTTTGTTTTTATGGCACTCCTCTCCAAGATTTCCTTCAGTTCTCTATGTATCTCTTGAAGATACTAAACAAAATTCTCTGCAACAATACTCTTTCTTCCCAAATCTGCACTATCGCTTAATTCATCAACACCTCTGGGAATATAACCATAAACAAATTACCAAACATCTTAGCAAATTACCAAAACTCCTATTGACAACTTCAGTCTACTCATCGGTCTGGGGATGATAAGCTAAACTGAACACCAATTGTGTTCCCAATTTCTTCCACAAAGTGTGTCAAAAATGACCAACAAATTTTGTATCCCTATAAAAAATAACACTCTTGGGCAATCCATGCAACCTAACTACCTCTTTGGAAAACAATGTAGTTATATGTGAAGCATCATTAGACTTCTTGCATGGAATAAAATGAACCATCTTTGAGAATCTATCAACCGCAACAAAGAATAAATCATTACCTCTTTGTGTCCTCGGTAATCGAAGAACAAAATCCATACTTACATGATCCCAATGTCTCTTCAATATAGGAAACGGTTGATACAAGCCTGCATTTTATCTTTCTCCTTTGGCATGTTGGCAAATTCTACAACTCTATACCATTTTCTGTACATTTGCATTCATCCTTGGCCAATAATAACCTTCATTCAACTATGCCAATGTCTTGTCCACCCCAAAATTTCCACTAAGACCTCCACTATGTTTTTCTCTTATCAAATTCTCCTTCATTGATCCTTGAGGTATGCACAATCTCCTTCCCTTAAACAACAATCCTTCTTGTATGACATACTCTAGCCATAGAGTTTTATCTTTCTCTATTGGACTTTTACATACTGCCCATGCTTCCTTGAAATTTGCATCCTCTTCATATAGCTCCCTCATACCATCAAAACCAACAACAAACACCTTCTACTTAGGACATCAACTACCTGATTAGATTTTCCACTTCTATGTTTTAAAACAAAAGAATAACTTTAAAGAAACTCAACCCACTTCATATGCCTTTGATTCAACTTACCTTGACTATTTATAAACTACAGTGCATGGTGATCTGTGTACAACACAAAATCCTTAGGTAGCAATTAATGTCTCCATTTATTGAGTGCTTGCACTATTGCATAAAAACCTGATCATACACTGAATATTTATTTTTTGCTTCATTCAACTTCTCATTGAAATAAGCAATGAGCTTATCTTCTTGACTCAAAACTCCTCCAATAGTAGTTCCACTTGCATCATAGTCAACATGTAACACTTTTCCAAAATCAAGCAACACCAACATTGGTTGTTTTGTCACCTTTTCCTTCAATAACTAAAAACTCTTCTTTGTTTCATTTGTCCAACTAAACTCTCTCCTACCACCCTTCATGGTTTCTATGATAGGTGCACATATTCCACTAAAATTTCTTATGAACTTCCTATAGAAGCTTGCCAATCCATGAAAAAATTTTGCTTCAAACATACTCCTTAGTGAAGGCCAATCTACAATTGCCTTGACCTTTTCTGGATCCATTTTCAATCATTTAGCTGAAAAAACAAACCCCAAATAGACCAACGCCCTCTTCATGAAACTACACTTTTTTAAAGTCACCAACAACTTCTCTTCTTTCACCCTCTACAAAATTGCCCTAACATGCAACAAATGTTCTTTTGTTTTACTAAAAAAATAGTATATCATCTAAATATACAATAACAAACTTACCAAGGAATGGTTTCAACACTTCATTCATCAACCTCATGAATGTACTTGGGGCATTTGTCAATCCGAATGTCATTACCAACCACTCATACAAACCATCCTTTATCTTACAAGCTTTATTCCATTCAACTCATTCTCTTATCCTTATCTGATGGTATCCTCTTTTCAAATCAATTTTAGTGAAGTACTTGGCTCCACTCAAATAATCCATCATGTCATCCATCCAGGATAAGGGGAATATATACTTTATGGTTATCTTATTTATGGCTCTTGAGTCTATACACATTTTCAATTTTCCATCCTTTTTAGGTGTTAGTGCTATTGGAACAACACATGGATTGAGACTTTCTATGATTAGACCTTTGTCCAACAAATCTTGCACTTTTTAATTGATCTCTTCATTGTCCTTTGGTGTCATTTAGTAAGGTTCTTTGTTTGAAAAAATTGCCCTCACTATCAAGTCCATACAATGGCTTATATACTTCTCATAGGTGGCAATCCATCTGATAACTCCTTCATCAATATATCTGCATAGTCGTACCCAAAATTTATTGAATTTCCATTGGCAATTCTTCACTCTTCTCCATTGTCCTAGCTTCTGTAGGCTTAGGAATGAAACCAAAACATGCCCTCTCCTTCTTCAACTCCTTCAAAAATTTCTTTCCAGAAATAAAATAATCTTTTGGACTGCTCTCTACTTCTTCTTCTTTATCCTTCAATGGGTTCAAAGTATATTCTTTTCCATGATCCTTCATTATTTTATATGTATTTGTTCTACCATCATGTACAACCTTTCTATCATATTTCCAAGGTATACCCAATAGGCTATGACATGCATCCATATGCATCAAAACACAAATAATTTCATCCTTACAACTACCAATTTGAAAATTTTCTAGACATTGCTCACTTATCGTGCCAATTGATGTCCCCTTTATAGCCAAGAAAATTTGTAAGGGTTTGGATGCTTCATGGTCTTCATATTCAACTTATCCCCCTTCTCTTCTGACACTATATTGTTAGTACTTCCGCTATCCACAATTACTTTACAACATTTTCCACCTGACTTGCATCTTGTTCTGAATAAATTTCTCCTTTGGACAAGTTCTTATTTTTCTTTCTCTGGGATTAATAGTATTCTTCTCAACATCAAGGATTATCTATCTTTAGGATCTTCTCTCTGTTTTGGTGAAGCCACACTTTCACTTTCTTATTGCACCATGTTTATCCTTGCTTCTTTGCCCTTTGCACTATTATGTTGTATTTGAGGACACTCAAATTCCCTATGACCAGTCTCTCCACATTGATATCATGTACCAGTGAATCCTCTTCCTCTTCCAAGATATCCCTTGCCTCTAGAGTAATCTTCTATGTCTCTTGAATTGTCTCCTCTTCCCTTGTTATCCTAGGTGTAATTGCTTGTCTGAGAGGTGCTGGCTTCTCCTTGTTTTGTTTGATATCCTCTTCCTCCACTCGACTATCCTCTTCCATTAGATAATTTGCCTCTACCTCATGAGTTATTTTGTTGTTTTCTTGCCAATTTCTCTTCTTCCTTCAAGGCATACCGGTAAGCTTCTTCAACACTATGTATATGTACCATACTAATCTCATCTTGAATTGAATAATGTAAACCATTTACATACCTTGACACCTTCACAAAATCATCATTAACATGTCCAGCCTTGCTATTTAAATCCTATAGAATTCTTCTGTATATTCTTGCATGGTTCTTCTCCTTTTGCTTCAAATTCTGTGATTTTTTTAATAAACTTGTTTGATAAATGGTTGACAAGAATTTATCCTTCAAATTTGTGACCATTCTATCCCATGATTTCATTTTCTCATTTCCTGTCCATTGTATTTCTGTTTGCACATGATCCCACCACAGGGATGCATATCCCTTCAATTTTGTACAAGTAAATTTTACCCTCTTTGAGTCTTCTATAGATTCAAAATCAAAGTATTTCTCTATTTCTAAAATCCAATTGATTAGTTCTTCTAGACACAAATTACCTTGGTAACTTGGTGGATCCAATCTTGGTTCGCTACTAAGTTTGGACATAGCCCGCAAAAATCTTCCTTCAGGTTCATTCATTTCATACTCTATCTCAACTTCTGGGTCTTCATTTTTATTTTCATTTTCACTAACATCCTCCACATGTACTCCTCTTCTTTGTGTTACCTCCATCACATCTAATCTAGTTGTAATACCTCTCAAGATCTCTACTATTTCACCAGCTCATGGTGCTCCTCTTCTCCCTCATCCTCTATGTGCCATCTCTCCTCTACAATCATTTGCAGTTGCGGGTCTTCTCTCTTTCAATCACCCACAACAAAATTCTCAAAACTCTTCTTCTTGACACAACCTAAATCAACTTGCTCTGATACCAATTGGTGTAGTCTAGATTGGGATTCTTTACCAAAAAACCAATTGTAATAGCCTACAACAACAATTTTACACAAAATCAAAATGTATTTTGATCTTTATTCAATTTGTAAGTTTTCATACGTTATAGTAGCAACATTAGGAGTACAATCTGCAATCTTCAAATCATCAATCTTCTTTAGGGACAATCCTTTTTTCTTCTCAAAATGACCATAATCCCTTTATATAGTGCATTGACTTCCTTTTATAATTCCAATTTAAGGAAGTTGAATGGTTTACCCACATTACAATTACATAATTGAATTGTTGAGTGTCAAGATCTCAAGTAGTAGGGGAAAACATCACATTTCAGAGCTCTAAATGGTTCACGAATCAACATTATTGACAAAGCTAAGACTTTTGATGCTCGAAGGAGTTTGTGAACCAAAGGTAATCACCAAATATCACTTTTCAACAAATTGACGCTTTCATGTACCTTGCAACGCTTAAATGTTGCTTCGAAACTGCATTTCAATGCTTCGTCAATCATTTGAACATCTTCTTTAGCACCATTTTGGTGAATTGACACTTAAGTGAATTTTAAAAAAAATTTCGTTGGTGATTCGACCTTTTTCTGAACCAATGAACTTGCAAACTCTTCTTATAAAACACTTCGACAATCTAGCGTTGGACGAAACTTGTGAAATTTGACTTCGATGTCCCTTTTGGTTCGTGAACTTGAAAGTTCACCGAACCTTTACAAAAATCTTCAAGTGCTTCTCCAAATGCTTTTGGTGACAGTAAGGTTCACCGAACATCCCTTTTGGCGAAAAGAAGAGTTCCTAAACTTGACTATTCACTGAAACACTTTATTAAAAGCCTTGTGAATTTCCCAAATTCATTTCCGATCATAATAAAGTTCATGAACTTTAAAGATTATCGATAAGGAAGAGTGATAAGATTTATCAATAGATAACAAAGTTCAAGAGCTTGAATTTTTACCGAAACAGGTTCATGAGCTTAGTAAGTTGCCGAAAAGGAAATTTGAAGAGCCTTTAGGAGAAGTTCATGAATTGTAAATTTTTTTGAATTGTTCCAAATTTCATCAAATTTTCCAAACTTTCACCAGATTGGAACTACATAGACCCATTTAGCCCTTCTACACAGTGATGTCATTAATTTGACTGAAGTAATTGAAATTTCTCCTAAAGCAGACAAACATAAACCAACTGAAAACACAACAAAATTGAATTGAATAAAAAACAAAAGCTTGAAATATGTTTTGTTGACACATAATTGCTCATGGACCTGGATGATTCTACATCAAAGATAGACTAGGGTTTACCTTGGAATTGGTGCAAGGTTGACTTTGATTGCCATGACATCGTCATAGAGAGATAGAAACATGATTCTAGTATTGTATCTAATATCAGAGGCCCAATACAACTAAGATATGAGAGTTTGAAGACTTGGGATAGGGTTGCATCTATAATCGGGTCCACCTAACATGATTCTATCATGATGGCATGGTTGAATTTTGAGTAGAGACATACCTTATATATTTGCAAAAGAATTTTGCTAATATATATGCATAAGGAAAGTTAGGTGGTGCCAAGAATCACCATTTGAGCTGCTATAATTGAGGGGGAAAGTGATTGACTTCCTTGTTAGCAATCAAGGCCCAAGATTGATCAATAGAGATTTCAAAACAGAGAAACATAAATGTTCGACATTGACATAGACATAGTAGTCAATTGTTGAACATGCAAGTGACTGATATGTGAACGTGTTGTCTCAATTGTTAATCTATTTGATCATATATTTGATGTCTTAAAATGACCAATGCTGGTGCCTTTAAATACAAGCTCTAGAGAAATGTAAATTCAAAACCTTTAATATGTTGACTAATGTTAACAATTATATTCTATAAGATTTTGTATGGGAAAAATTTAAATTTGAATTTAAAAATAGAGAGAGGTGGCAAGGATCATTATTCAGTCCAATGGACAAAACTACTAACAAGATCTAGTCCAAGATGGGTAATAATATGGGAAATGGATTAGGGATGCTTTGAACTAAGTGATATGGCATGATAGAGTGCTAGATATAGGTTTAGGGTTAACAAGTATGTCAAAAGCGACTAATTAAGTGCTATGATCGTGCCTTAAAGACATCCACACAAAGTGGTGTAAAATGAGTGGGGAAGAATGTAAGGGTATGCACTTTTCTCCTCTACATAATGTAGGGAATAAAACACACCCTACAAATATATCTTGGGGATATAAATTAAATATAATTCAAATCCTATATAAATTAAAGAGCTAAGAATGATAAATGTAAACATAGATCTGAAGTATAAATTGAAGTTGTTTGAGACAAATTAAGGTTTACCTTTGAATGGAAACAAGGTGGACTTTAATTGTTGTGATAAACAAAAATGGAAATGTATCAAAATATTAGAGGGTTGAGAACTTGATAAGACTAAGATATAAGATTTTGAAGATGCAATTTGAAACCTTTGATGCACTAGCCAACATGTAATGTTATATTCTAGAAAAGTTGGTGCAAGAAAAAGTTAAATTTGAATTTGATAACAAAGAGATGTAGTGACAACTACTATTTAATCTAAGAGACAAAACCATAAATAGGATCTAATCCAAAATAAATAATACTTTAAGAAATAATTCAAAAATATTTTAAAATAAACAATGTAGCATGATAATAAGATAAACATGAAGTTTAGCCTCAACAAATATGCTAAAAATGACCATTTAAATGCAATTTCCCTCCATTAAAAACATGCAAAAAAGATGATAGACAACAGGAAAAACAAAAAACTGTAGATACCCAAGGATTCTCACGGAAAACTTCCAACGAAGCTTCTAATTCGGAACCTAAAAGATTTGCTTACTATGAATTTTGAAAGTTGAAATTAATCTATGAAGCCTTCTCTTAGTCCATATAGAGAGGTTGTCGGGAGGTTTTGAAAAGAAAAATAGATATCAACTCAAACTATCCATGCATTTCAATAGTGGGCGAGTTAGAGTTGCGCAATTTTGTGAAGGGCTTTCTGTTGTAATTAGCTTGGCTGGCTATTATAGAGTTTCACATTGTTTTACTTCAAGCACTAGCAGCATCCTATGGGTGTTTTTGGGGATGTAAAGATGAAGTTCGTTAATGGTATGGAAGTTGAGACATGCAGCAATGAACCTGGTTTTGCAGGGGCTTGGTTTGAGGGTGTTATAGTGTCTGAAGAGGGGGGTGTTTATCATGTCCAGTATGATAAATTTGAGACAGATGATGGGCATCCCCTCATCGAGGAGTTAGATTACAGCCAAATAAGGCCACGTCCTCCTCAAATAAACGTTATTAATTGGGCAGCTGGTGATGAAATTGAGGTTCTTGACAAAGATTGTTGGTGGAAAGGTGTTATATCAAAGGTTCTTCATAAACATTGCCGTGTGTACTTCCCAGACCATTACGCTAGCATGAGATGCCCCTACTCCAATATGCGGCCCAGGCAGGAATGGAAGAATGGGAGATGGTCATTGTCTCGGCAGGTAAATTTTTTCCTTTACCTGTTTTGCAATTGTTTGTAACTCTTTCCTCAAACTTGTTCTGTAATTTTGTTTATTTTGGTTATGAAAAAATTTGAAGTATTGGTTCAATGTTGTGTTTCTTGAGCAGGTTGGATTCTCTTATTTTGTACTTAACAAAAACATCTTATCTCTTATTTTAATGCAAATGCTTTTAGTAAAGTTTATACAATTTTTTAGGGCCTTTGTTTTGACTTGATATCATTTCTTTAATATGCTATTGGAATCAAGCATTTTGATCTCGTGGCTTCAAGAAAATAGCATATTCTTGATTGCTTTTGATTTGTAGTTGCAGTCCTAAGTTTACTGCATGTACCTAGTACTGCATACGGGAAACTATGGGCCAATAGTAATTAGAGTAATCAAAGTATCTTTACTACGAGCATTTGAATTTTCAGCTTATAAAAGTGAATTAAATTTGAGATTTTTGGTTTAGAACAGTTAGAGTATTAACATTATGATTAAGTAATATAAATTATTCGTATTGATAACTAGAAGGGTTTTCATTGCCACCTTTTTGAAACTACAATATCAGGTCTTAAGAAGACAGCTATCTAATATAGCACTTGGAATAGACTTTTATTCACACTCTTAGAGTGGAAGATATTCATTTGATTTAGTTATATGTTTGTGCACATTTTAACATTTTAAACTCATATTTATTTTGGGATTTCATCTTTCTTTACCCTGTTTTTGAGTGATTTTGAGAATTTTGGATCCACATGATTTTAATATTGAAACTACTTTGTTAGTTCAATTTGGGATGGTTCTTATTTGATTGTTAGAAAGTTGAATCCCTTATTATATTATTGGATCCATTTGAATTTTGGGATACAACCCTATGTTGAGTATATTTTCATAAATTTGCCCAGTTTATTAAGATGTCAAGTCCTTCACACTAGTGTAACTAACACATGCTTAAAATTGTTTTTGTAGGCAAGAAAAAGGAAAACATTAGAACAAAGGAATGCATTTGAAGAAAGTACACATGAGGTAGATGAGGGCTTTTGTTATGAAGATTGTTTATTAAGATGTAAGTCCTTCACACTAGTGTAACTAACACATGCTTAAAATTCTTTTTGTAGGCAAGAAAACAGAAAAGATTAAAACAAAGGAATGCATTTGTAGAAAGTACACATGAGATAGATGAGGGCTTTTGTTCAAAATTGGGCAGAGGCAATTTATCCAGGCATAAGTTGGAGTTATTTGCATATCGCTCTGTGTTACAGGCTTTTCATGCTCAAGGTTCATTAAGCTGGGAAAGAGAAATTTTACTGACCAATCTCCGTCTTGAATTGCATATTTCTTGTCAAGAGCACACATTTGTGTTGGAAAAACTTGCATGTGGCATTTGATGTAAAATTGTACAGTTCTCCATTGTATATACTGTACAAAATCTTCTCTCAAGGAATGCAACTTACAGGCTTTGGAATTTGATTAAACATTCTTTCCATGAAAACTTATTTTCGTAGAAAGAGCAAGTAGCCTTTTATGTGCTGGTGCTCCTTTCATTTGTATTGGCCCAGATCTTTATCAATGTAAATAACATTGGCAACATATGCAATTCAGATATTTGTGTTTACATCATGGTGGTTCTTGAATTTTTCATGTATTTCATACTATTTTGAATTTTCAATTTCTAGTTGGGATATATTAGTTGTTACTATAAATTATGTGAACTATGCTGGCATATACATTTGAAAGTTTAAAGGCTTGAAGTTCCTCTGAAAGATTGTGAAGTTTAAATCATCAGTCAAAAAATGAGTACATGCACTTTTTAAATCCCATAAACAGTATATCAGACGAGTCAAACTCATGCTATTACTAGCACCTATGTTCTTTTTCTGACAACATATTAGGACAAAAATATCCTTATTACTGCACATATAATGCTGCAACAACCTATGGAGTATATTCACCCTTCAACCTTGCATTTATACATTGCTTCCTTTGTCTCCACAGAATCTAGAAGTCGCCTACATAATAGGTTTTGCTGTAAGTGGCTTGTTTGTCTGTAACACAAGAGCCAAAATGATCAGAGCACACAAGTGGATCGCAGCTGAGTGGCCATTGCAGGATCTTGATTGAAAATATTTTAGTCATGGCTTTGAAGTCATCTAAAAGAAGGAACATTATTTGACCCAATAACACTGTGCAGTGTGAACAAAACAAGGTTTAACACTCTCACAAAGTTACTAAAGACCTTTTGTTGCATTGTCATCAACTTTAACCTGGTTCTTCCAGTCAAGAACAGTCTTGTTTGAGGACCCTGTACTTCTTTCCTTCTATGTAAATTTCACGTAGAGAAACCTTGTTGCAAACTCATTAAAAAAGTATACATTTCAATCCAGGTAATAACCGACCAGCCAAGAAAGTTACTAAAGATTCTTTGTTGCTGTTGGTGCTCATTTTGGCCTGGAGATTGAGCTTGCGTGTGGAGGGTTTCTTCTTTCAAACCCTAGGTTTTCCTCGACATCGGCATGAGCTTGGCCTATCGGTTGGAGTTTTTCAAGTTCTACCGATGCGGTAGGTCTCCCCATCGGGGTGTGTTTTGTGCCTTCGTCGATGTAACATGTGCAGTGTCTGGCCGATGGTAATTCGAGGTATGTTTGTGTTCGTCGGCATGACTTTTGTTATCGGCGGAGGGGTTTCTTGTTGCTTCGATGGTTGGGAGTTTGGCCGACAATGAAGTTGATGTTCGGCATGTCGGGGTGACGATGTTTCATGTCTTGGCGATATGCGAGTATGGAGTGGTCGTCGGTGAGATTTTGGCTATCGGGTGGACGGAGAAGTGTTGGCCCGACAGTTGGGGTCTCGCCGATGGAGGCGGGCTATCGGTAGGAGTTGGGCCGATGGCTTGATGGGGGGTGAGTCATATGTTCATCGGCGAGATTTGGCTTATCGGCAGAGGTTTTTTGCAGTTTGCCGATGGAGGGAAGTCACCCCGATCAGGAGTGCCATCGGGGTGACTTGGTGCATCGGCGTAGGTTTGAAGTGTTGCTCCGATGGTGTTGGTCACACCGACGGAGGCGATAGGTGGAAGTGTCGTCGGCATGAGTTGAGCGGTCGGCGAAGGATTCATGGGCTGTGGGCGAAGGGTCGTGTGTCGAGCGTGGCAAAACGCTTGACACTTGGTATGTATGCGACTATGCTTTTAAAGCGCCGAAGTTGTCTCCACACCATGCATATGGGACTAATCCCCTTGCATTATTTTTGAACCCACGGTAGAACGTGTTTTGGCGGGAAACTTCTTTTTGACTGCAGCGACGGTTTTCAAGCGACCGCGGGTGGTTGAGGCCCTTAATGGCGACTGTAGCAGGAGTATGGGCGACGGTACAGGCGATCAGGTTGCCCAATTTTTGAGCGGAGGCTCCAGATAATGGTGCTTGGCTCGAGGCTCCTCTTTGTCTGCTGCATTTATTTTTTCTCAGCGCCATTCCTTCTGAGGACTGTACCTGGCGGAATTTTTGTCAAAGCCATGTAATTAATTGCTTGTGGTACACTACCTGGCTGTTATAAGCAGGAAGTGTTACCACTTTTTGGGGTGGTTGTTGAAAGTTGAACATTTTGGCTCTGTGATACAAGACAGCTGGTTTTGGCTGCTCTATCCACAAAAAACTTGTGAGTTTATGTATCTCCTGTTGTATGTTTTTGTATGAATCCACTGATTTCATGGTTAAATTTATATGAGAAATGCTATGTTAGCATGTGTTTTGTTAATTCTGTCTCCAGTATTGCATGTATCTTTCTTCTGAGTCTGGGTATTTAAGGAATGTTGAGACTCTAGAACATAGAATTCCTGTGTTGAATGTCTGATCTTTTAACTTCTGCTCAAAGGTAGATTAAACTGTTTTCAGATTAAACATTGGGAAGGGTATACTGCAGTAGGGATGCCATAAGTAGAGATAACTTAACACTCTGTGTTGGGAGATATCTGTAAGGCAGGTATCATATATATCCCCCTGAAATCCAGTTTTAGCTGTTCATGCTGATCATTCACAGGTGTATGTCTACTGACTCCAGGCCCTGGATAGGCACCAATCTTGCTTTGTGTTTGTGTTACAACCATGTCCAGCTTTGCATCCAAACTTAAAATCATAATCAAACTCTAAAACAACCATTAGGACATTAGAATTAGTTTTAGGATCCTCAGTCCTCTGTCTACAACTGCAAATAGGCCCAAAGCTAGCCCCTTTGCTCTTATCTTTCAGTTTTGGTCTACTTACAGGAGGACTTATCTGCTTTCTGACAGCATCCCAATCCTTGTATGCGTATCTCATGGATGTTGAGTAGGGAATACCCCCCTAGGTCTTGCAGAGCCTGAAGAAGAAGAGGAGATAAAATATAGAGTCTATCTCCTACACTGTTGGCCCCTGGCCCAGAGATCCTGTTGATCACTGATGGCTACCTTGTAGGGAAATCTGGGAATAAGCATCCAGTCTGGGAAAAAACCAACAGTTGCACTGCCAGCAACTTTAACCTGTTGTTTCCAGTCAAGAACAGTTTTGGTTGAGCATCCTGAACTCCTTTTCTTGGATGTAAATAACATGCAAGGAACCCTTATTGCAAACTCATTAGACAAATATGGATTTCAGTCCATGTTATAACTGACCTGTTTGACATGTTCATGCATCAGCCAGAAGAGTTCTGATACATTTCATTTATTCTAACAACAATACTCTTTTTGGGACAAAAATATTGCTTCATACTGTACACTTATAATGCAAAAACCTTTATCTTTGCAATATCTTGTTGAGGATATTTTCACTTCAATCTTGTATCAGCACACTACTTCACTTTGTCTTTACTCAATTTTTTGGAGTTGCCCAACTAAAACAGGCATCGCTCATCTCTAGGCACTCTATGGTAAGTGTTCACTTGCTATTTTTGTCAGAAGCACAGTATGCAAAAGCTCACACCACGCAAGGGGAATGAAGGCGGGGATAACCATGACAGGAGCCTGCTTTGAAATTTAAAAATCAGCTTTTTTGTTGCACACTACCTAGAAGAAACATCATTTGATATATTATCACTGATAAAATGGGGTTCAAATTTCTCACAAAGAAATCAAGACCCTTTGCTGTGCCGATAGCATATTTAGCTCCTTGCTTTCAGTCAAGGACAAGCTTGGACTAGCACTCTGAGCTCATTTAATTCCACATGAAATATTATTATATTATGTAAGGATGCTACTGTTATAAATTCTTAAGCCAGAACACATGTTCATGTCCTCACAATAACCCACTAGCTTAAAAAAATACTTATGCTTCATTCTGAATAACACTGACACCTGTGTCAGGCAAGGTTGCCAAGAGACTGGTAGTGGCACTTGTACTCAGAGACACCATATATATAGTTTGCTAAAAACTAAAAAAGTGAAATTTCAACTTCCACATGAAGATGCCACTGTTTCAAATTCTTAAGCCAGAACACATGTTCCTCTCACAATAACTTTCTAACTTGAAAAATGCTTATGCTTCATTTTCAATAGCATTGACACCTGTATCAGGCAAGGTTGCCTGGAGACTGGTACTGTTACTTGGAAATGCCATATATATAATTTGCTAAAAAAAAAAATTAAAATTCAACTTCCACATGAAATATTATGTAAGGTTGTCACTGTTTAGGCCAGAACACATGTTCCAGTCCTCACAATAACCCACTAGCTTGAAAAAATGCTTATGCTTAATTCTGGATAACATTGAAACTTGTGTCCCAGGAGTCTGGCACCCATACTGGTACGGGGGATGGGTGCCCGGTATCAATATGCCATTTTAAAAAAAATAGGAGACTGGTACTTGGAGACACCATATGTATCTATAATTTGCTAAAAGCTAAAAAAATTGTGAAATTTCAACTATATAAATAACAAATATTAAATTACACTTTAAACTTAAAAAAAGACATAATTTATAATTTTATAAAAATTAATATAAATTTGAATTTAAATATTTAATAAAATTTAAAATTTCAAAAAATAAATCGTAAAATTTATAATTTAAAATTTAAAGTTATAAACTTATTTATACCTTATTAAATTTAAGTTAAATCATAAAACTTAAAAATTGTTAGTCCCTGCCTGTGGCAGGGATACTATTGTATTCACTTGCTAAGTATTAATCCTTCTTTGAGACCCGTGCTAGGCAATAATTTCACCTTTCTCTAATGTTGTTTTTTTGAGGGAATTTGGGTCTTTTGAAAATCAGGGAATTTGATTTTCTCATTGGCTGATGGCTTTTTGAGACCATTTGGCATTGATTTTTTGAATTCTTAAAATCTTCTAAAATCTCCCGGATGAATATGGCGAGTGAGATTTGATGTTTGTAATGTTTTGTTATCTTTTTCTAGGGTGAACATGTGCATTGAATCTTGGACGTGTGTGAATGGGGCTCGATAGGTGTTTGTAAATGCATTTGGTTTTTCCAATTTCTACAAATTGATAGGGGTTGCTGTTCATCATAAAATAGCAGAGGAAAAACTTAATTGAAGCCAAGAAGAAATCAATGGAGCAAGTAGGTAATAGAGGGCGAGGCAGAGGTAAAGGGCGGGGAGATGAACAATGAAGGCAGCCACCGCTGCCTCAGGCGAGTGGTCATGGAAGGGGTCAGGGGAGAGGTAGGGGAATCGAACACGGACCTAATTATGGTGCAGCTGCTGGGTTCTGTGTATCTTTGGTTAAAGCTTTCAACATGGAGGGCCAAGTCAACCGGCTCTAGCCAGTCAAGGAAGAGATCAACAAGCATGGGGACGAGGAAGGCAACAACAATATACCCCCCGGCCTTTTGTTTCTCCTGGTAAAGCCTGGGCGAGATGTCATATCCCTTTTTGCCGGAATGGTCACCATCTAGAGATTGTTGCCTTTTCCAATGGACTTTGAGGTACTAGTAGAGATTTGCGCTTCACAGGGTGTATGGATGCTATCATTTCATGCGGATGCTTCATCAAGATCATAAGGTCATCAACTTCATCATGGATGCCATCCCTTCATATCTTGAGCAAAGAGCTAACATTTTTCACACACGCTGGCATTAATGGCTTATTCCTAGATGGTGCCCACTTTTGAGATCATCATTCATATCATCGGATGACTTGGTGGGAGCAAGACATTAACCAACCCTTGGCGCTTGGAGGGAAAAACAAGGCTAATGAAATAACACCTTTAATTTGATGTCATTTAGGCGCCTAGGCAGTATAAGGCTGGTCGGCCCTCTATGGGAAGAAATTATAATACAAAATCAGTTCCCTTATCCCTAGGTCGGCCTAGAGAGGAAAGGGAGGAGTAATGTGTATATATATCCAATGTTTTTGGCATTCTAAGGCATCATATCAAGCATTCATACATTCACATTTGGAGAGCAATATCAAAGAGCAACGTGGGACGAAAACCTCAAGTCTGTTGAAGGGAGTTGGACGAAAACCTAGCTTCCTCATTGGAGAATTCCACCACGGGAATTCATTTGCACTTAACGAATTGAAGCAGATTTCCAGGGCATAATTGTATATCAGCTAGAGCGAGCTAACCTAAGGAAATTTCTTGGTGAATCCAAGCCCTCATTGTGGAGCGACTTGCCCTAAGGTTACCACCAACCTTGGGTGACTTTTCTAGAGGAGAAGCGCCAGCATTATAAGCAGATTGAGGACTGATATTTGGTGGTTTCAGACTGCTGTGCCTAGGGTTTGATCAGTGAATACTACAGCAGAAGATATAGGCTTGTATTTGTATTGTTCCTTCTTCATCTTGGTATGTGAGCATCGCCATTGGAAAGCACTTGTATGCTGGGCTATTTAGCCTTTCATTTGACATTGTTATAAGCCATATTTCATACTTTCAGCAGTATATATATAGGTTCAGATCTGATACTGTTTCAGCAGGCTGTTCATCTTGTGTTTATGGATTTTTTATCATAAGATTTGCATGCATATTCATGATAGGATTGATCCTCATATTTGGGCGAACCTTGTGATGATTTACATTGTTCAGTGAGCATAAATTGTGGTGAAATGTATATTTTGTTTCAAGTCTGATTTACTACAGCAGACTTAGGGTTAGAGCAGATGTTTGAAGTGCAGAAATCTAGGGCATAATTAGGGTTTCAGCAGGAAATCAGAATTAGGGCTTCATATTCCAAATGGGGATATGACAAATGGTATTAGAGCCACCGATCCTGCCAGCCCGTGGGAAGGAATGGAAGAAACATGGAAGATCCTAAAGGAAATGGAAGAGGAAAGGCAGAGTTTGATGGCACTCTTATCCCAGCACATAAAAAAAGATGATTTCCAGTCTGCCATACCTCAAAGGGCGACTATGGGCTACAAAGGAAAATAAAGGAAGTAAGTCTCCCACCTTTCGATGGATTGAAGAAGATATTAGTTAGGGCAACGTCTAAGTTGGAAGAGTCCAAGGATCTAAGAGAACCTACATGTGATCATTAAGACATAAACCAGTCCGTGCATGTTGAATCCATTAGACAAAATCAAGTGAAATTGAAGGAGGAGCTGGAACGATGGATGTACGAACTCGAGGCTACTCAAGTCATTGAGGAATACAATGCCTTATCACTTGGCTTCAGGTGAGCTATTCCTTTTGCATTTTATTTGAAGGTTCTTGAAGATGGAAATCCGGAAAAGAAAGGTCTCTATGATTACATCAGAAAATTAAGAAAAGAGAAAGAAAAATCAGAAATTTCCATGAAAGCCAAGGTAGAAAAGGAAGAAGACTTGCAGCCTACTAAGGATCAAGATGTCATATCCCCATTTGGGATATGAAGCCCTAATTCTGATTTCTGCTGAAACCCTAATTCTGCCCTAGATTTCTGCACTTTAAACTTCTGCTCTAACCCTAACTGCTGGAAATCAGACTTGAAAAACATTGCATCCGTGGACCAAACTTATGATAAACATCAAAAGATTATGCTAGAAAGGTTCGCTCCACCATGCATGACAATTTTGGCATTGAGCATGTAGAATATACCAACAAATATATATATGCAAATGTACTGCTGCTATAATCTGAAGAATAATATATATGCAAATGTACTGCTGCTATAATCTGAAGAAAGTCTGATTATTATATATGAAATATGGGAGCTATGCTCAAATTACATACCAAACAACAACCAAATTATCCATAAAGGAAGGCGCCTCACATTAGGGCTGGTCGCCTTAATCCAATGATGAGATTAGGCCTCGATATCACTCCTCCAAGTGGCGGTGGTCTGCTGTAGCAGATCAGCAACTGACATAACCGTAGCAACCCAATATCCTTCACAAACTCCACAAGAATGATGCCTTAGGAAGTTCGCTCCAATGTAGGAAGAATCGTTAAGGTGTTCGCTCAGGATGAATGGCTTCTTTAAAGCTGATATGAATTTCTGCCCTGAAATCTGTTCCAATCAGTTAAGTGCAGATGAACTCCCATGGTGGAATTCTCCCAATAAGGAAGTTAGGTTTTCGTCCAATTCCCATCAAGAGTCATTGAGGTTTTCATCCCAAGTTGCTCCTTGAGATTGCTCTCCAAATGTGAATGTATGAATGCTTGAACGATCCTTAGGATGCCAAGTTGCTTGGGTATAAATACACATTACATCCCCCTTCTCTCTCTAGGCCAACCTAGGGATTAGTGCTTTGGATTTGAACTACAACTCCCTTCCCTAGAGGGCTGACCAGCCTTATGATGTCTGGGCGCCCAAATCAAAGCAAATAAAGAATATTATTTTATTAACTTTCTTTCTCCTTCAAGCACCAATGGTAAGGTGTAGTTATTATCCACAAGTCGTCCCAAGCATGAATATGTCTTCCATAATGTGGGCGCCATTAGTGTAGGTGCCTAGGAGAGGCATGTGAACAATATTAGCTCTTTGCCTAAGTGGGTAATGATCCTCCGTGATGATGTACACCTCGTGACCAAAGCAAGATACCCATATGAAGGCGTCCATGATGAAGTCAATAGACATGATAACCCCATGACCTTATGATCCCAAAGAAGCATCCGTATGAAATGATAGCATCCATACAACATGTGAAGCTCAAATCTCTGCCTGTACCCCGAAGCTCATTGGAAAATGCAATAATCTTTGGATGGTGACCATTCTGGAGAAAAGGGATATTACACAAGAGGAGAATGTTGAAGAGCGGGCCCCAAGCCCTAAAGAAGGTAATGCCCTAGGTACATATCAGCCCCATGAAGAAAAATTGAAGATGCCATCATAAAAGAAGGAAAACTACTTGTTGAAGACATGCATCATAAGGATAGAGGCGAGGAAGCATCAAACATGACAAAGGGTGAAGACCTAAGACACCATGATGACTACACGATTGTAGAAGTTGCCACCATGGAGATTTTCAAGTTGACTATATTGAATCAAGGTATGAGTTCATTTGACGTTCCCTTGGTCGAGCATAGCATGGTTTTATCTTCTCTACATTATCATGGCATGGAGTCAAATGATGGCACGGGTATCCTTGAGATGAATATCATTCATAAGGACAATTCAGAAAATTCAGTGGGGAGTAGTCAAAGTGGGTTGGCATGGCAAGATACAGAAGTCATAACGGTGCACACATCTCCTATTTGGGAAGACCATGAGGTAGAAGACTCTACCTACTACTTTGATGGAGATCCCTTGTTAGAGCATGATGAAGATGTTGCTTTCACACTTGGGCATAATGAAGAAGATGATTCGTGGAGGCATGACCGGACCACGTTTGGGCCACATCATATGGAAGAACAAGTGAAGACCAAGGAAGGGAAGGATGAGCACTTTGATGAAGACCTCTACCTCACCCGGTTTCAAGAGTTTCAAAAGGCCGTGGATATGATAAAAGGTAGCTACTTGCATCCACCTACAGATAGTGACCGTCTCTCCAAGATGTGCAAGATATATGTGAGTGCCTTGGCTGCCGCACTCAAGGAAGGACAATGCAACATGGAGAAGGCGAAGAATGAAGACACGGAGGAAGAGTTTGAAGAGATCGTCGAAGGGATGGACACATGTTCAGCTTGCAGCCAAAGGACCGAGCTTGTGTCACATAGTGCACCTGATTTTCCATTGAAAACATCATTTGAACCTGGCCTAGTTGATGGCCACCCGATCATAGAGAAAAAGGAGATTTGGATTTGTGAAGACATCTCTCAAAGGCACAAGGTGCAGTCTGATTTTCTGAAGTACAACAGCAGTCCTTTGTCTTCACCTCATCATGACATGACAGCCAAAAGGATCAGCCTTGAGGCTTGTGACTTATGTGGAGAAAGTCACATTGGATCTGCCTTGGATGAAGAACATACGACAGCGATAAGGGAGAGGCTCGATAAGGGTACAAGCACTACAAAAGGGTATGGCAAGAGTTCTGATTTTTTTTGGGACAGCAGTCTTTCACTTTTGCATACTTATATGTTGATGAGACTTGCACACAAAAATGAGTTTGAGAAGAACCCTCCTATCACTGGCTTTCATTTTGATGACATATGGCATATGGGGAAGAAGTCTTGGATGATGGGACAAGCAAGTTTGAGGTATGACTCCGATTGTTCACTTCATGCGGAATTGGCCTCACATCTTATGGTTAGTCACTTGAAGATTTACATCATGGGCTGGGATGACATCATTAAGTACACCCTATCAGCTACTAGTGTTGTGACCATTGAGAAAGGTTTGTATGATGCTGACGTGGATGTGTTGTGACCAAATCACACATCACCCCATCAGACTGGGGACCCCCCTTTTTGAGCTCAAATGTTTTGCACAGGAAGTTGTTATGTGTCATTTTGGCTAAGGTTTCCGAGGCAATTGTAGTATAGGAAGATGACCGCCTTTGAGTAGGTCCTCCAGTGGGTGCCTTGGAGTGTTGTTTGCGTCTGAGATAAGTGATCCTGTGATTAAAGCCACCTCAAAGGATCATCTCAATGTACAAGGAGTTCCTAGAAGAGTCAAGTCATGGTTGTTGAGATAAAATGATGCTCCAAGCACCTTAAGCTAGTTCTTCCGCCTTGGTGAGATGACAGTGCTTTGGCGCCTTGAAGAGTTTGAATGTTTTGATGATTGAAGTGAATTCTAGCGCCCAAACTTGGAGATCAGATCAGCCTCTAGATGATAAGTGCGCTTTGTGGTGTATTGGCGCCCTGAAGGTAGAGTTTTAGCGCCCACATGTTCCTGCTCTAGGATTTGAGCGCCCTGAGTCTAGATGAAGCGCCTTCAACCTTATGGAGCGCCTTAGCTGCTTTCAGAGGAGGATTAGAGTGCCTTGGATAATCGTGAGCGCCTTCAGATTGCTTGGGATGTCTTTAAGGAGATTTTAAAGTGTTTAAGCACCTCCAAGTAAGTGAATGCTTTGAGCAATGGATGAAAGTGCGCCTAGACTGAAGAGTGAGCGCCTTCACAGAGACATAGATAGGAGATTGAAAATGAGGTTTGAGGAAGGTGTGAAAATGCGCCTTATATGATATTAGCGCCTTCATGATGGAAGTCTAGGCGCCTTTTTGGGAAAAGGAAATCCATGAGTTTGAAATCCCTTTATACCTTGCGCCTTAGTCCCAATGGCCTTGATCTAGCGCCTTGAATGATGATTGTAGATCTCCTTTTGCGCCCTTGGTAATAGAGGTGCGCCTAGATCTCCTTTTTTTGCGCCTTAGAGCAAGATCTAAGCGCCTTGGACAAGTTAATGCGCCTTTGGACCATGAGTGGGCGCCCTAGGAGGGTTTTGAGGAGTCTATGTCCCTTGGAAGAAGGATTATCACAAGTAACAAGTGCTTTGAAGCGCCTAGCCCTGAGTTGGTGTTGGCACCTAGAAGAGGAGTCAAGCGCCATTTTAAAGTGTTTGAGCGCCTTAAAGTTCCCTTTGGGCGCCTTTGTGAGGCTAAGTGCGCCCTAAATGATGAAGGAGCGCCTTTGCAGAGAGAGATAGAGGTGCGCCTAGATCTCCTTTTGCGCCTAAGGTCCTGTCTTGTGCCTAGGTGATCATTTGAGCGCCTTCATAGGATGAACTTGGAGGATGAACTAGGAGAATACTCCATCAAAATGCGCCTAGAGTGGATTAGTGCGCCTTGTGAAGAAAGGCATCTTGGTGAGGTGAGAATGAGGTGAGCGCCCTTGAAGGAAGGTTTGTGCACTTTTGATGAAGGTGAGTGCCCTTGGTGAAAGAGATTCCCCTTTTTGCGCCTCAGGAGCAAGGTCAGAGTGCACCCTAGAGTGGAGGTCATGTTTTGGCGCCTTGGGGTTGAAGTTGGTCTGTTTCAAAGGATTTGAGCGCCTAATATGGAGTTTTTCACCTAGTTTGAGTGCTAGAAATGAGTTGTGGTGTATTGGCGCCTTGAAGGTAGTGCTTTGGCGCCTTGAAGAGTTTGAATGTTTGATATGCGCCTTGAAGCTATATCTAGCACCTTGATGATACCCAAGATGGCGCCTTAATGATGTTGGAGCGCCTAAAGTATGATGAGGTGGCACTTTGGGGAGCTAACATTCCAGGATCATCAAAACTTGCGCCCATGATGTTTTAGCCCTTTAAAGGATGATGATCACCTTGATTGTAGACACCTTGCATATATAAGTCTTTTGGCGCCTTAGGATGTTCAGGAAGAGTAAATGCGCCTTTGATGTAGTATATCATATGGCCCATTTTGCGCCTAGGAAGATATGAGTTCCTTCATGATGTTATAGCACCCTAGCTCTGAGGATGAGCGCCTTAGTATCTTGAAAGACTTCTACCCTTTTAGCACTCTAAGTGTCTTAAAGACTTCTGCGCCTAGATGCTTGATGAAATGCGCCTTGACGGGTTGAGAATAGTGTGTGCGCCTTGGATGACATGTTAAAGAATATCTGAGTGTTTAGAAGTAGCTAGAAGCGCTTTTGGGAAGGTTCCAAGCGCCCTAGAGGTAAGTTAGAAGAGACATCCTGAAGATTTATTCAAGATTATCAACGCCCTGTAGGAGAGGACTCCTTGAACTTGAGAATGGATTGAAATGAGTTTGAGCGCCTAGTCCTGAGGTGGAGACTTTGGCGCCTTGATGGTAATGTCAGAAGTGATTTGACTTGAAAGAGATTGAGCGCCTAAATAATAAGGTAAGGTGAAAGTTGGTTGGATGAAGTCAAGTTATCATCAAGAACAAGTTCTCGCACCTTCAAGTCCAGAAAGGGACTTCTACTCCAATCTATGATTGAAGCATTACCATCATTGAGAGAGTATGCATCATCATCATCTAATCTATTACTCACTCTTCAAGAAGGAGCATCATCCAAGAAGATCAGAAGAAGAAATATCCTGAGTTTTGGCGCCCTCCATGAAGAAGCTTACCCAATTTGGCGCCCTCCATGAAGAAGCTTACCCATTTTGGCACCCACAGATATTTTTTTTTAAATTTTAAAGCTACAAATATTAAATACAAGGAGGCCGACCTCAAGTTTGGCCGACCTCATTTAATGAAGGAAATCGCCTATTTAAGGAGAGCGCTCCTTCTTATTTCATTCATTCATTTGCGAAATTCTAACAAGGAGCAGCGATTTCTCTAGAGGGGCAGCGAATTTCATCCTTAGGAGCAGCAATTTTTGTTTTAAAAGCACTGATTTTGTCAAGTAAAGGGCAGCGAATCATCTTGAAGGTAATAATTTTGTCTAGGAGCAGCTTATTATGATAAAGGGGCATTGAAAAGAAAGGCAGATTTGAGTTATAGAAGGCTAATTTTTGCCATTGCATACTGATTTTTTGCATTAAATTCCAGAAATTTGTATTTGCTAAGGCAGAAATTGGGTATAAGGTACGTTTGATCACTTCTCCTTTATAAAATTACCTTGTATTTTGCAAATTTATATTCAGAAATCAGATAATGCTTCAATGAAAAATGACTTAGGATACCTCTTTGTACTTGAAAAATTGAATTAGAACATGATAACATGATAATAGTGATGTAGAAGACTCATAAATCTACTATTTCAATCCATTTATTCGAGTCTATTCTTGCAGATAAATGGGAATGACGGCCAAAGAAAGACAAGTACTTATCAAGATGGATGCCAAGTCCAGCATACCGGAGTCCAAGCTGGAAACACAGTGGAAAGATGTCGGCGACACTAACATGGGACATGTCAACTTGGAGGAAGTGAAAGACTTCTTGCTCGCGATCACCAGGAACGAAGATGTCAAAGCCATTGCGAAGAGCGGGATTGTACAAGCGGCTTGCTTTCCACCTGCCTTGCCAAGTGCTGAGCTAGTGTTGGAGTGTGTTCAACATTACGACAAAGAGAAAAGACAAATCATAGCAAAGGATGGAACTGTTCTCGCCTACTTGCAGAGGGAAGCTATCCAAGAGATCTTCAACATCCCGAAGGCGAAAGGAGTCTTCATATGCCCTATAACAGCTCAGATGACATTCGAAGGCAACTCAAAGGTCTACATGCAAGAAATCAGAAAGAAGTGGATGAATGATTCTTCGATGAAGATATACAACTCAGAAGACCCCAAGTATCACAAGGCTGACTTCAAGCAGGAGATAAGTTACTTGATCATGTTCTTGAATCGAGTAACAGGTAGGCCACAATCATCTACTTTCGAAGGATGGATGTACACTTATTTTGATCATATGTTTACAAAGAACAAGATGATTGACTGGGCTGGCCTTATAAGCCACTGCCTAGATGAACAGCTTGAAAACTTCGATGAAACGAAGTCTTTCGTCATGACTTCATACCTTGTGTATATCTTGGCAAGAAATGTAGTTTACAAAGGACTAACAGCTAAAGGGCAAGTAGGTACAAAGCCAGGACAGATTCTCTCTCATCAGTGTTATCCTCAGCTTCACCTGAAAAACATCAATCATTACAAGAGATTCAATGATGCCTTCGCCATGTTCATAGTGAGGAAGTTGAGAGGTGAACTACATTGGAGACTAACAGGTGCAGCTAGGAACTTCATCAAGTAGTATGGAAGGTATTACATTCAGTATGATAAGTTCACCTACATCAGGATTCAAGGATTCACATCATTCCCTTACAGACTGCCTAGATACCCTTCAAACAGGATGGTGTTGCTAGAGGTTTCCAGACAACTGTTGGAATTTCATAAGATGCAGAAAGCAAGGAAGAAAGCAGGAGTTCAGTTCCCTCTACAACTGGGTAGATACTATTCTTGTCCATCCTTACAGGCAGCCGAGCATTCAGAAATTGAGCTTCAGGCTTATCATCTGCATCCCCATGATTTGAGGAGGGAAAATTTTGATCCCCATGGAGCCATCAAGCAGTCTTACTCTTCTTACAAGCATAAAGAACAACTAGAGGATCACTGGGCTGATGCTATAGATGATGATGATATCAGGATGCAAAAATATTCGAGATTGAAATGGGATCTGATAAGAGCTACAAAAGTATTGAGAATTCCTGATCAGTTAGAAGGTGATAGAGCTCTTCTTGGTGATGAATATGATAAAATCCGCAATTTGCCTTATGAAGTCAACTGGGCAGATAGAGAAAAGGTCGATGATTAAGGATTGATAAGGCCTGTTATTGCTATCACTGAAGAGCAAATAGACAAACAAGTACAAGCTTTGCTGGATGAAGGTAAGAAACTCACCTATACTAAGATGGGAGAACTGGATCCGCAAGAACCACATAAAGCGCCTAGTAAGGATTCACGAAGTAAAGGAAGTGAGAAAGATTCAGGACATGGAAAGAAAAGGAAACAGCTTGAGATTGTTCAAGGAGAATCCAGTAGAAAGAAGAAAAGGATAAGCATTGAGATTGCTTCTTCTAGACAACCAGGTGACATCTCACCGAATCAAGACTTAGTGATTCCTACTGAGAATGTAGTTCCAGAAGCTCCAATAGAAGAAGTACCTTCCAGCCCACATGATACTGAAATCATCGATGAAGCTAATACCGAGGATAAGGATGATGCTGAAGAGGAGTCATTACCTGCACAAGGAAGACAGTTACAACAGCAGCAGGATCTTTCATCACTGCCAGAATGGTTACAAGAAAGAATTAGAGAGAATTGTGAACTTGAAAGCTGTCCTCCCCTTCCAGTTGATGAGTTACTCTTGGATATGTCGAAGGAGAAACCGAAGAAGAAGGCAAATATCCTTTCCAAAATCACTAAAGATGAAACAGGTGTAAGGAAAGTACATGTAGCCGTTCCTAGGCTTGAAAAGAACATAGAGGATGTAACTCCTAATGATTATGACATCAATACAATCAATCTAGGTCCTTTGACTGGAATGCAAGTTGAAGAAGAGCTTCAGGATTCGATTGATAATGCTCGAGCTATCATAAGGCAAGAAACAGAAGGCAGAATCAAGGCCGAGCAAAGATGTCGTGCCTTGGAGCAGTATATTCAGCATTTAGTGCATCCTATTCATCAGCAGGAAAAGGTTGCTACACCTCCATCTCTCCTTCCTCCCGAAACAGTTGGACAATTAGAAGAATTGAAGTCTTCATCTCACAGAATGAAGGATTGGATGAGAAGATCAAAGGAGACTACATTCAGACATCTAAGAGACATTATGCAGGTAAATGATAAGATTACTAGCCTTAAGGACAGGGTACTTGTATTAATGACAGCTTGTGTTGAATTCAAAGACTTCAAGGATCAACATCTACCACACCTAAAGAGCTTGATGGAAACATCAGTTGATGATTTGTTACATGCAGAAGTCATTGAAGAAGGTAGAATATACAACTTTTCCTCCTGGTATTTTAGTCTTCGCATCAAAGGACAGTTGTTGGAAAAGATAGAAATAGACATGTCAAGAATTAGAAGTGTGCTTCAGAGGATTCAGGATGGAATTCATGCTTCTTTGATGAGGATCTGCAATCCTTTTGGGGAGATGACCTTTGAGAATCTGAAAGAACAAGTTCAAGTATTCTATTTTCAGGAAAATGATGTTACAGATAGAGACTTGATAGTATATTCTCACTTGCTGTCCACCTTGGCGACAACAAAGCGAGGATATCTGATTGGGAAAAGACACTTGGCCTTTATTCAGTTGATGTACTTGAAGCCGAAGGAACCATTCAAAATGCGCCAAGTGTACTTGTGGAGGAAGTAAAGCAAATAGTGTCCAAATTCATTGAATGCCAAGCTTCTAGTGATGGGTATTCACATGGGGATTCTTCATAGGATAATGATATATCATTCTTATCTTCTTGCGAGGCGTGCTTTGTTATTTTCTTCATGGCCTCCTTCATTTAATAAAGATAACCTCTTGTTAGTCTCCTTCATTTAATAAAGTTGATCTCTTTCATTTAATAAGAGAAGTTTGTTACAACTACTTGTGATGTGGCTTGATCTGGTCCGCTGACTCGGCCGATCGATCTTGACCCTTCTTTTCTTTGAGGTCTATAAAAGAGCTCTTGTTGCTCTCATTTGTACGGTTGAAATTTCTGAAATTGTTGCAAGAGCTCTCTGAGATAATAAAAGATTCATTGCCTTGGTGATTCTATTTGTGTTTCCGAGTGTTGCATGGTTTCAATTTTCAAGCGCACATTAAGTTAGATTAAGTTCTCTTTGAGTTTATGTTATTTAATGAAAGGTTTCTTTATTGCTTTGTGGTGAAATCAGTAAGTTCATACCATTTGTAATTTGCGGCTCGTAGATTGCAGTGCATGGTTAGTCTGAACAATTGGACATCAATTTGATCTTTATGCTTGTTGAATCTTTCATGAGCATAACTGATTTAAACATCTTGTACCCCTAGAAGATTGCACCTATCTTGTGTAGTTGTCCATCTTGGCGAAGCAAGATCAGGTTTGATTTCACCTTGAGCGGTAACCATCCTTGCATTTAGGATTAGATTAGTGTTCCTAAACTTTACACCTTTTGTCCTTTTTTACCATTTAGTTAGAATTAGGATCAAGAACATTCATTGCTAAATCATACGTCATCAGTTGCAGTACTTAGATCCTCTAGTATCCACTTCCGTAGTCCTTGAAACAACAAGTTTACTTGAACAATTGTGTAAGTCCCTTTGTGTGTTAACAGCAAAATCATACTTAGTCGCTGAGCTGTCTCTAACCAAAATCTTCAGAAGGAACCTTGGAGTCATCTCGTTTGATCACCTAGTTCAGCATTCGAGAGACTTTGCTCAAGAGGGAGTCAGATACTTAGTATTTCACTCTAATTGTTGACTTGTCTAAAAACAATCATCAACAGGATGGATCCTTGGTTCTTCATGGAGCTCTTGAGAAGTTTGCTTGTGATGAGTTCTATCATGTTGATGATTCTTGGGGCGAGTATGTAGCTGTCTTATTTTGTACGCATGCCATGGAGACTCTTGCTTTTGTTACTATACAGCTGAGCTATGACACAAGGTATGGAGGTATTGCTATGATGCTTGGTTTGAAGTTACTAATGCATATGTTTCATCTGGGAGATGGAAGAAAACATGTAGATCTTGATACTCCAGCAGTAGTCCATGAGGATCCCTTCCATACTTTGCTAGGAGATGGCTGTCCTACTTCGCGGTGCATAGATTTTGGGCGAACAACAGCTGCTTGGGAGTTTGATAGAATTGTTGAGACTGTACTTAGTGGATCAGCCACTAATATCTGGGCTTCACTCAAAGAGGGAGTCATAAGGGTTGACTCTCGGATCATTCATGGAGGAGGTGCAGAGTCGAGTGATACCATGATACGACTCCATCATTGTTCGGTGGTACTTGATGCTGCCCTATGCTTGACACTTGCATTGGAGTACACTTCGGAGATGTTGTGACCTAATCACACATCGTCCCATAGCAAATGGGGACCCCCTTTTTTGAGCTCTGATGCTTTGTTGACTCTTGCATGATGTCTTAGATTTATTTCATGATGAAGTCAGTGGTGTTTGAGTCCTATAGTCCCCTGATGACCTGATCCTGATGTTTGAAAATCCTGAAATTGACTAAGTCTGGTAGCCTGAAATCCTGAAAAATTGGCTAAGTCTGAAATCAAGTGAATCCTCCAAATTCTATAATCTGCATGTTAAATCTGGTGGATTCGAGACCTATCTCAAACATCCTGAAAGGTATATTGAAAAATATTTAAAGTATAAAAAAACTTAAATATATTTTTCAATATACCTTACTCTCCGGGACTTCCACTTCTAGGTGCAAATTCATTCTAAGAAGTTAGGCACATTTCTCACCTCTGCAAACTCAATTGTGCGCCTAAAGGTAGCAACCCAAATGTGCGCCTTGAACAAGGAGATATTAAAACTAAGGCGCCTTGATTGGAATTGAAGTTGGAAGGCCTTAAACATTGAAAATCTGACAAGAAAGTGCTCAATGAGGTTAGGCGCCTTTTCATGTTCAAACCATCAACAAATTGCGCCTCAAGTTGAACATGATTTATCATTATGAGTTAGGTGCTAGTTGCACTTGTAGAATCACCTTTGGGCGCCTAGGCATGAGATAAGGGTTTCAACCTATCAAAATTGCGCCTTGCAAAAGGAGGACTTAAAACTATGAAATTTGATGTCATTTTGAGGTAAGAAGTCCTCTAATCACTTATTTCCTGAGTTAAAACTATCAAAATGCCAAAAAATAGGCCAAGTATTCTAGGCGCATTTGCCTGTCTCTCCATACCTCCATGAGCGCCTTGGAAGAAGATACATGAAATGACATCTTGGAGTGGGCACCTAGATGAGGGGAGTCATTCTAAGACATTCACAATACTTTAAGGCATAAAAATGACAAGTATAAAGCTCAATGAGGTTAGGCACACATTTGCATCTAAATAGTCACCTTTTGGTGCCTAGGTAAGTATATGTGAAGCATGGAGTCAAGATGACATCAAGGCAAGGTTGGGCGCCCTTCATCACTAGAAGAGACTTAGAATGCGCCTTGTCTATGAGGTGGTTGGAGAGGCATGTTTGAGCGCCTTAAGGAGGAGAGTGGAGTTGAAATCAAGAAGTATCAAGTCACAAATTATAGGACCTCAAGCGCAATTTTCAATTTATTTTACCCTAGATATGCGCCTAGCTGTGAAGACGACCACACTTAATTCAAGGCGCCAATATAGACTTGTTTAACCCTAGACATGCGCCCAGCAACCATAGAGTCCAAAACACACCAAATTATGCCTCAAAATGTCAAGAAATTGCTTAAAATCAAGGCACCTTTTCATATATCCACTTATCCACTTTGGCGCCTAGAAGACATGAGGCTTCAAAGTGAAGTATTGAAAACTTTGACAGTAGGCGCCTTAATGAGGAAGTCTTTGGAAGTCTAAAACATGAGTTGAAAATGTTAAAATGCCAAGAAATAGGCTAAGTGTTCTAGGCGCATACTTTCACCTGTGCAACCTGTTTCTAGCACCTTAAGAGTACATAAATTTGCATCATTGAATGGGCGCTTAGAGAAGAAAGATCATCCTAAGATATATTCAATCATTTGAAATCATAAAAATAGCAAATAAAGCCCAATTTGACCTAGGTACACTTTTGACTCCCTGCATACCTCCATGAGCGCCTAGGAGGAAATTGTATAAAATGATGCCTTTGAGTGGGTGCCTTAAGGAAGATAAGTATCCTAAGTTATGCCCATTGTTCGAGATCCCATAAATGGCAAGTATAAGGTCATCTAGGCTAAGGCGCACTTTTGCTCCTATAGAACCCATATGTGTGCCTAGATTGAAATAAGGTTATTCATATGTTTAAAGTGACTTCTTTATGTTATGAGGTGATTAATATTGCTTTCTCTGTATTGCAGGACCTTGGATTGAGCTAAAAAGTCACTTAAGGAGCTAATGCCCGGAGTCACCTTCATTCAAGGCAATCAAGAGGTTGCTATAGCGGAAGAAACATCATGTTGCCACTCTTTGAGATCACTTCAAGATCATCAAGTTCCACATGCTTCATCATCTGCATTATGTTCGAGGACACTTCACCCATTAAGCTTCAAGACTCATCAAGCTTCAAAGTCTCCTTGAGAGGTTATCTACTTTACATCCAAAGAAGGTGTTATCATCAATATCTACACTCCAAAGGGCCACTTCAAAGATCATCATGTTGGAGCACTTCATCATCTGCATCATGTCAAGGACATTCATCCTTCAAGCTTCAAGGTTTTCCATACGACTTCAAGTCTCCGAGAAGTCTCTTATTCCATTATCAATGAATCATCATCATCTACTCTTGCATGAAGGAAATATTATCATCATCTATACTACTCTTTACATAAAGAAGCATCAAAGAAGATCAACCTACCTACAAGAAGAAGAGGAGAAATACAGAGTTAGATAAATGAGCTACAAGTATCATATATCATACTACTTACAATGAACAAGGCAAGATCAACAAGGAGCATTCCCAAGCATTCAAGTTCAAGCAATCACATTGAAGACATCACAAGATGATACAATTTGGGAATATGCCCACAGAACAAATTGAATTAACAGTTAAAGTTCATAAATATGCTGAGGTGGCACCTACGTGGCAAGTACACATCATCATCCAATTATAATTCGCCACATCATTTAGCCGCATTCAATGTATCTACAACAAGAAAGAAGCCAAAGAGGATGTCCATGTGGAAGATGCTCCAAAGATTCCATCTTATCTTCTTGGAAAGCGTGCCTTCATTGCCTCTCATATGTACTAAAAATAGCAAGTTGTTGTAACTTGTAACTACCTACTGAGGTGGCATGATCTGAGCCCTTGGCTATCTGGATTGATCCTAGCCCTTCATTGTAAATCTGGACCTCTATATAAAGGCCTTGTTGCCTCATTTGTAAAGTCATTAGATAGTAATCAATAGTTTTGTAGTAGAGTAGGAAGAGACTCTCAAAATTCTCTAAGAGGACTTGGAGATTGTTGTACATATTTTTCAAGATTAATGCAAAGACATTGGAGCTTATTTGGTGTTAAGTGTTATCTTGTGGAATGACATGGTTTCTTGTATCTTAATGAAATAGAGAAATGTTTCAAAGTAGATTAGAAGTAGATTAGAAGTTCATTGATGTTATGCATGTTGTATTGGATATTAGATCAACTCCTAGCTCATGCTTTTAACATTCATCGCTGGTGAAGTGTTGTGTAAAACTAGTCTGAGCCTTATCATTTGCTTAAGTTCGATTGTGGATGCTTGTTTAAGCTGCGCCGTTCAATAGGTGCTTGTATAAGCCTTCATGATTTGAAAACCATTCGTTTACCTTAGGAGATTGCACCAACTTCATGTAGTTGTAGGCATCCTTGGCGAAGTGGAGTTAGGTTAATTCAGGAGTTTGTCTATTCATGCATCGTCATTACATCATTGACCTTAGATTAACTTTCCTAAACCTTTGTATTTTTTCCCTTTTTTATCATTGGTGCATTGTACATAGTCATCCACAGTCAAGTGAGAAATAAATTGAATGAAAGAAGAAGAATCCAACTTAAGTCCCTTTGTGATTATCAGATCACATGTAATCACTAAGTTAACCCATCATGAATCATAAATAAGGAACCTTGGAGTTGTCTCGATTGATCACTTTGTTTAGCATTCGAGAGGCTTTATTCAAGAGAGAGTGGGAAACTTAGTGTTTTTACTCTATTGTTGACTTGTCTAAAAACAATCATCAACATTTTTGGTGCTAGGAGGGCATAATCGTGGATATTCTTCATTTCAAGATACTCCGAAGTGGTGGAGTGAAGTTTGAAGTGAGCTTTGAAGGAAAGATTCGAGATTTCAAGATCTCTTATAGTTCAAAAAATCCAAAAAAAGTAGAAAATTCCAGAAAATCCAAAAAAGTAGAAAATTCCAGAAAATCCAAAGGCAAAAAATCAAAAATCAAAAAAAAAAAATCAGAGGATGGATTTCTCAACCTTAGATTCGAGATTGGATATGCAGCAAGTTGTTGGGTATGATCGTGCAAATTCAACTCCAATTGTTCTCCAACTATGGTGCTCTTTGAATGAGCGTCTTGGTGGCAAGAGTTTGAAAGACTTCAAGTGCAAATATGGATGTCGTATTCACAATACAAATGATCATAGAGAAGCAGATTGTATAACATTCTTATCAAGGATGGACTTAGCTGTGCAAAGAAAATTTCATTTCTACAAGTACATGAGCTGGTAGCATTTTCAAAGATAGATCTTAATACTCTTGTCGATGGTGAAGCATTCAAGAAGCTTAAAGAGAAGATCAAGAAAGATCTGAAGAATGACAGAGATTTAGGTGTAGACGACATATTGCTTTCTAGAAATTGGTGTAGGGTGCATGATATAGATCATTTGGAATCCACTTGTGAGAAATGTTGGGAAGCAATTCATCAAGCCCTGAAGGAAGTAGAAGTTGGTGTACCTGTTGAGGAAGAAGTCTTTACTACGAAGAACCTTGATAAGCAATGTGCAAGTGAGAAGGAATATGAATACGAGTTTATCAATCCTGAAGAGATAGAAGCATTTGGACAGGAGTTACCAAAAGCATTAGAGGATTGTACACAGGGTTTGAAGGATGTTAGAGCACTTGAAGCGGCAATTGAGAAAGAAAGAAGTTCGAGCTTGTGGCAAGAACCTGAATTTGATGAAGGCGAGTTTCTTGAGTATGCATCTACTTTACATCAAGAGATCCTCGAGAAGGAGCTACAAGAAGTACAAAGAACGTTATTAGAAGATCATGAATCAGAAGTGCTGCAAAGGAATTTAGAAGATATTATTCAAGATGAAGAGCCTATGACTAGACAAGAGCAATTTGGGTCGATGCTTGACGCTTCCATCATTATACAAGAAGATACCAAGCTGAAGAGAATGACAATTGAAGAACATGTTGCTGCTATGGATGCTGAGATCAAGAAGCTGTTGACACCATTGCTAGAGATCACAAAAGAGCTCAACGATGAAATCATGCAATACGTAGAAGACGAGAAGCTCATCAACCATCAATGGCGACCTCCTGACGGATGTATAGAATATGATCAAATGCTTGGTAGGCCATGTCTCATTGAAAACAGCGAACATTAGGTTGTATCTTTCCCTTCTATTGATTGGAAGAATTTTGAATTTGAAAAACATGAACTTCTAATTGATAGCATTGATAGCACTGATAATGATATTGATAATGATCGTGAACATATTGAGCACATTGAATATGAATTTGATTATGGTGAGTTGGGTAGAACAACCTGAATTTGGATAAATCATGGTCCCGATGAGAATCCTCAATTGATTATAATGCCGCCAAAAGTTTTTCCTACATTTGAGGTTTGTCGCCTGAAGAGTCAATGGTCTGAGTTCAAGGATGAATTTGCTCGGTTGAGAACTGTTACTGTTGCATTTCTGCTTTTGTTCATACTGAAAAATCATGCTAGGGCATGTATATACTCGTTGTCCTGGGTTACATCCATCAGTTGCTTGTACATAGCTAGCTTAGAATAAGATTTTCATTTCATGTTGCGTCTTAGAGTAGGTTTGCTCCCTTTAAGTCATTTGACTCAAGTGTTGGTTTGTCCTTAACTTAGTTTTGCTTTCCTTAGTTGTTGGGTTGTTTTGTTTTCATAGATTAGTTGTTAGTTGTTTTTAGTCCTTGTTGTGTCAGGTTTCCTATCTGTAAGAAGGTGATGTTATCTTAAACACACACTCTGCTGTCGATTTAGGATAACATGTTAGTTCATTTCTTAGACATCCATTCGTGAAAGTCTTAGAGTCCAAAGACGTTTTTCTTTCAATTTATCATCTTGTTAGACTTTGGACTTGACTTGGAAACTAATCATATATTTTGTCTTGACATTGTTATCCTCTGATCATAATGTTTTAAAATGCCAAATCTAAATTTTATGAATTCTTATGTCTTCTTTTGAGAAACATGGGTAATGACTGATGGATTTCTCGTGGATTCCATCGCTAGTGTCAAATAGCATGACTGCTTGCTCCTAGGAGATGAGTCAATTGTTCGGTATTGACTGAAGTATTCTAAGGTTTTATACTTTATACATTTTAATGATCCCGAAGTTGCTAGGAAAGTCTTTGTGAGTCTGAATCAAGTGAAAATCTCAAGGTAATTCATGTTTCCACTCCATTCCATAATAAGCATTCTGCATATTTCCATTCATTTTACCATTTTCCATTGAATAATGAATTCAAGTTTGATGTCTGAATCATATATATATAGTCCTGTTGTTTGTTGTATACTCCAAAAGGATAAATTGAAATCCTTATGAATCATTTGGAGTATTTCCATGTCAATATCCTTTCCAAATGACCTTAGCCATCGCATACAAGTCAAGGTCAAGATGTTGGTGTTCCTACCCGCTCCGTCTAAAATCCATCATTTTACATTATCCACCCATTATATATGTTCACTTCGCCTTCGTTACCATGTAAAGTATCAAAGCATGTAACTATTCATACCTTTCGTCATCCATCTTACCTCCGTCTCTCTTATCATTACCATATTTCTTTCATCCATTCACCCGTTTCCTAATCATGATCAATGAATGCGAGTGTCGTCTGAACTAGAAGCTTGCAATTCCATCCGCCCATTCCCCATTGTTTCACGAAATAAATATTCGGATGCCCATACCCATGAGAAAGCAAAGAAATTCCTGAAAATCTTAAAGAGTCCTTATGCCTTCAAACATATATCAAAGCAAAATCTGTTCAAAAGGCTATTTCATTCCATACCTTCAATAGAGAAAAGTAAAAAAAATAGAAGTTCTGGGTACCTAAGTTTAAGAAGCCGAATCCAAAGAGGCTTTCGCATCCAGTAAGTCCATTTCCATCCATTCCATTCCCTTTCCATTCTATCTAATTCCAAATTTCTTCATCCCACGAAATCAAATCAAAAGGAGAATTCTAAGCCAATATTCCCGTCCCTTTATTTATTTCCCTTACACTTGCAAGCTTTGAAGTTTAGGTCGGTACGAGAAGATGTTGATTATGGTTTCATTCCATTCATTATACCGTATACCCTCCATCTTCCGCATCTTTCACATTTTGTCTGGTCTATGTGTTTGATACATTTTGTTCACTGTTGACGCAACATAATCCACATCATAGTCCACTGTTTTCATTCACCTTATCATTTTGTCGTTTCCTCCCAACATCAGCGAGTATAACAACCTAACATGGTTTTATATGGACCATCGTGTTACCTACAGAATCAGACTCTTGAGTTCTTCTTATTCGTTACCTCGGTGAAAACCTGGCAAACAGGCGCCATGTGTAATGGTCATTCCAGTAAAAAAAAAAAAGAAGAGAAAAAAAAAGAAGAAAAGAAAAAAGAAAAAAATGAAAAATAGTAAAGAGAAAAATTTCGTCCATAGGTGAAAACCACCTCTGGTGGCGCCTTGGATAAGTATCATGATGAAAACCAGGCAAACAGGCGTCATGGTAGAGACACAATGTCTCATTGCATTTCACCCCTCCCCGTTTCATATCATTTCATTTTCATATCACCCTGTCTTGTCATCTGCTCCATTACATATCATTGCATGTTATCACTGCCCATTCCATCTGTATATATATCCGTCCCTCCGCTTTCATGAATTTACCTAGCTTGAGATAGGTGAACTTAGATGATCCTAGTTTCTAAGGGTTGGGAATGAACACAAGTATCCACACTTGAATCCTCAAATATGGATAGTCGCGCTGGCAATTGGTTTTCATTCTTTGCGCAGGTAGTTGTGTTTATGTGATCTGGTGTGTGGGTATACATGGAAATGTTGAAACTTGATTTTTGTTTATCTTTGGAATATTTAAGAAGTTGCTTTAATTGAAATCTATCTTTAATCACACATCAAGAGATATGGTGTTTTGATCCAATCTATGATTCTTTTCCTTTTCGAGCTCGTTGTCTAGCTGGTTGATAGGTAGAAGAGGAGTGTCTGAAGTTCTAGGTCTGGATTGAGTCTTTGTCTCTGAAATGTTCAGGAACATTTATTCAGGTTGATGCTAGATGTTGTGACCTAATCACACATCGCCCCATAGCAAATGGGGACCCCCTTTTTTGAGCTCTGATGCTTTGTTGACTCTTGCATGATGTCTTAGATTTATTTCATGATGAAGTCAGTGGTGTTTGAGTCCTATAGTCCCCTGATGACCTAATCCTGATGTTTGAAAATCCTAAAAATGACTAAGTTTGGTAGCATGAAATCCTGAAATCCTGAAAAATTGGCTAAGTCTGAAATCTAGCGAATCCTCCAAATTCTATAATTTGCATGTTAAATCCGGTGGATTTGAGACCTATCTCAAACATCCTAAAAGGTATATTGAAAAATATTTAAAGTATAAGAAAACTTAAATATATTTTTCAATATAACTTACTCTCTGGGACTTCCACTTCTAGGCGCAAATTCATTCTAAGAAGTTAGGCGCATTTCTCACCTCTGCAAACTCAATTGTGCGCCTAAAGGTAGCAACCCAAATGTGCGCCTTGAACAAGGAGATATTAAAACTAAGGCGCCTTGATTGGAATTGAAGTTGGAAGGCCTTAAACATTGAAAATCCGACAAGAAAGTGCTCAATGAGGTTAGGCGCCTTTTCATGTTCAAACCATCAACAAATTGCACCTCAAGTTGAGAATGATTTATCATTTTGAGTTAGGCGCTAGTTGTACTCGTAGAATCACCTTTGGGCGCCTAGGCATGAGATAAGGGTTTCAACCTATCAAAATTGTGCCTTGCTAAAGGAGGACTTAAAACTATGAAATTTGATGTCATTTTGAGGTAAGAAGTCCTCTAAACACTTATTCACTGAGTTAAAACTATCAAAATGCCAAAAAATAGGCCAAGTATTCTAGGCGCATTTACCTGTCTCTCCATACCTCCATGAGTGCCTTGGAAGAAGATACATGAAATGACATCTTGGAGTGGGCGCCTAGATGAGGGGAGTCATTCTAACACATTCACAATTGTTTAAGGCATAAAAATGACAAGTATAAAGCTCAATGAGGTTAGGCACACATTTGCATCTAAATAGTCACCTTTTGGCGCCTAGGTAAGTATATGTGAAGCATGGAGTCAAGATGACATCAAGGCAAGGTTGGACGCCCTTCATCATTGGAAGAGACTTAGAATGCGCCTTGTCTATGAGGTGGTTCGAGAGGCATGTTTGAGCGCCTTAAGGAGGAGAGTGGAGTTGAAATCAAGAAGTATCAAATCACAAATTACAAGACCTTAAGCACAATTTTCAATTTCTTTTACCCTAGATATGCGCCTAGCTGTGAAGATGACCACACTTAATTCAAGGCGCCAATATAGACTTGTTTAACCCTAGACATGCGCCTAGCAACCAGAGAGTCCAAAACACACCAAATTACGCCTCAAAATGTCAAGAAATTGCTTAAAATCAAGGCGCCTTTTCATATATCCACTTATCCACTTTGGCGCCTAGAAGACATGAGGCTTGAAAGTGAAGTATTGAAAACTTTGACAGTAGGCGCCTTAATGAGGAAGTCTATGGAAGTCTAAAACATGAGTTGAAAATGTTAAAATGCCAAGAAACAGGCTAAGTGTTCTAGGCGCATACTTTCACCTGTGCAACCTGTTTCTAGCGCCTTAAGAAGAGTACATAAATTTGCATCATTGAATGGGTGCTTAGATAGGAAATATCATCCTAAGATATATTCAATCATTTGAAATCATAAAAATAGCAAATAAAGCCCAATTTGACCTAGGCACACTTTTGACTCCCTGCATACCTCCATGAGACCTAGGAGGAAATTGTATAAAATGATGCCTTTGAGTGGGTGCCTTAAGGAAGATAAGTATCCTAAGTTATGCCCATTGTTCGAGATCCCATAAATGGCAAGTATAAGGTCATCTAGGCTAAGGCGCACTTTTGCTCCTGTAGAACCCATATGTGCGCCTAGATTGAAATAAGGTTATTCATATGTTTAAAGTGACTTCTTTATGTTATGAGGTGATTAATATTTCTTTCTCTGTATTGCACGAGCTTGGATTGAGCTAAAAAGTCACTTAAGGAGCTAACGCTCGGAGTCACCTTCATTCAAGGCAATCAAGAGGTTGCTACAGCGGAAGAAACATCATGTTGCCACTCTTTGAGATCACTTCAAGATCATCAAGTTCCACATGCTTCATCATCTGCATTATGTTCGAGGACACTTCACCCATTAAGCTTCAAGACTCATCAAGCTTCAAAGTCTCCTTGAGAGGCTATCTACTTTACATCCAAAGAAGGTGTTATCATCAATATCTATACTCCAAAGGGCCACTTCAAAGATCATCATGTTGGAGCACTTCATCATCTGCATCATGTCAAGGACATTCATCCTTCAAGCTTCAAGGTTTTCCATACGACTTCAAGTCTCCGAGAAGTCTCTTATTCCATTATCAATGAATCATCATCATCTACTCTTGCATGAAGGAAATATTATCATCATCTATACTACTCTTTACATAAAGAAGCATCAAAGAAGATCAACCTACCTACAAGAAGAAGAGGAGAAATACAGAGTTAGATAAATGAGCTACAAGTATCATATATCATACTACTTACAATGAACAAGGCAAGATCAACAAGGAGCATTCCCAAGCATTCAAGTTCAAGCAATCACATTGAAGACATCACAAGATGATACAATTTGGGAATATGCCCACAGAACAAATTGAATTAACAGTTAAAGTTCATAAATATGCTAAGGTGGCACCTACGTGGCAAGTACACATCATCATCCAATTATAATTCGCCACATCATTTAGCCGCATTCAATGTATCTACAACAAGAAAGAAGCCAAAGAGGACATCCATGTGGAAGATGCTCCAAGGATTCCATCTTATCTTATCTTCTTGGAAAGCGTGCCTTCATTGCCTCTCATATGTACTAAAAATAGCAAGTTGTTGTAACTTGTAACTACCTACTGAGGTGGCATGATCTGAGCCCTTGGTTATCTGGATTGATCCTAGCCCTTCATTGTAAATCTGGACCTCTATATAAAGGCCCTTTTGCCTCATTTGTAAAGTCATTAGATAGTAATCAATAGTTTTGTAGGAGTAGAGTAGAAAGAGACTCTCAAAATTCTCTGAGAGGACTTGAAGATTGTTGTACATTCTTCTCAAGATTAATGTAAAGACATTGGAGCTTATTTGGTGTTAAGTGTTATCTTGTGGAATGACATGGTTTCTTGTATCTTAATGAAATGGAGAGATGTTTCAAAGTAGATGAGAAGTTCATTGATGTTATGCATGTTGTATTGGATATTAGATCAACTCCTAGCTCATGCTTTTAATATTCATTGCTGGTGAAGTGTTGTGTAAAGCTAGTCTGAGCCTTATCATTTGCTTAAGTTCGATTGTGGATGCTTGTTTGAGTTGTGCCGTTCAATGGGTGCTTGTATAAGCCTTCATGATTTGAAAACCATTCGTTTACCTTAGGAGATTGCACCAACTTCATGTAGTTGTAGGCATCCTTGGCGAAGTGGAGTTAGGTTAATTCAGGAGTTTGTCTATTCATGCATCGTCATTACTTCATTGACCTTAGACTAACTTTCCTAAACCTGTCTTTTTTCCCTTTTTTATTATTGATATATTGTACATACTTCATCCACAGTCAAGGGAGAAATAAACTGAATGAAAGAAGAATCCAACGTAAGTCCCTTTGTGATTATCAGCAAGATCACATGTAATCACTGAGTTAACCCATCATGAATAATAAATAAGGAACCTTGGAGTTGTCTCGATTGATCACTTTGTTTAGCATTCGAGAGGCTTTATTCAAGAGAGAGTGGGAAACTTAGTGTTTTTACTCTATTGTTGACTTGTCTAAAAACAATCATCAATAGGAGGTATGGATGACTCTTGCACCGAGGTATGATATTGTTTCCATCTCTACTATGGAAGAGTTAGGGTTTGTCACACAATTGGCATGCGACATTGGAGCTAGGGATATGCATGATGCCACCAACATCCTTGCCCTAGAACATGAGGTTGTCTTGCATGTTTTGATGATAGATGCTACTGCATGGTGCATAAGCTTCATATTGATGGCACTTGCTTGGGTATTGCATTACTTCTTCACATCCGGAGGAGGGCATTTGAGTGATGCATTACCATTTTATGTCACTAGAGAGGTTGTTGACAGTCATATGGAGATTGTTTTCAGTTGGGAGTTGGCTGTCTTGGTTCACATCAGCCACATGGGAGGAGCTGATCCACACTTTTGGGCACCTGTGTTGAGGATTTGGCACATTGATATGAGGCCGATTGATGGTGAAGGTTGGGTTGATGATAATATTGTGAGGTGTCTTCTTCTCTTCATGTCTGACAGGTGCAGTGACAAGATGGTTTGGGATCCAGGTGGAGACATGATTAACACACTACTTCATTGGAATGTTGATGAGTTGTCTCACATTCCCAATAAGTACATCAGAAGGCGCAGTGGAGGTTTGTGGTTATGCTTTGAGGATCACATCTTTCATCACATACCCTTCGAGACTTCGGTTTGGACCTGCTATTGTTTCTCAAGAGGTGGCACCTTGGGATCATTGGAGGTCTTGACACTTGGAGGATGCAACCACTCGTGGAAGTTTTGTAAGGTCGTCGAGCATGCGAGCAGGTGGAGATACATGTCATTTGACACTATCTCATAGTATACACACTTGCCATTGCTTGAGGACAAGCAATTTCGGGGAGAGAGGATTTGTCATATCCCTTTTCGCCGGAATGGTCACCATCTAGAGATTGTTGCCTTTTCCAATGGACTTCGAGGTACTGGCAGAGATTTGCACTTCACAGAGTGTATGGATGCTATCATTTCATGCGGATGCTTCATCAGTTTCATAAGGTCATCAACTTCATCATGGATGCCATCCCTTCATATCTTGAGCAAAGAGCTAACATTGTTCACACACGCTGGCATTAATGGCTTATTCCTAGATGGCGCCAACTTGTGAGGTCATCATTCATATTATGGGACGACTTGGTGGGAGCAAGACATTAACCAACCCTTGGCGCTTGGAGGGAAGAACAAGGCTAATGAAATAACACCTTTAATTTGATGTCATTTAGGCGCCTAGGCGCTATAATGCTGGTCGGCCCTCTATGGGAAGAAACTATAATACAAAATCAGTGCACTTATCGTAATGTGTATAACTATATATATCCAATGGTTTTGGCATTCTAAGGCATCATATCAAGCATTCATACGTTCACATTTGGAGAGCAATCTCGAAGAGCAACTTGGGACGAAAACCTAGCTTCCTCATTGGAGAATTCCACCACAGGAATTCATTTGCACTTAGCGAATTGAAGCAGATTTCCAGAGCAGAATTGTATATCAGCTAGAGCGAGCTAACCTAAGGAGATTTCTTGGTGAATTCAAGCCCTCATTGTGGAGCGACTTGCCCTAAGGTTACCACCAACCTTGGGCGACTTGTCTAGAGGAGAAGCACCAGCATTATAAGCAGATTGAGGACTGATATTTGGTGGTTTCAGACAGCTGCGCCTAGGGTTTGATCAGTGAATACTACAGAAGAAGATATAGACTTGTATTTGCATTGTTCCTTCTTCATTTTGGTATGTAAGCATCGCCATTTGAAAGCACTTGTATGCTGGGCTATTTAGTGTTTCATTTGACATTGCTATAAGCCATATTTCATACTTTCAGCAGTATATATATAGTTGCAGATCTGATACTGTTTCAGCAGGCTGTTCATCTTGTGTTTATGATATGTTATCATAAGATTTTGCATGCATAGTCATGATAGGATTGATCCTCATATTTGGGTGAACCTTGTGATGATTTACATTGTTCAATGAGCATAAATTGTGGTGAAATGTATATTTTATTTCAAGTCTGATTTACTACAGCAGACTTAGGGTTAGAGCAGAAGTTTGAAGTGCAGAAATCTAGGGCAGAATTAGGGTTTCAGCAGGAAATCAGAATTAGGGCTTCATATCCCAAATGGGGATATGACATGGGAGGCGTGGATTCACTTGACCTGCAGGAGCATGTTTTTCTTTGTAGAATGAGAGGTGACGGAGTGTCTGGCGGCGGGAGAGAATGTGGTCATGAAAGCTTTGTAAGAATTATTGTGGTTATTTTTTTTCTCTCATGGTTATTGCGTTCAACTGTCCTCTTGTTAGTTAGTTTCTTTTGTTACTGTAAATTTAGTTAGTTTCAGCATGATGACTGTTTTTGGAGCTTATTTTCAGTCCCACAAGTTATTTCAATTGCTTGTATTTTTGAGCCTCATTGAGCTATTTTGGTCATCTGTAGACATTAATAAAATTTCTTTGTGTATTTCTTCAGCAGTCAAGGGCATGCAATCGAAACACACATTCTTTTCAGTCCAATGGGTTATGACTATGCTTGCACTTGATTCCACCCCTTAGAAATGTAACAGTCCAAGAAATATTTAGTCTTTACAAACCTAGCTATCTACAAATTTTACCACCCTATTATTTGTCACTATTTACCAAACTACAAATATGCAATGAATGTATCCTACTTTAAAACAAAAAAATTACTGAGTGAGGGTTCAAGTGTGCCATTGAATCAACACAATAATGTTTAAGGGGTTTTCAATGTTTCTGTAGCTCAATATGAACAAAACAAAGTCTTAACTGAAAAGCAACCTCACACATTAGCATTTGTTCATGTTCATCATACAATTCGAGCACAAATTTTTGTGACTGAGAACAACATTTATTATCCCCTCCGAGCAAACAAAGCTAAGACAACGTCAGGCACATCTTAAAACTTTCTGATAATATTTGACTCAATATTCAAAATCATCATCCATAAAGAGGCATGACATCATGATAGGAAGCCCTTTAGAAAATGTAGAAAATATGTTTACATGGTTAAACAGGTTACATAGATAAGTATATCTCAGATAGAATGTAGCCAATTAAGAATTTTAAAGTATTTTCAGGATACTTCCATCCAAAAACATAATGTTAGATCAAATTGAATGTAATTGAAGACTGAATTAGCATGCAGAGGATGTACAACAGTCATATATGCAGTAAATAGTAAATAGACATATATGCAGTAAACAGTAAACAATCATTTATGCAGTAAATAGTCATAACTCCTCTTTCAAATGACATCCTTTGCATAAAATTAGCCCTTTAAATTGGCAGGGAATGAATATTGAGGCAGAATCTTGGGCATTGGTGGATGGGCTTTATCACTTCCTGTCTTAGGGGTTGGGTTGGGTAAGTTGGTCATAGAAGGCAACTCCTAGATTATCATCAATGCAATATGATCAGAGGAGATGCTCCTAACTAGAAATTGAATCATGTTCTGTGTATATTATAAGATATCTGGGGTAACTGCCAGCAATCCTTCACCTGCTGCTTCAAGGAGGCTAATAGACTTGTTGATCATCTGGACAATGTGGGAGTTGATCTAGGGGTCTTTTTGAAGAATGGTAGCTCATTACCAATGGATTAGTTTGGTAATAAAAGATTTCTGAAACAATATACAAGGCTTATTGTCCCTATAGAAAGCTATAGTCATAGTGCACAGAATTTCCACTCAAGGAATGGATTGGAATTACATCGAAAGACATCTTGAAAGTGCAATTAAAATTCAGAGCGATGACATGGAGAGACAGGGTTTTTTTTACAAAAAAATGGCGAATGATTTTTTGGGTACCTTGAAATTGGTTGTGGGCTTTCAATGCATAGGCATCTGAGTTGGTGGGCAGGGTTTATCAAGGTCTGTCCTTTCAACCTCCTAGATCTCTCTTTTTATTGTTCACATTCTATACCTTCCCCTTCCAGTATTGAATTTGTAGGTGTTGAGCACACTTAATATTGTTCTAATCCAGGAAAGTTGGTTTTGACTAGATGTTGGCAAAACATATGCAAGACCACAAGTTCTACTTAAAGCTAAGACTTCTACATGAAAATGCAGCTCGAATCAATTGGGGATTTTTGATAGACTGGAATAAATGAACAAAATCAGAAGAATGGCTAATTCTAATTGCAATCTAGAAAAGAAATTTCTTCAAATTATAATTAAAATGCTGAACTATAACACTCGGGAAATTAAATCAGAACAGTAATAATCACAACAAACTATTCAAACCAAATCTGAAATAAAAATTAAACAAATACACACAAATAGAAAACAAACCTAAACCGATCACCAATCCTCTTGTGGGGACCCTTTCTCAATCAGACTGATGTGCAAGATCACAATCTTACTCCTTACACAACAATGAGTCTTTAAGTGATCAATGAATAATATAAAAATCAGCAGCAATTAAATATTGCTGCTGTAAGTTTTATAGGAACTTGCTGAATAATTGAAATGAATGTTGATTCTGAATTCTAGACTAATTGAACTATTACCCTTTAGGTAATGCATTATATAGATACTAGCAATGGCATCTTGTTGCAACAACAATCTAAAAGACTAAAACAGAATTCTACTTATCCTATGAGACAAACAATGAAAACAGATTTGTCCTTTTGTCCAACTTCAGCAAAAGCAGTTTTCCTTCTTGGCAGCTACCAACCAATCATCCTAACAACCATTGGAATCTTGTGCAACAACATAATCACCTTGCATCTTGTTTTAGGGCACAATATATTTTGGGATGCTGTTGTTATAAATAGTGTGATTAGTCATGAGCAACAGGTTGGTTGTGTTGCACAACAGGGTGGTCACCAACAGATCAGTTGTGTTGGACAGCTCAACAGCTACCTTGCACAACAGTTTTGTCTTGCACAACAAGTTTGTTGGCTTGCACAAGATAACCACTACCTTGCACAGCAAAACAAACTGCTATAACATGATATCTATGTCTTGTGCAGCAATTCCATTTCCTTCTAAACTTTTGGAAGCATACAAAAGTTACTGAACAGAACAACTTAAGCAAACCAATTTTAGAGTATGAGTCCATTCTATCTTATTCTACTTAAAATCTATCAATTCCAGCATAATAATCATAATATTAAATATAACAAATAAATCAATTAACATACATTTCCCATCTTTGACCATAGAAACTTAATCATATCTAATCTTATTTTCATTTGATTGCCATATTCAACAAGGGAGAGGATGCGGTCGTGGAGAGAATGTGGTCATGAAAGCATTGTAAGAATTATTGTGGTGCTTCATCCTCTGTGAAATGACTTTCGTCAGAATCTAAGGTTAGTAATTTTGTTTGCGCAAAATGTTGTTCCTTGTTCACTCTTTTTCCTGTGATAAGTTATAACTTCGTGCTGGGGTGATTTTAGCCCAGATTCATTGATATTCCTTTTTTCATTGAGAGTGGTTTTAGTAAATGGTGTTATTCTGCAGATAATTTTAGCTTAGACTTGCAAATATTGTTGTTTCGAGGACAATTTATGTCTTGCATGGTCAATTAGCATCATACTCGTGGATGTTTTTATAGAGGATAATACTTATAGATTCTCATGATGGAGATAATTTAAGCTAACATTTTGCTATAAATATTTATTTCTTAGGGGCAAACTCAGGTTGGATTCTTAGATATTTCTATTGTAGGGGCAAATTTAGGCTATATCCTTGTATAATTTATTCTAGGGGAAATTTGGGTCATAACATTACGGAAAATTTAGGTCATAGTGGTGAATTTTTAAAATTTCCTGTGCAAATTTATGTAAATTTAGGTAAGACTCATATATGTAATATCTCTTTATTTTGTGTGGTTAATAACTCAGAAACGCTTGCCTTTGGTATTTTAAGTTCAGGCTCTTTTGGATTATTTTATTCAAGACTTATAAACTATTTTCATATGCTATTTTAAGTTTTTTGTTCTATTGTTATCTTCATTAAATTTGATGTCATTTGGATTCTACATTTTTATGTTTCCATTGAATATGAAGTTTATTCTAGTCACAGGTTTCTACATTTGATTTCTGGGTTTGAATATTGAATGCCTGAAATTCCTTACAGCTAATAACAAAGGAGGCATAAAGCAAGCTTGGCTAATTGCTCACATTTGTGGTATTGTCAACATTCTTCCATAACTTCTACACATTGAAAAGATGTCTAAATGCTCAAAATCATACATGACAATATTGTCATTTCTTGGGTTCCTTTGGCTGATTAAATGTGCTCAATTATACATGCAGTTAATTATTGTTCTTAGGTAGGATTAACACAAATTAAATTTATATTTTAGAATTTGAAATTATAGGCTTTATTTGGATATGAAATATCTTCTTATACTTACAATATGGTATAATTTATTTATTTTTATTGTTTTTTGAGTTTAACTTTGATTGGGCTTAGTTTGACACGCTTGGCTTGGTGCCAAAGACATAGCAGTGTCATATGAATGGCCAGGGATTGAGCCCCCCTAAGGTTAGTTCCTGTACATTCAGAGGGGCCCACCAATGATGTCATAGATTGCTCTCTTGCCCATGCTAGTGTATGTCAAGTGGAGATTGAAGCATCAATTGATGCTCTAGTTGTCTCCCACTAAAAATGGGGCTAAGGACATGTTAGATGATGCTCAAAAGTGTTCTTGTGAGGGAGTTCACTGAGGTTTGTTTTCCCTCAATTAGAAAACTTTTATTAGGTAGTTTCTTTTAACATGTGATTTACATCAACTAAGCATTAGGATTACAAGGAAAATCCTTTCCTGCATAGGCAAGTAAAGGAAGCACTTCAACGTGTGGCAAAGATTCACATCCTTTTGAGACCATTCAAGCTTAGCTTACATAATCAAAGTCAAATCTTGTCTACAAAGTTGCAAACTAAGTTGCAGAATCCAAGTGGTTATGCTGAAACAAAGCTATACCGATAATTGCAAACTACTATGAATCACAAACATGACGAAAGAAAAAATGGGCAGTAAGAACTACAAATCAGAATCCCATTAATTTGAAATCTTTGTAAATGACAAATGTCTGAGAAAGGACATAGAAATGTGTTTATTTCCGTTTGCAAGAAACATCTTCCATGTTTCCACCACTGATTTAGGCACATATAAGTGATAATGAAGATGAAATTTATTATCCCTGAGGTTTAAAAGAAAGTTGGTACCATGTTCAGGATGGTTGTGATGAATGGTATTTGGCACTAGGTAGACTTCAGCTTGGCACTGGTGTTGGATATTGGCACTGAGTAGGAAAATGTAGTGCATAATTACTAATATGCCAACACCAAGAAAATAACAAAGGTGGGAATTTACAAGTACATAATTGGATGTTGAATATCTAGAATCTTAGATGAACAAAGAATTTAGCTAGAGCATCTAGCTATGTAATAATCTCTACATTGTTCATTGTTGAGTTTAGGGCCATAATCAAACTAGCTTTGAGAAATGGTGTAGCAAAATTATGTGACATCACAATTATCTACCTTTAATTTGAAAATTCATTAGAACGTGGGACAACATGGATCAATCAAGGTTGTTTGATCTAAAATCGATGGTGGTGATTTTGTCTGATAGTTGGGAACCCATCTCAAAATGAGATTTCTCAAGTAGGCACAACACTACAACAAAAGGAGATTATTCTTTTATAAATAAAATACAAACACTTTCCTATCAAGCAATAACTTGGACAATTAAAATCTTCTCTAGAGATGTTTGGTGTAGTTTTAGTCTATGAGAGATGTGCCTCTTGAGACTCACCAATATGTTTTTAGGCCATAGTCATGAATTTTTAAAACTTCCGTGCAAATTTAGGTAAATTTATCAAGGCAATGATTATGAAATACATCACAATGTCAAAGTATTTACACAAGATAAGATGGGCCTTACATTTGTAAGAGACCTCTTAACCAGGTAACAAGCGGTAGCAACAGCTTCAACCCATAACTTTCGTTCAAGGCCAGCTCCACTTAACATACTCCTTGCCTTCTCCATCAAAGTTTTGTTCATCCTCTCTACAACTCCATTGTGTTGAGGGTTATACGGAGCTGTCTTATGCCTCTCAATCCCATGTTCTTTCCAGAACTTGTCAAAATCTGTTGAACAAAACTCACCACCGTTATCAATCCTGAAACACTTAATCTTTCTATCTTTTTGATTCTCTACAAGAGCTTTGAACTCTTTGAATCTACTAAAGACTTCAAATTTGCTTCTAAGGAAATACACTGATGTCCTTCTATTGTAATCATCAATGAATGTGTTATGTTGTAAAATATCCCCCTAGGACTTTTACCTCCTATGTTTAGCTCCTAGGTCCTTTAGTTTTAATCATGCATGTTAAAAATGAATCCCAGAGCAAAATCCCTGAAACCCATGTCAAATGGGACTAAGGGGACCCTTGTGTGTTTAATCTAGCCCTAAAATAGGTGCCTGGATCCTACCCTATTTTGTCGGGGCCCAAAATTTAAATGTCGACAAAGTTACTGTTAAAGGTTTCCCTTGTTGGCATCTTAAGTTTGAATTATCAAATTATAGTGGGAATGCATATATAATCATGTTTAGGATTTCATTTCAACTAGAGATGGATAATGCAAACTTGTGATCTTGTGCTAAGGATATTCAAGGCTTTCATTGTGTCGCAAAGCAGTATTGTGTTGTGTTTGTTCATGTTTGTTGTAGATTTGTCTTCATCAATCCATCTCCTCATAGCGTGAAAGATCTTCGTCTCCCCGTGAGAACTTCACCTCTGAGGTGACATCTACTTTATGTTTTCAAGCATTTATCATATCATTGATTTTGCTTCTGTCCTGCAAGGACACACACTCTCTATTAACAATGGTGTTGGAAGGCTTGAATGCCATTCCAGGGCTTGACCAAGGCAAGCTTGTAAACACCACAACCTCAACCCCTCTCTTGTGATTGCAGGTTACAGGTGTTGGATCTTGTAGAGAGGAGTTGTAGGAGATCAAAGTAGGGCTGGAAGATTCTAGATCTGAAGAAAATGACAAAAAATACCCCTAAAAGGACAAGGGCACCCGCTCTTTTGTCCCTCAATATAGCACTGTCTGGAATCTCTGAAGTGGTTGCAATCTGTAGTAGAAAATATCTTGAAGCCCTCAGAAAAAGCATTGTATTGGACAAGGGTGCCCGCTCTTTTGTCCCCGAAGTTTCTACCTTCCAAAATCCAAAATCTGGTATGTACCTGATCTGCATTTAGTATCTTTCTGTGCAAGCATTTGTCAGGTTTTGTCTGTTTGTTTATGATTTTGCATAATTAGGGTTTTAAGCTTAATCGGGCTAAGATTTAATAAATTAATCAACAAATTCTAAATTTCCTTGTCATTCCAAGTGACACCAAACCTGTAGCTGAGTCCTCTTGTAAAAGTTGTGATTCAACTTGATTTAATATCCTTGAATGTATGTAGTGAAAGGAGGATCTAATTAAACTATCACCCGCATCCACAAACACCTCTTTTTCTACATATCAGAATGAAACAAAATAAACAGATTTTAAATTCAAAGGAACATTAACTGGACCAAACCCATCAGAATGAATCAAGTCCAACATCTCAGAAGATTTGTGAGAACTAGAATAAAAATGAACACGATTTTGTTTACCATAGATGCAATGTTTTCCATTGTAGGAAATAATTTGTTTAATTGTTTCTAGGAATAAATATAAAACATAAGCATTATAACAATTTTCTAGTGTTAGTAACCCTATCTGGTAATCTAGAATTGTTGTCCATCACATGGAAATCACACTTCAACATCACAATGTCAAAGTATTTACACAAGATAAAATGGGCCTTACATTTGTAGGAAACCTCTTAACCAGGTAACAAGTGGTAGAAGCAACTTCAGCCCATAACTTTTGTTCAAGGCTAGTTCCACTTAACATACTCCATGCCCTCTCCATCAAAGTTCAGTTCGTCCTCTATACAACTCTATTGTGTTGAGGGGTATATGGAGTTGTCTTGTGCCTCTCAATCCCATGTTCTTTATAGAACTTGTCAAAATTTGCTAAACAAAACTCACCACCATTATTAGCCCTCAAACATTTAATCTTTCTATCCTTCTGATTCTCTACAAGAGCTTTGAACTCTTTGAATCTACTAAAGACTTCAGATTTGCTTCTAAGGAAATACACCCATGTCCTTCTATTGTAATCATCAATGAATGAAAAAAAGTAAACAGATTTTGAAATACATCCCAATGTCAAAGTATTTACGGTTTTCTAGTGTTAGTAATCCTATCTGGTAATCTAGAATTGTTGTCCATCACATGAAAATCACACTTCAACTATAGAAATATTTATCAAGGCAATGATTATGAAATACATCACAGTGTCAAAGTATTTACACAAGATAAGACGGGCCTTACATTTGTAGGAGACCTCTTAACCAGGTAACAAGCGGTAGCAACAGCTTCAACCCATAAGTTTTGTTCAAGGCCAACTCCACTTAACATACTCCTTGCCCTCATCCTCTCTACAACTCCATTGTGTTGAGGGGTATACAGAGTTGTCTTGTGCTTCTCAATCCCATGTTATTTACAAAACTTGTCAAAATCTGCTGAACAAAACTCGCCACCATTATCAGTCCTCAAACACTTAATCTTTCTATCCTTCTAATTCTCTATAAGAGCTTTGAACTCTTTGAATCTACTAAAGACTTCAGATTTGCTTCTAAGGAAATACACCCATGTCCTTCTATTGTAATCATCAATGAATGAAACAGAGTAAACAAATTTTGAAATCAAAGGAACATTACTTGGACCAAATACATCAGAATGAATCAAGTCCAACACCTTAGAAGATTTGTGAGAACTGGAATAGAAATGAACATGGTTTTGTTTACCATAGATGCAATGTTCGCAAAAATCAAACTCCAGATTACAATCATTCATACCCTCAACGAGGGTTTTATTTTTCAGGGCCTTCAAACACTTTTCACCAATGTGACCAAGCCTTTGGTGCCATAACATTGTCTTCTCATCTAGAATTTTCATCTCCTTAAAATGAGCACCCTTAGGTACCTAGAAAGCACGACCATCAGAAGTAGATGCAATAGTCCTCTTCACTACTGTTCCAATGGTGAGGATCAAGACTCTGAAGTTCTTTTCTTTGAAACAGATACACTATTGCACTTTACCGTGCATGCATAAAGTTTAAACAGAGTGCCAATTTGAACACCCTTAGCTAGCACCATAGCTCCTCTAGTCATCTTGCATCCTCCATTCGAGAAAACAACTTGCACACCCACATCATTCAACTTACTTACAAATAATAGGTTTCGTTCCAAACGATGGATATGCAGAACACCATTGATACCCTTCACTCGTCCATCAGGGAATCAAATTAAGACTCTTCCATGGCCAACAATCTCCAGGTGAGAGTCATCACCCAAGTACACCTTCCCACCATCATATTCTTCATACTTTGAAAAGCAACTTTGATGAGAGGTCATGTGAAAAGATGCACCAAAGTCAATAAGTCATATAGCCTCAGATGCATGTGTTGTCAAGGAAATGACTGTCACACCCAATTTTTTAAACTAATATATTTATTTTTATTATTTTCATGAAGACAGATAGTTAGTCAGAGAAAATATTATGATTATAGTTATAATGGAAAATGCATTTTTGCTTTATATTAATATGCTAAAAATAATTGTTTATGACATCATTATTGAACATGTGGTTAAAATGATGAAATAGACTAACTATAGTGACGTAACTAAAGTGGATGTAGGAACAATGTTGAATTTCCCCTCTGACAAGAGGAGAGGGAGAGTATCACCATGGAGAGGATGCTAGATTGCCTGAATGCAACAATCCTTATGCCATCTGAAACACACACACACACACACATATTTAGTAGAGAGATCATATCATTCTTGTCTTTTGAGGTCGTCGTTAAGACGAAGGTTAAATCATTTTAGTCATCAGGTAGAAACTTTGTGTATGGATTTGGATGTCAAGTAGATGTTTATAAATCAACTAAACCTATTTAATTTTGTCATCAAGATCATAATAGATGTGCGAGAATTCTCCATCGATAATTGTGTTTACGATTAAGCACGGTAAGTGTTGCAGAGTTCATAGTAACGAAATCTATTAGATAAGTGTATTATGTTTATTATTATTATTGTTATTATTAATAATATTATTATAAATAATATTATTGTTAGCTAAGATCATGTTTTGGAGGTCTTTTTTAATTCCTTCATATCACATTCCCTATATTCTTGGAAAGTGGGGAGAAAGGAGCAGTCGCTCCACTTTCTACATAATTGCCACATAACTCTACTTAATAAGCTTACGGGAGTGGAAGAGAAAATGATGGGTGATACCATTATTATCGGTTATGAGCTATTAAGTGTGTGAGAGGGGGTTATTAGGAAGGGAGATCAAGAGTAAAAGCATCGGAGAGGATAATAGAAGGGAGCTCAGTAGTTGTTAGGAGTGGATGAGACAACAACAGGTTCAAGAAGGCATAGACTAAACTGTTATTTAGGTAATTCTATCATTCGTTGAAGACTATGATAAAGCTTGTAGAGAATTTTATGTTCAGTAAGCATTAGATATAAAGATAATAGTGTTTATCTTATCTATGGAAAGAGGCCTTACATTGTGCTTAAGTAAACATAGATGGATTGTATATGCTTAGAGAGGTTAAATAGATTGTTACCTCTGTGCAAGTGAGCCTTACAGCTATATTTTAGATGCCTATTCATCTGCATTGTTAAAGAAGATTGATAGGCTATGTAGAGCCATAGATATATTGGCCTAAGAGTTCTTTGAAAATTAAACAAGGTAACTTCCAGATGCAGTCCTAGAGTGTCTATTTATTATTCTTACCAACTATGTTTTATACATACATAACTTATACAGATCGATCTTGATTTATAGAACAAATGTGGTATACTTTTATAGATTAATGGTGATGTATACGTAGATACACAATGTTTATATGATAAACCACTATTTGACTATGAGACTATGAGTGTTTTAAAGCATAGAAGTGAACTTGTATCAACATCAACCTGTTTTAAGTAAGCTGACTATGTGCTCATAGTGAGTTGATTGTATGCTCATAGTAAGCCAATTGTATGCTCTTAGTAAGCCGACTATGTGCTCATAGTAAGTTGACTGTATGCTCATAGTAAGCTGACTATGTGCTCATAGAATTCGGATGTGTATTGAGTAGGTTGATTGTTTATAAGTATTGGCTAACAATGTTAAGTGTGGAAGGCCAAATATATTAATGAAAGGCCATATGTCTTAACAAAGGACAAATACATAGCCGATAAGGGTGTGGTTCGGTGGTTAAGTCGCTCGGTTGTAGTGGCGGCCACCAGAGTTCAAACCCCCACTGGGCCAATGAGATCGCAGGCTTTACGCCTTCGCTGGGCCAACGAGCTCGCGAGTTTGAAGTGTTCTTTCTAGGGGATGAGGTCCCCTATGTTGTGGCCTCACCGGTTCATTACTTCGGGCAAAAGCATTCACGTGGAGCCGGAGGGCATGTTGCACTAGCATCGCCGGTCACGTTAAAAAGTTTACCAGGTGCATTATCTTTAAAAAACAAAGACAAAGGACAAATACATTAATGATAGGTCATATGTGTTGACAATAGGTCGAGTATATTATTATTAAACCATATGTGTAATCATAGGTTGAATGTATTGTTCTTAGGTCGAATGTGTTATTAATTGGCTGAATGTAATGTTCATAGGCCGATTATATCTCAAGTAGAAGTTGACTGAGTTATAAGAGAGGTTGACTGATCCTTTTCAAGAGGCCAACTGTGCTTAAGTGAGGTGCAATTATGCCAAGAAACTTTATTATTGAGCTAATGCAACTTAAGTGAGAGAGACCCATGAGAAGGTCATCTTTGTGAAATTATATAATGAAGAATGAGTTGTTTTAGAAACTATTCTAGAGGTATTTAAATTATATGTAAATTAGTTTTATAGAGAATGATCTTCAATCCCATTTTAGGCTAAGGATAACCACATGCTTGTCAAGAGATAAATTCACTATGACAATAGCAAGTTATGTTATTGATTATTTGATATTATGTTATCTTTTGATATACATGAGAAGGTGAATTTGAGTCATTGGTTTATGAAATTATAGTTAATCTTTGACATATTATGAGTTGAATGATTATGTTCTAGATTAAGACAGATAAAGTCTTTAATCCTAAAAGCCTTTGACTTAAGTGTTAGAATCTTGCATATGTAGAAGAATATAGTCAACATGAGATTAGGTAGACATGTTATTGAAGAGATGACAGAATGTCATAGACCCGTGATTGCAAGGATGCAAAGAGGAAATCAATGTATGTTTTATAGTCACCTAAGTTCTCACCTTAGACTTGTCAAAATGACTAGTAGATAAGGATATTGTTGTAACTTTAAGATTGATATGGTATATCAAGTTGAAAAGAATTATTTTATATGATATAAATTGTGAAATAAGATTGTTGTCTCCAAGTCTAGAAAAGAGTGAGTGAACATCTGACTATATATTATATGAAACTTTGGTCAAATTAATGCAAAATTCACTGCTTGCATGTTGGTTCATAGTGTACCAGATAGTTGAACAATCAGATTAGGTCATACATAGCTAGAGCTAGACTATAGTTGTAAACCCTATCATATAATCTAGGACACATCACTAGTTCTCAGATGGTGTAAAGAATCAGTTGATTCTCATTATCTATTACCCTCATGAAGAGAAGGGCCACTTCCAAAAGGAAGATGTGCAAGGGACCATTGGTCTGTGGTTGGAGGAAAGCACCAGGGTGATGCTCTCTCTCTCTCTCTCTCTCTCTCTCCTGTAGTTGATTGTCAAAGACTTGTGAACAAGAACACATTACTTATTTTGTAAATGATATTGGTAAATTGTAAGTCATAAGAAATACAACTAATTTTTATTCATAGAATTTTGTTAGTCACATGTGAAGCGACCATTCTTATAAATATATGTATTGTACTTGAAATTGCAGATATACTATCTTTTGATTCTAGTTAAAAAAAATTGTGTGAGTTTTTGCTTAATTATGTTTTAGGATATTTAATATTCCAGTTGGGATGTTACACATGGTATCAGAGCTACTAGGTTCAGCACTTGGACCTTGGAGCTCATTGTGGGGTTTCACAAGATTGGCAAGATATGCTAATACAAAAACATTTGTTCTTGTGCCAGAATGGAAGGAAACATAAGGACAAGAAAGTGAGCCTACAAGAAAACAAAAATTAGTGAAATGCCTAAGATCACTATTAAGAAAGAGCCAACTCTTGGACCAAGGATGGAAGATACAATGAGTTATACAAAGGAATCTTGGCCCACTGATTTTGAAACATTAGCCGATGCACTCAAATGTATCCACCTGGAAAGGAGGAAACAACTTGAGGAGGCAAAAAGACTGTCAGCCCCTACTATTGTTAAGATTAGTAAACCATCTAGTCATCATGACATGCCTTTTGGGTGTGGTCAGGATGCGCCTATTGTAAGTTTAGAGGTGTTGAAGGAGTACTCACTAGTACATCCGCCTACTAAGTTTGTATTACTTGATTCAAATGGAGAGGAGGAACCTGAGGAATTTCCTCTATCAGAAAGTGATATGTAGGCATATCCCTTTTCACAAAATAAATTGTATTTGAATAAGGATGTAAAGATCCAAAAAGTTAAGAAAGTAAAGTTTTGGCTTTCTTCATAGATGCTTGTGTGATGAATCTCTAAGTTTCAGTATTTATGAACTTTTACTTTTATGATAGAATATCAAAATTTACATGTTTTGATACACTTATATGTAAATGATTAGGTGTGGTAATGTTATGGAACACTCTGGAAACCAACTAGGAGGGAACTTGGATGGCCCAGATGCTAAGAATGACCCCATGGCAAAATTAGATCAATTTTTTGTTACACATATGGTTCCTAAGGTTGTTGTCATTGATGTCAACACTATCACAAGGTTAAGAGAGATTGTTAAGGTTATCATTGAGATTGTCATTGATGTCTACACTGTCATGGAAGTATGATGGAGTTCATGGTTGGATGTCATGCTTCCAAAGAAGATACAGTTGATGGTTAGATGTCATGCTCCTAAAGAAGATACAGTTCATGGTTGAATATAATGCTCCTAAAGAAGATACAATTCATGTTTGGATGTCATGCCTTGATCAGTGTAGAGTTGAATATGAAGCCATATTAATATGGGAATTAGAAGCATCAAGAAGAAGCATTAATATGGGAATCAAAAGCATCAAGGAGAAGCATTAATATGGGAATTAGAAGCACTAATGAGGATCAGGTATATTGTTGATGTTGAAAAAGTGTTGCTAGTGGACTGAAGCATGTTGAATGATCTATTCCACTATTCCCAAGATGTATGTGTTGATACAAAGAAGATTTGGCCTCTAGAAGTTGGTAACAGTCTCTGATTCAGGATGTATGTCTGTGAAGGCTGTTTGGGAGATTGCTCCACATTTTAATTCTATTGATGTTTTACTTCTTTGGATTGGAACATAGCTTCATATAGTGTCATATTATGTATGTTCCAAGTTTCATGATGTTTTGATCATCGAAAGAGTGTTTTTCTATTGAAAATTTGAAGACAGTGTGGTTTATATGAAGGTGTTCTTAGCATGGTAATGGAATGTTTCGCATTCCTCCACATTTGTAGATATGGCTGTGTGGTTCTAGAATTATGTTCAGAGGGCAGTGAAGGTGTTGCTTCCAAAGTTTCAGATATTTTGTCCTTTCGCGGTGAAAATTATACATGATTGAGTACCGGTATGTGCTATGGCAGAATAAAGTGTTGAAGACTTGTTGGAATGCTCTGCATCTCCAGAAGAGAATGTTTTCATTTTTGGTTACATGGGCATGTTTTTGGATGTGTATTACATGCTCTCTTGTAGTTTCAACCTTCTTGGTGGTCCGCAAGCTTAGTTTTTCTATGATAGCATGTTGTAGTGTGTTCCAGATGACTGGTTGTTCTTAAAGTTTATGATTGAAAATGTGTGGCACAAACTATTTGATGTGTGGAAGTAAAAGAGTGTTTGGGGATGTTGTATGAGTCATGTAGACTCATCTGGAAGAGTTTCATGAAGATCTATCTTGTTTCCAATACCACACAAGGTTTTCACGTTGTTGTGGCTATTATGCTTCAACTTTCTTATGTCTTTTCTTACTGTTGTGCTATTTTCAAATGAGCAGAGCGTATGTGATGCCCCGCCATGCAACCCTAGAGTGCTAGACTAACAAGAGACAATAATACAGATTTTTTTTTTTGAAACAAGGAAATGCATTAATCATTAGAAATATCTGCACTAATAACAACATTCAATGAAATGATCAGCTAACACTTCTAGGGAACATAACTGCATCAGATAAAATAAAAACCATACAAGAATCTGCATCTCAATGCAACAAAATAATAATACATCTTACATTATCAGGGATGAATAATTACAAATTTCAATACAAGGTTACAAGACCAATTACATCGGTTTACAAATAGTACAATTATGAAAGTATACGACAACTTGAAGATGAAGAGCAAACTGGAACTGGAACACTCCAGCTCTGATCTCGAACTGAACATCTGAGAGGACCAATGGATAGCTCTACCTCCCAACTATATGGAACCCTGAGGTCCACCCCTCTGAGCTAGGAGATAACAATGAGGAATCCACTAGGCCAAGGTTACAACCATGAACACAATAACAAGATCTAGACTCCATGCAGGCAAACAGAAAACAAGACTGCATAGACACGATAGTGCTCACCAAAGCAAGACAAATCAAAACATCAAGCTAAGTTCAACCATGACGACAAGTCTGAACTCCAGAGGTAACAACACAAGAAAAAGAGGAAGTAACTGAACTACGTAAGGAGAGTGTCATCGCATGGTCCTAGCATGGGTTACCCAAGCTATCTCTCACTAGAAGCTGGCCCCCATCTATGGTTACCCTAGCAGCCTCTCTCTAGGCACTGGCCCCATAGGGTGACACATGCAGAGCTAACATGTCCTCTCATGAAGACGAGGAGGTCGGCCTTGCCAACCAGGCCTTCTCATCCCATCCTTAGTTTGCGAGAGCACTCAAGGAATGGGTGAGGTGTCTTACTTATCTTGTTATGTGATTTACTACCCCAACCCTCCTAAAGTAGTTATTAAGTTATTACTTTCTTAGAACTTCCATGGGGTTACCTAGGTGACCCCCCTGGCACTGGCCCCACCATGAAAGCCACTCTCCTAGCAATCTCTGACCAATCAACCAAAACCACAATACACAAGGACAAGGTTTACCATAGATTTCAATCCATTACACAAGTCATTCACTTGACCACAACAATAAAAATCCCATTGTCCTCCTCAACCTCAAACAATACATCAAGAAACAGTATGACACAAGTATCAAATTGAATACCCAAACGGTTAGACCTCTGGAGTCGGTAATAGAATTCTTTACCCGGTTACAGCTATACTTCTCTTGATAGGGAACTGGGTTTCAATGAACATGACAAAATTATAAGATCAATAAGGGATAAAGAGAAAGAAAAGCTAACTCAATACCATCTGTAATACAAGTTGATAAAATAATCAATTTTGTCCCAAGGACGACTTCCCACTAATACCGGACAAGGTATGCGAAAATTAAATTATTTCAATTAAGAAGTAAATACAATATTACAACCCAAAACTAATATATTCCTACTTCTTTGCATTAACAACGGGAAGAACTCCAAACTTTGCAAGACACAAAACCCGCTCAAGAAGAATACCAGTTACGCATTAACAGATTGAAATGACGACAATTTGGGAGACTAATTAATACAACATTGATTCTTACTTCTATAAAATACAAGCTCAATGAAAAATTATCTATACTAACATGGATTTAAAGGAAGATTTCAACAATTTTTTTATATTCAACTACAAGGTCTAAAAACTATTATTCCAAACTCTATTAATTTCATTCCTAATTGCAATCAACAAAATAAGTGACTCTGTCTTAACTACTTGGCACAAAAAAAATAAGTTATTAACTATAACATTATTAACAATACGCCAGTAATTACAAGGAATAACACTTACTACACAAGGCTAGAAGTATTTACGGGTTCTAATTATTGAAATACAATTACATAGAAGCATTTAAGATATATTAAAATACCTATCCTAAAATCAATTTAGATCGCTCCAAATGGAATACTAATTCTCGATTAGGCAAGATACCATACAAAGGTAAGGTTACAATTTTTGTTCAAAAAATCAAAAAGTGAAAACAAGACTTTTAAGTTATATCTATCTCAACATCTACCTAGAGTCCAAGACATCCATGAAAACAACAAGTATTAAGAAAGGGGACTTAAGTTACAAATCCTAGGCTTGACCGATGTTGGATTCCCATAAATACTTCTTTACACATTGACCGATGGATGGGTTTTTAACTCTAACATTAATACTACCTTGTTTATATAAATCACTAAAATCTAACCAAACTCGAACATAGATGAAAGGACATCAAGTTAGAGTCAATCTTAAATAATGGTAATCACTAACTGCAATCAACTTGGCTGAAGATTAAATGTAAGGGGAAATTTCTATTAATGATGACAGGGCCGCGTATCTACATTAAAGACGGGCTCAAAGAAAGAAGGCCACGCCACCACACTTAACACCTTCTAAAACTTAAAACAAAACAAAGCAAGATTCTAAATCGACTCGCTGCCTTCTAAACTAACACAGGTCGAAAAGGTGGGAAAACGTCATAAGCAGAATGCATTCATTCAACCCTAACAATAGCATGCGAAACTAAAAGATTCCAAGCCTGAGAAAAGCGACAACAGTGGATTCGAAGGAGAGGCCAAGCAAGGTCGCTGTTAAATCTACATCTGGGGTCTACAGAAAAGAGATTATGCCCTCGGTGCCATCAGTCCAACAGATGAGAGGACGACTAGAACACGACAGATCCCACAGGTCAATAAAGCAGAGGTCGATAGCAGAGCATTGCAGGGCATTGAAAGCACAGTCAGAAGGGCACGAAAGAGTCAAGGGTTTACAGAGAACAAAAGACTCAAGGGAACAATACCTGAGTTTGGTTGGTGCAAATGCGATAGCCCCACTAAAATCTGAGCTACCAAGAATTTAGACACACGCAACACTGATTCAAAAATGTCAGAGCAAATAGAGAATAATGATTAGAAATGCCTACAGGTCTATTTGAATAACATGAGTTGATGCCTCTATGAGGAATACATATGGCTATTGTATCTACAAGTGATGCAAGAGTTTGCCAATCAAGAAAAGGTGGCAAGGTGATTCAGAGAGAAAAGATGATCTCGCAGAGAAAAAGAATAGGCAATCATGTGGCTATAGCATCTACCTTAGAGAATATTGACAAGGCAATAACTAAAATAAAGAACAATGACTTCATTGAAACCTTGGAACACTATTTTGATCTTGAAGAAAGGAACTATTGTGACAGTGAGTAGAGATACAAGAAAATTGAGACCAAGAGGATTTTGACTTCAAGGAAATCAACCAAAGGGAGGTAAGTGGAATTTGATTTAAACGAAGGTGTATACAATTTTTCCATACCCTGGTTCCTTCCAGGAGTTATACTAATTGCAGACTGAGACTAAATAAGCTCCACCATAAAGATTGCAAGTGCCTCGACAAATTTAATGTGGGCTGCAACAAAAGGTTAAAAAAATGATGCAGGAAATGATTAAAAGCTCATGGATTAAGTCAGAGGAGAGAAATGTCGTAAATTAGGAAAAGTTCAAATTGATCTACAGGTGAAGATTACAGCTAAACCATTTTTGAGAACGAGGTTAGGGTTGAAGAGATGGTTTGCAGATTTAAAAGTTTTGCCAAGCCTTTCCAAAGAGCAACCAACAAAAAGCAAGGAGTTTACAAAGGTGACAAGGGTGAATAATAGATCGATTCCAAGCCAGAATAACCAGACAACAAAGGAATCTAATTCTTCAGAGCAAACAGAGACAAAGAAAAAATAGAAATTCACAAGACATACCCATACAATTTACGCTCCAAAATCGAATCCTCTTTCAGAACTTCCCCTCCTTTCTCCGCAAAACAATCCTCTAAAACATGCCTTTTCAAAAACATTTTCCCGAACAAAAATAACCTCAGACATAAAAATCCACTCACACCAAAACCTCCCTCGAGACCAAAAATAGACAACAACCATTAATTTCCAGTCCCCCCAAATCTGTTACACAATCCCCCTAATTTAGAGGAATTTGAAATTTTTACTTAACATAGAATTTCCATATCTCAAAACATATTCGACAACTAGTCAACAATAAATGATTATCCAAAATCATTAAATTACTATCCAATACTATTCTTCAAAAGATGATATATTAATTAACCATATTAAACTTATGATATTGATAATGATAAAACCATTAACATAATCCATTTTAATCTATATTAGAATTACTTAAATAATATTCCAAGTTAAGAAAAATACCATACTATTCGCCAAACTATTAATATTCTTAATATAATATTACCTCATTACGCATTATCAAGATACACATGGGCTAACTACCCAAAACTCAACAGTAAACATTCACACCACATGACCACCAACCAACTGAAGGTTGAACTGTCCTAGGGAATAAACCTTATGTTATCTCCATCAACATTATCCATGGTGTAGGGCCCACTCAGACCTGCTAAGTTACCTGCAACCTGTGTAAGAACAATGGGTTGTATATAATCAACTACATATATATCAAACACACCGAGTCAGAGAATCGCAACATAGTAGGGTGCTCAGACCGACCAGTACTACACTGTCCCCACTCTGAAACAAAACTATAACCATTTCTATTTCAAAATCAGATGCATAAAACATGATAATATTAAACCATCACTAAACATGTCCATCTCAACAAAAGTGGAATAACAACAATGTCATCATAAACTCATACCACATGTCAGAACTAGATCAGTCGAACATAGTCTATCATGATCAAAATAATCATAAACCATAGGCTTAATAACTGAAATATCTCAGAACTGCCTAAATGCAATGGAATAACTAACAATTGTCTCAAACCAAACAAAGAGTAATGTAGAACTAACATTAACACAAGCCAAAAACGAGGGGGCATTACAACGAACATATGTAATTCCTTGGTGTTTGATGTTGTGAAGGATATTTTGGACCTAGTTAAGCAAGTGTTAGTGTCTGCAAGGCATGGGTCTTCTACTAGTGTAGCATGTAATCTTGTTTAGGACCTATCTTCTACATGTTTCATGATTTGTGTTGTCTGGTTGACTTGTAAATGTATTAAATTCATGTTGTCTCTGGCCAACAAGAAATGTAATCAATGTAATATGATGTATAAATTGTATTTCATGTTGAATTAGGAGGTGTGTGAATGCATGTGATGTGATAAGGTTCGCAAGTAAGAAAAGGATCAGAATGTATGCATTATGATGTGCGACTGAAGGAGAAAGAATAGAAGTTTTCCTGATCCATCTTGAAGACATTTTTGTGATAGAAAGAAAGTGAAGACTGTACCTAATTGTTTCATTCATCTGAGGAAGCAGAATTGCAATCATCACAGGTGTGAACTCTAATGTCAGTTTTCAGGCAGTAGAAGAATTGTCATACTAGATTCATCTCTGAGTGTGTTCTCAGATTAGGGAGTAGTTGATTCCTTGGGTTGTAGCTCTAAAACAAAGTCTACAAGGAGTTGTATCTTCCTTTGGAGTGACCCTAATGCAAAGTTTTAGGGAGTAGTTGCTTCCTTGGGTTGTAGCCCTAAAACAAAGTTGTAATCTTGAGCTTCATATATTGTGAGTTAATCCTCACCGTGGTTTTTCCCTTCTTGGGTTTTTCTCGTATATATGGTGTTATGTGTTGATGTGCATTGTGTTGATCTTTCACATTTATGTTGATGTTGTAATATTTAAGTATTAATCTACTCTAGAGAATTTGAAGTTAGTTTAGATACTGATTCACCCCCCTGTCAGTATCCTGGAGTGTTCAACAATTAGTTGATCAGAGCTAGGTTCCTCTGAGGGAAGCTTAACTGCTTGAGGAAGTTTTAGGATGACATCTAGTGGATCCAACAAGATACCTAGGTTTGATGGAACAAATTATGCTTTTTGGAAGCTAAGGATGGAAGGCTACATCAATTCTCTAGGGTGTGGTGTTTGGGACTCTATCAAGACTGGTTACAAAGTTCCTGCTACTATTCCTACAGATGTAGATGAAATTAAGAAGTATGATAACAATGCCAAGGAAAAGTTTGCTATCATGAGTGAGTTAGCTGATTCAGAACTTTCAAAAGTAATGAGTTGCAGTTTACTAAATATGTATGGGATAAACTTGAAACTATATATGAAGGAGATAAGGTAAAGCAAGCAAAGATGCAAATCTTCAAAAGTAGATTTGAGACCCTAAAAATGACAAAAGATGAAGACATTGCTGGATATATGCTCTGGGTGAATGAAGTGGTCAATGGCATCAAAGGTCATGGTAGCAAATTGGAAGAAGATGAAATTGTGAAGAAGGTTCTAAGATCTCTACCCAAATCCTATAGTCATAAGGTATCTGCTACTGAGGAGAAGCAGACTTGGATACATACAAAGTAGACAAATTGTTTGGTTCCCTTACTGCCTTTGAAATGAGAGAGTTTGTCAATGATGCTCCAAAGAAAGAAGATGCTTTCAAAGTTGGTATGAAGACAAAGGATAAGATTGATGATGAAGATGATGATAGTTTCGATAAATTTGAAGCAAATTTTGTAAGAAGATTGAAGAAAGGCACTGGCAAATATGGAGGTAAGTTACCCCTCAAATGTTTTAATTGTGGAAAGGTTGGTCGCTTTGCTTCTAAATGTCCTTTTAAAGATTCTAGGGGTAGTAACAATAGAGATAAGTTCAAAAGAAGTTTGTATTCCATAGAGGGTAGTTTCTCTTCAAAAGATGAGGATCATGATGATTCAAATGATAAAACACTTTTTATGGCCTTGAATGTGGATGACAAAAAGGATGATGTTGGAAAATATGAGAAGACTAATGCCTTGCAAACAAATCAAAATAATGATAGATCAATGGTTGTATGGACTGCCTTTCATGCAAAAGAAGAAGCCAAGGCTTGGGTAATTGACAATGGTATCTCAAATCATATGATTGGTAACAAGGAGAAATTTATTAGCCTTGAGAAGTGGGATGGTGGTGCTGTCAAGTTTGGTGGTAATGAGTCAACAAAAATATGTGGAAAAGGTGCTATAACCATTGATGAGAAGAATAGGACTGAGGATGTCCTTTATGTCAAAGGGATAAAGCACAATCTTCTCAGTGTGAGTCAGATGTGCAACAAAGGTTATAATCTCACCTTTCATGCCAAAGGTTGTGAAATCAGGAAGGTAGGGTCTGGAAAACTAATTGCAAAAGGTATCAAGACACATAGTGATATATATCATCCGAAGGAGGTAAATTGAACATGTTTGTTGGAAAAATCCAGTGAGTGTTGGTTGTGGCACAAAAGAATGGGACACAACAATTTTGATAATATGGTAAGGATCAGCTCTACTATGCAGTGAGAGACATGCCTAAGATAATCAAGCTTGCAAACACTATATGCAAGGAATGTCAAATGGGAAAGCAAATAAAGACAAATTTCAAAAGCAAGGAGTATTCTTCTTCAAATCCATTGGAGCTAATTCACACTTATCAATGTGGCCCTACAAGAGTAAAGAGTCAACAAGGTGAGAGGTATTTTATATTTCTCATTGATGATTATTCTACAATGACTTGGGTTACTTTCTTAAGAGAAAAATCATATGCTCTAGATAAGTTTAAGGTGTTCAAAGCTTTGGTTGAAAATGAAGTGGATGTTAAGATCAAATGTTTAAGGTCTGATAGAGGAGGTGAGTTTACTTCAAATGAATTTGAAAATTTTTGTGAAGATCATGGTATTAGGAGACATCCGGCGGCTCCTAAGACCCCTCAACAAAATAGGGTAGTGCAAAGCAAGAATAGAACTATGCAAGAGATAGCTAGGGTAATGTTGAAAGATGTAGTTCTGCCTGATATGTACTGGAAGGAAGTAGTTCACACTGTTGTCTATCTAACTAACAAAGTGCAACTGAGGGTCAACAAAACTAAGACCCCTTATGAGCTATGGTATGGAAGACCTCCCTCTATTAGATACTTTAGGATATTTGGTAGAAAATGCTATTGTAGATGAAAGAAAGTGGAAACAACAAAAACATGAAAGAACTCAAAGACAAATGAGATTTTGTACCTTCAAATGCTTCCAATCTCCCTCACTCCTTGATAAGGTTGAGGAGATGCACCCAAAGTCTCCTTGCTTTACCCAATGTTCAATGTAGTGGAATGTGGATTGCTCCTTTTCTTCAAGACAATATGATGGGGATGATGGATTTAGATGGAGATTGAGATGGTATTTGAGATGAGAGACTTAGGTTATGGATAAATGCTTAAGAGATGAAGATGAAAGGCTTGGAGAGATTTTGGCATTATGATGGCATGATGGAGAGATTTTGGAGGAATTTGGGCATGGATTTGATGCTATGTAGAATTTGTTAAAATATCTTAGGTTGGCCTTGTATTTAAAGGCAAATTTGGAGGGATTTGAATCCAATGGCTAGGATTCAAAGTTGAAATCAAGGGTTGAGATGAAAGGATGGGATCTAGGGTTGAGATCTCATCAGCCAAGATGGAGGGTTGGGATTAAATGTGAATTTTAAATTCACATTGGGAAGGATGACGAATGAATTAAAATTTCATTTCCATGGGATAGTGTGAGGATGATGTGGACTTGTCAATGAATTAAAATTTTATTTTTGTGGGGGAGTGTTTGAATAAAAAATTAAGTTTTATTGAGGAGTGTAAGGACATGTGACACATGCACATTTTTGGCATCTTACATGTGTAAGCTAATTTTATGGAGAATGTTTTAACATAAAAATAGAAAGGTGAGTTGGAAGGGCCATGTGACCTTTTGAATAAAAAAATGATTTTTATTCAAAGTGTGTGGGAGAATGGGTTAAACAAGGTTTGACCATGTTAATGAAGGGATTAACTTAATCAATGTGGCTAGAGAAAATTAGTTAGTGGGCTAATGGAGGATTAAAATTAATTAAATAATAATTTATTTATTTAATTTAAGTCTAGGGGTCATGTAGGTTAGGGTAGCTAATTAAATAATTGTTATTTAATCAACTAGGCTAGGTTTAGACTATAGGATAGGGTAGATTAATTAAATAAACATGATTTATCTAGTTAATCATGATTAGGCGATGGAGAAATTAACTAAATAAATATTGATAATATTTATTTAATTAATGAGGTTGTAAGGTTTAGTGATAAATTAGATGAATTAATTTATGACAAGTGGATGATTTAGGAGGAATAGTTAAGGATGAATTGTTTATGATAAATTAATTAAATAAATTAGATTTATTTAATTAATTGGTTAAGGGTAAATTAGTGATGTGAAGATGCGGGAAAGTGGCTTGTAGGGCAAGTCATTTTCAGGTGTCTACAGCTATATCAAAAGAGATCAAGAAGACCTAGGTAAGTTTGATTCAAGAAGTGATGAAGGGATCTTTCTTCGTTACTCAACTAGAAGCAAGGCCTATAGATGCTACAACAAAAGAAAGGGAAAAATGATTGAGAGCACAAATGTCAAAGTATATGAAGACCTATATCAAATCTCACAAGTATTAGAGGACTCTAGATCTGATGTCTTTCCATACATTGAATGTGAAGATGAAGAAGTGAAAGAAGAGAAGGAACAAGAACCAGAGAAGATACCTAAGACTTCAACAAAGTATGTTCAGAAGAATCACTCAGAAGATTAGATCATTGGAGATAAGAATGAAGGTGTGCAGACAAGGAGAAGGTTTGCCAAGACACGTGAGCAAGTGAACTTGTGTTTGTTATCAAAAGCAGAACCCAAAACCTTTGTTGATGCTAGTGTTTAGAGGCAAAAGGGGGAGATTGATGTGATGGGTTGATTTGGTTTAGATCCTCCCTTCACAACAAACATTCAAGGGCATATCAACCGAGTTGAATCTCTACTAAGCGAGAGCATTCACCTAACAGGTTGGTCTACCACTTGGAATGATGCGAAAACTCAAAAATTGTCAATTAATGCCTTATTGTGATCTTCAAATATGTAAGAAACCCTAATTATGTAAAACTATGCATAAACTGATAAATTTCTATAAATGCTTGCAAATTAGGGAAGAGGACAAAGATTAATAACTGACCATTTTTTGAAGTTTGGAATTCAAAATATTCAAGGACAATGCCCCAGGTGCCCAAGTCGAAGGCACTATTTTCTTTGCAGAATGCAAAACTCCCTCTGGCACTGATAATCACTGTTTTGTTTGTTTTCGTCACCTGAAATGCAGAGGACACTGCCCCGGGTGCCCTAGTCCAAGGCAGGCCGATTCTTGGGATGTAAAGCTCCTTCAGATGCAAAATGTAACTATAACTTTGATTCCTATCTCTATAACTCTGTAGGACATTGCCCTAGGCACCCATGTCCTGAAAATGCTCTGTTTCACTTCTTTTTTTCAAATCTTGAATCCTTGTCATCTGCAACCTTCCTCTGCAACTCCACTCTATGAAACTTGGTACCTTTAACCTACAATCAAAAAGCAGTATGGTTAGGGGTTGTGGTGTTTAGAGGCTTGCCTCAATCAAGCCCCGGAGAGACATTCAAGTCTTCCAAACACCGTTGTTAGATGAGAGTGCGTATCCCTGTAGGATAGAGGCAAAATCCAAATGATAAATGATTGAAAACATAATAAATGTCACCTTGATGATATAGATCCCATGGAAGGAAGAAGCTCTTTCATGTCATGAGGAGATGGAGTCAAATTTGTGATCACAAACATAATAACAACAAAATACTGCTCTGCAACACAATGAATGCCTTGAATCACTTTTGCATAAAGTCACAAGTTTACAATGTCCATCTCTAGTTTGCAAATGAAGTCCTAAACATCCTTATATATGCAACTACAAACATTCCTGCTAAGAATTTTGTAATTCAAACTTTAGGTGTCAGCATAGGACCTAACAACAGTCATATAACCGACACTTCAAATTAGGGCCTGACCCAAAATAGGGCAGGACTAGGGTGCAAGCGCCCAAGTCCTCCCCCCTATTTTAGGCAAGAGTCATCAATATAGCACCCCTTAGGTCCTATTTGTCACAAGAGTTTGGGGTTTTCTCATCGGGAGTCAAAATTATCACACAAGATGCTCTAAATACATTCTAAGGACCCGAGAGCTAAACCTTAAGAGGGAAAAGCCCCCAAGGGGACATTTTCTGACATAACATTTAGCCCCCACTTTAATGTATGTGTAAATGCAATGCTAATACATGAATTAAAGTAAGGTCAACAAACACAGCAAACATGGCAAGCATGGTGAAGACACGCCAAACATATTGAAGATAGTAATAGGCACACAAAACATGGAGAAGACAGCTACAGTCACAAAAAACATGGAGAAGACAACATTGAAGACATGCAAAACATAGTGAATACAATGAATGTAGTGATTATTTCTTTTTTATTTTCTCATATATGAATGCAAATACAAGTACAAGGAAAGTAAACACACAACCCAAATGCAGGAGGAGCTCATTGCCACCAGTCTTGAAATTACACTTGAGAACAAACACGCCATACAAATCCCAAAGCATAGGAGGAAATCATCGCCACTGGTCTTGAAACTATGCTTGGGAACAAACACGTCATACACACACATAGAATACATAGAGAAAACATGACAAACAAGCGATGGGAGAAACCTATTGCTAGGTTTGTAGCCATCTCAAGCACATTACATGCACACACTGATGATTGGGCTTCGCTACAACAATCACCGAAGACACGCTTAAGGGTTAGGATAGTTTCATATCTGCCCCACCTACTCGAAGGACTTTTAAAAAATGACAGGATGTGCAATCTCCTTGAGAAATATAATATCCCCACCTCCGTAGAGGGCTTAAGATAAAACTGATATGCACGATATCCTGCCTCCGCAGAGGGCTTAATGATTGCAATATAGAAAATAAAGATGTGCACTCGCTCAGAGATACAGCATCTCACCTTTGCAAAGGGCTTACAAACACACTTTGTTAGTACCAAAATCATCAGATAGCTTACCTTATATATGCCCCCACCTTAAGGTGGTTGATATCATGTACCAATATCAAACACTTTAAGGTAGGAAGAAAACACACAAGGGAGCACGAGCTCTCGCAAAGCCCATGCCCCCAGAGGTGATATGTACTTTACGATTAGAAAATGTTCCCACAAACACACAATTTCCTACAAGAAAAGGTGTTAGCATCCATATAATCATGATAAACAACAACATATGTAATCATTCACATAAGAAGCCAAGCAAGGCAAGATCCAAGATAAACAAAGTGTATGGAGCAGTGGTATTGTTATGTTTTGTAAGTGCGATAAGACAACATAAAAATATCACACGGAGTGATTCTACTAGCCAAGCGTTAGATAATATATATCAACCCCATTGTCATGTATGGACTAGGTCCATTTTTTTATTTCTCGCTGAAGGGACACTAGGTCCGTATCAGTATTATATGTTTTTTGTCATCTACCAACTAGATAGAACCATTAGAAGAAGGTAAACAATAAATCAAGAGAGGAGAAACAAGTGTCCTAGGGTCTCACGTAGGAAGGTGCCCCCAGGTCACCAACTGCAATGCTATGCCCCTAGGACACAACACACAACAATGAAAATAGAGGAGAGGTAATATAGAAGAATGATGATACAAATAGAAGAAGGGTCACAACAGAGGTGGTCTCCCAGTATCCTTGACCTTACAAGAGTAGCAAGAGTCATCCTAAGAGGCCTAAAAAACACATAACACATCACGGGGGAAACACAACACAGAGGTAAAGGGTTAGAAATACTTACCTATAAAGACAAGCAGAATAAAATTTGGAACTTGTGAGCATCTTGGAGAGATACTCTATCAAGTTTTGTGCGAAGCTTGAGTGGTTCTTATTAGAGTGTTCTTTGTTGTCAGAAAGTCCATGTGGTGCTTGTTTCTCAAATACTTGTGTATGTGAAATCATTTGTTGCTTATGAGGAGGAGAACCACTATTATTTCCATCTGATGATAACCGTCTTTCTCTTTTCCAATTTTTGTTTCTTTTATTTTGTTGATTCTGTCTATCGTAAGGAGAAGAACTACCTTGTACCATATCAATCTTTTCTTTTGTAAGAATCTCTTGCTTCGGTTGTTCCATTTGTCTTTTCAATGCATTTTGGTTATCTCCCGATCCTTGAAGGGATAACGGAGGAGGAACCTCAGCATAAATACCAATTTTTCATGAACGAGGTAATACTTCAGTATTTTCCTTATCCACCTCTATCGTTGCAATTATATCATCGTAGTTTAAGTAGTCATCTTCTGCTTCTACCGGGTGTTGTTCCATCATGTTGTTATCGGTATGCTTAGGGAAAGGATTAGTAAATATTTGTGAATTTGGATTCAGCAAAGCAACCGATTTATTCCCATTATCATTCACACCCATTACCTATATAACATTTGAGTCGATGAGGTCTTGTATTTCATGCTTAAGACACATACATCATTCAGTATCATGTCCTTGTTGCTGATTATAATGACAAAAAGCATTAGCATTGAAATAAGGTCCTTGCATTCTACTAAGATCCAACGGTTTAATCAGAGGAAGCTTCAAGAGATTATTACTTACGGCTTGATTCATGATAGAATGATAGGATTCAGAAATCAGAGTAAACTTTCTTTGTTGAAACGATACCTTCTTCAGATTAGTGATAGCGGACACTTGTGAGAAGTTGTTTGAATTATGTCCATTAACCTTGATGAAAGTTTTATTGTTCCTCTTAAAGTTGTTTTGTGACAGTCCACCCATGGATTGACCAACTTGAGTCGATGAGTTTTGGTTTTCATACTGACTAGACGAAAGTTCATAGTCACGAAGTGTGGTGCATAAATGTTGAAAGGAGTTGTACTTCATCAAGAGAATCTTATCACGGATGTTAGGTTATAGATTTGTAATACACACCTTCTGAACATCCTTATCCTTCATCTGATATTGAATTTGTGTATAGAGGGCTTGATACCGACTAATAAACTCATTTAACTTCTCTTTCAGACCTTGCTTGCAATGAACTAAATCAATCAAAGAGACTTGAGGTCCAATGTTTCTTGAAAATGTTGTAAAAATTGATCAACTAATTGCGAGAAAGAGTGTATTGAATTCAGAGGTAAAGAGCAAAACCATTCTAAAGTAGTATCTTCGAGAGATTGCAAAAAAAGTTTTGCTAACAAATCCTCTTCAAAGTAAAAATCACTACACAGTCGTGAATGTTGCCACATGAGTATTAGGATCACCTTTTCCACCATATTTTTCAAAGTGAGGAGTCTCAAACCTCTCAAGCATAGGAGTTCTCAAGATTTCATAAGATTGGGGATTACGGGCATGATAGGTTGGTATATTAGGTTGTGAAGAATTTGTCAAGTTGTCACCTTTTGTTGTAAAGAAGTCATACCTTGCAATAGTTGCTTTAAGATGGCATATTAGGTGATGCAATTTTTTGTGAGTAATTGGAACTAAAGTGTGGAGGTGACTGAGCTTGAGTAGTGACAAGAGAAGGTTGTGAATAGGCTAGTGGTGGTTGAACATAGTGATAAGTGGAAGGTGGTTGAGAATAAATGGGCTGGAGAGGTGGTTGAGAGTAACTATTCATGAAAGAAGTCACCTTAGGTGCCAAGTTCTGATAGTTAAATCCCACAGCTTTGTAATTTTTTGAATTAGTGCCATTAGATGCTTGAATAAAAGTGGTAGAATTACTACAAGCATTTGCATTAGTAGTTAAAATTGTTGATGTGAATGTAGACATTCTCGTAGTCGATATAGGTGTTGATACTTGCGTATGAGTCGGTGATGACATCTTATTAATAACTTTTGCACATTCAGTCACTAGCATAACATTAGTTTGTACAATATGTGCTAAACCTTGAAGTACATTAACACCATCTTGTCCTTCTTTTATCAATTCCCTTATGTTATGAATCGCAGGTATAGCTTCTTCCGCTCATTTTCCACAAATGCTTGAAAATTGGCTAGCTCTTTATCAAGTTTATTTATTTTCTCATTAGGTACATGTGTGACCACCTCAATAGTGTCCTCAACATCATGAAATATTTGATCTTCCATTCTACTTGTATGAGGTATAGTGTCTTGCAAAATTTTTGTCTCTTCTTTTGTAAAGAAGGTATTCAATGGATTTTTAGAGGTAGGAATATCATATTCTTCAGGAGCACTAGATCCCATGAGTCTTCTACTTATTCTTAAAGTGATATTTCTATTAGGGAAGCAGGTTATAATACTCATACAAAAGCATGCAACACTAATGCACAAACTAATAGAACAAACCCAAGGAGCAAAATAGGTTTAAGATCCAAAATGCTTGATTTTTCAACTTTTTTCTCAAATTTTGAATACAAATAACGAATAGAAAAGTGTTGTGAAGAATTTCAAGAGAGGCAGTAGATAATAACCCTGATAACAATCAAATAATTCAGAAAAATCCCTCACAACACATTTATAATGCAATTCTAGAGAGACGATAATGCCAAAATCTAGTGAAAATGCAAGGTTTTCAAACCCTAGACATGAAATTTTGTAAGAATGACACTATGATGCAACACTACAATTAGAAATGAGTCCTAAATGAGTGTTTTAAAAGGATAGTAAAATCTGAAACAAGATTTTAACTACAAACCCTAGCTAATGCAAAACTAGGTTTTATGAAAAATGCACAATTTCAAGCAATTTTTATCAATTTAAGCATGAAAATACAATGCAAGTGAATACTAAATGATGAATTTCTGTAATTTAAATAAGATCTAATGAAAATAATAGAAATTAAATGCCAATTAATTCAAATTATGCTAAAATGCAAGTCTAAGATGACAATTTTTTCAATTTTTTTTTAATTTTTCAATTTTTTTGTAATTTTTTGAATGCAATAAAATGAAGGAATGCAAATCTATCACACAACACTCAGCAAGGTGCAAAAATTCAAAAACACAGGTTCACCATAATGTTTAGAGGTGAAAGGGGGAGATTGATGTGATGGGTTGATTTGGTTTAGATCCTCCTTTCACTACAAACATTCAAGGGCATATCAACCGAGTTGAATCTCTACTAAGCGAGAGCATTCACCTAACAGGTTGGGCTACCGCTTAGAATGATATAAAAACTCAGAAATTGTCAATTAATGCCTTAATGTGATCTTCAAATATGTAAGAAACCCTAATTATGTAAAACAATGCATGAACTAATAAATTTTGATAAATGCTTGCATATTAGGGAAGAGGACATAGATTAATTACTGACCATTTTTTGAAGTTCAGAATTTAGAATATTCAAGGACAATGCCCAGAGTGCTCAAGTCCAAGGCACTATTTTCTTCAGGAAATTTAGAACTCCCTTCAGCACTGATAATCATTGTTCCATCTGTTTTTGTCACCCGAAATGTGGACACTGCCCCGAGTGCCCTAGTCTGTAGTGTTCCACCCCAAATTAAAACTAATTTTTTTTCAACACCCACAAAGAATTCTATCTTCTATCATGCAGATATTTTGTCAAACACTTTGGCACTCTTGCATATTCAGTGGTAAATGTTGGCAAGAGACACATTGTAGCTTCATGATTGTTGTCATTGATGGCAACAAAGTTCATCCCACCCATCTGCAGGACATGGTGTGCCTATACCGGAAGTCAGATTGAAGAGTGTTGTGGTACGGTAAGCAAGAACATAGTATGTGGCAAGGTCTGATAGTCAAGTTCGGATCTCTCAGAGGAAGTATCTTTTGAAAGCGCGGACTTGGGGAAGTCAAGAGGAGTACCTTGACTGATAGATTCCAGGAATTGAGCCTCCGGTGATGCAAGAGTAAAGAGATATAAGCATTCAAGTATTGGGGTCCGGTTTGGTAGAACAGACAAAGGAAGAACTGATAGGCAGAGCATCAGAAGTTATTCCAGATGAGATGCTGATGGTGATAAAGATTCTTAAGGTATCATTCATGATTGGACAACTTGTTAGATGACTTCTATAAGTTTCTTTTAGATCCGCATCACTTGGTAAGCAAGGATTCAGCTAACAGACTAGAGTTTGGGAAATATTGACTATTCCAGATGCCGACAAGAAAGAGGATGAAATCCTTTGTGTGGATATATATATATATATATACCAAATGGATTTTGATGAAAAGTGTGTGTGTGTGGTGTGTTAAGTGTGAAGAAAAGTAGAAGAGCAGAAAGAAAGCAGTAAGGAAGGTTTGGTATGTGAAAGGACAGCAGAACAAAAGAAGAGGAAGGATGAAGTGCAGCAGATCTATTTACCGAGCCTAATCGGAACTGAACTCCAGCATGTGTGGATGCTTCACATCAGTTCAAGTATCTTATTATTCTTCTTACAACTTGTAGACAGTGAGTCTCTTGTGAGCAGTGTGCTCAGGCAGTGAGCCCTAATTGGCAAGTGCTATTTTGTATTTCTATTCTTCTAATAGAGAATACAATCTTGGGTTAATCACCCCGTGGTTTTCTCCCCTAACAAGGTTTCCACGTCAAAAATATTGTGTCATGTGTTTTTCCATTTCATGGTTATGTTTGCTTATTTGAATTGATGCTACATTAATTATTAAGAAAGTTCAACAAGCTGAAATAATTAAGATAACTGATTCACCCCCCCTCTCAGTTATCAACAATTGGTATCAGAGCTAAGTTCCTCCAAACAGAGCCTAACAGCTTAAGGAAGATCTGGGAATTAAGATGGATGTGTATGGTATGAGGGAGCAACTTCAGTCTGCCCTAGATGATCTTGAGCAATCTAATTCTGAAGTCAATGAATTGAAGGAAAGACTCAAACAGGCTGATGATTTCATAAATGAACTAAAAGGGAAACTAAGTCTCTCTATGAAAAAGAGAAAGGAACTACTTCAGCAATTGGCAAGTCAAGGTGAAGTAAATGATACAAATGGAGATCTTAAGGAGAAAACCAAGTTATGTGAAAAATTATCAAAAGAGATCATCATGGTAAGACATGAAATGGAATCAGGAGTCATGAAATTTACCTAAGAAATTGAAGATGATCTAAAACAATCTCTCAAGGAGAAATCAGAAGATTGCCACAAGATGGATAGAATAATCAGACATCTTGAATCAGATCTTGAAGATGCTAAAGATAATGAAGAAAAACTAGAAGATCAAATTGTCTCTCTTAAAAGGGATCTTCAAACAACAAATGAATACAAAGAGAAATTTAAGATAAGTTCTGCTCAACTTGAAGTTCTTCTTGAAAGCCAAAAGAGGGTAGATGACAAGCGTGGCTTGGGATATGAGAAAGGTGAGAGCTCCGGATCCAGTCAGAAGAAGTTTGAATCAGAAAATCCAAGAAACAGGTCTAGAAGACATCCGGTAAGGCAACCTAATGCTCAAAGATATCCATCCTTCAATGGATACTGCCACAACTACAATAACTTTGGTCACAAAGCTAATCAGTGCAGAAGAAGAATGAATCAGACTAACACATCTTTCTCCGGACAGTGTTTTAACTGCAAAAGATATGGTCACAAATCTCATGAATGCAGAAATATGCAAATGAACAATTCTTTCAATGGTAGATGCTTTGCATGCAATAGAATGGGTCATATGGCTAATCAATGTAGATCAAGAGGACATCAATCAAATATGCAAAGAAATATTGTTTGCCACAATTGCAATAAATCCGGTCATATTGCAAAGTTCTGTAGAAGCAAGAATCAGGACAAAAGAAGTCCGGTACATCATAACCAGAATCAAGACAAGGGAAAAGGAAAAGTGAATGCGGATGAAGTTAAAAGTGAGATGAACAAGATTTGGGTGAAGAGAAGTATAGAAAACGTAGGGGATGAATCCACACCAGAATCTGATGCTGATATTCCTTCCAAAAATTAAAAGGTGAGCTCTGGCTCAAGGGGAGACACAAAGAAAAATATTTTTCCCCAGCTAGTTAATTAGTGCCAGAATAGGCACAAGGAGAGTTGCGGATCAAAGGGTTCACAAAGGGACATCTAAATAAGCTTTGGTTAAAAGATGGAAGATCCGCGAGAAATTTTGAACAAGTTGAAGACTAATCCGGTTCATCAATCATCCGGTGAGAAGTAGGTTTTTCACAGTTAAATCTGACATGATTCAAACTATGGAATCTTGATCTACGGATAGATCAAATGATTAAGGAAAGGAATATAGATTATCACTATTCTCTAAGAATGACTCTAAGTGTATCTCAGTGATCTGGAAAAGATCTATCTCAGAATAAGATAAACAAGGCAACCGGAATGAATTAGGTCGCGCATTTATTGTAATATGAAATTAGGGCTTTCTCAGAAATAAAAGAGTTCATTTGTTTGTCATTTGCACATTTGCACTCAAGAAGAAAAGAAAAGGAGCTCTGCAACAAATTGTCTCAAACTTTCAAAGATCAACCATTGAAGTCTGTTCATCCAACAAATTAATCTGGTTCATTCAGCGAACCCTAGAAGCGTAAAAGGTATTTTTCGTTGCTGAATATCTCTCTGTAAATCTTTTGAAAATGGCTACTCCAAATGTGGTGAAGATTTCTGATAGGCCACGCCCTAAATTTAAAAAGCATCCATATAAATCTCTAGAAGTTGATCCCCTAGGCGCCTTTTCAAGCATTCCGCATGGAATTCTGCATGTAGAAGATGTTAGGGCTTATATTCATGTGAATATTGAAGAATTTGGGGAATCTAAGCTGGTTGATATCTATCACAATCAGCTAATAGATGATTCTTTTGAGCTCAAACCTCAGTTCAAGGCCATCTGGGATAAGCATTTTGCACAGTGCATTCATTTCCCCTATTTTGAAGAAGATGAATGGGTCCAGTATGTGTTGAGCAAAGTGCATGATAACTTCCTATGGTTGAATAGACCATTTAAAATCACCAAGGATGCAATTAGGGCAGTAACTAGTCTGCACTCATCCAATGGGATACATGTTCTTAAATCTATCAAGAATCAGACAGTGAGTGAAGCAACCAGATCAAAATTTGACAAGAGAGCTATGACAATTGAAGATATCACTGATCCAGATATCAAATTTGCATCCATAATAATTGGTTACAAGATTTATCACTCCAGTAGGGAAAATTTAGTACCAAGAACTACAGTTTATATAGCTTATCAGATGCTAAGAGAAAATCATGACTATGATCTTTGTGAACTTCTTCTAAGCCAACTGTTGGAGAACTTACAAAAGATCATAAAGGACAAGAAAAACTCATTCAAGTATGGTGGGCTGATATTATGTTTATTCTTCTACTTCATGAATGAGCTTCCCGGATCCAGTGGTTGGGTTTGGCAAAATGACAGACCTGTTGCAATCCAAATCAGAGATTATCTGCATGGGCTTGGGGATACTAAGGCAAGAAATACAGCTTTGTGGGGATATTTCAAGAACTTTCAAAATATGATGCAAGCTAGAGAAAGAATCCCCCAATCTCTGGTTGAGAAGTACAAAGATATAGTGTGCTTTATGGTAGAAACTGATCAGTGCCTAATGGAGGTTGTGGAACCAAGAACAGTGTGGATCATGCCAATGGGGTATGAAGTTGATGAGAAAATTGTAGAGCTGCATGTTCAACACATGCTAAGTCAGCCCAAGGATCCTAAGGCAGAAAGGTTTGGAACCTTTGAAGAATTAAGTATAAAAATCTATGTGGAGCTCAAACAACCGGAGATGAAGAGAAAAGTGAGAAAAGAGGTAGAAGAATTTTCCAAGAGGCATGGAATCTTAAAAGAGGCACTTGATACACATAGAGAAAAGATCAAAAGGGCAGAGAAAGAGAAGGAAGAAGAAGAAAAGGAAAGTGATCAGGTAGAAGCCCCCTCCCGGACCAGATCCTCTAAGAGGTCTGCACCTACAACTACTAAGACCTCAAAGGCATCAAAACCGGAAGCAAAATCATCCGGTAAAGAAGAGAAAAGAACTAAGACGAAGGCCACAAGGTCTTATATCAGTCAGAAGGATGAAGAAGAGACAAAATTAGATGAGGAGGTAAGGAAAATGAGGAAAAAGAAGAAAGTATCTGGTGAACCCTCTACCGGTGAAGACAAGGAAAAGATGGCAGAAGAGTTTGTTGAAAGGCCCACTCTGTCCATTGATAATGTAGTCAAATCAGTCACTGTGTATGGGAATTTGAAACCAATGACTGAATTTTATGACTACTACAGTGAGGTTGATCAGAAGATCCTGCAAGAAGCCACAGTCAGGTACCTTAACATTTATAATAAAGCATTCATTGAGATTATATCTTTAATTCCAAAGAGCCTAGAGAAAGAACTAGAAATCAGAAAGAATAATGCCAAGGCCAAGGACCTTGAGATTAGGGAACAAATAGCTATTTAGCTCTATCCCTCAATCACGCAGAAACAAATGAATATAATTTTTAAAGATTACAAGGATGAGTTCCAGAGCAAAGCTAGAATGAATCAGCTTATGCTTGGAGAAATTGACAAAATACCTAAAGAAACTGAAGAAATCCTCTAGAATGCCTACAAAAGGTTCAACATTCCTATCATAGAGGACATAAGTGATGAGCCCTCTGCCATGGATGACAAGGAAGAAACTACTGAGATAGTAGTAGAAGAGGTAAAGGAGACAGGTGAAGAAAAAGGCAAGGACTTAGATTCCTCTGCTCCGGAAGAGGAAGTCCAAGGAGAAGTAAATCCAGACTCTCCAGCAGTCTCCGGATCTAAAGGAGAAGAAAGTATAAAAGAAAAATCCAGTCAAGAAGAACAAGGAAAGGAAAGAAAAGAAGAGTCAAGGACAGAAAAAGCTATAGATGACAATGGTAAGACTGCAGAAGTGGAGAAAATTCTGTCTCCGGCAAGAGACACAGTAGAAGCAGCTAAGGATTTCTTGACCAAAGAGATGATGGAATTTGATGAACTAGAGTTACTTCAAGGTCCATTCAATTTTGATTCCCTCTCTCTGGTGTAAACCATGAAGCTAGCTTCCTTCACTCAAGCAAAGGCAAAAGAAAAAATGCTGAAATCTCACATGGAAGACTGTGAACTCATAGAAACTGCATCCGGTGTACTGGAAAAAATCAGGCCATCCTTCCAAAAGGATCCTACAACATCCACATCCGGTAATCTAAAGTCTCTTGTAAATTCTATTAGTACTCATTTTGATTCTTTAGAGAAAGCAGCAGAAGAGAAAGTCTGGAAAGAGTTTTTGGATAAAAGATTCTCGGAGTTACAAGGACTTATAACCAATGATAGGAGAAATATAGATATTGGGATAAAGAGCTTAGAAAATACTCTTAAAGATGGTGGAGATATCTATAAATTTTGTGTATCCTAGTCCAAAGTGACCAAGGATATTGAGAAGAAAGTAAAGGAACAAGAGGATAAACTGTCAAGCCTCTCTCAAAATTTTGATCCTCTCACTGTATCCATAGTAAACCAAGAATGTCAAACTATTGTAGTCATGAATGAGATCAAGAAACTTGAAAAGGAAAGGAAGAACATAATAAGTCAGATGGGTGAGCTTAGAGGGATGATTATCCCCAAATTAGAGGCCATGCATGAGGTCCTAACAGATGCCTAGACCACAACCCGGACCAGTGATCCGACAGATCTCAAGAGGGCAGAAGCTTTTGCATTCCTGTTGAGTGGTCACATCTCAATTTTTGCACAGGATAAAGCAGAGTTGGGCGACAGAAGTTGTATAGTTGAAGACAACTTTTGAAGACATATTACAATATATGTAAGTAAAACCTAGTTATATACTTATGCGGCTAAGTATAGTTGAATTTTTGGGCAATTTTGGTGTGCAGACCCTACCCTTTGCTATTGATGTCAAAGGGGTAGTGAGGAACAGTGAAAAATGTGGAATCTAGCTAAAGGGGAGCTCTAGTAAAGTGTACATTAGAAGAGAGCATCAACCAAGGGGGAGTATAGTATAACACTTAGTCATTTTTCACTAAATGTTGTCATCAATGCCAAAGGGGGAGATTGTTGGCAAGAGACACATTGTAGCTTCATGATTGTTTTCATTGATGGCAACAAAGTTCATCCCACCCATCCGCAGGACATGGTGTGCCTATACCGGAAGTCAGATTGAAGAGTGTTGTGGTCCGGTAAGCAAGAACAGAGTATGTGGCAAGGTCCAACAGTTAGGTTCGGATCTCTCAGAGGAAGTATCTTTTTAAAGCGTGGACTTGGGGAAGTCAAGAGGAGTACCTTGACTGATAGATTCCAGGAATTGAGCCTCCGATAATGCAAGAGTAAAGAGATATAAGCATTCAATTATTGGGGTCCGGTTTGGTAGAACAGACAAAGGAAGAACTGACAGGTAGAGCATCAGAAGTTATTCTGGATGAGATGCTAATGGTGATAAAGATTCTTAAGGTATCATTCATGATTGGCCGACTTGTTAGATGACTTCTATAAGTTTCTTTTAGATCTGCATCACTTGGTAAGCAAGGATTCAGCCGATAGACTAGAGTTTAGGAAATATTGACTATTCCAGATGCTGACTAGAAAGAGGATGAAATCCCTTGTCTGGATATATATATATATATACTAGATGGATTTCGATGGCAAGTGTGTGTGTGGTGTGTTAAGTGTGAAGAAAAGTAGAAGAGCAGAAAGAAAGCAATAAGGAAGGTTCGGTATGTGAAAGGACAGTAGAACAAAAGAAGAGGAAGGATGAAGTGCAACAGATCTGTTTACTGAGCCTAACCAAAACTAAACTCCAGCATGTGTGGATGCTTCTCATCAGTTCAAGTATCTTATTATTCTTCTTACAACTTGTAGACAGTGAGTCTCTTGTGAGCAGTGTGCTCGGGCAGTGAGCCCTAATTAGCAAGTGCCATTTTGTATTTCTATTCTTCTAATAGAGAATACAATCTTGGGTTAATCACCTCGTGGTTTTCTCCCCTAACAGGGTTTCCATGTCAAAAATATTATGTCATGTGTTTTTCCATTTCATGGTTATGTCTACTTATTTGAATTGATGCTATATTAATTATTAAGAAAGTTCAACAAGCTAAAATAATTAAGATAATTGATTCACCCCCCCTCCCAGTTATCAACAGTAAACTCTTTTTTTTTTGTTTGAGAATGATTGGTTTCTAGTTTGAGCATGAATTATTCAAATGGCATCATACATATCATTCATAAACCTCAGACATTATGAAAAATAGTTTGCAGTCTTTCAATTTAAATGAATTTGAAAACACAAAGAGTCATTGAACTTACTAATATTAAAATCAGAATTACAGAGAATTGATATAAATTGATTCTCAAAAGTCTTAATATCTGTTGTAGCTGATTGTGCACTCATATGATGTTGAAACGTAAATAATGTTCAAAAATAATTTCTGATTATGATAATAACATTCATATTGTTGTAAATCATAATATACTCAGTAAATATGCATCACAATACCCAGGAAAGGTATAGACCTGTTTAGGAAGTGTATGAATCATTAAAAAACCCTCAACCAAAGGCTGCAGCTAGCATCCAACACCCATATAAAGTTGTTGTCTTTGATATAGCCTAAAAGGTTGCGCTAGCTTAAGGAAAAGCTCAAGCCTTCAAACAAACATCCCAACACACCTCCTAACATTCCTTAATGTTTGTGGACCCCACGAACCTCCACTTCAGCATTTAATAATCTCCAAAGGGATGTCTCCCTTATGAATCTTGTACGACCTCCTTTGTGAAAGCTTCTCAAGCTTTATTCTTTAAAATGCCTACTAATATTTAATCTTCATTGTGTATAGTTAGCTGGATGGTATGGCTGGGAATAACTCAGTCTACCATCTAATTTCTGATATATTTTCATTTGTTTTCTCTTATTTTAGTCTTGCACACACAACACTAAAAGACTGATAAATTCTCATTCACACCACTTTAAAAAAATTGAGATATATGGCAACTTCACACACAACACAGCTACCTCTCATTTTATCTGTGATTCCACCACTTCACACACTTCATAGAATCTTCAATAAATCTCCACACCAAAATCCCAAATTTATATTTGTCCTACAAACAAATACCAAAACTTGTAGAATATCTCTCTCAGCTCCAACACTAAACCTTCGATATGCAATGAAGAATAATGCGTAGCCTCTGTGAGAAACTACCAGCAATTAACCTGAGAGGATCTTTCACCACCAAGGTTGATCATCTCCAAGAGGGTTTTCATCCTCAAGAAGGCTGAGATGAACCAAGTTCAATCTCTAGAACAACAAGGGTTTTGATCAGAGAAATAAAATAAACTGCATAATCCAAATGAGCCCCTCAAATGCCTTTTTTTACTTTTTCTGCCAAACTTTCTAGAAGATTCTATTTTAAAATTCACTTTTTAATTAAAACTCCATTTTAGCTCCGAAAAAGACCTTTTAATTAAAATAATCATAATTTGACACACAAGGTCCCTGTTTAATGAATTCGTAATTTAAAACATTTCATCTTGATTCTAATGAGCTATAACACTAAGGTGCTTTTAAAATATTTTAAATAATATTTAGCAACCTTAGTAAAATAATTAAAATAAATCCATTAATACACTCATCTTGCGGAAATTGTCGGAATGCATCTGAATCAAAAACTAATTGCACTGGAGTGATCCCAATGAAGAATAATGATAAACGGAGCCAACCGAGCGACTTACTATAAATAGACACCCTCTCCAAGATTCTTCAAGAGCACACCAAAAGCCAAAAATCACCCTAGAAAGTGGCATATGAGTCCTCTAGACCAACTGAGCTCATTGAACTCCTTAAATAACCCCTCTGATAACATTGACACACACCCACAAGGTTAATGCCAACTGCGCTGTAAGAGAACCTAAAAATGGGGACATTAAATAGTCTAAGGCAGGATAATTCTTAGGATTTACAAGCTCCTTCAGATGCAAAATGTCCCTGTAACTTTGATTCCTATATCTGTAACTTCATAGGACATTTCCCTAGATGCCCATGTCTCGAAAATGCTCCATTTTACTTCTTTCTTTTGGATCTTGAATCCTTGTCGTCTGCAACCTTCCTCTACAACTCCACTTCGTGAAACTTGGTACTTGTAACTTGCAATCACAAAGGAGTGTGGTTGGGGGTTATGGTATTTAGAGGCTTGCCTCAGGCAAGCCCCGAAGAGACATTCAAGTCTTTCAAACATTGTTGTTAGATGAGAGTGTGTATCCCTGCAAGATAGAGACAAAATCCAAATGATAAATGATTGAAAACACAATAAATGTCACCTTGATGATATAGATCTCATGGAAGGAAGAATCTCTTTCATGCCATGAGGAGATGGAATCAAATCTATGATCACAAACACAATAACAACAAAATACTGCTCTGTAACACAATGAATGCCTTGAATCACTTTTGCATAAAGTCACAAGTTCACAATGTCCATCTCTAGTTTGCAAATGAAGTCCTAAACATGCTTATCTATGCAACTACAAACATTCCTGCTAAGAATTTTGTAATTCAAACTTTACGTGTCAACATAGGACCTAACAACAATCATATAACCAATACTTCAAATTAGGGCCTAACCCAAAATAGGGCAGGACTAGGGCACGAGTGCCTAAGTCCTCCCCCCTTATTTCAGGCAAGAGTCATCAACATAGCACATCTAAGTCCTATTTGTCACAAGACTTCAAGGTTTTCTCATCGGGAGTCAAAATTATCACACATGCATTCTAAGGACCAGGAGCTAAACCTTAAGAGGGAAAAGCCCCCAAGGGGACATTTTCTAACATAATAGCTAGTAAAGATGATAGATAGATAAAGGCAATGGAAGAAGAATTGGATCAGATTGAGAAGAATCAGACATGGGAATTGGTTCCCATACCAACCAATAAGAATATCATAGGAACAAAGTGGGTGTTCCAGAACAAACTGAATGAAAAAGGAGAAGTTGTAAGGAACAAAGCAAGGTTGGTATGTAAGGGCTACTCTCAAGTTGAAGGCATTGACTTTGAGGAGACCTTTGCTCTGGTAGCCAGGATGGAGGCAATCACAATGTTTCTTTCCCCTACTGCTCATAAGAACTTCAAGGTATATCAGATGGATATTAAATCAATATTCTTGAATGGGGATCTAGAGGAAGAAGTTTAGATTGAGCAACCATATGGCATCTAGTATCAGAAAATCTAGACATGGTACAGACTTAAGAAGGTTCTGTATGGTCTCAAGCAAGCACCTAGAGCTTGGTATGCTAGGTTGGACAAGTACTTACTTCAACAAGGCTTCAATAAAGGTACTATAGATATCAAATGATATATGTAAGAGGTTTACAGAGGAGATGCAAAAAGAGTTTGAGATGTCTATGATTGGTGAAATGTCTTTCTTCCTTAGACTTCAAATTGCTCAACTAGATGATGGTATCTTTATCTCTCAAGCTAAGTATGTCAAAGAGTTGTTGAAGAAATTTGGTATGGAGGATTTAAAACCAGCGATTACTCCCATGGTCACTAGATGTCCTTGATCAAGGATGATGAGTCTTCAAAGGTGGATCAAACTGCATATAGATCTATAATTGGAGGATTATTATACCTAACTGCTTCTAGATCTTTAATATCATTCATGCAGTATGTGTAGTTGCCAGATATCAAGCCAATCCTAAGAAAACAAATGAAACGGTAGTGAAAAGGATATTTAGATACTTAAAAGGAACTCTAGATTATGGCCTATGGTATCCAAGAGGTAATGACTTTGATTTGAATGCATACACTGCTGCTGATTGGGCAGGGTGTGTTGATGACAGAAGTACAAGTGGTGATGCTTTCTTTTTAGGAAGCAGATTGGTTTCATGGCAGAGCAAGAAGCAAGATTCAATGTCCTTGTCAATAGCAGAGGCATAGTATATTGCAGCAACATCCTGTTGTAGACAAGTGTTGTGGATAAAGTAAACCCTAAAGGATATCAAGGTATTGTATAATGAGCCTATTCCTATTTTGTGTGATAATACAAGTGCTATCAATATTTCAAAGAATACAGTGATGCATTCTAGAACCAAGCATATAGCAATTAGGTATCACTTCTTGAGAGAGAAGGTTGCAGAGAAGGAAGTAAGGTTGGAACATGTTCCAACAAAGGATAAGATTGCAAATATTTTCACAAAGGCTCTTGTAAAGGACACTTTTGAGGATCTCTGATAGAGGTTAGGGGTAATTGCCACTCCTTCTTGCTAAGATGCATAGTGGTGCATCTGTCCAGGGGGAGTTCATGTTATATCTTTTCCTGGACTGATGGTGGCTACCTCTTAGGGGGTGAAGGTAGTGGTTGCTAATGATAGGGGGAGTTTATTTGTTACAAGAAGAAGTGTGTTGGTATGTGGTTGCTGATGAGTAGGTGATGGTAGCCCTTTGTCCTTGATGTCAAAGGGGGAGAATGAGAAGGTATGTGTTGCCATCAATACTAAAGGGGGAGATTGTTACACATATGGTTCCTAAGGTTTTTATCATTGATGTCAACACTGTCACAAGGTTGAGAGAGATTGTTAAGGCTATCATTGAGATTGTCATTGATGTCAACACTATCATGGAAGTATGATGGAGTTCATGGTTAAATGTTATGATCCTAAAGAAGATAATGGTTGGATTTCATGCTCCTAAAGAAGATACAGTTTATGTTTGGATATCATGCTCCTAAAGAAGATACAGTTCATGGTTGGATGTCATGCCCTGATCAATGTAGAGTTGAGTATGAAGCCATATTAATTTGGGAATTAGAAGCATCAAGAAGAAGCATTAATATGGGAATTAGAAGCATCAAGGAGAAACATTAATATGGGAATTAGAAGCACTAAAGAGGATCAAATGTGTTGCTAATTTTGAAAAAGTGTTGTTGGTGACCTAAAGCATGTTGTATGATCTATTCCACTATTCCCAAGATGTATGTGCTGATATAAAGAAGATTTGGCCTCTAGAAGTTGGTAACAGTCTCTGCTTCAAGATGTCTATCTATGAAGGTTGTTTGGGAGATTGCTCTAAATTTTCATTCTATTGATGTTGTGCTTTTGTAGATTGGAACATAGATACATATAGTGTCATATTACGTATGTTCTAAGTTTCATGATGTTTTGATCACTAAAAGAGTGTTTTTCTATTGACAGTTTGAAGATAGTGTGGTTTATGTGAAGTTGTTCTTAGCATGGTGATGGAATGCTTCGCATTCCTTTGCATTTTCAGATATGGCTATGTGGTTTTGAAATTGTGTTTAGAGGTAGTGAAGGTGTTGTTTCCAAAGGTTCATATCTTTTATCCTTCCGCTATGAAAGTTATGCATGATTGAGTACTGGTATGTGCTTTGACAGAATGAAGTAGTGTTGAAGACCTGTTGGAATGCTTTACGTTCCTCCTAAAGAGAATGCTTTCATTTGTGGTTCTGTGGACACATTTTTGGATGTGTATTACATGCTCTCTTGTAGTTTCAAGCTTCTTGGTGGTTCGCAAGCTCAGTTTTTCTATGACAGCATGTTGCAGTGTGTTCTGGATGACTGGTTTTTCAGAAAGTTCATGATTGGAGATGTATGGCACAAACTATTTGATGTGCATAGGTAAAAGAGTGTTTGGGGATGTTGTATGAGTCATGTAGACTCATTTGGAAGAGTTTCATGAAGATCTATCTTGTTTCCAGTATAGTGAAAGGTTTTCAAGTTATTGTGGTCGTTATGCTTCAAGTTTCTTATGTCTTTGCTTAAGGATGTCCTATTTTCAAATGAGCAGAGCATGTGGATGTAATTCTGTTGGGTGAATATTTTGTCTTCAACTAACTGAAGGAAAAATAGTTACATCAACCACAGTGTAATGAGATAAATCTCTCCTCTTAGCAAGGGGAGGTTCCCTATTAACTATTACAAACTTATTTAAACTAAAACTAATTTCAGGGTGAAACCATGTCATCCATTTCTCTTTTTTCAGAAATGATGTTTACAATATAAAAGAGCACTTTTATAATACAAATCAAAATAACCAAGAAACTCATGAGAGCACAAAGTCTATCGTTGCTCCTTTTGCTGATTTACAATTTGGAATCAAGTAGGACAAGGTGCAACTCAAAGTCTTCACCGAATACTACGAAAAAACATATGATCACAAAAGATAATAGTAGTTCAAAGTCTTTCTAATATCTTTTACTTCAAAACATAAAATCACAAGCTAAAGATAATTGTTGTAGCACAAAGTCTCCAAAATCAGCTTTAGAATATCTCCCAGATTATTCACACTCACACTACAATTTGATCAAGTACATAAGATAGTGTAAGGAAAAGAACATAAGAATAATTTCCAATACACCACAAGTTATTCCAATGCAAAGATTGAACGATCACTTGTTTTTCTATTCACTTGATAAAATATGATTTACAATTTGAACACAAAGTCTCAAAATGCTCTTTAATTTGGCAGAGCTTCACTTCAATAACTAAAAGATGATAATAACAATGGGGGTCCTCTTTATTTATAGGATAAACTGAGAGCAAAAATAGGAAAATCCTAACTACTTTGACTTATTCAAACAAAAGAGTCCTATTTGACTTATGACTTCTTTTGTCTCATATGTAATTACATTTTAGAAAATTACACATGAGTATGTCCATAACAAAATTCAAATTACATATACAAGAATAAAATAAACTAAGGTATCAAAAAGGAACTTTAGCTTCTTCCATCAGTCTTCTTTAGAAAGTTCTGATACATGGCCTGTATAGCTGCCATTTCACATGCATCTGGCTTTGTTATGTTTTCTGAGACAGTGCAGGCCCGGAGAACTGCATCTTTCACTGGCTTTATCACCTTTTCATGCTTGTCAAGGTTGTCCTTCAATTTTTCAAAAGTTGAGTGCTAATCATAGAGGTTGTCCATAGAAAGTACTGAGGGCACTTCATCTTTGAATTTATGTTGAACCATCTTCTCAAAGGAGCTTATCATTTCATCTGCTGAAAGGAACTTATGACCACCTGTGAGAGTGCATGGGAGTTCTTCCAACCTGTGTAGAAGTATGACATCATTGTCTTCACAGTTTTCACGAGCTTGGCATAAGTTATCAAGTAAGCCCTTTATTATATTGACACAATGAGCAAGAGACTCCTTAGTTTTAAGATATGATTCTTGATTTGAGATGACCCCAATGGTAATCAGATTCTTTATCTTAACCTTTTTCATCTCTATCCACTCCTCCAAGCTCTCTTCCTGATCCTGCAGTTCTTGAGAAAGTAAGTCAACCATGTTATCAAGCTCAGCTTTTGCTTTATCCATCTTTTCTTTTCTTTCTACAGTAGTTTTCAACAGAACTCTTCCCTGTGCTAGCAACTGCTCCACAATATCTCCTACCACTCTTCCTCTAGCCTGAGCTTTTTCCACTTTCTGAATCAAAGGGTCTTCTACAGTTACCGCCACGGGTTCCACAATTTCAAATGCCTTTACTATTTTTGAAGAACAGCAACAAGTTGTTCTACTTTATCTTTACACTGCTCTTTCTCCTTCTTGACTCATCATATTTCTCTAGCAAGGTGCTGGCAGTAGTTTGAAAATCTACCTTAATGCCTTCATGAGTTAGCTTACCTAACTCAACCCTTGAGACAACATAATCATTCATATCAAAATTGTCAATAGTAGCATCCTTTGGTGGCTTGGCAATTTCTGCATATCTGATTCTTTTCTCATTGATAAGCCTAGAAACAATCTTAGGCTTTTTCTTCAGAGTTTTTGACTTCAAAGGAAACAGCTTCTCTAGATCAATTTCATCTGGTGAAATTACTTGCTTTTTCCTCTTCGGGGTATATGCAGACAACCAAGGAGGAAGTACAGAAACACCCACATTAGGAGAAGAATCAATCACTTTCTTTGCCGAGTCCATGCTTATTCCTATTATTGTAACAATGGGACTGGTAGGAGTAAAAACAACAGTAGTATCAACAACCTTTTCAGAACTATCTAGAAAATGTTCTAACACAGTTTGTTCACAGGTATCAAAAGATGGGGAAGACAAACTAGGAATGGACCTAGATGAATCAAACATTGTTCCAAAACTCATTCTTAATGAAGGGGGATTATTATCAGAGGAAACAACCAAAATAGGAGAAATAGGAGTATTTGAAACTGCAAGAAAAACACTAGAAACATGAACATGAAGCTGAGATTTAGAAACTTGGGATTCTAATGGAAGGTCCTTCTATGGGGAACATTGTGAATCACCAAGTTGTTCCTATTCTACATTCTCATCTTGACCTTGTTCTATTTCATCTTCCTCAATAGGCCTTTCAGACATTTCTGCTTGCTGGGCATCCTTAGATTTCTCAATATTTTGTTGTTCAGTTTCAACATCCTCAACCTCCATCTGCTCAACATTAGTGTCTTCAATACCGGATTCAATAACATTAGAGGTCCCTGTAACCTCCTTCTTCTTCCCTCCCTTAGATACAAACTTGATTTTTGGCTTACGTGTTTTGGAGGAAGGAGTGTCACTCTTGTTCTTGGTTTTGTTTTCTACTTTCTTACCTATTTGCTCCTCAACTTTAGTCTCTAACCTTGTAAGAAATTCTTTCAAGCTGATCCCTTTGCTTTCCAACCATATGTTTGTGTTAGCCAAGATTGTCTGGAATCTTTTCCTTATAGAAGTCTCCTCTTTGACTGACCATTTGACCTCTGGAAGAGGTGAGGCTTCAACATTCTCAGTATTATATTTGGGATCTAGAACATCCCCATCATCTTCCATTCCATCTAGAATATCTGCAAGGCCCATCTCTTCTATCTGACTCAAATGAAGTCTGCAAAAGTCTAACTTTCTGATCTCATTTTGTGTCCTAACGTCAGCCCAAATATCTTCCACCATTGGCATGTGGAAAGTTGACTTTATTTTGATTTTATCTTGTACTCTCTTGAAGTCAAAATGGTCCCTTTTCTTGAAAGTTTTCATGGTGACCAGTTGTAATTCAGAATCAACTATTTTTACCTTGGTAGCTAACTGAACTGAGTACCTTCCAATTTCTACAGGAAACTTTATACCTAACTTTTTCAGCTCCATTTGTTTATTATGTACCACAATCAGCTGCCTACATAATTCCATGAGAACAATCTGGTCACTGGGATATCATGGAAGTATATAAGGGTAACCAGGATAATACCCTACTCTGAGATATGTGAAAGTAGGAAACTGTAAGAACAAGCAGCCAAAAGAATTTACAACTTCCCAAGCTTCATCTGAAACCCTCTTCTGAACAAGCTCATTGTCCCATAAGCACATAAACACTTAAAAGAAAGCATCATTAACCCTACGGAAATGATGGATTGATCCTTTTAAAGTGATTTGAGGATAATACTCATACATGGGGACCAACCTCCTGTCACCAACCTGAGTAAGACCAGGAAAAATTCTCATGCTTGCAACAACATATACAAGATATGAGGTCATATCAAATTTGAATGTTGTGTTGACTCTCACCAACTGCTCATGCAAAGCATTACTAATCTGTTCTCCCCAAAAGATTTTCTGTGTGCCCCAGAGAATCACCTTGATGTATGTATACATCCATTCCTAAAACTTGGAGGAAGAAGGGAGTCCTCTGATACGACTCAAAAGTGTGATCAAGTCACAGACCTCCTCAACAAAGTCACTCCTCGGGAGATCCTTCGACCATCTGGTTAGATTACTCCAAGGAATCTTCAACCACTTACTATTTATATACTTCCTTATGGCTTCCACATCTCTATCATAGTCTCTTTGCCCTTGAGCAAAATCAATTTGTCCAATATTTTCAATAGGAGGACACATGAAGATCTTGTCAAGAAATTCCACATCCCATCTCATAATCACATTCCCTTGGGAATATGTCACAGCCCTAGTATCCCTATTGTAATGGTTGGCCACTTGAAGAACAAACTCAGGGTTATGGACATCAACTGGAAAAGAGACAACCAAGTGAATGTTACTGTCAATGATCTTTTGCATGTGTCTAGAAGGATTTATTTGTCTAGTTCTGTCCACAAACTCTGTCATATCTACATGCCCTATCTCTGTATCTCTGATTTCATCAACATTAGACTATACTGAAGTGACAGGGAAGACCCCTTGGTATTTGTACTTCATAATTTTAGCTTTGGATGGAGACGGCTCGGACATTAGTTTTGAAGAGAGAACTAGAAACAGTGTCTACCACAAATGTTTGTCAAAAATTGCAAAAGCCATGATCTCACAGTTAGGGGGAAATGGGTAAATTGGGATTACTATGATTCGATGATCATGACAGGGAAGCTGTGTTGAAGGGCTCAAGTGCATGCAAATTGAGGTAAAAGGTGAAAGCGGGTTAACAGGCTTTGAAAGGTGAATTTTCCCCAGTGTTAGAAAAATTCAGGAAAATGTGCATAGGCGGTCAAAATGAATGCCCCTACAAAAGGGACCATTCTCTTACCATGTAAAGTCGGTCAAAATGACCGCTAATGCATGTTAGAGGTAAGATAATATTCATGATGTAAGGGCGGGAGTTTCGACCGCTCTTACATATGTGGCTAAAACAGCAAGTTTATGTGTCACATGCAAAGGTGGTGAAAAGGTCCGCCGGTGCATGTTGAAGGGAAAAACTTTGATGTATAGTTGGTAAAAATGACCGCTAATACATATGATTGTTGAATACCCTAAATTAGTATGTGAAAGCAGGGATTTATACCGCTTGTGCATGTTAGGGAAAAACACTCAAGGTTTTTATGTAGGGGTGGTGGTTTTAACCGCCCCTGCATATAGGGTAGTCCGAAAGCACGTATGTATGCATTGGTCATTTAACCCACCATACATATGGCGATAAATTCCTAAGACACCATCGATAGAAAATACCGACTACACACAAGCAAAAAGAAAACCTAAAATCTTCAACGAAATGGAAACAGACTAAGAACCCAAAACCTACAAAAATCTAGGGTTTAGTAAAAAGATACGACTTTTAAAAAAAACTAGGGTTTTAAAAATGATCTATAGAAGACGGATTTGAGAAAAACAACAAACAAAATGGTACAAATACTATTTAACATTAATAAAACCTCAAACATAAAGAATAAATAAAACAAACTTACCTATATAAACACGAAGAAGAAACACGAGAGCTTCAGTAAGATTGAATCCGTGGAAGCTAGAAAGCGTCGGCTTCAGGTTCTCTTCAAGGCTTAGGTAAGATGAACAATCAAAAATAAAACAAGATACTAATTGAAAACAATTTAAAGTAACTCAAAGATTGCCCAAATCTAAAAATTAAAGGTGTAATAAATACACACGAGTTAATATAAATGCAAGGAAAAAGATGCAGCGTCGGCCAAAAATGCCGTGCTAAAACGAAAGAAGGAAGAGGATGTACAAGGGCGGGTATTTTTACCGCTCTTACATCTTTACAAGGAAGAACTGACATGCATGGGAGGTCAAAATGACCGCTCCTACATCTAAGAAGAAAAAAATAAGTAACATGCATTGGCGATCGAAAATACCACCTTTGCATGTAAACACAGAAATTTTCTCACTTAAAAACAGTCAAAATTAATATTTTGATAGGCTCATAACTTAATCAATTTTTGTGAATATCAAGGAATTGACTTAGGGGAACATCATAAACCATTCTAAGATGTTAGATGAATTCACAAGAGGCCAAGAGGACTTGTCTTGATTTGCGAACTTAGAGTGTAGGCTACGAAACGGACAAATTTGGTAGGGGTTGTCTACAAAAACGAGCGTAGCTGATTTTGAGAACAACAGCTGGCTCTAACTAGGGAGCTTCCTTTGATTGAACTTTGAAACAGTCGAAGGGAGAAGAATCCAGTCTCTAAGTGCCTTCATCCATGCCATTGGGCTATAGAGTCAAGCTACCAAAAAGAAAAAGACACAAAAGACTAAACAAAAATGAAAAATAAAAACACAAAAACTATACAAATGTACAAATGAACTTCTCTGATACTTCAAGGGTTGAAGTGTTTTAGATGTTGTCCACTGTGAGGCAGCAAGAATGGTGTTCCATCAAGATACTCCAACAAGAAGCTATTTTCACCACAAAGTTGATGAATGACGAACGGGCCACTCCATAGGGAATCAAACTTCCCATGCATTCCTTTTGGTTCTCTCCTCTTGTCCCATAACAAAACTTGATCTCCAATTTGAAAATCACAAGCCCTTGCTTTCTTGTCAAAAAGCTTCTTCACCTAACTTTGATGTTCAGCAATACGGTCTACTACCATAGCTCATTGATCTTCAAGTTTAGTGAGGTACATGATTCTTTTGTCAATAGAACTTTCAAAAGTTCTATCTTCTATTGCCTTTGCCAACTTCAATGCTGGCAACTCCAAATTAATAGGTATCTCTGCATTCAAACCGTATAGAAGTTGAAATGGTGACATACCTATCACCCTTTTGGGGGTAATCCTGTCTGCCCATAAAGCATCAAACAACGCTTTATGCCAAGTTCTCTAATTATCTTCCACCAATTTCCTGATAATAGTAACCAGATTTTTGTTACTAGATTATGTTTGACCATTTCCTTGCCGATAATAGTCTTAAGAGTGAGAAAGAATGATCCCATGTTCATAGAAAAAGCCAGTAATCTCGTTGGAAGAGAAACAAGTAGCATTATCTGCTACAACTTTGTTTGGAACTCCAAACTGGGAAATAATATTTTCCTTAAGAAAATTACATACCACTTCAGAAGTAGCATGCTTTACTGGGATGGCTTCCACCCACTTGGTAAAATAATTAGTTGCGGTGAGAACAAAGTTGTGTCCCGCACTTGACGGTGGGTTCACAGCACCAATGAAGTCAATGCCTTATTGCTAAAAAGGTTCTTCAATTACAACTGGCTTGAGAGGTAATGCAACCAACTTAGGCCTTCCAACAAACTACTGACATAACTCACACCTACGTACCCAATTGTACGCATCCTAAAACAGTGTGAGCCAATAGTAGCTAGCCCACAGAATCTTATGAGCCGTCACAAGCACAGAAAAATGTCCTCCACAAGTTAAATTGTGAAAAGACTCCAGAAGTCTGTTTTGTTGTGTTTTATCCACACAACGGAGAAAAACTCCATCAAGGCTTCTTTTATACAAACCATTGTCCCATAGGATATAGTTAGCAGCCTTCAATTTGATAGTTCTTTTCTCCTTATAGGATAGATGAGAAGGACACTCACCATAGGTAAGAAAATGAGCAATATTCAAATACCACTCATCTGTAGTAGTGACAAAAAGAACAGTTGGCATATCCTCAACTTCTTCATCTCCTGTCTCTTTTGGTACATTGTTGGCAATCAACTAACACAAACGTCTGCCACACACAAGCTTGGTAGGTTTGATATCAAGATCAAACTCTTGAATCTTGGCAATTAATTGCCTCTTTTGGTTCCAAACTCTTGTTGAGTCAGGATCGACTTCACTGTTGTGTCAGGCACCAAAATAATAGTATGTGAATTCAAAATATAAAATCAGAAATGCTTTACCGCCTTGACCATGGCATAAGCATGTTTCTCCATATTTGAATATTTCAATTCATGAGCCTTTAGAGGACAACTCATAAATGAAATGGGAGATTCCACACCTTCTTCATTCTACTGAACAAGAATGGTTGAAAGTGTATGCTCAGAAGCATAATTGTATACTACGAAATCCTTGGTATAATCAGGACAAACTAGAACCAGAGCATGAGCTATGGCTCTCTTGATGTCCTCAAATGCTGCTTTACCTTCCGCACTCCAATGGAAAGTAGTCTTACCCTTCATAATGTTGACAATGTGACAAGTTTTTTCTATGAATTCCAGAATGAATCTCCACAGAAAATTCACCTTTCTGAAGAAAGAGTGAACTACAGTCTTACTAGCAGGCAAAGTAAGACTTTGGATGGACTTGACTCTTTCTGAGTCAATTTTAGTGCCTTCTTGGGACATAATGTGACTGAGAAGTTTACCTTATGTAACCCCAAAAACTAATTTCTTAGGGTTAAGAGAAATACCATTTTGTCGACATCTTTCCAGCACCTATCGCAAATGATACGCATGATCTTGACGTTGTTTGGAGAAAATAGTCAAGTCATCAAGATATACCACAATGAATTTCCCCATCTCATCTCTGAAAGTGAGGTCCATTACTCTCTGGAAAGTAGCGCCAGCATTGATTAAACCAAATGGAATCCTGCAATATGCAAACGTGCCCCAAGGCGTTGTGAAAGAAGTCTTGTACTAATCTGCTTCACTGACCTCTACTTGATTATATCCTGAAAAACCTTCTAACATAGACAACATCTCTGAACCAGTTACTTTGCAACACTTGGTCCATGATGGGTAGGGGGTAGTTATCCTTTAGAGAAGACTAGCTGAGATTCCTGAAATCAATGCAAATACAGATTTCTTCGCTCTTATTTCTTTCAGGAACAATATTCACGATCCAAGTAGAATGATGAATAGGAAAGATTATTCTTGCATTCAACATTTTATGAATCTCAGAAAGAATAGTACCTAATATTTTGGGATTATATTGCCTTTGTTTCTGCTTGTGAGGTAATGACCCAACTTTGAGAGGAATTTCATGTTGAATCTCCTTAGGCCTGAAGGACTTCAGATCATCATAAGAATATGCCAAAACATCAATGTAATGGTGGAGTGTAGTGAATTTGAATTTCTCGTTGGCAGTGCAACACTTCCCGATGTTGACCATTTTGGGATCTACCTCAAAACTCAAATTTACTTGTTCAAATTCCATAGATGAACTTGAATCAAGTTGTTGCTGCTATTTAATGTATCTGTCATGCTTATCAAATAACTTTTCCAGGGAAACCAAACCTTTTGGAATCTTATTCCCTTTTAGTTGAAGAAACTCTTCACTAGTTTGTGAATCTATTTCAGAAATGTATTCCCATAGTGGAGATTCACTACCTTCAAAATAGAGCTCATCAAAGCTATCCATCTTTTCCAAGAAAGCTATGATTTGATTATCACCATTGAACACCTACTAATGGTCAGCATTATCTAGTACACTTGGTCAAAAAACTAACTCAATTATGTACTTGTTACCTTTGAAGTCCTTATGGGGAACCATAAGAGTTGCAGAAATAGCCAATGAATCTGCATGATCATTAAACTCTCTAGGCACTGCAAAAATATCAAAAGCATCAAAACCTTCAATGCAATCCCATACGCGATTACGATAATGCCTCAACCTTTCATTTTTGGTCTGATATAAATTTCTCACTTGGCAAACAACTAGTTCTACATCTCCTTGAGCATGAAGATTTTTAATACCTTTAACTCGAGCAGCTTCCATGCCGAGTAATAATGATTCATACTCTGCGGTATTATTGGTATTATCAAATTGCAACTTGTATGAGAAAGGGAAGATATCACCTTGTGGAGATATCAGAACAATTCTGGCTCTAGAACAGGTAGAAGAACAACTGCCATCAAATTCTAAAACCCAAACCTCATTAGAATTTGATTTTTTGGAATTTCTTTGACCAGAAGATTCCTCTTCATCAGTGAAGGAAGAATCTGGCATCACTATACTTTCATCTGAATACTCTTCTAATTCTCCATATGAATTGTCTAAATCTTCATCAGATGAACTAGAAAGATTTTCTGTGGATAAGAAATAGTTACCCATACTTGAAGACTCAAACAAAATCTGAGCTTTCAGGTTTTCAGTTTGGGTGACTAAGTATTTCACTTCCTTCTCAGGAAGAAACTTTTGCATGACTCATTTAACAGGTATCCTGGCTTCAAACAGATCCATAATTAGTTCTCCGCCTACATCTTTACATAAGTTACACCCAAGCAAAATGCCATAAGAAGCTGGAACATCAGCCACTAGGACAGTCATCTTGATCCTCTTGTCTAGAAAGGCTGCAAATGCAAATTAGGCATCCTTGATTTGACCCAATAACGGAACTTGCTTATTTTCCATGGAGAAACATCTCCCAAAGGTATTGGTTAAGGTGAGACCAAGGGCATCTGCCACCTTAGCAGGCATGACGTTATCAGAAGTCCTGGAGTCTATTATACAATTTCTTAACTTATGACCATTGACCAATAGAGAAACATAGAAAGGTTCTATTTTCCTTGGAGCAATAAGGGGAGTAGTGACCAAATTATTTTGGGTAGATTTGTTTTTAGAGGAGTCATGGATGGTTTTGGAAGAATCTTGCCCCGTAGGGGCAGCCTTATTTTTCACATATTTAGCTAACCTATCAAACTGTTCAGGGTTAGCTTGTAAGTACTCCACCGTAGACATTTGGATCTTGGTTTTCCTAGCATGATCTATAATATCAAAAAGCTGAAATGAACTAGATACAAAGGAAGAAAGTCCATCATCCTGAGCTTTATTCGAGGTAGTACTGGTCTGAGGAACAAAAGTAGAAGAGATATGATAGCTAGGTGAACTTACTTGTTTATTAGCAACCGGGTCCTTTGATTGAAAAGGAAACGGAGTTCCCCGTTTAGCAATGGAGATAACCAGCTGAGGTTCCTCTCTTGTCTTTCCTTTATCAACTTGTTGATTTGGCTGATTTTGGGACCTAGTAAAAATAGCATATGCTCCATCATACACTTCTCCTTCTCTTTCGCTTCATCTTGGTAATTCAAAAAACCAATAGTAGAGTCGCCAGCTAACTCTTCTTCTCCTTCTGTAAAGAAGTTAGCATTATTCTCCTGATCCAAATCAGGTTGGTAGGAATTATCATTTTCTACTTCATAATAGTCAACTGCTAAGTTGACCGGTGTTGCTTCAATGGCGAGCTTCCCCTGAGTAGGAGGAAGATGATTTGGTTGCCCTTGATTTTTGGCAACATTTCTTTGGTATGAATGATTGGGAAATGTTCTCCTTGGTATATCCCTATAGGAAGGAGCAAACATACCTTGGGACATTTGTTTCTTCAGAGCTAGCAATTCATTCGCTAGCTTTTGCACCATAGGATCTGTGGTGCTCGTGGAAGAATTATCAATAGAAGACTGACCTCTATTTCTATTAGAATCTCTTCTGATCTTACCTGCAAGCATAAGATCATCTTCCACCTCCTTAGCCAAAGTTTGGGCTGCGGGGAGATCGATAGGACTAGCTCGTCTTAGCAGAAAGCTTACCTCAGGAAGTTGAGTATTGATGACAAATCATTTGAGATTCTCTATCGTTGGTTGAGCAGATGTCGGAATCCTGTTTCTCAGCTTATTGAACTTAGCGATGAAGTCTCGCATGGGTTCATGAGGCTCTTTCTTCATTTGTGTGAGCTGAGCCAATAAGGCATGTGCATCTTCTGCAAGTTTGAACCTAGCCTCAAACTTGGTCTTGAGGGTGTTCCAATCAATTATAGTTTGAGCCTGGAGATGATAGAACCAATCTGCAGCAGCATCTTGTAATGTTTCCAGAAAAAGTCTTACTGCTACGTCTTCATGTTCCACACCTATTACACCACAGAATATGTAGAAAGCTGCAATGTGTTCATCCAGGTGGACTTTCCCATCACCATAGAACTTAGGAAAATTCTTCCTCAAACTATGAGGTAGTTCATGCAATGGTGGAGTTAAGTTCAAAGGACCAAAAGTGTTACCCCAAGGGCCTTGAGCTGCCATGGTACGCTAATTAAAGGGTGAGATAACAAACCTCTATGGAATATGAACAGACAAAAATCTATTAGTACTAGAACTAGAAGCTTCACCTGGTATTGGAGACCTAGCGTTAGTAGGAGGAAAACTCCTAGTTCGCTGAAGTCGATATCGTGGAGGCAAAAGACCAAAGTTATTTTGCTGCATCAACTCAAATACAGGATCAATAATACATTGAGCTCTCTTACTTCTTGTATACCGTGAGTCTGCCAGAATCCAATGTACTCAACAAAATTTTGAAAAATCTCGAAACAATGGAGAAGAACTCTAGTGCTTCAACTTAGAGCGTGAGGCTTCAAGTTGCGCGTTCCTTCCCCAACAGAGTCGCCAAAAATGGTTGGGTGAATATTTTGTCTATAACTAACTAAAGGCAAAATGGTTATATCAACCATAGTGTAATGAGATAAATCTCTCCTCTCAGCAAGGGGAGGTTCCCTATTAACTATTACAAACTTATTTCCACTAAAACTAATTTCGGGGTGAAACCATGTCACCCATTTCTCTTTTTTCAGAAATGATGTTTACAATATAAAAGAGTACTTTTACAATACAAATCAAAATAACCAAGAAACTCACGAGAGCACAAAGTCTATCGTTGCTCCTTTTGCTGATTTACAATTTGGAATCAAGTAGGACAAGGTGTAGCTCAAAGTCTTCACCGAATACTACAACGAAACATATGATCACAAAAGATAATAGTAGTTCAAAGTCTTTCTAATATCTTTTACTTCAAAACATAAAAGCACAAACTAAAGATAATTGTTGTAGCACAAAGTCTCCAAAATCAGTTTTAGAATATCTCCCAGATTATTCACACTCACACTACAATTTGATTAAGTAGATAAGATAGTGTAAGGAAAAGGACATAAGCACAATTTTCAATACACCACAAGTTATTCCAATGCAAAGATTGAACAATCACTTGTTTTTTTATTCACTTGATAAAATATGATTTACAATTTGAACACAAAGTCTCAAAATGCTCTTCAATTTAGCAGAGTTTCGCTTCAATAACTAAAAGATGATAATTACAATGGGGGTCCTCTTTATTTATAGGAGAAACCAAGAGCAAAAATAGGAAAATCCTAACTACTTTGACTTATTCAAACAAAAGAGTCCTATTTGACTTATGACTTCTTTTGTCTCATATGTAATTACATTTTAGAAAATTACACGAGTATGTCCATAACAAAATTCAAATTACATATACAAGAATAAAATAAACTAATGTATCCAAAAGGAACTTCAGCTTCCTCCATCATTTTTCTTTAGAAAGTTCTGATACATGGCCTGTATAGCTACCTTTCACATGCATCTAGCTTTGTTGTGTTTTGTGAGATAGTGCGGGCCCAAAGAACTGCATCTTTCACTGCCTTTATCACCTTTTCATGCTTGTCAAGGTTGTCCTTCAGGTTTTTAAAAGTTGAGTGCTGATCATAGAGGTTGTCCATAGAAAGTACTGAGGGCACTTCATCTTTGAATTTCTACTGAACCATCTTCTCAAAGGAGCTTATCATTTCATCTACTGAAAGGAACTTATGACCTTCACCTGTGAGAGTGCATGGGAGTTCTTCGAACCTGTGTAGAAGTATGACATCGTTGTCTTCACAGTTTTCACGAGCTTGGCATAAGTCATCAAGTAAGCCCTTTATTATATTGACACAATGAGCAAGAGACTCCTTAGTTTTAAGTTATGATTCCCAATTTGAGATGACCCCAATGGTAATCAAATTCTTTATCTTAATCTTTTTCATCTCTATCTACTCCTCCAAGCTCTCTTCTTGATCCTACAGTTCTTGAGAAAGTAAGTCAACCATGTTATCAAGCTCATATTTTGCTTTATCCATCTTTTCTTTTCTTTCTATAGTAGTTTTCAATAGAACTCTTCCCTATGCTAGCAACCACTCCACAATATCTCCTACCACTCTTCCTCTAGCCCGAGCTTTTTCCACTTTCTGAATCAGAGGGTCTTCTACAGTTACTGCCATGGGTTCCACAATTTCAAATGACTTTACTATTTTTTGAAGAACAGCAGCAAGTTGTTCTGCTTTAGCTTTATACTGCTCTTTCTCCTTCTTGACTTCATCATATTTCTCTAGCAAGGTGCTGGCAGTAGTTTGAAAATCTACCTTAATGCCTTCATGAGTTAGCTTACCTAACTCAACCCTTGAGACAACATAATCATTCATATCAAAATTGTCAATAGTAGCATCCTCTGGTGGCTTGGCAATTTTTGCATATCTGATTCCTTTCTCATTGATAAGCCTGGAAACAATCTTAGGCTTTTTCTTTAGAGTTTTTGACTTCAAAGGAAACAGCTTCTCTATATCAATTTCATCTGGTGAAATTGCTTTCTTTTTCCTCTTTGGGGTATATGCAGACAACCAAGGAGGAAGTACAGAAACACCCACATTAGGAGAAGAATCAATCACTTTCTTTGCCAGGCCCATGCTTATTCCTGTTATTGTAACAATGGGACTGGTAGGAGTAAAAACAGCAGTAGTATCAACAACCTTTTCAGAACTATCTAGAAAATGTTCTAACACAATTTGTTCACCGGTATCAAAAGACGGGGAAGACAAACTAGGAATGGACCCAGATGAATCAAACACTATTCAAAAACTCGTTCTTAATGAAGGGGGAGTATTATCAGAGGAAACAACCAAAATAAGAGAAATAGGAGTATTTGAAACTACAGGAAAAACACTAGAAACAAGAACATGAAGCTGAGATTTAGAAACTTGGGATTCTAATGGAAGGTCCTTCTGTGGGGAACGTTGTGAATCACCAAGTTGTTCCTATTCTACATTCTCATCTTGACCTTGTTCTGTTTCATCTTCCTCAGTAGGCTTTTCAGACATTTATGCTTGTTGGGCATCCTTAGATTTCTCAATATTTTGTTGTTCAGTTTCAACATGCTCAACCTTCATCTGCTCAACATTAGTGTCTTCAATACTAGATTCAGTAACATTAGAGGTCCCTATAACCTCCTTCTTCTTCCCTCCCTTAGATACAAACTTGATTTTTGGCTTACATGTTTTGGAGGAAGGAGTATCATTCTTGTTCTTGGTTCTATTTTCTACTTTCTTACCTGTTTGCTCAACTTCAGTCTCTGACCTTGTAAGAAATTCTTTCAAGCTGATCCCTTCACTTTCCAACCATATGTTTGTGTTAGCCAAGATTGTCTGGAATCTTTTCCTTATACAAGTCTTCTCTTTGACTGATCATTTGACCTCTGGAAGAGGTGAGGCTTCAACATTCTCAGTATTATATTTGGGATCTAGAACATCCCCATCATCTTCCATTCCATCTGGAATATCCGCAAGGCCCAGCTCTTCTATCTGACTCAAAAGAAGTCTGCAAAAGTCCAACTTTCTGATCTTATTTTGTGTCCTGAGGTCAGCCCAAATATCTTCCACCATTGGCATGTGGAAAGTTGACTTTCTTTTGATTTTATCTTATACTCTCCTAAAGTCAAAATGGTCCCTTTTCTTGAAAGTTTTCATGGTGACTAGTTGCAATTCAGAATCAACTATTTTTGCCTTGGTAGCTAACTGAACTGAGTACCTTGGTAGCTGACTGAACAGACCTCCTCAACAAAGTCACTCCTCAGGAGATCCTTCAGCCATTTGGTTAGATTACTCTAAGGAATCTTCAACCACTTATTGTTTATATACTTCCTTGTAGCTTCCAAATCTCTATCATAGTCTCTTTGCCCTTGAGCAAAATCAATTTGTCTAATATTTTCAATAGGAGGACACATGAAGATCTTGTCAAGAAATTCTGCATCCAATCTCATAATCACATTCCCTTGGGAATTTGTCACAACCCTAGTATCCCTGTTGTAATGGTTGGCCACCTGAAGAACAAACTTAGGGTTATGGGCAGCAACTGTAAAAGAGGCAACCAAGTGAATGTTACTGTCAATGATCTTCTGCATGTGTTTGGAAGGATTTGTTTGTCTAATTCTATCCACAAACTCTGTCATATTTACATGCCCTATCTTCGTATCTCTGATTTCATCAACATTAGACTGTTCTGAAGTGACAGGGAAGACCCCTTGGTATTTGTACTTCATAATTTTAGCTTTGGATGGAGACGGCTCCGACATCAGTTTTGAAGAGAGAACTGGAAACAGCGTCTACCACAGATGTTTGTCAAAAACTGCAAAAGCCATGATCTCACAATAAGGGGAAAATGGGTAAAATGGGATTATTGCAATTTGATGATCATGAATAGAGAAGCATGCGTTGAAGGGATCAAGTGCACGCAAATCAAGGTAAAAGGTGAAAGCGGGTTAACAAGGTTTGAAAGGCAAATTTTCCCTGGTGTTAGAAAAATTTAGGAAAATGTACACGGGGCGGGTCAAAATGACCGCCCCTACACAAGGGACCATTCTCTTACCATGTAAAGTCGGTCAAAATTACCGCTAACGCATGTTAGAGGTAAGATAATATTCATGATGTAAGGGCAGGAGTTTCGACCGCTCTTACATATGTGGGTTAAACAATAAGTTTATCTGGCACATGCAAAGGCGGTGAAAAGGTCCGTTGGTGTATGTTGAAGGGAAAAACTTCGATGTATAGTCGGTCAAAATGACCGCTAATACATATGATTATTGAAAACCCTAAATTAGTACGCGAAAGTAGGGATTTATACCGCTTGTCCATGTTAGGGAAAAACACTCAACGTCTTTTATGTAAGGGTGGTGGTTTTAACCGCCCCTGCATATAGGGTAGTCTGAAAACACGTATGTATGTATTGGTCATTTAACCCACCATACATACGGAGACAAATTCCTAAGACACAGTCGACAGAAAATACCAACTACACACAAGCAAAAAGAAAACCTAAAATCTTCAACAAAACAAAAACAGACTAAGAACCTGAAACCTCAGAAAAATCTAGGGTTTAGTAAAAAGATACGACTTTTAAAAAAAACTAGGGTTTTAAAAATGATCTACAGAAGACGGATTTGAGAAAAACAATGAACAAAATGGTACAAATAATATTTACCATTAATAAAACCTCAAACATAAAAAAGAAATAAAACAAACTTACCTTTATAAACATGAAGAAGAAACATGAGAGCTTCAGGAAGATTGAATCCGTGGAAGCTAGAAAGCGTTGGCTTCAGGTTCTCTTCAAGGCTTAGGTAAGATGGACAATCGAAAATAAAACAAGATACTAATTGAAAACAATTTAAAGTAACTCAAAGATTGCCCAAATCCAAAAATTAAAGGCGTAATAAATACAAACGAGTTAATATAAATGCAAGGAAAAAGATGCACCGTCGGCCAAAAACATCGCTCTCGCACGAAAGAAGGAAGAGGATGTAAGGGCAGGTATTTTCACCGCTCTTACATCTTTACAAGGAAGAACTACCATGCATGGACGGTTAAAATGACCGCTCCTGCATCTAAGAAGAAAAACATAAGTAACATGCATTGGTGGTCAAAAATACCGCCTTTGCATGTAAACACAAAAATTTTCTAACACTTTAAAATAGTCAAAATTAATATTTCGATAGGCTCATAACTTAATTGATTTTTGTGAATATCGAGGAATCAACTTAGGGGAACATCATAAATCATTCTAAGATGTCAGATGAATTCGCAAGAGGCCAAGACGACTTGTCTTGATTTGCAAACTTAGAGTGTAGGCTATGAAACAAACAAATTTGGTAGGGGTTGTCTACAAAAATGAGCGTAGATGATTTTGAGAACAAAAATTTCCTTGGTGTTTGATGTTGTGAAGGATGTTTTGGACCTATTTAAGTGTTGGTGTCTACAAGGCATGGGTCTTCTTCTAGTGTAGCAGGTAATCTTGTTTAGGACCTATCTTCTATACGTTTCATGATGTGTGTTGTCTCGCTGACTTGTAAATGTATTTTTCATGTTGTCTCTGGCCAACAAGCAATGTAATCAATTTAATATCATATATAAATTGTATTTCAAGTTGAATTAGGAGGTTTTTTATTGCATTTGATGTGATAAGGTTCGCAAGTAAGAAAAGGAGCAGAATGTATGTATTATGATGTGCGACTGAAGGAGAAAGAGTAGAAGTTGTAAAAGTTGTCCTAATTCATCTTGAAGACATTTTTGTGATAGAAAGAAAGTGAAGCGTGCGCCTAATTGTTTCATTCATCTAAGGAAGCAAATTTGTAATCATCACATGATTTGAATCATATATTTGGGTCTTTTGAGTCGTGTCTACTCTTTGTACATAGCTCTGCTTAGAGTAGGTTTTCCTTTATGTTGCTATAGAGTAATTTTGCCGTGTTCAGTTGGTTTTTCATCTTGTTTTCTTTTCATAGTTTAGGTTGTTTCCTTAGTTTAGGTTTGTTTTCCACGGTTCCCAAGTTGTCAAAAGGTGATGAAGCTTCAAGAAACATAATCCGGTAGATGTTTAAGTTCATTTCTTTGATAAACATTCATGAAAGTCTTTGGAATCTAAGGATGATTTTCTCTAACTTTTTCACAAGGTTAGGATCTGTACTTGACTCGGAAAGGAATCATGAATTGTGTCTTGACACTGATATCTTGCGATTACACTTTTTTTTAATTGAATTATTGATTATTTTTAGTTTTCTTTTGAGAAACTTGAGTCATGAATTGGAAGTTTATTGTGGACTCCATGGTTAGAGTAGAATAGTGTGACTGCTTATTCACTGGAAGAAGAATCCATTATTTATCATTCTCAACTCTTTAATTTCTAAGGTTTGAATCATATTTTATTTATCTCCATGATATATGTGTAGGCTGTGTTTTATTCTCTATATTTTGGTGAACTCTAACCTTGAAACCCCTCAAAGGCTTTACCCTAGGGTGTTTGGACCTTCTATCCATTTTATGCTTTCTTATCAATTTTTTAATTTTGTTTAGTTACAAATTTTTTCAGTGCTCATATTGCTCCTTTTCTCTTTTGATTGCCTTTTATTAGCTCACATTCTAGTGAATTTCATAGTTTCATGACTATCCTTTAGAGTAGAATTCTATTTTTTTTAATCTCAAATATGATTGTACATATAATTTTCTTATTATTTTTTCAAATTTTAATTTTCTTTGTGCATTTTTGTGTCTTGCCTAGGGTTTTATCCCATTAGTGGTTTACATATTCTCAACCCCCTTCCTCTTGTGTGCCTCATATTGTTAGATCATAGTCATGGACACCTTATCCTTAATCATAAACAAGCTCACTACATTTCCTAATATGATTCACGATGATAAAAAATTCTTTTGTGACATATGATAGTGATTTAGCTTTAAGAACATCCTTTTGTTCTATTGATACATCTAGAGATGATGATAGCCCATACTCCTTTACTATTCATAATGTTGCTTTGCTTAATAATGATATCACTCATATGACTCATAATAGCCCTATTAGGATGAGGTGATATTAACCTTATAATCCTATGTATTGTGTATATGTCTCCAATAGGTGTTGAATGGATACTTGGATGTCCATAGGGTGTTGTGGAACAATATTTTATTATTATTTTCTCAAGAATATTGGATATTGTTGTAATGGTGTTTACAAGGGGAGTTACAATTGGTAGGAGTTACATAGTTGTCATCACCCATAATGTTGACCATCTCTAACGGAGCACTTGGGAGTTACATAGAGAGGATTTAAGCATCTTGTTATGATGGGTGGGGTACACAATAGTTGACCACTCCATTATGGATTGCTAGACTTGGGAATATGTGACCATCTTCTTCATGGGTCAAAGATGTTGATTTAATGAGTTCTATCTTGAGTACATGGATGAATTTGGCTATGGGCGGCATTAAACTTTTCCAAAACCATAGTTTTGTTAGTTGTTAGTTTTAGAAATACTTGTGGTTTTCTCTCATAGGTTCTTTATAAATTGGATGCATTAGATGGAGGTTTCATTATGTCTTGTAGGTAAAGTAATGTTATGCTACTAGAATATTGTGTAACTAGTAAGTTGGGTGGAGTGTATTATGTACTAATATTTTATTTGATTTATAAAAACTTAAGGATATCAGATTTGTTAACTATTTGTGTATACTTTCACTATAGTAGTTTACTCTATCTCTCAATATTTGGTATAGAGCTTTACATTTTTATTAGAGAGGGACACCTTTTTTGGAAGTGTTGTAGGTTTTTTGGCTACATTAGGATATCTTGACTTAGTGTTTTTGTAGATTTGTGTGTGGGAGGAGCCATGGCTAGCACTTCTCATTCGAGTATTGAGAAATATAATAGCTCTACACATGAGTTGTGAAAGTTGAAAATGGAGGATCTCTTGGAAGAAAGGGATTATTGGAGAGTTGTTGCAAAAGAAGGAAAAGTTTTAGAAATGTCTAATGAAGAATTTATAACATTGGACAAGAAGGCATTGGGAACCATTAAGTTGTGTCGTGCAAATTCTATTCTATTAAATGTCTCAAATGAGACTACTACATTCAGCCCGTGGAAGAGAATGGACCTAAAGATGAATGTTCGTGTTGCTACTTAGAAAAGAGATGAAGAGAAAATCTGTGGATGAGGGATCAAAATATGCATTGCATGTTTGAGGAAGGCCTAAGGATAAAGGCAAGTTAAAAGGGGAATGGAAGAAATCAAAATATAGATTCAGATCTAAATAAGGGTCCAAACCCTTGGAAAAAGAAGAGATGTTGGAAATACAAAAGTGAGAACATGCGAAGAAGGAATGTAAAATCAAGAAGAAGAACTTTGGTGATTCCTCCACAAATAAATCCTCTAATGATGATGTTAGTGATGCATTGTGTGTTTCCACTAACTTAACTAGTGATGACTCTTGGCATATTGATCTAGGTGTGTCACACCACATGACACCTCATAAGGAGTGGTTATCATCTTACAAATATTATTATGGCGGTGAGATGTTTCTTGATGACAATAGTTTGCATCAAATTATTGATAAAAGGAAGGTAAAATTATGTTCAATGATGAGAGAGTGAAAACTCTCACCGATGTTTTGCATATTCCAAATCTTGTGAGAAATTTTCTTTTTGTGCCTAAGATGAATGATTCTAGAGTGCATGTGATGTTTGATAAGAAAGGTTGAAGGATGGAAAGAGGTAGTTTGGTGCTAGCAAAAGGATCTTAGCATGGTACTTTGTTTAAACTTAAAGCAACTAATTTTTGTAACTCTACCACGGGTAAGTGCAAGAAGATGGGGGGCCAAAAAGGGGTCTTAAGTGGCCACTTTTTTTTGAAATCAGGAAATACTAACCTTGGATGAGAAATTGAGCATAGTTACACTCAAAATTTGAAGATGCAACAAAAATAATGTACATAGTGCTCCAAGTCTACTTTCTAAACTACTAATTTTTTTTGAAAATGGTATAGATTAAGGGGTTTAAAAAAGGGAGCCATAGAAATTGGTGTTGTTTCTGTCAAAAAAACATAACATAGCGTGTTTTGTGGCTCCCTCACAAGGTTAAATTTTTTTGGTATTTTTAAAATCACTTCAGTGAGAAATTAGCTAACGGCATGTAGTTTATGCTTGATTTTTTTGATAATTTTTTAATGAATATTTGATTTTTTACTAATTTTTAAAGTGGACACATCGTAAAAAACAAAATTTTGGCCGTGCTAGCCCTATAAATTTTGAAAACTAATTGATTTTTTTAATATGTGTAGAATGGAGTCTAGTTTATAAAAATGTAATTTTTTTGAAATTTCAATGAACAGTTAATTTATAATGAAAAAAACACCAAACATTGGTTTTTGCCCAAAAAAAGACACACAAACAAAAGAAATTAAAGATGAAAGGTTTAACATAGTCAAAATGTGAAAAAATTTACATTTTTAAATAGCTAAGAGAAAGCCTAACATTACCCAGGTGTTTGATTTGTTCGACCTTGAAACACGTGCAAATCTGAGGGTTAGCATGAACAAAATTATTGGAAATCCTATAGAATATGTAAAAACACGTCTTTGGACGTTGGGAAGGCACTCCAAGCCTTTGGGTTGGAAATCCAAAGCAAATCCCAAGCCTAAGGCTTCGGACGTTATGTTTTGCATTTTTTTCTTTTTTGCAAGTTTGCCCAATGTTTGCCCAGTTTGACATAATGCTAGTGCGCTATAACGCGCTCGCATTATGTCTCCCTTTGAATTATTTATGTTCAAGTTTCTTAATTATGTTTGATGTATGTATATATTTATGTTTGTAGGTATGTATGTATGGTTATATGTATGTATGTACATGTATGCATGCTTTTATGTATGTATATATGTATCCATGTTTGTATGTATGTATGTACATGTATGTATGTATGCCTGTATGTATGTATGTACATGTATGTATGTATGCCTATATATGTGTATGTAAGGGTTTTGGGTTTAGGGTATATAAGGACTTGAGCCTGTATAGTTTTTAGGGTTGAGAGTTGAATTTTTTGGGTTTAGGGTTTAAGGTTGAGGGTTGAGGGTTGAGGGTTGAGGGTTACAGTTGAGGGACAATATTCATCTTGTTGAGTGTATAAGATTAATTTCATAAGGCATGGGGATTAGGGTTTAGGATATTGGGTTAAGGGTTTACGATATGGATTGAGGGTATATAAGGCATAGAGTGACTTGGGTTGAGAGTGTATGGTTTAGGTTTTAAGTATAGGGTTGAGGCACAATATTCATGGTTTAGGGTATAAGGGTGAGGTTATAGGGTATAGGGATGAGGGTTTTTGGGTGTAGGCTTTAGGGTTTAAGGTACAGGGTTGAGGATTGAGGGATTAGGGCTTACGTATATGGTTGAGGGTATAGGGTAGAGGGTTGAGAGTTTATAGCTGAGGAATAATGTTCAAGGTTGAGTGTCTAAGATATAGGGTTTAGGGTTTAATATTGAGGGTATATGGCATATGGATGAGGGTTGAGGGTTTAGGGCATAAGTATAGGGTTGAGGATGTAGGGTATAGGGTAGAGGTTTGAAGGTTGAGGGATAATGTTCAAGGTTGAGTGTCCAAGGTTAAGTGTATAGGGTATAGGGTTTACGGTTTAAGGGTATCTAGGGGTTGAGAGTTTAGGGTTTAAGGGTTTAAGGTTTGAGGGATTAAGGGTTTAAGGGTTGAGGGATTAGGGTTTAAGGCACAATGTCGAGGGTAGAGGGATTAGGGATAGGGTTTAAGGCTTAAGGCTGAGGGTTAAGGGATTAGGGTTTAAGGTATAGTGTTGAGGGTAGAGGGTTTAGGGTTTAAGGTTTAAGGGTTGAGGCTTTAGGGATAGGGTTTAGGGTTAAGGGTGAAGGGATTAGGGTTTAAGGTATAGTGTTGAGGGTTGAGGGTTTAGGGATAGGGTTTAGGATTTAAGGTTTAAGAGTTGAGGGTTGAGGCTTTAGGATAAGGTTTAGGGTTTAGGGTTAAGTGAGAGACCTAGATGGCTAAGGACAGATGGACAGGCAGACAAGGAGTGACTGAGAGACGTAGAGAGGGGAGAGATAGAGAGGTGAGGGGGAGACAAAGGTGAGAGATAGAGAGGTGAGGGGAGAGATATAATAAAATGAGAGAGTGAAGTTGACAACTTGAGGGAAAGATGGGTAAGGAGGAGGGAGAGAGGTGGAGAGGAAGGGAAATATCTAGAGAGCTATGAGAGATATACAAGTGAGAGACCTACAACCTAGGGAGAGAGAGGTGAGAGATATGGGGGTGAGGAGGATAGGGGAGGAGAGGGGTGGATAAGGGTTTAGGGTTTAAGGGTCAAGGGTTTAGGGTTTAAGGTTTGAGGGTTTAAGGGTTGAGGTATTAAGGGTTTAAGGGTTTAGGGGTTAGGGTTTAGGGTTGAGGGATTAGGGTTTAAGGTATAGTTTCAAGGGTTGAGGGTTTAGGGATAGGGTTTATGATTTAAGGATTAAGCATTTAGGGTTGAGGCTTTAGGGATAGGGTTTAGGGTTTAAGGATAAGGGATTACGGTTTCAGGTATAGTGTCAAGGGTTGAGGGTTTAGGGATAGGGTTTAGTATTTAAGGTTTAAGGGTTGAGGGTTGAGGCTTTAGGGATAAGTGAGATACCTAGATGGCTAAGGGTTGAGAGATAGGGGAAAGATGGGTGAGGTAGATAAGGGAGGAGAGGGGTGGATAAGGGTTGATGGTTTAAAGCTTTAGGGTTGAGGGATTAGGGTTTAGGGTTGAGGGATTAGGGTTTAAGGTATAGTGTTGGGGGTTGAGGGTTTAGGGATAGGGTTTAGGATTTAAGGCTTAAGGGTTGAGGGTTGAGGCTTTATGGATAGGGTTTAGGGTTTAGGGATAAGGGATTGGAGTTTAATGTATAGTGTCTAGGGTTGAGGGTTTAGGAATAGGGTTTAGGTTAAGGTCTAAGGGTTGAGGGTTGAGTCTTTAGGTATAGGGTTTAGGGTTTAGGGATAAGGGATTACGGTTTAACGTATAGTGTCGAAGGTTGAGGGTTTAAGGATAGGGTTTAGGATTTAAGGTTTAAGGGTTGAGGCTTTAGGGATAAGGGTTTAGGGTTTAGGGATAAGGGATTAGGGTTTAAGGTATAGTGTCGAGGGTTGAGGGTTTAGGAATAGGGTTTAGTATTTAAGGTCTAAGGGTCGAAGATTGAGGCTTTAGGGATAGGGTTTAGGGATTATGGTTTAAGGTATAGTGTCGAGGGTTGAGGGTTTAGGCATAAGGTTTATGATTTAAGGTTTAAGGGTTGAGGGTTGAGGCTTTAGGGAAAGGGTTTAGGGTTTAGGTATAAGGGTTTTAGGGTTTAGGGTTGAGGGATTAGGGTTTATGGTATTGTGTCGAGGGTTGAGGGTTTAGGGATAGGGTTTAGGATTTAAGGTTTAAGGGTTGAGGGTTGAGGCTTTAGGGATAGGGTTTAGGGTTTTAGGATAAGGGATTAGGATTTAGGGTTGAGGGATTAGGGTTTGAGGTATAGTGTTGAGGTTGAGGGTTTAGGAATAGGGTTTAGAATTTGAGGTTTAAGAACCTTAAGGGTTGAGGCCTTAAGGATAGGATTTAGGGTTTAGGGATAAGGGATTAGGGTTTAAGGTATAGTGTCGAGGGTTGAGGGTTTACACATAGGCTTTATGATTTAAGGTTTAAGGGTTGAGGCTTGAGGCTTGAGGATTTAGTGATAGGGTTTAGGGTTTAGGGATAAGGGATTAGGGTTGAGGGTTGAGGGATTAGGGTTAGGGTTGAGTGTTAAGGGTTGAGGGTTTAGGGATAGGGTTTAGGGTTTAGGAATAAGGGATTAGGGTTTAGGGTTGAGGGATTAGGGTTTAGGGTTGATGGATTAGGGTTTGAGGTATAGTGTTGAGGGTTGAGGGTTTAGGGATAGGGTTTAGGATTTAAGGTTTAAGGACCTTGAGGGTTTAGGCTTTAAGGATAGGGTTTAGGGTTTAGGGATAAGGGATTAGGGATTAAGGTATAGTTTCGAGGGTTGAGGGTTTAGGCATAGGGTTTATGATTTAAGGTTTAAGGGTTGAGGGTTGAGGGATTAGGGTTTAGGGTTGAGGGATTAGGGTTTGAGGTATAGTGTTGAGGGTTGAGGGTTTAGGGATAAGGGATTAGGGATTAAGGTATAGTTTCAAGGGTTGAGGGTTTAGGCATAGGGTTTATGATTTAAGGTTTAAGGGTTGAGGGTTGAGGGATTAGGGTTTAGGGTTGAGGGATTAGGGTTTGAGGTATAGTGTTGAGGGTTGAGGATTTAGAGATAGGGTTTAGAGTTGAGGGATTAGGGTTTAGGGTATAATGTTGAGGGTTGAGGGTTTAGAGATAGGGTTTAAGATTTAATGTTTAAGGGTTGAGGGTTGAGGCTTTAGGGTTTAGGGATAATGGATTAGGGTTTAGGGTTAAGGGATTAGGGTTTAGGGTTGAGGGATAGGGTTTAGGATTTGAGGTTTAAGGGTTGAGGGTTGAGGGTTTAGGGATAGGGTTTAGGGTTGAGGGTTGAGGGATTAGGGTTTAGGGTATAGTGTTGAGGGTTGAGGGTTTAGGGATAGGGTTTAGGGTTTAAGGTTTAAGGGTTGAGGGTTGAGGCTTTAGGGATAGGGTTTAGGGTTTAGGGATAAGGGATTAGGGTTTAGGGTTGAGGGATTAGGATTTAGGGTTAAGGGATTAGGGTTGAGGGTTTAGGGATAAGGTTTAGGATTTAAGGTTTAAGGGTTGAGGGTTGAGGCTTTAGGGATATGGTTTAGGGTTTAGGGATAAGGGATTAGGGTTTAGCGTTGAGGGATTAGGGTTTGAGGTATAGTGTTGAGGGTTGAGGGTTTAGGGATAGGGTTTAGGATTTGAGGTTTAAGAGTTGAGGGTTGAGGCTTTAGGGATAGGGTTTAGGGTTTAGGGATAAGGGATTAGGGTTTAGGGTTAAGGGATTAAGGTTGAGGGATAGGGTTTATGGTTTAGGGATAAGGGATTAGGGTCTAGAGTTAAGGGAGAGACAGAAGAAATACATGAGAGATTGAATAATATAGAGTTTTGTATAGCAAGCCATAACACGCTTGCATTATAATGCGAATGCGTTGTGTCTAGCTATTCAAATGGTAAAAAGGCCAGGATACCCATGATCCAGGCCTACATGCTTTATTTTCTTCTGGTTATGCGCATGTTCCAACAAAAAATGCTTTTTCATATTGTTGGGAAGTGCACATGCACATTTTTCACATTCTACCACCTTTGCATGAACTTTCCACCACCTTTTTCTTATTTGCCAACTTAAGAAGGATGAAATAACATAGTTTTCACATCGAATTTGATATAGATCAATTCAAGTTTCATTTTTTGTAGTGTTGCAATGTTAATTATGATTGAATTGTAGGAATTTAACATTATACATTGGTTAATTGTATTGTTGTTAGTAATTCTATTTGAGTGTTATTCAATTGAATGTTGAAAAGGAAGCAAGTGGTGAAAAACTCAAATTGTTGAGGAGTTTGGTGCAAGGAAAAAAAAAAGACTACATAATTGGGTACTCTCTCCATTCGAATCTCTGTTTTTTAGGTATGTCAAGTCTTTACACATGTTCTAAGTTACATTTTCCTTTATTCTATTTGAATTACTTTATCATGCCTCATTGAATACATGTTTATATCACTTGTATGGTTTATATATTTTGTGTTTATATCAGTTGTGTTTATATTTTGTGTTTATAGTTCATGTGCCTTTTCTATGCTTCCACATTTTGCATACATGTCTAATAGGGAATTTGCAGCCTGAACTCTAAATTTCTTCCCAAATAGTTGTAAATTTCCATTGCTTTGAATTTCTTCTTTATACCTGCAGACCTATAGCTGCTGATGAAAGATATCGTCAATCCAAAACATGAATTTATCAAAATGATCAATAGGAACATAGTATCCTAGTTGCAAAAATGAGTTCCTTTATTCAAATTCAAAAAGTAAAAAAATGGGATTACAATACACTCCTCTCCAACTTAAACTAGTCAAGACAACTAGAGAACATCTAATAATGATCTAACAACTATTAAACAAACATAGCTACCAACCAAAGAAATAGAAAAACCTAAAAAATTTCCATACAACCAAAACTAAGTTCCTACTTGTGAAGATATTTTCTAGTGGTGCAGAACACATACCTTCAAAGTGGCTTGGGAGTACAAACTTGAGAAGCCTTAACCAACATTTCATTATAGGGATGAAAGTAGCTATATTTTCCACAAAATCACTTCTAATATATGCTTTAAGTCTCAATGCACTCATCATCCACACCCCTTCCTTAGATAGCTTTGACAAACTTTAAGGCAACTAGAGAGGAGCAATTAAAAATTAAAGATAGTTTATTGTTTGACATTACACATTTTCTAAAAGAGTCATGAGGTCTACCTTCATTAGACTTAAGAGACATTACACCTATCCACCTAATAATAAGCCACAAGAACCACCCCCGACAACCACTACTCAACTAACCAATTTGAAACCACCATAAAAAAATTTAGTGCCTTAATTTTTAGAAAATATCACTTTACAATTAATGTCAATACTTGCATTACACACCCTAACTTAAAGTTGAAATGAGAAGTTAAGTTGGCATAGGACCATGATCAACTCTAAGAGCCCCAAAAACATCATAATGGAATTGATTTATAGGGCTTGAAAGATCAAACATGGTCACAATTTGACCATGAATTTGGAAGGGGAATTTATAAGGGCCTTCAAAGATGCATAAAATTAATGAGGCATATATCTTAAATGAATATATATATTCCAACCCAAGAATTGGTTTGATGGTTGTAGTGTGCTATATGGGGCTCTTTGTCCACCCAAAATTTTACCATAAAATCCACTACTTAGTTGAGTATGCACTTGCCATGTTGATATATTTTATACATAAAATTAGCATCAATTTATAAGGCCTCTTATGTAAAGTGTTTTAACCTCAAATTTTAGCAAGAGCCCTTTAAAAGTGAATTGAAAACTCTTCTTTGACTAGCTGAGAACACTTCAACAATGGTAATGGGCTGAAAAATCCCCCACCATGTGATTGAAAACTCTTCTTTGACTGCAAGGAAAGTGTGGGAAGTGCTGGAAATGTTGAGGGCAGCAAACCTAAAATTTGGAACCATATTCATTTCTTAGGAACTAATATTTGTCTCTTTATCATGCTACAGCTAAATTCTCTATCATGTCGAGGAAACGATCAAGGATTAAACCAACACAGGAAGAGAAAGAAGCTAAGAATGCAAAGAAAGCAGTGGCTATGAGGGAACTTTGTGAGAAGAGGAAAGAAAGCCTTATGAAAAATTCATTTCATGCATATCTTGCAATCATTGCATTCCATGGGACAACATTTTTTTGAGGCATCGTGTCAAACAGTTCATGTTCGTTGTATATGCTTCCACACTTTGCATACATGTCTTGCAGGGTTCTTGTGAAACATGAACACACCATCCTAAAGCATGAAAGGCATGTGAACTTTGTGAATGAAGGCATCTTGTGAAGACCATACCATGAAACATGAACACCATAACTGAGCATCCTGATCCTTTGACAATAACACCAACAGGGATATTATCAACACCCCCTGACCTTTTGACATCAATGACAAACAACTTTCAACACATTGTACCAGTGATATCTCTTAAGAGACCAAAGTGCAAAAAGGAAGCAATCTTTGATGAGCTATTACTCGAAATCCATGTCACTTAGAAACATTCCATCTAAGGCTACAGGATCACGTAGGGTCCCTCTACAATAACTTCTCTCATTTTTTTATATCTTTGAGGCCTTTGCCCATGCTAGAAGTTTTTCTACTGCTCCAAAAAATGGTCAGATGCATGCAGTGTAAAGTTGCAAAGGGGTGTAACTTTTATTCTGCTCCTCGTGTGGCCAAACTGATAGTTCCAATGCATCTGGATGGGTACGTTTAGTCTAGGCATGGTCCTATTTCACACCCAAACATGCCGAAACATTCTGAGCTACATTGTACCGGTGATATCCCTTAAGAGACCAAAGTGCAAAAAGGCAGCAATCTTTGACGAGCTATTACTTAGAATCCATGTCACTTAGAAACATTTTGTCTAAGGCTACAGGATCATGTAAGGTCCCTCTACAATAACCTCTCTCAATTTTTTATATCTATGAGGCCTTTGCCCGTGGTGAAATTTTTTCTACTACTCCAAAAATGGTCAGATGCATGCAATGTAAAGTTGCAAAGGGGTGTAACTTTCATTCTGCTCCTCATGCGGCCAAACCGATAGTTCCAATGCATCTGTATGGGTATGTTTAGTCTAGGCATGGTCCTGTTTCGTACCCAAACATGCCAAAACAGTCTGAGCTACATTGTATCGACGATATCTCTTAAGAGACCAAAGTGTAAAAAGGCAACAATCTTTGACAAGATGCTACTTAGAAACTGTGTCACTTAGAAACATTCCATTTGAGGCTATGGGATCACGTAACATCCCTCTACAATAAGTTCTCTCAGTTTTTATATCTCTAAGGCATTTGCCCATGGTGAAAGTTTTTCTGCTGCTCCAAAAATGGTCAGATGCATGCAGTGTAAAGTTGCAAAGGGGTGTAACTTTCGTTATGCTCCTCATGCGGCCAAACTGATAGTTCCAACATGTCCGGATGGGTACATTTAGGCTAGGCATGGTCCTATTTCACACCTGAACATGCCGAAACAGTCCAAGCTACATTGTACCAGCGATATCCCTTAAGAGACCAAAGTGCAAAAAGGCAGTAATTTTTGACGAGTTGTTACTCAAAAACTGTGTGACTTAGAAACATTTTGTCTGAGGCTACAAGATCATGTAAATTCTCTCTACAATAACCTCTCTTAGTTTTTTATATCTATGAGGTGTTTTCCTATGGTGAAAGTTTTTCTTTTGCCCCAAAAATGGTCAGATGCATGCAATGTAAAGTTGCAAAGGGGTGTAACTTTCGTTCTTCTCCTCGTGCAGCCAATCTGACAATTTCAATGCATCTGGATGGGTACATTTAGGTGTGGTCCTATTTTGCACCCAAACATGTCAAAACAGTTCGAGCTACATTGTACCTGTGATATCCCTTAAGATACCAAAGTGCAAAAAGGAAGCAATCTCTGACGAGCTATTACTTAGAAACCTTTGTTAGATCTAGGGCACACAACTGAGAGGGGGGGTGAATCAGTTGTACAAAAACTTGCTTTTACTTCAAACACTTGATTCTTCTTTGTTATTTAATAGCATATCAATTAACCATTCATGAAAGCATAAAGCATAAACACCAGAGCAGAGAAACATCAACACATTAGACACCAAGATTTTGACATAGAAAACCCGGTCAAGGAAAAAACCATGGGGTGATTAACCCAAGGATTATTCTCTATTAGAAGAAAAAGAAAAATAGATGGCACATGCCAATTAGGGCTCACTGCCCGAGCACACTGCTCACAAGGAGGCACACTGCCTACAAGAGACACACTGTCTACAAGATAACAAGTATTACAAACTTGAACTGGAGATTGACATCTTTTACCATGCCTGGATCAGTTCCATTTAAGCCCAAAAACTCCTGCTCTGTCTTTCGCACTTCTCTTTTCTATATCACTCTCATCACCGCAAGACACACTTCAAAATAAATTCACAAACCCTTATTTATACAAGGCATCAACTTATGAACAATCATCTAAGTCGACAAACACCTACAAGATCATTCGCAAGACGTGTAATACATCTGGTCGGCCAGTCTTAAGAAGAACACCAAAATCTGTGGTTATTCTTTGAATGCAAACTCTAACTTCAATGCGGACTGCCAATAAGAATAGAACACGATCCAAAGATCACCAAAACCTTTCCTAAGTCATCAAGAATATCCGCACTTTATCAGCTTACTTGAATTCTTCTGTTCTTCATCTGGAACTTCAAGAACACAGTCTGTCATCACTGTCATAATGCAAAAGGTTCTTCTGAACCTCCAAATCATTCACAAATCTAGTTGTCACTTCACACTGACTTCTTCAACACTCCTTCCAATCCAGAGAATGAGATAATGTAATTCTGGATCTCACCGGACCAATCTGTGACACTCTGTCTCTATTGAACACCTGTCAGAACCGGTTCTACACAAGCAGCCATAACTTCTTTAGATTTTTATGCGGACCTCTAAAATCTTAACTGGAACATCTCAAGACTCATATCTACAAACCCTTTAAACCGCATCCTCTGATCCTCAACCTATTGAGTACTTTTGCCTTCTTCTCATCACTGTTCTTCACTGTTCCTGATGGAGACTAGTTTCCTCAATAACCTTAGTACACAGCTCATTCAATCCTTCTTATCAATGCAATATGAGTATGTTGACATCAATGACAACACTGGTTAACCTCATACTTGCAACAATCTCCCCCTTTGTCATTGATGGCAACATATGATGTGAAAAACCATCAAGACAAGAACTTCTCCTTTCTGTCACAGCTCCCCCTATCAGCAACAACTCTTCACATGTCTTCTCTTCCTTTACTACTCCCCCTTTGATCATCAACCACTTGTTTTTCACATGTCTTCTCTCCCCCTTTGACATCAATGGCAAAGGGCTCATACTTGCAATTCTAACACCTCAGAATCATACCAGCTGCTCCTCCTTAGTAGCAACTCCTCATCATCAATCTGGATCACAAGATATGATTGTGATATCCACCGGACTGATGCACATCAGTGCATCCTAGTTCATCACCGGAGGGGCCATGACCCCTAACTTCTCCCTAAGATACTCAAAAGAGTCCTTGGGAAGAGGTTTAGTAAAAATATCTACAAGCTGATCCTTGGAGGGCACATACTCCAATCTGACTTCACCCTTGTTCACTTGTTCTCTCAAAAAGTGAAATTTGATAGATATATGTTTGGTCTTAGAATGCAATACTGGATTCTTAGAAATATTTATTGCACTTGAATTATCACAGAAAATTGTGATAGGCTTCTCATATTCTACTTGAATATCTCTTAGCATTTGCTTCATCCACAAAAGTTGAGTGCAACTACCTGCCGCTGCAATGTATTCTGCTTCTGTTGTAGATAGGGATATTGCTTCTTGTTTCTTGCTTAGCCAAGAAACCAACCTTTTTCCCAAAAAGAATGCTCCTCCACTTGTACTCTTTCTATCATCCACATCTCCTGCCCAATCTGCATCTATATATGCATGAAGAGAAAAGTCATGATCTTTGGGATACCATAAGCCATACTCAACTGTTCCTTTCAAGTACCTAAAAATTCTTTTGATTGCCATGACATGAGATTCTCTGGGATCAGCCTGGAATCTCGCCACAAGACCAACAGCCTGCATTATATCTGGTCTAGTCTGAGTGAGATATAGTAATCCTCCAATCATTGATCTATACTTTGTCTGATCTATCTTAGTAGAGTCATCATCTTTGCTCAACTTACATTTGGTAGCCATAGGAGTGTTCATTGGCTTTGAATCTTCCATTCCAAATTTCTTCAATAGTTCTTTCACATATTTGGTCTGAGAGATAAAGATTCCTTTCTCTGTCTGAGTAATTTGCAGACCCAAGAAGAAATTCATTTCACCGAGCATTGACATTTCAAACTCACTTTTCATTTGGTTTGCAAAGGTTTTACACCTACTGTCTCTTCCTCCAAAGATGATATCATCAACAAATACTTCAACAATCAGGATGTTTTCATGATCAATTTTGAAAAATAGGTTACTATCAGCAGTACCTTTGTTGAAACCAATCTTCAAAAGATATTTGTCCAACCTTTCATACCATGCTCTTAGTGCTTGCTTTAGACCATACAGTGCCTTCTTTAATTTGTAGACCATATCACCATGCTCAGATAACTGAAATTCATCCAGTTGTTCAATGTATACCTCTTCTTCTAAGTCACCATTCAAGAAAGTAGATTTGACATCCATCTAATACACTTTGAAATCTTTGAAGGCAGCAAATGCAAGAAATAGTCTGACTGCTTCAATTCTTGCCACCGGAGCAAAGGTTTCCCCAAAATCAATCCCTTCTATTTGAGAGTAGCCTTTGTAGACTAATCTACCTTTATTTCTGATTACTTCACCAACTTCATTTAGTTTGTTCCGGAAGACCCATTTTTTTCCAATCACATTCTTGTTACTAGGTCTAGAAACAAGATCCCAAGTGTATTTTTCTCAATTTGCATCAACTCTTCCTCCATTGCTTTGGTCCAATTTTCATCATTGCATGCTTCATTTATTGTCTTAGGTTCAATCTTTGAGATCAGACAACATTCATCCAGATTTTGAGCAACATTCCTTCTAGTTTGCACACCTTTGCTTTTGTCACCTATGATCTGATCTTCAGAGTGGTTCAGTCTTACATACCTTGGAACTTTGGGAGTTTCTTGCACTTCTGCTTCTTAATCAAGCTCATCCAGACCTATCTCTTCTTCTTGATTTACTGGATCAGTTTGAATCTGACCTTCAGGAGAGGATTGAGTTCCTTGAATCAGAACACCATTCTGATCATCTTCATCATACTCAAAAAATCTTGAGGGATTTTCAATACCTTCATCAACCTTCACATTTGTACTTTCTATCATTTTTCTCAGTCTCTTATTGTAACACCGGTATGCTTTGCTTTGAGTGGAGTAACCCAAGAAAATTCCTTCATCACTTCTAGCATCAAACTTTCCTAGATCTTCATCTCTTTTAATGTAACATTTGCTACCAAATACTCTAAAATATCTCACAGTAGGAGTGATGTCAAACCAAAGTTCATAGGGAGTCTTACTGGTATTGCTTCTGATTTGAACTCGATTGAGAGTGTAGACTGCAGTGCTGACAGCTTCTCTCCAAAACATCTGAGGAACATTTGTTTCCATCATCATTGTCCTGGATGCTTCCTGGATGGTCCGGTTCTTTCTCTCAACTACTCCATTATGTTGTGGAGTCCTAAGAGCAGACAATTGTCTCTTTATACCATGCTTCTCACAAAAGTCTATGAATTCACTGGATGTGAATTCACCACCTCTATCAAACCTCAGACATTTCAGTTTTAGTCCGGTTTGATTCTCTACCATAGCCTTGAAGATTTTGAACTTCTCAAAAGCTTCTGATTTCTCTTTCAGAAAGGTAACCCACATCATCTGGGAATGGTCATCAAGCAGTAACATGAAACATCTATCACCTTGCATACTCTTGATTATTGTCGGACCACATAGATCAGTATGAACTAATTCCAATAATCTGGTAGAGGACCGATCCTTGCTTTTGAATGAGACTCTGCTCTGTTTACCTAGTTGACATTCTTTACACAAACTATTTGTAGGTTTTACCAACTTTGGAAGATCTCTTATAGCCTGAGTATTGCTTATCTTGATGATGTTATCAAAATTTACATGACACATCCTTCTATGCCATAACCAACTCTGATCAACTTGAACAAATAGACAACTTTTATTAGTACCAACTAGATGGAAGATATTACCTTTTGTTTGAGTACCGGATGCAATCTCAATTCCGGAGGTTTCAAAGATCCTGCATCTTCCATTCTTGAACCGGAGATCATAGCCTTTGTCCACCAACTGACCAACACTGAAAAGATTGTGCTTCAATCCTTCAACATACAGTACATTACTAGTTTTGTTCTTTCCATCAAAAGAGATAGTTCCCCTACCTCTGATTCTACCAGCAGAATTGTCACCAAACTTTACCATTCCTCCTTCATACCTTTCCAAATCTAAGAACTTGTTCTTGTCACCTGTCATATGGTGAGAGCATCCACTGTCGATAACCCAATCATCATTTTCTTCAACTTGGGCAGCCAAAGCTCTTTCTATAACCTTATGATTGATAGATTCAGGGGATATTGGATCTTCTTCCTTGATGGCAATGAACACCCATTCATTTCCGGATTTGTCTCCTATCTCTGATTCATCATCTATTACTCCTTCATTATCAGCTTCTTCATGAACATAATAAAAATTCTTTTGGAACCTTTATCTGTTAGAATTTGATCTTGTGGATCTTTCCGGACATCTTGAGGCAAAGTGACCAATCTTATTGCAGTTGAAGCACTTAAAGGGTAATTTTCCTTCATACTTATCGGATCCTCTTGGCAGTCTTTTTACAATGAGGGCTTCATGTTGAGCTATTTCTGCTTCTTCCTCTTCCATGTCTTTTCTTGCTTGATCATACCATGACAACTTCCTTGAAGAGTTTTCTCCCAGATTAAATCTTTGTTTGCCTTTCACATAGGCACTGGCTTTGAATGCAGATTCAGTCTTAGGGGGATCATCTCCAAACTCGGTCATTTCAAATGTAGCCAGTTTGCCAGCCAATTGGTCTCTTGTGACAGTTGTATGGGCTCTGAATTCATCAATGGAAGCAACTTTAATTTTTTAGGTAGCAGGAAAGGATCTAAGAATTTTGCAAACAATCTCATTTTCATCCAAAACTCCACCAGCATTCCTAATTCCACACACCAGCTCATTTACTCTTGGCATAAAGGTAGTGATATTTTCATCATCTCTCATCTTCAATCTTTCAAATTTCCCTTTGAGACTCTGCAACCTTGCACTCTTAACATACTCATCTCCTTCATGCAAGAGTTCTAGTTTAATCCAGATCTCATAGGCAGTTGGTAGGTCGATAACATTTGAGAGCTCTGAGTCAGTTAATGCACTTAGAAGAGCCTCTTTAGTCCGCAGATTATTTTCAGCATCTGTGATTTCATTTAGAGTTGTCAGACCACCCTATGGAGGTACATATGCTTTTGTGACCATGGACAAGTAAGCTTTTCCCATGCACTCCAAGTGACATTTCATGCAACCTTTCCAAAGAGAGAAGTTGGTACCATCAAACTTCAGACTATCCTTCTTGTATGATGACATCCTGGATCTCCTCAAGCGGTTAAGCTCCCTTTTAGAGGAACTTGGCTCTGATACCAATTGTTAGATCTAGGGCACACAACTAAGAGGGGGGGTGAATCAGTTGTACAAAAACTTGCTTTTACTTCAAACACTTGATTCTTTTTTGTTATTTAATAGCATATCAATTAACCATTCATGAAAGCATAAAGCATAAACACCAGAGCAGATAAACATCAACACATTAGACACCAAGATTTTGACGTGGAAAACCCGGTCAAGGGAAAAACCATGGGGTGATTAACCCAAGGATTATTCTCTGTTAAAAAAATAAGAAAAATAGATGGCACATGCCAATTAGGGCTCACTGCCCGAGCACACTGCTCACAAGGAGGTACATTGCCTACAAGAGACACACTGTCTACAAGATAACAAGTATTATAAACTTGAACTGGAGATTGACATCTTTTACCATGCCTGGATCAATTCCATTTAAGCCCAAAAACTCTTGCTCTGTCTTTCGCACTTCTCTTCGCTATATCACTCTCATCACCACAAGACACACTTCAAAATGAATTCACAAACCCTTATTTATACAAGGCATCAATTTATGAACAATCATCTAAGTCAGCAAACACCTACAAGATCATTCGCAAGACGTGTAATACATCCGGTCGGCCAGTCTTAAGAAGAACACCAAAATCCGTGGTTATTCTTCGAATGCAAACTCTAACTTCAATGCAGACCGCCAATAAGAATAGAACATGATCCAAATATCACCAAAACCTTTCCTGAGTCATCAAGAATATTTACACTTTATCAGCTTACTCAAATTCTTTTGTTCTTCATCCGGAACTTCAAGAACACAGTCTGTCATCACTGTCATAATGCAAAAGGTTCTTCCAGACCTCCAAATCATTCACAAATCTAGTTGTCACTTCACACTGACTTCTTCAAAATCCGCAGAATGAGAGAATGTAATTCCGGATCTCACCCGACCAATCTGTGACACTCTGTCTCTACTGAACACCTGCCAAAACCGGTTCTACACAAGCAGCCATAACTTTTTTAGATCTTTATGCAGACCTATGAAATCTTAACTGGAACATCTCAAGACTCATATGTACAAACCCTTTAAACCGCATCCTCTGATCCTCAACCTATTGAGTACTTTTGCCTTCTTCTCATCACTGTTCTTCACTGTTCCTGATGGAGACTAGTTTCCTTAATAACCTCAGCACACAGCTCATCCAATCCTTCTTATCAATGCAATATGAGTATGTTGACATCAATGACAACACTAGTTAACCTCATACTTGCAACAACCTTGTCACTTAGAAACATTCTGTCTAAGGCTATGGGATCATGTAGGGTCCCTCTACAATAACCTCTCTTAGTTTTTTATATCTCTGAGGTGTTTTCTAGTGGTGAAAGTTTTCTGCTGCTGCAAAATGGTCAGATGCATGCAGTGTAAAGTTGCAAAGGGGTGTAACTTTCATTCTGCTCCTTGTGCAACCGAACCGACAGTTCCAATACATCTAGGTGGGTACGTTTAGGCTAGGCATGGTCATGTTTCGCACCCAAACATGTTGAAACAGTCTGAGCTACGTTGTACCAGCGATATCTCTTAAGAGACCAAAGTGCAAAAAGGCAGCAATATTTGATGAGCTGTTACTCGGAACCCATGTCACTTAGAAACATTCCACCTAAGGCTATGAGATCACATAGGGTCTCTCTACAATAACCTCTCTCAATTTTTTATATCTTTGAGGCCTTTGCTCATGGTGAAAGTTTTTCTGCCGCTCCAAAAATGGTTAGATGCATGCAGTGTAAAGTTGCAAAGGGGTGTAACTTTCATTTTTCTCCTCATGCGGACAAACTAACAGTTCCAATGCATCTAAATGGGTACGTTTAGGCTAGGCATGGTCCTGTTTCACACCCAAACATGCCGAAATAGTTAGCACCAACATGTCCAGTTGGGCACATATACATTGCGCATGGTCACTGCCCTTCATTATAAAAGGGTCATAGTCTTTCCTATTCAAAGGGTCACAACTTTTTTCCTTTGAAATGTCATCAGTATTCGTGAGAAAATCAAGATAGCACTTTCTGCAAATGTTCTCCATGCATTATCATCTTTTTTATTTGTCACCCCAATAAATTGGGATGCTTTCAACATCAATGCATCAACCATTCATGTAGCACTTCACATACTAGTAAAATACATTAGCCCTCTTAAGAGTGAAGCTCTTTCAACATATCAAGAAAGCATTATTTCATTTGTTACTATTTCAATAGTTGTTATTTCAACTCAGAAGTGACATGATAGAGCTTTATGGTGGTGACCTTGTATGAACAATAGTGAACATGCACCAACTAGCACCCATAAATGTGAATAAAGTGGCATGTATGCTTGATAGTATTATTTCACCATTCAATCTATCTACTCTAATGAGGAGGATGTGGCTCCAAATTCTAGTAAACATGTCATAAATGGTCATTCAAGCCCTTTGAAAACCCTTACATATTCTAAGTAGAGATTATTCCACATATACCATGAAGAGTTATTGCAACATCATACAATATTGAGATAAGAAAGCCCCAATCTATTGTGCATGTAGGACTAAACTTCCATCTCACTAGTTGTCTATTACATGGGGAGAAATTACCATACTTGTTTGATGCCACTTCCACTATATTAAATTCACCACACGCAACCCAAGTTTTTATGACTTTAATATACAATCTCGTGTTGATATTCAACATGATTATTCATTTTTATTTTAAAGGACTCTTTTGTTTTGTGTCTTCAAAGGATTAGCTTTGTGTGCTAAGTGGATTAGGAGAGCCATAGAGAGGATTGAATTTTAAAAAATCCTACTATGTAATACAACTGGACTTTAAATATTTGAAGTAAACCATCTAAAAATATCCATTGAAGTGTGGATTTATAATGCAAATATGGACGCCATAAAAAAAAATGATTTGTATTAACCAAATATCCATATAGGCATACATCAATATCTGTCGATATAAGTATAACATATATACAAAATAGCCATATAGGCTTACAACAATGCCATATAGGCATACAATGTTAACTATATGTAATACAAAATATATGTCCATAAATGCCATATAGGCATACAACAAAGGAACACAATAAAAAGTCATTCCCCTCTATTTGGTGAAGAGAATAGATCACAGATAGCCTTTGATCTTCGAGGGGATGAAGATACATATGAGGGTGGTCTACTACGAACCCGAGGGCTGCTCCTCCTATTTAGATGTTCATGGATATTTAGTTGTTACAATAAAAAGTATAGACATTAATATATATAAATCACATTATAAAAAATAAAACATTTAACAAAATAATCACTTACCACTACCAGAAAATATGTCTCCTCATTTGCCTCAGTACCAGGATTAGGCTGTGGCAATGTCATGTCCTATAGAAACCATCCAAATATAAATTAAACTTCAAATCAATAATCATTTGATTTTTCAAAAATAAACAACTATAACAACGAATGTAATTTAAAATTTACTAATCTACCTCATACCCCTGTCAAAGGCATGGAGCTATGAATCGCAGAGGACACACCATGCTCCATTGCCCTATGAACTTTGGGAGGTGTCTCTGTAGCTTGTATCATCTAAAAATAAAACAACATTATTCAATTACAAAAACTAGAATAGTGATGCAAGTCATGGCTCCTAACATACACACACGTTCACCTAAACATGGAAGTACACACAATAAAAACACACGTCATGTATGCATATATACAAATTAGATGAAGATTCATAGCTATTGTGTGGTCTAAGGGTCAACAATGGAGGGACCATAGTGGCATCAAATTTTAGGTTTAAGAGGTCAGAGAGGGAGTGAAGGTGTTAGTTTAGGTTTAGGTTGGTGGTAGGGTTGTGGGGTAGCATAACCATGACTTGCTAAATTGTTTAAAAAAAATAAAAAAAATAGTAGGATGAGAGATTCGACCTATTACTAAAAGTGGTAAAAACTCTTATTATGCGGAAAGCACTCGAACCAAGTAGATAAATGTAAAAGGGCTCCATCTAAATACATAACATGATCTAACTCTACAAATAACATGTTAAAGGTATCCAACTCTGTAGAATGTATTTTGTCTAGATATTGTAATGAAGCTTTGTATTGTACCAAAAAAAGATATTCATTGTCACCAATGCATCAATATGATACAACTAGACACATAATACACATTCTTCACCATCAATTCCCATAGTAAAGTCTTGGGTATGGGCATCAAAAACATCACAACCAAGAGTTTAATCTATTGATCTAGCTTCTTGGGTTGAGAACTATGAATGGAGGTAACAATCATTAAAATTGTAAATAAGTTATTTCTTATTTTGGATAGGGAAGATAGGATCGACTCCCTTATGGATAGAAATTATAACCCTACTAGGCTCCAAGTATGTAAAGTATATTATATGAGGGAACTTTGATAATTTCAAAGGTTAAGGGGTCTGTAGAAAAGGTGGTTGTGTATTTAAAGAGGTGTTTTACTTTTCCCTTAAGAAAAATAAAGGAGCCATGAGCATTTGTATGATATCAACACCTTGGAAATATGGTGGTATGTTTAGTTAGGGTAACGGGTTGTGCTACTTTAACTCTAAGGTTTTATAGAGTCTTGTGCTTTTTGGTCTATTGATATTGATTATTAAGTTGTAGATATTAATGTTGGTTAGGTTGATTGGTTTAAACATAGTGTTATTGATAAAAAATATTAAATTTTAAGCTTTAGTGGGTTAAAAGTTTTTAAAAATTTGAAGTGAGGAGTTTGATAATTTTAAGAAAAGTTCATGGTTCCCTTAAGAAGTTAGAAATTAGCAAAAGAAAATACTAGGTTGTAGACGTTGAAATGGTTCTATTTTATTGGAAAATATATTGGTTCATGAAAAATTGTTTAGTTTAGATGTTGAAATAGTCATGGTTTATTGATGTTTAGACATAAATTACATGGACCTTTATTAGAGTGCAAGTTTGTAATAATCATGGTTCATTGGTGAAGTTATCAACCTATTAAGCAATTATTATAATATAGGCTCGAAACAATGGTGGTTCATTGGTGAAGATATTTGTGTCAAAGTAGTCAAGTTTCATTTATAAACATATCAAACTAATGAAACATTATCAGGTTGTAGGAATGGAAATGGTCATGGTCCATTGTTAGAATATATTAGGCTCATGATTCAAGATTCTAGTAACACCTCTTTGCAGCTTAGAATGTCTTTGTTTTAACTCTATCTCTAGGTTTTCCATCTCATGTGGTGGATTTTTGAATTTCACTTTTGATTCTTATGCATTCTATGGTGAACTCTCTTGGCTCTTCAACTAGTTGTGAACTCTTGTGAAGATTTGGCTCTCTTGGTGATATACTATAGCTCTTTCTTATGCTTCCTCAAGTCTCCATTGCTGTTGTGATCTTTTGGTACATGTTTATGTGAGTTCTTGGAGGATTTTGTGCTCTCTTTCATCTCAAGGAATATAATAGTATTAAATGAAGGGTCCTCATTAGACTTAGGTGGGTTAGATGTAAGATCAGAAGTAGGGATGGAAGAAATTGAGCCAATAGGATTGACATAGTTTGTAGGAGAATGGGTTAGTGTAGATTTGAAGATTTTGGTTAGGGGTGACTTGTTGCCCCCATAATTAATACCTAAAACCTAGATGATGCTGGAGTCAATCATATGCTATATAAGATGTCATAGGCTCGTGCCCCTCTCTGGTGTCATGTCCTGGGGTCTAATTGGTGGTAATTGGATGAGTTTATTAGAGAGAATTTGTCAAAGAATAGTGTGGAAGGGATCAACAAGCTTTGGTAGACATGTATGGAAAATGTGGTAGCATAGACAAGGCAATGAGTTGTTTGAAAAGATGCCTCAAAGAAATGTGGTCTCATGGTGATGTCCTTGTCTATGCATCTGCTTGTCATGGAATTCCATGAGACCATATTTCTTTGAGGCATTTTTTCAAATAACTATATTGTAATTGAAATTTTGTCATCTATCAACATCTAGTTATTAGTTATGTAATGTCTAATAATGCTTTGAGTTGAAAGATGTGCAATGCAATGCAATCAATGATATGAATATAAAATACAAAAATCTAGTAAGTACAATTCATTAGTTAAACTATTTATTTTATTACCTAAGTGAAGCTTTGAACTCCACCACTATTGGCAGGTGTTACCGTGAAATCTCCAAGATTAACCTATTCAACATCTAAAATCAGATATTAGAATACCATTCATATAACAATGCCATTCACATGTAATATTTATAATTGTTTACTAGTTACATACCCCGACAATAGATGTCATAGTGTAATATGCAGGTGGAGAACCATTGAAAATTGCATCAATGCTATGACCCTGAAATTTTATTAAAATCATCAAACTAAATTAGTTAATCTTGCATTTCAAAAATGAAATTTAATAAATTAAATTCAATGAACTTGCTAACATTTACCTGAGTATCAAGGCCGAAAGTCTCACTCAAGAGGGCATATGTCATCACCATCTTCTCAGCTATAGATGTAGCCTATGCACCTGCGTCCTAACTATCCATGGGGTCATAACCACAGGCTGACCTGCAAGCCTGACAAGTATGGGGTGGAACCCTACTCCTCGAACTCTCCCCTAGCCCACGTTGTGTTGTAGGACTGGCATGCTCTATGATGCTCTAGGTCAAGGCACTAATGGACTAAAGTGTCTCAACCTCAACACTCTCCTTCACAATGGAAGGGATAGATATGTGCTCATGGGCTGGTCTGGCGAGTGCTCATCTCCACTAGTAGAGAAACAACAATATGTGACTGAAAAAACTATTAAAAACTGCTTATAAATGACCAAACATGGTCACATGACCATTAGTAGTTTATTGCCAATCATTTATAACACGACCAAATTGATGACTAAACCATTTTTAGTCATTTATTAGTTGTTTTGATTGATCGATTTGGTAGTATATTTAGTCATTTTGAAGCTTGCATTTAGTCATTAGTATGTTTAGTAGTATATTTTGAAGCTTGCACAATGAAACAACTTTGAGAAGGTAAAAATAACTTGTTTTATTAATAAAAAATGCTTACAAACAGCATACAGATCTCAAAATAAGTTACAATGCTTTCTCTTTGTTAAAAAACCTTCATGGTTATAATACATAGCTCAAAGAATGAGCAAGAAATTGATTTTCTGAGTTACAATGCACCAAAAGATAGAAAGAATATAGGTAAAAGGCCTTAGCGACTGTACAAAGCTTGGACCAGCAAGAATTCCACCACTTGCAGGCACTGAGCTTGATGATGTTGGACACTCACTAGTAGAACCTACTAAAATTTTAGAAGTATCGCTTGCTTTACCTCTTCTCCATTGGAAACTGCGAGTACTACCAAAAGGCCTTGACATATAGCCTGCTCTTCTGTATGTACCCAAAAAGCCCCTTCCATACACAGCTTTTGCTGAAGGCCTGGTAACAAATGGAAAAGGATGACGCAATGGAGGCTAAGAAATGATAAGAGGTTCAACATTTGAATTCGAAGTAGTTTTTTGCAATAACCTGTGCATAAACAATAAATGAGCACAGATTATAAAGTTGGCCATACAAATCTGTAAGAATAAGCACAACAACAATCTTCAAAACCCTGAGAAACCTACCTTCAGCATTCGGGACATGAATGATGTCTCGTTCAAGGTCAAAGCCATTTCGGTCATTTCTTTGCTAGCAAATTCAATATAGGATGACCTGTTAACTCACCTCTAGAACATCATTATATTGCTCCAACTTTCTAATCATTGGTTGAGATTCCACCCTAAATAAGTGGCATGCATGGTCATGTTTCAAACAAATAAGAAACTCTATTATTTTACTAACTAAACCAGAAATTCATTATAATAGGTACATTTAAATTTAATGAAAAAGAAATAAGGTGAAAATAACTTATCTGAAAAAAAAAATTATAGCCCTTCTCTTAAATCTCTACTTTCAGCAATGAGTTTAGATACTAGTGTGATTAGTTTCTAGAAAAATATCACATCTAGATTCCTACTTGTTTATAGAAGAATTAGCATGCCTGATAAGAAATTTTTGACATGATTGAGGGAAATAGATTATTGACTGCTGAAGGCATAAGGAATCATATATCTAAACATATTATTTTTCAATTTTTGTTGTTACTTCAAATAACTTTCATTTACAGACACTGTGAATCATAGTCTTCTATTACTATGACCTATGACGATCATACTAGTAAACATCTGGAAAAAAATGCAAGTAATCGCAAGCTGGACTAGTCAGTGATCCAATCTGAATTGAATCACCAATATTTTTGCAGACTCGAGCATGAATCCCGAAGCATGAGGAAAATGTGATTTTCTTAGAAATTGTGATTTAATCCTAATTTGGCATGAAATTAAGAAACCAACATTTTTCTCTTTTTAATGAATTTTTCAGCATTTTTTAATTTCCCAATTTTTTCCAATTTAATAGTGATTAATTGAAAAAATACTTAGCCTTTAGTTTACTGAGTCAATCCCAAGAAATATTTTTCATTTTTTATTGTTTAAACAACTTTCCTTAAAGTCATTGTAAATCACTTTCTTCTATTACTATAACCTATGAAGATGAATGCATTCTTACATGATTAGCAGGGCGCTTTAGTTCCTTCAAGCATTAATCTTAGCATTATCTTGGTCTAGTTTCCCATATGTCAAAAAAGGAAAGTCATTTCCCATACAAGTTAGCAAAACATAGGGAATTGAGAATACCCACTCTATTGCACCATAGCCTAAATTCTTTTTTATGAATATTAATATAGAGAAAAAATGTGCATGTCGGTTCTTTTTGAAGGCGTCGATAAGAAACAAAAGGGTAGTTGATATCTATATTAAATCCCCTTCCTCAAACACCTATTTTTTATTAAAATTATGGAAGGTGCACTTTTAACAATTAATAGCATTTAATGTTGTAATAGAAGCTAAAGATTATATGAGGCTTTTGTGAGGCCATAATGACACAATGATATCATATTATCAAGCCAACTTTTCAATAACAAACAAATTAAGAAATATATATCTCAAACATTAGTAGATAACCAATAAGAAGAAACAAATATATTACTCAAGGCAAATCTAATTATACATACCACACCAAGGAAATGTGCAATAAGAATATCCCAGTCAGTCTGATATAATGCTGGAAACATGTGCTCAATGACACCATCATCCACCCACAAAAGGAAATTTTTATACATAATTATGCCAAATATCGTGTATCTAGAAGAAGGCACCAAAATTTTACAAAAAAAATTATATCTATTTAATAAAATCCATTTCTCTAAATTAAAACATGAATTTTTGGATGCAATGAAAAAAGACTATTTTTTTTAAATGCCTGATTAAAATAGGGAACCATGATATTGATGTAGAATAACCACACTTACAATATTGATACCATTGATACCATGCAGTTTCCACAGCACTTGGATTAAGCAATGCAGCCATGCAGGTTGAACCTGCTTAGAAATTTAGGGAAGACATCTGTTGAGTATTTCATTTGGTGTGATCGATGCCTCACCTACTCCCTCGCAGCCCCGCAAGGACTAGGGCATGAGAGCGCAGGATGGCGGGCTCTCCCCGCATGACCTAGTCCTTGCGAGGCTGCAGGGGAGTAGGTGAGGCAGCAATCATGCCAAATGAAATACTCAACAGATGTCTTCCCTAAATTTCTGAGCAAAAATGTGGTCGTTGAGATGTATGCAAAATGTGGAAGCATTGACAAGGCATGTGAATTGTTTGGCAGAATGCCTCAAAGAGATGTCATCTCATGGAATGCAATGACTGCAGGATATGTACAAAATGGATTTTGCAAGGATGCTCTCAAAATCTTTGAATTAATGAAGCACTCTGGAAACATATCCTAACATTGTAAGCTTTGCTTGTATTCTAGGTGCATACAACCATGCAGGTTTAGTGGATGAGAGTTGTACATACTTTAATCACATTTGTAACCCTTATTGCGTTACACCTACAGTGATCATTATGTGTGCATGTTTTACCTCCTTGCCCATGCTAGCTATCTCGAAGGCACCCTAAACTTTATCATTGAGATACATGTTAAATCTGTGCTAGTTGTATGGATGTGTTTTCTTGGTGCCTATAGATCACATATGAATATAGGCTTAGGAGTATTTACAACAACATTGCTTTTTGATTTGAATATACATATACAGAGAGAGAGAGAGGGGGGTATGTGTAAGCATAGACAAGGCACGTGAACTATTTGACAAAATCCCTGAAAGAAATGTGGTCTAATAGATTGCAATGATTACAATGATATGCACAAAATGGATTTGTTGAAAAGGCTTTAGAAACTTTCAAACAAATGTAATTAGCAGGTGTAAAGCCAAATTTGACAACCTTTGCCAGCATACTCCCTGCCTGTGCCAAAATGGGAGGGTTTGGAACAGGGTATGGACATCCATCAAAGCATGAAGGATAGATGAATTTTGTCATTTGTTGTAGTTGCAACTACCCTGGTAGACATGTATGCAAAATGTGGAAGCATTGACAAGGCATGTGAACTGTTTGGCAGAATGCCTCAAAGAGATGTCATCTCATGGAATGCAATGGTTGCGGGATATGCAAAAAATGGATTTGTTGAAAAGGCTTCAGAAACTTTCAAGCAAATGCAATTAGCAGGTGTAAAGCCAAACTCGACAACCTTTGCCAGCATACTCCCTACCTGTGCCAAAATGGGAGCTTTGGAACATGGTATGGACATCCATCATAACATAATGGAAGGGGGATTTTTGTCAGATATTATAGTTGGAAATGCTCTTGTAGACATGTATGCAAAATGTGGAAGTATAGATAAGGCACATGAACTGTTTGATGGAATGGCTCAAAGAGATGTCATCTCTTGGAATACAATGATTACAGGATATGCACAAAATGGATTTGTTGAAAAGGCTTTAGAAATTTTCAAGCAAATGCAATTGGCTGGTGTAAAGCCAAATTCCACAACCTTTGCCAGCATCCTCCCTGCCTGTGTCAAAATGAGAGCTTTGGAATAGGGTATGGACATCCATCAAAACATAATGGAAGGGGGATTTTTTTTAGATATTATAGTTGGAAATGCTATGGTAGACATGAATGCAAAATGTGGAAGCATAGACAAGGCACAAGAACTGTTTGACATAATGCCTCAAAGAAATTTCATCTCATGGAATGGAATGATTGCATAATATGCACAAAATGGATTTGTTGAAAAGGCTTTAGAAATTTTAAAGCAAATGCAATTGGCTGGTGTAAAGCCAAATTCCACAACCTTGCCCCCATCCTTCCTGCCTATGCCAAAATGGAAGCATTGGAACAAGGTATGGACATCCATCAAAAAGTAATGGATAGAGGAATTTTGTCAGATGTTGTAGTTTCAACTGCCCTGGTAGGCAGGTGTGCAAAATGGGAGGGTTTGGAACAGGGTATGGACATCCATCAAAGCATGAAGGAAAATGGCAAGGCAGGCTGCTCACTGATTACTTTTTTACCTATAAAAAAAATAGTGAGTAGTTGATTGGAGACTTGTCTCACATATTTTCCCTTCTTAAAAGTATGGAAACTTGGATGATGGATAAACCTTTCCTTATAAGTGGAATAAAGTTGGCTATCTCAAAATAGTAACTTTATGATTTTTTAATTCAAAGTTTGAAAATAATAAAAAGCCCTGATGATATTGCACCTATTCATATTTCATATCACTGTATAACTATTAACTTTAGAGAAGCAAAATGATACCATGTAGCCTATGTCTTTTTTTAAGACTCTACGTGTTGGCTTAATCCTTCTGGCACCTTAAGCAATACACAATCCTCAATATCAATATTAACTCGTAAAGTGTAATTCTATCCAAAAAATCAATAAGAAAATGTTAATGCATTCTTACTCTATCAGAAAACTAGACAAAACTTGTTTTGGATTAATATGCACCATAAAGGGGGTAAAAAAGGCATCAAACCCGGAGATAAAACTTGACAAACTAGTTCTCAAAATGATCACAAAATAATAATTAACATAATTGAATACCCAAAACTCAAAAAATCAAGGCAAAGTAGGAAGCAAATAGCCAATACCTACCCAAATCCCAAAATTAATAGAAAGCCAAAATTATTAGCCAAAGAAAAATCTCAATGATAATGAGGTGTACAAGGTACACAAGAATAACGTGCCTATACAAGTCTGTTTCAACTCCATGAGTGTGGTGCTCTGTGATATCAAAGAAATTAACCATAGTAACTTGGGAGAACCAATGTCAAAGCTAGAAGTTGGACCTGAATAGTGATACACTCATGTATACTGTATATTTAGTCCATCAATAATGAAAATTTAATCTCCCCTTAAAGCATCCTAGACAAAGAGCTTATGGCCCCACTTGATGTTGTTCCTTAATAAGTTAATTAATAACACCAGTAAGCTTGGACTTGTCTGCAAGATAAAGTTAATTACCTAAAATTTGTGTCATATGAGTTGACCTTGGATAAGGGACTACTTGACTATTTCTCACTGTGCCATGAGGATGAAAGACATTATGTTCAAATAATTAATTTCATGTTAGGCTCTAGTCTATAGTCAGATTTAGGAAGGCTCACGGGTCACTTGTTTCCCATGGTAAATAGTGATTTCAATAGTGCTCACCAACCAAATTCACTTCATCATGTTAGGTGAAAACCAAATCTATCTTGATCATTTCCTTCATTAGAATGTAGATATGTTCTTGCTAATTCAAACTTTATGTTCAAATAGATCACAAGTATAGTTACCAAGTTCCAAATTTAAAAGTATTATGATTAAACATTGAATTATATACAAGATATGCAAAGCAAGATACCCTTACTGATCATAGTATTGCCTGTTAGTGCCTGAATTGACTGACAATTTTTGAGCAATTTTCATGCAGGCACTTTCCCTAGGTATCCAAAAAATGTTCTAAGTGTTGGACCTCCTCAGTATTTTTCAGCTGCAGCATCATATTTTCTTTGAAGAGGAGGTCATCATCATCATATTTTCTTTGATGGTGGTTAGCATCATCATGTTCTTCGTCGACCGGTTTCTCATCGTCATCATCATATTTCAATAATCGGGTGATGTTTGGTTATCATCCTGATCCTGCTGATGAGCTACAGTGCGCCCTGATTTGCTTGCGGAGGTGATTTTTCAAGTATCCGGTGATCTTCCATTTATCACCTTGCTCAAACATGATGATGATGTTGCCCCGATATTCTGAAGGGGTTATTCTCTAAGTTGTTCGACCTGACTTGTTTTTTCTTAAGGGTCGTCGTCATCATCATCATATTTCCAGTTATCACCGTGTTGCTTGCGAGGGTCATCATATTTTCTGCCTTCATGATATTTCGCCGGGGTGATATTTTTATCATCGGGTGATCTTGGTTATGATCATCCTGATGATGTTGAAGAGTTCTAAGTGCGACCCGATATTCACTGGGGTCATCATATTTTGAACGTCAGGATGATCCTAGTCAATATCATCCTGATGATGTTGTATCACTTCATATTCATTGTTTTATCATCCTGATGATGCTGACGTCATTCTTATGACAGGGTGATATCTTTTTCTCTGCCTATCTGCATCATGATATTTCCGAAGGAGGGGGTGATATTTTCATATCACTCGGGTGTATGTTTGTTCCAGCGTCATGATGATGCTGATATCAAGGAGATATCCGCCTGCCGGCTTCGTGCATTATCTAGTGGGGGGTGATCTTTTCAAGCATCATCATATTCAGTTATCGCCCCGATCTTATAGTGGAGCTACAGTGCAACTTGATATTTATACATCAGGATGATATTTCCAAATATCCGGTTGTCTTCCGAATATCATCCTGATGTTGATATGATGATGACATCATCAAGGTCCGGGGGGGGTCATATTTCTAACACAGATCATTTTGTGGAGATCTCCCGATATTTGCAAACATGATGATGACGTCATCCGGATATGAGGAGGTGCGCAGTAGGCAGATATGATGATGACGTCAGCAGGATATGATGATGATGTCATCAGGATGTTCATCGGCCAGACTTTTGGTATAGGCTTAGCAGGAGGATGTTCCTCCGATGGATCAGGTTGTGCGGATGAAGGCAATTATCATGCAGGTTATATTGCGATATGATGCTGACGTCAGGGTGATATTTCAAGCAATAGGATATCATGCTGCTAGAGGATGATGATGATGAAGTCTTATACTAGTGTCGTCAGGAGCAAAAGCACCGACATCATATATGCTCATGACCTAGTATATAAAGTGTTAAAAAGGTTGCTGCGAGGTGCATGTGGGATAATTGATATCCTGCATATTCGAAATATCATGATGATGAATCTCGGCGGAAAATGGTTGCGATCGACTGTTTGATGTTTTTCCCAAGGCCACGGGTTGGTGCGCCATTAATGGCAAAGGTTGCAGAGGTATGGGCGGATCTGGTGCCCGATTGAAGGTGTACATTAGCGGACAGTGGCGCAGGGCTCGAGATATCTTCCTGTCTCCTCCCCTACCTGCTGCATTCATGTTTGGGCGCCAATCTGGTAGTGTTTGAGCGCCATTTTCCTGATACTATATATCTGGCGGGATTTTTGGTCAACCCTGTAATTAATTGCTATGGTACACTACCTGGCTGTTATAAGCAGGAAGTGTTACTCATTTGTGGTTGTTGAAAGTTGAGGATTTTTGGCTCTGTAATCCAAAACCAGCTGATCTGGTTGCTCTGTACAGTCTAACTTGTGAGTTTATGTATCTCCTGTTGTACGATTTGGCATGAATCCACTGATTTCATGGTTGATCTTATATGAGTAATGCTATCTTAGCATGTGTTGTGTTAATTCTGTCTCCAGTATTGCATGTATTCTTCTTCTGAATCTGGATATTTGGGTAATGTTTAGATTCTAGAGCATAGAATTCCTATGTTGAATGTCTGATCTTTTAACTTCTGCTCAAGGGGTAGATTAAACTGTTTTCAGGTTGAACATTGGGAAGGGTATACTACAGTAGGGATGCCATAAGTAGAGATAACTTGACACTCTTTATTGGGAGATATCTGTAAGGCAGATATCATGTGTATCCCCATGAAATCCAGTTTTAGCTATTCGTGCTGATCATTCACAGGTGTATGTCTACCGACTCCAAGCCCTGGATAGGCACCAATCATGCTGTGTTCTTGTGTTATACACCATGTCCAGCTTTGCATCCAAAATTCAAACTAAACCATTTCATACTTCCACCTGTTAGTTGTAGGAGTAGGATTAGGAACCCCCTGCATGCTCTCATACCCAACCAGACATCATGTCCAAGAATGTTGCCAGCCTTGTGATCTATCATACAGATCTTGGTCCATACATGAGAGTATTCTGCCTATTGTTGTCAAGTTAGATCTTTCTATCTTTGAGCCAGTCAAGGTTACATCTTGAGTTATAGGGATCCCCCCCTTGGTGCGGCAGAACCAGAAGTGAAGGGGAGGCAGCTCACGCAACCTCCTGTACTTAGTTGACTGAATCTGCCTGTGCATTAGAAGTGGCAAACCCTAATGCTGATTCAGAAGAAAAAACCAACATTGCCAATACTGATAGATGTAGAAAATAAATGTACAGGATCAATGAGGGAAGATGCGGAATTATAAGAAGGTAGACATTACAAGAGAAAAGCATAAGCAGGAAATCATCTCCCCGCATTCCTTCAATTCTCACATATATAAAATATACATATATAGCACAAGGTGGAGAAACCACCAAGGCAACCGCCTAGCCACCTTAGTTAATTAGGATGTGGTTAGTGCTAGTCCAAGAGACATATGAAACCATAGGGTAGGAAATATAGTCCAAACTCCAAAGTGTAGAAGTGTGAACATATATCCTACAGACTGGCAATCATATCCTACAGAGCCTAATGATCTCAACAAGATGTCAAGGTATGGGCTTTAAGTTTGGTGGAAAAATATTTTTGGGGTGCATTGATGTTTTAATCCTCCAAGGAAGACCATTTGGATGTCTGACAATACGGTGAAGAAACATAGAAATCCCAAGACTAGGCCAATCTGAGTATGCAATGAGGAACAAAGAGATGTCATCTCATGGAATGCCTCAAAGAGATGTCATCTCATGGAATGGAATGATTGCGGTATATGCACAAAATGGATTTTTTGAAAAGGCTTTAGAAACTTTCAAGCAAATGCAATTAGCAGGTGTAAAGCCAAATTTGACAACCTTTGCCAGCATCCTCCCTGCCTGTGCCAAAATGGGAGCTTTGGAACAGGGTATGGACATCCATCATAACATAATGGAAGGGGGATTTTTGTCAGATATTATAGTTGGAAATGCTCTGGTAGACATGTATGCAAAATGTAGAAGTATAGATAAGGCACGTGAACTGTTTGATGGAATGGCTCAAAGAGATGTCATCTCTTGGAATGCAATGATTGCAGTATATGCACAAGATGGATTTGTTGAAAAGCCTTTAGAAAATTTAAAGCAAATGCAATTGGCTGGTGTAAAACCAAATTCCACAACCCTTGCCAGCATCCTCCCTGCCTGTGTCAAAATGGGAGCTTTGGAATAGGGTATGGACATCCATCAAAACATAATGGAAGGGGGATTTTTTTCAGATATTATAGTTGGAAATGCTCTAGTAGACATGAATGCAAAATGTGGAAGCATAGACAAGGCACAAGAACTGTTTGACAGATGCCTCAAAGAAATGTCATCTCATGGAATGGAATGATTGCAGGATATGCACAAAATGGAGTTGTTGAAAAGGCTTTAGAAATTCTGTTATTGTCAAATTATTCAGATTTATAAACTAATTTCTTAAAATTCAATATTGCACTCCTATAATGAATTATTTAAAATATGTTATGCAAATTCTTCTATGTTTTGTCTATATTTCAATAATTCTCGTATTTTCATTTTGTAGGACTCATACAACCCTCAATTAAAGATCATAAAAATAGTGACCTTGTGGTTCCTTACATTCAACTGTAAGGCCATTGCATCCATAATGTAAATTGAGTATATTACTGTAGACACCTAAAATTGACTTGCTTTTGCAAACCAATTTATCCCTCCTATTAATGGAATAAAATCATTTTATCCCTAACCATCTGTCTATCCCTTGTGATCAATTAATTTACTTAATTTATCACTAAGACCTTACAACACTATCCCTCATTAATCAAATAAATATTCCCAATATTTATTTGGTTCAATTCTCCTTTTCCCTAATCCTCATTAATTAGATAAATCATGGTTATCTAATTGATCTAGCCTACTAATTGACCTACCCTAACCTACCCTAGCCTACCTCATCCTAGCCCTAGGATCAATTAAGCAAAACCTCTGTTTAATTAGTCCTAACCTCTCATTTGGGTGGTCAAACCTAGTTTAACACCCTTTCCCACATCCCCCAAATTAAAAATTGAAATAAATCACACATCACATTTACTTCTCTTACACACCCCTTACCTCACCCATCCTCATTCATTACCTCTTATCCCCAAATGAATTCTTAATTCATTTCCAATTCTTTCACACCCATACGTCATTTATCACCCCTTTTCCCAAAATGAATAAAAGATTTACTTTTATTCCTAGCCCTTGATCTCATCTTTCAATCCTCACCCTCCATCCTCCTTTCAGAAAAACTATAAATGAGACCCTCTTCAAGCCATTTGAGAGAGACTTCTTCATGCATCAAACCTCTGCTAAAATCACTCCACAATCTCCTCATCATACCACCATAATGTCAAAATCTTGCCTCATCTCTATCTAATCTATCTGAATCCACTTGTCTCTCATCTTACATTGTGTTGCAAGAATTGAGCAATCCACATCTACACACTAGTCTTGGGTAAAATCTGAGGAGACTATCGGGTGCGACTCCTTCCCTCTTGGATTTGTGAGTTCATTATGAAGGTATAATCGTTGTAATTTGCATTTGATTTATATTCTAATCTTCATTTTGCCCTCATTGATCACATTGGCATGCCCGGTCATATTAACAACCAGGGGCTATAGACCTAACCGCCAGGAGAAAACTTTTGCATGTGATCACTTTAGACGTAACTGTCAACATTTTTCTTAACTGCTAGGGCCTCTTGTGCTTCCTACATACCATAATAGGCTATTTTTTTCAAACTCACACAACTTTTGCATACGGAGTCAAAAATTCGCAAAAAAGGACTTGTCAAAAAGCTAACGAGGTGAACTTCACAGTTGTGAGGAAATTTTTAGGTGACTATACTTTTTTCTAGCATTTTTTTCGTAGTCAAAGTCAAACATGCTTCAAAACTTCAAATGCTCATATCTTTTGTGTTTTTGATCGAATTTTCGCAAATTTTTTTTTGAAATCGCATAGAATTTCCTAAAGAATCTGTTCATGCACTTAATTTTTCTGTATTAGTTCTTTTTTCATTAGATTTTATCAGATTCTCAATTTTTACATAACGATCATCTTGGCTAGTCTACTCGCTCCATTTTCGTTCTTGTGACTTGCATGTGATCATTCGGGGCTAGAACAACATCAAGATCATCAAACACAGTAGTTTGGACAGAGAAAACAATCCGGGTACATCCATTCTAATCTTTCATATTCAATCTTGTTTGCATACACATTTTGATTTGGGCTTCTAAAACGAATCATTGTTTGATCACACATCATTGAAATCGGGTTTAAAACAAATCAGTGTCTTCAATCACATCTTGATATTGGGATTTAAAAAGAATCATTGCTTGACTTGTCTGTCATGTCCCGATGCAAATCCTAAACTGAAGCATATACTAATTAATATAGACAAATTCATAAGAGACAAAAAGGGAATAAGACAAAAAAAGAATTAGCAAAAGATAATACATTTGTTAAGACAACTATTAACTTTTCCTATAGACGGTTAGTGAATAAAGACAAAACCCACTAAAAGACAAATGACAGAAAAGGACAAAAATTACTATAAAACAATATTACTAAGGCATCGATTAAATTCATGAAGGGATGGCATCCAATGAAGAGTCACAATTATTCACCAAGACACATCACTTGAGAAGTATAAAAGCAAAGGTTTTGAATCACTAAAAGGCATTGAAGGAATTAGGATTACAAGAGGAAAACACATCAGAGGTCTCTTTGGACAGCAGTGATACCACCACAGACTCCAGCAGACTCTGCCAAAAATAGTAGATAGTGGTATGTTTCATATAATAATTGTAAGTATGTTGCAATCTGTAGAATAAACAGGTTATCTAGTATATGATCTGTATGTTTCAAAAAGCATTCAATGTTTAAAATAATAACAGTCTGCACATCTGCATAAATCTGACTTATAATTTATTACTGATATGAAAAAAGCAAGTATGTTATAGATTCTCAAGCAAGAACAAAACATGTGATAAGAAATTTATTATCTGGTTGTGACAACCAACCATGATGAAGGAGTTGAAGGTGTACAAGGAGGGGAAATGGCGTTGGGATACTCTTCTAAGTACCCCACCCCATGGTGGATGGTTGAGGCCTGCCACATGTGGGCCAAGGGGGCATATGAGGCCACTCTTGGGCTTAGGAGTGATTTTCGGGAAACCCTGCTATAGTTGCACTTTAACCTCCTCCATCATGGTGATAAATAGAATTATAAGAAGGAGCAAAATGGATTTGGATAAGGGGAACGGTGATAGGATGCCTCACTAGGTCTCCCACGCCATATGGATGGCAAAGAGGCCACATGGGGCCAAGAGGGGTAAGCACCCGCTCTTGGGCCTAGGTAGAGGGTTTCTTGGGCACCCTATCTTACCATTTTGTCCCAAGGTGTTAGAAACCAAAAGGGTCTCAATATTATTCATAACATGGTATTCATTTCTAATTATAAATTGTTCACTAGTCTATTTGTAGGTCCTGAATAAGTAGTCATATTACTAATCTTCCTTTTCCTTGTTCTCTTTACATGTTTCAATGATAATATAATACTATCTTGTATCTTCTAACTCTATTTTGCAGGTACCCAATCAAGCTATAAATATTCTCAAACATAGGGCTGATTAGTGGAATTAACATATTAGGGCAGATTTAGGGTCTTTCCAAATTAGGGACATTACAAGTGGTATCAGAGCATCATCCTGCCAGCCTGAGGGATAATAGTTGATGCAACCAAGCCAACAAACTTTAAGGGCTCTAGAGAGAGAGAAAAAGAAGACTATGGAGCAGGAATTGAGGGCATTCATGGAAAAAAATGAACAAACAACCCAAGCTATGCTCCAAACCCTTCAAAACATAAACAACAACCTTAGACCTAGCACAAGACATGAAAGGGAAACCTCCCTTAGCCAATCTAATAGTAATCATAACACTACAATTGGATCAAACTCAAGTACCGAGGGACCCCATTTCTTTGGCGAAGAAAGTCCTTTAGAAAATGAAGGAATTAACAATCAAAATGTGCACGAGCTTGCCTTAGAATATGCAAGGCTTGAAACCGAAGTTAGGAGAAAAATTCCCTTCACAGCATATTGTGAGGTAGCAATGAAGAATGATCATAGGGGTAGAAATAATCACCCAAATAAAGATATAAGAAATAAAATAGGAAAATTGTCCATTCCAAACTTTGATGGGTCGGGAAAAATTACAGTCCATGCATGGATACAAAAACTAGAAACATATCTAACCCTTTGCCCCATGACAGAAAAAGATACCATTACATTTGCCACACTACATCTAGAAGGGGGGACCCATGATTGGTGGCATTATGGAAAAATTACCCAAGATCACAAAAATATCAAGACCTATGAGGTCTTCAAGAAAAGACTTATTGAAAGATTTGACCAAACACATCCCCAAAAACACTTCAAGGAGCTAACCCGAATAAGACAAAGAGGGACCCTTGAGGAATATATTAGCGAATTCCAAAGACTAGCAGTCATGGTCCCAGAAATATCTGAGGAAAGACTCACCTACCTTTTTATAGAAGGGTTGTCAGATACCACCTGTGGCCTAGTAAGCGCCCTAGACCCCTCCACACTCCAAGAGGCAATCCTCAAGGCAACTCGACTTGATAACGCCCAGAAAAGTGGAAAGCCTTCTTCAAATAAAACACCATCAAAAGACAAACACTTCTATGGGAAAGACAAGCACAAAAGGACGTTCCTTTCCCAAAATGAATGAGAAGAGCTTCGGAGGAAAGGACTATGTTATGACTGTAAAGGAAAATGGGAACCTGGTCACATATGTAAGCAAAAGGAAGGCCAAGAAAAGAAGTTGTGTTTTAAGTGCAAAAACCCATGGGGCCCAGGTCATGTTTGTGATCGAAGGGATCTTAAGAGAAAAAGATTACGCTACCAATGTAAGGAAGGTTGGGAACTAGGTCACAGATGTGGAAAAACAAGCCAAGCTCGTGGGATCGAGACAATGCTCCAAGAAACAAAAGAGGAGGTGGATCCAGGAAAAAAAGCAAAAGTTGATGAAAATGAAGAAGGGGGAACCCTAGCTTGCATTTCAAAAGCATCCAAACATCATCCTTTTAGGATTCGAGGAGTAATTAAAGGAAAGAAGGTAACAGCCCTAGTAGATAGTGGGGCTACTCACAATTTTATTGATGAAAACTTAGTAAAAAAATTAGGACTAGAAACAGAAGATTTCAAAGGATTCAATGTAACCTTGGCTGATGGATCCACCACTCCTAGTAGGAAGAAGATCTCTGAACTTAGCATTACCTTAGGGAGGCACCCAATTAAGGACAAATTCTACATTGTGGATATGGGGGACACCGATGTAATTTTGGGAACCCCATGGATACATTCCTTGGGTCGCTTTATCTTTGACCTCCCCAAGTTAGAGATATGCTTCATGCATGAAGGGAAGAAGGTTACTTTACATGGTCTATCCAACGGATCCCCTAGGGTAATCTCATCAAAGAAAATGCAAAAAGCCATTAGACACGACCAAGTTGAGTGGGTGGCTCAATGCTTGATCCTAGATAAAACCACTCCCAATGGAAAGCCAATCCACATAGACATACAACCAATTTTGAAGAAGCATAAAAAAGTCTTTAGTGACATCCCACCCGATCTTCCTCCAAAAAGAGGCTTTGAACATTCTATTGAATTAGAGGAAGGAACAAAACCAGTCGTTACCACTCCCTACCGCCATCCTCATAAATATAAGGAAGAAATTGAGAGAACTATAAAGGAATTATTAGAGATGGGGCACATTCAACCCAGTTCCAGTCCCTTTGCCTCATCTGTTGTACTCTCAAAGAAAAAAGATGGTACTCTACGGATGTGTATCGACTATAGGGCATTAAACAAAAGAATGATAAAGAATAGATACCCTATTCCCAGAGTTGATGAACTTATTGACGAACTCCACGGAGCGGTCTATTTCTCAAAAATTGACCTAAGATTAGGCTACCACCAAATCAGATTAAGAGAGGAGGATATACCAAAAATAGCTTTTAGATGCCACTATGGGCATTTTGAATTTCTGGTCCTACCTTTCGGGTTAACTAATGCACCCGCTACTTTCCAATCCTACATGAACCATATTTTTAGAAAACAGCTAAGGAAGTTCTTATTGGTTTTCTTCGATGACATACTAATATATAGTCGAACCTGGGAAGAACATTTGAGACATATAGATGAAGTGCTAAGCATACTCGAGCAACATTCTTTATTTGCCAAGTTGCCCAAATGTGAGTTTGGCATGGAGGAAATTTTATACTTGGGACATAAAATCAGTGCTCAAGGGGTAAGAGTCGATGAGGAAAAAAGTGAGGCAATCCGAAGCTGGCCAAAGCCCAAGACCTTAACCCACCTTAGAGGGTTCCTAGGGCTATGTAGCTATTATAGGAGATTCGTAAAAGGATTTTTGAAATTAACTGCACCACTTACTGATCTAACTAAGAAGGGAGCATTCTCTTGGAATGAGAGGGCACAAGTAGCATTTGAGAAATTAAAGGAAGTAATGAGTACCTGTCCTGTGTTAGCCATACCTGACTTCAATTCACCCTTTGAATTATATTGTGATGCTTCAGGAGAAGGTATTGGGGCAGTATTGATGCAAGGCAAACACCCCATAGCTTTTGAAAGCAGGAAACTCAAAGATGTAGAAAAAACATACTCAGTTTATGACAAAGAAATGCTAGCCATTATGCATGCCCTTGCAAAGTTTAGACAATACCTAATCTGCGGGAGGTTTATCATAAAAATAGACCATAATAGCCTAAGATTCTTCTTAAACCAAAAAGATTTAAATGACAGGCAACAAAAATGGGTAAGTAAGCTACAAGCATACGATTTTGACATTGAATATATGAAGGGTAAAAACAATGTAGTAGCCGATGCCCTATCACGAAGGCCCCACCTTGGTTCAATAACAGCAATATCCACGGAATAGAAAACCACTCTAATTACCAAATATGCAAAAGACAAATTTTCAAGTGACCTAATAGAAGGGATAGTACAAGATGAGAAATATTGAATCATGGATGACATCATTCTATACAAGGATAGAATTTACATCACTCCAGAATCACGATTAAAGAAGGAAAATTTGAAGACTTATCATGATAATCCATTATCCGGACACCAGGGGTTCTTCAAAACTTACAAACAAATTAGGAAAAGGTTCACCTGGAAGGGACTCAAGGGAGATGTATTGAGACATACAAATGAATGTATGACATGCCAAAGAAATAAAGAAGAACATATATTCCCCGCAGGACTACTTCAACCACTACCTATTCCAAACCAAAAGTGGGAAAGCATCTTTATGGACTTTATAACAGGACTGCCCAAGGTACAAGGCAAAGATTGCATTTATGTGGTGGCAGATCGTCTCACCAAATATGCACACTTTATGGCCATATCCACAGACTTTGGAGTCCCTCAAGTAGCCGAAGTATTCTTCAAGGAAGTTTTCAAATTACACGGCCTCCCTCAAAATATTATAAGCGATCGAGACAGCCGTTTTCTTAGCATATTTTGGCAAGAATTGTTCAGATTAGCAGGAACAGAATTAAACCCAAGCACCAGTTATCACCCGCAAACAGACGGTCAAACAGAAATCATCAACAAATGGTTGGAAGGATATCTAAGGAACTATGTCCCAGGGCAACAGGGCGGATGGATTAAATGGTTACACTTGGGAGAATATTGTTACAATACCACACACCATATGTCTATAGGGATGAGCCCTTTCAAAGCATTATACAGGTACGAGTCCCTATCCCTTGGTGATTTGATTCGAACAGAAAGTCGTGTTTCCGGGGCCAAGGATTTCTTACAGCAGAATGTAGACATCATGAATTCATTTAAGGATAACCTACACCAAGCCCAAAATCAGCAAAAAATATATGCAGATAGGAAGAGAACCGAACGTACGTTCGAAATAGGAGACATGGTATTTTTGAGACTACAACCATATAAACAATCATCTATCAAAGTCAACGGAGCCGAGAAACTTAAACCCCGGTTTTATGGGCCATACAAAATATTGAGGAAGATAGGGGAGGTGGCCTATGAATTAGAACTCCCCACAAACAGCAGAATTCACAACGTGTTTCATGTATCACGCCTCAAAAGGTTAGACGATGAAGGCAAACTGATCTTGGAACCTGAACTTATACTTAATGTACAAGAAAAAAGATTGAGAAATAAGACCATTGAAGATTAACTTGTCAAGTGGAAAGGACTGCCCACAGAGGATGCAACATGGGAAGGGCCCGAGATATTTGATCATCCTAATTTAAAGTTGCTTGGGGACAAGCAAATTTAGGAGGGGAGGACTGTCATGTCCCGATGCAAATCCTAGACTGAAGCATATACTAATTAATATAGACAAATTCATAAGAGACAAAAAGGGAATAAGACAAAAAAAGAATTAGCAAAAGATAATACATTTGTTAAGATAGCTATTAACTTTTCCTATAGACAGTTAGTGAATAAAGACAAAACCCACTAAAAGACAAATGATAGAAAAGGACAAAAATTACTATAAAACAATATTACTAAGGCATCGATTAAATTCATGAAGGGATGGCATCCAATGAAGAGTCACAATTATTCACCAAGACACATCACTTGAGAAGTATAAAAGAAAAGGTTTTGAATCACTAAAAGGCATCGAAGGAATTAGGATTACAAGAGGAAAACACATCAAAGGTCCCTTTGGACAGCAGCGATACCACCACAGACTCCAGCAGACTCTGCCAAAAATAGCATACAGCGGTATGTTTCATATAATAATTGTAAGTATGTTGCAATCTGTAGAATAAACAGGTTATCTAGTATATGATCTGTATGTTTCAAAAAGCATTCAATGTTTAAAATAATAATAGTCTGCACATCTGCATAAATCTGACTTATAATTTATTACTGATATGAAAAAAGCAAGTATGTTATAGATTCTCAAGCAAGAACAAAACATGTGATAGGAAATTTATTATCTAGCTGTGACAACCAACCATGATGAAGGAGCTGAAGGTCTACAAGGAGGGAAAACAGCGTTGGGATCCTCTTCTAAGTACCCCACCCCATGGTGGATGGTTGAGGCCTGCCACATGTGGGCCAAGGGGGCATATGAGGCCGCTCTTGGGCTTAGAAGGAGTGATTTCCAGGACACCCTACTATAGTTGCACTTCAACCTCCTCCATCATGGTGATAAATAGAATTATAAGAAGGAGCAAAATGGATTTGGATAAGGGGAACGGTGATAGGACACCTCACTAGGTCCCCCACCCCATATGGATGGCAAAGAGGCCACATGGGGCCAAGAGGGGTAAGCACCCGCTCTTGGGCCTAGGTAGAGGGTTTCTTGGGCACCCTATCTTACCATTTTGTCCCAAGGTGTTAGAAACCAAAAGGGTCTCAATATTATTCATAACATGGTATTCATTTCTAATTATAAATTGTTCACTAGTCTATTTGTACGTCCTAAATAAGTAGTCATATTACTAATCTTCCTTTTCCTTGTTCTCTTTACATGTTTCAATGATAATATAATACTATCTTGTAAGTATCTTCTAACTCTATTTTGCAGGTACCCAATCAAGTTATAAATATTCTCAAACATAGGGCTGATTAGTGGAATTAACATATTAGGGCAGATTTAGGGTCTTTCCAAATTAGGGACATTACAATCCTCACATTTCAATTTCTAAGGGTCAATTAACCATGTGCGAGTGTGAGTCAAATGTGTGTGTGTGTGTGTGCTCTCTCCTCGCACTGCAAGGTGACCTTAGAAATCAAAAACACCTCACTTGATTTGTTTTTGTTTACCCTTTCCTAGGAGGCCTGCTAGGGGATTTCATCACCCCTAGGGACGACCTCATCCGAGGCTGAATCGAAAGACACCCTCATTGAAATCAAAATCTTTTCACTCTTGGCTAAGCCCCAAAGAACTTTCTACCTTTGGGAAGTGTAGGTGAAGGGTGGGTTAGGTGAAGGGTGGGTTACCCCCTTCTCCCGGCTGTGTGACAGGATTTCACTTTCAATTCATTAGTCAACCTCGTGTAAACATTGCCCAAACCTAAATGGCCATACCCTATTTCAAACTAGGCATTAGGACTTGTTGATGTGTCTTGCACATATGCTTGTTTAATCATCATCATATTCTTCAAATTCAAAATTCAAAATTGCTTGTGTCTTGTGTGAGTGATTCATGTTTGTACAAGTGTGATCATTTCATTGAACATTGCCAAATCAAGATAAACATCAAATACATAAGACAAGTCATTCACCTCATTCTTCCAACACATTCAAATCCAATCACTCATCTATCCTTTTCATCCTAATCACCTATCTTATCCACATCATCATCCAAATCATTCAATCTAATCTTATCCTAATCACTCTCATCATCCTTAATCCAATTCATCAACATCATTCTAATCCCATCTCATCCAAATCCAAAATCCAAAATCAAATCCAACATCAATCATCCCTTCTCCATTATCCACTCCAATCAAACATTCCAATTCCTAATCCCTATCAACAAATCATCCTTGGCACATCAAACTTTCGTTAAGGACCTAGTCTCCTTCATCCTCCATCAATCCCCTCATCCAAAAGCCCAACCAAAACTATCCACATCATTATCAAAATCCCTCAACATCATTATCATCCCAATCCAAAATCCAAATCAACCCAATCAAAAAAATCAAGACCTTAGTCAAACACATCAACCCTCTTGCTTAAGATCATTAGTCTATCAAAAGCATAGAGAACCATCCAACAAAAAACAAATCAAATTAAATCATCTTAAGGTCTTGAAATTTTGATTCCCAACATCACAATCATCCATCATCCCCCATCATCCCATACTATCCCTCCCACAAAATGGATCTTTATGAAGCAATACAACAATTACAAAGACGTAGAAAAGTCTATGAGAACATGGATCCTAATGCTAAGGAACAATTCAAAAATGACATTAAAGATATACCCTTAGCACACCTCATTATTGGAGAATCCCAAGCCCCTACCCAACCTCCATCATATCAACAAACACCCTACACATCATCCCCATCCACATCATATCAATCATCATTCTTTCAACCTTCATACCAACCTACATCTTACATATCCACACCATCAACCTCCCATCAACCTTCATCATATCAACCTTCAACATCCTACATATCCACACCATCAACCTCATATCAACCTTCATCATATCAACCTTTACCCTCATATCATTCACCATCCCCTTACACATCCATGCCATCATACTTATCCAATCAACCAATACCTCCAACTTATCGATCCCCCAACCTTTGTCATGCTAACTTTGATCAAGGGAACACCAATCTAGCACACCTTATATCCAAAATCCAAACCTTATATCAAAAACCAAATCCCCCATCTCCTAATCCCCATCCTCCAATCCTCCCATCACAATATCCCTCCAACATTATCAACCTTAATCCATCACCTTATGTATCTCCCAATCCACCAACCCCTATCACCCATCCACCATCTAATCCACCATCAAATCTTCCAAGTCCCAACACTATCACATCCAAAGAATCCTTGTGGGATTTCCTCCAAAGAACATCACCTAAAAATGAAAGCAAAGCAAAGGAATCCCCCCAATCCCCCACCCCTCCAACACCACCATCTAATCCAACACCTATCCTTGAACCTACCCACGAACCATCATTACTTAATCCCATCACCCCCCTATCCACTCCCAATCCTAATCCTACACCATCCACCATCATTATCCATCCATTACATTGTTCTTCAACCCATAAACTCATGAAAGATACTATCCATTGGCTATTAGCAAGGAATCAAATACCCTCATGCAATCCTACATCCACCAAATCTCTTTAACAATCTCCTATCATAACTCAAGAACCATCATGCAGCCATGTTCAAGAACACATAAGTCAAACACCTATTGCATCCATCCAAGCACCTATCACATCTATCCAAGTCACTCCCACTTATATCAAACCACATGAGTTATGTCAAGAATCAAATCCAAAGCATGTTGAAACATCAACCCCTTCTCTTGATCAAGATCTCACCATCCCATCTAATAAGATCCCCAATCCCCTACCATCCATTGATCAACTTATTGATCTCACACCATCTTCTACCACCCTTTTACCATCCCACATGAATCCTTTACCTCCATCTACCAATCCCGTCCCAAATCCATCCCCTTATCTACTTGGAAAAAGCACCTTCATCCATGGTAAACCCCTTGTAGGATGTGAACAACTTCCATCCACCACCTATCTTTCTCCAATAAATAATGGACTCGTGTCTTGTTTCCAAAGCACTAAACATCCCATCGCATGTCGTATACTCCAACACATGAACTATCAAGGCAAAGGCTTAGGCCTTCACGAGCAAGGCAGCTTGGAGCCCATCCACACCACATTCCATCCATCCTCGCATGGCCTCGGCTATACATCCCAAGACAAACAAAATGAACATGTTGGTACCACCCACACACCTTCTAAAATCCATTCATCCAATCCCAAACATGGTGCATCACATCGCACTCCAAAAACATATGTCGCTATCCCTCCTCCATCATCCTATCATTTGCAAAAGCATGTGACCATCCATCTTCCCCCATCAAATTTACCTCCACTACTTCCAACTCCAAATATTCCTATTAAATTCACTTTACCTCCTATCCTACCAACTCCTAATATCCCCATCCTCAAATCTCCTCATCCATTTATCCATAAATCCACTTTTTACCCCTCCACCCATAAATCCCCTAAAATTCCCAATCAAGACCAACAAAAGAACACATCTTTCAAACATGAAGCTTCCCCCAAATCCATGGGATTCAAAAGTAATAATTTGAATGCCTCAACTCATAAAGCACAAAATCCTAAAGATGTTATCCCTTCCAAGCAAAATCAAAAATCCCAAAGGCTATCAAAGCCCACACCATCACAAGAAAAAGAAAAAACAAAAATGGTGTGGGTCCCTAAACAAAAAGCACCAAACTCTAATGAGGCATCGACATCCCAATCCACTCTAAACTTCCAAACATCTTGCTCCACATCTAAAATTCCCATAAATCCTAAGTCTATTTAGATCCCTAAAACCCCAAATCGATCATACAAAAATCCCCCATCCCGATCCCCATTACTCCCAACTCCACATCCAAAGTACAAGCTTCCAAATACATCACGGTGTGTGCAACTGTTGGTCTTGGTTCCCCTCCATCACTTGACATTCCCACATACCCTCATCTCTTCATCTTTCATTCACTATCCTACATATCTTCCCCATCACATTCCTATGGTCCATGCTTTTGCATAATCCACATCATAATCCACATAATCCACATCATAATCCATTATCCACCATACATTCCATCTTCTCCTATCTACCAACATTTATGCAATCATTATCCAAAATGCTATCCAACATGGGACCATCTTCTCCGTGCTATGGAAACAGACGCTAGAGTCCCCACTCCATCAAAAAAGTAAAAAAAATAAAAAAATAAAAAAATCAAAAAAATCAAGAAAATAGTAAAGAGAAAAAATCTGTCCAATGGTGAAAACCACTCCTCGTGGCACCTTGGGCAAGTACCTTGATGAAAACCCCTTGTGGGCATCATGCGTAACCCCTTCTCCATCCATTTTGCATCCCTACACTTGGGGGAAAAACCATCTAATCATCCACATCCATAACATCCTTTTGCATATCCTGTCCATGTATCTTTATCCTATCATTTCCCATCCATCCTATCCATTATATCCTACTTTTCCCATCTCCCACCTTAGATCTTGATAAAGACAAGGGGCAAAATATCAACAACATGCTTTGGAGACCTCTTGGCATACTCCCTTTATAGGTCCATCGTCCATCCATCTATTGCAAAGACCATCCATTCAAACATGAGCCCATCATGCAAAATTCTTTAAGCATTGGGGCATATGATTCCTTGCAACCTAGCCCTTGGAGAAAATCCTAAAATCCCCCATCCATATATCATTCATACCTATCCTACCCCTCATCCTTATCTTCCATCTATCTAAATATGCATCCCTATCACTTGTCCATTCATCTATCATGAATCAGCGATCCAATCCCTCTATCCAACCCCATCACTTTCACCTCTAGACTTGGTGTTCCCTTGTCATTGGTATCTAACATAAAGGTTATCCACACGAAATCCAATGCAACCATCTTATAATAAACCATTCCTTTCCCAAAATCATGAAAATCCAAAAAAATCCAAAAATCCAAAAACATCACAAAAAAATAAAAAATATACCAAAACAATAGAAAACACACAAAAATTTCAAAAATAATTCATCTCATCATCTTCCAACATCATCACATCTATCATCATCCCACATCATCATCACAAATCAGAACTACATATCATAACCACCCACATCTTAATGTGCCTTGATCCCATGGATACAGGGTATGTAGGTAGGCTGGAATACGAAGGATGTTTCCAGTACTCAGGTACCTAAGATGCACCCATCCAACCCACTAAGCTTACACTAGATCGAAGCATCACATCACTTATCAAAGCATCATCCCTTAATCAAAATCATCAACTATCAAATCAACATCAACCACAACTTGTCACCATCATATCTCGAGCCAATCTTACAACATCAACAAAGCATGATCCAATCATCCATCGATTCCTGCCTTAGGATATATCGTTCCTACGATAGGCAGAATCTATCCTATCATCATCCATCTTGGCAAGAGATACAATGATTACTTGTTTGGTTCGTTGGTCTTTTTGTTTTTGATTTTTATCTTTTGTCCTATTCGAAGATCACATCAAAGCTATATCATGGTATGTGGCAAAAACATCTAGAATGGGGCATAGTCTTGCTTTTGTATGCTGTGCTTGTGGGTTGTTTTCATTACTCCAAGCTAGTATTCATATCTTGTTGATCATAGGGTCGATTCTAGCATATTGGTCCCCTTATGCATCTAAGGTTCATCATACCTTTTGTGTACTAAGGACTTATGCTATGAGTCCCCTTCCCTTGTCAAGACAAGGTTGTACTATCTTGGGCATGCATGAGATCATCCCTTTGTTTGCGTGTCTAGTCCATGCAAATGTTTGATACACATCATCACCCTGGTCTTCTATACCTTGGTGAAAACATATCCACTTTGCTATATCAAACCTAAGATTACTCTAAATCATTTTTCAACATAATGATCATTCACCAATCAATTTCCCACCATCATCATCCTTTCATCTCACCACTTATCCTCCAACCACTTCAACCAATCTCTTCCATCCATTTCGAGAGCACAATCGTGTTCTTGCAACCCGCCTATCCTCTCGAGGGGGCATCACCCTTACCAATTATCCCCAAACCTTACCCTATTCTTCTAAGCCAAAATCTTTTTTATATCCAATCCAACTCTATGTTTTAACTTCTTTGAAATAATGTTACTTAGCTGCAACACCATCTCAAAGAGGGGCAAATGTAGACACCTAAAATTGACTTGCTTTTGCAAACCAATTTATCCCTCCTATTAATGGAATAAAATCATTTTATCCCTAACCATCTGTCTATCCCTTGTGATCAATTAACTTACTTAATTTATCACTAAGACCTTACAACACTATCCCTCATTAATCAAATAAATATTCCCAATATTTATTTGGTTCAATTCTCCTTTTCCCTAATCCTCATTAATTAGATAAATCATGGTTATCTAATTGATCTAGCCCACTAATTGACCTACCCTAACCTACCCTAGCCTACCTCATCCTAGCCCTAGGATCAATTAAGCAAAACCTCTGTTTAATTAGTCCTAACCTCTCATTTGGGTGGTCAAACCTAGTTTAACACCCTTCCCCACATCCCCCAAATTAAAAATTGAAATAAATCACACATCACATTTACTTCTCTTACACACCCCTTACCTCACCTATCCTCATTCATTACCTCTTATTCCCAAATGAATTCTTAATTCATTTCCCATTCTTTCACACCCATATCTCATTTATCACCCCTTTTTACCAAAATGAATAAAAGATTTACTTTTATTCCTAGCCCTTAATCTCATCTTTCAATCCTCACCCTCCATCCTCCTTTCAGAAAATCTATAAATGAGACCCTCTCCAAGCCATTTGAGAGAGACTTCTTCATGCATCAAACCTCTACTAAAATCACTCCACAATCTCCTCATCATACCACCATAATGTCAAAATCTTGCCTCATCTCCATCTAATCTATCTGAATCCACTTGTCTCTCATCTTACATTGTGTTGCAAGAATTGAGAAATCCACATCTACACACTAGTCTTGGGTAAAATCTGAGGAGACTATCAGGTGCGACTCCTTCCCTCTTGGATTTGTGAGTTCATTATGAAGGTATAATCGTTGTAATTTGCATTTGATTTATATTCTAATCTTCATTTTGTCCTCATTGATCACAATTGCCATCTTCTCATTTTGTAGCCTAGTTGCCTTTCACTCTTTTTTTTCAAAGAAGACAAACACTCTGACAATGAAAAATAAAACAAACACAGAGCATGTTAAATGTTTCATGTTTCTACAATGCATTTCCATCTAAGCACTACCATGCATGATGTAGAGAATTAAAGATGCACAAAATTTTCTTACCAGAGCATCAAGAATTGTGAACCTCGACTTTTCAGTTTCAAAATGAGCTCTACTGACCTCCATTTTCTTCCCCTATTGACCAAAATAGGAACCAAATTAGTTGTGATTTCAACAAAAAAATAAGAGAAAAGCGTTTAGCCAAACTGAAAATGCCAGTTTACCTTTGCACTCTCTTCCTCATTTGTATCCATAATATATGCCATATACCTAAATCAGCAAGGAGCAATAAGAGTGCCAGTGTTAACCAACAGTGCACCCAGAAGATTTATATTACATTACAAAACTTGCTTGTTAATGTACCTTAAAACACAAAATAACCAAAAAATACAAAACTAATTTACCATGGAGAGAGTGAACAAAGGTAATTCCCCTTGAAATGAAAAGACCATTTTCATAAGTATCACATGATACCTCACATGAAACATACTGCTTAAAATTTCAACTGTGGTTACTGCAGAATTCATGATTTAATTCTGCTACATTTAATCAATAACAAAGTGATCCTTCAAACTTGTTATTTCTAACTTTCCCGCTCTGCAACTTTCTCGCTCTGATTAGTGTTTGAACCTGCTTTGGTCATGGAGGTCGTCAGCCCAGGGGGGGCCCTTGCCCCCCCTCTAGGCTTGCAGGAGCTCCCTGCTACTGTCAGCACTACCTCGGGTAGTATTGAAGAGACCTTTTCCCCTGCCTTGGGCTTAGACCCCAAGGCTTGGAAATAGGCCCTACTAGGGGAGTCTAGTAGGCATGTAGAAGATTTTGATGGCCCGGTGCAGCCAAAAGATAGGGATGGAATGGACTTCCAGATCCCAAACAGAATGATGGAAAAGATAACCTCCTCCTTGGAACTCTCCCTGGTGGGAAAGTTCCAAGCCCTCATGCCCAACATCAATATGGTTAGACATTGGGTTACTGCCAGATGGCACCTAAAAGGGAGTGTAGTGACTTGTGTGATGTTGGGGGGCCTTTTCCTCTTCAAGTTCATGGCCAAGGAAGACTTAGTCACGGTTTTGGCGGGAGGACCCCTAGATGTATGGTAAGCATAACCTTTGCTTAGGTCGCTGGAAGCTGGGCTTTGACGCAGCAATGGAACTCAGCAGGTTGGCTCCTGTGTGGGTCAAACTTCTGGGACTCCTTATCAAGTACTGGGATGAGGAGATATTCACATGGATTGGCAACTCCTTCAAGCGATTCATCGCTTTGGACAGCACCACCAAGAATAAAACCGGGTTGGTTTTCACTAGATTCTGTGTTAGTGTAGACATTCATAAGACTCTACCTAATACTGTTAAGCTAAAGTCTAAATATGGTTGCTGAGAGCAGCAACTACTGTATGAAAACTCTACCTCATATTGCCAAAACTACCCCAAAAAGGGGCACCTAATCAGTGAGTGCAAAAAAGATAAGGCTCCAAAAGATAAACAGGCCATGGAAGAAGAAAACATAGTAGAAGAATACCCATTCAAAGAGGATTTGATGGATATAATCAAGTCCCCAAACAACACCCAGGTTCTAGATGAAGACTAGGTCCAGAGTTTTTCGACTGTGGATACTCTTGTTCCTTCCCTATCACTGTCCCCTGATGAGCTACGGCCGAACCTGATAGGTGGTGGTCAGGAGCAGTCAATAGATATCCCCTTGGATTTGGATGTGACGGAAGGAGAAATCCTAACTCCAGCTTTCTGCTCCCCCCTTCTGGAGAAAGTCGGAGTGCTGATCTCTGGTGTTGAAAGGGATAGTCAGGACCAGCCGGGGGTGCTAGAGTCCTCAAGATTGGCAGGACCGCTAACCAGGGTTCAGGGAAGTGTAGAGGAGGCTATGATTTCCCTAGTTAGGGTCCTTTCCCCGGGGGCTAGCACTAGTAACCACGGAGGATGGAGCACTCCCAAGAGAAAAGGGAAAGGACACAATAAGAAAATTGTCGATGTGGGGATTGAAGGAAGAGCAGGGAGGCCTTCCTAGAGAGAAACTAGATCTAGGGAAGCAACCAAGGAGATTGCCTATGGGAGACAAAGTACTCTGGAGACTCTCTCCAAAAAATCACGCAAATGAAGATTATCACATGGAATGTGAGAGGGCTAAACAACCCACAAAAATAGCTCATGATTAGGAGCTGCATTTATGACAATAAGATTGATTTTATTCTTCTCTAGAAAGTTAAAATGTCTGAGGAAAATTTTAGAAAAATTGCTAACAATATCTGGCCTATGGTTAACTTCATCATCAGCCCCTTGATAGGGGGTTCTGGGGGGCTTGTCACCATGTGGAATAAGTACAATGCTTCGGGTAGTTACTGCTCACATAGTAAGAACAGTCTGGAAATCAACTGCAAGATGAATAACAAAACCTAGAAGTTGTTCAACATTTATGCCCCCAACACTAAAAATGCCAGGAAGGAATTTTGGGATGGGCTGAGCTCCAAAATCAATTAGGATAGAAGAACTCTGTGGATTGTTGGGGGAGACTTTAACACCCCTCTTTAGCCCTTAGAAAAATCTGGGGGCAATATGGACTATTCCAACAGTATGGTGGACCTCACGGATTTCTTGAGTCAAACTGGGCTAATGGATCTTGAAGTCAACAATCAACGGTATTCTTGGACTAACAGAAGAAGGGGCGACCAGTTGATCCAGGTAAAGTTAGATAGAATGTTGGTTTCTCCTAACTAGGATATGACTCAGTATGCTAAATTATCAGCTCTTCCTCGCACCATTTTGGATCACAATGCCCTCCTGCTTGACTGGACTGAGAATTGTTGTAAGGGCCCCTTCCCGTTCAGGTATGAAATTATGTGGGCCTCCCAACCGGATTTTAAAAACTGCATTGCCGATTGGTGGAGAGTCTCGATTCATGGATCCCCTATGTACAAGCTCACCAAAAAATTGATACATGTCAAAAATTGAGTAAAGGGTTGGAATAAATTTTGTTTTGGAAATGTAATGAACACCGCAAAACACCTCTCGGATTATCTTTTGGAGGTCCAAGATAAGATGGCCAAAGGAGATGGGAGTGAGAGCACTTATAAAATTGAAGAGGATTTAGTCAAAAACCTGAAGGATGTTACCAATAAGGAAGAAATTTTTTCGAAGCAAAAGTCTAGGGTTCAATGGCTAAAATAGGGAGATAGGAACACGACCTTCTTCCATCAATCGGCCATGAAACACAGAAAGAGGAACAGTATCACCAAACTGCTGAATGAACAGAACAGAGAGGTGGAGGACGATAGGGAATTGGGTAGACTGGCCTCCAATTACTTCAGAAACTTCCTGGCAGAGCAAAATATCATAACTAACAGTGTTAAGGAAAACATTCTTCTTAATTGTATTCCTCCTATCCTTTCTGAGGAAAACAATGAAGGCATGTTGAAGCCTATAATGGAAGAGGAAGTCAAGGCGATAGTGTTCTCGATGGGGCCCTTCAAAGCACCTAGGCTGGACAGGTTCCCTCCTACCTTTTTCTAGGAATTCTAGGATATAGTGGGCTATGATGTCATGAATGTTGTTAAAGACTTCTTTACGATGGGCAAGTTCCTTAGGCAGATCAATGCCACGTTCATTGCACTGATTCCCAAGAAAAACAACACGGAAGTCATGGCTGATTTCCACCCCATTAGTTTGTGCAATACTATTTATAAAATCATTACCAAAACTTTGGTCCTCAGAATCCAACCGCTTCTGGACAGCCTTATCTCTGATAGCCAGAAAGGCTTTGTCCCTGGGAGACAGATTTTGGATGTGGCTATCTCGACTCATGAGATCATTCACTCAATGGATAAAAGCAATAAACCAAGTATGGCCCTTAAGTTGGACATATCAAAAGCTTACGGCAGAGTCTCTTGGGACTTCCTGTTCAAAGTTCTTAGGAAGTTGGGTTTCAATGACAGAATGCTCAATCTAATATTTGAGTGTGTCACCACTATCAAGTATTCAGTGTTGGTTAATGGTACAATGTGGGGGTTTTTTGAGGCTGGCAGGGGCCTAAGACAGGGGGACCCCATGTCCCCTTACTTATCCATTATTATGGCCGAAGTCTTGGGAAGAAATATTATGTCCCACCTGGACAATCAATCCCTCTCTGGTGTCAAAGCGGTGTCCTCTCGAAGATCGTCGGTTGTCCAACAGTTCGTTGATGATATCATGTTGTTCAGAGCGGCTTCAGTGGTGGAAGCCACGAGATGGAAGAATTTGCTCAACATGTATGCGGAGGTGTCTGGCCAATGCATCAATTATGAAAAGAGTAATGTGTTTTTCTTTAACATTAAGATAGACCTGCAAGTGAAGGTTAGAAATATTCTCCAATGCAATCAGGCGGCTCTCCCGGCCACCTACCTGGGTCTACCACTAACGGTCAAAGATGTGACCCCGACTTTCTGGAATATGGTTTGGAGCATATCCATAAGAAAATGGAGGGTTGGAAAGGTAAACTCCTACACCAAGCGGGCAAGCATCAACTTCTGAAGGCTTCCTTACAAGGCATCCCCACCTATTTCCTTTCTCTGTTTAAAATTCCCAGATATATGGTAGAAAAATTAGAAAGGATCCAAAGAACCTTCCTTTGGACGGGAGTGGAGGAAAAGAAGAGGATCTCGCTGGTGGGATGGGATAGAGTTTGTCAGCCCAAGTCAATTGGAGGTCTGGGAATCAGAAAAATTCAGGGAATGAACAAAGCCTTACTAACTAAAATTGGTTGGACTTTCCTAAAAGAGGAAAAGGATTGGGTTCAAATCATGAAAGCCAAATACCTGTAGAATGAATCCAACTCTGATATTCTTGATAGAGTTTCCCTTCCCAAAGGTTCTATCATTTGAAACAAAATGACCAAAACCAGGAACTCTCTCTCACAAGGCATCAAATGGAAACTAGGTAGAGGAGATAAAATTAGGTTCTGGGAAGATAATTAGCTGCGGGATGAACCCTTGTTGAAAGGTTTCAGTTCTATTAAGGAAAGAGCGGTGAGATTTTTTGGTAACAAGGTGAGCAACTATATTACTTGTCACCCCCATAGTCAAAGAAGGTGGAAAATTTTAGCAGACTGTTGTAACAACCAACCTGAGAAGCTGGAGTGTCAGATTTTGCAACATGAGTTAGAAAGGTACAGAATTCCAGTTTTCCAAAGGGTTGATGAGATGTTTTGGGGTCAAGACCAAAAAGGAAAGTTCACAGTCAAGTTGTCTTACCATCTGTTGACTAACAGTAGTCAACTGAATCAGTTCTAAAAGAAAGTCTGGAATAGCAAATTACTACCTAAAGTTAACTTTTTCTAGTGGGTTGTGCCACACAACAAAGTTCTTTCCATTCCAACTGGTTAACATATGTGTGCTATGTTGTAAAGATCAAGAGACCATACAACACCTGCTCCTTCATTGCGAGTTCTCTAAACAAATTTGGGAGAAAGCTCTTCAGAAACTTAACATGGAGTGGGTTTTACAGGAAAACATGGAGGATTTTGCCTAAAGTTGGATCTCCCCCTTCACTCACCCCAGGATAAGGGAACTCTGGAGATAGATTCCCCCTCACCTTGGGTGGAGTGTGTGGAAAGAAAGAAATAATCACATTTTCAGAGAAATTGCTCATCCTGCTAATGAGGTTTTCTTCTCTTTTGTAGAGCGGTCGCTGAGAACACTTCTTCCTGTACCCTGCAAGTTGTTGAGTACCCCACTTCCCTGGTAGAAATTAAGATTGCCAAGAACTGGTGCCTGAAGGAGGATATGAGCAAGGTTGACATATCTAAAAAGATGGCCAGACTTAACACTAGATAAAAACCTCCCCCCAGTGGCTGGATCAAACTTAACTTTGACAGGGCAGAAAAAAGAATACTGGCCTAGCTAGTGGGGGAGGGATCTTCAGAGACTATCATGGCGTCTTCATTGCTACTTATGCTGGGGGCATCAGTCAACAATATAATAATGTTGTTGAAGGCATGGTGCTTCTTAAAGGGCTTAAGATTGCCCACTCCCAGGAATCGACAACCTGCAAGTGGAAGGAGATTCTAAATTAGTGATTGATGCAGCCCTGGGAAGGTCCAACAGTGGTTGGAAATTGGAGAGTTTAATTGAGGATATCATCAGCTTACCATCCAGTTTCAATCAGATGGTTATCGATCATATTTATCGTGAAGGCAATAAAGCGGCGGATGCGATGGCTAACTTGGGTCAAAGCCTGGACACTTGGCGGTGCTGGAGATTAGTTAATAACCTTCCGCTTCATATACAAACCCTCATTGAGAAGGAGTTAAGCCCAACCCTCGATCCCTCATGAGGATAAAACCTAAGCTTTGGAGGAGATCGAGGGGCCAGTGGAGATCTAGAAACTTCTGCCAGCTAGACTCCAAGTAAAGTTTGTTGGAGGCCACGAAGGTTAATTTCCAGCTTGTCAATACTCAGACTTGTCTTTTCATAAGCGGTTGCATTTATTACATGCTGAGATGGTGTCTCGAGGGGGTTTCTCACATGCCTAGCCACGTGAAATTCTGCCTTGACATCTCGAAGATGCTCAACATGAGATTTAATGATGATTTTATAGGGCTCTTTAATTATGAAATGAAAGGGATTAAATGTTCCCACACGTTGAGAAATAACAAGTACGCCAACTTCAGCGTGAGAATGGATATGAACATCATTGCTATCAGTTTGAACACTAAAGCTGAGGATTTGGAGGCTACAGAGTTATCTGAGAGTTACATTGTGTTTGCTCTTTGTTGCATTGCGCTTGTTTTGTCTGTTGCTTGCATTGTCAACCCGTTTGAGTCTAGTAAAATGGGTGGGGATAGGTCGCACACAGAGCCTGAGACTTGTGAGGAATTCAAAAAGAACAAGACTATTTGGCACATCTGCCATGAGGGTGGAGTTACCTCATATTGGAGTGTCTACAAGGCCATGATGAAAACCTCTCAGCTCAGTTTTTGCGGTCCTCTGATGGCAGAAGGGTTAAGGTTGATAATGTGGAGTTTGAGATTTCGAAGGAGGTGATTGGGATGGCTACCGGGATGTCTATTGATGGTACAAAGCACCCCAGGAAGAGCAAGGTGTCAGATCCTGATGGTATGAAGTTGTTTCTTAATAAAGATGAGGTTCTAAACAGCCTACAAGGGGGTTTTGACCGACAACTATTACCTCTACCCTGGGATGAGGTATGTTACATGATAATGAAGTATTTTACTTTAGAGGGAAGGTTTAGGAGGTTTTTTCATTATCACTTCATGTTGCTAAATCATTTTAGGCATAGTAAGCATATCAGCTTCCCTTTCTATCTCCTCTCGTCGCTGGAATCTTCCATTATTGCGGCTAAAGAACAACATTCCCTTGACTCTAGTAAACCTGAGATTCCGCTCCACCAGGGCTTAATCTTAAGGCTGTATAAGTTCCATCTCACCCTCTACCCCCTTAAAGCCCTCACTTCCATCAGGATTGAGCCTTAGCCACATAATCCCACCCTGGTGAAGGATCGCCTGGTCATTATTACTAAAATCACCCTTGATTCCTATGCTAAGTCCTTAAAAAGTGGCAAGAAGAAACCCACTGTGACCATTAGCCCCGAACCCACCACCGAAGATATCACCCCCATTTCTCCAGTGACGACCCCTACTAAAAGAAAAATCCTCCAAGGGAGCCTGTCCCTGCCCAGTAAGAAGAAGCGGGGAACCCAGGAAGAAGATTTAGACACTGTCAGTGAGACTAAGACCTCTAAGGCTACCCTGGTGGTTGAGGAAGTTAGTACTGAAGGGGGAACTGGGGATTCAGACAGTGTTGAGGATGAGGTCTACATGCCCACTAACAACAAAACTCGTATGCCAATGACTAGGAGGTCATCTATGCTTGCTGCCAAACCGGCCTACATGCACAAAGGAAAAGTTGCCTTGTTGGTTAAGGAGGATGTTGATGAGATGCAAGAAGAGGAACAGTCTGAGGAAAAGAACAAAGGGGTTTCTGAGAAAATGCAGGAAGAAGAAGACTCCCAGGAAGATAACAAGAAGGGTTTTGTTGAGCTGTAGGGTTCGGAGTCCAAGGGCAACATCAAGACAGACATGGTTGTGGAGGAAACTAAACAACTCGATGGTGATGTTTCGGTTAACAAAGGTAACAAAATTGAGATGCAAGAAGCGGATGTTGAGGGTCCCAGCAACTTCCCCGATTTCAATGTGCAGGGCTTGGATACTGTCAACTCTGAGAAAAAGAAAAAAGGTACTGGCAAGAACAAAAAGGTGACAAGAACAAAAAGGACAAGGAAAATGAAACTCTGGAGGCTAGGCTCACTCATCTAGAGCAGAAGTTTAACACTCTGGCTAAATTCTCGGCTAGAGTTATGCACAGGTCTGCCACTACTCTGGTGGCTCTCCAGAAGGTGGTTCCCAAGGGACAAGAGAAGGACAAAAAGCTGAAGGAGTATGAAGATGTGCTCCAGTTTCTTGTGGATGATTGGGACAAGATGTTCGCATAGCCTTTGGCGGCTTGGGTCTACTCTGTTGTTGGTCTGGTGTCGGTCTGCTATCTCTGTGGTGTCCAGTTTCTTTTGTCTTTTGTTATGTTGCAAAAAATTTAATGGTCTGATCGTTACTGTTTAAGTTTTTTGGTGAGCCTCTGTTGGCTGTTTTGTCATGGGATCGGCACCCTTTTTTTCCGCCTATCTAATCAAAAACAAAATGATCCTTCAGACATTATTTTCCTTTATGTTTTTATTATGCAACTCAACAAGAATTTATTCCCTTTAAACATAATAATTAGTTTGTAACAGAAATTTTACCTGCTCAATGAATTCCCCAGAAAGATTCAATTATGGTACAACTCCAGGGGATCTTTACCTTATAACAAAATCACAACCAATATTCTTATGAAGAAGGTTCTTGACAATTGATGATTACATTAAAAGTAGCAGATTCAACCAGGTCCATTGCAGGGCGAATCTGGGTATATTTGGCATGACCCAGACGGACCCTGGCCTAGCCCGTCTAAAAAAAGACACCTTTTTTATTTATTTATTTTTAGTTTTAGCAACAAACCTAGGCAAATCTAGGTTTATCTGGCAAGAACTAGACTGAACCCAGGCAAACCCATCTGAAAAAGATAATCAAGTCAAATTCCCTCTCAACTGATTTCCACAAACCTTAGTAAGATTAAATCAAATAACATACCTATGACTACGCTTCAAAACCAAGCCCTTCCATCCAATGCCCCTACAGTATCTGCAACTATTAGGGTTCCAAATAACTCCTCTATTCTTTTTCCTGTGATGGGTGTCCATACCTTGTTCCAAAGCTCCCATTTTGGCACAGGCGGGGAGGATGCTGACAAAGGTTGTGGAGTCTGGCTTTACATCTACCATTACATTTGCTTGAAAGCTTCTGAAGTTTTTTCAACAAACCCATTTCATGCATATCCTATAATCGTAGCATTCCAATGAGAAACCCTTGGCCTTGAAGAATGAAGGTGGGAAATTTCTTCCAAATATTTTAAGTATGGCTTTTAATTGTAATGACATTTCTAAATGGTGAGAAAGAGGGAAATTACAAATCAAATATTTTTTTGATTTGTGTGACTAATTATTTAGTCATTTTTATTTGTGTGACTAATTATTTGGTTGTGTTTTTTACCTGATGATCAAATTACTCATTGATTAGTCAGTTATTTAGTCATTTATAGTTGTGTTGCAAAAAACGCTTAGAATTTAGTCATTTTTAGTTGTCGTGACTAAAAGTTTTAGTCACGTAGTCATTTATTTGCCAAAATTCTACTAGTGCTCGCTGTCTGTTGTGGGTCAACACATGCCCCTGGTCTATCTTGTGTTGACCCCTCACCTCTACCCTGGAAGTCCCACATATCAAAATAGTTTGGCACTTTATTTTTTACAAACTTGCAGTAGAGTTTCCTCAAAAAGTATTGCGGGACCTCATTATTGTTGCATGGAGGATGGTAAAAAATCATCCACCACCTCCGCCCAAAATTGTCCCTTATCACTTGGTTGTTGCACCAATGGATAGGGAAACTCTTGCATGTAAGGAGTAGAGGTTGATTTGTTCGTGGGTCTGTAAAAATGGAACACAAGTCCAATTTTGTAATTTGTTCTTTTTTTACTTGTTCATATGACAACTTGTCTGCATAGTACTCTCTAAATTCTCTTCTCTTTTCTGACCAACTATATATTTGCTTGCTAATTGAATCTACATTTGATAACATAGATTCAAGAGATTCAGCAAGTGTGGATCTATGCGAGGTTGAAGCTGCGGGATCTTTCAACCTTGCAATTATGTCCTCAATTTGTTTTTTATTGTTTTCAATCTGCCCCATTAGATTTTCTTGTGTTCCAGGGGCATGTTGGGGAATGAATGGAGGTGTTTGTTATTGGGGTTGTTCTTCAATAGGTATTTGTTGTTCAGGTGATTCAGGATTTTGTGAATTTTCAAGAGGAGGTGCATTATCATTTCCTATAAATTAAAGAAATTTACATCAAAAATCTACTTAAACTTACCTATTTAACAACAAATTCAGACAAAAAACCAAATACAACTTACTCCTTTGGCATCCCCGACGTCGTGGCAGCATTTTGACAAAGAATTGGCGATGATTTGGCGATGGATTTGACCTCCAATAACGCGAGCACGCTCTCAAGGGTTTGTAGGCTGCGGGTAGAAGAAAATGAAATGGGAAAATGAAGAAAAACACAAGTTTTTTTTTTAAAATAGGAAAGCATAACGCGAGCGCATTATAACGCGCTCGCGTTATGGCTTAGAAGTTTTTTTTTAAAAGGTTGGCCACTTTTTGGCCCCCCAACTTTTTACACCTACCCCCAATGTAATTGATCATTCTAAAAATATGTATTTTGTGGCACCAAAGATTGGGCCACATTAGTGAAAAGGATCTTTCGCCATGATTTATAAAAATATGATTGATGGTTTTTTAATTATTCTACTAAATTTTTTTCCAAATCTTGTGAGAAATTTAATTTTTGTGCCTAAGATGAATGATTCTAGAGTACATGTGATGTTTGATAAGAATGGTTGAAGGATGGCAAGAGAGAATTTGGTGCTAGTAAAGGTATTTTAGTGTGGTGCTTTGTTTAAGCTTAAAAGCACTACTTTTTGTAACTCTACCAATGTAATTGACAATCCTAAAAAATTGTATATTGTGGCACTAGAGATTGGGCCACATTAGTGAAAAACGTCTTTAGACCATGATTAATAAAAATATGGTTGATTTTTTTTTAATTCAACATGGGTAAACACTTTTGATTGGAGCTATGAACCGGATATAACAACGGAATACATACAATTCATAGACAGTGTGTCTTCAGGGAGGTTTGAACCTTGATTTCCATCATGAAATCCAAGTGGCCTTACACACTTGACCACACCCCATACACGTGGTTGATGGTTTTTTTATTATTCTACTAAATTTTATTTTTGTGATAAATGTGTGTTTGACAAACATAATAGAGTTAGTTTTCCTTTAGGAAGCATTAGAGCAAAGAGATATTAGAAGTTATTTATTCAAATGTTTTTGGTCTAGTGGGTTTTCACTCTGTTGGAAAATCATGTTATTATGTTACATTTATAGATGATTACTCAAGATTTAATTGGATTTATTTTTTGAGACATAAATCTAAATATTTCTCTAAGTTTAAGGAATTTACAACTTTGGTTGAGAAAAATTCATATGGGAAGATAAAGGTGTTAAGATCTAATAATGGAGGTGTATGTTGCTTAAAGGAATTTGATTGTTTTTGTAGACTTGCAAGTATTGTGAAGCAAAAAACTACCCCTTATATGTTGGTATGTGAAGTCAATTTTCTTCTTCTAGCATTGATAAAGTAGTTGATGACTATTTTCCTTCTTCCAACATTGATAAAGCGTACGACATTTTTATGACATGTGGTTGCACCACTCACACTTTCTATTTTGGGAAATTCTTCTTCAAAAAGGATTCATTCGACTTAGATGTTTTTTTTGGTTTTAGTTATCAAGCTTGAAGATTAATTCTAATTGTTGTAATAACGAATTGTTCCCGAGATTAATAAAAATTATTGTGAAACCTTTGCCCATGGTTTTTCCTGGTACATAACCAAGTTTCCACGAAAATCTGTGTTGTTCATTTCTATGTGCTTTATGGGTTTTCTTTGTGGTGATTTGTTATTTATGCACTATATATTTTCTCAACATGATATGACACAACAAAATAAGGTTGTATAATGGATGAATAGGACATTAATGGAAACAATTAGAAGTATGTTGAGTGACACACAATTGGATTAGTGTTTTTGGGCTAAGGCTATGAGTACTACTTGTTACTTGGTAAATAGATCTCCTTGTTAAACTCTAGTTTATAAGACACCAAATGAGATGTGGATAGGTAAGAAACCCTTTGGTTTCACATCTAAGAGTTTTTGGCTTTGAGACTTTTGTTCATGTGTTGAAAAAAATTGATCTAAGTTGGCTCACAAGGCTTAGAAGTGTGCATTCATTGGATGTGGTGATCAAATTAAGGGTTATAAGCTTTATAATCCTCTAACCTTGAAAATTTGTTATTACAAGGATGTGGTTTTCAAGGAGCTTAGAGTATTTTCTAATCCAAGATAGCCAAAGGAAAAAAGGAAGACAATGTACTTTGAGACAAAGATTGAGAAGTAGGAAGATGCAAATGTTGAAGAACAATAGATTGGATTTGAAGATGGAGAGGAAGAAGAAGGTTCAAGTAAGAGTCCTCATGTGGATGAGCATGCAAAGGAACAAATAAAATCTCTTACTCCACCATTGAGGAGATCCATGAAATAATGGAACCCAGTAGATGATTTATGTTGTGTATTTTCTTTATCTTGTACTAATGAATAACCTAGATCTATATGGGAATATTTTTATTCAAAAGAGAATGAGTCTTAGATGGAGGCCATGAAAGAGGAGATGATGGCCTTACACAAATTAGACACTTGGGATCTTATGAGTTTTCTCAAGGGAAGGAAGCCCATTGGTTAAAAGTGGGTGTTTAAAAAGAAATTTGGAGTAGGTGGTAAGTTGGAATAGTCCAATTTAAGACTAATGGAAAAAGGGTAATTCCAAAAAGACCAAGTTGATTTTTCATGAGATACTCTCCTATGATTAAACTAACCTCCATTAGATTTTTACTTTCTATTCATGCTACTTGTAATTTTGAAGTAGAGCAAATAGATGTTTAGACTACATTTTTGCATAGGGATCTTGGAGAGAAAATTTATATGCGACAACCTAATAGTTTTGTGGTGAAGGGAAAGGAAATTTTGGTTTGCAGGTTAAAATGGTCATTATATGGTTTGAATTAGTCTCCACATATGTCCAGTATCAAAAGTTCAATGTTTTTGCATTGAAGTTATATTTTGTCAGAAGTGAAGAACAACAATGTGTATATTTTAAAATTATTGACAATCAATTGCTATTTATTGTCTTGTATGTTGACATGTTGTTTATTGGAAATAACAAGGTGATGAGTAAAGAGCTTAAAACTTAGCTTTTTGGTGCATTTGACATAAACGAATTAGGGGCCACAAAATTTATTTTGGGAATGCAAATAAGCAAGGATCAAGTTCAGAAAAAGTTTTGGCTCAATAAGAGTAAGTGTTTTGATACTATTTTACAACAGTTTGTTATGCAAGACTATAAACTAAGTATTCTTTTACCTATAGGCACTAAGGTCTTATTAGAACAATGTCTTAAATTAGATGTTGAATATGAGGATATATAAGTGTTAGTGTCATTGGTAGATTGACGTATGCAATGGTTTGTACTAAACAAGATATTGCCCAAGCAATAAGAGTTCTTAGCAAGATTACAACTAACTCTGAGTGTCATGCCCACATTTTCCATGTGGTCACAACACACGTCACATGTGTCATAGCCACATCTGTCATGTGGTTATGATACGAGCTATCAAAAATTTTCTCACGCTTCCCTAGAAACCCCCTCGCATGCGTAAGCATGCTCGGTGGTGTACGCTCAAGGCGAAAACACTACAGTTGTCGACGGGGTACAAGTACAATTGCGTGCAACCAGACGCAAGCAGTCCAACAAGGGGGTCTCCTTGATGCAGTTAACATCGCTATAAGGTTTATATTTTCGAGGTCCCTAACCCTAATTCTCGGCAGATTTCGACAGCATAACGCCTTATGGCGTAAGTGAGAATTTACTCAACACTATACCACTTACGGGGTTCCCTGATAGATTAACAACTTCCCACGACGCCTTGTTCCTACTAAACTAACTCGTGATCTCCCTATGGGGTTATTTTTCAGCAAAGCACATTTGTCTGCCTTCTTTCTCGTTTCCTGAAATATACTCCTACTTCGAGCTTAGCATTCTCAACAAGACAGTTCGTTTGCCCTCTCTTCCGTTTCTCTAGATCTTAATTTTGATTGTATTTCTATCGCGCTCACCTTAACTATTTCTCTGATGTTTTCGTTTGTTTATATTTCAGTCTCTCTCTTTTGGGTCTCTTCATTTTCTTTATGTTTATCCTGTCCTTTCTTCATATCCTACAACAATCAGAGTTATCACTGTATCTATTTTAACATTGTTCCTAACTTCAGATTTTCTAGATCACACAGGCTGGTTTACTACTTCGCTGGACTCGGTCTCCTATTTTTCTCCGATCTAGGATTCACCGTTACGTTTGTATTAATTAAACTTGTTTCTAAGAAAATTTAGCGGAAGGATCCATCAACATAGTTCTCTTATCCCATGTGGGAAATGCCGCGCATTTTCTCCTCTGTGTTTTTCAATGTTAGTTTTTCTTCTTCTTACTCTCTTGCAGGTTTTCTTCTCTGGATGTTTACTAACTACAGTTGAGATTAAAATGGCCTCACATGGAATGTCTGTGATGGCTTCTTAGGTTTATTTCCAGTGATCTTTTAAACAAGGTGACGCGTAATTTTCCTCTTCATTTTCCTGGTTATTAAATTTCGTTGATAGTTAAACTTCCGAGAAACTCTTCCCGGAGTGTTGTAATATATTCCGTTATGCTCTCTTTAAGTTATAATTATATATTCTCTTATTATTGTAAGGAGAAAATGGCCTCTCTGATATCTTATATCACCTATTTAATATATGAATGTATCGATATATATATATATATATATATATATAAGATTATATATATATACAAAAATATATATACAAGTATATTTCTCTTATCGTTATAATTACTGTTGTTATTATTACTATGTTACTTATGCTATTATTACAATTGTAATTCTTCATTTTTAATAATATATATATATATATATATACATTTATAATCCATTGTCTATGATATAAAAGGCTCCCCCCTTTATGAAAACTAACCAAGGAAATTATAACATAGTTTGTTTGATTGTATTGTTAAACATTTAGGAACCCTAACTGAGAATTTCTTTTGTGTTTTGTTTTGGTGTAGGACAGAAGGCAGGGGGAGCGGCGGCATCCATGGGCGGAGGGCGCAGAGAGCAAAGGGGAGACCGAACTCAGAGGTGGAGACGCGGACGGCGGTGGTGACGGTGTGTAGGGTGAAGGACGAAACACGGGCCGCGGCGGAGGTGGCAGAGTTGTGGTCGCGCAGCGGCCACAGAGGCTGCTGTAGAGGGCGGAGCGAGGGAGGCGTGGCGAAAAGAGGGAAGCGGGGTATGTGGGCCGCGGACAGAGCGACGAAGGTTTTTAGTGGAGTCCGCGGACTCCACCGCGGCTGTGGATATATATAGGGGGTGTGGGGAGGGGCGGAGCCCCCACCCACATCCCACTACGTGGGGTGTGGGTGGGGGCTCTGCCCCTCCCCACACCCAATGAGCTCCGTCAAGGTGGTGGGAAGGTTCAAACCCTTCCCACCACCACATCACTTTATTTTTATACTGTGCTGTGTAATACACAGCGACCCAACAGCGATTCTTTGTAATTTTATTTCTATTTTCTCTTAAGAAAATTCCTTTATATTTTTAACTCTTCAAATCATATTTTGATAATTTCATATATATCTATATATATATGTATATATATATATAATTATATATATGTATATATATATAATTATATATATGTATATATATATATAATTATATATATATATAGATTTATCCCACAACTTTCAGACATCATATTTTTTTTATTTACAGAGAAATTTAAAAGAAAAACAGAGAATTAAATAAGTGAGGCTATTAATATAACTTTTTTTTTAACAATCGTATTAATAATTTTCTTTCACAGGTAGCTCTATAATTACAGAGAAATGAACACAAAGAAATCTATTTTGTCTTACAAACACATTCTCATATAATTAATTAAACATTTCATATGCAGAGGACAAACAATAATTCTGTCAAATGCAATTTACAATTACCGTTTCGTTAAGAATTGAAGTTCTTAAATGCAGAGATTAAATTATTTTTCTAATTAACAATTTCAGTTCATCTACACATTACAAACATAAATACGGAGAGTGAATTCCTTAATCCACCAATCACAATTTTATTAAGATATGTATCAATGCAAAATTCAAGAATTAGACTTGATAATCATAATGTAAAAATCGATTTTTTTTCTTGCTTTTCTTCTCTTAATTTCTAACTTACTAATTTCAACTTAACGCATATTAGTTTAAACTGAAAATGGAAAGAATAATTAATAACACATTGGCTCTCAACTGATTCAAATTACCATATCTAAACATTAACAAAATACATAGTTTTCCCCAACCACCTCCAAACAATGCTATCGTAAAACTTTTAACACCTTTGTCAAGATCAACATACAATTTCACTACTTAACAACAGTTACTTCAAATATACATAACTGTCAAAACTCATAACTACAAACAACACTGAAGGGAAGAATTTCTCTTTTTCCCCAAACAATAAATTATACAACTTCAGAGGAAGAGAATCCTTCCATAATGAACTTAACAGGATGTACTCAATAAACCAAACTCTTCTTCTAGCAAGGATGAAGTTTTTTCTCCCTAAATACAGTGCTCCTCCAATTCCAACCACAAGCTTCAAAAGGAAACCTGCGTATCAAAGACAAACAAAGAAGAAAACACCACTCATATAGCTCTCCTCCCTTCCGTAGACCCGCAAGAGGGTCACCCCTGAGTTAGGGAGACCATACTCACACTGGGGTAACTCAAGCATTTCACTTCACAACAGGGAACAACAACAAACCCAAAGCACACAAACACCCGTGGATAAATTACACAACACGAAAACTCAACAACGGTGAGCTTCATAAGGGGCAGGAGAGTGGACACACTCGACTCCAGGGTGTCACCCTTACAGATATTATAACCAACACAATTCTCTTGGCCTCAAACCAAGTTTGATCACAAAATTTCTCAAAGAATCTGTATCTGACTCTCAAGTCAAAGAACTGGTCACAAATACAAGCCCTCAAGGCTTTCAACATCCCAAAAGAAGAGAAACAGGTATGCACCCGAGGAGGATCACTCCTCCCCTACCCCAAACTTGATGAGCATTTCTCCCAAGTGGGAGAAGCTCTGTCAACAACCCGACAATAGATCCCACAGAAACAAATCTAAAACACAAACAAATAAACATCTTTCACACAATTTTTTTTTTTAATACAACATTCAGATATATGAAGGAAAGGTAAAACCAAACCAACCTTACAAAGTCCTTCTGGAATGAAACTGTTGCATAGCTCCACTGAGATCTCTTCCAACCTTAGCCACTAACTCCCTCTACCTTTCCTCACCTCAAGCTAACTTTCCTATTTTGGCAATCAAAATAAAACTCTCCAAAAAAATCCACTAACTCCCTTCCCTTCCAAAAATGGAATTCAAATAACCCAAAACCCTCCAGTTTAGAGGAATGGGGAGGTGACACTTGTCACCTCCTCACCCTTCCCAAAACCACTATTATGTCCCAAGGGATGAGTGTTGGCTTATGTCACTCACCCATCCCTAGAGTACTCCTTATCCCTCTCCTCATGTCATTTCTCTTACGCATGGGAGAAATAAAAGGAGTTAAAGGAGGAAAAGACAGGTGACCCATGCCTCTTCTCCCTTTCTTCAACATGGATGACCCCACAACACATGGGGAATCTCACTAATGGTGAGGGTGACTTCAAGTCAATCCCTCTATAATGGATGGGTTTGTAGTCATCTCTTACCTTGGGGATTGAAGAGGGATGGGTTGGGTGTTGGTACAACCCATCATGTCGCCCCCATACCTCCAATTTTCGCCACTTAACTTCAGGGGGTAGTTAAGATGACTTGATGGAGGTTACCCAAGGGTTACCCATGCCAAATGGGGCCCTGGACCCATGGGGTATAACCCAGGGTCAACTTTAACCCATTCTGGACAACCATGGTCAAGGTAAAGCACAAGAAAAGGCCTCCAAGATTTAAATAAAAGAAAAGAAATTCAAATTCAATCTTTTTACAACACAAATCATAAGTTAGTGTTACAGGAGGGTAGACCAACCCATTCAACCTTATGAAAGACCACATTACGACATCATATCAAACACAGAGTGATCTTGGTTCCTTGTGGAACCAGATCGGCTTAACAGGGAATAACAATAACAAGGTGCGGAATGATCTCCGAAATCTGTGGTTTGATTAGTAAATTCCTGCACACTAAATTGCAAGATCAGTTTCACATATAATCATCATAGCCGAAGCAACTTAAAAAAAAAACATGCATTATCATGACACAGTTCTAAATAGCATAAATGAAATCATATTACAATTTTTCATCATCACCTAATTAACTTTTTTGAAATGTAAACTTATCCAAACATCACCCAATTAGTTTTTCCGTAAACAAAATAAAGTTTGATAGTTTGACAAATCCGGGAACTACTATCCCACACATATAAAAAGTATCAATAATAGTAATGTAAATAGTCACAAGAACAGAAGTAAAAAAAAAAGTGGTCCTCACATCCTCTCCCCCTAAGACTGTACTTCCCCCTGGAAGTCATAAAAAAGGTGAGGATAAAGGGTCTTTAGTCTCTCTGCATCTTCCCATGTTGATGTGACTTCGTCGTAAAGGTCCCACTGGACCCTAACCTGGTCTAGCTCTCGACCTCGAAGGGCCAGCGTCCGACGAGCCAATATGCGAATTGGCTCCAGCGCCAGCTGTCCGTCTACCTCTACCTGAAGAGCACTCCAATCCAACACGTGAGATATTTCAAAAATATATTGACATAAAACTGAAGCATGAAATACATCGTGGAAACGTGACAGGCTAGGTGGCAAGGCTAGACGATAGGCTACAATTCCTATCCGCTCCAAGATCTCGAAAGGTCCTACAAATCGAGGTACGAGCTTAGAGCCCTTCCCGTAACGGATTGGACTCTTGTGCGGTCGCACTCTCAAAAATACTCTATCACCCACAGCGAAGCTTCGGTCTGTCCTCTTAGCATCGGCATACTTCTTCTGCCTGTCCTGTGCTTCCTGAAGTCTCTGTCTAATCTATTTGACCTGCTATTCCATATTCTGAACTATCTCTGGACCGATGACCGTTTTGTCCTCTATCCGATCCCAACTCAGAGGTGTTCTGCATGGTCTGCCGTATAAAGCCTGGAAAGGAGGCATACCCAACGAGCTGTGATGCCCATTATTGTAGGCGAACTCAACTAGATATAGGTACTCCTCCCATCTAGACTGATGGTCCATAACATACATGCGAAGCATGTCTTCTAACACCTGGTTAACTCTCTCAGTTTGTCCATCGGTTTCCGGATGATAGGCTGAACTGAAGTTGAGCTGTGTGCCCAATGCCTGATGTAAGGCTCTCCAGAATGATGAAGTAAATACGGAGTCTTTGTCGGATATAATGCGGCGAGGTACCCCATGAAGTCTAACAATTTGATCAAGAAACACCTTTGCCACCGATGGTGCATTGTACGTTGTGCATATTGGTGAAAAATGTGCCACTATGGTCAGCTTGTCAACTGTCACCATAATAGCATCATGGCGACGTGATGACATAGGTAGACCAACGATGAAATCCATAGAAATGGTGTCCCATTTCCATTCAGGTATTTCGTGAGGGTACAACAGTCCAGCTGAATGCTAATGTTCGGCCTTGACCCTCTGACATTCTAGGCAACGAGCAACATATTCTGCAATGTCTCTCCTCATTCCAGCCCAATGATAAAGTTGTCGTAAATCAGCATGCATCTTCTTCACTCCTGGATGTGCTGCGTAAGGTGCTCTATGAGCCTCTGATAGGATTACTGTATGAAGATTACCCGCATTCAGTACATAGATGCTTTGCTGATGTCTAAGCAAGCCATCAGACTCAAGGGTATATCCTATGAATTTGCCCTCAAGGGCCCTTTGATTTAGAATTTCCTGCTGCACCTCAAGAAACCACTCGTCCTCCGGCAGATGCTGTAAGATGCGATCTCTCAAGTCCACCCTCAAGGTTAGGGTCAGGATCTCGTGGCGCCTTCGACTCAAAGCATCAGCGACCACGTTCTCCTTCCCTTTGATGTAGTGGACATCAAAGTCGTATTCGCATAGGAATTCCATCCAACGCCGTTGGCGGGCATTCAAGTTTGGCTGTGTAAAAATATATTGCAAACTATGATGATCCGAATGGAGTTCAAAGCGTCGACCTAAGAGAAAGTGTCTCCAGCGGACCAAAGCATGAATAACTGCTGCGAGCTCTAGGTCGTGAGTAGGGTAGTTTAATTCATGTGTCTTCAATTTCCGCGATTCATATGCGATCGCTCGACCACCCTGCATAAGCATGGCTCCCAAACCCTCTAATGATGCATCTGTGCAAACAACAAACTCTTCTATAGGATCTGGAACCGCTAAAATAGGAGCACTGGTAAGACTCTCCTTGAGGACTTCAAAGGCCTTTTCACACTGTTCGGTCCATATGAAACCCTTCCCGTTTTGCTGAAGGGAAGTGATGGGATGTGCTATCCTGGAAAAGCCCTCGACAAACCGACGATAATACCCAGCTAACCCCATAAAGCTTCTGACCTCTGTCACATTGGTGGGTGCCGGCCACTCCTGAATTGCTCTGATTTTAGATGGATCTACAGAGATGCCATTGCCTGATAAAATGTGTCCCAAATATTGCACCTCTATCCTGAAGAAAGCACACTTCGCCAAGTTGCCATAAAGCTACTCCTCACATAAGCGCTGCAAAACTTGACGCAAGTGCTCCACATGCTCTTCCTTGGTCCGCGAATAAATTAAAATGTCGTCCAGAAATATGATCACGAACCGATCTAGGTAAGTACGGAACACCCCGTTCATGAGACTCATGAACACTGCAGGGGCGTTCGTCAACCCAAAGGATACCACTGTGAATTCGTAATGGCCATATCTACATGTTGGGGGGCATCCAAGGATAAAATAGTGCATTTCAAATTCACCAACTATTATTTCTAAGTTCTCTCTCATACTCATCAACTAGAAAGAAAGAGGGAATATGGGACACCATGTTCGGTGGCCCTTGTTTTATTAATTCTTTGATATTTTGTGGCTGTTGTAGGGGGATGAGATAAGACGTACCAGCTATACTGAATCTTTTCATTTGTATCTGCAAACTAAAAAAAAAACTAAAGGAGATTTGGAACATCCAATATAGAGATAGAAGGTGCCATAAGTCATGAATTTAAGGGACCATTTTTCATCAGCTTTCAACACCTGTTTAGAGGCAGAAATGGAAGGAGAAGAGGCATAAATAAAGAAGGAATAAGACTCAGTGAATGGAAGTCAAAGAGGCGCCTCATCGAGACATTTAATTCACTTTCTTCTTTGCAGATTGGGGAGGGGGAAAAGATGGACATAACGCTTAGGAAGGAGCGCCATTAGCGAAGAGTTCCTCCTTGTTGCAGATTAAGAAAAGAAATTGGGAAGCGTCATAATCAAAGAAAGAAGAAAGTGCCCCAGGGAGAGAGAGAGAGAGAACAGTGCATGGATAGGAGCGATATATAGTTAATTTGTTGCAGGGTATAGGCAAAACTAGTGAAGGAAAAATAAGGCACCTGGTATAGGCAAAACCAGTGGTGTGGCTACTTGGGAACGAAGAGGGAGATATGGCGAGGAGTCTACTGCCATAGAGAAAGAAAACTAAATGTTTATTATGCTTGTGAAGGAGGCCATTGAGGGCTGATAAAGTAAATTGTAGTTTGTAGATGTATGTATTTCTATTTTGAATAAGAATAAAACTCTGAGTGCATTGGTTTGCTATTAGTTGTAATCTTTATAACGTCTTTTGAAATTGATGAGCAGAGAGTATCTGCCTGTGAGTGATTTTGAGTTGTGAATAATTTGAGTGTGTTTCTACAAGAGGGGAAGATCTCTTTTGTGTAATATGGTATTAGAGCTGGTAAACCTGAGAGTGGAGAGGACCCACCAAGATCTGTGGGTAGAGAAGAGGAAGCAGTTGTGGGAAGCTCAAAAGGATTGTTGCAGGTGGGAGAGAGTCCTGAATAATTGAGGGCTAGGAAGCCACGAAAGAATTTGTCTTGCAGATTGAGGGTGTGATGTGTAGAAGATTGTAGTAGCATGAGGATATTCGTGAAGAAGCCCATGATGTGGGAAGGCTAGAACAAGCATCAAAGAAGATCTCCTTGATGATTGTGGATATAAATGCAAGGATGGATAGATTGGAAAGATGGCAACGTGGAGAGGATGTCAAGAGTGAAGAGGTTGCAGTGAAGATATGCCATGAGGAAGGCATGGAGAAAGAAGAAGAAAAGAATGAACAAGAGGATGCAAGTGCAACAACTATTGAAGATGAAGAAGAGATGATGATAGAAGAGGTTGAAGATGCAGCTATGGAGATTGAGATGGCAGCTCGGTTGTAGTAGATGAGATCGCAACTGTTGAAGGTGAGCATAATGTTGCAATAGGTGAGGAGGATAAAATTTATGTATTGTTGCAAACCTTAGTGATAGCGAAGGAGTGGTTTGAGCAACTTGCCGATGAGGATGAGAAGATGGATGTTGCAGCAATGAAAGAGAATGAGGTAATTTATGAAAATTTTGATTTCATTTGTGATTTATATTCCATAGTGAGAGTAGAAGAAGATGTTGTTGTAGAGGATAAAGTTGCAGTTACAAAGTTGTGTGTAGATGCTGCATGTTTGTGTATAGAGGTTGTAGAGGATGGTGTAGGTAGAACTTGGTGGAGGTAGTCAGTTTGTGGTGGGTTGGATCCCATGAAGGAGAAGAGGAGAGTAGAGAGTATTTGACAGAGGAGGACAATACATGGTGGATGTAAATCCACAAGAGGAGAGAAGAGTGGTGAGTAGAGTTGCTGGAGGAGGATGACACTTGTTCTGGAATGGTGCTAGAAAAAAGAGGAAGAATAAATAACTTTGTGCACATGACTCAACGATGGAGTTCACTGTAGGTTGGTTGCAACCTAGAAGAGTAGTTCGACTACTCAACTCCACGTTTGTGAGTGTATGCTCACAAACTTCCTATCTAGTGTATCTGATGTAGGAGCATCTAGACGAACTGGTAATCGACATCACCCAAAAATATTTCAGTTTGTTTTCCTTATTTTTGGTGTGCATGTGGCTTTGATGGCATCTCTCAACCTTGCAGTACAGGTGGAATGAGCAGATTTGCAAAATTAGTTTTCACCAGTTTCCGGGTTTGATGCATAACAGGTGACTGTTGCGAAAACAATTGTTCAACTAGATTGATGAGATTTGATGTCAAATCCTCTTACAGGAAGATTGTTGAAGACATTTCAGAATTATTGACAAAGGCTTTGAGATCAGATTCTCCCTAGTTTTGAAGATTTAAAGGTTTCATGACTTGTGCTGGTAGTTTGGTGAAAATGCAAAATCTGGAGTTCTGTGGCACTTGAGATCAAACGGCTTTGTGGAAAGCTTAGGAATGTTGGTTTGAACATCTTGGCAAGTTTTTGTGATATTTTGAGCTCCTGGTAGCAAGTTATAGCAAATATTTGTTTTTAACTTTAACACTCGTTCCCATACACTCTGTTATGATTACACAAATGGATTTTTGGTTGGAAGCATGCAATGATCTCCATTGTCAGTATCTCAAACATTATAGAGGTGATCATGCAATATGTCACCATGAAATACCTCTCCCCATCGATGAAGTATAAATGTTCATAGTTTATTCTAATATGAATAATGATTCATGGCTATTCGAATTTCTAGTGATTGGGAGTTAGTTCATCCATGTTTATGCTTCACATTCTATATTAATTGCTGCATGTGAAGGAGTCTATTGTATTGCCTCTAATTTACATGTTGCGGTGGCATCCACCTTCTAAGAAAATCATGAGTTTGGAGAAAATCAAGAGCTTCACCTTCTAAGAAGCCCCAAGAGCATGCCATGTGACATGGGTAGTTAATAACTAACCGACACTGCACACTTTTAGGAAAGGTTGGGCTTACCAAATAAAATAACATTATGCCATTGAAAACGACACCTAGTAGCTGATGTGGACTAATGGCAGGACTTTATGAGAATCTATTTTCTTGCACTATCGAAAGGCCCCATGAACTGCTAGATCAATCTAACTAAACAAGATCAATGGTGGACATACAAGGATACTTCAATGTTTTAGCAAGCCAATTGAGAAGCACCAAAATCACAAAATTGGTTGACGAAGGTGATCTGCCAATGTTGTAGGGCATTGCTATTTAATCAAGAACAAGGAAAAGGGAATTCTACTGCCTATAATGATTTTACTATAGTTTTAGAGACTCTTAAGGTCCTTTCACATGTTAGAAGGATGCAAACCTAAGTTATCCATTGGCTAAAGAGTCCATCAAAAACCAAAACTTTAAAACTTATCCAAAATAGATAGTTGGTCTAAAAAATAAACTATATCATTTGGTGATCTACTTGTATGGTACTTCTTGTGCTTGAGTAGCCATAATATTCATCAACATCCCAAATTTTGCTAATGGCTTGAGAATGGCTAGCATATCCTTTGTGGTGGACATATGGGTTAGTCCATCTAACTCAAACTCATCTTGCATTTGCTTCTTGATTTACTCTTGAAGATGATTTGTTGGAAGAACTTTGTTATCTTCATCAATTAGTGAAGGCATCCCTTACCGTGTCAATAATTGAATTTGGGCCTCAATACCTTGAATTGTGCCTTGCACTCTTGGTTGAGTCTATCCTTGCCTAGGACATCATTTTCCTTTTTCTTGTGATGCTGGTGGCCACTAATTTGGCCATGATGACCATGTTTAGCTTTGGGAAGCATGTCCAAACATTGTCAATCATTTGGGAGATAGTAGCTTCTATGGATTCAACCCACTTCTTGATCATGTCATGTGATGCCCTTGCAAACTCTAAGAATTAGAGTATTTGTGCAAATGAGGTCACCAACTCTTTTATTTCTTTCTACTGGGCCCTCCAGAGAGCTCTAACTAGCTTGAGGGGTCTGATAGATAGCTTTAACTCTTCAATGTTGGCCTACAACTTGATTTATTCTCTGGCTTCATCTAGTTTGGCCTCCAAATCCTCCCCCTTCTTAGTTAGACCCTTTATTGTTTGATCTTGGGTTTCCCTTTGGTGTCTAACCATTGTAGTTGATTCCCTTGGCCAACCATATTTAGCTTCATGGCTACCATTTGAGTAGTGGAGGCAACAACATTGGTTTTCTCCTGAATAATCTTGACCTTTAGGTCTTCTACCTACTTTTTCAAATCTTAGCTGATGGACTCACTTGCATTCTAGTGATCCTTACCATCTATAATCTTTCTTTTAATCTATGTGATTTGAGGTTGAGCCTTGGTCAACTACTTCTTGAATTTCTTAGCTTGTGATTCCTTGATTTCTATGGCCTTATTTTCTACTATTGTCACCTCACCTTCTAGGGCAGGTTCATCTTTACTTCTATAGCCTTGGTATTTTTCTTGGCTATTTCTAGCTCATCGCTTCTCTTTCTAAGATTTTGCTTTGGCACCTTCTTGCAGGAACTCCACCCTATGATCTACATGTACATCCTTGATGTTGATGGTCTCCATTTGGTAGTCTAAGGCTTGCATTTGACCTCCACACTTGTTTTCTAGTGGTGTGAAGTGTGCAACATGCATGGAATCTTGCACAAGATTGTACTTTGTCCTAATTCACTTAGTGGTGTGGGTAACATCTCTTTTTCTCTTTCTATTTGCTTATCTTTGTTGTGTGATTCATTGAATTTGACTCATTTATTGTTGATAAGTGACATGGTCCCTTATCACACTCATAACTTGCAGTAACTAGGTAGCCCCCAAGGAGAATATGAGATTTGTTGAGGTTACTTATGTAGTGGGAAGGAGAATTGATGTTTGAGGCATGGGGGATGCACAACACTTGTGGGAGATAGGGGTTTAGGGTCTGAGATTGGTTGGGGTGGTGGCATAAGTATTTGGAAGGCAGGGAGATGATAGCCACTAGTTGGTGGGAATTGAGGTATGTGGCTAGTTGAAGAAGAGAATTGCAGATAGTAGTATTGGGGTGGGTAATGGAATGGTGAGGGTGGTTGCATGAACTATTGCTATTGTGTGGTTCTAGTAGTGGGGAATGGTGGAGGTGAAAATGGAGGAGGAGGGAGTTGGGTGTATGGGGGTGAAGGGACTAGCGAGGGTAGGGAAAGGAGAAGAGGGGATGAAAATTAGAGAGGACAAAGGGGAAGTTGTTGTGAATGAGAAGGGGAAGGAGGGGGCTAGGATGTAGATTGAGGAGAAGAGGGGTGGAATACTTAAGGTCTATGTTGTGGAAGTCTTGAGTTGTATTTTTTTTCTTCTTCTAGTTCCTCTTCCTCTAGCTCCTCTAGCCTCCTCTTTGGTGGATTGTCCACCTTTTATGCCTTTTTTTATTCTTCCTTTCTTCTTTGGGGTCATCATCATTTCTTGTGATGACTTGAAATAGCTTTTGTTTCACAATCGGGGCCTTTTGTGATGAGGAGACATGAGTGGTAGACTGCCCCCTTGTCTTAGATCTTTTGGCCATTTGGCCACTTGACACCTGTCTCATGATCACAACTATGGTGGCCATTGTTGTTGTTTGCTCTTTTTGTAGCTATTGCTATTGTTGCCAAGTCATAGTAATTGTCTGTAAAGGTCCTATGTCATTTTTGGATCTAGCACGAGGTTGGGTTGGTGTTTTGGATAGTGTCTCTATAAATCTAAGAGGTCTTGATTTAATTTCCTCCTCTCATATTGAAGTTGCAACCTCAATTCTCCCCTTAGAATTGGGAGGTATGAAAATGAGGAAAAGCTTGGATTGGCTTGATCATATATATCTTCCCATTTCTCATCATATGTTGCAAGCTCCCTTGGCATTTTTCCCATATGCCTAGTTTATTAGTTGTACTTGCACTAGGAAACCATTTTTTTCTCACTCCAATTCAAGCTTCTTTAGTGAGTTCTTCCATTCATTTTGTAAATCTACCTTGTATGTCCTGAATTTCTTGTAAAAAGTCTTGTATTGATGTAAAATTGGGGGGTAGGACTGCAATGCACTAGGCATCTACCAACTTATTTGTTTTCTCTTCCTTGTGGTTCCTTTTTTCCTTTATCTTTGGTTGTAGTTGGTGAGTGAATTTCTTCTTCTTGCAGTTGCTAATTCTCTTTAGCCATGCCAAGAAAGAGCTTGTTAGGTCATAGCTCTAATAGTCTTTAACCATATCCACTTATAGCTCCTTAAGTTTGGCATCCAATACCTTCACCACCTTTCTCTTGATTACTATGTATTCATTGTAGTGGTGTTGAAGGTGATGGAAGGCTTATTTACCTCTCCCATTACCATATTGTTGGTTAATGGTGTTCACCTAGGGCATGAATTCCAAGGAAAATACCCTTCTAGTAATGTTCCTTGGGATTTTATAGACTCAACCAAATTAACCATACACTCTAATTATTGAGCTATCCTTGCTAAAGAACCAGTCTCCCTTGTACAAGGATCTCAAAATGGTGATGTAGGATTTGGTGATCTTGAGGGTGTGATCATTATTTAGTAGGGAGAAGGTAGGAACAAGGAATTATTCCACAAATGTATAATAATTTGGCCTATAGTTTAGGCTTGATATCTAGGAAAAGTGGGTAGCATTGATAGAGGATCATGTGGAGAATAAAGGAGGGATATCTAAACATTTTTGTGGAGCTAAATTTCTTCAATTAATGATAGATGCGATCGTTTGGGTATTATGTGAGATCTAGCCATAAGACCTCCCCTATTGAAGTTTGGATTAATTTGTGAATAACCACTAATTTTTCAAGATAAACCTTCTTGTCATCCTCCATGCCTAGGAAGTAGGCCACCACACTACAAACTGATTGTGTGTTAGCTCTAAATTGGTTCAAGTTCAGTGGGAACTTCAATGGGTAGTCTAGCAATTTCTTGGGGCATAGATTACAAATAAATGTAAACTTGTTTTGCACCTTCTCCCACACCATGAATTAACTATTTGCATTTTCTTGGAATGAGCCTAGTGGGATCCCAAGCATCTTCCTTATCATCTCTACAAAAATGGAGAATTTAAATTAGGAATTTTTCCCTTTCACTTTGATGGTTTGGAAGGACACATCAAATTGCTTCTCACAAGCTAGAATAATATCCAGGTAGGGGTGGGCAGTGGGCACCATGTATCTAGCGAGGAAAGAGGTCCATATCCTACTCATATAACTATTTGTGGCCTCAAGATGAGTTTTTTTGAAGAGGTCCATGTGGTTTCTAATGCTTCCTCTCTTAGAGAGGTGGTGCTAGTGGAGAGATGGCAACCATGAATTGGGTCAACCTCATCTTGCATTATGTTTGTGATGACAATGTGGGATTATGGACTTGGGGGTTATTAGGCTTGGCCACATTTTCATTTGGGTACAAAGATGTGAAGGAGGATTATGTAAGGTTTAGCTTAGGGTAGTCTAGTTTCCTCTTTTGTGATGGTGGGGCAAGGATAGGTGGTGTCTTAGCAGGCTCTGTTCCCTTAGCTTGTTTACTCATTGTGTATAGATTTTGTGGTAGCCCTTTATTCTAGTTCAAGTATGGGATTGTTCATCTTTGATTTAGGAACCTTGGCTTTGTTTTGGACTTTGTGATAACACAACACCTTATAGAATTTCTCATTTGTCAAATATATTGTAATGTGCCCAACACTGGTATTTATAGAGTTTTGAATTCAAACTAAAGTCAAGTTGATTAGTCCTATCATCAATTCCATTGTGGAACCTGAGTTAGATCACACCATTCTATTTTTTGAATTGTCCTTGTATTATTGGCTATGGGAATGGTGTGGTAGGCCTATGATTTGTCTGTTTCCTACATTTTCTCATCTCTATAGCTTGTATGGTGTTGGCGTGTGACTTATTGACAAAACGAGCTATTCATCTCTTTTTCTAAAGGAGTGTGTTGGGTCCCAAAAATGTAGGTTCCAAACCCTAGAATGTTTTCTGACCTCCTAGGCCAAGGATGCAATCAAGGAGGCTTAAAAATGACTCATCAATAGGTTGAGGATGAATTTGGGCCAAATTTTAAGAGTTCGTAATCTCCTCTTCACTTTTGGTTTAGCTAAACCAAGGTGGGTGTTCCTAGAAGTATCCCTCAATAGGGATTACTCACAATAAAATATATGCATAATGGTAGTAAGAATAGTGATACCTAGAATGCTATTTTGACCCGAATAATGTCACAAGTCAAAACAAAATATCACTACACCATATAACCTCTTTTAAGTTGATGGTGGCATCTAAGGATCTTATCTAGACACATACATGTATATTTGGTTTGATAAAAATGGAATTTAGTAGGTTTGCTGAAAATATTCCCTAGTTAAATCATAGAACTAAAAAATACATACAAATTTAACTCTTTCTAAATCACACTTGAAAGATTAATTTAGTTTTTGAATGGTGTTGGTGATCAAATAGTTCTCAGACCGATGCATATCCAATGGGCTATAGAGTATACAATTTATCAAAGGAAAATAATAATGGAAATATCATATGATTTCCTATTTGAAGCACCTAGATGCATATAAATTGATATCAAATAATGAACATGCTTAGTAATCCATTCTTATGATGTATTCATCCATATGCAACACTGAAATGATCATTACAATACTTGCGGCATTTCAAGGATCTATCACATTCCTCAAATCCATGTTTACAATCATACCATAAAGCATGGTAAGAGAAAACACTAACTATGACCTAGGGTTTCCCTAAAGAAATACATACAACAATGGAGAAATTCAAGTCCATATTAGATTTTATAGTTATATGCTCACATACTTTTAGTCATTGCTCCTAAAGAACTATAACTATCATTCGTTGAAGCCCTAGCCACCTTGCACCCTTGCCACCTGGAGAAAATATAATAAAAAGACTAACCCCTTATGTGTCTTCAGAACTTGCATATATAGAAAATAATTCAATGCTGTGATTGGGTGCAAACTTCCTACCCCCTCTATCTTTGCATTAACTCATACCAACCTCCCATGGTGCCAAAATGTACCTCAACTTCATTTTATGCATATACAACATTGCATTTTCACTTTCTATAGTTTAGGCATGAAAGCAATTTAGGGCATTTACCTATTGCATTCAATTCCATCCACCCACCTACCGCATCCAAATCCATCAACCTATGCATTAAAGTTGTCATATAACATCAACCTGGTATTTGTTCTAGGCATTAATGGCATTCTGATAAGTAGGGACACACTTCATAGTCAAAAGGTGGGAAGACATGTTTAAAACAACTTTACAACACTTTAAAATCCTTAAAAATCCTTTATTGGCATTTATGAAGCAATCAAGAACAATATCAACGAGTTCTTGGTCACTAGGAACTCTTCGAAATTCACTTGTTTCCTCTTTTTCCTCCTTGCTTCTTCCTTGGTTACCTTTACCTTTCATGCCTTAGCTGATTTTTACCTTTTTGGGACTTATGAAGGGAACAAGAACAAATTTGGTGATTTCCCTAGTTCCTAGAACCATGTGAAATCCTGAAAATCCCTTATCTTCTTTATATGCTTAATTGTCACCGAGTTCCTATTGACCCAGAACTCGTTGGACTCACTTAACGACCAAATTATACGATCTTTTCTAGAATTTTCAAAGGCATAGGATAGGGTAAAAATATAGAGGAAAATACCTGGGAGATTCACTAGATTTTGGATATAAAAATGCAAATTTGGGAGCCAAAAAATCTAGGTCCCAACACTGGCTCTAGTTGGGGACGTGTGCCAAACTTGGCACGTCGAGAACTCAGAGGAGCTATGAGAGAAAACCACAAAAAAGAACAACAAAGCCTGATAAAAAACACATCATCATGACCAACAATGGTCAAGACTTCTTGGGATACAAATGCTCAAAATATGAAAGATATATCTTGATTTCATCATTCAAAATGAAAGATTTCATTACTTACGAGAAGTAATATTTCAAATGCTGACTGTGAACAAGTAGATCCATGAGTTCTCCTTCCAAACTTCTGATATAAAAGGTGTCTTTATTGACTCTTTCCACAGTTTGATAGGGGCCAACCCATATCACTTCAAATTTCCCATGTTTTCCCTTATCTTCTAATCTAGAATTCCACAAAAGAACCAGGTTGCCAATCTGGAAGCACCTTTTAGTAGTTTTTATGTTGAATAAATGTTCAACTTGCTATTGTTGTGCCAAATTTCTTTCATGTGTATCTCTCCTAGTCTCATCTAGATCGGTTAATTCACTCATCCTCATGGCCATAACATCCTCTCCAATTTGTTGCAGCAGTTTATACATAGGTAACTCTAATGTAATTGGCATTTTGGCTTCTAGTCCATGTTACCTAAATTTCACTGCAGCTCATTTAGGTAGAGCTTTGATTCAAAGTTTAAAAGGTACATTTCATCATTTCATCTAATCTTTATTACATTACATTCAAGTGTATAAATGAAATAATTTAAAAAAGATTATGATTATCAAATTACTGCATGTATCCAAGTGCATGTAACATAAGAAAGATTTATACAAATTCTTTCTGAAACAAATAAATAATCTTTATTGAATGTAAAATGTACATTATCTCACACAAGCCGTGAGATTAACTTTTCTTATTCAATGAAATTGAGGAACAATTTATACATGAATAAGTAAATGAAAGAAAGTGCATGCAAGGATAGAGGCCAATCATTGTTTGAGAATGATTGGTTTATGGTTCTAGTGTGTTGTCCTGTTGCCCTGAGTTGTCTTTGTCCCTCCTAGTTCCATATCATCTCTAGTTCTTGCATCTGGCAAAAGAATGGTGTTAGAGTAATACTCTAAGCAATGAATGGTCCCTAACCTAACATGAACAAGTACCTATGCATGCATAAGCTGCTCCTCAAATGCATTAAACAAGAAATGTATACTTTGGATGTCCTAGAAAACAAGCAAGTCATCAAACACATACAAAGTATGCATTTATTTTTCTGACAAGTTTGCTTCATGTGCAAATACAGGTGAAATTGTGTTTCTGAGTGGTTCATCAGTTTATATTATGAGTGGGGAAAATTTGGCTCCCACAAGGGTTGAGCCAAGCTCATAAGTGTTACAGAAACATTTCATATGTATTCATCAGGTGCAGAGTACAGACTGTGTGGAAAGGAGAAGCAGTCATGCATGTAACAATCCTCAAGGAACAACATATAGCAAAGCAACAACATATAATCTTGTTAGTGAATAGTCAATGGACTTGTTAAGATCAGTTCAAGAAACACAGTGACTGCTCATTGTTGCATAGTGAATGGAAAACAATCATGTGAGGATCAGTATGATCAATCAACAAGTCTTTGTCAAATAATGATTTGTTGATAGTATAACAATTTAAAAGATATATGTAAAAAGGCAGCATTCAAGAAAGCATACAAGAAGACAATCACAGATTATACAGTGACAAAATCATTGGAGAGAGTAGCAGATGTAGCAAGAAATTCCTAAGCGAGTTGTTGCTGAGGCAAATAAATTAAGCTTGGAGGAGGATATTGCTACCGATAACATGGAGAATGCTTTCTCAGTTTTTCAGGCCTATTAGATAGAAAATAAAATAAACAAGACCTTGCATATGGGGCAGTCACCTTTGAAGGTGTAAAAGACTGTCACAAAACCATTCTGCATGATCATACTCTGTATTGAAGGAGATAGTCACCAAGATGGCTCTGAGATCCTATTCAAAAGATTGACAAAAGGTCACTATTTTTGTCTAAGGATAGTCATACTGTAACATGCAGGGACAACTATGACAGTGTAGAATAAAAGATTCATGCAAGGTATTGAAAGGTGTCAATCCTTGATAGATCAGTCCATGGATTAAAGGAGCAGTCAAAAGAGTGATAGTGGTATGCAATGAGTCAAAGGATCCTAACATGATAAGGAGAGACCTACAACCACAGTCGTGCAAGGATGACATCAAATCCAAAATGTAATCCCAAATCATAAAGAGCAACATGATATTATTGCCAAAGACAGTCATACGATCAACTTGAAGTTCCATGTATTTGTAATTATCATCTAGAGCAATCATATCTAGATCGTTGAGGACTGTAGTAGTTAAGAGATAAACAATGCCTACAGATTATGTGTGAATAGTAAATAATCATGATTGATAACAACTGAAGCATCTTACTACATTTGATAAGGACAACCTGAAAGTGGCAGTGAATCAGTAAACAATGGCATCTAGATCATTAGGGAAGTCTAAACATGTAGTTATTAAACTGCAAATGTCTGCACACAAAGGGTAGTTAAAGGACTGCATACAAAGGAGTAGCCATGAAAACTCTGCAAGGTGACCACAGTGGTTCAATCAGTATAGTCATGGACAGTCTAGAGGATTTCATTTTGACTATTGAAAGAAAGCATACAAATAAATTGCATGTGATATCAAGTGCTCCAGGTTTGTTGACAGAGTCAGAATGAATGAAGACAATTATAATAGCATTGTCAGTGACAACAGTCAATAGTTTCAATAGTTCAGGGTTAGATAGAAGACTATAACAGGTTGTTCTTCAGGAAGACAATGGATGATATCTTATGCTCAAAATGATATAAATTCTACATAAACACAAGTTACAAGAGGACTATCACAATCAGATAAGGAGTCACATGTATAGTGAATCAACATTGTTCATAGTAGATAGAGAGATATCCTCCAATGAGAAAACAATCATGCTTCCAGTAAAGAACAATCCAGTTATAGTTTACATGTATTGCGTTTATCAAAAATGGAGATAGTTATCACTGCATAAGATCCTGCAATAGTCATCATAATCAAGATTGTCAAAGTGTCCAAAATGGTAGAAGCAGTAAGAATGTCATGAAAGACTAGCATGCAGAGTAAGATACCTGCTCAGAATATTTATAGTTTTGCCCATTTTGAACAACTACAGTTTTAAATATATCAAAGATAATATCAAAATATGCCATGAATGCTACAACAAAAGACAAAGAACAACATAGAGATTTAGCTACAGATGCTCAAAATGAACAGTGAAGTAGCTACATGAGGTATATATATACAAAAATGCAAGTAAAAAACATAGTGAGCGTTTTCCATCAAAACCCTAGTTCTTTAAGCCATCCTTGTGTTTTCTTTTAAAATGCTTTCTTCTCACAACAAAATGTAGAGAATTTCATGCATGATATTCAGAAATAGAATGAGGGTTTTTGTTTGTTCATCAAACCCTAGATTCATTTTTTCATAGTGATAGAAAGAAAGAAATTCATTGTGTTTTTTCACTTTTAGAGAAGCAAGAACAAAGCTATATATAGGAAAATCACAGACAGAGTAATGTTTCTGGCTGGAAATGTCATATTTTGCTACTTTCTGTAGCATCATATCTTAAAAGAAAGAGTCATTTATGCATAAAATGAAGTCTTCTACCTGTCATGAAGAAATACAGATACAGTGAGTAAAAACTACAGGAAATCATGAAAATTGCCTTTTTCGTTCTAGAAAGATAAGATCATCATGCTTACCTTCAAAATCTGGAGCAGAAAATGTCAAAAATGCCAGTGAAACAGCAGGAAAATGGCTATAGAAGTCCAAGCTTCAAACCCTCATGTCGGCGGTTCAAAATGTAGAGCAAGAAATGAAAAATATGTAAAGTGCAAAATGAGGGCGAAAAATGCCTTTTTGGCATTTAGGGTTTTGAAACCCTAAGAACCCGAGGGTTCTTTTGTCTTTATTTTAAGTTTTATTTCCTTTTATCATTTGATCCATGGTCAAGACATTAAAAATGCAATGCCTAGGTAGTGCCACAAGTGGTCGAATATAGGTTAAGACTTTGAAGTCTTTATTTCCCTTAGTATTAAGTAGAACACTCGGTACCTTTTTGTTTTTATTTATTCTTCTTTGCATATGTTATATAATGTAAAACAATAACCTCAAGATGGTGATCTTATAAATCATTTGAGAGTTATTGTTTCTTTTTAATGCAAAGGAGAATTTAGTTGGAGTGTGGAAGATGTGGCAAACACATGCCAAGGTTATAGGTATTTGTTTGTTGCCTTGAGGGAGGAGATTGACTAGTTCCTGTGGATAGTTAATAGTTGGTTTGTTTTTTGGAGAGGGTATCTAGAAGTGGTTTTTGTTTCTCTTAGAGTCCTTTTGGACTTGTTTTCATGAGACAAGTAGTGATTTTTGTTGCTCTTAGAGTCCTTTTGGACTTGTTATCATGAGCCATCATGTTTGACTAAGTCCTAATGGACTTCTTCTTGCATTATGGACACTTTTGGAGAGGATATAGGCCCTAGATTTTAAGCTTTTTGGGGGCATCTGACCCCAATTAGTTTGAGATTCCTTCTATTGTGGAACCACTTGGATAGTGGTGGATATAGTCACTCTTGTGACTTTTTTGTACTCAGTTCTTACATGCAGATTTCAGAGACTTGTGATTTTTTACAGTCCTTGCTCAGATTTTTGACAGTTTGTAATTCATTCATCTTTGGACATGGAATACAGTGGATACCTTAGTTATTTCTGGTGATGAAAACTCTTGCCTTTCTCTTGTTATTGCAGTCTTGTGTGTGTTGAATGATTGTTCAAGTTATTTGTGAAATTATCTTAGTCTCCTTGTAACTTTGTCTCATATATTATACCTTTGCTGCAAGTAGTAAGCTAATGCAGGTTACTAATTGTGTTGATAAAATGCATATAACTTGTTAATTGTGAAGTTCTTTTTATTTTGCAAGTTATTGTGTCCTTAAACTTTTAGTGAAACATTTATGCAAAAGCATCCATAATAGATTGTGCAAAAATTAGTTTCTATCAGTTTCAGCTAAGTGTAAACAAGTCTAAATTTCATCGTCTTTGTCAGCTCGGTGTATCACCCTTTTTACTTTAAGTTTTCAGTTTAGTTTTCTGAGTTTCCTCCTTCCCTTTTCTCTGCAAAAATAATTAGTTTAGGTGATAACCAGCTAGGAAGCCGGCCTTCTCTGGAGGTTGACCTTTGCTTTTAAAGATACCCACAGCTTTAGAGGTCTTCCCATGTTTCAGGAGATTGTTAAACTTTTAATAGGGTGCAAATCTCATTGATAATAGTCCATACACAAGATCAAATGGACTCTTACCTGTAGCACTTTTATAAGTGATCCGATCAACCCAAACTGTTTACTTCAACTTGTCATCCCATCTCTTCTTGTTCACATCCAACATTCTTTTTATAATTTTCATGAGAATAGATTATTGCTTGACTCAGCTTGTCCATTGCTTTGTGGATGATATGGTGAAGAGTGGATCATATTTATTCTATATGTAGAATACATACTTGAAATATCTTTGGATCTAAAACACATGGCCTTATCTACAACAATCCTTGACGACACAACAAATCTAGTTATTATGTTATTCAATAGGAAATCTATTACCACCTTGGATGCAGTATTGCTAGTTGGGACAACTTCAACCCATTTGGTGAAATAGTCTATCACCACCAAGATCCACTTGTATCCATTGCTAGACTTTTCTTGAATCTCCCCTATGAAGTCAATCCCCCATTAATAAAATGGTGCTTTAGTTGTAACATCATAAGGGGATGAGCACCAAATTTTTTAATTTGCCTGAAAACCTTTGATAGGCATTGCATTTTTTGATTTGTTTTGCAATGTTCTTAAACAAAGTGGGACACCAAAACCCTAACCTGATTACCTTATATGTGGTAGTCTTAGCCTTGGAATGTCTTCCATAAATGCCTTGTGGCACTATTCAATAACCTTTTCAGACTACTATTGATCCAAGCACTTTAGTAACAACCCTTCATGATTTCTCCACATCAAATCACTTTGAATCAACACATACCTTTGAGACTGTAATTTGAGTGTCCTTTGTTGATTTTTACTCATTTGTGGAGGGTAGTACATGTGCATCAAATAAAAGATAATGTCCTTATACCAAGGATTATCCATCATCTCACATGGAATATCAGTTGGGGCTGAATCAATATTGTTTACTTCAGCTGCATCCAAGTTTGTATCTACCATCAACTTGGCCAGGCCTTGCCCTCTAACCAACTTGGTGGCTTGCACCTCTATCCATACTCTTGGATCCTGTTGATCCATATGCACCTTCTCCCTGAGACCTCTTTCTACATGAAGATGTCCTTTATAGCTGTGTGTGGCACATATGCAATTGTCTTAGCATCTACAACATATGATCTAACATTTTTTACATCTTTAACCAAGGCATAAGCATGTTTTTCCATTGTAGAGTACTTTAGTTCAACAACTTGCAAGGATTTACTAAAAAATCCAATGGACTGCTCATGCCCATCATTATTTTTTTGTAACAAAACAATAGCTATGGTGTAAAATGATGCAAAGAAAAAGAGCTAAAATGACCTAGAATAATATGGGCTTGCCAATATTGGTGCATCCTTGAGGGTTTCTTTTATATTAGCAAAGGCTTCAACTGGTTCTTTACTCCAAACTATTGACCTTCCCTTCTTGAGCATTTTAGAGATGGTCTTAGTCTTCTCCACAAAGATGGGGACAAATCACCTTACAAAGTTAATTTGTCCAAAGAAGGATTGGACAGCTTTGACTGATCAATTGCTTTTACTCTTTCTGGATCTATTCTTACCCCATATCTTGATATAGTATGTTCCAATAATTTTCCTTCCTCTATTGCAAAATGTTATTTCTCAAGATTCAAAGAAATCCCATATTCAAGTCATCTTTCAAAGATCATCTATAGGTGCTTGCAATGATCTCTCCTTTCTTTATAGAATGTGGTTAGATTATCTTGGGAAACTACCATGATCTCATCTATGAGGCTTGCAAAAGAAACATCCATCACCTTTTGAAATGTTGAACCCACCTTTTTAAACCCAAATGGCATCCTCACATAAACATAAGTACCCCAAGGAGTGGTGAATGTTGTTTTGTACTGTTATGACTCCTTGACCAACACTTGGTTGTAGCTTGAGAATCCATCCATCATGGATAGTAGTTCTGAACCTTTAATCCTTTGTAACAAATGGTCCATGCTAGGGAGAGGGTAGTTATCCTTGAGAGATTTGATATTCAAATTTATAAAATCAACACACGGTCTAATTTTCCTATTTTTCTTTCTTACTAGGACTAAATTAGACATCCACTCTAAATGCATGATAGGCTTGATTATGCCTCCTTTCATTTTTACCAATTCCTTTTGCATTTGAGGAGCTAGAGTAGGGTTAATCAACCTTTGCTTCTACCTAAAAGGTTTTGCATCAGGCTGAAGAGGAATGGTGTGTTGAAACAAATCCTCCCTATAAGATTTCAGCTCATCATATGACCATGCAAAACTCTTCTTGAAATTTTTCAATAATGCAATTAGCATTTCTTTTCATGGGGTTTCAACTTTTTACCAATGTAAACCATCTTTGGGGTAGCCTCAGTCCCTAGGTTCACACCTTCAACATTTTCTTCCTCAAGTGGTTTGGCCTCAGTCTTCCAATGATCTGCATTATCGAACATTATTTCAAGTGCCACCAATCCTTTTAGAATGGTATTTGTATTCAACTACACCACTTCATTTCCAATCAAAGCTTCCTTACCATCCTCAACTTCAACCATGGGCTGCCAATCTACTAGCTAGTTGTCAAAATCATCCATGCAATTTAAAAAACTATAAATTTGATTATTGTCATTGAATACTTACTAGCTCTAGATATTTTCTAGAATAATAGACCTAGTAAGTACCTCAACAACATAGTGAGAAAGAGAAGAAGCTGATTGTGGATTAAATCTTGAGGATGCAACAACTAGAGTGTCTGCCCCCTCATTTTCAGTTCTTTCAATCCATTCTATAATAATAGCATAAAAAAACTCCAATGTATCCCAGACTGCATTCTTGTATGATCTCAACCTTCTGTCCTTAGCTGCATAAATGCTCCTAACTTGTTGCACCACCAATTCAGAATCTCCTTAGATTCTTAAAGTCTTGATTCCATGCTTGTGAGAAATATTCAAGCTTGAAAGAAGAGCTTCATACTTAGCTATGTTCTTGGTGCATTGGAAATCGAGCTTAAAGGATAATCCAAAATGCTCCCCAACTAGTGATGTCAAAACAACGCCTGCACCCGAACCATCCTTAGAAAATGCACCATCAAAGTGCATCATCCACAAATCATATGCATCATCAATAAGAGAAGCACAATGAGGAGGAACAACAATAACATCATATTATTCTTTATCACAGAACCTAATGAAATGATATATTTCAGTATCAGAGAAATTAACTTCATCAACTACTTTATAACAGTCCTCAATGCCATCACCCATTTTCTTCTCCCTATACAATTTCACCTCAACTTCATGCACTAGAATAGTAGCATATGAGGAATCCATTTTTATGCTAATGGATGTCCACTTTTCTAGGTGGGAAAGGAGCTTGAACAACTTCTACCAAAGAGGGATTGAAGCACATGATTAAATATATTTTTCTAAGTAAGAAAGATCCACTTGAAGAAGGAATGCACCTTTAAGAATCTATGTGCAACATACAAAGGTTAAATAACTACAACACTCATAGATATTGAATCATCCATGAATAGAAACACATCCACAACCATGTGCCACAACACAAGACTAAGATAAGAATCCAACAACCATTACAAAGAGGCTTTGCTAGGAAAATGGCTATAAAATTTAAGGTACAAAATAAAAATACATCCACACCACTATCTACATGATGTATAGGCATGTCTAAATCTCAAAAAGGAGAAATCTATTGACTAATATTGTTGCAAATAAACCATTCACAAGAGGAGAAAAATAACTACATTTTATTACTAGTGGATGATACAACACGAGCTTGGAAACTTTGATAAATAATTAGAGGTAACTTGCACAAAGAAAAACAACAAGAAATTGAATTTATTTGTTGATATGTACTTAGCCTATGCAAAATATTTAGGTTCAAACTATTACTTGAATCTTGTGCATTGGAAAACACCAATTTTAAGTGGGTGAGAATCCAAAAGGCTATAAGATAGAAAAAAAATCATGGGATTTACCTTCCTTTAAATTTTTTCTTACATGAAAAAATGAGGAATGAACTAGAGACGGCTTGAAGTGCACATGGAGCTCAAAAACTCTTATAAATCTCTATAGTGTGAGGCTGGAACTCATGCTTTTGTTGCCAAATTCTGAGGAGAGCACTAGTAGTTGAAAACATGGTTCCTTTAAGGGACACCCATTTTCTTTCCTATTTAGTAATCTCTTCAACAAATGCATCTTTAAATATGCCACACAAACTACTTGGGAGGAGGAAGAAACTTGTTCTTGTTGCTTGTTTCATCCAAGAAGGGGAAGAATCTCAAGCATTAATAAATGACACAATTGTAGGTCCACTAAAGATCTCTCCCTTAAAATTAATTTCCCATTCATACATGGTCAGTCAATAGAGTATGGAATGAGCAACAAAAAATATTCTACATGAGGTGCAAGTGAATAAGAGTAACTCTTATAGGTGGAGATCTAGGAAAGGAATATACAATGGGCATATCTCCATTTCCACTTTGTATATTTTCTATTGATACTATGCTTTATATTCCTACTCCCTTTTTACCTAAACCAAGGTATCTCTTAGGTTCTTCATTTATGCAAGCATATCCTCCTCAAACTAATATTTTTTTATGCATTGCAACTTTGAGTATCATTTGAAACACTACCTACAAATGCTCATATCAAAGATATAGTTGGATGCTCCATTTTCTAAACATGACAACATACATAAGGACATTGATGTTGCATATATTGCTATTGTATGTGAGTACAATAGCAAGGAAGATCTAGGTGAAGTATAACCATTGCTGTAGTGCACAAGGCTATTAAGCATTAGAAAGGTAAGGGACCTTCTAAAATTCTATGTTCACAAGCTCATAAAGTTTCCATGTGAGTGAAAGTGATCTATTAGAGAAAATAACATTGATTTCTTCACCAAAAAAATCATAGTATTAGTGTAATAGGTGTGAAAACTTGCGTTAAATTTTAGATTTCCTAAAATTTCCATCCAAAATCTTGAGATATTATAAAATTGTTGAATGGATTTGTTAGAAAGGGCATCCCAACAATTGTGACTTGCACATACATCCCATTTTTTTTTCGACAAAATATGGATGCCCTCTTTTGTATTTAATTTTTCCTTCCCTTTTGGTCAAAGAGAAGTGTGCTCTTGAGTCCTTAGAATGGCTATGGATTAATTCATCAAATTCTTAAGTTATTAGTAGAAGGATTAAGCTATTTTCCTTTGTAAAATCTTAGGTTTTTTTTCTTTAGTTTGTAGATTTTGGTCTTACTATTAGATGTCATGTTTCTTGGTCATTTGTCTTATCCACTTGGTTTTCTCCATAAGATTTATTTCATGGTTTTAAATGTTTATTTGGTTTGTATAAAAGTTTATGGGATCTTGATTTTTATTGGACTTATATGGTTTTTCTTGTTTAGCCAAATGTCCCATCCTCCTTAAACTTCCCACAAAGTCATCCAAATGTGTTTTAATGTTCAAAATCCATAATGAATTTATTTGCAGAATCTTGACTCACTTCAGAACATTTTGGGGTTGTTTTTCATCTAAATATTCTTATCTTTTCTACAAGTTTCATTTTAAATATTCTTATCTTTTCTACAAGTTTCATTTTATAAGTAAATTAAAATTATTAAGTCTTGTAGGTTTGTAGAGTTTTAAGATCTTACTTCCATTTGGCGATAAAATTCCAATGTCCACTTCCCATGTTGATTCTTGCAAGAGGTGTCATTATTCTTATGCCAACATCCTACTTACTTTCTTCCCATGTTGATTCCTCAACATGAGAACTCTCACACAAATATTTTTGTTCCTCTTCAACCTTAGATCCAACCTATTGTCCGTTAATGTTTGCATCTTTCTACTTCTCAATATTTGTCTCAAATTGCATTGTCTTCCTTTATTTTTTCTTCAATTGTACTGCATTAAAATGACTCTAAGTTCCTTGAAACCACATCCTTAGAAAAAAACATTTAATGGTTACAGGATTCTAAATCTTATAAAATTTAATGTGCTCAACATGTCCAACAAATGTACATTTTCAAGCCTTGGGATCCAAATTTGATCATTTTCCTTTCAACACATGAACAAAAGCCTCATAACTAAAAACACTTAGATGTGAAATAGAAAATTTCTCACTTCTCAACACATCATATAGTGTCCTATCAACCAAATATCAATAAGGATATCTATTTACCAAGTAATTGGTTGTACTTATAGCCTTAACCCAAAAACATCGATCCAACTATGTACCACTCACCATACTTCTGGATTTATCCATTAACATCTAGTTCAACAATTTTACCACCCCACTTTATTGTGGCATATAAGGGGTATTTTTCTACCACACAATATCTACACAAACAAAATTCAACAAATTCCCTAGTGATAGACACCTACACTATTATATCTCAATATGTTTATCTTCACATCTAACTATTTCTCAACCTAATCTTTAAAATCCTTAAACTTAGAGAGAATTTCAAATTTATGTCAAAAAATAAGTCTAAGAAAGTGTATACACATAAAAATGGTTTGAGTCGAATTAAATAAATATTTTATATTTATTTTATTCTTATTCTTCTACCAATAAATAAATATCTTAATTTATTTATTTGGTTCACGTTTATCATATTCTTCTAAACAATTATATTCCTAAATTCCTCTAATGTCATATCTAATTAAATAATCCTAAATTATTTAATTATTCCCTCTAAAGACAAAGTCCTATGTCTAAAATCCACATCATTGGACACCTCATCATGTTGCTCCAATATTTAAATATTCTTAATATTTAATTTGTCATTTATCCCCTCAAACATGTGCCCTATTTCCTCTCAAACATCAAACATGGTCAATGTTGACTTTGAGACACTTGTCTCATAAATCCTATATTCCCTCTCACATTCCAACAACCAAAGACTCCTTCCTCCATGTTTCTCTCATGGTCTTCCACATTTATCTCATTGGTCCTTGTGAGCATCACGCCATGTGGCTCGTTGTCCCTCACATTCCCCCACCTTGTCATTGTAGTAGGAACATCTTCCATTTTTATCTCCCCTCATCCAACTAATTTGATCTGTGATAAGACTTATTCTCCACCGTGGATCTTTTGACACTTGGATTGGACCCCTCTTTGGCCTATAAAAGGAAGCTCCTCACCTTCATTTTATCAATCACAAGAGATATACTACTTACATGCTACATAAATTCCATCAAGTACCCAAGCATGCCTTTGGCCCCCCATTTACATTAGTTTCATAATCTCCATTGTTGCATCATCATCTAGCTTCCTAGTATCATTTAGCTATATATCGTTATCCTCATTACCAATATCAATGGATTTTATCATTAGCTTCATATCATTATCATTATCTTAGTTGCATTGTAGGATTGTTTACATTGCATATTTGAATCCACAATTCCATTCATCTCATTGTCATATTGAAAAGAAAAGAAGTACAATTCTAAGAGCAATATCATTATCAAACAAGATCATTGAGAAGATAGGAGACAATGGAGCACATGAGATCAATCAATTTGCAAGGTATAAATAAGATCTTAGAGCTAAAAATCCTAAGGATCCTCATGCCTTAGGACATCAATGCAAAGAGTTGAAGCAAAATCCATCCATAAAGCTACCCAAGCCCATACCTCCACAAGAAAAGTCCAAACCTAAAATGGTTTAGGTACCTAAGAAAAAAGAAGGAAATTCAAATGAAGCATCCACATCTCAAAAATCCCAACAATCCTCTTCCATCAAAAAATCCCATTCCATACAAAAATCTCAAGTTCCTTCATCCCACAAGTCAAGCAAAAATCAAAAAAATACTAAGTCTATGTGGGTACCTAAATTCCTACATCTACCATCCCTTAAGAAAACATCCCCATTGCTTCCCATCCATCCATACCTCTCATCTTATCATAGTGATTACACTCCATTTGTTCATCCATCACCAGTGTTAGTTTCCATGGTCGAACTACATCACCTCTGAGCTATCACGTAGGCAAGGCCATCATCGATGAGCCCCTGAGGCTTCCCACCCCCTAGGTCTTATGTCCACATGGTCCACATAGTTGAACTACGTTTCCTTTGCATTGTCATGTAGGCAAGGCCATCATCGATGAGCCCTCGAGGCACTAGGTCAGTCCCTTAGGGCTTGTCACATCAAGTTTTCCCTATGTTTCATCCATAATAAATTGATCCTTTACTTGACTGGGGGAAAAAATACTCAACCTAGTTATAGAATTGGATTCTTGAATGTCACAATATCAGAGGATAACAATTAGGATCACGATACTATCTTTAAACAACAAGCAACAATACAAACAAACCTTTTCAACAAAAACTTGATGTAAGACATTAACCTATATCAGACAACAATGTGCCTAAACTATTAGGATGGTTATATTTGTTATCATGGCAAGAAGATTTGATGGCTGTTATAAGTTTACGTCTTAGGTCTTGATTTTCATTATCATATTTCCTATGCTACTCAAGGATGTCCAAGACTAGAGAAGCTATGATGAGGCATGATTATTTTTCATTTGTTTGTTGTTTGTGGATTAATATTTAGTAATGTGACAACTTGTCTAAAGACATGATCAACAAAAGATCATCGATGACATTATGGGTCTTAGCGTGAAAGAGTGCAATCCTTGTTTGTTGATACATGCAAGCACTACTTAGGTCATCTTGGTCAAATTTTGCCTAGATGCTTGTATTAACTTGCTAAATCAAAATCCATGTAAGAGATACTCAGTTCATCTCGGTTTAATTATACCTAGATGCTTGTATTTCCTTATAACAGTTTAAAAGCTCAATGATGAAAAAAGTACTTTAAATATTTGTATACAAGATGACTAAAACTCATTGGTGCATATTAGGGTTACATTTCATTTCATTTATAAGCATTCCATAAATACCATTTTCTAAGTGTCAGAAGATCCAAATCATTTCTTTCATTCATCCAAGTCATTCATTTATCATTCATTCTTCCAAATTATCCAAATCATTAGTCTAATTCTTCTAAGTGATCTTTCATTCATGATTGAGTATACTTGGCATAACAAAAACAAATCATAGGCATGCCCAATCATAAGTTCATATCATTTAAGTACATTAGTTACATTAAGCATTTAGATCATATAGTGATGTCACATATCCATATAGGTCTCATACATAACATTTATCATAAAAAAATAAAAAACACATAGATTCATTGACATATCATTTGTACATTAGCTCATCATACTTAGAAAAAATTAAACATCATATATTGCATTTAAAAATCATCAAAATATGCATTAGGTCATCATAACTCATAAATATATAGAATCCGTACTCATAACATTACACATAGATATAAGTCATCATGTGAACCATAGAAGCATCATATCATAACTATCATATACATCATAAAATCAACATGTTAGAATCATCAAATATAAATAGATAACCATCCATCCATAAAGTGCACATGCATATAGTCCATCGAACTCATGTATATATCATCATCAAAAAAATAAATGTCCAAGTGTACAATGATATCATGAAAGTGTCTCTTGAGCTGTCAAAAATAATGTGTATACAAATGATACAAAATGATACATGTCTAAAAAATGTCTACGCAATACTGCCTCTAGAAGGTACTGGCTACTGAGGCTGAGGACCTAAAGGCCCCATCCCTGGTGGCCCTCGAGGAGGTGGTGGCCCCATAACTCCTCCACTCTTAGATAGTGTCCACCTGGATCTACTGCGTGAACTCGGATGAAAGCTACCCGCTCTATGTTCCGGGGGCACTGCCTGCTCATACAAAGATCTCTAATAGAAAATCTCCTGACCTACTTGAACCATTTCTCAAACAGTCTTTCTAGTGGGACCCTATGCTACAGTTTGTTGTACCTACTGCAGTAGGGCCTCTTCCCTAGTATATCTCTGTATAGCGGTATCCCACTCTAGTATCATAGTCCTCACGTCTCCCTACAGCTGGGTAATCTGCCTATGCATCTGTCCAACCTAGTCCTAAAGATGAGCTACCTAGGCTTGCAATGCTGCCATCGCCCCATCATCCTGACCCTATGCCTATCCTTGCATTGGAGCCTAATCATGTGCCTGCACCTGTGGCTAAACCTGTACTTGTGGTGCCCCCTCAACTCTCTGTCTGACTCTCCTCTACCCTCCATCATCTCCTCCATCATCACCACCATCATCCCCTCCACCCCGACCACCTTTGCCTCCCATCCCACCTTGCCATCACCTCCTCCTCTGCCGTGGAGCATCCTCATCCTCATCCCCATCCTCTAATCAAGGAGCTAACTCTCCAGGTCCAGAGCATCTAGGAAATGGGTGAGCTGTGAAATGAGATGAATAATTTGTTGTCATCCCCACATCAACAATGTCTAGTCGCAAATCCTAGGCCTGGTATGGAATCTATAGGAAATCACCTCTAGCTTGCTCATATATGCCACAGGTCCCCACCATGGATGCTCCTTGTGCGTCTGAGCAAATACAACAGTACCCTAGGGCATCCCCTGGACCTTGTCAAACTGTCAGTACACACGAGAAATAATATGTCACTCTAGAATGTAGGGAGTCCTCCCTATCAACCAACGCATTTGAAAGAAATATGGTAGCTCTGCTATATCCTCATCCCATGCCTCATAGTCCAGGTAAGGCTGCCAATCAACTGCATCTATGTTGTCAAATGCATGTCTCCAATACTCAAGCTTTCCCAGCTTGGGTTGGGAAAGGCTCTCCTAAAACATGTAGGAGTAAGGTCTATCTTTGACTCTAAATCCCATCTGTATAGGTTATGTAATAGCTATGTGGCACTATGCCCAAATCTATAACAGAGAAACTGCAGCCAACAAATTCGCAACTCCATCATATACGAACTGATGAAGATCATGGTATAAATGTGCAAGAAGGCAAACACCCCAGATGAAGCTTGTCCCCTCAGTCACCACCTCTCCAGAGTCCTCCCCCATCCAATAGGAAATCCATGTGATCTCCTGTCCAGGTAGACCACACCTCCAATAAACCCTACTAGTATAGCCGACAGAGGCTCGTGATAATCAACCATATCTGTCCACCTGATCTCTGTACCCCGAATGTCCTCATCCTTAAACACTAGTTGGCACTCCTCCAGTCTAGATCCTAACTGTGGCTCATACTCCACTAGCTCTCCCTGTATCAGAATCTATAGAATCCAGTGCACATCCTCCAATGTCATTGTAATCTCTCCAGTCGGCAAGTGAAATGTACCATGCTCACTATGAAATCACTCTGCCAGAGTAGTTAGCATCCCAAGGTTTGCCCAAACCTTGGGCATAAAGCAAACATACCATTGTCCAACTGATCCAAGAACCAAGTGATCTAGCTATGTCAAAAATGGTCATAGCATCTTTGTCATGGGAAACCTCTCCCGCAAGATCATCACGTCTAGCTCATCCTGTAAGAAGTAGCACAAGTGCGTTAATCAAACACTTAACTAAGCTTCATATCTATCAAATCTATCAAAATGATTACCTAGCTATCCTATCAATAACCTAGCCTATCATCTCTTCTGAGATTCTATCAATCTCAAAGATGACCTATCAATTGGCCAACATCAATCAAGATGCTGACTTAATCAAATTAGCTAAGTAATTGACCATTTAAATTAGATGCACAGCTTTGTCTATCAGAAGCGCAGATTTGTGTCATATACACACAAGCCCCTATCATTTGTGCAATTTTAGGCATATGTATAGATTCAAGTGTCATATGCGCAGCTTAATCACACATGTGCAGAAGCCCTAATCAAATCTGTGATTTCATTTGCATGTGTGGAATCTGGAATTAAATGCACAATTTTAGACCAGATGCACAACACCATAATGCATGCAGAACCCCTAATTACATGAGCAAGACCATATTGCATGCGTAGGACTATTGATTAAATGCAAAAAAAATGTGGATGCACCGATTCCAAGCTTATATGCGCAGAATCAGAATATATGCGCGGAAATAATTATCAAATGCGCAGGACTACTCTTGTTACATATACAAAATCAACAAGTTTGACCCTAAATTTTCACCATCATAAATGCATTTCGAGCGAAATTAAATGCATACGTACTCGGGGTTTGTAGCCCTCTGGGCACCCAAATCTCCGGATCCTCTCAAACCTATGGTTCTCTATTGGAATCTGCTACATCTTCGCTAACTGCTCTGCTCTGCTATGCACTAGGGCTCCCTATAATCTCTCTTCAAATGACAAGTGTGTAAATGAATAGAAAAGAGACCCCACATCCTTATTTATAGCCAAGTGAACCCTAACTAGAGGTGTTTGACCTTGCACATGCACGCTATGTTTGTTATCATTTTTCATTCTCCATTACTTGAGTTTTCACCCATGCATCATGTTGTTCATTCGTCTTCATTGTGAGATCGTTTGTCATCCTTTTGCCAAATTAATCCTAACCAATCTCCCGAGGGGGCATTCTACCGTCATTAAACCTGTACCAGGGGCAAACTGGGGCATGTATCATACTCATAATTTTTTTTAATTCTTTGAAACAACATGATAAAACACATTGTCTCAAAGAGGGGCAAAATGTATACACATAAAAATGGTTTGAATCGAATTAAATACATATTTTATATTTATTGTATTCTTATTCTTCTATCAATAAATAAATATCTTAATTTATTTATTTGGTTCACATTTATCATATTCTTCTAAACAATTATATTCCTAAATTCCTCTAATGTCATATCTAATTAAATAATCCTAAATTATTTAATTATTCCCTCTAAAGACAAAGTCCTGTGTCTGAAATCCACATCATTGGACACCTCATCATGTTGCTCCAATAATTAAATATTCTTAATATTTAATTAGTCATTTATCCCCTCAAACATATGCCCTATTTCCTCTCAAACATCAAACATGGTCAATTTTGACTTTGAGACACTTGTCTCATAAATCCTATATTCCCTCTCGCATTCCAACAACCAAAGACTCCTTCCTCCATGTTTCTCTCATGGTCTTCCACTTGTCTCTCATTGGTCCTTGTGAACATCATGCCATGTGGCTCCTTGTCCCTCACATTCCTCCACCTTGTCATCATAGTAGGAACATCTTCCATCTTTATCTCCCCTCATCCAACCAATTTGATCTTGACCATACATGTGACAAGACTTATTATCCATCGTGGATCTTTTGACACTTGGATTGGACCCCTCTTTGGCCTATAAAAGGAATCTCCTCACCTTCATTTTATCAATCACAAGAGATATAGTACTTACATGCTGCAGAAATTCCATCAAGTATCCAAGCATGCCTTTGGCCCCCCATTTCCATTAGTTTCATAATCTCCATTGTTACATTATCATCTAGCTTCCTAGTATCATTTAGCTGCATATCATAATCCTCATTATCAATATCAATGGCTTTTATCATTAGCTTCATATCATTATCATTATCTTAGTTGCATTGTAGGATTGTTTACATTGCATATTTGAATCCACAATTCCATTCATCTCATTGTCATCTTGAAAAGCAAAGAAGTACAATTCTAAGAGAAATATCATTATCAAACAAGATCATTGAGAAGATAGGAGACAATGAAACACATGGGATAAATCAGTTTGCAAGGTATAACTTATGTTTTCTGTATTTTTCTTAGTTTCATTGGTGAATTGAAGTTGAGTAGGGATTCTAGAGTAATTGTGGTATCTTATTAGGTTCTTACAGTAGTTTCAAATTATCAATCACAAAAAGGATTGAGCAATCATCTACAAATGTAACATAATATCAAGATTTTCAAATAAAGTGAACATCCACTAGACCAAAGACATTTGAATGAATAATTTCTAAACATCACCTAGCTCTAGTGCTTTTGAAAGGAAAACTAACTCTATTTTATTTTCCAAACACATAGTGCTTATAAAAATCAAACTTAGTAGAACAATCAACAAAACCACCAACCATATTTTTATTAATCATGGTTCAAAGACCCTTTTCACCAATGTTTTTGAATCTCTAGTGCCACAATATACCTGAATTTTTAAAATTGCTTGTTACATTGGTAGAGCTTCACAAAGTAGAAACTTCACTTGATTAAATAGAGTTCCACACCGAGATCCCTTCACCAACACCAAATTCCCTCTTTCCATTCTACAACCATTCTTATCAAAAGTAATATGTATGCTAGAATCATTCATCTTAGACATAGAAAGTAAATTTCTTGCAAGACCTAGAATATGAAATACATTCTTGTGAGAGTTTTCACTCTCCCATAACAAAAACATAGTTTTTTCTTTCCTTTTCTAACAATTTAATGTGAATTATTTTCACCAAGGAATACCTCACCACCTTAATAAGCTTTGTAAGATGAGAACCACTCCTTGTGACTCTTAGATTCATGTGCTATGAGGCACACAAATCAATGAGCCAAGAGTCATCAGTAGCTAAGTTAGTAGAAATAAATAATGCATCAATAACATCATTAGAGGATTTCTCTATGGAGGACTCATTAAAGTTCTTGTTTCTACATGCCTTATTCACATGGCCACAATTGCCACAATTCTAACACTTCACTCTACTCTTCCTAGGTGTTTTGGACTATCCTTTAGATGTGTATCTATCCTTATATTTATCCTATTCCTATTTTAAAGCATGTTAATCCTTAGGCTTTCCCTAAACTTGTAATGCATCCTTTAAACCCTCATCTATAGAACTTCTCCCCATCTCTTTTCTATGAAAATAAGAAACAAGGCCATCCATCTTTGGATCTATAATAGAACCATTTAGACCAATGATTAGATTTTCCCAAGATTCAGGCAAAGGACATGTTGTGATGCTCACAACATGCCCCATTTTACTCCTTAGCAAAATGAGGACCCCTGCTGTGGCTGTGGCTTTTGCTTTTGTGTGTGGGTCTGTTTGGTGGTAAAAGGGAAAAGGAGGTGAAAGGTACAAACCCTGTTGAAAATAAAGAAAAAATAACATTGAGTACTAGAGCTGAATATGGGTGAATTCCTTGTCAAAAATGAGTGAGGGTTGCTTTTTGAACAATGTTAAAATTCACAATATTTTGCAAGATATGTATGTTTTTGGTAAAATGTACAATAAGAGGGTTTGTATGTTGCATATACAAGGTCGTTTGTATACAAGGTCACCCATATACAAAGTCATTTGTATATCGGGTTGTTATATGAGTCGCATGAGGGAGTTGTCGGGTTTTTTAAAATCATTATACTTGTGTGCATTTCGGTAACATTTTATTCTTACAAGTCAGGCCCGAAAGAGTTCAAAGTTTAAATAAATAATCAGTTAAGTGCATTGAGTGTATTTTAGGTTTGTATGTTTGGTAAGAGGAACATACAAGATGATATACAACAGGAATATGCATGCCGCGAAACTGAAAAGATTATGAAATGAGGTGTAATTGTTGTATGTTCGTGCCTTGTATGTATATTTTAGAGACATACATTTCAATATACATACAATGCGAAATTTAGGAAAGATTAAAATTTGGTTAAAGCGCGATGCATCAAGACTTAAAGTATATCGGAAGATGCATTGCACTTTATACATGTCGCGGAGCCGAAAAGTGAGTAAACTGTGGTTTATAAAAGTTGAAGTCCGAAAGGAAATAAAAAGGATTTTGTATGTATCTTGGGCTTTGTATGTAAAGGTTTGATACAAGTGTTGTTGTATCGTAGAGATACAAATGAAAAGGAGGGTGGGTCCCACCGCTTGCATAACAGATTTGCATAATAACATGTATGTCTTTGATATACAAGCCGATATGCAAAGCGAAAGGATGCAAATAAAAGATACAAGCCAGATGTCAAAAGGAAGTTTAATATAGAAAAGTCTTTGAATGTTTAAATGCTTGTATGTTTATGATATACATAACCCGATATACAAAAGAATAAAAAGCATTGAAAGAGATAAAGCGTAATGAAAGGAGGTTTGCATAGGGTTGTTTGTATATGCACTCATACAATAAATATACAAGAGCGATATGCAAAGCAAAAGGTACAAGTATAGACAAAAGGGAAAGAACGTTAGTTGCAGTTGTTTGCATATATGTTTGTATGTTAAAACATACAAAGGGAACATACAAAAGGAACATACAAAGAAAACGGGTTGTATGTCGAAATTAAACTAACGGTAAAATTTAAAACACAAATATTGAAGTAGAAGGCTGAACTTTTGGCGCATTAATTGCTATAATTAATGCCAATCTAATATTCAAAAGAGGTATAAATTGACGAAAGTGATGTGAATTTTAAATCCATTTTTTATGTCTGTTGGTAGGTATGCAGGTATATGGAAGGTGGAGCTTTAATGGTGATGACATCACAAAGGGCAGAATGGATCACAAAAGAAGTGAAAGGAGTAAAGGATTTCAATGAGAAGAAATATACAGGTGGAAAGAAGCATAATTAAAAGGGAAAAGCAACAGAAGATATTTTGATGGTTGTTATGGTTTCCAAAGGGCATCTTTATGCTCAGTATGGGGTATGCTTCTTAGAGATTTTTGGTGGGATTTGTTTTCCACCGTTGCTGTTGAACTTGAGATATAGACCGTTGATTGACTAGGGTTTTGGAACTGTATTGGGGATAATCAAATCTATATATTAAGCCCCTTTACTTTGTAATGACTTACACAGGGATTTATAGAACAAAGCTAGAAATTGTAATTTGTCTAAGTAGCATTTTGAATAGAAGAACATTTTAGTTTAGAATAGAAGGAGGTCGCCTGTGTCTGCAATAAGGAATGCGTGGAACATCTAGCTTCCTTACTGTATCTGTAAGACATTTTGTAAGTTTTCTGTAAGTTGATTAATGAAGCAAGGAGTCATTCATACATTGTAAATCATATATGACTATTTATTTTGAATACAAATATCTCTGGAATTCCGTGTCTACTTTAAGAGTGTTTTCTAGCCCTTATTTGTATTTGAAATATTATCTCTTCAAAAGTTTGCAATCTTGAATGTATGTTCGTGAAAATACTCAGGGCTTACATTTAAAGGTTTAGTTTGTGGATTTAATCAAGTTTGCTGTACTGCTTACAACGTGAATAATAGAGCATTTAGATCTTGTAGCAAAATGAAGTTTAATTTAGATTTCTCTAACTTTTCCCAAACATTTGAAATACTTAGCTTAAACATAGAGATTTAAAGGAGATTGTCTGATATTTGAAGGAAACATGAACAACTGAGTTGATATTTGGCAATTTTCATAATATTTGAAAAGAAAAGCTTGTGTTAATATAAATCATATAAAGCTTTGTGATACAATAACAAATTTATGCAAAGGAATGAAGAAAATGTTGATATTTGTGATATTTTGCATAATTCGAGTCCAGTGAGTCATAAAACACCTTAAATCAAGTAAGGCCCCTTGCATATTACAACTTCACATTAACCTACTGAATTATCCACAAGGTCAAGACCTGACCATACATAAACTTGGGATTAAGTAATCTTAATTGATTTCTTCATATCTTTCAAGACAATTAGGTTCATTTTATGAATTTTAACTTTTTTTATGAATGTGTAAAAACAATCATCAACAGGACATAGTAGTAAGATATATTTGTCCTCCTCTTCTAGATTAACAACAATAAAACCTAGTTGACTAAAAATCAAATTAAAATTATTGATATGCCTTGCAACCAAGTCTCCCTCTTTCATTTTTAATGAGTAAAGTTTCCTTGTAAGACACAACTTATGAACAAGACATTTTATTTGCTAAATATCATCTATTATCTTCCATAGGTTGAATTTTGTTATCTCCTCTAAGACATTCAACACATGAAATCTACAAGATGCAACCAAATGGTTTCCCATTCCTTCTTGTCTAATTTTTTCCAATCTTCATTAGGCATATCTATAGGTTTTTACTTTCCAACAACTCTCCATCAATCCCTTTCTTCCATTAGATCTTCCACTCCAAATTTACAATTTGTAACTAGATCCATTGAATTTATCAATATCTAAATGGGAAATGCAAGTGATGGCTTCAACCACACATAAGTCTACAAACCCTCTAAGTTGAGAGCTCCTACTATAGCCAAAAAATCCACAACACTTCTAATAAAGGTGTTTATATCTAATTAAAACCAAATCTTTGATATAAAATGATGAGAAATAAGGTAAACTACTATAGTGAAAGCATATCCAAATATTAAACAAATCTAATATACTAATTAATGTAGCAGGGTAAGTGCATGGAAATGAAGGAAAAAAGGGGGGCAAAAGTGATCAATTTTTTTCCATTCATGGCATAGTGGATTGGTTAAATCATGGCATTGTAGTTATTGTCACCAAGGTTCAAACCCCCACTCAGCTGCTAAGTTCATGAGCTTTAGAATCCCACTTAGCCCTTATTGGGCTATTGTGCTCACATGTTTGATTCCTCAAAGTGGTCATTGTTGCCTAAGATCACAGTGGTTGTTTCCACCTAGGTTCAAAGCCTCATTAGACCACTAGATCATGGGTCTTGTGTTCCCTTTCTAGGCCATTGAGCTCATAGGTTTGATGCTACTAGTGTTAATGCAGTGCGTTCATGCTAGACATTAATGTAGGGGATGAGAACCCCTGTTGTGGCCTCACTAGTTCATAGATCCCGTCAAAAGCATTGAACTATAAAAAAAATGGCCACTTTTTTCTTGAAATGAACTAAACCTAAACTTGACAAATAATTCGAGATGTTTACAGTCAAAATTTGAAGATATGATAAGAACACAAATTGTAGTAGTCTAAATGTAGTTTCTAAACTACTAAATACTTTTTAAAATGGTTAAGGTTGAGAGGGTGACATGTTGAGCACACACAAAAGTATTCCTATTTTTATCATTAAAATACAACATAGTCTGTGTGTGCCCCCCTATTTTTTGTTGCATTCGATAGTTTTAAAAAGTGGTTGGTAGAAATATGGCCAAGCATGAACACTACAAGTTGTGTATTTTTTTATAAATTTTTTATAAAATTTATTTTGTGATTTTTGAAGTGGATGCATCCTAAAAACTACATCACTAAGTGTGCATGTCACATAACTTGCACAAAACTAATAAAAAATGTAAAAAAAAAATTGAATGTGTATAGAATGAAGTAGAACAATCCTATATAGTGTTTCAGATTTGGATAAGCGAGTTAAAAGTTATAATGGAAAACCAATACATATGTATTGGAGGAATATGAAGACACTCTCCAAATTATTTTTTTAAAAATACCTAATATATTTAAAATATTAAAAAATTACATGGATAGAAAGCTACGAAGTAGCTCATCATTTTTGTGGTGATTTGATAAAATTTCATTGTGAAACACGTAAAGATGATGAGGTTGAAGTTTGAAATTCATTATTTTACGTTGAAAACACAAATATAGGAGGTTAAAGGAATGCCCAACCCTTAGGCTTGGAAATCCAAGCCTGAAGGGGTAGGATCATAAAAAAATTGAATTCAAGTCATTAAAAACATGTACACATTATTTATAGTTTACAAGATCAATACAAACACAATGCAAGTGGTTTATCTTTGCATTAATTTTTACACACCATAACATGAACACATTATGGTTTGGATCTAATCCAAGCCATAGCACCTACACGTTATGACTCATATTCATTCTACCTACAATCTCAAGTTTGGCCACTAAATTATCCCTCATTTTAATGCACTTACCATCATGTGATTAGATATTAAATTAAATCAAATGAGGACAAGCATATATTATTAAATTAAAATTAGCAAAACTCATATGAAACACATAACACTAGAACTTATGTGGAGAAAACCTATTTAGAAAAAGCTCCGCCAACAAAGAGATCCTTGATCTTGAGTTAATTCGATAAACATTTTACATAACACAATCCACCCAACTCATCAATCAAATAGAATTTTGGTATCATAACATCATTTCACCTACAAGACATCATGAAATCTCTATCTCATGCCTCTAGTTTATATATCAAAGGGAAGAGGAAAACCACAAATAGTTTCCCAAAACCAAGTTCCATAAAAACATGGTCCAAGTCAAAACCCACAATATCATAATGCATTTACACAAGCACTCATGATAGATATCAATTACACAAGGCATATTTGACTCCATAACTCCCAATAGACACCACTCCCAAGTCTAATGCTCTGACATGAAACAACTAATTGATGTGGACCCCACCCATCATAAGATGATGCTTTACTCTCACAAATGTAACTCCCTAGTGCCTAGGAGAGAAAAAGTAAATTTACATTCAAGAATAACAATAATAATCCCCACTTTTGACCTACCAACTATAACCTCATTATTAATGTCATTACAACAACATTCAAGATTCCTTAGAATAGTAATAATAATAAAATATTTATGGTCCTAATTCCACTTTGGGGAAGAAATCTTTGTGGGATATGTTAAGTTTAGTTATGATTATTCTAAAATAGGAAAATGTGGTTCTTGGAGGGGATTTTAATGCCATAACTTATCTTGAAGAGAAATCTGGGGGTATAATACCTCCATAGAAAACTTTGGTTGATTTCAACGACTTCATATTTTATAATGATTTATTAGATAGTCCCCCTATAAATGGTAGTTTTACTTGGACCAATAGACAAAGAGACTTTCTTCTTATTTCTGAGAGATTACATAGATTTCTCTTTTCTATAGAATGGTTCTTAGAGAAGGAGGTTTTTCATACAACTATTCTTCCTTTTACTGGATCTGATCACTTTCCTATTTCTGTTACCTTTTCCAATAAAGGTGAGGTTAAATGTCACAAGTCTTCATTTAAGTTTGAAGCTATGTGGTTTAGAAACAATAATTTTATTCATCTTATTAAATCTTGGTGGAATTCTGCCCCCTTTGTCTATGGATCTAGGATTTTTCAGCTGAACAAAAAACTTCAATTTATTAAGACCAAGATTCAAATCTGGAATAGGGATCATTTTGAAAATATCTTCAATAAGAAATTTTAGATTTAGGAAAAATTATGTCAAATAAAAGAGCACATCATTAAGTTTGGAATGAATAAAACTTCTTTTGATCTTATTAAGTCTCTCCAATCGGCCATGGAAGAAGTTCTAGCAAGGGAAGAAATTTATTGGAGACAAAAGTCAAGAGAAACATGGTTAAGAGAAGGGGACAAAAACACAAAATTTTTTCATACTTCATTTGTGGTTCGTAAACAAAGAAATGCTACTCATTCTATTAAAGCTTCTAATGGGAAAGTCTTGTGGGAACAATCTCATATTTAAAGAGAAGGGGTTAATTTCTTTAGTAATTCGCTTTCAAAACTGGACCTCTTAGTCAATGATCAAGATGTTCAGTAGATTGTACAAAATATTCCAAAACTGATTTTTGAAGAAGATAATAAAGCACTATCGAAGGAGTTCCATTTAGATGAAATTAAAACTATTGTCTTCTCTCTAGATTTGGACAAGGCCCCAGGACCTGATGGCTTTAGTTCATTGTTCTTCCAAAAGTGTTGGGATTTTGTTGAAAGAGAAGTTTGGCTGGCTATTGAAGAATCTCATAGAAACAGAACATTTTTAGAAGAAATTAATTCCACCTTCATTGCTTTAATCCCTAAGATGGATGCTCCTAAGTCCTTTTCAAATTTAGGCCTATTTCTTTGTGAAATATGTTGTATAAGATTATTACTAAGGCTATTTCATTAAGACTGACAGCTTTTATTCCTAAAATTATTTCTGAGGAGCAGGGTCGTTTTGTCCCTAGCCAGGAAATTGTTGAAGGAGTATTAGTTGCACATGAGGTGTTACATTCTATTCAGATTCATAAAATTCCTACAATTCTTATCAAGTTGGATATGATGAAAGCATATGATAAAGTATCTTGGGAATTTTTACTTCTAGTTCTCAAGAGCTTTGGTTTCTCCTACAAATGGTGCAAATGGGTTTCTTCATGTATTTTAGGAGCGAGATTTTCAATTATTGTTAATGGCTACCCTTCATAGTATTTCAAATATTCTCAAGGTCTTAAACAAGGGGACCCCCTTTCCCCTTTTCTCTTTATCATCTTGGTAGAGGCACTTAGTAGAACAATTCAAAATTAGAATCTTGCTCAAAATTGGAGGGGTATTTATATTCCTAGAGTTCTATTTGCTATAACACATGCTTTATTGCTGATGATACCTTGTTATTTGGTCATCCTTCAATTGTAGAAGCTAAGTCCATTAAAATGGTGCTCAATTTATATTGCTTTGTATTAGGTCAACAAGTAAATCCTAGCAAATCCAAACTATTTTTCTTCAATATTAACTCCACTATTCAAGGTAGAATCTCTAATATTTTGGGGTATAAGGTAGATTCTCTTCCTTGCCAGTACTTGGGTATCCCTCTCTTTTATGGGCCCGAAAGGATCATTTTTTGGAAGAAGGTTGTACTAGCTGTTCAAACAAAAATCTCATCCTGAAAAGGTAGGTGGCTCACCTTTGTTGGTAGATTGATGATGATTAAGGCAATTTTATTGGCTGTTCCTACTTATATGTTGTTTGTTTTGAAAATTCCAAAAGGTATTATTCATGATTTGGACAGTATTTTCAGAAAATTTCTATGGAGTGGTTCTAATGATACGATGAGAAAACTTCCCTTGGTTTCTTGGGAAAAAGATTTGTGTTCTAAAGTTTGATGGTGGAGCAGGAATCCATAATATTGAAGCACAAAACAAAGCTCTTGGGGCCAAACTTGCATGGTAGTTATACACTAAACCAAATTCAAAGTGGTGTAAGATTATGCAGTATAAATATTTAGACACAGATTCTCATGATAGATTTTTCACAATTGCTAAGCCTGTGGAGGGTTCTAAGATTTGAAATTTTATTTTGGAATGCAGAGAGATAATACTACCTCATCTCTCTTGGATTATTCATAATGGAGGATTAGCTTCTTTTTGGGAGGATTCTTGGAATAGTCACCCCCCTTTATCATAGCTAGACTACCTCCGAGAAGCAAGATTAGTCCTATCTAAAGTTTGGGGATCTAAAGTAAAAGATTACTTTAGTACTCTTATTGATACTTTTCCCTCAAAAGTGTAGTGGAAAGATTTTTTAGAGCTACTTTTTCCTCAGGATCAGAAGGATCTTCTTCTAACTTTGCTGGTTAGTAGGAAAGTGATCTTCTCCCATAAGTAGGATGAACTAGTTTGGATCCCTTCTAAATTAGGGCAATATTCAGTCAAGCAAGGGTATCAATATATCATGTATAATGTTAACAAGGAATTTCATTCATGGCCTTATCAATTGTGCTGGAGCAGAATGTGTCTATCAAAAGCAGGTACCTTTGCTTGGATTGCACTTAAAAACAAAATTTTGACAAGTGATAGACTTGTTAAACTGGGCATTTCTCAACCCTTTAAATATCCCTTGTATTTATTGGAAGATGAAGATACAAATCATCTATTATTAAACTATTATTTTGTATACCAAATTTCAATGTGGCTTTGTAATATACTGGGTTGGTAGGGTCCTCTACCTAAATTAGTTTTTGAGCTTTTCCAAGGTTTGCCCTTATTATATAAAGGTTATACTTTTTCTTCTTTATGGATGATTTCTCCATCCATAGTGGTATGGAATATTTGGCTAGAAAGGAACAATAGAATATTTAGAAGTATTAATCTATCTATTCAACAGATTATTTTGAAAATAGAGAAGTCTATTTTATAAGTTATTATGTCTCATCTTCTAAAAAAAGATCTAGCTTCTCTAACCTTTACTTGTTGGGATGCCAATGTACTCTTGAATTGGAGCTTGATTAAACTGCCTAACTCTGTATGTTTCCAATCTGAGAAGAAAATTGATAGAAGTCAGATTGCATGGATTCCTCCTCTAGGTACTATTTTTAAGCTTAACATTGATGGGGCTTCTAGAGGGAATCTTGGTCTTTCAGGTGTAGGTTGTGTTATAAGGGATTATAACGGTTTTGTGAAGGTAGATCTCTCTTTGAAATTAGGTGTTTGTTCAAACAATGAAGCAAAATCTTTGGCCTTAATGGTGGGCCTTAATGGTGGGCCTCAATCTTGCCTTGAAGTTTAAGATTGATAGAATCAGTATTGAAGGGGATTCTTTGAATATTGTAAATGCTATTAAGAATAACTCAACTTACAGTTAGAAAATAATGTACATTCTTCAGGATGCTTGGACTTTGTTAAATTAGTTTGAATCCTTTGAGATTTATCACACATATAGAGAAGGCAATAAGTTAGCAGATTGCCTTTCTAATATTGCTTGTGAACAATTAGAAGATAGGATGGAGTGGGATGATTATTCATTGTAGAACAATGTTCAGACTGTTGATATCCTCTATGTAGAAAGAGTTGGAGATGTTGGTGGCAAGCAAATGGAAGTTAACTCTTTTTAGACTGTTCTCTTTTTAGAGGAGCAATTGTTTTTAACTAACTTTGTGTGCTATTTTTGACAAGTTCTTATTTTGGTGGCTTGATTATCTTTGGTTTATAGTAATCATGCCATATCTTCCCCAGCCGTCGGAGTGTGAGAAAAGGGACTATTAGTACCATTGGTACTCTATTCATTTATTTTGATTAACATCATTTTGCACTCCTCCGATCCTTTGAGTTGTGATTGAAGATTAATATGATTCATTTTACTCATGCCTCTTTCTTTATATGATGATCTCTCATTTGAAGCTCGTCAATCAGTTTGTCTTATCAAGCTATCTATTTGCATCCATCATCTTTGTCATTTTTTTGGTTCTGCTAATGGGTCAGTTTAGTGTAACAAGAGACTTTTCTTCCCTATTCAGAAATGGGAGAGGCCGAATCAGGGGATATTACATTCGAATTTGTTGGAAAGTATTTTTAAACTTGATGACGAGGAGGTTGAGAATGCTAATGTTAATGTTTGTGGGAGAGAAGTCCTACAATTTTTGAGGACTATCTATCCTTCACAAGTTGTCACCCACTTCCTTTCAAATGTGATGGGCTTGCTTTAGACTTTAGAGATGGTCAAAGGGCTTCCAATGAAATTTGTTCATGATTTCCTCTTTTCTATTGAACAATTTGAGGAAGCAATGGAAAACTATGACCTGCATCTGCATCTGGGTTCAACTCCAATAGGTGGTCTTTTCTATCACAAAGACATTCGTTGTCAGCTTGCCTTTCATTATGTGTATAATGTAGTGATCCATGGTTTGCAGAATAATTGTGTTACTTCGGTACAAAATGCTCTTCATTGCCATGCTAGTGAATTGGGTGATGATTTGCAGGATTATATAAGAGAGGCTTTTCAATCTTTGTATTTCTTAATCCACTATCAACTACCACCTCCACCAGTTGATACAACTACTATTTCTGTTCTTGCTAATCCTGTTCGTCAAGGTTTTATAATTGAAGACCTAAATGCAGAGAACTAGTTTTTTTGTGTGATGTTTCTATTATCACTAGTTATAGTTATATCTCAATGGCTATTTTTTGATGTAATGGGCTGATCTCTATTTTAAGCTCATATGTATTCCCTTACAAGGATGTTTTGTAATGTCTCTACTACTACTACTATTTACATAAATTTTCTTACATGTTTTTTGATTTTTTTCTTCCCGAATAAGTTGATCCAAAGTATGAGAATAATAATGAGGCAAACACCCCCTTACAGTATGAAAATTCTTCTACTGCCTAAAAATTGACATTAAAGCTCACAACTTTGATGATTGCACTTTTGCTTCTTCTAATGGTTGGATCAATTAGGCACACTCTTCACTTCCCTCCCGTCACAAAAATATCTTCAAGATGAATAAGGACATCCTCTAACACTTCTTCTCTTTCTCCCTTAGTCACACATCAAAATGTATATGATATTCATACTCTGCTCTTTACACTTTCATATTTTCATTTTCACAATCATACCTCACCTAGACCAACTAGGTTTATAATATATACATGACATTACATTGATTTCATTACAAGTTGGCTAGTACAACAAGAATATTACATTTTACAAGTTGACCAGAGATCACAACAAGAAACATGCATAGGGCAAGCCCTATCATGAACAACACGCTACTCCAGAAGGAACCACATGCCTTGTGGATCCCAATTCATGCTTAGTCTAGTCTTAAATAGTCTTCATAGCATCATTCTTCAAGGAATAACATCCACATGCTTCACAAATTTGAATTAGGTCACCCTTAAGCAAGAACACATGAGGCTTGTAGTACAACAGTCATTTCAACTTGGTGGTACTCATGAGTGATTGAACATTGCTTGCTCTTCTTCTAGATGAGTCAGCAGGACCTATACAACATCTCCAAACATTCCTTAAACTCTGCACAACAACAACATGGTGGCACATACCTTCAACATTCTCCAATCAGATAAATAGAGGTATATCCTGGCAATATCATCATTTCAGATCTCAGCCAGTTCTGAAGAGAGTAGAAAAACACCTTGCAGAGCAATTGGAGACAACACACAAACATTGGGACCATCTTCCATTAGTCTATGTACCATTTCATTCCACACCAAGTTGGGGCACATTATCAACATATGTCCTGAGAACAACTAGGCATCTAGAACTGTCTGTATCACAACTGTCATTTGAGAACTAAGATTGCAAACCTCCAAAACACCTAAAACTCATGTGGATGCACTCATACACTACTATGAACATATCCTCAAAACCACATAGCCAAATATGTCACAATGAAGGAATGTGTAGCATTCCAAACAATCTTCATCACTTGATTCTACAGAGCACAGACCGAAACTTTGTCTCTCATAACTTTCACTGCGGAGAGACAAATGATCTAAAACTTTGGATTTAGAACCTTTACTTCATGAACTTAGCTTCTAAACTACATGACCATATATTCAAATGCGGAGGAATGTAGAGCATTTTACCAGATAGTCTTTCAGGCAACTCTTTGTAGCAGAAACCTTCACCAACATCCAGAGGCCAAAACCTTCATATAACATCACATACATACTTAGGAACAATAGGAAGGATCATACAACATGCTACAGGCTCTCAGTAACATCTTCTCATCCCTAGCATAGTTTAATGTATCATCATTCATCTCAGTGCTTCTAATTCCCATCTTAATACTTCATCATTCATCTTTCATCATTAATCTTAGTGCTTCTAATTCCCATCTTAATATTTCATCATGAGAACATCTTTGCTGACCAACAACTTGACTTGACATTGATTAGGACATGACATCCAACCGAGAACATCAAGAACATCACTGCATCTCATTACTTTTTTGACCACAAGTATGCTCAATACACCTTGTCTTGACATTAATTTGGGCATGACATCCAACCATGAACATCAACAACCCACTATGAACCTCAGGAACATCACTAAATATCAGCAACCCTGAACATCAGCATCACCACTACATCTCTATAACTCACTAGTATATCACCATCATAAACTGAGTGCTAACCTCACTCTAAGTGTTGACATCAATGACAACACAATGACAACACATATTGCTAACAATCTCCCCCTTTGTCATTGATGGAAAAACATACTCCCCCTTAGATGTACATTTCTCTCTCTCCCCCTTTGACATCAAGGACAAAGGGCAGCTACCTCTTTCCCTTAGGGCACAAACTTTTCCCCTTAAGATACTCTCTCTCTCTCTCTCCCTTCTTCTAGTAACCACAACTACCTACTCCCCCTAACTATTATCCTTTACAAGATCCTTTATGAAAATATCTGTAATCTGATCCTTTGTTGGAACATATTCCAAGTTTACTTCCTTATCTACAACCTTCTCTCTTAAAAAGTGATACTTGATTACTATATGCTTGGTTCTAGAATGCATCACTAGTTTCTTGGGAATATTGATAGCACTTGTATTATCACACAAAATAGGAATAGTCTCTTCATACAATACCTTAATGTCCTTTAGGGTTTGCTTCATCCATAATACTTGTATAAAACAAGATGCTGCTGCAATATACTCTACCTATGCAGTTGATAAGGACACTGAATCTTGCTTCTTGCTGTTATGTAGGAAAAGTGAATATAGGGTTGATTTGATAATATGCCTAGATCCTCCTTTCACTACATATCATTCAAGGACATTCAACCAAGTTGAATCATAACTTTTGCAAGAGGATTCACCTACAGGTTGATGGTCACTTGTAACAATAGGGAAATTTGGAATTTGTTGATTAATGTATTATTTTAATGCTCAATTATGCTAAACACCCTAATTATGCAAAATCGTAAATAAACAGATGAATCTCGACAAATGTTCGCACACATAGATGTAATATTTAGAGTAGATACATACCAGGTTTCAAGATTCTGGATCCTAAAATGTTGGGGGCTAAAGAGCAGGCACCCAAGCCTAAGGTAGAGTTTTCTACTGAGAATCTCAGAAATGGTCTGTAACTTGTTTCTATTGTTCCAAAGGTTTTTAGGTATGGAGATCTAGAGGGCTTTGGGTTGGGCGCCCAAGCCTAAGCAATCCTTTTCTTCTCTGATCCTGAATCTATACTCCTTGTCACAGCCTCTTGAAACTCCACTTCCACAGAACATGACACTTGTCACCTGCAATCACAAAGAAGGGGGTTAGGGGTTGTGGTGTTTAGGAGCTTGCCTTAGTCAAGCCCTGAAATGGCATTCAAGCCTTCCAACACTGTTGTTTGATAAAGAATGCGTATTCCTGCAGGATAGTGGCAAAAACAATGATAAATGATTGATTCAACACAAATAGATATCACCTCAGAGGTGTAGCTCGCATGTAGATAAAAATCCTTCAACACATGAGAAGATGAAGCCCATCTATATAACAAATACAACAATAATATTCTGCTATGTAACAATGAATGCTTTGAATGCTCTAAAATCATAAGTTCACCAAAAGTTCACAATCATCTCCTAGTTTACAAATGAAACCCTAAACATGCTTATATATGCATTCCTGCTACAAATTTCATAATTCAAACTTAAGATGTCAGCGACGGAACATTTTAATGGTCACATAACTGACATTTAAAATTTAGGTCTCGACCAAATAGGGCAGGTCTACGGTGTGAGAACCCAAACCCTAGGACCCATTTTCAAGGTAGGATTCAACTTGATAAGGTCCCCTTAGCCCCATTTGACATGGGTTTTCAGGGATTTTGCATCGAGAGTTAAAATGAACATGCATGATGAAAAACAAGGGACCTAGGAGCTAAACTTAGGAGGTAAAAGTCCTAGGGGGACATTTTATGACTAAACATTTAGCCCCCACTTTAATGTATGTATGAATGCATGACCCATACATGCATTAAAGTATGGTCAAAACATAGAAAACACACCAAGCACTTGAAGCTAATGCATACACAAAGATTGAGGAACCATTTCTAGCCCCCAGTCTTAAGTGGACATTAGAGAAAACACATCACAAACATGCCAAACACAGTGAAGACAATAATAGGCATGCAAAACATAGAGAAGATAGTAATAGTCACACAAAACACAGAGAAGATAATGAATGCAGTGATTATTTCTTTTTCATTTTTGTATATATAAATGAATGCAGATACATGGAAAGTAAAAATGCAAAACAAAACCCCAAAATGTAGGAGGGGAATTTCGCCACACCCTTGAGACTACATATGGGGTAAGAAGACACACAATACAAATCTTAAAGTGTAGGAGGGGCATTTCACCACACCATTGAGACTACACTTGAGAACAAGAACCCCATACAAAACCCAAAGCATAGGAGGGGTATTTCACCACACCCTTGAGACTATGCTTGGGAGAAAACACACCATACAAAGCCTAAGTGTAGGAGGGGCATTTTGCCACACCCTTGAAACTACACATAGGGGAAAACACATGGAAAAAATGAGTGCTATATAGTATGCCAAAGACATACTATACGTCTAAAACACGACAAACAAGGTGATGGAAGGAACTTATTGCTAAGCCCCCACTATCTCAAGCATGCTACAGGCACACCTGATGTTTGGGCTTATGCCACAACAATCTCCAAAGACACGCTCAAGGGAGGATACACCAACCCTGCCTACTCAGAGGACTTTTGAAATAAAAAGGATGCACACTAGCTCAAGAGATACACCATCCCCGCCTTCGCAGAGGGATTTGAATAAAAAGGATATGCATGATATCCTGCCTCCGCAGAGGGCTTAATGATTACAATATAGAATAAAGATGTGCACTCGTGTCGGAGATACAACATTCTACCTCCGCAAAGGGCTTACAAACATGCTTTGTTAGTACCAAAATCATCAGACAACTTACCTTTATATGTCCCCACCTTAAGGTGGTTAATATCATGTACCGATATCAAGCACTTTAAGGTAGAGAGAAAACACACTAGGGAACAAGAGCTTTCACAAAGCCCATGCCCCCAAAGGTGACATGTACTTTATGATTGTCGAATGTTCCCCCAAACACACATTATGCTAAGATAACTATAATGCATGAAAATAATCACATAAAGAGCCAAGGCTACACATACGAGTTTGAGTCTGAATACAGCCATGGGGCTTATACTGTAGGCATCTCAGAACTGAGTGTAACAACAAAGCGAGACACCCAAAACAGTCAAAGTGCATAGAGAAGATGTATTGTTATGATTTGTTAGAAAAGATAAGACAACAACAAATATCACACGGAGTGATTCTACTAGCCAAGCATCAGATATATAAATCAACCCCATCTTCATATATGGACTAGATCCATTTTCACTTTGCTTGCTGAAGGGACACACGATCCGTATCAGTATATGTTTGTTTTCGTCATCTGCTGATTATGTAGAATCACTAGAATAAGGTAAACAATAAAAAGAGAGAGAAGAACAAGTGTCTTAGGAACAATCACATGGGAGGATGCCCCCAGGTCATCAACTGCAATGCTATGCGCCCAAGACACAACACATGACAATAAAAACAAAGGAGAAGCAAGATAGAAGAATGATGATACAAAAAGAAGAATGGTCACAATAGAGGTGGTCTCTCGATATTCTTGACCTTACAAGAGTATCAAGGCTCATCCAAGGAGGCCTAAATAACACATACAACACATCATGGGGGGAACACAACACAAGAGGGGAGGTCACATAAATGAGAAAATAATGCTACGACATAGGTGACCACTAGGGTTAGAAATACTTATATGTTGCACAACTGAACTAGGGGTTGTCGACAATCAAATTATTGTCTTCCCAATCTAAAATATTAGTAGAGAGAGGTACATACGGTATAATAGCCCAACTTTTGTTATTATTCCTAGTCTCTTTTTCTTTATGTTTTTCCTTTTTTGGTTCAATGTTATATGGTGGAATGTAACTTTCTTATTGAAGTTCATTTCGTTGGGCAAAAGCTTGTCTTCTCTTCCTATTTTATCTTGCTTGTCAGTTTCTTCTTGTTTTATTGCTTATGTCTTCAAAAGTAGTTTCATGTTTTTCCATAGGTTTTCATATTTCAAAGGAGGAAGCTTGCTCATATCTAATTTGTCTTGATGAAATGCTTTGTTTTCCACAAGTCACACCTGATCCTTGTAAGGATGACAGAGGAGGAATCTCAGCATAGAGTCCTTTACCTTTATCTCTAGAAAGTTCTTCTAATGCAGGTTGTTCTTCTCTTGTTGCTTGTTGAATAGAAGGTCCGGCCACTCTAGATAAAAGTTTTGCTTTGTATCATCTATATGGTAGGAAAGATTGGTCTCTTCGTGGCTCAGGTTCTCTATCAGGTTTTGGCCAAAAGTAATCAAGAGTAAAGTTCTCCATAATTATTGGCTGCCATGTATTACGATGAATAGTATGCACTTGCCCATGTAAAGGGAATTTTATACATTTGTGAATAGTTGAGGGGACAACCTTCATAGATTTAAGTCACGGATGTCCTAGTTTTATACAGAAGAGGTCAGCTAAAGGGATGACATCAAATACTTGATCCACGACTTTATCATAAATCGTAACCAATAAAGTTATCTTCCCAAAGGTAGGCATGAATGCTCTAGTATGTGTCTTAATCCTTAAATCCAAAGGTTCATAAGAATCTTGTATCAAATCATGTGTGAGAAGGAAATTTTCCATTACCACATTAGTCATGTAATTAGGATCTATAAATGTACCATACACGGGAATCTCCATTATTCTCACGGTGATGTAGAGAGGCCCTTCAATATCACTCATTGTTTTATCATGAGCTATAAATGTTATTTCAGGGTCAGGAGTTTTTCTTTTCAAATAAGGCTTAGTAGGGAACCTAGACTTGTTGTTATGATTATAAGCTATGTGCGTATGTTTTCAAATGGATACCAAATCTTATTTTAAAATATTTTGATAGATACGATGAAATGTATGCAAAACTATGTATATTTATGATCTAAAAATGCTTAATTTTTTCACTTTTTTCAATGCAAATGCCTAAAAGAAGTAGTGTTGTGACAAAATTTGCAAAGGGGTAGTGAATAATAAGCTTAATATTAGTCCAATAATGCAGCAATATCCTTCACAACACACCTATAATGCAAATCTAGAGATAGATGACAAGGCAAAATCTAGTGAAAATGCAAGGTTTTTTAACCCTAGTTGTGAAATTAAAGCATGAAACTATGCAAAATGATGTATGAATGAAGTCTAATCAGATTTAAGATGTGAAATAGCTCAGATAAAATTTGAAAATGATGTCACAAGTTCTACAATGCTCAATGCAAGTACAATTTCAAGGAAAGATGAATGAATATGCTAGTTTTTGTTGAAATTGAGTATGTGAAAATGCAAAAATTTGAATGTAAATGCAAAAACACACTATAATGAAATACTACAATCTTAAATTAGACCTAAAAGAGTGTTTAAAAGAGTAGTAAAATTTGAAACAAGATTTTAACCACAAACCCTAGCTTTTTGGAAAGACTAGGTTATATGAAAAATGCACAATTTCAAGCAAAATCTGACAATTTAGGAATGTAAATGCAATGTAAATGATTATAAAAATGATGTAATATTGTAATTTATATCAGATCTTATGTAAACATCAGAAATTAAATGAAATTAATACAAACTATGCCAAAATGCAAGCCTATGATGCCAATTTTTTCAAATTTTTTAAACATGAAATAAGATTAAAATGAAATAAATGAATGTAAATCTAAAGCACAACACTCAACAAGGTGCAAAATTCAATAAAAAACATGGGTTCACCAAAATGTTATGTAGGAAAAGTGAATATAGGTTTGATTTGATAATATGCGTAGATCCTCCTTTCACTACATATCATTCAAGGACATTCAACCGAGTTGAATCACAACTTTTACAAGAGGATTCACCTATAGGTTGATGGTCAATTGTAACGATAGGGAAATTTGGAATTTGTTGATTAATGTATTAATTTAATGCCCAATTATGCTTAAAACCCTAATTATGCAAAATTGTAAATAAACAGACGAATCCTGACAAAAGTTCACACACAAAGATGTAAATATTTAGAGTAGAGACATACTAGGTTTCAAAATTCTAAATCCTAAAATGTCAGGAGCTAAAGAGCAGGCACCCAAGCCTAAGGTAGAGTTTTCTGTTGAGAATTCTGAAAATGGTCTATAACTTGTTTTTGCTGTTTTGAAGGTTTTCAGGTAAGGAGATCCAAAGGGCTTCAGGGTGGGTGTCCAAGCCCAGGCAGTCCTTTTCTTCTCTGATCCTGACTCTATACTCCTGTCACAGCCTTCTGCAACTCCACTTTTGCAAAACATGACACCTGTTACCTACAATCACAAAGAAGGGGATTGGGGGTTGTGGTGTTTAGGAGCTTGCCTCAGTCAAGCCCCAGAATGAATTTCAAGCCTTCTAACACCATTGTTTGATAAAGAGTGTGTATCCATGTAGTATAGAGGCAAAAACAATGATCAAATTGATTTAACACAAATAGATATCACCTCGGAGGTGTAGCTCACATGTAGATGGAAATCCTTCAACACATGAGAAGATGAAGCCAAATTTGCATAACAAATATAACAACAATATTCTACTTTGCAACAATGAATGCTCTAAAATCATAAGTTTGCTAAAAGTTCATAATCATCTCCTAGTTTACAAATGAAACCCTAAACATGCTTATATATGCATTCCCACTGCAAATTTCGTAATTCAAACTTAAGATGTCAGTAATGGAACCTTTTAACGGTCACATAACTGACATTTAAAATTTAGGTCCCGACCAAATAGGGCAAGACTAGGCATGAGTACCCAAGCCCTAGGCCCCATTTTCAAGGTAGGGTTTAGCTCAATAAGGTCCCCTTAACCCCATTTGACATGGGTTTTCAGGGATTTTGCACCGGGAGTTAAAATGAACATGCATGATAAAAAATAAGGGACCCATGAGCTAAACTTAGGAGGTAAAAGTCCTAGGGGGCATTTTATGACTAAACACTTGCTCTGCCATGAAACCAATTTGCTTCCTAAAAAGAAAGCACCACCACTTATACTTCTTCTATCATCAACACAACCAGCCCAATCAGCATCAGTGTAGGCACTCAGACCAAAGTTATTACTTTTTGGATGCCATAAGCCATAATCTAGAGTTCTCTTCAAGTATCTAAATATCCTTTTCATTGCCTTCTCATGTGTTTGCTTGGGATTAGCTTGATATCTAGCAACCACACATACTGCATGCATAATATCAGGTCTAGAAGTAGTCAAGTACAACAACCCTCCAATTATAGATCTATAGGAAGTTTGATCAACCTCTAAAGACTCATCATCTTTTCTCAAGTGACATCCAGTGACCATAGGAGTACTCACTGGTTTAGATTCCTCCATACCAAATTTCTTCAACATCTCTTTGACATACTTAGCTTGAGAGATAAGGATACCAACATCTAGCTGAGCAATTTGATGTCTAAGGAAGAAAGACATCTCACCAATAATAGACATCTCAAACTCTTTTTGCATCTCCTCTACAAATTTCTTACACACATCATCATCTCCACCAAAGATGATGTCATCAACTACAACTATCAATATCATATCTCCTTCTTCCTTGATGTAAAGATTGCTATCTATAGTACCTTTCTTGAATCCTTAGGGCTGAAGTAAGTACTTATCCAACCTGGCATACCAAGCTCTAGGTGCTTGCTTGAGACTATACAAAGCTTTCTTGAGTCTTCACACCATTTCTAGATCCTTTGATATCTGGAAACCATCTGGTTACTCAATGTAAACCTCTTCCTCTAGATCACCATTCCAAAATGTTGAATTGACATCCATTTGGTAGACCTTAAAGTTCTTATGAGCAGCAAGGGCAAGAAACATCCCGATTGTCTCCATCTTGGCTATTGGAGCACATGTCTCCTCAAAATCAATGCCTTCAACTTGAGAATAGCCCTTACCCACCAATCTTGCTTTGTTCCTCACAACTTCACCATCTTCATTCAGCTTGTTCCGGAACACCCACTTTGTTCCTATGACATTCTTGTTGGTTGGTCTGGGAACCAATTCCCATGTCTGATTCTTCTCTATAGGTATTTGCTCTAGTTCTTGTTCTTTTTCTTCTTTCTCTTCTTCTTCTTAATCTTCAATGCATGGAAAGATATTAGATCTAGAGTCCTCTGATTCTTGTGAGATTTGATACAAGTCTTCATCTACTTTGACATTTGTGCTTTCAATAATCTTTCCCAATCTCTTGTTGTAGCATCTATAGGCCTTGCTTCTGGTTGAGTAACCAAGAAAGATCCCTTCATCACTTCTTGAATCAAACTTTCCTAGGTCTTCTTCATCTCTTTGGATATAGCATTTGCTGCCAAAGATCTTGAAGTATTTGACAATGGGATGTCTTCCATACCATAGCTTATAAGGGGTCTTAGTGTTGTTGACCCTCAGTTGCACTTTGTTAATTAGATGGACATCAATGTGAACTACTTCCTTCCAGTACATGTCTAGTAGATTTGCATCTTTCAACATTGCCCTAGTCATCTCTTGCACAGTCCTATGCTTCCTTTCCATTATCCCATTTTGCTGAGGGTTCCTAGGAGTTGACAGATGTCTCCTAATACCATGATCTTCACAAAACTTTTCAAATTCATTTGAAGTAAACTCACCTCCTCTATTAGACCTTAAACATTTGATCTTAGTATCCATTTCATTCTCAACCATAGCTTTGAAAACCTTATACTTATCAAGGGCATCTAATTTTTCTCTTAAGTAACCCAAGTCATTCTAGAACAATCATCAATAAGTGTTAACATGAAATACCTTTCACCTTGTTGACTTTTAACCCTTGTAGGGCCACATAGGTTAGTGTGAATCAGCTCCAATTGTTAGGAAAAGTGTCTTAACCTTGCAACTACGAAAGGTTACTATTCTTCCCAGTTTTGGTCTTTCAAATACCCTTTATCTTGAAGAATGGTCTAGAACTTTCAAAGTTTCCAAAAGGGCTAAAAATGGTGAGACTTACTATTTTTAGTAACTCTACATTTAACCTTGGATTGACCCAAAATTTTTCCAAAAAGTTCGGAACTACTAAGTAAACATCTTAGGTGAGTTTTGACTCAGGATCATACATGGATTGTGAGATATTAAAGTTTCTTTTTTTTTGGAAATTATGGAAAAAGTTTCAAACTTAGTTTTGAGGCAATTGAGATCCCTAAATGCCTTGAAATTTGTCGTAACTAGCAAAGTGAGTTATAGCTTGATAGATCTCTTCACAAGCTTTCTAACGCATCAAACGGTTCATCAATTGTATACCCAGATCAAAAGTTATGACCTCTAGAAGTTGGACCTCCTATTTTTGAGAAATGTGAAAACGTGTTGGAAACTTAAAAGAGCTGTAAAGGCAAGAGTTACACATGTTGGTGTGTGATTTGGCACATCATAAGGTATTTTTGATTGGAGATAACTTGGGTGCCACTTTTGGGCACAAGAGAGGAAAATAGAATAATAATGGATTACACACCTAATTAGCTCATCCTTCTTTCTCCAACACATAAATCAATCTAGGAGAGAGAGAGAGAGAGATACCCATACACTAAAGATTGTTCTCTTTATATTACTAAACTATGACATGATCAAAGAGAGAGAAAGTACTAAATAATAATTAGCGTTGACGGTTTACTGTATTGTATCTCCTATATATCTAGAGCTTGAGATGGAGATTATGTGTAAGAGTCTTATAGATGTTGAGTTACCTCTAGATCTTTGGTTGGTTAGTACTCCTATGAAAGCTTGCTCTGTAAGTATATTGTAATATTCTTGATTCCTGAATAATATATTGGGTGGCTTTGGAGTGTGGGGTTTTTTACCTGAACGGGTTTCCCCATGTATATCTTGTGTTGTGAGTTTTGCATTTGGATGTTGTTAAATTACCTTTATGTTAATGTTCATCTTAATCTGTAACTGTAAAAGTTAAATTTACATAAATCTTTCCTCAGTAGATTAGTGTAGGAATTGTTTTCCACATTCCTTTCTTCCTTTCAGTTGGTATCAGAACCTAATCACCTTTGGTTCTAGTTGTTGGGTAGAGGGTTTTTTGAGCTAATCTTCATTTGAGTGGGAGCTTGTGCAGAGGTTTTTGAAATCTTTGTTGTAGGAAAGGGATGGTGAGCACATATGAGAGGTTTAATATAGAGAAGTTCAATGGAGGCAAATTTGAGTTGTGGAAACTCAAGATGGAGGACTTATTGGTGGAGAGAGATCTATGGCTCCTAGTATCCAGAACCATGCCATCAGGCATGAAACAAGAAGATTGGGATCTAATGGATCAGAAGGCTAAGGGTCTGATAAGACTTTGTTTGGCTGATTTAGTGCTCCTAAATATCCATGAAGAGAAGAATACAAAGGACCTTTGGAAGAAGCTTGGATATGTTTATCAGGCTAAATCCCTAGTGAACAAGTTATTTCTATGAAAGAAATTGTATTCTCTAAGGATAGAAGATAGAGGATCTGTTGCTGATCACTTGAATACATTCAATATGCTTGTTGCGTAGTTGACCTCTATTGGTGTGAAGATGGAGGAGGAGGATCGATGTATGACATTATTGTGTTCCTTACCAGATTCATGGGATCACCTTGTTATGGCCATTGTGAGTACCACTACCACCTTCAAGATGGATGAAGTGGTTTCTTCGTTGTTGTTTGAAGAGATGTGGAGAAAGTCTTCCAAATCAGCTAAGCAGGCTCTTGCGGTTAGTGGTAGATATAAAGAGAAGGGAAAGAAAAAGGATAAGAAGGAAGAAAAAGGAAGATCCAAATCCTGTGGGAGATCTAAGTCTCTCGAAAAGTCTGAGGCCCTGTGTTGGAATTATGGCAAACTTGGTCACTTCTACAAGGAGTGCAAGGAGGAGAAAATGAAAAAGAAGAAGAACTACGATTCAGATTCTGACAAGTCATCTCTGGATGAAGGAGAAGTGTTTATCGATGCCTTGGCAATGCATGCATATGAGGATGTGTGGCTTATTGACTCTGGTGCATCTTTTCACATGACCTCACATCGGGGTTGGTTTTTGAAGTATGAAGAATACGATGGTGGAAAGGTGTACTTGGGTGATGATTCTTACCTAAAGATTGTTGGCCTTGGAAGAGTCTTGATTCGATTCCATGATGGATGAGTGAAGGGGATCAATGGTGTTCTGCATATCCCTAGTTTGGCATAGAATGACCTTTTTGTAAGTAAGTTGAATGATGTAGGTGTGCAGGTTGTTTTCTTGAATGGAGGATGAAAAATGACTAGAAGATCTATGGTGTTGGCTAAGGGTGTTCAGATTGGCACTCTATTTTAGCTTGATACATGCGTGGTTCAATGCAATAGTGCCTCTATTTTGAAGAAGAGATCTTCAAAGTCTTCATCCTCACCAGTGGAACTAGTAGCAAAGAGGACTATTGCATCTACTTTTGATGGTCATGCTTTTTGGGTACCTAAGGGTGCTCATTCTATGGAGATGAAACTTCTAGTTGAGAAGACAATGTTATGGAACCAAAGGGTTGGTCATATTGGTGAAAAGGGTTTGAGGAGCCTAAAAAATAAAAATCTTGTTGAGGGTATGAATGACAATAACCTTGAGTTTGATTTCTACAAACATTACATTTATGAAAAACAAAAACATGTTTAATTTTATTCCAGTTCTCACAAATCTTTTGAGGTGTTGGACTTGATTCATTATGATGTGTTTGGTCCTGTTAATGTTCCTTCAATTTCAAAATCTATTTACTTTGTTTCAATTATTTATGATTATAGTAGAAGGACATGATTTATTTCCTTAGAATAAAATCTTAAGTCTTTAGTAGATTCAAAGAGTTCAAAGCTCTTGTAGAGAATTGGAAGGATAGAAAGATTAAGTGTTTGAGGATTGACAATGGTTATGAGTTTTATTCATTAGATTTTGACAGGTTTTGTAAAGAATGGGGGATGAGAGGCACAAGACAACTTTGTATACCCCTCAACAGAATGGAGTTGCAGAGAGGATGAATAGAACATTGATGGAGAGGGCAAGGAGTATGCTAAGTGGATCTGGCCTTGAACAAAAGTTTTGGGCTGAAGCTGTTGCCACCACTTGTTACTTGGTTAACAGGTCTCCTACATCAGTACTCATTGATAAGACACCTATGGAGGTGTGGTCTAGTAAAAAGCCTTCATTGAGACACATTTGAGTATTTGATTGTGAGGCATATGCACATGTGCCTAAGGAGAAGAGGTCTAAGTTGGAGAACAAGGCTGTGAAGTGTATATTCATTGGTTATGGCATTGGTGTGAAAGGTTACAAGCTTTGGGATCTAGCAGCTGAAAGAGTTCTGTCTAGTAGAAGTGTGATCTTCAGAGAGCTCAATCCTTCTTCTATTATCTTGCAGCCAGAGAAATACGAGAAGAAAGAGGATGTGGTTCAACTTCCTTCCACCCCTGAGAAAGTTGAACCATAAACATCTATTAGACCTGATAATGAGGAGAGCTCTAGTAGCTCTAAAAATTCAGAAGAAGATGAAGAACCTCAGCCTCAATATTTGAGGAGGTCCACGTGGATAAGGAAGCAAATTGATAGGTTTGGTTATTCATTGCATGATTCTAGTTGTATTTTTGCTTTGATTTCTAACACTGATGATCCTAGAACTGTGAAAGAGGCTATGGGTATGAAAGATGCAGGTTCTTGGAAGGAGGCCATGGAAGAGAAGATGGCTTCTTTGGAAAAGAATAATACTTGGGACTTGGTGCATTTTCCTGAAGGAAGAAAACCTATTTGATGCAAATGGGTGTTTAAAAAGAAATTTGGTGTAGATGGCAGTGTTGAGAAATATAAGGCTAGATTTGTTGTGAAGGGGTATTCTCAGGAAGAGGGAATTGACTATGGTGAGATTTTCTCTCCTATTGCAAAGTTGACATCTATTTGGTTCATGTTATCTCTTGTAGCAGCATATGATAGAAGTGGAATAGATGGATGTGAAGACAACATTCCTTTATGGTGACTTAGAGGACGAAATCTATATGTCACAGCTAGAGCACTACATGGTGAAAGGTAAAGAAAATCTAGTTTACAAGTTGAAAAAGTCTTTGTATGGTTTGAAATAGTCTCCTAGGATGTGGTACCAGAAGTTTGATGCCTTTGTGTTGAGTATTAGATTTCTGAGATCGAAATCAGATCATTGTGTTTATGACAAGTTTGAAAATAATCACATTCTCATTATTGCATTGTATATTGATGATATGTTACTATTAGGAATGGTAAAAGTTTGATTTCTAATTTGAAGTCTCAGTTGTTAGCACAGTTTGAGATGAAAAATCTAGGGGCAGCTCGGTACATTCTAGGGATGGAGATCAAAAGAGATAGATCAAACATAAAACTTTGGTTAGGCTAGAGTAAGCATGTTAACACTGTGTTGGAGAGATTCAACATGGTAGATTGCAGACCTTTGACTATTCTAGTTACGATGGGGACTTAACTTTATTTGTTGCAAATTGTCCAAAGTCTCCTTTTGAGATGGAGGATATGAGTAGAGTTTCTTATGCTAGTGCAGTTGGTAGTTTGATGTATGTGATGGTTTGTACAAGACCAGACATTGCCCAAGTAGTGGGAGTCCTTAGTTGATTTATGGCTAATCTTGGATGGGTACATTGGGATGTAGTGAAGAGAGTGTTCAGATATTTGTGAGGTACTTCCAAGTATTCCTTATGCTATCATGGTTATCCTACTAGATCTCCACATTTTGTAAATATTCGTGGATATGTGGATTTTGATTGGACAGGTGACATTGACAGTAGGAGATCCACTAGTGCTTATGTGTTCACTATGTTTGGTGGTGCTATTAGTTGGATGAGTAAGCGGCAACCTATGGTCACTTTTCCCACTACTGAAGCTGAGTACATGGCAGCAACTCACGCTTGTAAAGAAGCCATTTGGATTAAGAGATTGTGTTTTGAAGTTGGGTTTGATGCAGGGAATATATCTATTTTTTGTAATAGTCAGAGTGCCATATGTTTGGAAAAGAATGCTACATTCCACATGAGGACTAAGCATATTGATGTCTAGTACCATTTTGTTCATGAAATGGTAGAGGATGAGAAGGTAAAATTGGAGAAAGTTGACACTGACGAATGTTGCAGATTCCTTGATAAAACCCGTGAGCACAAAGAAGTTTAGATGGTGTTCAATGTCTATGAGCGTCTTGGCCCCTAGCAATTAAATCATGGTGTTGATACTCCCTTTTCTCTTGCAAGGTGTTTGACAAGTGGGAGAATGTTTAGGAAAAGCATCTCAACCTTGCAACTACGAAAGGTTACTATTCTTCCCAGTTTTGGTCTTTTTAAATACCCTTTATATTGAAGATCAATCTAGAACTTTCAAAGTTTCCAAAAGGGCTAACAATGGCGGGACTTACTATTTTTAGTAACTCTACATTTGGCCTCAAATTGACTCAAAATTTTTCTAAAAGGTGTGGAACTACTAATTAAACATCTCGGGTGAGTTTTGATTCAGGATCATACATGGATTACGAGATATTAAAGTTTCTATTTTTTGAAACTATGGAAAAAATTTCAAACTTAGTTTTGAGGCACTTAGAGGTCCCTAAATGCCCCAAAAGTTGTTATAACCAATGGAGCAGGTTATAGCTTGATAGATCTTTTCATGAGCTTTTCAACACATCAAACAATTCATTAATCAGACACCCGAATCAAAAGTTATGGCCCTCGAAAGTTGGACCTCCCATTTTTGGGAAATGTGAAAACATGTTGGACACTTAAAAGAGCTATAAAAGGGAGAGTTACATGTGTTGGTGTGTGATTTGGCACATCACAAGGTATCTTTGATTAGAGATAATTTGGGTGCCACTTTTGGGTGGTTTTGGCTCATGGTTTTGTAATTACCGTTGATGGTTTACTGTATTGTATCTCCTATATATCAGGAGCTTGAGATGGAGGTTGTGTGTAAGAGTCTTATAGATGTTGAGTTACCTTCAGATCTCTATTTGATTAATATTCCTATGAAATATTTCTCTACAAGTATATTGTAATCTTCTTGATTCCTGAATAATATATTGGGCAGCTTTGGAGTGTGGGGTTTTTTACCTGAAAGGGTTTCCCCATGTATATCTTGTATTGTGAGTTTTGCATTTGGATGTTGTTAAATTACCTCTCTATTAATGTGCATCTAAATCTATAACTGTAAAAGTTAAATTTGCATAAATCTTTTCTTAGTAGATCAGTGTAGGAAGCATTTTTTGCATACCTTTCTTCTTTTCACCAATGGTATTGAAGAAGAATACTCCTTTCTCTTGAAATTTTTCTTTGTCTACTTTCCCATTTGACACTCCTTGCATAATGTGTTTACAGGCTTGGTTATCTTAAGCATATCTCTCACCGCATGAATAGAGCTGATCTTTACCATATTGTCAAAGTTGGTGTGTCCCATTCGCTTGTGCCATAGCCAACACTCACTAGATTGAGCCAATAAGCAAGTTCTTCCATTTACCTCCAGATGATAGATATCACCATATGACTTGATGCCTTCTGCAACTAGTTTTTTGAACCCTGCCTTCTTGATTTCACAACCTTTAGGTGAAAGGTAAGATTGTATCCTTTACTACACATTTGATTGACACTAAGAAGATTATGCTTTAGCCCTTTGAAATAGAGGACATCCTCAGCCCTATTTTTCCCATCAATAGTTATAGCACCCTTTCTATAGATTTGTGCTGACTCATCACCACCAAACTTGATAGCTCCACCATTCCACTTCTCAATACTGATAAACTTCTCCTTATCACCAATCATATGATTAGAGGAACCACTGTCAATCAACCAAGCCTTGGCATCTTCTATTACATGAAAGGCAGTCCATACAACTTGCAAGGCATCAATCTTTTCACATTTTCCAACATCATCCTTTTTGTCACCAACATTTAAGGCCATGAAAATTGTTTCATGATTTAAATCATCATGATCCTCATCTTCTGAAGAACAACTTCTCTCTATGGAATACATATTTATTTTGAACTTGTCTTTCTTGTTACCACCCCTTGATTCTTTAAAAGGACATTTAGAAGCAAAATGACCAATCTTTCCACAATTGAAACATTTGAAAGGTAACTTACCTCTGTATTTGCATGTGCCTTTCTTCAAGGTTCTTACAAAGTTTGCTTCTACTTCATCAAGGTCATCATCGTGATCAGCTGCTTCATCTTCTATCTTCTTACTTGCTTTGAATGATGCTTCTTTCTTTGGAGTACCTTTGTCAAATTCTCTCATTTCAAAGGCTATGAGTGAGCCAAACAATTGATCTACTGTATATTTGTCCAAATCTCAAGTTTCCTCAATAGCAGAAACCTTATGACTATAAGATTTAGGAAGAGATATCAGAACCTTCTTCACAATCTCATCTTCTTTCACTTCTCCACCAATACCTCTAATGCCATTAACTATTTCATCCACCCAGAGCATGTAACTGGCAATGTCTTCTTCTTTTGATATCCTCAGTGTCTCAAATTTTCTCTTGAAGATTTGCATCTTGGCTTGTTTCACCTTACTGTCTCCTTCATAAACACTTTCAAGTTTTGCCCAAGCATCCTTAGCTAATTTGCACCCCATTATCTTCACAAGTTCTGAATCGGCTAGCCCACTCATGATGGCACTTTTTGCCATGGCATTATTCTCACACAACTTAATCTCATCTACATCTGTAGGATCACAACAAAGAACAATGTAGCCCTTCTTGACTGATTGCCAAATTCCATACCCTAGAGAAGATAGATAGTTTTCCATCCTTAGCTTCCAAAATGAATAATTTGTTCCATCAAACATGGGTACCTTGAGAGAACCATTACAAGCCATCCTAGACATTCCTCAAGCAGTTATGCTTCTTTGGAGTAACTTGGCTCTAATACCAATTGTTGACGGGGGTGAATCAATATCTAAACAAACTTCAAATCCTCCGGAGTAGATTAAAACTTAATAATTACAATATCAACATAAACATGAAAGATAAACACAATGTACATCAACACTAACACCAGATATACATGGAAAACCTAAGAAGGGAAAAACCACAGTGAGGATTAACTCACAATATATGAAGCTCAAAATTACAACTTTGTTTTAGGGATACAACCCAAGGAAGCTACTACTCCCTGCTGACTTTGTTTTAGGGATACAACCCAAGGAAGCTACTACTCCCTAAATACTTTGATTTAGGGTCACTCCCAAGGAAGCTACAACTCTCTAAAGACTTTGTTTTAGGGTCACTCCCAAGGAAGCAACTACTCCCTAAACTAAGAACAAACTCAGAAATGATTATAGTATGACAATCCTTCTACTGCTTGAAAAATGACATTGAAGCTCAGGGTAAGTGCACAAAGATGGGGGACCAAAGGGGGTCTTAAGATGCCACTTTTTTTTTTTTTTTAATTTCTGAAATTAGGAAACATTGATGTTGGATGAGAAATTGAAGATAGCTACACTCAAAATTTGAAGATGGAACAAAAACAAGAGTCGTAGTGCTCCAAATCTAGTTTCTAAACTACTAATTTTGTCTAAAAATGGTTGAGATTAAGGGGTTCAAAAATGGGGAGCACACAATTTGGTCTTATTTTTCTCAAAAAAACATAACATAGCATTTGGTATGCCCCCCTAAAATGTTTTTTTTTTTTTAGTATTTCAAAAATTGCTTTGGTGAGAAATTAACTAACACCATGTAGTTTATCCTTGATTTTCCTGATAATTTTTTCATGAATAATTGATTTTTTAGTAATTTTCAAAGTGGAGACATCCTGAAAAATAGAAAATTGAGCATGCTCCCCCTAAATTTTTTGAAAACTAATTGAAAATCAATTTTTTTTTAATACACGTGTAGAATGGAGTCTAGTTTCTAAAAATTTAACTTATTTCAAATTTTGATGAATGGTTAAAAAAAAGGTTAAAAATACTAGACACTAGTTTTTGACAAAAAATAGATATACTAACAAAAGAAATTAAAGATGAAACCCTTAATGTACTCAAAATGTGAAAAATATTATATGGTTAGATAGCTAACAGAGAGATTAAGATTATGATAGTATTTTTTTTGAGTTTTCATCGAAATAAGTGCAAACCTGATGCGAAGCACACTCTAGATTATGTGGTTTTTGCTACAATATAGAAAAACACATCTTTGGACGTCCTAAACACAGTCCAAGACTTTGGGTTGGAAGCCCAAGACAAATCCAAGCCTTAGGCTTGGAAATAACCAAGGCAATGCATAACACGACCGCATTATAATGTGCTCGCTTTTTATGCATTCACATAACGCAAGCACATTATAATGTGCTTGCATTATGGTGAACTAAAACAACTCTCTCCCTCCGTCAATCTCTCTCTCTCTCTCTCTCTGTCTCTGTCTCCGTCTCCGTCTCCATCTCCATCTCTATCTCCATCTCCATCTCTATCTCCAAATAGAGAGTGAGGGACATGTCCAGAGACATAGGGATAGGGAGAGAGACTGAGCGATAGAGGGATGATAGAGATAGGGAGATAGGGGAGATAAAGGGAGAGAGGTTTAGGGTTTAGGTGTTTGGGGGTTTAGGGTTGCTCAAGTTTAGGGCTTAGTGTTTAGAGCTTAGGGGCATTATTTAGGTGTTAAGGTTTGGAGGTTTATGGTTTAGGGAGAGATGACTGATAGGGAGATATAGAGGACACCGAGGGGAGAGATAGGGAGATAGAGAGTGATGGACATGGCCAGAGACTTAGGTAGAGAGATTGAGAGGTAGCGAGATGATAGAAATAGAGAGATCAGGGAAAGATAGGGAGATAAAGGTTTAGGGTTGCTTGGGTTTAGGGGTGTGAGAGAGAGAGAGGTATTTAGGGTTTCTAAAGTCTAGGGTTTAGGAGCATTATTGAGAGATTAAGAGGTAGAGGGATGACAAAGATAGAGAGATAGATATTTAAGGTTTCTTGGGTTTAGGGTTTAGGGGAATTATTTAGGGTTTAGAGGCTTAGGGTTGCTTAAGTTTAGGGTTTAGGGACATTATTTAGGATTTTGGGCTTTAGGGTTGCTTGGGTTTAGGGTTGCATGTCAAAAGCAGTCTCTCTCTAAACCCCTAAACCCTAAATAATGCCCCTAAATCATAACCCGTAACCCTTAAACCCTAAACCTGAGCAACCCCAAACCTATATTTCCATATCTCTCCCTTATCTCCCTATCTCTCTGGACATTTCACTCACTTTCTATCACCCTATCTCTCCCCTCTTTCTCCTCTATCTCTCCCTATCTGTCTTCTCTCTCTTTCTACCTATCTATCTCTTGCTATCTCCATATCTCTTACCTCCTTCTCCCCTATCATTCCTCTATTTTCCTATCTCTCCCTCTCCCTTATCGATTAAGGAAATGGAAAAAAAGAAAACTATGACTCTCTTTCTATCTCTCTCTGTCTCTCCCTATCTATCACTTTCTCCCTATCTCACTATCTCTGAGAGAGAGAGAGAGAGAGCTTTTGACATGCAACCCTAAACCTCTGAACCCTAAATAATGCCCCTAAACCCTGACCCCTAACCCCTAAACCAAAGCAACACTAAACCTTTATATCTCTATCTCTATCATCCTTCTAACTCTCAATCTCTCTTCCTATGTCTCTGGCCATGTTCCTCACTCTCTATCTCCCTATCTCTCCCCTCAGTCTCCTCTATATCTCCCAATCAGTCCTCTCTCTCCAAACCCTAAACCCTATACCTCTAAACCTTAACCCCTAAAACCATAAACCCTAGACCCTAAATGATGCCCCCTAAATAAATCCCCTAAACACTAACCCCTAACCCATAAACCATAAACCTCTCTCTCTGTCTATCCCTAAACCCCTAAACCCTAGATAATGCCTCTAAACCCTAACCCCTAAACCCTAAACCTCATCTCCCTATCTCTCCCCTATCTCCCTATCTCTATCATCCCTCTACCTCTCAATCTCTCTCCCTATGTCTCTGGCCATGTCCCTCACTCTCTATCTCCCTATCTCTCCCCTCGATCTCCTCTATATCTCCGTATTGATCCTCTCTCTCTCTAAACCCTAAACCCTAAACCTCTAAACCTTAACCCCTAACCTCTAAACCCTAAACCCTAACCGCTAACCCCTAAACCTAAGAAACCATAGGAGAGAGAGACATAGGAGACAAGGTAAAGAGGGGAGGGAGCGAGATAAAGATAGAGAGATTGTTTTTGACATGCAGCCCTAAACCTGAGTAACCCTAAACCCTAAATAATTGGACCCTTTACCCCAACCCCTAACCCATAAACCCTAAACCCTAAACTTGAGAAACCTTAAACTCAAACTCTAAATAATTCCCCTAAACCCTAACACCTAACCTCTAAACCCTAAACCTCTCTCTCTCTACCCCTAAACCCCTAAATCCTAAATAATGCCTCTAAAGCCTAACCCCTAAACCCCAAACCTCTATCTCCCTATATCTCCCTAATCTCCCTATCTCTATCATCCCTCTACCTCTCAATCTCTCTCCCTATATCTCTAGCCATGTCCCTCATTCTCTATCTCTCTATCTCTCCCCTTGGTCTCCTCTATATCTCCCTATCGATCCTCTCTCTCTATCCCCTAAACCCTAAACTTCTAAACCTTAACACCTAACCCCTAAACCATAAACCCTAAATAATGCCACTAAACCCTAACCCCTAACCCTAAACCCCCAAAACTTTCAAACCCCCAAACCCGTAAACCCTAAACCCAAGAAACACTAAACCTCTATCTCCATATCTCTTCCCTATCTTCCTATCTCTATCATCTCTCTACCTCTCAATCTCTCTCCCTATGTCTCTGGACATGTCCCTCACTCTCTATCTCCCTATCTCTCCCCTCTATCTCCTCTATCTCTCCCAATCTCTATTGGTCCCCTCTCTCTATCTCTTTCTAAACCCTAAGCCCTAAGCCCTAAGCCCTAAACCTGAGAAACCCTACGCCCTAAACCCTAAACCTGAGCAAACCTAAACCCATAAACCCTAAAACACTCCGCTAAACCCTAAACTTGAACAACCCTAAACTCATAAACTCTAAATAATGCCCCTAAACCCTGAGCCCTAACCCCTAAACTCTCTCTCTCTATCTTTCTATCTCTGTTTGTCTATCTGTCTATCTGTCTTTGTCTCTATCTCTATCTATCTATCTGTATGTCTATCTATCTGTCTGTCTGTCTATTTGTTTGTCTATCTTTGTCTCTATCTCTGTCTCTATCTCTGTCTCTTTGTCTCTGTCTCTATCTCTGTCTCTATCTCTATCTCTGTCTCTATCTCTATCTCTATCTCTATCTCTATCTCTATCTCTGTCTCTGTCTCTATCTCTCTGTCTCTGTCTCTCTATCTCTATCTCTATCTCTCTGTCTTTGTCTCTCTATCTCTCTGTCTCTGTCTCTCTGTCTCTGTCTCTGTCTCTGTCTCTCTATCTTTGTCTCTGTCTCTTTGTCTCTGTCTCTTTGTCTCTGTCTCTTTGTCTCTGTCTCTGTCTCTGTCTTTGTCTCTATCTCTATCTCTGTCTCTATCTCTCTCTATCTCTCTATCTCTGTCTCTCTCTGTCTCTATCTCTCTATCTCTATCTCTATCTGTCTCTGTCTCTGTCTCTGTCTCTGCCTCTATCTCTGTCTCTGTCTCTGTCTCTGTCTCTGTCTATCTTTGTATGTCCATCTTTGTCTATTTGTCTCTGTCTGTCTGTCTGTCTGTGTCTTTGTCTCTCTCTATCTCTCTGTCTCTATCTCTCTCTCTGTCTCTATCTGTCTGTCTGTCTGTCTCTATCTGTCTGTCTATCTATCTCTGTCTATCTGTCTGTCTTTGTCTATTTGTTTGTCTGTCTGTCTATCTCTCTCTCTCTCTCTCTCTGTGTCTATCTCTGTCTCTGTCTCTATCTCTGTGTCTGTTTTTGTCTGTCTCTGTCTCTATCTCTATCTCTGTCTTTGTCTCTGTCTCTGTGTGTGTGTGTGTGTCTCCCTCTCTCTCTCTCTTTGTCTCTATGTCTCTGTCTCTGTCTCTGTCTCTGTGTGTGTGTGTGTGTGTTTCTGTGTGTGTGTGTATGTGTGTGTGTGTGTGTCTCTCTCTCTCTCTCCCTCTCCCTCTCCCTCTCCCTCTCCCTCTCTGTCTCTCTCTCTAGTTTTTCTTTTGCAAAATGTGCTCACATTATAGGCTTGGTAATATTGAGCCATAACACGAGTGCATTATAGGCTCGGTAATACTTAGCCATAATGCGAGTGCATTATAACGCGAGCACGTTATAACGTGCTCTTGTTATGACTTGTATTGGACCAAAAAGTCATGTGTCAACTTTTTGGTCCCTCATATTTGTGCATATACCCCTCACACCTTTGATGATTGGATTAATTAGACACACTCTTCACTTCCTTCCTATCACAAAAATGTCTTCAAGATGAATCATGACAACCTCTAACACTTCTGCTCTTTCTCTCTCAGTTGAACATCAAAATGCATATGATATTCATACTTTGCTCTTTACACTTTCATATTTTCATTTTCACAATCATACCTCACCTAGACCAACTAGGTTTACACTATATACATGATAGTACATTGATTTTATTACAAGTCATCCAATACAACAAGAATATTACATTTTACAAGTCAGCCAGAGATCACAAAAAGAAACATTCATAGGGAAAGCCCTATTATGAACAACACACTACTCTAGAAGGAACAACATGCCTTGTAGATCCAAATTCATGCTTAGTCTAGTCCTAAATAGTCTTCACAACATCATTCTTCAAGGAATAACATCCGCACACTTCACAAATTTGAATTAGGTTGCCCTTAAGCAAGAACACATGAAGCTTGTAGCACAACGGTCATTTCAACTTGGTGGTACTCATGATTGATTGAACATTGCTTTCTCTTCTTCCATATGAGTCGGCAGGACCTATACAACATCTCCAAACATATCTTGAATTTCGTACAATAACAACATGGTGACACATACCTTCAACATTCTCCAATCGACACGACAGAGGCATATCCTGGCAATAACATCATTCCAGACCTCAGCCAGTTTCAAAGAGAGTAGAAAAACACCTTGCAGAGCAATTGGAGACAACACACGAACATCAGGATCATCTTCCATCAGTCTATGTACCATTTCATGCCACACCAATTTGGCACACATTATCAACATATGTCTTGAGAACAACTAGGCATTTGGAACTTTTTGTATCACAACTGTCATTTGAGAACTAATCTTGTAAACCTCCAAAACACCTGAAACTCATGTGGATGCACTCATACATGGCTGTGAACATATCCTCAAAACCACATAGCCAAATCTGTCACTGTGGAGGAATGCGGAGCATTCCAAATAGTCTTCATCATCACTTGATTTTGCCAGAGCAAAGATCGAAACTCTGTCTCATAACTTTCACTGCAGAGGGAGAAATGATCTGAAACTTTGGATTTAGAACCTTTACATCATACTAAACTCAACTTCCAAACTGCATGACCATTTATTCAAATGCAGAGGAAGGCAGAGCATTTTACCAAACAGTCTTTCAGGCAACTCTTTGTAGCAGAAACCTTCACCAACATCCAGAGGCCAAAACCTTCATATAACATCACATACATCCTTAGGAACAATAGGAAGGATCATACAACATGCTATAGGCTCTTAGCAACATCTTCTCATCCTCAACATAGTTTAATTTATCATCATTCATCTTAGTGCTTGTAATTCCCATCTTAATACTTTAACATTCATCTTAGTACTTCTAATTCCCATCTTAATATTTCATCATGAAAACATCTTTGCTGACCAACAACTTAACTCGACACTGATCAGGACATGACATCAACCATGAACATCAGGAATATCACTACATCTCATTACTTTGCTAACCACAAGCATGCTCAATACACCTTGTCTTGACATTAATCTGGGCATGCCATCCAACCATGAACATCAACAACCCACTATGAACCTCAGGAACATCACTAAATATCAGCAACCCTGAACATCAACATCACCACTACATCTTTGTAACTCACTGGTATATCATCATCACAAACTAAGTGCTGACCTCACTCTAAGTGTTGACATCAATGACAACACAATGAAAACACATATTGCCAACATCACTAACATCCCACTCTCCCATTTTCTCTGAGGCCCACTTCACCAAGCAATAATCCACTCTATTCCACTCTCTAGGAATGTGAACAAAGGAAACATAATCCAAGGATGAGCTCATACAAGGAATCTGCTTCACCATAGAAGCTAACTGCCAGTTCACATTATCAAATCTCTTCTCATTGAACATAGTTATCACTATATGTGAATTAGACTCACAAATAACCCTACACCACCCCAAAGTACACCCTCTTTCCAAAGAATAAAGGAGAGCAAAGGCTTCCATAAAATTGTTGGTCTGATGACCCTTATAAATAGAAAAGAAGAAGAGAGCAGCACCAAAATTATCTCTGCCAATTCCCCCAATCCTAGCATGTCCAGGATTTACCCTAGAAGAACCATCAGTATTGATCTTAAAAACCCCAAGAGGCGGGGAAGACCAGCTCCCCACTCGCTAAACCTTCCTTAAAAGCTGCCCAGGTCTTCTAGATGAAACATAGCATGAGCCTCTATCTAGTTTTAAAATTAAATTTTGAGCTACGTCAAAGTCCTCAGGGTCGGAAGGATCTATTGCACTAAACTTAGGAGAAAGAGTCTCCTAGAGCATACCAATAATCCACTACCACACCTATTAAACAACCAACTTGGAACCTTGAAAAATTCTACAATTTCTTAGCCATATTTGCCATATAATGAAGGACCAATATCCCAAGCAATCTGGAGAAAAGGTGCCTCAGCTGGGGGTGTGCCCAAAGATCTCCAAAACTCAACCAGAGAGGAGGCATGAACACAAGCTTGTTTCCAAGCCCCTTACCCAAAGTGCCAAATCTCCTTAGCAAACAGACACTAAAAAACAAATGAACTTACACCCTTCTTCATTGCTACCACAAAGAAATAAAATAGAAGGCCTCTGAAATCCTATTTTTTAAAGATTATCCCAAGTAAGGTAACAATTATGTGCAACCAACCAAAGGAAAAAAATGCATTTAGGCCAAGAAAAAATATTCCACACTTTTTTCCACCAAGTGATACCAGCTCCCCCATACTTTTTCCTATCCAAGTCCTAATAACCAGAGGTAATTAAGTACATAACCTTCTGATTAGGGTTCCAAGCTAGAGCACTTCACTCCCTTAAAGAGATACAAGTTCAACCAACAAGAATCTGAGTGAATTCTTCCCGGTCCTTCACCGAGCCTTCGGCGGCCACTCGTGTGGCCCTTTACATCTAGAAACCTTGACTTGCCCCAATATATGAACATATTTAAAACTCTCAACCTAACTCCAACCCATGTCAAGAAAGACATTATAGAGTGACTGTAAATGAGGGTACCTGGATAAGATCGGAGGACAACCATCCCAAGAATCATGCCAGAACAAAGCTTTAGATCCCCTATTACATATCCAAAAATACCCTTGCTTGATTAAGTTAGCACCCCTTTTAAGAGTGCTCCAAATCATAGAACCCCTACTATAAAGACAAAATCTAGGAACGTCAGTGCTCACCACTTCTCCCAAGTATTTGCAAGTGAGAATCCTAGCCCAGATCTGATCCTGATTAAGGCACCACCTCCAAAAAACTTTAGCTGTTAATGCCTACCTGGAAAGACTTGCCTAGCAAAGACTAAGACACCCCTCTTGCTTTAGCCTAGAGATAGTTGCTCACTTGAACAAACTCCACTTTACAGAATCCAGGATACTAGCCCATAAGAATTGTCTAGATAGAGCATCAAAATCCTTAATGAAATTGGAGGGAGCAACCAGAACAAAACACCTATAAAAAGGCAAATCTTGAATCACATACTTTAATAACGTCACTCACCCAACAAATGAGAGCCATCGACAAGTCCAATGACTGACCTTCCTATGAAATTTATCAAGAATATCCTATGAAAATCCCCTAGGCACAGAGCCAACAAAGAGAGGGATACCAAGATAAACAAAAGGAAGAGTCTCAATCTAGAACCTGAGAATTTGAGCAATTCTTGCCTGAATAGGGTGAGGGGTGTTAAAGAAGAAGATGGAAGACTTATCCTCATTAAGCCATTGACCCAAAGCTGTTAGACAAATATCCAACATCTTTCTTAAATTAGTCGCCTCCATGACTCTGGCAAGGCCCATCAAAGCTGTGTCATCCACAAACTATAAATGATATAGAGGAGGCAAACCATTGCCCCATCTCCACTCCTGGATCAAACCCTACCTCACATGAAATTTAATAACACGACCCAGACCCTCAGCCATTAAGATAAATAGATAAGGAGATAAGGGATCACCCTGTCGTAGGCCCCTAGAAGCACTAAACAAATTTGAAGTCTCACTATTAATTAGAACTAGAAAAAGAAGTGGAAGAGACATAACTCATGGCCCAATTGACCCAGTCAACTCTTAATCCAAACACCAGAAGAACCTTACAGAGGAAAGCCCATTTGACATGATCATAAGCGTTAACTATATCCAATTTGATGAACATCACTTTCTCTCTCAAAGCAGCCATAGAGTGAATAGCCTCCACTGTGACAACCACCCCACCTAGAATTTGTCTACTTGAAAAAAACCACCCTGATCCTTATAAATCAACTCCTGAAGCCACAACTTGAGCCTCTCTACAATCAACTTGGTGATAATCTTATAAACCACATTACATAGAGAAATGGGTCTAAAGAGATTCAATGAATTAGTGCCTTCTTTTTTGGGTATAAGGGTAAGGGAGGTAGCATTAAAGGCTCTCAGCATTTGTTTGTTCCTGTGGAACTCCCGAACCACCTCCAATAAATAAAACTTGACAATCTCCCATAATTCCTAAAATAATTCTATCGAGAATCTATCAAGCCCAGGGGCTTTCCCCTTTTTCATCTGAAAAACAATATGCTCCAATTCATCAAGGGATATAGGGCAGATAAGAGACTCATTAATTGCATTAGAGACCAATGAAGGAATACAATCCAGAACAAGATTTTCTTTCTCAACCACATCTCAAGAATACTCTAAGAACAAAGAAGAGAAGAACTGGGAAGCCTCCTTCAAAATATCTCTAGAAGAAGAAACCTAAACCCCATTAGAAGTCACAAGAGAAGTAATCACATTACCGCATCTCTTGTCTTTAACAAAGTTATGAAAGAAAGACATATTTCTGTCTCCTTCCTAAAGCTAATCAATATGTACTTTTTGTTTCTAGAAAATTTCCTCACGCAACTCCCATTCATTAAGATCCTTTATAGCCTCAGTTTCATCTCTATTAAGCCCCTTAGTGAGACCAAAATCTCTAATTTGACGAGTGATGACATCTAAGCGAGACTCGACATCAGCCTTAGCATGAAAGATGTTACCAAAAGATTGCTTGTTCCACTTGTTAAGCTAAAACTTCATATACTAAAGTTTCTTCACAAAGGAGTACATCTTAGTACCATAAGTAGGTTCACCTTGGCCCCACCAACTGACCATAAGAGCCTGCAAAGAGGGATCATGAAGCCACCTAACCTGAAACTTAAAGGCAGGCTTCTTTGAAACACCAAATTGTAATGCATTTAGTTTTATAGGCCAATGGTCTGACCCCTTCCAGTCCAAGATCTCCAAACATGTAACCCAATTATCTCCAACCAAAAAGCTAGAAACCAAGAACCTATCTAATCTTTCAGAGATAGACTCCTCCCCACATCTCTTGTTACTCCAAGTGAACAAGCCATTGGAGGGATTTATGTCCACTAGATTCAACTCAAGAATATTCTCACTAAAAAGACTAGAAGAAGGCTCTAAATTTCTTATCCCACCATTCTTTTCATCTAAACTAGTAATAGCATTAAAGAAACTTGCTATAATCCAAGGAAAAAGAGGGGCTAAGGATCAAACAAATTGAAGGTGCAACCATAACCTTTATTTACCAATGAGATCAACAAGAGAATACACATTAGTTAGGAGAATAATTTCACCAGACTCCATACTAGACACCACCACAGAGATAGAGGATCTATTGGAGAACCACCAAAGTAGGGAAACCTTGCGTGGATGCCATAAACAAGCTAATCCACCCGCACTGCCATGAGCCCCAATAACACTGACCTCTCACCCATAATCTAGGAGCCAAGTTGTACATACCTTCACATACAACTTAGACTCCTAGATTATGAGAATAAATAGGAATCAACTCACAAACAACCTTTTGTCTAGGGATGTTGTTCAAGCCCCTTGTGTTCCAAGAAAGGACAATCATTTTTTAGAGGAAGAGAGATGGGAATCAATGGTCTTAATTGACCCGGATTCCACCAAGGACTCTCCTATAATTTTCACTTTCTCTTGATCTTTCTTTTTCCCTACTTTTAGATTCTTCTAAAGAACACCTTTCTTAAGAATCTTTTGTTGAATCCCTAAAGTAGGCTGTACTCTATTACCTTTCCTAGAATCTAGGACCTCCTTACTAGAAGGAGGAAGAGGAACATCTTGAGCTACGCCATCCACCAACTGCATAACTCTACATGTTTCCGCAACACTAGAAATCACCAGATGCTAATATATTTCCATTTGTACACTAGAGAGCTCTCCCTGTTGAACATCGGAAATGAAGACAACCTTAGAGCCATCCTGATCCTCATCCACTAGACCTAGCCTAGAAATAAGACCTTCAGGATTAACTTCTCGATGATCTAACCCATCCAAGTCTCCAAATCGATTAAAGAGCCCATTAGATTGTCTATCCCTAAGAGTTCTCTTATGTCCCTTATCCTTATTACGAGTTTTAACTAGAATGAAGTCACCTTTATCAACTTTCACCTCTGAAACTAGTGCCTTACCTTTATTAACCTTAGCAATTGACCGAGGAGACTTATTAACTTGAGACCCTATTGGAAAGAGATTAGGACACATTTTTTGCAAATCCCCATTGTACTGCCCCATCATGCAACCCTAGAGTGCTAGCAACAAAAAATAGAAATATTTTTTTTGAAACAAGGAAATGCATTAATCATTAAAAATATCTGCACTAAAAGCAACATTCAATGAAAAGATCAGCTAACACTTCTAGGGAACATAACTGCATCAGATAAAATTAAAACCATACAAGAAACTGCATCTCAATACAACAGAATAATAATACATCTTACATTAATTGGGATGAATAATTACAAATGTCAGTACAAGAGTATAGGACCGATTTCATCGGTTTACATATAGTACAATAAAGAATGTATACAACAACTCAAAGATGAAGAACAAGCTGGAACTAGAACACTCTTGCTTTGATCTTGAACTGAACATTTGAGAAGACCAATGGATAGCTCTGCCTCCCAACCATGTGGAACCTTGAGGTCCACCCCACCAAGCTACGAGATAATAATGAGATTCTGCTAGGACAAGGCTACAACCATGCACACAACCACAAGATCCAGACTCCATGTAGACAAACAAGATAACCAGACTGCACAGACCCAACAGTACTCCACAAGACAAATCAAACATCAAGCTAAGGTCAAACAAGAAGACAAGACTACACTCTAGAGGTAACAACAAGGATAAAGAGAAAGTAACTAAGTCACGTAAGGAGAGTGTCATCGCATGGCCCTAGCATGGGTTACCCAGGCTATCTCTCACCAGAATCCAGCCCCCATCTATGTTTACCCTAGTAGCTTCTCTCTAGGCACCGACCCCATAGGGTGACACATGCGGAGCCGACATGTCCTCTCATGAAGACAAGGAGATCAGCCTTGCCAACCAGGCCTTCTCATCCCACCCTTAGCCTGTGAAAGCACTCAAAGCATGGGTGAGGTCACTTTACTTATCTTGTTAAGTGTTTTACTACCCCAACCCTCCTAATAAGTTATTAAGTTTCCACTTGCTTACAACTTGCATGGGGTTACCTAGGTGGCCTCTCACTAGGCACTGGCCCCACCATGAAAGCCACTCCCTTAGCAAACTTTGACCAATCATCCAAACCACAACATACGAGGATAAAGTACACAAAATGATACCGTTCCATTACATATGCCATTCACTTGGCCTCAACAATACAAATCCCATTTCCCTCCTCAAGCTTAAACCATACATCAAGAAACAGTAAGACACAATATCAAGTTGATTACCCAACCGATTAGGCCTCTGAAATCGGCAAGTTGAAACACAAAACTGCTATTGATACATCCATCTCTTGATATGAAGATCTTAGCAATGTGACATATAAGGACCATGACAATCCATTGAAACAACATGACTTTGGACCCAAAGATAACACCATAAACCGATACCTCCATTACTATAGGACAATATTAAGGACATTACAAGCATGATCATGAAGTATATCTGGAAATTACCTAGCATATTACTATAGAATCATTTATTAAACAAGATGGCACTAAGAGATTTAAACTTCCTTGTAAATAAAATCCTAACTAGATAATCAACTAATTTCTTAAAATAGATGCAATTAATGAAAGCCCTAAACTTTTACCTCACAAATCTCCAAACTTAAAGAACTTAATGAAAAACATGATGACAAGAATGTTTTCTTATTGAATGGGATACACAACTTAAATTAAACTTCTTTCTTGTTCATCAAATTTCTAGTCTAACTAGGTATAATGAAAACTAAACTTTATTAGCATGATCTGATAGATAATCTAATAAAATCTAATTTCCTTCAAGGTGCAGATGAAAGAATGCTTAAGTCTCCAAATCTATATAACGTATCTAAATTAGCTACTTTCCAATTATTGGGATGAATGATAAACATGCCAAGGCATTAATACTATGTATTAATAACTCTACTATATTCTTGGGCCTAGTTAAAAAATAAAAACAAAAAGATTAACAAGGGAGGTAATTTAGATATTCCTTATCAATCTTTTACTTACTTGAATAGGTCAAAAGAAATACTATAATTAATAACAATAATATTTAAGTTACACAATTCTTAATTCTCCTTTTAACAAAGCAAATAAGGACATTTCCACCTCCTAACAAAAGTTCTAAGAGCAAGTTCAAAAAGTCATCTATAATCCTTTCCTATAACCTAAGTCAGTAGCTAATATTTACCATTTCAAACAACTACTATAACCTACACAATTTTTCTAATATTCTACTATTTCAATTTTCAATCGAAACATATGAATGATTCTAAGAGCATAGGTCTCTATTTATCATGTTATGACTAATAGTTACTAATATACCTATCTATAATAAAATGTATTTGTTTTCTGCCATATGAGCCTTCCCTACGAACCTGCTATCTAGGATTCCCACAGCCATTTCGACTAAAGACAAAAAATGAGGTTTTCTAGACTTCTATTGGAGACATTATGTTAAATGAGTCTGCCAAAAGACTTTAAAAGCACGTAAGAATAATGAATAGATAGCATTCGAGCTGGTGTAATAATGTGGTCTTGCATTTAACTGGTGATTATTTAATGCAAGTGGTTTTGTATTACTATTATAGTCGACTAGTCGCTGAGCCACTACCGTGCTAGATCATAGTGACTTCAACAAAAGAAAGCCTATCTTTCCTTAAGTATTCGCCGATACAGATCGCTGGTCTACTGAGGATACTCACAGATGGAGATGGATCTTTCTAAGCATGAACTACAAGTCTAACCTAAGCGATGCACGCTGACCCCACAAGGAAGAGTTGTATAAGGGTGGCTTAGTAGGATTGAAAGTTGAGAAATGAATCAACTAAAAAATCCTACCGATAGCAATGAAGAAAACAGATGACACTAGCTCTCAACGAAATCATCTAGTAGAAAACGTGGGTAAGTACACTCTGCAGCATAAGTCTAAGCACATAGCACAAAAACATGCGCTAGATTACAATGATGAGGTCGTGGGTCAGCTTCAGAGGTCAGTAAGCTCAGGTGACAGTTTTCTAATTCTCACAGCATCTATCATATGTCAGGAACAAGGAGTGTAGGTTTACATTACAACCAACAGTATATGGAGGGTGCAAAGCCAATCTCTGCAACCTTTACCACCTTCCTCCCTGCCTGAGCCAAAAGAAGGGGAACGACTTGAAGAGGGTAAGGATATTCTATAAGGATAATAGTAGATGGCTATGATAGATAAATAATAGGAAGGCTCAGCAAGGATAAAACTCATGGAATGCCACAGACACAAAAGTCACGACTAGGTTCCATTGCTTGGAGACAGAGGCACACACTACAACATAAAGAGCTGGTTTAATATGATTATCTATTTTGTTCTCAATACATAGAGTAAAATAGTATACACTAAGAAGGGATCCTTGCAAGGCAAAGATAAAATAGTTGGAAATGTTCTCAATGACAAGCATGCAAAGCACAAAGTGACAAAAAGGTCTGTCGACAGAGAAAAAAATGTAACAAGGTTTGTAAAGCAACAAGCTACAAGGACAAGGGAGAATAACAGAACAATTCCATGCCAGAAACCCTCCACGAGAAAACAAATTCTTCAGAGCAAATAGAGACAAAGAAAAATATAGGAATTCACAAGACATACTCGTAAAATTCACGCTCCGGAGTCAAATCTCCTTTCAAAATTTCTTTTCCTTTCTCCTCCCAATATTTTTCTGAAGCATCTTTTTTCCAAAAGAAAAACTCTCAGAACCAAACATAACCATAAACATAAAAACCCCCTCACGCCAATTTCCCCGAGACCAAAAATAGGCAACAGCCATAAATTCCAGTAACCCCCAAATTAATTACACAATCCCTCTTCATAAGGAAAATTTGAAATTTTTCTTAACATAGAGATTCTCAAATCTCCTAATATATCCAACAACTAACAACATTAAATAATTCACCCAAAATATATTTTAAATCAACTATGCACTAATTACCTTCATAAACATTTAAAACATTACAATAACTAATTTTGTTAGTAATAGACTTTACATAAACAATATTCCAAATTCTATGCCTATAAAAAATACTATAAGACCATAAAGATAACAAGGAACACATAGACAAGCTTAAACAACTTCAACAACACTCCACAACACGTGACGACCAACAACAAGAAACAAGGAACAAACGTCGCATCATGACACATCAACACAACAAAAGACTAGAACTGGTCTAGTGGTATAAACCTCATGTTATCTCCGTCAACATAATCCATGGTGTAGGGCCCGTTTAGACCTACTAAGTTAGGTGGAGTTGAGGCCTGGTACCTGCAACCTGCGTGAAAACTAATGGGTTGTATATGATCAACTGTATATGTATATATCAACACACATCGAGACAAAGAATCGCGGCGTAGTAGGGCGCTCGATCTGAGCAGTACTACATCGTCCCCACTCTGAAACAAGACTAACTAATTCTATTTAACATCAGATGTATAAACATGATATTCTCTAACCATCACTAAACATATCCATCTCATCATAATTGGAAAAACAACAATGTCATCAAAGCACATTCCACAAGTCAGAATTAAATCAGTTGAATTTAATCTATCAAAATCAGAATAAGCATATACCATAGTCTCAATAGCTCAAATGTCTCAGAACTGTCTAGATGCAAGGAAAAAGCTAACAACTGTCTTAGATCAAGCAGAGAGTAATGCAAAATTGACAACTATCACAAGCGAAAAACAAGGGGGCATTACAAAATTTGGACACATTTTCTGCAAATCCCCATATTCATGGAAGATTCGACATCAAAATGGGAGAGCTTCATAATCAAGTTGCTAAGTCCATGAAGAATCTCCTAAATGAATTTCTAAAGAATCTGATTATGGATTGTTCAAATAAATTTCAACACAAACTCGAGCATAAGAAATTACCTTTTTATCTAGCATCTATTGCAAAGGACTCACCGGTTTGCTTAGCAGTAACACAACCATATGTAGAATATCATTTCTCCAAATTCAAGTGGGAACCAAGGGAGCCATACCCAGATAGGGATTCAAGAAGACAACTCCTCAGCCAGATTAAAACCAACATGCTAGGGTTTTTGGTGCAGGGCACCTAGGAGCATCTTGATTCCTAAAAGCATTTTGGTAGCATTTTGATAAGTTAATTTTCTTGTTCAGTATGTTTTGGTAATAAGGCTTTTTAACCATGGATGTAAGGTCCTTTTGTGTGGTCAAGATGATTGGGAAATCATAAAAACCTCAATCATTCTTAGTCCACTTGGACCCTAGTTGTGCCACTTAGGCCTAGTAGGTCTAAAGAGGTTTTCTTTGAGTCTATTTGCTAGTTTTGTGTTTTTGCATGGTCTAGAGAGTGTGTTGGTCGTTTGAGATCCATTTGACAAGTTGAACCAATCGGTATCTTGGTGTTAATGCAAAAATACCATAGTGTCAAATGTTGCCAATGGTGTCAATGACACATTTGGCTAGTTACAACTCATTTTGGACAGTTGAAACTGCATTTGGAAGTTGTCTACCGACTTGGATCGGTGTATATGTTTTTTTTTTACTCCAGGATGAGGGAGGAGAGTCTGTATGAAGTTTTGAGCACAGAAATGAAGAAAAGTAACTATTTTTCCCTACATTTTTGTTGTTGTACGGACTGTACGGATTGGCAGAGTAGATCAATGTAGTTTTTCACAAACTAGGTTGAGTCTGGATTCCAATGCATTAAATTTGAGGTCTTGAAGTGATCGTAGGAGGGAGATATTGCATTTTGTTTCCAAACTGGTCTAAAACCCTATTTTCTAGGGTTTGTCATACAAATCCAGCCCTAGAATGCATTCCAACTGGTGAAATCTCATGCAAATTGGTGAAATGCAAGCTAGGGTTGTATATTGCATGATTCCAAAAGCTTTTTGCTGGGAAAGGCAATCTTCTATTTTTGAAGTGATGCCCTAGGTCAAATATGCCTATGTATTTGACCAAACAATGTGCTATTTGGTGATGTAGATGACAAAACCTGATAGGTGGATGCATGCATGGTGGTTTTCTGTGATGTGTGCACATTGTAGAAGAGTTCCAAATCCATGTCCCAGGTCTATGACCACAACTTAGACCATTTGCTTTGTAACCTAGCCCTAACTTGATCAATTAGACCTAGTGACCTAGTAGGTGTTTTGAGTTGCTAGAGTAGAGTTGAGACTAGAGGTTTGGGAGTTTGTTAGGGTCCCTTAAAGGGTATTCAAATCCACCTTTGGTTTGCTTGGTCATTTGGGGTTTTGTCAAGTTGTGTAGAGAAAACTAGTTTAGGAGGGCTAGTAGCCTCACTAGGCCTAGTCAAGGTTGGAGAGTTGTGGGAAGTTGGGGATCAAACCAACTGTTGGTAAAGAGTTTGCAGACCTACCTTGAGGTGTGAAAGAAGCCTTAGGGGTTGGACAACAGCCTAGACCACAAATCCTTCATATGCCCTTGAATGTGACTTTGGTTGGATTGGAGTAGTGAAGTGGGTGAGTAGTTGGAGAAGAAATAAACCTTATTTGCTTCCCTTGTGCCACTCTGCATCAGGGGGTATCAGAGCCATCAAAGAGATAGGAGATAGAGAAGAAGAGGAGGAAATTCCTCAAAAGGTGACTAATGCCGAATTGGCAAAGATAGTGAGAGAGCAAGCAGCCAAGAACAAAAGGATGGAGGCTGAGATAGAGAAGTTGAAGAAGCATAAGGATAAGAAGAAGAAACTAGAGGTCATCTTAGATTCAAATGAAGAGGATCAAGATGAAGAAAAAGGAGTACCCATGGAAGAGCCACAAGGAGGCATGTCAGAAAAACAATTCCTAGATGCACTTGGAAAGTTGAGTAGGAAGGACAGTAAGGTGGATTTACCTATGTTTCCTGGTAAGATGAATCCAGAGGAGTGCCTTGATTGGATAGAGGCAATGGAGAACTATTTTGAATGTGAGGAAGTGGCAGAAAATCAGAAGGTGAGAATTGCTAAATCTAGAATGAAAGGGCCAGCCTTAAGTTGGTGGAACTTCATTCAAAATGAGAGGATAGAGGATGATAGGAACCCTATCACTACCTGGAGGAAGATGGTGCTTGAAATCAAGAAGCAATTTGTTCTTGAAAACTATGAAGTCAACTTACACAAAAAGTTGCAAAACTTGAGACAGAAGGACATGGATGTGAGCACATACACTAAGGAGTTTCACAAGATGTCCTTGAAAGCCAAGATGCCCAAGAATGAAAAACAGAAGCTTGCAAGGTATCTTAATGGTCTTAAGTTCTCCATTCAAGATGAATTAAGTCTCTTTAACCCTGAGATAGTCCATAAGTGTTTTGAAATGGCATTAAGGATTGAGGACAAACAAAGAAGGAGAGGTGATTCAAGCAGTAGGGGTAGAGGCAATCTGAATTTCAGAGGTAGAGGCAGATTTCATAATAGAGACAATTTTCCAAGACCCCAAGATGGCAGATCACAAGAGGGCAGTCAAGTGTAGGCCGACAGAAACAGTACTAATCAAGGTCAGTTTAGAGGGAGAGGTAATGGTAGAGGAAGAAGTGGAGGTAGGGGTTCCACTATGTTCATTGGAAGGTGTTTCTCCTAAAATTAGATAGGACATTAGTCCTTTAGGTGCCTGGAGAAGATGGGAAATACTGCTGCACATCAAAAAGATAGAAGGGTGCAGCTCCTTCAAGAGGATGACTGTCAAAGCACCACATCTTACCAAACTGCCTCTTCCAAGCCTGCAGCACCAGAGAGTGGAGAATGCATCATGTTTAACTGGTCTCTCATCATGCCAGCCACCAAGGAGCAGCCCCAAAGAAATAATTTGTTTAGAACAACTTGCAAGGTGAAAGGAAAAGTCTGCAAGGTAATAGTTGATTTAGGTTCTTCTAAGAATTTAGCTTCTAATGAAATGGTGACTAAGTTAGGATTGTAAAGGATACCTCATCCTAACCCTTATAGAGCCTTTTGGTTAACCAAGGACCAACAAATTGTGGTGAAAGAACAATGTTGGGTTGAATTCAAGATAGGTGAATATCATGATAGGATTCTTTGTGACATAGTGGATATGAATACATGCAACCTTCTTCTTGGAAGGCCTTGGCAACATGATACAAGTGCCCAACATGATGGTAAGCAAAATGTAATTCATTTGTCCAAAAATGGTGAAAATTTCACAATGACTCCTTTGATTGATGACAGCAAGGAAAAGGCCATTCCTAGTTCAGTTATGTTGGTAGGTGAAAAGGAGTTTTTGGCTAACCTCAAGGAAGAGAAAGTGCCATGTTTTGCAGTGGTCATCAAGCCCAAGGATGCAAATCCTAAGAAGACTAAAGTGCAGTAGCCTCTTAGGAGGATTGGACCAAAAGAAGTGGAGGAACTATTGGAGAAGTTTCATGATGTTATAGCCGATGAAAGTAAGGATGCCCTTCCACCAAAGAGGGAGATTAGTCATTGCATTGATCTCATCCCTGGATCCACTTTACCAAACCAAGCAGCCTACAAGTTGACCCCAGAGCAAAATGTAGAAGTGGCAAGACAAATCCAAGACTTGTTGGATAAAGGGCTTATAAGGAGGAGTATTAGCCCATGTATAGTACCTGTAGTACTTGCACCCAAGAAGGAAGGCACATGGAGACTATGCACTAATTCCAGGGCCATCAACAAGATTACTATCAGGTATAGATTTCCAATGCCTAGAATAGAAGATTTAATGGATTGCTTGGGTAGGGCTAAATATTTTACTAAGATGGATTTGAAAAGTGGTTATCACCAAATTAGGATAAGGGAAGGGGATGAGTGGAAAACGACCTTCAAAACCAATGAAGGGCTATTTGAATGGGTTGTGATGCCTTTTGGCTTATCAAATGCATCAAGCACCTTCATGAGGTTGATGAATGAGGTGCTAAAATCTTTCCTTAACAAGTTCATTGTTGTATATTTGGATGATATATTGGTTTTTAGTGACAGCAAGGAAGATCACATAAGACATATCCACCAAGTGCTTAGGAGGCTTCAAGAGGAGAAGTTGAGAATTAACCTTGACAAATGTGTCTTCCTACAAGAAGAATTGACATTCTTGGGGTTTGTCATCTCTAAGGGCAGCCTCAAGATGGATCCAAGCAAAGTGGAAGCCATTCTTAATTGGCCCACACCTACTACAGCCTCTGAGGTAAGGTGTTTCCATGGTTTGTGCAGTTTTTATAGAAAGTTCATTAGAGGGTTTAGTGCCATTTGTGCTCCACTTGTTGACACCATAAAAGGGGGCAAGAAATGTGTGTTTGTATGGACAAATGAGGCCAATCAAGCCTTTGAACTGTTAAAGAAGAAAATATCATAACAACTAGTCCTAGTGTTGCCTGATTTTGATAAGACCTTTGTGGTTGAGTGTGATGCAAGTAAGAGGGCTGTTGGAGGAGTCCTAAGTCAAGATGGGAGGCCTGTAGCCTTCTTTAGTGAGAATTGAAATGAGGCAAAATAGAACTATTCTACCTATGATCTAGAATTATATGCAATGGTCCAATCATTGAGAAAATGGAGACACTATTTACTACCCAAGGAGTTTGTTATTTTTACTGATAACCATGCTTTGGGCTTCTTGAATAGGCAGCAGAAGTTAAACCACAGGCATATCAAGTGGATGGAGTGCATCCAAGCATACACATTCTCAATTAAACACAAGAAAGGAGTGGCCAATAAAGTAGCCGATGCCTTAAGTAGGAGGAATCTTGTTGTTCAAACCATTCAGTTGGAGAGTATAGGTATACATGCCATTAAGGATTAGTATGCAGAAGATGAAGACTTCAAGGAACCTTACCAATCTTGCAAAGCCATGACAGGCAGGTATAACACTGATTTTTGTGATTTTTTGATACAAGATGGATTTCTTTTCAAAGGCAGCCCGTTGTGTATTCCAAGAGGGTCTATTAGAGAGTGTATCATTCAGGAGAAGCATTGTGGCAACATGGCAGGCCACTTTGGCATTGATAAGACCCTAGAATTGGTTAGAAGATACTACTATTGGCCAAGGTTACCATATGATGAAAGAAAGTTTGTAGAAACTTGTCAAATCTGTCAAAGAGCCAAGGGATATACATCCAATGTAGGTCTATACACTCCACTACCTATCCCTTCAAAGCCTTGGGATTCCATTAGCATGGACTTTATACTTGGTTTGCCTAGGACCAAGAATGGACATGACAACATTTTTGTGGTTGTCGATAGGTTCTCAAAAATGGCTCACTTCATCCCATGTAAAACCACACATGATGCCTCACACATAGCAGGTCTTTTCTTCAAAGAAATAGTCAGATTACATGGTTTACCTTTGTCCATAATCTCTGACAGAGACCCCAAGTTCATAGGACACTTCTGGAGGACACTTTGGAAAAGACTAGGTGTAAATCTATCCTTGTCATCAGCTTATCATCCTCAGTCTGATGGTCAGACTGAGGTGATCAACAAGTCACTTGGCAACCTCCTAAGGTGCCTAACTAAAGAGCAGGGTGCTAGTTGGGATTTAGTTTTGGCTTAGGCAGAGTTCTCATACAATGACACTGTCAACAGAAGCACTGGCCTGTCACCTTTTCAAATTGTTTATGGCACTCACCCAAGGGGTATTTTGGAACTTAGAGAGGTTGGAGGACTGGAGAAGAGTAGTGCATTGGCTGAAGACTTTGTCCAAGTGATGAAAGATGTCCATGAGCAAGTAAAATAGAAATTATAGTCTACCTCTACAAAATACAAATAGTCTGCTGACAGTCAGAGAAGGGATTTGCAGTTCAAAGAAGGGGATTTGGTCATGGTGCATCTAAAAAAGGAGAGGCTACCTGCATGTAAATACACCAAGCTACTTATGAAGAAGATTGGGCCTTGTGAAGTGCTAAAGAAATGTGGAGAAAATGCCTACAAAATTAGACTTTCAGATGGCATTGCCTTGTCACCAATCTTCAATGTAGCCTACTTGATTATAAAATATGGGCCTCCTTTGAAAGCTCTATTGTGATCTGCTACACATGCAGACACTACCATGAAGTAGTTGTTGGTAGCTAGAATCACCTCCATATCTCCCTCTAGATTCCAAGTACTCCTAGCCCATGACTCAAGAAAGGGAAGAGAAACCCTAACCCCCATAAATTTGCATATAATAGCATGATTCATCAGATACATGACATATTCCTCCACAAAATCTAGTTGAATCACCAAGATCGACCTTTCTTGGCTCCGTTCAAGGCATCCATTAACCTTCAGGAGGAAAAACCCTCCTTGTTTAGCAAAATTCTCATCATGCAAGCCAACCCTAGGGTTTGAAGCTGAAGGACCAATCCCATTTAGGGCCTCTCTAAATGAAAATTTAAATATGACATTTGGCTCCATCGAGTGCCCCATAGCCAACAAAGGGCTCAAACCAAAACCTACACCAAAGAGCACAAATCGAACCACTAGAAAGAATGTAGCTAAAGAAAAATCAAAAGCACCCTCGATCCCTGAACAATAGAAAACACCCCCAAACTATCCCAACACAAACACAAACTCCAACCTCTCGTAGTAGTAAACAATCCCCATTTAGCACCCCCCTTGCAAGAAAAAATGGAGACAAGGCATGACCAGGGCCATGCTCAGGCATGCCCTAGCCCATGAGAAAATGTTGTGCTTGACCCCATCCTCAGTCCGATAGGTTTTTTGCTTTAATGGGCTAGTTTTTCCTGCTTATTCAAGCCCAATTGTATTCCCTTACAGGGATTTTTATACTCCCCTTTGGGGCTTTCTTCTTAATGATAATATAAGTTCAGGTGCTTTGTACCTTTTGTTTAAAAAATAAAAATAATAATAAAATATTATCTATCAACACCTAAATTCCAAGAGTGTTGGAGACACATACAATATGCATGGGATTGCAAGGTTAGTAGTACCTAATCCTATGATGGACTATAATGAACATGGTCTTCAAATAATTTTGAGACACATTAGAGTGTTTTCTCTACTATTAGGGAGGAGAAAATTTTAGTAAGATAATGGATATTTAGGGATTCATGGATGTTAGTTAGGTAGAAGATGTGGATAGCATTAGTTCTACTAGTTGGTATCTATGTACACCTTATTCACTAGTGTGATTAGTTGGATGAGAAAAATATGGGCTATGGAACTTCTCTTTTGACTATAAAGGTAGGGTGCATGGTAGCCATTCATGCCTATAAGGAAGTAGTTTTTCTCTAGAGATTATGTTTTGAACATTAGGTTGACTCAAGATATAGTGTTGATTTAGTGTGATTGTTAGAATGTCATCAACTTCGTAAAGAACTCTTCCTTCAATGTATAAATGAAGCACATTAATGTGTAATATCACTTTTTTAATGATATGTTGGATACTAGTAGAATTATGGTCAAGAAATTGGACACTTTTATAAATGTAGCAGATGCATTAATGAAGCCCATGAGCACAAGAAAAGGAAAAGTTTGTGATTAGGGAATTGGATGTAATAAAATTATTTATTTTCATTAAAGTATCCCCTCTCAAAATTTCACCCCTACATGCATATGACTATCCATTAGATCCCTAGGCTTATTGGATTATCTAGTCATATATAGAATAAATAATTAAAAGTAAAGGAATTCAATGTGATAGAAAATTAAATAAATTTGAAATCTAGTCCTCATCTCCATGGACATATTAGAAATAAAATGGTATAATTTGGAAGATAAAATCCTACTTGATGGGAAATAAGAAATGAGAGAAAAAATGAAATGAGATTAGTTTGTTGGGTCCCTAAACTTGAGAGAGGGAAATGATATCTTGGGGAGACTAATGACTATGAGAAAGGACTTAAATGTGAGGAACTTATGAAACATGACATAAAATTATATATTCAAAGTTTAGAAAATTCTTGCAATAAGCTTTTGGGTGTCACTAAATATATATACAATATTATAGCGCATGAATTTATAATGGAGTATTTAATATTAAAAATAATAGATAATATATTGCTAGGTATTAGGGGTAGAAGTGGTAATTTTATTAAATTTTCCCTAAGTATTTGGGATAATAACATTAAAGGAGGTGGGAATTTATCTAAGGGGTGGGAATTTATGTGAATAAAGAAATAAGTATAAATGAAATTCTTTTTATTTGTTTTTTTCATAAGGGTATGGAGAGGAATCCCTTATGGTATTTACGTAGGACTCAAAAACATATTTGGTTACTCCTAATTTTGTCTAATGATGAAGGCATGTGTACGCCATACAAGAGCTATGTATTTGATTAAAAAAAGGTTATGGCATGTACACCTTATAGAAAAATATATCAATTAAATAAGAAAGGAATCCCTCTATGGGCATCCACCAAGAGGGTCTCATACATTAAATTGATATCTCACTTGATAATTTTAAGTTAAATAACCTTTACCTTACTCTACCTTTTTAAAATAGAACTTGAATATTGCAATCAACATATTTGAAGGGTTAATAAACTTGTAGACACCTAAAATTCACCAATGCAGTTTCATATCATTGCATCACATTCACATCACTTCCCAAATTTTATTATTCGATTTCCATTCTTCCATATTAATTAAATAATTCTTAATTATTTAATTAAATTCATCCATCTCTTTAGTCATTTTATCTTATTCCTCTGTATTAATTAAATAATTTTAATTATTTAATTAAGCTAATTTTCCTCTACACATTAATTAAATAAATTTGAATGATTTATTTAATTAAAACTAATATTCTATTTCCTCCAAATAAATAAAATTTAATATTTTATTTATTTATTCATTTGCACATGAAATTAAATAATTTATTTATTTAATTTCCCTATTATCTCCTCTCACCATAATTTCCTCTCATAACTCCATCAATCAGTCTCAATCTATTCTATTAACAAATCAATCAAACTAGTTAACTAATCAATCTATTCAGATGACAGATCAATTGAAATTCAATCAACTAGCCAATCAAGCTTGTTTAAATCCCATAATTAATGAGAGAACAAGGACACTTGTCACTCTCTCATTCCTCCAAATCTTCTCAATCATTCTCAGCCATTGATCTCTTCCATCATCCTCTACCGTTGATCATGATTTCTAGAAAGCTATAAATAAGTCCTCTCTCAAGATAAATTCATCCACATTGATTATTGCAAACTTATGCTGTTGAATCACATTCATATCATTTATTATCATCCATTGTTACATGTTAAGGTTATGCTAAAGTTCTAAGCAATCCACATAAGATACTATCATTCGAATCAAAGAGAGCATATCCAAAGGAGTTTGGGTGCATACCTTTTTTGCTCTATTGGTGAGATGAAATTACATTTGAAGGGAAGGTATAATTGTGTTATTTGATTTATCTTCACTATTTGTTCTTCTTATGCACTTTTTTGACCCACAAACCTTTATTCAAAAGATTGAAACATGATAACACTATAGAAGAATTTTCAATGTTCATGGATGGATCTAAGATAGGTGAACAATTATATTTCTAGTTTCTTGTAATTTCCCTATACATCAATATTAATTTCTTCTATTGATCCACAATTAATGACCCCTTATTCACATGAACAAGTTTCCCTTAATTTTAAAAATAGATTTTCCACTAGTGCTTAAAATAATGAAAATAGTATAAGAATATTTCTAATGTATCTCATTTTAATAATTTCTCCAATCTAAATTCATTCAATATTTTCCTTCAAACATTTATGTAATACTGGTGGAAATGAAATACTCAATGGAACATATTAGGAGTATAAATAAATAGGGGTATACAAATGTTATAAAAAATAGATACCTTTAATATATGGTAAAAGGAGGGGGTATTCTTATAGGAATGTTGTTGTAGCATCTTAAAATGTGTACAATAGCATTTTGCACCTAGTCTAGCTCCTATGTTGGACATATTTTGTTGCCTTTGTTAATTAGGATCTATTTTAACACCTTTTTGAGCTCTAAACAATGAATATCTCGATCCTGAGAAGTAAACACGACATAATCAACTTAGGACTGGACTAAGCTTACATTAAAAGACACTTTTTAGAGCCTATGGGCCAAAGGTCTAGGACGCTTGAGTGCCTTGGTCCCGCTTGGGTACTTTGGTCCCATTTTGTGGTGTCAGCTTAGGACACTTCTTTAGTTGGTATTTGTCAGCCTAAAGTTATTTTATTTGTCAAAGGTAAGCAGGAGTGCATATTTAAGTGTGTGTTGTAGTTCTTTTTACACCCAATGGAATGAATGCGAAATCACTCTTATGTGATGTTTTGTGCTAAAAGATTCTTCATGTTTGAATTGTCTTCTACTTGTGAATGCCATTGAAGTTATTTGTAGGATTTGAAGGAAGTTTGAAGCCCTCTTCATCACTCTCCTTTGTTGGTGGTAGATCTTCATCAACTAAGGTTGGATATCTCGTGGTTTTTATAATCATTTATCATCATTATCTATCATATTATTGCAGATTTGGCATCTTCCCTCCTAGGGCATGCACTCTTGGATCTTATCATTCGTTGTTATGGAGGTGTGAACTCCAACACTGGGTTTGACTAAGGTAAGCCCTTAAAAAAGCACAACCTTTTCCCTCTTTCCATGTGTGTAGGTAAGAAGAATAGGTTTCAGAGGCTGGTTTCTAGGGAGAAGATAGTGTAGATGGATATAGATTTGATAATTCCTGAAATTCTACCTAACCCTAAAAGAGGATGAGGGTGCCTGAGCACCCCTATCCTAGGCATTTCTGCTACATTTTCCAGGTTCTAAATTATTCTGCCACCTTTGTTGTTCATGCTGATATCTGTGGTTCATTTCCTATAGTTTGTTATAGTCTGTTATGCTTCATTTTATGTTTAATCATAGTCTTGTCTTGCTTGTTTGGCTTTGGTTGAACTTGGTTGGTCCTTTTATATACAAAAAAGGGTAGAACCCCTATAGTTTGGCTCTCCTCCTTGGGTAGAAGCCTTGCTTGGTCTGTGCCCCAATGTTTTGTAGAAGAGGGATGAACTAGTTTAACTCTTTAGGCTTGTGATCTCTTTTCTACATTATGTTTCTTGCACCTTTTGCTTCCTTCTTCTTTCATATCTGAGTTGTTCATCACTCTAGATCTGATTGGGAGTGTGATCTTTGGTTGCTTTGCATTCATACATAGATAACTTTTGTATACCTTCTGTTGGTTTTTTCCCAGACTGGATGCTTATTCCCAGATTTCCCTACAAGGTAGCCATCAATGATCAATAGGATCTCTGGGCCAGGGGCCAACAGTGTAGGAGATAGACTCTATATTTTATCTCCTCTTCTTCTTTAGGCTCTGCAAAACCTAGGGGGGTATTCCCTACTCAACATCCATGAGGATATACATACAAGGCTGGGATGCTGACAGAAAGCAGATAAGTCCTCCTGTAAGTAGACCAAAACTGTAAGATAAGAGCAAAGGGGCTAGCTTTGGGCCTATTTGCAGTTGTAGACAGAGGACTTGGATCCTAAAACTAATTCTACTATCCTAATGGTTGTTTTAGAGTTTGATTTTGATTTTATATTTGGATGAAAAGATGGACATGGTTGTAGCACAAACACAAAGCAAGATTGGTGCCTATCCAGGGCCTGGAGTCAGTAGACATACACCTGTGAATGATATGCATGAACAACTAAAACTAGATTTCAGGGGGACACATATGATACCTACCTTACAGATATCTCCTAATACAGAGTGTTAAGCTATCTATACTTATGGCATCCCTACTACAGTATACCCTTCCCAATGTTTAATCTGAGAACAATTTAATCTACCCCTTGAGCAGAAGTTAAGAGATCAGACATTCAACATAGGAATTCTATGTTCTAGATTCTCAAACATTGCTTAAATATCCAGACTCAGAAGAAAGATACATGCAATACTGGAGACAGAATTAACAAAACACATGCTAACATAGCATTTCTCATATAAAATTAACCATGAAATCAGTGGGTTCATGCAAAAATGTACAACAAGAGATACATAAACTCACAGGTTTTGCTGTACAGAGCAACCAAATCAGCTGTATTGTATTACAGAGCCAAATGTTCAACTTTCAACAACGTCAAAAATGGTAACACAGTCTACCTATATTGGCCAAAAAGTGTACCCACAGCAATTAATTACATGGTCAAAAATAAAAAATCCACCAGATACAAACTCCACAAAGGAATGGCGCTCAAAAGTTATTACAGCAACAGACAAGAGAAGCCTCGAGCCCTGCGCCGCCATCTGGGAGTCTTCACTCAAAAATTGGGCGACATGATCATGTGTACCATTGCCCATACCTTTGTACCGTCGCCATTAAAGGCCTCAACCACCCGCGGCCTACCTGGAAACCGTCGCTGCATTCAAACAGAAGTTCCCACCAAAATGCACTTTACTGAAGTTTCAAATGTGCAGGAAGAATAGTCCCACATTGGTGCCGCAGAGACTCCTTCAATACCTTAAAAACATGGTCACGAGCATAATAGGTGTTGAGTGCCTTTTGCCGCGCTTGACACATAAGCCTTCTCCAAAAGCCCATCGCCAAAACCTAAGCCATCGGCACACCCCAGAATTCTCCTTCCGATCTCAATGGTCTCGCCGACCGCTACCTTCGCTTCCCCATCGGCCAGAGATGCATCATTGGGCCAACCATCCAAACCTTCGTCGATCTCATCTATTACACCGATGAAGCCACCACAATGCCCTGTCGGCTAGACCAATACCGTCGGCCAAGCAAAAAATCCCTCTGCCGATAGACCACACTCTCACCGATACTCTACTCCTTCATTGGCGAGACCTCCCACTGTCGGCCCACCACAATCCATCCTCACCGACAACACAAGTCACGCCAAAGACCATACACAACACTTCCCTTCATTGGCTAGAGATTAGTCTATCGGCCAACCATTTCACCGTTCACCTGACAATACAACCCATGCCGATAGACCCTGGCTCTTCCCCTTTCGTCGGTGTAACACACACCATCAGAGCATCCAAAAAGTTTCCTACCTATCTCAAAGGTCACGCCGACGACATCTTTGCCAGCCACACACTGCTCCTCCATCGGCCAAACTCCTTACATCGGCGGGCCACAAATTTGCTTCACCGACAGCCAAACACACGTCGATGGACATCCATCGGCCAGACCAAAACAATCGGAGCACTCAAGAAATCTTTCGCCGATGAGGCCGATCACTCTGATAAGACCAAAAACATAAAGCGCTGAACTGTTGAACCGTTGAACCACGAACTGGTTCAACCCGATGGTTCAACCGAGAAGTTCAATACCGAATGGAGCACTTCAAAGAGAACATTCGCTGAACACAAACACAAAGCCTCGAACCGTTGAACCCCGAACCAAAAGGGTTCAACACTAGGGTTCAACGTGATGGTTCAAACATCAAAAATAATACTCCATAGGCAAAAAAGCTTCGAACCATTGAACCTTGAGCCAAAATAAAAAGGTTCAAGCGGGAGGTTCAATGATGCAATATTTGCGCAAGGCAAATGCATAATGCGACCCGTTAGAAGAAAAATAAACCTCGAACCACTGAACCATTGAACTTAGAGAAAAAGGGTTCAAGTTCAAACCAAAATGTCAAAGACACAAAAACGAACGCATGCCGATGGAGAAAAGACGAAGACCCCTCCTCAAGAAATGAGATGCAGATGCTGAAAAACACTGAAGGGGTGCCAAAACTTAGAACCTTTTGGATATTTCGGGATGGTGCCTACATGAAAATTGCTAAATTAACTGACAGTGAATTCAGGTACCAACACCTTCAAGCTAGGGTTTGTCAAAATTTTTCTATTGATAAAATTTAATGTTGATAGTTTTGGTCGTAGGGTTTTAGATTTGAAAGTTGTTTAGATCTTGTTGCATTAATTAGAGTATTTACATTTGTTGTACCTTTCATTAGTTAGTTGTTTAAAAGCATTTTGTGCATTCTTTCATTTGAAAATTGAGAAAGAAAAAATTGCATCCTCGATTTGAAAATTGCATAGTTCTCATTTCGTTGCATTGAAAATTGTGTTTAGCATTAGCATTGTCATTCATTGGAATTGAATTGAATATACTATAAAAGAAAGCTCAAATATTTCTTTTGCTACATCATCAAACTTTTTCTATTTGGGCTATGTGTTACTAAAGCTTGTAGTCACTTTATGAGCTTTGTGACCTGGTGGCTCGATTCTAACACATTTGTGTGAAGAAGTCTTTGAAATATGGGCTCTAATGTTGATGCATACAAACCTGAAATTCTTAATCAAGTCACACAACTTACTACAACATTTATCCCTAAAACATCAACTGCTCAAGAATCCATTGACATTGATGACTTTATCGCTCATGTTCCTGAGGCCCAAATTTAAAAGTTAGACATGGAGTTGGCTAACTTTAAGTAATTTATGAGAAAGGAACATATAGTCGAGGAGGCCATCCCTATCATTGAGAATCTTAGAGGGTTGTTACTTGAGGGACAAGAGGGAGTAGAAGTCTTGTGTGGCCTAGCTCACATGGTGCATAACAACATTATGTCGACAACTAGTTGTGTTGAAATCATGACGAATGTGATTTCTCAGGTAATCAAATAGAGACTCAAGTGTCAATACCCATATCCTCACTCCCTATGCCTACTATTCTTATCACTACTATACAATTGAGTAATAATGCTACCACATGTGTTGGGTTATCTATGGGGAATCCTATTTGCCACTACGGTGTCATTCCTTATAATTACATAAATTCTACACCTAGAGTCACTCCACCTACATCCAAACCACCTATTACATTTAAAAATGCTACTTATACACCATCACCTAGTCCTTTATTTCAATCTTTACCTGATTCCACTTCCGACCCTGTCATAAACCAATTGTTGAAGAACATGACCTCAAGGCAACAACAATTACCTCACATGAGTAATAGCCCACATAAAACTAGTATCAAAACACATTACCTTCATAGCCCTTTTTCCTATTCCATCCTAAGAACTCCTATGCCTAAGCAGTTTGTAACTCCTCGCTTTGAAAAATATAATGGGAAGGGAGACCCTAGTAACTATGTGGCAACTTTTATCGCTTTGTGTAGTGATTTCTACTTTGAGGATATGATCCTAGCAAAACTCTTTCCTAGGTCACTTAAGGACGTAAACTTGGATTGATTTTGCACGCTTCCTCCTAATTCTATAACCACATTTTTAGAATTAGTTCATAAGTTCCTCGAGCACTTTTAGGCAAACATTAGACCTCAAGTCTCTTTGACAGACTTGGTTCATTGTAAACAAGGAATGAAAGAGAAAGCAACTAATTTCATGGGGCATTATCAAGCCCTTTTTTCACAAATCCAATATTCTATTCCAGATGCTGATGTGCAAAGAATCTTTATAGGAAACTTACAACCTCACATCTGTGATAACATTTTGATGCAATATAATTCATTCACTCACCTTTGCATGGCTCTTCATGATTATCAACTTTTGATTAGTTAGTATGAGCATAATCCCTCATCACCTCCAGTTAGTCAATCTGAAGCCTCTAATAATCATTCTTTTAAAAGTCAAAAAAAGAATTTCATCAAGATAAACAAAATTTCAGCAGATAACATTAGAAAACATGTGGCGGCAAAGTCATCTCCAACTCCCACCCCTTATAAATTGAAATAAAAAACAAGAAATTTTACACCATTATCCAAATCTCTTCATTCTATCATGACATAAATTTTACAAAAAAATCTTCTCAAGCTTCCACTCGTTAGACCTCTCAATCCAAGAAGGATGCAATCATCTTCCTTTGATGCGAAGGCTTTTTGTCAATTCCACCACTCTGTTGGCCATGACACTGAAAGATGTATGCATCTTAAACATGAAATTCAAGACCTCATTGATGCTAATGTCATCCAAGTTGCTGGTGTTAATGATAAATGGAATAAATTAGTGGTAGCTCCTAATCAAAACCTTCAAATATACACTAATCCTTTACCTCATCATGACTCTAATGTTGTGAATATATCTCATGATGAGGATTATGATGGAGATGTTTGCATGGTGGATGCTCGCCCTCATAAAGAGCGAGTGGTTTTGGAACCTGCTATATCTTTTACTCCACATGATGCCACTATGGAAGCTCCTGATGAACCTCTTTATATTACTATTCAAATCAACAATAAACCTATTCAGATTGCTATGATAGATCCTATATGCATGGTGAATGTAGTAACTGAAGATTTTCTCTACATGCATGGTTTACATTGAGATACATATGATGTATTGGAGATGGCTATTAGAGCACTTGATGGGTCTATCCATCCAACTCTTGGTACTTTAACTCTTGAAGTTAAAGTTGGGCCAAGAGTCTTAGACATTCATTTTGTCATCATTCCTACATTGGATCTATTTCATGTGAAGTTGGGATACCCATGGCTCTACTCTATGAAGGTGATCCCCCCTATGTTTTATAAGTTCTTGAAGTTTCCATTTGAGGGACAAGTGCATGCTATACATTATAGTTAGTATCACCTCGATGCTTGAAATGGACACTTTTCACTTGACTACTTTTGGCCGTGCAAATAGTAGGAGTCGCTCAAGAAAGAGATGATTTATTCTTTTTATCATATTAGAAATTTAAAGAAAAGAAGATAGCAGATTTATCTCTTAGTAATAGTCCCCCTAGTAATGTTCCCAAACCTCCTCGATCTTCTGAGGCTACTATTGTCATTCCTCCTATCCCATAGGTAGTGAATGAAGCTAAGCCTGAATCAAAGGTTTTTCCCCATCCCTATGTGTTTGGTAGATGTGCCGAGGTTCCCCTTTCACAATCCCTTTAAGTAAAATGAGGCAACCTTCATGCACAAAATAGACCTCCCGCAATCACAATATAAATTTTGTTCCACCCAACTCTACGGAGACTAGTGGTGATCAATCGGTTGTGCAAGTTTTATTTCTTGAGGTTTCCCAACTACTTAAGGATGCTCCTGTACTTTCACCTTCCTCACAAGTTGAGAAGGAGGAGCATCTTGCTTTAAGGAACCCTCCCTCATGGTCTCCCAACCTTCAGTGGTTCCTCCCATTTCTTCTAATGTTCTTGAAACAAAGGAAGAAAAGGAACTCGTGTTGGAAGATGCTACGATTCCCCTTAAGAACATCACAGACAAAGCTAAGAGAAATAAGATTGCAAGAGAAAGAAATAAGCATTGTCATGGTCTAGCTCACCTTGCAGTAGGAGAGGATAATTTCCCTCCTCGCAAGTGTTTATCACTGATGGATGCCAAGGAGACAGCTGCTACTCTTGTTGTGTCTCTTGCAGAGAAAGAAGAAGGTTCGAAGCTGCTATGGAGCCTATTATACTACATTCTGATAGTGATTCTGAAGATAATACAGGTATATGGCTATTGTCCCTTATACCTCTCATGCTATAGTTCCTCTGGCATCTTGTCCTCCTTTTCAAACGAATGAGGAACTAGATTTGGGAGGAGGATGACTTACTTTAGGTTGACTCACACATGATGTACCTTATTTTCTGTGTCTGGTATGAATGTGATTTTGATTCCCTCGTGATGTGGTACTTGATGATTTACTTGTGCTTATGTGTTGTTATTGTTGTTATTTTTGTTATGTTGTTAAGTTCTCTTTGGATGACCCTTAACACCCTTGTTGGTGCAAGGATATAAAAAGGCTGAAATATGTTGTGACATTCTCTCTATTTGTATCATCATTCTTCTATCTGTCATGACTTGTGTTGTTGTTTTGTCCATTGGAGGTGATACAAGGTGTAGGATGTTTCAGCATTCTCCCTTTTTGACCCAAGGGACATTTATTTTGACCTCATGTGCTACTTCTTCCTTTGTCTTTGTAGTTCCACTAGCCGGCAGATGATGACAGTTCCATATATATAGTCTTGAGAATTCTCTTATTTACACAACCATTCATATACTGACGCCAGCTAAGTATATCCCTTTGTGTTGTTACGTAGTGTAACTTATTACTTCTTTTATGTTCTATTTTTTTGGCACCTTGTTTCTATGCTTGGCATCATACCATGACTATGTATCATGTTGGTAGCATCGCCTTGGTCTTGCCTTTTATGGGGGAAACCCCTTGGTATGAGGTAGGTCTTTGGAAATGCATATCTTATGGGCATGTGCTTCCAGAAAGCTCTCGTGCTTGTTTTGTGGTTTGTTCTACCTTAAAGAAATTGCTCCTTGATAAGAGTTAGCAATCACTTTAAGGTGAGGGCATACATCATGCTATGCTCTTTTAGGCTGCATAGTCACTTGTTGGTGTGGAACTCACCTAGTGATTTGGCAATCCTCACTAGCATGTGATTGTTCTTCTGGCTCCATGAGTCTCCTAGTGCAATGTAGTTGCCTATCTTGTGTGCTTCATGTGACTTGTCATGGTCACCTAGTAATTTGACAGTCCTTACTAGTGTGCAGTCCATAGTGGAACTTTCTTTCCACATGACCCCTAGTGATAGAGCAAGCTAGAGTTAGAGTCATGTGCCTTGTGTGTTTGTTCTATGTGTATTCTTATATTTTCTTCCTTTATGCATTATGTTCTAGAGCTTATGTTTTAACTTATGTTTCACATGTCTTCATCATGACTTCCATGTGTTATCCATGTATTCATTGTGTCTTATGTGTATTCATTGTGTCTTATGTGTATGCTCTGTGTACGTTGTGTATTACCTTTTGTGTATTGCATGTGTTCCATGTGTATTCTTGTGTATGCTCTTAGTACTCCGCATATGTATGAATTAATGTTGTCTTGCACATTTTCTCTTTGCCTATATGTTTGTAACCTTAGGATCCTAAGTTTGGGGGCTACTTGTAGTTCAAAACTTGGTGGGATCCTTTGGTCTTCTATGTTTGTGTGTTTTGTCCATCCCTTTAGTATGAGTTTGAACATAAGTTCGTACTCACACTAAATTGGGGGCTAAATGTAGCATCATAAAATGTGTACACTAGCATTTTACACCTAGTTTAGCTCCTAGGTTGGACCTATTTTAACACTTTTTGAGCTCTAAATGATGAGTATCTCAATCCTAGCAAGTAAACATGGCATAATCAACTTAGGACTGGACTAAGCTTATATTAAAAGACACTTTTCAGAGTTTGTGGGCCAAAGGTCCAAGGCGCACGAGTACCCTGGTCCTACTTGGGTACTTTGTTCCCACTTTGCGGTGTTATCTTGGGAAACTTCTTTAGTTAGTATTTGTCAGCCTAAAGTTGTTTTATTTGTCGAAGGTAAGAGGAAGTGCATATTTAAGTGTCTATTGTAGTTCCTTTTATACCTAATGGAATGAATGCGAAATTGCTCTCATGTGATGTTTTGTACTATTTAGGATTCTTCATGTTTGAACTGCCTTCTACTTGTGAATGCCATTGAAATTCTTTACAGGCTTTGAAGGAAATTTGAAGCCCTCTTCATCACTCTCCTTTGTTGGTGGTAGATCTTCATCAACTAAGGTTGGATATCTCATGGTTTTTATCATCATTTATCATCATTATCTATCATATTATTACAAATCTAGCCTCTGCCCTTCCAGGGCATGCACTCTTGGATCTTATCATTCCCTATTCTGGAGGTGGGAACACCAACATGGGGTTTGACTGAGGCAAACCCTTAAAACAACACAACCTTTTCCCTCTTTCCATGTGTGTGGGTAAGAAGAACAGGTTTTTGAGGCTAGTTTCTATGGAGAAGATAGTGCATATGGATACAGATTTGATAATTTCTGAAGTTCTACCTAACCCTAAAAGAGGACCAAGGCACCCAAGCACCCCTGTCCTGGGCATTTCTACCACCTCCCCTATACTTGCTGATATTTGTGGTTCATTTCCTGTAGTCTATTATTCTTCATTTTGTGATTTAATCATAGTCTTGGTTTGCTTGTTTGGCTTTAGTTGAACTTGGTTGGTCCTTCTATATACAACAAAAGGAAGAACCCCTGTAGTTTGGCTCTCCTCCTTGGGTAGAAGTCATGCTTGATTTGTGCCCCAATGTTTTGTAGAAAATGGATGAACTAGTTTAACTCTTTAGGCTTGTGATCTCTTTTTTGCATTACAGTTGTATCCTAAGGGTTATAAAAATTTAACATGGAAAGGTAGAAATGAAAATTAGGGGTATTATTCAATATTCCATGAAAGAAAACATTATGAAATAGTATACAAATGGAATTTTTCAATGTGATAAGGAACTTGGATGCAACAAAAAAACTTAAAACTATCATAAAATGAACTACGTGAACCCTAACTAAAAAAATTACATTTATTCAACTCAAACTTAAACATATTTTCCTTTAAACTAGACAATTGAACCAAAGTGATGATAAATCATGGGAACAAAGCAAAAAAAGTGAATTAAGGAAATTCAAAGGGGGATGACATGGAAACAAACTAAGCAAGCACACAAATCAAAAGAAAATATTTGAAATAAACAAAGGGACTTCGAAGAAACAAGGTAAGAATTAGATGCAAAGTATAGTGTCCTCTTTGATGCAAAATTAATGTGAGCCATTCAAAGGAACAATCTTTCACACTTGTTGTATCAAATCACACTCATCTTAGTGCAAGTGAATCACCTACCAATTGTTCTGAAATTTATTTGAATGTTTGAAGCTTGTTGTATGTCCAAGTATTTTTTAATACCAAGTCAACTTGAAAAGAAAACCTGAGAATGTGATAGAGATTATTATTGGCTAGCAATGTATTTTATGAGAGTTTAGAAGATAGAATCCAAAGATTATTAGAGATTGAGTTCACAGGTATAGAGCGAATTTATAGATGCAAACTAGATCCAAAACAATGAACTCAACTCAACATAGAGAAAAAAGGAATATTCTAAGTTTGATCCACATAAATAAATATCTAGGATATCTCTAGATTCTAAGGTGGATAGATCTCATTGTCTTCACCAATTGGCACACATTCTTTAGTCAAAAAGCTAAACAAATTATCTCTTCATAATATCTATTCATGACATAATTATACTTACTATTTATATTACTTAATTTGACTCATTAAACTCCAACAACTCAATTTAATCTAAATTAATTAAAACCTAATTAATTAATATTTAACTAATTTAATCTTTTTTCATTTTCAAAGCTTTGAGTCTCATTTAATTTATTTCTTAAAGATGTTAGATGGTATTTAGTTTTAATGTTATTGTCCTTGATAGCAGTTATGTCACAAATAGCAATGACATTAGTGGACCAATATCCCACTTTCCATTAGTTCTGTAATCTCTGTTTTCTATTAAATAAAAATATTAAATGAGCAATCAAACTCAAAAGGTCAATATAAGTCCCATGGATGTGAAAGTGAAATATATTTAGTGGTGGTGTGTGCAATTATGCCGGGGTGTCAATAATTTCAAAATTTTCTATAATACTTCTATAAAGATTAAATTCTTTGTTGAGTGGCAAGCAAGATCATAAACACCATATTAGCATGCCGCATGACCTTCCTCTATTACGCTTCTAATTTAAGAAAAAGAAGACTGATATATTCCAATTTAGTAGAAGAAGACTGTAGAGTCTCAACAAAGAAAACTAAAATAACTAACAACCCCTAATTATATTGATACATGATCATATTGTCTGGAGAGAGACAGATGCATAATTTAGTGCATCCTGTAAATTCAAAAAATAGAATAACTGAACCAGAAATAAGAACAACAGAATCAAAACAAAAACTCAGGATGAAATCACATAGAACAACACACACATAACAAGACCATTTAACGTGGTTCACCAAAACTTGGCTACATCCACAACAAAGGGCAATTTATTATATCAATCCATCTCTCTCGCATTGTGTATTACATATGTGATTGTATATTGAACATCAGCGATTCCTCTAACTCTGTATGCTATCAAAAATTGCCTCATACGTTTCCAGCCTCAGACAAATAGGTGCAATTGCATGCTAAGAAGATGGCAGTTACAAGGAATGGTTGCCAGAGGAGGAAGACAGGGACTGCAGGAGAATCCTACAGGGTAGTTACATTGGGCTTCAATAGCCACGTACCCAACAATCTCGCACTTGAAGACCAATGGGATCAGCAAAGAAGCTGCTCTAAGAGAGATCCCCTTCGTGAAATTCAGTGTCACAAAGGAACAAGACCGAGAGAAGATCTACAGAATTCAAACTTCTCTCGATGAACAACCTTGGTTGATGCATCCACCGGATTAACCTTTGTGTCAATATTTGTGACCTATAACTTGCCTTCATCAATAACATGGTAGATAAAGTGGTATCGAAGGTCAATATGCTTGGTTCGACTGTGGAAAACTAAATTTCTGGCCAGGTGAATAGAACTTTGGCTATCACAATATAATGGAAATACTGATTTCAGACAGCCCAGTTCAGTCAACAAATGCTCAAGCCATATCATTTCTTTGGCTCCTTTCGAGAGCGCAATGCATTCAGCCTTGGTTGATGATAGAGCTACAGCTTGTTGCAACTGAGAAACCCAACTAATGGCTACCTCGGCAAATGTAAAGACATAACCAGTGGTAGATCAGCATTTGTCTAAATCTCCAGCCATATTTGAATCAACATAAGCACGAAGCTGAAAGTCAGTACCTCCAAAACATAAACATAAATGTGAAGTACCTTTCAAGTACCGTAGAATCCACTGAACTACCTACCAGTGTAGTTTGCCCAGATTACTCATGAATCTGCTCACAACAGCAACTGCTTGTGCAATGTCTGGATGAGTACATACCATTACATACATTATACTGCCAACTACAGATGTATATGGAATAGACCTCATCTGGTCTTCTTCTTCCTGATTTTTTGGACACAGCTGAAGATAGGTGGAAATGATCAGCCAAAGGAGTAGCTACGAGTTTAGCATGAGACATATTAAATCTGTCCAACACTTTGGCAATGTAGTTTGCTTGGGACAACCTAAGTTCTCTTTTATTTCTGTTTCTAAATATGTACATCCCAAGTATTCTTTTGGCTGGTCTGAGGTCTTTCATGGCAAAACGAAGAACCAACTGTTGCTTTAGCTGAGCAATAATCTTAACACTAGTACCAGCAACTAACATATCATCAACATAGAGCAAAAGTATGACAAACTCACCAGTATTGAGCTTCTTGTGGTAAACACAAGGATCTGATTCATACCGAATAAAGTTGTTATCAGTCATGAAGTGGTCAAATTTTAAATACCATTGTCTTGGAGCTTGCTTCAGCCCATACAAACTCCGCTTCAACTTGCAAAATAAATGCTCCTTACCTGGTTGAGCAAAGCCTTCAGGTTGCTCCATGTATAAATCCTCATCAATGTCTCCATGTAAAAACGTTGTTTTCACATCGAGTTGCTCAAGTTCTAAATCCCAAATGGCTACCAAACCCAACACAGCACGGATTGTGTCCATTTTGACAACTGGAGAAAAGATTTTAGAAAAATCAATGCCTTTTTGTTGATCAAATCCCTTGACGACTAATCTGGCCCTGTATCTTTTACTTCCTCCGTCTTCATCTTTCAAACGATAAATCCATTTATTCTTGACAGGCTTTCGATTTGGCGGAAGAGGAACCAAATCCTAGGTGTGATTAACTCTCAACGACTCCATTTCTTCATTCACGGCTTCCATCCAATTGTGTGCATTTTCATGCTTGCAGGCTTGTTTATAAGTTGTCAGCTCTACATAATCAGAGAGCAATAACTCGTAGTCATCGAATTTTGCAGGTCTCCTCTTCTCACAGGTAGACCTCCTCAATTGTGTAACTTGCTTTGGCTGGATATTGGAATCTAGATTTAGTCTCCGTAATAAATTCTGAATGTCATCAACCTTTGAGTGTAGAGGCCCCTGAGGAAAACTCCCCTGTCTCTGTATTTGTGCACCTAGAGTGCTCTGCCCTATCACACTATCCTGCATCATGTCTCTGATCTGTGTAGAAGAATGACCTTTGTATAGGTCTGAAGGTAGAGTAGTGGTGACTAACTCTCCTCTATGCTACGTTTGAGTATGTTCTGGCAGCAAATGACTTAGTGATGGTAGAGGAGACCTTTGGGAAGGCTGCAATGGAGTATGTGAGGGCAACGTATAGCTTTTAGAAGACTCCGTATGACTTGGCAAAGGCAGCGATGGGCCAAGCAAAGGCTGTGTTGAACTTAAAGTAGGCAGCGTTAAACTTTGTGAGGGCAGCAACATAGTATGTACAAGGGAGTGCGTAGCATTTGCTGAAGGCAGTGATTGACTCATAGGAGGCTGCGTTTGACTTAAAGATGACCTCTTTTCATGAGACAAAGGCTGCATTGGGGGCAGGGATGCTACTGGTGGAGGTTGCGTTGCTTTATATAAAGGGAGTGACTGTAATGAACAGTCAATAGGAAGCGTTGGACCAAGGGATGGCTGTGCTAGCTGTTTTAAAAATAGTGATTCATCTAATGAAGGCTGCGTAGAGTGTAAAGGTAGTGAATGAGGTGTTGGAGGCTGTGTAGTAACAATGCAGGGCATACCAATTGACTGGGTGGGAATAGTGCATCCAACCGAAGGCATGGTAGTTGAAGAAATAGGAGCTCCTGACATATAAGAATGTATAGATGTAACAAGTGGCTGAGAGAAAGAGATGGTAGGTTGCTTGGCCTTACCATTATCAAACAAATCCACATCAAAATACTCTGGCTGAGATGAATTGCAAGGTTGCAAACCTGGAAAATGTTTCTCATCAAACACAACAGCACGACTACAGATTATATTCTTTGCAACGGGATCCCAAAGATGAAAGCCAAACTGATCTTCACCATAGCTGAGAAAAACACACCTTTTTGACTTGAAATCTAACTTAGTTCTCTGCTCTTTTGGAATGTGAACAAAAATGGCACAGCCAAACATGTGCAAATGATGATAGGAAATTTGTTTGCCTCGCGAGCCATGTCTCCTCAGGTATATCAAAATCCAGCCTAGATGATGGAGCTCGATTGATTAAATACATAGCAGTATTACATGCCTCTGCCCAAAACTCTTTGCCCAATCCAGCATTGGAGAGCATGCATCTAGCTCTCTCAAGTATCGTGCGATTTAGCCTCTCAGCTGCATCGTTCTCCTGAGGTGTATAAGGGACGGTCTTAATTCGTTGAATACCATGGTCTATACAAAAAGAATCAAACTCTAAAGAGCAATATTCTCCACCATTGTCTGTTAGTAGGCATTTAATTTTATGCCCAATCTGGTTTTCAACAACAACCTTAAAAATTTTAAATTTTGAAAATACCTCAGATTTTCTGTTCAACATATAAATCCAGATTTTTTGAGTACAATCATCTAGAAAGGTTACAAAATAATTTGCTCCACCAAAAGAAGTTACCTGAGTTGGATCGAATACATTGGAATGAACAAGTTCCAATGGAGTAGTTTTCTTGTCATGCCCCATTCTCACGAAGTTGGTCTAGCACTGTTTGCCATAAAGGCAATATTCACATAATTCTAAATCGATGGAGTTGAGGCCTGGCAGCTGATTGTGCTGAAGCATAACTTGAAGACCTTTTTGGCTCATATGACCGAGCCTTTTGTGCCATATTTCAGATCCACTGTCCATAGCTGGCAAGGCAGCTCCCACTTCACCAAAACAGTCAAGAATATAGAGATTACATTGCTTCTTTCCTCTTGCCATTACTAAAAGTCCCTTTGTAATTTTCCATGAATCAAGAGAAGATTTAACATTGCATCCATTGCCTATAAGCTTACTAACAGATTTTTTTTTTTAACATGGGTACATATTTAACATCCATCAAAGTTAGTTTGTCTCCATTTTTCAGATTCAATATTATATCACCTTTTCCTAAAATGTCACATTCTTTATTGTCACCAAGAAACACCTTACCGAATCTGCCTTCTTAAAAATTTGTGAAAGCTTGATGACATGAAGTGGCATGAAACGAGGTGCCGAAATCAAGGACCCATGAATCTGCATTTGTATCACTAGCTGATAGAACCAAAACACCATCACTTGCTGTGTTTTCTTGATTATTTGTGCTCACGTTGCCTTGAGCTTTCTTATAGTTCTAGTAGCTCTTCTTATTGTGTCCAGGTTTTCCACAAAACCAACACGCACTGGTTCTACCCCTAGACTTCAATCGCGGACTAGATTGTGACCTTCTTCGGTTGTTGTATCTTCCTCTATCATGGCTTCTTCCCCTATTGTTTATAGTTACAGCTGTTAGAGCATCGCCGGATGAAGGTTCCTAATGTTTCCTTCTCATGTCTTCGCTGAGAAGAGTAGCTGCATCTTCATCAAAAACTAATGTACTCTTGGCTACTACAGAAGTGCTCATAGCCATGACAACACCTTCCCAACTATTTGGTAAGGAACACAACAGCAAAATTGCTTTAATCTTAGGATCTAACTTGATACCCACCGAAGCTAATTGAGTAACTAAGGTGTTAAATTCATTCAGATGATTGGACATAACCCCACCTTCTTTCATTTTCAGGTTATATAATTTCTTCATAATAAATACCTTGTTTGAAGCTGAAGTAATTGCATACATACTAGAGAGCTTTTCCCAAAGCGCTTTCGTAGTACTCTCATTCGAGACATTAAATAATACATTGCTGGACAATGAGAGAAAAATAGTTGCCTTCGCTTTCATGTCCAGTATGTCCTAGTCTTCATCCTATATAGTACCTTGTCCTATGGCTTTCCCTATTAAGGCGAGTGACAGGTCCTGTTTGATAAGGAGAGACTCCATATGCACTTTCCAAAGACCAAAGCTTTAGCCTGTAAATTTCTCTATTTTCCATTTTTCTGAATCGTCCATTTTGATTGCTGTACAGGTTCCCAAAAAAAAACTTCACAGGCTGTCTCCTGGATCGAGCTTCACACAGAGCTCTGATACCAATTGTAAATTCAAAAAATAGAATAATTAAACCAAAAATAAGAACAATAGAATCAAAATAAAAACTCAGGATGAAATCACATAGAACAAGACCATTTATCGTGTTTCACCAATACCTGGCTACATCCACAACGAAGGGCAATTTATTATATCAATCCATCTCTCTCGCACTGTGTATTACATATGTGACTGTATATTGAACATCAGCTATTCCTCTAACTCTATATGCTATCAAAAACTGCCTCATACGTTTCCATCCTCAGACAAATAGGTGCAACCGCATGCTAAGAAGATGGCAGTTACAAGGAACAGTTGCTAGAGGAGGAAGACAGGGACTGCAGGAGAATCCTACAAGGCAGTTACATTGGGCTTCAACAGCCATGTGCCCAACATGTCCATGCCTACCAAGTTACAGAGTGGAATGAATCTAAATAGTTTGTGCATAATAGCACATACATGTATTTTGGTCTAACAGCAGGAACCTTTTGTGCAGGTGAGAACACCTGCAGTTGCAGTAATAGAGCCCACAATAGAGGAAGGCCTTGCTGCCATACTTGAAGCTTTGGCATAGCTTGAGGATGCCCCAGCCCTTGATGCTATGAAGAATGCCCCGTTTAACATTAGATCTCCCTCTGATCACCAATTCCAATTCTTCCACGTATCTTCTGTTGCATCTTCATGCTTTGTCACCTGCACATTACTCATACTCGTCATAACTATTCTACATCCATTGTAAACCAAAGAGATAAATAAGAGACATGAGTAGTATAGGCCTTTTACCTCCTTTTTGAATCGATTGTCAGGGGCAAGGAATCTGTTGCCTTGGCTGTTAATGGTGGGGTTTGCACTTCCCCTGATTGTGTACATTTCCCAGTGGGTGTAATCATTGTTCACCACATGAAAGTATCCATGTTGGCACCTACATTAAAACATTAATTTTTTAAGCTTCAATGGAGAACAGATAGATAAACTTCAGCAAGTTGTATAGTGGTCTTTGTATAAGGATTACAGAATTCTTGTAAGATTTTATTCATACCTGGACATACGGTGAACAAGCCCTTCTCCAAAGTGGTTGAATGCAACTGTTACTTGCATTTTAACATCTTGGGTATAGTTGTCATTGTGTCCTAGGAGCATGACCTGCAAAAAACCACTAAATATTTAACTAGAGCAATAGATTTTTTAATTGATAACTTAATAGATACTAACATTATTTTTTGTTTCTATCTGATATTGGGCTTTTAGTACCCTTCTCTAAGATCCTGTGTGATAAAAATACAATTGTGAAGGTTTTTTTTAGAAAAATGAATTTATGAGAGAGGAAATAAATAGTTGAGCACCTTGTCATGGTGAGTGGAAAAGTTGTTTGAAATGGTGATAGCAGTGGAACCAATGATGGTGTCGATCAGTCCACCTACGCAGCTTGACAATGAACAATGGTCTACCCAAATTGCACTTCCTCTAAAGATGGAAATCCCATCTCCATCACTCCTGGTTCTATACCCATAATGGGTGGGGGAGCTCCTAACATTCATATTTCCCGTAGGTTTATAGTCATGGATATGAACTCCATGAATGATGATGTTGTTCACATACTGTATTGTAATGCAAGCTCCATTTGCTATATGAACGTTGGCTCCTCTACTGTCAATAGTCTTATAAGTGTTCATGATAAGCTCCTCCTTGAGCTGAATAACCATATCTCTTTGGAAAATAATCCAGAGAGGCTCGGTTTGAATAATGGCGTGGAGCAGAGTGTCGGGGTGAGGATTGACTGCGTCATCGTCATTGGGATCTGTAACCACATAAAATCTGCCCTGCTTACCTCCAATGGCGTTCTTGCCAAATTCGATGGCACAGTCAGCCAGCCTCTTTCTGTTATTAACCCAGTTGGGATCACAACGCCAACAGTCGTCAATGGGGTTCCCCGTTCCACACGACAGAGAGCTCAGCTGCCTTTTCGAAGTATTCAGACTCTTGCATAGTAGCTCTTGATATTTCTTAATAATCTCAATGACATATGTTAGCAGTAAAACAATACTACAACTTTGGTGTTTTATAAATTGAACTGACTAACTTACAATATATCTTTTCCGCAATTAATCTCTACAACATATATAAATTATACAATGGTATAATGATATATGGAATACAAATTTGGTCTATAATAGCTTTACTAGAATAATATCATAGAAACGCAGTAAAGAGAGAATAGAGTAACAACATAAGAATAAGTAGAAGCATGTTTAATAAACCTTGCAATTTAGCATCAGCCCATATTAGAAGTAACCCTTACTTTTCACATGATATTCCAAAATGCGGCAAGACATTAAATTTCATTTCCATACCACCTTTTTTTAATACTATAAAATGTCTTAGATTCAAAGGTGACATGCTTACCTTTCGACCATTTGAACTACGAGCTCCGGCTTCTCAACATGATATTTAACAGCATTTTCAACCTTGGTCATATTTTTAGAAGTTCCAAATGACTTCGCCATTACCGATTGGAAAAGAAAGATAGCAACTAAAAGAAGCAATGGCTGTAAGGCTTGATTGGTGGCCATTTTGGATGAGGGAAGATTTTAGATTTGCAATGGTTACACGACATGTTATGGCTTTAGCCTCTCTTATATAGAAATTCAGTCTGTAGAAAACGAGGAACCTTGAGCCCCACTGGTTGACAATATTGTTATATGCACGTTCTTACGTTGCTAATCTTATGGTGGTAATGGACATGAATGGGGGCATCTACGATTATACTATAGCAGTTGACATTTGACTTGTTATGTGATAGGTGTTTAACTCCAGAAGGAATCGAGCTCCCGTACGCTGTCAGAGTGCAATCGGTGGTCTCCTTTCTACGGCGGGTACAAGGACCACCATGAAACCCATCTCAGCTGCTCCAGTTAAATTGAGGAATAGTGTCTGTGTCAATACAAAATAGGTTTGTGGAAGGCTTGTTTTGCAAGGATCCCGTTTACTTTTTTTATGCCAGTCTCTGGCTGAGCGAGGACAACGCACCTTGTTGAAAATCAACAGTTTGTAGACTTACCTGTACGCGGTAGCCGACCGTTGGAAAAATCTGAGGTGGACACATTAGGGTGGCGTGCTCACCAACCAAAATGTGGGCTGTACTGTTGTGTGGTTACACAACATGCCCCATTTTGACTTGACAAAATAGGGACCCAACTTTGCTGGCTTGCTCCTTTGCTTTTGTGTTCTAGGCGGTAATGGTAAAACAACATTAGTCAGTATGTATGTGCTTAATGTTAGGTATATTTGTGATCTTGAAGTCCGAACCCAAATTCTAAAGTCTGAATCTTTCCTCAAGAAGCCTGCGATGTGAAAGAGTGTAAAATTCTAGGCAAGTTTGCCTTTTACATCACCCTGAAATTCGGCCAAATAAGAAAGTTATGACAAGTCAAAGTCTTGGTCAAACCTGATATTCCTAGGGGGTCATATTCCTTAACATCAGTCGCCTTACGTTAGATCACCCCGAGGCTAGTTTATCACCCGATAATCATTTGGTCCGCGAACTTTGGATGTCAATTTTAGGTAATAACTGTATTATCCCATCAAACAGCTTCATATATTTTGTGGGGGTCATATTTCGAATATCACTCGATCTTGCGAATATCACTCGATATTTCAAATATCACCCTGCCGTAGAATATCACCCTAGTGCCAATATGCCGATGACATCATCCAATCCCGATGAACAAAGAAATTAGGAATCACCCTGACAGTGACGTCATCATCCTTTTTACCTCGCGGAGGTACGTATCCAACGATCACCCTTTTAAATAATATGATGGTGATGTCATCCTGATCTTTCAAAAGGGGGTCACATTCGTTAATATGACTCATCTTTGTTAACATGATGACGACGTCAGCTTATCCCATTCCACAAAGGACCTGATATGACAATGACATCATCAATCAGCTTGACATCCGAAGCTCGTCTATTTTCTAACATCAGTCATCTTTTCTAATATGACTGATCTTTCCTAACATGATGCTGACGTCATTCTGACCCGATATAAAAAGCTCAACATGACTGTGATGTCATCTTATTCAGAGGGTGATATTCCTCAATATCAAGGTCATATTTCTTAACATCCCGATTTCCTTTAGTCTGACCATGACGTCAGCCTTTCACATTTTAACAAAGCTTGTCCATGATGATGACATCATCATCATATCCCAATCTATGAAGAGAGTCATATTAGTTAATATCCCTCATATTAGCAAACGTGCATACCCGGACCCGATAGTTTTATTCAATGGAATTTAGTGAACAAAAGCGCATGTATTGCATATGCATGATCTTATGCATGCGATAACTGAAAATGTAAGGCTTGCATATCATATGAAGGGTCACATTACCCTTGGAATACAAAAAAAGCTACCGGAAGGTGAAACTATTTGCAAGAATTCAAAGAAACTCAAAAAATTAGGAAATTTTTTACCTTCCCCTTTGCAGGGTCATAACTCCTAGCTATTTAATCAGAATTTAAACTTTTTGGACTCATTGGAAAGATAAACTAGTTATCTAGTTTGAGTTGCCTAGTTACTTAGGCTTAACACCAAGTTACCGACGAAGTCTTGAGCCCTAATTTTGCTCCAAAGGCCTCTGAAAATGCAATTTACCAAGATGTAGAAAATACCAAAAATCATATTTTTGATATTTTGATATAAAATCACTCAAATGACCATGGGCCTAATCAGACATTGAAGCCATTTTAGGGCCTGATAGCATGTTTTCTAGTCAATTTTCACAGATGCTCAGTATTCATAACCTGATATATATAGGTTTGCACATTTAGCCTGTTTTAATGTAATTTTTATCTTCCTGCTGGATATTAAATGACGCTAATGCTTATTTCTTGTCTATTTATTGTAGGACGGCGGAGTTGTTTGAGGCTAAGATCAGCATGGCTGAAAATTTACAGAGTTGCATGTAGAGGTAACATGAACCAGAGCTGAGGAGGATATTGTCAAATATGCTATTTGTTAGCTGGAGGATGGACTAGGTCAAAGATGCTAGAATATTCTATGCCAGCTATGTAGTTGCCAACTGGCAGGCACATGCTATTCATCTAGACTGTTGATCTTAATAGATAAATCCTGACTGTAGATCATTTGTAACCGTTGCCTCACCTTATTCTATAAAAGGTGCAGGGATGTGATAATTTGAGCATTCGGAAGCTTAATTGAAATTTGACTGCTAAAATATCAGGGCATATTTCAAAGCTATTGTAAGCATACATATCATCGGATACTTAATGAAAGAGAAGACCATTTGATTACACATCATCGTAAATCCTGAGTAATTAGTGTTTGAATTCTTGATACATGCTTTGATTTGCTACGTCCCTTGGAGTGCTTATTAGTCTGTATGTGTTGTTTTCATTCCTCTTCCTTTGAAGTTAGCATCATCTGTATCTAGTTGTGGAACATCCTGGTGAAAATATGGTTTGATTTCTTCTCCTCATGACTGTATCTGGTATGTATGTGGTTCAATAGCTAAGATTCACCAAATTTGAAGTATTCATTTACATTTCTTTTAATTTCAGAATAACTCACCATCATAATTGCAAATAACAGATAATCAGAAGCAAGTAACATGAAATATGCCAACATCTCATAGATAACTGAATATTATTAGCATATTTGAGCTAAATGCATGTAGTGTTGAAAATATCATGCAAAGAATTGCAAGTAATGGTAGAAATCATGCAAATATCAACCTGTAGGCACATTATTTGAGTGAATTCATAGTGCAAAGGTAGAATAATTTGGAGATTTATGTAGAGCAAATATAAAGGATAGGACATCTGGAGAAATAATGATGAACTTTCTAGAAATTACTGAAGAACGTAAGGCCCCTAAATGGAAAACAACAACACACATCAACCACTGAGTAACGTCAGTAGATTATGAGTAAAGGTTGTTGTGTAACTTTTATTCTATGTTTGTTTATGACTAACATCATCATCAACATGTACCAAATCTTACCCGCCGATGTCAAAATCAGCCATTACATTCACCAGCTGGACAAGTAAGCGGGAAGCTATTTTGAGAGTTTTTAATTGTTTGTATGCATTAATTTCCCTTGGTAATTGAGAAGCTTCGATGAAAAGCTAGCAAGTTTTGTTGTGCATCTTACAGAGCCCAATATGGCGGCCTGTCAAGGCTTTGCTTTGAGCTTCTTGAATACACTTTTTCCCTATAATGTTTCCTAAATTCACCGAAGGCGGATGAATCTTGTGGCTCTCACGGCTTTGAGGTTATCGGAGGACGAGGTGGCTGTGACAGAGGTGTCTTCGCAGGGGTCGCTTGAAGTGAGAATGAGGGAGATCATCAACAATGGTGCTATGGCTTTTACAGGCATGTCAATTGACTGTGTGATTATTATTAACCTCTTTCAAAGGTAGGATTATTATTTTCTTTTTGCAGTGGCCTACCTATTTTTTGTAGTGTCTAATGTAACATCAAATAAAATTTATATGGAAAAATTTTAGTAACGAATGAAAGTAGAGCGTTAAACAATGCAAATTTAATCAAATCGTAATAGTATTTCCTTTCATGAAGCTGTCTGTGGCTTTAGGAGTAATGCTAGTGTAAATATAATCACCTTACCTTGCTTTATATTTATGATTAAATGACACAAATTCAAGTTTAAATTCAAATTCTACCTGGTCAAGATTGACAGCCTACCTTTTATTAAATCTCTATGCAATTTCTGTGCTTTTTATGAACAACTTGGAGCTATGGTATTATAGAATATTAATTCCCCTAATTGGGCATCTCAAAAATGCCCAGGTTGTGGTCAATTCACTTTCCATCCGGTATACAGTCTTGTACTTGACTCCCCATATTTTACAAGCAATACTGTTGCATATTTTGGAGGCTATATGCTTGACTTTTTGGTTGGAAGTTGTCGAAACCTTCTTAGTAAACCCATTTTGTGCCTCTATTTTGCAGCCATCACATTCCATGAGCCTGCATTTCTTTGGGGCATTTTATTTAAAAGCGTTTAAGCCTCATCAAGAACACCATTTTGTGCTTATACTGTAATCATTACAGTCCACGAGACCAAAATTTTTAGGGTTTTTTTGTCAAACAATTCACTTGCCTTGTTTATTCTACCAAATTTTACGTATGTCTTGCCTGTTTATGCTGCCAAATTTTACGTACATGTTTACCAAGGCACTTACTGTTGATAACTGAGAGGGGGGGGTGAATCAGTTATCCTAATTATTTCTTCTTTTGAACTTTCTTATTAATCAAAGCAGCATTGAATCAAACAAACAAACATTACCATGAAATAAGAAACACATGACACAGTATTTTTGACGTGGAAACCCGGTTAAGGGAGAAAACCATGGGGTGATTAACCCAAAGATTATTCTCTGTTAAAAGAATAAGGAATTACAAAATGGCACTTGCCAATTAGGGCTCACTGCCTGAGCACACTGCTCACAAAGAGGCACACTGCCTACAAGGAGACACACTGTCTACAAAAGAATGTTATACAATACTTGAACTGATTGGAAGCATCTACATATGCTGGAGTTTAGTTCCGGTTAGGCTCAGTATACTGATCTGCTGCACTTCATCTTTCCTCTGTTCTTTATTCTGCTATCTTTTCACATACCGGATCTTTCTTACTGCTTCTGCTCTGTTCTGTATTTATTCGTATACACCTTCACATCATCACACCTTTTCACAACTAAAATCCATCCTCTATATATATCCGCACTAGTGATTTCATTATCTTTCTAGTCGGCACCCGGAATAATCTATCTTCTCACAAACTCTGTTCTGTCGGCTGAATCCTTGCATATCAAGTAATGCGGATCAAGCATATACTTGTAGATATCATTAATCATGTCGGCCAAACATGATTCATGCCTTCACAACCTTTACCATCAACAGTAACACATCCGGAAAATAGTCTGATACTCTGTCAGTGAGTTCTTCCTCTGTTCTCACTGTCTCTGAGGAATCCGGTACTCAACTATTCATATCTTTTTCTTTGTTCATCACCGGAGGCTAAATCCTTGGAATATACTACTCAAGGTAGTCCTCTTGACTTCCCCAAATCCGTACTGCACCAAGACACTTCCTCTGAGAGATCCGGACCAATCTGTCAGACCTTGCCACATGCTCTGTTCTTGTTCATTGGACCACAACAATCTTCATTCTGACTTCCGGTAGAGACACACCATGACTTGCGGATATGTGGGATGACCTTTGTTGCCATCAATGACAACAACCATGAATCCATATAGTGTCTCTTGCCAACAATCTCCCCCTTTGGCATTGATGGCAACACTTAGTGAAAAATGACTAAGTGTTTACACTATGCTCCCCCTTGGCTGATGCTCTATCTTTATATACAATTTCCGGAACTCCCCCTTAGTTGGATTCCTCATTTTTCACTGCTCCTCACTCCCCCTTTGACATCAATGGCAAAGGGTAGGGTCCGCACACCAAAATTTTCAAAAATTTTCTATACATAGCCGCATATTTACATACTCACAGATACTGAAGAATGTCTGCAAAAGATGTCTTCAGTTGGATCAGTTCTGTAGCCCAACTTTGCTTCATTCTATCCAAAATTGCAATGTGACCACTCAACAAAAATGCAAATGCATCTGCCCTTTTTAGATCTTTCGGATCACTTGTCTGGGCTGTGATTTGAGCTTCTGCTATGGCCTCATGCATGGCCTCTAGCTTAGGGACAATTAACCCCCTAAGCTCACTCAACCTGCTTATTCTATTTTTCCTTTCCTTCTCCAATTTCTTGATTTCACTCAAGACTGCAATAGTCTGACATTCTTGATTTGTTATAGAGGAAGAAAGAGGATCAAAACTTTGAGACAAGGTGAGTAGTGTGTCCTCTTGCTCTTTTATTTTCTTCTCAATGTCCACTGTTACCTTGGACCAGGAGATACAAAATTTGTATATTTCACCGCCATCCTTAAGAGCATTTTCTAAGCTCTTTATCCCAATGTTCATGTTTCTCCTATCATTAATGATTAAACCCTGAACCTCGGAGAACCTTTTATCCAAAAACTCCTTCCGGACCTTTTCTTCGGCTGATTTTTCTAGAGATTCAAAATGTGTATTAACACTGCTAACTAAGGTTTTGAGATTACCGGAAGAGGAGGCTGTGGGATCCTTCTGAAAAGATGGCATGATCTTTTCCAGCACTCCAGATGCTACCTCCATAAGCTCACAGTCTTCCATGTGAGATTTCAGTAGTTTCTCTTTGACTTTCTCATTTGCAAATGAGGCTATTTTCATTGTTTGTACCGGTGACAAAGAGTCAAAATCTAATGGTCCTTTTAGCAGGTCCGGTTCATCAATTTCTATAGTGGCTTTTGTCAAGAATTCTTGAATAGTTTGTGCAGTGTCTCTTGCCGGAGACAGATGTTTCTTCTCTTCTGCAGTTTTGTCCTTTGGAATCTTTTCTCCTTCCTTACTCTTACCACTTTCAGTTGTGGTTTTCTCTGTTGGGGTCTTCTCTTTCTCTACATCCTTGGTGCTGTCAACCTATTTTTCTTTAACTGCTGCTTCTTTCTCCTGTAGTTTCTCTTCTTCTTGGGATCCGGAGACTATAGGGGAAACCGGAGGAGAGATGTTAGTCTGTTCAAGGGCCACTTCTTCCGGAGCAGATGATTCCAAGTCCACAGCTGTTTCTGCACCTAAGTCCTCTACAACAGGAAGATTAAACCTTTTGAAGGTTTTTCGAAGAATCTCTTCAGTGTCCTTGGCTACCTTGTCGGTCTCACCAAGCATAAGCTGATTCATCCTTGCTTTGCTCATGAATTCATCCTTGCAGTCTTTGAATACCATGTTCATTATTTTGTGATCAATTGAAGGATATAGCTGAATAGCTATCTGTTCCCTGATCTCAAGGTCTTTTGCCATGGCATTGCTCTTTCTTATCTCTAATTCCATCTCTAGGCTCTTTGGGATTTCAGAGATAATCTCAATAAAAGCTTTATGATGCAGAGGCATCCACACTAAAACCTTGACATACAGCATGTATGTCCGCGACCCTTCATCATCATCATCATATTTCCCTTCACACTGTCAGCATCATCATATTTTCTCTGCCGACCGATATCCTCCTGCAGACAAACCTTTGACCTTTCGCCTGTTAGCAGCATCATCATATCCGGCTATCGGTAGCATCATCACATTCGGCAAGCGTAATCATCCTCCTGACGATCACTGTTCATCCTACCGCCAAACACTTTCTGCAGCATCATGATGTTCAAAATCATGTTCATCAGCAGGATATAACATATCTGGTTCCTCCCATATATCCTAATGACCACAACCTCATGCACCTTTCCTTCGATGCTTACGTCACCCCGATATCCTGATGACGATTATCCTGATGATGATGACGACACATGTAGCTCCTCCAATATCCTGCTGTCGGCCAAACTTAACATTATCGGCCCGCGATGGTTTTGCCAACCCGATCTTCTACCTTATGCCGATATGCTCCTCCTCGGCAACACCTGATGATGATCACCCCCAATGTACATTCACTTTATGCACCTTCATCTACTTGGATGACGCCCGAAGTAACTGCAGGATATACACAGAAATATCCTGATGATGCCGTTGCGATGGATTTTCCAACCTTAGCGAATTTTCAATCCGCCGAACCTCCTGAGGTGACCCGATCTGCTTCCTGGACAACTTTCCAGACTCTAACTATCAGCACGACCTAGCACATACCCATGCTAGGGTTCTCAACACCTCTCGATTGCCATCCTGCACACCTGCATGCAAATAAACACAAAATGCAGACTAAATCCTAACCTATAGTACACAGCCATTCCACCGATTTAACAAATCAACCAGTGGAATGGATCCGTGAATCCATGCAACCACCAGAACAGCAACTCGATTTCACAATGGAGATCAAACAAAAAATGAACACAAACAGGATCTTTATTGATTTCAAAAGATGCAATACAATACTCTGTCTCACTCTGCAATCTAGCTTCTCAACCTGTATCTATAAAACTAACCGATCCTAATGCATAAATAGGATCTCCTTGCGAGTACTACCACTCGACTCCAAGCGGCTGGGAAATCTCTCCAGGCGGCTGGGAGATCCAACCGGACATACAGCATAACAGCTGTCATAACAAACTAGCTAAAAATAGCAAAGTATGGTCAACATGACCTTATTACATGCATTGGTCTTATCAGACCTTCTTGGAAACATTAACCAGACCTATAAAAAACTAACTGCCTCATGGAGGCCAGCTGTCAGGTAGGTGCTCCTGCACCATACTCCCCAACAGAAAAGAACTCATGTCCCATGAGTTAGGATGTGGAAGTCCTCCACATTTACACTTTGTCATGTCAGTGTTCTGACCTATTCCAGCTTTGTCCTCTGCTGGCTCTTGGCTGCTCCAAAATTTCTGAACTGTAACTTGCTTTCTTGCAAGTAAATCCTCATGCATGTCAATGGAGGCCCTTCTCTCACATACCTTGTGTTTGTCAGGTTGTCTGACCAGAACCTCTGTCTGAACTGCCTCTTGAACTTCTGCAATGTTCAACTCTGTCTTTCTTTCAACCTTTATAGGACAAACAATAGTCCCAACTATGACAACATCCTTGTCATTCCTCTCAACTGGTTGCTGTTTGCAAACCTGTTTCTGAACCTGCTGCTGACCTCTGTCAGTCACAACTAAAACTTTCTTCAAACTGTTGTCCTTAACAACTCCTTTCCCTGCAGTGTCCTCAACTGCCTGTATGCCTGCTCCTCTAGGCATCTGCACAAATTCCTTCTTTCCCATTAAAATGATTTGGGCTGCCCCCTGTGCTGCAGCTTCTTCCTGCAATGGCATCAACATAATAGTCTTCCCATCTTTCTTGATGGTGTAGGTATTAGCATACCCATCATACAATACCCTTTTATCAAATTGCCATGGTCTACCCAACAGTAGGTGACAACATTCCATGGGCAAAATGTCACACAAAACTCTATCATGATATGCTCCAATCTAAAAATCAACATATGCCTGTTCATAGACAAAAAGTGATTGACTATCACTCACCCAAGATGCCTTGTAAGGGTGATGGTGTGGAATCGTTTCCAAATTCAGTTTATCCACCATTTCCTGAGATACCATGTTGTCTGTTGAACCAGTATCAATGACAACCTTACATACTTTACCTTTGCTCTTGCATGTGGTCTTGAAAAGAGCTCTTCTTTGCATCATATCCTTTGATGCCTGCAAACTAGTTCTCCTTAGCATCAATGCTTCTCCCTCCTCAGGATACCCATAACCGTCAGGAACTCTATCTCCTTGATAAGTGTGTGAACTCTGCACACTTTGCTCTACTTTCTCTTCTTGTACAAGTTGTACTTTCTTGTCATTCGTTCTATCATTTCTGGATGATGACCCTTTGTTTTCTGGACATTTGAAAAATGGATGACCAAACTCACCACAGGTGTAACACTTTCCTGAAAATGTAGTAGAACCTCTACCACTTCCAAATCTGCCTCTATTACCTTTCCATCCACCTCTGAAATCAGACTGTCCCTGTCCTTTACCAGTGTCTTCTTGACCCTCATTGGTTTGCTGTGTTGTAGGGGCTAATCCTCTTCCCCTCATATTGCTGCCTCTTCCTCTCATGGACTTATCTTGTCCCCTATTCATCTTTTCTTCAATCCTGATTGCCATTTGATAACAATCCTCCACACTCTTAGGGTTAGCTAAAACTAACTCATCCTGTATATTCAATCTCAAACCAGCCAAGTACCTAGCCACCTTTTCTACCTCATTTTCATGATGACCAGATCTCATACTCAACTTATAGAACTCCTCAGTATATGCCTTCACATACATTTCCTTCTGTCTTAAAAATTGCAGCTTCTTAAACATCTGAATCTCATAATCCTTGGGCAAGAATTTACCTTTTATCCTTGCTACCATCTTATCCCATGAAGTGATCTTTGACTTCCCTTGTTTTCTTCTCTCGGATTGTACATAATCCCACCAAACCAAAGCATGACACCCTAACTTGGTCTTTGCAATCTTTACCTTCTGATCCTTAGCAACATCTTCACATTCAAAGTGATTATCAAGTGCATCAATCCAATCCAGTAACTCATCTTCATTCAAACTTCCATTATACTTGGAAACATCAACCTTTACCTTAGGTTTATCACTCTGCACTGCCTTTAACAGTTTTGCAAATCTCTGGTCTTCAGCATCTAGATCTTCAGCTACCTCTTCATACTCTTCAACAGTATCTTCATCTTCTTCTGACTCACTGTCTTCCAGTTCCCTCTTTTTGTTCTTTTCCAGGGCTACAATCCTGGCTTGAAGTGCTTCCGCAAGCTCCTTCATCTTCCTCATCTCTCTGGCATGTTTTTCCTTCATCTCCTACAATTCCCTTGCAGTACCACTACCTTTCGGAGGCATTTTGTCAACCTCTCACTCCTCTACCTCTGTCCTTTCGGTGACAGAATCAACTCTACCTCTGCCCTTTCGGTGATAGAATCAACACACAACAGCCCAGACCTTTTGCTGAGCTCTGATACCACTATGATGCAGAGGCATCCACACTAAAACCTTGACATACAGCATGTATGTCCGCGACCCTTCATCATCATCATCATCATATTTCCCTTCACACTGTCAGCATCATCATATTTTCTCTGCCGACCGATATCCTCCTGCAGACAAACCTTCAACCTTTCGCCTGTCAGCAGCATCATCATATCCGGCTATCGGTAGCATCATCACATTCGGCAAGCACAATCATCCTCCTGACGATCACTGTTCATCCTACCGCCAAACACTTTCTGCAGCATCATGATGTTCAACATCATGTTCATCAGTAGGATATAACATATCCGGTTCCTCCCATATATCCTGATGACCACAACCTCATGCACCTTTCCTTCGATGCTTACGTCACCCCGATATCCTGATGACGATTATCCTGATGACGATGACGTCACATGCAGCTCCTCCAATATCCTGTTGTCGGCCAAACTTAACATTATCGGCCCGTGATGGTTTTGCCAACCCGATCTTCTACCTTATGCCGATACGCTTCTCCTCGGCAACACCTGATGATGATCACCCCCAATGTACATTCACTTTATGCAACTGATTGCATCATGCTCACCTTCATCTACTTGGATGACGCCCGAAGTAACTGCAGGATATACACAGAAATATCCTGATGATGCCGTTGCGATGGATTTTCCAACCTTAGCAAATTTTCAATCCGTTGAACCTCCTGAGGTGACCCGATCTACTTCCTGGACAACTTTCCAGACTCTAACTGTCAGCACGACCTAGCACATACCCATGCTAGGGTTCTCAACACCTCTCGACTGCGATCCTGCACACCTGCATGCAAACAAACACAAAATGCAGACTAAATCCTAACCTATGGTACACAGCCATTCCACTGATTTAACAAATCAACTGGTGGAATGGATCCGCGAATCCATGCAACGACCAGGACAGCAACTCGATTTCACAATGGAGATCAAACAAAAAATGAACACAAACAGGATCTTTATTGATTTCAAAAGATGCAATACAATACTCTGTCTCACTCTGCAATCTAGCTTCTCAACCTGTATCTCTAAAACCAACTGATCCTAATGCATAAATAGGATCTCCTTGCGAGTACTACCACTCGACTCCAAGCGGCTGGGAAATCTCTCCAGGTGGCTGGGAGATCCAACCAAACATACAGCATAACAGCTGTCATAACAAACTAGCTAAAAATAGCAAAGTATGGTCAACATGACCTTATTACATGCATTGGTCTTATCAGACCTTCTTGGAAACATTAACCAGACCTATAACAAACTAACTGCCTCATGGAGGCCAGCTGTCAGGTAGGTGCTCCTGCACCACTTTATTGTAGATGTTCAAGTACCTTATTATAGCTTCTTGCAGGATCTTTTGATCTGCCTCATTGTAGTCATCATAGAATTCAGCCACCGGTTGAAGGTTCCCATCCATAGTGACTGATTTGACTACACTGTCTAGAGACAGAGTGGGCTTTTCAGCAAATTCCTCTGCCATTTCTTCCTTGTCTTGGCCTGTGGAGGGTTTCCCGGATCCTTTCTTCTTCTGCTTCTTTATTTCTTTTACTCCCTCATCTGACTCAGTTTCCTCTTCATCCTTTTGGCTTTCATAAGCCCTTGTGGCTTTTGTCTTAGATCTTTTACCAGATGCCTGGACTTCCGGTTTTGAACTTTTGGTTGTGGGAGGTGCAGATCTTTTTGATGATCTGGTCCGGGTGGAAGTTTCAACCGGAACACTTTCTTTACTTTTCTTTTCTTCCTCAGCCTTTCTCCTCTTTTCCTGGCTGGCATCAAGAGCCTCTTTTGAGATGCCTAGGCCTTGAGCAATATGCTCTACTTCTTTTCTCACCTTCCTCTTTATTTCAAGTTCCCTGAGTTCTACATGTATCTTTACACTCAGCTCCTCAAATGTTCCAAACCTTTCTGCCTTTGGATCTCTGGGCTGACTTAGCATGTGTTGAACATGCAGCTCCACTATTTGTTCATCCACTTCATACCCCATGGGCATGATCCAGACAGTCCTTGGCTCCACTGCCTCCATTAGGCACTGATCAGTGTCCACCATAAAGCACACTGAGTCTTTGTATTTTTCAACAAGAGACTGGGGAATTCTTTCTCTTGCTTGCATCATGCTTTGGAAGTTTTTGAAGTATCCCCATAGGGTTGTATTTCTTTCTTTGGCATCCCCAAGCCCATGTAGATAGTCTTTTATTTGGACTGCAACAGGTTTGTCATTCTGCCATGCCCATCCACTTGATCCGGGCAGCTCATTCATGAAGTAGAAGAATAGACATAATATAAGAGTACCATACTTAAAGGAATTCTTCTTGTCCTTCTTGATTTTCTGTATATTTTCCATTAATTGGCTTAAGAGCAGTTCGCAGAGATCATATTCTGCATTCTTCCTTAGCATTTCATAGGCAGTATACACTGCAGTTCCAGATACAGAATTCTCCTTGCTGGCGTGATAGATCTTGTATCCTATTATCATGGATGCATACTTGATATCCGGATCTGAAATATCTTCAACGGTCATTGCCCTCTTATCAAATTTTGATCCGGTGGCCTCAGTTACAATGTTGTTCTTGACAAATTTGAGGATAGGTATCCCTCCGGAAGAGTATAGACTAGTTACTGCCCTGATTGCCTCTTTTGTGATTTTGTAAGGTCTATCCAGCCATAGGAAGTTGTCATGCATTCTGCTCAATACATATCGGACCCATTCTTCTTCTTCAAAGCAGGGGAAATGAATAAATTGATCAAACTGTTTCTTCTGGATACCCTTGTACTCTGGTTTAAGCTCAAAAGCATTGTCTATCAGTTGTTTGTGATAGAGATCTCTCAATTTGAATTCCCCGAATTCCTCAATGCTTGCATGTATGTAAACCCTAATGTCTTCTGTGTGTAGAACTCCATGAGGAACACTGGAAAATGCTCCTAAGGGATCTACCTCCAATGACTTGTATGGATGTTTCTTAAATTCAGGTCGGGCCTATCTGAGATTTTTACTATATTTGGAGTAGCCATTTCTTCAAAAGATTTGTAGCAAGATATCGAAAGTGGAAAATACCTTTTGTGTCTTCGGTTGCACGGATTGGCTGGATTGATTTCTGTATGTAATGATTTCAGAAGGAGATCTTCGGTGAACTTGATGAGTTTTGTTGCAGAGCTCCGCTTTTCGCTTCTTCTTGGATGTGGAATGATCAAGTGATTGTTGAGAAATCCCTTATATCGTTTCGCAAACCCTAATATCTGTTTGCAATAAATGCTCCACCTATATTATTCCAGTTTGCCTTATCCGGATAGCTTGGAGTATCCCGGATCAGTTCTGATCTATGAACATCATGCGGATCTTTCAATCATGAATAAATCGAGATGACACATTATAAGAACATCCCAAACATTCTGTCCAGTCCACAGAACAAAATAATGTACTTCCGGATCTCTCCGAACCCTTTTGTAGTCTTCTGTCATTCCGGAGCATCTCCTGGAATAGGTCTTACTTGATCGATCACAACTTCTTTGCATCTTCATGCGGACCTCTGAAATCTTGTCTAGATCATCTCAGGACTTATATCTTCAAACCCTTTACTCCGCATCTTGTATCACATCCAGTACCACTTGATTGGCTGGGGGAACAGGATTTTCTTTGAGTCTCCCCCTGAGCCAGAGCTCACTTTTTAATTTTCGGAAGAAATATCAACACCAGAGTCTAGTGCGGATCCAACCTCTACATTCTCTGAACTTTTCTTCACCCAAATCTTGTTCATCTGATTCCTAACTTGATCCACATTCATCTTTTGTTTACCCTTGTCTTGATTCTGATTATATACCGGACCTCTTTTGTCCTGATTCTTGCTTCTGCAGACTTTTGCATTATGACCGGACCTATTATAGATTTGGCAAATAACATTTCTTTGCATATTTGACTGATCACCTCTTGATATGCATTTATTAGCCATATGACCTACTCTATTGCATGCAAAGCATCTACCATTGAATGATTTGTTTATTTGCATATTTCTGCATTCATGAGACTTGTGTCCATACCTTTTGTAGTTAAAGCACTGTCCGGAGAAGGATGAATTAGTCTGATTCATTCTCTTTCTGCACTGATTAGCTTTGTGACCAAAGTGATTGCAGCTATGGCAGTATCCATTGAAGGATGGATATCTTTGAGCATTGGGCTGTCTTACCGGAGGTCTTCTAGGCCTATTCCTTGGATTTTCTGATCGAAAATTCTTTTGACCAGATCCAGAGCTTTCTCCTTTCTCATATCCCAAACCATACTTGTCATCTGTCCTCTTTTGACTTCCAAAAAGTACTTCAAGTTGGGTAGAACTTATCTTGAATTTTTCTTTATATTCATTTGCTATTTGAAGATCTCTTTTGAGAGAGACAATTTGATCCTCAAGTTTTTCTTCATTATCTTTGGCATCTTCAAGATCAGATTCAAGATGTCTGATAATCCTGTCCATCTGGTGGCATTCTTCTGATTTCTCTTTAAGAGATTGTCTTAGATTGTCTTCATCTTTTCTTTTTTCTTCAATCTCTTGAGTAAACTTTATAGTTCCTGATTCCATTTCATGTCTTAACATAATGACTTCTTTTGATAACTTTTCACATAACTTGGTTTTCTCAGTCAATTCTTCATCTGTATTGCTTTCTTCACTTTGTCTTGCCAATTGTTGGAGCAGCTCCTTTCTCTTTTTCATAGAGAGACTTAATTTGTCTTTTAGTTCTCTCATGAATTCATCAGCCTGTTTGAGTCTTTCCTTTAATTCATTGACTTCAGAATTTGACTGTTCAAGATCCTCAAGGGCAGTCTTGAGTTGCTCCCTTAAACCATATGCATCCATTTGAACTCCCAGATCTTCCTCAAGCTGTTAGGCTCTATTAGGAGGAAATTGGCTCTGATACCAATTGTTGATAACTGAGAGGGGGGGGGTGAATCAGTTATCCTAATTATTTCCTCTTTTGAACTTTCTTATTAATCAAAGCAGCATTGAATCAAACAAACAAACATTACCATGAAATAAGAAACACATGACACAGTATTTTTGACGTGGAAACCTGGTTAAGGGAGAAAACCACGGGGTGATTAACCCAAAGATTATTCTCTGTTAAAAGAATAAGGAATTACAAAATGGCACTTGCCAATTAGGGCTCACTGCCCGAGCACACTGCTCACAAAGAGGCACACTGCCTACAAGGAGACACACTGTCTACAAAAGAATGTTATACAATACTTGAACTGATTGGAAGCATCTACATATGCTGGAGTTCAGTTCCGGTTAGGCTCAGTATACTGATCTGCTGCACTTCATCTTTCCTCTGTTCTTTATTCTGCTATCTTTTCACATACCGGATCTTTCTTACTGCTTCTGCTCTGTTCTATATTTATTCATATACACCTTCACATCATCACACCTTTTCACAACTAAAATCCATCCTCTATATATATCCGCACTAGTGATTTCATTATGTTTCTAGTCGGCACCCGGAATAATCTATCTTCTCACAAACTCTGTTCTGTCGGCTGAATCCTTGCATATCAAGTAATGCGGATCAAGCATATACTTGTAGATATCATTAATCATGTCGGCCAAACATGATTCATGCCTTCACAACCTTTACCATCAACAGTAACACATCTGGAAAATAGTCTGATACTCTGTCAGTGAGTTCTTCCTCTGTTCTCACTGTCTCTCAGGAACCCGGTACTCAACTATTCATATCTTTTTCTTTGTTCATCACCGGAGGCTAAATCCTTGGAATATACTACTCAAGGTAGTCCTTTTGACTTCCCCAAATCTGCACTGCACCAAGACACTTCCTCTGAGAGATCCGGACCAATCTGTCGTACCTTGCCACATGCTCTGTTCTTGTTCACCAGACCACAACAATCTTCATTCTGACTTCCGGTAGAGACACACCATGACTTGCAGATATGTGGGATGACCTTTGTTGCCATCAATGACAACAACCATGAATCCATATAGTGTCTCTTGCCAACAATCTCCCCCTTTGGCATTGATGGCAACACTTAGTGAAAAATGACTAAGTGTTTACACTATGCTCCCCCTTGGCTGATGCTCTATCTTTATATACAATTTCCGGAACTCCCCCTTAGCTGGATTCCTCATTTTTCACTGCTCCTCACTCCCCCTTTGACATCAATGGCAAAGGGTAGGGTCCGCACGCCAAAATTTTCAAAAATTTTCTATACATAGCCGCATATTTACATACTCATAGATACTGAAGAATGTCTGCAAAAGATGTCTTCAGTTGGATCAGTTCTGTAGCCCAACTTTGCTTCATTCTATCCAAAATTGAAATGTGACCACTCAACAAAAATGCAAATGCATCTGCCCTTTTTAGATCTTTCAGATCACTTGTCTGGGCTGTGATTTGAGCTTCTGCTATGGCCTCATGCATGGCCTCTAGCTTAGGGACAATTAACCCCCTGAGCTCACTCAACCTGCTTATTCTATTTTTCCTTTCCTTCTCCAATTTCTTGATTTCACTCAAGACTGCAATAGTCTGACATTCTTGATTTGTTATAGAGGAAGAAAGAGGATCAAAACTTTGAGACAAGCTGAGTAGTGTGTCCTCTTGCTCTTTTATTTTCTTCTCAATGTCCACTGTTACCTTGGACCAGGAGATACAAAATTTGTATATTTCACCGCCATCCTTAAGAGCATTTTCTAAGCTCTTTATCCCAATGTTCATGTTTCTCCTATCATTAATGATCAAACCCTGAACCTTGGAGAACCTTTTATCCAAAAACTCCTTCCGGACCTTTTCTTCGGCTGATTTTTCTAGAGATTCAAAATGTGTATTAACACTGCTAACTAAGGTTTTGAGATTACCGGAAGAGGAGGCTGTGGGATCCTTCTGAAAAGATGGCATGATCTTTTCCAGCACTCCAGATGCTACCTCCATAAGCTCACAGTCTTCCATGTGAGATTTTAGTAGTTTCTCTTTGACTTTCTCATTTGCAAATGAGGCTATTTTCATTGTTTGTACCGGTGACAAAGAGTCAAAATCTAATGGTCCTTTTAGCAGGTCCGGTTCATCAATTTCTATAGTGGCTTTTGTCAAGAATTCTTGAACAGTTTGTGCAGTGTCTCTTGCCAGAGACAGATGTTTCTTCTCTTCTGCAGTTTTGTCCTTTGGAATCTTTTCTCCTTCCTTACTCTTACCACTTTCAGTTGTGGTTTTCTCTGTTGGGGTCTTCTCTTTCTCTACATCCTTGGTGCTGTCAACCTCTTTTTCTTTAACTGCTGCTTCTTTCTCATGTAGTTTCTCTTCTTCTTGGGATCCAGAGACTGTAGGGGAAACCGGAGGAGAGATGTTAGTCTGTTCAAGGGCCACTTCTTCCGGAGCAGATGATTCCAAGTCCACAGCTGTTTCTGCACCTAAGTACTCTACAACAGGAAGATTAAACCTTTTGAAGGTTTTCCGAAGAATCTCTTCAGTGTCCTTGGCTACCTTGTCGGTCTCACCAAGCATAAGCTGATTCATCCTTGCTTTGCTCCTGAATTCATCCTTGCAGTCTTTGAATACCATGTTCATTATTTTGTGATCAATTGAAGGATATAGTTGAATAGCTATCTGTTCCCTGATCTCAAGGTCTTTTGCCATGGCATTGTTCTTTCTTATCTCTAATTCCATCTCTAGGCTGTTTGGGATTTCAGAGATAATCTCAATAAAAGCTTTATGATGCAGAGGCATCCACACTAAAACCTTGACATATAGCATGTATGTCCGCGACCCTTCATCATCATCATCATATTTCCCTTCACACTGTCAGCATCATCATATTTTCTCTGCCGACCGATATCCTCCTGCAGACAAACCTTTGACCTTTCGCCTGTCAGCAGCATCATCATATCCGGCTATCGGTAGCATCATCACATTCGGCAAGTGTAATCATCCTCCTGACGATCACTGTTCATCCTACCGCCAAACACTTTCTGCAGCATCATGATGTTCAACATCATGTTCATCAGCAGGATATAACATATCCGGTTCCTCCCATATATCCTGATGACCACAACCTCATGCACCTTTCCTTCGATGCTTACGTCACCCCGATATCCTGATGACGATTATCCTGATGACGATGATGTCACATGCAGCTCCTCCAATATCCTGCTGTCGGCCAAACTTAACATTATCGGCCCGCGATGGTTTTGCCAACCCGATCTTCTACCTTATGCCGATACGCTCCTCCTCGGCAACACCTGATGATGATCACCCCCAATGTACATTCACTTTATGCACCTTCATCTACTTGGATGACGCCCGAAGTAACTGCAGGATATACACAGAAATATCCTGATGATGCCGTTGCGATGGATTTTCCAACCTTAGCAAATTTTCAATCCGCCGAACCTCCTGAGGTGACCCGATCTGCTTCCTGGACAACTTTCCAGACTCTAACTGTCAGCACGACCTAGCACATACCCATGCTAGGGTTCTCAACACCTCTCGACTGCGATCCTGCACACCTGCATGCAAACAAACACAAAATGCAGACTAAATCCTAACCTATGGTACATAGCCATTCCACCGATTTAACAAATCAACTGGTGGAATGGATCCATGAATCCATGCAACCACCAGAACAGCAACTCAATTTCACAATGGAGATCAAACAAAAAATGAACACAAACAGGATCTTTATTGATTTCAAAAGATGCAATACAATACTCTGTCTCACTCTGCAATCTAGCTTCTCAACCTGTATCTCTAAAACCAACTGATCCTAATGCATAAATAGGATCTCCTTGCGAGTACTACCACTCGACTCCAAGCGGCTGAGAAATCTCTCCAGGCGGCTGGGAGATCCAACCGGACATACAGCATAACAGTTGTCATAACAAACTAGCTAAAAATAGCAAAGTATGGTCAACATGACCTTATTACATGCATTGGTCTTATCAGACCTTCTTGGAAATATTAACCAGACCTATAACAAACTAACTGCCTCATGGAGGCCAGCTGTCAGGTAGGTGCTCCTGCACCATACTCCCCAACAGAAAAGAACTCATGTCCCATGAGTTAGGATGTGGAAGTCCTCCACATTTACACTTTGTCATGTCAGTGTTCTGACCTGTTCCAGCTTTGTCCTCTGCTGGCTCTTGGCTGCTCCAAAATTTCTGAACTGTAACTTGCTTTCTTGCAAGTAAATCCTCATGCCTGTCAATGGAGGCCCTTCTGTCACATACCTTGTGTTTGTTAGGTTGTCTGACCAGAACCTCTGTCTAAACTGCCTCTTGAACTTCTGCAATGTTCAACTCTGTCTTTCTTTCAACCTTTATAGGACAAACAATAGTCCCAACTATGACAACATCCTTGTCATTCCTCTCAACTGGTTGCTGTTTGCAAACCTGTTTCTGAACCTGCTGCTGACCTCTGTCAGTCACAACTGAAACTTTCTTCAAACTGTTGTCCTTAACAACTCCTTTCCCTGCAGTGTCCTCAACTGCCTGTATGCCTGCTCCTCTAGGCATCTGCACAAATTCCTTCTTTCCCATTAAAATGATTTGGGCTGCCCCCTGTGCTGCAGCTTCTTCCTGTAATGGCATCAACATAATAGTCTTCCCATCTTTCTTGATGGTGTAGGTATTAGCATACCCATCATACAGTACCCTTCTATCAAATTGCCATGGTCTACCCAACAGTAGGTGACAACATTCCATGGGCAAAATGTCACACAAAACTCTATCATGATATGCTCCAATCTAAAAATCAACATATGCCTGTTCATAGACAAAAAGTGATTGACTATCACTCACCCAAGATGCCTTGTAAGGGTGATGGTGTGGAATCGTTTCCAAATTCAGTTTATCCACCATTTCCTGAGATACCATGTTGTCTGTTGAACCAGTATCAATGACAACCTTACATACTTTACCTTTGCTCTTGCATGTGGTCTTGAAAAGAGCTCTTCTTTGCATCATATCCTTTGATGCCTGCAAACTAGTTCTCCTTAGCATCAATGCTTCTCCCTCCTCAGGATACCCATAACCGTCAGGAACTCTATCTCCTTGATAAGTGTGTGAACTCTGCACACTTTGCTCTACTTTCTCTTCTTGCACAAGTTGTACTTTCTTGTCATTCGTTCTATCATTTCTGGATGATGAACCTTTATTTTCTGGACATTTGTAAAATGGATGACCAAACTCACCACAGGTGTAACACTTTCCTGAAAATGTAGTAGAACCTCTACCACTTCCAAATCTGCCTCTATTACCTTTCCATCCACCTCTGAAATCAGACTGTCCCTGTCCTTTACCAGTGTCTTCTTGACCCTCATTGGTTTGCCGTGTTGTAGGGGCTAATCCTCTTCCCCTCATATTGCTGCCTCTTCCTCTCATGGACTTATCTTGTCCCCTATTCATCTTTTCTTCAATCCTGATTGCCATTTGATAACAATCCTCCACACTCTTAGGGTTAGCTAAAACTAACTCATCCTGTATATTCAATCTCAAACCAGCCAAGTACCTAGCCACCTTTTCTACCTCATTTTCATGATGACCAGATCTCATACACAACTTATAGAACTCCTCAGTATATGCCTTCACATCCATTTCCTTCTGCCTTAAAAATTGCAGCTTCTTAAACATCTGAATCTCATAATCCTTGGGCAAGAATTTACCTTTTATCCTAGCTACCATCTTATCCCATGAAGTGATCTTTGACTTCCCTTGTTTTCTTCTCTCGGATTGTACATAATCCCACCAAACCAAAGCATGACCCCCTAACTTGGTCTTTGCAATCTTTACCTTCTGATCCTCAGCAACATCTTCACATTCAAAGTGATTATCAAGTGCAGCAATCCAATCCAGTAACTCATCTTCATTCAAACTTCCATTATACTTGGAAACATCAACCTTTACCTTAGGTTTATCACTCTGCACTGCCTTTAACAGTTTTGCAAATCTCTGGTCTTCAGCATCCAGATCTTCAGCTACCTCTTCGTACTCTTCAACAGTATCTTCATCTTCTTCTGACTCACTATCTTCCACTTCCCTCTTTTTGTTCTTTTCCAGGGCTACAAGCCTGGCTTGAAGTGCTTCCACAAGCTCCTTCATCTTCCTCATCTCTCTGGCATGTTTTTCCTTCATCTCCTGCAATTCCCTTGCAGTACCACTACCTTTCGGAGGCATTTTGTCAACCTCTCACTCCTCTACCTCTGTCCTTTCAGTGACAGAATCAACTCTACCTCTGCCCTTTCGGTGACAGAATCAACACACAACAGCCCAGACCTTTTGCTGAGCTCTGATACCACTATGATGCAAAGGCATCCACACTAAAACCTTGACATACAGCATGTATGTCCGCGACCCTTCATCATCATCATCATCATATTTCCCTTCACACTGTCAGCATCATCATATTTTCTCTGCCGACCGATATCCTCCTGCAGACAAACCTTCGACCTTTCGCCTGTCAGCAGCATCATCATATCTGGCTATCGGTAGCATCATCACATTCGGCAAGCACAATCATCCTCCTGACGATCACTGTTCATCCTACTGCCAAACAGTTTCTGCAGCATCATGATGTTCAACATCATGTTCATCAGCAGGATATAACATATCCGGTTCCTCCCATATATCCTGATGACCACAACCTCATGCACCTTTCCTTCGATGCTTACATCACCCTGATATCCTGATGACGATTATCCTGATGACGATGACGTCACATGCAGCTCCTCCAATATCTTGCTGTCGGCCAAACTTAACATTATCGGCCCGCGATGGTTTTGCCAACCCGATCTTCTACCTTATGCCGATACGCTCCTCCTCGGCAACACCTGATGATGATCACCCCCAATGTACATTCACTTTATGCAACCGATTGCATCATGCTCACCTTCATCTACTTGGATGACGCCCAAAGTAACTGGAAGATATACACAGAAATATCCTGATGATGCCGTTGCGATGGATTTTCCAACCTTAGCAAATTTTCAATCCGCTGAACCTCCTAAGGTGACCCGATCTGCTTCCTGGACAACTTTCCAGACTCTAACTATCAGCACGACCTAGCACATACCCATGCTAGGGTTCTCAACACCTCTGGACTGCGATCCAGCACACCTGCATGCAAACAAACACAAAATGTAGACTAAATCCTAACCTATGGTACACAGTCATTCCACCGATTTAACAAATCAACCGGTGGAATGGATCCGCGAATCCATGCAACCACCAGAACAGCAACTCGATTTCACAATGGAGATCAAACAAAAAATGAACACAAATAGGATCTTTATTGATTTCAAAAGATGCAATACAATACTCTGTCTCACTCTGCAATCTAGCTTCTCAACCTGTATCTCTAAAACCAACCGATCCTAATGCATAAATAGGATCTCCTTGCGAGTACTACCACTCGACTCCAAGCGGCTGGGAAATCTCTCCAGGCGGCTGGGAGATCCAGCTGAACATACAGCATAACAGCTGTCATAACAAACTAGCTAAAAATAGCAAAGTATGGTCAACATGACCTTATTACATGCATTGGTCTTATCAGACCTTCTTGGAAACATTAACCAGACCTATAACAAACTAACTGCCTCATGGAGGCCAGCTGTCAGGTAGGTGCTCCTGCACCACTTTATTGTAGATGTTCAAGTACCTTATTATAGCTTCTTGCAGGATCTTTTGATCTGCCTCATTGTAGTCATCATAGAATTCAGCCACCGGTTGAAGGTTCCCATCCATAGTGACTGATTTGACTACACTGTCTAGAGACAGAGTGGGCTTTTCAGCAAATTCCTCTGCCATTTCTTCCTTGTCTTGGCCTGTGGAGGGTTTCCCGGATCCTTTCTTCTTCTGCTTCTTTATTTCTTTTACTCCCTCATCTGACTCAGTTTCCTCTTCATCCTTTTGGCTTTCATAAGCCCTTGTGGCTTTTGTCTTAGATCTTTTACCGGATGCCTGGACTTCCGGTTTTGAACTTTTGGTTGTGGGAGGTGCAGATCTTTTTGATGATCTGGTCCAGGTGGAAGTTTCAACCGGAACACTTTCTTTACTTTTCTTTTCTTCCTCAGCCTTTCTCCTCTTTTCCTGGCTGGCATCAAGTGCCTCTTTTGAGATGCCTAGGCCTTGAGCAATATGCTCTACTTCTTTTCTCACCTTCCTCTTTATTTCAGGTTCCCTGAGTTCTACATGTATCTTTACACTCAGCTCCTCAAATGTTCCAAACCTTTCCGCCTTTGGATCTCTGGGCTGACTTAGCATGTGTTGAACATGCAGCTCCACTATTTGTTCATCCACTTCATACCCCATGGGCATGATCCAGACAGTCCTTGGCTCCACTGCCTCCATTAGGCACTGATCAGTGTCCACCATAAAGCAAACTGAGTCTTTGTATTTTTCAACAAGAGACTGGGGAATTCTTTCTCTTGCTTGCATCATGCTTTGGAAGTTTTTGAAGTATCCCCATAGGGCTGTATTTCTTGCTTTGGCATCCCCAAGCCCATGTAGATAGTCTCTTATTTGGACTGCAACAGGTTTGTCATTCTGCCATGCCCATCCACTTGATCTAGGCAGCTCATTCATGAAGTAGAAGAATAGACATAATATAAGAGTACCATACTTAAAGGAATTCTTCTTGTCCTTCTTGATTTTCTGTATATTTTCCATTAATTGGCTTAAGAGCAGTTCGTAGAGATCATATTTTGCATTCTTCCTTAGCATTTCATAGGTAGTATACACTGCAGTTTCGAATACAGAATTCTCCCTTCTGGCGTGATAGATCTTGTATCCTATTATCATGGATGCATACTTGATATCTGGATCTGAAATATCTTCAACGGTCATTGCCCTCTTATCAAATTTTGATCGGGTGCCCTAATTTACAATGTTGTTCTTAACAGATTTGAGGATAGGTATCCCTCCGGAAGAGTATAGACCAGTTACTGCCCTGATTGCCTCTTTTGTGATTTTGTAAGGTCTATCCAGCCATAGGAAGTTATCATGCATTCTGCTCAATACATATCGGACCCATTCTTCTTCTTCAAAGCAGGGGAAATGAATAAATTGATCAAACTGTTTCTTCTGGATACCCTTGTACTCTGGTTTAAGCTGAAAAGCATTGTCTATCAGTTGTTTGTGATAGAGATCTCTCAATTTGAATTCCCCGAATTCCTCAATGCTTGCATGTATGTAAACCCTAATGTCTTCTGTGTGTAAAACTCCATGAGGAACACTAGAAAATGCTCCTAAGGGATCTACCTCCAATGACTTGTATGGATGTTTCTTAAATTCAGGTCGGGGCCTATCTGAGATTTTTACTATATTTGGAGTAGCCATTTCTTCAAAAGATTTGTAGCAAGATATCGAAAGTGGAAAATACCTTTTGTGTCTTCGGTTGCACGGAGTGGCTGGATAGATTTCTGTATGTAATGATTTCGGCAGGAGATCTTCGGTGAACTTGATGAGTTTTGTTGCAGAGCTCCACTTTTCGCTTCTTCTTGGATGTGGAATGATCAAGTGATTGTTGAGAAATCACTTATATCGTTTCGCAAACCCTAATATCTGTTTACAATAAATGCTCCACCTATATTATTCCAGTTTGCCTTATTCGGATAGCTTGGAGTATCCCGGATCAGTTCTGATCTATGAACATCATGCAGATCTTTCAATCATGAATAAATCGAGATGACACATTATAAGAACATCCCAAACATTTTGTCCAGTCCGCAGAACAAAATAATGTACTTCCGGATCTCTCCGGACCCTTTTGTAGTCTTCTGTCATTCCGGAGCATCTCCTGGAATAGGTCTTACTTGATCAATCACAACTTCTTTGCATCTTCATGCGGACCTCTGAAATCTTGTCTGGATCATCTCAGGACTTATATCTTCAAACCCTTTACTCCGCATCTTGTATCACATCCAGTACCACTTGATTGGCTGGGGGAACAGGATTTTCTTTGAGTCTCCCCCTGAGCCAGAGCTCACTTTTTAATTTCTGGAAGAAATATCAGCACCAGAGTCTGGTGCGGATCCAACCTCTACATTCTCTGAACTTTTCTTCACCCAAATCTTGTTCATCTGATTCCTAACTTGATCCACATTCATCTTTTGTTTACCCTTGTCTTGATTCTGATTATATACCGGACCTCTTTTGTCCTGATTCTTGCTTCTGCAGACTTTTGCATTATGACCGGACCTATTACAGATTTGGCAAATAACATTTCTTTGCATATTTGACTGATGACCTCTTGATATGCATTTATTAGCCATATGACCTACTCTATTGCATGCAAAGCATCTACCATTGAATGATTTGTTTATTTGCATATTTCTGCATTCATGAGACTTGTGTCCATACCTTTTGCAGTTAAAGCACTGTCCGGAGAAGGATGAATTAGTCTGATTCATTCTCTTTCTGCACTGATTAGCTTTGTGACCAAAGTGATTGCAGCTGTGGCAGTATCCATTGAAGGATGGATATCTTTGAGCATTGGGCTGTCTTACCGGAGGTCTTCTAGGCCTATTCCTTGGATTTTTTGATCCAAAATTCTTTTGACCGGATCCAGAGCTTTCTCCTTTCTCATATCCCAAACCATACTTGTCATCTGTCCTCTTTTGACTTCCAAGAAGTACTTCAAGTTGGGAAGAACTTATCTTGAATTTTTCTTTATATTCATTTGCTATTTGAAGATCTCTTTTGAGAGAGACAATTTGATCCTCAAGTTTTTCTTCATTATCTTTGGCATCTTCAAGATCAGATTTAAGATGTCTGATAATCCTGTCCATCTGGTGGCATTCTTCTGATTTCTCTTTAAGAGATTGTCTTAGATTGTCTTCAGCTTTTCTTTTTTCTTCAATCTCTTGAGTAAACTTTATAGTTCCTGATTCCATTTCATGTCTTAACATAATGACTTCTTTTGATAACTTTTCACATAACTTGGTTTTCTCAGTCAATTCTTCATCTGTATTGCTTTCTTCACTTTGTCTTGCCAATTGTTGGAGCAGCTCCTTTCTCTTTTTCATAGAGAGACTTAATTTGTCTTTTAGTTCTCTCATGAATTCATCAGCCTGTTTGAGTCTTTCCTTTAATTCATTGACTTCAGAATTTGACTGTTCAAGATCCTCAAGGGCAGTCTTGAGTTGCTCCCTTAAACCATATGCATCCATTTGAACTCCCAGATCTTCCTCAAGCTGTTAGGCTCTATTAGGAGGAAATTGGCTCTGATACCAATTGTTGATAACTGAGAGGGGGGTGAATCATTTATCCTAATTATTTCTTCTTTTGAACTTTCTTATTAATCAAAGCAGCATTGAATCAAACAAACAAACATTACCATGAAATAAGAAACACATGACACAGTATTTTTGACGTGGAAACCCGGTTAAGGGAGAAAACCACGGGGTGATTAACCCAAAGATTATTCTCTGTTAAAAGAATAAGGAATTTGGTGCAGAGGCACCTACCTAACAGCTGGCCTCCTTGAGGCAGTTAGTTTGTTATAGGTCCGCATGATGACGTACATGATCAGGATATAGGATAACATGATCAGGATATAGGTGTATTGTCCGCATGATGACAGGGCGGTAGCCTATTTTTAGTATGTTTGACTTTATCATGTAATAAGGTCCATTGGACCGATGCTATGTATTAGATCAGCATAGGAGTATGTGTAGGCAGTTAGAGATCGGGATAAGGTTATCTGAGCTGTCCTCTCTCCCAGCCGCTTGGAAGCTCCCAGCCGCTGGGAAGTGAGTTGGTAGTACTCGAAGGATTTGTTATATATACCTTCGATCTGTTAGGGTTTAGATATATTGATAGTTCATATTGAGTTTGATAGATGTTATGTTCAGGAGAGTAGTACTGGTGATATGCTGTACTGGTGATCAGTCCAGATATTGTGAAGCAGAATTGTAAAAGCAGGACATTTGAATCTCAATTGAATAAGATCTCATCTTTTGCAGTATTTGAGTTGATCAGTTGTATCTGTGTTGATTTCCTTTCTGTTTGCAAGTTAATGGGTACTTTCAACCCTTCCACCGGTTGATCCTGCAAATCGGTGGAATGGTCCTATATCATAGCTTAGGTTACATTTGTGTTTTCTGTTTATGCATTGCATTGTTCAAGAGATCTGTTAGGAGCATGCTGTGAATCAGCCTAGCATCCTCATGTGCTAGGTATAGAAAGATAAGCCGTTAGATTTTGGTTTGAAGGTGATCCGGCCCGGTCGTCATATTGTCTTTATGTAATTGTGCGGTTCTGAGTGTTTACATGCAGTGGACGGATACACAGGAGTCTGCATGTGCGTTTCTAGCCGGAGCAAGCCGCATCGTCATCTGCGAATGCATCGCCATCAGGATCGGGTCGTGAAACTGTTGAAGTTTGCAAGTTGCAAGTGCATCAGGATGTTTTGAGTTGGATATATACTCAGTGTATATATCGCAGTCAGGATCATCTCTCGGAGAAGCTCATCATCCGCATATCGCTAAAAGATGCGGGTGTGAAAGTTCAGTTTTTGTCTAAGTATTGAAGAGTTCATCAGGATGAGGTGTGACGTCATCGTCATCAGGATATGACGTCATCGTCATCAGGATATTGAGATATCCCCCTATGCATATTGATCCTGTCGTCGCTAAGGGTTTAGGTATCGGCGAAGGCTCTCGGCAGAAAGTCGTGAAACATCATCATGATAATCAACGGGCGCAAACATCCTCCGGTTGCACTGTTCATCGGGCGCTAAACACAGGCGTCATCATCATGATCTTCAACACTACCTTCGTCAGCAGGATATCCAAATATCCGGTAGCTTCTAATATCCTGATGACGATCTCCTTCAACTGCTTCCCTTCGATGTCCCGATAGCCGTCTATACAAACAACAGCATCATGATACGATTTATCCGGTTGTCTTGGAACGTCCTGATGATGTTAACCCAACTTTCTGCCTACGCCGATACACCTCCTGATGATGTTTCACGACTTTCTGCCGAGAGCCTTCGCCGATACCTAAACCCTTAGCGACGACAGGATCAATATGCATAGGGGGATATCTCAATATCCTGATGACGATGACGTCATATCCTGATGACGATCACGTCACACCTCATCCTGATGAACTCTTCAATACTTAGACAAAAACTAAACTTTCACACCCGCATCTGTTAGCGATATGCGGATGATGAGCTTCTCCGAGAGATGATCCTGACTGCGATATATACACTGAGTATATATCCAACTCAAAACATCCTGATGCACTTGCAACTTGCAAACTTCAACAGTTTCACGACCCAATCCTGATGGTGATGCATTCGCAGATGACGATGCGGCTTGCTCCGGCTAGAAACGCACATGCAGACTCCTGTGTATCCGTCCACTGCATGTAAACACTCAGAACCGCACAATTACATAAAGACAATATGACGACCGGGCCGGATCACCTTCAAACCAAAATCTAACGGCTTATCTTTCTATACCTAGCACATGAGGATGCTAGGCTGATTCACAGCATGCTCCTAACAGATCTCTTGAACAATGCAATGCATAAACAGAAAACACAAATGTAACCTAAGCTATGATACAGGACCATTCCACCGATTTGCAGGATCAACCGGTGGAAGGGTTGAAAGTACCCATTAACTTGCAAATAGAAAGGAAATCAACACAGATACAACTGATCAACTCAAATACTGCAAAAGATGAGATCTTATTCAATTGAGATTCAAATGTCCTGCTTTTACAATTCTGCTTCACAATATCTGGATTGATCACCAGTACAGCATATCACCAGTACTACTCTCCTGAACATAACATCTATCAAACTCAATATGAACTATCAATATATCTAAACCCTAACAGATCGAAGGTATATATAACAAATCCTTCGAGTACTACCAACTCACTTCCCAGCGGCTGGGAGCTTCCAAGCGGCTGGGAGAGAGGACAGCTCAGATAACCTTATCCTGATCTCTAACTGCCTACACATACTCCTATGCTGATCTAATACATAGCATCGGTCCAATGGACCTTATTACATGATAAAGTCAAACATACTAAAAATAGGCTACCGCCCTGTCATCATGCGGACAATACACCTATATCCTGATCATGTTATCCTATACCCTGATCATGTACGTCATCATGCGGACCTATAACAAACTAACTGCCTCAAGGAGGCCAGCTGTTAGGTAGGTGCATCTGCACCAGAATTACAAAATGGCACTTGCCAATTAGGGCTCACTGCCCGAGCACACTGCTCACAAAGAGGCACACTGCCTACAAGGAGACACACTGTCTACAAAAGAATGTTATACAATACTTGAACTGATTGGAAGCATCTAAATATGGTGGAGTTCAGTTCCGGTTAGGCTCAGTATACTGATCTGCTGCACTTCATCTTTCCTCTGTTCTTTATTCTGCTATCTTTTCACATACCGGATCTTTCTTACTGCTTCTGCTCTGTTCTGTATTTATTCATATACACCTTCACATCATCACACCTTTTCACAACTAAAATCCATCCTCTATATATATCCGCACTAGTGATTTCATTATCTTTCTAGTCGGCACCCGGAATAATCTATCTTCTCACAAACTCTGTTCTGTCGGCTGAATCCTTGCATATCAAGTAATGCGGATCAAGCATATACTTGTAGATATCATTAATCATGTCGGCCAAACATGATTCATGCCTTCACAACCTTTACCATCAACAGTAACACATCCGGAAAATAGTCTGATACTCTGTCAGTGAGTTCTTCCTCTGTTCTCACTATCTCTCAGGAATTCGGTACTCAACTATTCATATCTTTTTCTTTGTTCATCACCGGAGGCTAAATCCTTGGAATATACTACTCAAGGTAGTCCTCTTGACTTCCCCAAATCCGCACTGCACCAAGACACTTCCTCTGAGAGATCCGGACCAATCTGTTGGACCTTGCCACATGCTCTGTTCTTGTTCACCGGACCACAACAATCTTCATTCTGACTTCCGGTAGAGACACACCATGACTTGCGGATATGTGGGATGACCTTTGTTGCCATCAATGACAACAACCATGAATCCATATAGTGTCTCTTGCCAACACTTACAATGACAACATCTGAGATAAATCCACTTTCAATTATACTTTGACCTATGTCAATGCCTAGATGCAAATCTCCCATTCCAGCACAGGCTGGAAGGTTGCTTGCAAAGGTTGTGGAGATTGGCTTTACACCTGCCAAGTGCATTTGCTTATAAGTTTCCAAGGCCTTTTCAATAGATCCATTTTGCAAATATCCTGTAGTCATTGCATTCCATGAGGCTATATGTCTTTCAATCATTTTGTCAAATAGTTGACAGGCCTTGTGTATGCTTCCAACATTTTACATACATTTCTACTATGGCACTGGCAACTACTACATCCAATGAAAACCCCTTCCACAATGCTTTCATGGATGTCCATGCCTTGTTCCAAAGCTCATCTTCTGGCACACGCCGGGGCTATAGTGGCAGTTCATCCAATCTACCTATGTGATTGTCATGGTACTATAGGTTTTATTGTGAATGGAATTTGGATAATTTTTAATGACGCTATAGGTGTTATCTGAATAGTTTTAATGGTGCTATAGCTGTGAACTTGACTAATAGGACTCTAGTTAGACAACATCTAATATCCTGATTTCATGTAAAATGGAAATTCTTGAACCCTTTTTCATTTGATAAATCTATAATCGCCAATAATATAGCTTAATGCAGCACAGGGTTTTTAATCGCTGGTGTGGATTTCTTAGAATTTATTGTCATGCTGGCTTGTGGAAACATTTTTGTGAACAGTTCTACTCTATGGTAACTCAAGGAAAGTGGATAAATACTAACTTACATCTGTTAATTTTGATTTTCAAATGGGATCTACCTTACGATAGCTGTTTTGTTGTAGGGTATGCATTCTAAACAAAACTATTTGATTCCAAGTTAGCGAGCAGAAATTTATTTGTAGACAACTAGAAAATGTCATGCCCGCATCTCCCATGCAGACATGATGCACAAATGCTCGTGTCACGACCACATTCGCCATGTGGTCACGACACAGGCCACCAAAAATTTTCTCCCTAACCCTAGAAACCACCTCGCATGCGCTTGCGTGCTCGGTGGCAATACGCCAGGGGCATAAACATGACGACACAATCAAAGAAGGAGAAGACTGACAAGGGAGTATGTGACAAGTAAGATGTCGCTTGTAGGGTTAGACTAGCTAAACCTGAACCCTAATAAAAAAACTTGAACCGCCAAATGATCGATTAAGATGACATAATTTAACTAACAACGGGTAAAAAGATTCTGTTATGATTCATACTCTCACTTGGTAATATAATTTGTGGTAACTGGAGCAACTCCGATTCCAAATTTCATACTACGTTTTCAAAAAAAGTAGTTACTAGATCACACTGGTTAATTTAGTTGACGTTGCGAAACGTGCGTAATCTCTGTGCAAGGCTCATAGTCTAAGTTAAGGATGTTATCCAGATTTTTGTTTGGATCAATTCTCGCTTTTTGAAGTGATCGATCTTTTATATTATTAATTATTCCAATCAATTGTATATATCATTAAGATGAGATTGCTTATTTGTTAGCGATAATTTTATTTATATAAACCTAAGTATATATATATATATATATATATATACATATGTATATATATACATATGTATATATATATACATATGTCTATATATATACATATATACATATATATATATATATACATACATATGTATATATATATAAACATTTTAATAGCAACAATATTATTTATGAATATATATATGTTTATATATATATATATATATAATATGATTCATTTGTTTTAAATAAAAGGAATCCTCTAGTTGTAATGTAATATATATGTCTATATATACATCTATTTATAACAAAACAATTGTATGCTTAAATATAGTATAATATAAAAAAAGAAATTTCCGCACCACAAGAGATAATATAATATAGAGAGGAAAAGAGGTTTTAAATTAAAATTTAAATCCTCTTTCCTCACATATTCCTCCCAAAGATGATATTCATCCCTAATCAAAATACCCTAATCTCATTTCTGTTTTGCCCTAACTCCTCTTATTCTTTCTTTGTTTTGAGTTGCCTTGTTTTTTTTTTATATACAGATTAGGGTTGGGAGAAAGGTTGCAGAGTTGGATTGTGGAGGCATGCCGGCGGTGATGTGGCTGAGGGTAGGCGTAGGTAGAGTCACGGCCCTGTGTGGAAGAAGAGGAGCGGCAGAGTATTGGCGTGGAGAGAGGGCGTGGTGGTGGTGATCCGGCGGAGGGCAGTTGTGACCACCGGCGGCGGGGCTGTGGCCATGAAAGAACGGCCATGGCGGAAGGTTACAGAGGCATGGTGAGATGGGCCTAGACGGCGGCGGAAAGAGAGGAGTCCAGGGGGTTTCACGCATAGTGCCTTGCTGTAGCAAGGGGAGGGCGTCAATGAAAGGAGTGAAGTGTGGGGTGTGGGGGAGGCGGTGCCTCCACCCACACCTGTGGGTGTGGGTGGAAGCACCACCTCCCCCACACCACATTTCTACTAAGAGTTGGGGGCTGTGGGCGCTGCCTGCCCACAGTCCCTTCAACAAACAACTTTTTATTTTTATTTTTCTATTTTTATCTCTTTTGTATATTTTTTGAATAAATCTGATTCTATTCAATGTTTATCACATGTATATGCTGTGAAAAATAAACATCTTTTGAAACAAATCCGTATAATTTTATATATATATATAATACATGGGTAAGGTAGTTGTTAGTAGCAAAGTCACAGATTACGTTTTTCCTTCATCATTCTATAGTATATATAGAAAAAAAAACTATGAGTATCATCTAATTCTACAAATTTGTATATGTGTAAAGCATGAATACCCCTCTCACAAAATAAACACAGAACTTATAAAATGAAACTCTCTCACACTTTATTCTTTTCTGTATACATACAGTGGCAAGATCATTTTTAAAACAGCATCAGCAATCTCTTTTTTTTTTACTGGCATTTTTTTTGAATCACAGTAAATGTAAAACTTGGTATAAATCTATTATTTTCTGTTGAACCTTCAATATTAGAGAAAAGAAATATGAATATGTTTGAAGCAATCTAAATCACACAAATTTACATCCTACTTTCTTGGAACAACATTTAGGATAAAAGATGCACTCTAATCAAGCTTTGTTGTCTTTCCACATCAACTAACGGAAATGGAAAAACTTCAACACCACAAATGACAACCTCTAGTTATATACAGCTAACTAATTTTCGTGAGTATCATTCATTTCTTTTTTTTTTGAAAAAGCATTATTTCAACAGAGACTGCACATCCTTCCTCTATAGAATAATATGAACTTTATTCAACACTTCTTCACACATAGATATCCTTTCTTTTTTTTTTCTTTCACAGATGGTGACAGGTATTTTAATAGCACATGCATATTTTTGAAGAAAAATACAAAAAATTTGCTTATATCCATTTCACATCCTTTCTTCAATACCTTGTCAACTTCAGAAATAAGGAAATAGGAGGCTTAAGGTAAAATAAACCAGAAGTTGATATTGCATTAACAATCACAGCCAACCCAATGGCAAATGAAAATCCAAGTTCTTTTTTTATAATTGTACAATACAATAAGGCCACTATGTCCATGGTTGTTACAGCCAACACAAAAGACTAAAAGAGCATCAAATGCACTTCTGTCAACTCCAAATCTCTACTCAAACCTGCAAGAATCACAATCAAGAAAAAACAGATACAGCCACTATGGAAGGAAAAGCTCTCCTCCCTACCATAGACCCACAAGTGGGTCACCCCCAAGCTAGGGAGGTAGGGGATTTCACACAGGTGTATCAAACCACAACAAAATTCAAACACAACTAAACACAAAACAGATACAACCCATAGGATTAACACATTACTCAACTCATGAAAATGAGTTAGGTGAGGGTAGGGAATAGACCTCTCAACTTAAAGGGGCTCCCAATGATAAAGAAGATCTCAACACATGGCCTGAAGCCAAAATCCCTGAACAACACAATCCACAAGAATCTCACACCAATTTGCTTGGCACTCTTGCCATATAGATAACTCCCCCTCAAATGATAATAGGCCCTCAAGGCATAAACACATAAACATAGACTGTGGGAGAGCCCCCAAGGATTGTTCCTCTCCCCTACCCATACTAGTTGAGCATTTCCTCCATTGGAGGTGCTCTCACCATGACACCCACCCCAACATCAAATGCAAAACAACACAATGCATACAAACATTCAACCAAAATTCAAACATGGGACACCATATAAATAAGGAAAGAAACAAGTTAAGAGCCTACCTTCAAGGACTTGGCAATGGATGAAGAAGTTGGTGAAGAGCTCCAAGCCTTCCCAAGCTTTCCAACCTTTCAGATTTTTTTTCCAACCTTCTCTAACTCCTAACTAGTAAGGAAATCCAAATTTGTAAGAAGTCTCTAAAATGCAAGCAAAAAGAATAGAATGGAAGAACCCCCACTCCTCTACAAGAGGAGCTATTATAGGTCCTCTATTTGGCCTTGAGAGAATGAGGTGGTGACATTTGTCACCATCTCTTCCCTCCACCAAAGCTACTTGGAATAGAGAGAAGGTAAGAGGATGACAAGTGTCCTCCTCTCCCTTCACCTCCATCTCCAGCTCATCCACTTGTGCTTCCACACAAGTGGGAGGGGGACAAATGGTGAGTTGGATTCCCACTCACCCTTCAACAAGACAATGGCCTTGAGTGGTGCTCCCACTCACTTGGGAGCTTGGGAGGACTCTTGGAGACCTCCCAAGTCTTCCTTGGGAATGTTTCCCAAAACTTAGGGATGGGAGAGGTGCTCTTCCCAAGGCAGGGCCCATCCCCATCTCCCCTCTTCCCAATTTCGTCACTCTTACTCCACCATGGTTTAGGGTGACCTAGGTTGAGTCAAAACTAGGGGTAGGTGGTCCAAATTGACCCTAGGCTCACGGTTGACCACCTAGGGTAACTTTTGGGACCATAGGGGTCATGAAAGGGGTTGAAAATCCACATATAAATGGCCCAAAAAAAAATAGTAAAAATAACAATTGACATAAATCAAATAAAAGATTACAACACTTACCATTAATCAGAATAAGGAAAAGAAGGGGTACTAAAGCTAAAAAAATAAAATAATTAAAATTAAACCAACCACAATAAATCATCATTCAATTAGACACGTGATCCTTATCCCTCTTGGGAACGGATTGGCTTTACCGGGAATAACATGGTGTGAATCCTAGCTTCGATTTCCCGTGGCTAGGGAAGGTAAAACCTGCACATCTCGATCAAGTGTCAGTTCTATCATGAAAGTGATAGCCAAAGCAACTGGAAATTAAATTCATGCAAACAATACAACAATATCCATCAATACATAAATCCAAATTAACTGCATTTTCCATCATATGTCAATTAATTCCAATCACATAAACAACTAGAATCTCATAACAAAATAACATCTAATATAAATCCATATATCGAACCACATCATATCATCAATATGACCGAATCAAATCACATATATCAAATCAGTGAGATACAACATCAAGTCTGCATAATGAAACATAGTTACTACTAGATAGCACAATGATCAAAATATGGGAGGTAAAATAGTCGGCCTCACATCCTCCCCCCTAAGACTGAACTTCCTCCTGGAAGTCGTAAAAAAGGTGAGGATAGAGTGCCCTCGAACTAGCTGCATCCTCCCAAGTCATCATGACCTCGTCATATCGATCCCACTGCACCCTAACCTGGTCTAGCTCTTGACCTCGAAGGCCCAGCGTTCGATGAGCCAATATGCGAATTGGCTCTAGCACCAACTACCCACTTGCCTCTACCTATAAAGCACTCCAGTCCAGAACATGAGATACATCAGATATATACTGTCTCAAAATAGAAACATGGAAAACATTGTGGATATGTGATAGCCTAGGTGGCAATGCTAGACAATAGGCAACTGGTCCTATCCACTCCAAAATCTCGAAGGGACCTATGAACCGTGGTGCTAGCTTAGAGCCCTTTCCATAATGGATTGGACTCTTGTGTGGCCACACTCTAAGGAATACCCTATCTCCCTCTGAGAAGCTCTGATCTATCCTCTTAGCATCGGCATACTTCTTCTGCCTATCCTGTGCCTACTGCAACCTCTGTCTGATCACTGTGACTTGCTGCTCCATATCCTGAACTAGCTCTGGACCAATGGTGACTCGGTCCTCAATCCGATCCCAACTCAATGGTGTTCTGCATGGTCTACCATATAAAGCCTGAAAGGGAGGCATACCTAATGAGTTGTGATGCCCATTATTGTAGGCAAACTCAACTAGATAGAGATACTCCTCCCATCTAGACTGATGGTCCATAACATACATCTGAAGCATGTCCTCCAATTCCTGATTCACCCGCTCATTCTGTCCATCTATCTCGGGATGATAAGTAGAGCTAAAATTGAGCTATGTGCCCAATGCCTACTGTAAGGCTCTCCAGAATGCTGAAGTGAACACTAGATCTCTATTTGAGATGATGCGATGGGGTACTCCATGTAGTCTCATGATATCATCCAAGAATACCCTCACCACAGCTGGCACATTGTACGTCGTGCGCATAAGAGAAAAATGAGCCACCCTGGTCAACTTGTCAACTGTCACCATGATGGCATCATGGCGACGCGAAGACATAGGAAGACCAATAATAAAATCCATGGAAATGGTGTCCCATTTCCACTCAGGTATGTCATGTGGGTATAGAAGACCCGCTGGATGCTGATGCTTGGCCTTGACCCTCTGGCACTCAAGGCAACGAGCAACATACTCTGCTATATCTCATCTCAAACCTGCCCAAAAGTATAGCTATCGAAGATCGGCATGCATCTTCTTCACCCCCAGATGTGCTGCATATGGTGCCCTATGAGCCTCTGATAGCACCACAATACGCAGGTCACCTGCATGGGGTACATAGATGCGCTGTCGATGATGAAGTAAACCATCTGTGTCAAGTGTATACCCTACAAATTTGCCCACCAGTACCCTTTGTGAACTGATCTCTTGTTGTACCTCGAGATACCACTCGTCCTTTGGTAGATGTTGAATAATGCGGTCCCTCAAGTCCACTCGCAAAGTCAAGGTCAAGAGCTCATGGTGCCTCCGACTCAATGTGTCTGCGACCACATTCTCCTTCCCTTTGATGTAGTGGACATCAAAATCATACTTGTAGAGGAACTCCATCCAACGCCACTGACGGGCATTCAGATTCAGCTGTGTGAAAATATACTGAAGGCTATGATGATTGGAATGGAGCTCAAAGCGACGGCCCAACAAGAAGTGTCTCCAACGGACTAGAGCATGAACCACTGCTGCTAACTCCAAGTCGTGAGTGGGGTAGTTCAACTCATGAGTCTTGAGCTTTCGCAACTCATACGCGATCACTCTACCACCCTGCATAAGTACAGCTCCCAATCCCTCAAGTGATGCATCCGTGCAAACCACAAAATCTGTCATAAGATCAGGAACCGCCAAAATAGGAGTGCTAGTAAGACGCTCCTTGAGGACCCCGAAGGCCCTCTTGCACTGCTCAGTCCAAAGAAAGCTCTTCGCTTTCTGCTGAAGGGAAGTGATGGGGTGCGATATCTGCGAAAAGCCCTCAACAAAACAACGGTAATAACCAGCTAACCCCATGAAACTTCTGACCTTTGTCACACTAGTGGGTGCTGGCCAATCCCTGATGGCCCCGATCTTCAATGGATCTACTGAGATTCCATCGCCGGAAAGGATATGCCCCAGGTACTGAACCTCTGTCCTGAAAAATGCACGCTTCGCCAAATTCCCATAAAGTTTCTGCTCTTGCAAGCACTGTAAAACCTGATGAAGGTGCTCATGCTCCTCCTCGGTCCGTGAGTAGATCAAAATGCCATTGAGGAAAATGATCACGAACCGATCTAAATATGTACGGAACACCCTGTTCATGAGACTCATGAACACTGTAGGGGCGTTCATCAAGCCAAAGGGAACCACTGTGAACTCATAATGCCCATAATGAGTCCAGAAAGCGGTCTTATGGATATCTGCCTCTGCAATGCGTAACTAATGATACCCGGACTTCAGGTCTATCTTAGAGAACACCCTGGCTCCCTACATCTGGTCAAAAAGATCATTAATCCTGGGCAGAGGATAACGGTTCTTCACCATCACCTTATTTAACTGCCTGTAGTCCGTACACAAATGAAGAGACCCATCCTTCTTTTTCATGAAGATGACAGGAGTGCCCCAAGGTGAAACGCTCAGTCGGATGTGCCCCTTCTCTAGCAAGTCCTCCAACTGTAGCTTGAGCTCAGTGAGCTCATGTGTGGTCATCCTGTAGGGTGCACGAGACACAGGCTCGGCACCTGGCACTAAGTCTATATGGAAGTCTACCTCACGTTAGGGAGGCATCCCCGGTAACTTTGCTAGGAAAACATCAGCAAACTCTCTAAGGATGGGATGATCATCCAAAGATGCCTCTAGCTCGTCATCTGATCTGTCGCTCACTGTGATGGTGAACATCTGACATCCATTTCGCATGCAGCACTTAAGCTGCTGAGCGGATATCATACGTACTATGGTGGGCTTCTGCATGCCCACAATCTCTACTGAAGCACCGTGATCGTCCAGATAGCTAATCACCTTTCGGTGACAATCTAGCTTGGCTCGATGAGCTGCAAGCCAATCCATACCCAACACCACATCATAGGATCCTAATGTCATGACTCTAAGGTCGCATACTATAGTGAAAGGTCCAAAAGCAATCTCATAGTCATGGACTAAGGTATGTACTGTCAATTTGGCTCCTAAAGCCAACTCAACCACCCACCTATCACCCTGCCTAGAGGCCACCAGCCTGCAATGCTCCACTAACGATGGAGATATAAATGAATCCATAGCACTAGAATCAAATAGAATAGAAATGGGGTTTCCCCCAATCATACCTACCGTCTCAATCACAGACACCTGAAAATCTACTTGGCGGTTATCTACCGCTGCAAACATATGATGGGATCTACCCACATCACCCACTGTCTGCTCTGAACCTCCTACACGAGGCTGTCCCCCTGCTGTATAACCCTGTGGACACTCTCTAGCTAGGTGTCCTGCTCCACCACAAACATAACAAGGGCCCCTAACCTGTACCTGTACAATCTGGATCCTACTCGACTGCTGTTGTCCTGATCTGCCAGTAGACCCTTGTGAATCCCTATAGGACTGCTGTGACCTCGTGGGTCCCACAGGTGGTCCCTGCTACCTTTGATCTCTGCGTGGACCTTGCTGCTGCCAGCCTCTACTATGTCCCCCCTGTGTCCTCTGCTGTGTCCTAGCTCTTTGCAGCTATTGTGGCTGCTGCTGCTGTGAGGGTCTAGGAGGTAAAGATGTCAAACTAAATCCTCCTCTGTGAGGTGGCTGTGATGGCCTACGGAAGCTCTGCTGATGCTGCTGCTGTCCCCGATACTAAAACTGAGGGTGAGAACTCTACCCTCGGCCCTAAATCTCCTCAGCGATGTATGCCTTCTCGGTAGCATCACTCAAAGTCTGGGGGTCTAGCATCCAAACAGGCCTTGCTATACTATGATTAAGCCCTCTGATAAACTTGTGCACAAGGAGTTTCTCGTCATGGAGATACTCTGCATATCTAGATAGCTCTGTAAACCTAGCCTCATACTAAGCCACTATAAGTCCTCTCTGCTGGAGGTCATGGAACTCGTCTAGACGACGCTGCCTATAGTGGTCTGACAAATAGTGCGCATTAAAGTGCTTAATGAAGGTCTCCCAGGTGAGGGTGTCTAAAGATAGGTGGTGCTTGCACTCCTTTGTGCGCCACCAAGTAGCTGTTGCATCCCGTAATAAGTGTACTACTACCCGGGCCTTCGTGTTGCCCTCGTAAGGATGCAACACGAAGCACCTGTCCAAATTGATAAGCCAGGCCTCTGCCTCAGCTCCCTCCGTGGTCCTAATGAATGTAGGAGGGTTCAACCTCAATATGTCCCTAATGGGATCTCCTCTATCTCTGTGCCCCCTGATAGGCTCCTCTGCATGATACTCATAAGGCCTGTGACCTAAGTGCTCTACACGCACTGTCTCATCCTGTCTAGCCCGATGTGGGGGGGCTCCTGCTACGGGCCCTGTTGGCCGAACCAACCTCCTCTATCTCTGGTAGCTCGATGTAAGGCTCCTCATGTGGTGCCCCTTGCGGCTCTACGCAGGGCTCCTCTCGTGGGTCCTCACGGGGTTCGACATGTGGCTCTGCTACTACCGGTGGGAGCCTATCTAAAATAGCCTATAAGGCCTATAAAATCTATGGTCCCATATCTGGTGGGGCCAGTGGTGCCTACAGTACCTGAGGAACTAGCTGTGGCTGTAGAACTGGCTGAACCAGTGGAACTGGCTGTACCTGTGGATCTGGCTGACCCTGTGGATCTGGCTGATCCTATGGATTTGGCTGACCCGGTCCCACAGCTGATGAATCAGTGCGTACCTCTGTGGGCAGAGTGCAGTGGGTCTGTGCTCGCCGAACTCGTCTGGGAGGCATCCTACAAAATGAGGTAGCCACAAGTCAATCATAGTTGTAGAAACAATAATGTGACTAAACAAGACTAGTGTTTAAAAAAAACTTGGCTCTGATACCAAATGTCATGCCCGCATCTCCCATACAGACATGACACACAAATGCCCGTGTCACGACCACATTCACCATGTGGTCACGACACGGGCCACGAAAAATTTTCTCCCTAACCTTAGAAACCACCTCGCATGTGCTTGCGTGCTCAGTGGCAATACGCCAGGGGCGTAAACATGACGACACAATTGAAGAAGAAGAAGACCGACAAGGGAGTATGCGACAAGTAAGATGTCGCTTGTAGGGTTAGACTAGATAAACCTAAACCCTAATAAAAAACTTGAACCGCCAAATGATCGATTAAGATGACATAATTTAACTAACAACGGGTAAAAAGATTCTGTTATGATTCATACTCTCGCTTGGTAATATAATTTGTGGTAACTGGAGCAACTCCGATTCCAAATTTCATACTACGTTTTCAAAAAAAGTAGTTACTAGATCACACTGGTTAATTTAGTTGATGTTGTGAAACGTGCGTAATCTCTGTGCAAGGCCCACAGTCTAAGTTAAGGATGTTATCCAAATTTTCGTTCAGATCGATTCTCGCTTTTTGAAGTGATCGATCTTTTATATTATTAATTATTCCAATCAAGTGTATATATCGTTAAGATGAGATTACTTATTTGTTAGTGATAATTTTATTTATATAAACCTAAGTGTATATATATATATATAAACATTTTAATAGCAACAATATTATTTATGAATATATATGTTTATATCATTTATATAAATATATATATATATATATATATATATATATACTATATATATATATATATATATATATATATATATAACTATAATATGATTCATTTGTTTTAAATAAAAGGAATCCTCTAGTTGTAATGTAATATATATGTCTATATATACATCTATTTATAACAAAACAATTGTATGCTTGAATATAGTATAATATAAAAAAAGAAATTCCCCCTCCCCCCCAAAGAGATAATATAATATAGAGAGGAAAAGAGGTTTTAAATTAAAAATTAAATCCTCTTTCCTCACATATTCCTCCCAAAGATAATATTCATCCCTAATCAAAATGCCCTAATCTCATTTCTGTTTTGCCCTAACTCCTCTTATTCTTTTTTTGTTTTGAGTTGCCTTGTTTTTTTTATACAGATTAGGGTTGGGAGAAAAGTTGCAGAGCTGGATTGTGGAGGCACACCGGCGGTGATGTTGCTGAGGGTGGGCGTAGGTAGAGTCATGGCCCTGTGTGGAAGAAGAGGAGTAGTGGAGTATTGGCATGGAGAGAGGGCGTGGTGGTGGTGATCCGACGGAGGGCAGTCGTGACCATCGGAGGCGGGGCTATGGCCATGAAAGAACGGCCATGGCGGAAGGTTACAGAGGTGTGGTGAGATGGGCCTAGATGGCGGTGGAAAGGGAGGAGTCCGGGGGGTTTCGTGCACAGTGCCTTGCTGTAGCAAGGGGAGGGCGTTGATGAAAGGAGTGAAGTGTGGGGTGTGGGTGGAGGCACCGCCTCCCCCACACCACATTTCTACTAAGATTTGGGGACTATGGGCACTGCCTACCCACAGTCCCTTCAACAAACAACTTTTTTTATTTTTTTTTATTTTTATCTCTTTTGTATATTTTTTGAATAAATCTAATTCTATTCAATGTTTATCACATGTATATGCTGTGAAAAATAAATATCTTTTGAAACAAATTAGTATATATATATATATATATATATATATATATATATATATATATATATATATATATATATATATATATATATATATATATATATATATATATATATAATACATGGGTAAGGTAGTTGTTAGTAGCAAAGTCACAGATTATGTTTTTCCTTCATCATTCTATGGTATATATAGAAAACAAAAACTATGAGTATCATCTAATTCTACAAATTTGTATATGTGTAAAGCATGAATACCCCTCTCACAAAATAAACACAGAACTTATAAAATGAAACTCTCTCACACTTTATTCTTTTCTGTATACATACAGTGGCAAGATCATTTTTAAAACAGCATCAGCAATCTCTTTTTTTTTAACTGGCATTTTTTTTAATCACAGTAAATGTAAAACTTGGTATAAATCTATTATTTTCTGTTGAACCTTCAATATCAGAGAAAAGAAATATGAATATGTTTGAAGCAATCTAAATCACAGAAATTTACATCCTACTTTCTTGGAACAACATTTAGGATAAAAGATGCACTCTAATCAAGCTTTGTTGTCTTTCCACATCAACTAACGGAAATGGAAAAACTTCAACACCACAAATGACAACCTCTAGTTATATACAGCTAACTAATTTTAGTAAGTATCATTCATTTCTTTTTTTTTTGAAAAAGCATTATTTCAACAGAGACTGCACATCCTTCCTCTATAGAATAATATGAACTTTATTCAACACTTCTTCACACATAGATATCCTTTCTTTTTTTTTTCTTTCACAGATGGTGACAGGAATTTTAACAGCACATGCATATTTTTGAAGAAAAATATAGAAAATTTGCTTATATCCATTTCACATCCTTTCTTCAATACCTTGTCAACTTCAGAAATAAGGAAATAGGAGGCTTAAGGTAAAATAAACCAGAAGTTGATATTACATTAACAATCACAGCCAACCCAATGGCAAATGAAAATCCAAGTTCTTTTTTTTTATAATTGTACAATACAATAAGGCCACTATGTCCATGGTTGTTACAGCCAACACAAAAGACTGAAAGAGCATAAAATGCACTTTTGTCAACTCCAAATCTCTACTCAGACATGCAAGAATCACAATCAAGGAAAAATAGATAAAACCACTATGAAAGGAAAAGCTCTCCTCCCTACCATAGACCCACAAGTGGGTCACCCTCGAGCTAGGGAGGTAGGGGATTTCACACAGGTGTACCAAACCACAACAGAATTCAAACACAACTAAACACAAAACAGGTACACCCCATAGGATTAACACATTACTCAACTCATGAAAAATAAGTTAGGTGAGGGTAGGGAATAGACCTCTCAACTTAAAGGGGCTCCCAATGATAAAGAAGATCTCAACACATGGCCTGAAGCCAAAATCCCTGAACAACACAATCCACAAGAATCTCACACCAAGTTGCTTGGCACTCTTGCCATATAGATAACTCCCCCTCAAATGATAATAGGCCCTCAAGGCATAAACACATAAACACAGACTGTGGGAGAGCCCCCAAGGATTGTTCCTCTCCCCTACCCATACTAGTTGAGCATTTCCTCCATTGGAGGTGCTCTCACCATGACACCCACCCCAACATCAAATGCAAAACAACACAATGCATACAAACATTCAACCAAAATTCAAACATGGGACATCATATAAATAAGGCAAGAAACAAGTTAAGAGCCTACCTTCAAGGACTTGGCAATGGATGAAGAAGTTGGTGAAGAGCTCCAAGCCTTCCCAAGCTTTCCAACCTTTCATATTTTTTTTCCAACCTTCTCTAACTCCTCCTAACTAGTAAGGAAATCCAAATTTGCAAGAAGTCTCTAAAATGCAAGAAAAAAGAATAGAATGGAAGAACCCCCACTCCTCTACAAGAGGAGCTATTATAGGTCCTCTATTTGGCCTTGAGAGAATGAGGTGGTGACATTTGTCACCATCTCTTCCCTCCACCAAAGCTACTTGGAATAGAGAGAAGGTAAGAGGATGACAAGTGTCCTCCTCTCCCTTCACCTCCATCTCCAGCTCATCCACTTGTGCTTCCACACAAGTGGGAGGGGGACAAATGGTGAGTTGGATTCCCACTCACCCTTTAACAAGACAATGGCCTTGAGTGGTGCTTCCACTCACTTGGGAGCTTGGGAGGACTCTTGGAGACCTCCCAAGTCTTCCTTGGGAATGTTTCCCAAAACTTAGCGATGGGAGAGGTGCTCTTCCCAAGGCATGGCCCATCCCCATCTCCCCTCTTCCCAATTTCGTCACTCTTACTCCACCATGGTTTAGGGTGACCTAGGGTGAGTCAAAACTAGGGTTAGGTGGTCCAAATTGACCCTAGGCTCACGATTGACCACCTAGGGTAACTTTTGGGACTGTAGGGGTCATGAAAGGGGTTGAAAATCCACATATAAATGGCCCAAAAAAAATAGTAAAAATAACAATTGACATAAATCAAATAAAATATTACAACACTTACCATTAATCATAATAAGGAAAAGAAGGGGTACTAAGGCTAAAAAAATAAAATAATTAAAATTAAACCAAGTACAATAAATCATCATTCAATTACACACGTGATCCTTATCCCTCTTGGGAACGGATCGGCTTTACCGCGAATAACATGGTGTGAATCGTACCTCTGATTTCCCATGGCTAGGGAAGGTAAAACCTGCACATCTCGATCAAGTGTCAGTTCTGTCATGAAAGTGATAGCTGAAGCAACTGGAAATTAAATTCACGCAAACAATACAACAATATCCATCAATACATAAATCCAAATTAAATGCATTTTCCATCATATGTTAATTAATTCCAATCACATAAACAACTAGAATCTCATAACAAAATAACATCTAATATAAATCCATATATCGAACCACAGCATATCATCAATATGACTGAATCAAATCACATATATCAAATCAGTGAGATACAACATCAAGTCTGCATAATGAAACATAGTCACTACTGGATAGCACAATGATCAAAATATGGGAGGTAAAATAGTCGGCCTCACAAAAAAGAACTATAGATTCTTGTGTGCTTCCTCTATTTCAGAAAGAGTAAGTAAATGACAGACTACTAATGTGGACTAGTAATTAAGGGCCAGAATAATTTTCTTCATAAACTTCCCATGCTTCCAGAAAAACTAAACACTATTACACATTTATAAATCAGCGTAATTAAATTTGAAGGAAAGGGATCATATTATTGCATAAAAATATGGCATGCACTATAGAAAACAATTGTTAACCTTTTTTTTTACTTTTTCAAAATACAAATTTAAGTAATAATTATATATATATATTTCTACTGGTAAGTTTGCATTTTTAATTATATAAATTTAACTTCGCATAGGTTTGTAGTCGACACTACATATAACTAAATCCATGCCAGTTGGTTATAATTGCTTCAAATTCACGGGTTCTTGTAGGTCTTGTTAATGGAGCACTAGGAAAAGTTGTAGCTATTGTCAACAAAAGTGATGGCAACCCACTGGATTTGCTAATCTTTGTTGGAGTCAAGTTTGAACATTATGAGGGACCATCTTGGCATATACATAATCCACATCTTTTCACCATTGTTTTGGTTAGCCATGGTGGTTTCCACTAACTCTTGCTTGGAGATGGCACGTGCTTTGACAATCCATAAGTTACAAGGTTTCATACTTGAAAGAGCGATAATAGACATCAGAGGCATTGACCGTCAAGGTCTCATGTTCACTTCAATATGGTGGGTTTGGCACTTGGCGAATCTATGTATTTCCTTGACTTTTGGGTACTGGCAGTTTACTCGCATCCAAGACAGTGCATGTCTCCCTTAGGGAGAGTAAGAAGGTTCCTCTACACATGTTAGAAACCAAAATTGCACCCTCATGTAAATTTTGGTGTGCATACTTTCCCAGCAATTGCTTGTTTTAGAAATTGTAGTATAGAGCAAAATTGCTTTTCTTAATAGTCTTCCTCTTCTAAGAAACAATACTACTAGGAAATATCTATCGGCGTGCCCATTGCACATTTTTGTGCGATTGCTAGTCATATAACAATATCAATACCATTTCGATGAAAATTTAAGAGGTCAGAGTCTAAACTATTACGTTCTGTTATAAAACATTCTGAAACTAGGCCAACGTATTGCTAATATGACAAGAAAAAGGCAACATGAGCAACAATATTTCAACTAATCTCCTGGAAGAAATTTAATATATAAAAGTTTCAAGGATGTCTTGATTGGACGTGGCATCTTTATTCTTGTGTAGTTTCCATGGCGAGCTTATGTTTCATGGTTCTGCACATGACCCGCATTTCGCAGAAATATCCATATCATATCTTCTTGAGTGTTTGAAATTTCAATAGATGTTCAAAAATTGGGCAGACTATTCCCTCCTCCCGAAAGAAATGCTTGTCAATCTTACCCATGTGTATGTTGGTTTAGATAGACTTCAAATCTGTAGATAGACGTAAAAGTGATGAGATATGACCCGCAACTTTGTCATCTGGTTATAAATGACTTTCCGCCATCAAACATGAACTTTTATGATTTCTCATGGAATTGCCCATAAAGCTTGGAATCTTATGCTCTCATGTCCTTCCTAAATTTTCTCACCAATACTAGAGATAATTGACGAGTCATTTTGCATTCACATGGATCCCATATGCTTTGCCTATTTTTTTTCTTAATAATATTGCTCACGAAATTTTAAAATTTGAGGATAAAACTACACTTAATAATATTTAAACTCAAAATTATCTAAACTGTTTTTATTTTATATTATTTTTATTTTTTTAATGTTGGAGCAGTTTTTATAATTATAAATAAATAGAATAAATTTCTTTATTAAGTTTCGATTTAATGAATATAACTACTAATGTAATTTATTTCATTTAACTTAAAATTGTGATACATTAGTGAAAGGGGTTGTACTTAAATGGCAAGGCCATAAGATTCTCACGTTGGAGATCCAAATTTGAATCCCCCAAGTAACATGTGGTATCTATGTGGCTTCTAAGTTGCATAAGTTTGATTAAGTGGATATGTTGAAGGGGTGGAGGTCCCCCTTGTGACCTCCAGCTCTTATGGATTAAAAAAAAAAGAATTGTGATACATTATATAATACAAACTAACAGTTGCATGGGGTGAACGTGCAACAGTTTTATCAATAGGCTGTTTGTAAAGTAAATATTTTTTGAGAAGTGTTTGTGTTTTATGACTTGTTGGCATTACATTGTTTGAGGAAGGTAGTGTAATTTGTGATTTATAGCCATTGCAAGGGAGTATCAATTCTTAGAATATAGTGGCTTCTCTTGCATATATTTATGTAGCTAGTTTTCTGTTGCATCCTTCTTGAAATTGTATATGGCATCAACTATGTTTTGCAATTTGAAAATATGGTTTTCAACTACATACTGTTGTATAAATCCTTGTTCTATTAGCTTGCCCTGCATAAAAATGGTAACATGGAACCAAAATTATGGAAAGCAAACATTAGGTTTACTCCACAAATGTCATTCAAAAACTGCTCAAATTGCAATTGGTGCCAGTTGTCAAGCTATGTTTTGCAATTTAGAAATATGGTTTTTCATTTACATACGTTGTGTAATAAATAGCTATATAATAGTTTGAGTGACTACATACTACTATTAGGGTCAGTGCAAGAAGTTGGGTCCACTTTTTGGCCAAAAAGTGGAAGTGTTTTCCTTGATTTTCAGAATTTGTCACATTTGACCTTAAAATTTGAAGCACTTAGATATGGAATCTTTAAAAAAGTCACTAAATATAAAATGTAGTACTCAGAGTCTAGTTTCTAAATATGTAATTTTTTTCAATACTCAGATGATACAAATTAATTTTCAATAGACATTTCTAAAAACCACTATTTAAAAGTCACTTTTTTTATTATACCATGCACGTGTACGGCCAACATAATTTGACCTAAATAAAATTATTTTTCAAAATCCTTTTGGAAAAACATGTGTAGTACAGTGAAGTTTGATGAGGATATTTTTTTATATTTTTTTCGAATTAATTTTTTTTCTTATTAATTTTTTATTAGGCCTAATTGCTACTTTTGAAAACCCCTCATGTACGGCCAACATAATTTGAGCAAAAAAAATCATAAAATTAATTTTTTTTTTCATTGTGTAAAGAATGATGTGTAGATTGATGACATATAATTTTTTTTTAAAATTTAAAAATTAAAAGTTATTAAAAAATACAAACACCTGTCATTTCAAGTTTTTGGACTAGTTTTCTTATAAATTAAATAATAAATAGAAGAACATGTCCAATAAAAAAAAATTATATATTTAAAAATTAGACAATGTCATCTGTAATGGGTTTTCATTTCGTAAAAAAATTTAGAAAAAAAATCCCTCAGCCATACAGGTAAACTCAGTGTTTCTTCTTGTTTTGTACTTAGAAAAAAACTTGCAGGTCCAAGGCTCAAGGTCGGTCAACCATGCCTATCCTGAGCCTAAAACCCAAGCAAAGGTAGGGGAAAAGGCAGGCAGAGATTTCTAATTTCAAATAATGAGTACCCGTTATATAACGAGTACCCGTTATATAATGGGTACACGTTTCTATCATAGCCATTATTTCCCATATTAGGGAAAAAAGTACTTTCACTGTATCCCTGCAACTTGCAAGTCTGATCAGTACGGCGTGACAGTGACAATTTCTGTATTTTTTTACTTACAAGTGTTTTGTGGAATCTCTTGACAGGTCATATTCTATTCAGATTTTGAAAGGAGTCAATCATATGAACAATTCTGAAGTGAAATCAAGTGCATGAGCTATTTTCAAGAGGAATAAAGAAAGAGGGTTTTTATTTTTACATCTACGTTTTACTTCAAAATCTATGGAACAAAGGATCTACATCTAATTCTACTTCAAAAGTTCAAATAAGGACATCAATTATGAAATTGGATTAAGTATCAATTGTTATTTTATCAAGAGGGTTTGGTAATCATGGGATCAAATCAACGTCAAAGAAAAAAATAAAGGAGGGTAATGACACCTCAAGAAATTGAAGCAAATAGAGAGAAGGAAGCCAAAAGGCAAAGAGATAGAAGAGCAAGGATTCAAGAGATGAAGAATATTGAAGCATCTAGTTCCATGAGTATTGAAGAGAAAGACATTCAAGAGAGTATAAATGATGGGATGAATGTAGATGATGTAAATGTGGAAATGGTGAATTTGGAAGAAAATGTGTCTATAGAAACAAATGCATGTATGTCTTCAAACCCAACTTTTGAAGATATGGAAAATGCGACTATACAAACAAATCCAGGTATGTCTTCACAGCCAACTTTCAATGTTATGGAAAACAAGACTATAGAAAAAAATCTAGTTGTGTCTTTGGAGCCAACTTTCAATGATATAGAACACATGACTATAGAAACAAATCCAGGTGTGTCTTCGGAGCCAACTTTCAATGATATGGAAAACACGACTATAGAAACAAATCCAGGTATGTCTTCAAACCCACCTATTGATGATATGAATGAGAATGATATCCCTTTTAGGAGTGAAAATGAAAATGTTTTATTTGAGATTGAAAGAAATGTCTTAGATAATCTTCTTGGTAAGATTTCTTGGAGGCAAATGAGAACTCATGCAAATAGATTATATAAATTTTTTTTTTTATAGAAAAAGTTTTGGATTTCAATGTCAACTTATGATGCAATTGATGAAGATGTAGAAATTGCGAAAAGTAATGAAAAAGTTAGGCATCTTTGTAAAACCTAAAAAAAAAGATGAATCAATGAAACAAGTTTTATCTAGTGTTGCTAATGCTATTGATTCTATTGGTAAAAAGAGTTGATCTAAAGATAGCAATGCAGCACGAAGAGCTATAACAACTGCTTTAGTCAATAAATTGTCTTCTAATAAAAGAATGATAAGTAAGACAAGTGAAATTCTAAAGATAAATCCTAAAACTTTGAGAAGAGCAGCAAAGAGAAGAGAATCTATTGAAAAAGATTCAATTAACCAATGTTGGAGTTTTAGTGGTAGACTCCCACGGTATGACATGAAATTAAATAGTGAAATCGAATCTTTAATTGAAAAATATTGGCATGATAATACAAGGGTATCATCTAATGTTAGAGATGTTTTAAAGTTACGAGTGGGGTCTAAAATTCATGATCCTCATCCAAAACATCTATTAGACATGACTCAAACTAAATTATATAAAAAATTCTTAGATGATTTAGTGTTAGAACCTTTTAATATTACCATAAGCCAAATATCTTTTGAGAAATGTAAACCTTGGTATGTGAAAATTAATAAACAGCGAATCTCTTGTTGTTGTAAAACTCATGTGCAATTTCGTTATTATTATGATCTTTTTCGATATATACATTCTACTTTGCATACTGACGAAATTATGCAGGAATGTGGTATTAATATGCCACCTCAAACAATTAAGGAGTTTGTAGCAGGTTTGTTTTGTGAAACATCTACTGGATACTTATTTTATTCTAAAGCATGTATTTCTGGACAATGCAATAGATGTGGCAACTTTTCATTGTTAGGAGAATGTATGCATGAAAATATTTCACATGAATTTGGACAACAATTAGTGGAAGTGAAAAGATTCAAGAATGTTGAATATTCTTTAAAGGATGGAAAAATTGAAAAGCATTGTTAGTCACTGAAAAAATTTGTGTGCATACATTCATCAAAGATTTTAAGGATAATATTTGTATCCAAATATGTCAAACACTCCCAATATGATTGGTGGCTTGATGGACAATTCCATTCATGTAAAAACACCTTTCCAATTGGAACTATCCTATCAGTGGCTGACTTTGTAGAAAACTATACTCTTGCTCCACAAGAGGAAATTCAATCTCAGTATTATAATTCAGTGCAAGTGGCCATATTTGTTCATATTGTATACAGACATGTAGATGATAGTATAGAAGATAATAGAAAAATTTTGAGGGAGTATCATTTCTATTTGAGTGATAACTGGTTACACTCTTCAGAGTTTGTGCAATATTGTTTCACAAAATTTTATGAAAGTTTAAAAGAAAGAGGAATCCAGATGACACAACATTTCATATGGTCAGATAATTGTACAGGGCAATTCAAAAATGCAAGAATGTTTTATTGGCTATGTAGGGCTCACAAAGAAATCAATATCCAACATATGTGTTTTTTTGAAGCTGGACATGGTAAAGGAGAACATGATGGAGCTGGAGCATGTGTGAAAAGAGCTCTTGCTAGAGAGCAACTAAAATTTGAGGATACAACCAAATTTAGAGATGCACGTGCAATTGTGGATTGGTGTAATAAAAAGTTATCTACGGGATCAAGTCAGAACTCTACAATTCAATGATTCTTTTGGTTAGTTGAAGAAGAGAATATTCCTACTCGACTTGATTGTGAGACAATAACTTGATCAACAAAATGGCATTCATTTAAGAGTTCAAATGCAAGCACATGGACTATATGGACTAGGGAGCTTGCATGTTTTTGTCAATTTTGTATTACAGGTGATTGGGGAGCATGTGAAAATATAGAATGGGTTGAAGAATGGAAACAAAGATCCTTGACACCTATAGAAACACAAGATCAACTTGAAACAACAATTGAAGATGATAATCAAATGTTTGTATCAAATGACTATGATCATGTTTCAGACCTTATACAAAAAGGTACTTTTGTTTTCAATTTTTTTATTGTCATTTTTTTGTACATCCATATATAATTAATTATATATGTATGCATGCACAAATTTATGTGATTTAGATACATGTCACACTTTATTGAATTACATAATTTTTTTGTAGGACATGTCTATGCTATTATTGCACATGAGGGAAATGAAGAGGAAACTGAGTATTGGTTGGCTCGATGTGTTGAGACAAAACACAAGTTGTTACATCCTAGATTAGATGATGATAACATGGAGTATCCAACAGGTTCTATGGTTGTTGTTGGCACTTGGCTACGAAAATATCTAATAAGAAGGAATGGTGTGCCTGCATTTGAAGATTATGAAACACATAAGAAGATCATACACTACTCACATTTGGTTGTGGCAACAAATATAAAACTAGTCAGATATCAAGGCAAACCTTCTAATAAATAGTTATGAACACTTTTGATGGAAGAACATGAGTCAATTATAGATGCATTACAAAAAAATGAGGATGCAGATGGTACAATAGAATAAATTTCCAAGTATGTAAACCATACCCTTACATCCCCAAGTTAAATTCTTTCATTATCATTTTAGCTTCTATATTATTCCCCTTGTCTTAAATTTTATATCGACTCATGTAAATATATAGTTAATTTACTTGTACATTTGAACATTACTTTTTGCAGGTGTACCCTAGACAAGTAGTCAAATTTGCATGATTGTTAATAGAAGTTTTCACCATACAAGTATGTGAGGTCAATTTTGTAGTCTTCAACTAAAAGTGAACGCAAATTAGGTAATTACATATATATATACTCAAATATTTATCATCCATCCTCTAAAGACACCCGCTTGTACATCCCCTTAATTTATCCTCTTAGCTCCCCTTAAGCCATCCTCTTACATCCCCTTAAGCCATCAAGTTTTATCTTATACTTTGTAAATTGACTAGTGTACATCTCTCCAAGTAAGCTATCCTCTTTTGTATCCCCTTAAGACATCCTCTTCTAGCTCCCCTTTTAATTAATCCTCTTATACATCCCCTAAAGCCATCCTCTTATGTATCCCTTAAGACATCCTCTTAGCTCCCCTTAAGCCATCATCTTTGTATCCTCTTTTGTGTTATTTAGTACATATTGCATTAATATTTTGTGTTTTTGGTACATATTCTTTCATTCTCATTTACATTCATCATTTCTTGCAGGTGTATCCTACAAGTAGATTTTTCCATGATTGCCACTACACGATTTCATCATAATGTAAATTGTAGATCAATTTTGTAGTCATGTTAAACTAATAACATGGACCTATAAGCTAATTGTATAGATATACTCATATGTTTAATAATGGACCTATTTTTTGTTTTGAGACTCTTTTTATGATCTATGCATTTAATTTTCATGGATTGAATATTATTTTATGATCTATGCTATTAGTGTAGAGGTTCAATAAGTATATATAGTTTGTATTTTTCTTATCATTTTTGTACCCACTTTAGCCATGTTTTGAGATGTGTTGATTTAGCATTTATTTTAAATATTATTTAAATGCACAAATGTTGAAAAGTAGTGTCATGATAGTTAAAGGGAAATAGTCCTAGGATAGTTTGCATATTTGAAACATGGTTTAATATCACCTCTGTGAATGCCTAGGTGTAATCATTGGTGTTGTAGAACTCTATTTACGACTGCTAAGGTAATAATGAGGGTTATCATGCATAGGTAAGGTATTAAATAGTCATTATTTCAAACTAAATGACTACCATAAAGGTTACTCATTGCCATAGTAAATAGAAGATTATTGTCATGCATGAAGATTATTGCCATGTATCCAATCTAGACTATCATAAATCATTGAGATGTTCTCATAAGAGAAATTCAAATCTAAAAATCAATCATAATGAGGTTATATCATCTAAATTACATTGCAAAAATCCATATGACAATAATAAAACAAATTTAGGATAGTCATGAAACAAATAGGACACTCATGACACAAATAGGACAATCATGTTAGTCAAGAGGTTTTCACAGTGATTAATGATCAAATATATCATTCTAAATGGTCATTTGCTAGAGTTAGATAGACATGTATTTATGGAAACAAATGGCCTTCATGAAATTCATAAGTGGTCATCCAAACACCTATATGATTGTCATAACAATCCCTTTAATAGCCATTTGCCTTCATGACCAATCAAAGATGTTATTAAGAACTTGAAGATAATCCCTAATACCCACTCAATAGAACTACTAGGAGAATGGCCAATCAAACGAAGACAAGAATCTACATGTATAGCAAAAGGAATTTCAAAAATAATCTAATTCCCTAGCACTAGAAACATTATGAGTAATCATTATAAGCCCGATTAATGCACCAACATTGTCAACCAATAAGGTATAAAAGAGAAGATCTTAAAAGATTTTTTTGTAGCTTATATTGTGTGGATAAGAAATTTGAATTTCCTTGTAGTTTCTTCTTTAAAAGAGTTAGTTTCTCTACAAGAATTGAATATTACTTCTTGAATAATTTCAAAATGTGATAATTTTTTTTGTAGCTTATATTGTGTGGATAAGATTCAAATGAATTTCCTTAGATAGTTTCTTCTTTAAAAGAGTTCTAGTTTCTCTACAAGAATTGTTCATGCTACTTCTTGAATAATTTCAAATTGTGATAAAAAATTTTTTAGCTTATATTGTGTGGATAAGAAATTTGAATTTCCTTGTAGTTTCTTCTTTAAAAGAGTTAGTTTCTCTACAAGAATTGAATACTACTTGAATAATTTCCAAATGTGATAAATTTTTTTGTAGCTTATATTGTGTGGATAAGATTCAAATGAATTTCCTTAGATAGTTTCTTCTTTAAAAGAGTTAGTTTCTCTACAAGAATTGAATGCTACTTCTTGAATAATTTCAAATTGTGATAATTTTTTTTGTAGCTTATATTGTGTGGATAAGATTTGAATTGAACCTTCTAGTTTCTTCTTTAAAAGAGTTAGAATTGAATACTACTTCTTAAATAATTTCAAATTGTGATAAAATTTGTAGTAGCTTATATTGTGTGGATAAGATTCAAATGAATTTCCTTAGATAGTTTCTTCTTTAAAAAAGAGTTAGTTTCTCTACAAGAATTGAATGCTTCATTTGAATCATGTTTTGAATGTTTTTTTAACAAAGATTTTGTTCAAGGACACTATCAAAGTGAGTCTAACATCCTTATCATTTATCGTGATTTTGTAGGTTTATCCTAGGTAAATTACCTTGCTATAAGGTGCCCTAAATTTATCTATTAGATAATTGTAACACCAAACTTATCTATTAGATAATTGTAACACTATTTACCTATCTATTCCACTATGTAAATTAACTTAATTTAGGTTTGTGAGGCCGTTAATAGATTGTTCACTATTTCAAGAAAAACTATTGAACCATAATGCATTTAATCACTTCTTAAAAATTAAAAAAATGTAGTAGAGAGAAATCTTCTAACATGTCTCAATTAAATAATTTATAATCTAGAAGTGAACAATGAAGCATATTTAACATATGTAACAATGAAGCATATTTAACATACTAAACTACATTCAATCATATATACTCAATAATATATACATGTAGATCTAGATCTAGATAAGTCCATGAAATACTATAAAATATCTAGGTAGGACCCATGAAATGTGTACTTTAAAACATCTACTTATCATCAACATATAAATAAATACAAATCACAGTTCATGAAATATTGAAATATATCTAGAAGAACATGTAATAGCAAGTTCGACATATATAGACAAAGTCCTGGAATGACATATATAAAAATTAATGTGCACATCATATAGTTTAGTCTATGAAATAAAACTCTATGTCAGGGATGATCATCACTCAAGTTCAAATCTAAAAGAGGCCTCTTTCTTCCTTGTGAAATGGATGGATCTACCTCATGCTGTACACACAAGAAAAAGAACTTGGAATTAGATTTAAAAATTTTAAAAATGACATGAAATTAAATATTTAAATGTTGGCTTTAAAGTGTGCATTTAAATTACCATGTAATCATGCTCATGTAGTCCCACATTTTGTTGTGCAGGTGGTATAACTGTTTCATCTTCATGACCAAAAGTTTGACTTGCTAATTGCTAGAATTTCAAATAAAACAAGTTTGAAATAAGTTAGAATTTAAATTTAGCATATAAAGACCTAGAAATTACACATATAGAAAATTTAGTAAAGTTTAGGACCTGAAAATGTGTAGATGGCTCATGAATTTGTCCCTGAGTACCAACCTGACCAATAGTCTCACTCCTATCATCCTGCACTTACATATATATGGGTGCATATATAAATTTATATAAACTCAAAAAAATAAACTTAGTACAAATTTAGTACAATTTTTTAAAACACACACTAGGGAATACTCAGGCATAATAGCTAATGATGGAGGATCAATGGAAGAAACACCTGAGCCATGTGGTCGGTCAGACATGGGAACTGCCACATGACTTGAGCCTCGCTGCAATAGTAGTGTTTCACATACATGTACATATAGTTATTTATTTAATTATACACTTGTTAATTTAAAATATAATATTGATAAGTTTCAAAAGAAAATTTAAACTAGAATTAGATACATATGGTTTTAGGGTTAAGATATATTGGTTTACTCCGTAAGGTATGCCAATCTCTACAGCTGTCAATGCAAAACTCAGTGTATCAAATCGTGATGTGGCCCTAGAGCGACTTGAGATCTGTACAACAAATAGTTTACAATTATATATTAATTCATTAAATTATTTATAAAAATTTTGATTTACGTTCAAATTATGCACTTGAAATATTTAATAAAATGTGGTCAATGTACCTGTGTAGGATTATCATCCGAATATAGTAGATCCAAGTATGACTCCACTCTGGTTGTAGCTGCATCTGATGTGGATGTAGGAGCAGGACCATAACACAGTTGATTGCAATTTGAACACAAATGTGCCCCTAACATGCCTGAGGCTCTATGCTGAGATGCATTGACTCCTCCATGATGCTCTCCACCACTGAATTCAGCTGCCATGTGGGCAGCTTGTTCAGTGAGATTGCCTGAGAGTCTACTCAATGCTCCTAATGTCGACAAAACTGCCTGCTGCTAAATAGGTGCAGGAATCGTGGGCAAAACAGGAGCAACCATAGGAGCAGGAGGAACAGGTCAATTGGGGTCAACTCGTGCCCTTGGTCTGTGTTGTGGCATGCCATGACCAACACCCTAAAATTCTCTCATATCAAAATAATTAGGTTTTTGACCCAATTGAAACTCCACCCATAATTTTCTCAAAAAATATAGTGGCACCTCACAATTAGCATGTGGTGGGTGATCAAACACCATCCACCACTAATCCCAAAAATGTCTTGAAATCCCCTCATGCGTACACCACTTAATTGATATTCTTTTTTTTGTTGCAGCTATAGGTTGATTAGTTTTTGGGTGATGAAAAAATGGGGCTAATGTTTGTTTTGTAATGTAGAGGTCATGGATGTCTTTATATGAAAGACCATCTACATAGAATTGCCTCCTCTCCTCCCGCAAAAGCTAAAATCTATTTAGGTCTGCATCGATAGACCTAACAGAATCAATAATAGTTTGCATCGAAGATGCAAACCGAACCACATGAGGAGGCATCAAGTGAGGTTGATTATTAATCAAATTAATGTTCTCCTCAATTGTATTAATATTTTCATTAATGTTTTGCTGCAATTGGGCCTCATCAAATGGAGGGGGTGGGGGGTTTTCGGGTGGGGGGTTTTTAGGTGGATCATGGGGTGGGGGGCTTTCATAAAGAATGTCATCTATTAAAAATTCATCTAGACTCTGGTCATCCATTAGATGTCTCCTGCAAATTTCCAAATATGTAAATTCATATAAAAAATTTACAAATGTACAATTTCACAAATATATATACATATTGAAAACTTACAAACAAATATCTATAAATTTAAACTTAATCTAGAATAGATCTATAAATGATTTAGTTTAAAATATCCATGAATTTAGAGAGCACGTAATACTTGAAAATTAAACACATGCACAAGTTTATCATATAATATGATCAAATGATGATGCCTCATACCAATGTCTCCTTAAATTAATCCAACATTTCCCTAAAATATTATATTCTCCTTCCTACTTCATTCCTCTTTAACCATTTTTTAGAGGGTTTTTGAACTATAGAATTGGTATTTATAGATAAAATATGGAACAATTAGAAAAAAGATCTTACAAATTACCAAGAGGAAGTTATGCAAAAAATTACAACATAAAGCTATGTCTAAATTTTTAGATCATTTTCACATAATGGACAAGGTTGCAGGTTCTAAGTCCTAGTCATACACCAAGGTGTCACTCTACCTAACAACCTTGTCGTATCATCATTTTTCTCAAAATTATAATGGAAGTTACATTTTGACACCTTATATAGTCCAAATTTAAAAGTGCATGCCAAGTGTATTAGATTCCCATTTCTCTATTAATCAGGCTACTTCTAGCTTCTAAGTTAAGCTCAATTGTGACATATTTTACTATTTTGCACCATCTTCTACTTTTATTTTGAGTCCATTTGTAGTGGTAACCATCTCCTACAAGTGCATGTAAACCCTTGTATTTATAGTTAATGTTTATTTTGAGTCCATTTGTAAACCCTTGTATTAATTTATTAGTTAATGTTTATTTTGAGTCCATTTGTAGTGGTAACCATCTCCTACAAGTGCATGTAAACCCTTGTATTTATAGTTTACTTTTTCCTAATTCGGTGTCAATTTCTATTTCCATTATCTTGTTTGTTTAACTATCATTGATTATTTCCTCTGATCATTTATCACATTATTTGGACTTCTATTTTTGTATGAAAATATATAAAATCGGCCTGGACCTCTTTCTAAACCATTTTCTTTCCTCAATTTTTCATTTTAGATTCTCATTTCTACTTTATTTTTCATCACCTGTATCTTTCATATTATTTCTTTTCTTCTCCCATATTAGTCCTCTCTATATCCATATTATTCCCCTTTACTTTGTTTCATTGAGTCTTATTTTTCCATCTCCTAAATTCCCTCTTTCTCCTTCAAACCTTGGTTTAAACCTAGCTTTAGTTTTTCATACCAATTTCTAGATCCTGTTGTTTTTACTCCAAATAGATGACGGTGTGACATGAAGATGTCTACGTGATGCCCTGACATTATAGGTGGAGGCTCCCTCTCTCTAGTGATAGGTCTATTTTGTATTGTATTTTTTAGTTCCGCTTCAGTTCATAAAAAAAAATTCCAAAATTTTGTAAATAGTATTTCATTTCTATTCATTTATTGCTCTTAATTTAAAAAAGTTATATTTTCTAATTAATAGCATTATACTCAAATTATTTATATTTTCTATTCATTTATTGCTCTTAAATTATTTGCACATAGACATGATTTCCTCATCTTCAAACTTATCCCTTTTATTATTCTAGTGGTAGTTCCATCTCCTACAAGTGCATCTAAACCCTTGTATTTATAGTTTACTTTTTCCTAATCCGGTGTCAATTTCTATTTCCATTGTCTTGTTTGTTTAACTATCATTGATTATTTCCTTTGATCATTTATCACATTATTTGTTATAATTTAAAAGTGCATGATAGCCCATGCCAATTGTATTCTTCCCATTTCTCTATTATAATATTTCCAATCACTTGTCAATGTAGGGTTTACCAGAGCAATATGGCACATAAGAAACATAAAAATTTGCACTTTGGGGCATGGGCCAACAACCTCCTAGGTCTAACCCCATGCAACTAGAGTAATATACAAGGACTCATCACTAAAGATTATACTAGGCTAGTAATGACATGATAGATGGGTATGCATGCAGATGAGTTAATAACTTTTGAAGAATGTATTTCTTTTCAATGTGGCTCATGGTAAGCTAACTCTTTGGAACTCAACACTTGATGAATGAAAACATGAAAGATCCACCTACAAGCCTATAGGAATCAAAAGTGGGATTTGATAGTAGGAAAGTGAGATGAGAAATACAAGCATGGACAAATCATGGAATTCTACATAGCATAAGGTAATAAATACAAATAATGCTAGTAAGAATAATGATAATAGAAATGTGGATAATGAAAGTGGTTGCAATGGAATTAATAGGAGTAAAAGAATGCTTAAAGCAGAGAGAATCTAAATGATGGAGAACTATGTAGTCAATGGGCATGGCATGGGATTCAAATGAAACTATGGGATCCTCAAAAGCAATAACAGTTACTTAGTGGTCATAAATGGAATACTAGTAAATGATGATGAAGATATATATATAGTAAAGTAATTATAAGATATTTTTAATTAGTAGTTTGCATTTTTAGGAGGATGGAAGAGTGGCTTGTTTGGAATTTCAAGTCAATTCAATATAAAATTTTGTTTGACCACAACAATTCAATTCACAAAGCTTCTTTTGAATGCTATTACGTTCCCATTAGAAGTCATTGAACAGTCGAATGCATTTGAATCATACTCACACAAAATTAAATCTTTATAATTTGGTTTTTTAGGGTTTAGGGTTTAAGTTTTTAGGGTTTGCAGGACAACATGATTTTAAGGTTTATAGTTTACGTTTTTAGAGTTTGCAGTACAACATGGTTTCAGGGTTTATAATTTGGTTTTTTAGGGTTTATAGTTTAGGTTTTTAGGGTTTGTAGTACAACATGGTTTTAGGGTTTATAATTTAGTTTTTTAGGGTTTATAGTTTAAGTTTTTTAGGGTTTATAGTTTAAGTTTTTTAGGGTTTGCAGTAACATGGTTTTAGGGTTTGGAGTAACATACAATCACAAAAAAATCATAAAATTCTAACAAGTAAAACCCTAATAACAAATAAAACCCTAATTTTCATTTTAACCCTACAATTAGAAAAAAAACATCTAAAACAAGCTAAAAATAGGTAGAGAACCAACCTGGAAGAGCTCAGTGGTGACGAGGTGGCGGGAGGAGGTGAGAGGGCAAAAAAATCTCTGCTGTTGTGTTTGTTTAGTCTTCAGCAACGTGTACCCATTTTGAAGAATCTGTTGTCGCTGTCCGCTTGAGTGGGAGAAAATGAGCCCGCAGGGCTCTTTTTTAAAAATATATAGTTTTTTGAAAACGGGTACCCGTTTAGTAAAGCGCACCCGAAGCTAAACGGGTACCCGTTTAGGCTTGGGTGCGCGTTACTAAACGGGTACCCATTTAGGTTCGGGTGCCCGTTCCTAAATGGGTACTCGTTTCTTTGAAAATGGGTACCCGTTCCTGGCGGCATTGTTTTTGCCTGCGTGACTTCCCCTATATGTGGACTGAGTTTCTTGCTTTTACCCATTATGACAAACTTTGACACAAAATTGGATGCGCCGAATGGATTGTTGAACATATTTTTAGAACTTCCAAACAAAGCATTCGAGACTGTAAATCTTTATTCTATTAACTTGCCCTGCATAAAAATGGCAACATAGAACAAGAATTATGGAAAGCTAACATTGGGTTTGCTCCAGAAATGTCATTCAAAAACTACTTAGATTTCAATTGGTGTCATGCCTCAAATAGATTGGGAACAATTTAATCTTTGTACACTTATTGTTTGGGAATGCATAGAGAGAAGAAATCTTATGGATTAACAAAATTTCCTTGAAAAACAAATAGCCATAAAAAGAGTGTTTGAAAAATACAAGATCTGTTCAACAATATTCCTAAATAGATATTGACTCATTAAGGATGCAATTTAAATAGATCATATGCTTGACCATAGTCCTAAGTGTATCACATAATGTAACACTTTTTTGCCACTATGTTTATACAGTTAAGCTTAGTTTTGTAATACCATGATGGCCAAATGTCACCAATAGATCAATGGCAAAACTAGATAAATAATAATTATCATATTAAATTATTGGCTCAAAAGATAAAATACATTTTTGCTAATGAATACAATCCTACTTGTCTTACAACATAGTTGGTATTGTTAAGCTTTAAAATTCACTATTGTTATTTTTTTCTATTTTAAACTATAATCACCTTGCAAATTTCTTATTACTTCATTTCCCTTGATTTGGGCAATGTATTTATTAGGAATTAACTATTAAAATAGATGGTGGTTTTCTCTTTATTTCTTTGAACTATAAAGGATAAGTTGAAAAATAATTAGTGGTTTGTTCTGAAATTCATTGTGAATATGAGTTTTCTTTTCACACTTAGCTAATAATTTTTTTATTAAAATTCATGAATGACCATCAAATTTAAAACATTTTGGCATCCTTGTAAAAAAAAACCTAAAATATAATGAAGAGTAAGTAATAGAAAACATAATTAACAAGAGTCACAGTGCAACTAATGTCCCTACTAGTTGTAGGGTTGCAAAAGCATGCCAAGAAGGCAAAAGCAAAGACTTGACAAATAACATAAGATCTTTAAAAAAAGAAAATTGAATTAAAATTTTAGATTGCAAGTTAAAACAAGTTAAATACAAAGACATATATTACTTTATTGAATGATCATAACAAAAATATATTGCACCATAGGAAAAGGTAAAACTATATTAAAATACTATAATTGCAGTTTATTTCTTACTCTATAATTGTAGCTTAAATTTAATTGATGATTTGTTCTTTCTTTTTTATTCTTGGTGCAATATATAGTTTAAATTACATTAGGTATAGTTTTAGGTATAGGGACACAAATTGTAAATGTGAAAAAAAAAATATTATTCAAAGGGGTATCCTTCAGGTTATGTTGGAAGGGAGGTAGACCACACGAAGTGCTAGAAATTGCTGGAGTGCAACTTCAAAGTGGTTTCAAACCTAACACCTCTGCCTCACTCGTTTACTCTCAAAATAGATGGACACAACAACAGGTAAGTAATTTCATCGCAACATTCATTTGGGAGTTTCATGAACTTTTCCACATTTGTTGATGTTTGAAAACTAAGGTAGCAGGGTGATTTCATAGACATTTGATTGAGAAAGTGTTTGAATCTAAGGCAAACTCTTTGTTCTTTAACCAACAAGGTTTTCAATTTTCAAAATCTTGTTATGTGTTGGCCTTGAGTTATTTAGAATTTCACAATTCATTATAAAAGAAAGAAACATAAATTCATTTTTGATATTTGCTTAGCAAAAGCATATTTAGTTCATTGAAAATTAAATTTTTTTTTTTAAAGCTGGAAGTGTTTTGTACTTGATGAAGCACCAACATCATGTTCCTGCATTTGATAAAATTTAAGAAGCCCAATATTTATGTGTACAATGGCTCAAGCTCACACCCAATTTAGTTGGAGAATTCCCTTGAGGAGCGGTATATCCCCTTCTTGAGGAATTCTCCATAACCAAACCCAGAGGTTAGTAGCATTTGGACCCCACGCCTCATCATCTAAGGAAATTTATGTAGCTTTAATTCCTTCTATTTTTGTGGGCATGTGTAATTTTACTACCAAGGAAATTTGTGCAACTTTGATCCTTTCTATTTCTGTTGGCATGTGTAATTTATTGCCAATTAAATTTGTGCAACTATAATCCTTTCTATTTCTATATTTCTATGTTCTACTCTTCTTAGTTAAATTTTATTCACAAGATTAAAAAAACTGCATGCAACTTTCCATTATCTTTTACGACATACCTTTGCAATACAAGAGAGCAATGAATTATATCTAAACCAATTCCCTCCTTTTTGTCACTAATCTTGCCTTATGTTTTTCAATGCTTTTATTAGGCTTGAACTTAGTTTTATTCACCCACTTATTTTTTATTGCATTCTTTCCCTTGGGTAGGTCCACTGATTCCCAACTCATATTCTTTATCAAAGAGTAATATTTATTTTGCATAGCTTGTTCCCATTCATATTTTCCCTTATTGTCATCATAAGTTTGACTATCATTAGTCTTCATTATTGTTGTCAACATGGTATAATTAACTTGTTGATTTCTTTGATAAATTTATTGAGGACTCTTGGTCTTTTGAGAAGGGCTAAATTCTTCAATTGTATTGGAAGTTGACTTTGAACTTTTGTTTGTTTCAAAAGTACTATAGGATATGTCATTATTTGTGACCAGTCATGGGATAGGATTTGGAGAGGATTTTATCATATCCTTGAACCCTTGATTAAACTTGACATCCCTAAGGATTTCAAGGTTTGGGATAGGAACACTTATTTTGCAATGGGTACACTGATATAGCATGTAGATAAAAGTAATTAGTTGTTCCTTTATAATTGCACATTGAACATTGAAATTTATCGAGAAGAGAACATACAATTTTGTTGCTGGTGAATGGTTGTTATCCATCCATCATTTGAACATCAAAGGAATGTAGTGATATGTGTTGTTGTCTTGCATTAGAAAATAAATGGAGTAAATTAAATGTGTTTACATGTATGCAAGTAAAGTTGATTTTGAATAGTAGTGGGTAAAAGTAGATATGCAAGTAAAGTTATTATTTGTTTCAGTCAATTATTCGCAAGTGATAGTGCTCTTAATGTGCAATGGGTATACCAAGATAGCATGTAGATAGAAGTAATTAGTGGTAGAAGACATGAAGTGAGATCTCATTATAGATAAAACAGAGAAAAAAAATGGCAAACTAAGCAAGGGCGGAAGAATTAGAAGAGTTGCATGCAAGTAAATTTGTTTTTTATTTTGATCAATTATTTGCAAGTGATAGTGCCCTTAATTGGTCCTCTTCTTATTTCCCAAGCATGTTGAGCCCATCCAGTTAAAATGGTATGCCTAGGTATAGAATTGACAAGACTTTCCATTCATTAGGACTATTGTCTTGCATTGCATGTCCCTAGTCAAAAGGAGTTTCATCATCAGTGTATGTCAATGGATCTAGAGATGTACGGTGGAAATTCTATGGATGGTAGTCATTTGAAATTATTTCCCAATGGTATGTAATATATTTCTCTAATGAACCAATATCATTGTGAATGTTTTTGGATGATTGGTATAGAAACAATTTACTCCAACATAATTATTGAAAACATCGATCATTTGCTATTGGGATGGTGGTGAATTGAGGGGAGACTTGAACAATAGCTAGTGTTAGGTGTTCTTTCCATTTGTCAAGGACTTTCGAGATGCTACAAATGTCCTTTTTTGAGCCATTTCAATAAACAACATTGTTTTCAATTGTATTGGTCATGCCATGTATGAATCAATGAATCTTCAAGATGATATGTTGCTATTGTCATAGATACATACACTTTAGTGTTCAATGGGTACACTAAAGAGGTCTTAAAGGTGAATTATTAGGTCCTTAAGAAAATTATGTGTTTTCCTAAGTGTAGTTCCCAACTAGACAGATGTCATCTTTGGATCATTGGCATGAAATGGCTGATTGAAAGTCACTCTCTCTTTTCTTTATCTCTTTTTCCCTTTATATCTCTTATCTCTATCCCTCTCCCCCACTCTATCTCTCTTTCTCTATTCCTCTCTCTCTATTTTTGTAAACATACCATCTTTAATATAGGGAACTATCTATTAGAATGCTTGGCCATAGCCCCAAGTCTATCACACAATGGAACGCTTTTTTCCACTATATTTATGTAGTTTAAATTATTTTTGCAATCCCATGATAATAAATAATTTTTTATTTTAAGAAATGCCTCTTCAATTGTCATGGGTGGTAAAGGTAAAATCTGAAAATAAATATTCATAGAAAGGTTATGCATGTAGCCATGTTATCTACTTGAAACTAAAAGTACTTTGAATCCACAAATTTTAGTTCAATATCATATATAAATAAGGATATGGTTTGTCCATACACCCATTAACATACTATACACATATTCAAAGTAAAAGCATGGTGGGCTTGTTGGATCTAGGGCATACAACTAAGAGGTGGGGTGAATCAGTTGTATAAAAACTTGCTCTTACTTCTAACACTTGATTCTTCTTTGTTAGTTAACAGCATATCAATTAATCATCCATGAAAGCATAATGCATAAACACAAGAGTAGATAAACATCAACACATTGAACACCAAGATTTTGACGTGGAAAACCCGGTTAAGGGAAAAACCACGGGGTGATTAACCCAAGGATTATTCTCTGTTAGAAGAATAAGAAAAATGAATGGCACATGCCAATTAGGGCTCACTGCTTGAGCACACTACTCACAAAGAGGCACACTGCCTACAAGGAGACACACTGTCTACAAAGTGATAATAATCAAAATCTTGAACTAGAGAATGACATCTCTACCATGTTTGGATCAGTTCCATTTAAGCCCAAAAACCCTTGCTCTGCCTTTCGCACTTCTCTTCGCTATACCACACTCATCCCCACAATCCACACCTCAAAATAAATTCTCAAACACTTATTTATACAAAACATCGACTTAGGAACAATCATCTAAGTTAGCAAACATCACAATAACATTTGCAAGGCGTGTAGAACATCCGGTCGACATCTGGTCGGCCTGTTATAGGAAGAACACCAACAACTGGTAGCCATAACATTAAATCCAACTCTAACTTCAATACGGACCGCCAACACAAACTAGATATGATCCAATGATCATCATAACCTTCCATGAATCATTAAAAACATCCGCACTTCATCAACTTATCAGAATTCTTCTCTTCATCATCCTGTACTTCAAGAACACAGTCTGTCACCACTGTCACAATGCAAAAGGTACTTCCAGACCTCCAAATCATACACAACTTGAGATGACACATCACAAGGACATCCCAAACACTCCTTCTAATCCGCAGGTTAGGATAATACAATTCTGGACCTCACCGGACCTTTCTGTGATCCTCTGTCACTTCTGAATACTTGCCGGAACCGGTTCCACACAGACAGCCACAACTTCTTCAGATCTTCATGCGGACCTCTAAAATCTTAGCTGAAGCATCTCAAGACTCATATCTACAAACCCTTTGATCCACATCCTCTGGTTCTCAACCTATACAGTACATTTGCCTTCTTCTCATCACTGTTCTTCACTGTTCTTCACTGTTTCGGATGGAGACTGATTTCCTCAATAACAACAGCACACAACTCATCCAAACCTTCTTACTAATGCAATATGAGTAAGTTGACATCAATGACAACACTGGTTCACCTCATACTTGCAACAATCTCCCCCTTTGTCATTGATGGCAACATATGATGTGAAAAACCATTAAGACAAGAACTTCTCCTTTCTGTCACAGCTCCCCCTATCAACAACAACTTTTCACATGTCTTCTCTTCCTTTACTGCTCCCCCTTTGATTATCAACCACTTGTTTTTCACATGTCTTCTCTCCCCCTTTAACATCAATGGCAAAGGGCTCATACTTGCAATTCTAACACATCAGAATCATACCAGCTGCTCCCCCTTAGTAGCATCTCCCCATCATCAATCCAGATCACAAGATATGACTGTGACATCCACCAGACTGATGCACATCAGTGCATCCTAGTTCATCACTAGAGGGGCCATGACCCCTAACTTCTCCCAGAGATATTCGAAAGAGTCCTTGGGAAGAGGTTTAGTAAAGATATCTGCAATCTGATGCTTGGAGGGAACATACTCCAATCTGACTTCTTCCTTGTTCACTTGTTCTCTCAAAAAGTGAAACTTGATAGATATGTGCTTAGTCTTAGAATGCAATACTGGATTCTCAGAAATATTAATTGCACTTGAATTATCACAGAAAATTGTGATAGGCTCCTCATATTCAACTTTAATGTCTCTTAGCATCTGCTTCATCCATAAGATTTGAGTGCAACTACCTGCTGCTGCAATGTATTCTGCTTCAGTTGTAGACAGAGATATTGCATCTTATTTCTTGCTTAGCTAAGAAACCAATCTCTTCCCCAAAAAGAATGCTCCACCACCGGTGCTCTTCTGGTCATCCACATCTCCTGCCCAATCTGCATCTGTGTAAGCATGAAGAGAGAAATCTGGATCTCTAGGGTACCATAGACCATACTCAACTGTTCCTTTCAAGTGCCTAAAAATTCTTTTGATTGCCATAACATGAGATTCTCTAGGATTAGCCTGGAATCTTGTCACAAGACCAATAGCTTGCATAATATCTGGTCTAGTCTGAGTGAGATACAACAATCCACCAATCATTGATCTATACTTTGTTTGATCTACCTTTGGAGAGTCATCATCTTTGCTCAACTTACATCCCGTTGCCATAGGAGTGTTCATTGGCTTTGAATCTTCCATACCGAATTTCCTCAATAATTCTTTCACATATTTGGTTTGAGAAATGAAGATCCCTTTCTTTGTTTGAGTAATTTGCAGACCCAAGAAGAAATTCATTTCACCAAGCATAGACATTTCAAAATCACTTTTCATCTGATTTGCAAAAGTTTTGCACATACTATCTCTTCCTCCTAAAATGATATCATCCACAAACACTTCAACAATCAAAATGTTTTCATGATCAATTTTGAAATATAAGTTACTGTCAGCAGTTCCTTTGTTGAATCCAATCTGCACAAGATGCTTATCCAACCTTTCATACCATGCTCTTGGGGCTTGCTTCAATCCATACAAAGCTTTCTTCAACTTGCAGACCATATCATCATTATCAGACAATTGAAATCCATCTGGTTGTTCAATGTAAACTTCTTCTTCCAGATCACCATTTAGGAAGGCAGACTTGACATCCATCTGATATACCTTGAAGTCTTTGAAGGTAGCAAATGCAAGAAATAATCTGACTGCTTCAATTCTTGCCACAGGAGCAAAGGTCTCTTCAAAATCAATTCCTTCTATTTGAGAGTAGCCTTTGTAGACCAATCTACCTTTGTTTCTGATTACTTCACCAGCTTCATTCAGTTTGTTCCAGAAGACCCATTTGGTTCCAATCACATTCCTATCTCTAGGTCTGGGAACAAGATCCCAAGTACAATTTTTCTCAATTTGCATCAATTCTTCCTCCATTGCTTTGGTCCAGTTTTCATCATTGCAAGCTTCATTTACTGTCTTAGGTTCAATCTTTGAAATCAGACAGTATTCATTTGAATCTTGAGCAATTCTTCTTCTTGTTTGTACCCCTTTACTTTTGTCACCTATGATCTGATCTTCAGAGTGATTTAGAGTTACATACCTTGGAACTTTGGGAGTTTCTTGCACTACTAGTTCTTGATCAGGCTCATTCAGACAAACTTCTTCTTCCTGATTTACCGGATCAGTCTGGATCTAAATTTTAGAGGAAGGAACTCCTTGCACCAGAGGATCATTCTGATCATCTTCATCACATTCATAGAACCTTGAGGGCTTCTCAATTCCTTCATCAACTTTTACATTTGTACTTTCTATCATCTTCCTCAGTCTCTTATTGTAACACCAGTATGCTTTGCTTTGAGTGGAGTAACCCAAGAAAATTCCTTCATCACTTCTAGCATCAAACTTTCCTAGATCTTCATCTCTTTTAATATAACACTTGCTGCCAAATACTCTAAAATATCTCATAGTAGGAGTGATGCCAAACTAAAGTTCATAGGGGGTCTTACTGGTATTATTTTTTATTTGAACTCAGTTGAGAGTGCAGACTGCAGTGCTGATAGCTTCTTTCCAAAACATTTGAGGAACATTTGCTTCCAACATCATTGTCCTAGCAGCTTCCTAGATGGTCCGGTTCTTTCTCTCAACTACTCCATTCTGCTGTGGAGTCCTAGGAGTAGACAACTGTCTCCTTATACCCTGTTTCTCACAAAAGTCAATGAACTCACCAGATGTAAATTCACCACCTCTATCAGACCTTAGACACTTCAGTTTTAATCCAGCTTGATTTTCTACCATAGCTTTGAAGATTTTGAACTTCTCAAGGGCTTCTAATTTCTCTTTTAGGAAGGTAACCCACATCATCTGGGAATGGTCATCAATTAGCAACATGAAATATCTATCACCTTGCAGACTCTTGATTCTTGTCGAACCACAAAGATCAGTATGTACTAATTCCAACAATCTGGTAGAGGACTGATCTTTGCTTTTGAAAGAGACTCTGCTCTATTTACCTAGCTGACATTCTTTGCACAAACTATTTGTAGGTTTCACCAATTTTGGAAGATCTCTTACAGCTTGAATATTGCTTATCTTGATGATGTTATCAAAATTCACATGACACAATCTTTTATGCCATAACCAACTCTGATCAACTTGAACAAATAGACAACTTTTATTTGAACCAACCAGATGAAAGATATTACCTTTTGTTTGAGCACCGGATGCAATTTCAGTTCCGGAGCTTGTAAAGATTTTGCATTTTCCATTCTTGAACCAGAGATCATAGCCTTTGTCCACTAACTGACCAACACTGAGAAGATTGTGCTTCAATCCTTCAACATATAGTACATTACCTATTTTGCTCTTTCCATCAAAGGAAATAGTTCCCCTACCTCTGATTCTGCCAGCAGAATTGTCACCAAACTTTACCATTCCTTCTTCATACCTTTCCAAATCTAAGAACTTATTCTTGTCACCAGTCATATGGTGAGAGCATCCACTGTCAATAACCCAATCATCCTTTTCTTCTACTTGAGCAGCCAAAGCTCTTTCCACAACCTTGTGATTGACAGATTTAGAGGATATTGAATCTTCTTCCTTGATGGCAATAAACACCCATTCATTTCTGGATTTGCTTCCTAGTTCTGATTCATCATCTGTTACTCCATTTCATCTTCTTCATGAACATAATAGCAGTTCTTTTGAAACCTTTATTTGTCAGTATTAGACCTTGCAGATCTTTCCGGACATCTTGAAGCAAAATGACCAATCTTATTGCAGTTGAAACACTTAAAGGGTAGTTTTCCTTCATACTTATCGGATCCTCTTGGCAGTCTCTTTGCAATGAGGGCTTCAAGTTGAGCTGTTTCTGCTTCCTCTTCTTCTATGTCTCTTCTTGCTTGATCATACCATGACATCTTCCTTGAAGAGTTTTCTCTCGGATCAAATCTTTGTTTGCCTTTCACATAGGTACTGGCTTTGAAAGTAGATTCAATGTTGGGTGGATCATCTCCAAACTCGGTCATTTCAAATGCAGCTAGTTTGCCAGCCAATTGTTCTCTTGTGATAGTTGTGTGGGTTCTAAATTCATCAATGGTAGCAACCTTGATTTTGTAGGCAGCAGGAAGGGATCTGAGAATTTTGCAAACAATCTCATTTTCATCCAGAGTTCCACCAGCATTTCTAATTCCACATACCAGCTCATTCACTCTTGGCATAAAGGTAGTGATGTTTTCATCTTCTCTCATCTTCAATCTTTCAAAATTCCCTTTCAGACTTTGCAACCTTGCACTTTTGACAAACTCATCTCCTTCATACAGAAGTTCTAGTTTAGTCAAGATCTCATATGTAGTTGGTAGGTCGATAACATTTGAGAGATTTGAGCCATTCAATGCACTTAGAAGAGCTTCCTTGGTCCATAGATTGTTTCCAGCATCTATGATTTCATTCAGAGTTGTCAGACCACCCTGTGGAGGTATATATGGTTTTGAGACCATGGCCAAGTATGCTTTTCCCATACACTCCAAGTGACATTTCATGCGACCTGTCCAAAGAGTGAAGTTGGTTCCATCGAACTTCAGACTATCCTTCTTGTATGACAACATCTTGGATCTCCTCAAGCGGTTAAGCTCCTTTTAGAGGAACTTAGCTCTGATACCAATTGTTGGATCTAGGGCATACAACTAAGAGGGGGGGTGAATCAATTGTATAAAAACTTGCTCTTACTTCTAACACTTGATTCTTCTTTGTTAGTTAATAGCATATCAATTAATCATCCATGAAAGCATAATGCATAAACATAAGAGCAGATAAACATCAACACATTGAACACCAAGATTTTGACGTGGAAAACCTGGTTAAGGGAAAAACCATGGGGTGATTAACCCAAGGATTATTCTCTGTTAGAAGAATAAGAAAAATGAATGGCATATACTAATTAGGGCTCACTACCTGAGCACACTGCTCACAAAGAGGCACACTACCTACAAGGAGACACACTATCTACAAAGTGATAATAATCACAATCTTGAACTGGAGAATGACATTTCTACCATGTCCAGATCAGTTCCATTTAAGCCCAAAAACCCTTGCTCTGCCTTTCGCACTTCTCTTCGCTATACCACACTCATCCCCACAATCCACACCTCAAAATGAATTCTCAAACACTTATTTATACAAGACATCAACTTAGGAACAATCATCTAAGTCAGCAAACATCACAATAACATTCACAAGGCGTGTAGAACATCCGGTCGACATCCGGTCGGCCTGTTACAGGAAGAACACCAACAACTGGTAGCCATAACATCAAATCCAACTCTAACTTCAATGCGGACCACCAACACAAACTAGATATGATCCAATGATCATCATAACCTTCCCTGAATCATCAAAAACATCCGCACTTCATCAACTTACTGGAATTCTTCTCTTCATCATCCAGTACTTCAAGAACACAGTTTGTCGCCACTGTCACAATGCAAAAGGTACTTCTGGACCTCCAAATCATACACAACTCGAGATGACACATCACAAGGACATCCCAAACACTCCTTCCAATCTGTAGATTAGGATAATACAATTTCAGACCTCACCAGACCTTTCTGTGATCCTCTGTCACTTCTGAATACTTGCTGGAACTGGTTCCACACAGATAGCCACAACTTCTTCAGATCTTCATGCGGACCTCTGAAATCTTAGCTGAAACATCTCAAGACTCATATCTACAAACCCTTTGATCCGCATACTCTGGTTCTCAACCTATACGGTACATTTGCCTTCTTCTCATCACTGTTCTTCACTGTTCTTCACTATTCTGGATGGAGACTGATTTCCTCAATAACAACAGCACACAACTCATCCAAACCTTCTTACTAATGCAATATGAGTAAGTTGACATCAATGACAACACTAATTCACCTCATACTTGCAACAAGGCACTACTCAAATTCTTTAAGCCTCCACTACTAACCCACAGGGTGATCTAGAACTTGAAATCCAATCAATCCTTTAACATGGTGTGATAAATGAAAATTTTCAAAAAAGGCATTCTTAACATCCATTTGGTGAAGAGACCAAATGTAATGAGCTATCAATACTATAGTAGTCCTGACAATATTGATCTTTGTTGTTGGCCCAAAAGTTTTAATGTAGTCAATTCCCACTTTTTGGTCACTACTCTTGACTTATGTTTTTCAATGCTTCCATTAGACTTGAACTTAGTTTTATACACCCACTTATTTGTTACTGCATTCTTTCCCTTGGGTAAGTCCACCAATTCCCAGCTCAGATTCTTTATCAAAGAGTCATATTTATTTTGCATAGCTTGTTCCTATTCATATTTTCCCTTATCCTCATCATAAATTTGAGGATCATTAGTCTTCATTGTTGTGGTCATTAGGGCATAATTAACTTGTTGAGTTCTTTGATCAATTTCTTGAGGACTTTTGGTCTTTTGAGAAGGGTTAGATTCTTCAATTGTATTGGAAGTTGACTTTGAACTTTTGTTTTTGATTAAGGCAAGTAACAAACAATGGTGCTGATCCCTTTACAAAACAAACTGTAGGGCAAGCAAAACAATCCGCAAATAGGTTAGAAACAATGCAGTAATAACACACAAATAGACCAAAAAAATTGCAGGAAGCTGCCAGTGGGCAATACACACCCACAACCCAAAGGGTCAACTTACACAACACAATTCCCCGAGTAGGCAAACCTAACACCCTTGACCTAAGGGTGAGAGACAGACACATGTTTCAGGAGACCTTTCTTCTTTCTATGGACAATAGTCCATGACATCTCATTTTCCAAATCTAAACCAGGAGAGGGAGGAGGGGAAACCCTCTCAGTTATCCTAGCATGGAATAACATACCAGAAGAGGCATGCCTAACTGGAGAAGGCACACCAGTGACACCTGTAGAAATAGGGGTGGGAGCTGAAGGAAGAGGAACACTCGTAGTGGGGTGAGGAACCACCACCACAATAGGAACCACTAGATCAGGAACCACCGAATCAATAGGGACCATCAGATCAGGAACCACCTCATCATCAAGGACTGTCCAAACATCATCAGAAATAGGTTTAGATGCCTCTAAAATAGGAACATCCCCAATTGCATCCACTATGAGATATTCAGGTGAAGCATTCTTCCACCAGGAAGAAAGTCATGGGGTCTTTAATGAGGGCACCCAGAAGCAAGATATCCACTTTTGACCTACCAACTATAACCTCATTATTAATGTCGTTACAATAACAATCAAGATTCCTTAGAATAATAATAATACAATATTATCCCTCAACACCTAAATTCCAAGAGTGTTGGAGACACATACAATATGCATGCGATTGAAAGGTTAGTAGTACCTAATCCTATTATGGACTATAATGAACATGGTCTTCAAATATCTTTGAGACAGATTAGAGTGTTTTCTCTACTACTAGGGAAGTGCAAATTTTAGTAAGATAATGGATATTTAGGGATTCATGGATGTTAATTGTGTTAGCATATTGTATTACATTATTGGTTAGATTGGTTATGGTTTGGTCTAGTTATGATTCAGTTTCATATAACCGAATCAACTGTTATAACTATACTCCCTCATAGTATATGTATGTATTTGCATTTCATCACCGTATCAATAAATCATAAACTCTTCATTATTTGGTATAAGAGCGGTCAATTGATCATGTCTCTGTGCAACGTAGAGGAGAGTTGAATCATTGTCTGACATGTAGCAGCAAACTACATAGGAAAAATGGAATAGAAGCTGAGAGGATTCATGGGTTTGTAGATCTATTTGAAGCTAAGGACGCTAAGGGGCGATGAAAAATGACAGTGTGGAGACCTGAAGCGCTAAAATGTCTACAAGGGAGAGTTAGAAGGTGTAACGTTTTAGGTGGCTGAGAAGATTTAAATATTTTAGTGCTGGCCGAATGCTTAAGAAAATACGTTTTAATACTGTGTAGAAGAGGCATTTCACTAATTAAAAAAAGGTGTGTATAAGGTGTTGATTCATTTTAGAAATGTTGAAGGCATGACTTTACCAGGTATGGTTATAAAGAAGTTTGAATGATTTTGCATATGCTTGTGAATTGAAATTTGTAGGTCAGTGTGATAAGGTGTTTTTTTTTGTCACATTATTTCTTTTCCAAATATATTTTTGAGATGGAGATTCCATTAGACAAATATTATGGATTTAATTTTCATACTTGGAGAATGAAAATTCAAATGCAACTAATGAATAAAAATTTATGGGGAATAGTAAGTGGAAAGGAAAAATCACCTACAGATGCAAATAAGTTATTAGATTGGAGTAGTAGAGATGATAAAGCCAAGGCTATAATTGGTCTTGCTCTTTCTGACACTAAATTGCACCACATTGATTTGGATAAATCATCAGTCAAAATTTGGGATAATCTGAATAAATTGTTTGGAGCAAAAGCTATTAATGCAAAGTTTTCTCTAAAACTTCAATTATTTAGATTTAAGATGGAAGATGGAATAACAATGTCAAATCATATAAGTAACTTGCAGTCTCTCATTAGACAACTAGCAGAGGTTAAGGTTACAGTAGATGATGATAATGCTAGGGCCATCCTATTAAATAGCTTGTCTTCAAAATACAACAATGTTGTTTTTACACTCAGTCAAATACCTTCACAAACTCTAGAAGGTATGATTTCTTCTCTTCTAGTAGAAGAGAAGAGAACAATAGAAGATTCAAAAGATGATCCTCAGTAGAAAGCATTATTCTCAAGAAGCAATTACAAAAGATCAAAGAAAATCAAATGTTTCTATTGTAAGAAAAATGGTCATACAGCTTGGGATTGTAGAACTTGAGCTAGTGATGTTCTTAAAGGAAAGGTCAAAAATAAAGGAAACCTTGTTTGCATTGAAGATGATAAGGATCCACCAGATATTGAGGATGAGGATCCACTAGATGGTACTATTAATTTTTGTGGATACGCCCTTTAAGCAGGGTCATATTGGAGGTAGGCAACATCAGAGGATGGAGGATTTTCCATGATCTCAAGTTAGCTTCTCGCTTTGAGATGATGCTTCGCGTGAGAAGTGTTTTTGCTTTTGGTTGTTTTGTTTTTCTTTATTGATGTTGACGAATTTGAAGAATGTATGTTTTGTGAAGATTTTGTTTTGGAGATAGGTTTGGGATTTGGTGTTGAGCTTAATATGGATTGTTGTCCAGCGAGCTTCAAAGAGTATATGATTGAGAATTATACCCCTTCATGGTCACTAGACAATGGCAGAGATTTGTTGTATCTCTTAGGGTTCATTGTCGAATAATTTAGGACTCTGTGATTTGAGAGCTTGGGACTAAAGAGCTCAAGAACATAGCTCGAAGCTACGCCTTTCAAAGGGTAGACGAGATAGCATGATGGAGCCTTGCTTGGTTTAGGATTTGTTATTTGGGAGAAAATCTTCTATAAAATATGTATTCATAATATGTAATCAGCTTGGTTGAGTATTTTAGCATTAAGGGGGGGTCCCTTGGTACTATTGCAGGAACAATGTAATAAGGGGGGAATGTTAGCGTATTGTATTACATTGTTGGTTAGATTGGTTATGGTTCAGTCTAGTTATGATTCAGTTTCATATAACTGAATCAACTGTTATAATTGTACTCCCTCATAGTATATGTATGTATCTGCATTTCATCACTGTATCAATACATCATAAACTCTTCATTAAATTGGGTAGAAGATGTGGATAACATTAGTTCTACCAGTTGGTATCTATGTACACCTTATTAACTAGTGTGATTAGTTGCATGAGAAAAATATGGGCTATGGAACTTCTCTTTTGACTATAAAGGTAGGGTATACGATAGCCACTCATGCTTATAAGGAAGTAGCTTTTCTCTAGAGATTTTATTTTGAACATTAGGTTGACTCAAGATATAGTGTTGATTTAGTGTGATTTTTAGCATGTCATTGGGTTGGTAAAGAACCCCTCCTTCAATGTACAAATGAAGCACATTAATGTGTAATATCACTTTTAATGATATGTTGGAAACTAGTAGAATTATGGTCAAGAAAATAGACACTTTTATAAATGTAGAAGATGCATTAATGAATCCCATGAGTACAAGAAAAGGGAAAATTTTGTGATTAGGGAATTGGATGTAATAAATTTATTTATTTTCATTAAAGTATCCCCTCTCAAAATTTCACCCCTACATGCATATGACTATCCATTAGATCCCTAGGCTTATTGGATTATCTAGTCGTATATAGAATAAATAATTAACAGTAAAGGAATTCAATGTGATAGAAAAATAAATAAATTTGAAATCTAGTCCTCATCTCCATGGACATATTACTAAAGAAAATGGTATAATTTGGAAGATAAAATGCTACAATGGGAAAGAAGACATGAGAGAAAAAAATGAAATGAAACTAGTTTGTTGGGTTTGTAAACTTAAGAGAGGGAAATGACATCTTGGGGAGACTAATGGCTATGAGAAAGGACCCAAATGTGAGGAACTTATGAAACAAGACATAAAATTATATATTCAAAGTTTAGAAATTCTTGCAATAAGCTTAGGGGTGTCACTATATACACAATATTGTAGCACATGAATTCATAATGGGGTATTTAATATTATAAATAATAAATAGTATATTCCTAGGTATTAAGGGTAGAAGTAGTAATTTTATTAATTTTTTCCTAAGTATTCAAAATAATAACATTAAAGGAGGTGGGAATTTATCTAAGAGGTGGGAATTTATGTGAATAAAGAAAGAAGTATAAATGAAAAATCTTTTTTTATCTTTTTTTTTCATAAGGGTATGAAGAGTAATCCCTTAAATGGTATTTAAGTAGGACTCAAAAATATATTTGTTCACTCTTAATTTGGTCTAATGACGAAGGTGTGTGCACTCCATACAAGAGCTATGGATTTGAATCAAAAAAGGTTATGATATGTACACCTTGTAGAAAGGAAGCCCCTTATGGGCATCCACCAAGAGGGTCAACATAGGGTTGTGAGATGCATTGATATTGTTGCAAGCCCAAAAAACATAGAAGAGAGGGCCACGGGACCAAGGAGCCCTTAACTAGGCTGAATGGCCTTAAAATTGCAAATAAACCTGCACATCCACAATAAAATTGATTTAAAATCTTGGCAGAGGCTGAATAGGCCATGTGATCTACCAAAGATTTGACAAAATTGATCCAAAACAACAATTTTGCAGAGGCCAAATTTGTCCTTTGCAAAAAAAATTCGTTTTGTTACAAAACATTTACCCAAATTGGCCCAAAAGGTAAAAAGCTCCTTCAAATTTTGATTTTTCTAGAAAACATTTGTTTTTTTTTTTTTAAAAAAAATGGTTAGGGGCAAAAAAAACATTTTTTTTTACAATGAAGCTCGATCCATTTCGCTCGAGGATGCATCAACTTTCGCCTTACCTTTGGATTCCGTCAAATCAAAGAGCATGTCTACAACATGGCTCTGATACCATGTTGGAATTAGCCAAGGATATTTTTCAACACTTGAATCACTCTCACAATATGGAAATCAATAATACAAGATAAGAAATCAATGATATTGATGAACCTAATTGAGCATAAACTTATATTGATATCACTTACTAATTTACATGAGAATGACTCATTATATAGGTATGGAAGAGGCAATCCACCTTGCATGTGGATTGACAAATGTCCTGTGATGTGGCACAAACAAGTAGACAAGTGTCCTATAAGGTGTCAATTGGAATGTGCAAACCAACAACCTTGTGTGACAAGTGTTGGATGACTACAAAGTGCCTTTTGAGGTGAGATGGAAAGTCTTCCAACCTCAAAAGGTATGCACATGAGGTTTACTAAACAACTTGGTAACCTATAACCTCTAAAAGGTTGTACATTTAGTTAGACAAGATGTTGTCTAACCTCATCAACCTAAGTACACTTAAGCTATAGTGAATAGATAAATTATTCACTCTAATAGGTCTCATACATTAAATTGGTGTCTCACTTGATAATTTTAAGCTAAATAACCTTTACCTTACTCTACCTTTTCAAAATAAAACTTGAATATTAGAATCAACATATTTGAAGGGCTAATAAACTTGTAGACACCTACAATTCACCAATGCATTTTCATATCACTGCATCACATTTGCATCACTTCCCGACTTGATTATTCAATTTCCATTCTTCCATATTAATTAAATAATTCTTAATTATTTAATTAAATTCATCCATCTCTTTAGTCATTTTATCTTATTCCTCTGTATTAATTAAATAGTTCTAATTATTTAATTAAGTTAATTTCCCTCCACACATTAATTAAATAAATTTGAATGATTTATTTAATTAAAACTAATTTTCTATTTCCTCCAAATAAATAAAATATAATATGTTATTTATTTATCCATTTGGACATGAAATTAAATAATTAATTTATTTAATTTCCCTATTATCTCGTCACCATAATTTCCTCTCATAACTCCAATCATTCTCTATCTATTATGTTAACAAATCAATGAAACTAGCTGACTAATCAATCTATTCAGATGACAAATCAATCAATTCAGTCAACTAGCCAATCAATTTAGTCAACTAGCCAGTCAAGCTTGTTAACTCCCATAACTCATGAGAGAACAAGGACACTTGTCACTCTATCAGTCCTTCAAATCCTCTCAATCATTCTCATCTTTTTATCTCTTCAATCATCCTCTACTATTGATCATGATTTCTAAAAAACTTTAAATAAATCCTCTCTCAAGCCACATCCACATTCATTAGTGGAAACTTATTCTATTGAATCGCATTCATATCATCCATTATCATCCCTTGTTACATACTATGGTTATGCTAAAATTTTGAGTGATCCATATAAGATACTATCATTCGAATCAAAGAGAGCATATCCAAAGGAGTTCAAGTGCATTCCTTTTTTGCTCTATTGGTGAGACAAAATTGTATTTGAAGGGAAGGTATAACTATGTTATTTGATTTGTCTTCATTGTTTGTTCTTCTTATGCACTTTTTTGATCCTCATTCTGGCACACCCGGTGGGACCCATGTCCCTATAACTAATGAATTTTTGTGAGATTTCTGTGTTTTGCATAAGATAGGTTCAAAAATGTGTGTGACTATCATTTGGTGCTTTTTTCAGTACTTTAGTGCTTTTGTTATGTTATTTGATGCTTTTGCATCATATATCGATGCTTTTGCTCTACAGGTTGGCACATCTACAACATGAATTGACACTTCTGCAAAACAAATCGATGTATTTGATCAGTAATGATGTGCTATTATAGATTGTTATTTTGTTATAAATTTTCTAACTAATCTATGATTGCAAACTGATTTTAATCAATTATGTATTGAAAATCTAGAATTTTATTTGTTTCTGGACTCTGTCATTGTTTTAGATCTGGCTAATTATCTATTTTGTAAAACACTAATCATTTGTGTGCAAATTTGTGGATCTCTGCTATAGGTGGTTATTTCTAACTGTGTTTCTATCATTTGATGCTTTTGTTAGGTATAAGGTCACTTTTGTTCAATATTTGTGTGCTTTTGTCTGATTAAAATTTTCTTTTGTTTCATATTTGTGAACATTTGTTTAGTAGAGCTTCACTTTTATTCGATATGTGTGCACTTTTGTCTAATTAAAATTCACTTCTATCATTGGCATAATAGTCATAGTAACATGGTATTACATTGTTAAATTTGAATTTATAGGTTAGTTTATGCATATTAAATAAATGTTAGTTTGTGGGAGTTACATTCCCGTATGGAGGTTATGTAGGTAGTTATCAAATAGTTAAAGGGAAGAGGCTTTTATAAAGCCAATGTAATGCAATGTGAAAATCATCCAAAGACAATAATATATTATTCTATGTTTTGTTTTGCTATGTTAAAATGGCTTGATCTGGTTATCTGTGTTTGTGCTCACCATTTTCAATATGGTATCAAAGCATTTTGAAAATGGGCTATGAAGAAAATGATTGTTGAGCAAGTCTGTCAATCTAGAAAATCAAATCTTTGCATTTGATATTGCTGGTAGTTGGGGGATGACTATTGCTATGGAAAAAGCGAGATAAGTTTTAACATCATTTAAAGTTTGTTGGCACTTAGCATTTCATTCAAACTTAACTCTTTTCAATAATAGATCTGTAAATGGATGAATGTAATCAATGAGTGATAGATGAATTGGATTCCATGCTTGAGGTTGTCATTCCATATTTTGCTGCATACAAATTAACTGACAATAATATTCAGACTCCAGTGCATTACTTTCATGGTTGCCATTGTAGTTAGGGTTTCGATGTAAAATGTGGGAGAGTTAAAGAATGAAAGAAGACAGGAATGAAAGGAGCAATTCTATGTGAATTTGTGGAAATGCAAAGCAAGGCGTGACTTTCTGTTATAACATATATAGATCGATTTGATCTCATACTTAGTGAGAGGATGCAAATTAAGTCATGATCTGATTAGGCATCAGGCATTTTAATGTCTTTTGTTGTGCTTCTTATATTGCTGTTGTGTAGAATTGTTTACTGATGTTGTTTCTAGTAGAGAAACATGTGCTACAGTTTATTTGAAAGAATCAGACATCATACTCTGTGAAATGATAAAGGTCAGTGCTTCCTAGTGTATTGGTAAACTTTCAAGTTAACCATTGAAGTTGTATGAGTTTGAACTTAGCCAAGAGTGGATTGTATTGCCAAAGTGACTGCGTGGAAAATTGATGTGTAAAGAGGTATTACTTTTAAATCAGGCACATTAAAAAGGAGAGATTCTTTTGTATTAAAGGCATGTAGTGTTTTTGAAAGGAGAAGTAGTTGATTTTTTTGAACTTAAATAAGCTGTTACGATTGTAAGGGTTTATTTTGGAGGTAATTGTAATTGGATTTATTTAAAATACGCATCTAATTGGGAGGTATAAGGTGTTTAATGTAATGGGTGTATTATCAGTTGAATCTGACACCCAATCTTTTGCTTTTCATTATAGCCACACATATTACATGGCTACTTCATATAAATCTTGTATGCCCAAGAATGATTGTGCTTTCGAGGATTGTAGTACTTCCTCTAATGCTATCTTTGGAGTGTAAGGACTAAGAGAGTCATATTGGAGGTAGGCGACATCGAAGGATGGAGTAATTTTCCATCATCTCAAGTTATCTTCTCACTTTGAGATGATGCTTTGCATGAGAAGCATTTTTAGTTTTGGTTGTTTTGCTTTTCTTTGTTGATGCTGACGGATTTGAAGAATGTATGTTTTGTGAAGATTTTGTTTTGGAGACAGGTTTGGGATTTGGTGTTGAGCTCAATATGGATTGTTGTCCAGTGAGCTTCAGAGTATATGATCGAGAATTATACCCTTTTGCGGTCACTAGACAATGATAGAGATCTGTCGTATCTCTTAGGATTATTGTCGAATAATTTAAGACTCTGTGATTTGAGAGTTTGGGACTAAAGAGCTCAAGAACACAACTCAAAGCTACACCTTTCTGAGGGTAGACGAGACAGCATGATGCAGCCTCGCTTGATTCAGGATTTGTTCTTTAGGAAAAGATCTTCTATAAAATATGTATTCATATTATGTAATCAGCTTTGTTGAGTCTATTAGCATTCAGGGGGGGTCCCTTAGTACTAGTGCAAGAACAATGTAATAAGGGGGGAATGTTGGCATAATAGTCATAGTAACAATGGTATTACATTGTTAAATTTGTATTTATAGGTTAGTTTATGCATATTAAATAAATGTTAGTTTGTGGGATTTACATTCCCGTATGGAGGTTATGTAGGTAGTTATCAAATAGTTAAAGGGAAGAGGCTTTTATAAAGCCAATGTAATGCAATGTGAAAATCATCCGAAGACAATAATATATTATTCTATGTTTTGTTTTGCTGTGTTAAAATGGCTTGATTTGGTTATCTATGTTTGTACTCACCATTTTCAATATCTATTTCATATCTATTCACATTTATTTAGAAAAATTTCACTTTTGTTAAGTGTTTGTGCACTTCCGATCTTTAAAATTTTGAATCTATTTCATTGTTTGACACTTTTGTTCTAGAATTTTTTTTAAAAATAAAAAATATTAAAAACAATCACCTTTTACATCTAACCTTTTTTTTTATCCTGTGAACTAATCCATTTGTGCATCTTGTATCTCATTTGTCCAAGACCAAAAAAATTTAAAAAACTACTAACAAATTTGTCATGTAGGTTGAACCGTCCAAGGCTTTGTTTTCTCACTAATCTAGGAACACTAAATTAACTTAGAGGGTTAATTAACTTGTTTGATGTGTCTATGGAAATTTGTTGGTGTATGCTCTCTCCTCGCACCTTGTGTGATCTTGGAGATCAAAAGCCTCAAATTTTCTTTGTGTTGTAGATTAGATCCTATGATTGTGCTAGCTTGTGTATGCCACCTCTTCATTCTGTGGCATAACTGAGGCACATCACTCCTCCACTTCACCAGGCAGGTCAATGATTTGCCAGGGCATTTCACAATTACTGTATTTTCTTTGAAACAACGTTATAAAAACAACGTCTCAAAGAGAGGCAAAATGTAGACACCTAAAATTCACCAATGCATTTTCATATCACTACATCACATTCACATCACTTCTTGACTTAATTATTTTATTTCCATTCTTCCATATTAATTAAATAATTCTTAATTATTTAATTAAATTCATCCATCTCTTTAGTCATCATCTTATTCCTCTGTATTAATTAAATAATTCTAATTATTTAATTAAGCTAATTTCCCTCCACACATTAATTAAATAAATTTGAATGATTTATTTAATTAAAACTAATATTCTATTTCCTCCAAATAAATAAAATTTAATATTTTATTTATTTATCTATTTGCACATGAAATTAAATAATTAATTTATTTAATTTCCCTATCATCTCCTCTCACCATAATTTCCTCTCATAATTTTATCGATCACTCTCAATCTATTTTGTTAAAAAATCAATCAAACCAATTAACTAATCAATCTATTCAGGTGACAAATCAATCAATTTAGTCAACTAGTCAATCAAGCCTATTAACTCCCATAATTCATGAGAGAACAAGGACACTTGACACTCTCCCATTCCTCCATATCCTCTCAATCATTCTTAGCCAGTGATCTCTTCAATCATCCTCTACCGTTGATCATGATTTTAGATAGAAAGCTATAAATAAATCCTCTCTCAATCCAAATTCGTCCACATTCATTATTGCAAACTTATGCTATTGAATCTCATTCATATCATCCATTATAATACACTGTTACATGCTAAGGCTATGCTAAAGTTTTGAGCAATCCACAAAAGATACTATCATTTGAATCAAAGAGAGCATATCCAAAGGAGTTCAGGTGCATTCCTTTTTCGCTCTATCGGTGAGATGAAATTGCATTTGAAGGGAAGGTATAATTGTGTTATTGAATTTATCTTCATTAGTTGTTCTTCTTATGCACTTTTCTGATCCACAAAACTTTATTCAAAATATTGAAACATGATAACACTACAGAATAATTTTCAATATTCATGGATGGATCTAAGATAGGTGAACAATTATATTTTTATTTTCTTGTAATTTACCTCTACATCAATATTAATTTCTTCTATTGATCCACAATTAATGACCCCTTATTCACTCAAACAAGTTTACCTTAATTTTTAAAATAGATTTTTCATTAGTGCTTAAAATAAAGAAAAATAGTAAAGAATATTTCTAATGTACTTCATTTTAACAATTTCTCCAATCTAAGTTCATTCAATATTTTCATTCAAACATTTATGTAATAATGGTGGAAATTAAATACTCAATGGAACATATGAGGAGTATAAATAAATAGAGGTATACAAATGTTATGAAAAATAGATACCTACTATATATGGTAAAAGGAGGGGGTATTCTTATAGGAATTTTACATCCTGAGGGTTATAAAAATATAACATGGAGAGGTAGAAATGAAAATTATGGGTATTATTCAAGATTCCATGAAAGAAAACATTATGCAATATGTGTACGAAGTGAATCTTTCAATATGATAAGGAACTTGGATGCAAAAGAAAACTTAAAACTATCATAAAATGAATTGAACCCTAACTAAAAAAATTACATTTTTTCAACTCAAACTTAAACATATTTTCCTTTAAACTAGACAATTGAACTAAAGTGATGATAAATCATGGGAACAAAGCAAAAAAAGTGAATTGAGGAAATTCAAAGGGGAATGACATGGAAACAAACTAAGCAAGTACACAAACCAAAAGAAAATATTTGAAATAAACATAGGGACTTCGAAGAAACAAGGTAAGAAATAGATGCAAAGTATAATGTCCTCTTTGATGCAAACTTAATGTAAGCCATTCAAAGGAACAATCATTCACACTTGTATCAAATCACACTCATCTTAGTGCATGTCAATCACCTACCAATTATTCTAAAATTCATTTGAATGTTTGAAGCTTGATGTCTGTCCAAGTATTTTTTAATACTAGGTCAACTTGACAAAAGTAACTTGAGAATGTGATGGAGATCATTATTGGATATCAATGTATTTTATGAGAGTTTAGAAGATAGAATCCAAAGATTATTAGAGATTGAGTTCACAGATATAGAGCAAATTCATAGATGCGAACTAGATCCAAAACACTAAACTCAACTCAACATAGAGAAAAAAAGAATATTCTAATTTTGATCCACATAAATGACTATCTAGGACATCTCTAGACTCTAAGGTGCATAGATCTCATTGTCTTCATCAATTGGCACACATTCTTTAGTAAAAAAGCAAAACAAATTATCTCTTCATAATATCTATTTATGACATAATTATACTTACTATTTATATTAATTAATTTGACTCATTGAACTCCAACAACTCAATTTAATCTAAATTAATTAAAACCTAATTAATTAATATTTAATTAATTTAATCTTTTTTCCTTTTCAAAGCTTTGGATCTCATTTAATTTATTTCTTAAAGATGTTAGATAGTATTTACTTTTAATGTTATTGTCCATGATAGCAGTATTGTCACAAATAACAATGACATTAGTGGACCAATATCCCACTCTCCATGAGTTCGGTAATCTCTGTTTTCTATTTAATAAAAATATTAAACATGCAATCAAACTCAAAAGGTCAATATAAGTCCCATAGCAGCCAAAGTGAAATATATTTAGTGGTGTCGTGTGCAATTATGCCGGGGTGTCAATAATTTCAAAATTTTCCATCACAAATTGCTTTTCTGCAATACTTGTATAAAGATTAAATTATTACTGAGTGGCAAGCAAGATCATAAACACCATATTGGCATGGCCGCATGACCCTCCTCCACTGGGCTTCTAATCTAAGAAGAAGAAAACTGATATATTCCATTTAGTAGAAGAGGACTGTAGAGTCTCAACAAACAAAACTAAAATAACTAACAACCCTTAATTATATTGTCTGGAAAGAGAGACGCATCATTCAGTGTCTCCTGCGTGCCAAGTTACAGAGTCGAAGGATTCCAAACAGTTTGTGTATAATATATGTATTTTGCTCTAACAGAGGGAACCTTTTCTGCAGGTGAGAACACCTGAAGTTGCAGTAATAGAGCCCACAATAGAGGAAGGCCTTGCCGCCATACTCGAAGCTTTGGCATAGCTTGAGGATGCTCCAGCCCCTGATGCTCTGAAGAATGCCCCGTTTAACATCAGATCTCCACTTGATCTCCAATTCCAATTCTTCCACGTATCTTCTGTTGCATCTTCATGCTTTGTCACCTGCACATTACTCATACTCGTCATAACTATTCTACATCCATTGTAAACCAAAGAGATAAATAAGAGACATGAGTTGTATAGGTCTTGTACCTCCTTTTTGAATTGATTGTCAGGGGCAAGGAATCTGTTGCCTTGGCTGTTGATGGTGGGGTTTGCACTTCCCCCGATGGCGTACATTTCCCAGTGGGTGTAATCATTGTTCACCACATGGAAGTATCCATGTCGGCACCTGCATTACAACAATATTAATTTTGTAAGCTTCCAATAGAGAACAGACGGATAAACTTCAGCTTTTGAGTAGGTAATACAGAGTCTAATAAGATTTTATTCATACCTGGGCATACGCTGAACAAGCCCTTCTCCAAAGTGGTTGAATGCAACTGTTACTTGCATTTTAACGTCTTGGGTATAGTCGTCGTTGTGTCCTAGGAGCATGACCTGCAAAAAACCACTAAATATTTAACTAGAGCAATAGCTTTTTTAATTGATAACTTAATAGATACTAACATTATTTTATGTTTCTGTCTGATATTGGGCTTTTAGTACCCTTCTCTAAGATCCTGTGTGATAAAAATACAATTGTGAAGGTTTTTTTAAGAAAAATGAATTTATGAGAGAGGAAATAAGCAGTTGAGCACCTTGTCATGGTGAGTGAAAAAGTTGTTTGAAATGGTGATAGCAGTGGAGCCCATGATGGCGTCGATCAGTCCATCTGCGCAGCTTGACAGCGAACAGTGGTCTACCCAAATTGCGCTTCCTCCGAAGATGGAAATCCCATCTCCATCACTCCTGGTTCTATACCCGTAATGGGTGGGAGAGCTCCTCACATTTGTATTTCCCGCAGGCTTACAGTCATGGATATGAACTCCATGAATGATGATATTGTTCACATACTGTATTGTAATGCAAGCTCCATTTGCTATATGAACATTGGCTCCTCTACCGTCAATAGTCTTATAACTGTTCATGATAAGCTCCTCCTTGAGCTGAATAACCATATCTCTTTGGAAAATAATCCAGAGAGGCTCGGTTTGAATAACAGCGTGGCGCAGAGTGCCTGGGCGAGGATTGACCGGGTCATAGTCATTGGGATCTGTAACCACATAAAATCTGCCCTGCTGACCTCCAATGGCGTTTTTGCCAAATCCGATGGCACAGTCAGCCAGCCTCTTTCTGTTATTAACCCAGTTGGGATCACAACGCCAACAGTCGTCAATGGGGTTCCCCGTTCCACACGACAGAGAGCTCAGCTGCCTTTTCGAAGTATTCAGACTCCTGCACAGTAGCTCTTGATATTCCTTAATAATATCAACGACCTACGACATATGTTGGCTGTAAAATAATACTAGAACTTTGGTGTTTAATAATTTGAACTAACTTACAATATCTTTTCCGCAGTGCATTTTTCTAACATTGAATCTATCTCTATGACAACATATATAAATTATACAATGGTATGACGATATGTGGAATACAAATTTGGTCTATAACAGCTGCGTACCAACTACAGATACAAGAAGAATATCATATAGAAAACGCAGTAAAGAGAGAACAGAGCAACAGCATAAAAATAAGTAGAAACATGTTTAATAAACCTTGCAATTTAGCATCAGCCGTTATTAGAAGTAAGCCTTATTTTTCACATCATATTCCAAAATTGGGTAAGATTGTGAACTTCATTTCCATACTACCTTTTTTAAATGCTCTAAAATGTCTTAGATTCAAAGGCGACATGCTTACCTTTCTACCATTTGAACTACAAGCTCCGGCTTCTCAACATGATATTTAACAGCATTTTCAGCCATTGCCATATTTTCAGAAGTTCCAAATGACTTCGCCATTACTGACTGGAGAAGAAAGATAGCAACTAAAAGAAGCAATGGTTGTAAGGCTTGATTGGTGGCCATTTTGGATGAGGGAAGATTTGCAATGTTTATACGGCATGTTATGGCTTTAGCCTCTCTTAAATAGAATTTCAGCCTTCGTAAAACCTGTAGCAAACGGGGAGTCTTGACCCCACCGGTTGACAGTATGGTTATATGCACGTTATCACTTTGCTAATCTTACGGTGGTAATGGACATGAATGGCATCTAGGATTATACAATAGCAGTTGACATTTGACTTAAAACAATACCAATAAATATTAGCAGATATTTGACTTCTCAGTCGGGAAGTGATATAACAATATCAATACCATTTCGATGAACATTTATAAGACGTCAGACTCTAAACTATTACTTTCCGTTATAAAACATTCTGAAAATAAGCCAACTTATTGCTGAAATGACAAGAAAAAGGCAACATAAGCAAACATATTTCAACTAATCTCTTGGAAAAAAATTAATATACAAAGTTTCAAGGATTGTCTTGATTGGACGTGGCATCTTTATTCTTGTCTAGTCGAGCTTATGTTTCACGGTTCTGCACATGACCCGCATTTCGCAGACATATTCAGATCATATCTTCTGAGTGTTAGAAATTTCAATAGATGTTCGACAATTGGGCAGATTATTCCCTCCTTCGAAAGAAAATCAGTTTTCTATCTCCGTTATCGAAGGAATTTGAGTTGATTAATTTATTCCGAAGTCACATTTCTGTCGACCACTCTCGGTTTCACATTGTAATTGGGTAATTTTGACACTTGAAATGCTTGTCAATCTTACCCATGTGTATGTTGGTTTAGACAGACTTCAAGTCCTGAGTAGATAGACGTAAAACTAATGAGATATGACCCGCAACTTTGTCATTTGGTTAATAAATGACTTTCCACAATCAAACATGGACTTTTATAATTTCTCATGCAATTCCCAATAAAGCCTACAATCCTATGTTCCCGTGTTCTTCCTAAATTTTCTCACCAATACTAGAGATAATTGAGGAGTCATTTTGCATTCACATGGATCCCGTATGCTCTGCCTATTTTTTTCTTCATAATATTGCTCACGAAACTCTAAAATTTGACGATAAAATTAGACTTAATAATATTTAAATTCAAAATTATTTAAACAGATTTCTTTTTCTTTTTTTATTTTTATTTTTTATGTTGGAGCGGTTTCTATAATTATAAACAAGTACCATGAAGTGGTGAGTATGAGCTATCACAAAGTGATTCTTGAGTCATCTTGACAACACCTAGAGACCAAAGACATAAGGTGGCTTAACACAAAATTGTTAGAAGCTAAATGTATGGCAATTTTATTAGGCCAAAGAAGATTTTAATTGTTAGAAGCTTGACTGCCAAGTTGAATTTTGGTGGCATAGTTGAGGTCAAGTTAATTGTTAGTTAATATGGTACAATTAACTACTAGAGCACAAAGATGGTAAATCTGGGTAACAAGGCTATGTAGTGGCTTTTAATGAATGTCACTAAAGCATATAAATATGTTTTAAAAAATATTAAATAGTGTAAATCAAATAAAAATAAAAGCCAACTTATTAATCAAGCTTAACAAAAGAAGAGAGTGCAAGTTATAATATGTAAAAAAGATTAGTTAGGTAAAAAATAAAATAAAAATTAAAAAAATCATATTTTTTAGATAAAATGAATTTTGAAAACTAGAAAGGAAAAAATGAAAAAGTCAATTTAGAAAAAATAATAAAATGATTCTTTTAATACTTAATGCAAACTCCTTTGGTTGTGATATTTATCAATTTTACATTAATGTGAGGGAACAACATGTTTTGTTTCATCCTAATGAAGGTCACTATATAAATAAAATTAAAATTTTCCATGTGGAATGAAATTATTGGATCGCATAAATACTATACATGGACAAGTGATCTTAGTTCCTTCCTTTTCACTGGGCGATGGGTTTATACTATACGATGAGGCATAAAAAACATAGCAAAAAGAAATGTAATTCTAAATGGAAATTAGCACATGAATAGATAAATTTATTTCACCATATGTTAGGTGATGAAATATTATTGCATTATCAAAATTGAGTAAAAAATGAGAGAAGAGTTTATTATAATATTAATTACGAGAGTTTCAATAGTAGATAAATAAGATTATATTTAAACACACATCAATGGTTGATTACATCACCTAACTTCAAATATGATATGCAACTAAAGGTAAGTAGTTTATTGGTGAGGTTGTTCTCTATTAACATTATCTATTTTTGATATAAAGTATTCTTAATATAATTTTAACTTTTATTTCTAAAATATTTAGACAAATTATATAATAAAGAGGAATATATTTTAAATATTTGAAATCTACTTAAAAAAATACTTAATACTATAAAAACTAATATTATATATCATTTTTTTTTGATTGAAAATCATGCACCAATTGTATTCAAATAAAGTAAGAGTTACATCATCGTGGTTAAGGAGACCACATAAAAAAACTTGTTCTGTAGCTAACAACAATCCAAAAACTTACTACTTCACTAATATATATGGACAATTTTACATATTAAAACATGAGTACATACTAGAGAGATTCATATATATATATATATATATATATATATATATATATATATATATATATAATCAAAAAACTCAAGTTTTCCATGATTTTTCTGTCACTTTACTGTTGTATGACCTTTGTACCTTAGTAAGAAAAATTCATTTGTTACTCTGATAATATTAACTAATCCATATTATCCTTTTACAGTTCCTCTATTGGTGGTCTCTCATAGTTTCTGTTGACATCATCCATTTCCATGTCTTTCCCTACATCTCTTTGAAGCTGTACAATCAAATCTTCATCTCCTTGTTCTTCAAACTAATAGTAATAGCCTTGGCTTTCTTCCAACTCTGAATCTTCTGCTCTTGTTTTTTTCATCTCATTCCATTGGTTTGCACCCTTGTCTCTATCTTGTGCTTGGCCATGCATCCTATTGTTTCTCATGTTATCAGAGTCCCCGCCTGGTGAATCCCTCCAATGCACAATACTTGTGTTGAAGTTTTGACATACTATCTCCCACTATTTATCTATCTTACTCTTTGCTAAGTCTCTCTATTGTTTTCTGCAATACAGCTCCTAGAAATCCGTATAAATATTATAAAATCTCTGGTCGAACTTCCTCAAATTCCTTGCGCAAAAATATAATTCCTTAATGTCTTCTTTGAAAAACATAGCTCTTGTATCCATTAGTTCTTTGAACTTGTCAATTGACATCTCCATTGTCACAACCACCTGCTCAAAAAAATTATAGTTTGTGAGACTTAAAAAATCCCAGTGAGTAGCCTCTCCCTACCATGGAATCATTCCTCATTCCTCTTTTTCTAGATAAACCATAAAATTTAAGTGGACAATATGAGCCAAAGAGTATTATATTTTTTATTCAGAGCATCCACATGACCACATATTATTTCTTTCCAATTTGCAATTATAGAAGGACTCCACAAAGAGATATTACCAATAAAAACATCCCAGACTCTTTTAGCAAATAGATAATAAAAAAATGTGGGCAATAGACTCTTGAACATTACACAACAGGCACCAAACATCACCAACACTAATGCAAAGTTTATTGAGGATAAGCAACCATCTAAAGCAAGCTTTTTTTGGTTCAAGGACACTAGACCAAATCTAGTTGAAGTTTACAGATAGGGTTTCTAGACCTAAAATGTCACCCCAAGTGTCATTGATGTGCTGGAAGATCTCTTGTGAGTTCGAGATCATTTTATAAATCAATTTAGGCTTCACAAGCAATATATTATTTCCATCTACCCATTGCATCTTATCCAAATCCTCTTCCCCCTTAACAGATACCCCTGTCTGTAACTTACAAAGCAGAGCTTTGTATAAGGTTGAAAAGGTTCTTAATTGATTATCATTTAAATGAAACTCCTCTTTAATCTGGCTCCACTTTTTTGGATAACCCTCATCAAAAAGATCATTGAGCTTTGAAATCTCAATTGAGTTAAACTTTAGGGCAGAACAACCCTGAAGCAAAGCTAGAGGTTTATCTTTATGCTTGACATTCCACCAAATAGACCTATGTCTCCATATGCAATGGTACTTATAATCAATGGCTGCCCTATCCGAGATAAAATCCTTGATTTGCTCCCAAGACTTCCATATGCTTCTAAAGACTACAAATCCCCCAGGTTTAGTATTAAAGTTCCCAAATAGAGTATCATGGAAATACAATTTGCCCCAAATTTTTTTCTTCACTGGAATAGCATTCAAGACATTGGTTCTCACCAATACCTTCTAGGGCTCATCAACAACAAGAGAATTGATTATCCATTTTGCTACCAAGGCAACACCTTGGATCCTCAAGTCTTTAAGCCCTAGCCCTCCCAATTCTTTGCTCATGCAACACCACCTCAACTAGACCAAATGTTTTATTGCCTCCTCCTTTCCATCTGACCACAAAAAACTTCCTTATCAACTTGTGAATAATGTCAAACTGATAGTTGGCAAAAAGACACATATAAGAGTAGTAGATTGTAAGCTGATAGGATTTTTTGACAAACCTGAACTCTGCTAGCCAAAGAGAGATGTAATCTGCTCTAGTTCTTAAGTTTCTTTTCAATTTTGGTAAAAATCCAATCCCACATAAGTTTCAAGGAGGGGCTAATAGCAAATGGGATACCAAGGAACCTTACCTGCACTTCTGGACCCCCACATTGCCATTTTCCAAGGTCAAGCCAGGCGTGAGCAGCAAGGTCCCAAGACAAGAGAATATATTTAGAGGGGGAGATCTTAGCACCAGAGGCCAGACAAAAGATGTCAAGCCTATGTTCCAACCTTTCAAATTCCAACTTGTTGATCTTAGGAAAAAGAGCAGTGTCATCTGCAAACTGTACATTAAGTAATCTCTCACCATTAGGTAGAGAGATACCCTCTAAACTACCTTGAATACATTCTATTCTTAAAAGAAAATGGAGAGCTTTTGATGCAATTACAATTAATGAAGGGGCAAGGGGGTAACCTTGATGGATAGACCTCCCTATTTCAAAAGGAGCAGGGCAGACACTTCCCCATTCACCTCAACTTGGGATGAGGCATCCTTAAATAGAATCATGACCATTTTGAAAATTTATCAGGAAAGCCTATTGCCTTGAGAATTTTAAAAATAAATGACCACTCAACCCGATCATAAGCCTTTTCAAAATCCAAAAGAAGATTTCCTACATTTTGATTAGAATCCTTTTCCCACTGAAGGGCTTCCCAACTTGTGATCAAATTTTCAAGAATGTATTTGCTCTTAATAAATCTTGTTTGGGTGGAGCTTATTATCTCTGGCAGAATATCTCTAACTCTTAGGGCCAACACCTTAGCAAAATTTTTGTAAGAAACATTCAATAAGGTTATGGGCCTCCAGTTTTTAATTGGTGTCTTATCCCCCTCCTTGGGTAGGAGTTTGATAATACCTTTATTTATTTCTCCTCCCAAAGATCCTTTGTCTATCGATTCTTTGTACAGCTCAAGCAGGTCATCCACTACCCATTCCATATTTGCTTTATAGAACTCCATTGAGAGGCCATCATCACTAGGGGATTTCCCATTCTTCATGGAATTAATTGCTGCTTCAATTACTTCTTTTGATATTTCTTTGTCAAGATGCCTCTTCATCTCTTCATTCACCTTTTCCTTACAGATTCTTCCACATAGATCTTGGGCCTCTTTGCACCCATCTTTGGAGTCTTCTGCTTTGAATAGGTTTTCATAAAAGTTTTTAAAGGAAGCCAGTATATCCTCTTGTTTATTTAGGGTGACTTCATTTTCAACTACAACTCCTACATTCTCTTTAATGTTTTTATATTTAAGGAGACTGAAGAAATACTTTGAGCCTTTATCCCCATCCTCCAACCAATTCAACTTTGCCCTAATCTTTGCACTTTGAGCTTTCCTAATCTGAACCTTCCTTACTCTGTGCTTGACTTCCCCCAGTCTTTCCACAAGATTTTCCTTATTTGGATTGGCTTGGACTTTTTCCTGCATTCTAAGAAACTCTTCTTGCAGGAACAATTCTTCTTTTTTCCTGGCTAGGGCATACTTCTTTCCTATAATTTGAAAGACAACCTTACAAGAGTCTACTAATTTATTCTAGTAAAGAGAGGCATCTTTATTCTTAAGCTGATATTTGCAAATGCTTCTTAAGGTTTTAATACCATTTAGGCAATCCTGATCTTTTAGGAGTTCATAGTTTAGCTTGTAAGAGGTATTTTTCTATTTTTTAGCCCTTTCTTCTTGCTTCTTGATTTGTATCACAATTTTGATAGGGTGATGATTTGATAGAGGATTAGGGATAAATTGCACCTTATTCACATCTTTTCTGCACTGTCATGCCCACATTTCCCATGCGGTCACAACACGCATCACATGTGTCATGTCCACATGCGCCATGTGGTCATGACACGAAATACCAAAAAATTTCACGAGCTTCCCTAGAAATCCCCTCGCACGTGTAGGCGTGCTCAACGGCGTACGCTTAAGGTGAAAATAATACAGTTGTCGACGGGGTACCAAGTACATGTGCGCACACCCTACGCAAGGAAATGCATGGTTTCCTGACTTAGGTTAATCTTATGAATTACATTTGAACAATAGTTGTTTTAGGTGATAGATCATTTTTCAGCAAAGCACGATCATCTGATTCTTCTTTCCATTTTCTAGAATTTAATATTAATTTCTCCTCCTTCAGACTTAGCATTTTCAACCAAGCTCGTTCATTTGCCCTCTCTTCCTTTTCTTGGAATTTAATTTTGATTGTATTTCTATCACGTTCATTTTACCATTTTTCTGAAATTTAATTTTGATTGTATTCCTATCTCTTTCTCCTTCCCATTGTGCAAGATCTTCTTATGTTATCCTATTTTTTTTCTTCATGTTCTTTATCGAACAACAATAACACTACATCCTTTACAATATTCCTAATTTCTTGGTAAACCAGATCACTTACACAGGGTTGGTTAACTTCACTTGACTTAGTCCCCCTAGGGTTCTGCTCTAGGTTTTAGTTCAACGTTTAAATTAATTTTAATAATCAACTTGTTCCTAAATAGGTTTAATGGTAGGTTAAACTTATTTAGTTCTCTTAGCCCTATTCGAAAATGCCGCGCATTTTCTCCTCTTTGTTTTCCAAGGTTAGCTGTTCTTTCTCTTTCTCTCTCTTTTTTTTAATTGGACATTTATTTTCTAAATCTACAATTGAGTTTTTTTTTTAAAAAAGGCCACTCATGGAATGCCTGTGATGGCATGTTTGTATTTATTTTTAGTGTCTTTTGTAACTAAAAAGATCATATTTTCCTCTTCATTTTCCTATCATTTAATTTGGAATAATTGTTAAAACTTCTGAGAAACTCTTCCTTAAAATTAAAATATATTTACCTATGCTCTTTTTAAATTATAATTGTATAAACAATGTATTTCTGAATTGCAACTCTGAGTTTAAACATCTATTCAATTCGTATATACATTATGCATAAATAAATCCAACTTTCCTCAATTAAAATTTCTATTTCAAGTCAAATGTTTTAAACTACATATAGTAAGCATTTAATTACTTGCGGTAATTTTTTTCATTTAAAAAAAAAAAACAATACTATAATCCCAAATTTCATTTCTTTTATGGTAGCAAAATTACAACTTGGCTTATAACAAAATTTAAAATTAATAATTCCACTAAGCTTACACAGAAATAATACTTTTACAAATTTAATTATAACATCAACTAACTCTCAACTTTGCAAGTAGGAGAAGAAGGAACTAGACAATTTTAATATCCTTTTAAAAACAAATTTTCTTTTCCTCTTCTCATTTCTAAATGGTAAAACTTAATGAACAAGAAAATTACAACTATCAACCCAAGAATAGAGGATTTTCTCACAACTCCAAAAATAACAATTTATACAACAATAGGGAGATAATTTTCTCCTTTTAGAAAATTGACAAGGAAGGAGCTATTAAAAGAATAGGCTCTCCTTAAGACTTCAGGAAAATAAAATATTTTCTAAGATCCAATAATCTTCTCCAAGCTTCACAATAAGCTCCCAGAAAACCTACATATCACACAAGGGAAGAAACACCACACAAGCTGCTCTTCTCCCTACTGTAGACCCACAAGAGGGTCACCCCCGAGCTAGGGAGATCATCCACACACACACTTCACAAGAAGGTAGAAACAACACACCAAAACACACATACACCCATGGATATTACACAACACAAAAACTCAACCACAGTGAGTTTAACAAGGGGTAGGAGAGTGGACACACTCAACTCTAGAGTGTCACCCTTACAAATAATATATCAACACAAATTTCTCATGGCCTCAAGCCAAACTTGATAACAAAATTCTCCAAGGAGTTCATGTTTTGACTCTCAAGCCAAAAAAACACAATTTTTCAAAGTCACACAAATGCCCTCAAGGCTTCCAACATCTCAAAAGAAACAAGGCATGCACTCGAGGAGGATCACTCCTCCCCTACCCCACACTTGATGAGCATTTCTCCCAAGTGGAAGAAGCTCTGTCAACACCCAAATAAGTTTCCCCACAATTAAAAAATTTACAATACAACAAATCAAATTTTATTTCACAAATCCACCATGCAAGAAACAAAACATACAAAGAAAAGGCCTTGCATACCAACCTTAACAAGCCCTTTAATGGAAGTAGTTGATGAAGAGATCCACTCCAGTTTCCTCTCCAATTTCCTTTCTCCCAAAAAAAAAATTGACTCCCTCTACACTAAGATTTCTACCTTTAAAACTCCCTTTTTAAAAAAAAAAAAATTCCACCAATTCCCTTATCCTCAAGTGGGATTAAAAAAATAACCCGACTCCTTTTTCCACTATCCTAAGTGGGATTAAAAAAATAACCCCACTCATGAGCTCCTTCCCCAAAGTCTTCCCTCCTTTTTGTCACTATCCCAAGTGGGATTAAAAAAATAATCCCACTCATGAAGGACCACACCACTTCATAGGGACTCTCACCAAAAGTGAGGGAACAAGAAGATAAGCCCCTCCATTATTGGTGGACCATGGAGTCATTTCAAGCCTTGGAAATTGAAAAAGGGATAGGCTTGAGTGTTGGTACCACTCATCTTATCCCTCCCTTACCTCCAAATTCGTCACTTAACTTCACTGTAAAGTTAAGGTGACCATACGGAGGTTACCCAAGGGTTAGCCAAGTCAAAAGTGACCCTAGACCCATGGGGTATAACCCAGGGTCAATTTAAACTTAGTTAGGACACCCAGGGTCAAGTTAAGACACAAGAAAAGGGTCTCAAATTTTAAAATTCAAAAATAAGATAAAATTCAAAAACAATTCTTACAACACATATCATAATTCAAATTTACAAGAGGGTAGACCTAACCCATTCAACCTCATGCAAGACAACATTACAACATTAAATCAAACACAGAGTTGATCTCGGTTCCTCGTGGAACCAGATCGGCTTCACAAGGGATTACAATATAAGGTGCAGAATGATCTCCAGTATTTGTGGTTTTGTTAGAAATACTTGCACACTCAATCTCAAAGTTAATTCCACATATACATATCATAGCCGAAGCAAATTTAATACATGCATTTCTAAAGCATACCACAGTTCATATAAACATAATGAAATCACATGACAATTTTCTATCTAACATCACCCAATTAGTTTTCCTGTAATATAAACATTAATCAGACATCACCCAATTAGTTTTCCTAATAAAATAAACATCTATATAACATCACCCAATTTGTTTTCTCTTAAAGCAAACATCTAACTAACATCACCCAATTAGTTTTCCTTTAACATAATAAGGTTTAATAATTTGAAAATTTTGGGATCAACAGTCCCACAAATGTAAAAGTACCAACAACAGTAAGGTAATTAGTCACATGTACAGAAATGAAAAAGTGTAGGCCTCACATGCACTAGATCAGAAAAGCATCCTTATCTAAATAAAACCTATCTAGTCTACTATATATTCTTCTATTGAATTTTGACAATTAGACTAGGAGAACCAAATTCCACTGTTATTCTTCTTATCACCAAGCTAAAGGGTCTATAAGATTCAAAGATTTTTTAACCTTTTCCAAAAAAATTTCTTGTTACCTTTCCATCCCATGGGGATTCCTCCTTGTTTATCTTCTACTTGTTCAATCATGTTGAAGTCACCCCTAAGCACCCAAGGCACCTTCGGTAACTCAGAAGTCATCCACTTCCATATTTCTACTCTGTTGTAATATTCATTAGGAGCATTGATTAAGCAAAGACCAATAGTCATCCCTCCAATATCTAAAGTGATCTAGATACACCTGTTGCATGGGGACTATCCCCAGTCTTTAAGAAGCTTTTCCCATTTCCTATTAAGAAAAATAGCATTGCCTCCTCTGTCCCTTTCATGATTTGTGGTGAAGGACATTGCATCTGTCCAGATAAACCACAATATGTTTTCTATCATGAAGCCTACTACTTTGACTTCCTAGATAAACAAGATATCCATGTCTTTATTCTTATTATAGAAATCCCTCACTACATATTTCCTATCAAAGGACTCTAACCCTCTGACATTCCAGCTATAGCAATGTAAGTTTTTCATCTCTTAATTAGTGAATGAGAATTAGGGTTTTCTTCCCCTTTGTTCAATCTATCCAGTGGTTAATACATATCATCCTTACCCTTTTTTCCAGGTTTAATAGAGCCATTCGACCTACTCATGTTCTTTCTTTTCTTACTTTCCTCCTCTGAGGAATCAATGCCAAGGGTTACTTTCCTCCCTTCAGCCTTAGACAATGTCTTACTTTTACTTGCAACTGATATAGGATTAGCACTCATGCCACCCTACTTGTGGAAGTCAATTGCTAACCCTAGGGGATCTGCAGCTTTTTTCTTGAGCAATTCTTCCTTCAATATTTCTAATTTAATCCTTTGGTCTGCCACCTCCCTTATTTTGTCTAAGGCCAACTATTATGCATTTTTTTCTTCCTTACCATGATAAATCCATCATCAGAAATGGTATCTTGTTTATGAGCACCTGAGGCCCTATCTTGGCCATTCAAAGGCAATTCAATCTCTTTTCCTTTTCCTTGTTATTAAAGTTTATATGTGGTTAAGTTTCCTCGATTTGGGAGACAAGGTATGGATCTTCATCCATCAAGTCCTTTTCATCAAGTTCTTCAACATAGAAAACACTTAAGCTACCATCCTGGGTACTGCTAGAGTCACCATCATCTTGGTGCTCACTACCAAAAACCATAGAAGGTAGTCCTTCATTGCTATCCATCCTAGTTTCCTCATCCTTTTCACTTAAATTCTCTTCCACCATTTTGGGGTTAAGCTCTTGCATAATGTGAGACCTATTATTTTCCTTAGGAAGGACCCTAGAATTTGGGCCCAAAGACTCCGAGGCCAAATTAACTGGGAGGTTATTAGGGTTCTTTTCTTTAGTATCAAAGGCCAGGTTGTCTTTTTTGTAATTTCTGTTAATAACTAGGCAATCCTTCCTTTGATGCCCATCCATCTTACATAGAAAACAAGAATTGAGCCCCCCAAGCCCTACAAATTCACATTGCACACATTTATTCTCGCAGTTTAACTCTATTATTTCTAGTATTTGAACTCCAGTATTGAAGGCTACAAGCAGCCTTGCATCAATATGTGGTAAGGTGGATCTTGTTTCGTCTATTTTAATAATTTTCTCAAAGGGTTTGATAATCTGTAGTAAAAAAACACCAAAACTGAACATGTAGGTTTTTAATTATCACCCATCTAGGCACTAAACAAAATTGTATCTCCTTGTGTGTGGTGTCTGGTGCCCATGGGAATGCTTTAAAAAGTGCTGGACCAATGTTCCAATAATCTTTATCAACTACTCTCTTTTGCATGCTATGATTCTTTCAAAATATAACAAAAATACTAGATTGAATCATTCTACATAAGGAGAAGTGAATACCCAAATTTTTTTCCCAAATAGATATCAACCAATTACCAAAAAATCTCCTTGATGACATTTTCTCAATATTGATGCATGCAAAAAACATAGATATGTTCTTTAATCTAGATTCTTCATTCTTTATAGCTTTAAGCATATCATCATTTGGGCACAAGGAGACTTTCCTTGGCCGGGCGAGGAACTCACCTTGAGGTTGCTCACCAGACTCGCCTCCTGCACACCTCTCCGCGGTGACTCCACTGTTGTTTCCAAGTACATATTTGATCTCGAAGCCTGCATTTTTTTGTGGAGCTTCAACATTCTCCACACTTAGCGCTTCTCTATATGTTTTTGCTAGTTCTGAATGAGTTCTGTCATCTGCCTCAACTTTGTTTTCCATTGCGACTTTAATTCTGACATTAACTCAGGAGCAAATCTAGTACCACCTTCGTCAGCACCCTTACATCAAAGCACTCGTGTAGTGCCCATCCATTCTCACAATGGATGTGTAGTTTAATGATCGTTGACTAAGTTTGACTCAGGTGCGAAATACACTCTCCACTGAGAGGTATAGAGTATACTTGAAACTTATTAAGATATTTTATTAATTGCATTGTTTTGGAGTAATTATCTATATGAGTTAGTATTGTTTCATAAGAAAAATCATATATAGTCATTTTATGCTTTATCATTACTAAGTGATTTTTAATTTTATCCACACACAAGAAGTGGTGGTTATCCACCTCTTTGATGGAAGCTTTCTAGTTTTTGGGTCATTACTATTTTGTAGAAGTTACGGAAGGAAATTAATTTCATTTGCTATTTTATTTCTGAACATTTGATTTTGTGAAGATTCTTGGGAAAGATTTATTCTGGACAAATTTCTAAGTTAAGGAGACTAATTTTAGAAATTGAGAAGGTGTAGTTATATAAATTTCAACTGTAGACCCAAGATGATCGGCCTATTTTGATGGGAGGAAAATAAGGAGGAACATGGTTAGGAGAAATATTTTAGGTCTGCATCAGATTTTCTTTTTACAGGTTTCATAGGATATTTTGAGGCAAGGTTTAAAAGAATGCTAGAAAAGACGTGGAATTTTGTTTATGTCTGCTAGTTGCATTTGTCTGTAAGTTTATAAAAACCTTTCAATTTAATCCTTGTTTATGATTATTTCATTCATGGGAAGATATATTTGAGAGAATAAGTCTGGTTTGTTCTGCATATAGATTTTGCATATAAGATTCTTAGATGTTTTCGATGAATCCATCGTGTTTTTACTTGTATTCTCTGTGTTGCATGAGATAGTATCTCTTAGTAGTTTTCGACAAATAATCTGTATTCACATGTAGATTTCCTTTTTATTTGAAGAAGTATTATAAACCCTTCATCAAATCATTTCTATGTTTATTTTTTCATCACATCTCATGAGGCTTTCTCATACAACTTTTCTACTCTGTTTGAACATCATAATTAGCAATTTCATATGCAAATAACTTTTGCGAGAAATTACTAATTCCTTAGACAAATCCGTTTGTATTTCCTTTGATAAATGGTATCTTTTGTTTGGTCTCTGCTTAACCGTGGTTAAGATCAAGGAAATTGGCTTTACATCTTCTAATTGCACTTGAATGAAGGTTCTTGAGCCCTATCAACAAAATTGTTTTGCGCATAATCTACGATCATTGTTGTCCACAAAGGGACTTTATTAATTAGTTCACAATTGTTTCCTAATTTTGTATGCATATATATATTAGGGCACCTGCATCCATCATTTCTAATCATTATCTCTCCCTTCCATTATGCTACATGTTGGAGTATTCTGGAGAATTCATGGTAGCTGAATAAATCATCTTTGATTATAGATTTAGGAGCTTTTACTGCAATGCTACACTTTTTGTTTTGAAATCTTGATATAATTTTTTTTTTGCCCAATGAATATCTAAGGAATAATGTCGAACAGTTCTAGTGTTTCAATTTTGCTTTTACCAGGCTTTCTCCTAATATAATGTGCTAGTTTATTTCCAATTCGCTCAATTTTTCTATTTTGCTGTTAGCTGGGAGTATGCTGGCAAATTAGTCTCTGAGCGACATGCTTCTTTTTAGTGTCTAATCTTTACTCTGCACCAGAATAGTGGGGAAAATTCGACACAAATATGCAATTGGCATTTGTCATTGAAGGCGTTATAATTTCCTTTTATTGAATTCACATTATTGCTTTGACAGTTATTGTTTTTATTTTAGTATTTGGCGTTCTATCTTTGTCAATCGCTTTTTAGAGTTGACTGAACTCGCAATTTTCCATTTTTGCTTTCCAACAATTTTTTAGTTATTTTTAGATTAGCCTTATTTAGTCATTGGTTTTGCATCTATTAGAATGTTCTTTAATCTGCTTTGGCAATTATTTCCTAAATCCGAACCCTTAGATGCCTGTTATTGCAACACGTAGGACCATTTTGTTTACATCTGCCAAATAATGGTGTTCCAACTGTTTGTATTTTCATGCTTATGCCTATCATATATTGGCAATAGTAATTCTCTTAACTTTATGAATTGACAGACATAAATTTGGTGTTGGCTATTCACCATAAATTGGCATTAAAATTTATGTAAATATATATTTCCTCTTTCCATTGATGGGCGTTATAACCCTGCGAATCCTCAATATATAATAGCCAGATCATGTCTCTCCTCATCAGAAGTGCTTATCATTACAATATACAATAGAATTCAGGTGTATGAGGTAATACAGACAGACTTCACGGTTGGTATTCCCATCATATTTCATTGGTTAGTTATCCTATGGGGATTTGCTGTCATAGATCACAGCAGTAGTAATTCTCCAACCTTGCATAGATATCTTGTCAACGGATGTGGTATGTTCTTCTCTCAAGCATTTGCACATAAGAGCTCTTAGTGAATTCGTATAGCCTTTTTTCCAATACTAAATATAATAAAATCTTTCTTGTGTTTGCATAGAAGATTATCTTGACAACTAAGACTGCTTGTATTGAGCCAATTGTACTTGAATTGTATTGGATTTTGTGGCTGCTAACATAGCGCCAAGTTATAAAACAAAGCAGCTTTCAAAGAACCGATTTATGCTTCACCAAACTTTTATAAATCAATGTTGGTATTGGCTGGGAGTACTACTACTTAAGGTGATAATTGTGTATTGAAATTCTGTGAATTCTCAACAACGAAATGCATATTGGGCTACGATTCTACATAAATTGCGACTTGCAATTCATACTAGAGTGATTGGTCGAGGATTTCAAGGTATCTTCATATTCTAAAACAGCTATTCAAACTCTGCTCAGCGCTTCCAATTTGGGCAAGGGTTTCAGGGGATATTTATAAGTGCACCGTTTCATATTCTCCCTAGCTCTACCAATTTTGGGAGCCATAATTTAGAGTCTGCACTTCATTATATATTTAAGGGTGTCTTTAAGATAGTCAGTGGGAGCAAGAAGGTTAACCATGCACACATAATGATTAACTCTAGGTGTAATGCGGTAAGGGTTACAAATGTGATTGCAGTATGCACAACTCTTGTTCTCTAAACCTGCATGGCTGCAAGCGTCAGGAACACAAGTAAAACTTACAATGTTACGATGTGTCTCAGAGTGCTTCATTAATTCAAAGATTTTGAGAGCATCCAAGCAAAATCCATTTTGTGATATGTAACCTTCAAGGAAATCCATTCAACCACCATAGGTTTAAATGGCATCTTAATCATAAAGTTTAGGGTGTCCTCAAGATAACCAGTCAATGTGCGCATTATTATAGTGCAAGCTTATTTTCAGATTGCTTACTTTAGCATCACTTATAATCTCCTCAGAATGTTGTCATAGTTTTATAGAAGGACAAGGTTCGTTTCTCTCTCAGCGTTATGGTCATAGAAAATGGTTTCAAAATTACATACCTCTTCTTTATTTCTGGTTTCAAAAAAAGTGTAGTCTATCTTCTTGCTCTTAGAAGTACTGTGAGAAGTTGAGTAGGGGTCTATTTATTTATTTATTTTTCTGTTTGATTTGTCAAGTTATTAACTGATTTAAAAGATTGAGGCCAAATAAGTATTTAGGTTTTGAAGTCATAGGAATTGGAAGGAGTTTGGTAAGGGGCATGAGAAGTTAAGTATTATATATATTGTTTTTAACTAGAGCAACTTATGTAGAATTTTTATTGATGGATTTCATTTAGCTATTTAAAGATTGAATTTGAAGAAAGCTAAAATTCATTCTCAGTTTAGAGGTAAAGTTTATCTTTTGATTTAAGATTGGTTCCTTTATCTAGAATAAATGTTTGGAAAATATACTTAGATGATATATTCATGAATATTCAAGATAGTTAGCATTTGATGTTATATTACATTATAAAGCATTAAGAAGTATATAAGATCATTATTTTATTTCATTTGTATATTTGAACAAGTAGTAAAATGATAAGGGTCGGTTCAAATACTTTAATTTTGTTTTAGATGCTTTTGCACGAACCTTTTGTCCTTGAGTCAAGATTACCTTTCTATCTTTAAAATTTAAATGTCATCATCATGGTCTATGAATAGACTTACTAAATAGTTCTCCTCTTTATTATTGGTTTGAAAGATGGTTAATTTACCTTATCGCCTGGGAGATCAATCAAATTTAATAGTTATACAATGTAACCCTACTTTGGTAAAATGAAATAATCTAGTGAGTGCACTAAGAGTTATGGGTTAGTTGTATGAGAATATTTTTTTTATAACAATATTATTACATTGATCCTTAAGGGTGATGATGAACCCAATAATAGTATGAGGTTTCATATAAATCCACATGTTTGATGTAGTATCAATAGTGTCAACATGAATATGTGGGTGTTTTTACCTAATCTTGTTTAATGAAACATAAACTATAATATTGGATTATTTTAGAATGATTTTATGATTAAGAAGATGTTTAAAAGACCATTGGTTTCCAAATGAATGAATTTGTATAAGAATAATTATTGAGGACATTAGGGTTTATGTATGATGTGTTAGTGATAAGTATTTTCTGTTTCTACATTAAGTGATGTATTGGATTATAATCTCTTTAATTACTTTGAGAGTTACTTGAAATAATGTTATAACAGGTTTAAATTTAATCATTGTTTCAAACTTTGTTGTGTAATTAACATTTATAAATGTTATAGGCTCATTATTCTCTCATGTGAATGTGTATCTAAGATTGAGAAGTTGTTGATATCATAGAATCTTTTGATTTTTAGGGAACCATCTTGTGGATTTCAAGTTCAAATCCCCGAACTATGAAGTCTCTGCGCTATGCGTACATAGGCAAGGCCATCTTGGATGAGCCTTCGAGACATTAGGTCAGCCCTTAGGGTCTTAGGTTGTCATTTTATGCAATTGATATTGTGTAATTAATAATCTTGTAGAACTAATGTTTCTTTAGATGTGCAGTTTGAGATCTCTAAGCCATGCAGGACTCTAGAGCTAAGGAGGTACCTTTCCACTTGGTGAATAGATGACTATCTGGCAGTATTGTAAATGTGTATAAATTTAATTGAAACGTTTGTATCTTACATTTTATATTCAATGAATGTTGATATACTTAGATTTTGACTTGAAGTTTACTAATACAATTTTTGTAAATTGTTATCTTATTATCTTGTTGGGTTCATGATTGTTATTTTCATGTGTAGACATTACAAATTGTGTGTGTGTGTGTGTGTGTGTGTGTGTATTCATTTAGTGAATATGGATTTAGAACAAACCATGGCTATTAGTTAGATCATGTTAGTAATTAGTAATGCAGTGATATAATTAAACATAACTTGAATGAGTTATGTATGCTGTGGAATATTTCTTAATTTCAATAATGCAGTCATGCTATCCCTAGAGATATTAGTTAACTTGTTGTATCAGTCTATGTTATCCCTAGAGATTTTGCAAAGGGAATCACATTGGTTATGGAAATAAATGTACTTATAGTAGTAATGGAATTGTGTATGTAAATATAATCTTCCCCTGTAACTGTGAGAAACTAGTAATTGTGCATTGGTTGAGTGTTGTGAATACCCCGTACTTGCTTTGTGTGCCCTTGGGATGGTGATATTGGGTAGCCATCCATGGGGAATATGTGTATTTTATGTGTGGAATTAACCATACCATTACATGTGTTTGTATTTTTGTTACTCAATTGAGGGCCAACCCATGTGTGGTTGAATATATATATATATATATATATATATATATATATATATATATATATATATATATATAAGAGTAGCCAAAAGTTAGATTCATATATTCTCTTCTTTTGGTTCTTTAGTCCCTTATTCCATTAAGGGGTAGTAGCAGCCACAAAGTTCCTTGGGCAGAGTGTGCAGCGTATGCATATGACGACGCAAAGTGGTCCCTCACTCAACCGAACCTGAGGAAAAGTACTCAATACTTCCCCTTATAATGGATCAGGGTACTTGGTCCAAATGTGTTAGCCTAATTCCCACAGTTCTTAAGCATTTGGATGGTATTTATTGGATGATAATCTACCTTATCTTCATAAAAAGTATGATATGCCACATGAGTTGTCAGTTGGGGGTCGGGGTGCAGGACCTACATGGACAACCCAACTGGAACTATATGATGACATGTGTCACCACTTGGGGGCTGAGGTCTAGGACCTGCAAGGATAACCCAAGTGAGACTAGTTTCCCCATGTATATTTGAGGTCTAGCATGTGGAGGGAGGTTTGTTACCCATGTTGAGATAGATTCCCTATCTGCACATGTTCTGACATGATGCAATAGGTATGATGCCACACCCCACTAATGTTCCGACACAGTGTTGGTGATGATGCTGTGTTACTGATGGTAGCGAGATGGGCTCAAGGACATGATGCCACATGCATAGACATGTGAAGGTGCATTATGAGATTGTGTTATAGCCTACTTGTGTGATGAGCATAATGGGGCCTTGTACACTTGTAGAGGGATACTCATGTTTTCTTTCGACAGTGTTTTTATTGGTTAGCATATGGGTATATCCTAGCCATGTATACCTCTAGCTAGGGCGAGTTCCTGCGTGTGTCTTTTCCATGAGGTGTCACTATGCGGGTTGTGTTCTGTGTGTGCCTACTTCCGCAAAGCCATAGACACACTGCCATGCAGTATACGACCAGTACGTGCCTTCTCTAGCTGGTGTATGACCATGTCGCACTGAGACGTGATGCGGGATGTGGTCAAGGTGCACATTCCATGCGGGCAGCCAAGGAGTGCGTGGGCTACTTGGCTAGTCCATGCCGTGTGACGACGTGATGCAAGGTGTAGCTAAGGGGTACACTTTGAGCCATGTGGATGGCGTGCTCACTCTGCACCACATGAGGGCTATTGCTATAGCATGAAGTTGTTCCCTCCTTCCTTGTTTGGTGTCTAGTATCTAGTCACACAGTGTTGCATAGTGCTATTTCAAAGATTGTGGAATTTATTTATGGTTATTGATGGTTTTCTATTGATTGTGAAGGCCGACACTTTGTAATCTTATTTGCAAGTAACCCTCCTAGTTACATTTGATTTAGTGATGAAATTGCGCACATTTCTTGCTTTATTGTTGAAATTGAATTTTTATTAAATCTTTCTTTATGACTTTGGTGCCTAAATTATTTTATCTTTATTGTTTTCGATGTTGGCCATGTGTTGTATTGTGATTCCTCTCCAAGGACATATGAGGTGGACTTGGTGAGTGTATATGAGGAAGCAGACGTAGGGAACCTTGAGGATGGGGGTATGTGAGACTATTATACAGCTAGGACCCACTACCCACCTATGTGTGATGACTATCTCTTGAAGGCTAACCACCCTATACAACAAGAGAAAGGTCATTATGGCTTGTTTGGATGGTCTCACCCTGTGAGTGTGGCTTAACACCAACAAGTCACTGAGTGTGAGGTATGGATTATCTGAGATGGATTTTGGCTCTTGGCTCATGGATTAGTATGCTGCTTTCCAGTATCCAGATGGACCCTTGTGTATCCTTATGATGTGATTCCTGGTGATGTGAATTTGTGTGTATGTGAAGAATATATGGTAAATTATGAAAATTGTACTTATGAAATGATAAATTGTGTTATGATATTTAGTGTTGTAAGATAATTAAAGTGAAATGTTTTATTTTAAATGATGGATATTTGATGGAAAATGTGTGTGTTACATCTAAAAAAATATTGATATGTTGCATTCTGATCTACTGATTGCTTAACAACAAATTGGTAGAGGAATTACAATAGTGGTGTATTTGAAATTGAATACTTTATATGTTATGATATGAGAATTTCTACCAGTTAGGATTAAAAAGAGTGCACTGGTTTCTTGACTTGAAAGATACTGATGGGTGTCAACGCTAACATGTAAGGATTTTGAGTGGTTTAGGTACTATGGAATCATTTTTAAAATGCAAGTTTTGATTATAATGCGACATTAAAAAAAAAAACTAGGAAGGTGGATTATGTTTGAAATGGAGTATATAGGTTTATATTTTATAAATCCCTTCCATAAGGAAACTAGTGTATATTATTTTTATGAAATGAATTAGCTTTGATGTTTGTACTAACGTGTTATGTTTCTCCCCTAGTTTGCGACTTCCAGGAGGAAGTCAAGTTTTAGGGGGAGAGGATGTAGTTCCCCTCCATTCTCACCGTGGATGTGCAATTTAACGATCATTGACTAAGTTTGACTAAGGTGCGAAATACACTCTCCACTGAGAGGTATAAAGCATACTTGAAACTTATTAAGATATTTTATTAATTGCATTGTTTTGGAGTAATCATCCATATGAGTTAGTATTGTTTCATAACAAAAATCATATATAGTCATTTTGTGCTTTATCATTACTAAGTGATTTCTAATTTTAGCCACAAACAAAAAGTGGTGGCTATCCACCTCTTTGATGGAACCTTTCTAGTTTTTGGGTCATTACTATTTTGTAGGGGTCACGGAAGGAAATTAATTTCATTTGCTATTTTATTTTTGAACATTTGATTTTGTGAAGATTCTTGGAAAACATTTATTCTGGACAAATTTCTAAGTTAAGGAGACTAATTTTAGAAACTGAGAAGGTGTAGTTATATGGAACTAATTGCCTTTCTCCTGGGGAGTTCATTTGGGAATATCAATTGAAACTGTAGACCCAAGATGATCGCCCTGTTTTGATGGGAGGAAAATAAGGAGGAATACAATTGCAAAAAATATTTTAGATCTGTATTAGAATTTGTTTTTACAGGTTTCATAGGATATTTTGAGGCAAGGTTTAAAAGAATTTTGGAAAAGACATGGAATTTCGTTTATGTCTGCTAGTTGCATTTGCCTGTTTGTTTATAAAAACCTTTCAATTTAATCCTTGTTTATGATCATTTCATTCATGGGAAGATATATTTGAGAGAATAAGTCTGGTTTGTTCTGCATATAGATTTTACATATAAGATTCTTAGATGTTTTTGATGAATCCATCATGTTTTTACTTGTATTCTCTATGTTGCATGAGATAGTATCTCTTAGTAGTTTTCGACAAATAACATGTATTCACATGTAGATTTCCTTTTTATTCAAACAAGTATTATAAAACCTTCATCAAATCATTTCTGTGTTTATTTTTCCAAGACTTCTCATGAGGCTTTCTCATACAACTTTTCTATTCTGTTTGCACATCATAATTAGCAATTTCATCTACAAATAACTTTTGCGAGAAATTACTAATTCCTTAGACAAATCTGTTTGTATTTCCTTTGATAAATTGTATCTTTTGTTTGGTCTTTGCTTAGCCATGGTTAAGATCAAGGAAATTGGCTTTACAGCTTCTAATCGCACTTGAATGAAGGTTCTTGGGCTTTATCAACAAAAATTTGTTTGCGCATAATCTACGATCATTGTTGTCCACAAAGGGACTTTATTAATTAGTTCACAATCGTTTCCTAATTTTGTATGCATATATATATTAGGGTACCTGCATCCATCATTTCTAATCATTATCTCTCCCTTCCGTTATGCTACATGTTGGAGTATTCTGGAGGATTCATGGTAGTTAAATAAATCATCTTTGATTATAGATTTAGGAGCTTTTATTGCAATGCTACCCTTTTTGTTTTGAAATCTTGATATAATTTTTTTTTTTCCCAATGAATATGTAAGGAATAATTTTGAACAGTTCTAGTGTTTCAATTTTTCTTTAACAGGGCTTTCTCCTAATATAATGTGCTGGTTTATTTCCAATTCACTCGATGTTTCTATTTTGATGTTAGCTGGGAGTATGCTAGCAAATTAGTTTTTGAGCGACATGCTTCTTTTTACTTTCTAATCTTTACTCTGCACCAGAATAGTGGGGAAAATTTGACACAAATATGCAATTGGCATTTGTCATTGAAGGCGTTATAATTTCTTTTTAATGAATTCACATTATTGGTTTGACAGTTATTGTTTTTATTTTAGTATTTGGCGTTACTATCTTTGTCATTGGATTTTTAAGGTTGACTGAATTGGCAATTTTCTATTTTTGCTTTCTAACAACTTTTTATTTATTTTTAGATTAGCCTTCTTTAGTCATTGGTTTTGCATCTATTAGAAGGTTCTTTAATCCTCTTTGGCAATTATTTCCTAAAGCCGAACCCTTAGATGCCTGTTATTGCAACACATAGGACCATTTTGTTTACATCTGCCAAATAATGGTGTCCCAACTGTTTGTATTTTCATGCTTATGCCTATCATATATTGGTAATAGTAATTCTCTTAACTTTATGATTTGACAGCCATAAATTTGGCATTGACTATTTGCCATAAATTGGGATTAAAATTTATGTAAATATAAATTTCCTGTTGCCATTGATGGGCGTTATAAGCCTATGAATCCTCAATATATAATAGCCAGATCATGTCTCTCCTCATCAGTAGCACTTATCATTACAATATACAATGGAATTCAGATGTATGAGGTAATACAGATAGACTTCACAGTTAGTATTCCCATCATATTTCATTGGTTAGTTATCCTATGGGGATTTACGGTCATAGATCACAGTAGTAGTAATTCTCCAACCTTGCATAGATATCTTGTCAACAGATGTGGTATGTTCTTCTCTCAAGCATTTGTACAGAAGAGCTCTTGGTGAATTCGTATAGCCTTTGTTCTAATACTAAATATAATAAAATATTTCTTGTTTTGCATTGAAGATTATCTTGACAACTAAGATTGCTTGTATTGAGCCAATTGTACTTGAATTGTATTGGATTTTGTGGCGTTCAGAGGGCCAATTTCTGCTTCACCAAACTTGTATAAATCAATGTTGGTATTGGCTGGGAGTACTACTACTTAAGGTGATAATTGTGTGTTCAAATTCTGTGAATTATCAACAACAGAATGCATATTGGGCTGCGATTCTACATAAAATGTGACCTGCAATTCATACTAGAGTGACTGGTCGAGGATTTCAAGGTTGTTGATAACTGAGAAGGGGGAGTGAATCAGTTATCCTAATTATTTCTCTTTCCGAACTTTATTAATAATCAATGTAACATTAATTCAAATGAGCAAACATAACCATGAAATGGAAATACACATGACACAATATTTTTGACGTGGAAACCCTGTTAAGGGAAAAAACCACGGGGTGATTAACCCAAGATTGTATTCTCTGTTAGAAGAATGGAAATATAAAATGGCACTTGCCAATTAGGGCTCAATGCCTGAACACACTGCTCACAAGAAGGCACACTGCTTAAAAGAGGCACACTGTCTACAAAATGAGTCTTATACAATACTTGAACTGATTGATAGCATCCACATATGCTGGGGTTCAGTTCTGGTTAGACTCAGTACACCGATCTGCTGCACTTCATCTTTCCTCTTCTCTTATGCTGCTTTCCTTTCACATACCAGACCTTCCTTACTGCTTCTGCTCTGCTATGCTTTTATTTGCACATCACATATCACCACACCACCTCACACAACTAAATCCATCCTATATATATATCTGCCCAAGTGATTTCATCATCTTTCTAGTCGGCACCGGAATAGTCAATATTTTCAATAGACTCTGATTTGTCAGCTGAATCCTTGCATACCAAGTAATGTGGATCAAGGATATACTTGTGGAAATCATTAACCATGTCGGCCAAACATAATTCATGCCTTCATAACCTCTACCAACATCAGTAACACATCCAGAATAATGTCTGATGTTCTGCCAGTCAGTTCTTCCTCTGTTCACACTGCCAATTGGGAACCTGGTACTTAAGCATTCATATCTCTTTATCCTTTCCACACCAGAGGCTCAAACTTTGGAATCTATCAGTGAAGATAGTCCTCTTGATTTCCCCAGATCTGTACTTTACCAAGATACTTCCTCTGAGAGATCCGGACATGTCTGTCGGACCTTGCCACATGCTCTGTTCTTGTTTACCGGACCACAACATTCTTCACTTTGACTTCTAGTAGAGACATACCATGTCCTGTGGATGTGTGGGATGAACTTTGTTGCCATCAATGACAACAATCATGAATCTATATAGTGTCTCTTGCCAACAATCTCCCCCTTTGCATTGATGGCAACACTTAGTGAAAAATGACTAAGTGTTTACACTATGCTCCCCCTTGGCTGATGCTCTGTTATTATATACTTTTTCAGAGCTCCCCCTTAGTTGGATTCCTCATTTTTCACTGCTCTTCACTCCCCCTTTGACATCAATGGCAAAGGGTAGGGTCCGCATACCAAAAGTTTCAAAAAATTTTAACTATACTTAGCCGCATATTACATACTCACATAAACTGAAGAATGTCTGCAAAGGATGTCTTCAATTGGACGAGTTTTGTAGCCCAACTTTACTTCATTCTATCCAAAATTGAAATGTGACCACTCAACAAAAATGCAAAAGCTTCTGCCCTCTTAAGATCTGTCGGATCATTGGTTTGGGCGATAGTCTAAGCATCACTTATGGCCTCATGCATGGCCTCTTAGGGATAATGATTCTTCTGAGTTCACCCATCCAGGTAATTATGTTCTTCTTTTCCTTCTCAAAATTCTTTATTGCATTTGTGATTGCAATAGTCTGACACTCTTGATTGACTATGGAGGAACAGAGAGGAACAAAACTTTGGGACAAACTTAGTAGTTTATCCTCTTGCTCTTTTATTTTCTTCTCAATCTCTACTGTTGCTTTGGACCATGAAATACAAAATTTGTATATTTTTCCACCATCTATAAGAGCATTTTCTAAGCTCTTTATCCCTATACTCATATTTCTCCTATCATTACTTATCAACCCTTGTACCTCTGATAATCTTTTTGCAAGAAATTCCTTTCGGACCTTATCTTCTGCTGACTTCTCTAGTGAATAAAAATGTGTGTTAAAACTACTGACTAGAGTTTTGAGATTACCGGGGATCTTTTTGAAATGATGGCATAATCTTTTCAAGCACTCCGGAGGCAGCTTCTATCAACTCACAGTCTTCCATGTGAGACTTTAGGAGTTTTTCTTTAACCTTGGCATTAGCAAATGAAGCAATCTTCATTGTCTGTACCAGAGAAAGACAATCAAAGTTAAATGGTCCTTGTAGAAGCTCCGGTTCATCAATCTCCATTGTTTCTTTGTTCAGGAATTCTTGGACAGTTTTTGCAGTGTCTCTTGCTGGAGACAGATGTTTCTTCTCTTCGGCATTCTTAGGGCTATCCCTTGGAGCTTTCTCTCCTTCTACATTCTTACCACTAGCAGTTGTGGTCTTCTCTATTGAAGACTTCTCTCCTTCTGCAGCCTTGGTACTATCAACCTCTTTCACCTCTGCTTCTTTCTCCTATAATCCTTCTTCTCCTTTAGATCTGGAGACTGTAGGTGAAACCAGAGGAGAAATATTAGTCTGTTCAGGGCCCACCTCTTCTGTCATTTTCTCAGTAGATTCTTCTGCAACACTAGTGGTCGAGGGGTCAGTACCCAAGTCCTCTATAATTGGAATGTTGAATTTCTTGAAAGCATTCTGGAGGATCTCTTTGGTCTCTTTTGCCACTTTGTCAGTTTCACCAAGCATTAGCTGATTCATCCTGGCTTTGCTCTGGAACTCATCCTTGCAATCTTTGAATACCATATTCATTGTCTTGGGATCGATTGAAGGAAATAGCTGAATTGCTATCTATTCCCGGATCTCGAGATCTTTTGCTCGAGCATTATTCTTCCTCATTTCAAGCCTTTTCTCTAAGCTTTTGGGAATTAGAGAGATAATTTCAATAAAAGCTTTGTTATAAGTGTTCAAAAACTGAACTGTGGCTTCCTCTAGAATCTGTTTATCTGCTTCATTATATTCATCATAAAATTTTGTTAAGGGTTGCAAGTTCCCATCCACAGTGACCTCTTTTACTACAACATCCAAGGATAGAGTGGGTTTTTCAGCAAATTCCTCTTCCTTCTCTTCTTCTCCTTGACCGATAGAATGTTCACCGGATGATTTCTTCTTCTTCTTCTTCAGTTTCCTTATCTCCTCATCTGATTTAGTTTCCTCATCATCCTTTAGGCTAACATAGGACCTTGTTGCCTTTTTCTTTGTTCTCTTTTCTCCTTTTCTGAATGATTGTGCTTCCGGTTTAGATGCCCTTGAGCTTTTGGCAGTAGTAGGCGCAGATCTCTTTGATGATCTAGTCCGGGTGGAGGTTTCTACCGGAGCACTTTCCTTGCTTTTCTTTTCTGCCTCTTTCTTCTCTTCCTCAGCCCTTTCCATCCTTTTCTTGTGGGCATTAACTGCCTCCTTTGAGATGCCAAGGCCTTGGGCAATATTTTCTACTTCTTTTCTCACCTTCCTCTTGATTTCAGGTTCTCTAAGTTGCACATGAATCTTTACACTCAACTCCTCAAAGGTTCCAAATCTTTCTGCTTTTGAGTCCTTAGGCTGACTGAGCATGTGTTGAACATGTAGCTCTACAATTTGTTTATCAACTTCATACCCCATAGGCATGATCCAGACTATCCTTGGCTCTACTACCTCCATTAGGCATTGATCTGTGTCTACCATGAAGCACACTGTATCCTTGTATTTCTCAACTACTGATTTGGGGATTCTTTCTCTGATTTGCATTGTGTTTTGAAATTGCTTGAAGTAACCCCACAGAGTTGTATTCCTTGCCTTAGCATCCCCAAGTTCATACAAGTAGTCTCTGATCTAAATTGCTACCGGTTTGTCATTTTGCCATACCCATCCATTTGATCTGGGCAGCTCATTCATGAAGTAGAAAAATAGACATAGTATTAGTCCACCATATTTAAAAGAATTCTTCTTGTCCTTTTTGATTTTCTATATGTTTTCCATTAGTTGGCTCAAAAGAAGTTCACAGAGGTCATATTCTGTATTCTTTCTTAGCATCTCATAAGCAGTATATACTACAATTCTAGATACTGAATTCTCCCTACTGGAGTGATATATCTTGTATCCTATTATCATAGATGCAAACTTGACATCTAGGTCAGTAATATTTTCAATGGTCATTGCCCTCTTATCAAATTTTGATCTAGTGGCCTCAGTTACAATGTTATTTTTGACATATTTGAGGACAGGTATCCCTATGGAGGAGTATAAACCAGTTACTACCCTAATTGCCTCCTTTGTGATCTTGCAAGGTTTGTTCATCCATAGGAAGTTATCATGCACCCTACTCAATACATATCCAACCCATTCATCTTCTTCAAAATAGGGGAAATGAATAAACTGATCAAAATGTTTCTCCCGGATGCCCTTATATTCTTGTTTAAGCTCAAAAGTATCATCTATCAATTGTTTGTGATAGATGTCTCTCAGTTTGAATTCCCCAAACTCTTCAATATTTGCATGTATGTAAACCCTAATGTCTTCTATGTGCAAAATGCCATGCAGAACACTAGAGAATGCTCCTAGGGGATCTACCTCCAATGATTTGTATGGATGTTTCTTGAATTCAGGGCGGGGCCTATTAGAGATCTTTACTATATTCAGAGTATGCATCTTTCAAAGTTTTGCAGAGAGATATTGAGAATAGAAAATACCTTTTGCACCTTTCGGTTTCACGTAGTTGATCGGATTGATTTCTGGATGAATTGACTTCTATAAATGATCTTCGATGAAGTTGTGGAATTTTGTTGCAGAGCTTCACTTTTTGTTTCTTCTTGAATGCAGAATGAACAAGTGATTAATGAGAAAAACCCTTATATTGCTCCGCAAACCCTAATGTTAGGTTGTAATAAATGCTCGACCTAAGTTATTCCGGTTTGCCTTATTCAGATGACTTGGAGAACTAGATCAATCCTGATCTTTAAACATCATGCGGATCTTCCAAATCTTTACCATAGTTTGTTTGGATGTTGCCCTTATGAACCCTACAATCCACAACTCTTCTTGTGCCAGTTCTGGGACCGGTTGACTGGCTAGGGGAACAAGGTTTTCTTTGTGTCTCCCCCTGAGCCAGAGATCACTTCTTAATTTTTGGAAGGAATATCAGCACCAGATTCTGGTGTGGATCCAACCTCTACATTCTCTGTACTTTTCTTAACCCAAATCTTGTTCCTCTCATTTTTAACTTCATCCGCATTCACCTTTTGTTTACCCTTATCTTGATGATTATGATATACCAGACCTCTTTTGTCCTGATTCTTGCTTCTACAAAATTTTGCACTATGACCAGATCTATTGCAGATTTGGCAAACAACATTTCTTTGCATATTTGACTGATATCCTCTTGATCTACATTGATTAGCCATATGACCTATTCTATTGCATGCAAAGCATCTACCATTGAATGATTTGTTAATTTGAATATTTCTGCAATCATGAGATTTGTGACCATACCTTTTGCAGTTAAGACACTGTCTGGAGAAAGATGAATTAGTCTGATTCATTCTCTTTCTGCACTGATTAGCTTTGTGACCAAAGTGATTGCAGTTGTGGCAATATCCATTGGAGGATGGATATCTTTGAGCATTAGGCTATCTTACCAGAGGTCTTCTAGGCCTGTTCCATGGATTTTCTGATCTAAAATTCTTTTGACCAGATCCAGAGCTTTCTCCTTTCTCATATCCCAAACCACACTTGTCATCTACCTTCTTTTGACTTCCAAGAAGAATTTCAAGTTGAGCAGAACTTATCTTGAATTTCTCTTTATACTTATTTGCTGTTTGAAGATCCCTTTTGAGAGAGACAATTTGATCCTCAAGTTTTTCTTCATTATCTTTAGCATCTTCAAGATCAAATTCAAGATGTCTGATAATTCTATCCATCTGGTGGCAATCTTCTAATTTCTCCTTGAGAGATTGTCTTAGATTATCTTTAGTTTTTCTTTTCTCTTCAACTTCTTGGGTAAACTTCATGACTCCTGATTCCATTTCATGTCTTACCATAATGATTTCTTTTGATAACTTTTCACACAACTCAGTTTTTTCTTTTAGCTCTTCATTTGTATTATTTGCTTCACCTTGTCTTGCCAATTGCTGAAGCAACTCCTTTCTCTTTTTCATAGAGAGACTTAATTTTTCTTTTAGTTCTCTCATGAAATCATCAGCCTGTTTGAGTCTTTCCTTTAATTCATTTACTTCAGAGTTTGACTGTTCAAGATCATCAAGGGTAGTCTTGAGTTTCTCCCTTAAACCATATGCATCCATTTGAATTCCTAGATCTTCCTCAAGCTATTAGGCTCTGTTAGGAGGAACCTTTCTCTGATACCAATTGTTGATAACTGAGAGGGGGGGTGAATCAGTTATCCTAATTATTTCTCTTTCTAAACTTTATTAATAATCAATGTAACATTAATTCAAATGAGCAAACATAACCATGAAATGGAAATGCACATGACACAATATTTTTGATGTGGAAACCCTGTTAAAAGAAAAAAACATGGGGTGATTAACCCAAGATTGTATTCTCTGTTAGAAGAATGAAAATACAAAATGGCACTTGCCAATTAGGGCTCACTGCTTGAGCACATTGCTCACAAGAAGGCACACTGCCTACAAGAGACACACTGTCTACAAAATGAGTCTTATACAATACTTGAACTGATTGGTAGCATCCACATATGCTAGCATTCAGTTCTGGTTAGACTCAGTACACTGATCTGCTGCACTTCATCTTTCCTCTTCTCTTATGCTGCTTTCCTTTCACATACCGGACCTTCCTTACTGCTTCTGCTCTGCTCTGCTTTTATTTACACATCACATATCACCACACCACCTCACACAACTAAATCCATCCTATATTTATATCCGCACAAGTGATTTCATCATCTTTCTAGTCAGCACCAGAATAGTCAATATTTTCAATAGACTCTGATCTGTCAGCTGAATCCTTGCATACCAAGTAATGTGGATCAAGGATATACTTGTGGAAATCATTAACCATGTCGGCCAAACATAATTCATGCCTTCATAACCTTTACCAACATCAGTAACACATCTGAAATAATGTCTGATATTCTGCCAGTCAGTTCTTCCTCTGTTCACACTGCCAATTGGGAACCCGATACTTAAGTATTCATATCTCTTTATCCTTTCCACGCTGGAGGCTCAAACCTTGGAATCTATCAGTCAAGATAGTCCTCTTGACTTCCCCAAATCTGCACTTTACCAAGATACTTCCTTTGAAAGATCTGGACCTGTTTGTCGGAACTCACCACATGCTCTGTTCCTATTTACCGGACCACAACATTCTTCACTCTGACTTCCGGTAGAGACATACCATGTCATGCAGATGTGTGGGATGAACTTTGTTGCCATCAATGACAACAATCATGAATCCATATAGTGTCTCTTGCCAACAAAGGTATCTTCATATTCTAAAACATCTATTCAAACTCTTCTCAGTGCTTCCAATTTGGACAAGGTTTTCAAGGGATATTTGTAAGTGCAACATTTCATATTCTCCCTAGCACTAGCAATTTTGGGTGCTATAATTTAGATTTTGCACTTCATTATATATTTAAGGGTGTCTTTAAGATAGTCAGCACAAGCAAGAAGGTTAACCATACATAGATAATGATTAACTATATTTGTAATGTAGTAAGGGTTACAAATGTGATTGTAGTATGCATAGCTCTTGTCCTCTAAACCTGCATGGCTGCAAGTGTCAGGAACACAAGTAAAACTTACAATGTTACGATGTGTCTTAGAGTGCTTCATTAATTCAAAGATTTTGAGAGGATCCATGAAAAATCCATTTTGTGATATGTAACCTTCAAGGAAATCCATTCAACCACAATAGGTTTAAATGGCATCTTAATCATAAAGTTTAGGGTGTCCTTAAGATAACCAGTCAATGTGCGCATTATTATAGTGCAAGCTTATTTTCAGATTGCTTATTTTAGTATGACTTATAGTCTCCTCAGAATGTTGTCATAGTTTTATAGAAGGAAAAGGTTCATTTCTCTCTCAGCGTTATGGACATAGAAATGGTTTCAAAATTACATACCTCTTCTTTATTTCTAGTTCCACACAAAGTGCAGTCTATCTTCTTGCTCTTAGAAGCACTGTGAGAAGTTGAGTAGGGGTCTATTTATTTATTTATTTTTCTATTTGATTTGTCAAGTTATTAACTAATTTAAAAGATTGAGGCCAAATAAGTATTTATGTTTTGAAGTCATAGGAATTGGAAGGAGTTTGGTAAGGGGCATGAGAAGTTAAGTATTATATATTTTTTTTAACTAGAGCAAGTTATGTAGAATTCTTATTGATGGATTTCATTTAGCTATTTAAAGATTGAATTTGAAGAAATCTAAAATTCATTCTCAGTTTAGAGGTAAAGTTCAACTTTTGATTTAAGATTGGTTACTTTATATAGAATAAATGTTTGGAAAATATACTTAGATGATATATTCATGAATATCGAAGATAGTTAGCATTTGATGTTATATTGCATTTTAAAGCATTAAGAAGTAAATAAGATCGTTATTTTATTTCATTTGTATATTTGAACAGGTAGTAAAATGATAAGGGTTGGTTCAAATACTTTAGATAGGAATTTATTAAACTAGTTTTGTTTTAGATGCTTTTCCATGAACCTTATGTCCTTGAGTCAAGATTACCTTTTAATCTTTAAAATTTAAATGTCATCATCATGGTCTATGAATAGACTTACTAAATAGTTCTCCTCTTTATTATTGGTTTGAAAGATGGTTAATTTACCTTATGGCCCTGGAGATCAATCAAATTTAATAGTTATATAATGTAACCCTACTTTGGTAAAATGAAATAATCTAGTGAGTGCACTAAGAGTTATGGGTTAGTTGTATGAGAATAATTTTTTTATAACAATATTATTACATTGATCCGTAAGGGTCATGAGGAACCCAATACTAGTATGAGGTTTCATTTAAATCCACATGTTTGATGTAGTATCAATAGTGTCAATATGAATATGTGGGTGTTTTTACCTAATCTTGTTTAATGAAACATAAACTATAATATTGAATTATTTTAGAATGATTTTATGATTAAGAAGATGTCTAAAAGACCATTAGTTTCCAAATGAATGAATTTGTATAAGAATAATTATTGAGTACATTAGGGTTTATGTATGATGTGTTAGTGATAAGTATTTTCTATTTCTACATTAAATGATGTATTAGATTATAATCTCTTTAATTACTTTGAGATTTACTTGAAATAATGTTATGACAGGTTTGAACTTAATCATTGTATCAAACTTTGTTGTGTAATTAGCATTTATAAATGTTATAGGATCAATATTCTCTCTTGTGAATGTGTATCTAAGATTGAGAAGTTGTTGATATCATAGAATCTTTTAATTTTTAAGGAACCATCTTGTGGATTTCAAGTTCAAGTCCCTGAACTACAAAGTCTCTGTGCTACACGTATATAGGCAAGGCCATCTTGGATGAGCCCCCGAGACATTAGGTCAGCCCTTAGGGCCTTAGGTTGTCATTTTATGCAATTGATATTGTGTAATTAATAATCATGCAGAACTAATGTTTCTTTAGATGTATAGTTTGAGATCTGTAAGCCATGCCTGACTCTAGAGCTAAGGAGGTACCTTTCCACTTGGTGAGTAGATGACTATATGGTAGTATTGGTAAATGTGTATAAATTTAATTGAAACGTTTGTATCTTACATTTTATATTCGATGAATGTTGATTTACTTGAATTTTGACTTGAAGTTTACTAAAATAATTTTTGTAAATGTTTATCTTATTATCTTGTTGGGTTCATTATTTTTATTTTCTTGGGGAGACATTACAAATTTTGTGTGTGTATTCATTTGGTGAATATGGATTTAGGACAAACCATGGCTGTTAGTTAGATCATGTTAACTATAATTAGTAATGTAGTCATGTAATTAAACATAACTTGAATGAGTTATGTATGTTGTGGAATATTGCTTAATTTCAATAATGTAGCTATGCCATCCCTAGAGATGTTAGTTAACTTGTTGTATTAGTCTATGTTATATTTTGTTAACATTACTTCTATTTAAAAAAAAAAAATCTCCACCTTTTTATTGCTTTAGTTGACTTATCTCTAGAGTTGCATGGTGGGGCATTACAACCCGGGTGACACTAGGGTGACAAAGGCAATCGAAGGGAAATAAAACATACAATAAGGGTTACAAAAATGTGACCACTAACTTTTGAAAAATTAAAAAAAGGGAAATAAAACATACAATAAGGGTTACGAAGTAGAATGAAAAATGTTAATACAGACTTCACCATGAAACCTACGCCATGAGCAATAAAGACCAGGAAATCATACAATCTCTCAGGATACTCAAAGATCTCAAAATGATTCCAATGCAGAGAGAGGAACCCAAATAGGAAGCACACAGAGAATTTTGGTCAAACCAGGGCGTGCAACCTCTGGGTGTCAATATTATATTATTTTTTTAATATTTATTGTTTTAATATATTTTTAAAAACCCTTAAAGTTAAAGACTTCTATATTATATAAATATGTAAAATAAAATTGTAAATGAATAAATTAAAAAAATTGCGTATTAATATGATTTTTTCTAAAAACAATAAATATATTTAGTGTAACTTTGTAAAAAAATTATAAAATCACTAATATATTATTAATTTTATTATTCTATTGCTATTTAAAATAATGATTTTATAATTAATATACACAATGAATAAAAATTCAATATTAATATGAATATGAATATTATATTAAGATGAATATTAAACAATATAATATATTAAAATTTTATTTTACTATAATATAACATAAATATAAATACTTTATAATGATAATTATATTAATTTGTATAATCAATAATTTAATATGTATTCTATTAATAATATATAATTAATTATATTATTTCATTAATATTTAAAATATCAAATTGATAAATAATATATATACAATGAATCAAAATTAAATAATCACATTAATATGAATATTATATTAATATAAATATTACAATTTTTGTTATAATATTTGCATAGATCTAAGAAAAAATATTATTTGTTTGACATTAAAAAAAATTTGTTTAATAATTAAATTTCGGCAATAATTTAGTCACTTAGAATTCAATTAAATAAGTTAATGTGTTAGTATGCTTCATTCCATTCCATTCCATATTTCCACAAAATCTGTCCTTAAGAGCTTAATTTTTGAGCCAATCACAACACATATAAATGTTTTTTTGAATAGTTTTTGTTAAAATTTTCTCAAGTAGACTTAAGAAAAATTAAAATTTGTTCAACATGAAAAATAATACTCTATTTTGATTGGTTTACTCTAAATAGATTTTTTTAAAGGTAAGTTGTGGACAAGGGGTCCACTCCCATATAAATTGAAAACAAAATAACAGTACTTGCATGACCCAAATGTGTGTGCATCAGAATTACATATTCTTCAATCTTCCCTTTTCTTTGATTATCTTAAGGGCATATGATGCTTTGATTTTAAAGTAGGGGTTTTCCTTCTCTTTACTTCTATCCATTCTGACTCAATTCTAGATGGGGACTCCATTTTAGAACTTTCTTTCTTATTCAAAGTATCTCCATATCCAGTGACTATAAGTATCTTGGTTGAAACTATAGATGGAGCCAAAATGCTTGACTGCGTGTCTAAATTATACCCTAAAATATTAGAGGTCTTTTTGATACCTGTAACAGAATTAGCTTCTTTCATGGGCTCGTGCATAGGAGTATGCAGGCCCTATGGTGAGGGCACACATGACACAAGAGTGTCATCATGAAGTGCATTTGGGGCATTTGAATCTGGTTTCTTAATGGGAGGAACAACATAGTGGTGGGATTCAACCCCTTTCCACCAGGTAGCTTTGCTTGCACATGAGCATGCTTCGTGCTACATTGGGAGGTAGAGTGTTCTATTGAAAAACATATCTTGCATCTAAAAGAAATCTTCTCATAATTGATTGGATGCCTCCAGCATCTTTTACTAGCCCTCAAAGAAATCTCTGATGGAAGACCTTTTGAAAGATCCATTTTGACACAAGTCTTTCACAGGTGAAGGATTCATAATTGATAGTTTCTTCTGATATGCTTTGATATTTACCCAAACTATTACCAATAGCTTTCAGGCACTCAATTTCCCAAAATTGTAAGGGGAGATAAGGAAGACACACCCATAGAAATGCAGAGGAAAATGTCTCTGTTCGAGGGTCGAAGGATGGGAACCATGGCTTCATGCATAAAAAATCCCCATGAAAAAATAAGGTCCAGCATTAAGCACCAAATCCTTGTCTTCCTTAGACTCAAATTCCAAGATAAAAAAACCCCTAATGCAAGGGTAAATGCTAATTTCATCCGCCATATTTTCTCTCCAATTATTACTTATCTAGGTGTGCAGATCTCACAAATTTGGCTAAGTTCTCATAAATCAACAAATAAGGGCATTGTCTTGTAGGAAATCCTCTCTATCGCTAATGCAACTGCCCACAATAATCTCTAATATCATAGCTGAAGGAAGAACAGAGAAAGGGGAATTCAAATTACCAGTAAAGCGTCACTTGAAGAGGGGCCGAAAGGAGAGGTGCACTGAGGCAAATTGGGTGAAAGAAAAGGCTTGCGCCCCACATGAGTATCCTAGTGCAAAGTCACTATGAAGTCCATAGGGGCATCAACCAACTGTTGTGGTGAGATATCGTTCCACCAACAACAGCACCCACACCCGCACTCCAAACTAGATCTACCTTAGTCACAAAATCTACATCCCTTAATGGCCCACGTGGGATAGAGAAACCATGACCCAATGCAAGCGATCCCTCCACAAGATTAGCTGGAGAGGATGGCACCAAACCCTCAGAGCCAGAACTGCCATTGTCTATAGGCACATTGTGGTGAGTACATGAACCCTTATCGTTGGGCACAGTAGGGGAAGTGCAAGTTTTAGCGGAGTAGAACATTGTGCCTCTATCTCTTGGTTTACTCTAAATAGATTAATCACTAGATAAAAAAAACTAATTGTAATAGTACTACCGAAGGCAGGTACTAATAAATAGAATAAATTTCTTTATTAAGTTTTGATTTAATGAATATAACAACTAATGTAATTTATTTCATTTAACTTAGAATTGTGATATTTTATATAGTACAAATAAAGAAATTAGATATTAAAAAATAAAATCATTTAGTTGATTTTGGTGGTAAATAAATAGGCGTCTATTGTTTTGTATATAATTTTTAAAATTCATTTTATAATCACTTTTTAAATATATTAGAAATGAAATGATGCAATTTAAATTGGGTCATTCTTACAATTTAGATAGATAATATTTGTGAGTATAAAATGAACCATATCAAATCTATGAGTATGGAAATGAACCCTACTTGTGAACCTAAACCTATACCCACATGAATGAACTAATCAAAAAATGATGAAAAAATAGTTTGTATTGAACTTTTGATGTTGTAATTTCACAATAAGGAACATACAACACTTGTAAACACCTTTAGGGAATGTGCTTATTTACAAAGGCCATGATTTGTTCAGTCAAACCTCTAGGTTGACTAACTTAATGGTGACGAATAATTATCAAAGACATCAAGAAAGCATATAGTATGCCTAGGATGATGATGCAAGAGAATAATGCAATTATGATTCTCATATGGATGCTCCAATAATAATCCTTCATGATATAAATGAGTTAGGGTTAGTTCTTAAATACACCAACCTAGCATGCAATTTTAAATATGTTTCACTTTAGCCAACTAATAATTAGTGAAGGAGGGGAGCCCTCAAGGGTAGACTAGATGCTCAATCCATTGAAAAACATGGATGGTGGTCATAGGTTCAATATCCCTAGATTTACCCCCACATGGGTGGAGGGTAGCTCATGCAGATGGATGTTATAATGGTGTGTGTTAGGATTTTACTTCATGGGTCCCACAAGGTATTGATTCCTCTGTTTAAAAAACAAAACTAGCAAAGGAGGGAAGCATGGACCCAAATTAAGAAATTCAACTTTAAAAGTTTAGGGTTCAAATTTCCAATTATAGAAAGGCTATGAGTGAATTTTTCACTTATGAACCTAAACCAAGTTGATAAATGATGGAGATGCAAATTCAAATCTAAATCTTAAGGACAAATGACTATGAGAATATGTGAATATTATAATATTTGCAAACTTCCATGTAAAATACACCATCTTGCACACTAGTCAATTCATAAAGGACAACCTAATTGATGTGGGCCCCAAAAAAGGCAAAAGGGCATGGGCATGCAATTTTCACCATTACAATAATTGACATCATCTAATGCATGTCATAGGATGTGTAACCTTGATATGTATTTATGATGTAGATTTTTTTTTTGATTTTATTGCATGGACTCTATCCTTATGCATAATAATAACTACATATAAAAATGTTTGGAATAGGGAGTTTTGCCCTAGTGAAAGAAAACATAAGGAATATAAGTGTTTCTTCCTATTATTCTACACTAATCTTGATTCAATTAAATGATCAAATTTAAATAATAACAAATTAGATCTATAAAATAGCTATAATAATTAGATAGTTATTCTTATTTGATTTGACTTTATACAGGGTTGACCATTCTTATTAACTAGATTGAATGTTATGATAGAAGTGTAGTGAACTCTTCACTATACTTGAATTTAAGTAAAATCCCATGGGTAAGTGCAAGAAGATGGGGGGCCAAAAAGGGGTCTTAAGTGGCCACTTTTTTTCTGAAATCAGGAAATACTGGCCTTGGATGAGAAATTCAGCATAGTTACACTCAAAATTTGGAGATGCAACTAAAACAATGTTCATAGTGCTCCGAGTCTACTTTCTAAACTACTATTTTGTTTTGAAAATGGCATAGATTAAGGGGTTCAAAAGAGGGAGCCACAGAAATTGGTGTTGTTTCTGTCAAAAAAACATAACATAGCATGTTTTGTGGCTCCCTCAAAAGGTCAACTTTTTTTTGGTATTTTTAAAATCACTTTAGTGAGAAATTAGCTAATAGCATGTAGTTTATGCCCAAATTTTCTGATAATTTTTTGATGAATATTTGATTTTTTACTAATTTTTAAAGTGGACACATCCTAAAAAATAGAATTTTGGCCGTGCTACCCCTATAAATTTTGAAAACTAATTGAAAATCATTTTTTTATTTTTTTAATATTTGTAGAATGGAGTCTAGTTTCTAAATATATAATTTTTTTGAAATTTGAATGAATAGTTATTTTACAATGAAAAAAAGACCAAACAGTGGTTTTTGCATAAAAACGGACACACAAACAAAAGAAATTAAAGATGAAAGGCTTAACATTGTTAAAATGTGAAAAAAATCACATCGTCAAATAGCTAAGAGAAAGCCTAACATTACCCATGTGTTCGATTTGTTCAACCTTGAAACACGTGCAAATCTGAGGGTTAGCACGAACGAAATTATGTGAAATTTTGAAGAATATAGAAAAACACGTCTGTGACTGTTCATAAGGCACTCCAAGCCTTTGGGTTGGAAATCCAAAGCAAATCCCAAGCCCAAGGCTTAGGATTCCCAAAGCAAGAAATAACACGAGCGTGTTATAATGCGCTCGCGTTATAACGCGCTCGCGTTATGTTTTGCCTTACATTTTTTTCCCACAAGTCTGTCTTTTGCCATGTTTGACATAACGCGAGCGCGTTATAACACGCTCGCGTTATGTCCCACTTAAATTTTTTACATTCAAGGCTATTAATCATGAGGGTTAAGGCATAAGGGATAGAGTTGGAAGGTTTACGGATAAAGGATTAGCGTTTAAGGTATAGTATCGAGCCCGTTGAGGGTCTAGGAATAGGGATAGCGTTTAAGGTTTAGGGATGAGGGATGATAGATTACGGTTGAGGGTCGAGGGATCAAAGTTAAGGGTTGAGGTATTAGGGTTTGACATTAAGGGTTAAGGGTTGAGGTTCAAGGGTCAAGGGTTTAGGGATAGGGTTTAGGGTCGAGGGATTAGGGTTAAAGTAGAGTGTGGAGGGTGTAAGGATTAGGGATAGGGTTGGAGGGTTTAGGGATAAGGGATTAGGGTTTAAGGTATAGTATCAAGTCTGTTGAGAGTTTAGGAATAGGGATAGCATTTAGGGATTAGGGATGAGGGATTATAGTTGAGGGATGATGGATTAGGGTTGAGGGTTTAGGGATAAGGTTTAGGGTTGAGGGTTGAGGGATTAGGGTTTAAGGTATAGTGTTGAGGGTTGAGGGTTGAGGGTTTAGGATTAGGGTTTAGGGTTGACAGATTAGCATTTAATGTCGAGGTTAGGGTTAGAGTGTTGAGGGTAGAGGGATTAGGGATAGGGTTTAGGGTTGAAGGTTTAAGGATTGAGGGTTGAGTCTTTAGGGATGAGGGTTTAAGGCTTAAGATATAGTGTCAAGTGTTGAGGGTGTAGGGATAGGGTTTAAGTTTTAAGGGTTAAGGGTTGAGGGATATGGATTAGGGTTTAAGGTATAGTGTTGAGGGTCGAGGGATCAGAGTTAAGGGTTGAGGTTCGAGGGTCAAGGGTTTAGGGATAGGGTTGAGGGTCGAGGAATTAGGGTTAAAGTAGAGTGTGGAGGGTATAAGGATTAGGGATAGGGTTGGAGGGTTTAGGAATAAGGGATTAGGGTTTAAGGTATAGTATCAATTCTATTGAGGGTGTAGGTATAGGGATAGCATTTAGGGTTTAGGGATGAAGGATTAGAGTTGGGGGATGACAGATTAGGGTTGAGGGTTGAGGGATTAGGGTTTAGGGATAAGGTTTAGGGTTGAGGGCTGAGGGATTAGGGTTTAAGGTATAGTGTTGAGGGTTTAGGGATAGGGTTTAGGGTTGAGGGATTAGGATTTGACATTGAGGGTTGAGGGTTTAGGGTTTAGGGTTAGGGTTGAGAGATGAGGGATCAGAGTTAAGGGTTGAGGGAATAGGGTTTGACGTCAAGGGTTGAGGGTTGAGGTTCGAGGGTCAAGGGTTTAGGGATAGGGTTGAGGTTGAAGGGATTAGGGTTAAAGTAGAGTGTGGAGGGTGTAAGGATTAGGGATAGGGTTGGAGGGTTTAGGGATAAGGGATTAGAGTTTAAGGTATAGTATCGAGTCTGTTGAGGGTTTAGGAATAGGGATAGCATTTAGGGTTTAGGGATGAGGGATTAGAGTTGAGGGATGAGGGATTAGAGTTGAGGGATGAGGGATTAGGGTTGAGGGTTGAGGGATTAGGGTTTAGGGATAAGGTTTAGGGTTGAGGGTTGAGGGATTAGGGTTTAAGGTATAGTGTTGAGGGTTGATGGTTTAGGGATAGGGTTTAGGTTTGAGGGATTAGGGTTTAGGGTTGATGAATTAGGGTTTAATGTTGAGAGTTGAGGGTTGAGGGTTGAGGTTGAGGGATAGAGTTAATGGTCAAGGGATTAGGGTTAAATAAGAGTGTCGATGGTAGAGGGATTAGGGTTTAAGGTATAGTATCGAGCCTGTTGAGGGTCTAGGAATAGGGATAGCGTTTAGGGTTTAGAAATGAGGGATTAGAGTTGAGGGATGACGGATGACAGATTAGGGTTGAGGGTTGAGGGATTAGGGTTTAGGGACAAGGTTTAGGGTTAGGGTTTAGGGATAAGGTTTAGGGTTGAGGGATTAGAGTGAAGGGTTGAGGGATTAGAAGTTGGCATTGAGGGTTTAGGGTTTAGGATCAGGGTTGAAGGTCGAGGGATCAGAGTTAAGGGTTGAGGGTTGAGGTTCGAGGGTCAAGGGTTTAGGGATAGGGTTGAGGGTCAAGGAATTAGGGTTACAGTAGAGTGTGGAGGGTATAAGGATTAGGGATAGGGTTGGAGGGTTTAGGGATAAGGGATTAGAGTTTAAGGTATAGTATTGAGTCTGTTGAGGGTTTAGGAATAGGGATAGTATTTAGGGTTTAGGGATGAGGGATTAGAGTTGAGGGATGAGGGATTAGGGTTGAGGGTTGAGGGATTAGGGTTTAGGGATAAGGTTTAGGGTTGAGGGTTGAGGGATTAGAGTTTAAGGTATAGTGTTGAGGGTTGATGGTTTAGGGATAGGGTTTAGGTTTGAGGGATTAGGGTTTAGGGTTGATGAATTAGGGTTTAATGTTGAGAGTTGAGGGTTGAGGGTTGAGGGTTGAGGTTGAGGGATAGGGTTAATGGTCAAGGGATTAGGGTTAAATAAGAGTGTCGATGGTAGAGGGATTAGGGTTTAAGGTATAGTATCGAGCCTATTGAGGGTGTAGGAATAGGGATAGCGTTTAGGGTTTAGGAATGAGGGATTAGAGTTGAGGGATGACGGATGACAGATTAGGGTTGAGGGTTGAGGGATTAGGGTTTAGGGACAAGGTTTAGGGTTAGGGTTTAAGGTACAGTGTTGAGGGACAAGGTTTAGGGTTAGGGTTGAGGGATTAGGGTTTAAGTATAGTGTTGAGGGTTTAGGGATAGGGTTTAGGGTTGAGGGATTAGAGTGAAGGGTTGAGGGATTAGAATTTGGCATTGAGGGTTTAGGGTTTAGGATCAGGGTTGAAGGTCGAGGGATTAGAGTTAAGGGTTGAGGGATTAGGGTTTGATGTTGAGGGTTGAGGGTTGAGGTTCGAGGGTCAAGGGTTTAGGGATAGGGTTGAGGGTCAAGGAATTAGGGTTAAAGTAGAGTGTGGAGGGATGACAGATGATAGATTAGGGTTGAGGGTTGAGGGATTAGGGTTTGATGTTGAGGGTTGAGGGTTTAGGGTTAGGGTTGAGAGATGAGGGATCAGAGTTAAGGGTTGAGGGATTAGGGTTTGACGTCGAGGGCTGAGGTTCGAGGGTCAAGGGTTTAGGGATAGCGTTGAGGTTGAAGGGATTAGGGTTTAGGGACAAGGTTTAGGGTTAGGGTTGAGGGATTAGGGTTTAAGGTATAGTGTTGAGGGTTTAGGGATAGGGTTTAGGGTTGAGGGATTAGAGTGAAGGGTTGAGGGATTAGAATTTGGCATTGAGGGTTTAGGGTTTAGGATCAGGGTTGAAGGTCGAGGGATTAGAGTTAAGGGTTGAGGGATTAGGGTTTGTTGTTGAGGGTTGAGGGTTGAGGTTCAAGGGTCAAGGGTTTAGGGATAGGGTTAAGGGTCGAGGAATTAGGGTTAAAGTAGAGTGTGGAGGGATGACGGATGATAGATTAGGGTTGAGGGTTGAGGGATTAGGGTTTGATGTTGAGGGTTGAGGGTTTAGGGTTAGGGTTGAGAGATGAGGGATCAGAGTTAAGGGTTGAGGGATTAGGGTTTGACGTCGAGGGCTGAGGTTCGAGGGTCAAGGGTTTAGGGATAGGGTTGAGGTTGAAGGGATTAGGGTTTAGGGACAAGGTTTAGGGTTAGGGTTGAGGGATTAGGGTTTAAGGTATAGTGTTGAGGGTTTAGGTATAGGGTTTAGGGTTGAGGGATTAGAGTGAAGGGTTGAGGGAGTAGAATTTGGCGTTGAGGGTTTAGGGTTTAGGATCAGGGTTGAAGGTCGAGGGATTAGAGTTAAGGGTTGAGGGATTAGGGTTTGATGTTGAGGGTTGAGGGTTGAGGTTTGAGGGTCAAGGGTTTAGGGATAGGGTTAAGGGTCTAGGAATTAGGGTTAAAGTAGAGTGTGGAGGGATGACGGATGATAGATTAGGGTTGAGGGTTGAGGGATTAGGGTTTGATGTTGAGGGTTGAGGGTTTAGGGTTAGGGTTGAGAGATGAGGGATCAGAGTTAAGGGTTGAGGGATTAGGGTTTGACGTCGAGGGCTGAGGTTCAAGGGTCAAGGGTTTAGGGATAGGGTTGAGGTTGAAGGGATTAGGGTTTAGGGACAAGGTTTAGGGTTAGGGTTGAGGGATTAGGGTTTAAGGTATAGTGTTGAGGGTTTAGGGATAGGGTTTAGGGTTGAGAGATTAGAGTGAAGGGTTGAGGGATTAGAATTTGGCGTTGAAGGTTTAGGGTTTAGGATCAGGGTTGAAGGTCAAGGGATTAGAGTTAAGGGTTGAGGGATTAGGGTTTGATGTTGAGGGTTGAGGGTTGAGGTTCGAGGTTCGAGGGTCAAGGGTTTAGGGATAGGGTTGAGGGTCGAGGAATTAGGGTTAAAGTAGAGTGTGGAGGGATGACGGATGATAGATTAGGGTTGAGGGTTGAGGGATTAGGGTTTGATGTTGAGGGTTGAGGGTTTAGGGTTAGGGTTGAGAGATGAGGGATCAGAGTTAAGGGATGAGGGATTAGGGTTTGACGTCGAGGGCTGAGGTTCGAGGGTCAAGGGTTTAGGGATAGGGTTGAGGTTGAAGGGATTAGGGTTTAGGGACAAGGTTTAGGGTTTAGGGACAAGGTTTAGGGTTAGGGTTGAGGGATTAGGGTTTAAGGTATAGTGTTGAGGGTTTAGGGATAGGGTTTAGGGTTGAGGGATTAGAGTGAAGGGTTGAGGGATTAGAATTTGGCATTGAGGGTTTAGGGTTTAGGATCAGGGTTGAAGGTCGAGGGATTAGAGTTAAGGGTTGAGGGATTAGGGTTTGATGTTGAGGGTTGAGGGTTGAGGTTCGAGGGTCAAGGGTTTAGGGATAGGGTTGAGGGTCAAGGAATTAGGTATGGTATTGGCGGCACAAAGAGAACGAATGCAAAAACTTCGTGGTACGAGAGATTTGAATACCATAGTTGGAGACACATCCTTTACTGCAAGTCAACATGTAGGGACACCATCTACCACATCTCAAGTTGAGAGTACATCATCACTCACATGTGATGAAGGAGGTACGCCATTGTTCCCACCTCAACCTCAAGGTATGTCATCTATTCCATCTTCGATCGAAGGTATGCCATCTAACCCATCTCACTTAAATATTGATGAAATTCCTAATGTTGAGATGAATTTACCTAACTTGACACCACCTAGAATTTTGCATAGAAAGCCAAAGTATTTGATTGATATTGATGAGAATATTTTGCAACCAATGGAAGGTAAGATTCCAAAATGCACTTGTAGAAGATATGCTAATAAGATTTGGAGATTGTTCTTTGAAAAGTTAAATGAGACTGCAAGATGTCAACTATTCGTTGAAATGATGCGAAGTATAAAGTATAGGTCTATCATGAAGATTCTTGGGTTGAGAACATTAGAGGCTTCAAGTGAAAAATCTATTGTCAAGAATCTAATGAGTGCGTATGAGAGTGTGGGTAACACCTCACGCACAAAAGATAGTAATGCAACACGACGTGTGATTACATCGACTATAGTAAGTAGTCAAACGAGGAAAGCTCGTCTCATTAGAAAGACAAGTCAAGAATTGAGAATTAATAGGAAAACTTTATCAAGAGCCGTTGGAAGACGCAAAGAATTGAGGACACTAATGCCAATGAATTATGGGTGTTCTCGGGGAGACTACCACAAAAAGATAAACCAATTGTTGAAGCATTGAGATCACTAATTGAAGACTTTTGGAAGAATTACACAAGGGTATCTCCGAATCAAAGGGATGTGGTAAGAAGGAGAATTTGTAGTCAGAACCGCGAGCCACATCCAAAGCATTTTTTGGATGAGACTCAAACACAGTTTTATGGTAAATTTCTAGAGAAGTATCCTCAAATTAAAATTTGTCAAAGATATTTTGAAATGCTAAAACCTTTCTATGTTAAGATAAATCACACACGCACTACTTGTTGTTGTAGATTACATATTGAATTTTCTAACCATTTTGATGCTTATAGGTCTATATGTTTAGATATGCATACTAACAATGATTTGCAGGGTTGTGCCATATGTGCCCCACCAACATCTTCAAGAGACTTCATATCAAGAATTTTATGTGAAAGAGAGGAAGGTCAAATATTCTACAAGAAATTATGCTTGGATGGCACATGTCATCGTTGTGGTGGCTTGCAACATTTGCCAATATGTGAACATATGGAAATAACACATGCAGTTGGAAATGAACTAGTAGAGTTTGGCAAGTATAAAACAGTGGCATACAATACAAAAGATGGTAAAGAAGCAAAGAGATGTGAATTAGTTATTGAAAAGATTCCAGTGTATCAGTTTATGCCTATATTTTGTGATAGCATAGTGTATGAGTATGCAAGACATGCCCATAGAGCTCGATGGTTGGACTTGCAATTCAAGTTATGCAAGGACACATTTCTAGTTGGTAGCATTGTTTCAGTCGTCGACTTTGCAGAGAACTACAGTCTACAGCCACAGCGTGAGGTGCAATCACAATATTACAACTCCACACAGGTTTCTATATTTGTGCACATCGCATTCATTCATGCAAATGATAGTACAGAGGATGACAGAAAGATCATAAGGGAGTATAATTTCTATATTAGTGATGATTGCACGCATTCTACGGAGTTCGTGCAAGGTTACTTTCAGGTGTTCTACAATGATTTGGCTAGAAGGGGCATATCGTTCAGTCAGCATATCATATGGTCAGATAATTGTGCATCACAATTCAAGAACTCATGGAATTTCTATTGGCTGAGTAGGAGGCATAATTTTACAGGTATTCAACATATGTGGAACTTTTGTGAGGCCGAGCATGGAAAGGGGGAGCATGATGGTGCAGGAGCATGTATCAAAAGAGCCATAGCACGAGAAGAGTTAAAGTATAAAGACAATGCAAAGTTGACAGATGCAAAATTGATTGTCGAGTGGTGTAATGCTTCCATGGGTCCAGGTAATGAAGGTAAGTCTTTAGTTCGTAGATTTTTTTGGTTGATAGATGATACTAACATTGCACCATTTGAGGATTGTTGTACACTGACAGGATCAAATGAGATGCACTCTTTCAGAAGCTCAATTGCAGGTTCATGGAGTATCCATACACGAAAGATGTCATGCTTTTGTTCTTCCTGTACAATTCAAGTCTGGGATGAGTGCGAGTCAAAGGAGTGGATTGACAAATGGCAATTAAGTTATCTTAGCCCACTTGACACGTATCGACCCCCGACGGCACTGGAACTAACACAGATGGAATCGTCAGTTGACTTTGACCACATATCAGATTTAGTTCAACCAGGTAATATAGGGCATGTATATGCATCTAATTTCATCTAGTTCAACTAGGTAATGTCATCTTACTTTGTAGTGTTTTTGTAATGTTGACTAATTTCATCTAATTTGCTACACATATCAATGTAGGACACGTATATGCAGTTATTGCAGATGAAGATAATGAAGAGGGAATAGATTATTACTTATGTCATTGTGTTGAGGCCAAAAAGAAATTGGAGGCCCCTGTTACAGATGGAGAAAACATCGAATACCCTACAGGATCAGTGGTTATTACTGGAACATGGCTTAGAAGGTACCCACATAAGAGTGTTAATATTTGGCTATTTCAAGACTTTAACATGCATCGGAAGATTCTTCATTACTCGAACCTTGTCGTGGCATCCAATGTTCATTTGATAAAGTATCGGGGTAGACCTTTGAACAAAATATTGTGGAAGGTGCGTGAGTCTGACCATGAAGCAATACTTGACACAATAAAGAGTAGAGCAGACCCGGATGGTTCATTGGATTAATTTGTAAGTATTCACATTGATTTTGTAAAGTTATGTTACATTGAGTTGTAAGTATGCACATTAATTTGTAAGGTTTGTCTTTTTTTATTTCCTCCTGCATTTTTACACATATGTACACATTTTTACATCATCATGTTATGCATTTTTGGTGTCCTACTCCTGATGCGACCAAACTCATAACTCACCCTACTAGACACCATTTGATGATCTCTCCAACACTCTGGATCCAGGGCGCCCAATCATGATGATGACCTATATACCATTCTCCCAAGGCACTCATAATGAATGAAAAGAAGACCATGGGCGCCCAAGCTTAATAGACTTATTTCTTTCAATTTTGATGATCCAAACTCTTGCAATATGACATCCACTTTCATGCCTTTAGATCTTCCTTCACATATAGGGTGCCAAATCAATGCATTAAAGTCTCTTGATATTAGGCGCTCATGATGATGAAACTTAGAGCTTTTTCCTTTCCTATGCACTCATCTAAGATGTTTGAATGATAAGAAGCACCTCGACCTCTATAATGTACATTGGGCACCAAATCAAGGTGATTTTAAGTCACTTTGAGTCATTTGGGGTCAGTTTGAGTCTTTGAGTCATGTTGCAAAAAAGTGTCAATGTTGTCAAGTTACACAAAGAAACTTTTGCATTTTTGGTGTTCTGCTTGTGATGTGACCAAACTGACTATTCCAACGCATCCGGATGGGTACATTTACGCTAGGCATGGTCTTGTTTTTCACCCAAACATGTCAAAACAGTCTGAGCTACATTGTACCAACGATATCCCTGAAGAGTCCAAAGTGCAAAAAGGCTGCAATCTTTGATGAGCTGTTACTTGAAAACTGTGTCACTTAGAAACATTCCGTCTGAGGCAACGCTATCACGTAGAGTGCCTCTACAATAACCTCTCTCAGTTTTTTATAGCTCTGAGGCATTTACCCATGGTGAAAGGTTTTCTGCTGCCCTAAAAATCGTCAGAAGGAGGCAGTGTAAAGTTGCAAAGGGGTGTAACTTTTGTCCTGCTCCTGATGCGACCAAACTGACTGTTCCAACACGTCCGAATGGGTACAATTACGCTAGGCATGGTCCTATTTTTCACCCAAACATGTTGAAACAGTCGGAGCTACATTGTACCGACGATATCCCTGAAGAGTCCAAAGTGCAAAAAGGTAGCAATCTTTGACGAGATGTTACTCAAAAACTGTGTCACTTAGAAACACTCTGTCTGAGGCAACGCTATCATGTAGAGTGCCTCTACAATAACCTCTCTCAATTTTTTATAGCTTTGAGGAATTTGCCCGTGGTGAAAGGTTTTCTGCTGCCCCAAAAATCGTCAGAAGGAGGTAGTGTAAAGTTGCAAAGGGGTGTAACTTTCGTCCTGCTCCTGATGTGACCAAACTGACTGTTCCAACGCATCTGAATGGGTACATTTATGCTAGGCATGGTCCTATTTCTCACCCAAATATGTCGAAACAGTCGAAGCTACATTGTACCGACGATATCCCTGAAGAGTCCAAAGTGCAAAAAGGTAGCAATCTTTGACGAGATGTTACTCAAAACCTGTGTCACTTAGAAACATTCCATCTGAGGCAACGCTATCACGTAGAGTGCCTCTACAATAACCTCTCTCAGTTTTTTATAGCTCTGAGGAATTTGCCCGTGGTGAAAGGTTTTCTGCTGCCCCAAAAATCGTCAGAAGGAGGCAGTGTAAAGTTGCAAAGGGGTGTAACTTTCATCCTACTCCTGATGCGACCAAACTGACTATTCCAATGCATCCGAATGGGTACATTTACGCTAGACATGGTCCTATTTCTCACCCAAATATGTCGAAACAGTCGGAGCTACATTGTACCAACGATATCCCTGAAGAGTCCAAAGTGTAAAAAGGCAGCAATCTTTGACGAGATGTTACTCAAAAATCGTGTCACTTAGAGACATTCCATCTGAGGCAACGCGATCACGTAGAGTGCCTCTACAATAACCTCTCTCAATTTTTTATAGCTCTGAGGCATTTGCCCATGGTGAAAGGTTTTCTGCTGCCCCAAAAATTGTCAGAAGGAGGCAGTGTAAAGTTGCAAAGGGGTGTAACTTTCGTCTTGCTCCTGATGCGACCAAACTGACTGTTCCAATGCATCCGAATGGGTACATTTACGCTATGCATGGTCCTATTTCTCACCCAAATATGTCGAAATAGTCAGAGCTACATTGTACCGACGATATCCCTGAAGAATCCAAAGTGCAAAAAGGCAGCAATCTTTGACGAGATGTTACTCAAAAATTGTGTCACTTAGAAACATTTCGTCTAAGGAAACGCGATCACGTAGAGTGCCTCTACAATAACCTCTCTCATTTTTTTATAGCTCTGAGGCATTTGCCAGTGGTGAAAGGTTTTCTGCTGCCCCAAAAATCGTCAGAAGGAGGCAGTGTAAAGTTGCAAAGGGGTGTAACTTTCGTCCTGCTCCTGATGCAACCAAGCTGACTATTCCAACGCATCTGAATGGGTACATTTACGCTAGGCATGGTCCTATTTCTCACCCAAATATGTCGAAATAGTCAGAGCTACATTATACCGACGATATCCCTGAAGAGTCCAAAGTGCAAAAAGGCAGCAATCTTTGACGAGATGTTACTCAAAAATTGTGTCACTTAGAAACATTCCGTCTGAGGCAACGTGATCACGTAGAGTGCCTCTACAATAACCTCTCTCAGTTTTTTATATAGCTCTGAGGCATTTGTCCGTGGTGAAAGGTTTTCTGCTGCCCCAAAAATCGTCAGAAGGAGGCAGTGTAAAGTTGCAAAGGGGTGTAACTTTCATCCTGCTCCTGATGTGACCAAACTGACTATTCCAACGCTTCTGAATGGGTACATTTACGCTAGGCATGGTCCTATTTCTCACCCAAATATGTCAAAACAGTCGGAGCTACATTATACCGACGATATCCCTGAAGAGTCCAAAGTGCAAAAAGGCAGCAATCTTTGACGAGATGTTACTCGAAAATCGTGTCACTTAGAAACATTCCATCTAAGGCAACGCTATCACATAGAGTGCTTCTACAATAACCTCTCTCAATTTTTTATAGCTCTGAAGCATTTGCCCGTGGTGAAAGGTTTTCTACTGCCGCAAAAATCATTAGAAGGAGGCAGTGTAAAGTTGCAAAGGGGTGTAACTTTCGCCCTGCTCCTGAGGTGACCAAACTAACTGTTCCAATGCATCCGAATGGGTACATTTACGCTAGGCATGGTCCTATTTCTCACCCAAATATGTCGAAACAGTCGGAGCTACATTGTACCGACGATATCCCTGAAGAGTCCAAAGTGCAAAAAGGTAGCAATCTTTGACGAGATGTTACTCAAAAATTGTGTCACTTAGAAACATTATGTCTAAGGCAATGCGATCACGTAGAGTGCCTCTACAATAACCTCTCTCAGTTTTTTATAGCTCTAAGGCATTTGCCCGTGGTGAAAGGTTTTCTGCTGCCCCAAAAATTATCAGAAGGAGGCAGTGTATTAAGTCAGGATGAAAGCCTATTCACTCTAGGCACCTGTTTTTGACCAAATCACACATGCGCCTTGAAAAAGTGATGCTACAAGTGGTGAACAAAATGGGCGCCTTGTCTTATGATAGCTCGAGCATTATCAATCGAATCCTGAAGCTCTTCTTCAACTTTGATGAGCTACCTCTTTTAAGGTGCTCAACTCTATCTTCAAGGCGCTTTTCTCTAATCTCTGTAACTCTCCAAATCCACTAAGGTGCAAATTTTACCTCTTGGGCTCAAGATATAGGTTCTTCATCCAAGGCACCAGAATGGTCCAAAGGCGCATTTCACCTCTAACCTCACCTCTGACCTTACTTTGAGGTGCTAAACCTTTTGACATTTCAAGTAACTTCAAGAGAACTATTTTTCCTTAAGGTGGTTCACTCCTTGCAATTGGATGTATGGTACTTGTAACTCATTTGATTGACTTTGTAATGTTTCTTCTTCTAGCAGAGTAGATAAGGATGATATAAGCTTACTTCATGAATCAGAGTAGAAATCTCTCTTGGACTTGCTAGGGGAAAGGAATTGAACTTGAAGGACTTGAAGTTGGTGAAGTGATCCTTCATGATGGCCTTTGACATTACCTTCTCGGAGTGTAGATGATAACACCTTCCTTGTAGATGGCCTTTGAAGCTTGATGAATCTTGAAGATTGGGTTTCCTCCTACTCCCCTTCTGGGCTCCACTCCATCAAAGGCGTATTTAGTTGTCCAAGGCACCAACATTCACTCAGGGGTGCCCAAAGAGAAAGTTTACAACTCTAAGGCGCTAAACTCTTATGCAAAAATGGTCATCATCAAAGGCACAAAAATGGGTCTCTGGGCACCAATCTCTACAAGACATTCCATCTCATTGCTCTCCTCCATTACAAGCGCTCACTTACCTCAATCTTGGGCGCATACCAACATCCCAACATCCAAATCACCTAGGCGCTCAAAACCTTCAAGACTCAAGGCACATTTTATGATCAAACAAGGTATCTCCTGAACAAGGCGCTCATAGTCTCATCAGGGAGTTAATCATCATCATGAGTGCTCATATTGTTCTAGGCACATAGTTATCTCTGGAATGCTCAAGGCGCACATACCCTTCTCTAGGCTAGTTTACACTTATTCAAGGCGCTCATTCCAAACTTACATGAACTCCTCATTACAAGACACACAAACTAGATGATCCTAGGGCATAAGGGCGCTCAAACTAGATCTTTGCAAAAACTCCTCAAGCATTCAAAATTTTAAGGCGCCAAAAGTGGTCTTTTCTACAACTTCTCTAGCCATATGCCTTGGGTGCTCAAACCTTCCTTGAACTCCAATTATTCAATCCAGGGCACTCAACTACCTCCTCAAGGTGCTCTATCTCAAGTATCATTACTCTTCTTAAAGACCTAGGCACACATTGTGGGGTATTCTACTCAACAAGACCTAGGCGCTCATTATGAAGACTCCAATTATCAAGGTTCACTTCAACTTTCAAAGGTGCATTTTGGACTCCAAAGGCATTAGCTTAAAGCCACTAGGGCGCTAGATACCAAAGGGGGCAAGGTGTTAGAACCTCCTTTAAGATGTAAGAAAATCTCCTCAAGGCACGGCTTAAGGCACTCCAAACCATACCAAGGCGCTAATATCCTCATCCAAGGCGCTAAAACACTTAATGCAAGTTCTTCAAGTTCTTCAAGTACTTATCCAACTTGATTCCTCCAACACATGGCGCATATCTTTCTTCATGTCTTCTCTGGGCACATTTCAAGGTTTGATCTAGATGGTGCAATGTGTACTTGAGTTGGCCCCAAGGTGCTAAGTGAGTACTCTGAGCAAATCTTCTCTGGATGCCCAATCTTGTCCAAGGTGCCAAAACAATACCTCCCACTATAGGCACTAAATGACTTATCCAATTCCTTGAAAACATTTGAAGTGTTTTACCTTCCAAGGTGATCAATTTCTATCATTTGTGGCGCATATTACCCTTAGATATTCAACCTTACTCTCTTCATCGAGACCTCTCCCCATCAAGGTGCCCAAGTCACTTCAACATGCCAAGAATACTCCTTAAATGCCATCCTCTTGAAGGTGCTAGATTGGTTAAGGCATTCATCTCTGGAGACTTTAATCATCAGGGTGCTCTCATTCCATTAGTAAGGTGCTTCTACTCTTAGGCACAAATTCAACTCAACCAAACCTTTCTTGATGATGGCCTATGCTTCTAGGTGCTCATTTACTCTTAAATGGACCAACCTTAACTCCAAGGCGCATTTCCACTTGATCTTCATCCTGGCGCTAGATGGAAGTTTGAAGTTTGATTTTGATTGACACAAGGCATTCAAGGGGCATGAGTCACTTACCTTTGCTTAGGTGCTACTTCATGCTCTCTGCCACTTCAAAGAGCCCTTTTATCATCCTTCAAGGCGCTAATTCCTCCTAAGGCACATCATCTTTCTTTATCAACCCATCTAAGGTGCTTCGTCTAGACTCATTACCTTCCTTAGGCGCCAACACCAACTTCAAGGCAACTGAAGGTGCTCAAGTCACTTCAAGGCGCCAAATCATGGACAATCTAATCCTCTACATCATTAATATTCAAGACCCTGACAACTTGGAATGAGATTGCATAAATCAATGCAAAGCATCTGAGCTCAAAAAAGAGGGGGTCCCCAGTCTGATGGGGTGATGTGTGTTTTGGTCACAATAGGAAGTACCTTGAAGACTTAGATTAAGATGGAATTCACCTCCAGAATGTTAGGCGCTTGATAGAAGATAAAGGAACTAGGGTAAAAGAGCTTCAAAAGTTTGATGTCAAGTGTGAATTGAGATAATAGGCGCTGATACCAGTTGACATTACTCCAAACATGCACCTAAGAGAGATGCAAGTCCCCAAGACCAATTTTGGAACTAGATGCTCCATCAGAGGGTAAGATGATAATCCTTGGAAGTCAAGTGTTTCAAAGATTCTTTGAGAAATTGACAAGTTGTAACCTAGGTGCCGAAACCCCTGAGAATCCTCCTATCTAGTGCCTAGTTAGAAGAACACTAATATTGTGCCTAAGTGAATTTGAGTGTCAATATAGAGTCATCAAACCCCACCAGACATTCATCCATGTCTCTACCACCTCAAGGAAGTGCCCAGCTTAGGATGGCGCCTAGTCTGGTCTCTACTACCTTCAGTTGGCACCTAACCCTAAGAGTCTTCCAACTATGACGTTCATCCATGCAACAAGCAAGGTGATGCTCCCTTGTGATATTGTGAGGTGTTGACATTCAGTTGACATCATTGAGTTTGATTGAGTTGATCAAGTGTAGACGCCATTGTAAACATCAAGGCTTCAAGGCCTTTCTTTTGTATCTCCATTGAATAAGTTGTAACTTCATGCTATTGAAAGCATTATCCATGTAATAAGACATTGCAAGTTGATTGAGTCAAATAACTAGACAAGTACCCAACTCTAAGGTTGATTCATTCAAGTAGTTATCTTTGATGTATATCTTTGTGTTGTTGAAGTAGTTAATGAATTGATAGCAAGTAAAATTGTTTAAGTAAGGAAAAATTTTCGTAGAACTAGTTGGGTATCTTACACCATGCCTATCCATCAAACATCACAATGCAATCAAAATCCTAACAACATGCCCATGATCCAAGATCAAGTGCAATCATGCAAAGATATTATCAATCACAAGCCTATTAAGAATGAACTAGAGTCTTCTAGTACCATACTTTTCCATCAAACACCATCATGTAATCCATGGCCTATCAAGCCTATCAAAGAAAATGCAAACATCCTATGTAATACAATCGGACTTTAAATATTTGAAGTAGCCATCTACAAATATCCATTCAAAAGTGGATTTATAATGCAAGTATGGACGCCATCAGTAAAAAAGATTTGTATTAACCAAATATCCATATAGGCATACATCAATATCTGTTGATATAAGTATAACATATATACAAAATAGCCATATAGGCTTACAAGAATGCCATATAGGCATATAATGTCAACTATGTACAATACAAAATATATGTCCACAAATGCTATATAAGCATACAACAAAGGAACACAATAAAAGTCATTCCCCTCTGGCTGGTGAAGAGAATAAATCACGAGCAGCCTTTGATCTTCTAGGGGATGGAGACATGCATGTGGGTGGTCTACTATGAACCCGAGGGCTACTCCTCCTATTTAGTTCTTCCTGCACCTTTACCTGTTACAAAAAAAAGTATAGACATTAATATATAGAAATTACATGTTATAAAAAAATGAAACATTTAACAAAATAATCACTTACCGCTAACATATAATCTGTCTCCTCGCTTGTCTCAGTAGTAGGAATAGGCCCTGGTGATGTCATGTCCTATAGAAACCATCCAGATAGAAATTAAACTTCAAATCAATAATCTTTTGATTTTTCAAAAATAGACAACTATAACAATGAATGTAAATTGAAATTTACTAATCTGCCTCATACCTGTTGATGACTGTTTTGATGCAATCATAACAATAAGTTAAAATTCACATGACATGAACTGAAACTATACTTGAAAGACAAGAAGGAATCATTTGGTGATTCAACTAATCCCAAGTCTACAATGGTTCGGTTGGTCAAGTTCAGTTGGTCAATGTGAAGCTGTAATGTTCAAGGGGCCTTACGTAGTTTAGGTTTGTTTTGTGGTTTACTGGCCTAAGAATATGCAAAAAGGTCATGAGGTATGTCAATGCTTTTCATTCCTTTGCATAAGAGTGATACTGGGCTGCAAGTTTCAGAGGGTTTTCTTGGATTTTATGCAGCTGTCTTCTTCATGTACTTATGAAAACTGTCCACTTAGACTCTGTTTTGCATGCTTCTTCAGATTTGAGACAATTTCCTTTAGATTTCTGCGTGTTCAGCTAAATATTTCAGATGGGTTGGGAAAAGTTAGAGAGATCTAATCTACACTTCATCTAATCTACAGAAGGATCTAATTGTTTCTGTTATCCACTATGTAAATACCACAGTAATCTGATCAAATCCACAGTAAAAACCTTAAATGTAAGTCCTGAGCATTTTCACAAACATACATTTAAAATTGCAAGCTCTCAAAGAAGATATTTCAAAACACAAAGAAGAGCAGGAGAACACTCAGAAGATAGATGCAGAACTCCAGATTCTATTGTATTAGAAACGAATAGCCATACATGATTTACAATGTAAGAATGACTCTTAGTTTCATTGATCATACTACAGAGAACTTACAAGCTTTACAGATACAGTAAGGCAGCCAGACATTCCACGCGCACCTTACTGCAGACAAACAGGCGACCTCCTTCTTCTACTTCTAAACTATGCTAAGCTAACTTGCTGTATTTTCCTAGAATCTCTGTTATGTAGCCCCTGTTGTAAAGTATTACAGTGTAGAGAGGCACAATATATAACATCATGATTGTCCTCACTACAGCAAAAACCTAACTGAACTCCTGGTTCAAACCTCTAGTTACAGCAATAAATGCAGGTGAACCAGTTCTCAAAAATATCTCTGAGCTGTGGTCAAATCTGGGCGAAATATTGCCCCTTCTGAGAAGTTCCAGCAGCTGGGCAATAACTTCTGTTTGTCTTTTGCAGAAATACCTCCAGCTGCGACCTTCCTCTTCACTTGAATGGCTTTGACTTTTTGCATTTCATCTCCATCTTCTTGCTCCTGAGATCAGATCTTCTGCCTCCATGAAGTCACTGTATTGACTTTCCAGCTGCTTCCTCAACTGCAAGCCTGCAAGACAAGACAGGCAATAAGTATTCCCTTTATCACAAAACAGCATGAAAATTAAAATAGCGTTTAAATACAGGTGACAGCGCAAAAATGGAGAAAATCGGATCAGAAAATCGCTCAAAACGCATCAAAAATGCGCCCAAGCTGCTCAAAATTGATGGGTCAACCATCGCTGACTGAAAAAATGTCAGAGGCGCCAAAAAAAACACTTAAAAACTCCACCGCTTCATTTCCCGCCCATCGGCATGATCATCCCTGTCGGTGCGTCAAAAAAAGGGTTAGTCGATATACCTCATCATCATGATATTCTGGAAATAGCATTCCCTCCTGAAGGTTCAGATGAATGTCATCATGATGTTTGACTTCTGCATATGAAGAAACGGACAACATCATCATCATCAACATGTTGAGAGTAGGAGGGTGTGAATATAATCATGCTGCCGAGGAGAAGAAGATGATGGTGACATCATCATGATATTCGGGCTTCATTGAAATGCTAAGGATGACGTCATCGTCATATCCGGTTAAGATCAGGGGGATAATTGCAATATCGGGTTACCTGAGGAGCATGATCAGGATGATGAAGTGAATATGATCCTCTCGCGACCAAGGTAACCCACTCGAGAAAATTAGCATGATGAAGATCATCATCATATTTGCGGCTTGTGTCGAACTTGGAATAAGATGTCATCATCATGATCGGGAGCCGGATCGTGCTTGAAAAATATATCCTGTTTGAAGGAAAAAGGATGATGATGATGAAGATCAGGATATTAGCTTCTGTCGAACATAGAAGAAGACATCATCATCATATTCGGGAGACGGATCGGGTCTTGGAAAATATCCTGCTGAAAGAAAGAAAATGATGATGATGATGATCAGGATATTTACCTCTTCGTTATTCAGATCGGGATGACGTCATCATGATATTCGAAGCCTTCGTTAAACTTGAACATGACGTCATCATGATAATCTGCCAACCGGATCATGTTTGAGAAATATCCTGCCGAAGGGAAAATATGATCATGATGAGGATCATCAGGATACTCTCAAAAGGTTGCATTTCATCTGCAGGAGGACTTGGCAAAACATCGGGCGCATAAACAAGATCATGATGATCTTGACAACCAGGACAGGATAAAGAATGATGATGACGTCATCATCATATTCGCGCTAGGGTGATATTGTAAAATATGATGATGCTGATCATCAGGATATTTACTTCTCATCGATTTATCATGATGACGTCATCATGATATTTTGTCTTCGAAGCACAAGGATAAGTTGGTCATCATGATAAATCGGCTAGGGTGATATTACAAAATATGATGATGCTGTTTAAGAAACGCAATATCGAACCCTTCTTTAAAAGATAGGGTGATCATCATGATGTTTCGGCAAACGGATATCAGGAGGATATGAAGATGATGATCCTCCTTCGAAATGATCATGATGATGCCTTCAACACTTAGCGAATTCAGCGAATATGACCCGTGAAAGATCAGGATGAGGATCAAGAAGCCGTCATCATCATATTTCGAAGTCCAGCAAATATCATGATGATGACCTTGCGATAGGATTTGAACGTGCATGCAAATATGCCGAAGGTGATTTTGCTAAGTCAGGGTGATCCTACACCATCAGCATGATATTTTAAGATCAGGCGATGGAAGGATATCATGATGATGCTCGCGATACAAAGGCCACTCGATGGGGGGGAACTTACCTTGACTTAAAGCCGATATCATCATGATATTTCGAACCTCAGGATATTATCGGGGGGGGTTCAAATATGATGATGATGATATTTATACAGCAAAACCGAGTTTGTAAAATATGACGCTCTTAAGGAAATCATGATGCTGATGATGCGCACAAGGCCATTTGACGGGTAAAAAGCACTACCACCTAAGATTGACGTCCGGATGTTGCGACTGCATGATTTTCATCGGGTGATAGACCAAGATCATGATGATCCTGTCAACATGACTTAGGATATAAAAATGATGATCCTCCTGCGAATATCAGGTTTGACCAAGACTTTGACCATGCATAACTTTCACATATGGACGAATTTTCAAGTAAAGTAAAAGGCAAACCTTCATGAAATTTCAAGCTCTTTCAAAATATGAGGTCACAGAAATAAAATATGAACTTTGACAAACAGACCTCATGATGATGACCTACCTTATGCAATATCATGATGATGATGCACCTGACCTTCATTTTTACCAGACCGCCAGGAAGCAGAAAAACACAAGCAGAAGCAAAAAGCAAACATCAGCAGGGGTCCTCGTTTTGCTAAGGAGCAAAATGGGGCATGTTGTGAACATCACAACAATACCCCTGTCAATGCCATAGAGCTATGAATCGCAGAGGCCACACCCTGCTCCATTGCCCTATGAACATGGGGAGGTGTCTCCGCAGCCTGCATCATCTGGAAATAAAACAACATTATTCAATTACGAAAACTATAATAGTGATGCAAATCATGGCTCCTAACATACACACACGTTCATCTAAACATGGAAGTACACACAATAAAACACACAAATCACATACAAAAATTTAGTAAGTACAATTCATTCATTAAACTATTTATTTTATTACCTCCGTAAAGCTTTGAAGTCCACCACCACTGGCAGGTGTTGCCATGAAATCTACAGTATTAACCTATTCAACATCCAAAATCAAAAATTAGAATACCATTCATATAACGATGCTATTCACATGTAATATTTATAATTGTTTACTAGTTACATACCTCGACAGTACATGATCTAGTGAAAAATGTAGGTGGAGAACCACTGAAAACTACATCGACGCTATGACCCTGAAATTTCATTAAAATCATCAATTTAAATTAGTTAATCTTGTATTTCAAAAATGAAATTTAATAAATTAAATTCAATGAACTTGCTAATATTTACCTAAGTATCAAGGCCGAAAGTCTCACTCAGGAGGGTATTTGTCATCACCATCTGCTCAGCTGTAGATGTAGCCTGTACACCTGCATCCTGACTGTCCATGGGGTCATAACCATAGGCTGACCCGCAAGCCTGGCAAGTATGTGGTGGGACCCTACTCCTCGTACTATCTCCCAACCCACTCTGTGTTGCAGGATCGGCATGCTCTATGATGCTCTGGGTCAAGGCATTAATCGACCTCAGTGTATCGACCTCAACACTCTCCTTCACAATGGAAGGGATATAAACATGCTCGTGGGCTGGTCTGCTAATTACTCGTCTCACTACCTGCTGTGGGTCAAGACGTGCCCCTAGTCTATCCTGTGCTGAGCCCCCACCTCTACCCTGGAAGTCCCGCATATCAAAATAGTTTGGCACTTTATTGAGGACAAACTCGCAGTAGAGTTTCCTCAAAAAGTATTGCGGAACCTCATTATTATTGCATGGAGGATGGTCAAAAACCATCCACCACCTCTACCCGAAATTGTCCCTTATCACTTGGTTGTTGCACCAATGGATAGGGAACCTCTTGCATGTAATGGGTGGAGGTTGATTTGTTTGTGGGTTTGTAAAAATTGAACACAAGTCTAATTTTGTAATTTGTAATTTTTTGACATCTTGGTATGATAATTTATCTGCATAGTAATCTCTAAACTCTCTCTTTTTATCGGTCCAACTAGTTATTTGCTTGCTAATTAAATTTACATTTGTTAACATAGACTCAAGAGATTCGGCAAGCGTGGACCTATGCAAGGTTGAAGTGGAAGGATCTTTCAACCTTGCAATTATATCTTCAATTTGTTTTTTGTTGTTTTCAATTTGCCCTATTATATTATCTTGTGTTCCAGGGGCATGTCGAGGAATGAATGGAGGAGGTTGTTGTTCTGCAGGTATTTCCTCCTCAGGATTTTGTGGATTTTGAGGAGGAGGAGGAGGAGGAGGAGGTGCATTAACATTTCCTGACAATTAACGAAATATACATCAAAAATCAACAAAAACCTACCTATATAGAAAGAAATTCAAACAAAAAAACAAAGATAACTCACCTCTTTGGCATGCTCGACGTCGCGGCGGCATTTTGGCGATGAATTGACAAGATTTTTGTGTTGATTGGGGTTTTGCAGAACGCGAGCGCATTTTTGAGGGTTTGGAGGCCGCGGGCAGAGGAGAAAATGGGAGTGAAATGAAATTGACTTGCTTTTTTTTTAATTTATAGTTGGCCATAACACGAGCGCGTTATAATGTGCTCACGTTATAACGTGCTTGCTATATAACGCGCTCGCTTTATGGCTCGGTAATGACGAGCCTGTGGCTTGTCATTACCAAGCCATAACGCGAGCGCGTTATGACTTAAATTTTTTTGAAATTATTTTGGCCACTTTTTGGCCCCCCATCTTTTTGCACTTACCCCCATGGATCATAGAATGCTAGGATTATTATCATTTGTAGTGACCTTTTAAAATTAAACTCCCTACACTATGAGGAATATGGGGAAGTAATCTAATAAGGAGATTTTTTAGGTTAGTATGCTATTTAATCTTATTCATCAAGTTGTCCTATTGGATCCATGGCTAAAATTACCTCTCCCATTTTGGTAATCTACAAATATAGGCTTTTCCTTCTTTGTAAAGGATTATTGGGTCTATTAGGCAATATATTTTCTTTATTTCTATTGCTTAACGAATCACCTTAGAGAGTGTATGTTGTCTTTTTTTTAATGGTTGTCTACTCATGATCCTTAAGTGAAAGTAGGTTATATGTGTATGAAAAAGATGCACATGCCTACGTGGTAGTCTGATGATGAGCTATAGTCCTAGTCATGTACATATAAGCATAAAATATATAGACCTCTCAACATATTCTCTCTTGGTGACATGTTTTCAATTTTTTTTCTCTTTGTTTATGCCTCCCTAATCTCTAACTAACCTTCTAAGACCCTACATGCTTTCTTGTTAACCACCTAACCCATATTTGACAAATGATTCCTATCACTTACTATCACTGAAAACATGACTAATCCACTTCACAAGAGGGGAAATTCATTTTCCCTAGGGGATTTTTCATTATCCAATCTTCTAGAATCATCTAATTGATCTTTTAAATCCCCTTGTGCCGTCAATTTGTATGTCTAAACTGGTCACCCCTTATATCTTCCTTGTCTCCCTAGGTGACCCTATAGTTGAAGTGTGGTCTCTAGGGGTGAGCTATCCTAGTAAAAGGGGTGACCCAATTCTTGGATGTCCTATCCCTTGTTTCAGCCCCCCAAAATCATTTTCAACCTTCCAAAACCACTCCCACTTTCAAACTACCTGTCCAAACCACTCCTTCTAGGCCACCCCTCATGTATTCATGGTCTCCCTAGGTGACCCTACAACTTAAGTGTGGTCTCCAAGGGTGACCTACCCTGGTAAAATGGGTGACCCACCTCCCAAAAGGGGTGACCATGTCATCTTTTCCATCTATATGTTTTCTTATATTTTTAGTCTAGTTTTGTGCCATTTGGTTCTTAATGGAAATCTATCTCGTGTACAATTAACTATCCACTCCACCTACCTATTTATAGACTCTCAGTCAGTCTATTCTTGACTTCCAATCATTCTATTCTTATCTCTCAATCAATCATATTTATCTCCATTTCTTCTTCTATGATCTTCTCTCCAACAATTGTTCACTCTCAATCAAAGCCAAATCACTCAGCAATCAATTCTATTAACTGCCCAATCACGACCACCTTTGTTATGGATTTCCAACCTATACATACCCCTCACCTCTTCATTATTCTCAAGGCTAGGAATGCTCTTCTCATCTTCATAATCTTTTTCAAGCTTTTCCATAGGCCTTTGAGCCTCTTAGGTTATTTCTTTATTTTTTATTTTTGAAAATCTTCAAATCTTTCCTTATGAGGCAAATTAATCATTGCATCTTTCTTTTTTTTCTTTGCATTTAGTTATCTCCATAGCATTTTTATGTTAGATACAAAACAAATTATACCTTTTTCTTTCATTCATAGCTTCATAGATCAAGCCATTTGTGCTTCATAGCATCCATAGATGTGACTAATTGAGTCACTAACAAGGGAGTAAAATGCTACACTACACCTATATTTTTTTCAAAATCCATAGTGAGTTAGAGAACATACTTTAGAAATGCCAATCAAACAAAAGACTCCTGTCATACTCAAAAGATTTACAATTGCACACATGTCACACATTATCAATCTTTTATAATCCAAGATGATGGTAAAATAAAATTTGACTTACTACCCAAGGTGACTTGACACATTCATTTATGCCACTAGAGATGTCTGGCATTTATCTTTAGATTAAAATTCATCAATCAAATGATATTACAATATAACAACACAAAAATATAAAATTTTGGTTAGGACAATGGTTCTACCCAACATTCCACATTACAAAGCTTCTATTCCCTACCTCATTGAAATGGCTACCTATTCAAAGCTTAAAATTGCATGACTAAATGCACTCTCTAGCTCTACCAAGAGGTAATAAACATGACATTCAACTATTTAACCAAATTGTCTCAAATTTAAGTTAGGGAATAACTCTTATCTCAAGGAGAGAAAATAGGTTCAAGCACTAGGTAAGACTAGATTACTTCGTATCCCTTATTTTCCCAACACATTGACTCAATACAAAAAATAAGCCTCTAGTTGGTTCATCAATACATTTAGCATAAAATGATCTAGTCCTCTCATGTAGGACCATGCACTACTTCTCTTTAAGGAAAATCACATGCACCCTACCTCACAAATGGTTGACCATTCACAAAAAATACTTATAAGCTATTATGATGCATATTTTAGCTAACAACATCAAGCATTATGATCCAATAGATTTAATTCATTTTCTATAAATGAGAAGAAACTTTGTTTCCTAAAAGATCTCCTCTTTTATAATAGTTATGAATTTGGATGCATGCTACATGCAAACCACTTAACAAAATGCCTCAAGGAAAAGTACTTTTGAGAGATGATTAACTCAATCTTTAATCAATGAAAGATTGCATGAGAGGACCATTATATCCATGTCCTCTACAACACATTGACACATTTTTTAAAAGGGTTCACAGTATACTAGGGAACTCTAATCCACTTCTTCCTATACACAACTCTTTTGTACATGACAATATGAATACTAATAGAAAGAAGGATTCACTAATGCCATCATAGAAACATTCTACATTTTAACACCCTTTGGTTTTCTCATGAACCTTAGGAAAGAATGCATTTCAAAGACTTGCACCACTTTTCTAAACTATCTAAGCCAATAGGTCATTACATTTCTTTATGCAATTCTACTGTTGTGCTTCAAAATAGGATAATCCAGGATGCACTTAATGCAAGAACTTATATGCAAATGAGGAAATAATAACTTCAAACATAAGAAAGTGCTCTATGAAGATAAGTGTTAGGGTTAGCCGGTAGAAGATATCAATTAAATGCAAATAAAGATTAAACAGAGGAATGGAAATAAATAGAAATAATAATAGCGAGAGACAAGTTTTAACGTGGTTCACCCAAACTCAAGCTACATCCACCAAACATAGAGTCTAATTTTATTATCCAGTAAATCAAACTGATTACAACCAACAATCCCTGCAACTCAATACTGCTGCAAATGCTACAATACAATATCAATGAAAACCCTAACCCTTAGCCACTTTTATCAAGCCTTATGTTGGTTACAAAAATAGGTTTTTTTTTATGCCAGCTAATAGAAAAATAACTCCCGACGCCTTTAAAATAATTTGGGGGCAAACCGTGCCGATAAAAGTGGGGAAAATTTAACCTCTGAGTCTGATTAGGCTCCATATAACAATAATCTTCCACTTGGAGACTGATCAGACTCCACACCATATCATATCCCACTTGGAGACTAATCATAACACCACTGACCCTGTAGCTCCCACTGGAAATAAGAAACATGGACTCTGCTACTCTATTTTTGTTATTTTTAGTCTTGAAGACCAATCGAAGCTGAAGAGGAGCTCAGCTTCTCCCTTGTCACTGCCTTTGTAAACATATCTGCTAGATTTTCATTTATATGTATCTTTTCTAGCCTTAACTATCCATCATCCAACACCGATCAAATGAAGTGATACCTCAACTGTATGTGTTTGGTCTTTGAATGCAAGGCAAAATTCTTTGCAAGATGTATGGCACTCTGACTATCTGTAAACAAATAACTGTTAACCTATTTTTTGTCTAATTCCTCCATGAAAGATTGTAGCCATATCATCTCCTTGCTTACCTCTGTTGTAGTTACATACTCTGCCTCCATGGTGGATACAACAACCACCTTTTGCAACAATAAGATCCAACTTACTGTTGTCCCACCAACAGTAAAGACATAACATGTAGTACTCTGCCTGGTATCAATATCCCCTACCAAATCTAAGTCTACATAACTTGCTAAATCAGTATTAGAGCTCCCAAAACATAAGTGTTTATTGGATGTACCTCTCAAATATCTGAGAATCTATTTTACTGCATTCCAATGCTCTAATCTGGTATGACTCATATACCTGCTTACAACTCCTACAGCATGTGCAATATCTGGTCTCATGCATATCATGGCATACATTAAACTTCCCATAACTGAAGCATATGGTACCTTGGACATTTTTTCTTCCTCCTCTGGTTTCTTAGGACACATCTCCTTAGTCAGATTCAAATGACTAGGCAAAGGTGTGCTGACAACTTTTGCACTCTCCATATGGAATCTCTGCAACACCTTTTCAACATAATCAGCCTGAGATAGAGTCAATTTTCTGTTCTTCCTATCTCTACAAATTTTCATACCAAGGATTTGTTTTGCTTCCCCCAAATCCTTCATAGCAAATGACTATGCTAACTACTGTTTTAACTGTCTTATGTGATCCATGTTAGACCCCGCTACAAGCATGTCATCAACATATAAAAATAAAATAATGTAGCTGTGATTATCCATCCTCTTAAAATAAACACAATGGTTAGAATTACACCAACCATAGCCTTGCTCAGCCATAAAACTATCAAATTTCAAGTACCATTATCGAGGTGCTTGTTTCAAGCCATACAAACTCTTCTCAATCTGCACACCAGTTTCTCCTTACCTTTGACCTCAAATCCTTGGGGCTATTCCATGTATATCTCCTCCTCTAAATCACCATGGAGAAAGGCAATTTTCACATCTAGCTATTCCAAATGCAAATATTCAACAGCCACAATACTTAAAATAGTACGAATAGAAGTCATCTTGACAACCGGAGAAAATATCTCATCAAAATAAATGCCCTTTTTCTGTGCAAATCCTTTTATAGCTAACCTAGCTTTAAATCTTTTCTTCCTCCATCTTCCTCTTTCAGCCTATAAATTAATTTGTTTGGTAAAGCCTTTTTACCTACAGGTAACTTACATAATTCCCAAGTCTAATTTTTCAGCAAGGAGTCCATTTCTTCTTTCATTGCAAGTTCCCATTGAACCTTTGTATCCACCTTCATAGCTTCATCATACCCTTCTAGTTCACCAACATCTGTTAACAAAATAGAATACAAAGAGGGAGAAAACCTTTCAGGAGGTCTACTTAGCCTTGTTGACCATCTAACATTCACTAGAGTTTGTGGTATTTTTGGGTGCTGTTGCGGAGCAGGAGGAACCACTGGAACATCACTATTTGGAGTATCATCCAACACCACATAATCCTTTTCTTTCTTCTGATGTTGCTGCAATTGATCTTTGTACAACACCTTCTCATTAAATACAACATCACTACTTCTCACAATTTTTTGATTTTCAAAATCTCAAAGCCTATAACCAAATTCATCAATGTCATATCCAATGAAGGTACATTTTTTTGATTTTGCATCTAGCTTGGTCCTATTTTCAGAATCTAAATGTGCAAATGCTTCACATTCGAAGGTTTTGAGAAAAGAATAACTCACCTTCTTACCTGTCCATGCTTCCTCTGGAATACCACAACCTAAAGGAACTGAAGGACCTCTATTTATTAAATATACATCATTGTTGACAGCCTCTGCCCACATGTTTAAAGACAACCCAACATGTAATCTCATGGTCCTTGCATGCTCCATTATTGTCCTATTCATGCGTTCAACCACTCCATTTTCCTGTGGAGTCTCTGGAACCATTTTATGCCTATGAATTCCATTAAAGGGACAGTAATCCTCAAATTATTTGCTACAATACTCACCACCATTATCAGATCTGAGACATTTTAATCTTTTACCTATCTCATTCTCAACCAAGCTTCTCCATTTCTTAAATGTTTCAAATACATTAGATTTCTACCTAAGGAAATAAATCCATACCTTCCTAGTTGCATCATCTATGAATGTAACATAATACCGAGAGCCACCGAAAGAATATACTTGAGCTAGTCCCCATACATCTATATGCACAAGCTCCAATTTTTCATCTTTCTTTTGCTTCCCATCCTTGAGAAAACTGAGTCTCTTTTGTTTACCATACACACAACTTTCACATAAATCCATATTAATACATTTTAGACCTGGTAAAACTTTCTTAGAATGAAGTACCTTCATACCTTTTTCACTCATATGCCCAAGTCTGTTATGTCATAGTGTTGTCTCATAACCTATAGCAACTTTTTCAGTCTCTTCTTGCGAACCTGCAGCAACTGTTCCTGAACCTGTTTGTTTTTTCTCTGCAATAGCTAAAGTAGAAGGAATAGTATGATATGTACAAAGATATAAGGTGCCTACTTTCACACCTTTTTCTACTATTAAGGAATCTTTTGAAACCTTCCAATTTTTATCAGTAAATGTAACAATGCAACCTTCTTCAGCTAGCTGCCCTGTTAAAATTAAATTCCTACTTAGCCTTGGAATGTGCCTTACCTCTTGTAGTAGCCAATGATTCCCATTCTGTAACTTAATCGTAATTCTTGCCTTTCAAACAATCTGATAGGGTTTGTTATCTCCCAAATAAACCGGCCCAAAATCCACTTGGACATAATCAAGAAAATAAATTCTATGGGGTGTAGCATGAAATGAGGCCCCTGAATCTAAAACCCATGAATCATTAGCATTATCTAGGGAAAGAATCAAAGCATCATCTTTAGATTTATTACTTACCACATTTGCCTCCTTATTTCCTTCTTGTTTGTCTCCTTCTTTATTCTTCTGAGACCAGCAATCTTTCTTTAGATGACATGGTTTCCCACAGTACCAACAATCCTTCTATCCTCTGGATTGGGATCTCTTGTCCTTTGATTTTCCTCATGACTTATCATGACCTCCAGTACCGTTTTCTCTCTCCTTTGATCTACCCCTGCTTTCTTCTTTCAAAACACTACCTGATGTGGACCCTCCTGAGCTTTTCTATCGCATTTCCTCATTAAGGATAACACTAACAACATCATCAAATTTTAAAGTATTTGAACCAGAGACAAAGTTACTTACAACCATTGCCAAGCTATTCCAACTTTCTAGCAAAGAACATAAAACCAAGAGAGCCCTCACCTCTTCATCAAATTTTACTTTTATAGAAGTTAACTGACTGACAATTGTATTAAACTCATTTAAATGATCTGTCGCAGATCCACCTTCAATCATTTTCAGATTAAACAAACGCTTCATGAGAAATACCTTATTTGAGGCTGAGAGTTTTTCATACAATTTAGCCAAAGCTTTCATCAGTTCACTTGTCGTCTTTGCTTCTGTTATATTGAATGCCACAGATGGTGCCAGGCACAACCAAATGGTTCCCAGTGCCTTTCTATCCAGAAGTTCTCAATCCTCATCTATCATTCCTACCAGTTTCTTGGATACTCCTTCCAATGGCTTCCATAAATCCTTCTGATAGAGGTAATCTTCCATTTGCATCTTTCATAACTGATAGTTCTACCCTTTAAATTTATCGAGCTTCAATTTACCCTCATCCGCCATTGCTCCCACTCAACCATGAGACCTTCTTGTGGATGATAATTGAACACAACCCACTCTGATATCACTTGTTAGGGTTAGCCAGTAGAATATATCAATTAAATGCAAATAAAGATTAAACAGAGGAATGGAAATACACAGAAATAATAACAGTGAGAGACAAGTTTTAACGTGGTTCACCCAAACTTGGGCTACATCCACCAAATAGAGAGTCCAATATTATTATCCAGTAAATCAAACTGATTACAACCAACAATCCCTGTAACTCAATACCACTACAAATGCTACAATACAATGTCAATGGAAACCCTAACCCTCAGCCTCTTTTATCAAGCCTTATGTCGGTTACAAAAATATGGTTTTTTTATGTCAGCTAATAGAAAAATAACTCTCGACACCTTTAAAATAATTTGGGGGGAAACTGTGCTGATAAAAGTGGGGAAAATTTGACCTCCGAGTCTAATTAGGCTCCATATAACAACAATAAGATACTCTTGTAGTATGACATAATAATACATGGGTTTACAAGGTAGGGTTCAATGATGAAAAACATGACCACATTTGCTTCCTTTCCAAAAAATGGTACTTGAGAATTTAAACATTATCACCATGGGCTTACCCTCAAGAGAGTATGTGACTCTTTGTACAAATGTTTTCACAACACACTATCCATGAGTAAGATTAAAAAACACTACCATGACTTCAAGAGTCAATCATTCATCAAGAATTAAGATAAAAGAAGATAATATTTCAAAAAAAAGTTCCTATTCTAGAATATGATAAGAATCTTAAGAGCATCTTATAGGTTAACTCGCACAATGAAACTTGAAAGGTCCAACTCTCTATCTTCCCATCGATGATCTACCTATTCCACTTAGTTCTATACTGAACCATCTAGGCATTAGACAAAAAAATTTCTCATCTAAGTTTCCTTGATATGATTCTAGGATCTTCAACACTTAGTTACTCCTACACCTAATTAAATATTAATAAAGAATCTAGAAATATTATTCTCAAAGGAAAATAACTTTAGAAAGAAAGACTCCAAACCTTAGAGTTGAATCTATAGCTCCACTATTCATGCATACAAAATATAGAAGCACAACAATACCTCAAACAATATGATCTTTTTGTTCAACTTAATATGGCCCATGGCCAAAGCTAAGGTCTAATTATCAAGCTACCACAACTCGTCTTCCTTAAGAGGTGATTGGGTGGACTTCCTTAGAATTAGTTGACTATTTCTCTAGTTTTCTTTCACATTTTGGATCCTCGCATCCCTAGACTCTAAGAAAGAAAAGCACTTTGATTTACCTATATTTACTTACATTTTCAAAAAGTTTTGGGTCAAACATAGTAGGCTCATAGGCCCTAGTGTTTGAACCTAGGATATGATCCCACATGAAATGAACTAAAGATCTAAAGAACAAAACTATAACTATATTTTTATGAATAATTTTAATTTTTTTTTAAAATGCACCATTTTTTAAAAAATAAACATAACAATACATCAATTTAATCCATAAAGCATCAAAATACAATACAACACTATTTTCGATTATAAAACAATCAAAACTATATTTATAGATATCATATTTCTTGCCCAAAATATTCATTATAATGATTAAATATATGATTGTACAAGTACTTCAATGTAAATTAAATTATCATAATACTTCTTATATATAATTACAAATTTAATGTCTCAATATTCAAAAACATTTATTTCTCTAAGTTCAAGCTTCATGGAATTCTATCTTGTTGTGTGGAGGGAGACCATCATCCAGGTGCTTTTCCTCTAACCATAGACTGATGATCCCCAACACATCTTCCTACTAGAAGTGGCCCTACCCTTCATGAGGTTGACATATAAATGGATCTATAAAAATGTATACAAACCATATGAGAACCATGTGTATAGTACTAACATTATTACATGCAATTTTCTACACAACCCTAGATACCATGTAGTTAAGCATGATGACTGATTGACGTGCAACCCTACAAAATATTGTGAACCAAAAATTCAAGCAACAATTGAATTACTTTGGCTAAAGCATTTGAGAATACTAATCACATTCCATTGTAGATATGTGGGTTGTATGTTCACACACTACTATCTCATCTTGAATTAATGAGAACAACTAGTTTACTAAATAAAAATAGACCCATAATAATTCAAGCAATCAAATATTCATGTGATTTACTCATCCCATAACAAATTTGACTAATCACCTAGTTTTGTCTCGTTTAATTTAAAACTATCAAGTATGTGGCACTGTAAATAATCCATAAAACTAGGTGAGTTTACATAACAGATCAATCAAGCAAGATAACACTAATTTCACATAGTAGTAATTAAAACATTCTCTATCGTAGTTGTATTTAACACTATTTACGACAATATATATTCCAATATAAAATTTGTTAAATAAATATTATATAAAAATTCTATGTTTTTAACATAAATCACTGACAACAAATACAATTTTGTTTCTTTAGTTTTCAATAGATACATAATCATCATTATGAATGAAACATATCCTTTTTGTGATGGATCTACATGTTCATGGTAAACAATGTAATCACCTAACTGAATAGGGGTATGTTCTATTGTCATTTTTTAATCATGAGTGTATCTTAATCTAAGTGGAGATGTACTACTCTCAATGAAAGATCATGAAAATTTCCCAGTTCCAATTAATAAACCCAAGACTTCTCAAGGATTGAACATCATATATATCTAACTATCAAAACCTAGCTAATGTGACATATCCTTGATCAAATGGTGGATACTCTCTCTTGTTTTATTTGAAGTCAAAAAGAACTCACATTAAATCTTGCCCCTACTGATTTCACATATAAATAACAATGTTGAACATGGTCTTTATAATAATAACCAAATATTGACTGAAATGAAACAAGTTGATTTTTATAGAAGAGATGAAAAATAACACCTTTCCTCAAAAGACACAAGACATTAGTTCAGACCATCAATCCTCTGAAGTAAATAACTTCCCTCTTTTAGGAAAAATTAAATTATTTGAGATCTAGTATGAGGATTTTTTAACAACACTATTTCATAAAGGAGTATAATCTCCATTTAAAATCAAATCTAAACAAACATATAATAAAATTTCAATAACTATAAACAACACTAGGGTGGTACAATTTAAGTCAAAGGTCTCTCTTCTAGAGATATCTTCAAGTAAATACAATTGCATGTAATTGATTATCCTAAACACACACACACACACATAATATGTGGATGTGTGCATGTGTGTGCATGTGCATGTGCATTATATATATGTGTGTGTGTGTGTGTGTGTGTGTGTGTGTGTGTGTGTGTGTGTGTGTGGATGTGTGCATGTGCATGCATGTACATGTGCGTGTGCATGTGTGTGGGTGTACACATGCATGTGTGCGTGCGTGTGTGTGTGTGTGCGTGTGTGCATGTGTGTTCAATAAATTTTCTTTTCTACCTCAATCTTCTCTTAAACATAGGCTGAACAACATGACAAAACAATTAATTTTTGTTCCAACTTTTACTCAAAATAGGAGTCAATAGTAAGACTCACAATTTAATATTTTTCCCACACTTGAACTTAGCACAGAGGTCAAATTATAGTATAAGTAACAACATATTATTTTTTATTCAATTGTTCTCATCATAGACCTATCATAATTTTCTTAGCACAGGGGTAAAGTTTTAGTTTAGTACAAATGTCAAACATAATGATTCAAAAATATCCTTCAAGAAGATTTAATCTAGAAGAGACTAAACATTAGGTATAGGCCAAGTTTATAAATTAATTCATCGACACAAGGATATATGTAGACATCCATTGTGGAAATCCTTATGAAGAGTATGTTAATGATTTATAAGAAGTTGGCTCACTTAGGACTCAATAAACACACTTGAGGGGGTTCAGTCCATAAAAATTTATAGACTCAATAATAATTTTTTAGTGTGAAAGGAATATGGGATGACTCCCTTTCCATAGAAAGAAGAAGTAACACTAACACAACCCTAATTATGTACAGGGATTTAAATAATTTAAAATAAATTATATTCTCCACATGACTATGAAGGGAAAACAAATCAAGCCACTCAAACTAGAATGTCCACATATTTATATAGTCACCAATACTCTTCAAAGCTGCCAAGAATGCATCAATCAAAAACATCTTTCTATCATTTATAGTGGTGTAATTTTACAATCAACAACTCATTAAAGGTAACTAGTTCCAAGTTTATTCTAAATGAAATAAAAAACTATTTGAACTATCTCTATGTACCTATAAGATTTCCCATTATTTTCTAAGCTTCTTTCTCCCCCTCCTCACTCTATAGCCTCCAACCTTCTTGTTTGTGTCCTCCATGCCTTCTTTTGCCAATAATCTTCCATAACCTTCCTTCATTTAGGGTAACCAATTAGCCCTAAAATCCTCCTTCATTGCCAACACTACAGATGAACTCTTGCATTTCCCCCTTCCACTTCCCAATTCATTGGGAAGAGTAATGGTTTCAAGAGGAATAGGGCAAAAGTGGTAGTTATTTTGGCTAGTAACTCTAGTTTAACTACCTCATGCCAACAATCCCCACTTCTCATTTGTTTCCCAAGATTTCCATAAATTCAAAAGTGAAATTAATTAATATTTTAAACTAATATTTATCTATTCTCAAAAGAAACATTTGAATTCCAATGATCAAGCTCCTCATTATAGTTAATAACAAGAATAACCCATGCAAAAATACTTAATATACCAGTATGAATCTAGCATACTTTGCAAGACAACTTGGTTAAAAGCAATTAGCATCAATGACTACGAAAAATATGTAAAACTATACCATCTAGTGCAAATGTGACAATGGTGAATACAAACAATAATGACAACTATGACATCAATGTATGCATGAGGCTACTACAACTGTGGCACCAACAAAATACAATGTGACATTGACTAAACATTAAGACAATGCCGAAGTCAAAGCTTGACATAACATCTCTAGTTTTTACTTGTGAGATGGTGGAGTGTTTGGAAGGCTCATGGCATAATCTTATAATCTGTTGCTTCACCTTGATCTATCAGCCCCTCTTTGATGATGGTCTCCCTCTTCAAATGAGAGGGGGATAGACTTGTCCTACATTCACCTCATGACCACTGAAAAAATAGTTAGTTCCAGATTAATCGCCAAATCAATAATCTTCGTATATAAATTATTAAAATATTAAATGAATTATGGAATCCAATGATTCATCAAAATCATGTCATAAATATTAAATTAATATAATATCAATTTAACCATAAAATCATCAATTTCTAAAATAAGGATTATTATTCTCACCAAAACACATCTATAAGGCACATATCTACACTTAATGGTTACATGATCACTATGGAATATAAAACATGCTATCATTTAATTGTAATTATATCATCCAAAATATATTAACCAAATTAAAGTAATAAAACTTGTTTGAAAGTATAGTCCAAAAACGGGGTGTGACATTGTCATTTTCAGATCTAACCCTATTGTTAAATTCTAGTGAACATTTTGTGTAAGTCCTTTTGTTGAAAGAACAAATCACATCAAACTAGTAAGTTATCTTGTAAGACCAAGACCTAGCTAGGATCTAGAACTTGGGGTAGTAGGGTAAATGCACAAAGATGAGTACACATAAGGTGGAAGTTTCAGAGTTAGAAAAAAAAATCTGAAATCGGGTAAACAAAAATGGGATCCCGTTTCTACAAAACAGGATCTCATTTTGAATCAGGATCCTAAGCCTAAAATCTTAGAGGGATCCCGTTACGTTATGGGATCCTAAACCTAGCACCAAAAAATGGGATCCTATTTCACAAAATAGGATCCCGTTTAGAACGGGATCTTGTTTATGAAAAGTATTAAATTTTAAAAAAATTGCTTGCGACCTCATTTTCGCTAGCCACAATACAAAATCCAGAATGGGATCCCAAGTTTACCCCTTCATTTCCGGTTGCCAAAAACCTAGGTGAGTGGATTTTTCCACTATTTTTATTTTTCCTCAGGTCTGTAGTTTGTTTTCGTATTTTTTCTATGTTTTTTTCTTTTTATTATGGTAAAATACAAACCAAATTTTAAAATTGCTGTAGCTAGGGTTTCAATGAGAGTTGAATAGTTGTATTTAGACATTTTACCTGTAAAATACAATTGAAAATTTGAAAATCTTGTATCATATGAAAGGAGAGATTTTGAACAAACTATCAAAATTTAATTTAAATTTGAGAGTTGAATAGCTGTATTTAGACATTTTACTTGTAAAATACAATTGAAAATTTGAAACTGTATCATATGAAAGGAGAGATTTTGAACAAACTGTCAAAATTTATATAGCATTGCGATGATATATATATATAGTTGGTTTTTATAAAATTTACTTATACTAATGTATGTCATAGTATTTTAAAGGCACTATTGAATAGATAACTATCATAAAAAAATTGCAGCCATAGCTGTATTTAGACATTTTAGCTGTAAAATACAATTGAAATTTTGAAATGACTATATCATATGAAAGGAGAGATTTTGAACAAACTGTCAAAATTTATATAGCATTGGGATGATATATATATTTGGTTTTTATAAAATTTACTTATACTAATGTATGTCATTGTATTTTAAAGGCATTATAGAATAGATAATTGTCATGTAAAAAAATTACAATAAACCATAATCAAACCTTTATCACTTCCTTCATAATCAAACCTTTATCAATCCATCTCCATGGTTTCCCAAATCTAAATAAGAAAATAAAGGCTCTTGGAATGTTGTAGCAATAATGTCTAAGGCTACAAATTAGGTATCTAATAGAAAATTCCATCTCATTTCAGCTTTAGGACCTCTTTTCCTTCATTTTTGATAATTTTTTGCTTCAAATGTGTACCTGTACAACAAGTACTGTAGACACTCAAAATTGTCCATTTGTCGCAACATCGCATTAGTTAGAACATCTTGTACCATTTTTGCCCTAATCACCTCATATCATTACCTAATCTACCATTTTCCTTTATTAAATTAAATAAATATAACATTTATTTAATTTAATCCCATCTCTTTTACCATTATTAAATAAATAAATTTTAATTTATTTATTTAATCCCTTTCCTCTTAAATAAAATAAAATAAATCTTTTATTTTATTTTTATTTATCATTTTATCCTTATATTCCTCATAATTTAAATAATATTAAATTATTTAAATTATTTACCTACCTTCCATATCTATCTTTTGAGATGACTCAACTCATCTCTTCCACTTACCATTTTCATCTCTCAAATTCTCTCGAGTTAACTCTAATCACATTCCATTTTCTTCTCCACTCATCACTCCAATCATTTCACTCACCTTCTAAATTATCTCTTGAGGGAACTCACCCACTTTCCATTTATTTTCCCAAGTTGCACAATGCAACTTTCCTAATTTCATTATCACTCATAAAATGGGAAACTTTATCCCTCTACTCTCTCATATTTGTCTATTTAAACCTAATTTTCAATCCATTTTTGCATGGATGAATCTTCTGAAGCACCGTCACTCTACGGAATTTCGTCTAGCCCTATCATCCATCAAATCTTTCATCTATCTAATCTCCACCTGTCTTCTTCAATCCAATCATTATAGCTGCAAAATGTAAGCAATCAACAATCAAATCAGCTTCAACAATCCACATGCAACACAAGGATCACACAATCTAAGGGCTCTTGCTTCATTTATTTTGATTTCATTTGCTTTCTTAGATTAGATTCTTGATAGTTTGTAGGTTGCACTAGTTTATTAGATAAAATGGTGAATTTTCCTACATACATAAAATGGCACGCCTGGTGGGATCGAATCATTAGTTTTTGTAGGTTTTTTCTTTAAAAATTTGTGTTTTCACCTAACCCTCATTTGCAAGTTTTGCAAAGGATCTATTACAAGCGATCTCCAAGCCTAAAACAGTCATCGTAATTGCATCCAGAAGGCCCAAGAGGTGAAGAAAAACATATAATTTGACCATTTTTGCTGCAGGTCAAATTTAAACAAATGTTTGTAGGGTGATGAATAGTACTTTTTGGTAATGAACAGTGTTCCTGACGATGAACATTCCTTCCAGTGATGAATAGTGTTTCTGGCAGTGAATAGTGTTTCCAGCGATGAATAGTGTTTCTGGCAGTGAACAATGCTTTTCGGAAATGAATAGTATTCCAGTAGTAAATAGTGTTTCTGCGTGAATAGTACTTCCAGCCATGAGCAGTGTTTTCAGGCCGTGAATAGTTTTTTTTAAAGCTTAAAATAGTTTTCTTTTTTAAAACTGCCATAACTTTTACATATCATATCAGATTTTTGCGTTTTTATAGGCGTTGGAAAGCTAACTTTGCAAACTTTGCAATGTCATCAATATCTTTAGGTAATTTCACCATTTCAGCAGGTAATTTCTTTGTCAAAGTTTAGCCTTCTTTAAAACTTAAAATGCACATAACTGGAGCAAAACACATCCAAATTTAACAATTTTTTTTTAAATTGCATGGAATCATCTAAACTCTCTATTTTCTCTATCTATTTGGCTATATCTGATCATCATTTGCAAGTTTTTATCTGGTCATATCTTTGGCATCTAACAATCTATCTGTGTAACTTGTCAAAGAATGAAGCAAACAAACTACTGACATATCTTCTGCAGGTTCAATCTGTCCAAGACAAAAAATCATTTATCACTAGAGTAGGCACACTTTCGATTTGGTGCTCTAAAATGAACTATCTATTTTCAAAGTGTCTATTTTTCATTTCTTTCCTTACCTGCTGAGTTTGATTGTAACCCAATTTGACAATGAAAGTATCCTCTCCCCCTGCCTAACCAATGGATCTAGGGTGCATGAGAAATCATTGTCAACTCTAGAGGGCCTACCATCCCACTGTGAGAAGGGGTACGACCCAACCAGAAATAGGTCAAAGCCAGACCATTCCAATCTGTTATATAAATAATGTGTTTGTGACGAAAGTCACAAACGACAGATGCTGTTCTACTATACCAATAGCCAACCTCCCCCAAAACCCTCCAAGGTGCAACCCTTGAAAGTTAGGAGACTCCATAATGGAGAGTAGAATTACCGCACCTATAGCCACCCAAATGGAAATCTGAACTAAAAAGCTCTATGTAGCAGCCAAAAACCCCTATCTGTTGGTACAAGAGAAACCCCTATCTGTTGGTACAAGAGGAAACTTTGATAGCCGTCCCACATTTTCGCGGCTTGTGGCCGAGATACCAAGGTATCACAAGGTTTGTGAGCCTTGTGGACTTGGAACTTGGTGTGCCTGAGAAGTGAGTGCACTATAAGGGGGAGCCCATGCCCCAAGTTCCTCGAGCTATACAAAATAAGTAGGTGTAGCTGGGTAAAACCATGAGCCAAACCCAAGCAATGAGGAGTGTCAACATGAAAAATATCAATACAAGAACCATGAAAGCAAGAACCATGAAATACAAGTCATCATGTTAAACTGACTATTAGCTCAACATTGTATCATCTTACCAAACTAATGATGATCAAGGATTTATAAGAACAACTCCACAGAATCTGAATATTGATCATCAATGTAGCCATATTACCATTGTCATACCAAGTATGCAAAAAAAAATGTGTCATGATGCAACTATCAATGTACCACTAACCTGAGAGTTTGTGTATTTGACATCAAGGACAACAACTGAGAGGGCAACAAACTCCTCCTTTGTCCTTTATGGCAAAACACAACTCTCTCTCCCCCTTTTTGCATCAAAGACAAAGGGAGGAAGAAAGTGTACTAATGCCTCAATGAGATATCATGAACCAGAAGCCAATATGCCACAGAAATGATGAGCAAAAATAGAAAAAGTAAAGCATACCATGACTGTCCCATGGAGCATAAACATCCATAATAGCCTAAAATACAACTGCACTGTCAGTACCATAAATGAGCATATAAAGGACAACAACTGAAGATGCCAAACATGAGAGATATGAGGACTGTCAACTGAATAGAGTAAAACATCACTGGCATAACATATATCAATGATCAGGTATCAAGAAATGAAAGCATGTATCAATAGCATCAAAACAACAAGTAATTGAAGATCTATCACCACAAGTCTCATGTTACTGCAAAGTCTATTGAACACCATAGTCTAAATTGGTAAAAACTACAAGAATTAATCATGCACTTATAACTACAAAGTTTGATCAATGCAACACAACCAATATAGTCTTTTGACATTGTCTAATCTATCCTTGTACTATTTGCATCTTGCTCAACTGCAACTTAGAAATAAAAATAATAATCACCAGACACCACTCAAACATTCCCAAATAGTCATTTGATAAGTGACATTGCACTATCAAGTGAGATACCAAGAAACAAATCCAACCATTGAAGGTCTCCTTTCTAAGATAAAGGATAATGTAATCAAGAAGACATTCCTTCTGATATCATGTAAAAGATATCTTGTACTATAAACAATCATCAAATACCAAAGTGAACATTGGAGAAGAGAAGTAATAAGACACCATGAAAAAGATATTCTAAGATAATACAAGCCCTCCTTTGTAGCAGAGCACCAATCTAACAATTTTGATGTCTCTTCAAGACAATCCACCAACAACCACATCATGCAACAACTATCTAAGCATCATAAATATATACAAGCAAACAACATCATGTCCTAATATAAGTTGCATAACAACTCATCAACATGTCTTGCACACCACTATCCTGATGAAACTATAATAACAACATCAAGATGAAAATGAACAAATGTAGTCTCTATGAACTTCTCTATAAGTGTCAACTTCTACAACATGAAATCCTAATTCTTCTGCAAGTACATATGACATCAGCCTCTGCAAACTCCTCAAATATGACATCCAAAGTTTGCCATGATCATGCATTCAAGTCCTTTCAGGAGTACATAGCATTAATAGATTGTGAGTAGAACTCCAAACATTGTCACTACCATTCCAAAGTTCTCAAGAAGGACATATTGAAGTTATTGCTGCCAAAATAGTCATAAGTTCCTTCCATCAATCAATTCTAGATGTAAAAACAAACACAATATGATCAACCAAACTATTAATACACCTATTGAATTTCATTGGGATTTAAGAGATGAGATGATTGACAACTCCCCTGACTCCAAGCTTCTACTTATTCAATTTGTAAAGCATTTTTATGTACCATGCATTGGTTTAGGTTTTTCAATTTCTAGACTTTATTTAAGATACTCTCTTGCTTCTGCTTGGTCATATTTTTTCTAGATGGTTTTATCAAACTTTTCCTACACCACCTTGCTTTGTGTCCATAACTACTACACCTATAACATATAATATTGTTATCTTGACCAAAAGAAAAGTAATTTCTTCTAGATGATCTGAGAAAGCTTCTATAATCATACCTTTCATGCACCCAACAATTTCTTCCTAGATGACCAACTTTATTACAGTTGTAACACACATCATTATAATCTTGATTTGACAAACTATTAAAGCTTTTCTTCTTACTCCAACCAAAGACATTTCTTTCACAATCTCTAGCTCTATGACCATAAACATGGCATGAATAGCAGTAACCATGAAACTGAGAATAGTTATACCTGACTGAATGATATTTCCTAGTAGATGAAGGTCTTGAGTGCCTATTTATACTAATTCTATCAACAACTTTATCTTTTTCTTCCTTCTTGGCTTCAATCTTAGGGGCAGTAGAGTAAGTATTCAGGTCTATCTTCTTCCTAGGAGAATCTCTTGACTTGGAACGTTCTCCTTTCTCATAACCCAAGCCATTAGTGTCTCTGTAATACTTTTGCTTGCTCAACATGTCATTTAGGCAATCAGTACTCTTTTCAAATTGAATATTCTTTGTCATTTTGAAGATGCTTCTGTTGATAACTGAGAGGGGGGGTGAATCAGTTATCCTAATTATTTCTGCTTTTTGAACTTAATAATCAATGCAACATTAATTCAAGTAAGCAAACATAACCATGAAATGGAAATACACGTGAAACAATATTTTTGACGTGGAAACCCTGTTAAGGGAAAAAACCACGGGGTGATTAACCCAAGATTGTATTCTCTGTTAGAAGAATGGAAATACAAAATGACACTTGCCAATTAGGGCTCACTGCCCGAGCACACTGCTCACAAGAGGCACACTGCCTACAAGAGACACTGTCTACAATTTATAAAGAGTGTAATACAATACTTGAACTGATAAGGAGCATCAACATATGCTAGAATTCAGTTCCGGTTAGGCTCTATATACTAATCTGCTGCACTTCATCTTTTCTCTTCTTTTGTGCTACTCTCCTTTCACATACTAGACCTTCCTTTCTGCTTTTATTCAGCTCTACTACTTTTCTTTGTACATTACCAACAACCATGACCCCCCTCACAACTAAATCCATCTTGTATATATATGCGCATAAGTGATTTCATCACCTTTCTAGTCGGCACCTGGAATAGTCAATATTTTCCACAAACTCTGATCTGTCGGTTGAATCTTTGCTTACCAAGTAATGCAGATCAAGGATATACTTGTAGAAGTCATCAATCATGTCGGCCAATCATAACTTATGCCTTAAGAATCTTTACCATCATCAGTAACACATCCAGAATAATGTTTGATGTTCTGCTAGTCAGTTCTTCCTCTGTCCACACTGCCAATCAGGAACCCGATACTCAAGTATTCATATCTTTTTCCTCATCTATCATCGGAGGCTAAATCCTTGGAATCTATCACTCAAGGCAGTCCTCTTGACTTCCCCAAATCCATACTTCACCAAGATACTTCCTCTGAGAGATCCGGACTTGATTGTCGGACCTCGCCACATGCTCTGTTCTTGTTTACCGGACCACAACATTCTTCACTCTGACTTCCGGTATAGACATACCAAGTCCTGCGGATGTGTGGGATGAACTTTGTTGCCATCAATGACAACAATCATGAATCCATATAGTGTCTCTTGCCAACAATCTCCCCCTTTGGCATTGATGGCAACACTTAGTGAAAAATGACTAAGTGTTTACACTATGCTCCCCCTTGGCTGATGCTCTATTTTTATATACATTTTCCAGAGCTCCCCCTTAGTTGGATTCCTCATTTTTCACTGCTCCTCGCTCCCCCTTTGACATCAATGGCAAAGGGTAGGGTCCGCATACCAAAATTTTCAAAATCTTGTCCGCATAAGTATATACATATAGAATACTTACATATACTGAAGTATGTCTGCAAAAGTTGTTTTCAATTGAATGAATTCTGTAGCCCAACTTTGCTTCATTCTATCCAAAATTGATATATGACCGCTCAATAGGAATGCAAATGCATCTGCCCTTTTTAGATCTATTGGATCATTGGTTTGGGCTGTGATTTGAGCTTCTTTTATGGCCTCATGCATGGCCTCTAGCTTGGGTATAATTATCCCTCTGATTGTACCCAACCTGCTTATTCTATTTTTCTTTTCCTTCTCTAGCTTCTTGATTTCATTCAAGACTGCAATAGTCTGACATTCTTGATTTATAATGGAGGATGAGAGAGGATCAAAATTCTTTGATAGATTTGTCAGTTTGTCCTCCTGTTCTTTTACTTTCTTCTCAATGTCCAATGTTGCTTTGGACCATGATAAACAAAATTTGTACATTTCTCTGCCATCTTTAAGAGCATTTTCTAAGCTCTTTATCCCAATATTCATATTTCTCCTATCATTAATTATCAACCCTTGTACTTCTGATAATCTTTTTGCAAGAAATTCCTTTCGGACCTTATCTTCTGTTGACTTCTCTTGGGAATCAAAATGTGTGCTAACACTATTGACTAGAGTTTTGAGATTACCGGATGAGGAGGTTGTGGGATCCTTCTGAAATGATGGCATAATCTTTTCTAGCACTCTGAAAGCAGCTTCTATCAACTCACAGTCTTCCATGTGAGACTTCAGGAGTTTTTCTTTAGCCTTTGCATTAGCAAATGAAGCTATCTTCATTGTCTGTACCGGAGAAAGAGAATCAAAATTAAATGGTCCTTGTAGAAGCTCCAGTTCATCAATCTCCATTGTTTCTTTGTTCAAGAATTATTGGACAGTTTTTGCAGTGTCTCTTGCCGGAGACAGATTTTTCTTCTCTTCTGCATTCTTAGAGCTGTCTCTTGGAGATTTCTCTCCTTCTACGTTCTTACTACTAGTAGTTGTGGTCTTCTCTGTTGAATTCTTCTCAACTTCTGCAACCTTGGTACTATCATCTTCTTTTTCCTTCACCTATGCTCCTTTCTCCTGTATTCTTTCTTCTTTAGATCCGAAGACTGTAGGGGAAACCAGAGGAGAGATATTTGTTTGTTCATGAGCCACCTCTTCCAGAGTAGAAGATTCCAAGTCCTTATCCTTTTCTACACTGGTGTCCATGACTTGCTCAGTGGATTCTTTTTCAATACCTGTGACCGAGGGATCAACACCCAAGTCCTCTATAATTGGAATGTTGAATCTTTTGAATGCATTTCGGAGGATCTTTTCTGTCTCTTTTGCAACTTTGTTAGTCTCTCTGAGCATAAGTTCATTCATCCTTGCTTTGCTCCTAAACTCATCCTTGCAATCTTTGAATACCATATTCATTGTCTTGGGATCGATTGAAGGATATAGCTGAATTGCTATCTATTCCTAGATTTCTAGGTCTTTGGCTTGGGCATTGTTCTTTCTTATTTCTAGTTCCTTCTCCAAGCTTTTGGGGATCAGAGATATAATTTCAATAAATGCTTTGTTGTAGATATTTAGGTACCTGACTATGGCATCTTGCAATATCTTCTGATCTGCTTCACCATAATCATCATAGAACTCAATCATTGGTTGAAGATTTCTGTCCACTGTGACTGATTTGATTATGTCATCAATGTGAAGAGTGGGTTTTTCAACATATTCCTCTATATTTTCTTCTTCCTCTTGTCCAGTAGAGGGTTCACCGGATGTTTTCTTCTTTTTCTTCATTTTCCTGATTTCTTCATAAGATTCAGTCTCCTCTTCATCCCTTTGATTAGCATAAGCCCTTGTGGCTTTTGTCTTTGTTCTTTTCTCTCCTTTGCTAGATAATTTTTCTTTCTGTTTTGATGGCCTTGAGCTTTTGGTAGGTGGAGATCTCCTTGATGATCTGGTCCAGATGGAAGATTTTATCGGAACACTTTCCTCACTTTTCTTTTCTACCTTTTTCTTCTCTTCCTCAGCCCTTTCCATCTTTTCCCTATTAGCATCAAGTGCCTTCTTTGAGATGCCAAAGCCTTTTACAACATCTTCAACTTCTTTTCTCACCTTCCTCTTGATCTCTGGTTGTCTAAGTTCCACATGAATCTTTATACTTAGCTCCTCAAGGTTCCAAACCTTTCTACCTTTGGATCCTTTGGCTGACATAGCATGTGTTGAACATGCAGCTCCACAATTTGTTCATCAACTTCATACCCCATAGGCATGATCCATACAGTTCTTGGTTCTACTGCCTCCATTAGGCACTGATTAGTCTCTACCATGAAGCATACTGTGTCTTTGTATTTTTCAACAAGAGACTGGGGAATTCTCTCTCTTGCTTGCATCATGTTCTGAAAATTCTTGAAATATCTCCACAGGGCTGTATTTCTTGCTTTAGCATCCCCAAGCCCATGCAAATAGTCTTTGATTTAGATGGCAACTGGTCTGTCATTCTGCCATACCCAGCCATTGGATCCGAGAAGCTCATTCATGTAATAAAAGAATAGGTAGAGTATCAAGCCACCATACTTGAAGGAGTTCTTCTTATCCTTCTTAATCTTTTATAGATTTTCCAAAAGTTGGCTTAGAAGAAGTTCACACAGATCATAGTCAGCATTTTCTTTTAGCATTTGATAGGCTATGTAAACTGTAGTTCCCGGTACTGAATTTTCCCTACTGGAGTGATAAATCTTGTAACCAATTATCATGGATGCAAATTTGACATCCGGTTCAGTGATGTCTTCAATTGTCATAGATCTCTTGTCAAATTTTGATCTGGTTGCATCACTTACTGTCTGATTCTTGACAGAATTGAGAACAGGTATTCCACCGGATGAGTGCAGATTGGTTACTGCCCTAATTGTGTCTTTGGTGATCTTAAATGGTTTATTCAACCATAAGAAGTTGTCATGCACTCTACTCAACACATACCGAACCCATTCATCTTCTTCAAAACAGGGGAAATGAATGCACTGTGCAAAATGCTTATCCCGAATGGATTTATACTGAGGTTTAATCTCAAAAGAATCATCTATTAATTGTTTGTGATAGATATCCACTAACTTTGATTCCCCAAATTCTTCAATATTCGCATGTATGTAAACCCTAATGTCTTATGTATGCAACACACCATGCAGAACATTGGAAAATGCTCCTAGGGGATCTACTTGCAAAGATTTGTATGGATGTTTCTTGAATTTGGGGCGAGGCCTATTAGAGATTTTTACAATATTTGGAGCACCCATCATCCAAGGATTTATAGAGAGATATTTGATAGCGGAGAATACCTTTTTTGCCTTTTGGTTTCACGGAGTTAGCCGGATCGATTTTTGGATGTATTGACTTTTTCAAATGATCTTTGATGAGCTTGAGGAATTTTGTTGCAGAGCTTCACTTTTCATTTCTTCTTGAGTGCAGAATGAACAAATGCTTAATGAGAAAACCCTTATATTGCTCCGCAAACCCTAATGTCAGGTTTGCAATAAATGCTCGACCTAAGCTATTCTGGTTTGCCTTATTCGGATGACTTGAAGAACCAGATCAATCCTGATCTTTAAACATCTTGCGGATCTTCCAAATCTTAACCATAGTTTATTTGGATGTTTCCCTTATGAACCCTTTAATCTGTAACTCTTCTTGTGCTAGTTCTGGCACCAATTGACTGGCTGGGGGGAACAAGGTTTTCTTTGTGTCTCCCCCTGAGCCAAAGCTCACTTTTTAATTTTCGTAAGGAATATCAGCACCAGAGTCTGGTGCGGATCCATCCCCTACATTCTCTGTACTTTTCTTCACCCAAATCTTGTTCATCTCACTTTGAACTTCATCCACATTCACTTTTTGTTTTCCCTTATCTTGATTCTGATTATAATATACTGGACCTCTTTTGTCCTGATTCTTACTTCTACAAAATTTTGCTATATGACCAGATCTATTGCAAATTTGGCAAACAAAATTTCTTTGCATATTTGATTGATATCCTCTTGATCTGCATTGATTAGCCATATGACCCATTCTATTGCATGCAAAGCATCTACCATTGAATGAATTGTTCATTTGCCTATTTCTGCATTCATGAGATTTGTGACCATACCTTTTGCAGTTGAAGCACTATCCGGAGAAGGATGTATTAGTTTGATTTATTCTCTTTCTGCACTGATTAGCTTTATGACCAAAGTTATTGCAGTTGTGGCAGTATCCATTGAAGGATGGATATCTTTGAGCATTAGGCTGCCTTATCAGAGATCTTCTAGACCTGTCCCTTGGATTTTCTGATCCAAAATTCTTCTGACCAGATCCAGAGCTTTCTCCTTTCTCATATCCCAAACCACACTTGTCATCTACCCTCTTTTGACTTTCAAGAAGAACTTCAAGTTGAGCAGAACTTATCTTGAATTTCTCTTCATATTCATTTGCTGTTTGAAGATCCCTTTTGAGAGAAATAATTTGATCCTCAAGTTTTTCTTCATTATCTTTAGCATCTTCAAGATCAGATTCAAGATGTCTGATAATTCTATCCATCTTGTGGCAATCTTCTGATTTCTCCTTGAGAGATTGTCTTAGATTATCTTGAGTTTTTCTTTTCTCTTCAACCTCTTGGGTAAACTTCATAACTCCTGATTCCATTTCATGTCTTACCATAATGATTTCTTTTGATAACTTTTCACATAACTTGGTTTTCTCCTTCAGATCTTCATTTGTGTCATTGGCTTCACCTTGACTTGCCAATTGTTGAAGTAGCTCCTTTCTCTTTTTCATAGAGAGACTTAATTTGTCTTTTAGTTCTCTCATGAAATCATCAGCTTGTTTGAGTTTTTCCTTTAATTCATTGACTTCAGAGTTTGACTGCTCAAGATCATCAAGGGCAGTCTTGAGTTGCTCCCTTAAACCATATGCATCCATTTGAATTCCCAAATCTTCCTGAAGTTGTTAGACTCTGTTAGGAGGAACTTAGCTCTAATACCAATTGTTGATAACTGAGAGGGGGGTGAATCAGTTATCCTAATTATTTCTGCTTTCTAAACTTACTTAATAATCAATGTAACATTAATTCAAGTAAGCAAACATAACCATGAAATGGAAATACACATGACACAATATTTTTGATGTGGAAACCCTGTTAAGGGAAAAAACCATGGGGTGATTAACCCAAGATTGTATTCTCTATTAGAAGAATGGAAATACAAAATGGCACTTGCCAATTAGGGCTCGCTGCCTGAGCACACTGCTCACAAGAGGCACACTGCCTACAAGAGACACACTATCTACAATTTATAAAGAGTGTAATACAATACTTGAACTGATAAGGAGCATCAACATATGCTGGAATTTAGTTCCGGTTAGGCTCTGTATACTGATCTGCTACACTTCATCTTTTCTCTTCTTTGGTGCTACTCTCCTTTCACATACTGGACCTTCCTTTCTGCTTTTATTCAGCTCTACTACTTTTCTTCATACATTACCAACAACCATGACCCCCCTCACAACTAAAACCATCTTGTATATATATGTGCATAAGTGATTTCATCACCTTTCTAGTTGGCACCTAGAATAGTCAATATTTTCCACAAACTCTGATTTCTTAGCTGAATCCTTGCTTACCAAGTAATGCAGATCAAGGATATACTTGTAGAAGTCATCAATCATGTCAGCCAATCATAACTTATGCCTTAAGAATCTTTACCATCATCAGTAACACATCTGGAATAATGTCTAATGTTTTACCACTCAGTTCTTCCTTTGTCCACACTACCAATTAGGAACCTGATACTCAAGTATTCATATCTTTTTCCTCATCTATCACCGGAGGCTAAATCCTTGGAATCTATCACTCAAGGTAGTCCTCTTGACTTCCCCAAATCCGTACTTCACCAAGATACTTCCTCTGAGAGATCTGGACCTGACTGTCGGACCTCGCCACATGCTCCGTTCTTGTTTACTAGACCACAACATTCTTCACTCTGACTTCTGGTATAGACATACCATGTCCTGCGGATGTGTGGGATGAACTTTGTTGCCATCAATGACAACAATCATGAATCCATATAGTGTCTCTTGCCAACAGCTTCTTCCAAATCCTTTCTTAAAGAGACTATTTCTTTCTCTAACTTTAGACATTCTATTATTTTTACTTCAAGATTAGATTTTGTAAGGTCAACTATTCTTTTAACTTCTTCAAATTCTATTTTAAGACTATTGACAAATTTGTTTATCTCTTCAATTTGTACCTTTGCCTCTTTAAGTTCTAAAGAAACTTTAGCAAAATCAGAGAGTACCTTACTCTTAGAATCCTTCTCTTGTTGAAGTTCAACCTTTAATTCCTGGTTCTCTTTTTCAAGATACTTGTTCATTTATAGAGCACATGAAAGTTCTCCTTCAATATCAACTTCACAGTCATTTTCATTGAACTCCTGTCCATCTTCATCTAAAAAGAAATCTCCTTCTGCATCATCAATTTCAACTACAAAATCATCAAGTTCTTGTCTACTAACATTCACATTGTCAAGACTCTTAACTACAGGACTGATTTCTTTATGACATTTTGTATCTACATTTATGGTTGACTAATACAACAACTCACTGCTGGACTTACCTAAGGCTTGCTTTTCAATTTGTTGATTAGCATTTTTCTTTTATGTATTTGAGGCCTTGGTTCTATTCTTTTTACCCATTGTACTCCACTTGCCAAGAACCCTTAAGTTAGTTAGACTTCTTGCAAGGGTCTATCTCTGATACCACTTGTTGGAGTACAAGTGACATTGAGAGGGGGGGTGAATCAATGTCTATTTTGGCAAGAATTAATAAACTTTTACCAACCATAAACTTCAATCCTTGTATGATGAAAACAAAACATTCATTTATTAACTATAGTGCACTGACAGATCAACTTGTGTACATGAATGAACAAAACAACTATTGGTGAACTATGACAAACAATAGAGGTAGTTTTATTTCTTTATTGGTCAGAGGTAAGTATCAGATATATTGTGCATTTGTACTAACCCATAATGAACATCATGTCAAATATGCAACAATTAAATTATGAAACAATGAACATAAACTCATGAACAAAACAAGTGACCATAACATAGAGATTTGACAAGTGGAAAACCCTCTACGGATGAAAAACCGCTCCAGAAAATGCCTCACTATCTTAATCAAAATGTGCTTCACTAGAAAATACAGATGCCTCACTAGCTATTTGTGCCTCACTGGCTATGTGTGCCTCACTAGCTATTTGTGCCTTAATGGCATATTTCAATCCATACAATGAATAATACAGTTTAATACAGAGGGTAACTACTTTGTTTCGCTATAACCCAATCTTCAACATTTCAAAATAACCTTAATGATAGTGCAATGAACATAGATCTTCAACCTTATTTCAGATGTTTACAAAATGAAATTTTATAGAATACAAAGTCTTTCTTTTTTTCATCAAACAGTTTAAAGACATAACTATATCCATGAAACTATCCCAGGCAATTTACAACTGTCAAAATAGTTATTACAAGAGCATGGTCGGATAGACCCATAAGTGTCAACAAATGATGCCTTTGAACTACACCCTTAACCATAGTAAGAAGCTTTAATATAGGTAGATTCAAACTATGTGTTGGGTTAAAGAGAGCTTCGACAAACAAGAATAATATCTCCTACAAACCCTAACTAGGGTTAAACCCATTAACAAGAAACTGTCAAACCCTAACTACATATGGAGTCTTTTGCTTTCCAATTTACTGTCTGTAACTGAATAAAAATGGTTTTATAATAGAAATATCCTCATCTCATTTTAATGAAAAACCCTCGAGTCATAGTCATAACATTCAAAATACATAGTAAAAAAAAACTTCAAACTGCCATGAACCCTAACTGTATGTGTTATGGGTATAACAAAGAATAGTTACTCCTTTTTGTGAAATAAAACCAATAACTGAATGTTTGACAAAACTTCATAGAGCAACAAGCTTCATTTTCCATAGAACCAACATTTTGATGGATAAAGAACCCATATAAGTAAAAAATGAAAAATATCACCTATTAGCCGACAACCAAAACTGATTTGCTGTAGAATGAAGTAAAAATCTTTTACCAAAATGAGCTCAAAGTCCAACTTTGTCACATCTCCTAGATTCAGTTGAAAGTCATGAAGATATCTGCCATGACCATGATTTTTCATGATGATAATGAACTTGCAAACCCTAGTTTCAAGAAGCTTCGTATCTGAAGCTACAAACTTTGCAATATGAAAAGAAACATAACTTTCCTTTTTGCTCGATACATCATAGCTACCGAGAGGCTTGGTTTACCCTAGAATGGACCGGTCACCAAGTGACACTCATATCACCTTTTCACCTGTGAAAAAATACCTAACACCTGCTATGCAGGTTAAAACTTTATGTGCCCGATACAATGTGTTTTGCAAATCAAGTTGTATTTTATTCACTAGGAAATGCATATCATTTGTAACTAGTGCCCCTTGTCAACTCAAAACATGGTAAGCCAATTCATAACATTATCAATAAAAGCAAATGTCCTCCAAAATCAAAAGATGAGAAAATTCTTTTAGTGCCCCTCATTCACCTTTAAAACAACATAACAAATGACATTATGAATTTTTTTTGTGATCCTTTCAAATGTAATGCACTTAGAGACAAAGTCAATAAATCCACATTTCTTTTAAGAGTATATACCAACCACTGTGCAAGAAATGACAAGAGCACATGATATATATCTCATAAGCATGAGCCAACCAATGAATATGAACTTATGACCATGAACTCCAACCAACTGTTACCATGAGAAAACAATGAGAGAATGATACAATGTGACATGATATCATATGACATTTGTCACATAAGATAAACCATCAGAGCCATAGAGATAAACCATCAAGAATCAAGTGCATATTCAAATGTACATCAACTATATAAAGCATTAGGAAATGAACCTATGTGTCAACTGTATCACTGTATCAACTGTCATGTGTCATGATACCATACACCAACTGTCAGGATATCATACCAAGTTGTATATTTGTCATCAATAGAATTGTTATGCAACTATGTCAGGATACCTCATCTATGTAACATGATATAATACAACTTAAGAGAAAGTGCAAACCATACCAATAGTCCTGTCATCATACCAACTATCCTATCATCATCAGCATCATATCATATGAATATCATATGCCGACTATATATCATCATGAGATCATGAACATATCAACTATCATAGAGAACATATCATCAAATATGAACTGGCAGAATCAAGTGCATCAACAATCATAACTGTGTCAAGAACTCATGTGACAAAATGTGTCAACTGTCATCTGATAGGAACCATGAGAGTCATAAGCCAACGTGAGAGTCATCAAGGACATTACCATGAGCCAAACCCAAGCAATGAGGAGTGTTAACATGAAACATATCAATACAAGGACCATGAAAGCAAGAACCATGAAATACAAGTCATCATGTTAAATTGACTATTACCTCAACATTGTATCATCTTACCAAACCAATGATGATCAAGGATTTGTAAGAATAACTCCACAGAATCTCAATATTGATCATCAATGCAACCATATTACCATTGTCATACCAAGTATGCAAAAACAAATGTGTCATGATGCAACTATCAATGTACCACAAACCTGAGAGTTTGTGTATTTGACGTCAAGGACAACAATTGAGAGGGCAATGTCGGTGATGATGTTAGTCACAACCAAGCACACAAAACAAAAGTCACACAACAACCCTTGTTTATCTTGAAAGATACAATGAATTTATAGAATTCATGATCCCAAGTCCCCGTTGATTAGTTCATAATCTACATATGTTACTCGGTGGTTGATGTGTATTGTTGTTTTCCATTTCGGGGTCTTACGTAGATCTTTAGATTCTATTTTTGCAACAATACTATATAGGGAGGTTACTCTACACAGCATATATCTCCAAATGATGTGTCTAAGTTGATATTTGCATGAGTTCTTCCCTTATTTGTGATTTTCTGCATGACATTTTCAATACTACATACATTTATCTCAAAATATGCTAATGATATTTAGTTATCTTCGGGATGTTAGCATATTTCTCTGTTTTGCTTAATATTTATCATGATGTGCAGTTTATGAAAGTGATTTCAATGAAATTGAAATGAGCAAAAAGGTTAGAGAGTGAGATTCCTAAAATTACTTGACTGAGATCACGGATCCACATACATATTCCCATACATGCAATGAAGAGAAGAAAACTAAAATCATACTTCACCAGGACAGTCCACAAATCTGCATGATTCAGTGCAAATCTTCAAGGGTAAAAGTTGACAACAACATGCAATGAAATGAAAACACTTCTATAGAACACAACATTCACCAGTACATATCCAGAAATCAACTTGAAGACTACTTAAGGTTTACAATCAGGATATAGTTTCAAGCTTCATCTCCATACAGTATGTTCATAAAATAGGTACATTTACAATGATCTGAGGAAAGGACCTTGATTATTTCAACAATCCAGTCCTCACTAGTCTCAGTAATCCGATCTCTTTATAAAACTACTATAGGTCTAATTTTTTGTATGATTGACCTCCTCCTTTTGTACAATACAGGGGATCAATATATATATCTCTAGTTTCTTCCCCAATCTGGCACCCAAAACCCTGGGAGATAAATGGTTAGCATGTTGAAATGCAGCATCAAATGGTGAGAAATGAATCCTGCTAAGAAATCGAGCAGCATACCCAGACAGGGTGCCGTTCCAACAATAATGTCTCCATCTGCAAACCATCTCGCATTGAAAGCCCCTCCTCTTCTGGTGTGTTTGGCCTCTTGGGATCTGGTGCTATCCTGCATGATGCCATCGCCACTCAAAGCTCCATCCTTATGTTCACCTGCACGCCGCCACTGTGTCGGCAACTCTGCTTCTTCAGCTATTCCAACAATCTGTAATAAATAAGCAGGAATAAGCATCATCGTTTGGTAAGTCAACAAGAAAAATGAACATTTATGTTCAAACAAGCTCCAAATGCACAAACACAGCCATCAAGCCCTATAATTATGAAAATCGTGCATCAAAAATGCATATACGACATTTAGAAAAGTCGGGTCAACTATCGTTGACCAAAAATATGCATTCAAGCCCCAAAATCGACCTCAAAATTCCTATCACTCTATCTCTCTTTTGCTATCAGCGTGATATCCTTTATCGGCGCGGCTAGAAAATTATCTACCGATCACCCCCTTCTAGCCGATGTCCCTTTTCATTCAACATACATTCCTCTTTTCATCAGCAACACTTACCCTCATCGGCGAGTCCAAAAATTTCTCAACTGATCGCTCAACTCACAGCGAAATAGGCTCTCATCGGAGAGACACAACCTATCACTGGGACCACCCAAGACTCCATCGATATTACATGTTACGCCGATGAGTCTTGGGACCTACACACTGTTTACATTGTATCCGACCTCACATACAAGCAAGGATACATACAACGATTTAATCCTACTTCAAAACCCTTTCGGTTCCGCATTGTATGCATATCGAATGTATGTATCCAAGCATACAATGAATTTTGATGCATCATTTATATCATATTTCACTCTTTTTTGGATTCCGCCCTTGTATGCTTATAATGTATATAGTGCAATGTATGTAAATTATATACAAGCCGAACGCATACATCGATTTAGCTCTTCTTAACCTTCCTTCATGTCTGTGCAATGTACAAGTGCATTGGTGTCTTTTAGATATTCAACTCGGACGTGATATAAGCACTTAAATCTGACTTCAGATTCATTTGGATTCCGGCTTGTATGTGCAATGTATGTTTGGAAATATACAATTTCGGAATCATACAACGAATTAACATTGTTTGATAACTCTTTTAAGTCCGCGTTGTATGTAGCACTTGTATGTTCTGCAACATACAAGAAACTAATCCTATAACAATTTCTTCGGGTCCGCGACTTGTATATGGCCATTGTATGTTCCAAATGTATGCATAAATATACAATCCCGAAATGTACAGTGATTTAACACTGTTTAAAAAATTTTCAAGTCCGCGCGGTGTATACTTGCATTGTATGTTACCCAAACATACAAGCCCACGGACATACAATGAATTCTCTCTTGTTCATAACTTTTGGATTCCACGCAATGTATAAAACGTCTCATATATTTCCTTGTATATTGCGCCCTGCCAAACATGCAAACGTTAGATACAAAGCGGAATCCAAACATCTATTCATTTTGACTTAAGTCATTTCGGGTCTATCTTGTATGTATGAAAGGATATACGACTAACTTTGTATATGAACTTGAATGCAAAAAAGTGACTAAGTATAAAATGACTTTGCACATACAAAGGACTTTGTATATGCAAAGCGATATACAAACCTGAATGTACATTTTACCAAAATGATCATAACTTGCAAAATATGGCAAATTTCAAGATGGTTCAAAAAGCAACCCTAGCTCATTTTTCACAAGGAATCCAACCATATCATGCACCGGTACTGAAAATGCAATTTTTCTCTATTTTTAACAAAGTTTGCGAAAATCCAACCATATCATGCACTGGTACTGAAAATGCAATTTTTCTCTATTTTTAACAAAGTTTGTGAATTTTGACTCCTTTTCCCTTTACCACCAGGCAGAACAACACACACAAGCAAAAAGAAAAAAGCCATAGCAGGGGTCTTCATTTTGCTAAGGAGTAAAATGGGGCATGTTGTGAACATCACAACAACTAGCAACCAAACAAAACAATCAAATTCAACCCATTAAAGGAAACCAAATGAAATAAATTCATAACTTCCAACTATCTTTCTTGCAAATCATCATTCAACTTGGGACTTAATGTATTCAATAAGGTACATGAATTTTCATTTCAGTTTAAGTGGGTGCACATGATTAATAAGCCTCATCTTGAAGATCAGTTGAACAAACCAGTGACTGATATTAGACTACGTAGGTGAGGACATTCCCTCATAGCTGACTGGATAGAGCCTTGCTGCCAACGAGTGTCCATAGCCCTGACAAGGTTATCATTTCAATTCTCCTAAGTAGAGCCCCACTGCCAACGAGCGTCCATAGCCCCGGTAGAGTTACTTAGATGGCTTAATCTGAATTTTCAATATAATCCATTTTATTTATTTATTTATATTTTATTATTTGATAGAACTTCATAAGATATTGCATTTGTAACTTCATGATGCAAGGAGTGGTCACTTGCTGAAATTAAGCTGAGAATTGTAATGGTAGTAAGGTGACCTCTGATTTTTCACCTAATATCTACACTGGTAAATTCAACAAACCCAAATATTTTAGGTGTGTCATTGTGAGAAACATTCCTTGAATACTCAACCCATTCTTATTAAATTCAAAATTTCACAAGTTAAACAATTTTCTACATTCATGATAGTTACAACAAGCTATGCCTGAATTTCAAATAATTAACCTTAATGACCTGAATTTTCCATTGTTTTCAGTGGTTGTTAATCTGCTCCTTCATACTCTAAATCAAAAGAAAGATCCCTGTTGAGGAAACAAAGCAACCAAAACAAAACAAGAAAAACAACGCACACTGTACAAACAACTGTACAAAAATATACACTATGATACACATGACTGTCATGATGCAACTTCAGGCCTAAAAATAGTGTTTGAGGAACTGTCCATTAACTAGTAATGGAACATACTCACCGGTTAAGGACTTGAGCCTGTAGGTACTATCTCCTAAAATTTTAGAAATTTGAAAGGGGCCTATCCAGAGTTTGTCAAATTTACCATGATCACCCTTCTTTTCATGTGCTTTGTCCCACATCAAGACTAGATCTGAGATCTTGAAAGTGTTGATTCTGGCTTTTTTGTCAAACCAGTACTTGACAACAGCCTAATGTTTAGTGAATTGGTTAATTGCTACACTTCTTTTTTCCTCTAGGTGCATTAGTTGTAGCAATCTAACTTCTTGTTTATTATCTATGCCTAGGTACTCTTGTGCGAACTGCAGTGTAGGAATCTTTAAGTTGACAGGGAGAATGGGATCCACCTCATATACTAAGTGAAAAGGTGAATTTCCTAATGCAGCTTTATTCCTGGTTCTATCTACCCACAAGGCATATTTCAATAGAGTGTTCCATTCCCTTGGGTTCTTATCTATCAGCTTTTTTATGATGTTCAATAGGTTCTTGTTTGTGGATTCTGCTAATCCATTCCCTTGGGGATAGTAGTTTGAGGAGAATTTTAAAATGACCCCATGATCAAAAGCCCAACCCAACAACTTAATTGAAGCAAAAGTAGGTCCATTATCACATACCAAAGCATATGGAACTCCATACCTGGTCACTATATTTTTTTCTAGAAGACTGATGACATCTTTGGTATTGCATGTCTTGCTGCTGATAGCCTCAGTCCACCTAGTGTAGTAATCAGTAATAGTTAAAACATACCTGTGGCCTGAGGATGATGGAGGATTGATAGGTCCTATGAAGTCCATCCCCCATTGAGCAAAGGGGCGCAACTCCATCACTGGCTGCAAAGGTTGAGCAGCATATTTCTCTCTATTTGTAGCAACCTGACACATATGACAGCATTTGATGTGTCCAACTGTATCTTTGAAAATTGTGGGCCAATAATACCCTACCCTGAGGATAGCATGAGTGGTGGCTAGGGATGACCCATGTGTAGTCCCAAATTTATCATGCAATTCTACTAGCACCTTATCTACTTCTGATCTTTCTAAGAATCTTAGGTATATCCCCTCATAGTTTTTCTTGAAAAGGACTCCTCCTTTTAACATATATTTCAGTGACCTTATCTTCATGGCTCTCCTCTGTGAGGCCTGCAGTCTATAGGGACATCTTCCAGTGATCAGGATGTGCCTGATGTCTGAATACCACTCTCCATCATCTTTTGCATTTACAACATACTACTGGCTCATGATACTAGGATCAATCTCTGATATCATCTGGCTTAATGCCTGCCCTCTTACCAGCTTCATAGGGGTAATGTCCATATCGTACTCCTAGAGGACAATGATCCATTTAGCCCTTTTCTCACCTGGTTCACTTTGCATTAACAACATTTTCACTACCACATCAGGTATTACAGCAAGCACCTTACTTCTCAAGATGTAGTGCCTGAACTTCTTGACTACCCAGACCAAAGCAAGCACCTATCTTTCAATGTCCATGTACTCGAGCTCTGCATCTCTGAAAGGGCAGCTCATGAATGCTATAGGCTTTTCTTCCTTTTCTTCATTTTTCTACGTCAGCACTGCTGCAGAGGTATGCTCCGAAGCAAACGAGTAGATGTAGAAGTCCTTGGTGTAATCTGGATTGATCAGAACCGGAGCATTTGATATGGCCTTCTTAATGTCTTCAAAAGATGCTCTAGCTTCTGGTGTCCATTCAATTTTAGCGTCCCTCTTGAGCATGGCGTTTAATGGCCTGATAATCTCTGCAAAGCTAGTGATAAAGTTTCTAACAAAATTAATCTTACCAAAGTAAGATTTGAGCTCTGTCTTGCTTCCAGGTAGTTGCATCTTCATGATGGATTTTATTCTGTCAGGATCAATGATGATCCCATTCTCAGTTATCAGGTGGCCTAGCAATTTCCCTGTGGTCATCCCAAATATGCACTTCTTGGGATTCAAGGATATCCCGTATTGCTCGCATTTCTTCAGCACCTTTCTTAGGTCCTCCACATGGTTTCCTCTATCTTTGTAGAACACTGTTAAGTCATCCATGTATATTACTATGCACTCACCAACCAAGCCTCTGAGGCTATGTCCATTGCTCACTGAAATGTGGCTCCAACATTTATCAATCCAAACGGCATGCACATGTAGGTGAAGATCCCCCATTTCATGGTAAATGCAGTTTTCAATCTATCAATTCTGTCCACCATCACCTGGTTGTATCTAGAGAAATCGTCCAAGAAGGACATCATCTTGGTGCCATTCACAATTTGCAGGACTTCATCTAGAGAAGGCAAAGGATAATTATCCTTTTCAGAAGCTCGATTTAAGTTCCTGAAGTCTATGCACAATCTGATTTCACCGTTCTTCTTTGTCACTGGGACAAGGTTTGCCACCCATGTGGAGTGTCTCACAGGAAACATGATCCTTGTGTCAAGTAGTCTTTTAACTTCTTCAAAAATGATTGGCTCCAGTAAAACATTGATGGGTCTTTGCTTTTGCCAAAAAGGCCTGGTGTTTGGCTTCAAAGGTATCGTATGAGTGATGACTGATGTGTCAAAGGTTTTCAGTTCATCATACATCCAAGCAATAACATGGATGTAGTCTTTGAGGGCCTGGGTTATCCCTTTCAACTCTTCTTCTATACAGACCTTCCCAATCAGAGCATTTCTTCTCTTATCACCTTGCCCAATGTCAACCTGTGAATACTATCCCTCATCATCTTTTTGAAGATCCCTTTGTTTCAGCATGCTGTCCAGATCAAATGCTCTTTCTAGCTCTATCCTTCCCCTAGGGATTTTGTTACTTGGCAGCCCCAGGATTTCTTCTTCCTCCCAGACGTGATCTTCTAGATTCTTTTCATCAATGATCTATGCTTCAAAAACACCTCTATTGGAAATAAAATCCAATTTATGTTGATCATCATCAAATACTTGGAGATTAGTTACATTATCAGGTACTGAAGGAACTGATACTAATTCAACTAAGAATATTTTTAAACCTGATATGGACAGTGGCTCTAGAGTACTGGTAGCCTAGGCCAAAGCATCTGCTATGTGGTTTTGCTCTCTGGGTACATGGGTGATATTGAATGCATCAAACTCTTCTATTAAGTCCCACTCCATGTGTCTGTAATTGGACAGCCTTCTATAATTGCAAGAGTATATACCCCTTACCTATCTGACAACTAATTCTGAGTCCCCATAGACATGCAAAATTCTGACCTTCTTTCTAAGAGCAAACAGTATCCCATGAATTAGAGCTTCATACTCTGCCGCATTGTTTGTACATGGGAACTGCAATCTGTATGCTACCAAGTAGGATTTTCCAGATGGGTCAATGAGGTCTATTCCTACTCCAGCTCCTTGTTTTGACTTGGATCTGTCAAACCTGAGGATCCATGGCTTATCTTCATCTAAAAGCTTGTCTGGTGCTTCCTTCTTTCTTTTGGCTCGGGCAGCTGCACCAATGGATATCCATTTTAGCTTTGGTGTCCCAGCCTTCTTAGACACCACCTTATTGGCTTTATGGGGAGCTGATATTTCTTCTTTTCTCTCATCATTAGGAGGAACATTCTCTGTACCAGGCAGTGTATGCCTTCTCAAGATATGTAGGCACAACGAGCAAGACTTCTCTAAGTGAGGTGCCTCATGCAACCTACACCACTTCTCAATCAAGGCATCCTAGGGAAGCCTATGCTGTTGCGTCATCTTTTGAATTTTTTTGACAGAAACTCCTCAAACTTGGATAGATTGCTGCCACTATCCTCGTTAGATAACTCATAATCTGACTCCACTAAACAATCACTCCCAGGGGTGATTTTCTTCTTGTTCTTATCATTACCCTCATTGCATACCAGTATCTCTTCTGTCATATGAATAGAACTTTCATCTTTCTATGCGCATCCTCCTGTTCCTACAGAAGACAAACAAAAATTAGTATCATTATCGTTATCTGTGGAACTCACCGCGGGGGAAGAAGCTTCGCCGTATGCTTTTTCCAACTCCAACATGTCTAAACAGGCATCACAAGTTTTTTCAAAATGAGCTTCATCATGCAACCTGCACCATCCATCAATCAGAATATCATGAACAGGCACATTTAATAACTGACATCGTTCCACCTATCTAGATAAATGCATCTCAAATTTCTTGAAATGATCCAGTTCTATTTTATTTTCAAGATTAAAATTAGGCTCTGAATTTATTTCATCACTCTAAAGGTCACCATTATGATCATGTATGTCAAGCATCAAGATCTCTTCTATGCTGGCGGATTGAGGTCTGATGGAGTAAACTCTAGGTTCCACACCACATACATGATCTCATTGGTTCTGTTATATTCGGTGATCATGTGTCTCATGCAAGGTTTAGCTTCAATCTTTATCTGATTTGGTATACCCTTCCAAGGTAGCCACATATGGCTGAAATCAGTTGACATGTATCCATTGAGGGTTTTTGACTAGTCTCTACTGAGTAACATTCCATATGTATTAGGTATATCAACTATTTGAATATCAATATAGTGTTGGATTCTAGGATCCGATGCTAGCTACATGTGAATGTGGGTCAGTTCCCCTACCACACTTACTTTTGTTTTGTCCAATTGTGTCACCTTCTTCAATGATTTAGCAGGATGTAACCCTAAAGCATTGCATATGGATAGGGGCATTACATTGGTAGATGCTCCTGAGTCCACTAAGTAGTTGTGCAAATTTTTACCAAACATCCTTATAGTAAGGAGGAAAGGAGGTGACTCACTCTTGTCTTTGTATAGGGTCATGTGGGAGGTATCTGCAGCTTGAACAGTGGCTGAGGTTTTAGGTTTGACGTTAACATTCTTGGCAACATGATCTTTATTTCCAAATTGGCCTAGGGTATGGCTATCTTCCTTTTGAGTAGAACCATCCAATGATTTCATGAAAGCATTCTTGATAGTAGGGGTTTTAAGCAACTCTGACATCAGCAGGCTGATCTTTACCCTTTTCATTTTCATCTGCCAGATATGTAACCAATTTGTCAGATCCAAGAGGTAGATTTGTAGCTTTTGGTGCTGTGTTATGTGGTGTCAAATATTGAGCATTGACCTTGGGGAGTCTAGGGTTATTACTTGCCTTGGGATTAGGTGGAGTATTGAAATTGTTTGGAGGCAATGAGGTAGTCAAAGGATTAGCAGATCTGCTTGGGTTATTCCTCAAGTTATAGTTATGCCTACTCTAAGGTTGTTGTTGATAAGCATTAACTTCCTCATGCTCAATTGATGGCTCATTCTCATCCTCAAAGGGGAAAACATAGTTAGACTCAAAAGCCATGGCTAATTCCTCACATGTTGAGGTGTAATCTTGATGTGATGATATGGTCCACTGATAAGGACAATGCATGAAGATTTCTAGTACTAGGGTATAATCGTACTCACAGGGGACAATTTCATTTCCCTCTACATAAGGTGGGTTACCTGAGGTACTGGCCACTTCGGCTTGGAATATGCTAGCAACAATCCTGAATTGAGGGCAGTCCAACTCTGCATGAGAGTTGGTGTTATGTATCCTGCACCAATTCGTAAGTGCTACCTTTGTGAGGTTTACTCTGGTGGTCTGTTTAGGTTCACTAGGAGGCTGATTGTCTAGGGGTGAAGGCAAGGAACCATTGTTTGACCTAGTGTTCCACACTCTAGGCTGTCTAGGGGGATTATTGTTGCCATTGTTGTTATTGTAATTGTTGTTGTACCCCCTATCAGGATAATTAGGCCTATCATTGGCATAACCTCTATTTTGATTAGGTTGAGAGTAGAAATTCTGATTTCTCAGATGAGTGACCTCAGTAGTAAGTTTCCTTAATTGAGCTAATATTTCTTTGATTTCTTCCTTCTCTTCCTGAACCTTGGCCATCACATTCTCTGTCTGGGGCTTGAAAAAGGAAGACCCATTGTTATTGTTGGATTATTCTATAGCCTGAGGCATTTGTGTCTGATATGGTAACATCTGGTTATTCCCACTCAGTGGTGGCATGACACTGAGTGGAGGTATCTGCAAAGGGGCTAGCATCACAGCTGAAGGTACCATGGCTTCATTGGTCTGTTGGTAGGTAGGATATGTAGGATAACTAGGAAGTGTAGAGAAGGCAATGTTTGGTGTGGGGGTAGGAGCCAATTGCTGACTGACTTTGATAGCTTCCTCAAAAGCCTGCACTAAGGTTGTTACACTAGGGTGTGTTCTTCTGATAAACATGGAGGTCAAGGGATCTAAAGCTAAATAATAGATGCTCCTAGCAGCTTCATCTGTTACAACATAGGGAGCAATTAGCTTAGACAACATCTTCTGGAATCTAGCATTGAAGTTTGTAATAGGTTCTCCTTCACACCTCTTGATGGTGGCAAATAGATGATAGTTCATTGAAGGATCTATAGGCACCTTGAACCTATCCTTGAAAGCTTTCTCTAAGGCATCCCATGAACGGACTGAACCCTGACCTAGACTGGTATACCAGTTATAGGCCTCTTCCCTTAAGGAGAATGGAAACAATCTACATACCACATCTTCATACTCAATTCTAGCCCTACAACAGGCTTCCTTGAAGGTCCTGACATGATCATCAGCATCTTGGTACAGATGGTACCTAGGATAAATTTTATCTAGATTTTTAGGCAAAGCATGATATGTATTAAAGGCTAGCGGTGACTTTGTAGCAAAGAATGACATTGGATAGGGCGGGGGTTGAATCCAGGGTGCGACAGGCTGAGGCTGGGCCTGAGGTGTGACAGGTGGTCCTGTGGGTATTTGAAAGCCAATAGGGGTTACAGGAGCACGCTCTGGTGAGGCTCCTGTCGCACTAGAATCGGAGGTGTGATGAATGTCCACAATTTTGGGTCTAAATCCCCTGATAGGTAGTTCTTCGAAGAGTCCACTAGATCTGGACCTGGTATTTGGCCTGAAAGCCAGAATTTCTCAAGTTTTCAAGGCGAAATGGCAAATTTATGGCCAGATTTTGAAATTGACGAGATGTTTAAGCAATGTAAGCAGGAATCTACAGTTCCCTCTGTCAGGCCCTCCTTCTAGCGCCAGTTTTAATGTTGGTGATGATGTTAGTCACAACCAAGCACACAAAACAAAAGTCACACAACAACCCTTGTTTATCTTGAAAGATACAATGAATTCATAGAATTCATGATCCCAAGTCCCCGTTGATTAGTTCATAATCTACAGATGTTACTCAGTGGTTGATGTGTATTGTTGTTTTCCATTTTGGGGTCTTATGTAGATCTGTAGATTCTATTTCTGCAACAATGCTATACAGGGAGGTTACTCTACACAACATATATCTCCAAATGATGTGTCTAAGTTGATATTTACATGAGTTCTTCCCTTATTTGTGATTCTCTGCATGACATTTTCAATGCTACATGCATTTAGCTCAAAATATGCTAATGATATTTAGTTATCTTTGGGATGTCAACATATTTCTCTATTCTACTTAATATTTATCATGATGTGTAGTTTATGAAAGTGATTTCAATGAAATTGAAATGAGCAAAAAGGTTAGAGAGTGAGATTCCTAAAATTACTTGACTGAGATCATGGATCCACATACATATTCCCATACATGCAATGAAGAGAAGAAAACTAAAATCATACTTCACGAGGACAGTCCACAAATCTGCATGATTCAGTGCAAATCTTCAAGGGTAAAAGTTGACAACAACATGCAATGAAATGAAAACGCTTCTATAGAACACAGCATTCACCAGTACATATCCAGAAATCAACTTGAAGACTACTTAAGGTTACAATCAGGATATAGTCTAAAGCTTCATCTCCATACAGTATGTTCATAAAATATGTACATTTACAATGATCTGAGGAAAGGACCTTGATTATTTCAACAATCCAGTCCTCACTAGTCTCAATAATCCGATTTCTTTATAAAAGTACTACAGGTTTGATTTTTTGTATGATTGACCTCCTCCTTTTGTACAATATAGGGGCTCAATATATATATCTTTGGTTTCTTCCCCAATCTGGCGCCCAAAACCCTAGGAGATCAATTATCAGCATCTTGAAATGTAGCATCAAATGGTGAGAAATGAATCCCGCCAAGAAATCGAGCAGCATACCCAGACAGGGCGCCACTCCAACAATAATGTCTCCATTTGCAAACCGTCTTGCATTGAAAGCCCCTCCTCTTCTGGTGTGTTTGGCCTCTTAGGATCCGGTGCTATCCTGTGTGATGTCATCGCCACTCAAAGCTCCATCCTTATGTTCACCTGCACGCCGCCACTGTGTCGGCAACTCAGCTTCTTCAGCTACTCCAACAATCTGCAATAAATAAGCAAGAATAAGCATCATCATTTGGTAAGTCAACAGGAAAAATGAACACTTATGTTAAAACAAGCTCCAAATGCACAAACATAGCCATCGGGCCTTGAAATTATGAAAAAAATGCATATATGGCATTTAGAAAAGTCAGGTCAACTATCGTTGACCAAAAATATGCATTCGGGCCCCAAAATCAACCTCAAAATTCCTATCGCTCTGTCTCTCTTTCCCTATCGGCCTGATATCCCTTATCGGTGCAGCTAGAAAATTATCTACCGATTGCCCCCTTCAAGCCGATGTCCCTTTTCATTCAGCATACATTCCTCTTTTCATCGGCAACACTTACCCTCATCAGCGAGTCCAAAAATTTCTCAACAGATTGCTCAACTCATAGTGAAATAGGCTCTCATCGGAGAGACATAACCTATCGCTGGGACCACCCAAGACTCCGCTGATATTACATGTTAGGCCGATGAGTCCTGGGACCTACGCACTGTTTACCTTGTATCTGACCTCACATACAAGCAAGGATACATACAACAATTTAATCCTACTTCAAAACCCTTTCGGTTCCGCATTCTATGCATATCGAACGTATGTATCCAAGCATATAATGAATTCCGATGCATCATTTATATCATATTTCAATCTTTTTTGGATTCCGCCCTTGTATGCTTATAATGTATATAGTGCAATGTATGTAAATTATATACAAGCTGGACGCATACATCGATTTAGCTCTTCTTAACCTTCCTTCACGTCTGTACAATGTACGAGTGCATTTGTATCTTTTAGATATTCAACTCGAACGTGATACAAGCACTTAAATCCGACTTCAGATTCATTTGGATTCTGGCTTGTATGTGCAATGTATGTTTGGAAATATACAAGTCCAGAATCATACCATGAATTAACATTGTTTGATAACTCTTTTAAGTCCGCGTTGTATGTAGAGCTTGTATGTTCCGCAACATACAAGCAACTAACCCTATAGCAATTTCTTCAGGTCCGCGACTTGTATATGGCCGTTGTATGTTCCAAATGTATGCATAAATATACAAGCCCGAAATGTACAGTGATTTAACACTGTTTAAAAACTTTTCAAGTCCGCGCGATGTATACTTGCATTGTATGTTACCCAAACATACAAGCTCGCGGACATACAATGAATTCTCTCTGGTTCATAACTTTTTGATTCCATGCAATGTATAAAACGTCTCATATATTTCCTTGTATATTGTGACCTGCCAAACATACAAACGTTAGATACAAAGCGAAATCCAAACATCTATTCATTTTGACTTAAGCCATTTCGGGTCCATCTTGTATGTATGAAAGGATATATGACTGACTTTGTCTATGAACCTGAATGCAAAAAAGTGACTAAGTATAAAATGACTTTGCACATACAAAGGACTTTGTATATGCAAAGCGATATACAAACCTGAATGTACATTTTACCAAAATGATCATAACTTGTAAAATATGGCAAATTTTAAGATGGTTCAAAAAGCAACCCTAGCTCATTTTTCACAAGGAATCCAACCATATCATGCACTAGTACTGAAAATACAATTTTTCTCTATTTTTAACAAAGTTTGCAAAAAACCAACCATATCATGCACTGGTATTGAAAATGCAATTTTTCTCTATTTTTAACAAAGTTGGCGAATTTTGACTCCTTTTCCCTTTACCACCAAGCAAAACAACACACACAAGCAAAAAGCAAAAAGCCATAGCAGGGGTCCTCATTTTGCTAAGGAGTAAAATGGGGCATGTTGTGAACATCACAACAAGCAACAAGGGGAAATACCTTGTTTGTTCTTGTATCATTTTTGCATAGTTTCTTTCTTGCTTTCTTGTGTGTGTTATCATTTTATCTTGCGTAGCATGTCATTCAACTCTTTCATTCCATCCCTTATCTTGCATCCTCCATTTTCTTAGCCTTCATTTATCATTCTTGTTCATCGTGAGATTGTTCATCATCTTTTTTCCAAAAACCATCCAACCTGACCAATCTCCCGAGGGGGTATCCTACCGTCACCAAAACCTATACCAGGGGCAAACTGGGGCATGTATCATAGTCAAAAAAATTCTATTCTTTGAAACAACGTGATAAAACACATTGCATCAAAGAGAGTCAAAATGTATACACCTAAAAATAGCTTGAGTTGAATTAAATAAATATTTGAATAATTATTTTATTCTCATTCTTCTATCAATAAATAAATATCCTAATTTATTTATCTAATTCACATTCATCCAAATCGTCCAACTAATTAAATAAAAATGAATTTATTTAATTAAGTCATCCAAATTCCTCTAAGTCGCCCCTAATTAAATAAGCCTAAATTATTTAATTAATCATAAATTCCTCTATCCAAAAGTCCTAATTTCATAAATCCACATCACTTTCCACCTCACCGTACACCTCACCATGTTGCACACATAATTAAATATTTTAATATTTAATTAGCTAATTACCCTCACTCACATGTCCTATTTATCCTCTAGTCATCCATATTTCTTCTCCACATGTGTCCTATTATCTTTCAATCATCTCCAAGGACAAAGACACTTGTCTTTCTAATTATAGTTCATCTCTCACATTCCAACAGATCAAGAGTCCTTCTTCCACAATCTCCTCAAAGTCTTCCACTTCTAACTCAGAGGTCATTTGTGAGCACAATGACATGTGGCTCATGGATCCACTTATTCCTCTACCTTGTAATAGTAGTAGGAACATTTCCCGTGATTATCTCCCCCAACTCCATCTCAACCATACACATCACAGATAATTCCTCTAGTCATGGATCTATTGACACTTGGATCTTAGCCTCTCTCAAGCCTATAAAAGCAAGGTTCTCATACCCATTTTGCATCCACTCAAGCATCTAGTAATCTTATTCTATAGAAATTCCACCATAGCTCCCAAGTGTTGCTTTGGCTCCATTGTATTTGCATCTAGCTCCATTATCATCATGTCACTATCATCAACCATGGCTGCATATCATTATCTGCATCCTTCACTTTAATTATTGCATTGTAGTTTCATTGCATAAACCTCCACATAAGCATTCTATCTTTGTCATCTTAATAGCAAGGAAGTACAACTTTTGAGAGCTCTACAATCACATAAGATCAAAGAAAGATAAGCAACAATGGAAGGCATGAGGTAAATCTGTTTGCAAAGGTATTATCTTTTGTTTGCTTGCATTTGTCTCATTTTCATTGAAGTTATTGAATATTTACGTAGTTCCTATGCTAGTTTAGAAATTCAATCACGAAAATATATGCTTATAGGCACATCATTTGAATAAATTTATAGTGCAGAAGTGAAATCTAGTTAATATGAGTGATATGTAGAAGAATTGATCAAACTTACATAAGTATCCACATGATTTGGTTAAATACAGTAGGATTTAACCTTGTTTTTTAAGAAATTCATAGAAAGTAGGTGAAATAAAGCTTATCCAGACATGATTTTCTCTAAGTCAGAAACATAAGGCCCCTGAATGGAAAACAACAACGTACATCAAACCACTGAGTAACATCAAATGATTATGAACTAATCCACAGAGACTTGGGATCATGAATTGTCTAAATTCATCGTATTTTTCAAGATGATAAAGGTTTGATTTGAATTTCTTTATCTATGTTTGTTTATGACTAACATCATGATCAACAAATCCAAACAAGAAGAAAAGAGTGTAAGTTGAAATAGATAAGATTCTAGCTGTAGGTATAATCAAACCTGTTGAAGATGTAGATTGGATTAGTCCAATGGTAGTACAAAACAAGAAGACTAGTGAAGTAAGAATATGTGTTGATTTTAGGGAACTGAACAAAGCCTGCATACATGACCCATTTCCAACACCATTCATTGAGGAGATACTAGAATTAGTTTTAGGAAGAGAGATCTATTCATTCACTGATGGGTTTTATGGATACCATCAAGTAAAGATAAGAGAAGAAGATTGGCCTAAAACTACAGGTCTTTACATAAGAGTTTGGATCATTTAAATATACAGTGATACCTTTTGGCTTGAAAAATGCACCTACGGTATTTAGTAGGATAATGGTAAATGCATTTAAAGAGTTCATATATGACTTTTTTGAAGTGTACCTAGATAATTGGACATTGTATGGCCTGGTGAAAGATCATGTACACACCCTAAGAATGATGTTAAATAGGTGTAGAAGCCTGCAAATATCACTATACTTGAAGAAATGTATGTTTGTAGTACCCTTTGGGACCCTACTAGGTCATATTATCTATAAGGAAGGATTAATGGTAGATCCTCTCAAAGTGACATTAATTCTCACACTGCTAGCACCTAAGAACGTAGCAGAAGTGAACACTTTCTTCGGGTATACTAGATATCACAACAAGTTTATTAGAGGATATGCGGCAGTAGAAACACCTTTGGAAGAACTCTTCAAGAAGAAAAGTGGTAAAAATATTGAATGGATAGACCAATGCCAAACTTCTTTTGACAATCTAAAACAAAAGATTGCAGAAGCACCGATATTGATATTTCGTAATTGGAGTATACCTTTCCACGTACATGTAGATGCCTCAGACATAGAAATAGTTGTAGTACTAGATCAACCAAAAGGAATAAAAGACTATCCTATATCATTTTCTAGATGGAATTTATCAAAAGATGAAAAGAGCTATACTACAACATAGCAATGGTCTTTGCATTATAGAAATTCAGACACTATCTATCATCAACACCATTCATCTTCTATACAGATCAAGGGCCATTAAAATATCTACTAAACAAACTAGTCACTCATGGAATAATCTTCCACTAGTTATTCTTATTTCAAGAATTTGACTTCAAGATAATGGTAAAACCATGAAAGCACAATCAGGGACCAAACTACTAATCTAGGATTGAAATAGGGGATGAACCTAACAATCAAGAGGAAGACACTCCTGGTGCAGACTTGTTTAGAATAACTGCAATACCATAAGAACTGCATGACATAGCAAGCTTACTGTCCACAGGTGAATTCTCTAAAAATATGACATTGCAAGAAAAGAAACCTTAATGCGGAATCATTTACCTCATACATTAATTGTAGCTAGGGTAAAAATCACAAATCAAGGTAAAATGCATAAACAACAATAATGAAACCCTAACAAGAATAATAGAGCACAAGATAACATGAAAATCAAAATAACAAATGCAAATGCAAACCGATCTCCATGCTACTCTTGATTCATCTCCATTTCTCTTCTCAACCTCGCATAAGCATGCAAGATTTTGAAGGATTGATTGTGGGGGGAATGTTGGTTGCTCACTATTTCAGCAGCATAACAATAGCATAGGATGAATGATGCAAAGGCTCTAATGGTATTTTGACAACATAAGGATACTTGAAACTTAATGCATTAAAATGGCTTGTGAGAGGGTTGATTTATAGGCAAGGATTGATTTGATTCGATGGTTGAGATTGAAAGGCTAAACGAACGATGTGGACGACTAGGATCGAATAGGTTTTCTCACTCCTTAAGGAATTGTAGTCATGTGACAAGTGTAGGGAGGAGAATAGGGCTGACCTAATTTAAATAAAATATTATTTAAATTAGTTGTGCATGTGAAAGATATTAAATGAAAGTCATACTACCACACATGAATCAATTGAGAGGTAGACAAGTGTTGCAATGAGATGAAAGGTGAGGACCTAATTCAAATATTTTATTTGAATTAGTTAGAAAATGGGAGATGGCTTATTTAAATAATTTTATTTATTTATTTAAATTAGAGGAAAGGTGGGAAATTAATTAAATAAATAGGATTTATTTAATTAATTGGCTAGTGGGATAAATGGGAAATTAATTAAATAAATAGAATTTATTTAATTAATTGGCTAGTGAGATAAATGGGATTAGGATGGGAAATTAATTAAATAAATAGAGATTTTTTTAATTAATTGGAAAGTTGGGTAAGTAGAATTAGGAGTGTGATTAGGACAAAATGCTACATGATGTCTCTAATAATGTGTTGACTAGGTGTTGGAAGACATGGAAAATTTTGGGTGTCTACATTTTGCCCCTCTATGAGATGATATTCGAGATGATAAGATTTGTGTCGAGTAACATCATTTGAAAGAAGCTAAGGTATGGATAGAGGAAAATGATAGGATGAAATGGGATGATGATGGAAAGATAGGATGATGATGCCCCCTCGAGAGGATAGGCTGGTTGGACAAACACAGGTAGGCTCTCAAAATGAAAGGTATTGGTTAAGGAAAATAGCTAAGGGAATGGATAGAAGAAATTAATGATGTGTTATGTTGTAATGAAGGTGAGCAACCATGATGTTTGATATAGCACTAGACATTATTCACCAAGGTATAAGGACCAAGGTGATGATGTGTCTTGTGCACCCAGCGCAATACAACCTTGTCTAACATATGAGGAAGTAAACTTAGAGCATTAAAGTCCTAATGCACAAAAGGTATGATGTGACCTTAGATGCAAAGGATAATGTAAAAAGCTATTCCAACATACACAAGATATGAATATTAGCTGAAAATGATACGGATTTGATACAAATGCAAGATAAAAAGATAACACACACAAGCAAGCAAGCAAGCATGCACAAATAATTCAAAAAAAAAAGGTATTGCCCCTGTCAAGTTGTAAACAAATGATTAATTGATTGATGATGATGATGATGATGATGGTGATAGTGTTGTCATGGTGGGAATGATATATCCCTAGATCAACACAAGGATGTTGGAATGATATATCCCATTGATGATGAATATGATGATTGATGATTTGTTTTATGACAAGATAAGGATCAAGACCAAGGATGTGATTGGATAATTTGACAAGATTGATTAACTTGATTGGTATGGATTAATGATTGACTTGCATTTGGATCATTGCTTGGAATTGTTTTGATTGATTTGATTTGAGGAAATGACTTGAATGAATGATTTAGTGAATTTAAATTGATGTGATTAACTTTATTGCTTGATTTTTGTTGGATATTTGATTTTTTTGCATTTTTGGGAATGTTTGATTTTTTTGGATTTTTGAATGTTTTGATTTTTTGGATTTTTGAATGTTTTTGATTTTTTATTGGATGACAATTTTGATAGCCTTTATGCTAGACACCAATGAAAAGGGAAGACCAACTTTAGATGCAAGGATGGAGGTAGGATGGATGGATAAAAGGATGGGTAATTAGTAAATGTGATGGCAGGCTTATGATAGATGGATGTGATGGAAGACTCATGATAGATGGGTAGATAAGAGGATAGGCCATATAACAGAAAGCTCATGATAAATGGATAGATAAAAGGATAGGCTATAGTGGATGGATGTATGCCTCATAATGGAGCTAGGATGTGATCTCCAAAGACTATGTCGCATAGGAATAACATGCCCCATTCTAGGTAGTAGACTGAGGATTTTACATGACAAAACTTATGATGAAAGGATGACATGATGGATTGCTTTGGAAAGGATGGAAAAATGGACAATGACAAGAGGGTAATGATACGATTGATTTGAAAGAATGAGGTATATCAAGAGTTTTTTGAAAGTTTGTTTCAACATTTTGCCCCCAATCTTTATCAAGATCAAAAGGAGGAAAGGAGGATGAATGTATGTACTCAATGGGATAGGTATGTGGGTGTAATGGCTAAGGATGGTAGGATAGGATATGATAGGATAGGATAGGAAATGATAGGTTGGATGAGACAATGTGCCCCCAAGTATAAGTGACATAGATAATCAACCTACACATGATGCTTGTTTGCTAGGTTTTCATCATTGTACTTATCCAAGGTGCCACCAAGGGTGGTTTTCACCTTTGGATGAATGGATTTCTCTTTACTTTTTTGATTTTTTTTTCTTTTTTCTTTTTAAAACTTTTGAATGGGATAGGTGAATATGGATAGGAGGGACTCAAGCATCTAGTTCCATGAAAGGTGATAGTTCCATTAGAGAGTGATGTCATCATGATGGACCATGTCAAACATCATCATGCTCATAGATGTTGGTTGGGGATTGCATGAAAGAGGAAGATGGATTAGGTTGATAGTGCATTATGATGTGGATTATGGAAGGATTCATAGTGGATTATGTAGGAATATATGCAAAAGAATGGATGTAAGATTTATGCAAAAAAGGATGGATGGAGGGAAGGCTTATGCAAATGCATGGACCATACAAAGGTGATGGGTGAAATATGTAGGATAATTTATGAAGGATGGGGAGATGGAGGTATGTGGAATGGAAGGGAATCATGACCAATGATTGCACACACTGTGATAAACATTGAAGCTTTTGATTGGATGGTGGTGTAGGAAGCAATGGAGATGCTTGCTTAGGGGATGGTTGATGTAATGATTTAAGAACCCACATAGACTTAGTATTTTTATGATTTTTGTTTTCCTTGTGGGATTTTTGGAATTTTTGAATGGAATTGGAATTTTGGATGGAAGGGGATGGTTGGGATTTTTGAGATGTGGATGCTCCATTTTACTTGCTTGATTTTTTCTTAGGGACCCAAACCATTTTGTTTTTGGACTTTTCTTTTGGAGGTATGGGCTTGGGTAGCTTTTTGGATAGATTTTGCTTCAATTTTTTACATTGATGCCCTAAGGCATGAGGATCTTTAGGGTTTTTGGTAGGATTTTTGGCTTTATAGGTAGAGGCATCCAAATTTTTGCTTTTGAATCACATGGGTTTGGTGGAATGAGTAGAAGCTTCATGTTTAGACAATGTATGCATTTGTTGGTAATGATTAGGATTTTTAGGGGACTTCTGGATAAGTGGATAATTAGGCATTGGTAGAAGTGGAGTCAAAGTGGATGGAGTGATAATAGGAGTTGGAAGGAGTGGAGGTAAATTTGATGGAGGGAAATTAGGAGTTGGAAGTAATGGAGGTAAATTGGATGGTGGAAGATGTATGGTCACATGCTTTTGACATTTGTAGGATGGTGGAGGTGGAATGGCCACATATGTTTTGGGTATATGATGTGGTTTGTGATGGAAAGTGGGGACATAGGATACATGGAGGAATTACCAACATCTTTATAGATTGTTTACCTTGGGGTGTGTATCTAAGGCCATATGAGTGTGGAGGGACCTTGACATGGATAGGCTCCAAAATGCATTGTTCATGGAGGCCTAAGCCTTTACCTTGGTAGTTCATTTTTTGGAGTATACAATGGACAATGTGACTAGGTGTGGTTTGAACACTAGACTTGAGCTTATTACTGGATGGAGAAGGTGAGGTAGTAGACAATGGTTGTTGTTCCCCTAAGGAAGAATATTCATGGATGAATGTGGTAAGACCAATGGGGTATGATGTATTTGAAATGGGGTTGATAGTGGATGTGGAAGAATCATAAGGAACTTGATTATGTTCATTTAGATCCAAGCTATTGGTTTGATCTTCTATACTTGCTTGAGGGCCATGTGTCTCATCATGACAAGTGGATGTTTGAAGCTCATGGATGGGACTAGATGGAGGATGGATAGGAGCAATTTGGATATCTTGCTCATGGATAGGTAAAGGATTATGGATAAGATCAAGGTGCTCATGGATAGCTTCTTCATCATGGATATTATCTTGATCATAGAAAATATATGTGTTATGGATAGGTTAGATTTGGATTACTTGCTCATGGATAGGTATAGGATCAAGTTTCTCATGGATAGCTTCTTTATAGGTAATATCTTGATCATAAAGAAGGTATAGGTTGTGGATGGGCAAAATGGAAGGGATTTGATCTTGATGAGAACTAGGGTTTGATGTTTCCACATTCTTTAGATTAGACTCTTGACATACCTCTTGGTTTTCTTGAATGAAAGTGGAATTGGCAGACTCTCGTATGGGCTTGATAAGCTCTTGACAATCACTAACATGAGGGTACAATGGATCTTGACTTGGACTCATCGTGGGAGACTCTTCAATATATTTGATGGGTTGTGGACTACATGATGGGGTTGAAGGATTGGACATGGTGTTGGAGGACTCCTTTGTAGGCTCAAGGATAGCTATTCAACATGGAGATGGTTTATTCCTTGCTAGTAGCCATTAGATCACATCCTTCATAAGTGTATGGGTGAATGGACAATATAGTGGATGGATAATAATGGTGAATGGTGTTGTAGGCTTAGGATTAGGATTTTTATTGGATGGAGGGATAATGGGATTGGATGGATTGGGATTTGGATTGGATGGAGGGATAATGTGCTTGGATGGATTAGGATTAGGATTGGATGGAGGGATAGGATGATTGGATGGATTAGGACTTGGACTAGATGGGGGTGACACATGGGATTTTATGCTATGTTTGTACATATTGTAGAAGAGTGGCAGAAATATGGGGCATTCATTTATATTATGACCTTTGATCCTATGGTATGCACAATAGTCATATTCATTGTACCCACGGGAACTAAATACACTTTCCTCACGTGGTTTGATTTCAGGAAGTTCAATGAGTTTTTCTTTAAGCATCCCTTGTAAAGTAATCTCAACATTACCTCTTGGTGGAGGATTAGAGTAGCATGGTGATGAAGGTAATGAAGGGCTTGATGGATTAAAAGGTTGGTGAACTAATGGACTAAGAGTAGGATCACATGGTGGTGTTGAGATAGGACTAGGTGGCTCACCGATTGGCATTTGGGTGGATGGCAATGGAGGGTACTTATAGGATACATAATCTAGATTGGTATCTCCTTTGTCAAAGGATATTAGGTCTAGCTGCATAGGGTAAGTTGGGCTCTCTTGTTCTTGTGGTGAAGGCCATTGATAGTCTTGTTGGTTAGGTGAAATAGTGGGATATGTAGACAAAAGATCTTGAGGTATGGATTGATATGGATTGGCATGATATGTGTATGAATTAGGTTGGTATGAAATGGAGGGCATTTGATTTTGTTGCCAAGGTGGACTTGGTCTCACATGTTCTTGTTCTGAAGTGAATTGACATGTTGATGTGGCATTGACATGGAAAGATGTGGGATAAGTTGATGTGGCATTGACATGGAAAGAGGTGGGATAAGTTGATGTGGCATTGTCTTGGAAAGAGGTGGGTGGATTAGCTTGGTACGAAGTGAAGGGGGATGACACATAGGAATGAGGTAGAATTGGTTGATGTTGAATGGATAGGGGATGTGTTTGTTGGGTTTGTGATTGACAAGTAGCTATGAAGTGTTGGGCTTGGGATATGAGGTGTTGTATTTGAGGTGATTTGATTTGTTGAAGTTGGAGTTGTAGGATGAAGGCTTATAGTCGTTGAATGATTCATTGGTCTAGGGTTTGTGGTTCTTGGTAAAGTGCTTGGAGAAGGTCTTGGAATTGGGGTACTAGCTCTTCTAATTTTGGCATGTTTTAAGGATTAAGAACCTTTTGGCAAGTGCTTGACTATGATTATGATGATGATGTGGAATGATTGGGATGATGATTTGAATTGATTAAAATGAAATTGTTTGGATTAGAAAGAGGATGATGATGATTAGGATGATTAGGATGACTTGTCTTAGAGTGAATGTGATGGAAATAATGTTTAGAAAGAAGTGTTTATGTGTTTTGTGTTTATAGCTTGATTTGGCAATTTGCAAACAAATGATCACACATGTACACTCATGAATCACACACGCAAGACACATAAGCAAGTTTGAATTTGAAATTTGAAGAATGTGATGATTAAGCAAGCACTTGAAGAAGACACATCAACAAGCCCTAGATTGGTCAAATAGGTATGGCCAATTAGGTCTTACTCTAAGATGCACAAGTTGACTAAGGATGTCCCCAATATACTGAAGGTACGAGGGGCCTAATTTTGTGAAATGAAAGAGAAATAATACCACACAGCTAGGAGAAAGGGGTAACCCACCCTTCACCTTCACTTCCCAAAGGTATAAAGTTCTTTCAGACTTAGCCAAGAGTGACAAGATTTTGACTTCCAAAGAGGTTGTCTTTCGATTCACACCTCACTATTTATACTCCACCAAAATGCTAGAGTTGAGGTCGTCCCTTGGAGTGGTGTGTCTCCAAGAAGGCCTCTTAGGAAGGGTATGACAAAAGAAAACCAAGTGAGATATTTTTGATCTCCAAGATCACCTTGTGGTACGAGGAGAGAGCATACACATGCACACTTGATTCACACTCGCACTTGTTAATTTCCCTTAAAGAAATGAAATGTGTGGTGTGAAAATGAATGTATGAGAGGTGCTTTTGATTCTCAAGATCATATGAAGCGCATGAGAAGAGCATACACACCTTTTATCACATGCAAGTTCACCAAACAATTCAAGCACTTGTTCTTTTTAATCCCAAGTCAAAATATGTGATGGAAGATAATCGTTAATTTTATTCTCAATTTTTTGATGTGAATGAAGACAAGAGTATGTTTTAGAGCCCAAATTGAAATGTATATGCAAACAAAATGTTCTTTTTATGCCCAAATTGAAGTGTGTAAATGCAAACAATGATTATTGATTGAAATGAGAGATAAAAGATGAAACAAGTGCACCTAAAATTTTCACTCCAAATCTGCTATGTATGATGGATTTCAATGATGCTATAGCTCCTTAGATGCACCTACAAAATTAGAAAATGATATTATAACGCAACCATAAAAAGATAAGCTCTGACATCAAAAAAGAAAAAGTGTAATTTTAGATACACAGCCGAATTAGATTTGATTGTTTCAAGATATTTTTGATCTGAAAACTAAAAAATCAAAGAAGAGACCCCCATGAAGTTTTTGAGAGATTTCCAAAAATGTAAAGAAGTCAAAAAAATTCACTATTTTGTGCCCAAAAATGTGGATTTGTGGAAAACCTACAACAGACAAAGATCTAATTTTTTCGCACCGTATATGACCTCCAAATTAAATCTATAAAACATAGACCCCCATTAGAATTTCAAGAGCTTTCTAGAAATGTAAAAATTTTTGACTTCTAATCAGGTGATTGTGGGTTCAAGTCCCACCAGGCGTGCTAAATGTAGCTAGGGTAAAAATCACAAATCAGGGTAAAATGCATAAACAACAATAATGAAACCCTAACAAGCACAATAGAGCACAAGATAACATGAAAATCAAAATAACAAATGCAAATGCAAACTGATCTCCATGCTACGCTTGATTCATCTCCATTTCTCTTCTCAACCTCATATAAGCATGCAAGATTTTGAAGGATTGATTGTGGGGGAATGTTGGTTGCTCTCTATTTCAACAACATAAAAATAGCATAGGATGAATGATGCAAAGATTCTAATGGTATTTTGACAACATAAGGATACTTAAAACTCAATGCATTAAAATGGCTTATGATAGGGTTGATTTATAGGCAAGGATCGATTTGATTTGATGGTTGAGATTGAAAGGATAAATGAACAATGTGGACAACTAGGATCGAATAGGTTTTCCCACTCCTTAAGGAATTGTAGTCATGTGACAAGTGTAGGGAGTAGAATAGGGCTGACTTAATTTAAATAAAAGATTATTTAAATTAGTTATGCATGTGAAAGATATTAAATGAAAGTTGTACTACCACACATGATTCAATTGAGAGGTAGACAAGTGTTGCAATGAGATGAAAGGTGAGGACCTAATTCAAATATTTTATTTGAATTAGTTGGAAAATGGGAGAGGGCTTATTTAAATAAATATTTTATTTATTTAAATTCGAGGAAAGGTGGGAAATTAATTAAATAAATAGGATTTATTTAATTAATTGGCTAGTGGGATAAATAGGAAATTAATTAAATAAATAAGATTTATTTAATTAATTGGCTAGTGAGATAAATGGGATTAGGATGGGAAATTAATTAAATAAATAGAGATTTATTTAAGCAATTGGAAAGTTGGGTAAGTGGAATTAGGAGTAAGATTAGGACAAAATGCTACATGATGTCTCTAATAATGTGTCGACTAGGTGTTGGAAGACATGGACAAATTTGGGTGTCTACATTAATAGAGGAAGAATTACATAAAATAGGAAAGGATGATGTCATAAGAAGGGTAGTATATGAGCATGACAGAGAATCTATATTGAGTGAAGCACATGGTGTAGCAAGAGGTCATGATTCAAAAGCATTTACCACAAGGAAAATTAAACTAGCTAGACTCCAGTGGCCTACACTCTAGAAGGATACAAAAAGATATGCCAAACAATGTGACATCTATCAATGCATAAGAAAACCAATTGCAAGGGATGAGATGCCACCAAAACTAGTACTAGGTCAACTCCCATTTGAGAAATGGGCAATTGATTTTATTAGACCTAAAGATCCCTTGCTAAACATTCTAGAGAAACATTTATCATTATAGGGATTGAATACCTAACTAAATGGACAGAAGTCGAACCTACTAAGGATTACACTACAAAAACCACCGCAAAGTTTTTATATGAAATTATTTTAATGAGATTTGGATTTCCTTTAAGTATAACAAGTGACCAAGGAAAGCACTTTGTCAGTAACATAATTGTGGAACTATTACATACTTTTATGATAATACATAATAAGAGCTCACCTTATCATCTACAAGAAAATGGAGTGAGCGAAGCCTTAAACAAGATAATAAAGACATAATTGACTAAAGTATGTGGTGGTAATAGAGAAGGCTGGGACCTAAAAGTACATGTGATACTTTGGGCCTATCACACAATGTATAAAAGGACAACAAAGTTCACACCCTTTGAACTAGTGTGTGGAATGGATGCTACAGTACCGATGAACTTCATACTTCCAAATTTTTGTACTACACTCACTTTATGGTTAACAGAGGACGAGTCCTTAGTTGAAATAATTGAAGAACTAGAAAAATTGGATGAGAATAGACTGATTGTGAAAATAATTTGAACCTAGAAAGAATGTGGTAAAAGGCCTGGCATGATAGAAATTTGTGGTTGAAAACTTTCAAAGAAGGTGACTTAGTACTGTTGTATGACAACAAATTTAAGAAACAAGGAAAATTGAAAGTAAGATGGTTAGGACCCTATTATATAGATGAAATTGCAAAATCTGGAGTAGTTAGATTAAGGGATATGAATATAAAATTGTTAGAAGAATTTGTCAATGGAGCAAGGTTGAAATATTACCACCAATCTCCTGAATGAAAAGATATAATACATTAGATTCACATAAATGTATCATAAGTAATGTATTATAGTGTAACATAGTATAAAGTAACCATTAGTAGCTTATAAGCAGGCAAAGCCCACCAAAAGGGAAAAGGATATAGATGCAATAAATGCATAAAGGTACCATTAGGGCTATAAAACGCTAACCCTTCAGACAAATCATCACATTTTCATTCAACACTTAGTGAAAATTGAGCCCCAAAGTGAAAGAAAATCTAGTAAAGCCTAACTGCAACTACAAAAGAGAAAATGGCCACCCCCACGCTAATTGATGTCATAGAGAAGTGAAGGCCAAAGTATAAGAAGTGTCCCTACAAAGCAATGGAGGTGGACAAGTATGACACCTTTTTAGTAGTACTAAAAGATGTGATATATATAAAAGATGTGAGAAAATATACACATGTGTTGATATCTGAAATAGACCACACAAAATTTGGGGAGCTACGGAACACACTCCTCCAACTAGACCAAATAGGGTATCTACCACAATATAAGAACATTGCAGCAAAGAAATTGGACATATGTGTAGATTACCCTAATTTTTGTGGAGAGCATGATTGGGTGTGAATCATTTTAAGCCATATACATGATGAATTCATGTACTTGGACATGCCGCACCAGATCACAAAATAAGCCATACGAGTGGTAATAGGGTTGTGTACGGTAGGAGAGCTCCAAATGAAGAAAGTAATAAAAAGTGAGAAACTAATGGAGATAAATGGGGTCACTTTGAATGGAAGAATCTTGAATGTAAATGAGATTACAAACCACATGGTTAGATATGCCACCATGGGGATTGCGCATAAAATTTACTATGCAAAATGTGAAGGGTTAGCTACTAGGATGGCAATATATCTGACCTATCAGATGATTGTGGAAGGAAAAGACTTCAACTTGTGTGAAGTGTTGAGGGAGAAGCCATTGGAAAATCTATAGAAAACAAAGAGCTCAAACTATAATTTTAGGTATGGAACCCTAATTATATGTCTTGCCTTTTATTTTATGAACGCTCTACCGAATTATGGGGGTAAAATATGGCAACAAGATAGTATAGTAGTTGCATAAAAAAAACAACATGGAACAATCTTCAAAGACAAGCCCTTGTACACTGCTGCATACTGGGGGTTCTTCAATCCCCTGCAGGATAACATGCAAGAAAGAGAGTGGATACCATATTGGTCAATAAAATAATATGCAAATCACATACCATTCATGGTGGATGAGGACTATACCTATATGGAGGTGGTATATTCTAGGACATCATGGATACCTAGGCTACCCTATGAGATAAAAATGCAAGAAATAGATGTGTATGCAAAAACCCTCCTGAGAAAACCAAAAGACCCAAACACAAAGATTTTTGGGACATATGGAGAATTCATGGACAAGTAACATAAGAAAGAGGTAGAGGAACATGTAAAGAAACACAAGAAAAAACTACATTCATAGTGGGGTATCACATTGCAACCTAGTTCATCTACTGGACATAAACTATCGTAGCACTATTGTAGGCCAACACTACAAGTACACCACAAACAAGAAGGTCTAGGAGATTACATCTCGCAACTCCTAGTACTCAATCTACAACCGAATCTGCAATGTCATCACAAACAGTATCAACACCACACCAAACAAAGAAAGACCCTGATGTTGAAGAAATATCAAATGTGTTGGTAAATTAAGTATGGAAAAGAGAAAGAAAGCAACAAAGAAAAATTGAGTGAAAATGAGTATAGTACAATCCTCTGCAGAAGAGGATATAGAAGAAGAAGAAGCGGAAACAAGTAAATTATAGAAGAGGAAGAAAACAAACACCATATAAATAGAAGAACAAAACCAAAAAGAAGAATCACCTAAGAAGGAGTGACTATTAGATTTGGATGCATTTACGAATGCCATTGAAAATTTTGGTTTGCTTAAGAATATAGTAGACCTATATAATGTAGTCTCACAAGACAATAAGGAGATAATCCAAAAAGCAATAATAAGGCATATGTGGATGAATGAAAAACATTAGAGGATCTAATGGTAGAGTTTGCTGAGGAGCTAGTAGATGCCTTGAGGAAAAAGAGGGAAAAAGAAGTTGAATTAGACAAAGAGATAAGGAAAAAACCATAAATGAGGTGGACCCAACCATTTCCATAGAACACAAAGAAAAATTAGCTCAACTATAAGCTATAGAGCTGATGACAAAGCAAAGAGTAGCTACATTAATAAGAATGAGCCAAGAGGATAGGAGGAAAATACAAAAATAGACAAAGCAGGTGACTAAGAAAGTATATAGCATTGAGGGTAGAAGATAAACAATAACAAAAAATTAATTCCCCTCATAATACACAGCAAGAGGAAGAACAAGAGGAGTAGAAGAAGAAAAAAAAATCTCCTCCACATGACACAAAAGACAATAAGTAGCAGTCAGATAATCAAGTTTCTTCTTCCTTTCCCTCCACCATTTAGTCCATCAAGGACTTTCTAGATCAACAAAAGAAAATAAAACTGATGGTCACACCCCAACTTCTACAACTCCCCCTCATTAGATCACAAGTTAATCTATCTAGGATATCACCCTTCTAGAAGCTACAGCTAGGGGATATGTTTCATGCTACAATAAGAGAAGAAATCCTACAACAACATGTAGATAGTAATTAGCACTTACAAGAGGTTGTGGATGCAATACAAAACCAATTACTAAATGCTCAGAGAGATACCACACTGCCACTAACACAACAACTCAAGAAGTTGGTCAGCAACCTACAAGCAGAGATGAAATATCAAGAGGAAAATGTGAAGAAGCAAGTTACTAATGAAATGAATAAGAAAAGAATGGCAGAAACATCCAGAAAATGTGCATCAACAACTACACAACTAGAAACACATATCAAAAACTTACAACAATCCATAAGGGAGGCTGCTCTATTATACCAATTTTGTCTACAATGGCCTACTACTACCAAAAATCTAAAAGATCAAATAGACACCCTATAAGTACAAATAACACAGATTGCAAGGACATATGATCCCTTGAAAGATATGAATGGAGAGATAAGGGTGCAAATTGGGACAACCCATACATAGTTGCAACAACTCTAGGATTAGAGGGAGTAGATTAAGGGGTAGGTAAAATAGCTGAGAGAGGTAATCAACCTCTGTCTAGCCCACTTAACAAGCATATTATTTGAGGCCAAACAAAATACGTAGAAGATATAGATCCCAACCAATATGGGAAATGCAAATAAAACACACATTGAGATAGAGGCCCAAATCCAAGTGCTACAACAAACTAAGAGATAGTGGGACACTACCTTGAGCTAGTTGAAGGTGATTTACAAGAATATCCTACCTAGGAACTAGCATCCCATCTCTTGAGGACAAGACAGTTCTAAAAAGGGGGGATGATGTTGGCAGTGTATATACAATAGCATGGTATAGAATAGATCCTACCACAACTCACTATAAGGGGAATGCAGAGGACAAGGTTGATATAGGTAGTGACATTTTATAAGGGACACATCCCTACTATAATATATATATTTGTAATAGATAATATGTAAGATGTAAGAAAGAAGTAAGAGTGAATATGTAAGAAGAGATATATGTAGAGTAGAGACTTAGACTTGCCATTTTTTGTATATAAGATTATAATGAATACGTAATGGAGATATAAGGATCTGATCTAATATCTAAGTATATATGAATGTGTATGATATGTATGAATGATGTATTCTTATCACATGTTATAATTCCTTACTTTTCTTTATGATTCTCTCACTGTATCTTCTGGGGTATAAATTGACTTTAGAGATTTGACTGAGGCTCAGATCTTGGGACTGAGTTCTCCACATTTCTTACCAACAGAAACCATATAATGCAAAACTTACAAACCCTTCAAAGTTATTAGCCAAATCATGTTGTGATCAAATATCAAAATCCACCAATGGGGTTGATGCTCTTGACCCCACAATCTCAAACTGCATTCTTAGGAACGTATCTTGAATACCTAAAAGAGCCTCTTGACCATGTCATATGAAATGTGTTACTTCCACAACCCCTCCTTGACTTACCAAAGTTTAATGGAGAAGGAGATCCAAACTCACACATCAAAGCCTACACAACTATAGTAAGAGAACTCCTTGGGATGGATTCGTCGTGAGAATTTTTCCAAAGATGCTCGAAGGGATTGCCTTAGATTGGTATTATTGACTACCTGAGGCTTCAATTCATTCCTTTTGCCAAATTATAAGAGAATTTTTCATGGAACTTGACATAAATAAGCTTATCAAAATAAGGATTCATGATCTTACTATGAATCAAGACACAAACACACTAGTGGCACACTTTGTTACATGTTGGGGACAAGTTCTCTACTTGTCAATAAGTGCCCAAACATGGATCATAGAGAATTGTATGACCTTCTATTGCATGCCCTTAATAGGGATACTTGAGAGGAACTACATAAATTACCCTACAAGTCCTATGAGGAAGTGCTAGAAAGTGCCTTATGAATTGATCAAGTTGCCATTGACTGTGGCCGAAGAACTTACGACACAAAGAAAACTTGTAAAAAGTTTTGAGAAGGATCTCCCAAAAATATAAAAGGCAATCAAAATGCAACAGACAAAGATGTCAATGCCATAAAAAATTTGTCAAATAACAAAAAATCTCATCAGAAATTTTAAAAGGTTATCAAGGATCAATTCACTTTCCCTATGACCCTAACACATAGTATCTATTTCATGGAACAAAGGACACAAAAACCTACTATGGATACAACAACCATTTCAAAACTTACTAGTGAACAATGACAAAAGTTCTTGGCTTTCCTACAATCTCAACAAGGAGACAAATAATCCCTAAATAATAAAAGTGATCCTGACCAAGGCACTTCGAATCACATTGAGCTAATATAAATCAAGAAGTTTTTGTCGTCCAAGAAACAAGAAAATTGGATCAAACTGATAATGTTTTTATGTAGTTAGTGAGTTTACTCAAAACCTCACCCACACACCATAAAAAATTCCTTGATGTGTTGGAAGTATATGTTCAACACAAGAAAACCCTACTACTTTCACTTTTGGTCCTATAAAATGTAAGATGATGCTATAACACAAAAAAAAGGATTCACCTCTTTATATACAAATACATATTGATGAAGTCATCATCAAGTGAGTGATCATAGATGAGGGGGAAGCAATCAATCTCTTACCATTTTCCCTCCAAAGAATGAGATATGACAAAACAAACATTAAACAAAGTACCATGACCCCAAGGGTTTACAATAGTCAAAACATCCAAACAATAGGGAAGATAAATCTATCGCTCACTCTAGGGCCCAAAACCCTTCTAACAGAGTTTTATGTGATCAACAGAGAAACCAATTACAATATGATCCTTAGTTCAGACATTGGATTTATAAAATAAAAGTTCTCACTTATATGCTATTTCAAGAAATCCACTTTCATGACATGTGAAAATTTCGTATCATCAAAGTAGACCCTAATCCTTTTAGTGTCTACAAAATGGAACAAGAGGAAAATAAAAAGAAAATGAAAATGAACATAGGATAAAGATCATGGGAGAATGGGAAACCTCCAAAAGCATTGTAAATTTTATTGATATTTCATACAAAGAATTAGATCCAACAAAAGAGTTCCCTTTCGATCCCCATGCTACAAATTCATATGCACCATTTAGTCTAGTAGCTATCCCTTATGATGATAATACAAATAATCACAACACCAAAAGTTTCTCTATTGGGATAGTGGAAATTACTAAAGAAGAATAGGAACTCAAAGAGAAGGTAGAGAAGTGAAAATTGAACTACAAACTAGGAGAAACATCAAGATCTTAGAATATTGAGGATCTATGGACTCTTCATTTTGATAGAGAAAGTTGCAAAATAGGAGTAGGGGTAGGACTAATCCTCACTTCCTCGATAGGAAAGGTTCTTCACTTTGCATTTAGATTGGACATCTTCTACATGAATAACTCACTGAATACAAAGTTGTATCTTTGGGAATCATGCTAGCCATGAAGATTGGAATCAAGAATAATTCCATCTTTGGAGATTCCTAATTGACAATCAACCAAGTGGCAAAAAAATTATGAAATGAAATCAAAGTGATCTCATCCCTACAAAGACACAATTCAAAAGTTGATCCAATTTTTTAACTTCTTCACCATAAAAGCCATACCAGGAGAAGAGAACCAAGTAGAAAATTCAATGGCTATGTCAGTGGAAATTTTTACACCTCATGCTTAGCTTCAAATATTTTAATTCATAATATCAGTATGGGGTGGTCTATTACTAGAAAGTGAATAAATACCAAGTACCTTAAGTTATACAAAAGAAAAGATGGAAATTCCAACCAAATATTACATCAAAAATGATGAAGTCATTCTTAGAATACCTACATGCTTATGATGATCTCCCAAGAGTCTATCACAAAAAGGGATACATGTTCCTTCATCATCTTGATGATTATTTTATATGTGAGTTGGAAATCTTGTAACTAGGAAAAAATTCTGAATTACCATCAACTCCTCAAAAATTTGAAGGACACCCTTTGCTAACTAGTGATACCATTGATCTCAACATAGGAACCCTTGAAAAACCAAGGATATTGAAAATGAGGTTCAATTTAGATGATGAATATTTTGTAAGAATATATTGAGTTTCTTATTGAATTCTCAGACATCTTCACTTGGACATATGCAAACATGCCAAATTTGGATCCGAAGATTGTGGAACACAACCTACTAACAAAACTAGACACAAAACCAATAAAAAAAAGCTAAGGCCCATAAAACCCCAAGTTGCAGAGATGGTAAAAGAAGAGTTGAATAAGTTATTGAATGTGGGACTTATTAAATCAATGGATTATTCATATTGGGTGTCAAACATTACTCATGTATTGAAGAAAAATGGGAAATTTTGAATGTCTAGATTCTAGAGACATTAATCAAGCCTACCTTAAAGATGACTTTCCATTTCCATCCATAGATCAAATTGTCGAATCAATTGTAGGATATGAAATGTTTTCCCTTATGGATGGGTTTTCAAGATGCAATCAAATTAAAATCTCAAAAGTTGATCAAAATAAAACAATGTTCATGACTCCTTAGGGAAGTTTTTGTTATACATTTATGCCATTCAAACTAAAGAATGCATGAGTCACCAAAGTCCATGAATCATATTTCCCATGATCTCATCTACAAAATGGTATAAATTTATGTAGATGATCTACTAGCCAAATCTAACCAATGCTTAACACGCATCGAAGACCTTTGCAAGATTTTCACCTAGTTATGTGAGTACAAGGTAAGGTTAAATGTAGAAAAGTGCATTTTTGGGGTAACAATTGTTGCAAGTATGGGCCTAACCGGTGTTGTCATTGATGTCAACATACTCTTGTTGCATTGATGATAAGGATTGGATGAGTTGTATGCTGAGGATATTGAGTCCTATCAAAAATAGAGAAGAACAGTGAAGTCAGTAAGGTGAAGAATCTCAGCTAAGATGAAGATCAGAGGATGCACTTCAAAGGGTTTGTAGATATATGTCTTAAGATGATCCAGTAAAGATTTGAGAGGTCTGCATGAAGATCTGAAGGAGTTATAGCCACTTGAGCAAAACCAGTTCTGGTAGATGTTCAGAGGTGACAGAGTGCCACAGATAGGTCCAGTGAGATCCAGAAATGAAATATCTTGTTCTGCGGATTTGGTGGAGTATTTAGGAAGTCAATGTGAATTGACAACTCAATCGATTCATTGTCTAGAGGTCCACAAGAATCAATTCCAGTATGACAGTGATGACAGACTGTGTTCTTGAGGTTTCGGATAAAGGAGAGAATGATTTCAGTAAGAAGTAACGTGGATGTTCTTGGTGATTCAGGAAAGCTTGTGGAGATCTTTAGATTATGTTCAGTTCATGTTGGTGATCCGCATTGAAGTTTAAGCTTGTTAGTGAAGAATTACTTCTGGATGATGGTGTTCTTCCTAAGTTTGGCCGACAAGATGAGTTACACATCTTGTGGATGGTCTTGAAGATGTTTTATGAAGATTGGCGCATTCCTAAAGGAAGATTGAAGTCTCAGATCTGTGTGACCGACAACATGTTGATCCGTGTGAAGTCTTTTTGTAATTAGTCATGTTGTATTTATGTATTTGCTCTATAATGTATGCTAGCTTGGATGATTATCCCTAAGTCGATATCTTGTATAAATAAGGAGTTGTAAAGTCATTTCAAATGCATCTTGCAGAGATGAGTACGTGGTAGAGAGGAGTAGAGCGAAAGGCAGAGTAGAAGTATTGAACTTAAATGGAACTGAATCAAGCATGGTGAAGATGCTATTCTTCAATTCAAGTATGTAATATTTATTATTCTATAGACAGTGTGTCTCCTGTAGGTAGTGGGTCTCTTGTGAGTAGTGTGCTTGGGCAGTGAACCCTAATTGGCATGTGCCATTTGTTCTTCTTATTCTTTTAACAGAGAATACTATCTTTGGTTAGTCACCCTGTGGTTTTTTCCCTTAACCAGGTTTTCCACGTCAAAATTTTAGTGTCATATGTGTTGATGTGTTTCTACTCTTGAATTGTTGTATTATGTTTCCATGATTGATTAATTATTATGTTGCTAATTAAGAAAAGGATTTAAATGATTAATTGGAAGAAATTTTTGACAACTGATTCACCCCCCCTCTCATTTGTCTATCCTAAATCTAACAATTGGTATCAGAGCTAAGTTCCTCTAAAAGAGCTTAACTGCTTGAGGAGATCCAGGATGTCATCCTACAAGAAGGATAGTCCGAGGTTTGATAGAAGCAATTTCACTCTCTAGAAAAGTCGCATGGAATATCACTTGCAATGTATGGGAATGTAGTATTAGATCATGGCTTCAAAGAAGTATGTTCCTCCACAAAATGGTCCGAGTACCATAGATGAAATCAAAGATGCTGAAAACAATCTGCAGACTAAAGAAGCTCTTCTAAGTGCCTTATATGACTCAGAGCTAACAAATGTTGTTGATCTAAAAACTACATATGAGATTTGGCAAAAACTAGAACTTATGCATGAAGGAGACAAGTATGTTAAATGTGCCAAGCTACAGAGTCTGAAAGGAAAATTTGAAAACCTGAAGATGAGAGAAGATGAAAATATCACTACATTTATGCCAAGAGTAAATGAGCTTGTTTGTGGCATTAGATGTGCTGGTGGAATCTTGGATGAAGATGAGATTGTTGCCAAAGTTCTCAGATCCCTTCCTGATTCTTACAAGAGATCAATTGGTTGGTAAATTAGCTACATTTGAATTATCTAAGTTTGGAGATGCACCCCCCAAGACTAAATCTACATTCAACACTAGTGCCTCTATAAAAGGTAAACAAAAGTTTGATCTAGGAGAGAACTCTTCAAAGAAACTATCATGGTATGCAAAAGCAAGAAAAGATTTGGAAGAAGATGAAGTAGAAACTACTCAACTTGAAGCACTTATTGCAAAAAGACTGCCAAGAGGATCTAGTAAGTATGAAGGGAAATTACCTTTTAAATGTTTTAACTACAATAAGATTGGTCATTTTAGCTCAAGGTGTCCGGAAAGATTTTCAAGGCCAAATCCTAATAGATCTAGATTCCAAAAGAAATGTTACTATGTTCATGAAGATGATGATGATGAAGGAATAACAGATGATGAATCAAAGACAGGAAACAAATCTGGAAGTGACTGGGTGTTTATTGCCATCAAGGAAGAAGATCCAATGCCCTCTGAATCTGTCAATCATAAAATTGTAGAAAGAGCTCTAGCTGCCCAAGTTGAAGAAAAAGATGATTGGGTCATTGACAGTGGATGCTCCCACCATATGACAGGTGACAAAGATAAGTTCATAGACTTGGAAAGGTATGAAGGAGGAGTGGTAAAATTTGGTGATAATTCTGCTGGTAGAATCAAAGGTAGAGGAACTATTTCTTTTGATGGAAAGAACAAAACCAGCAATGTACTGTATGTTGAAGGTCTAAAGCACAATCCTCTTAGTGTTGGACAGTTGGTGGACAAAGGCTATGATCTCTGATTCAAAAATGGAAAAATTAAAGATCTTTGAAAGCTCTGGAACAAAGATTGCATCCGGTACTCAAACAAAAGGTAATATCTTCCACTTGGTTGGTACTGGCAAAAGTTGTTTATTTGTTCAAATTAATCAGAGTTGGTTATGGCATAGGAGAATGTATCATGTAAATTTTGATAATATCATCAAGATAAGAAACACTTAAGCTCTAAGAGATCTTCCAAGACTGGTGAAACTTACTAACAGTTTGTGCAAAGAAAATCAGTTGGGTAAGCAAAGCAGAGTCTCATTCAAAAGTAAAGAACAGTCTTCTACCAAATTATTGGACTTAGTTCATACTGATCTATGTGGTCCAACAAGAATCAGGAGTGTGCAAGGTGATAGATACTTCATGTTATTAATTGATGATCACTCCCGGATGATGTGTGTAACCTTTCTAAAAGAGAAATCTAAGGCCCTTGAGAAATTTAAAATATTCAAGGCTATGGTAGAAAATGAAACCGGATTGAACATAAAATGTCTAAGGTCTGACAGAGGTGGAGAATTCACATCCGGTGAGTTCATTGAATTTTGTAAAAAACATGGGATAAAAAGATAGTTGTCTGCTCCAAGGACACCACAACAGAATGGAGTAGTGGAGAGAAAGAACCAGACCATACAGGAGGCATCTAGAACCATGATGATGGAAGCAAATGTTCCTCGAATCTACTAGAGAGAAGTTGTAAGCACTACAGTCTACACTCTTATTCAAGTACAAATCAGAAGCAATACTGGTAAGACTCCTTATGAACTCTGGTTTGGCATCACTCCCACTGTGAAGTATTTCAGAGTCTTTGGTAGCAAATGTTACATTAAAAGAGATGAAGATCTAGGCAAATTTAAAATCAAATGAACCTTTCACCATAGAAGATTGATCGGTAGTAAATTTGGGTAATCGCTTACCAACAAGATTTCTCATTGTTGAGGGATATTTCCCTTTTGTAATTGGATCATAAACCTGTAATTTTGTGCTGCCAGTCAATTCCATATGAACAGACACTTATAATGGACATTAGTGGACTATTTTCAAAGTATGATTGCTTACCAACCAAACATAAAATCAATGGCCCTTTGGGCGGCTTTCTGGTCAGAGGGTGATTTTGAATAGGGAAGCATCCAGTGGCTCACTAATGTAATACCAATTGATCCCTTCTACTTCGCCTACATATAATAACCATAGATTGGCATCCTAATAGTTGTATGTAAAATAGGAAATTTATGGGAAAAGAAAATAGAGTTACTTGATATTTGCTCTTGTATACATGCACAACAGCCTCATGAGAAAGAAGAAGATTATGCACCACAACATATAGCTCTTTTGTGGAATTTCCTGTGCTTGAATTTCCATTGGAAGAGGAGTGGCGGCCAGGTGCCAATGTGCCACTATCATATCTAAGGGCAGCGTAGGAGTAAGGTTCGTTTAAAGTAATCCAGTGCTTCACTCGATCACCAAACTCTTGAAAGCACACTTCACTGTATGCTTTAACATATTTCCTGGATATGTCAGATAATAGGTCTCCTTATGCACACAAAAATGAGTAATCAATGAAATCCATGGGTATACTATATTGGCATAGATGCAAAAAGGATTTAATGATTTGGAAGGGTTTAATACACAATATTCTCACCGAGAAAGCCTCCATAGTTATCCTCTAGAGCTTGTGGAGGGTCCCAATGAAACAGTGTCACGAAAGGCTTGATATCTACGAACAAGAGTTGGTTATAGCTTGAACAGTGTCACAGTAATTTATATATCGATAATAGCAAGAACTATACATTTTTACCATGTTTTAAGAGTTCATTGATAAGATAGTTGTAGTAGGCCACACCAACTTTGTTAATTCCACCTTTGACTGAGCCATCTATCTACCCAAAAAAACATCCTTGTGAAAGAGGTGCTGCTGATTACTAGCTATTTTTGTTTTTTTGTTTAGACAAAAAAATGTGACTCACATGGTAATATACGTGACCAAGAAATAGAAACCTATATGCATCCATGCCCATATCCTTCATTAGTTTCACATCCTCCTGTTAATTACACTATTCCCCTTTAATGTAGTGCAAGATGCGAATAGAAAATGCATTCAGATGGCAAAAACATGGAAAAAGTAGGTTCATCATCTCTCATGGATCAGAAAAATATATGAATTGAATCAAATGTTGTAAGTACCACACCTTATGGCTTATAGCGATGGTATTCATCCACATCAACATGCCCATTGCTCCCATCAGTGATTTTACATTATCCCTCTTTAATTGTCATTGTAAGAAATGCAGTAGATCTAAGTATGATGATGACAATATGGAGCACTCCTTCCACAGGAATAAGAAGTATAAAAAGAGGTACAGATTGGCTCCTGTAAATAGAAACTCTTTCAAGAACAGAAAACCTCCAAAATATCTATTCAGAAAACATAAAGATTCCTCCAAAAGGAATAAACCTGTACAGTGTTTCATATGTAAAGGTCCTCACTATGCAACTAACTGTCCCAAGAAATACAATCCTAAGAATAAAGTGTATGCAATGTTTGAAGAACAAGATTATTCTAACAATTGGGAAATTGTACAGTCCAATGAAATTCTTTCTTCTTCTAATACTGATTTATTTGAATTAGTGGAAGTTTTGCTGGCTCAGTTCTATATGGCCCGCGAAAATCATAAGATGGTTTATTCTTCTAGCTCTTCCAAAGCAGAATCATCCAGCTCTGTATCTAGTTTGTCAGATGACAAGGCAGTTTCTAAGCTGGTAAAGAAAAAGATAAAGGATCTTGACTTCAAGATAAGAATGGCTAAATCTAAAGATCCTTATCACATGCCTGGTTCCCTTGAAGAATGAAAGACCACTGCTAAACAACAAGTCAAGGATCTCAAAGCATGGAAAAGAGAGAAGGCTACCCTGCAGAAGAAGGTAAAGGGTTCTAAAACCCCTCATTCTAAGCGATCCATTGCTAGTTCTCCTTCTCCACCACCTTGTAAATCCTCCCATGGTTATGTCCATCCTAAATGGTCCTCCAAACACCATTCCTCTTCCAAGCACCGCTCATCCCACCATTCTCATTCTGATTTGCTTGGTCGTTCAATTGACACCCTGTGTCCTAAAGTTGACCAATGTCATGAGGCTGTCACCATTCTCACCCACCAATATGCCATCCAACAGAAAGAACTGGCTAAACTCACTTCTACCGTGGGGGAAATTCATGAACTTTTAACCAAAGCTGATAATCCCTCTGATTCAGAAAGCTCTTCATTCCCTGAACCTGCTAATGCCTTATTCATGGTCGAAAACTGTACTTATATCAGGATAAGTCTCTATTTCTCTGGATATAAACCTATCTCGATGGATGCCTTTGTAGACTCTGGATCCTCCAGAAGCTTTACAAAAACCAATGCTATTCCACCAGAATTCTAGAAGACCAGGACAGATCTACCATCTGGATATGCCATAAATGGAGCAGAGATTAAGATGGGTTGGTATACCCAAGATGTCACAATTGAGATACAAGGTAAGAAGTTTGTTCTTGACCTTATTGAACTTGATAGTCTAAGAGAAGACATCTTGTTAGGATATATGTTCTTGACAAAGTATCAGCCTTTTGTCCTTAGAACTCATGAGATATCTCTTAAGCATACTGATGGACCTCTCAAAATCCCATCTCTAAAATTGGTCAATCATAAACTGTCTAAAAAGGACCAAGCCAAAAAGAAAGAAGCCATGAATTCCCAAGGGCCACAACTACCTCTCTTGTTAGAACCTATCAAAGCTAAATTTGAGCGAGATTGTTGTAGTTTAAATCCTCTGCAATTTTGGTCTAAAGAGCATGAAGAGTGTGAGATCAGACTAAAGCCTGAATGTAAGTCTGTCATTCCTTTTGAGCTAGCATACCTAATGAGTCCTTCTAAAGTCAAGGAAATGGATGAGCATCTAAATGAGCTAATTGGTGGAAAATTCATCAGAGATAATAAAAGTCCTTTCAGCTGTCCATCTTTCCTGGTTAACAAGCGAGCAGAACAACAAAGAGGTAAAAAGAGATTTTGTATAAATTATAAGCCTCTCAATGACATCATTCTGCCATTCAACTATCCAATCCCTTTCAGCACAGATCTGATAATGAGAGCTGCATCGAAAAAGGTATTTTCTAAAATTGACTATAAGTCTGGTTTTTGGCAAATTAAAGTCAAAGAAGAAGATAGATACAAAATAGCTTTCTCAGTGCCTCAAGGATTATATGAATGGAATGTTATGCCATTCGGTCTCAAGACTGCTCCTGCCTACTTCCAGCGTAGAATGGATAAAGCTCTTAGAAGTTTGAAAGATTTTTCCTCTGTGTACATTGATGATATCATTGTATACTCTAATGATGATTCATAGCATCCGAAGCATTTAGAAGCCCTGTATAATACAATTAAAAATCATGGAATCTGCCTCTCTACAAAAAGGATGGTTATAGGAAAACAAGAAATTGATTTTCTAGGTTTGGTTCTGTCTCATGGCAAGGTAAAACTCCAACCTCATATTCTCAAGCATATTTCTGAATTCCCTGACATCTTGGTTGGTATAAAGTAGATTCAACGGTTCCTTGGTTGTTTGAATTATGTGAGTCCATTTTATAATGGTTTAGCAAAGGACAGGAAAAGGCTTCAAGCTCAGCTCAAAGAAAAAGCAGGGCCATGGACAGATGAGCTAATAGTGATAGTTCAAAGGATCAAGCAAAAGTGTCAATATCTTCCTACATTACATCTGCCAGAAGAAAGTTATCCATTAATTTTATATATTGATGCTTCTGACGATGTTTGGGGTGCTGTTTTGATACAGGATATTCCTTTGAAAGGAACCCAAGTTTGTGGATACAGGTCAAGAACTTTCACTGATACAGAATGCAAGTATACCATCTATGAAAAGGAGATTTTAGCTATCAAGAAAGGAATTGAAAAGTTTAAGATCTTTCTTAAACCCACTCACTTCATTGTGAGAACAGACAATCAACCGATGAGGTCCCTACTTAACAAAAAGCCAAATAAAGATATTGCCCATGGAAGGATTGCCCGCTGGTATTTGGACTTTACCAGTTATGATTTCGACATTGAATGGATTAAAGGAGATAACAATCCTTTGGCAGACTCTCTGACTAGAGAAATGGCTAAGTTGGCAGAACATGCCAATATGCTCATTAAACTAGGAGAAACAATGGTCAGACAGGATGGGGTGGAGTTTTCCTAAGAAAAGATGATCATGGTCAAGATCTATGGGTTCCTCAGCTCCCACCAGAAATTATCATGCCCATTCTGCATACTCATTTCCTAAACAAATGGCTGCAAGATTTAAGAAACCTAATACGGGATAATTTTTATAAAGGGATTCTTAATATGGACAAGCAGGAGAGATTTCTAAAAAATTTTGGCTTAGAAGATGCTAACATCTTTTTTGCTTTGAGAAATGGAATCACTTTTGACATTTGCATTACTTCCCTACTTCCAATGAACTGGACTATCAGACACAAAAGAAATTTTCTCAAATGTGCCAAGTTTGGTTTCTTCAACAGCATTAAAATCTTGTAAATAGAATTTGAAGATTATGCAGATATTTTCCTTGGATATAATGAGAAGATAATCTAGCCTGATATGGTTGAGTTTTTTTATCATATTCAAGGTAATTTCAATTGGGCAATTCAAGAAGGCATGGCTGGTCCCTCTGGTTATCTGCAGTCCCCACTAAATTATTGCCTTCCACGAGTTGAATACTATCCTTTGACACATAAGTCATTTCTGGAAGCAGTTATTGAAAACATGGAGGTGGCCTTACATCTAGCACTAGTGGTGGTCCGGACTGAAATTGATATGGCTTCACTAGATGAAGTTGAAAAGATTATTTATGCTTTCCATCAAAGGCCAGATGATTTGGCTATTGCTTTCCATCCTCTACCAAGATTCCTCATGCCTTCCACTAACCTTGATACTGATCCCATAGATTCTAAAGAAAGTGAAGATGATGACTAGCACTCAGGTTTGTCAGTGCCATGTTATCAGCCATGTTATGTTTCTGACAACAGGATGCAACCCTATTTGAAAAAGCAAGATCCCCATAGCTACTTTTGGGTGTAAAGTGGGTCGTCCTTGCATACGGTGTGCTTAATGCGAATATCTTTCACTGTAGTTAGTTCTTTTTGATTTGACCGCTTCATGGCTATCCTCTCCTACAGTGTAGCTATGTGTCAAGATTGTATGGTCGGATTTGTATTTTGTTTTTATGTTTTGAGGTTCGCTCATTGCTATAAATAAGAGCTCATGACCTCTTTCTAGGCATTTGGAGTTCAATTTGGAAACTCATTTAGGAGTAAGAAGTCTTAGGTTCTAGGAACCACAAGAGTATGCTCTTGTTCTGTGCTTATGCGATTTGAACAATCAGAAATTGTAATTGAAGCAATTGTAATACAAAGTTTTTTCCATAATAGAAGTTGTTCCGCATTGCATTTGAATTGGTATCAGAGCCTTGGTTTGTTATTTTTATCCTTGTCTCGTGTGAGTTATATCTCTAAAAGTTTTGCTAGTAGCATGCTGTAGTACCTATGGAAGTAGTTATAAGACCCGTGTTGAAGGCCAAAGGATAGCGTAGTGGAAGGGCAGTAAACCAACCAAAGTAGCAGGGAATATCGCAAATAATCACCAGTAAGTTTTATACTCACCAATGGCTTTACGAAGATCTATGAATGCAAGTTCTGCATTCTCTGATGTGTTGCATAATTACTTTGAAGATGGAAATACTCATGTTGTAGATGAGAAAGGCAATTTTAAATTTCCTGATGTTAAAATTAATACTTTCTATCCTGAGAAGGGTATTAAGGCAAAAGTCTATGACTCTGTTCGACAGTCTGAAATTAATCTCTTAGTTTTTGGAACTGGAATCTGTCCCATCTATTTACCTTTCTTACTTCCTGAAGATGTTTCCTGATGGCATGATAAAGGTTTCTTTCATGTACATTTCCCACATGTCAATCTTATAGTTCATCCCCATTTTAACTATAATATAGATGCTAAATTTTTTGCTACTCTGATAGACACTAGATGTCGTGTCTGGGATCAAGCTATCATTGCTCAGTTTAGAGGAATTCTTAATGTGGAAAAGGGTGATGGAATCCTATCTATTCAACCAAATTTTACATTATCCCTTTCTGATAAATTTATTTCCTTTGCCTTTTGTCTATTACTACAAGTTAAAGGTGTCTCCTTAATGCCAGGATCTATTTATGCTACCATTAGAGGGTCGCTACATCTACCGAATTATGAATACTATGTCTCCACCAGTTTCTTTACCCATGGGGGTATCTTTTCCCCAAGGATCTTCAAATCTTTTAGATTTTGGAAGATTTATAGACCACACTAGTTTTGACATAGGTTTTCCTATCATCGAACAATTGCTGGAAAAACAAAAGCCACAGTTTGTAGATCTCCCGATCCATAGAAACAGATTCTCTGATAGACCTCTCTTCCAGTTCAGAAGAGTCGGTAATATCACCTTGCAGTCTGTACCTGATCAAACAATACTTGATCAACCATTAATTGATGAATCCCAGTCAAAGGTCCAACCTTTAAAGCGTAGTTTATCAATGGCCCATGCATACTCAAGTTCTAATAGAAAGCCTTTTGTAGATTACAACCCTGAAGAATGTTCTACCTCTGGCAGTTCTCAAAGATTTAAACAAATACCATCTAGATCCTCCTTTTCCTCCAGATCTAGCCTTAGACATGATCCAGAACTAATAGATGACTTGGTTACCCAAGTAAGTTCCAGGCTACATCTTGCTCCTAAACTGGATGAGGAATCTAAGAAAAAGGGAAAAGGGATAAAAATTGCCAAGTTAGGAGAACATGCTAGCATGATGCGAGAAAATCTACCAAGGTATGAAATAGAAAGAAGGTCGAAGCACATAGTCCAGGTTGATCCTACAACTTCTTTAGAAATGGTTAGTTATACACCCGCTAGATGGCCAAATCAGGATAGTTTCCAAGTTGTTAATCCTAATGAAAAGACATGGGGCCAGTATGAAGCAAAAGTTCATACAAAGGTTGGGTCCAAGCAAAAGAACTCTGAAGCACAGAGAAACTGGTAGTCTAGTTGGATGCAAACAGCCCAAGAAAATATAGATGATATGGCTATTGATATAAAACAAAATATAAATAGAACAGTTCTGTGTATGATAATGTTTTACAGCTTTAGAATGTAACGTATAAAGTAGAAACTGGTGTGAATAGAATAGATAATCAGTGTACCTCTACACTGAATAATTTTGGTACTCTGAATTACCAAACAAGTCAGATTCAGACCACGGTGACAAATGTTCAGTCTAGCACCCAAAGATTAGAATCTATGTCTAGACAGATCTATGATGAAGTCTCTACCTCTGAAAATAGGAGAGATACTCATTCACAAGAAAATAAAGCTTTGCTTGAACATGTTGCTAGAAACCTTGAAAAGGTTAGAAAATATGCAAAGAAAATTAGAGTATCTTAGAAAGGTAAAGACAGTTCTAAAGAAGAAACTGAGGAAACAAAAACTCAGAAATCAGAACCTAAGGCTAGGCCTAAGATCCAGCGTAGAAAAAGCATCCTCTTCACAGAAGAAGTAGATGAACAACTAGCTTCACTTGCTATTACTAGGAGCCATACTCCTCAGATGCCCTCTAAAATAGTTCTTCCCAAACAAAAAGAACATATGATGCAGGCCACAGAAGAATTGAAAGATTGGCTTCAAGAATGCCAATTAGAAGATAATGAGCCTGTATATATGGAAGAACCTACTACAACTATGAATTCTTTAGATGAAGAAATCTATAATGAACTATCTATTGTAGAAAGCATATCAGATATAGATAGTGTGCAACAAGATGAATCTTCTTACATAGAAATCAGAGAAGATTGGGAACATCTGTGCATGTCCAGTCAGTCTACTGTTGACAATCAGATAGACATAGAAATGAGAGATGCTGTGTCAGAAAATGTTAGACCAGAGCAGCTTAGAGCTTATGCCACTTCTAGTTATATCTTGAACATAGACAAGATAATAGATCCCTATGACACCATTTGCACCTGGTGTGACACTTTAGAAAAAATTTATGATACTAGGGGATCTTCTTGGTCTGAAGCTAACAAGGTGCTTTATGCAGTAAGGCTCATGTTTGGAAAACTTTGCAGCTGGTGGAATTCTCTCCTAGATAATGGTGTGATCTCTATTGATGATGATGGAGATGAATATGTTAAAGAAATGGACATGGGTCGAAATGATATCTCTGCTGAAGGATTTGCTACATTAAAACTGACTTTGATAAGTTTGTTCTCTGGTAACAGAAAAAATGACATCTTAGAGGTAGAAAAGATGCTATACTCACTACAGTTGAAAGACTTAGGTAAATTGCATAAGTATAACCTAGTCTTTGAAAAATACATGATAGCTACCCAGAAACTGCATGATCCAACTACAAAAAAGTTTTATCTAAATTTTCTTCCTTGTGGTTTCGGTGATTATGCTGAAGAATATGTGAGAACCAAGTATAAATCCAAGATTGATAAGTTTGGATTTGGTGAATTAAAAGCTTTAGTCACATATAAGTTAGAGAAAGGATGTCTGATAAAAGAATTGAATGATAACATAGAACAATACAATTCTTCTTGTAATATGAAGGATTATTGCAATTTGCCTCCTATCAGTCAGATAAAAGATTTCGAGCAAGTAAAGAAATTCAGTAAGAAATCTTGTGGAAGAAATTGTCATTGTAAGAAATGCAGTAGATCTAAGTATGATGATGACAATATGGAGCAATGCGAAACAACTTCTATTATCGAAAGAACTTTGTATTACATCCTGGATCTCCAAGCATGTATAGAGGAGATGATGAAAAGTGTGATATAATTTAAAATCAAATGAACCTTTCACCATAGAAGATTGATCGACAGTAAATTTGGGTAATCACTTACCAACAAGATTTCTCATTGTTGAGGGATATTTCCCTTTGGTAATTGGATCCATAAACCTATAATTTTGTGCTGCCAGTCAATTCCATATGAACAAACACTTATGATGGACATTAGTAGACTGTAATTGGATCTAGCTATTTATGATACCAATTCAAGTGCAATGCGGAACAACTTCTATTATGGAAAAAACTTTGTATTACAATTGCTTCAATTACAATTTTTGATTGTTCAGATCGCATAAGCGCAGAACAAGAGCATACTCTTGTGGTTCCTAGAACCTAAGGCTTCTTACTCCTAAATGAGTTTCCAAAATGAACTCCGAATGCCTAGAAAGAGGTCATGAGCTCTTATTTATAGCAATGAGCGGACCTCAAAACATTAAAACAAATTACAAATCCAACCATACAATCTTGACACTTAGCTACACTGTAGGAGAGGATAGCCGTGAAGTGGTCAAATCCAAAAGCACTAACTATAGTGAAAGATATTCGTATTAAGCACACCATATGCGAGGATGGCCCACTTTACACCCAAAAGTAGCTATGGGGATCTTCTTTTTTCAAACAGCGTTGCATCCTGTTGTTGGAAACATAACATGGCCGATAGCACGGCACCAACAAACCCGAGTGCTAGTCATCATCTTCACTTTCTTCAGAATCCATGGGATCAGTATCAAGGTTAGTGAGAGGCATGAGGAATCTTGGTAGAGGATGGAAAGCAATAGCCAGATCATCCGGCCTTTGATAGAAAGCATAGATAATCTTTTCAACTTCATCTGGTGAAGCCATATCGATTTCAGTCCAGACCGCCACTAGTGCTGCATGTAAGGCCACCTCCATGTCTTCAATAACAGCTTCTAGAAACCACTTATGTGTCAAAGGATAGTATTCAACTCGCGGAAGGCAATAATTTAGTGGGGACTGTAGAAAACCAGAGGGACCAGCCATGCCTTCTTGAATTGCCTAATTGAAATTACCTTGAATATGATCAAAAAACTCAACCATATCAGGCTGGATTATCTTCTCATTATATCCAAGGAAAATATCTGCATAATCTTCAAATTCTGTTTGCAAGATTGTACTGTTGTTGAAGAAACCAAACTTGGCACATTTGAGAAAATTTCTTTTGCGTCTGATAGTCCAGTTCATTGGAAGCAGGGAGGTAATGAAGATGTCAAAAGTGATTCCATTTCTCAAAGAAAAAAAGATGTTAGCATCTTCTAAGCCAAATTTTTTTAGAAATCTCTCTTGCTCATCCATATTAAGAATCCCTTTATCAAAATTATCCCGTATTAGGTTTCTTAAATCTTGTAGCCATTTGTTTAGGAAATGAGTATGCAGAATGGGCATGATAATTTCTGGTGGGAGCTGAGGAACCCATAGATCTTGACCATGATCATCTTTGCTTAGGAAAACTTCCACCCCATCCTGTCTGACCAAGGTTTCTCCTGGTTCAATGAGCATACTGGCATGTTCTGCCAACTTAGCCATTTCTCTAGTCAGAGAGTCTGCCAAAGGATTGTTATCTCCTTTAATCCATTCAATGTCAAAATCATAACTGGTAAAGTCTAAATACCAGTGGGCAATCCTTCCATGGGCAATATCTTTATTTGGCTTTTTGTTAAGCAGGGACCTCATCGACTGACTGTCTGTTCTCACAATGAAGTGAGTGGGTTTAAGAAAGATCTTAAACTTTTCAATTCCTTTCTTGACAGCTAAAATCTCCTTTTCATAGATGGTATACCTGCATTCTGTAACAGTGAAAGTTCCTGACCTATATCCACAAACTTGGGTTCCTTTCAAAGGAATATCATGTATCAAAATAGCACTCCAAACATCATCAGAAGCATCAGTATATAAAATTAATGGATAACTTTCTTCTGGCAGAGGTAATGTAGGAAGATATTGACACTTTTGCTTGATCCTTTGAAATATCACTGTTAGCTCATCTGTCCATGGTCCTGCTTTTTCTTTGAGCTGAGCTTGAAGCCTTTTCCTGTCCTTTGCTAAACCATTATAAAATGGACTAACATAATTCAAACAACCAAGGAACTGTTGAATCTGCTTTATACCAACCAAGATGTCAAGGAATTTAGAAATATGCTTGAGAATATGAGGTTGGAGTTTTACCTTGCCTTGAGATAGAACCAAACCTAGAAAATCAATTTCTTGTTTTCCTATAACCACCTTTTTTGTAGAGAGGCAGATTCCATGATTTTTGATTGTATTGTACAGGGCTTCTAAATGCTTCAGATGCTGTGAATCATCATCAGAGTATACAATGATATCATCAATGTACATAGAGCAAAAATCTTTCAAACTCCTAAGAGCTTTATCCATTCTGCGCTGGAAGTAGGCAAGAGCAATCTTGAGACCGAATGGCATAACATTCCATTCATATAATCCTTGAGGCACTGAGAAAGCTATTTTGTATCTATCTTCTTCTTTGACTTTAATTTGCCAAAAACCAAACTTACAGTCAAATTTAGAAAATACCTTTTTTGATGTAGCTCTCATTATCAGATCTGTGCTGAAAGGGATTGGATAATTGAATGGTAGAATGATGTCATTGAGAGGCTTATAATTTATACAGAATCTCTTTTTACCTCTTTGTTGTTCTGCTCACTTGTTAACCAGGAAAGCTGGACAGCTGAAAGGACTTTTACTGTCTCTGATAAATTTTCTATCAATTAGCTCATTTAGATGCTCATCCATTTCCTTGACTTCAGAAGGACTCATTAGGTATGCAGGCTCAAAAGGAATGACAGACTTACATTCAAGCTTTAGTCTGATCTCACACTCTTCATGCTCTTTAGACCAAAATTGCAAAGGATTTAAACTACAACAATCTTGCTCAAATTTAGCTTTGACAAGTTGTAACAAGAGAGGTAGTTGTGGCCCTTGGGAATTCATGGCTTCTTTCTTTTTGGCTTGGTCCTTTTTACACAGTTTATGATTGACCAATTTCAGAGATGGGATTTTGAGAGGTCCATCAGTAGGCTTAAGAGATATCTCATGAGTTCTAAGGACAAAAGGATGATACTTTGTCAAGAACGTATATCCTAACAAGATGTCTTCTCTTAGACTATCAAGTTCAATAAGGTCAAGAACAAACTTCTTACCTTGTATCTCAATTGTGACATCTTGGGCATACTGACCCATCTTAATCTCTACTCCATTTATGGCATATCTAGATGGTAGATCTGTCCTGGTCTTCCAGAATTCTGGTGGAATAACATTGGTTCTTGCAAAGCTTCTGGAGGATCCAGAGTCTACAAAGGCATCCATCAGGATAGGTTTATATACAGAGAAACAGAGACTTTATCTTGATATAAGTGCAGTTTTCAACCGTGAATAAGGCATTAGCAGGTTTAGGGAATGAAGAGATTTCTGAATCGGAGGGATTATTAGCTTTGGTTAAAAGTTCACGAATTTCCCCCACGGCAGAAGTGAGTTTAGCCAGTTCTTTTTGTTGGATGGCATATTGGCAGGTGAGAATGGTGACAGCCTCATGACATTGGTCAACTTTATGACACAGGGTGTCAATTGAATGGCCAAGCAAATCAGAAGGAGAATGGCGGGATGAGCAGTGCTTGGAAGAGGAATGGTGTTTGGAGGACCATTTAGGATGGACATAACCATGGGAGGATTTACAAGGTGGTGGAGAAGGAGAACTAGCAATGGATCACTTAGAATGAGGGGTTTTAGAACCCTTTACCTTCTTCTATAGGGTAGCCTTCTCTCTTTCCCATGCTTTGAGATCCTTGAATTGTTGTTTAGCAACGGTCTTTCGTTCTTCGAGGGAACCAGGCATGGGATAAGGATCTTTAGATTTAGCCATGCTTATCTTGAAGTCAAGATCCTTTATCTTTTTCTTTACCAGCTTAGAAACTACCTTGTCATCTGATGAACTAGATGCAAAGCTGGATGATTCTGCTTCGGAAGAGCTAGAAGAATAAACCTTCTTATGCTTTTCGTGGGCCATATAGAACTAAGCTGGCAGAACTTCCACTAATTCAAATAAATCAGTATTAGAAGAAGAAAGAATTTCATTGGACTGTACAATTTCCCAATTGTTAGAATAATCTTGTTCTTTAAACATTGCATACACTTTATTCTCAGGATTGTATTTCTTGGGATAGTTAGTTGCATAGTGAGCACCTTTACACATGAAACACTGTATAGGTTTATTCCTTTTGGAGGAATCTTTATGTTTTCTGAACAAATATTTTGGAGGTTTTCTATTCTTGAAAGAGTTTATATTTATAGGAGCCAATCTGTACCTCTTTTTATACTTCTTATTCCTGTGGAAGGAGTGCTCCATATTGTCATCATCATACTTAGATCTACTGCATTTCTTACAATGACAATTTCTTCCACAAGATTTCTTACTGAATTTCTTTACTTGCTTGAAATCTTTTATCTGACTGATAGGAGGCAAATTGCAATAATCCTTCATATTACAAGAAGATTTGTATTGTTCTCTGTTATCATTCAATGCTTTTGTCAGACATCCTTTATCTAACTTATATGTGACTAAAGCTTTTATTTCACCAAATCCAAACTTATCAATCTTGGATTTATACTTGGTTCTCACATATTCTTTAGCATAATGACCCAAACGACAAGGAAGAGAATTTAGATAAAACTTTTTTGTAGTTGGATCATGCAGTTTCTGGGCAGCTATCATGTATTTTTCAAAGACTAGGTTATACTTATGCAATTTACCTAAGTCTTTCAACTGTAGTGAGTACAGTATCTTTTTTGCCTCTAAGATGTCATTTTTTCTGTTACCGGAGAACAAACCTATCAAAGTTAGTTTTAATGTAGCAAATCCTTCAGCAGAGATATCATTTTGACCCATGTCCATTTCTTTAACATATTCATCTCCATCATCATCAATAGAGATCACACCATTATCTGGAAGAGAATTCCACTAGCTGTGAAGTTTTCTAGACATGAGCCTTACTGCATAAAGCACCTTGTTAGCTTCAGACAAAGAAGATCCCCTAGTATCATAAAAATTTTCTAAAGTGTCACACCAGGTGCAAATGGTGTCATAGGGATCTATTATCTTGTCTATGTTCAAGATATAACCAGAAGTGGCATAAGCTCTAAGCTGCTCTGGAATAGCATTTTCTGACACAGCATCTCTCATTTCTATGTCTATCTGATTGTCAACAGTAGACTAACTGGCCATGCACAGATGTGTTAGATCTAGGGCATACAACTGAGAGGGGGGGTGAATTAGTTGTATAAAAACTTGCTCTTACTTCTAATACTTGAATCTCCTTTGTTAGTTAACAGCATATCAATTTAACCATCCATGAAAGCATAATGCATAAACACAAGAGCAAATAAACATCAACACATTGAACACCAAGATTTTGACGTGGAAAACCCGGTTAAGGGAAAAACCACGGGGTGATTAACCCAAGGATTATTCTCTGTTAGAAGAATAAGAAAAATGATTGGCACATGCCAATTAGGGCTCACTGCCCGAGCACACTGCTCACAAAGAGGCACATTGCCTACAAGGAGACACACTATCTACAAAGTGATAAGAATCACAATCTTGAACTGGAGAATGACATCTCTACCATGTCTGGATCAGTTCCATTTAAGCCCAAAAACCCTTGCTCTGCCTTTTGCACTTCTCTTCGCTATACCACACTCATCCCCACACTCCACACCACAAAATGAATTCTCAAACACTTATTTATACAAGACATCAACTTAGGAACAATCATCTAAGTCGGCAAACATCACAATAATATTCGCAAGGCGTGTAGAACATCCGGTCGACATCTGGTCGGCCTGTTACAGGAAGAACACCAACAACTGGTAGCCATAACATCAAATCCAACTCTAACTTCAATGCAGACCGCCAACATGAACTAGATATGATCCAATGATCATCATAACCTTCCCTAAATCATCAAAAACATCCGCACTTCATCAGCTTACCAGAATTCTTCTCTTCATCATCCGGTACTTCAAGAACACAGTCTGTTGCCACTATCACAATGCAAAAGGTACTTCCGGACCTCAAAATCATACACAACTTGAGATGACACATCACAAGGACATCCCAAACACTCCTTCCAATCCGTAGATTAGGATAATACAATTCTGGACCGAACTGGACCTTTCTGTGATCCTCTATCACATCTGAACACTTGCCGGAACCAGTTCCACACATACAGCCACAAATTCTTCAGATCTTCATGCGGACCTCTAAAATCTTAGCTGAAGCATCTCAAGACTCATATCTACAAACCCTTTAATCCGTATCCTCTGGTTCTCAACCTATACAGTGAATTTTCCTTATTCTCATCACTGTTCTTCACTGTTCCGGATGGAGACTGATTTCCTCAATAACAACAGCACACAACTCATCCAAACCTTCTTACTAATGCAATATGAGTAAGTTGACATCAATGACAACACTGGTTCACCTCATACTTGCAACAATCTCCCACTTTGTCATTGATGGCAACATATGATGTGAAAAACCATCAAGACAAGAACTTCTCCTTTCTGTCATAGCTCCCCCTATCAACAACAACTTTTCACATGTCTTCTCTTCCTTTACCACTCCCCTTTGATCATCAACCACTTATTTTTCACATGTCTTTTCTCCCCCTTTGACACCAATGGAAAAGGGCTTATACTTGCAATTCTAATACATCAGAATCATACCAGCTGCTCCCCCTTAGTAGCAGCTCCCCATCATCAATCCAGATCACAAGATATGACTGTGATATCCACCGGACTGATGCACATTAGTGCATCCTAGTTCATCACTGGAGGGGCCATGACCCCTAACTTCTCTCAGAGATATTTGAAAGAGTCCTTGGGAAGAGGTTTAGTAAAGATATCTGCAATCTGATCCTTGGAGGGAACATACTCCAATCTGACTTCTTCCTTGTTCACTTGTTCTCTCAAAAAGTGAAACTTGATAGATATGTGCTTAGTCTTAGAATGCAATACTAGATTCTTAGAAATATTAATTACACTTGAATTATCACAGAAAATTGTGATAGGCTCCTCATATTCAACTTTAATGTCTCTTAGCATCTGCTTCATCCATAAGATTTGAGTGCAACTACCTGCTGCTGCAATGTATTCTGCTTCAGTTGTAGACAGAGATATTGCATCTTGTTTCTTGCTTAGCCAAGAAACCAATCTCTTACCTAAAAAGAATGCTCCACCACTAGTGCTCTTCCGGTCATCCACATCTCATGCCCAATCTGCATCTGTGTAAGCATGAAGAGAGAAATTTGGATCTCTAGGGTACCATAGACCATACTCAACTGTTCCTTTCAAGTACCTAAAAATTCTTTTGATTTCCATAACATGAGATTCTCTAGGATCAATCTAGAATCTTGCCACAAGACCAACAGCCTGCATTATATTTGGTCTAGTCTGAGTGAGATACAACAATCCACCAATCATTGATCTATACTTTGTCTGATCTTCCTTTGGAGAGTCATCATCTATGCTCAACTTACATCCGGTTGCCATAGGAGTGTTCATTGGCTTTGAATCTTCCATACCAAATTTCCTCAACAATTCTTTCACATATTTGGTTTGAGAAATGAAGATCCCTTTCTTTGTTTGAGTAATTTGCAAACCCAAGAAGAAATTTATTTCACCAAGCATAGACATTTCAAACTCACTTTTCATCTGATTTACAAAAGTTTTGCACATACTATCTCTTCCTCCAAAAATGATATCATCCACAAACACTTCAACAATCAAAATGTTTTCATGATCAATTTTGAGATATAAGTTACTGTCAGCAGTACCTTTGTTGAATCCAATCTGCACAAGATGCTTATCCAACCTTTCATACCCTGCTCTTGGGGCTTGCTTCAATCCATACAATGCTTTCTTCAACTTGTAGACCATATCATCATTATCAGACAATTAAAATCCATCCGGTTGTTCAATGTAAACTTCTTCTTCCAGATCACCATTTAGGAAGGCAGACTTGACATCCATCTGATATACCTTGAAGTCTTTGAAGGCAGCAAATGCAAGAAATAATCTGACTGCTTCAATTCTTGCCACAGGAGCAAAGGTCTCTTCAAAATCAATTCCTTCTATTTGAGAATAGCCTTTGCAGACCAATCTAGCTTTGTTTTTTATTACTTCACCAGCTTCATTTAGTTTGTTCCAGAAGACCCATTTGGTTCCAATCACATTCCTGTCTCTAGGTCTGGGAACAAGATCCCAAGTACGATTTTTCTCAATTTGCATCAATTCTTCCTCCATTGCTTTGGTCCAGTTTTCATCATTGCAAGATTCATTTACTGTTTTAGGTTCAATCTTTGAAATCAGACAGTATTCATTTGAATCTTGAGCAATTCTTCTTCTTGTTTGTACCCCTTTACTTTTGTCACCTATGATCTGATCTTCAGAGTGATTTAGAGTTACATACCTTGGAACTTTGGGAGTTTCTTGCACTACTAATTCTTTATTAGGCTCATTCAGACAAACTTCTTCTTCCTGATTTACCGGATCAGTCTGGATCTGAATTTCAGAGGAAGGAGCTCCTTGCACCAGAGGATCATTCTGATCATCTTCATCACATTCATAGAACCTTGAGGGCTTCTCAATTCCTTCATCAACTTTTACATTAGTACTTTCTATCATCTTCCTCAGTCTCTTATTGTAACACCGATATGCTTTGCTTTGAGTGGAGTAACCCAAAAAAATTCCTTCATCACTTCTAGTATCAAACTTTCCTAGATCTTCATCTCTTTTAATATAACACTTGCTGCCAAATACTCTGAAATATCTCACAGTAGGAGTGATGCCAAACCAAAGTTCATAGGGGGTCTTACCAGTATTATTTCTGATTTGAACTCGGTTGAGAGTGTAGACTGCAGTGCTGATAGCTTCTTTCCAAAACATCTAAGGAATATTTGCTTCCAACATCATTGTCCTGGCAGCTTCCTGGATGGTCTGATTCTTTCTCTCAACTACTCCATTCTGCTGTGGAGTCCTAGGAGCAGACAACTGTCTCCTTATACCCTGTTTCTCACAAAAGTCAATGAACTCACCAGATGTAAATTCACCACCTCTATCAGACCTTAGACACTTCAGTTTTAATCCGGTTTGATTATCTACCATAGCTTTGAAGATTTTGAACTTCTCGAGGGCTTCTAATTTCTCCTTTAGGAAGGTAACCCACATCATCCGGGAATGGTCATCAATTAGCAACATGAAATATCTATCACCTTGCAGACTCTTGATTCTTGTCAAACCACAGAGATCAGTATGTACTAATTCCAACAATCCGGTAGAGGACTGATCTTTGTTTTTGAAAGAGACTCTGCTCTATTTACCTAGTGACATTCTTTGCACAAACTATTTGTAGGTTTCACCAATTTTGGAAGATCTCTTACAGCCTGAATATTGCTTATCTTGATGATGTTATCAAAATTTACATGACACATTCTTCTATGCCATAACCAACTTTGATCAACTTGAACAAATAGACAACTTTTATTTGAACCAACCAGATGAAAGATATTACCTTTTGTTTGAGCACCAGATGCAATTTTAGTTCTAGAGCTTGTAAAGATTTTGCATTTTCCATTCTTGAACTGGAGATCATAGCCTTTGTCCACTAACTAACCAACACTGAGAAGATTGTGCTTCAGTCCTTCAACATATAGTACATTACCTGTTTTGCTTTTTCCATCAAAGGAAATAGTTCCCCTACCTCTGATTCTGCCAGCAGAATTGTCACCAAACTTTACCATTCCTCCTTCATACCTTTCCAAATCTAAGAACTTATTCTTGTCACCAGTCATATGGTGAGAGCATCCACTATCAATAACCCAATCATCCTTTTCTTCTACTTGAGCAGCCAAAGCTCTTTCCACAACCTTGTGATTGACAGATTCAAAGGATATTGAATCTTCTTCCTTGATGGCAATAAACACCCATTCATTTCTGGATTTGCTTCCTAGTTCTGATTCATCATCTGTTACTCCTTCATTGTCATTTTCTTCATGAACATAATAGCAATTCTTTTGAAACCTTTGTTTGTTAGTATTAGACCTTGCAGATCTTTCCGGACATCTTGAAGCAAAGTGACCAATCTTATTGCAGTTGAAACACTTAAAGGGTAGTTTTCCTTCATACTTACCGGATCCCCTTAGCAGTCTCTTTGCAATGAGGGCTTCAAGTTGAGTTGTTTCTGCTTCCTCTTCTTCCATGTCTCTTCTTGCTTGATCATACCATGACATCTTCCTTGAAGAGTTTTCTCCCAGATCAAATCTTTGTTTGCCTTTCACATAGGTACTGGCTTTGAAAGCAGATTCAGTCTTGGGTGGATCATCTCCAAACTCATTCATTTCAAATGCAGCTAGTTTGCTAGCCAATTGTTCTCTTATGACAGTTGTGTGGGCTCTGAATTCATCAATGGCAGCAACCTTGATTTTGTAGGCAGCAGGAAGGGATCTAAGAATTTTGCAAACAATCTCATTTTCATCCAGAGTTCCACCAGCTTTTCTAATTCCACATACCAGTTCATTTACTCTTGGCATAAAGGTAGTGATGTTTTCATCTTCTCTCATCTTCAATCTTTCAAATTTCCCTTTCAGACTTTGCAACCTTGCACTTTTGACAAACTCACCTCCTTCATACAGAAGTTCCAGTTTAGTCAAGATCTCATATGCAGTTGGTAGGTCGATAACATTTGAGAGATCTGAGTCATTCAATGCGCTTAGAAGAGCTTCCTTGGTTCACAGATTGTTTTCAGCATCTGTGATTTCATTCAGAGTTGTCGGACCACCCTATGGAGGTACATATGGTTTTGAGACCATGCCCAAGTATGTTTTTCCCATACACTCCAAGTGACATTTCATGCAACCTTTCCAAAGAGTGAGGTTGGTTCCATCGAACTTCAGACTATCCTTCTTGTATGACGACATCCTGGATCTCCTCAAGCGGTTAAGCTCCTTTCAGAGGAACTTGGCTCTGATACCAATTGTTGGATCTAGGGCATACAACTAAGAGGGGGGTGAATCAGTTGTATAAAAACTTGCTCTTACTTCTAATACTTGAATCTCCTTTGTTAGTTAATAGCATATCAATTTAACCATCCATGAAAGCATAATGCATAAACACAAGAGTAGATAAACATCAACACATTGAACACCAAGATTTTGACGTGGAAAACCTGGTTAAGGGAAACACCACAAGGTGATTAACCCAAGGATTATTCTCTGTTAGAAGAATAAGAAAAATGATTGGCACATGCCAATTAGGGCTCACTGCCCGAGCACACTGCTCACAAAGAGGCACACTACCTACAAGGAGACACACTGTCTACAAAGTGATAAGTATCACAATATTGAACTGGAGAATGACATCTCTACCATGTCCGGATCAGTTCCATTTAAGCCCAAAAACCCTTGCTCCGCCTTTCGCACTTCTCTTCGCTATACCACACTCATCCCCACACTCCACACCACAAAATGAATTCTCAAACACTTATTTATACAAGACATCAACTTAGGAACAATCATCTAAGTCGGCAAACATCACAATAATATTCGCAAGGCATGTAGAACATCCGGTCAACATCTAGTCGGCTTGTTACAGGAAGAACACCAACAACTGGTAGCCATAACATCAAATCCAACTCTAACTTCAATGCGGACTGCCAACACAAACTAGATATGATCCAATGATCATCATAACCTTCCCTGAATCATCAAAAACATCCGCACTTCATCAGCTTACCGGAATTCTTCTCTTCATCATCCGGTACTTCAAGAACACAGTCTGTCGCCATTGTCACAATGCAAAAGGTACTTCCAAACCTCAAAATCATACACAACTTGAGATGACACATCACAAGGACATCCCAAACACTCCTTCCAATCCACAGATTAGGATAATACAATTCTGGACCTCACCGGACCTTTCTGTGATCCTCTATCACCTCTGAACACTTGCCGGAACCGGTTCCACACAGATAGCCACAACTTCTTCAGATCTTCATGCGGACCTCTGAAATCTTAGCTGAAGTATCTCAAGACTCATATCTACAAACCCTTTAATCTGCATCCTCTGGTTCTCAACCTATACAGTACATTTGCCTTATTCTCATCACTGTTCCAGATGGAGACTGATTTCCTCAATAACAACAGCACACAACTCATCCAAACCTTCTTACTAATGCAATATGAGTAAGTTGACATCAATGACAACACTGGTTCACCTCATACTTGCAACAAGATGTTCCCAATCTTCTCTGATTTCTATGTAAGAAGATTCATCTTGTTGCACACTATCTGTATCTGATATGCTTTCTGCAATAGATAGTTCATCATAGATTTCTTCATCTGAAGAATTCATAGCTACAACAGGTTCTTCCATATATACAAGCTCATTATCTTCTAATTGGCATTCTTGAAGCCAATCTTTCAATTCTTCTGTGGCTTGCATCATATGTTCTTTTTGTTTGGGAAGAACTATTTTAGAGGGCATCTGAGGAGTATGGCTCCTAGTAACAGCAGGTGAAGCTGGCTGTTCATCTACTTCTTTTGTGAAGAGGATGCTTTTTCTATGCTGGATCTTAGGCCTAGCCTTAGGTTCTGATTTCTGAGTTTTTGTTTTCTTAGTTTCTTCTTCACAACTGTCTTTACCTTTATGAGATACTCTAATTTTCTTTGCATATTTTCTAACCTTTTCAAGGTTTCTAGCAACATGTTCAAGCAAAGCTTTATTTTCTTGCGAATGAGTATCTCTCTTATTTTCAGAGGTAGAGACTTGATCATAGATCTGTCCAAACATAGATTCTAATCTTTGGGTGCTAGACTGAACATTTGTCACCGTAGTCTGAATCTGACTTCTTTGGTAATTTAGAGTACCAAAATTATTCAGTGTAGAGGTACACTACTTATCTATTCTATTCACACCAGTTTCTACTTTATAGGTTACATTTTGAAGCTGTAAAACATTATCATACACAGAAACTGTTCTATTTATATTCTTTTTTATATCAATAGCCATATCATCTATATTTTCTTGGGCTGTTTGCATCCAACTGGATTGCTAGTTTCTCTGTGCTTCAGAGTTCTTTTTCTTGGACCCAACCTTTGTATGAACTTTTGCTTCATACCGGCCCCATGTCTTTTCATCAGGATTAACAACTTGGAAACTATCCTGATTTGGCCATCTACCAGGTGTATAATTGACCATTTTTAAAGTAGTTGTAGGATCAACCTGGACTATGTGCTTGGACCTTCTTTATGTTCCATACCTTGGTAGATTTTCTCACATCATGCTAGCATGTTCTCCTAACTTGGCAATTTTTATTCCTTTTCCCTTTTTCTTAGATTCCTCATCCTGTTTAGGAGCAAGATGTAGCTTGGAACTTACTTGGGTAACCAAGTCATCTATTAGTTCTGGATCATGTCTGAGGCTAGATTTGGAGGAAAAGGAGGATCTAGATGGTATTTGTTTAAATCTTTGAGAACTGCCAGAGGTAGAACATTCTTCAGGGTTGTAATCTACAAAAGGCTTTCTATTAGACCTTGAGTATGCATGGGCCATTGATAAACTACACTTTAAAGGTTGGACCTTTGACTGGGATTCATCAATTAATGGTTGCTCAAGTATTGTTTGATCAGGTACAAATTGCAAGGTGATATTACTAACTCTTCTGAACTGGAAGAGAGGTCTATCAGAGAATCTATTTCTATGGATCGGGAGATCTACAAACTGTGGCTTTTATTTTTCCAGCAATTGTTCGATGATAGGAAAACCTATGTCAAAACTCGTGTGGTCTATAAATCTTCCAAAATCTAAATGATTTGAAGATCCTTGGGGAAAAGATACCCCCGTGGGTAAAGAAACTAGTGGAGACGCAGTATTCATAATTTGGTAGACGCAGCGACCTCCTATGGTAGCATAAACAGATCCTGGCATTAAGGAGACACCTTTAACTTGTAGTAATAAACAAAAGGCAGAGGAAATAAATTTATCAGAAAGGGATAATGTAAAATTTGGTTGAATAGATAGGATTCCATCACCCTTTTCTGTACTAAGAATTCCTCTAAACTGAGCAATGACAGCTTGATCCCAGACATGACATCTAGTGTCTATCAGAGTAGCAAAAAATTTAGCATCTATATTATAGTTAAAATGGGGATGAACTATAAGATCTACATGTGGGAAATGTACATGAAAGAAACCTTTATCGCGCCATTGGGAAACATCTTCAGGAAGTAAGAAAAGTAAATAGATGGGACAGATTCCAGTTCCAGAAACTAAGAGATTAATTTTAGACTGTTAAATAGAGTCACAGACTTTTGCCTTAATACCCTTCTTAGGATAGAAAGTATTAATTTTAACATCAGGAAATTTAAAATTGCCTTTCTCATCTACAACATGAGTATTTCCATCTTCAAAGTAATTACGCAACACATCAGAGAGTGCAGAACTTGCATTCATAGATCTTCATAAAGCCATTGGTGAGTATAAAACTTACTGGTGATCATTCATGATATTCCCTGCTACTTTGGTCAACTTACTGCCCTTCCATGACGCAGTAAACTAAAATGCATAATATTGTTTGACGGAAAGCAATAGCCAGATCCTCCCATGGTTATGTCCATCCTATCTATTCAACCAAATTTTACATTATCCCTTTCTGATAAATTTATTTCCTCTTCCTTTTGTCTATTACTGCAAGTTAAAGGTGTCTCCTTAATGCTAGGATCTATTTATGCTACCATAGGAGGTCGCTGCGTCTACTGAATTATGAATACTATGTCTCCACCAATTTCTTTACCCACAGGGGTATCTTTTCCCCAAGGATCTTCAAATCTTTTAGATTTTGGAAGATTTATAGACCACACTGGTTTCGACATAGGTTTTCTTATCAAACAATTGCTGGAAAAACAAAAGCCACAGTTTGTAGATCTCCCAATCCATAGAAACAGATTCTCTGATAGACCTCTCTTCCAGTCCAGAAGAGTCAGTAATATCACCTTGCAGTCTGTACCTGATCAAACAATACTTGAGCAACCATTAATTGATGAATCCCAGTCAAAGGTCCAACCTTTAAAGCGTAGTTTATCAATGGCCCATACATACTCAAGTTCTAATAGAAAGCCTTTTATAGAGTACAACCCTGAAGAATGTTCTACCTCTGGCAGTTCTCAAAGATTTAAACAAATACCATCTAGATCCTCCTTTTCCTCCAAATCTAGCCTCAGACATGATCCATAACTAATAGATGACTTGGTTACCCAAGTAAGTTCCAAGCTACATCTTGCTCCTAAACAGGATGAGGAATCTAAGAAAAAGGGAAAAGGGATAAAAATTGCCAAGTTAGGAGAACATGCTAGCACGATGCAAGAAAATCTACCAAGGTATGGAACAGAAAGAAGGTCCAAGCACACAGTCCAGGTTGATCCTGCAACTGCTTTAGAAATGGTTAGTTATACACCCAGTAGATGGCCAAATCAAGATAGTTTCCAAGTTAATCCTGATGAAAAGACATGGGGCTGGTATGAAGTAAAAGTTCATACAAAGGTTGGGTCCAAGCAAAAGAACTCTGAAGCACAGAGAAACTGGCAGTCCAATTGGATGCAAACAGCCCAAGAAAATATAGATGATATGGCTGTTGATATAAAACAGAATATAAATAGAATAGTTTCTTGTATGATAATGTTTTACAGCTTGAGAATGTAACCTATAAAGTAGAAACTGGTGTGAATAGAATAGATAAGCAGTGTACCTCTACACTGAATAATTTTGGTATTCTGAATTACCAAACAAGTCAGATTTAGACCACAGTGACAAATGTTCAGTCTAGCACCCAAAGATTAGAATCTATGTCTGGATAGATCTATGATCAAGTCTCTACCTCTGAAAATAGGAGAGATACTCATTCGCAAGAAAATAAAGCTTTGCTTGAACATGTTGCTAGAAACCTTGAAAAGGTTAGAAAATATGCAAAGAAAATTAGAGTATCTCAAAACGGTAAAGACAGTTCTGAAGAAGAAACTAAGGAAACAAAAACTCAGAAATCAGAACCTAAGGCTAGGCCTAAGATCCAGCGTAGAAAAAGCATCCTCTTCACAGAAGAAGTAGATGAATAGCTAGCTTCACCTGCTGTTACTAGGAGCCATACTCCTCAGTGTTGGTGTAATTAAATATTTAATTACACTTTATTAAGTTTACTTAGGGCTAATTTTAGTCTTAGGTTATTCTTAAGTCATATTAGGGTTTTTCTCTAACTTGCAAATATAAAAGCAAGTTCTCACATGTAATTCTTTAATCCATTTCATTAATTCATCCTTATTGTGTAAATTATTCCTCTTTGCTTTTTTCTCTTGTGGAAGGTAAATCTTAGGTTTTGCAGGTGATCTTTGTGGCTTGAATTAATTATCAAATTCAACATGGTATTAGAGCGGATCTGCAAGCCCCTTCTCAAATTTGGAGAAATTTTTTAGCTAGAGCCATTTGCTGGGTGTGTTTTTGTGTAAAACGGAGTATTCCATTGGATTTAGAGTAGCTGGAAAAGGCAGATCTATCTTTTGTTTGGCTAAATTTGGTCTGGGGAAACCAGATCTGTGAAGGTTTCAAGAGTTTTTTTATATGAAGAAAAACAAAAGTTTCAGAGCATTTTTTGCCAAAATAGACCTCACCGTTGCACTCAGAAGGCCCAAAAACCCCTATTTTCATATAATGCACTCCATATTTTGCTGAAAAAAAGTTTCTGGGTGTTTTTTTTAGGGTTTCAAAAATTTGGTTCTGTGAAATCCGTACGATTGTACGGTGCCTTGATTTCCATGCCAACCTCGATTTCTGTGCCATTCTCATTTGAGCTGATTTTGATTTTAGAGCTACCTCAGTTTGTGTGCCATCTTGATTTTCCAGTTGCCTCGATTTGCGTGCCATCTCAATTTCTGTGCTGCCTCGATTTGCATGCCATCTCGATTTTTGTGCACAGGTAGAACTGAATTTTTTATTAATTTCTTAATAAAAAATAATTTTTTATTTTGGAGGGCTAGCCCCTTGGGTTTAACACTTGGTCGCATGGGGGACCAACCCCTAGCTTCTAAGCAGCAGCCCCCAGAGACTCAGCGCTTGGTCATATGAGGGACCACTGCCCTAGCCACCAGCCCCCAAAGACTCAGCACCTGGTCACATGGGCGCCCAGGGGCTTCAATAGTGTTTTTTTTTGGGCCTCTTTGCACTAAAGGAGCAGTTTTGGTAAATCGAGCATATCTTGAGCTTACGGAGTCAGATTTTTAAAAAAAAATAGGCGTTGGAAAGCTGGTTTTGAGCACAATCTAGTGGTGTAGGTATTTTTTCCAAGTTTTGCTAATTGGTATAATTTATTTCTGTTTGAATTTAAGGCATCTTTTTTGGCCTTCGAGCTCTGTTCTTGCGCCTAGAATCTCCATTTTTCAAAAATGAATAGGCGTTGGAAAGGTATCAGAGAGCTCTACACAGCCAACTATATAATATTTTCAGATTCAGCCCCAGATATATTTTAAATCAGTTTGTCGATTTTATGGCTTATGTTGGATATCCTGGACATGCTGCCTCCTGGAAAGTTTCTGTTTGCTTTGAAAGACTTCTATTATCAGAATAAATCTATTTGCATATTTTGATCTATAATCATCTAAGGAGATGGGATTCTACCATCAGCATAAATCTACTTGCAGATATTGTGGAAGTAATCAACATGAGAAAGAGATGTGTCCTCATTTCTCACATCATCTCTTTGAAATGCTTCTTTCAATCGCTTCTCCTCCTGATGAGATCATTGTTCCACCATCACCTACTGCTACTTCAGAGTTTAGTGTTGCATCATCATTGGCTTCTAGTGATTCTGTGCAGTAGGTCAATATTAGTCTTCCTGATCCACCTCATTGGGATTCCTATCTTGCAGACATATCATCTTTGTTTGTAGAGTCCCATCTTATAGATTTGGAGGACCACATTGAGGACATTTGTCTTCTTTTTGATGACAGCTTCGATGGAGTTGCATCACCATCATATGCTTCAAAGATTGTTCTTCATCCTCCTCTTCTTCAGTCACAGTTTGACAGTGGATTGGAGACATTTGAGCAGTTTTCAGGAGCATCATTATTGTCTTTGGATCATGTACAGAGTTCAGAGACATTTGTCCTTCTTCCTGTATATTCCTATCCAGAATGGGAAGACATTATGCACACATCTGCAGTTCTATTTCTTCCCAAGGGGAGGAATGTTGTTCGACGTTCATGGGTCTTCATCTTTATTCTGTGTCGAGCATCTTCCAGCACTGTAGGAGTCATCTTGAGGAGCGGCTACATGGTCTCTCTTCTCATCTCTATTTTGGGAGGGAGCATTTCCTCGCATGGGGTTTCATCCTTCTCACTTCTGGGAGGTCATCAGACCTTCTCTCTTCTTCCTCTCTTATGGGGGCAGCATTCTTGATTGTACTTTAGTGATGGATTCACTTCTTGGGGGGTCTTAGTTTTAGTCCTTCTTCCATCACATGTTTATGTACTTGTATTTTTCTCTCTTTTGGAGAGGAGTTTTCTCCCACTGGGTTTTTCTCCTTTCTCTCCACTTTATGAGAGATTCTTGTTGTTCATGGGTACTTACAATGGCCTTGTAGCTGAGACCCATTCTTGCATTAGTTGCATGCTTTTCATTTCTCCCTAAGTTGCACTTATGGGGGGGTGTTGGTGTAATTAAATATTTAATTACACTTTATTAAGTTTACTTAGGGATAATTTTAGTCTTAGGTTATTCTTAAGTCATATTAGGGTTTTTCACTAACTTGCAAATATAAAAGCAAGTTCTCACATGAAATTCTTTAATCCATTTCATTAATTCATCTTTATTGTGCAAATTATTCCTCTTTGCTTTTTTCTCTTGTGGAAGGTAAATCTTAGGTTTTGCAGGTGATCTTTGTGGCTTGAATTAATTATCAAATTCAACACTCAGATGCCCTCTAAAATAGTTCTTCCCAAACAAAAAGAACATATGATGCAGGCCACAGAAGAATTGAAATATTGGCTTCAAGAATGCCAATTAGAAGATAATGAGCCTGTATATATGGAAGAACCTGCTGCAGCTATGAATTCTTCAGATGAAGAAATCTATGATGAACTATCTATTGCAGAAAACATATTAGATACAGATAGTGTGCAACAAGATGAATCTTCTTACATAGAAATCAGAGAAGATTGGGAACATTTGTGCATGGCCAGTCAGTCTACTGTTGACAATCAGATAGACATAGAAATGAGAGATGCTGTGTCAGAAAATGCTAGACCAGAGCAGCTTAGAGCTTATGCCACTTCTAGTTATATCTTGAACATAGACAAGATAATAGATCCCTATGACACCATTTGCACCTGGTGTGACACTTTAGAAAAATTTTATGATACTAGGGGATCTTCTTGGTCTGAAGCTAACAAGGTTCTTTATGCAGTAAGGCTCAAGTCTGGAAAACTTCGCAGTTGGTGGAATTCTCTCCCAGATAATGGTGTGATCTCTATTGATGATGATGGAGATGAATATGTTAAAGAAATGGACATGGGTCAAAATGATATCTCTGCTGAAGGATTTGCTACATTAAAATTGACTTTGATAGGTTTGTTCTCTGGTAACAGAAAAAATGAAATCTTAGAGGAAGAAAAGATACTATACTCAGTACAGTTGAAAGACTTAGGTAAATTGCATAAGTATAACCTAGTCTTTCAAAAATACATGATAGTTGCCCAGAAACTGCATGATCCAACTACAAAAAAGTTTTATCTAAATTCTCTTCCTTGTGGTTTGGATGATTATGCTAAAGAATATGTGACAACCAAGTATAAATCCAAGATTGATAAGTTTGGATTTGGTGAATTAAAAGCTTTAGTCACATATAAGTTAGATAAAGGATGTCTGATAAAAGCATTGAATGATAACAGAGAACAATACAATTCTTCTTGTAATATGAAGGATTATTGCAATTTGCCTCCTATCAGTCAGATAAAAGATTTCAAGCAAGTAAAGAAATTCAGTAACAAATCTTGTGGAAGAAATTGTCATTGTAAGAAATGCAGTAGATCTAAGTATGATGATGACAATATGGAGCACTCCTTCCATAGGAATAAGAAGTATAAAAAGAGGTACAGATTGGCTCCTGTTAAAAGAAACTCTTTCAAGAATAGAAAACCTCCAAAATATCTGTTCAGAAAACATAAAGACTCCTCCAAAAGGAATAAACTTGTACAGTCTTTCATATGTAAAGGTCCTCACTATGCAACTAACTGTCCCAAGAAATACAATCTTGAGAATAAAGTGTATGCAATGTTTGAAGAACAAGATTATTCTAACAATTGGGAAATTGTACAGTCCAATGAAATTCTTTCTTCTTCTAATACTGATTTATTTGAATTAGTGGAAGTTTTGCAAGCTCAATTCTATATGGCCCGCGAAAAGCATAAGAAGGTTTATTCTTCTAGCTCTTCCGAAGCAGAATCATCCAGCTCTGCATCTAGTTCATCAGATGACAAGGCAGTTTCTAAGCTGGTAAAGAAAAAGATAAAGGATCTTGACTTCAAGATACGCATGGCTAAACCTAAAGATCCTTATCACATGCCTGGTTCCCTCGAAGAACGAAAGACCGCTGCTAAACAACAAGTCAAGGATCTCAAAGCATGGGAAAGAGAGAAGGCTACCCTGCAGAAGAAGGTAAAGGGTTCTAAAACCCCTCATTCTAAGTGATCCATTGCTAGTTCTCCTTCTCCACCACCTTGTAAATCCTCCCATGGTTATGTCCATCCTAAATGGTCCTCCAAACACCATTCCTCTTCCAAGCACCGCTCATCCCGCCATTCTCCTTCTGATTTGCTTGGCTGTTTAATTGACACCCTGTGTCATAAAGTTGACCAATGTCATCAGGCTATCACCATTCTCACCCGCCAATATGCCATCCAACAGAAAGAACTGGCTAAACTCACTTCTACCGTTAGGGAAATTCATGAACTTTTAACCAAAGCTGATAATCCCTCCGATTCAAAAAGCTCTTCATTCCCTGAACCTGCTAATGCCTTATTCATGGTCAAAAACTACACTTATATCAGGATAAGTCTCTGTTTCTCTAGATATAAACCTATCCCTATGGATGCCTTTGTAGACTCTGGATCCTCCAAAAGCTTTGCAAGAACCAACGCTATTCTACCAGAATTTTGGAAAACCAGAACAGATCTACCATCTGGATATGCCATAAATGGAGCAGAGATTATGATGGGTCGGTATGCCCAAGATGTCACAATTGAGATACAAGGTAAGAAGTTTGTTCTTGACCTTATTGAACTTGATAGTCTAAGAGAAGACATCTTGTTAGGATATATGTTCTTGACAAAGTATCAACCTTTTGTCCTTAGAACTCATGAGATATCTCTTAAGCATACTGACGGACCTCTTAAAATCCCATCTCTAAAATTGGTCAATCATAAACTATGTAAAAAGGACCAAGCCAAAAAGAAAGAAGCCATGAATTCCCAAGGGCCACAACTACCTCTCTTGTTAGAACCTGTCAAAGCTAAATTTGAGCAAGATTGTTGTAGTTTAAATCCTCTGCAATTTTGGTCTAAAGAGCATGAAGAGTGTGAGATCAGACTAAAGCCTGAATGTAAGTCTGTCATTCCTTTTGAGCCAGCATACCTAATGAGTCCTTCTGAAGTCAAGGAAATGGATGAGCATCTAAATGAGCTAATTGATGGAAAATTCATCAGAGATAGTAAAAGTCCTTTCAGTTGTCCAGCTTTCTTGGTTAACAAGCGAGCAGAACAACAAAGAGGTAAAAAGAGATTCTATATAAATTATAAGCCTCTCAATGACATCATTCTACCATTCAACTATCAAATCCCTTTCAGCATAGATCTGATAATGAGAGCTGCATCAAAAAAGGTATTTTCTAAATTTGACTATAAGTCTGGTTTTTGGCAAATTAATGTCAAAGAAGAAGATAGATACAAAATAGATTTCTCAGTGCCTCAAGGATTATATGAATGGAATGTTATGCCATTCAATCTCAAGACTGCTCCTACCTACTTCCAGCGCAGAATGGATAAAGCTCTTAGGAGTTTGAAAGATTTTTGCTCTATGTACATTGATGATATCACTGTATACTCTGATGATGATTCACAACATCTAAAGCATTTAGAAGCCCTATACAATACAATCAGAAATCATGGAATCTGCCTCTCTACAAAAAAGATGGTTATAGGAAAACAAGAAATTGATTTTCTAGGTTTGGTTCTGTCTCATGGCAAGGTAAAACTCCAACCTCATATTCTCAAGCATATTTCTGAATTCCCTGACATCCTAGTTGGTATAAAGTAGATTCAATGGTTCCTTGGTTGTTTGAATTATGTTAGTCCATTTTATAATGGTTTAGCAAAGGACAGGAAAAGGATTCAAGCTCAGCTCAAAGAAAAAGTAGGACCATGGACAGATGTGCTAACAGTGATAGTTCAAAAGATCAAGCAAAAGTGTCAATATCTTCCTACATTACATCTGCCAGAAGAAAGTTATCCATTAATTTTATATACTGATGCTTCTGATGATGCTTGGAGTGCTATTTTGATATAGGATATTCCTTTGAAAGGAACCCAAGTTTGTGGCTACAGGTCAGGAACTTTCACTGATACAGAATCCAGGTATACCATCTATGAAAAGGAGATTTTAGCTATCAAGAAAGGAATTGAAAAGTTTAAGATCTTTCTTAAACCCACTCACTTCATTGTGAGAACAGACAGTCAGCTGATGAGGTCCCTGCTTAACAAAAAGCCAAATTAAGATATTGCCCATGGAAGGATTGTCCGCTAGTATTTAGACTTTACCAGTTATGATTTCAACATTGAATGGATTAAAGGAGATAACAATCCTTTGGCAGACTCTCTGACTAGAGAAATGGCTAAGTTGGCAGAACATGCCAGTATGCTCATTGAACTAGGAGAAACCTTGGTCAGACAGGATGGGGTGGAAGTTTTCCTAAGCAAAGATGATCATGGTCAAGATCTATGGGTCCCTCAACTCCCACCAGAAATTATCATGCCCATTCTGCATACTCATTTCCTAAACAAATGGCTGCAAGATTCAAGAAACCTAATACGGGATAATTTTGATAAAGGGATTCTTAATATGGACGAGCAGGAGAGATTTCTAAAAAATTTTGGCTTAGAAGATGCTAACATCTTTTTTTCTTTGAGAAATGGAATCAATTTTGACATCTGCATTACTTCCCTGCTTCCAATGAATTGGACTATCAGACGCAAAAGAAATTTTCTCAAATGTGCCAAGTTTGGTTTCTTCAACAGCATTACAATCTTGCAAACAGAATTTGAAGATTATGCAGATATTTTCCTTGGATATAATGAGAAGATAATCCAGCCTGATATTGTTGAGTTTTTATCATATTCAAGGTAATTTCAATTGGGCAATTCAAGAAAGCATGGCTGGTCCCTCTGGTTATCTGCAATCCCCACTAAATTATTGCTTTCCGTGAGTTGAATACTATCCTTTGACACATAAGTGGTTTCTGGAAGTAGTTATTGAAGACATGGAGGTGGCCTTACATCTAGTACTAGTGGCGGTCTAGACTAAAATTGATATGGCTTCACCAGATGAAGTTGAAAAGATTATCTATGCTTTCCATCAAAGGCCGAATGATCTAGCTATTGCTTTCCATCCCCTACCAAGATTCCTCATGCCTCCCACTAACCTTGATACTGATCCCATGGATTCTGAAGAAAGTGAAGATGATGACTAGCGCTCGGGTTTGTCGGTGCCATGCTATCGGCCATGTTATGTTTCTGACAATAGGATGCAACCCTGTTTGAAAAAGCAAGATCCCCATAGCTACTTTTGGGTGTAAAGTGGGCCATCCTTGCATACGGTGTGCTTAATGTGAATATCTTTCACTGTAGTTAGTGCTTTTGGATTTGACCGCTTCACGGCTATCCTCTCCTAAAGTGTAGCTACGTGTCAAGATTGTATGGTCAGATTTGTAATTTGTTTTAATGTTTTGACGTCCACTCATTTCTATAAATAAGAGCTCATGACCTCTTTCTAGGCATTCGGAGTTCATTTTGGAAACTCATTTAGGAGTAAGAAGTCTTAGGTTCTAGGAACCACAAGAGTATGCTCTTGTTCTGCGCTTATGCGATCTGAACAATCAGAAATTGTAATTGAAGCAATTGTAATACAAAGTTTTTTCCATAATAGAAGTTATTCCGCATTGCATTTGAATTGGGAGCAACTTCTATTATGGTATTGTAAGTCTATTTTCTTTTCCCATAAATTTCCTATTTTACATACAACTATTAGGATGCCAATCTGCGATTATTATATGTAGGCAAAGTAGAAGGGATCGATTGGTATTACATTAGTGAGCCACTGGATGCTTCCCTATTCAAAATCACCCTCTGACCAGAAAGCCGCCCAAAGGGCCATTGATTTTATGTTTGGTTGGTAAGCAAGCATATTTTGAAAATAGTCTACTAATGTCCATTATAAGTGTCTGTTCATATGGAATTGACTGGCAGCACAAAATTACAAGTTTATGGATCCAATTACAAAAGGGAAATATCCCTCAACAATGAGAAATCTTGTTGGTATGCGATTACCCAAATTTACTGCCGATCAATCTTCTGTGGTGAAAGGTTCATTTGATTTTAAATTATATCACACTTTTCATCATCTCCTCTATACATGCTAGGAGTTCCAGGATGTCATCCTACAAGAAGGATAATCTGAGGTTCGATGGAAGCAATTTCACTCTCTGGAAAAGTCGCATGGAATGTCACTTGCAATGTATGGGAATGCAGTATTAGATCATGGCTTCAAAGAAGTATGTTCCTCCACAAAATGGTCTGAGTACCATAGATGAAATTAGAGATACTAAAAATAATCTGTAGACTAAAGAAGCTCTTCTAAGTGCCTTATCTGACTCAAAGCTAACAAATGTTGTTGATCTAAAAACTGCATATGAGATTTGGCAAAAACTGGAACTTCTGCATGAAGGAGACAAGTATGTTAAATGTGCTAAGCTATAGAGTCTAAAAGGAAAATTCGAAAACTTGAACATGAGAGAAGATGAAAATATCACTACATTTATGCCAAGAGTAAATGAGCTTGTTTGTGGCATTAGATGTGCTAGTGGAATCTTGGATGAAGATGAGATTGTTGCCAAAGTTCTCAGATCCCTTCCTGATTCTTACAAGAGATCAATTAGTTGGTAAATTAGCTGCATTTGAATTATCCAAGTTTGGAGATGCACCCCCCAAGACTAAATCTGCATTCAACGCTAGTGCCTCTAAAAAAGGTAAACAAAAGTTTGATCCAGGAGAGAACTCTTCAAAGAATCTATCATGGTATGAAAAAGCAAGAAAAGATCTGGAAGAAGATGAAGTAGAAACTACTCAACTTGAAGCCCTTATTGCAAAAAGACTACCAAGAGGATCTGGTAAGTACGAAGGGAAATTACCTTTTAAATGTTTTAACTACAATAAGATTGGTCATTTTACCTCAAGGTGTCCGGAAAGATTTTCAAGGCCAAATCCTAACAGATCTAGATTCCAAAAGAAATGTTACTATGTTCATAAAGATGATGATGATGAAGGAATAACAGATGATGAATCAAAGACAGGAAACAAATCTGGAAGTGACTAGGTGTTTATTGCCATCAAGGAAGAAGATCCAATGCCCTCTAAATTTGTCAATCATAAAACTGTAGAAAGAGCTCTGGCTACCCAAGTTGAAGAAAAAGATGATTGGGTCATTGACAGTGGATGTTCCCACCATATGATAGGTGACAAAGATAAGTTCATAGACTTGGAAAGGTATGAAGGAGGAGTGGTAAAATTTGGTAATAATTCTTCTGGCAGAATCAGAGGTAGAGGATCTATTTCTTTTGATGGAAAGAACAAAACCAACAATGTACTGTATGTTGAAGGTCTAAAGCACAATCCTCTCAGTGTTGGACAGTTGGTGGACAAAGGCTATGATCTCCGATTCAAAAATAGAAAATGCAAGATCTTTGAAAGCTCCGGAACAGAGATTGCATCTGGTACTCAAACAAAAGGTAATATCTTCCACTTGGTTGGTACTGGCAAAAGTTGTTTATTTGTTCAAATTAATCAGAGTTGGTTATGGCATAGGAGAATGTATCATGTAAATTTTGATAATATCATCAAGATAAGAAACACTCAGGCTCTAAGAGATCTTCCAAGACTAGTGAAACCCACTAACAGTTTGTGCAAAGAATGTCAGTTGGGTAAGCAAAGCAAAATCTCATTCAAAAGTAAAGAACAGTCTTCTACTGATTTATTGGACTTAGTTCATACTGATCTATGTGGTCTGGCAAGAATCAGGAGTGTGCAAGGTGATAGATACTTCATGTTATTAATTGATGATCACTCTCGGATGATGTGGGTAACCTTTCTGAAAGAGAAATCTGAGGCCCTTCAGAAATTCAAAATATTCAAGGCTATGGTAGAAAATGAAATTGGATTGAACATAAAATGTCTAAGGTCTGACAGAGGTGGAGAATTCACATCCGGTGAGTTCATTGAATTTTGTAAGAAAAATGGGATAAAAAGATAGTTGTCTACTCCAAGGACACCACAATAGAATGGAGTAGTGGAGAGAAAGAACCAGACCATACAGGAGGCATCTAGAACCATGATGATGGAAGCAAATGTTCCTCGGATCTACTGGAGAGAAGTTGTAAGCACTGTAGTCTACACTCTTAATCAAGTACAAATTAGAAGCAATAGGGGTAAGACTCCTTATGAACTCTGGTTTGGCATCACTCCCACTGTGAAGTATTTCAGAGTCTTTGGTAGCAAATGTTACATTAAAAGAGATGAAGATCTAGGCAAATTTGATGCTAGAAGTGATGAAGGAATATTCTTGGGTTATTGTACTCAAAGCAAAACATACCGGTGTTATAACAAGAGATTGAGAAAGATTATAGAAATTACAAATGTGAAGGTTGATGAAGGTATTGAAAAACCCTCAAGGTTTTATGAATATGATGAAGATGATCAGAATGATGTTTTGATCCAAGGTGTCCAAGCTCCTTCTGAAATTCAAATTCAAACTGATCTGGTGAATCAGGAAGAAGAGATAAGTTTGAATGAACCTGTGCAAGAAATAGATGTGCAAGAAAGTTCCAAAATTCTCAGGTATGTAAAACTGAATCACTCTGAAGACCAGATCATAGGTGATAAAAGCAAAGGTGTTCAAACAAGAAAAAAGATTACTCAAGATTTAGAAGAGTATTGTCTGATTTCAAAGATTGAACCTAAGACAGTGAATGAAGCATGCAATGATGAAAACTAGACTAAAGCAATGGAGGAAGAGCTGATGCAAATTGAGAAAAATCACACTTGGGATCTTGTTCCCAGACCTAAAAACAAGAATATGATTGGAACCAAATGGGTCTTCTGGAATAAACTGAATGAAGATGGTGAAGTTGTCAGAAAAACAAAGTCAGATTGGTTTGCAAGGGTTACTCCCAAGTAGAAGGAGTTGATTTTGAAGAAACTTTTGCGCCAGTGGCAAGAATTGAAGCAGTCAGATTATTTCTTGCATTTGCTGCCTTCAAGGATTTCAAAGTATATCAGATGGATGTCAAGTCTGCCTTCTTGGAATAAGAAGCTTACATTAAGCAACCAGATGGATTTTAATTGTCTGATCATGGTGATATGGTCTGCAAGTTGAAGAAAGCACTATATGGACTAAAACAAGCCCTAAGAGCCTGGTATGAAAGATTGGATAAGCATATTTTGAAGATTGGTTTCAACAAAGGTACTGCTGACAGTAACTTGTACTTCAAAATTGATCATGAAAATATCTTGATTGTTGAAGTGTTTGTTGATGATATCATTTTTGGAGGAAGATATAGTATGTGCAAAAATTTTGCAAATCAAATGAAAAGTGAGTTTGAAATGTCCATGTTTGGGGAAATGAATTTCTTTTTGGGTATGCAAATCACTCAAACAAAGAAAGGAATCTTCATTTCACAGACCAAATATGTGAAAAAATTGTTGAAGAAATTTGGGATGGACTCAAAACCAATGAATACTCCCATGGCAACTAGATGTAAATTGAGAAAAAATGATGACTCTCCTAAGGTTGATCAGAAAAAGTATAGGTCAATGATTGGAGGATTATTGTATCTCACTCAAACTAGACCTGACATTATGAATGTTGTTGGTCTTATTGCTAGATTCAAGCTGATCCTAGAGAATCTCATGTCATGGCAATCAAGAGGATTTTTAGATATCTAAAAGGGACAATTGAGTATGGCTTGTGGTATCCTAGAGATCATGATTTCTCTCTTCATGCATATACAGATGCAGATTGGGTAGGAGATGTGGATGACCGGAAGAGTACCAGTGGTGGAGCACTCTTTTTGGGTAAGAGATTGGTTTCTTGGCTGAGCAAGAAACAAGAGGCAATATCTTTGTCCAGTGCAGAAGTAGAATATATTGTAGTAGCAGGTAGTTGTACTCAAGTATTGTGGATGAAGCAAATGCTAAGAGATATTAGAGTGGAGTATGAGGAACCTATCACAATCTTCTGTGATAATTCAAGTGCAATAAACATATCAAAAAATCTAGTGTTGCATTCAAAGACTAAACATATATCCATCAAGTTTCACTTTTTGAGAGAGCAAGTAAACAAGAATGAAGTCAGACTGGAGTTTGTGCCTTCCAAGGATCAGATTGCAGACATTTCTACTAAACCTCTACCTAAGGACTCTTTTGAGTATCTCAGGGAGAAGTTAGGGGTTATTACCCCTCCGGCATTGAATTAAGGTGCACTGATGTGCATCAGTTCGGTGGATCTCATAGTCATATCTTGTTGTCCAGATTGATGATGGGAAGCTGCTACTCAGGGGGAGCAGCTGGTATGATGCAAGTATGTGCCCTTTGCCATTGATGTCAAAGGGGGAGAGAAGACTTGTGAAAAATAAGTGGTTGCTGATCAAAGGGGGAGTAGTAAAGAAAGAGAAGATAAGTTAATAATTGTTATTGATAGGGGTAGTTATGTCAGTCAATAAGAAGAAATTCTTGTCTTGATCGTTAAAACAATTTTTCACATCATATGTTGCCATCAATGACAAAGGGGGAGATTGTTGCAAGTATGGGCCTAACCAGTGTTGTCATTGATGTCAACATACTACTTTTGCATTGATGATAAGGATTGGATGAGTTGTATGCTGAGGATATTGAGTCCTATCAGGAATAGAGAAGAACAGTGAAGTTAGTAAGGTGAAGAATCTCAGCTAAGATGAAGATCAGAGGATGCACTTCAAAGGGTTTGTAGATATACATCTTAAGATGATCCAGTAAAGATTTTAGAGGTCCGCATGAAGATCTGAAGGAGTTATGGCCACTTGAGAAAAATTGGTTCTGGCAGATGTTCAGAGGTGACAGAGTGCCACAGATAGGTCTAGTGAGATCCGGAAATGAATATCTTGTTCTACAGATTTGGTGGAGTATTTAGGAAGTCAATGCGAATTGACAACTCAATTGATTCATTGTCTGGAGGTCCACAAGCATCTATTCCAGTATGACAGTGATGACAGACTATGTTCTTGAGGTTCCATATAAAGGAGAGAATGATTTCAGTAAGAAGAAGTAATGTGGATGTTCTTGGTGATTCAGAAAAGCTTATGGAGATCTTTGGATTATGTTCAGTTTGTCTTGGTGATTCGCATTGAAGTTTAAGCTCGTTAGTGAAGAATTACTTTTGGATGATGGTGTTCTTCCTGAGTTTGGCCGACAGGATGAGTTACACATCCTGCAGATGATCTTGAGGATGTTCTATGAAGATTGGTGTGTTCCTAAAGGAAGATTGAAGTCTCAGATTTGTGTGGCCGATAGTGTGTTGATCCATGTGAAGTCTTTTTGTAATTAGTCATGTTGTATTTATGTATTTGCTTTGTAATGTATGCCGACTTGGATGATTATCCCTAAGTTGATATCTTGTATAAATAAGGAATTGTAAAGTCATTTCAAATGCATCTTGGGGAGATGAGTATGTGGTAGAGAGGAGCAGAGCGAAAGGCAGAGTAAAAGTATTGAGCTTAAATGGAACTAACTCAAGCATGGTGAAGATGCTATTCTTCAGTTCAAGTATGTAATATTTATTATTCTATAGACAGTGTGTCTACTGTAGGCAGTGGCCCTCTTGTGAGCAGTGTGCTCAGGCAGTGAACCCTAATTAGCATGTGCCATTTGTTCTGCTTATTCTTTTAATAGAGAATACTATCTTGGGTTAGTCACCCCGTGGTTTTTTCACTTAACCAGGTTTTCCATGTTAAAATCTTGGTGTCATATGTGTTGATGTATTTCTGCTCTTGAATTGTTGTATTATGTTTCCATGATTGATTAATTATTATGCTGCTAAATTAAGAAAAGGATTTAAGTGATTAATTGAAAGAAAGTTTTTGACAACTGATTCACCCCCCCTCTCAGTTGTCTATCCTAAATCTAACAACAACAAGAAAATTGCTTGGTTTCATAGTTTCTCGAAGATGGATTGATGTATATGTTGCAAATTGTGCCTAATCGGTGTTGTCATTAATGTCAACATATTCTTGTTTCTATTGGTGTCAATTGTATCCTATCTTGTTGCCTGACTAGAAGACTAGAATGTTGAGGGTATTGATAAAATTAATAAAGATCAATGGATGCGGATCATACGGTAGCATAGAGGATTGTGTGAAGTAGCTCCAGTTAGGATTTGAGAGGTCCCCATGAAGATTTGAAGAAACTATGGCCATTTGAGTAGAACTAGTTTTGCAGTATTCAGAAGAGATAGAGCGATAGAGAAGTGGTCTGGATCTTTTCGGATATGCCAAATAATGATCTGTGGATCTAGAGGCATGTTTGGAAAGTCAATGTGTATCAGCCATTCAAGTTGTTCATGGTTTGGAGGCCCGCAAGTAATCTTTCTAAGATGATAGTCATGACAAATGGTATTCTTGAGGTTCCAGATGAAGATGCTAGTGATTCTAATGATTTGGAGGAGTGCGGATGTTTTTGTTGAATTCATTGTGCTTGTGGAGGTCTCTAGATCGTGTGACTACTATGTTGGAGGTTTGCATTGAAGTTTGAGCTTGTTGGTGAAGATTTCCTTCTTGATGTTGCTATTCTTCCCAGTCCTGGCCGACCAGATGATTCAAGCATATTGCGGATGTTTCAAAAGCAATTCTCTGAAGCATGGCGTGTTGTTGAAAGAAGATTCAAATCTTAGCTATGTTTGGCTGACAGCTTAGTGATTCACATTAAGTAAGATGTTTGGTGTGCCGACCTTGATGTTTATTCCAAGGTTGGTGAAGCATATAAAGGAGTGTAGTTGAGTCGTGGAAAATCACCCTGGAGAAAAAATAATAAATCTAAAGAAAGGATCAGGAGTAGAACAAAAAAGAGGAGTAGAAGAATAAAAGAAGAATAAAGTGAAGCACTAGTGAAGAAGAGTTTGGAAGCAGAACAAAAGTTTTATGAGCATTCAATGAAATTGAACCAGGCATGAAAACATATGCTATTTCTTAGTTAATTCTTCCTATGTTAAACTAAAATTTCTTGTAGGCAGTGAGCTTCTCTTTTGAGCAGTGAGCTCTGGGAAGTGAGCCCAAAGGCAAGTGCCTTCCCATTCTTTTTAAGTACTTTTAACAGGGTACGAATCTTGTGGGCTAACACCCACTATGGTTTTTCCCTTAACCAGGTTTCCATGTCAAAAATCTTGGTGTCAAATGTGTTAATTATGTTTCTTCTTATGTGATGTTTCATGCTTTAATGTTTACATCATTAATCAATTTGCAAATTGTGAAAGAAGATTAAAAAGAAGAAAAGGTTAAATTTTGGGACGACGAATTCACCCCCCCTCTCAGTTGTCTAGTCTAATTCCAACAATTGGTATCAGAGTCGGTTCCTCTAAAAGAAGCTTGACTACTTGAGGAGATCCAAGATGTCGACCTACAAGAAGGACAGTCTGAGATTTGATGGAACAAATTACTCTATTTTGAAGGATCACATGGAGTGCCATTTGTAATGCATGGGTAGTGCTTATTGGGTGATAACTAAGGATGAGTATACTCCTCTGGAGAATCCTTCAACTCCAGATGAAATAAAAAATGTTGAAAACAACCTTTGAGCTAAAGAAGCCTTGTTGAGTGCCCTGACTGATTCAGAAATGACAAATGTCTTTGGACTAAAAACTGCTCATCAAATCTAGAAGAAGTTGGAGAATCTTTATGAAGGCGATGAATATGTCAAATGTACCAAGCTACACAGTCTGAGAGGAAAATTTGAAAATCTGAGGATGAGTGAAGATGAAAACATCACAATCTACATGCAAAAGATAAATGAACTTGTGTGTGGTATCAGGCATGCTCGTGGAACTTTGGATGAATCAAAGATTGTGGCAAAAGTGCTCAGATCTTTACCTGATTTATACAAACATAAAGTTTTTGCTATAGAGGAGATCATGATTGTCTCAAAAGTTACAAGAGATCAGTTGATTGGCAAAATTTTAGCTTTTGAATTAAGTGAGTTTGGTGATTCTCTTCCTAAGTTTGAATCTACATTCAAAACTAGTGTTCATGGGAAGCAAAGATATGATCCTGGTGAAATCACTTCAAGAAGATCAAATAGATTTGATAAGGCAAGGAAGGATCTTGAAAGTGATGAAATTGAGTCTACAGAACTTGAAGCTCTTATTGCCAGAAGAATGCTAAGAGGATCCGGTAAGTATGAAGGAAAGTTGCCATTCAAATGTTTTGCTTGTAATAAGATTGGTCATTTTGCCTCAAGATGTCTAGAAAATTTTTCAAAGCCAAACCCTAACAGATATAAAAGTTAGAAGAATTGTTACTATGTTCAAGAAACTGGAGAAGAAGGAGTCACAAATGATGAATCTGATCATGGAGAAAATGAGTGGGTGTTCATTGCTATCAAAGGATAAAATCTAGTGTCTACTAAATCTGCTAGCTGTACAAATGTGGAAAGTGCCTTGGATGCTCAAGTTGTTGATGAATGGGTGATTGATAGTGGATGTTCTCATCATATGAATGGGGATAAAAGTAAGCTTGTAAGCTTTGCAAAATATGAAGGTAGATTTATGAAATTGGAGACAACTCATCTGGTAGAATCTATGGCAAAAGATCCATCTCTTTTGATGGTAAGAATAACACTAATGATGTTCTGTATGTGGAAGGACTGAAGCATAATCTTATCAGTGTTGGACAGTTGGTTGAAAAGGGTTATGATCTCAGATTCAAGAATGGGAAATGTAGAATCTTGGAAAGCTCTGGAACTGAAATTGCATCCGGTACTCAGACTAGAGGTAACATCTTTCATTTAAGTAGTTTCAATAAAAGTTGCTTGATTTCTCATATGGATCAGAGTTGGCTCTGGCATAGGAGAATGTGTCATGTGAATTTTGATAACATTGTTAAGATAAGTTCCATTCAGGCTGTAAGAGATCTTCCAAGACTTGTGAAACCTACTGATAGCATGTGTAGAGAATGTCAACTGGGTAAATAGAATAGAATTTCATTCAAGAGTAAAGAACAGTCATCAAGTGGATTGTTGGAACTTGTGCATACTGATCTTTTTGGTCATGCTAGAATTAGAAGTATACAAGGAGATAGATATTTCATGTTGCTGATTGATGATTACTCCCGGATGATGTGGGTAACCTTCTTGAAAAAAAAATTAGAAGCTCTTGACAAATTCAAAGTGTTCAAGGTCATGGTGGAGAATGAGATTGGTGTGAAGATAAAGTGTCTGAGATTTGACAGAGGTGGAGAATTTACCTCTGGTGAGTTTGATTCATTTTGTGAAAAGCAAGGAATAAAAAGAAAGCTATCTGCTCCTAAAACTCCTCAGCAGAATGGAGTTATGGAAAGAAAGAACTGGACCATTCAAGAAGCTGCTAGGACCATGATGATGGAAGCAAATGTTCCACAAGTCTATTGGAGAGAACCTATGAGTACTACTATCTACACTCTTAACCAGGTGCAAAACAAAGGTAATTCTGGTAAGACCCCTTATGAACTATGGTTTGGTCATGCTCCTACTGTAAAGTATTTCAGAGTTTTTGGTAGTAAGTTCTATATCAAAAGAGATGAGGATCTAGGCAAGTTTGAAGCAAGAAGTAATGAAAGGATATTTCTAGGTTACTCTATTCAAAGCAAGGCATACTGGTACTTTAACAAAAGATTGAAAAAGATTGTTGAGAGTGCAAATATTAGAGTTGATGAGAGCAAAGAAAGACATTCCAGGTCTTGTAGATATGAATCAGATGATCAAGGTGAAAGTCAAAATCAAGGAAGACAAGTTCAAACTTAGACACAGATTCAATTTGATCCAGAAAATCTAGAGGATAATGTAGAAGTTAAGGAACAAGTTCAAGAAATAGAAATTCAAGCGAATCCCAAAACTCCCAGGTATGTAAGACTGAACCATCCTGAAGATCAGATCATAGGAGATAGAAATGAAGGTGTTCAAACTAGGAGAAGAATTGCTGAAGAACTAGAAGAGATATGTTTGATTTCAAAGATTGAACCAAAATTTTTAAGTGAAGCCTACAATGATGAAAACTGGATAAAAGCAATGGAAGAACTAATGCAAATTGAAAAGAATCACACTTGGGATCTTGTTCCTAGACCTGAAGACAAAAATGTGATTGGAACCAAGTGGGTCTTCCAGAATAAACTAAATGAAGATGGTGAAGTTGTAAGAAACAAACCAAGGTTGGTATGCAAGGGATATTCTCAACTAGAAGGAATTGATTTTGAAGACACTTTTGCTCCGGTGGCAAGAATAGAAGCAGTCAGACTACTTCTTGCATTTGCTTCTTATAAACATTTCAAGGTATATTAGATGGATGTCAAGTCAGCTTTTCTAAATGGAGAGTTGGAAGAAGTCTACATTGAGAAACTGGAAGGATTTCAGTTGTCTGATCAGAAAGATATGGTCTGCAGATTGAGGAAAGCACTGTATGGACTGAAACAAGCTCCAAGAGCCTGGTATGCAAGATTGGATAAGCATTTGCTAAAGCTAGGATTCAACAAAGGCACTATTGACAGTAATCTTTACTTCAAGATTGATAATGAACACATTCTAATTGTTGGTGATATCATTTTTGGTGGGAATGAAAGTATGTGTAAAACATTTGCTAATTAGATGCAAAGTGAATTTGAGATGTCCATGTTCGGTGAAATGAATTTCTTCTTAGGTCTGCAAATCACTCAGTTAGATAAAGGTACCTTTATATCTCAATCCAAGTATGTGAGAGAATTGCTGAAAAAGTTTGGGATGGACGATTCAAAGCAAGTGGGTATATTGGTGCCTACATAAAATTTAGATTTCAAGCATTCAAATTCGCAGGCATTTTTCAAGAAAATCCAAAAAATTCCTTAGTCTGTCAGCCTTCACATTTTTTATGCATGTATCTTTGTATGTACATTGCTGTTTGTATGTACATTTGGATGTGCAAGCGCGAATGTACATTGGCGGGCCCAAAAAATAAGTCAAATCAGCTTCAAAAAGTGCAAAATATTGGTTGTATGTATCGTTGTATGCATATCGGGCTTGTATGAGGCATTCGGGTGCAATTCCAGAAGTAAAAAAGGTGGATGTACATGGTAGATTCCTGGAATATTCTGCACTTGTATGTAAAGGATTGTATGTATATTTTGCATGTATGTTTAATATACAATGAGCAGATACAAAGAAATATACAAGGCAGATATGCAAGGCAGAATGTACATTGCAAAGATACAAGGAAATATACAAAGGGAATGTGCAATCCTGAGATGCAAAGCCCAGACCTGAAATGAGTATACATTCTAGTTGATAAAGGTAGAAGTCTGATTGTATGTATGTTTTGCTTGTATATTCGCAGTTGTATATGCGATATACAAGGCAAAGATGCAAGGGAGGATATACAAGGCGGACCCGACTGGAAAATGTAAATCGGCAAACTCAAAGGTTGAGGTCTGCGGATTGTATGTTACACATTGTATGTGTGATATACAAAAGGAAAAGATACAAACTAGATTCGAATGTTATTTCAATCTGCCTCATAAATGCAATGGAGTCTGCGGCTATATGTATATTGCATGTTGTACATGCAATGAACAAAGCGATATACAAAGGAAGGAGATACAAGGCCGAACCCGACTGCGATTTCAAATTGATTCATAAAAATTTGGGTTCCGCACCTTGTATGTGTTGTGATTGTATGTATATGCTTTTGCATATACAAAAAAATTAAATGTGCATGGGGTGAAAATGTAAAATGGAAGAGGGAAAAGTTAGTGATGGAAAAAAGCTACCTGCGTGGCGTGATCTCATTGGCCAACGACTTTTCAGCATGATTTGAAGCCGTAGATCTTAGCGGGAAGAAGGGAAATCGACGACCCTATTTCAAATTTTTGCACGAGTATTTTCTATGTGTTCACTGCATCATTTCAAGCAGGAAGAAACTTCATGAATGCGTGAACCGTTGCTATATCCCAAAATCGGTAGGTTGGCCATTAATGGCAAATTTGCAAGGGTATGGGCCTTGATTGACAGGCTAGCTACTTTCTTCATGAGGAAAATCTCCAGGCTGCAGCACATCCCCCAATTTCACCTACTTCATTCCTTCTTCTCTCTGCTACATTGAATGTTTTGGGTGCCATTTTCATGGTGCACTGTATCTGGCAGAATTTTGAAATGACCTTATAATTAATGGCTGAGTACACATTCTTGCTATATAGCAAACTGTGTTACTCATTTTTGGGGTTGTTGAAGACTCGACAAAATTTTGGTGGAGTAATAAGATACAATTTTGCTGGTGGCTCTGTTTTGGTGTTTTGTGAGTTTATGAATCACATGTTGAATGTTTTATGCATAATTTTGCTGGTTTCATGCTATTTTTATATGAGAAATGCATCTTTTGTTGTGTTTAGTTGTTTGTCTCCAAGTTGTGGGCATCTTGTCTTTTGAATCTAAATAGCTAAGGGTTATTTGGGATTCAGGAACATGGATTTTCTATGTTGAATGTTTAATCTCTTATCTTTGTTCAAGGAACAAATTAAATATTTTAGGTTAACCATTGGGAAAGGTACGCTGCAACAGGGATATCATTAAGTATGAACAACTAAATACTTAGTCTTGGGAAGTATCTGTAAGGTAGACACTAAAAATTCTCCCCTTGAAACTTAGATATTGATTTAAGATTATGGTAACCATTCACATGTGTATGTCTATTGACTCCGAGCCCTGAGATAGGCACCAGTCTGGTTTTGTATTGAGGTTATAACCCAAGGTCCCAGTCTTGCATCCAAATACAAAATACAAATTCAAACTTCAAATATAAACCTTTAGGATATTAGAAGTAGTTTTAGGACCAAAATCCTCTGTCTCACAACTGAGTATAGGCCCAAAGCCAGCCCCTTTGCACTTATTTCACAGTTTTGGTCTACATAAGAGAGGATTTATCTGCTTTATGTCAACATCCCAGTAAGTTCACAGGCATATTTTGTGGATGTTGAATAGGGAATACCCCCTTGGTTCTGCAGAGCCTAAAGAAGGAGAGGAGATATTTATAGGGTCTATCTCCTGTACTATTGGCCCCTGGCCTAGAAATCCTGTTGATCAATGATGGTTACTTTGTAGGGATAACTGGGAAGCATCCAGTTTGGGAAAAAACCCAACAGGGTACACCCATGGTAATCAGATGTAAGTTAAGTATAGATGATGACTCCCCTAAGGTAAATCAGAAAAGGTATAGATCAATGATTGGATGACTGTTCTATCTAACTCAGACCAAACCTGATATCATGAATGCAGTTGGACTTGTTGCTAGGTTTCAAGCTAATCTAGAGAATCCCATGTTATGGCAATCAAGAGAATTTTTAGATATCTCAAGGGAACAATTGATTATGGATTATGGTATCCAAAGGATAATGACTTCACTCTTCATGCATATATAGATGCTGATTGGGCAGGAGATGTGGATGACAGGAAAAGTACTAGTGGTGGTGCATTCTTCTTGGGAAATAGATTGGTTTCTTGGTTGAGCAAAAAGTAAGAGGCACTATCTATGTCTACTACAAAGGTAGAGTACATAGCTACAACAAGTAACTGCACTCATGTTTTATGGATGAAGCAAATGTTGAAAGATATCAGAGTCGTATTTGAGGAGCCTGTTACAATCTTACGTGATAATTCAAGTGCAATTAACATCTCAAAGAATCTAGTGTTGCATTCAAAGACAAAGCACATATCCATCAAGTTTCATTTCTTGAGAGAGAAGGTAAATGAGAATGAAGTCAAGTTGGAGTTTGTGTCTTCAAAGGATCAGATTATAGATATTTTCACTAAGCCTCTTCCCAAGGATACTTTTGAGTATCTCAGAGAGAAGTTAGGGGTTATTACACCTCCCGATCAGAATTAAGATGCACTAGAGTGCATCAGTCCAGTGGAATTCATAGTCATATCTTGTGATATGTATTGATGTTAAGGAAGCACTACTCAGGGGGAGTAGTCTGCATGCAACTCTTGAGTTTGGTCTAAAACAAAACTAAGGAGAAAAGACCACAAATATGTGCCCTTTGCCATTGATGTCAAAGGGGGAGAGAAGTCATGTGAAAAACTAGTTGCTGGTAAAAGGGGGAGCAGTGAAGATAGTGGTTGTATAAGTGATAAGTGAAAGGGGGAGAATCTCTTGTCTTGATGGTTGAATCAATTTTTCACATCATATGTTACCATCAATGAAAAAGGGGGACATTGTTGCAAATATGTGCCTAATCGGTGTTGTCATTGATGTCAACATATTCTTGTTGCCATTGGTGTCAACTGTATCCTATCTTGTTGCCTGACTAGAAGACTGGAATGTTGAGGATATTGAGAAAATTAATAAAGATGAATGGATGTGGATCATACAGTAGTATAGAGGATTGTGTGAAGTAGCTCTAGTCAAGATTTGAGAGGTCCACATGAAGATTTGAAGAAACTATGGTCATCTAAGTAGAACTAGTTTTGTAGTATTTAGAAGAGATAGAGCGACAGAGAAGTGGTCTGGATCTTTCTGGATATGTCAAATAATGATTTGTGGATCTAGAGGCATGTTTGGAAAGTCAGTGTGTATCATCCATTCAAGTGGTTTGTGGTTTGGAGGTCCACAAGAAAAATTTCTACGATGACTGTCATGACAGATAGTATTCTTGAGGTTTCAGATGAAGATGCAAGTGATTCTGATGATTTGGAGGAGTACGGATGTTTTTATTGAACTCATTGTGCTTGTGGAGGTCTCTGGATCATGTAACTATTGTGTTGGAGGTTCGCATTAAAGTTTGAGCTTGTTGGTGAAGATTTCCTTCTTGGTGTTGCTATTCTTCCCAGTCCTGGCTGACGAGATGATTCAAGCATATTGCGGATGTTCTAGAAGCAATTCTCTAAAGTGCGGCATGTTGTTGAAAGAAGATTCAAGTCTTAGATATGTTTGGTTGACAGCTTAGTGATTCACATTAAGTAAGATGTTTGGTGTACCGACCTTGATGTTTATTCCAAGGTTGATGAAGCATATAAAGGAGTGTAGTTGAGTCATGGAAAATCATCCTTGAGTGAAAATAATAAATCTGAAGAAAGGATCAGGAGCAGAACAAAGAAGAGGAGGAGCAGAAGAACAAAAGCAAAATAGAGTGAAGAGTTAGTGAAGAAGAGTTCGGAAGTAGTATAGAAGTTTTATGAGCACCCAATGAAATTGAACCAGGCATGAAAACAAATGTTATTTCTCAGTTAATTCTTCCTGTGTTAAACTAAAATTTCTTGTAGGGAGTGAGCCTCTCTTTTGAGCAGTGTGCTTTGGGCAGTGAGCCCAAAGGCAAGTGCCTTCCCATTCTTTTTGAGTACTTTTAACATGGTACGAATATTGTGGGTTAACACCCACTGTGGTTTTTCCCTTAACCAGGTTTCCACATCAAAAATCTTGGTGTCAAATGTGTTGATTATGTTTCTGCTTATGTGATGTTGTTTCATGCTTTAATGTTTACATCATTAATCAATTTGCAAATTGTGAAAGACGATTAAAAGTAAGAAAAGGTTAAATTTTGGGACAACTGATTAACCCCCCTCTCAGTTGTTCGGTCTAATTCCAATAGTATACCCCACCAAAGTAAAAATAATGTTGAATGCCACTCCATAAACAAGTGAAATTGTGGTAAGAACTTTCTTGGGACAATTCGGCACTATACGATGTTTCATACCTGACATGACTTTTAAAATCCATCCCATCAATCAACTATTAAAGAAATAAACCAAGATAACTTGGATGGTAGACTATTAAAATGACTTTGAACTGTAAGTGAAAAAATTCCTCTTAACACCACCAACACTTATGCCACCTAGACATGACAAACCTTTTATCCTCTACTTTAGAGAAAAAAAATTAAATAGTCTGTATGTTGGCTTAGGAAGATGATGATGGAAGAGAAAGGATAATATATTTCATTAGTTGAATGCTACTCGTTACACGTAAGCTAAAAAAGAATGTTTGGCCATAGTGTTTGTTACAAGAAGATTGCACCATTACATGTTCAATCAATAAAGAAGAGTCATCATATGATCAGAACAAATGAGAACCTTATTAAATCAACCTATATCGTCTAGAAGAGCAGGGTGGTTCTTAACATTGTTGAGTGAATTTGAGTTAACTTATGTTAACCATAAATCTATCAAAGGAGAAATAATCATTGATTGGTTGGTAGATAATCATGTTCCCCAAGAGGAACCAATAAATGAAGACTTCCTAGATGAGAAAATATATGCAATCAACCTCAAAAAAATATGCTTCTTCATATTGGTACAAAGGTGTTAACTATTTAGAAAATAAGGCTTACCCTGAAATCATGACTCCTTTGGGAAAAATAAATTTGCATGTCCGTTCTTCAATGTATGTTTTGATTGGTGATGTTTTGTATCCAAGAGCTTTAGATGGTATCCAAAACCATTGTTTAGATGAGGAAGAAACACATAAGATTTTGGAATAGTGCCATAGTAGGATTTTTGGAGGACATTTCAATGGTCATGCTACCATAATAAAAATACATCGGCTTGGTTACTTTTGGCCTTTCTTGGAAGGAGATGTGATCAAATTTGTGAAAAGGTGTCCAAAATGTCAAATATATGCACATGGTCATCATACACCAATAAGGGGCTTGCAATCAATAGTCACTCCTTGGCCCTTCTCCACATGTAGATTGGACCTAGTGGAAAAAAAATTTCCACCTTCAACTAATGGACACTTAAACATCTTCACAACAACATAATAATTCAACAAATGGGTGGAAGAAATGTCTTTAACAAATGTTTCAGGAGTAGTAATCACTAAATTCATTTTGAATTAGACCATATGTAGGTTTGGAATCCCTCTAGTAATAGTGATAGATAATGCCTCTTCATTTAAGAGTCTACAAGTTTAAGAGTTATGTGAAAGATTCTATATCAATCACAACTTAGCATCGATATATTATCCTCAAGGAAATGAACAATCTAAAGCAACGAACAAGACTCTAAAAATAAATTTTGATAAAAATTGAGAAAGATTCTAAGAGAGATTGGCACTTGCAATTATACCCCTCTATTTGGACCTGTAGGACTAGCATATGCATGCCCATTGGGACAACACCATATGCCCTCACTTTTGGATCAAAAGCAGTCTTACCTTTAGAGGTTGAACTACAAACCTTAAGGGTATCCTTCAAAGGATTGTTAGATAACAAAGAATACTATGTGGTCAAATTGGAAGAATTAGAAACGATGGATGAAAGGTGACTAAGAGCTATGCAGAGACATAATTCCTGTCCTGCATGAATCAAGAAGCAATATAATAAGAAATTTATCCCAAGACCCTTCCAAGTTGGAGATTTAGTACTCAGAATTGACAACCTAATTGATAAAAGAGTTGGAGAAGGAAGTAAGTTTAGGCCAAATTGGATAGGCCCCTATATGATCAAGGAAAATGTCAAAAATGGTGTGTACCTTTTGTGCACTATGGAAGGTGAAGAGTTTGGTGAGATGGTTAACGCCTTCCACCTCAAGAAATATTATGTCTAAAAAACCAAAAAAATACTCCAAAAAAAATCAAATAATCTCAAAAAAAAAATTATAAAATCATGAAAATTCAAAATTTTGCATTCTTCATTCTATTTCATCATGCATTGTGTGAGTGTCATGATCTTGTTTGATTTTTGTCTTAGTAAGGAGTCTAAGATTACTTAGGTATAGTTTGACCCTTTGAGCATTTTAGATCCTTGATAATTATGTTTACCACTTATCACTGATCCCCTATTTACATTTCCCAATGATTATAAATTAAATCCTAGCTCTTATCTTCACACTAATCCCGGTCTTAACGAATCATGTTGTTAAGTCTAAGAAAAGTTAATCTTCAAACTTATAGTACTCAATAGAACATTGCAAGTAGACCTTCCCCATTCCTCCTTAGTAGAAGGGAAGTCTGAATAGATGGTTAAAACCTTGGGTGGCACTTAGCCCCTTATCTTTCCTAGCAAAAAATACCTGCAGGATAATAACTTTGTTGAAAGCAATCAAGAAAATACGAGTGAATAAAAAAAGAGAGATCAAAAAATAAGAGTGTGAGTTCAAAGGGGAGAGAAATCATAGGAAATAATCATTAGAGTAGTAAAGTATCAAAGTACCAAAATAAAAAAACATCAAAAACATAAAAAAATGAGAGATTCAAGTGACACATTACAAAATGCAAAAAAAGAGTGAAAAAAAATAAAAATACAAAAAAAGAGTGAGAAAGAGAAGATTGATGATATCTGTAATCTCAAGTGGAGATAAATCTAAGCTCAAAGATATGAGAGTGACATCTATTAGAGAAAATAAAAAGAAAGGTACAAAGCACACACACACACACACACACTAGCTTAGCAAATCCAAGAGTCTAACTTTCTTTAGGCCCATATTCTATTTTGGAGCCTTTCCTTTACCCTAGGTCTATCCTATTGGCCATCTTTGATCTAATTGTAGAAGGTACTAATAAAATTTGTTACTTGTCTAAGTTAAAAGCTTGTCAAAATATTGTATCTAGATAAGGATTAGTGTCTAGCCTTTTGCAAAGACCAAAATCAAGAACATTTCATCTCCTCCCTATTCCCACTTGATTCACTAATCCTATCCCAAGATCAATATGTCTCTCTATACCAAGTCAACTCACAATCCCTTAGGTCATACAAATATAAATGTGTTACACTTGTACCTGTATATGCCCTTGCATCCATGCATTTCATTAAACATATATTCTAAAAGAAGATCAAAAAAATATTGCATTACCATTGTGTTGTTGATAACCAAAAAATTTAACATTTCATGTGCATAAGAGATAAAATATGGGGGCATATGATATTATAACTTAAAGCTGGATAGAAATAAATAGCAAAGAGTTCATAACAAAAAGTGCACCCAAGTGTGCAAGTCTCCCCATGCAAGGTGGCAAAATGGAAATCTAAGACTCTCTAGGACCTTAAGGATGATTTTGACCAACTGAGCCTTTAGGGTTCCTACTCCTAGATCTCCTACAACTACCTATAGTATTAGAAACCTTGTGGGTCCTATGAGAATGAGGAACCCTACTAGGAGCACGTGAATGAGAAAGACTAGCTATTTCAATCCGTGAAGCCTGTTTGCAACCCCCAAGGTTAGCCATATCTTGAAGAACAAAATTTTTAGCCTCAAGTGTAGAAATCCTTGCTTGAAAGGAAGTGATCTCTTGACCCATGTAATAATTAGGAGTTAGGATATCAGTATGATGACTTGCTAGAGAAGGCACAAGAGCATAAACAAGTAGAGTCTCTCTTAGATGATCAATGGTGGGGAAAATAATATCCAATGAAGCATCATGAAAGAGATCTATTCATCCATCTATAGTACCTATGGGGAATTAAAATGAGAAATGCTAGTCAAGGATTAGGTTCATGAAAACAAAGAAGTGAGTAGAGGGAAGTATTCTTACAAGGATAGCTAGTTTTTTGTGAAGGATCATCTGACAAAGGAGCATTTGTAGGAGGTGTAGCCACCTCATTATCAGATGAAATCCTTCCATCTCCTTTTATGTCAGCCTCATCATCCTCCTCTCTCTTAGGATCATAATCTTCATTTGAGGAGTCTTCAAGCTCCTCCTCAACAACCACCAATCTTTGAGAAAAGGTAGGCCTCACACATCTCTATCTTAGCATGCGGACATGCCTCATAATCGGAACACTAGGAATTGAAAGGGTCTAGAAGGATGCCTTGTACTAAACATCCACTATTTCCTGAGTAGACCTATAACAAGTCTGAACTGGGGGCAAGTCCTATGGAAAGTCCTCACCAAACTTCCGAGGTACTCAGTCAACTTGATGAGACTCAAGCAAGCCATTCTTGTCTTACAAATCAAGTATAAGGATCACAAATAAAATTGGCATCAATAAAAGTGGCTACGATGTGTCTAGAAGAATCAAAAGGAGCCATACGGCCCCATCTCATAGCTCTCAATAATCTAGGATTTGGGAGTGGAACATCTCTCTAATATGTAATAATTTGCTCATAAATCCATGTCATGATCAATGAAGGATGATTGAAGGTAAGTTCCCCTCACCTTAAAATACAGTATAGATCTCAATAGACCATGGTAAGGATATCAATCTCCCATGCAAAAATAGTACCCTACTCAAGTCTCTAAATGAATGGTGTCCAACACCATCAAACTCTCACTAATCCCTTATCCGTTGATAGTCTAGAAGAGATCAATCCAATGAGAACCTTTGATAATGGTGAAACAACAAGACTAGGAACTAAAATGAGCTAAACACTTAACTGATCTCTAGGCAGAGTGACATCCATGGCAGTAGCCTAGGAAATTCACTCTCAGGAGTTAAAAGTGCTCTCTCAAAAGAACAACTAGAATGCGACACACTTCATACAGAGTGATGGTCCACACTCTAGATACCTATGAGAATTTGAAAGTATTCCTATCTACGTCCCAATATATCATAGAAAATTTGTGAAGGGGGATGAACAACTGGGACTTGAGCTATTAGGTCCAAACCTTCTTCCTAAGAATAGAATGATCTCTAGAAGAAAAATCCTTATAGACATCAGAAAACCAAACTTGCTCGTGCATTACATTCCATTGAATGCATCCATCTTGTCACAACATAAGGAATGTTAAGTTAGATCTTTGAAAACTTAGAAAATTACACAAAAAGGGTAAAACATGACAAAGTTCCACAAAAAAACACATATTGTTAGAAAAATTGCAATAAACTGAAGAGGTTAGTGTCAAGAAATACACAAAATCAAGTGTTAGATGGATCAATTTCATGAAGATTCCATCTAGAAACATTTTGGCTGGGTCACCCCTTTCACCAGGACAAATCTCCCAGGGGTGACCCTGAATCTCGCTTAGGCAACCAAGGATCCCCTAGGGATGACCAAACATGTCAAAAGGGGAAACCCTACCCCATGCCTTGGGATGGTGAAATAATCACAAAAAACCATAGAAATGACCAAAATATGACAAACGAAAGGTAGCAAACTAACTAAAATTAAAAAACTAAGACAATACAATGACAAAACTAGAAAATAACATATTCATTTGGACAAAAATGACAACAAAAACTAGGGTTACAATAGGGGTTTTTCTTGATTTTTATACTCAAGTGTCATCATAAAGAAGGTCAACTGCCATCTCCTTGATCCTATCATCGTTAGCTCTCTGGTGACAGTTTTTGTGAGTGATTTCATCTCCATTTGACTTTGTTTCTTTTGTTTCCTTATCTTTCCCCTTCTCATAGTTTGGATCATTTAAATGCAAATAGAAGTAATTTTACATTTTGTGGTGCTCTTGGATGCTTGTTTTGCATTCTTTCATTCTTGTAGGTCCCCTTAGTGAAGCATGGTGACTCAAGTACACATAAGAGACCGATCAACAGTACATTTCTACGTTTCAGTTATAATACTTATTGAATATCATTAATGTCAAACTATTACCAGTTATTTTAGGTACAATTAAGGGATAATGACAACAAGAAAGACCTATTTTGGGAATGGTACCTTCCCTTCATGTAGACTACCATCCCTGAGGGGGTAAATATGTAAGCACTAAAAAAGTAAATGGTCCTACATGGTAATTTGATGATGATAAATAGTCATGTTCATGTACATGTAAGCATGTAATTATGACCTCTCAGCAAGCATTCTTCTTGGTGACATGTGGATCAAGGTTCTTCATCTTGTTTGTGTTTCCCCTCTCAGCTAGCTAACCTGTCTAAGTCCTATTTCTTCATCTTTTCCCTTGGTTGACAACTCACTCTTGTCAATTTCTAACATTGTCAATTTGACCCTCTAGCATCACAAGATGCAAAGTATACTTTGTTTATGCCCCTTTCATCCATTTCAACTTGTTATAGGCCTCTAATTGACCTCCCAAATCATTTCACATCATCAATTATGTCTCCCTATTCTTCTTTTCTAGGTCACTCCCTGTTATTTCTAAATCCCCCTAGACAACCCTAGATCTCCCCTGGGTGACCTTGGAACTCCCCTAGGTGACCCTAGATCCTCCAAGCATGGCCTCCCCTATCACAAGGGGTGAACCACTTTCCTTAAGACTTTTAGTCGGTCTTCGGGTCCTAAAATCCTCTTTAGCCCTTTAAAACCATTTCTAGCCCATAAAACCTTTTTGCCAAACCCTATCCTTCTAGGTCACCCCCTATTATTTCCAAATCCCCCTTGACCCTAGATCTATTGGAGTTAAGGACAATACTGAGAGGGGGGGGTGAATCAGTGTTGTGTAAATTCTTAACATTTTTCAAACTTTATCTTACAAGACAAACAGAAAGGAAGACATTAATGATTTGTTGAGCTCATATGCACAAGACTTATAGTGAAAGATGTGAACCAAAAACTTATAAGTAGAACACAAATATGCACACATAGAGACAAATTATGACACAAAAATTTCTAGAGTGGAAAACCCTCTTGGGGTAGAAAAACTACTCAAATTTGCCTCACTGGTTACATGAAAGTCTCACTAACTAGAGAAGTTTCCTCACTGGCACATACAGAGGTCTCACTGACCACAAGCCTCACTGGCATAGGAAGGTTTCACTGACCAATTCAATTGTCCTCATCAAAATAATGTGCAAGACATGATTGCTTCTCAATCTAATTTGCACCATTCATGACCTGTCATCTCTAAGCACATTCAAACCAATCTGCATACTAGTCTCATTTCAATCAATTCACAATTCATTCACCTAATTATCTCTACATAGCAATTCACCTGATTATCTATGCATAACAATTCACCTGACTATCTCACTTGATGCAATCAATTGTATATTGTCTTTGTGATTCAATCTAAAAGTTTGTTGCACAAGGAGATCTTCATCACAACATTTTTGATCCTTACACAAACTCTCATACAAACATATGATAATGATCTTGTCACTCTCCATATCTACAAAAACATGATCTCATACATACAAAAATTATCTGTAATATTTTTCTCAAAGATGTCTTCAACATGCATTTTTATCTATATACTCACACCATCAATATACCTGTAAAACATTTATATGCAATTTGAATAACCCTTCACCTTTCACATTCATATTCTTCAATTCTCTGAAACAACTTCACAATTTAATTTATTAAACTGTTCATCTTCTATTTCATTTTCAAAACTTCTCATAAAATCTCCTTAAATACACAAATGGCTTTCCATTTCCTCCATTTTGCATACCTTCATTTCTTCACTCTTCCATCTGCAAAAGAGAGAAAAAAAACTTCTCCAAAATAAAATCTTCAACTTATTATAATCTTCCCACAAAAATAAATTTATCAAAAACTCTCTTATCTTTTCTTCATACAAAAAATCTCACGTTAAGAAAATAATCTTCAAAACAATTTCCAGAAAAATATCTTCTCACAAAAATCTTCTTCCAAAAATTTTTTCCTTGTTTTCCCTTCTTAAAAAAAATATATAGAAATATCTCTAAAAAAAATATCTTCATATTTTTTTTAACCTTTCATTTTTCATGGCTTAGAAAGGTTTCTAAAAATTAAAAAATCGTAAAAGATTGCTTTTTTAAAAAATCCACTAAATACTTCTCCTTTATAAAAATTCATTAAAAAAGAAGTTTAAAAGGAAAGTTTCTCATTTTTTTTTTTAAAAGAAACCATGCTTCATAAGAAATATTCGATGCTTTTCATGCTTTTTATCATTATAAACTTAGTACTCCATTTAAAAAGCATTTCAAATCTTTTTAAAAACTTCAAAAACTTTGCATAAAATATGCATCATGCTTCCCTTTAAAAAATACTTCTAGCTCCCATAAGGCAATTCGATGCCCTTTTTAAATCATTTTATAAAATCATTAAATAAAGATGGCTTTTTTCTTTCTTAAGAATAAAGCTCTCCTTCATATAAATAGATGACCCCTTTAAATATGATATTTAATGCTCCCATTTTTATTTGATATTTTTTTAAAAGACTTATACAAGCTCCTTTTCAAATATGACTTTGCATATGAAATTTATCTTTTTTAATGTCATGAAGATATGACATTTAGGGACCGACAAATATAAGGTTTCTAACCAAGTGAATTCATTGAACTGAGGGCAACAATATGAAGGTGAAACCAATGAACTCATGATGTCACAGACATATACCATTGAACATATAAACTATGAAGAGCAAGTGAAATAACTGAGCAATGTGTGACTATGTCAAATGTGACATCAACCAATCCTATCAATTATAAATGATACCTTCTAAGCATCTAAACTCTTTCATGTGAACCAAGAAGTTGATCATAACATGAAGCAAGATGATAACCAACTCCACACAACATAGATCCTCTAACCAACACAATCAAGTTAGCATATCTTGAGATCCATACTCTCCAAAAATCATTATGTCCTTCAATCACATTATAACATCCTACCACTGTCCTTGAATGATATAGTGCATACTATCAAGACAACATAACTTCTGAAAACATAACTTCAGTAACTTCATATGAACTGATAACATTACCTAACCATTGACATCACATGTCACATTGTCTAAATTCACTTTAACCATGAAGATCATTATGAACACCTAAAACTTCCTACCATATGAAGACAAATAATAACTTCATGTATGATCTAACTTTCACTATGTTATACCTGCATCATCAACTCAACACCTTTTTGACATCAATGACAATCAATCTCCATCAATCTCCCCCTTTTTCATTGATGACAAAACTTCATGATACATTTTTCTTTCTCCCCCTTTTTGACATCTAATGACAAAGACTGAATTAACCCCCCTTGAGAACAACTCCACTGAAAGATGTTAAAGCTTGATCATATCATTGCAATATGAGAACTTTGAAGACATAAACTCCCGTTATGTCAAAAATTGAGAACCACTTACCAAAATCTTTGATACCACCAAACATTCAAAAGATTGAAGGCAATGAACACTTATGCAATTTTCTATCCTAAACTTATCCTGAAAGTTCTTTCCTTGCACGACAACATTTCAAACTTGAGAGCAACACAATAATATCATGAGACACACCTTAAAAATTACATCCTAGAGCACAATACCACTTATGAAGATGAAGACTGATACACTCTGATGACATCACATGTGATTGAAAAACAAACTTCCCAACAAACAATTTCTTCAATCATCAACCAATCATTTCTTGCACATCCTTTCTGACATGAAAAAGAATGAAGACCATCTGAAGTGAATGAAGGATATAAAGATCACTAGGCTGATCCTGCACATGACACTTTTTGCTACACAATGTCAAATCTGATATATATTGTAATCAACAAGACTAATGCCTCTTGACTCTATAATCTAAAACAACCAATCAATAACTTCTTGCAACAACACTTTCTAAAACCAAATGCAGAGAAAAAAAATTAATTTCTTCCATTTTCAACCTCCTCAAGCAACATAAGCAAACATTTGAAGAGAACTACTTGAGTATATCCAAGATCCTTTGTGAGCACCAACATGATCAAGATCATTTATCAAACACTTTGTGTATTGAACCCCTGAACATCTTTTCAACATCTTGAATGCATAAAGAACCAAAGAACACCTGAATCACTGTCACATACTAAATAACAACATAGTTATCAATTCCATTAAGAACTTTATTTCACAAGACTTATATGCACTTTACAATTTCTTTGCATGTGTCCAACATTATTGTACTTGTAACAAACAATATCAGTATTCCTTCTGCAAACAACTGCTTTGTGTCCAAAATGATTACAAGTATAAAAATAACCATTAAATGAATAATTATACCTATACATGTATGCTTGTCTTAAGGAGCATTTCTTTTGAAATTTCTTCTCCTTTGATTATGCATTTCATCTTTGACATTTATTTTAGGTTCTGACTTCTTTTTGTCTTCAAGAGCACTAGCATGAAGATCAATTTTCTTTCTAGGAGTTTCTCTGGCTTTTGAACACTCTCCTTCTTCAAATTCTAAACCAGTAGTGTCCTTATGATGCTTCTGTTTGCCCAACATCTCATGTAACTTGTATGTACTTTTTTCAAATTCCTGATATTTCTTGGACAAAACTTTGAGACCTTCTCAATCCTTTCTCAAATTGACAATTTCACCCTCTAACTTCACATTTTCAATCCTTTTAACCTCAAGGTTAGATTTTGATATGTCAGCTATCCTCTTAGCTTTCTCAACTTTTGTCTTCAAACTGACAATTATGATTCATACAATCAAGTTTCTAGCATCTTCAAGGTCTGTAAGAGCTTTGTCTTTTAAGTCTCTTTCTTGTTGCAACTGCAATTTTAATTTCTAATTCTCTTTCTTATATTTCTAGAGTTTAGTTAGAGCATATATGAGCTCTCCTTCCATATCAATCTCACAATCTTGTTCATCATATTCCTGATCATCACCTATGATATTAGCTTCTTCTCATTTGAAAGTCTCCTTTCATTGCCACTTTCTTCACACACCAGAGTGTCCTCTTCTTTATCATCATCTTGATAAATTATTTTCAATTTCTTCCACATATCTTGAGCTGTAACACAATTCATAACTTTACAAGAAACATCATTAGATAGAGCAGACAATATGGCCTTCTTTGTAATATGATTACATTCAAGGGCTTCTTTGTAATTTGCAGTAACACAATACCCATTCTCATCTAACATCAAACCACCATATCCTAAAGAGGATAAATAAATTTGCATTCTAACATACCAAATAGAAAAGTCTGAACCATCAAAGAGAGGGACTCCTAAAAACACTTTCTCTATCTCTATTTCAATACCTGATTCAACTTGTGAAGCTTCTTTATCAACTGATTGAACATCAACATCTAAATTTGATATGGATGATGTCTTTTGTGTCTTTTGACCAGAATGAAGCTTGACATTTCTCATGTTCTTATTTCTTCTATACTTACCCATTGAACTCAACACACAGGTCCTACCCAAGCTGATTAAGCTTCAAAAGGGAACTTATGCTCTGATACTAATTGTTGTAGTCAAGGACAACACTGAGAGGGGGGGTCTATTAGTATTGTGTAAATTCTTAACATTATTCAAACTTTATCTTACAAGACAAATAGAAAGGAAGACATTAATGATTTATTGAACTCATAAGCACAAGACTTATAGTGAAAGATGTGAACCAAAAACTTATAAGAAAAACACAAATATGTACACATAGAGACAAATTATGACACAAAAAATTCTGGAGTGGAAAACCCTCTTGGGGTAGAAAAACCACTCAAAATTGCCTCACTGGCTTATTCAAAAAACTCACTGGTTACATGAAGGTCTCACTGACCAAAGAAGCTTCCTCACTGGCACATACAGAGGTCTCACTGACCACAAGCCTCACTAGCATAGGAAGGTCTCACTGACCAATTCAATTGTCCTCATCAAAATAATGTGCAAGACATGATTGCTTCTCAATCTGATTTGCACCATTCATGACCTATCATCTCTGAGCACATTCAAACCAATTTGCATACTAGTCTCATTATCTCTCTTCAATCAATTCACAATTCATTACCTCTGCATAACAATTCACCTGATTATCTCTGCATAACAATTCACTTGATTATCTCACCTGATGCAATCAATTGTATATTGTCTTTGTGATTCAATCTAAAAGTTTGTTGCACAAGGAGATCTTCATCACAACATTTTTTATCCTTACACAAACTCTCATACAAACATATGATAATGATCTTGTCACTCTCCGTATCTGCAAAAACATGATCTTGTACATACAAAAATTATCTGTAATATTTTTCTCAAAGATGTCTTCAATGCATTTTTATCTATATACTCACACCATCAATATACCTGTAAACAATTATATGCAATTTGAATAACCCTTCACCTTTCACATTCATATTCTTCAATTCTCTGAAACAACTTCACAATTTAATTTATCAAACTATTCATCTTCTATTTCATTTTCAAAACTTCTCATAAAATCTCCTTAAATACACAAATGGCTTTCCATTTCCTCCATTTTGCATACCTTCATTTCTTCACTCTTCCATCTGCAAAAGAGAGAAAAAAAACTTCTCCAAAATAAAATCTTCAACTTATTATAATCTACCCATAAAAATAAATTTATCAAAAACACACTTGTCTTTTCTTCATACAAAAAATCTCACCTTAAGAAAATAATCTTCAAAACAATTTCCAAAAAAATGTCTTCTCACAAAAATCTTCTTCCAAAAAAAATTTCCTTGTTTTCCCTTCTTAAAAAAAAATATATAGAAAAATCTCTTAAAAAAAATATCTTCATATTTTTTTTAACCTTTCATTTTTCATGGCTTAGAAAGGTTTCTAAAAATTAAAAAATCTTAAAAGATTTCTTTTTTAAAAAATCCACCGAATACTTCTCCTTTATAAAAATTCATTAAAAAAGAAGTTTAAAAGGAAAGTTTCTTAAGTTTTTTTTTTAAAAAAAAAAAGAAACCATGCTTCATAAGAAATATTCGATGCTTTTCATGCTTTTTATCATTATAAACTTAGTACTCCATTTAAAAATCATTTCAATGCTTTTTAAAAACTTCAAAAACTTTGCATAAAATATGCGTCATGCTTCCCTTTAAAAAATACTTCTAGCTCCCATAAGGCAATTGGATGCCCTTTTGAAATCATTTTATAAAATCATTAAATAAAGATGGCTTTTTTCATTTTTATGAATAAATCTTTCCTTCATATAAATAGATGACCCCTTTAAATATGATATTTAATGCTCCCATTTTTATTTGATATTTTTTTAAAAGATTTATACAAGCTCCTTTTCAAATATGACTTTGCCTATGAAATTCATCTTTTTAAATGTCATAAAGATATGACATATAGGGATTGACAAATATAAGGTTTCTAACCAAGTGAATTCACTAAATTGAGGGCAACAATATGAAGGTGAAACCACCGAACTCATGATGTCACAAACATATACCACTGAACATATAAACTGTGAAGAGCAAGTGAAATAACTGAGCAAGCAACTGTGTGACTGTGTCAAATGTGACATCAACCAATCCTGTCAATCATAAATGATACCTGTTGACTTTTCTTCTGAATCAGCATTAGGGTTTGCCACTTCTAATGCATAGGCAGATTCAGCCAACTAATACAGGAGGTTGCGTGAGCTGCCTCCCCTTCACTTCTGGTTCTGCCGCACCAAGGGGGGTATCCCTATAACTCAAGAAGTAACCTTGACTAGCTCAAAGATAGAAAGATCTAACTTGACAACAACAGGCAGAATACTCTCATGTATGGACCAAGATCTGTATGATAGATCACAAGGCTGGCAACATTCTTGGACATAATGTCTGGTTGGGTATGAGAGCATGCAGGGGGTTCCTAATCCTACTCCTACAACTAACAGGTGGAAGTATGAAATGGTTTAGTTTGAATTTTGAATGCAAAGCTGGACATGGTGTATAACCTCAACACAGAGCTAGATTGGTGCCTATCCAGGGCTTGGAGTCGGTAGACATACACCTGTGGATGATCAGCATGAATAGCTAAAACTGGATTTCAGGGGGATACACATGATATCTGCCTTACAGATATCTCCCAATAAAAAGTGTTAAGCTGTCTATACTTATGGCATCCCTATTGCAGTAAGAAAGATACATGCAAAACTAGAGACAGAATCAGCATAACACATGCAAACACAGCATTATTCATATAAAATTAACCATGAAATCAGTGGATTCATGCCAAATCGTACAACAGGAGATACATAAACTCACAAGTTTTGCTGCACAGAGCAACCAAAACCAGTTGTATCTTATTACAGAGCCAAAATGTCTAGTTTTCAACCCCCAAAAATGAGTAACACTTCCTGCTTATAACAGCCAGGTAGTGTACCACAGCAATTAATTACATGGTTGACCAAAAATCCCGCCAGATACACAGTATCAGAAAAATGGCGCTCAACGCATTACCAGATTGGCGCCCAAACATGAATGCAGTAGGTAGGGGAGGAGACAGGAAGAAACCTCGAGCCCTGCGCCACTGTCCGTTGATGTACACCTTCAATCGGGTACCAGATCCGTCCATACCTCTGCAACCTTCGCCATTAATGGCGCACCAACCCGCGGCCTCGGGAAAACGTCAAATTGTGCATCGCAACCATTTCCTGCCAAGATACGTCATCGTCATGATATTTCAAATATGTAGGATATCAATTATCCCACATGCACCCCGCGGCGACCTTTTCAACACTTTATATACTAGGCCACGAGCATATATAATGTCGGTGCTTTTGCTCCTGACGACACTAGTATAAGACTTCATCATCATCCTCCAACAGCATGATATCCTGTTGCTTGAAAAATCATCCTGACGTCAGCATCATCATCGCAATATCACCTGCATGATAATCACCTTCATCGGCACAACCTGATCCATAGGAGGAAGATCCTCCTGCTTAGCCGATGAACATCCTGATGACGTCATCGTCATATCCTGCTGACATCATCAGCATATCTGCCTACTGCGCACCTCCTCATATCTGGATGACGTCATCATCATATCGACATCAGGATGATAAAACAACGAACATGAAGTGATACAACAACATCAGGATGATATTGACTAAGATCATCCTGACGTCCAAAATATGATGACCACGATGAAAAATCAGGTCATACTTAGAACTTTACAGCAACATCATCAGGATGATCTTAACAAAGATCACCCGATGTTAAAATATCACCCCAGCGAAAGATCATGCAGGTAGACAATATGATGACCCTCACAAGCAACACGACGATAACTGGAAATATGATCATGATGATGACGACCCTTAAGAAAAAATAGGCCGGGTTGAACAACTTAGAAAATGACCCCCTCGGAAGATCGGGGTGACATCATCATCATATAAGGGCAGGGTGATAATTGGAAGATCACCAGATATTTGAAAAATCACCCCCGCAAGCAAATCAGGGCACACTGTAGCTCATCAGCAGGATCGGGATGATATCCAAACATCACCCGATATTGAAACATGATGATCCTGATGAGAAACCGGTCGACAGAGAACATGATGATGCTGACCACCATCGAAGAAAATATGATGCTGATGACCTCCTCCTCGAAGAAAATATGATGATGCAGCTGAAAAATGCTGAGGAGGTCCAACACTTAGAACATTTTTTGGATACTTAGGGAAAGTGCCTGCATGAAAATTGCTCAAAAACTGTCAGTCAATTCAGGCACTAACACTGGCTCTGTCTGGGGACGTGCAGGTACAAGACTGCAGCGAGAACCCCAGATCTCTGGGATGCAGACCAGTCCCTTATCCATTGGGCACAGAGTCAAATACTGCACCAACCTGCATCACCAAACACACTTGATGGCCTAAGGCCACCAAGAAAAGAAAAACATGTATCTCCCTTTGTCAAATATCTTGTTTTCATCTGCATGCACTGGGTCAAGCTTGGAGATACTACAGAGATCCACCCACAAACAAATCTTGCCATCTGCATACTCAACCCTCTGATTTGGCTTGTCATTGTTACCTCTATGCAGACAACCTTCGGCATCATGTGCCATGTGGGTGTAGAATTTATCAAGCAATGCATACTCATATGGCATATAGCACTTGTCATCTATATTAGCAATATGCATTGCAACATGATCTCCTAGCTGGACTGAAAACTGAAAACACTCAAAGTCCACCACACAACTAGGAAGATCAGGGCTCATTGTATTATATGCTGGCACATCAAAAGAAAAGCTTTCAAAATCACAATTGTGCACATCATGTACACAACAATCAGCAGCACCAGGCTGGAAAAGATCAGGCTCTGGCATCTCTTTCAAATTAGACACATTTTCACAGTCACTTACCTGATGCATGTTGTTTCCTCTTTCATCAGGATGAGAAACAGAATCCAAGCCAAAAATAGTGTCTAGATCTTCACCATACTCAGACAGATCCTCATCACCATATGTGTCATAAATGGGTGACCCAGGTGCATCAGTTTGATCATAGTATGCCATTTGTTCATGGGCAGCAGAACATGCATCTTCATCACCAATGGATTCCCTTTGTGGAGGAGTATCAGCTTGTGTGTCATAAGCAAAACAGTCATCAAATGAAAAACAATCATGCTCTGAACCAGCACTTGTTTCAATCTCTGACTGCTCTTCATGATCCCCATGTGTTTGAAAAGAAGTCAATGGGTCACACATAGGACTATTTCTCTGTTTGCTTATATCTTCTCTGTCTTGAGTACAATACTCACAATTATCTCCACAGGTCCATTCCAAAAGTTGTTCATTGCTGTCCACAACCTCGTTATTGTTTTCATGGTCAGATGCCTCATCATTGCAATGGGAGTCCTTATTAGTCCTTTCACTGGCATCCTCAACTGGTGAACAATCCAGTTGAGCAGTATTGTTAGCATTATGTTCAAACACAGCAGTCTCAACCTCTATGCTTTTATTTTCATTTTTATCTGCACATGATGCCATAATCATTTGGTCATTTGCAGTTTCATAACCATTTCTCACACCAAGGCCTGGGGACAGGGATTTCAGCAGGTGCACATTTCTAATTTTTTCTATTTTTTCTACGAACTTGTATGCCATCTGCATACTTGTCACCTTGAAATCCCTCAGTAATGCACTAGAGCCCTCCTCAAAAGCCTCAAAGAATATGCCAACACAGGCTGAAGTGTCAGGTCTGAAGACTTCTGGGATCTGTGAAAGGGCTACTGCAAACCTATGACTGAAATCAACACATGGCTCTTCATCTTGTTTTCTGATTCTCATCAATTCTGCAACAAGATCAGCCGGTTCTTTTGCAAATTCTTCCTTGAAACAGTCAGCAAGCTCATCCCAACAGGCAAAGGATCCTTTTGAAAAGCTCAAATACCAGTCTTTTGCTTTTGCATCAAAGGACCTAACAAAAAACCTCATCCACATATCCTCATCTCTGAATGAATGTTTTCCCATAAAACTGTGAAAATTTTGGATATGTGCATTCCCATCACACACACTGTGACCACTAAATCTAGGCATCTGACAATATATCCTAGCAGGCATAGTTTCTACTTTATAATCCACCCATGACAAATCCAGTTGGTCATACAAAGGATCAAAAGGGTTGACAGGAGGTTTAGCTTTCTGACTGGCAGACACAATAGGGTTACTGCTTTTTAACTGGGCCTGCTCAGCCTCTAAGAATATCAACCTATTTCTTATCTCTTCTATTCTTTTATCATTCCCTTCTTGACTGAGTATGGGATAATACATACTTGGATTCATAAAAATCTTACTCTTAGACATCCTCTGTCTGCCTAAGACCTAAGGCTCCCCCTGCATCTAACTTATGCAGCAAAACATCAAATATAAAGGGGAAGGAACAAGGTACCTTTTCTCATATAGATGCAGAAAAATGAACAACACATTTTTGTCACATCACATACATCCATCTTTCATGTGCATTCAGATCTTTTGCAGAGTCGCCACCTCTCCAGAGAGGACAAAATTTTCAATAGCTGAAAGCTACTTTTCCAGGTTCATTCCACCAGCAGAGCATCATTTTGTTGGTGACTCAGAGGGGCCACAAGATATAACACTTTTTCATCAATTTTATCCCCAGTAGAGTCGCCATTTTGTTGACTTTTCTTCTGAATCAGCATTAGGGTTTGCCACTTCTAATGCACAAGTAGATTCAACCAACTAATACAGGAGGTTGCGTGAGCTGCCTCCCCTTCACTTTTGGTTCTGCCGCACCAAGGGGGGTATCCCTATAACTTAAGATGTAACCTTGACTAGCTCAAAGATAGAAAGATCTAACTTGACAACAATAGGCAGAATACTCTCATGTATGGACCAAGATCTGTATGATAGATCACAAGGCTGGCAACATTCTTGGACATAATGTCTAGTTGGGTATGAAAGCATGCAGGGGGTTCCTAATCCTACTCCTACAACTAACAGGTGGAAGTATGAAATGGTTTAGTTTGAATTTTGGATGCAAAGCTGGACATGGTGTATAACCTCCACACAGAGCTAGATTGGTGCCTATCCAGGGCTTGGAGTCGGTAGACATACACCTGTGAATGATCAGCATGAATAGCTAAAACTGGATTTCAGGGGGATACACATGATATCTGCCTTACAGATATCTCCCAATAAAGAGTGTTAAGCTGTCTATACTTATGGCATCCCTATTGCAGTAAGAAAGATACATGCAAAACTGGAGACAGAATCAGCATAACACATGCAAACACAACATTATTCATATAAAATTAACCATGAAATTAGTGGATTCATGCCAAATCGTACAACAGGAGATACATAAACTCACAAGTTTTGCTGCATAGAGCAACCAAAACCAGTTGTATCTTATTACAGAGCCAAAATGTCCAGTTTTCAACCCCCAAAAATGAGTAACACTTCCTGCTTATAACAGCCAGGTAGTGTACCACAGCAATTAATTACATGGTTGACCAAAAATCTCGCCAGATACACAGTATCAGAAAAATGGCGCTCAACGCATTACCAGATTGGCGCCCAAACATGAATGCAGCAGGTAGGGGAGGAGACAGGAAGAAACCTCGAGCCCTGCGCCACTGTCCGTTGATGTACACCTTCAATCAGGTACCAGATCCATCCATACCTCTGCAACCTTCGCCATTAATGGCGCACCAACCCGCGGCCTCGGGAAAATGTCAAACTGTGCATCGCAACCATTTCCCGCCAAGATACCTCATCGTCATGATATTTCAAATATGCAAGATATCAATTATCCCACATGCACCCCGCGGCGACCTTTTCAACACTTTATATACTAGGCCACGAGCATATATAATGTCGGTGCTTTTGCTCCTGACGACACTAGTATAAGACTTCATCATCATCCTCCAACAGCATGATATCCTGTTGCTTGAAAAATCATCCTGACGTCAGCATCATCATCGCAATATCACCTGCATGATAATCGCCTTCATCGGCACAACCTGATCCATAGGAGGAAGATCCTCCTGCTTAGTCGATGAACATCCTGATGACGTCATCGTCATATCCTGCTGACGTCATCAGCATATCTGCCTACTGCGTACCTCCTCATATCCGGATGACATCATCATCATATCGACATCAGGATGATAAAACAACGAACATGAAGTGATACAACAACATCATGATGATATTGACTAAGGTCATCCTGACGTCTAAAATATGATGACCACGATGAAAAATCGGGTCATACTTAGAACTTTATAGCAACATCATCAGGATGATCTTAACAAAGATCACCCGATGTTAAAATATCACCCCAGCGAAAGATCATGCAGGTAGACAATATGATGACCCTCGCAAGCAACACGGCGATAACTGGAAATATGATCATGATGATGACGACCCTTAAGAAAAAATAGGCCGGGTTGAACAACTTAGAAAATGACCCCCTCGGAAGATCGGGGTGACATCATCATCATATAAGGGCAGGGTGATAATTGGAAGATCACCAGATATTTGAAAAATCACCCCCGCAAGCAAATCAGGGCACACTGTAGCTCATCAGCAGGATCGGGATGATATCCAAACATCACCCGATATTGAAACATGATGATCCTGATGAGAAACCGGTCGACAGAGAACATGATGATGCTGACCACCATCGAAGAAAATATGATGCTGATGACCTCCTCCTTGAAGAAAATATGATGATGCAGCTGAAAAATGCTGAGGAGGTCCAACACTTAGAACATTTTTTGGATACTTAGGGAAAGTGCCTGCATGAAAATTGCTCAAAAACTGTCAGTCAATTCAGGCACTAACAATACCTTCTAAGCATCTGAACTCTTTCATGTGAAGCAAGAAGCTGATCATAACATGAAGCAAGATGATAACCAACATAAACAAGTTAGCATATCCTGAGATCCATACTCTCCAAAAATCATTATGTCCTTCAATCACATTATAACATCCTACCACTGTCCTTGAATGATATAGTGCATACTATCAAGACAACATAACTTATGAAAACATAACTTCAATAACTTCATATGTACTGATACCATTACCTGACCATTGACATCACATGTCAGATTGTCTAAATTCACTTTAACCATGAAGATCATTATGAACACCTGAAACTTCCTACCATATGAAGACAAACAATAACTTCATGTATGATCTAACTTTCACTATGATGTACCTGCATCATCAACTCAACACCTTTTTGACATCAATGACAATCAATCTCCATCAAGATCTCCCCTGGGTGACCCTAGATCCTTGAAGGATGACTTGCCCTATCGTAATGGGTGACCCTGTAGTGTTTTAAATATGATTTTCTCTTTAGTTCAGGCCCAATTTATCTCCATTTTGGCTCTAGTTTGCATGCCTATTTGACCATGATTGAGCCTAGTATATTTTTAACTACCTCTTCACTTCCAATAACCCATAATTATCTCCCATTGATCTATTCTTATCTTACCTTTTTCTCATGCTAACTCTCCTTCCTCCATCATTGATAAACTATCAAGCTTAGTTCACTACCTTATCAATTGAGTTCACTCTTCAATCTATTATGTTAACTCTCTAATAAATTATGTTTACTTCCCAATCAATCCTACCTCTTGTGAGCTCTTCCAACCTATAAATACCCCCTCCTATATGCAATATGAGAGGTAAATTCATTGTTGCAGCCATTTGAAAATCTTTGCTTTTTCTCTCCATTAGCATCTTGATGCTCATTGCAGGACTCATGTGCTTTTGTTTCATGTTTAGGATAGTTTTCCAAGATTTCAAAATATTCATATAGCATTTTTATGCTCTCAATTTTCTCTCAATCCATATCCATTGTGCTCACATAGTGCTTTCATAGCATTCATAGGTCTCCTAGCTCTCTTAATTTCATTCTTAGCTTTCAAAGCTCAAGCCATTTCAAATCAATTGCTCTCTTCATCCTTGTCACCAAGAGAAGCTCCCCACTACTGCAAAGGAGAAAGAAGTTTCCATACAAGGATTTATGAGGATACACTAGGCATGCATCAGATTCATGATAGGTTCTTTAAATCTTTCATAGTAATTAGCTAATCAAAGTACTCTTGAGGAAAGTACTTTGTTTCTTTACTCTTGATAGATGATGCATTGATAGTGTAGTTTCCTTTCATTACATTAGATTGGTTGTTATTAGATTAGTTAGGTTTGCATTAGAAAAATTACTGTAGGTTTGCATTCATATTTCAATTCTTAGTAATTAAGTCGTATTATCAAATCAAAAAAGAACAAGAATATTGTTTTGCATACATTTAGCTTGCATACATCAAAAACCCAAAAACCATTAGAAAAAAGAAAATCAAAACAAAATGAGTAGACAAATCCTTAGATTTCATCACGAGGTCAACTTTAAAATACAATTGAAAACTTGATACCATCATAAGGTCAATAATCTAGTGAAGTCATAGAAAACCTTTGATAACATCACAAACAAGATTAAACAAAATGTCAACTCTTGGTCAACTCTTATCAACTCTCTCTCATCCAAGTACACGAATGTGCCTAGAAGTTAGAGGTGAGTGAGTTAGGGAAATCCTTGAGGAAATAGAGTCGCTACATCCTAGACAACAAACACCTCAAATGGTATAAGAGAATGAACATGCTATCAGGATCATCCCAAATGCAGAAATCATACACCAAGTCATACTAGAACTTGACAACAATATAGAATGCCTAAGTGTCATCACCTAACAAAATTGACACCCATCTAGGTATTAGAACTTAAGGAATCCAAATGGAAGATCAACAACTAGTGAGCCTTCAGGTAATAGGGTTATCTCAACCATCACGTTCTTAGAAGAGCAAACATCAACACATATCAGGCCTCAAGACTGCCCAACTGCTCTCTATGACATTTTGCTTCCATGAGAATAGAACCACCCCCAGGTTATGCCTCCACTTGACTAGATTTTTCCATGAGAGTGAAAGTGACTTGGAGGTCACCCATAGCAAGGAGAGGGTTCATGTGTTGTATTGAGGTTGGCTCATTCACGTTTGTGCTTGAGTCACATTTTAAAGAGTACAGACATACTAAAGTAATTTATTTGTATAGATTTTAATAGAAGAGATAAATTCAACTAGTTATTTCTTTATTTTTTTATTATTCTAATGCAAAGAGGGGATGCGTTGGTTTATTATACACATAATTTATGTGTTTTATCTCATGAATTGTCCATGCAACTAGTGATAGGAGCTCCTAATTTTAGGTTCATCAACACATAGCATAGAGGACGGTAACTCTAGTTTATACATGAGCTTTTTTAATTTATTCATTTAGGATATTTGTGATAGGTAAAAATTAGGTTAATAAGATCAAGCATATAATTGAAAACCTAATCCTACCACCATCAAAGAATCAAATCCAAGTGAAATCAAAAGTATGCCATTCAAGAACAAAATCACCTAGATTGTATGATTCCTTGTTTATGATGTGGATTACTTCTCAACAATGAACAATTATGAAGATAAAATCTATCATGGTGGATGGATGATAGTGATAATATGCTAAATGGATGCTAAAGTTCTCAATATGCTCAAGGTGATAATGTAGACACTCTTATGAAAATGATGGATCCCTGCAGTATGGAATGAGAGGGTGTTTATATAGGCCTCAACCAAAATCAATCAACGGTGGAGATTTGGTGGCTATGTGAATGGCTAAGACGAATTGATAATCATAGGTGAATGCGTAGATGACAAGTGGAGGGAAGATAAGGCTTATGTGTGACTGTGTACATAAAAAGTACTACATGTGAAAGATATTAAATAAAAGATGTAGTACCACACATGTTTTTAAATGAAAGAGGCACACATGTCGGCTCATGAAGATAAATGATAAGAGAAATTAATTAAATAAATAAAATTTATTTAATTAATTGGAAAGTGGGTTTATGAAGAGATTTTTAATTAAATAAATAAGATCTATTTAATTAAAATAGATAGAAATAGAGATAATTAAATAATTAAAGATTATTTAATTATAGATTAGAGAAAATAGAAGAAATAGATAATGAATTAATTAAATAAATATAAATTTATTTAATTAATAGAAGAAATAAGTGATAGGGAAATTGCTCAAGTGTGTTAGACAAATGCAGATGATAGCTAATGCAATATTTGATACTAATGATAACTAAGTCAATTTTGGGTGTCTACATTTTGCCCCTCTTTGATACAATGTTCGATAGAATGTTGTGTCAAAGAATATATGATGATTCACTTGATAAACAAAGTTATGCCCCGGTGTAACTAGAAGGTGATGCCCCCTCAAGAGGTAAGCCAAGCTAACCAGGAAGGGCTGGGTTGACTCGCGATAAGATGAAAGGCTAGAAACAAGGTTGAAAATGGGGGTGGGATGAATGGGGATGGTTTAGAAGAAAATAGGCTTTGGTATAGAAGAATTAAGGTATGGAAAGGGGGTATAAGTAGGTCCCTCAAGGAAAATAGGCTCATTTGTGCTCATTTGTGTTCAGTGCTTATAGAGATCTAGAGCTCCCTAGATTTTTGGTGCTTCAAGTGTTGGAGAGCTATCAGGATGGTGATTCCACAGAGTGATCATTGTGTCAAGCGAGTGAGGACACATGGGTGACCAACAGGAGTAGACTTACCAGTATGTACAAAAAAATTGCTAAATGCGTGATTTTTTAATGTTAAAAGAGTAATAAATGCACACATGTGACCAGAAGCGAACAATTTTATGATAGGAAGTTTAGGTCACTTGTCTAGGAAAATTAGGCACTTACGATAAAATAGGTCGCTTATAGGCGTAGACTAGTCACTTAAGATAAAATGAGGTCACTTCTAGTCTGCTAGGTCAAGTAGAGAAGTAGAATTCGCATATGATAAAATCTAGTCTCTTATAGGCACAAAGTGAGTGTGTATTGTGTTTCAGGTCGCTTTTAACTAGCAGTAACATGCATATAACAAATGAGTCGCTTATAAGTAAAAAGTGTGCACTTGCAATAAAATGGCTCGCTTATAGTCAAAAAGGTAGTGCATGTAGAAAAGTGGGTCACTTTTAGTAAAGGTAGGTAATGTTTAGCAGAAAAAAGTCAATTTTTAGCACAAGAGACTGATATGGTTAGCGAAATGATGCAGGATGTACTACCACCATTGTTGTCACGAGAGCCACATCCTAGGGATTTACGATTGGTTAGAGCATTGGATGTAGAGGAGTATTTGTTCTTAGATATCATTGGTTTAGAGCACGTGTCGAGATTAGAGCTAGTGCAGGCACATCGAGGATTGATGACATCGATGGTTGAGTGATGGAGAAGCGAGCACAGTTCATTCTTGTTGCCGACGGGAGAGGCAATGATTACACTGGAGGATGTGTTCCAGATTCTCTGCATCCCAATTGATGGAGACATAGTACATTATGATCCCGACTTGGGTCCAGTTGCATTCAGGGGATTGTTTGGGACTCCAAACATTGGGACTGAGGGCTCAGAGATTCTGATGATGAGGATGGAGGAGCTCTATGATAGGTTATAGCGGGTAGTGGTAGCTATTATCAGATGGCTGGTTGGAGACAGATGGACGAGAGGATTTCTAGTCAGATGGGGGACTGTGATGGAGGGGATGTTTTCATATGGGATGAGATATGCATGGCTAAGTGTGTATTGGGACAGCTATATCATTATTTGCATGATTGTGCATATATGTTTGGAGGTAGCATGTCTACGAGAGTCACAGTGTTGCATGTATGGGCTTATGAGCATATCCTAGTGACGAGGCTAGATGGATGGATGGCTAGAGTAGCAGGAGAGCCATATGCAAGGATGTATAGGGGAGCTCTTACCTATCGATAGCGCAGGGGGATAGTATACTAGAGATAGACATTAGATGAGGTGGATAGATTTATATGGAGACCATGGATTAGTTGTGAGAGATGGGATGAGAAGGATGCAGAGCTTGTCTATGCTATGTAGGCTAGATACATTTTTGGTCGCGGGATATATATTATAGAATGCTATTTTCCCAAGAGGGTGTTGACATAGTTCGGGGTTCCACAGGGAGCACCAATAGGGAATGCCATTTTTGGGAGGATGCAGTAGGAGGTTTTTAATTGGGGGCTAGAGATAGTGGTGGATACAGCTTTGGTGGAGAGAGAGGGACTATAGCCAGTTATGTGGTAGTGGAGATAGGGTCCTACAGATCTAGAGACTTTACTAGATTATGATGCACACTAGGCTACAACTAGGCTGACTCAGTTGATGAGGCCTGGAGAGATAGGGGAGATTGGGATGGAGAGGCCGGTTAGGCAGAGGTGGTAATGAGCTCCACCAGTACAGATAGTAATACCAGTGGCGCTAGAGATTTAGGGATAGGGATAGGCTTAGGTACTTGCACAACCATAGGCACAGGTACTTGGAGGTGATGATGTTGGGACTTAGTAGCTGAGATGGAGGATTAGAGAGGAGAGGAGATGAAGGTCATGAGGAGAGTGGAGATAGATTGACACCAGGTGGTCGAGGGATTAGGGCATACTAGAGCGCAAGATCAGGCTTACCAGGTGCAGCTACAGGCTAGAGGACATGGAGGTGATGGGCAGGATGACGGTATGCTGGTGAGGGTCATAGGAGAGAGAGATACAGCTATACAGTAGGTGCATACAGTTACAGCAAAGAGAGATACAGCTTTACAGCAGATGCAGGCTATGAGGGCGGAGAGGGACACAGCTATACAACAGGTACAGGCGGTGAGAGCTAAGAGTGATATGGCTATGCAATAGATGTAGATGATGAGAGTGGAGAGAGATAGAGCAGTAGCTATACTAGGGACATATGGGGCCACTATGTACCTAGCTACGCAGTCGACACAGTCACAGGGAGAACTGAGGAGAGCCCAAGGTGAGGCCAAGTATTACAAAGGCTTGTATCATGAAGTAGTGCCAATAGAGTAGAGGCAACCTATCTATAGGAGAAGGTCGGGGGCTTTAGCTTCCCAGAGGATAGGAGGATCACGATCTATAGCTTCAGTTATGGGGCCTCCTAGAGATGGTAGACCAAGTGCAGGACCCAGTGGTGGTGGATAGGGTGAAGGAGCTGCCAGTAGTCACTAGGGCTTCCTTGTATATTGTATATTATGATGAGGCCTATGAGCTGATTGTACATACAGTTTTGATGGCTCATGGATAACTCATGTTGTATGTGTAGACACTTGTATATTGACTTGCATATAGATATATGATGGCTTTGATTATCTATGTGATGTTGTATATGCATTTTGTATTTTTCATGGTTTATATGGATGTTTATGCAAATGATATAAATATGCAAATGGTAATAATGGAAATGCATTATGCACATAATGGTAATGAATAATAATGAGGTTATGATAATGATATGGACCTATATATGCCTAACACACTTGTTTTGCAGGGTGAAGACAAGGGAAATAATGAAAGCAAATAGGACGATGAAGGAAAGATGATTGATCTTGGTTGAGGACTATATAAGATGGTAATGAAATGGATAAATAATATGACAACTTTTAAAGTAATTTCTCAAAAATAAAGAAATACAATCCTTATGTTTGATATAGCATATGGATGTTATGCACCAGGGTATAAAAGACCAAGGTGTCAAGGTATCCAATGCATAACTAGCATACTACAATCTTGTCTAAACACATGAGGTCAAGATGTTGAACCAACATACACAAGATATGAATAGCAGCTAGTGTTCTGAGATGGACTTTGATGCTACAAGCAAAGGTTTGAGCTTATCTCCACTACACATATTGATACCTTGCTGGTTATATGTATGGAAATATTCTTAGCATAGAATAGTCTAAATGCATAAGAGACTATTTAGCTTCTCAGATGCAAAAGATATTGATATGCAAGATGCTAATCCCAACACATACAGGATACCAATATGTATAGGAAGAGAATAAGATCATCCCACAGACACAGCATATGAAAGCAATATGACCATGCCCCATTCTGTATTTCATCGCAACATACCAAGATATGATAGATCAAGGCAGTCTTGATTAGGCATAGGAAAGGAACAAAAGATAAATCAAAAGATAAAAAACAAAAGATACTGTCATCACATTCACTTGCCAAATTTAAGTGCTCTTGGATGGATTAAGCTAGCGCCTTGTTGAGAGGAAAGCTACATCCTATTGAAGGCTAAAGATGTTGATAAAATGCTATAGCAAATGTTGGCTTAAGGAATGTGGACAAATAGCTTTTGGCTTACTCCTAATTTGTTAAAGTGCTTGAGCTTTCACTGATGTGCATAGTCTACTTCTTGCTTGAGCTAATCAAAGAGAAGAAGATAGAGATGAAAGAAGATGAAGATGGGGTGGATCATCTGTGCTTGCATACTGGATACTTTTTTCGTATTCCAGACTACCTACATACCCTGTATCCACGGGATCAAAGCACATTTACGATAATGATGAGACATGATGAATATGTAGTTTTGGGTTTATTGATGATGTAAGTGACGAAAGATAGAAGAAATGGGATGAAAGATTGGAGGGTGATTAGAAGAAAGATGAAAGATATAAGATGAGATAAGGGCTATAGTCTATGCCTAAATCAGAGTGCTTCCTTCGCATCTCAAATTGCCTACATACCTTGTATCCACGGGATTAAGGCTTTGAATGATAGAGATGAGATGTAGTTCCTGCTTATTGAGTTGGTGGTTGATGTCAAAGAATCAACTTTATTGCTTGGATTTTTAATGTTTTGATTTTTTTAGATTTTGCTATGTTTTTTGATGTTTTTGGTTGTGTTTTAAAAGTTCGCTGCACTTTGGTTTGGATGCTTGCTGTGTTTGGTTTAGATCTTTGTTGAAATGATATGAGCTAGAGCTATGAGTATCCACTTCCAAGTAAGATTCAATAAGTGCCCCTAGTGTGGGATGAAGATTTATTAGGAAGATGCTGTGATGAATGTGGTCATGCGAATAGTGTGCTAAGGTGCCAAATGATATCTTAACCTCAACAAAGTCCAAACTACGAGAGCTAACATGGTAGAGGTAAGGGTGAAAAGGCTTTTATTATGGATGGATAAGAGATAATGGCTTGCAATGTTTACATAAAGACAATAGTGGATTATGATATGGATTATGGAGGCAAGATAGTAGATGGATGTCATGGAAAGCTGTGATCAAATAAACTAAGTGAATTATGGAGGTTGGTCTCTACACATAGCACCTGTTTGCTAGGTTTTCACTATGGTACTTATCCAAGATGCCTGTTTACCAGGTGTTCACCAGAGGACAAATTATTTATCTTGTACTATTTTTTTTTATCATCCAAAGCACCACGAAGTGGTTTTCACTATTGGATGGTTTTTTTTTATGGGATATGCTGAGACTCATGGGTAGAACTTCTTGAGATGAATGTTGTTGACTAGTTCATCCAAGGGAATACCTTTAGGTGTTGAAAGAGTGTATGCTCCTGATCCATAAACTGATGTGATGACAAAAGGACCAAGACAATTAGGTTCAAACTTGCCTTGTTTCTCACGATGTTGCTGATTCCTTTGATTTTCTTTAAGGACAAGATCTCCAACTTGAAATCTTCATTCTCTGATCTTTTTGTTGTAGCCGCAGCGTAGCTGATTTTGATAGACTTGGGGATGATTGAGTACTTTAAGATGCTGTTCATCTAATAGCTCAAGATCATGGAGTCTGGATACTCTATATTCTTCATCTGAGATAGTATGTTGTAGGGATACTCGCAGTGAGGGAATCTCAACCTCAATAGGTAAGATAGCTTCAGTGCCATAGACAAGAGCATAAGGTGTAGGACCAGTAGGAGTTCTAATACTTGTTCTATAAGCCCATAATGCAGGATTAAGTTGTAGATGCCAATCATGACCAGCTTCATTGACTGTCTTTTTAAGGATCTTGATGATTATTTTGTTAGAAGCCTTAGCTTGGCCATTACTTTGAGGATAGTAAGGTGTAGAGAATCTATGTTGGATATGGAACTTGTTGCAAAGATCTCTAAACTCTTGGTTCTTGAAAGGATGACCATTATTAGTGACAATGGCTTAAGGAACCCCATATTAGCAAATGATATAGTGTAAGATGAACTTGGATATTTGCTTGCTAGTAATGTAAGTCATTGGTAATTTCCACCCACTTTGTGAAGTACTCAGTGGCAGTAATAATGAACTTATGACCATTTGACGAAGTAGGATAGATTTTACCTATGAAATCAAGTCCCCACTATGAGAAGGGCCAAGGAGTAGTGATAGGCTGAAGTTCATGTGCTGGTGCATGTATTAGATCCCCATGTTTCTGGCATTGTAGACATTTCTTTGCAAATTGTTGTGCATCTTTCTCCATAGTTGGCCAATAATATCTAGCTCATGGAAGTTTCTTAACAAGACCAGGGCTAGCGGAATGCAATCCATAGACACCTTCATGTATTTCATGTAAGGAAACCTTTGCTTCCTCAGAATCAAGACATATAAGAAAGATACCATCAAGACTCTGATGATATAAGGTGTCTCCTAGGATAGGGTAGCGAGAGACTCGACAGATAAAGGTTTTTAATTGGGTATTAGATAGTTGAAATGGAAAGGTTTGATTACAAAGATACTCGTATATGTCCTTGTACCAAGGCAAATTGGGGCCAACAATCTCACATATAAGCTCAGACTGCGGTACTTCAAATGCTGGAATCAGAAGTTGTTCAACCAGAAACTCACACTTATGTGTATTGGACAACATGTCTAGAAGAGATCCAATCATAGCCATGGCATTTGCTGCTTTGTTTTGTATCCTTGGGATCTGTTCAAACATGATACTATCAAAATACTTCTTAAAATCGTCAACCATTACCTTGTATGGAAGGAGCTTCTCATCTTTTGTTTGATACTCATCTAAGACCCGTTTGATGACTAATTGGGAATCACCAAAAACCTATAACTATTTAATAGCCCGTTCTACTGCCATGTGTAATCCTATGATTAAAGCTTCATATTCTGCTATGTTGTTGGTACATGGAAATGTAATTCTATATGACTTCAGGATACAATCTCCTTGAGGGGTGACAAATAATATTCCTGCTTCTGATCCATGTTGTATGTAAGATCCATCAAAATATAGTTGCCACAATGTTGGTGAAGTTAGATTGAACAATTCTTCATCAGGGAACTTTGGACATATTGGATGAATATCTGTGACAGGTGTTGCGATTAATTGATCAGCGATAACTTGTCCTTTTATGGCCTTGCGATCCACATATTGTATGTCAAATTCACTTAAGATCATAACCCATTTTGCTAATCTTCCCATAAGAATTGCTTTGGAAAGAAGATATTTGAGTGGATCCACATTAGATATGAGCTTTATTGTTTGGTTTAGCATATAATGTCACAACTTTTGGGAAGCAAACACCAATGCTAAACATACTTTTTCCATAGGTGAATAGTTAAGTTCATATCCCACAAGCGTTCTGTTGATATAGCAAATGGCTTGTTCATTTCCCGAATCATCATGCTACGCTAAAAGGGCACCCAATGCTGCTGTTGTTGAAGATATGTAGAGTAATAATGGTCGATCCAATACAGGAGGTACTAACATAGGAGGTGTTGCTAGATATTCTTTTATTTTGTCAAAGGCCTATTGACATTTTTCATCCCACTTAAAAGGTTCACCCTTGCAAAGGAGATGTTGAAAAGGATAAAACTTGTCTACCAGTTGTGAGATAAACCTGTGAATGGATTGTAACCTTCCTTGTAGACTAGGAAGTTGCTTCAGATTTGATGGTGGAGGCATTTCCATGATAGCTTTTACTTTGTTAGGGTCCACTTCTATTCCTCACCGAGACACAATGTATCCCAACAATTTACCAGATGTTACACCAAACACACATTTATTTGGGTTCAGTATGACTTGATACTTCTCTAATCGATCAAAGATCTGTGCTGGTACCTATAAATGTTCTTCTCTTGTCTTGGATTTTCCTAGAATATCATCAACATAATCTCCCATGATAGTGTGGAAAAGGTCATGGAAAATAATTGTCATGGCTTGTTGATAAGTAGCTCCAGCATTCTTGAGACCAAAAGGCATTACAACCCAACAGTATGTACCCCATGGACAAATGAATGATGTTTTATCTTGATCTTCCTCTGCTATTTTTATTTGGTTATATCCTGAGAATCCATCCATCAAAGATAGCATTTCATGTCCAGCTGTGAGATCTACAATGTTGTCTATGCTTGGTAATGGAAAGTCATCTTTAGGGCATGCTTTATTAAGATCTCTGAAATCTGTGCAATAATGAACTCATCCATTAGGTTTTTCTATAGGTACCAAGTTTGAAACCCATTCTGGATAATCAATAGGCCTTATGAACTTTGCTTCTAACAACTTCTGAATCTCTGCCTTAACCAAAAGAGCTATTTGTGGGTACATTTTGCACAATTTTTGTTTGACAGGTTTTGCATTAGGAGATACTGCTAGATGATGTACCACAAGTAATGGATCTAAACCTAGCATGTCAACATAAGTCCATGCAAAATTGATAGCTCTTTTTATGAAGAATGTTGTGAAGTTTCTTCTTTCCTGCTTTGATAGTGATGCTGCTAAATATGTAATCTTTAGATTCTACTCTATGCCTAAGTTCATGTCTTGAGATTTTTCAACTAGCACTGTTGATTTTTCATGATAATCAGTGGTGACCAGAAGATCAAATCCCCATCCTTAGGTGCCTCAGAGAGGTTTTCACCCTCAAATACATCCTTTATTTTTACTTTTGCATGGTCAAGAGGTGCCTTTTGGTTTCCACCTAGTGACCTATCTTTGTTTATTCTATTTATTTCACTTTTGTGATTGAAGGATTTGATACTTCTGCCAAAATATGCTAGTTTAGGGGGATCCATCATGAAACCTGCTTTATGATCACCCAATGGAATGCCTTGTCATAATCCCATGAATTCAGTAATAGCTTCGTCATTTTCAAATGTGTCTAATATAGGTGCCCCCTGTTGGTCCCAATTGACGAGGTCAGGATATGCAAGTGAAAGGGTAATGGACAAAGGGTTTTGGCTAGAGGAAGTGGTAGAGATCATGAAGATGGAGGTTTCTTGAAAAAGGTCAGTGATATGGAGGGAGGAGTCGTCGATGGTACTGAATTAGAAGTCTCTCCTACCGAAGAAGGTTCGGCTTCCACATCAGAAATGCACTTAATGTCTTTGGAAGGTAGTACCTCTGGCTGAAAGCTAAGGCCTTGCTTGTTAAACTTCTTAGACACAACAATGGGTTCAATAGGTCCTTGTTCCTATGATCCCAATCTGCCATGTCCTTTGTAGCCCATGTTCTTAATGATGTGGAACCCATTGTTATATCTCTCCACTTCAAGTTGTACTTGGTCGTTCTCATCATAGAATATCCAAGAGTTAATGTCATCAATGTCTTCATAATCAAGGAATCCACCTTTGATGAATACTGTTGGTGGAGCTTTTATAACGACTATGGATAAAGATGCCTTGGATGCAGAAGGTTTGCCATGAGATTTGGGAGACAAGGGAAGAGTTCCAACACAACAAGATTCTTGCAATGTGTATTCACCCAAACCATGTTCAGTGTACTTGATGCAGATTTTTGGAGTAGCTTTGCTAGATGATGGCTTGAGTAGGGCAGATGGGTCTACATAGGATGAAGATGGATATGCTTCAGTGTTGATAGGAATATGGTTAGGGCTGTGATATTTAGCTTGAAAGGCATGACAAAACTTAAATGGATTGGGATCGGCATGGATAGTAACTTCAACACCGTTATGTAGAAATTTGAGACATTGATGGTATGTAGAAGGAATTGTTTTGAGGGCATGAATCCATGGACGACCAAGGATGATGTTATAGGGAAGCTCAATAACAAGGAGTTGACAATGGGTGTCAGTAGTGATAGGACCAACTTAGATAGGCAAATGAATAATTCCTTCAGTATCTCTCTCAGCATCATCATATGCTTTGATAGTAATGACCTTGGAAGTGTCAACATCTTTCTCATAATATCCCAATTGTTTTATTAGTTTTAAGGAACATATATTAAGACTAGCTCCACCATCCACTAAGATTCATTTGATACAACATTGATTTACAAATACTTCTATGTGGAGGGCTTCGTTATGTGATGGGTTGATAGATGGTCAAAGATCTTTGTAAGAGAAAGTAAGATGGCAAGGGGCTACAATGTTGGCTACCATGGATTGGAATTATGTAGTATCGATATCATTAGGCACTGAGGATTCATGCAATGCTTTATCCAGGATAGATTTGTGGGTGGGGGATATGCAAAGCAATTCTAGGATGAAAATATGTGTGGGTGTTTTGCCAAGGTGATCAAGGATATTATATCTAGAGGACAGTCGAGGAGGATTGACAAGTGCTCCTTGAATGGTAACACGACCTCTTCTAGTAGTTACAACGCAATCAGGTTCTTTGCCTTGGATAGTAATGGTAGAAATGCGGGCTTGGTCAATGCGGCCAATCGTGGATGACTCATAATTGAAATGGATAGCATTCCCAGAATGAGTGTTACTTGACTTGTCATGAGATGGAAGTGGATTCTTGAAGGAATCTAGATCATAGTTTGATGTTAGTTGATATGTGGGTTGTGATGTTGGTGTGATTTTAATTAGACCTTGATTGATGCAATCTTGAATGACATGCTTTAAGCACATACAACCATTTGTTTTATGTTCCTTGACTCTATAGTATTTGCAATATTCATTCTCTTTATACCAAGGTGCTTTGAAGACCTATTGACCATTGGGTGGTGCATCTGGTAATGTGATATCTCTCACTTGGACAAGTTTTCAAAAGATTACCTCCATAGGTTCCGCTAAAGGAGTAAATTTTTGTCAAAGTGTTGGATTTGTTCTTGGTCAATTTCATTGAAAAGGTTGATTTGTTGTAGATGTGGCTTGGATGTTAATAGGAGCTTTCACTGTTTGTATGTTCTTTGCATCCACAATACTGTCATTAATGACATTCTTGTTCTTGTTCCAAGAGTGGGATTTATCATTGGAATTTTGAGGATTGTCTTTTTTGTCTCTGAAAATCTTGATAGTGCCCTAAGCAATTAAAGTGTTTTCAATGATGGTTCCTTTGGAAACAAGTTCGTCAAAGGTGCTAGAACTTTGCAATTGTAGTTGGAATGAAAGCTCGAGATGAAGATTTTGGACAAAGATATCAAGCTGTTGTTTCTCGGGTATTTGCAATGATAGTTTTCTAGCCATGTTATGCCATCATTGAGTAAATGAGGAGAAAGCTTCACCATTGCATTGTTTGTTGTTGACAAGGTCATTCATGTTCACTTCATGTTCAATGTTAAAAGCAAAATGAGATCAAAATTTGTTTGCTAGTTCCGTAAAAGTATTAATTCCTAGAGGTAAATGAGAGAACCATTCAAGATCTTGTCCCGCTAAGCTCCTGGGGAATAGTCTCAAAAGATATGTATCATCTTGAGCAACATCGAGACATGCAACATAAAATGCTCTAAGATGGTCATCCAGATTTCCTTTCCCTTTGTATTTGTCAAATTGTGGAATTTCAAAGTGTGACGGAAAAGGTGTCATATGAAGTGACTTGTCAAATGGATAAGCACATATATTTCCTAAAGAAAATGTCTTCTTGCTTTGTCCTACTACCTTATTAATCATTTGTTCAACAGCTGCTTTAGATAGGTGCTGTTGTTGCAAAGGGGGTTGATGGTTCGGAGGTGAAATGTAATATGGTGTATATTGTGGTTGCTATTGCGGGATGTATGAGGGCATGACCATTTGTTGAGGTTGTGTGCTCATAGTATATGTCAAAGGATTAGTATGTGATACATATGTGTTTGAGGATTGCTATCCTTAAGACACAAGTGGTGGTTTGATATAGTGTGATGGATTAGCTCCAAGATTTTGCATCACATGGGAAGTAGAGGATAGGTTGACATTGGTCAATGGTTGTGGATTCAGAGTTGGATTTGTAATATGGTAAGTGATGGAAGGATTGGTGGATGAAAAAGAAGGATGGACATTTGGGTTTGTGTTTTGGACAACATGAGGATTGGTATATGTCGTGTGTTGGGTAATCCTTGGGTTGTATAAGACGGATTGATGGTTTGTGAAGGATTATATGAGGATGGCAAAAGTGATGTAAGTTGATCAACATAAGAGACAATGGTACTAAGATTGGCTTGTGATACAATAGGTGGGTCACTCATGTCAATGAGACTAACATTGGGGTTATATGGTATGTTGGATGGGTTCGTGGAAATCATGGAGACCATATTAGCGATGATAGGAATATGAGTGTGAGATGTGGTTTCCACATGTGATACAATAGGAGTAGGGGATTGCAATGGCTATAAGACTTGTACGATTTGTGGTGTTTGGATAGCTTGCGAAACTTGCGGAGTTTGCAATATTAGGATAGCTTGTGATATTTGGGGAATTGGCACTTGTACAACATGGACATCTTGTGTTACTTGAGGTCAAGATATGGTCATGGTAGGAGAAGGTGTATGTTGTGGAACATGAAAAGGTGGGACGCTCATATTTTGCGAGAGGAAAGGAAGTACCTTAGTGGGAGTTATCAAAGGCTCTAGAGTGTATTTCGAGTGTGGTGGGTTTGATGGGGCAGCAGTAGGCAATGAAAGAGATGGGTTGGAAGGTGGATTTTGTACATTAGACATGGTATGAGATGGTGTGGCTATAGTGGATGGGCCGCAACAATAGTGGGAGTGTTTGGATCGTGTTCTCGAATAGCGGATATGTCAAAGTCACTTGGTAATTTGGCTCCCATACGTGCTAATTGCAAGAAGTAGCGATTAGGATTAGATAAAACAAGCTTCTCAACTTGATCCCATATGTGTCTATCTTGAAATTCTGATAAGTCATCTTGGGATTGCTCTTCATAGGTCTCTAAAAATGTTTGAGGTTGCACTTGTTGTGAAGATGACAGTCCAGCGATGTATCTTTTGGGCACAAACATGTAAGAAGGCATGTCAGTTGTGAATTGAGTTGCATCTCTAAGGGGCATTGATCGAGATTGTTGCATTTTGGCTTCCATCTCAGCTCACAATTTTGCTTCCATTTCAGTTCTATATTGGCTCCTAGTTTGAGGTATGATGGTTGATAATTTGAATTGGACTTTAGCTTGTCAAGATTGAGACCCAAAAGGTGATGGTTTGTTTTGCTAGTTTGCTGGTTGCTTGGTTGTTGTTGTTGGGTTATTGTTGTTTATTGTTGTTTGATAAACTTCCCTAGAGGATAGCTCACACACTCAAGGGAAAAGCTGGTTGCTGATGTTGTTTGTTGGTTTTGCTAGTTGGTTTCTGTTTTGGGGTCTTAAAAGAATGAAAACTCAAAAAAGAGTCCAATGGATTGATATGCTTAAGATAGAAGACAATGCTCAGGTTGCTGTAACTGATCAGAGGACTATCTAAAAGCTAATAACAGAGCTAAGAAAGTCTTAAAATGTAACTGATTTGGCTGAGTTGATACTAATTGTTGATATCTTACCAGAAGCGACAAGTAATAGTTTAAAAGTGATTCAAAAGATGCCAGAAGAGATTACTAATAGATCAAAAGCAATTTGGGTTTGCTATAGGTGACATAGTACAGTGTTAACCAGAGGTGACTAGGTTTGCCAGAGGTGATCAATTTTAGGCTAAAAGTGATGCAGATTGTGCCAAAAGTAATGGACTATTATTTAAAGGCAATGCAAATTCTGCCAGAAGAGAATAACTATTGTTTAAAAGCGACCTGGTTTGGTGGAAGGTGAACAATTATGGCTCAAAAGTGGTCTATGTTTGTCAGAGGATATGTTTGAATGATATTTTTGACAAGAAAACAGTAATTTTCGTCACTCACACTCATAATGGATAGCTTGTACAACCTAGGCTAGGAAAGGATTATATTTGTTGAGTCCCCTTGTCGTGCCTATTCAAAGCGGATAGCTTTAGGATCTTGGTAGCACTGGTTCCCCTCCACGGCACTCACTTCTCATGTATACCAAGATCCAGGTTTCCCAAGGCTTGTCCCCCCACCAAACCTTAGGATTGTCCCTGCTATCTCTACTAAGAACCATGAGAATCAGGGCGGCTTCAAAGGTCCCACCTTTTGCATCAACAAATAGAAGGATTTTGGCTACTACACAAGATTACTAGTAAGGACATCCATTCAAGTGGTTATACGTGTGGCATCACTACTCTCCATTATGGAGTCTCCCAGCCTTTAAGGGTTATGCCTTGGAGGGTTTTGGGGGAGGTTAGTTGTTGGTATAACACAACAACACCTGTTGTTTGTGGCTTTCAACACAAACACTTTTCTTATATAGCGGTTCGGAAGGACTTGGCTTTAGCTCGTTACTGCTTGGGTCGTACCCCTTCTCACACCAGGAAAGCAGGCCCTCTAAAGATAATAACAAGTTCTCATGCACCCAAGATCCATTTGATAGGCAAGGGGAGAGGATACTTTTGCTATTAAATTTTGGTTACAAACATGCACAACAAGCAATCGAAAAAGATAAATCAAGCACGGAGCAAATAATGATTCTTTTTAAGCACCAAGCTGAAATGTTCCTAAATTACTGATAAAATGTAATGTCTTGGACCGATTGGAGCTACAACAGATATGTCAGTAGTTTCACAATCTTCTTTTCTTAGACAATTGATAAGATCCTGCACAAATAACTGATTAGTAGCCAAGAAAACCAAACTGTAAATGATAAAATTGAAAGTGGTACACAGTTACTAGAGGTGATTGACTATTGCTCAAAATTGATCTGTATTTTTCTTAAATCAAACTGTTACTGATCAGAAGCAATGCGGATAGACTGAGATGTGAACCGTTATTGCTAAGAAGTGATGCAGAAACCCTAGATGTGAACTATTAATGGTCAAAACTGATGTGGAAACCTGTAAAATTCAAATGTTAGCAAAAAACCCTAATTGCAAGAAGCGACCTAAATAGACAGAAGCGATCTATTTCGGGTTAAAAGCGATGCGATTTATGACAAACGCGACTAGCATCTAATTAAAGTTATTGTAGATTTCACAGGAAGCGACCACTGTAGGCTTAGAAGCAACCCAAAAAATGCTGAAAGTAGTAGATTTCACCTTAAAAGTGATGCGTATGTTCTGTGAACAGCTGGTTTTCACTTATAAGCACTCAGAAAATCTAATCTTCACAAAAGACAACTTCAAACAACAAAATTAATCAAGGACGTGAACTCCACCAGACGTGCCAAAATGTGATAGGTAAAAATCAAGTTAATAAGATCAAGCATATAATTGAAAACCTAATCCTGCCACCATCAAAGAATCGAATCCAAGTGAAATCAAAAGCATGCCATTCAAGAACAAAATCACCTAGATTGTATGATTCCTTGTTTATGATATGGATGCTTCTCAACAATGAACAATTATGAAGTTAAAATCTACCATGGTGGATGGATGATAGTGATAATATTCTAGATGGATGCTAAAGTGCTCAATATGCTCAAGGTGATAATGTAGACTCTCTTATGAAAATGATGAATCCCTGTAGTATGGAATGAGAAGGTGTTTATATAGACCTCAACCAAAATCAATCAATGCTGGAGATGTGGTGGCTATGTGAATGGCTAAGATGAATTGATAATCATAGGTAAATGTGTAGATGACAAGTGGAGGGAAGATAAGGCTTATGTGTGACCGTGTACATAAAAAGTACTACATGTGAAAGACATTAAATAAAAGATGTAGTACCGCACATGTTTTTAAATGAAAGAGGCACACATGTCGGCTCATGAAGATAAATGATAAGAGAAATTAATTAAATTAATAAAATTTATTTAATTAATTGGAAAATGGGCTTATGAAGAGATTTTTAATTAAATAAATAAGATTTATTTAATTAAAATAGATAGAAATAGAAATAATTAAATAATTATAGATTAGAGAAAATAGAAGAAATAGATAATGAATTAATTGAATAAATATAAATTTATTTAATTAATAGAAGAAATAAGTGAGGGAAATTGCTCAAGTGTGCTAGATAAATGTAGATGATAGCTAATGCAATATTTGATACTAATGATAACTAGGTCAATTTTGGGTGTCTACATTATTAAAGTTGTGAGAAGAGGAAAAAGTAAAAAAATAGAACCTAATACACAAGTTTATTTATTTATTTATTCTGATATAATAGTTGTGAGGAGGGAAAAAATAAAATTAAAGAAACTAAACATGACGACAACTTACACCTTTGCTTATTAGATTAATATAATGCCAAAAACATACAATCTTTCCTTAATACGAGTTTCAAGCTACTCTTTGTTTTACATAAAATGGTCTAATATTTTATCAGTGATGAATAAAATGATTATGCCTTTAACATTTCAATTAGAAGAAATGAAAAATGCATTAATTAGCTGATAGGCTTATAGTGGGAGCTTTTTGCTCCCGAAAATTGTTGGACGTTGAAATGTTGGACGCCGGACATTTTGTTAGTACTTGCCCAGAAACTGCGGACACTAAACTATAAAATTTTATCGGTTAAAAAACTTTAGAGACAGGTTGCTAGCAGGTGTTGAATCAACTACACAACACATAGTACTGGAAGCTACTTACCAATATAAAATACATAATTTGATCATTTCCTAGCAATAAAGTGTGCGAAGCTAAGGCAGCGACAGGCAGGGGCAGGGCTCTGCCTGAATTTTCTAGTTGACAGCTGAGGCCCAAACCAACCAAGAAATCTAAAATCCTTACTAACAAAGTTGATGACTTTTTTTCTTCCTATTACCAATTTAGCAATGCAATAGTGTCCATTCACATCAAATGACAGAGAAAAAGAATCGACAGAGTCAGGGTTGCGCTGATGGTTATTTTCTCTGAGATTAGCAATCACCAACCTGCACCAAGTACACACTAGAATGAGTGAGGCAAAGCCAATAAGGGCCAGCATACCCGCTCTTGATGGAGATGCTTCACTAATATTTTCAACAAAATCTAAGTAGGTGGAATGTTATGCATTACTACAGCAAACCTTTTTTTCATGTGCTAATTTAATGGCAGACAACTCAAAAATGATTAGCAAGTTAGGTTTCAAACTGATGTATTAGACCATAGAAATGCAGCGGGTTTTCTAGGCTTTTTATTCTAAATTTCTCTATGATTTGTGATTGATGAACACCGATTATGAAATATTAAGAATGGGTGAGAACTCAAGGGAATAGGTGGATTACTTAATGTTTTCTGAAAGGAAGGAAAATATTAAAAAGTTCTTTGAAGTTTCATAAAACATACTGCTCCACTCTACTTGATTTGTGCAGGTTTGCCTCTGCTATTACTAGAAACGCACTTCTTAAACAATGTAAAGTTGACATAAATATGAAGCCATTGAACCCATTGTATGGCTTGACAAGTAAATGTAAAGGTGAATCATTTTTATAAGTTGCAAGGAAATGATAAATGTAAGTAGTTGCTAAGGGAATTCGGGAAAACCTGAAAGTGAAATTTTAATTGATTGAAGCTATATCACATGGAAATAAAGTGAAATAATAAAAAAATTAATATAATATATCATTCTAAAACTCATTACTTAGAAGGAAAATGAAATCATTTTATAAAGCAAGATCTTATGAAGAGGGCCACAACAACAAGTGAAAAGCATGTGAATAACATTTACTAAGATGAAATAAAAAAGGTTGTATTATATCATATTAAAAAATTAAGAGAGGAGAGACTTGTGATAAAACAGTAAGTTTGCATGTCAATGAAAATTCCTCATTATATCAGATTTAGATTTTGTTTCAAATTTTAGCAAGCACCTACTTTCAATATACTCTAGGCAGAAACATTTACAAAAAGCAAGGTATCATGGTATATTACCACCTAAAATTGACTTCCAATTAGGGTTAATCCAATTTGAAACAAAATCAAAATCCCACAACTGGATGTTTTGTTAATTGACCATTGCAGCTGAAATTGTATGTGGATTTAATATATCTGTTGATTTTCTATGCAGAAGTTCATTACGTGATTCATTGCTTTGTTTGCTTTCTCATGCCTTGCTTTGCTTTGTTTTGAGCAATAGCCCATACCACATGAATTCTGATTAATAATAGCAGCCAACATAAATAATGGTAACCTCCAATACTGTATTCTCAGGTTGTTCATGTTTGTATACTGTAACCATGAACAAAATTCAATTCCACAGTGTTGTCGCTTCTAACTTAAGATGGATGTCGTTAAAAGTTTCACAAATTATACTGAGGATACACCTGGGATTTAATCTTATTCATTTTAACTTTTAATGATTTATATTTAATCTTATTCATTTTGAACATGTAGGATTGGTCATCCATCATTAACTATTACTATGTCACTAATGGTTTTGGTGAAAAATGTGATTGGAAGGAAAATGAGAATGTCTTGCTTCTTTGGTAAAGCCTTTTCATAAGGAATTTCTCATTTGAGAGCCATTCAAGTAGTATTTCTTACCTCACTTAAATGAGCTTGAATATAATTTCTGAATTTCATTATTATTTCTCCTTTATTTAAGTGGAAGAGGTTTCTTGACTAAAACAGAGCAGTCCAAGATCAAAAACAAAGATCTGACTAGCTGAAAGAGGAATGTCCATACATAGTAATGTTTAAAGGAGCAAACAGCAGAAATAGGGCTATCCAACAGTCATAAACAAAACTATAACACCAAATGTAAAGTTTGAAAACAATCATAAACAACTAAACATCAGTGATACTGACATAAGTATAATAGTGTGCCATGTTCTTGAGTCACACTGAAAATAGACTAAATCTATTGTAGATAACATTCTGAGGTATATATGGGCCATATACTAATTTACCAGCTTATGTATAATAGTGTGTCATACTATATATTAAGTTCATTGTATTGATATTCTCATATATATTATAACATATAATATCTATAGAAAGGAAGGTTAATTTAGTTGTTAGCTGATAGAAAATACTGTATTTAGTAGGAAATTTAGTTTCTGACAGAGACCCAAGCTCTGTATCCACATCTCTTGGTGACTATATTAAAATGTCACATTGATGTACCCTTTTTCACATGTGCCCATATCCTATTTGAAAATGACATCTGAGATATACCTTTGGCTTATAAAGTGGATAATGACTTCTTGCGGATTGACATATAGATAAACATGATATTCAAATAGATAGGCCAACTACCCTGCTCCCTTAAAGGCCCTCAAGTGTGGGAATACTACAACAATCACACATAAGGACAAAACCCCAAGCCTTCAGACGAATGGTCATATGAAATGTAATCCTTTCATAATTCATTATATTAAATTATTTTTGAATAAATGAGGCATAATTTTCACATCTTTAGCCTAATTTCAATGTTCTTCAAGCCAAAATGGAATTTAGAATGTATCCAAGTTTTTCTACATAATTTGGAAGACTGTTGGAGTATCAAAGTGCGTCAAAGTTGAATCCAATTTTGATCTGAATGAGAGGAAAGGCTGAGTGAAAACTCTTGATTTTTTAGTTATTTTTAAATTCAATGTGACAATTTTAAAATTACATTTGGCCTTTCGATGACTCATAAAAACAACTATGTAACACTGGTATATAACAACATTATGTCCAACCTATATAAACTTTCCTATCAGCTACTATGTTGCACACAAATTCAGTGCAACTGCTAGTATTACCTATGTTTGGTATTCTAGGATACTAACTGATTTTGATCAATTCACAAAGATGTTTCCTAGTTTTCAGAATATGACTAGTTTTGGGGAGATAGAAAAAACCTATTAGCTAATTCATTTTTGAACATAACATTCAATTTAATTTCTAACATAGTTTTTTAATTTTTGTTTTGTTTTCCACAAGTTTTAAACATGTGTTTGAAATGTCTTCAATATAGTTTTAAATGATTTTTGGTTTAACCCCTTTTTAACAGTTTTTAATTTGGTTTAAATCTTTTTAGTTTTAATTTATTTTATAGCTTAGTATAATAATTTTTAATTTAGTTTTTAATATAGTCTTTAATCCTAGGGTAATTTTAATATTTTGTAGTTTTAAATTTAGTTTCAATTAGTTTTAAATTTAGTTTTAATATTAACATAGTTAATATAAGCTTTAATTTAGTTTTTAATTTTTTTAATATAGTTTTAGTATAATTTTAATTTCGTTTTAGTATTAACATAATTTTTAATATAGTTTTAAAATTTTATTTTTAATGTAGTATAGTTTTAAATTTAGTTTTGAATTTAATTAATATTAACATAGTTTAAATTTAGTATTTAATTTTAAATTTAGTTTTAATTTTAGCATAATTTTCAATACAGTTCTTTTTTAAAATTTAGTTTTTAATCTTAATATAGTAGCTAGTTTAGTTTTTAATTTTGATATAGTTTTTAATTTAGATTTTAACATATTTTTAAGTCAAATTTTCTTTAGTTTAGCTAGTTCTATTTTTTCAATTGGATAGTTGTTTTCTACAATTTAATAGTTTTTTTAATCCTAATTTTGCCACTAACTTTTTGGTTGCAGCAAATATCCACTTGTCGAAGACTCATTTTTATCAAACTAACATAATTTTTTCCAACTCGCTTGTCTAATACTATTGTCACATCACAAATTTTGAATATACTTTAATTTTTACTTGCACATAATTAGTAGTTGATTATTCATGATTTAATGATTTAACATTTATTGAAAATGTCAAGAAAAATCAATGATTTCATGAGTTTATGTTTATATGATTAGAATTGACATGTGATTATATGTTGTCTCGATGTTATGATTTCATAAGGTTTATGAATCAACTGATGATACACTAATCCCAGTTTGGTGAATGCAAGTTATATTCAGGAAACAGGTTTCTGCCCTCTGAGAAAGAGAGGGAGAGCATCATTGGAGAGAAGTGAATAGACATATGGAAAAAAATAGTTTGTTGGTATCTTAGTCTTGTGCTTGTACAATTTAGTGAATCCTCTTTGAGTTGGGTAAGTCATACTCAACACATTTGGTCTAAGTTGGTTTTGATTTGACAGTTGTTGATTTGTCGTCAAGATTTCTTATTGTAGTTTTTATCGAGGTTATGTTAGGAAAGTTTGACCGTTGACATGGAAATGGTTGACAATCATTAGTCCTTGTTTGATATGAATATAGTTATATTCAAGGAATAAAAATATTATTAAGGGTTAAACTATTTCATTATCAGTGCTTTTCAATAAGTTTTCCAGTTTATAACCTATCTATTTATTTTGATGTTTATGCAAGATTGTGAGGGGGAGAATACCTCGACCCCATTCACACATCTTATCGAATGATTAAATTAACAATGTTAGTAAACATTGTATATACAAACATTATGTTAATATATGTTTATATTTATTTTATATTACCATGATGTATAATTATAACTTATACTTAATAGACATGAGTTTTAAATAAGTACATGGTCTAGTTGTATATTAAATGCTAAATTGCTATGTGATCTTATGAGTGCTTATTTTCCTCCACTCCACAAAGATTGGGAGAGTATAAAGGAGTGCTTGACCTGTTTTGAATAGTGGTCATTAATGACCATAAAACCTCTTTTGTTTGTATGCTACCAAAGCATGTTATTAGGCAATGATTCTACCTATAATTCTATGGCCTTGTGGAGGTGTTATGCCTTTAAGAAGGCTATTTCATTGAGAGTTTAATGTGGATACGGGGGGAGCATAAAAGTAAGGGTGGGATGGTAGTGGTGGATAGGTTTTCAATACAAAATGCAAGCCCATCCACATCCTCGTGGGATTTAATTACAAGTTCCACAGTAGCCTGGCTTCCTCTGGTCCATTTTCCACTAAATGCATGTGTGGGTCAATCATTAGGCTTGTTCATGAGAGTTTGAGGGGATTCCCATGGTAGACCCTTAGGAGATGAACAAAGAGAGATATAATAAAACTCTGCCCTAAGATTCTACGATGAGGCATTATGGATGCATGGAGGAATGTGACCTTCGAATGATAACAAACCATTATTAGAGATGCATATAACTGAACTAGTGCAGAAAGAATCCACATGGAGAAGGAAAGTAGAATATACGTCAAGCAAGAATTTAGGGAACCACTTACTCCGTATATAATCAGGTTCATTCTTTCTTTGATATCTTTTGGTCTAAGAATAACATGTTTGTATTTAGTTTTGTAGTTGAGTGTCCATGGTAGATAGAAGTAAAGTTTATCTGTGGCCGACAAAACATAATATTAGTGTTTATTTGGTTGATATAAATAGACAATCTTTGTATGTTTCCAACGTTGATAGAAGTTATATATACTAGTTTTTTATGAGGCCGAACTAAGTTTTATGAGGTCAAACTATGTTTTATGTAAGGTTGACACTCATGTAAGGCTAATATCTTTGTATATTATTAGGCGGACATGTTTAAAACTTGTGGCAAACAAAACAAAAATAAAAAAACTATGTTAGAAATTAAATTGAATGCTATGTTCAAAAATGAATTAGCTAATAGGCTTTTTCTATGGGAGCTTTGCTCCCCAAAACCAGTCATATTTCAAAAACTAGGAAACCTCTTTGTGAGTTGATCAAAATCAGTTAGTATCCTAGAAAACCAAACATAGGTAATACTAGCAGTTGCACTAAATTTGTGTGCAACAGAGTAGCTGATAGGAAAGTTTATATAGGTTGGACATAATGTTGTTATATACCATAGCATTACATAGTTGTTTTTATGAGTCATTGAAAGGCCAAATGTAATTTTAAAATTCTCACATGGAATTTAAAAATAACTAAAAATCAAGTGTTTCCACTCAGCCTTTCCTCTAATTCAGATCAAAACTAGATTCAACTCTAACGCACTTTGATACTCCAACAATCTTCCAAATTATGTAGACAAACTTGGATACATTCTAAATTCCATTTTGGCCTAAAGAACATTGAAATCAGGCTAAATATGTGAAAATTATGCCTCATTTATTCAAAAATAATTTAATATAATGAATAATGAAAGGATTACATTTCATATGACCATTCATTTGAAGGCTTGGGGTTTTGTCCTTGTGTGTGATTGCTATAGTCTTCCCACACTTGAGGGCATTTAAGGGAGCAGGGTAGTTGGCCTATCTATTTGAATATCATGTTTATCTATACACCAATCCGCAAGAAGTCATTATCCACTTTAAATAACCCAAAGGTATATCTCGGATGTCATTTTCAAATAGGATATGGGCACATGTGAAAAAGGGTACAACAATGTGACATTTTAATATAGTCACCAAGAGATGTGGATACAGAGCTTGGGTCTCTGTTAGAAACTAAATTTCTTACTAAATACAGTATTTTCTATTAGCTGACAACTAAATTAACCTTCCTTTCTATAGAAATTATATGTTATAATATATGTGAGAATATCAATACAATGAACTTAATATATAGTATGACACACTATTATACATAAGTTGGTAAATTAGTATATGGCCCATATATACCTCAGAATGTTATCTACAACAAATTTAGTCTATTTTTAGTGTGACTCAAGAACATGACACACTATTATACTTATGTTAGTATCACTGATGTTCAGTTGTTTATGATTGTTTTTAAACTTTACATTTTGTGTTACAATTTTGTTTATGGCTATTGGACAGCCCTCTTTCTACTGTTCGCCCCTTTAAACATTACTATGTATGGCCATTCCCCTTTCAACTAGTCAGATCTTTGTTTTTGATCTTGGACTACTCTGTTTTGGTCATGAAACCTCTTCCGCTTAAATAAAGGAGAACTAATAATGAAATTCAGAAATTATATTCAAGCTCATTTAAGTAAGGTAAGAAATACTGCTTGAATGGCCCTCAAATGAGAAATTCCTCAAATTCCTTATGAAAAGGCTTTACCAAAGAAGTGAGACATTCTCATTTTCCTTCCAATCATATTTTTCACCAAAACCATTAGTGACGTAGTAATATTTAATGCCCATAAGTATTACTCAAGATTCCTAAATGATGGATGACCGATCCTACATGTTCAAAATGAATAAGATTAAATATAAATCATTAAAAGTTAAAATGAATAAGACTAAATACCATGTGTATCATTAGTATAATTTGTGAAACTTTTAAAGACATCCATCTTAAGTCAAAAGTGACAGCACTGTGGAATTGAATTTTGTTCATGCTTATAGTATACAGACATGAATAGCCTAAGAGTAAAGTATTAAAGGTTACCATTATTTATGTTGGCTTCTATTATTAATCATAATTCAGGTAGTATGGGCTATTACTCAAAACAAAGAAAACAAAGTAATGAATCACGTAATGAACTCATGCATAGAAAATCAACAGATATATTAAATTCACATACAACTTCAACTGCAATGGTCAATTATCAAAACATCCACTTGTGGGATTTTGATTTTGTTTCAAATTAGATTAACCCTAATAGGAAGTCAATTTTAGATTGTAATATACCATGATACCTTGCTTTTGTAAATGTTTTTGCCTAGAGTATATTGAAAGTAGGTGCTTGCCAAAATTTGAAACAAAATCTAAATTTGATATAATGAGGAATTTTCATTGACCAACAAATTTACTATTTTATCACAAGTCTCTCCTCTCTTAATTTTGTAATATGATTGTTACCTAGTTTTCACTACTAGCTAAATCAAGTAGAACTTTCCAGCTTTTGAAAGGAGAGGAAGGTACATTTTATTGCTGTTGCATTATATCCATGTGCATATTTGGTACAAGTTGAGATTAAATTGTATTGTTGCATTCAGATGTTTTTCATAACTTAAAAGATTGTACAAATCTTTTAAAAGATCAGCAATTTGTATTGAAAAAATAAGTGTATAAGATCTCACACAAGCCGTGAGACTAATTGTTTCATTGCAAACTGAAAAAGACAAACTATACATTTATAAAAGAGGAAAAAGCAAATATACATATGAGATAGGGTGACTCGTCATTGCCTGAATGACGAGCCTTCATGTTGTTGATGTGCCCTGTGTCGTCCTATCTTGTTTGCATAGTCCTGCATCCAGCTGCTATCTCCTTGCTATCCCGTCATCTGCATAAATTTTGAAAATCTAATGTTAGAGCAATGACGAAGCATCATACATCATATGATATACATCTATAAACATACAATTTGTATTTTCAGATGCAGTAAACCAGTTAGTGTTATAGAGATTGTTGAGAAGACAAATCAAATATATCGACTGCAGGTCTTTGTTTTTCTTAACATGTTTGCCTCATGTGTAGATACAGGTGTAATTATGTTTCTGTTTGATTCATCAATTACATTATGAGTGGAGGAAATGTGGCTCCCACAAGGGTTGAGCCCAGCTCATAAACCTTACAAAAAACATTTCATATGCCATATACAAATGCAAGACAAACTGTAAGGAAAGAGGAGACAGTTCAGAAGGCAGATCTCAGCTTTAAAGAGGTTTCAGTCATGGTAGGACAGCAAGTAGTCACCATGAAAATAACAGCCATAAAAAGAATAGTAGTGTATGCCTCAGTACAACAACAAAAAGAAGGCAATCATGATGTAAAGAACAACATTTATAGTTAAGAACATCATGGACAGTAGTCACATGACTACATTCAGATGATATTTGACACCCTATCACTCATTTAGAACAACAAGGTCTATGAAATGTAATAAGGGATAGTCATAATCATGGATGCTACAAAAATACAATCCCAAGAGTTTTAAGCATAACAAACATGATTGTATAATAAGAACACAAAAGTGTATCCTATACAGCTGATGCCACATCAAAAATGACATCATGAAAATTTATCTCATAAGTCTCAAGAAGATGCATGAAGCTACAGGTAATTCAATGAAAGTGCAGAGTATCAATAGAATGGTATAAAGTTTGCATTTTGCTGTCACAGAATAAAAGGATTAGCAAAAGATCTGAAAGTAAAGTATTCATTCTATGCCCATAATGACTATGAAAGACCTCATGAAGAGTCATAAGCTATAACCGGTGCAATAACAATGCAAACTAAATAGAAAATCCAAGCACTTTAGGATAGCAAGGTACAATGGAGTAGCAAAGATCATATGGAACAGCAGATTGTCATAGTAAATGGACAGTCAATGTTAGAAGGGTAGGCCTAAATTAGTCAATAGAAAATAGAGCAATGAATCTCAAAGACAGTCACAAATCATCATGAGGAACAGCTGTTGTTTAAGAGCAACTGTAACAAGTCATAAAGAGCAACATTCACGAACTAAAGGGAGACCAATAAGAAGATAATATAGTGTCAATGATGTGGATGCTTTAAAGGAGATAAAAGGTATATCACATTGTCCATTTTCTTAATATCTAAGAGGTTGTCTTTATTGTCTTCATTAAGAGTCCTATTACTATCATCAAAGACTGTTATAGTGTGACAGTGTCCAAATCAGTGAACTGTAAAAGTAGTCATTAAAGAGGCAGTGATCTTGAGGGCAAAGTGATGGTAGCATGACAAAGTCCAAGCAATAATAGGAAGCTACAGTCAGATAAATAGAACAGCAGACCCTAAGGAACAATCAATTTAAGGTGATTGTCATAGAAATGAAGAAATAATGCATGGTGCCAATCAATGGTTGATTGGAGATAATTTTATGGCCAATCTGGGAGCATGAGATTAAATGGTTTCACCATGGAGCAAATAATCACCAAGCATTAAAGGGATAGTGACCAAAGTGCAGGTTTAGATAGCTCATAATGGTGAAGAGACAAGGTATGAAGACAGTCAGTCTAAGAGAGGCACAATCATCTGTTAGGGACAACAAAAGAAGTAAAGTAAGACTTACTACACCCTAGAAGAAATGCACTGAGTAGTACAGAGATCTCAAACTCTGTCAATGGTTTAATTTGTAGCTAATCACTCTTTTGAGTTTCTCAAAAAATATATGAGCAAGAGCATACAAGATGACTGCCGCAATCATAGTCGGAGAACAACGAAAAACAATGCCCAAAACTAACAGAAATATAGAGTTTTTGAGTTGCAGCAATATAGAGATGCCTTATTTCAAAGTTTTGTCATAAGAAGGAGCTTGTTCATAGTCAAGAAATGCTGATGTAAGGGAAATATACAGGAGTTTTAACTTGTTTCAATCAAAAAACCTTAGAAATGCTCAGAATCTCATGCTTCTGGTAGCGAAATTCTAGTAAAAACTCAGAAAATGGAGAAAGCTTGACAGGAGAAAGACTTACCTTTGCCAAAGTGCTGTGTTAAAACCACAGAGATTTCCTCATTCTACCATCCAGAACAGCCTCACACAGGAAAGAATTGCAGTCATGGTGGTCGGCCAAGAGCAACAGAAAAACGTCCATCAAAACACAGTCAGATCACGGCCTCACACAGCCAACACAAATGCAGATGGTCAGTCATAAAAACCATAGGGAAATACTTCAAAAAACTAGTCAAATCACAGCCTTGAAGGCCCAAAATCAACCAAACAAGGAGTCTAAATCTTAAGAAATGCAACTTACCTTGCATTTCGCCTCAGAAATCGACCAAAATCTCAGAAAAATGACCCAGTTTCATGGCATTTTTTGCCTACAAACCTCCATGGTGGTGGCGGCCAAGCTCAAGCAATAGAAGCAAATGCAAAAAAAATGAAGTCTTTTTTAGGTTTTTCCTCCTTTTGGATGAGTAGACCTAATTCCATTCATATTTTTTATTTTTATTTTTGAAACATCATTATGGAAAAATGGGGAGGACTTCATATGTTCAAATCTAGTGATGATTCAAGGGGATCATGGCATTTCTTATTCCTTTTTGTTTCTTTTTCAAAAGGCAACTCCAAATGTATTGTGGTAAATACAAGGTTGAGGGTATATTTTGCCAAGACATTTTGGTTAGAAGGTTGCAAGGTGTTTTTGAAAGTGAGGTGGAAGTGATGGCACGGTGATGTGTATAGGGGAGTAATAAGGAACACCTTATAACGTATTTCATTGAACCTCAAATCATGGAAGTGATGTATGCAAAAATGGAGATGGCTCGGGGTTATAAGACATTTTGATATAGCTTTGTTATGTGAATATGCCGTGGATGTGAGTCATGTTATTGTGCCTAGGAGTCACAAATGTTTTTTATGTCTTTTTTTACAGATTAGGGAATTAGATGATTATGTCATAAATGTTATTATTTTCTGCATAGATTTGTGTGATTTTGAATTGTAAAACATTTACTAAGGTGGTGTAATTATAAGCCTCTTAGTTAAATGTTAATTAAATGCAGAAAATGTGTCATTATGTCATGTATTTGGAAAATATTAGTTATTTATGATGCTGCAGGAGATTATGACACAGATCTGACGTATGTCAGAAGCCTTAAAGATCACTTAAAGGCTTTCTATGACATTTTTAGGTGCCTTTATGATAGTTGATGGCATGCCTTGACCATTTATGCCTTAGGAACCCTTTTTGGAGGGCTTTAGAGAGATATTTTGTGGGCATTTATGAGATGCATGGGAATGGAGGTGGTGGATGTTTATCTATTTACAACTATTTAGGAAGTATATAGTCTTCTTCCTTGTTCATTTTTTAGGGGTTCTGGCTATTCACAGCTCTGTACATTGTAATTTTATGAGTTCTTTTGCAGAAGTGAACAGTCTTGTAACCCATTTTAAGAGATATACAGCATTGTAAAACGTTTTTGGTAGTAATAAGCAGTTTGTACCTTCCTATTTCTTCTGATATTGTGTGTCCTTAGTGTTAGTACAGATCTTAGTGATATTCTTTGTCCTTGGAGCTGTCTTTCATGTTGGTGCCTTTATGCAGGGATTACATATTTTTGCAGGTTGTGAGATGTGCAAGGACTAACAATCAGTTTTGGGTAGTGAGAAAACCTCTTTCTCCTTTGCAAGACTGTTGTTATTTAGCCTCCTTACAAAGTAATGATGCAAGGATTATGATTTGCTGGGTTGTGTAAAGGATTCTTATTATTACTGATTCTGAAGTGTGTCATTTTTGTGTATCTTTTGATGATCTTTTGGTGCATCACCTTAGACAGTAGGTTTCATTTTCATGTAATCTTTCTTACCCTTTTCTCTGCAAAGACTTTAGTATAAGTAGTTTAGGTGGAGTATCAACAGGAAGCCAGCCTTCTCTAGAGGTTCTTTCCATCACAAATGACCCACAGACCTGGAAAGATCCCATGTTTCTCCAAATTGCCAAGTTCTACAACTCAGCAAGGTTGCAAATCTGAGAGACAACAGTTTTTGGCACACCCGGTGGGACTATGAAGTCCATTTTATACATTTTGTTACTACTGTTTAGTGTGTACAACAGTAGTTTTAGCCTTTCAGAGGTATTTTCTTTACACATCTGGTGACTCTAGAGAGATTATCTACTGGTTTCAGCAGTTCAAGTGCTGGTATGATTCAGGTTTTAATGAGGAAAATGTACTCTATTATGATTTTCTAGCTTTTTAAGTGATAGCCATGTCTATGTTTCATGGGAATATGCCTTATCACCCTCCATTTCATGAGAATGATGTTCATACCACTTTTTATCAGCCATACCAAGCAAAATATGCTGCTGGTTTTGTCCCAAATAACCCACCAACAGTGGATTATCATCATGCTTGCCACCCTCCCACCCCTGCTCAGCTTTCCTGGCAACCTATCCATGCCTATAACCATTTGCAGGAAGTTCATTTTGCTCATGACCAGCATAACTACCCTCTGAATCAGCCTCAAGATGTTAACAACATCAGCATCAGGGAGGTAGTTTTAGACTTGCAAAGGGAATTCGAGGCCGTCACAACAGAGCAGGAGTATAGTATGCAGCTGGAAGAGCTTGCTTATCAAGCTCATATTCATCAGAGATGGGTGGAGGCATAAATTTATAAAGAGGAATGCTTGAGTAGGCAGATTGCTACCAAGGAAGAGTAAATAAGGCAATTAATAGCTCAGGTTCGGGAGCCTAAGGTCCAAAGCCCTTCTCCTCTTCCTAATCTTATGCCAACCCACACTATAGATCAAGATGAGCCTACCAATGAACCTTCTCTCCAAGGTTTGAAATTCTAAGTTTCAGGCAGCCTTCTACCTTTAAGGTTCCAAGTTGGAAGGGGCCATCTTTTTTACCTTGTGAAGACCCTCCACCAAACATACAAATAGGACCATGCTCTAGCATCCAGCTAACAGAGGAAGAGCAAAAGAGTGTTTTGTTGGCTCTATTTCAAAGGTTGGAAACTCAATCAGCTATTTGTTTTCTGAATCCATTCTTTGAAGAAGAGGTTTCCAAGTTCAGAATACCAAGCTTCAAGCAAGGCAAGTCTCCTAAATCTCCTAAATTAAATATTCCAAGTTTTAGAGGGTCTCATCCACTCAAAGAACCCATACTTGAGCAAGAACAACCTATATGTCTGCAAGAGACCAAGCCAATTCCTTAGGTTTTTTTGTTGGACCAGCCTTCCTATCCTTTTACTATCCGTCTCTGTCCAGGTGGACCTATTGTCTATCAAGATAGTTGGTTTAGTGGACAAAAGAATGAGTTTCCTGAGATAAAAGAAGAATCTGCTGTTCATGAACCTATGTCTAATAAAAAGGAGAAAAAATTAGACATCTTGCAAGAAGAAAATGAACATGAACAGTCAAGACAGCAGGTTAAGAAGCTTGAAAAAGGTATTAAAAGCAATGATTTCATGTATGTATTTGATGAACTCCCCTCTTTTATCGAGCTGAATGAATAGGAAGAGGTTAGACAATCTGATGAGTTGCTAACAGAAGACAATCAATGTGATAGTCATGTCTTGGAGCAACTGAAAGATGAAAGTGAACATGAGGATTCATTTTGGAATGATCTTGAATCCTTTCTAACAAATTTAGATGGTAGAAAAGATCAGGTTGCACATGTTTTGAGAAGGAAATAGATGTTGAATCTCAGGATTTAGCTGTTTTATTTGAGGAATTGCCTAAATATGTAGATGAGAATAAAGATGGCATATGCATACTAATATCAGTGCCTATTTTCGAGCAGTAGAATGACAAGGCTCGTCTAGATTCAATGCAAAGTCATGAGCTAGATGATAACATGTTTTCAGAGATCATTGACATTTTTTTCTCTAACATCAATGATAGGCTAGTATCTTATGAACCAGCAACATGCAATCAGCCTGTTCAGATCAAAGAGGCAGGCATTCCTCCATTTCATTCATGTGAACCAACTCTTCCAAATCAGATTGATTTTGAGATAGAAGGTGAAACTGTAGCTTTGGAGGAAGGAAATTTTACACTGCAAATGGGGCATTCCAATCAGAAAGATGAGGAATCAGCAATATATGAGCTAGAAGCCAGCAAAGAGAGAGTGAGGTTCATGAGTTCAAATGGATGTCCTATTAGACATCTAGCTCAAATCAAGCCTAACAAGGTGTTATTAGTCATGTTCGCACCTGAGAAGAAAATTGAAACCAAGGAGCAACAGGTTCAATTTGCCTATATGCCTTAGAACAGCAGCAAGCATGATCAAAATTATGAGGTAGGTGGACTAGTTTTCCTTCTCCAAAGCTCATTTCAGTAGTTGGTAATACTTTTATCAATTATTCACCTCCTTGAGGCTGCTCATGAGCATGTGAGATATTGTAAGTTGTTGAGGATGGGTAGCTATTTCAAAGAACCAGTGAATGGTCATGTCTGAGCAGCACCTTTGCTAGTTAGACATAGGGTAGGTTAAGTTTTGATGTTAAATAAGTGCTGCTACACACTAGATTAGAGGCAGTTTTCATTTTCTTAAGTGCGGTTGCGCACAGGTTAGTCAGTTTTTCCCAGGTTTAGTTGTGCAAGGTTTGAAACTGTTGCAATGTACTACAGCTGTACAAATAGACAACTATCATATGAAACAGTGAATACATTTACTCACTGTCACACATCATGCCTATCTCCCTCATAGAGTTGTAATAAACCACAACAGTTTGCTAAGGAGGTGTTCTTGTTGGTTATCCCTTCTAACTCATCAAGTAGATGCATATCATCAGTAACAGTGATTTTGTTCACTATCACCAACCATACCCACGCACTTGATGGTTTAGAAAAGATGGTAGTTGGAGGTCAGTTGTAGAAGGAAAGGAAGTTTTTCAAGATTTTATCAAGCATGTATGACTCTATGCCCAATGGCTAAGCTTCAGGCAACTAGTCTGATGTTTAGCAGGCAAACATATAGCAGAGGTCGCCAAAAGATGTTACCTAGTTTTCACTACTAGCTAAATCAAGAAAAACTTTCCAGTTTTTGAAAGTAGAGGAAGGTACATTTTATTGCTGCTGCATTATATCCATGTGCGTATTTGGTACAAGTTGAGATTAAATTATATTGTTACATTTAGATGTTTTTCAGAACTTAAGAGATTGTACAAATCTTTTAAAATATAAACAACTTGTATTGAAAAAATAAGTGTATAAGATCTCACACAAGCCGTGAGACTAACCGTTTCATTGCAAAATAAAAAAGACAAACTATACATTTATAAAAGAGCAAAAAAGCAAATATGCATATGAGATAGGGTGACTCGTCATTGCCTAAATGATGAGCCTTCATGCCGTTGACGTGCCCTGTGTTGTCCTATCTTGTTTGCATAGTCCCGCATCTAGCTGCTATCTCCTTGCTACCCCGTCATCTGCATAAAATTTTGAAAATCTGATGTTAGAGCAATGACGAAGCATCATACATCATATGATATACATCTATAAACATACAATTTGTATTTTTAGATGCAGTAAACCAGTTAGTGTCATAGAGCCTGTTGAGAAGACAAATCAAGTATATCGATTATAGGTCTTTTTTTTTCTTAACATGTTTGCTTCATGTGTAGATACAGGTGTAATTATGTTTCTGTTTGATTCATCAATTACATTATGAGTGGAGGAAATGTGGCTCCCACAAGGGTTGAGCCTAGCTCATAAACCTTACAAAAAATATTTCATATGCCATATACAAATGCAAGACAAACTGCAAGGAAAGAGGAGATAGTTTAGAAGGCGGATCTCAGCTTTCAAGAGGTTTCAGTCATGGTAGGACAGCAAGCAGTCACCATGAAAATAACAGCCATCAAAAGAACAGTAGTGTATGCCTCAGCACAGTAGAAAAAAGAAGGCAATCATGATGTAAAGAACAACATTTATAGTTAAGAACATCATGGACAGTAGTCACATGACTGCATTCAGATGATATTTGACACCCTATCACTCATTTAGAATAGCAGGGTCTATGAAATGCAATAAGGGACAGTCATAGTCATGGATGCCGCAAAAATACAATCCCAAGAGTTTTAAGCATAACAAACATGATTGTATAATAAGAACACAAAAGTGTATCCTATACAGCTGATGGCACATCAGAAATGACATCATGAAAATTTATCTCATAAGTCTCAAGAAGATGCATGAAGCTACAGGTAATTCAATGAAAGTGCAGAGTATCAATAGAATGGTATAAAGTTTGCATTTTGCTATCACAGAATAAAATGATTAGCAAAAGATCTGAAAGTAAAGTATTCATTCTATGCCCATAATGACTACGAAAGACCTCATGAAGAGTCATAAGCTATAACCGGTGCAATAACAATGCAAACCAAATAGGAAATCCAAGCACTTTAGGAAAGCAAGGCACAATGGAGTAGCAAAGATCATATGGAATAGCAGATTGTCATAGTAAATGGACAGTCAATGTTAGAAGGGTAGGCCTAAATCAGTCAATAGCAAATAGATCAATGAATCTCAAAGACAGTCACAAATCATCATGAGGAACAGCTGTTGTTTAAGAGCAACTGTAACAAGTCACAAAGAGCAACATTCACGAACTAAAGGGAAACCAATAAGAAGAGAATATGATGCAGAGTGGGACGCAACGGAGGCTAACTAACAGGAAGGAGTAGCCAACAATACAAACAGCATGATAAAATTCTCTATCGGCTGAACATCATCATCATATTTCCTAGAGACACCAACAGCATCATCACATTCCAACAGCATCATCATATTTCGGATGATCGCAGTTATCCTCCTGCCGGCTACTGTTCATCTCCTCCGCCAGTCGTCTATCATCATCATCATGATAATCAACGGGCGCGAACATCCTCCGATTGCACTGTTCATCGGGTGCCAAACACTAGCGGCATCATCATGATATTCAATATCACCTTCGTCAGCAGGATATCCAAATATCCGGTAGCTTCTAATATCCTGATGTCGTTCACTTCAACACCTTGCCTTCGACGCTCCACTGCCCGATGATACAAGCAATAGCATCATGATCTAATTTATCTAGTTGTCTTGGAACATCCTGATGATGTTATCACAACCTTCTGCCGAGAGCCTTCGCCGATACCTAAACCCTTAGCGACGACAGGATCAATATGCATAGAGGGATTTCTTAATATCCTGATGACGATGACGTCATATCCTGATGACGATGATGTCACACATCATCCTGATGAACTCTTCAACACTTAGACAAAAAAACTAAACTTTCACACCCGCATCTGCTAGCGATACGCGGATGATGAGCTTCTCCGAGAGATGATCCTGGCTGCGATATATACACTGAGTATATATCCAACTCAAAACATCATGATGCACTTGCAACTTGCAAACTTCAACAACTTCACGACCCGATCCTGATGGCGATGCATTTGCAGATGACGATGCGGCTTGCTCCGGCTGGAAACGCACATGCAGACTCCTGTGTATCCATCCGCTGCATGTAAACACTTAGAACCGCATAATTACACAATTACAATATGACGATCGGGCCGGATCACCTTCAAACCAAAGTCTAACAACTTATCTTTCTATACCTAGCACATGAGGATGCTAGGCTGATTTACAGCATGCTCCTAACTGATCTCCTGAACAATGCAATGTATAAACAGAAAACACAAATGCAACCTAAGCTATGATACAGGACCATTCCACCGATTTGCAGGATCAACCGGTGGAAGGGTTGAAAGTACCCATCAACTTGCAAAACGGAAAGGAAATCAACACAGATATAACTGATCAACTCAAATACTGCAAAAGATGAGATCTTATTCAATTGAGATTCAAATGTCCTGCTTTTACAATTCTGATTCACAATATCTGGACTGATCAGCAGTACAGCATATCACCAGTACTACTCTCCTGAACATAAACCCCTATCAAACTCAATATGAACTATCAATATGAACTCAATGTATCTAAACCCTAACAGATCGAAGGTATATATAACAAATCCTTCGAGTACTACCAACTCACTTCCCAGCGGCTGGGAGCTTCCAAGCGGCTGGGAGAGAGGACAGCTCAGATAACCTTATCCCGATCTCTAACTGCCTACACATACTCCTATGCTGAACTATTACATAGCATCGGTCCAAATGGACCTTATTACATGATAAGTCAAACATACTAAAAATAGGCTATCCTGTCATCATGCTGATAATTATCCTCTATCCTGATCATGTATGTCATCATGCGGACCTATATCCTGATCATGTGCGGGTGCTCCTGCACCATACTCCCCAAAAGAAGAAATCTCAAGTCCACTTGAGATAAGAGTATCAAGGTCGGCACCATGTTTCTGTATCTGTTCTGCAGTCATCCATACTGCTTCAGAATTCGGCTGTCCCTTCCAAGAGACGAGGTACTCCAAGTACTTCTTGTTCCTGGTCTATTTGACCACTCTAGTGTCCAAAATCTGCTGTATCTGTGGAGGATCATGTTGAGGAATGTCTTCAGCAACTGTATCCTGTAGGATATCCTGATCTGCATCTGGATTAGCCTTGTATGGAGTTAAATCACATACATTGAAGATAGGAGACAAACCAAGATCAGGTGGGAGTTGGATCTCATAAGCATTTTGTCCATGCTTTTGCAAAATCTGACATGGTCCAACTTTCTTTTGCATGAGCTTAGTATACTTTCCCTTAGGGAGCCTGTCTTTCTTCAAGTGAACCCAAACCAAATCTCCAACAGCAAATTGAACATCCTTCTTCTTCTTGTCAGCATACTCCTTATACTTTAAGGTGGTTTGCTGGAGTTGGGTCTTAACCTGATCATGAACTTCTTTGATTGCTTCAGCAAAAGCTTCTCCATCTGCACTAACAGGATCTGCTGTAGGTAGCTCTCGCAACTCTAAAATACCTCTGGGATGCATTCCATACACTACCTGAAAAGGCGATTTTCCTGTGCTCCTGTTGACAGTATCATTATATGAAAACTCAGCTTGAGACAGAAGATTGTCCCACTTCTCTCCATGCTGTTTTGTCAAGCATCTAAGTAGATTCCCCAAGGAACGGTTCACAACCTCAGTTTGTCCATCCGTTTGAGGATGATATGCAGAGGAAAAAGACAAATTGGTTCCCAATTTCCTCCAAAGGGTTCTCCAAAAGTGACCCACAAACTTCACATCCCTGTCTGAAACTATGCTCAAAGGCAACCCATGAATTCTGACAATCTCCCTGAAGAATAAATCTGCAATATATGAGGCATCTGCAGTGGTTTTGCATGGCAAGAAATGTGCCATCTTACTGAATCTATCCACTACAACAAAGACACTGTCAAATCCTCTCCTGGTCCTTGGCAAACCTAAAACAAAATCCATACTGATACTTTCCCATGGTCTGGAAGGAATGGGTAAGGGCTGATATAACCCTACATTAGTTGACCTGCCTTTAGCCTTCTGGCATATGACACATGTCTCCACAAATTTCCTGACATCTGATGGCAACTTAGGCCAGAAATAATGCCTCCTGACCAGATCAAGGGTCTTATCTAGACCAAAATGACCTGCCATGGCTCCACAATGTTTCTCCTTGATTATATTCAATCTCATGGAACACCTTGGGATACACAACTGTCCACCCTTGAACAACAATCCATCCTGGATCAGGAATTCAGAGAACTCAGCATGGTATTTCTCCCCAAAAGAAGTACAGACCTGATATATTTCTCCAAAATCTTCATCAGACTCATACATGGTCTTGAGTGAGTCAATACCAACACTCTCTAACTGAATCTGATCGACTGTGAGAACTCTTCTGCTCAAAGCATCTGCAACTTTGTTCTTAACCCCTTTCTTATGCTTCAAGGTAAAAGTGAAAGCCTGTAAGGTTTCTACCCACTTCATATGTCTGTGGTTCAGCTTCTCCTGACTGTTGATGAAACTCAAAGCCTGGTTATCTGTGAAGACTATGAACTCCTTTGGCATCAGGTAATGCCTCCATTTCTTTAGGGACTGAACTAAAGCATACATTTCCAGATCATATGATGAATACCTTTTCTTAGCATCATTGAGCTTTTCACTGAAGAATGCAATTGGTCTACCCTCTTGACTGAGTACTGCTCCAATGGCCATGTGACTGGCATCACACTCGACCTGAAAGATTTTGTTGAAATCTGGAAGTGCAAGGACTGGCTGCTGTGCCACCTTCCTCTTCAATACCTCAAAGGAATCATCTGCTCCTTGATTCCAAACAAACCTGCACTTCTGTCCTCCTTTGATGGTATCCAGCATGGGTGCACAAATATGACTGAACCCTCTGATGAACTTTCTGTAGAAGGTTGCTAACCCATGGAAACTTCTGACATCATTCATGGTCTGTGGAGTTGGCCAATTCAATATGGCACTCACCTTTTCCTTATCCATCTGGAGCTTTCCTTGTGAAATGACAAAACCTAAATAGGTAATCTCCTTTTTCATGAACAGACACTTGTCCAAGTTTATCATCAGCTTCTCTTCATGTAACCTCTTGAGAACCAGATCTATATGTCTGAGATGTTCTTCTTTGGTGTTACTAAAAATCAGAATGTCATCTAAATAGACTATGACAAACTTACCAATGAATTCCTTCAGAACCTCATTCATCAGCCTCATGAAAGTACTAGGGACATTAGACAAACCAAAAGGCATAACCTTCCATTCATATAACCCTTCATTTGTTTTGAATGATGTCTTCCACTCATCACCTGGTCTAATCCTGATCTGATGGTATCCACTCTTCAAATCTTTTTTTGTAAAGTACGTAGCACTTCCCAAACAATCAAGTAAATCCTCAATTCTGGGGATTGGAAACCTATACCTGATTGTGATCTTGTTAATGGCTCTGGAATCTGTGCAAAGCCTCCAAGTGCCTTCCTTCTTTGGTGCTAGTACAGCTGGTACTGCACATGGACTCAAACTCTTTCCAATCAGACCTGAATTCATCAATTCTTCAATCTGTCTGGCTACTTCTGCATTCTGTTCTGGGGTAAGCTTATAAGCTGCTTTATTTGGAAGTGTAGACCCTGGAATCAAGTCTATGCAATGACTGATATCTCTGACAGGTGGTAGGGATCTTGGCATTCCCTCTGAGATAACACCTTTGTACTTATCCAATAACTCTTGGACAGCTGGGTCTATCAACCTTGGCTTCTTCTCTTTCTTGGCTTCTTGCTGTTGTTTCTTATTCACACTCATACAGGGGATCAGGGCATATGCAACTGCACCTTCTGCTGCTACTTCTTTCATGAACTGTTTGCCTTCCATCAGCATGACCTTCACTTCTTTGCCTTTAGACTTCTCCTCTTTCTCCTTCAATGGGAATAACGTTACTTCTTTACCATCTTTAGTGATTTTATAGGTGTTTTTAACACCATCATGCTGTGCCTTCAGATCATATTGCCATGGTCTACCAAACAAAAGGTTGCAAGCATCCATCTTGGTGATATCAAACAACTTATCCTTATATCCACCAATCTGGAATTCTACCCAAGCCTGCTCTTCTACAGTTGTCTGCTGACCTTGAGTAAGCCATGAGACTTTATAGGGAGATGGGTGAGGCAATCTCCTAAGCTTCAGCTTTACCACCATTTCTTCAGACACAAAGTTCTCAGTAGAACCAGAATCAATCAAAACTTTACAAGCCTTACCTCCTGCTTTGCAAGTGGTTCTGAAAAGAGACTTTCTCTGAGGGGCTTCTTTGTCAGGTACCTTCATGGTAGTCACTGTTCTTCTCATCATCAGGGACTCTCCACTTTCTGGATATCCATAATTCTCAGGACCATTCACACTCTGGAAATCATTAGAGCTGGTCCTACTTTGATTATCAGGTTCATTGACCAGATTTGTCCTCCTTTCTCCTGCTGAGCTTGTGGCCTTGTCTGGACATCTGCTGGCTATATGGCCTTCTTTGTTACAGTTATAGCATCTGATGGATCCTCTGCCCTGGGATCTTCCTCTGTAAGGTCTTCTACCTCTGAAGTTTCCTTGCTGACTGAAATTCTCTCTCTGATTCTGACTATTGTTGCCCTTGCTATTGTCCTGACTGGATTCTCCTTGATATCCCTGTCCATGTCCTCTGCCTCTGAAAGGACTTCTTCCACCTCTTTGTTGTCTTCCTCTTCCTCTATTGTTTTGGTCTTGTTTTCTCTTCAGCTTTTCTTCCACTTTCAGTGCCAACTGAAAGCTTTTCTGCACTGTATCTGGGTTATGCAGACTGAGATCTTCCTGAATATTAAACCTCAATCCATTAAGGTATCTGGCTACCTTCTCTTCTTCACTTTCTTTCACCTTGGTCTTCATACAGAGTTTCATGAACTCTTCTGTATATGAGCTGACATCTAGCTCCTTCTGCTTCAGGTTTTGCTTCCTCTTGTGTAACTGGATACTGTAATCCAAAGGAATATAAGCTTCCTTTACCAATTCCATAATCTTCTTCCATGTGGCAACTCTACGTTTTCCCTCCTGCACTCTATCATCCTGAACAAAGTTCCACCATGTCAAGGCAGCTTCTTTCATCTTTGACTATGCTATCTTCACTCTCTGCTGTTCTGGTATCTCCTCTGTTACAAAGAAATTGTTCAAACAGTCTATCCATTCCATTACTGAATCAGGGTCCATCTTACCTGTAAATACTGGCAAATCTAGCTTCACATCCATGGTTCTCCTCTCCATGGCCTTGAGGGCGTTCAACAGTGGTCTCTGGTCTGCAGGAACGACCTCCTCACTCCAATTAGGGATCTCTTCTTCTTCCCTATCATCTTCTCTACCAGAACCTACTCTGCTCCTCAACTTTGCTAACTCATCTTTCAACTCCTGATTTTGAGCCTTCACGGCCTTGCTTTCTGCAATCTGTTTCTTCACCAGAACTGCCAACTCAGCGTTGGTCATCCTTGCTGGAACCTCAGATGTTCCTTCTTCGTCTGACATCCTGCTTATCTTTTCCAGAAGATCCTAACCTTTGCTCTGATACCACTATGATGCAGAGTGGGACGCAACGGAGGCTAACTAACAGGAAGGAGTAGCCAACAATACAAACAGCATGATAAAATTCTCTATCGGCTGAACATCATCATCATATTTCCTAGAGACACCAACAGCATCATCACATTCCAACAGCATCATCATATTTCGGATGATCGCAGTTATCCTCCTGCCGGCTACTGTTCATCTCCTCTGCCAGTTGTCTATCATCATCATCATGATAATCAACGGGCGCGAACATCCTCCGGTTGCACTGTTCATCGGGTGCCAAACACTAGCGGCATCATCATGATATTCAATATCACCTTCGTCAGCAGGATATCCAAATATCCGGTAGCTTCTAATATCCTGATGTCGTTCACTTCAACACCTTGCCTTCGACGCTCCACTGCCCGATGATACAAGCAACAGCATCATGATCTAATTTATCCGGTTGTCTTGGAACATCCTGATGATGTTATCACAACCTTCTGCCGAGAGCCTTCGCCGATACCTAAACCCTTAGCGACGACAGGATCAATATGCATAGAGGGATTTCTTAATATCCTAATGACGATGACGTCATATCCTGATGACGATGACGTCACACATCATCCTGATGAACTCTTCAACACTTAGACAAAAAAACTAAACTTTCACACCCGCATCTGCTAGCGATACGCGGATGATGAGCTTCTCCGAGAGATGATCCTGACTGCGATATATACACTGAGTATATATCCAACTCAAAACATCATGATGCACTTGCAACTTGCAAACTTCAATAGCTTCACGACCCGATCCTGATGGCGATGCATTCGCAGATGACGATGCGGCTTGCTCCGGCTGGAAACGCACATGCAGACTCCTGTGTATCCATCCGCTGCATGTAAACACTCAGAACCGCATAATTACACAATTACAATATGACGATCGGGCCGGATCACCTTCAAACCAAAGTCTAACAACTTATCTTTCTATACCTAGCACATGAGGATGCTAGGCTGATTTACAGCATGCTCCTAACTGATCTCCTGAACAATGCAATGTATAAACAGAAAACACAAATGCAACCTAAGCTATGATACAGGACCATTCCACCGATTTGCAGGATCAACCGGTGGAAGGGTTGAAAGTACCCATCAACTTGCAAAACGGAAAGGAAATCAACACAGATATAATTGATCAACTCAAATACTGCAAAAGATGAGATCTTATTCAATTGAGATTCAAATGTCCTGCTTTTACAATTCTGCTTCACAATATCTAGACTGATCACCAGTACAGCATATCACCAGTACTACTCTCCTGAACATAAACCCCTATCAAACTCAATATGAACTATCAATATGAACTCAATGTATCTAAACCCTAACAGATCGAAGGTATATATAACAAATCCTTCGAGTACTACCAACTCACTTCCCAGCGGCTGGGAGCTTCCAAGAGGCTGGGAGAGAGGACAGCTCAGATAACCTTATCCCGATCTCTAACTGCCTACACATACTCCTATGCTGAACTATTACATAGCATTGGTCCAAATGGACCTTATTACATGATAAGTCAAACATACTAAAAATAGGCTATCCTGTCATCATGCTGATAATTATCCTCTATCCTGATCATGTATGTCATCATGCGGACCTATATCCTGATCATGTGCGGGTGCTCCTGCACCAGAATACAGTGTCAATGATATGGATGCTTTAAAGGAGATAACAGGTATATCATATTGTCCATTTTCTCAATATCTAAGAGGTTGTCTTTATTGTCTTCATCAAGAGTCCTATTACTATCATCAAAGACTGTTATAGTGTGACAGTGTCCAAATCAATGAACTGTGAAAGTAGTCATTAAAAAGACAGTGATCTTGAAGGTAAAGTGATGGTAGCATGATGAAGTCCAAGCAACAATAGGAAGCTACAGTCAGATAAATAGAATAGCAGACCCTGAGGAACAGTCAATTTAAGGTGACTGTCATAGAAATGAAGAAACAATGTATGGTGCCAATCAATGGTTGATTGGAGATAATTTTATGTGCCAATCTAGGAGCATGAGATTAAATGGTTTCACCATGGAGCAAACAATAACCAAGCATTAAAGGGATAGTGACCAAAGTGTAGGTTTAGACAACCCATAATGGCAAAGAGATGAGGTATGAAGACAGTCAGTCTGAGAGAGGCACAATCATCAGTTAGGGATAGCAAAAGAAGTAAAGTAAGACTTACTACACCCTAGAAGGAATGCACTGAGTAGTATAGAGAACTCAAACTCTATCAATAGTTTAATTTGTAGCTGATCACTCTTTTGAGTCACTCAAAAAATATATGAGCAAGAGCATACAAGATGACTGCCGCAATCACAGTCAGAGAATAGCGAAAAACAATGCCCAGAACTGACAGAAATATAGAGTTTTCGAGTTGCAGCAATACAGAGATGCCTTATTTCAAAGTTTTGTCATAAGAAGGAGCTTGTTCACAGTCAATAAATGTAGATGTAAGGGAAATATACAGGAGTTTTAACTCATTTCAATAAAAAACCCTTAGAAATGCTCAGAATCTTGTGCTTCTGGCAACGAAAATGCTAGTAAAAACTTAGAAAATGGAGAAAGTTCGACAGCAGAAAGACTTACCTTTGCCAAAGTGCTGTGTTAAAACCACAGAGATTTCCTCATTCCACCATCCAAAATGGCCTCACACAGGAAAGAATTGCAGTCATGGTGGTCAGCCAAGAGCAACAGAAAAACATCCATCAAAACATAGTCAGATCACGGCCTCACATAGCCAACACAAATGCAGAGGGTCAGTCATAAAAACCATAGGGAAATACATCAAAAAACCAGTCAAATCATGGCCTTGAAGGCCCAAAATGGACCAAACAAGGAGTCAAAATCTCAAGAAATGCAACTTACCTTGCATTTCACCTCAGAAATTGACCAAAATCTTAGAAAAATGATGCAGTTTCATGGAATTTTTTGCCTACAAACCCTCCATGGTGGTGGTAGCCAAGCTCAAGCAATAGAAGCAAATGCAAAAAAATCTTTTTTAGGTTTTTCCTCCTTTTGGATGAGTAGACCTAATTCTATTCATATTTTTTATTTTTATTTTCGAAACATCATTATGGAAAAATGGGGAGGACTTCATATGTTCGAATGTAGTGATGATTCAAGGGGATTGTGGCATTTCTTATGCCTTTTTGTTTCTTTTCCAAAAGGCAACTCCAAATGTATTGTGGTAAATACAAGGTTGAGGGTATATTTTGCCAAGACATTTTGGTTAGAAGTTTGCAAGGTGGTATGAAAGTGAGGTGGAAGTGATGGCACGGCGATGTGTATAAGGGAGTCATAAGGAACACCTTATAACGTATTTCATTGAACCTCAAATCATGGAAGTGATGTATGCAAAAATATAGATGGCTCGGGGTTATAAGATGTTTTGATATAGCTTTGTGATGTGAATATGCTGTGGATGTGAGTCATGTTATTGTGCCTAGGAGTCACAAATGTTTTTATGTCTTTTTTTTATAGATCAGGGAATTAGATGATTATGTCATAAATGTCATTATCTTCTACATAGATTTGTGTGATTTTGAATTGTAAAACATTTACTAAGGTGGTGTAATTATAAGCCTCTTAGTTAAATGTTAATTAAATGTAGAAAATGTGTCATTATGTCATGTATTTGGAAAATATCAGTTATTTATGATGCTGCAGGAGATTATGACACAGATCTGACGTATGTCAGAGGCCTTAAAGATCATTTAAAGGCATTTTATGACATTTTCAGGTGCCTTTATGATAGTTGAACGCATTCCTTGACCATTTATGCCTTAGGAACCTTTTTGGAGGGCTTTAGAGAGATATTTTGTGGGCATTTATGAGATGCATGGGAATGGAGGTGGTGGATGTTTATCTATTTATAGCTATTTAGGAAGTATATAGTCTTCTTCCTTGTTCATTTTTAGGGGTTCTGGCTATTCACAGCTCTGTACATTATAATTTTATGAGTTCTTTTGCAGAAGTGAACAGTCTTGTAACCCATTTTTAGAGATATACATCATTGTAACACCTTTTTGGCAATAATAAGCAGTTTGTACCTTCCTATTTCTTCTGTTATTGTGTGTCCTCAGTGTTAGTATAGATCTTAGTGATATTCTTTGTCCTTGGAGCTGTCTAGATCTTAGTGATATTCTTTGTCCTTGGAGCTGTCTTTCATGTTGGTGCCTTTCTGCAGGGATTACATATTTTTGCAGGTTGTGAGATGTGCAAGGAATAACAATCAGTTTTGGGTAGTGAGAAAACCTCTTTCTCCATTGCAGGACTGTTGTTATTTAGCCTCCTTACAAAGTAATGATGCAAGGATTATGATTTGCTGGGTTGTGTAAAGGATTCTTATTATTACTGGTTCTGAATTGTGTCATTTCTGTGTATTTTCTGATGATCTTTTGGTGCATCACCTTAGACAGTAGGTTTCATTTTCATGTAATCTTTCTTACCCTTTTCTCTACAAAGACTTTAGTATAAGTAGTTTAGGTGGAGTATCAACAGGCAGCCGACATTCTCTAGAGGTTCTTTCCGTCACAGGTGACCCACAAACCTAGAAAGATCCCATGTTTCTCCAGATTGCCAAGTTCTACAACTTAGCAAAGGTGCAAATCTGAGAGACAACAATGATATAATATAGCCTTTTTTATTTCCTCTTAGTAAATGTTATTCACATGCTTTTCACTCCGTTGTTGTGGCCCTCTTCATAAGATCTTGCTTTATAAAATGATTTCATTTTCCTTCTAAGTAATGAGTTTTACAATGATATATTGTATCAATGTTTTTATTATTTCACTTTATTCCCACGTGATAGAGCTTCAATCAATTAAAATTTCACTTTAAGGTTTTCTCAAATTCCCTTAGTATAATAATTTTTAATTTAGTTTTTAATATAGTCTTTAATCTTAGGATAATTTTAATATTTTCAAGATTACCTAGTTTTAAATGTGGTTTTAAATTTAGTTTTAATTAGTTTTAAATTTAGTTTTAATATTAACATAGTTAATATAAGCTTTAATTTAGTTTTTAATATTTTTTAATATAATTTTAGTATAATTTTAATTTCGTTTTAGTATTAACATAATTTTTAATATAGCTTTGAAATTTTATTTTTAATTTAGTATAGCTTTAAATTTAGTTTTGAATTTAATTAATATTAACATAGTTTAAATTTAGTTTTTAATTTTAAATTTAGTTTTAATTTTAGCATAATTTCAATATAGTTTTTTTTTTAAAATTTAGTTTTTAATCTTAATATAGTAGCTAGTTTAGTTTTTAATTTAGATTTTAACATATTTTTAAGTCAAATTTTCTTTAGTTTAGCTAGTTCTATTTTCTCAATCAAATAGTTGTTTTCTACAATTTAATAGCTTTTTAATCCTAATTTTGCCACTAACTTTTTGGTTGCAGCAAATATCTGCCTGTCGAAGACTCATTTTTATCAAACTAACATAATTTTTTCTAACTCACTTGTCTAATACTATTGTCACATCACAAATTTTGAATATGCTTTAATTTTTACTTGCACGTAATTTGTAGTTGATTATTCATGATTTAATGATTTGATATTTAGTGAAAATGTCAGGAAAAATCAACGATTTCATGAGTTTATGTTTATATGATTAGAATTGACATGTGATTATATGTTGTCGTGATGTTATGATTTCATAAGGTTTATGAATCAACCGATGATACACTAGTCCCAATTTGGTGAATGCAAGTTATATTTAGGAAATAGGTTTTCGCCCTCTGTGAAAGAGAGGGAGAGCATCAGAGAGAAGTGAATAGACATATGGAAAATAATAGTTTGTTGGTATCTTAGTCTTGTGCTTGTACAATTTAGTGAATCCTCTTTGAGTTGGGTAAGTCGTACTTGACATATTTGGTCTAAGTTGGTTTTGATTCGACAGTTGTCAATTTGTCCTTAGGATTTCTTATTGTAGTTTTTATTGAGATTATGTTAGGAAAGTTTGATTGTCGACATGGAAATGGTTGATAGTCATTAGTCCTTGTTTGATATGAATATAGTTATATTCAAGAAATACAAATATTATTAAGGGTTAAACTATTTTATTATCGGTGTTTTTCAATAAGTTTTCCAATTTATAACCTATCTATTTATTTTGATGTTTATGCAAGATTGTGAGGGGGAGAATACCTTGACCCCATTCACACATCTTATTGAATGATTAAATTAACAATGTTAGTAAACATTGTATATACAAACATTATGTTGATATATGTCTATATTTATTTTATATTATCATGATGTATAAGTATAACTTATACTTAATAGACATGAGTTTTAAAAAAGTACATGGTCTAGTTGTATATTAAATACTAAATTGCTACGTGATCTTATGAGTGCTTATTTTCCTCCACTCCACAAAGATTGGAAGAGTATAAAGGAGTGCTTGACCTGTTTTGAATAGTGGTCATTAATGACCATAAAACCTCTTTTGTTAGTATGCTAGCAAAACATGTTATTAGGCAATGATTCTACCTATAATTCTACAACCTTGTGGAGGTGTTAAGCCTTTAAGAAGGCTATTTCATTGAGAGTTTAACGTGTATACAGGGGGACCATAAAAGTAAGGGTGAGATAGTTGTGGTGGATAGGCTTCAATACAAAATGCAAGCCCATCGACATCCTCGTGGTATTTAATTACAAGTTCCACAGTAACTTGGCTTCCTCTGGTCCATTTTCCATTGAATATTTTCCACTAAATGCATGTGTGGGACAATCATTAGGCTTGTTCATGAGAATTTGAGGGGATTCCAATGGTAGACCCTCAGGAAATGCACAAACAGAGATACAATAAAACTCTACCCCAAGATTATGCGATGAGGCATTATGGATGCATGGAGGAATGGGACCTTTGAATGATAACAAACTATTATTAGAGATTCATATAACTGAACGGGTGCAGAAAGAATCCACAGGGAGAAGGAAAGTAGGATGTACATCAAGCAAGAATGTAGGGAACCACTTACTCCGTATATAATCAGGTTCATTCTTTCTTTGATATTTTTTGGTTTAAGAATAGCTTGTTTGTATTTAGTTCCGTAGTTGAGTGTCCATGGTAGATAGAAGTAAAGTTTATCTGTGGCTGACAAAACATAATATTAGTGTTTATTTGGTTGATATAAATAGACAATCTTTGTATGTTTCCAACACTGATAGAAGTTATATATACCAGTTTTTTATGAGGCTAAACTAAGTTTTATGAGGTCAAACTATGTTTTATGTAAGGTTGAGACTCATGTAAGGCTGACATCTTTGTATATTATTAGGCTGATAATTATGGCCATCCTCTTTGTTTTGCAAGGCCAATAGATATATTTTTAAACCTTTGTGTTTTATAAGGGCATCAGACCTATATATAAACCTTTGTGATTTTAAGATGATACTCCTTATGATATAGGCAACTAAGAATAGAATATAATACTGTGGTTGAATTAAGCCAACATGCTTAACAAGTTACTATGTATATTTTTATCCATCATGATTAGAGTGTTTGTGTATAATTAAGGCCATTGTATTTAGAGAGTTTTCATGTTAAGCCAAAGATAGATATGCTTAGAGTTCTATGAGTATATCTAAGATTAGTTTCCTAAGTTATCCTTATGTTCACATGGTCAAGGAATTAAGTATATTCTTGTGTGCTTAAGTTAGTAAACATAGAATATCTCTCATATGGAACTAGTAAGTATAGAATATTTCAGTGTTCATTCTATCTGGCCAATAATCATAAGCGATCTCAAGGATGATGGCTAGGAACAGTGTATGTATCAGTAGCATAGTGTTGTGTGGTTACACAACATGCCCAATTTTGCTACAACAATATAGGGACCCAACTTTTTGCTTGGATTGTTTTTCCGTTTCTTTGAGTGGTATGGTAAAAAAAAGGTCAATATTAAATGCGTGCCAGGATTTCATCCAGTGCATATTCAGACCATAAGATAAGAGGTTAAACTTTCAAAATTTGAATTTCACATTATATATCTTGTCAATTGAAAGAGCATGAAAATTTAAGTAGGTTTTCTTTTGAAGCACTTGGAAATTTGTTAAAACAAGAGGGTTATGGTCGGTCAAAGTTTGGTCAAAGGGTTGTCCAGATATTCATAGTTCATGCCATCTAGATATTAACTTAATATCCTGGTGTATATTAGTGTCCAGACATCAAGTTTAAAAGGCTTGGTGAGCTAAACATCAAATGTTAGGATATTAGTTAACATCTCGATCTTAAGTTAATATCCCAACACCCACTAGTATCCAGATGTCAAATTTAAGAAACTTGTCAAGCTAAACGTCATACATAGGATATTAGTCTGCGCCTAGATCTTAACTTAGTATCCTAACCTCTGTGAATATCCTTCTCTTATGAAGTCAAGTCATCTTTGTTTTACACATAATCTCAAATATGATGACATCACCCAGATATTAAAGTGCATGGATGTTATTGTTGTAATATCCTAATTTTATTTTCACATCCTGATCCAGATGATGTCATGTCATCTTAGCTTAATGAAGAATGATAAACTTGCTTATGTCATCAGGACATTACAAATCATCTGGATCTTAACTTAGTATCCAGATCTTTTAAAAAATCCTCATCCTGATGATGTCATCCTATCCCGACACGACATATAAGATGGATCTATGCTTACATCACCTAGAGATTAATCCATAGCGATACGTCACTTTTTTTATATCCTGGATCTTATCCTAGTATCCCATCCAGATGATGTCACCTTATTATACCATGATGAAAGATCTTACTCATTCTAACGTCATTCAAATATTCATACCTAGATATTCATCTAGATATTACTTAGCTGAATATCAACTTTCACTTACCTGCACTTTTTTGCATTTAATGCGGTGCGATTGGTTGTTGGCATTTAAATTTGAACACATGTCAACAAACATCTGTGATAATCCTATACAATCTTGCCAATTTAACCTATCAAATCGCATTAAGACCATTAATAAGCCCTAAAGTCATGAATTGTTTAAGGTAAAAGGGATTTCTTTCAACATAATCAACACAATTGCATTCTGAAAGCCCTAATTTTACTATTAAGAGCTATATTGTGAGCTAGAGTCGAGCTAAGAGAATAAAATTGCAGAAGAATTCCCCATCCAAAGCTTCTATTAAGACATCACCACATTCATAATAGGTTAAGGAAGCATATATAGGTATGTATAAAAACCCTATTCCTCTGGTTATGTTCATAAGACCGTATCTTAATTAGTTAAAGAAATGATAAATTGTACACAGTAATAGTGATTATACATTATGCATGGCATAGGTTTAATTCGCAAGATTTAGACATATTGTGCTAACCCTAGATAAACAAGTATGTGCTATTATTTGAGACTGGTATATTCAAATTGCAAGACAAAATATTGCATCCATGTATGGACAAGCGAGATGTAGAGTTCAAACCAGTTATGTTTCCCAGAACATGCAACATATATAACAAGTTGGGATTCTTCAAGGATACTCATTGTGGGAACATAAATATTGAAGCATTTAGAGGTTGGATTGATGCTAGGGATGATGATCCCGTATTGAATAATACAGTGGCATCAGGTTTGTGTCATGCTGCTAGTTTTCCCTATTCTACCAAGGATTTCAACCTTTTGGCCGAGTTTGCATTGCACTATGATATTAACACAAGGAAAATTAAGAAAGAAGAGAGGCTCTACATAGATTTATTAGTGGATGGTATCGTCAAGGTGTTCCATTTGCCTATTTCTCAGCATATGTATGTGTGAGACCTAGATGCACTGGTTAAAGAGTTTGAGGCCAACAACAAGAACTGTAGAAAAGTCATATATCAGGGGTGGAGAAGCCCAGATAACATGGATAGGGTAGTTACCAAAATGGCACAACACTTGTACAAATTTGACTTCAATGAGGAAGTACAATATATAATTTTTATGCTTAGTTGGATGAACGGATTGGTAAATCGTGGAACCTTTGAACCCTAGATTTTAAATTTAATGAGGATGGTCATAAAATATGAAGAACATCAAGAAAAAGGTCCAATGGGCTAAAATTATCAGTGATATAATTCATGACTAGATGGTCAAGTGGAAATAAGGTAAGGGGATGATCTTCAGGATGACATCCTACTTGGTGTATTCTTGTGCAGCAAAATGCACGTTTGATGGACTTTAGATTGTAGGAAATATTGGAAGGTTACCTAATGGGAAAACTCCCTAGGAGAACTATCCCTAGTTGGAGAGAAGACTTTCAGTTCAACATTACAAAATGGTTAATGATGCCCTCCTGATGCACCTAGTCCAACTCATGGAAGGGGACAAGACCAAACCATTTTTAGTTGGTGCCACAAAATCCATCAGTGGATATGGCTCTTGGTTCATCCATGCCAAAACCTATTCATACATCTGGATGGAATGTTTTAGTGGGGAACCGTATATGCTACCAAGGTACCCTATAGACAAGGTGGTAAATAATAGAAATGATGAGGAAACAACTCCCTAAATTTGAAATGTCTAGGGTAAAAGAAGGGAATCCTTACAGGAAATTTCCTATTGATGTAAACTGGTTCTTGGTAGGAGCCATAGAAAATGTAAGAAAGGTGGAGGTAGAGTTGAAAGATTTGAACTTAAAATTGTTTCCTCTAGAGAGAGACTATGATCCTTACCATAGGATCGGACAAAGATTTAACAAGAAGTATAAGTACAATGTCCATCTTGAAGACTACTGGGCAGACTAGGATGATGAACATGAAATAAGAAGAAGAGAATACTAGAGATTAGCACTGGATCAGATGAGAACTATAGGACAGCCTAAAGTGCCCCCACAAATCAGAAAACATGATAATAACCTCATGGATCCAGAGTATGAGGAACAAAAGATATACAATGATACCATTTCTACCCCAAATCTAACATAGAAGGAGGAGACTTTAATTGATGCCCTCACTACTAAAGTTATGGCCAGAACAAAGAATTGGGTTTCCCAAAAGGTCAATGAGCTTAGGAGAAAAGGTGTGGCAATCGCAAGTGATAAAAAGGGGAAAAGAAAGGAAAGAGAAGAAAAGGGATATGATGATTTCCTTGTGCAGAAAAGACAAATCCTAGGTACAAAGTTACTTGAACCTAGTTCATCTAAGGTTGCAGAAGAGATTAATTCCAAAGGAGTATCCCTAGTGTACCAACCATTAGTACCTCCTACAAGACTGGTACTTAAGGCAATTCTTATGCCTACACCCCAAGCACCAACAACACAATAAGAGCTCCAGAAAGATCATGAGCAAAGTCTAATCAGGATCGCTATAGGGGAGGGAGATGATGATGATGATGAAGATCAAGTGCCCATTGGGACACTTATAAGGAAGAGGAAAGGTGATTTGCTATAGGGGGTTAAGGTGCCTAGGTAGAGTAGATATCAAAGTCCTCACATGAGAGGGGTCATTTCACCACTAGTAGTAGCATCAGGATCAGGTGATCCATCTTTAAGTATAGTTGAAGAATTACAACATGATGTGTCTTTGGAAACTATAGTTAAAGTAAAGATTGAGATGGTATAGGAAGCCAAGAGCCAAGCTCAAGAAGAAGAAGCCACAAAGGCCCTCCCACTAAGTAAAACAATTGATCTGACTAAAGATGAGGTGGTAAAAAATATTACTAGTCATCCTATTGAGACTATGCTGCAGCATATAGAGGTTAGATAGAGGTAATGCAGCAATGGGGATACATGATGAAGAGAAAGAAAGAGAAGAGGCCCCTAAAATGGAAGAAGTGGAGGTGCATATGGGGCCTCTCAATTCTTTAGTTGAGAATGTGACTAGTTCGATAGTGGTCGACTTGACCTATTCACCTGAGAAGGGAAACACTAAAAAGGAAGCTATTAAAGATAGCCAAACACTGCAAGAAAATATCCAAGTGGAAATGAATGCTGGAAATAAAGAAACTCATTCCTATGAATCTCACTTAGATATACCTGAAGGAAAAAGTGCACTGAAACAAATAGCACAACATGATATCCTCATGGATAAGCTTGGACAAGAGAGTGCATCTGAATCACTTGCCACTGAAGGAGACAGGATTGACAAGCATGAATGAGAACATCATCATGGTGATCAAATAGATAAAGTCCAAGAGCCTAAAGATGGCATGGTTTTGGAGGAATGGGATGATAAGACACAAGATAATCAGCCTCCCCAAGAGCAAATTCTAGAAGAACAATTGTATGAGGAAGAAAATTTGGATGCCAGAATAGGACAACAAGAGAATGTGCAAGAACCTGGTGATGATCAGGAGAAAGAAGATGCTCAGATTGAGCAACTAGACCAAGGAGGATCACAATTAGATGCATTATCCTTGATTTCATTAGAAGTAGGTCGATCAAAAGACCATCAGGTACCTTTTGATTTTAAGTCCCTGTTTACTCTTGATTCATCTAAATCTAAACAGAGAGCTAGGATAGTCTCGACCATCAAAAGAGATCGAAAGATAGGAAAGAGAAAAACTCAAGTTATTGTACCTATAGTAGATAAGGACAAAGGAGAGATCAGGCCAGAAGAGTTTTAGGTGACACAATATGACCTAGGTCATGTCACCACAGAACAAGAAATACATGAACACATTGAGAGTACAAAGGCAGTAGTGGCCAAAAAGGAAAGCTTAAAGCTAGAAAGAAGGAGCTTAAAGAGCAAAATGCTCAGTTGCAATAGTTTATATAGGGATTAGTGAAGCGAGATAGCTTGGCATCCACACTACAGGCAACAGAAAAGCCCATTGCATTGACATTAATAAGTGAAGAAGAAATAGCTAACCTAGATGTGCAAAAACACCAAGCTAATACTATGGACAAATGGTTCATAAGATTCATGATGTCTGGGGAAAAAGCTAATAAGGACTTCCAAGTCCAATTGGGACACATTGTCTAATCTAAAAATGATATTGATTCTTTAACGAGTGAATTCACTTAGAGAATACAGAAATGCAACTATGTAATGGTAAGGATAAAAAGAGCCAAAGAGATGACAGATGGAGAATTGTTAAAAAATAAAATTGTCACTAGTGTAACTTTGCCACTCATGGATACCTGGGTGACTAAGATGAAGTAGGAATTAGAAGTATTGAAGGCTAGCATGAGTAAAGTAAGAGATACTCAAACCAAGATCCATGATTTATTAGCTAAAGAAATGAAGATATTGGAAGACTTGCTAGAAGATGCAGTAACAGAGGAAGCAGTCCTAGAAATGGATGAGGCCATCCAAATATTCAAAGATAAATGTAAGGAAGTGGCAGAAGATCCCATAGAGCTATTTAATGAAGATGTTATGGATGAGATGTCTGTGTTGAATGTGAAAGTAAGGACATATGGAAAAGAAGCAGATAGTAGGACATCTATGCTGGAACCTTTGAAGGAATAGATAAAGGCATTGAAGTATGCTAAGTTGAGAGCCTAGACAATTAGCAAATTCCAAGTAGATACTTTCATGCAAGCATATGATAATTATAAAAAGATAGACACAGGGAAGTTACTACATGAAGAAGGTGCATCTGAATGAAGAGGATGTTGCAACATGGTGTCATTCAAGATGTTTGTGTCATTTTTTCAATTGTAGTCTAGTTGACTAATTCAATGGTCTTAGAATATTCTAGGTTGCTAGCTGTAATCCATCAGATAGTTGCCAACTGGTAACTTGTACCACATGTTTTGGTATTTTGACCTAGTCAATGCAATATGGACCATTGATTGTAATAGACAAATCCTGATTGTAAGATCTTTTGTAAATAATTCTCATCCTTGTCCTATAAAAGGATGTGGAATCTCAGTTGTATTCATTCAAAAGCTTAATTGAGATTGGATTGTTGAATGTCATGATCAATTCTCAAAGTCAATTGTAAATATATATTCCTTGTGCATATTTAATGAAGATGAAGACCTTTGATTACAACTAATTGTAAACTTTGAGTAATCTATGGATGAATTCTGGACATGTTACTTCAATTTTCTATGTCCCTTGGAGTGCATCTCATTCTGTGCATGTTGTCTTCATTCCTTTCCTTTGAAGTTAGCATCAATCATATCTAGCTGTGGAATGACCTAATGAAAATATGGTTTGATTTCCTTCTCTTCATGACAGTATCAAGGATATATGTAGATCAATGACTAAAGATTCACTTATTTCAATAAATTTAGAAAGGTTTAGTTCAAATTTCTTTAATTTCATTAAATCGTCATCATAACTACAAATACACAAAAAAATAACAAGCAAATCATCATATAATATGCAGATTTCTGTAAATACATAAAGATCTTAAGCATATTTAGATAAAGTACATATAAAATAGAAAATATCATGCAAATGAACATGAATAATGATAGGAATCATGGAAATACATGCTTATCGGCACATTATTTCAACAAATTTACAATGCAAAAGTGAAATTAAGTAGAGATTAGTTCAGGATAAGTGAATTGAAGATAGTTTTAGAAGAACTAATTAAAATCATGATGAATCAATTTAACAAGAGTGATATTTAGAAGAATTGATCAAACTTACATAAATATCTGCATGATCTAGTTAAATACAGTAGGATTTAACCTTGTTTGTTGAGAATTTACAGAAAGTAGGAGAAATAAAACATATTTGGATGCAAATCACTTCAAAACTATATGTAAGGCCCCTAATGGAAAACAACAATTCACATCAAACTAACTGAGAGATTATCAGAAGGTCAAGACCTAACTAACGGAGACTTGGATTTATCAATTCATCCTGAATTGATCATATTTTTCAAGACGATAAAGGTTTGTTTTGTGAAATCTTTATCTATGTTATTGTGACTAACATCATGTTCAACATAAATTGGTGCTAAAAGGAGGGCTGAAGCATTCTAGTTTGAAGATTCATCGTCTGGATATCATTTCCTGTGCTCAAACGAGGTGATATTTTCAAATTTTGTAAGATTACGTTAAACTTTGAGTATTTGTGCAAAGTTCTTATTTGTCGCTAGTCATTTGAAAGATCTGATTGCAAATACTCCATCCTCGTAGTCCATTGTTCTGATCTTTATAGTCAGTTGTGAGAATTTCCATAATTTGAGTCAATATTTGCAACCTCTGCAAATATAGTGCAAATATCTTGTCATTCTAGACATCTGTTTGAAAATATCCACTTCAGAGGAGTAGATATCCTCACCTGTGTAAAAGATCTAGTCAAAATATCCATATCTAGTCATAAGTCATGAAGCTCTAGCTCACAGACCTAATACCAGGTCGAGATCCACCGGACCTTTGGAGGAATTGCCAACTCGTGGATGTAGACCCCGTACAACAAATATCCATCATAGTCTGGTCCTAGTTCACTTGTATCCTCGATGATACCTGTTATAACACCTCCAGTATCTCTAGTAGTACCTCCAATACCTCCATTACCTCCTACAATGTCTTTCTTTACAGTTGAATCACCATTGCTCTTTGCAGCATATCATCCTTTGTCAAAGAATCCAGACTGTTGTACCCAATCAAAATTTTTGCTTCATTAGGGCATTTTGAGAAAGTCTAGAAAAGTTTAAAGTCAAAAAGTCAAAAAAGTCAAATTTTTTAAAAATATATGTTAATTTAGGTTTTCTGGGTTTCTTGAGATATGGATGCTGTCAAAATTTCCTAAAAATAGAAAGTTTCTAAAAATAGAATCTCTAATTCAGGTGTCGTGTTTTGTTCTGATTGGTTGATTTTGCTTCATGATCAAGGTGGTCCAGATGGAATCTGCAAAAGGTCAAGTTTTCTCTACTGGGTCAATTCTACTTTTTCAGAAGGTGAAGCACGAGCTCCAGAGCCATCGATGGAAGTTCATCTACCGGAGATCAGTTTCAAGTCTTCCGAGCTGTTCAGCTAACGTAGAACTGACGAACAATCATCAATTTGACGAAGAACGGGAAACAGAGCAGGATGGATCTGGAACGAGGAGAAAATTTATAAATCCTGAAATTTGACTAAGACACAAAAAACCAGGTGCCCCTGGAGGCTACGGGTGCCCAATTTTTCATGCCTTAGTTTTTTTGCATTTTTTGAGAAACATCAAAAAACATCCGTCAGCCCATTTCTATGTGGTCAAACTTAGTCAAACTTAGTCGAAAGCTTGAAAAAGTTGGGATTTCATCTCAGGTATGTTCAGACAAGTCAATGCACCTCCCGTCCTACTTCTGCAGTCATCTGGATGATAGAAAACAATGATCAAATAGGATCTGTTGGCACAAAAATTGAGGAATGCAATGAAAAATTAAAAATATCAAAAAAATTCTAAGGCACAAAAAACTAGGTGCCCCTGGAGGCCAGGGGCACCCATCTTTTCATGCCATAGTCATTTTTCCATGTTTTCACAGAAAATGACAAAAACTTCTCCGTCATCCTGGTCAGATTCACAAGAAATCAATTTGGTGCATTTTCTAAGGCAGATAGAGGATACAATCAATTCAATTTTCATCAGGATTGCCTATTTTCCATATCATCAAACTTAGTTTTACTCTAGCAGGAAAAAATTGACAGCCAAATAGGGGTCTTCAGTCATTGGAATACGCACACAAATCAAAAATTTGAAAAAGTTGAAATTTTCCAAAAAATTGGCTAAGGCATAAAAAACTAGGTGCCCTTGGAAGCTGGGGGTGCCCAAGTTTTTATGCCTTAGAAAATTTTCATGTTTGATAGTGTCTTCTCGCAGCTGCTTCCAAAACTTCATCTGACGACAGGTTTCAGAGGTCAGATTTGTAGTTGATCGTCATCAAATCATCAGTCCGAGGCTAGTGATGGAGTCACGGTTGATAAATCTTCAAGGTGCCATGATTCGTTAGCTTTTTCAGTCAACCGTGATAGTTTGCCATCTTGTTGAAGTCAAGGACAGGCTATACTGGAGTGCAAACAAGTACAAAAGTGTCAAAACGAATGAAAATTTGGCTAACACTTTGCAACCTCGCATGTTTGATGATATCATCAAAGAAGATGTTTTTTCGTCATCTCACACATGAAGCCATAGGCAACTATAAAATAGGGATTCTTCCTATTCGAAGACATCCACTTGGATTTGTGCTTTAAAAGATGCTTTCTTCATGGATAAGATTGAAGCTTTATTCTTTCACAAAAAAAGTTGCTTTTATGCCCTAAAATTCTATAAAGACAAGCTTGTGGCCTCTTTTATTTCATTATCTTTTGCAGGTTGCATCCAGAAGGAATTTTTTTTTTCCTTTCCATGAAGATTTGAAGGCTCAAATGAAGTGATTTTTCAGCATTCTTCATAGCTTCAGGATGAGGAAGCAGGGAGGCACGCTTTTTTAGGGTCCCTTTTTCTAGGGGATCATTTTTCAGAAATAGGACCGAAGCTTTTTCAATTTTCATCGAGATGGGTCCATCCAAAATTTCATCCTCTTGAAGATTGGGAAATTTTATTTTCTCAGGAATCTACTTTTTTGCTACTTTTTCGGGAAATCCTCCGCTTTTTCAAAATCTGATAATCTAGGTTGCTTCGAAATGAAATTGTCTACAAAACCTATGTGCCAGCTTTTTTGCTCAGAATCTACTTTTTAGAAGAAATCAGCAAGTAATTTTTAGCCTTTTGTCCAAGATTTTTCTGACATAGGTGTGTTCATAGTCATTTTTCAAATCTTTCAGTATGCAGTGTTATCCAACAGAGATCAGGCCTATAACGGCATTGGTTCACGATTACCTCAGAACTTTCAAGACAAACTTGCATAAAGTACTTCTAGTGTTTAATTTACATCCTTTGGAAGATGCAGGAAACAACACTATCAGGAATCTGAATCACTCTAGGTTGCTTACAGCAGCATCCTTCCCCATCACAGTGTAAAGTATCGAATTTGTAATTTCTTGTATGACGCATTACAATTCAGTCACAAGAGAAATCCAATCAAGAGATGGATGTGTGCTCTACATCCTAAGGTTGAATGACATTGAGAAGTGTTTTTCATACCAATCTAGAGAGAAAACTTGGTTGTTTCAATTGAAGAATGCAAAAGGGTGTGGCACAATGATAAAGAAAAGTACCAGAAAAAGATTGCTCAAAGGTGGTTGAAGGAAAAGTAGAATGTCATGCCAAAGAATGTTGGACGTGGAGAGTTCAAGGAGGAACATGCAATAATGATTACTCTACTAAGCTGGATCACGGGTCAAGCAGATGCTAACAAATTCCAGCCTTGGATGTTTTACGTCATGTCCTAGATTGTTGACGGAACAAAATTCTATGATTTGTCAACACTCATCAGTGATAGTCTCCGCTAGCAAATAATAGATTTTCAAAGGGCTCATGATTTCCACATGATGTCATACCTTGTGTATTTGATGGCTTTTTAGGGTCAATTTAGAGGTTTGAATATTGTTGGAACTCTAGGCATTCAACATGTATATCAGCATTTCCCGTAGTAAGAATTTTCTCAGGCTAAGTGACATTATAGGCGGGTAAGTGATGCATTTATTATGTATGTAGTGCAAGATCTAGATAAGGAGTTGCATATACGATTTTCAACTAATGCCAGATTGGCGATGGTGGAATGGACTAATTGGTTTATCCAGTTTTCCACTTTTTCCTACATCAGAGTATATGGCTTCTCAAGAGAGCCAGCCATGTTGCCAAGATATCTAACGGATGAGGTAGCGTTCATGGAATTTATGAGGTTAGTGTATGAAGGTCATACATTTCTACATAGTAGACGTAGGCTAGCTTTCAATTTTCCAATTGGGATGGGTATTTACAGATGTAGATCTGGAGCAGATGCCAATGTGATTGGTAGTGAAATGTCCAAGTATGGTCTTAAGTTTTTTGACGGGAGGTCTTCATATGATCTGCGTGGTGTTTTTGCATCACACCTTGGTCAAAATTGTACGCATATGCATGCAGTTGAAGATTTATGGACTAATTGTGCTGATAAGTTTGAAGTGCGAGAACACAGTTACAGTAGGTTTACTCTTCAGTAGTCGGTTGATATTTTGTTAGAAGATGTAGAAGGCTTGTCAGATGATGGTGAATTTTTACTTCCCACATATTTTAGAGATCAAGTTGAGCAACAACCATTGCCACCAGTTAATTGGTCAGCTAAAGAGAGCATCTCGATTGAGGAAAGAATGAGCTGAGTTATCAAAAATAGTATGATATTCTTGAAAAGTAAGCAGAAAGAACCCGTTCTGGTTATAGAGCCACTAGTTGTTCAACCATCAGAGCCTTCTACTTCCAAACCAAAATAAAGGGTTAAATCTATGAGCATCCTTCCAAAAGGAATAAAGATGGCCAAGTTAAAGAGGAAAGAGGTTGAGTCTCTAGTTCATGTTCAGTAGGAACAACTAGCAGTTACATCAGAAGTTCCCATTGAACCAATACCGCATGTAGAAACATTGCCTTCTGTTCATGTTTCTCCACCTTCTTCACCTAGTTCTTCTCCCATTCACATTGATTCAGAGCCAGATTCATTGGTTCCTAACTCTGGTACACATATTGGTTCATCAGGAGTTGATGAAGTTAGAACTAAGATTCAAAGAGAAGATGGCTCATCTTGGCTTGAAAACATTCTGGGAAGAAAGAGGAGAAAGCCTTCATATCAGTTGAATTTGTCAGAGCTTAATAGTGTCTACCAAGACACACCAGATAGGAAAATGAAGAGGCAAGTTCACATTGAGAAGAATGCTAATGGAGAAATGATCATTGAAACTGCAACACCTCCAGAAGATAAGGATGTTGATGATATTGAGGTTTATGACTTCAAGGTTGTCAAAGAAAATCTTAGTAGGAGTACCTGGCATACAAATGTAAATATCTTCGAGGTTGCAGTGGATAATCTGAAGGAGATGGTGTTGAAGGATGGAGAAGACAAACCAGACCTCAAGGCTGAAATAAGGCAGCTGTGGTAGTACATTTCCAACCTTTTCCATGGCACATCACAAGCTAATTTATTGCTTCCTCTGAATCTGGGATCACCGGTTGATCAGCAGTAGTTTAGTCAGTTGATCATTTATGGGAGGCACATGAAAGATTGGGTGGAAGAATTTGTGACTAAAGGTAGAGTTATACTTTCACAGTTTTATCAATTAAAGTATAATGCTTATGATCTACTTCAAGGCATCTAAGGGTTACAGTAGACTATGACTGAAAATATAGCAGTGTTTGAGATCATTATCTCTGACTTGAAGATAGCACATAATTCTGTTGATTTAGCTAAAGATAAGAAGATTGTTTCTACTTGGAAAGTGTAATATCTTTTCACAGTAAAAACTTATGACAGTATAATCTCAAAGTTAGCATAATGGAAAGAAAAAGTGGTAAAGGTTCTCAAGTTCGTCAGATCTTTTGTTTCTCAGATCCTATGTTCATATGAAAAAGAGGATGGTACCCTATATGATCTCAGAGATGTGCAAGCAGAGTTCTAGAGTCTTGTCTATAGTAGTTTTAATGGTGATATCAATGCTGGCAAGATGGATCTGTGATTAGGTGATTCAAATCGAGGTAAAAATACAAACATAATGCATGCAAAACAAGAAGTTATACCTTGATATGGAGACCCAATCTCATGAGGGTGAAGGAGCTTGCACCCAAATACTCCAAGATATACCCTAGATACTAAGAAATTATGTTAAATGCTCTCAAGCTCACAAGTGCAACTCAAGAAATTTCTTAGCTCAATGGATATTTTGGCATGGTAACATTACTTAAAAATTAGATGATGAAATGGCTTGGAGGATGTTGTATTTATAGGCATTTTGGAGAGATTTTGATCTAATGGTTGAGATTGATTTGGGAGATCAATGGTGGAGGATGAAAGTGATGTGGAGGGCTTAGATTTCATCTTGGAAAATGGAGGGCTAGGAATAAAGATGAATTTTAAATTTATCTTGGGAAAGGAGTGGAGTTAATGAGGTTGGGTGAGATGGATTGTTTGTGAATTAAAAATTCACATGGGGAAGGGTAAAATGAATTAAAAATTCATTTGGGGAAGAGTGGATATTAATAAGTTATGACATGTGTAAGGGGTGTAAGAGGTATTAAATGAGGATTATGACGTGTATAAAAAATTGATTTATATGAGATATATTTCAATTTTTTATTTGTGGGATGTGGGGAGGAGTGTTAATCAAGGTTTGACCATTTTAATTAGGGTGATTAGCCTAATTAATATGGCTGGAAAAAATTAGGGAATGGATTAATGGGAGGTTAAGATTAATTAAATAAGGTTTTATTTAATTAATCCTAAGGCCAGGATGATGTAGGCTAGGGTAGGCAATTAAATAATGACTATTTAATTACCTAGGGTAGGGATAAGTTAATTAATAGGTTGAATTAATTAGTTAAACATGATTTACCTAATTGATTTGGATTTAGTGAGAGGGGGCAAATTAACCAAATAAATATTGCATATTTATTCAATTAATTGGCTAAGGTTAAACTATTGAATTAATACAATTAATTCAATTGTTGGGGATAGCATGATGACAAATCAGGTGATGAAGGGATAATTAATTAAATAAAAAATTAATTAATTGATTAGAAGGGAAATTGGTATGTTTAGGGATGTCAGGAGTCGATTTGATGATGAAGACATTTTTAGGTGTCTACATTTGCCCCTCTTTGATATGGCGTCAGGACCTAGTATGGAAGTGGCGTCAGGTCAAATAAAAATATGCCCTAGCAGCTGGGAAGGAATAAAATGGGTGAGGGATACCCCCTCGAGAGGTCGCTGAAAAAATAAAAAAATTTCAGGCGAGCTCTCAAAAGGACACAACGGGAGTGAAGGTTGGATAGAGGATGGAAAAATAAGATGACAAGAAGAAAAATGGAGGAAAAAGGTTGTGATCTGCATCCTGGAGGGGAAAAAGAGTGGGTGGAAGGATGACATGGCTTACTATATTTAGACTAGTGGGCTCTAAGGGTGCCACATTTGCACACATTGAATTCTTGAGAAGGAGCAAAGGAGAGATTACAGAGCACAATCCTAGGTTCCCACAACACACCCACATTTCTGAGCATTTATGATCATATGGCTAGGTAACAGATGCTGGACCCCAGGTAGGGTCCAACCCTAGCTTTGTCATTTTTTGATTTTATCACATTTTTGGGCTTCGAGAATTTGGGATTGGCGTTGCAGTGCTATCACAAGATCACGTGCGCTAAAAAGAAGTAGATTAGCGCAATCCTCTGGATTGGGACTATCCGCTAGGGTAGAGCAGGGGGTGGATTGGCACCATAGGTTTAACATTTTGGTGCCATCCTCTGTATTAGCGCAATGTGTGGAGGGTTTAGGATTTGGGTGTTTTGGCACCAAATAGGGGGTAGGGTAGCACTATCTTTTAGATAAGCACTATGTTGGATAATGGCGCTATATTTAAGATTAGCTCTATGTGGAGGAGTACCGCTATACCTGATATAGGCTTTATCAGGAAGGGTGGTGCCATTCGTTAGATTGGTGCCAAGTGGAAGGGTAGTGCCATTTATGTAAATGGTGTGAAAAGGCTACGCAGTAGCGCTATATTGTGATTTAGTGCCTTGGAGAAATGTGGTAGCACCATCATTAGAAATGGCGCAAAATATGGTCTGTTGTGGCACCAAAATCTTTTTGGCTTTCAACATTAGAAGAAAGGGGTGGATTTGGAAAAAGATTGGTAGATTTTTTACCAGAAAACTGTGGATGCAGGATATGAGGTTATTTATAGTGTCCTCATGGAGCAACGCATGCCATCTGTGATGGCACTATTTGATCAGTTCAATGATGCCACCCAGGCTCGACTAGAGAGGTTAGGGCTTTTGACAGCTGTATCGATGCTAGTGCTACGATCTCATAGAGCTCTGATTACAGCTATTGTAGAGCAGTATCAACCAAAGACTTGTTCATTTTTGCTTCCTATTGGTGAGATCACCATCACTCTTGAGGATGTTTATTGCATCCTCAAGCTACCGATTCATGGTCGTTGGGTGACATATGACACAAGGAGGGGACAGAGGGCCTTGATTAGAGTATTTGGCCATGATCACATGGCTTTGTTAGCAAATGAGAGGGAGATGAGCTATGAGTGGACACTAGCGGTGGGTGCAGATCACTTTGCTTTATTCCTATGTGCATTGATTGGTGGCGTAGTGATGCCAGATAGGAGAGGCAGGGGATTTCTGGTTGGATGGGGAGAGGTGATTGAGGGGATGGTCTGACATGAGACCATGTATGCTTGGGGACCGGTGATGTTGGCGCAGCTTTATCATGAGATGCATACAGTTGTTTATCATCATGATTCAACTTTATTAGTCGAAGTTACTTTGCTTCATGTGTGGATCTGGGAGCATATTCTAGTTACTCAATTGATATGTGGGTATTATTGCCGTCTGTTTGAGGCCTTTGTGTTCTTGTATCAAGATGCTGAGTATACATACATGGGGCAAGTTCAGTATTGGAGACAGGTGTTGGATGATGTCATTCAGGTTACCTAGCAACCATACATCGGAGTGGAGCCATGGCCAGATGATGATGTTCACATGCCTTTCACTTTTCAGCAACACTACCTAATAGGTCGAGGAGACCACATGATCGATATGTATCTACCATCATGAGTTATGCGATAGTTTGAGCTACGACAAGATGTTCCATAGCCGATGGCGATTTTTGCACAGACCCGTCGAAATGTCCGTTATTGGCCTACAGCCCCGGGTTGCCCTGGAGGATTTTACGGCATTGGAGCCATTGATGTGGGACTAGAAAAGTGTTGTTAGGAATGCAGGCACTACTCCTGCATGTGAGACATGGTGGTGGATGTGGCGACCTACACGATTCACAGACCCTACAGAGGAGGTAGTCCCCACGGAGGAGGCGGCAGTGTCAGGGGATGAGGAGTCTAAGGAGGATGGAGATGATGATTCTGATGGAGATGATTTCTTGGAGGAGGGTGAGGAGATTATTGTAGACTACCTTGTGGAGGTTGGAGGGGATGGGGCAGAGAGGGAGATTGGGAGAGATGAGGAGGCGAGGGATGTGTTAGCCGCATCAGTAGCTGGACAGGTCAGGCTCGAGGGAGAGGGGTAGGCAGGTGGTAGCTCGCAGTTGCCCTAGCAGCAGGTGTGGCTGGGGGTACCTGTATAGTAGGTACCTATTGAGTAGGTCTAGATCGGAGTGGTGTGGAGGCAGGGAGGACCTCGACAGCATGGGGGACAGCTGAGGGTAGGTAGAGGTGTTCTTCCCCCACCACAGGTATAGTAGTAGCAGCAAGCTATTGTAGTAGGACAGTAGGCAGAGGCGGGTACTTTAGTGGTAGGTGGAGAGTCAGGGCTTTGAGGGTCTTCATCTCATCGGCTGCCTCGGAGTGGAGAGGAGGAGGAGGTTGAGACTCTGTAGGCACAGGTAGCCAGCCTGCAGGAGGCTTTAGAGAGTCGTGAGATAGAGCTAGTGTAGTTGTGAGGTACAGTTGCACTATTAGATGGTACAAATGGACAAGTGGTTGCATTGCAGGCGCAGTTAGCCTAGGCACAGGGTGAGATAGTAGTTTTGATAGGGGAGTGAGATGCTGCACTTGCAAGAGCTCGGTAGGTGGAGGCTACGGTGGGTAATTTACAGGCTTCAGTTGTCGACCCCAATTTTGACACTGATGCAGACATAGTTGTCTCATGTATAGGGACAGTTGTTGGAGGCCAAAGGATGGATGGATTATTATTGGGGCCTCTGTCACGCGGCAGTGCCTGCAGAGTAGCATGCACCAAGCTATAGTCATCTTAGTGGATCTAGGATGTCTAGGTCACACAGATCTAGATCAGTTCAGTCTATTCAGTAGCTGATGGGTCCCCCATTACATGTGCCCCAGTAGGCTGCATAGGTACAAGTTCAGTCGCAACCACAGCCACAGCCACAGGCAGGACCATAGTCACAACCACAGCCACCACCATGATCAGGATCACCGATTGAGTCAGAGAGAGGGTCATCTATGTGAGAGTTGTATCATTTTGGCCGTTGGAGGCATTGTATCATGACATACTATTATGTATATACATGAGCGATGTGCATTTTTGCGATGATCATATATGAGATGATGGTTTTTGATGGCCTATTTGTTTATTTATGATGCTTTTATATGATTATGATGATTCTTATGTTGATGGATGCAGTATGCTTTATGGATTATATGCTATAGATGTGTTGTGTTTATGCAATGTATTATGTTGATGTTATGGATGTACCTATTGATGTAATATGATGGATGTAATGATGGTTTACTTATTTTGATATGTGCATGTTTGTGATTTATGGACTATGATGTATAATGCAAATAAATGTTCAGATTAATAAACATTTATTATGGATGTAATGCAGTGGAAATGTATGTTTATCTTAATAAACACATGTTATGTATGAAATATGGATATGCAACTAGATGGTTATAAAATGCAACTAAATGATTATGACTATGATTACACAATGTAACTAAATGATTATGCTATGGGACTAAATGATTATGAAATGTAACTAAATGATTATGCTATGGGACTAAATGATTATGAAATGTAATGAAATTGATTTATGAAATGCAAACTTTATGATTATGATTATGCACCTGAATGAAATATGAAATGCAATGTAATGATTATGGAATGCAATGTAATGATTTATGGAATGCAAACTAAGTGCAAATTAAATGATTATGTAGTGATTATGGAATGCAAACTAAGTGCAAATTAAATGATTATATGAAATGCAATTTAAATGATTATGGAATGGAATGTAATGATTTATGAAATTTCACTAAATGATTTTAAAATGCTCCTAAGTGATTGCAAACTAAATGATTATGATATGCAACTAAAGGATTCTAAAATGCACCTAAATGAAATGCAAATTAAATGATATATGATATACAAACTAAAGGATTCTAAAATAAAATGCAAATTAAATGATATATGATATGCAAACTAAAGGATTCTAAAATGAAATGCAAATTAAATGATATATGATATTCAAATGAAAGGATTCTAAAATGAAATGCAAATTAAATGATATATGATATACAAACTAAAGGATTCTAAAATGAAATGCAAATTAAATGATATATGATATGCAAACTAAAGGATTCTAAAATGAAATGTAAATTAAATGATATATGATATGCAAACTAAAGGATTCTAAAATCAAATGCAAATTAAATGATATATGATATGCAATGTAATGATATGTGAGATGCAAACTAAATGATATGTGAGATGATTAAGTCTTGATACACATGATATTCTTTGTTGAACCCTGGGTGGTGGAGCTGTGTGATAGGGGAATAGGTGGGGAGAGGATAAGGGTGGATGGATTGGGTACGGAAATGATTGGCTATGGTTAGATTGGTGAGGGGAGTGGGATGGTTAATGAAGGAGTTGTAGGTCATAAAACACCACATCATTGAGGGGGGGATTTGGTTTGGTTCAGGGTGGATTGGAAATTAGTAAGAAGATAGGTGAGTTAGAAGAATGGGGGTCGGGGGGTGAATGGATGGGGGGGTGGAAAATTTAGGCCCAGATAATATGGTTGAATGAGTGATAGAAAGATGATTTGAGCTAGCAATAGTAGTTGCCTCAGTTTAAGTGAGAGCATTTCTTAGTTTATTATAGCAATGTAGGATGCCTACCACAAAGGTATAAAATGACCTGAGTGTTGATGTGTATATCCCACAATTGCATGGACTAGACCCACAAACAATAGGTTAATGTCATGGATTTCCAAGGTAGTATAACCTTGCCTAGCCAAGGAAGGGGACTCATAGCCGTTGATACTCATAGTACATATAAGGTATTGCTTCCTATATATGTAAATGAGGTATTGTATGCTAGAACTGACCCCAGCTTCAAGATATGAATACTATCCCTAGAGTCAATTAAAGAAACCCACAAGCACATCATACAAAAGCAGTGACCATGTCCTCTTTAGGTGCCGTCCTCTAGTGACCCTGATATGATGAGATCAAGGTAGCTTTGGAATTGACCTAGAGTAGGACAAGGAGAGAAAAATTAATAATCAAAAAGACCAACAAAAAGATAAAAATAACTATTGTGTGCTCTTGCCAAGATTAGTGTTGAAGATGACAGATTCTTGTCCATTGTAGGAATGACATATCCTAGGATGTGAATCAGTTGGATGTTGTTGGATAATTTTTGAAAGGTGGCCAAAAGGATAGTCAGGCCATGTGTGGGATTATAGTCGGTATGTTGATTGGTGATTTTTGTGTGAGGCATGATGTTTCAAGTGTATACCTAGCGTGTGTATCATTTGTTGGGTCCAGCAAGCTCAATGAATGGGGACCATCCCAACGGGTTGGATGGGTGCATCTTATGTACCTGAGTACTAGATACTTCCTTCGTATTCCAGACTTCCTACATACCCTGTGTCCACGGGATCAAGGTACTTTCAAGATGCGGGCGAGATGAATATGTAGTTCTGGCATGACTTGATGATGTGGGAATGGTTTAGGATGGGTGTGATGATGAGGGTTGATGGATGTTGATGGTCGTGAGTTGCAGCGAGATTAATGTATGGGGGTGATTTGCAGTGAATTATTTAGGAAGGATTTTTTGGATTTTGGTGAGTTTTCTATTGTTTTTGGATTTTGTGTTTTTGTCTTGTTTTTGGATTTTGTGATTTTCTACTGTTTTTGGATTTGTTGATTTTCTATTGTTTTTGGATTTTTTGATTTTCTCCTATACAAAAGGATGCTTACAAGGATCCTCGTTCCACGAATTGGTTTTGGGTGGGATGATGTGGGGTGGGTGATAGGATTTGATGTTCTAGAATTCCAAGCCATGGGGGGTGATTTTGGCGTGAGTGTTTGCGATGGAGAAAGGACTTATGAAATGGTGGAACCGGCCATTACACATGGCGCCTGAGACAGGTTTTCACCATGGTACCAATCAAAGGAATCACTGAAGTAATTTTCACCATTGGAAGTCTTTATTGCACTCGGGTTTTTCTTGATTTTTTTTTGATTTTTTGATTTTTTTGATTTTTTTTTATATGCTTGGGGTACTCGATGGGTTATGCATAGAATTTATTCAAGTGTAGAATGTTCATAGGCTCATCCAGAGGCTGCCCCTTAGGTGTTACAAGCTGCTATGCTCCTGATCCATAGCTGGCTGTGATGACATAAGGTCCCAGCCAATTGGGCTCAAATTTACCTTTCTTAGGGTGCTCCTACAAGTTTTTCTAGTTTTCCATAAGGACAAGGTCACCTACTTCAAATTTTTGGTTTCTGATTTTCTTGTGATAGCTTCTTCTGAGGTGATTTTGATAGGCCTATAGGTGGTTCAACGCATCAAGACATTTCTCATCCAATAATTCTAGCTCATGCAGCCTTGCGACCCAATATTCCTCATCATTGATTATATTTTGCAGAGATACTCTTAGTGATGGAAGCTTGACCTCAATAGGTAAAATGGCTTTGGATCCAAATACCAAGGAATATGGAGTGGCTCCTGTGGGGGTACAGATGCTTGTATGATAGGCCCATAGGGCAGGATTGAGCTAGAGGTGCCAATCATGGCCGACTTCATTAACTGTCTTCTTTAGAATGCGGAGGATGGTTTTATTTGAAGCTTCTGCTTGACCATTTCCTTGAGGATAATATGGAGTGGGGAAGTGGTGTTGGATTTGGAATTTTTCACACAAAGTATAGACTTCTTGGTTCTTGAATTGTTTTCCATTGTCAGTGATGATGGAATGAGGGATACCATAACGACATATGATATAATGGAGGATGAACTTGGATATCTGGGTTCCAGTGGTGAAGGTGAGTGGTATTGCTTCCACCCACTTAGTGAAGTATTCGCTAGCTGTGATGATGAATTTATGGCCATTGGATGATGGTGGATGTATTTTTCCTACGAGGTCAAGCCCCCACTATGAGAAAGGCCACGGCATCATGATTGGTTGCAATTCCTATGCTGGTGCGTGAATGAGATCTCCATGCTGTTGACATGGCAGGCATTTTTTTACAAATCGGTAGGCGTCTCGTTCATGGTTGTCCAATAGTATCTGGTCCTCAAGATCTTTTTAGTGAGAGTGGGTACACTTGAATGTGCCCCACAAATGCCATCATGTACCTCTTACAAGGCCACTTCAGCTTCCCTAGAGTCTAAACATCGTAAAAGCGTGCCATCAAGACTCCTTTTGTATAGGGCAAGGGTGAAGCGGGAGGCTCGGGGAATGAAAGGTTTTCATTGTGAGGCGTATAGGTTAGGAGGGATGATGTTATCATGGAGATATAGATAAGTTTCTTGATACCATGGGGATAAGGGACCAATAACTTCACACACTAGCTCTGATTGGGGAACATCATATGCTGGAATAGGGAGTTCTTCTATCAAGAATTCACACTTTTTGCTATCTTTCTTCATGTCGACCAGGGATCCGATGGTGGCCATGGTGTCTGTAGCTTTGTTGTTTAGTCTTGGGATTTGTTCAAAGTGTATGTCATCAAAATAGTCTTTAAAGTCATTGACCATCTTTTTATAAGGTAGAAGTTTATCATCCTTAGTCTTGTACTCATTGTTTACTTGCCGGATGACCAGTTGAGAGTCTCCATACACTGTCAGCTTCTCAATTTTCCATTTGATTGCCATTCAGAAACCTGTGATAAGGGCCTCATACTCTGCCACATTGTTGGTACATGGGAATGTAATTTTAAATGACTTGGGGATGGTGTCACCTTGAGGGATAATAAACAAGACGCCTGCCCCTGAGCCTCTGTGTGTATATGACCCATCGAAGTACATCTTCCATGTTTCTGTTGCCAGAGCTATTGTCAAGATAGTTTCGTTAGGGAACTCTACTAGTGTAGGATATTCTACAAGAATGGGTACTTTAGCCAGCTGATCAGTGATAAACTATCCTTTGATAGCCTTTCTCTCAGTATATTCAATGTCAAATTCACTGAGGATCATGACCCATTTTGCCATTCTCCCAGTAAGAGCAGCTTTGTTCAACAAATATTTTAGTGGATCGATCTTGGCGATGAGCTTAGTTTTATGATTGAGCATGTAGTGTCTTAGTTTTTGTGAAGTAAAGACCAAGGCTAGACATGCTCGTTCAATTGGTGTATAGTTTAGCTCGTACGATATCAAGGTGCGGCTGATGTAATATATGGCTCTTTCCTTCCCTTGCTCATCGTGTTGTGCTAATAAGGCTCCAATAGTTGTTTCTGTTGCTGAGATGTATAATAGGAGGGGTTCTCCTTGCCTTGGTGGAGTTAGAATAGAGGGATTAGCTAGGTATTCTTTTATCTGGTTGAAGGCAGCTTGACACTGATTGTCCCAGACAAAAGTTGTATCCTTTCTGAGTAGATGTTGGAACAGTTGACATTTATCAACAAGTTGAGCAATAAACCAATGAATGGACTGGAGTTTCCCTTGCAGACTTCTTAGCTTTTTTAGTGTTTTTGAAGGAGGCATTTTAGTGATGGCTTTGACTTTTACGAGGTCTATGTCAATTCCTCTTCTGGAGACTATGTATCCCAAAAGTTTTCTGGAGGTGACCCCAAAGACACATTTCTTTAGATTTAGGCAAACATTGTATTGCTCTTGTTGGTCAAAGATCTTTGCTAATACATCCAGGTGTTCCTCCCTTGTCTTTGATTTTCCTACCAAGTCATCCACATAGTCTTCCATGATGTGGTGGAAAAGATCATGGAAGATGACAGTCATGGCTCGTTGATATGTGGCTCCAACATTCTTTAGACCAAAAGGCATTACCACCCAACAGTATGTCCCCCATGGACATATAAAGGCTGTCTTATGTTGGTCCTCCTCTACGATCCTGATTTGATTATACCCTAAAAAACCATCCATTAGGGATAACAATTCGTGTCCTGTCGTAAGATCCACTATCATGTCAATGTTTGGTAAAGGGACGTCATCCTTCAGACAGGCTTTGTTAAGATCTCAGAAGTTAGTGCAACAATGGATTCGGCCATTAGGTTTGGCTACTGGTACTAGGTTAGAAACCCATTCAGGATAATCAATTGGTCGGATGAACTCGACGTCCAGTAGTTTCTTTAATTTTGCTTTGACTAGGAGGGCCACCTGAGGGTTCATTTTTCTCAGCTTCTATTTCACTGGTTTTGCATCAGGCCGTACTGCAAGGTGATGGATGACTAAAGCAGGATTGAGCCCTGGCATGTCTGCATAAGTCCACACAAAGTTATGATTTCTGCATTTGAAGAAGGCCAAGAAGTTTTCCTGCTCTATTGCATTGAGATATTATGCCCAGAAGGTGATTTTTGGCTCTTCTTCTGTCCCAAGATTCATCTCTTGAGCTGGCTCCACCAGGATGAGTGATCTGTCGAGATATAGCTTCTTTATCTTGGGAAGGCTCATGCTTCCATCTCCTAGTGCCTCGTGGAGGTTTTCACTAGGAGATATGTCCTTTATTTTTACTTTTTTGGGATCTAACACTGCCGCGAAATGGTTTTCACCATCAGATCCATGTTTGATTTTTATATTTTTGCGACTGGAAGTAGGGGTTGTCTCCCTAAAATAGGCAGCCATATCAAGTTCCATAATGTATCATGCTTTATGACCTCTGAGGGGGAAGTGATCTCTAACTCCCATCATTTCAACGATTGCTTCATCATTTGGTGCTACATCAAAGATAAGAGGTCCATGTTGCTCCCAGTCTATGAGGTCCAGGTATACAAGGGGTAAGTAATTAGATGAAGAGGTTAGGGTGGTGATAGTGTATATGGTACATATGGATGATTCAAAGATTTTGGCAAAGTCACTAAAGGAGTCTTGATGGCCCGTTTTGTTGACATTATCAACTTCAAGGGAAACTATAGTGACTTCGGCTAGGATACATTCACTGGTAGTGAGGGTACATTGTCATTGACCATATCCTAACCCTTGAGTATAAGGATTTCTTGTCACTTGGACTGGTTCCATGATCCCTTGTTCATGAAGGCCGATACTGCCTTGTCCTTTATAGCCCATGTTTTTGACAATTTCTGATCCTTTGCCATAGATCTCTATTGGTATTGTGGGAACTTCTTGCTCTATTTCCTCATCTTTATATAGCCATGATGATATGTCTTCAAGCACATCTTGATCAAGGAGATGTTTCTTCTCAAAGGTGGGTGATGGTTTACATTTGATGACAACTATATTTGCTTCTTCTTTCTTTGGGATACCGAACATTTTAGGGTTGGGTAATGTGCCCACACAAAAAGTACCATGTAGGTCGTATTCCCCTCATCCCATGTCACTAAGCTTGATCTTGACCTCGGGTGGTGGAGGTGTGTGGGATGAAGTGGTGACAATGTTAGCGGGGTCGATGTATGAAGTGGATGTTGTGGGGTTGGCTTTTGTGATAGCTTTGTTATACAGACAGAAGGTGTGGTCATGGCCTTCCAAGAAATTGTAGTATTGGAAGGGGCAGGGATTGGCATAGATAGTTACTTCTGTGCCATTTTGAGGGAACTTTAGACATTGATGAAATGTAGAGGAGACCGCTTGCATGGCATGGATCCATGGTCGGCCGAGAAGAATGTTCTAAGGGAGATCAGATCAAGGACCTGACATTTTGTTTCCATTATCTTTTGTCCCACTTGAATAGGGAGCTTGATAGTACCCTTAGATAGTCGTTTAATGTCATCATACCCTTTGATTGTTATGCATTCACTAGTGTCTACAACAACATCCGAGTATCCCAAGTGTTTTAGTAATTTGAGAGTGCACAGGTTTAGGTCGGAGCCACCATCTATTAAGACTCTCTTGATGATATGCTTGTGGATGTGGACTTCGATGTGTAAGGTACCATTATGTGAGTTTTCGGACGCAGGAAGATCCTTTTCTAAGAATGTGAGATGATGAAGCGTGGCGATATGGCCCACCATGGCTTAGAATTGATTCACATTTAGGTTGGCGGGAACTTGGGTTTCCAAGAGTGCTTTATCAAGGACTTCTTTATGGAGAGGTGACGTGCGGAGCAGCTCAAGTATGGAGATTTGCATAGGGGTCTTTCCTAGATGTTCTAGGAGGTTGTACTTATTGGTAGGCGATGGGCACATAGTTGGATGATTGGGTAGGGAGTCTGACATGGATGTAGGCATTTGATTAGTGGTAGGGGTTGTGCAGATAGATATACGGCCATGACGGGTTGTGATGGTGCAATCAGGTTCTTGAGCCTGAATGGTGATTGTGTTGATATGGTTAGACGATGGTTCTATTTGCCCCACAATAGAGTCGTAGGATGCGGGAGATGGGGTGATGTTGTAGGCTTGATTAGATGATGAGGCTTTGTTATGATTGGGTAGTGGATCCTTGTAAGCTCCTAAATTAGTGTTAGGCAATGGTTGGGTGCTTTGCTTAAGATTGACTTTGTTTTGATCTATGAGGTCTTGCACACAATGCTTTAATTTCATGCAATCAGCCATCTTATGGCCCATAATGTGGTGGTAATCGCAATAATCATTTTCATTGTACCATGCAGCTTTGAACTCACTCTCTTGGTGGGGCTTAAAAGGTGGGAGAGTTATCAAACCTTTCTTTAGGCATCTATCGAGGATATCCTCAATTGGTTCCCCTAGAGGGGTGAATTGTCTTCGAGGTTTGTTTTGTTTAGATTGCCCCTTTGGGATATTTACATTGGCGGCATATGTACTTGAGGGTGTTTGATTTTGTACATATTGGATGGCTTTCACATCAGTGATGCAGTCATTTAGGGTGTTTTTGTTCTTTCCCCAAAAGCATGACTTTTCATTTGATTGCGTGTTGTTGTTGTTTGCATTGGGGACATTGATATTGACTTTGTTGTTGTTGTTGTTACTATAGGACTTGTTGTCATATAATTTGATCAAGCCCTTGGTGATAAGGGCCCTTTCTATGGTAGTATCTTTGTCAATGACTTCTTCGAAGGTAGATGCACAAATGATCTGTAGATGGAACCCTATTTCTTGATTTAGGTTAGTCACAAACATGGTGACTAATTGTTTCTTAGGAATTGGCCAAGGGAGTTTGCTTGCTAAGCCTCTCCACCTCTTCAAGAAGGAAGCGAAGGATTCTCCACCCTTTTGTTTTGTATTGCAAAGGTCTGTCATAGATATTTCATGTTCAAAATTATAGGAGAAATGATTGACAAATTTTTTCGCGAGCTCAGGGAAAGACCTAATGCCCAGGGGAAGATGTGCGAACCATTTGGTGGCTTGAACACTGCGGCTTCTTGGAAATAGTCTCATTAGATATGTATCATTGTTCGAGACTTCCAAGAAAGCAAGGTAGAACTCCATAAGATGATCCCTAGGGTCTCCCTTTCCCTTGTAATTATCAAATTTGGGCGTTTCAATTTTTCTGGAGAAAGGGGGCATTTACAGTGTTCGATCAAATGGATAGGGACAAATATCCTCAAAAGAATAATGCTTGCATTTGCCCCCAGTTTGTATATCATCTACTTTTTGAATCAAGGCTTGTACAACACTTGTTAGATCCAGGGTTGGTGGCAGTTGTGGTGTGTAGGTTTGCTGATTGATGAGATGTTGGAGATTAGGTGGGATTTGATGTTGGAGGTTTTGGGAGATCATGTTTTGGTACTATGGGGTGGTGTTTTTATTGAGTTGTGTGAGATATTGTTGGTAAGCATGGATTTGTTGGAGAATATGGGGAGGTATTTGAGGATTGGGATTATGTTGTGTTGATGACGCTACGGGGTTTTGTAGATACATGAGATTAGACGGATTGACATTGGATGGGTTGACGTTGGATGGATTGACATGAGATATATTTATGTTAGATGAGTTAGTTGTGTTGTAAGGTGTTTGTGAAAAGAATTGTCTCATGTAGGCTATGGTTTGAGGGTTAAGTGGGGGCACACTTGTGGAGGCACTTGCATGTGTGAGGTTCCCTTGGATGCCTAAGGTGATTTGTGGAACAGAAGAGTTTACGTTAGTTATGGTAGTGGATGTGATGACGGGTTGGGAGGTGGTAGGATTGGAGACACTTGTGGAAATCATAGATGTGGTAACATTAGAGCTTGTGGGGGTGGTAGATACGGTGGGAGTTGAGGTTTGAGAGATGATAGGTTGGGTATTTGATGTAGATGGTTGGGAGGATGTGGTAGGATTGATGTTAGAGGTGGATGGTTGGGATGATGTTATGTTGTGGGGTGGTTGGGCACCAATTTTGAGGAGGTAGTCAAGATATCTATTTGGATCTAACCTTAGGACTTTGTCAAGCATGTCCATGTTATCAGTGTCTTGTGTAAAGTTTAAGACATCTTGATCATCTTGGGACATGGTGGTGACGTTTTGTATGGGTGGTGGTGGTGGTGGTTGCAAGAAATGGAAGGGATTTTCATTGGGATTATATGTCGGGATTTGAAAGACTGAAGGTGGGTTGTGTGTTTGGTTGATAGGTAGGTTGTTGTCATTGGTATTAGACATTCCTATGCCCATATATTGTCCAAAGTTTGCCATTGCTTGATTCTTTTTGTGTTGTGATCTAGTTATGGGCATTCAAGTGTATGGATTTGACTTTGAGGTGGATGAAAGGGGGATGGGGACCTTAGGGAATTCATATTGATTTGTTGGACCCAAAGAGGATGTGGTAGTGGAATGGAATAAAAGATGAAAGGGTGATTGTAACATGATAAAGGATAGATTTTCACTTCTAAGAGACGAGTCTTCAAAAAAGTATCAATCTAAGGATGATAAGAGGGGGTGATATTGGTTTTTTCAAAAATTTGGACCAAAATGGTAGATGATAGATGAAGTTTGCTTGAGGATGATTTGACAGAAGGGATTTTGATGTTGATTTGGAGGGTGAAATTTTTAGATGAACTAGATGTTTGGTATGAGAGATTAGGATGATGTTTTTGAAAAGGATTTGAAGGTCAACGAATGAGCTTAAGTAATATCTAGTTTTGTGTCACACAAATGGATGTTTCTCTTTGTTTGGGGTAGACTAATGACATTACACAAAGAAGGATGATTATTTTACTTGAAAGGTTGACTAATGACTCCCCAAGCAAAATATGATGTAAAAGATGAAATTTAGATCTAGCTTTAGCTCAAAGGGATGGCGAGTTTTGGATGTTGGTTGATGGTTCTTTGATGGGTGTTTGGATTTAGAAGATTTTGGATATGTTTTTGATGAGAGAAGAGAAAGGGTTTTGGAATGATTTCTTGTAACAACGATGTTTGTTTGGTCCAAAAGGTATGCAAAGATTAATGAGGATGAATGGATATGAAATTGAGTGGATTATGGTATGGCAAAGGGGTCCGATAATGATAATGATTGATTCTCTAAGGTCAAAATGAAGGTATGATTGGAATTTTTAGAAGAAAATGGGTGGGGTATTGACGGATTTTTGCGAAAGTGATTATGGATTATGGCCAGGCAGGTGCTAAAGATCACAATGGAATTTTCCCTAGTTCCAGGCAGGTCAGTCTGCAAATAGCACCAATCCACAGGTGAAATGGCACCAAAAATAGATAGAGATGGTGCTGAAAAAGGTCAGTGTTGGTCGAGGCTCTAAAAAAGACAGCTTTTGATGACAAATTTGGATTTGTATTGATATGAAGTTTGATCAAATGATTTTGTTGTCTCTTGGCAAGTTTCTTGAAAGCACTTTAAGCACAATAACACACAATAATTGAGATTTTGTTAGTGAAAAGACATGGGATTTTCTTAAACAAGCACTTTGTACAACCTAAGACGAAGATAGGATAGTATTTGTTGAATCCCCTAGCTGCGCTTATTCAAAGTGGGTAGCTCCAGGATCTTGGTAGCACCGACTCCCCCTTACAGTGCAATCACTTCTCATGCATACCAAGATCCAGGTCTCCACGAAGGCTTGTCCCTCACCAAACCTTAGGATTGTCTCTGCTACCTCGGCTAAGAACCACATGAATTGGGGCCGCTTCAAAGGTTACCCTTCTGCGTCAACAAATAGAAGGTTTTTGGCTTGCTAAAACAAAGGTTTGTAGTAAGTGCATTCGTTTAGGTGGCCATACATGCGGCAGTGCTACTCTTTGTTATGGAGTCTCCCAGCCTCCAAGGGTTACGCCTTAGAGGGTTTTGGGGGAGGTTGGTTGTTGGTATGACACAACAACACCTGTTGCTTGTGACTTTCATCACAAATACATTATTTATATAGCGGCTTGAAAGAGCTTGGCTTTATCTTGTTGCCACTTGGGTCGTTCCCACCTTTCGAAGCGGGGTGGCAGGCCCTCTAAAGGTTTAACAAAAGCAACACAACCACAAAATTACTTTTGATCCCCAAGTTCATACAAGGATGCAAGGGGAGAGCATACGTATATTTTGTGCTTGGGTTACACTAAACAAGATTCATTTTTAGTTCTTGGATTATGTTGGGGGTGATTTATGCAAGTGTTGTGAGAAGCTTTTGATTCCCAAGATCACCAATGGTGTGAGGGAAGAGCATACACTTTTCACCACACAAATGTTTTCACAAAACACTTCACACAATTGATTTGTTTTCTTGTTTAGATGAGTGAAAAATGCAGATTGTTGTTCTTTTTAATCCAATGAGTTATGATGCACTTTGTGGTTCTTTTTAAGCCCAAAATCAAAATGTTTGTAGATTTGTTTGCAAGCACTTGTTAATTTTAGAGCACCAAATTCAAATATTTTTTCTAAGCTAAGGCACACAAAGATTTTGTTTATTTTCTTGTTGTTGTTTGATCAATTTTAGTGCACCAAATTGAAATGTTGTTTATGCTAACATACAAGGGTTCTTTTTTAAGCACCAATTGAAGTGTTTGCTTAACCTAAAGATAGAAAACCCTGCAAGAACTTATTAGTGGCGCTAGAATGATGATGATGACCTGCAAACAACTTATTAGTCCCTGCATAGAACCCAAGGTTAGCCTATAAAAAATAGCGCTAAAACAGAGACCAAATGGCGCCACCGTTGACTGCAATGGCGCTACTGACAGAAACTGACCTAAAACTTGACTGCCCTAGAAAATAGCACTGATATACATACAGATAGTGCTGATATACAACATAGCGCTAAAAAGAGATACATAATGCGCTAGAAAAATAGATAGCACTACAATAAGTTACAGAAAGTGCTAAAACTAAAGATCACGCTAATATGTATAGAATAAAGCACCACTGCGCGTGCGTCTGAATGGTTTGGTTGACAGTGGAATATAGCACCACTCTAGGTGCTGATAGTGCTAATATGAGGTTGAAATTGTCAGGCCTGTAAAAACAAAGTTTTCCTAACCAAAATAGGAGGTTAGACTGCAAAGAGAGGGGTCTTATTAGTCTTGTTAGCCTAGTGAATGGAAACCAAAACAAGATGAAAGAAAAAATGGTATGTTTGGTTCTCAAGAAGATTTTGGCATGACCTCCCCCTCTTCATGCACAATGCCTACAAAAATAGAGAGCAAAATAACCTAGGAAGTTGGTAGGAAAACCAAAAAGGAGAAGAAGGTGTGAGTAAGATCTAAGAAAAAAGTATCATGTCAAATAGCGCTGAAACAGTCTAAAGATAGCACTAAAATTCACCACAAATGGTGCCACTACATAGGTAGATAGCACCACACCTGTAAACATGGCTCAAACAACAAAAACTCACAAAAAACATTGATTAGATTGAGACCTTGTGGGTCCCACCGGGCATGCCAATGTGATTAGGTGATTCAAATCAAGGTAAAAATACAAACTTAATGCATGCAAAACAAGAAGTTATACCTTGATATGGAGACCCAATCTCATGAGGGTGAAGGAGCTTGTGCCCAAATACTCCAAGATATACCCTAGATACTAAGAAATGATGTGAAATACTCTCAAGCTCAGAAGTGTAACTTAACAAATTACTTAGCTCAATGGATATTTTGGCATTGTAACATTACTTAAAAATTAGATGATGAAATGGCTTGGAGGATGTTATATTTATATGCATTTTGGAGAGATTTTAATCCAATGGTTGAGATTGATTTGGGAGATCAATGGTGGAGGATGAAAGTGATGTGGAGGGCCTAGATTTCATCTTAGAAAATGGAGGGCTAGGAATAAAGATGAATTTTAAATTTATCTTGGGAAAGGGGTGGAGTTAATGAGGTTGGGTGAGATGGATTATTTGTGAATTAAAGATTCACATGGGGAAGGGTAAAATGAATTAAAAATTTATTTGGAGAAGAGTGGATATTAATGACTTATGACATGTGTAAGGGGTGTAAGAGGTATTAAATGAGGATTATGACACGTGTCTAAAAAATTGATTTATATGAGATATATTTCAATTTTTTATTTGTGGGATGTGGGGAGGAGTATTAATCAAGGTTTGACCATTTTAATTAGGGTGATTAGCCTAATAAATATGGCTAGAAAAAATTAGGGAATGGGTTAATGGGATGTTAAGATTAATTAAATAAGTTTTTATTTAATTAATCCTAAGGCTAGGATGATGTAGGCTAGAGTAGGCAATTAAATAATGACTATTTAATTACCTAGGGTAGGGATAGGTTAATTAATAGGCTAAATTAATTAGTTAAACATGATTTACCGAATTAATTTGGATTTAGTGAGAGGGGGGAAATTAACCAAATAAATATTGCATATTTATTCAATTAATTGGCTAAAGTTGAACTATTGAATTAATACAATTAGTCTAATTGTTGGGGATAGCATGATGACAAATCAGGTGATGAAGGGATAATTAATTAAATACAAATTTAATTAATTGATTAGAAGGGAAATTGGTATGTTTAGGGATGTCGGGAGTCGGTTTGACAATGAAGACATTTTTAGGTGTCTACAGGATCATTTTGCCACAATGACAGTGAAGTTTGAAAAAGCTGTGGGCAAAGTTCATGAATTTCTTCAGATGGTTGCAAATGCTGAAGAAATGTTAGAGAACCAGAATATCATTCTAGAAAGTATCAGTGTTCCTGGCAAAGATGCGGTCACTCGCTTTTTAGAAGATATTATTTCTCAGAATATCAATAGATGACATCACCAAAAAGCAAGAATGTTGATGAGGATGTGACTCAAAAGAAAGCAGCTTTAACTCAAATGCTTTTTGTTTTTAAAGAATTTACTTTCATCTTAAGCTCATCCATTCTTTTTTAAGAAAGAAATCACTTTGTAATAGTTGGAGTTTTCTTTTCTTTAAAGCATTTTTTAGTTGTAATTTTTGTCTTAGAATAGAAATAAAGCTTGCGAGTTGGCAAGTTAGTTAGGTTAAATCAAGGAGATTTTAAGGTTCCCTACTCCTTTGATTTAGTATAAATAAGGGCAGCCTTGCCCATTGTAAGTGATGATAATGGTAATTGTGATAGCAAATTTGTTGTGCCTATTCTAGCCTATAGAACTTGTTATTCCAAGTGCTCGTTCATTCTATGTAATCTATTTCCAGTGTTTGATCGCATATTGTATGCCTGGCTTTTGCTACAATATTGTTGTCTTGGAGTTGTATCAACTTTATGATATTGAAATGGAAGTCTCATGCCCACCTTTTTCTCTGATTTTCTATCTCAGATCATCTAGTTTTGTCATCAGATGTGTGGCTTGTGAAAATTTTATTTTAGTTTTCATCATTAAAGTACAATGGGTCTTATGATGTGAATCTGGGAGAAATTTATTTAAGTTTTTGTGTTACAACAATTCATTCCTCATCCACTTTTAATCCCTTTTCTCTAAATTTACTTAGGAGATTAAAAGTGTCATTTAGTTTAGGCCTTGCTGTAGATAGAAGTTTTAAAAAAGGAAAAAACCTCTTCTGTAGCAAAATAGAGTTTTATAACCTTGTGCTCACAGCTAAGAATCAAAAAGAAGATAGGCAAATTTATTTTATTTATCTTTCAACTGAACATCAGCAAAAAGGGAACTCCCCCTCATAATAGGAGAACATTTTATCTGTGCATAGCTATCCATTTCCAACTAGCATTCCAGAGGTGCGAATTGAAACGCCAACAGTTTTCTGGTGCCCACTGTGGGGCACAAGGCATAAAACTTCAAGAAAGCTTAGGCTTATGACACAGGAATGACTCTTTGGCGTCCTACTTCTCTAGTTCAACAACTAAATCTTACATCACCTACTATTCAACCAAATCTTGTACGTGTGGAAGGAGAGCAAACAGACATCATTAGTAGCCTGAGGAGTTTCATATTTGTGCAAAAGGAAAGTCCTGTTTAGTGGAGAAATGTGGCTACTATTCTTGATGAAGAAGAAAACAAAGCAGATCTTGCAGCCAGAAGACCAGTATTACCACCTCCCGCATGGCAGTAGATAATCCTGGCTCACAGGGTTTATACAAGAAGGGGGAGAGATAGTGCTACAAATCCTTTCTTCCAAGATCTTACACCTATGGAAGTTGGAGAGGCATCCAACATAGTTCTTGAAGTCCAGTTAATTCTTGAAGTCAAGCAGGAAGAACCTCAAGAGGAACCAGTAATCCAGCCTAGAGCAATGGGTGATGCAAATAATAATAATTGCAATAACCAAAATCAGTGGCACCCACCCCCATTACCTTGGGGTAACAACATTGGACCTTTAGCACTAGCAGAATATCATGAGCTTCCTAAAGGATCAAGAAAAAGTTTTTTAAAGTTTCATGGTGATGGCAAGTAGCATCTTGATGAGCACATTTCTCCTTCACTGCTGCCTATGGAATTCTTGGTGTTGCACATGTAGATGTTGTAGTGCATTTATTTGTGGAAACATTGCAAAGTTTACTAGCTAAATGGTTTAGTCACCTCACTGCCAGCTCTATCACAAGTTGGAAGTCGTTGCAGGAGAAATTTCTCACCCATTTCAAACTTGCAAAAGATATTCATGTCTTGTTTGCACAGCTTTCAAACATCAAGAAAGACAAAAGTGAGCCAATGTGAGAGTTCATGGCCAGATTCAACCGTTTAGTTGGAAAAGTTACAAACACCCTGAATCCTTTGTCAAAAATTATGCTAAATTGTTTCATGAGTGCACAATCTTTAGAAATTTCTTTCTACCTCAAGCAAAGACACGCTACAGAACTGCAAGAAGCTCAGGAGTATGCTATTGAATTAGAAGATCATATAATCACTTCAGGAAAGATCCAGAGAGATTCGATCAAACCACTGGTGCCCTTGAATGTTGTACCACTTCGACAAGTTCCATCTCCTTTAAGTATACCAGATTCTTTCATTAACTATGTAAGTGATCAACCTGCTTCACCTATGTGTCAAGTATCACTTATGCGTCAAGAGGTAGATGTGTCTTCTGCAATACAAATCTACTGCTTGTTCCACACAACAAACCAACATGATGGAGAAAATTGCCCTGAGATGAGAAGATTCATGCAAATATTAAAAGCATCAAATGAAAATCAAGGATTTTCAGATAATCCTGAATATCTCTTTGATGAATCTGATGGTGGCTCTATGAAGGCATTTGACCAGTGTAAATCAAATATTAAAATGGATCATTTTCCTAACTCTGTTTCAAGCAACATCATGTGTTTGCATATGGGACATGAATGTTCATCGAAAGCTGCAAATTTGCATAATTTCTTCGAATATGAAGAAGGATCGTTGATGAAAGAACCTGAAGAAATGCACAACTTGCATACTTTCTTTGAGGAAGAAGTACAATAATCTTCTCAGGAGCAAAATTATGAGGAAGAGATCAAATATGATGTAGAGTGCAATGATGAATCCAATTTGTTCTTCTCATCTTTTGAAGGTTGGTTTGAAGAACCTGTGTTAGATACATTCAAAGGAGAAGAGACCAAAGAAGCATTGCAATTGGAGAAAGAACATGTTCTTCTTCATTTTGAAGATGATTTCTCCCTAGAAGAATTTTTCAAAACTAGAGATCATATGGAAAATTAATCATTGGATCTCAACTATTTTCTACATCACTGGGAAAGTGATCCTTCAACAAAAGATATTGCAGATTTTTTCTTTACAATATATCCCGTCTTCACCTTTGTCCCAAGAATCCTTCATACGCAATAGTGAAGAAGATGATGTTGAATCTGTCTATGAACCTGTACAAGAAAGAGATTTCATTGATACTATACAACTAATACTAAATGCAACATATGAAGAAGTCTATGGAGAAGAAGAGTTCATGGAATATTCAGTTTTTGTCACTAAAGAGGATGATATTGAAAAGTCATAAATTCTTGAAAAATGTTTTGTGAGATATGTCGTATGTGAAATCAATCAAGAAGAGGAAGAAGAAACATAAAGCTTAGATGAATCTATCTTTGATTATGCTTACTTACCAGAAGAAAAAAGGTACATGATTATTGAAGATGAGACGATGTCGGATATCTACATTGAAGAAGATTACTCTATGGAGGTTGACGAGACTCAAAATAATGAATGGCAAAGTGAACTATCAAGTGAAGATGTTAACCATCAAGTGTACTTCGATAATGATCAAGATCTTGAGCATTTAGACCAGGATGATCGATCAGATTATGAGGGTTGGATGGGCAAAAACATGACCAATGAAGAAGAAGAAGCTCCTAAAGCACTAGAAAAATGGGTGATGACAGTTATGGATCCTATAAGCCAAGAATTAGTAATGAGAGTTGTGTATGAACAACTTAGACCATTTCCAGAAGATGATACTTTGATTGATTTCAAAGTTGCATGTGTTCAAGATATAAATGAAAGTCATGTTCTATATGTGGTGATAACCATTCCCACAAGCATACTTTCGCCACACGACATTCCTACATATCTTCAGAAGGAGGTTCTATACCATGGTGTAGGAGCACCTAGAAAATCATTTTTTGTGTTGTAATAAGGTCTATTTGACCAATGTTTTTTTCATTTCTATTTGTAAGTCCCAAGTGACATAGGTCACCTTTGTCAAATTATTTATCTTAAGATGATTGGTCTCCCAGCCACTTGGAATCGGTTGGTTTTTCTCCCAGCCACTTGGATCGGTTGGTTTTCCTCAGGGTGAGTTTATAAACCTAGAGGAATGAACCAAATGAGGAGATGGTAATCAGATCAAAGAAGAAATGTGATTGAATGTGATTATGTACTGTACTAAGGAGAAATAGAAAGATTCTATTCTGTCAATTTGATTTTTCGTTTCCTGTAACTATAAATCGTATAGCTGTAGATTTCCATTCTTTCTGTGTTTTTGTTGTTGCAATATGTCGATGTGAAGCATTCCACTGGTGGGATTTCTATCGAAATCAGTGGAATGGCTTCGTTGTACAATATCCATTTTTTTGTTTTCTATTTTGTTTCACTGTTTGGCAGTGCAGAGGATCCAAACAGTGCAAGTTGCACAGTAGGTTGACCTAGCATCTCCATGTGCTAGGGTTCGGAAGAAGGTAAATTGTGCATCGGTGTATTGGCGTAGCAAACCCTAAGGTGGCCAATAGTAATTGTCATGCCAACAAGAGAAGATCAAAGGTGACATCGAAGTAATTAGCAGCTCTGGAGTAAGTCCTACTGACAGAGCAAGTCTCATCGAGGGTGTTGGTTCGTCGGCGCATCGGTCAAAGATTGCAAGTGTTCACCGATAGAACAAGTCTCATCGAAGGTAATTGCCATCGGTGCATTGGGAGACAAGTTAAGAGTTTCATCGATGGGAAGGGTCTCACCGATAAGGTCACATCCAACTGGTGTGGAAGCCATCATGGTTGAGTCAAGGGAGAACTTAACTGCCATCGGGCATCGGTAGGAGAATGGAAGACTTGGCCGATAGAAGATGTCTCACTGAAGTTAAAGCTAGTTGAGCTATCGGTGTGAGTTTGGTCACAGAGAGACTTAGGAGAGTCTTTCCAATGGTGGTTGTCTGGCTGAAGGTGATGGATCGGTGGCTCATTTATTAGTCTTGCCGATTTTAAGGAATTAGGGCCCATTCTGCATTTCCTATTGTGTGCTCCCCATCATACTGGTATCAGAGCCCAAAAAGATTTGGGTGGCAAGTCGAATTGAGGATTTGCAGGAGTGTTGGCATTTGGGTACTATCTGTGAAGAGTGTATGTCAGATAGAGAAAGTGAGACAGAGGTGGAGAGGATGCCTCCCAAAAGTATGTCGCAGGATGCCATCAAGACACTGATCAAGGAGATGCTTGAATCCAAGTTGGGAGAGTTCAAGCAGTCCAAAAGCAAAGATAGGGCAGATGAAAGTGACAGTGATGAAGGCGATACAGAAATTGATGAAACCAATAAGAAGATAGAGGAGATACCAGTAGACCAAAGGACATTTGCAAATGCATTGAAGTTAGTCAATAGGGACACCATAGATGGGTTACCTATGTATAGTGGAAGTATGGAAGTTGAAGAGGTGATTGACTAGATTGAGACATTGAACAATCACTTCTAATACAAAGAAGTCCCTGATGGTAAGAGGGTTAAGTTGGCAAAGGCAAGATTGAAGGGATCTGCTCTTGCATGGTGGAATTATGAGCAAGGAGAGAGAGTCAAGGAGGGGAAGAATATGATAATCTCCTGGGAAAGGATGAAGACCAAAATCAAGGCACAATTCTTACCCCTAGACTATAACGTGCAGATGTATAAGAAATTGCAAAACCTCAGACAGAGAGACCTTGATGTGAATGCATACACACAAGAGTTTTATAAACTCAGTCTCAGATCAAAGAGATAAGAAGAAGAGTCAGAGAAGGTGGCCAGGTATTTGAATGGCCTAAGGATGAACATCCAAGATGAGATCAACATCTTAGCACCAGAAACAATGAACAAGTGTTTCCAAATGGACTTAAGGGATGAAGAGAAGATAAAGAGAAAGAGTGAGTAGAATAATAGAGGTAGAGGTGGAAGAAATTTCAAAGGTAGAGGCAGTTTTGGAGGAAGAAGTCCTAACCAGAGGCCTAGTGGTGAGTCTAGCCAAGAAGAGAAAGTTGGAGACTCTAGTAGCAGAGGAGGCTACCGAGGAAGAAGGCCTAATGGAAGAGGTGGGACAAATGGATCAGGTAGAGCATCCAAATTCTCCAATATGAGATGTTATAACTACAATCAGATAGGGCACTCGACATACAAGTGTCCAGAGAAAGCCTCAACTTCTCATGGTAATGAGAGAAGAACCACTTTGATTCAAGAGGATGCAAGGATTGTGGCATCTCCTGAAGTGAATCTAGCATCAGAAATGGGAGAAAATCTGATGATCAAGAGGACAAGGAACCAGTGCAGACTGGACCATCACAAAGGAGAGATTTGTTTAGAATCAACTGCAAGATCCAAGGTAAGGTTTGTAAAGTCATTATTAACTCTGGTTCTACTTATAACATTATATCTTTAGAAGCAATGAATAAGTTGAGTCTAGAAAAGATACCCCATAGCATTCCATATAAGGCCAATTGGGTAAACAAGGGATAGCATACAGTCATCAATGAACAAGAATGGGTAGAATTCAGTATTGAGGGGTATAGAGACAAGATTTTGTGTGACATCCTTCCAATGGATGCTTGCCATCTTCTATTGGGCAAACCATGGCAATTTGATAGAAAAGCTCATCATGATGGAGAAAATAATGCTTACTCATTCCAAAAGGATGGTGTAACTTATAAGATACAGTCATTAGTAGAAGGGGATTCACAGCCTGTAGGATCTAGTGTAATGCTGGTAGGAGAAAAGGAATTCCTTGAAATAGTAGAAGAATCAGGTGGAGTATGTTTTGCTCTGGTTGTGAAACCTAAGGAGAAGAAAAGAGAAAATATGAGAGAGGTAGGGCCTAGGGAGGTTAGCGAACTACTTGAGAGTTATAAGGAAGTAATTGCAGTAGATATACCAGACTCACTACCTCCTATTAGAGATATCAGCCATCAGATAGATCTCATACCAGGAGCTATACTTCCCAATAAGGCAACCTATAAGATGACCCCTCAGTGGAATGAGGAGATAGCCAGGCAGGTTCAAGAACTTTTAGACAAGGGGTTGATAAGAAAGAGTTTGAGTCCATGCACAAACCCCACTGTTTTGGCACTAAAGAAAGATGTGAAATGGAGACTGTGTACTGATTCCAGAGCAATAAATAGGATAACCATCAGATATAGGTTTCCTATTCCTAGAATTGAAGACCTAATGGACTATTTGGGAGGTGCTACCTATTTCTCTAAGATAGACTTGAAGAGTGGGTACCATCAGATAAGGATGAGAGAAGGGGATGAGTGGAAGACAACATTTAAAACCGATGAAGGGTTATATGAGTGGCTTGTGATGCCTTTTGGTCTTTCTAATGCCCCTAGCACTTTCATGAGGCTAATGAATGAAGTATTGTAGGAGTTCATAGGGAAATTTGTGGTAGTATACCTAGATGACATTTTGATATTCAGTAAAAGTAAAGAAGAGCATTTGAAACATATAGAGATAGTCTTGAAGAGGCTGAAAGACCATAAGCTATTGATAAACTTGGACAAATGTGATTTCATGAAACAAGAGTTGATCTACTTGGGTTTTGTCTTTTCCACAGGTGATCTAAAGATGGATCCTTCAAAGGTAGAGGCTATTCTAAATTGGCCCGCACCTAAGACAGCAAGGGAGGTAAGGAGTTTCCATGGTTTGGCCACATTCTATAGGAAATTCATTAAGAACTATAGTGACATTTGTCCACCTATGTTGGAAACCATCAAGGGTGGTTGCAAGGTAAAGTTTGTGTGGATAAGAGAAGCAGATAGGATCTTTGAGAGTCTGAAATAGAAAGTTGCTAAATTCCCTGTTTTAGTGTTACCTAATTTCAATAAGGTTTTCACAATTGAATGTGATGCAAGTGGACTGGCCATAGGAGTAGAGTTGAGCCAAGAAGGTAGACCAGTAGCCTTCTTCAGTGAAAAGTTAAATGAAGCCAAGAGGAAATACTCCTCTTATGACTTAGAGTTGTATGCTATGGTACAAGCTCTGAAAAAATGGAGACATTACCTACTCCCCAAGGAATTTATTGTGTATATAGATAACCATGCTGTCAGTTTTCTAAATGGGTAGGACAAACTCAGTCACAAACATATGAAATGGGTGGAAAGTCTGCAAGCATACACTTTCACCATTAAGCATAAGAAAGGAGTCACAAACAAAGTGGGAGATGCTCTCAGCAGGAGGGTGTTGACAGTGCAAGAAGTGTGGTTGCAAAGCATGGGTGTTGAGTCACTCAAGGAATTGTATGAAGAAGATCAAGATTTCAGAGAAATCTACAAGGTATGTAATGAATTTGCTAATACTTTTCATAGTGAGTTTTCAGATTTTACATTGCAGGATGGACTTTTGTTTAAAGGGAGTCAACTATGTATCCCTAAGTGTTCAATGAGGGATAATATAGTGAAGGAAAAACATAGTGGTGGTTTAGGTGGACATTTTGGGTTGAATAAGACTTTAGATCTGGTAAGGAGATTTAATTTCTGGCCAAGAATGTAGTCTGACATCAGAAAATTTGTTGAAAGTTGCATAGTATGCCAAAAAGCAAAAGGAGTCTTGACCAATGCATGATTGTATCAACCTTTGCCAATACCCAACAGGCCTTGGGAATGTCTGAGTATGGATTTTGTGATGGGGTTACCCATGACAAGGATAGGTTATGACAGTGTGTTTGTTGTGGTAGACAGGTTCAGCAAGATGGCTCACTTTATTCCTTGTAAAACCACCAATGATGCTAGTTACATTGCAGGTTTGTTCTTTAAAGAAATTGTCAGGATTCATGGGCTACCTTTGAGTATTGTATCTGACAGAGACAGCAAATTTGTGGGACATTTCTGGAGAACTTTGTGGAAAATATTGGGAACAAATTTGTCTTTCAGTTCAGCCTATCCTCAAACTGGTGGGCAAACTGAGGTGGTCAATAGATCTTTGGGCAATCTCCTTAGATGCTTAACAAAAGAACATGGCAGTAGTTGGGATGTGGTACTCCCATAAGCAGAGTATGCCTATAATGATTCTACAAATAGAAGTACAGGTCTAAGTCCTTTTGAAATTGTCTATGGTAGTCATCCTAGAGGAATTTTTGAATTACGAGATGTTCAAGGGTTGGACAAAAGGAGTGGACATGCTAATACATTTGCAGAGGCTATGAAAGTGATCCATCAACAAGTCAAAGATACTCTACACCAGAATAGTTAGAAGATCAAGGCTAGAGTGGATCAAAGAAGAAGGGATGTGCAGTACCAAATAGGAGATATGGTCATGGTTCATCTCAACAAGAATAGACTGCCCATAGGAAAACACAGCAAGTTGATGATGCAAAAAATTGGCCCTTGTCAGATTCTGGAGAAATATGGTCCTAATGCTTACAGAATTGAACTCCTTGATGATATTGCTATTTCACCTATATTCAATGTTGCTGATCTGGCATTATATAAGAGTCCTAATATAGGAGAAGATACAACAGATTCTGTCCAAGACAATGCAGAGTGGGTGTAGTATTTACCGCCTAAGGAACCATCGAAGATGGAGTGCATCTTGGATCACAAGACAGCTAAGAAGACAAGAAATTAGACCTATTTTGAGCACTTAGTCAAATGGCAAGGACTTCTAGACTTAGAGGCCACATGGATGCTGGAAGAAGACATTAGAATTCAAGGTGGTGATTTGCAGCAGTTAGTCTCTAAGAGGACTTGAGACAACTTTCACCCGGGGAGTATGGTGTAGGAGTACCTAGAAAATCATGTTTTGTGTTGTAATAAAGTCTATTTGACCAATGCTTTTTCATTTTTTTTGTAAGTCCCAAGTGACTTAGGTCACCTTTGTCAAATTGTTTATCTTAAGACGGTTGGTCTCCTAGCCACTTGGAATCGGTTGGTTTTTCTCCTAGCCGCTTGGATTGGTTGGTTTTCCTCATGGTGAGTTTATAAACCCAGAGGAATGAACCAAATGAGGAGATGGTAATCAGATTGAAGAAGAAGTGTGATTGAACATGATTATGTACTGTGCTAGGAGAAATAGAAAGATTTTGTTCCATCAATTTGATTTTCTATTTCTTGTAACTATAAATCGTATAGCTATAGATTTCCATTCTTTCTGTGTTTTTGTTGTTGTAATATGTCGATGTGAAGCATTCCACTAGTGAGATTTTTGTCGAAATCAGTGGAATGGCTTTGTTGTATAATATCCATTTTTTGTTTTCTATTTTGTTTCACTATTCGGTGGTACAGAGGATCCAGACAATGCTAGTTGCACAGTAGGTTGACCTAGCATCTCCATGTGCTAGGGTTCGGAAGAAGGTAAACTGTGCATCGGTGTATCAGCGTAGCAAACCCTAAGGTGGCCAATAGTAATTGTCATGCCAACGAGAGAAGGTCAAAGGTGACATCAGAGTAATCGACGTATCAGCAGCTCCGGAGTAAGTCCTACCGATAGAGCAAGTCTCGCTGAGGCTGTTGGTTCATCGACGCATCGGTCAAAGATTGCAAGTGTTCACTGATAGAACAAGTCTCACCAAAGGTAATTGCCATCGGCGCATCAGGAGATAAGTTAAGAGTTTCACCGACAGGAAGGGTCTCGCCGATAAGGTCACGTCCAACTGGTGTGGAAGCCGTCACAGTTGAGGCAAGGGAGAACTTAACCACCATCAGGCATCGGTAGGAGGATGGAAGACTTGGCCGATAGAAGATGTCTCGCTGAAGTTAAAGTCAGTTGAGCTATTGGTGTGAGTTTGGTCATGGAGAGACTTAGGAGAGTCTTTCCGACAATGGTTGTCTAGCCAAAGGTGATGGATCGGCGGCTCATTTGTTAGTCTTGCCAATTTTAAGGAATTAGGGCCCATTCTATGTTTCCCGTTGTGCGCTCCCCATCATACCTTCACCTGTTGCAAAGGTTACTTTCTTTAGAAGAAGATGATCCACCTGATCTTTGGTGTATCAACCAGTTCCTCATGAACTTTTTATGGCCTGAATGTGAATACCCTCCAGAACTGTGGCTTTTTGAAGAGATGTTGCAGAGAAAGAAAAGTTTTGTGTTGTTAAGACAATATTCATAGCTAAGGAGAGATGGTTCTTACTTTTCTGAATCAGTTGACGGTTTTGTTTGACAATCTTTGTTCTTCTCATCCTCGCTTAGGAGAAAGAGCATTTGTGTGAACACCTTTTTGTTCTCATAATGTGTTTCCCCTTTCTATAATGTAATTGTTACATCGTAATATTTTTCCCCTTTTTTGTAATTTGACAGTTGTGTTCTGGGAAGTTCTAACTCTTAGGTGATTTTAGGAAGTCCAGTTTTAGGTGATGTAGGGAAAAGTCTTGTTCTAGGTGATTCGGAAAGTAACCTGACTCTATTGCCCAACTAACAAGGCACTGGTCTAAGCTAGAAAAATCTAAAGATTCTCGGTTCTCCTATGCCGTAAGTATCTGACATGGTCCCCAGACAGAGCCAATTGTTGTACCCAATCAAATTTTTTGCTTTATCAGGGCATTTTGAGAAAGTCTAGAAAAGTTTAAAGTCAAAAAAGTCAAAAAAGTCAAAATTTCTAAAAATAGACATCAATTTAGGTTTTCTGGGTTTCTTGAGATACGGATGCTGGCAAAATTTTCTAAAAATAGAATCTCTGATTCAGGTGTCGTGTTTTGTTCTAATTGGTTGATTTTGCTTCACGATCAAGGTGGTCTAGACAGAATCTGCAAAAGGTCAAGTTTTCTCTACTGGGTCAATTCTACTTTTTTAGAAGGTGAAGCATGAGCTCTAGAGCTATCAATGGAAGAAGTTCATCTGCCAGAGATCAGTTTCAAGTCTTCTAGGCTATTCAGCTAACACAGAACTGATGAACACTCATCGATTTGACGAAGAACAAGAAACGGAGTAGGATGGATCCGGAATGAGGAGAAAAGTTAAAAATCCTAAAATTTGACTAAGGTACAAAAAACCAGGTGCCCCTAGAGGCTAGGGGCGCCCAACTTTTCATGCCTTAGTTTTTTTGGCATTTTTTGAGAAACGTCAAGAAACCTCCGTCAGCCCATTTCTAGGTGGTCAAACTTAGTCGAAAGCTTGAAAAAACTGGGATTTCATCTCAGGTATGTTCAGACAACTCAATGCACCTCCTGTTCTACTTCTGGAGTCATTCGAAAGATAGAAAATGATGATCAAATACGACCTGTTGGCATAGAAATTGAGGAATGCAATGAAAAATTGAAAAAAATTTCTAAGGCACAAAAAACTAGGTGCCCCTGGAGGCTAGGGGTGCTCATCTTTTCATGCCTTAGTCATTTTTCCATGTTTTCACAGAAAATGACAAAAACACCTCTGTCAGCCTGATCAGATTCACAGGTAATCAATTTGGTACATTTTCCAAGATCGACAGAGGATACAATCAGTTCAGTTTTCATCAGGATTGCCTATTTGCCATGTTGGTTTTTCTTCTGAATCAGCATTAGGGTTTGCCACTTCTAATGCACAGGCAGATTCAGCCAACTAAATACAGGAGGTTGCATGAGTTGCCTCCCCTTCACTTTTAGTTCTGCCGCACCAAGGGGGGTATCCCTATAACTCAAGATGTAACCTTGACTAGCTCAAAGATAGAAAGATTTAACTTGACAACAACAGGCAGAATACTCTCATGTATGGACCAAGATCTGTATGATAGATCACAAGGTTGGCAACATTCTTGGACATGATGTCTGGTTGGGTATGAGAGCATGCAGGGGGTTCCTAATCCTACTCCTACAACTAACAGGTGGAAGTATGAAATGGTTTAGTTTAAATTTTGGATGCAAAGCTGGACATGGTGTATAACCTCAACACAGAGCTAGATTGGTGCCTATCTAGGGCTTGGAGTCGGTAGACATACACCTGTGAATGATCAGCATGAATAGCTAAAACTAGATTTCAGGGGGATACACATGATATCTGCCTTACAGATATCTCCCAATAAAGAGTGTTAAGCTGTCTATACTTATGGCATCCCTATTGCAGTAAGAAAGATACATGCAAAACTGGAGATAGAATCAGCATAACACATGCAAACACAGCATTATTCATATAAGATTAACCATGAAATCAGTGGATTCATGCCAAATCGTACAACAGGAGATACATAAACTCACAAGTTTTGCTGCACAAAGCAACCAAAACTAGTTGTATCTTATTACAGAGCCAAAATGTCCAGTTTTCAACAACCTGAAAAATGGTAACACAGTCTGCTTATAACAGCCAGAAAGTGTACCACAGCAATTAATTACATGGTTGACCAAAAATCCCGCCAGATACACAGTATCAGAAAAATGGCACTCAACGCATTACCAGATTAGCGCCCAAACATGAATGCAGTAGGTAGGGGAGGAGACAGGAAGAAACCTCGAGCCCTGCGCCACTGCCTAGGGATCCACATCTTCAATCAGGTACTAGATCCGTCCACACCATCGCCCATACCTCTGCAACAATCGCCATTAATGGCGCACCAACCCGCGGCCTTGGGAAATGCAGAAAACTGTGCGTTGCAACTGTTTCCTGCCAAGATACATCGTCATGATATTTGAAAATATGTAGGGTCGAATTATCCCACATGCACCCCGCAGCAACCTCCTCATCACCTTATATACTAGGTCACGAGCATATATGATGTCGGTGCTTTTGCTCCCGATGACACTAGTATAAGGCTTCATCATCATCCTCCAGCAGCATGATATCCTATTGCTTGAAATATCACCTTAACGTCAGCATCATATCGTAATATCACTTGCATGATAAATGCCTTCATCGACACAACCTGATCCATCGGAGGAAGATCCTCCTGCTTTGCCGATACCAAATGTCTGGCCGATGAACATCCTGATGACGACACTGTCATATCCTGCTGACGTCATCAACATATCTGCCTACTGCGCACCTCCTCATATCCGGATGACGTCATCGTCATGTTCGCAACATTGGGGGATCTTCATAAGATGAGTAATGTTAGAAATATGACCCCCCGGACCTTGATGACGTCACCACCACATGTCGGCATCAGGATGATATTCGAAAGATAACCAGATATTTGGAAATATCATCCTGATGCACAAATATCATGCTGCACTGTAGCTTCGCTATAAGATCGGGGTGATATATGAATATGACAGATATTTGAAATGATCACCCCCCACTGGATAATGCATGAAGCCGACAGGCGGATATCTCCCTGATATCAGCATCATCATGATGCTGGAACAAACATACATCTGGGTGATATTCAAATATGAAAATATCACCCCCTCCTTCAGAAATATCATGATGCAGATAGGCAGAGAAATAGATATCACCCTGACATAAGAATGACGTCAGCATCATCAGGGTGATAAAACAACGAACATGAAGTGATAAAACAACATCAGGATGATCTTGACTAAGATCACCCGATGTTCAAATATGATGACCCCGATGAAGATCGGATCATACTTAGGACTTTGCAGCAACATCATCAGGATGATCTTAAGTAAGATCACCCGATGTTAGAATATCACCCCAGCGAAAGATCATGCTGATAGAAAATATGATGACCCTCGTAAGCAACATCAGGGTGATGTCTGGAAACATGATGATGATGACCTCCTCCAAAGAAAATATGATGCTGATGTTAAAACATGCTGAGGAGGCCCAAAGACTTAGAACTTTTTGGATTTTTTGGGAAGGTGCCTGCATGTTTATATGCTTGAAAACTGACTGCTCATGCAGGCACCAACAGTGGCTCTGTCTAGGGACGTGCAAGTGCAAGACTGCAGTGAGAACCCCAGATCTCTGGGATGCAGACCAGTCCCTTATCCATTGGGCACAGAGTCATGAAGTTACCATGATCTGCATCACCAAACACATTATTTTTAAAATAAACATGGTGGCCTAGGGCCACCAAAAAGGAAAAACCAGACTTTTCCTTTGTCAAACACCTGATTTTCTTTTGATTTCTTCAAATGAAGCCTAAAAGCATTTAACTGTCTACAGCAAGCCCCTTGGCAATTATTCGTGCTGCTGCTCATTTCTTTTTCTTCAACAAATCTACAACTAGCTTCAACAGCATATATCATTATCAGTTGTAGAATGTCATCATCATATGAGTCACTGATGTTGCTTGGAAAAATAACAGACTCACATGAAACAAATGAATCCACATCAGAATTCTGCCCTTCCTCAAAAAATAAGAGCTCCTCTGCATCAAACATGCAATATTCAGGCACAAGCAACATCTCATAATCAAATTTATCTTGATGAACATATAGATATCCATCATCATCATTCACGGTAGTTTTGTCATTAATGTCCACCTGAAATGTCTCAAGAGAAGGCAGAAATAACTCAGAATGCAGACCTACACTGAAAGCTTCATAGTCACCCCTGCAATCAACACTATTCCCAACTGTATGAGCACACACATCTACAATTTTCCCATCCACCTCTGAATAGTGACCTTGTTTTTTATCTTCACCAGTGCCCTGATAATCAAAAGCAAAGTTTTCAACCTCTGCACTATGAAGGTGGCCAAAATCTTCAAGGAAACACTCATAATGAGCATCCAGATATATTTCATCATCTGAAAGGCTCACATATGCATCTGAATGCTGGCAATCACTAGCATATTCACTGCCATCCCTTGAATCAATGTTTTCTATATTCAGAGTGAAGCTCTGCATATCCACTTCATATAAATAATCAGGCATAACTGAGATATGCACACTGCTGCAAGACACAACTTCATGTATGTCTCTCATTTGATCAATTGGAGGGCACCTTGTGTCTGCAGGCTTGTCTTCTAAAGGCTGATAACAATCTTTGTTTTCATTATTACAAGATGTGCTTACATTTTCTACAACATTTTCTTCATGCATCACATCATGGCTGCACACATTATCCTGAAATATATTTCCCTCTATACAATCATTTCTCAATGCACATACTGGGAGAGCTGAAATATATTCACTTCGATAACTACTTTGACAACTTGCAGCCATGAAACCTACTGGCATTCCATATTTCTCATTGTTTTCTATGTCCATAGCAAATTGGAAAGCCTGGTGAAGTGTGACTGGTTCTTTTCTCTCAACAGATAACTCATTTCTTCATCAAATGCAGCCAAATAAATTGTCAAGCACAATGCATTATTAGGTCTCATATATTCAGGGATCTGCCTGAGCAATTTAATAAACCTAAGATTAAAGGCTGGAACCAGCTCCTCATCTTCCCTTTGGATATTCATAAAATGTATGATTAATGAGGCCACATCAAACCTTTCACCAAACTGCCCTAGGAATGCAACTTCTAAATCTATCCATGAAGAAACTGAACAAATAGGTAGGTCTAAAAACCATATCCTAGCATCATCTTCCAATGACTGAACAAAGAGTCTCATTACTACATCTTCATCCTCTACCTCATAATCTTCTATTAAATTACAAAATCTTTGCAGATGTTTGTTTGCCGATTCAGAATCTGATCCACTATATTTTGGCAAACATCTTCTAATTTTATTGGGAATAATATTTGGGTAACCATATATCCCTGTGAAATTTAGGGCTTTATATCTTTCAATAAAGAATGGCCTTCTCTGAGAGCACGACCAGGCTTGCTGTTCTAAACTCAACATTTTGAATCCAAGATGAATACCTGGATATATGTTGCAGCACTGATTGGTTCTTTCAACAGAGTCGCCACCTCTCAGAGAGAGGACAGAATGTCAGCAAGGCACTTTTGTTTTCTGGATTCATCACCCCAGCAGAGCACCACATGGTTCCTTTTTGCTGCAACAACTTCATTGGAAACTAGATTTTCTAGCCCTTAGGTTACTTGACTCTCTCTGTCCCCAACAGAGTCGCCATTTTGTTGGTGACTCAGATGGGCCACAAATATATCATTTTTTTTTAGTCCATCCCCAGCAGAGTCGCCATTTTGTTGGTTTTTCTTCTAAATCAGCATTAGGGTTTGCCACTTCTAATGTACAGGCAGATTCAGCCAACTAAATACAGGAGGTTGCGTGAGCTGCCTCCCCTTCACTTCTAGTTCTACCGCACCAAGGGGGGTATCCCTATAACTCAAGATGTAACCTTGACTAGCTCAAAGATAGAAAGATTTAACTTGACAACAACAGGCAAAATACTCTCATGTATGGACCAAGATCTGTATGATAGATCACAAGGTTGGTAACATTCTTGGACATGATGTCTGGTTGGGTATGAGAGCATGCAGGGGGTTCCTAATCCTACTCCTACAGCTAACAGGTGGAAGTATGAAATGGTTTAGTTTGAATTTTGGATGCAAAGCTAGACATGGTGTATAACCTCAACACAGAGCTAGATTGGTGCCTATCCAGGGCTTGGAGTCGGTAGACATACACCTGTGAATGATCAGCATGAATAGCTAAAACTAGATTTCAGGGGGATACACATGATATCTACCTTACAGATATCTCCCAATAAAGAGTGTTAAGCTGTCTATACTTATGGCATCCTTATTGCAGTAAGAAAGATACATGCAAAACTAGAGACAGAATCAGCATAACACATGCAAACACAACATTATTCATATAAGATTAACCATGAAATCAGTGGATTCATGCCAAATCGTACAACAGGAGATACATAAACTCACAAGTTTTGCTGCACAGAGCAACCAAAACCAGTTGTATCTTATTACAGAGCCAAAATGTCCAGTTTTCAACAACCTGAAAAATGGTAACACAGTCTGCTTATAACAGCCAGAAAGTGTACCACAGCAATTAATTACATGGTTGACCAAAAATCCCGCCAGATACATAGTATCAGAAAAATGGCGCTCAACGCATTACCAGATTGGCGCCCAAACATGAATGCAGTAGGTAGGGGAGGAGACAGGAAGAAACCTCGAGCCCTGCGCCACTGCCTAGGGATCCACATCTTCAATCGGGTACTAGATCCGTCCACACCATCGCCCATACCTCTGCAACAATCGCCATTAATGGCGCACCAACCCGCGGCCTTGGGAAATGCAGAAAACTGTGCGTCGCAACCGTTTCCCACCAAGATACATCGTCATGATATTTGAAAATATGCAGGGTCGAATTATCCCACATGCACCCCGCAGCAACGTCCTCATCACCTTATATACTAGGTCGCGAGCATATATGATGTCAGTGCTTTTGCTCCCGATGACACTAGTATAAGCCTTCATCATCATCCTCCAGCAGCATGATATCCTATTGCTTGAAATATCACCTTGACGTCAGCATCATATCGCAATATCACCTGCATGATAAACGCCTTCATCGACACAACCTGATCCATCGGAGGAAGATCCTCCTGCTTTGCCGATACCAAATGTCTGGCCGATGAACATCCTGATGACGTCATCGTCATATCCTACTGACGTCATCAGCATATCTACCTACTGTGCACCTCCTCATATCCGGATGACGTCATCGTCATGTTCGCAACATTGGGGGATCTTCATAAGAGGAGTAATGTTAGAAATATGACCCCCCGGACCTTGATGACGTCACCACCACATGTCGGCATCAGGATGATATTCAGAAGATAACTGGATATTTGGAAATATCATCCTGATGCACAAATATCATGCTGCACTGTAGCTCCACTATAAGATCGGGGTGATATATGAATATGACAGATATTTGAAATGATCACCCCCCATTGGATAATGCATGAAGCCGACAGGCAGATATCTCCCTGATATCAGCATCATCATGATGCTGGAACAAACATACATCTGGGTGATATTCAAATATGAAAATATCACCCCCTCCTTCGGAAATATCATGATGCAGATAGGCAGAGAAATAGATATCACCCTGACATAAGAATGACGTCAGCATCATCAGGGTGATAAAACAACGAACATGAAATGATAAAACAACATCAGGATGATCTTGACTAAGATCACCCGATGTTCAAATATGATGACCCCGATGAAGATCGGATCATACTTAGGACTTTGCAGCAACATCATCAGGATGATCTTAAGTAAGATCACCCGATGTTAGAATATCACCCCAGCGAAAGATCATGCTGATAGAAAATATGATGACCCTCGTAAGCAACATCAGGGTGATGTCTGGAAACATGATGATGATGACCTCCTCCAAAGAAAATATGATGCTGATGTTAAAACATGCTGAGGAGGCCCAAAGACTTAGAACTTTTTGGATTTTTTGGGAAGGTGCCTGTATGTTTATATGCTTGAAAACTGACTGCTCATGCAGGCACCAACATGCCAAATCATCAGACTTAGTTTTACTCCAGTAGGCATAATTCTATGACCAAATAGGGGTCTTCAGTCACCAGAATGTGCAAGCAAAAAAAAATTTGAAAAAGTTGAAATTTTCCAAAAAATTGGCTAAGGCATAAAAAACCAGGTGCCCCTGGAGGCTGGGGGTGCCAAAGTTTTCATGCCTTAGAAAATTTTCATGTTTGACAATGTTTTCTTGTAGCCGCTTCCAAAACTTCATCCGGCGATAGGTTTCAAAGGTTAGATTTGTAGTTGATCATCATCAAATCATTAGTTCGACCTGGGGATGGAGTCACAGTTGATAAATCTTCAAGGTGCCATGATTGTCATGTTTTTTAGTCAATGGTGACAGTTTTCCATCTTGTTGAAGTCAAGGATAGGTTATACTGGAGTCAAAACAAGTGCAAAAGTGTCGAAACGAATGAAAATTTGGCTAATACTTTTGCAACCTCGCATGTTTGATGACATCATCAAAAAATATATTTTTCTTCATCTCACACATGAAGCCATAGGCAGCTATAAAATAGGGATTCTTCCTATTCAAGGACATCCACTTGGATTTGTGCTTTAAAAGATGATTTTTTCATGGATAAGATTGAATCTTTATTCTTTCACAAGGAAAGTTGCTTTTATGCCCTAAAGTTCTATAAAGACAAGCTTGTGGCCTCTTTTATTTCATTATCTTTCGCAAGTTACATCCAGAAGGAAGATTTTTTTTTCCTTTCCATGAAGATTCAAAGGCTCAAACGAAGTGTTTTTTCAGCGTTCTTCATAGTTTTGGGATGAAGAAGTAGGGAGGCACATTTTTTCAAGGTCCCTTTTTCTAGGGGATCATTTTTCAGAAATAGGACCGAAACTTTTTCAATTTTCATCGAGATGGGTCCATCCAAAATTTCATACTATTGAAGATTGGAAAATTTTATTTTTCCAAGAATCTACTTTTTTGCTATTTTTTTGGGAAATCCTCCGCTTTTTCAAAATCTGACAATTTGGGTTGCTTCGAAATGAAATGGTCTACAAAACCCATGTGCCAGCTTTTTTGCTCAAAATATGCTTTTTAGAAGAAATCAGCAAGTAATTTTCAGCCTTTTGTCCAAATTTTTTTTGACATAGGTGTGTACATAGTCATTTTTCAAATCTTACAGTATGCAGTATTCTCCAACAGAGATCAACCCTAAAATAGTGTTGGTTCACGATTACCTCAAAACTTTTGAGATAGACTTGCATAAAATACTTCCAGTGTTCAATTTACATCCTTTGGACGATGCAAGAAACAACACTATCAAGAATCTGAATCACTCCGGGTTGCTTGCAACAACATCCTTCCCCATCACAGTGCAAAGTATAAAATTCGTAATTGCTTGTATGACACATTACAATTCGGTCACAAGAGAAATCCAATCAAGAGATGGATGTGTACTCTACAACCTAAGGCCAAACAACATTGAGAAGTGTTTTTCAATACCAATCTGGAGAGAAAACTTGGTTGTTTCAATTGAAGAATGCAAAAGGGTGTGGCACAATGATAAAGAAAAGTACCAAAAATATTGCTCAGAGGTGGTTGAAGGAAAAGTAGAATGTCATGCCAAAGAATGTTGGACGTAGAGAGTTCAAGGAGGAACATGCAATAATGATTACTCTACTAAGTTGGATCATAGGTCAAGCAAATGCTAACAAATTCTAGCCTTGGATGTTTTACATCATGTCCCAGATTGTTGACAGAACAAAATTCTATGATTGGTCGACACTCATCAGTGATAGTCTCCACCAGCAAATAACTGATTTTCAAAGGGCTCATGATTTCCACATGATGTCATACCTTGTGTATTTGATGGCTTTTCAAGGTCAATTTAGAGGTTTGAATATTGTTGGAACTCTGGGCATTCAACATGTATATCACCATTTCCCACAGTTAGAATTTTCTCAGGCTAAGTGACATTATAGGCGGGTAAATGATGCATATCTTATGCATGCATTGTGAGATCTGGATATTGAGTTCCATATACGATTTTCAACTGATGCCAGATTGGCAATGGTAGAATGGGCTGATTGGTTTATCCAGTTTCCCACTTTTTCCTACATCAGAGTATATGGCTTCTCAAGAGAGCCAGCCATGTTGCCAAGATATCCGACGGATGAGGTAGTGTTCATGGAATTTCTAAGGTAAGCCTATGAAGTTCATACATTTCTATGCAGTAGACGCAGGCCAGCTTTTAATTTTCCAATTAGGATGGGTATTTATAGATGTAGATCTGGAGAAGATGCCAAAGTGATTGGTAGTGAAATGTCCAAGTATGGTCTTATTTTTTTTGACAGGAGGTCTCCATATGATCCACATGGTGTTTTTCCATCACAGCTTGGTCAAAATTATGCACATACGCATGCAGTTGAAGATTTCTGGACTAATTGTGTTGATGAGTTTGAAGTGCAAGAATGCAGTTACAACAGGTTTACTCTTCAGTAGTCAGATGATATTTTGCAAAAGATGTAGAAGGCTTGTCAGATTATGGTGGAGTTTTACTTCCCACATATTTTAGAGATCAAGTTGAGCAACAACCATTGCCACCAGTTAATTGGTCAGCCAAAGAGAGCACCTCGATTGAGGAAAGAACGAGTTGAGTTATCAAAAACAGTATGATATTCTTGAAAAGTAAGTGGAAAGAACCCATTCCGGTTGTAGAGCCACCAACACCAGTTCTGCGGATCCAGATGAGAGTGGTAGGTGGTACTAAGTACAGCTAGGCTACTGGGTAAAAATAAAAGGTGTTTTTCAACACCAGACCCATTACAAAGTATCAATATAAAGATTATCATTTGAAGACTCTCACATGCAGATTATTATCTAAAGATTATTAGCATTAGAGATCATCAAAGGCATTATCAAGAAAGAATACCATTGCAGAAGAGTTGTTATTGGAAGAATCATCACTCACTTCTATTAAGGCTCATCACATCTCAACATTTGAGCATTCACCTGGTGGTAAAATAGTCCCAACTTCATAGTTTAGCATCAAGGATCTTGGATAAACCTAGTTGCCAAAGGGTGGGAATGAATGCACTTGCACACACTTAGGTTTTCAGGGTATGGAAGGATGCACTGGTTAGTGGTCTTTGATTCTTTGATAAGGTATCATGCTTTCTCGTTTGATATGTGGGAAACATAGAGATTTTGGTTTCAAAACTGATGTTTATCTTTGAAATGCTCTGGAGAATTTCCCAGCAGAGTCGCAATTTCTTGTGCCTTGCACACACGCTCCATTTTACCAAATGGAGACCCCCTCTTTTGCTTTGGCTTGGAGTACCTTTGTTACTTATGATGATGAGAAGGTGAAATGTTGCTTAGAATGCAAGATTTGCTTCAAATTTTAGCTCTTTGCATGTTTGAAGTGATTTGATGTCATGCATGATTGATTTGGAAGTGTCTTGAGTAGTCTTGTGCTTAAGAATTAGTCATTTGTTGCCTTCTACATTGGAATTGGGTGTTACTGCATATTGCTCTAAAATCTTATGTCATTGGATATTGCCCTTGATATTGCTTCTATAGGATGTGTCATGTTGAAATTCCTAGTTTCTAGGTCTCAGAATTTGTAATATCATGTCAAAATCCATTAGATTTCACGAAGGGGTTCATATAGTTTCATTCTATCACATGGTCTTGAAACCCTGATTTGGCTAAGTCTAAAATCCTAAAACCCGAAAAATGGCTAAGTCTAAAATCTGATGGAACCACAAAATTCAAGAATTTGCATATGAAATCCTATGGATCTAGAACCCATCTCAAACATCCTAAAAGTATATCTAAACTTATACTTAAATATATTTTTAAATATACTTTCATACTAGACATTGCCAAAACTGGCAATAAAAACACTCCCTATTGCAAAAAGCGCTAAAAATAGCTCCTATCAACCTTAGTGCTAAATTCACCTCCGACTGACCTCCCTCCAAGCTATCGTTAAGTTAGTCAGACCAAAAATCCCCGCCGAGACAATTTTGAAGAAAAAGCGCTAAAATTGCCTTCTACCAACTTGCGCTGAAATGACCTTCCACCAACTTAAGTCATGTAGGTCGGTTGGTGCTAAAATTTGTGCTAGTCGGTTGCATTGAAAATCCATGCCGACTGAGCCTAGTACGTTTTGTAATAAAAATTGACCTTACCGACTTGCGCTACAATCCACCCCAATTAACTTTATGGTATTAGTCGGTCTGAGCTCAAACTCGCGCAAGTTGGTGGCACCCAAAAGTAGCGCAAAATCATTTTGCGCTAAAAATGAACCTCTCCTACCTGTGCTAGAATTGCATTGCATCGACTTTTAGTCCGTGACACCCAAAACCTACGTTTTTTGGTATTTTGAGCCAAAATTTGAGTTTTTCCAAGGAGAAAATTGGATTTTCTTGATGGATTTGAATTGTATAACTAGTTTTCACATCATGATGAACATTTTATTAAATTTGTGTGAATTTTTGGCACATTTTGCAACAATTAATGCCACTGCACATGAAAAGTCCGTGACCCCCAAAAATCTCGCTTTTTGTAGAAAAGGCTAGAAAAACATGAAGTAAAAGTTCCCAAATGGATCCTAATGACTGCAAAAAGTTCCTAGATCAATATATTGGCCAAATGGGTACTAAAAAATGATAAAAAATGTAGAAAATCATGTGAAAATCACTAGATTTAAGAGGTTGTTTATAAGGAAGCAACATTGACAATGAGTTATTTTTGACTGATCCATGACTACAAAGAGACATGTTTTGATCCAAATTGATGAAAAATGACTTGTGAAGATGAAATTGATGTTTTGCATTGTGAATTGTAGGTCTTGGAGAGCATAGGAGCTTGTTGGAGCCATCTTGGAAGGATACACACACAGATATGCAGTGCTGACCAAGAAATGCAGAATTGACATTTTATCAACCAAATTGCTGCTGCACCTGCACAAGATGATGGAAATAAGTCACCGAAGGTTGAAGGCACTGAAGATCATGCCTACATCACTGTTATTCATGCAGATCTAGTCCAATGTCCTATTGATCCAGTCTAGGGGTCATAACTCCTATCTATTTTATCAGAATTTAAACTTCTTGGACTCGTTGGAAAGATAAACTGATTATCTAGTTTGAGCTACCCAGTTTTGAGCCCCCATTCTGCTCTGAAGGCCTTTGAAAATACAATTTACTATGATGTATAAAATACCAAAAATTATATTTTTGATATTTTCACAAAAATACCACTCAAATGACCGTGGACTGGATCACCAAGACATGCATACAGCTGTTCTAGTAGTCCAATAATCAAGAATCAGTCTAGAAAGCATCTAGTTGGATATATCTTCACTAATAAAGTGCCATGTACTCCTCTTGGTCTATTCAACACTTGGAATCCTATGAATCCACATCAGCTCAAGTTTTCAAGTGTCATGTGACTCTATTTTGGCTTTATTAGGCCTTGAAAATTGACTTTTCATCATGTACAACCAAATGGGTATCCATTTTGTCTACATTCAAGGTATTTGCAAGCTATTTTTTGTCTTTTTCCTATAGGACAAATGCAAATATGAAAATGTAAAAAATTGATGTATCTCATTAAATGCCATGTAATCTGGACCATTGGTGTTGAGTTAATCTCCACCGTCCATTGAAAAACTCAGTATGGTACTTTGCCTATAAAAGGGCCATTCTTTTCTCTCATTTGTAAGAGAGATTTTGATACTGACTTGTTGGCACTATGCCATTTGAAGTAATGCAAAGAAAGTTTCTACAATTATCTTGAGAATTTGTATTTTGTATTGACTCATTTTGGTTTTCATGGTTCGCTTCTTGCTCTCCCATGGTTAGTTAGTTGTGCTTTATAATATTATGGTTTGCTAAAAATATTTGATGAATGCCCTAGTCCATACTCTTGGTTATTTGCTGATGGTAAATAGCTATGTAAAGTTAGTTTGGACTTATCAGTTGTACTTAGTTCAATTACATTTCATGAGTTAAATTGCACCAGTCATTGGGTATTTAATGAATGAATGTAATCTAAACATTTTCTGGATTTCCATTGAAGATAGCACCATTTTCTTCAGTGCTGTAACACTCATTTTAGTTTGGTAACTCAGAAAACTGGTTAAGTTTTAAAGCATTTGTCTACTTAAAGTAAAATCTATGCATTGTGAATGTCACTTAGGATTCCTCTAAAACCCTATACCTTTTGCATTTTCTTAAAAAAAACCTTGGTTAGATTAGGAATCTCAGCAGCATTTCACATTGTTTATTAGTTGAAATCTTGAAGGGTTTATGTGTATCTGCTATTCCAGCTTGAAGATCTTTAGATTACATGTAAGACCCCTTGTTGGCACAGCTAGACATTCCACTGAAGTTATTCCATGCAAGCTAAAACCTAGTTGTATTATCCTTGGAGTAGTCTTACCTAGGGTAGGATACTTTCTAAGAGAGGTGTGAAACCAGCAATCACACCTGCATTGTTGCGTGCTAAAACACACATCAATAGAATTGGTGCTAGAAGGAGGGCTGGACAAAGATGTTATGCAGGTTTTTAGTTTACTATTTCACTGCACATGCTTAAATGAAATGAATGTGTAGAAAATTCTAATCCAATGGGTACACATAAGGGTTTCAGTCATGAAATCCCTTCATTCTTCAGAGGGCCATCTCAGCTGTCATATCATGAAGAGAACTTCCAAGTTGATATCCCACTTTTCAAAGAAGTGTTATATAGGCAGATAAGAGTGAAGTATCGTCCATTTACATTGCTTGATTTTAGTTCACCTCAGGTCTGCATTGTACATCCCGGAGAGCTACATGAAAAAATAGATTGTTTGACCTTCCTCCAAAAGTTGGATCTGCATTTAAAAGGATTTCTCCCTATCTCTAAGATTTACAAACCTTAAGTGGGATATAGGCATAACAGACATATTGATATTTAGAGAAAGACCTCACAAGGAGTTGCAAAATGGATGGATGCATGTGCATGTGATCATGTCATAGTTAAGAACATACAAATAGCTGAGGTTGTTGAGCCTATAAATCCACCATTCATAGTTGATCATAGTAAGGAGGGCAGTCTAAATATAGAAAAAATTTAAGTTGTCATCAAAGCACATATCCAACTGATGATGGTAGTCAATGCTTGTGGTCTGAAGGTCACCCAACTAAGGAATATACAGTCCCGGACAGGTTAAAACCTAGTTTTCATCTATTGGACTTTGAAAATATAGTCCCAGCATGGTTGAAGCCTAATTCTCAGTCACAGGATAATGAACAGAGCAATACACAAGATCAGATTTCTACTGCTAAGAATATTGAAAAGATAAATGATAAATCAAACTTGATGAGCGTCATGTTGAGGATGTAGAGCAGCAATCACATGCTTCAAAAATATCAAGTTCTAAGACTAAATTTGCTACTGCACAAGTGGAGAACAGCAGTCCATTTCAGACTGCTGATAGTTCAGAGTTAGAACAACAAGTTGTTCAAATCAAAAATATGCAAGAACAAGAAAAAAATAATCCTCTAGATAAAGAACAGTCACAGACAGCAACACAGAAAGTCATTCCAGTCGACATATTTGAGCCACGATCATATTATCCATAGAACAATGATCAAGTTCTTGACTGTATCAGCCCATTAAATCATCATGATTAGCCATATCAGGTTGATATAATTGCTGCATAAGGGTTTCAAGCTAAGTTAAATGAAGAAAAGTAATAAAATGCACCACTCCAAGATAACATTGACATCATAAATCTAGCTATACAAGAAGAAAGGGACATTGTTACTGCTGCAGAAAATGAATGTACAGTCCAAATAGGAAGGTTGCTGATTAATACAAAAGAAGTTTTCTCAGAACATGTGACTAATTTTGATGAGGACAATACAAGTTTATCACATGTTCATCAAGCTGATCATGTTCATACTTGTATAAAAGAAGATCTTCACATGGTTGATGTTGGCCTAGTAATGATAGATGAGAGCGATAATATGCAAACTAAGAATGAAAATCAAACTATCCTACAAAGTGATGGCTTGGAATCTTTTTCATGGCAATCACTTGATCACAATATTGAGTTGATATCAACAATAAGCAAGGATATGCTGCTACATGGGAATTCACCACATGTCAGATTTTCCTTTAGCCAATTCATGTAGAATTCATCCACATGATCCACATTCTGGAGAAGGTTGTCCAGACTTCCTCTTTGCTTGGGGGGTTGCTACAACATTCAGTGATCTAGTGGTATCTGATGCAAATGACATGAACCCCCATGAGTTGAGACCTCCCAAAGATGAGAAGGTATTTGGTACAATGCAGCAAGGTGATGAACTTACATGCCCAACTGATGGTACTGCAAATCAAGTTGTATCTTCCCTCTCTTCACTCAATTTTAATAATTATCAATTTGATTATGGTGATTTAGGTAAGACAACTTGCATTTAGATTGATCATGGCCCTAATGAATTGCCCCAATTACTCATCCTACATAATTGGTACTCTGAACATGAACCTAGCATGCCCTTAGCTCACTTTTCAGAGTACAAAGATGAATTTTCCAGACTTAGGACATTGACCTACACCCTGTTACTCCTGCATGTCCTGAGAAATAAATCATGAGGAAGTGTAATTACCTATTGTCCAAGGTCTTTGTACATAGTCTTTCTTGTTTCTAGTTAGGTTTTAGTTAGTTTAGTTTTTGCTTTCTATTTTTCCTTAGTTGTTAGCTATTGGTAGTTGTTAGTTGTTAGTTGTTAGTTGTTGTTTCTATTTTCTGTTCGCTTTGGCTAGAGTAGTTTTCTTTCCTTTTCACTTCTGCACTTGCTTTGCTTGGATTCTCCTTTTCTTGAATGTGGTGGCAATTGTGCAGACCTGCAAGTGCTTCTTTGCTAGGTAAGTAATTCCAAATATTTCTTTGAAAAGCCAAGGTTTCCACTTGGGTCTTGTTGTGCGTTCTACTTTTTTACCAGGGAATATGATGTCTGTTCATTGGAAAGGAGTTGTTAGTTGGTGCACCTGAAGTATTTTTTAACCATATATCTCTCACACTCTAAATAATCCTGAAGTAGCTAAGTGAGTCTGGGTGATCTTGTGTAAGTGAAAAGTTTGGGTCCCCAATTTTACCACCAGCACCTCTTCTGCGGATCCAAATGAGAGTGGCAAGTGGTACTAAGTACTGCTAACCTACTGGGTAAAAATAAAACATGTTTTCAACACCAAACCCATTACAAAGTATCAACATAAAAATTATCATTTGAGGACTCTCACATGTAGACTATTATCTGAAGATTATTAGCATCAAAGATCATCAAAGGCATTATCAAGAAAGAATACCATTGCAAAAGAGTTGTTACTAGAAGAATCATCACTCACTTCTATCAAGGCTCATCACATCTCAGCATCTGATAATTCTCCTGGTGGTAAAATGGTCCCAAATTCATAGCTTAGCATGAAGGATCTTGGATAAACTTAGTTGCCAAAGGGTGGGAATGAATGCACTTGCACACACCCAGGTTTTTAGGGTATGGAAGGATGCACTCGTTAGTGGTCTTTGATTCTTTGATAAGGTATCATGCTTTCTCATTTGATATGTGGGAAACATAGAGATTTTGGGTTTGAAACTGACATTTATCTTTGAAATACTCCGGAGCATTTCCCAGCAGAGTCGCCATTTCTTGTGCCTTGCACACACACCCCATTTTACCAAATGGAGACCCCCTCTTTTCTTTTGGCTTGGAGTCTCAACCTTTATTATTTATGATGATGAGAAGGTGAAATGTTGCTTAGAATGCAGGATTTGCTTCAAATTTTAGCTCTTTGCATGATTGATTTGGAAGTGTCTTGAGTAGTCTTGTGCTTAAGAATTAGCCATTTGTTTCCTTCTGCATTGGAATTGGGTGTTACTACATTTTGCTCTAAAATCCTATGTCATTCGATATTGCCCTTGAAATTGCCTTTTACAGGATGTGTCATGTTGAAATTCCTAGTTTCCAGGTCCCAGAATTTATAAAATCATGTCAAAATCTATTAGATTTCACGAAGGGGTTCATATACTTTCATTCTATCATATGGTTATGAAGCCCTAATTTGGCTAAGTCTAAAATCCTAAAAATCCTAAAAAATGGCTAAGTCTGAAATCTGATGGAACCACAAAATTCTAGAATTTGCATATGAAATCCTATGGATCTGGAACCTATCTCAAACATCCTAAAAGTATATCTAAACTTATACTTAAATATATTTTTAAATATACTTTCACACTGAACATTTCCAAAAGTGGCACTAAAAACACTTCCCATTGCAAAAAGCACTAAAAACAGCTCCTACTGACCTTAGCGCTAAAATTGCCTCTGATCGACCTCCCTCCAAGCTACCGCTAAGTTAGTCGAACCAAAAATCCCCACCAAGACAATTTCGAAGAAAAGCGCTGAAATTGCCTTCTACTGACTTGCGCTGAAATGACCTTCCATCGACTTAAGTCATGTAGGTCGATCAGTGCTAAAATTTGCGCTAGTCAGTTGCATTGAAAATCCCCGCCGACTAAGCCTATTACGTTTTGCACTAAAAATTGACCTTACCGACTTGCGCTACAATCCACCTCGACCAACCTTATGCTATTAGTCAGTCCGAGCTCAAACTCATGCAAGTCAGTGGCACCCAAAAGTAGCGCAAAAGCATTTTGCGCTAAAAATGAACCTCTCTGACATGCGCTAGAATAGCATTGCATTGACTTTTAGTCTGTGACACCCAAAATCTGTGCTTTCTGGTATTTTGGGCCAAATTTTGAGTTTTTCCAAGGAATAAATTAGATTTTCTTGATGGATTTGAATTGCATAACTAGTTCTCACATAATGATGAACATTTTATTAAGTTTGTGTGGATTTTCAGCACGTTTTGCGACAATTAATGCCACCGCACATGAAAAGTCTGTGACCCCCAAAAATCTCACTTTTTATAGAAAAGGCTAGAAAAACATGAATTAAAAGTTCCCAAATGGATCCTAATAACTATAAAAACTTCCTAGATCAATATATTGGTCAAATGGGTACTCAAAAATGATGAAAAATGCAGAAAATCATGTGAAAATCACTAGATTTAAGAGGTTGTTTATAAGCAACATTGACAATGAGCTATTTTTGACTGATCCATGGCTGCAAAGGGACATTTTTTGATCCAAATTGATGAAAAATGACTTGTGAAGATGAAATTGATGCTTTGTATTGTGAATTATAGGTCTTGGAGGGCATAGGAGCTTATTAGAACCATCTTGGAAGGATGCACACACAAATTTGCAGTGCTGACCAAGAAATGCAGAATTGACATTTTATCAACCAAATTGTTGTTGTACCTGCATGAGATGATGGAAATAAGTCCCTGAAGGTTGAAGGCACTGAAGATTGTGCCTACATCACTATTATTCCTGCAGATCTAGTCCAATGTCTTAGTGATCTAGTCTAGGGGTCCTAACTCCTAGCTATTTTATTAGAATTTAAACTTCTTAGACTCGTTGGAAAGATAAACTGATTATCTAGTTTGAGCTACCCAATTTTGAGCCCCCATTCTACTCAGAATGCCTCCAAAAATGCAATTTACTACGATGCAGAAAATACCAAAAATTATATTTTTGATATTTTCCCAAAAATACCACTCAAATGACCATGGACTGGATCACCAAGAAATGCATATAGTTGTTCCAGCAGTCTAATCATCAAGAATCAGTCCAGCAACCATCTAGTTGGATATATCTTCACTAATAAAGTGCCACGTACTCCTCTTGGTCCATTCAACACTTGGAATCCCGTGAATCCACATCAGCTCAAGTTTTTAAGTGTCGTGACTATTTTAGCTTTATTAGGCCTTGAAAATTGACTTTTCATCATGTACAACCAAATGGGTATCCATTTTGTCTAGATTCAATGTATTTGCAAGCTATTTTTTTTCTTTTTCTTATAGGACAAATACAAATCCATAAATGTAACAAACTGATGTATCTCATTAAATGCCAGGTAATCTAGACCATTGGTGTCCAGTTAATCTCCATCATCCATTGAAAAACTCGGTATGGTGCCTTGCCTATAAAAGGGTCATTCTTTTCTCTCATTTGTAAGAGAGATTTTGATACCGAATTGTTTACACCATGCCATTTAAAGTAATGCAAAGCAAGTTTCTACAATTATTTTGAGAATTTATATTTTGTATTGGCTCATTTTGGTTTTCATGGTTCAGTTCTTGCTCTCCCATAGTTAGTTAGTTGTGCTTTATAATGTTATGCTTTGGTTAAAGTATTTGATGAATGCCCTAGTCCATACTTTTGGTTATTTGTTGATGGTCGATAGTTGTGTAAAGTTAGTCTGGACTTATCAGTTGTACTTAGTTCAATTGCATTTTGTGAGTTAAATTGCGCCAGTCATTGGGTATTTAATGAATGAATGTAATCTAAAAATTTTCTAGATTTCTATTGAAGATAGCACCATTTTCTACAGTGTTGTAATGCGTATTGTAGTTTGGTAACTCAGAAAACTGGTTAAGTTTCAGATCATTTGTCTACTTAAAGTAAAATCTATGCATTGTGAATGTCACTTAGGATTCCTCTAAAACTCTATACCCTTTACATTTTCTTAAAAAAAAACCTTGGTTAGATTAGGAATCTCAGCAGCGTTTCACATTATTTATCAGCTGAAATCTTGAAGGGTTTATGTGTATATGCTATTCCAGCTTGAAGATCTTTAGATTACATGTAAGACCCCTTGTTGGCACACCTAGACATTCCACTGAAGTTATTCCATGCAAGCTAAGACCTAGCTGTATTATCCTTGGAGTAGTCTTACCTAGGATAGGATACTTTTCAGGAGAGGTGTGAAACTAGCAATCACACATGCATTGCTGCGTGCTAAAACACACATCAACAGAATTGACGCTAGAAGGAGGGCTAGACAAAGATGTTATGTAGGTTTTTAGTTTACTATTTCACTGCACATGCTGAAATGAAATGAATGCATAGAAAATTTTGCTCCAATGGGTACACATAAGGGTCTCAGTCATGAAATCCCTTGATTCTTCAAAGGGTCATCTCAGCTATCATATCATGAAGAGAACTTCCAAGTTGATATTTGATGTTTCAAAGAAGTGTTAGATAGGCAGATAAGAGTGAAGTATCCTCCTTTTACATTCTAGATTTTAGTTCACCTCAGGTCTGCATTGTACATCTCAGAGAGCTGCATGACAAAATAGATTGTTTAACCTTCCTCCAAAGGTTGGATCTACATTTAAAAGGATTTCTCCCTATCTCTGAGATTTACAAGCCTGAAGTGGGATATAGGCATAACAGACATATTCATATTTAGAGAAAGACCTCACACAGAGTTGCAAAATGGATGGATGTGTTGGAAATAAGGTGGATAACTGAGAGGGGGGTGAATCAGTTATCTTAAATATTTTAACTTTCTTTCCTTGTTAACAATTAGTGGAGCATCAACACATATAAGCAAACATAACCATAAGAGCAGAAATAATATCAACACACATAACATAGTAATTTTTACGTGGAAAACCTTATTAAGGGAAAAACCACGAGGTGACTAACCCAAGATTGTATTCTCTATTAAAAGAATAAGGAGTACAAAATGGCACTTGCTAATTAGGGCTCACTACTCGAGCACACTGCTCACAAGAGGCACACTACCTACAAGAGACTTACTATCTACAATGTTTATAGAAGGTAGCCAGCTATTTGAACTCAAGAGATGTATCCACACATGCTAAGGTTTAGTCTCGGTTAGGCTCAATATACTGATCTAATGCACTTCATTCTTCCTCTACTTTAGTGCTGCTGTTCTATCACATACTGGACTTGTATTACTGCTTCCACACTTCTCTCTTCCTTTCCTCGCACACTATACCACACACACACACCTTCATACCGAAATCCATTTGGTATATATATCCGCATCAAGGATTTCAACATCTATCTAGTCGGCAACTAGAATACTCAAGATATTTCCAAGACACTGATTTGTCGGTTGAATCCATGATTAATGTGTGATGTGTATCAAAGACATAGACATATAAGTCATCAATCATGTCAGCCAACCATATATGATCCCTCAAATAGCTTGATCACCATCAATTTCTCATCCAGATTAAAGTCTGATGCTCTGTCGATTAGTTCATCCTCAATCTACTCTACCTATTAGGAACCCAATCACTTAGATGCTCATATTTTTTCACTCATTCATCAACGGAGGCTCAATCTCTGGAATATAGTAGTCATGATACTCCTCTTGACTTGCCCAAGTCCGCACTTTGTTGAGTTACACCCTCTGAGAGATCCGGACCTAATTGTTAGACCTTGCTGCATGCTTTGTTCTTACTCACCAGACTGAAACACTCTTTAATTTGTCTTCCGGTGGAGACATACTATGTGCTTCGGATGTGTGGGAAAGACTTTGTTGCCATCAATGACAACATTCATGAAGCCACACAATGTATCTTGGCAACAATCTCTCCCTTTGTCATTGATGGCAACACTTAGTGAAAAATGACTAAGTGTTGTAGAAAACTCCCCCTTGGTTGATGCTCTGTCTTATGTACACTTTTACTGGAGCTCCCCCTTAGCTGGATTCCACATTTTTCACTACTCCTCACTCCCCCTTTGACATCAATGGCAAAGGGCGGAATCCACACACCAAAATTTGCAAAAATCAACCTATACATAGTCGCATAAGTATATATACATATGATACTTACATAAACTTAAGTATATCAGCAAAGGTGGTCTTTAACTATACAAATTCTATTACCCAATTCTGCTTCATCCTATCCAAAATTGAGATGTGACCACTCAACAAAAATGCATAAGCTTCTGCCCTTCTTAAGTCTGCCGGATCACTGGTTCGGGCTGTGGTTTGAGCATCGGTTAAGGCTTCATGCATGGTCTCTAACTTAGGGATAATTATCCCTCTAAGTTCACTCATCCTGCTTATTATATTCTTCCTCTCCTTTTCAAGCCTCTTTATTTCATTTATAATAGCAATAGCCTGGCACTCTTGATTCATTATGGATGTGATTAGGGGATCAAAATTCTGAGATAAACTTGACAGTTTACCTTCTTGTTCTTTCACCTTCTTTTCAAAATCCTCTGTCACTTTAGACCAGGATAGACAAAATTTATACATTTCTCCACCATCTTTAAGAGCATTTTCTAGGCTCTTTATCCCAATATCCAAGGTCCTCCTATCATTAGTTATGAGTCCCTATATTTCAATGAATCTCTTTCCCAAAAATTCTTTCCAGACTTTCTCTTCTGTCGTTTTCTCCAAAGAATCAAAATGGGTGCTAACAGAGTTAACCAAAGATTTTAGGTTACCAGATGGAGAGGCGAAGGATCCTTTTGGAAGGATGGAATGATCTTCTCTAGCATCTTGGATGCAATCTCTATCAGCTCATAGTCTTCCATGTGATACTTGAGAAGCTTCTCTTTTGCTTTAGCTTGAGCAAAAGATGCTATCTTCATTGTCTGGACCGGAGAAAGGGAATCAAAATTCAGTGGTACTTGAAATAATTCTAGTTCATCTATCTCTATCATTTCTTTGTTCAAGAAGCTCTTTACTACCTCTATAGTGTCTCTTGCCAGAGACTGAGTCTTCTTTCCTTTTGCAACCTCATAACTGTCATCAGGAGTTTTCTCTGTCTGTTCTTCTTCTCTTCCCTTTACCTCTTCTTCTTGACTCAATTTTTCCTCTTCTCTTCTTTCTCCTTCAGTACCTGAGTCTGCAGGGGGATCCAGAGGACCAGTGTTGACTTCTTCATAGACTTCCTCTTCCAGAATAGAGGAATCCAAGTCCTTAGACTTCTCCTCATCTACCTTTTTTGACTCTTCTACATTTTTCTCAATAGATTCTTCTTTTGATGCACTTAATCCTTCGACATCCATGGTAGAAGGTTCTTCATCTATTTCCTCTATAACAGGAAGATTGAATCTTTGAAAGGCATTCCGGAGGATGTCTTCTATTTCTTTTGCCACTTGACTAGTCTCTTCAAGCATAAGTTTATTCATTCTTTCTTTTCTCCGGAACTCATCCTTGTAGTCCTTAAAGACCATGTTCATTTGTTTTGGAGTAATGGAAGGATAGAGCTGAATAGCAATTTTCTCTCAGATCTCTAGGTCCTTACCCTTAGCATTCTCCTTTCTTAGTTCAAGTTCCTTCTCTAGACTTTTGGGAATTAGAGAGATGATTTCAAAGAATGCTGTATTATAAATGTTTAGGTACCTGACTGTAGCATCTTCCAAGATCTTCTTGTCAGCGTCACTATGTTCATCATAAAATTTAGTCATTGGTTGTAGATTCCCATCCACAGTGGCTGCCTTGATGACATCATCAATAGAGAGAGTAGGCCTTTCAACAAATTCTTCTGCCTCTTCTTCTTTGTTTTTATCAGTAGAGGATTCCCCGAAAGTTTTCTTCTTCTTCATTTTCTTAACTTCCTCATCTGACTCTGTTTCTTCATCATCCTTTTGGCTTATGTAGGACCTTGTGGCCTTTGTTTTCATTCTCTTTTCTCCCTTTCTGGATGTCTTGGCTTCCAGTTTTGAGGCTCTTGAGCTCTTAGAGGTGGCAGGTGCAGAGCTCTTGGAGGATCTAGTCCGAGAGGAGGTTTGCACTGGAACACTTTCTTTTTCTACTTCTTGTCTCTCTTTCTTAGCTCTTTCTATTTTCTCCTTGTTTGCATCAACTGCTTCTTTTGATATGCCATATCTTTTGGCAATTTCCTCTACTTCCCTTCTCACTTTTCTTTTTATCTTTGGTTGTCTCAATTCAACATGTATCTTTACACTTAATTCTTCAAAGGTTCCAAATCTTTCTGCCTCAGGGTCCTTTGCTTGACTCAGTAGGTGTTGAACACATAGCTCTAGAATTTTCTCATCTACTTTGTAGCCCATTGGCATTATCCATACTGTTCTAGGCTCAACTACCTCCATTAGGTATTGATCAGTGTCTACCATAAAACACACTGTATCCTTGTATTTTTCAACTAGAGATTGAGGAATTCTTTCTCTGGCCTACATCATACTTTGGAAGTTCTTGAAGTATCCCCAGAGTACTATACTTTGAGCCTTGGCATCACCAAGCCCATACATGTAGTCTCTGATTTGTATGGCAACTGGTCTGTCATTTTGCCATACCCAACCACTTGATCTGGGTAGCTCATTCATATAGCAAAAGAACATACACAGTATTAAGTCACCATACTTGAATGAGTTCTTCTTGTCCTTCTTGATCTTCTGCAAGTTTTCTAATAGTTGGTTTGGGAGAAGGTCACATAGATCATAATCTACATTTTCCCTTAGCATCTGATATGCAGTATATATTACAGTTCCAGACACAGAATTCTCCCTGCTGGAGTGATAGATTTTGTAACCAATTATCATAGAGGTAAACTTTATATCTAGATTTGTGATATCCTCTATTGTAATTGCTCTTTTGTTAAACTTAGATCTGGTAGCCTCACTTACTATCTGGTTCTTGACATATTTGAGAGCAAGCAACCCACCGGATGAGTGCAATCCAATTACTGCCCTAATGGCATCTTTTGTTATCTTGAAGGGCTTCATCGACCACATGAAGTTGTCATGTATTCTACTAAGAACATACCAGACCCATTCATCTTCTGCAAAATAGGGAAAGTGGATGCAATGTTCAAAATGCTTATCCCGGAGGGCCTTGTATTGAGGTTTAAGTTCAAATGTTTCATCTATTAACTATTTATGATAAATATCCATCAGCTTGGATTCTCCAAATTCCTCAATATTTGCATGTATGTACACCCTAACATCTTCTACATGTAGAACCCCATGTGGAATGCTAGAGAAGGCGCCTAAGGGATCAACTTCTAGGGATTTATAGGGGTGTTTCTTGAACTTTGGGCACGGTCTATCAATGATATTAACAACATTTGGAGTAGCCATCTTTGCAAAATATTTAGAGAGAGATATTCAAAAATGGAAATACCTTTTTACACTTCTAGGGTTCTTAATATGAGCCGGAATAGATCGCTGGTTGAATCGAATTCTACAGTTGATCTTTGAGAAGGTTGTAACAATCTTGATGCAGAGCTCTTCCTTTCTTCTTCTCAAATGCAAATGTGCAAATGATGAATAAAAGAACCCTTTTATCTCTACGTAAACCCTAATTTCCTATTGCAATAAATGCACAACTTAAGTTATTTCGGTTGCCTTGTTCTGAGAGAGATCTTTCTGAATCTCTGAGGTGCACTTAGAATCAATTTTAGTGATAATTGACAATGTATCTCCTTTCCTCCAATCATTCCATTTATCCACAGGTCAAGATATTTCAATTTTGAGTCATACTGGATCTAACTATGAGAATCTTGCTTTTACCAGATAGTTGTCAAACCGGATCAAACTTGGATGATTTAACTTTTCAAAACTCCTTGTGGATTTTTCATATTTTTACAGAGGGTTATTTAGATATTTCTCTGAGAACCCTTTAATCCATAACATTCCATGTGCCAAATTTAGGCACCAATTGACTAGCTGGGGGAATTTATTTTCCTTTGTGACTCCCCCTGAGCCAGAGCTCATCTATTTAGTTTCTGGAAGGAATATCAGCACCAGATTCTGGTGCGGATCCATCCCCAACATTTTTTGTACTCTTCTTCACCTAAATCATATTCATCTCCCTTTGAACTTCATCTGCATTCACTTTGCCTTTTCCTTTATCTTGATTTTGATTATGATGCACCGGACCCCTTTTATCCTGATTCTTACTTCTGTAGAATTTGGTAATATGACCAGATCTATTGTAATTGTAGCAAACAACATTTCTTTGCATATTTGACTGATATCCTCTTGATCTACATTGATTAGCCATATGTCCCATTCTATTGCATGCAAAGCATCTACCATTGAATGAATTGTTTATTTGCATATTTCTGCATTCATGAGATTTGTGACCATACCTTTTGCAGTTGAAACACTGTCCAGAGAAGGATGAATTAGTCTAATTCATTCTTCTTCTACATTGAGTTGCTTTATGACCGAAGTTGTTGCAACTGTAGCAATATCCATTGAAGGATGGATATCTTTGAGTATTTGGTTGCCTTACCGGAGGTCTTCTAAGCCTGTTCCTTGGATTTCTTGATCCAGAGTTCTTCTGACTAGATCCAGAGCTTTCACCTTTCTCATATCCCAAGCCATGCTTGTCATCTACCCTCTTTTAGCTTTCAAGAAGAACTTCAAGTTGAGAAGAGCTTATCTTGAATTTCTCTTTGTATTCATTTGCTATTTGAAGATCTTGTTTGAGAGTGTCTATCTGATTCTCAAGTTCTTCATTATCTCTAGCTTCTTCAAGATTAGATTTCAGATGCCTAATTATTCTATCCATTTTGTGGCAGTCCTCTGACTTCTCCTTGAGAGATTGTTTTAGATTATCTTCAATTTTTCTTTTCTCTTCAATTTCTTGGGTGAATCTCATAACCCCTAATTCCATCTCATTTCTTACCATGATGACTTCTTTTGATTGCTTCTCACATAGCTTATTTTCCTCATTCAGATCTTCATTAGTATCATTGGCTTCACTCTGACTTGCTAATTTTTGAAGTAGTTCCTTTCTCTTTTTCACAAAGATACTCAGTTTTTCTTTTATCTCATTTATGAAATCATCATCTTGTTTGAGTCTTTCTCTCAAGTTATTGACTTCAGAGTGAGATTGCTCAAGATCATCTAGGGCAGACTGAAGTTGTTCCTTGATACCATACATATCCATTAAGATTCCTAGATCTTCCTCAAGTTGTTAGGCTTTGTTTGGAGGAACTTAGCTATGATACCAATTGTTGGAAACAAGGTGGATAACTGAGAGGGGGGTGAATCAGTTATCTTAAATACTTTAACTTTCTTTCCTTGTTAACAATTAGTGCAACATCAACACATATAAAAAAACATAACCATAAGAGTAGAAATAAAATTAACACACATAACACAGTAATTTTTACATGGAAAACCCTGTTAAGGGAAAAACCATGGGGTGATTAACCTAAGATTGTATTCTCTGTTAAAAGAATAAGGAGTACAAAATGGCAGTTGCCAATTAGGGCTCATTGCCCAAGCACACTGCTCACAAGAGGCACACTGCCTACAAGAGACTTACTATCTACAATGTTTATAGAAGGTAGCCAGGTGTTTGAACTGAAGAGAGACATCCACACATGCTAAGGTTCAGTTCTAGTTAGGCTCAATATACTGATCTAATGCACTTTATTCTTCCTCTGCTTTAGTGCTGCTGTTCTATCACATACCGGACTTGTATTACTGCTTCCACACTTCTCTCTGCCTTTCCTCACACACTATACCACACACACACCTTCATACTAAAATCTATTTGGTATATATATCTGCATCAAGGATTTCAACATCTATCTAGTCGGCAACCGAAATACTCAAGATATTTCCAAGACACTCATCTATCGGTTGAATCCATGCTTAATGTGTGATGCGTATCAAAGACATAGACATAGAAGTCATCAATCATGTCAGCCAACCATGTATGATCTCTCAAATAGCTTGATCACCATCAATTTCTCATCTGGATTAAATTCTGATGCTCTACCGGTCAGTTCATCCTCAGTCTACTCTGCCTGTCAGGAACCCAATCACTTAGATGCTCATATCTTTTCACGCATTTATCAACGGAGGCTCAATGTCTTGAATATAGTAGTCATGATACTCCTCTTGACTTTCCCAAGTCCACACTTTGCTAAGATACACCCTCTGAGAGATCCGGACCTGATTGTCAGACCTTGCCGCATGCTCTGTTCTTACTCGCCAGACCAAAACACTCTTCAATCTGTCTTCCAGTGGAGACATACTATGTGCTGCGGATATGTGGGAAAGAATTTGTTGCCATCAATGACAACATTCATGAAGCCACACAGTGTCTCTTGCCAACAGGATGCATGTGCATGTGATCATGTCTTAGTTAAGAACATACAAAGAGTTGAGGTTGTTGAGGCTATAAATCCACCATTCATAGATGATCATAGTAAAGAAGGCAGTCTGCATATGGAAAAAATTCAAGTTGTTCATCAAAGTACATATCCAGCTGATGATGATAGTCAATGCTTGTGGTCTGTAGGTCACCCAACTAAGGAATATATAGTCCCGGACCGGTTAAAACCTAGTTTTCATCTATTGGCCTTTGAAAATATAGTCCCAGCATGGTTGAAGCCTAATACTCAGTCACAGGACAATGAAAAGAGCAATACACAAGATTAGATTTTTGTTGCTAAGAATATTGACAAGATAAATGATAAATCAGACTTGATGAGTAGTCATGTTGACGATGCAGATCAACAATCACATGCTTCAAAAATATCAAGTTCTAAGAATAAATTTGCTGCTGCACAGGTGGAGAATAGCAGTCCATTTCAGACTGCTGATAGTTCAGAGTTAGAACAACAGGTTGTTCAAATCAGAAATGTGCAAGAACAAGAAGAAATCTGTCCTCTAGATAAAGAACAGTCATGGACAACAATGCAGGAAGTCATTGTTGTCGACATATTTGAGCCATGATCATATTATCCATAGAACAATGATCAAATTCTTGACTATATCAGCCCATTAAATCATCATGATCAGCCATATCAGGTTGATATAATTGCTGTAAAAGGGTCTCAAGCTGAGTCAAATGAAGAAAAGCAAGAAAAGGCAACACTCCAAGATAACATTGACATCATAAATCTAACTATGTGGTGCAGGAGCACCTCGAAGCCATTAAGAATCTGAGGATCCTATACATTTTATGTTATGTCCAAAATGTTATATTGTAAGGCCTTAGGCCACTTTGAGTCTTAGTTGGCCGAATAATGACATGTATGTCAAGAAACAGTTTAAAAGCTTGTAACCGAACTGGAAGTGTAACCGATTGGCAGTGGTGGTTCGTTTTCCACCATGTGTAACTATCAATTGAGAGTCTTTAAATAGTTATCTCTGTATTCGTAGGAGATGATATAGAGAGAAGTGAACGAACAGAAAGAGAAAAGAAAACAATTTTTGTATGTATAATCTCTGGAAGGAATAGAAAAGGTTTAGTTCCTGGTCTAATTACAGAACATCGATTTGGAGTCATTCCACTGGTGGGTTTCTTCGAAACCAGTGGAATGACCTCCATGTAGTTAGATTTATTTCTGTTCTATAGCTTTTTGTAGTTTTCTGTGTGTTGTCCGTTCAGTTGCAAGATTGTTGTAGAGGAGGTTATCGGTGTGAAATCTATATTGTTTCACCGAAGATACAAGCCAGGTGTATAATGTTTATGTATGCGTGGACGTTTCGTGTATATCCTGCTATCGTTTATCATGATTGTGATTGGTGAATATGCATTTTGAATAATACAAATGTTGACCGGCAGTAGTGGTCGCAGTGGAAGGAAATACAAAGGAGTTACCGGTGGTAGGAGGTCATGTATTGTGTGGCCGAAGTCATCGGCGAAAGAATCATCAACGGAGGAACTGAAAGTGGCTAGCTCGACGGTGAAAGTCTCACTGATGATTGCCTTGACCTAAGGCATCAGGGTGAGAGGGAGTGTCGGTGGAAGAGTCTCGTTAGTGCATCGGCAAGAGTGACCACATCGGGAGACTCACTAAAAGTTAGGCCGACAGTATTGGTCTAGCCGATGGTTCTAACCATTGGGGAGAGGAGACTTATTGGTGAAGGAATTTATGAAGTGGCCGATGATTTATGTCAAGCTGATCGGGGTGAGATTCAAGAAGTCTTGCCGATGGATGGCTCATCGGTGAAAGGTGTGTTGTCGGGGGATACAGAAAATGTGCCGCCGATAGTTAGAGTCTTGCCGATAGGCAAGAATATGTATTTTTTGGTGTGACATTTAAATAGTCTTGTCGATATACTCTATAATGGCTATTTTGTGGGCCTTCTAAGGATTCCACAACCTGTGTTAATGTTCAACTGGGAACCCCTCTACATCACTATGCAAGAATAAAGGGACCTTGTTGCTGCTACAGAAAATGAATGTACAGTCCAAATAGGAAGGTTGTTGATTAATATAGAAGTTTTCTCAGAACATGTGACTGATTTTGATGAGGACAATACAATTTTATCACATGTTCATCAAGCTGATCATGTTCATACTTGTAGAAAAGAAGATCTTCACATGGTTGATGCTAGCCTAGTAATGATAGATGAGAGCGATAGTATGCAATCCAATAATGAAAATCAAATTGTCCTGCAAAGTGATGGCTTGGAAGCTTTTTCATGTCAATCACTTGATCACATCATTGAGTTGATATCAATGAGCAAGGATATGCTGCTACATGGGAATTCACCACACATGTTAGATTTTGCTTTAGCCAATTCATGTAGAATTCATCCACATGATCCACATTCTGAAGAAGGTTGTCCAGACTTCTTATTTTCTTGGGAGGTTGCTGCAACATTTATTGATCCAGTGGTATCTAATGCAAATGACATGAACCCCCATGAGTTGAGACCTCCCAAAGATGAGAAGGTATTTGGTACAATGTAGCAAGGTGATGAACTTACTTGCCCAACTGATGGTACTGCAAATCAGGTTGTATCTTCCCTCTCTTGACTTAGTTTTAATAATTATCAATTTGATTATGGTGATTTAGGTAAGACAACTTGCATTTGGATTGATCATGGCCCTAATGAATTGCCCCAATTACTCATCCTACATAATTGGTACTCTACATAATTGGTACTTTGAACATGAACCTAGGATGCCTTTACCTCACTTTTTAGAGTACAAAGATGAATTTGCCAAACTTACGACATTGACCAACACCCTATTACTCCTGCATGTCTTGAGAAATAAATCATGAGGAAGTGTAATTACCTATTGTCCAAGGTCTTTGTACATAGTCTTTCTTGTTTCTAGTTAGGTTTTGGTTAGTTTAGTTTTTGCTTTCTGTTTTTCCTTACTTCTTAGCTATTGGTAGTTGTTAGTTGTTCTTTCTATTTTCTATTTGCTTTGGCTAGAGTAGTTTGCTTTGCTTTTCACTTCTGCGCTTGCTTTGTTTGGATTCTCCATTTCTTGAATGTGGTGGCAGTTGTGTAGACCTACAAGTGCTTCTTTGTTGGGTAAGTAATTCAGAATATTTCTTTAAGAAGCCAAGGTTTCCACTTGGGTCTTGTTGTGGGTTCTGCTATTTTACTAGGGAGTATGATGTTTGTTCGTTCGAAAGGAGTTGTTAGTTGGTGCACCTGAAATATTTTCTAACCATATATATCTCACACTCTAAATAATCCTGAAGTAGCTAAGTGTGTTTGGGTGATCTTGTGTAAGTGAAAAGTTTGGGTCCCTAATTTTACCACCAGCACCAGTTCTGTGGATCGAGATGAGAGTGGCAGGTGGTACTAAGTACTACTAGCCTACTGGGTAAAAATAAAAGGTGTTTTTCAACACTAGACCAATTACAAAGTATCCATATAAAGATTATCATTTGAAGACTCTCACATACAGACTATTATCTGAAGATTATTAGCATCAGAGATCATAAAAGACATTATCAAGAAAGAATATGATTGTAGAAGAGTTGTTATTGGAAGAATCATCACTCACTTCTATCAAGGCTCATCACATCTCAACATCTAAGCATTCTCCTAGTGGTAAAATGGTCCCTATTTAGCATGAAGGATCTTAGATAAACTTAGTTGCCAAAGGGTGGGAATGAATGCACTTGCACACACTCAAGTTTTCAGGGTATGGAAGGATGCACTGGTTAGTGGTCTTTGATTCTTTGATAAGGTATCATGCTTTTTCATTTGATATGTGGGAAACACAGAGATTTTGGGTTCGAAATTGACATTTATTTTTGAAATGCTCCAGAGCATTTCCTAGTAGAGTCACCATTTGTTGTACCTTGCACACACACCCCATTTTACCAAATGGAGATCCCCTCTTTTTCTTTGGCTTAGAGTCTCAACCTTTGTTACTTATGATGGTAAGAAGGTGAAATTGTGCTTAGAATGTAGGATTTGCTTCAAATTTTAGCACTTTGCATGTTTGAAGTGATTTGATGTAATGCATGATTGATTTAGAAGTGTCTTGAATGGTATTGTGCTTAAGAATTAGCCATTTGTTGCCTTCTGCATTGGAATTGGGTGTTCCTGCATTTTGCTTTAAAATCCTATGTCATTGGATATTGCCCTTGAAATTGCTTCTACATGATGTGTCATGTTTAAATTCCTAGTTTCCATGTCTCAGAATTTGTAAAATCATGTCAAAATCTATTAGATTTCATGACGGGGTTCATATACTTTCATTCTATGACATGGTCTTGAAGCCCTGATTTGGCTATGTCTAAAATCCTGAAAATCCTGAAAAATGGCTAAGTCTGAAATCTGATGGAACCACCAAATTCTAGAATTTGCATATGAAATCCTATGGATCTGGAACCCATCTCAAACATCCTGAAAGTATATCTAAACTTATACTTAAATATATTTTAAATATACTTTCACACTGGACATTTCCAAAACTGGCACTAAAAACACTCCCTATTGCAAAAAGCACTAAAAATAGCTCCTACCAACCTTAGCACTAAATTTGCCTCTGACCGACCTCCCTCCAAGCTACCGCTAAGTCAGTCGGACCAAAAATCCCTGCCAAGACAATTTCAAAGAAAAGCACTGAAATTGCCTTCTACTGACTTGCGCTGAAATGACTTTCCAATGACTTAAGTTGCGCAGGTCAGTCGGTGCTAAAATTCGTGCTAGTTGATTGCATTGAAAATCCTCGCTGACTGAGCCTATTACGTTTTGCACTAAAAATTCACCTTACCGACTTGCGCTACAATCCACCCCGACTGACCTTATGCTATTATTCAGTCCAAGCTCAAACTTACACAAGTTGGTGGCACCCAAAAGTAGTGCAAAAACATTTTGCGCTAAAAATGAACCTCTCTGACCTGCGCTAGAATTGTATTGCACCGACTTTTAGTCTGTGACACCCAAAACCCGCGCTTTCTGGTATTTTGGGCCAAAATTTGAGTTTTTCCAAGGAGCAAATTAGATTTTCTTGATGGATTTCAATTCCATAACTAGTTGTCACATCATGATGAACATTTTATTAAGTTTGTGTGGATTTTTGGCATGTTTTGTGACAATTAATGCCACTACACATAAAAAGTCTGTGACCCCCCAAAAATCCCACTTTTTACAGAAAAGACTAGAAAAATATGAAATAAAAGTTCCCAAATGGATCCTAAATACTACAAAAACTTCCTAGATCAATATATTGGCCAAATGGGTACTCAAAAATGATGAAAAATGTAGAAAATCATGTGAAAATCGCTAGATTTAAGAGGTTGTTTGTAAGGGAGCAACATTGACAATGAGCTATTTTTTACTGATCCATAACTGCAAAGGGACATGTTTTGATCCAAATTGATGAAAAATGAATTGTGAAGATGAAATTGATGATTTGCATTATGAATTGCAGGTCTTGGAGGGCATATGAGCTTGTTGGAGCCATCTTGGAAGGATACACACAATAATATGCAGTGTTGACCAAGAAATGTAGAATTGACATTTTATCAACCGAATTGCTGCTGCAACTACACGAGATGATGGAAATAAGTCCCCGGAGGTTGAAGGCACTAAAGATCATGCCTACATCATTGTTATTCCTGCAGATCTAGTCCAATGTCCTAGTGATCCAGTCCGGGGGTCATAACTCCTAGCTATTTTATTAGAATTTAAACTTCTTGGACTCGTTGGAAAGATAAACTAATTATCTAGTTTTAGCTACCTAGTTTCGAGCCCCCATTTTGCACCAAAGGCCTCTAAAAATGCAATTTACTACGATGTAGAAAATACCAAAAATTATATTTTTGATATTTGCCCAAAAATACCACTCAAATGACCATGGACTGGATCACCAAGACATGCATACAGCTGTTCCAGTAGTCCAATCATCAAGAATTAGTCCAGCAAGCATCTAGTTGGATATATATTCACTAATAAAGTGCACGTACTCCTCTTCATCCATTCAACACTTGGAATCCCGTGAATCCACATCAGCTGAAGTTTTCAAGTGTCATGTGTCTCTATTTTGGCTTTATTAGGCCTTGAAAATTGACCTTTCATCATGTACAACCAAATGGGTATCTATTTTGTCTAGATTCAATGTATTTGCAAGCTATTTTTTATCTTTTCCCTATAGGACAAATGCAAATATGAAAATGTAACAAACTGATTTATCTCATTAAATGCCATGTAATCTGGACCGTTGGTGTTGAGTTAATCTCCACCATCCATTGAAAAACTCAGTATGGTGCCTTGCCTATAAAAGGGCCATTCTTTTCTCTCATTTGTAAGAGAGATTTTGATACCAAATTGTTGACACTATGCCATCTGAAGTAATGCAAAGCAAGTTTCTGCAATTATCTTGAGAATTTATATTTTGTATTGGCTCATTTTGGTTTTCATGGTTCGCTTCTTTCTCTCCCATAGTTAGTTAGTTGTGCTTTATAATGTTATGGTTTGCTAAAAATATTTGATGAATGCCCTAGTCCATACTTTTTATTATTTGCTGATGGTAGATAGCTTTGTAAATTTAGTCTGAACTTATCAGTTGTGCTTAGTTCAATTGCATTTCATGAGTTAAATTGTACCAGTCATTGGGTATTTAATGAATGAATGTAATCTAAAAAATTTCTAGATTTCCATTGAAGATAGCACCATTTTCTGCAGTGTTGTAACACCTATTTTAGTTTGGTAACTTAGAAAACTAGTTAAGTTTCAAAGCAATTATCCACTTAAAGTAAAATCTATGCATTGTGAATGTCACTTAGGATTCCTCTAAAACCCTATACCTTTTGTATTTTCTTAAAAAAAAAAACTTATTTAGATTAGGAATCTCAGTAGCATTTCACATTGTTTATCAGCTAAAATCTTGAAGGGTTTATGTGTATCTGCTATTCCATCTTGAAGATCTTTAGATTATATGTAAGACCCCTTATTGGCACAACTAGACATTCCACTGAAGTTATTCCATGCAAGCTAAGACCTAGCAGTATTATCCTTGGAGTAGTCTTACCTAGGGTATGATACTTTCTAAGAGAGGTGTGAAACCAACAATCACACCTGCATTGCTGCGTGCTAAAACACACATCAACACCTTGCCCATTGTAAGTGATGGTAATGGTAATTGTGATAGAAAATTTGTTGCACCTATTCTAGCCTGCAGAACTTATTATTCCAAGTGCTCGTTCATTCTGTAGAATCTATTTCCAGTGTTTGATCGCATATTGTATGCCTACCTTTTGCTACAATATTGCTATCCCGGAGTTGTATCAGCTTTATGATATTGAAATAGAAGTCTCATGCCTACCTTTTGCTTTGATTTTCTATCTCAGATCATCTAGTTTTGTCATCAGATGTATGGCTTGTGTAAATTTTATTTCAGTTTTCATCATTAAAGTACAATGGGTCTTATGATGTGAATCTGGGAGAAATTTATTTAAGTTTTTGTGTTACAACAATTCATTCCTCATCCACTTTTAATCCCTTTGATCTAAATTTACTTAGGAGATTAAAAGCATCATTTAGTTTAGGCCTAGCTGTAGTTAGAAGTTTTAAAAAAGGAAAAAACCTCTTCTACAGCGAAATAGAGTTTTATAACCTTGTGCTCGCAGCTGAGAATCAAAAAGAAGATAGACAAATTTGTTTTATTTATCTTTCAAGCAAACATCAGCAAAAAGGGAACTCCCCCTCATAATAGGAGAGTAGTTTATCTATGCATAGTTGTCCATTTCCAACTAGCATTCTAGAGGTGTGAATTGATATGCTAACATGGACAAAATTTGTTTGAAGTATCATCCTTATTAGGATGCAGAAGATCATATCCGAATGTACAAGGAAGCCTTTTTTAGGTCTCAGATTGAGTATGAGGAGGTCGTGTGTAGGTTATTTCCTTACTCCTTAGGAGAAGAAGCTTACAACTAGTACATTAGTCTCACTCAGTCCTCTATAGCTACTTGGGATGCTTTGGAGAAAGATTTCCTAGGAAGATTTAAAATACCTATGGATCCTGCTATGACATACCACATGTTTGCTACAATAAAGAGAGTCGAGGGAGAGTTAATCTCCAACTTTAATGCTAGGTTCTAGAAATTGTATTCCAAGCTAGTTGCTCCCTATAATGTATGTGATGAGGTAGCAAGGTCAATATACTACTCAGCCTTAGATCCTTTGACATCCATGTTCATTAGGAGGACACATCCTGCTATCACAATGCTAGCAGGTGCTTTTGAAGAAGCTATCAAAGTTAAAGCAGCTAACACCTGGTTTTACTCCTAATCTAGGATATCCTACATATCCTAGTTAGCCATAAGTTAATGGATCTTTGATACCTCTAGCCATAATGCCTAGCTCATTGCAAGTACCTCCACTTAGTTTCATGCCCCATTCAAATGGAAATGGACAGATTGTACCTCATCCTGGACATGTACCTCTAGATGATACACAAATAGCAATGGCAATTCTTTTTTCTAGCATCAACATGATAATGTAATAGCCAAGGCTCAGGAAGGAAAATATGATATCAAGGAAATATCATCCCAGCTAAGAAAATTGTTCATGAAGGTCACTCATCTGAGGAGTCAAAACTTATACTCACAGTCAAATTAGAATAGAGGATATCCTGATAGAGGATATGGGAACAATAATGATAGGCCTGGATATCTTGATAGAGTGTATAACAATGATAGGAATTTTAATAACAATAGTAATAACAATGCTGCCCCTAGGCCACCTAGAGCTTGGAACACCCAACCTAACAATGGCTCATTGCCTTCATCGTTAGATGGTCAATCTCCTACTAAACCCAAATAGACTACTAGGGTGAATTTAGCAGAAACTTCACTCACGAATTGGTGTAGAATGCACAATACCAATGCACATGCTAAGCTAGATTGCCCTCAGTTTAAAATTGCAGCCACTATATTCTAGGCTGAAGTATCAAATACTACAGGAGATCCTCCTTTTCCTGAGGGAAATGAAATTTTCCCTGTAGGATATGAGTCTGCCCTTGAACTTGAGAGTTCAAATAGTCATCAGTATCATCAGATGACCTCAACTCATGAAAATTATACATTGGCATGTGAGGAGTCTGCTTTAGCATTTGAGTCAAAATATGTGTTTCCTTTTGAGGATGAAAATGAGCTTAAGTAGGAACTTGAAGAGGTTCATGCTTACCAACAACAATATCAGGGTAAACATAATTACAACCTTAGGAGTAATGCAAATAGACCAGCTGGTCCTTTGACCACATCTATCCCTCCTAACAATTTTAATGCACCACCAGATCCAAAAACTAGAAATAACCCGGGACCTCCTAAAGTGAATACTCAGTATTTTACACCCCAAAATATAATATCAAAAGATATCAGCCAACTGTTTGAGTCAAATAAACTTGTTACATACCTGGCTAAAGAAATGAAAAAGATAAAAATTAGCTTGTCTCTATCAGAATTGCTGAAGACCCCAGTCATCAAGAAAGCCTTCTTAAAGTCATTAGATGAACCTACATCTAAAGATGACAACCCTGGTCATAATCCTAGCCACATCATGACTAGAGATCCTACACCCAGAGACAATCCTATTAAACATAAAGTACAAGCTACTATTTAGGCTACTAAAACATCACAAATGACTTTATATAGGGATAAGTCTGAATCATCCCCATTCCTGCTTACATTGAGGATATTTAGTAAGAATTTACATAATTGCCTTGTAGATTCAAGAGCCTCAATGAATGTGATGCCCTTGTCCATTTGCAATGCTTTAGGTCTATATCTAGCCAAATCCCTCAAGAAAGTGACACAACTTGACAAAATAGAAATGAGTGTAGTAGGGGAGTTAACTCATATCCACATGCATCTTGCGTCTGATCCAAGGGTTCAATACTACATTGAAATTCAGGTAGTAGACATACCTAATACTTATGGAATGCTTCTTAGCAAGGATTGGTCTAAAACACTAAATGGTTACATGGCTACTGACTTTAGTCATATGTGGTTGCCATGGAAAGGCATCCCCAATCAGATAAGAATAGAAGTTGAACCTAGGATGAAACACATGATAACCGAGTACAATAATACCAATGAGATGTTGTACGTAGACATTGAACCAGGGGTTTATGCAATAAGACCTCAGACTATTATAATTGAAGAAGTCTTGATGTGTAATGTGTACATACATGAAAACAATGACAAAGAGGAAAGGATGATCATTGAATCTAATTACAATTCTATTGATGAAGAAGAAGTGGATCACTTCACTAAATTCAAAAGTATTCATCCAAAGAAATTTAGAAATGCCAGTTACTAGGTACATCAATTGAAGATATCCTGATATCCAGATGGTACAGACTACATGATGATGCACACTCATAAATGAATTGTGAGACATGTCTAGACATGATCGAATTAGAAAGAGTGAACATAGAAGGTGGATCATCATCAACTGAAAATGAAACATCTGATATTGATGATACTGATTCTTGTTTGTTTTCTTCAGATACAAGAGAACATGAACATGAGACACATCAAGATAATGTCTTGATGCCAGCTTTAGAAGAGATTTTGATATGTGATGAGACACATACCCATGGGAAGAAAAATATTATCACCCCAGGGTTTGATTGTCTCATCGAATCTGATTATGAGCTATCAGATAAAGACAAAGGGAGTCACCTAACTCAATTTCAGTTTTTGTCTAAGCAAGTTTAGAGACATATTCTACAAGGAATTCCCTCACATCATGCATTAATCAAAGGATGGTGCAAGATTCATGAAGTACCACACTCAGAGATGAATTGTGCTCTGTGTCTACATATATTGAACAAAGAAGAGTAGAAATATTCAGATAACAAGATGCCTCAGGTCAGGGATATTCCAAAATATATAGGAAAAGTAAGTGCAATATCTCCTAATGATGAAGAGGACAATATTAAAGTAATGAAAAGAAAGGATGATCAGCAGAAGTCTGTTCAAAAGAAACTAAAGGGAGATGTTCTATCTCCATCAAAACACCTAGAAGTGGTAAAGACTAAACCACAAAAGATGAAATGGATATCTGCATGTGCAGCTACAAGAGCTAAGAAGAAAAGAGAAGGTCTTGATAAGCCTCTAACTAAAGATAAGCCCTAGATCTTGAGATTTGATGGTTCTAAGTCGAAACAAGGAGCTAGTGTAGGTGTTGATCTAATAAATCCACAAGGAAAGTCATTTTCAGCAGTATACAAATTGCAATTCCCATGTACTAATAACGTGGTTGAGTATGAAGCCTTGATTCATGGGTTACTATTTGCTCTCAAGAAAAAAGTCAAAATTTTGCATGTCTATGGAGACTCAGAATTGGTAGTAAAACAAGTTAGGAATATATATGCATGCAACTATAAAAAGTTGTCAAATTATAGACATAGAGTCTAGGATTTGATAGAAATCTTTGATGCTTTCAACATCATGCATGTCCCTAGAGAACAAAATCATAGAGCTGATGCACTAGCACAAGCTACCAACATATTAGAACCTTTATCCATATGAGGGATGAAGATGTTCTCAGTGGAGTTGGTACCAATGCCATGCATACCTGATAATGTCACTAATTTCCAAGTGTTTGATGATGACCAACAGATCCTAGACTTCATTACAAGTAGGGATATATTCTCTCAAGAAACAAGTCAAAATTTTGCATGTCTATGGAGACTCAAAATTGGTAGTAAAACAAGTTAGGAATATATATGCATGCAACTATAAAAAGTTGTCAAATTATAGACATAGAGTCTAGGATTTGATAGAAATCTTTGATGCTTTCAACATCATGCATGTCCCTAGAGAACAAAATCATAGAGCTGATGCACTAGCACAAGCTACCAACATATTACAACCTTTATCCATATGAGGGATGAAGAGGTTCTCAGTGGAGTTGGTATCAATGCCATGCATACCTGATAATGTCACCAATTTCCAAGTGTTTGATGATGACCAACAGATCCTGGACTTCATTACAAGTAGGGATATATTCAAAGCATAGATCTTGGATGAGAAAAACTTAGAAGATCATGTGTGGGAAGAAGAAGAAATTATAGACTTACCAAGAAATAAAATCCCCAAAGGCATAATTGAGCTTGAAAGAGCTTTTGATCTAGATAACATGGTCAAACAAAAATATCTCCCCAAAATAGATGGAGGAGAATATTCACTTGTTAACATAGGACAAGGTGAAGACACAAGGAATGTCTTGATCGGTAATGTTTGTTCTGAAGAAGAGAGAGAAGGAATAACTCAGACACTAAAGGACTATATCCATGTCATTGCGTGGACCTATGATGAACTAAAAAACATATGACACGTCCATTATCACCCATACAATACCATTGAAACCAGATGCAAAGCATTTTAGATAGAAGCATAGACCTGTCAATGCATTACTAGAACCACTAATTTTTTAAGAAGTCAAGAAGCTCCTTACTGCTTGGATCATATTCCCAGTTAGGCATTCAACCTGGGTGGCTAATCTGGTTCTAGTCAGGAAGAAGAATACAGACATACGCTTGTTTGTAGACTTCATGAATCTAAACTAGGCATTAGAAAAGGATAATTATCCTTTGCCTTCTCTTAATGAAGTGCCCCAGATGGTTAATGGTGCACAGATGATGTCTTTCCTGGATGGTTTCCCTAGATAGAATCAAGTCATGGTGGACAAAATAGATAGATTGAAGACAACTTTCACCACCAAATGGGGAATTTTCACCTACAGGCATATGCCATTTGGCTTGATCAATGCCGGAGCAACATTTCAATGTGCTATGGATATAGAATTTAGGGGATTAGTTGGGCAGTGCATAGTTATATACATGGATGACCTGACAGTCTTCTCGAAGAAGAGAGGTGTATAGAAGACCTTAGAAAGGTGCTTAAGAAGTGCAAACAATATGGTATTTCATTAAACCCAAAGAAGTGCATATTTGGGGTGACCACAGGTAAGTTGCTTGGTCACGTCATATTGGAAAATGGGATCACCATTGACCCTGCTAGGGTAGATTCTATAATGAAATTGCAACTTCTAAGAAGTAAAAAGGAATTCAAGTCTTACTTTGGTAAGATTAATTTTGTGAGGAAGTTCATTACAGTATTTGCAAAAATTTTAAGGCCACTCAATGCCATGCTCAAGAAGGATGCCAAAATTGAATGGACCCCTGAAGCAAGAGCAACATTTGAGGTTATCAAGAAGCCCATTGTAGATGCCCCAATTCTCATTAGTCCAAATTACCAAGGGATTTTTATATTTATTCATTTGCATCCGAACATACCTATGCAACAATCTTGACACAAAGGAGTGAAGAAAAGGAAGAGAAGACTATTGCTTTCCTGAGTTCTCCATTTAGAGATGCAGAACTTAGGTACATGGATGTGGAAAGGCAAGCCCTTGCCTTGGTAAGAACAGTGAAGAAATTTAGACATTACATCCTGAGAAGAAAGGTAATTGTTGTGGTACCTAATGCAACAATCAAGATGCTCCTGATGCAAATTAAGCTAGGAGAAAAGAGAGCGAAGTGGATAATGGTGCTTTAAGAGTATGACATGGATATAACTCTAATAAAGCTGGTTAGGGGACAAGCCCTTAGCCAAATGATTGCTTAAATAGACCCAAACTTGATAAGCCAACAATATGTTGTAGATACGAAAGAACAAGATGAGTGGTACTCTGATATCAAGCATATCTTGATCACTGGGAGATGTCCACCTAGGATGCAAGCTTCTCAGAGGAGAGCTTTGAGGAATAAATCATAGAAGTATATGATAAAAGGAGGAGTCCTCTTTAAGAAAAATTATGAGGGGATATACCTTAGGTGCTTAGATAGGCCAGAAGTTGATAGAGTCCCTCACTGAATTACATGATAAATTCATCATAGCTCATGGATCCCACCTAGCCACAACTCATGCCATCCTGAGAGAAAGATATAATTGGCCAACCATTTTCAAAGATACTATAGACACCCAAAAATGTCCACTTGTCACAATTTTGCATCACTTAGGCATCTTCTAGGATCTTTGCCCTAGATATCCATATTGTTACCTAATCTACCATTTTCCTCTATTAAATTAAATAAATATAACATTTATTTAATTTAATCCCATCTCTTTTGCCATTATTAAATAAATAAATTTTAATTTATTTATTTAATCCCTTTCCTCTTAAATAAAATAAAATAAATCTTTTATTTTATTTTTATTTATCATTTTATCCTTATATTCCTCATAATTTAAATAATATTAAATTATTTAAATTATTTACCTACCTTCCATATCTATCTTTTGAGATGACTCAACTCATCTCTTCCACTTACCATTTTCATCTCCCAAATCCTCTTGAGTTAACTTGGTCCACCTTCCAATTTCCTCTCCACTCATCACTCCACTCATTTCTCTCACCTTCTATTTATCTCTTGAGTGAACTCACCCACTTTCCATTTCCTTTTCCAAGTTGCATAAAGCAACTTTCCATTTCACTATCACTTGCAAATTGGAAGGTTTATCCTTCCATTTTCTCAAAAAATCTATAAATGCACCCATTTGCGAGCCATTTGGCATGGATGAATCTTGTATGTACTATCACTCTGCTGAATTTTCTTCTCAATCTCTCATCCATCAACCTCTACCTATCTATCTTCTCATCAATCTCATTCAATTATCATAGCTATAGATCATGAAGCAATCAACAATGAAAACCAAGGAGTCACATCATCTCAGTGGTTTGTGTTTAATTTGCATGTTTTTTTGATCACTTAGATTAGATTTCTTGAAGGTTTGTAGGTTTCGTTGTTTGAATTTGCAAATGATGTAAAATTTCCTTTATACATAAAATGGCATGCCCGGTGGGACCCGAATCACTAAGTTTTTGCAGGTTTTTGCTTTAAATTTTGCATGTTTTCTAACCCTCATATGGCATGTTTTGCATTTTATCTATCACATATGACCTCCTAGGCTCAAACCAACCTCACCATTGCATTCGGGGGGCCATTTCCATGAAAAATGAGTATAAATTTGCCTAGTTTTCATGAAAAAATGTGTATCTGGTGAAGAAAATAACATTTGGTCTGCAGAAAACCGCCTTTGCACAATAGCTAGTCGCATTTGGTAAGTAGCTAGTCACATTTGGTAAGCAGCTAGTCACATTTGGTTAGCAGCCAGTCACATTTGGTTAGCAGCTAGTCACATTTGGTTAGCAGCTAGTCGCCTTTGGTTTTCGGCATCCGAGCACATGAGGTTAGGGTTTGAATGCCTTTGAATGACAGAAGGTCGCCTTTGGTCAATGGGGGGTCGCATATGCATAGAAGGTAATCGTCTATGGTAAGATTTGAGTCACATCTAGTTGTTTCTAAGTTGCATCTAGTTGTTTCTGAATTTCCTTTGGTTTTCATATACGCTTTTGGTTTCTACTGCATACAATAAGTTTTTTTTTTGGATCTAATAATTTCTTGGTGCAGCTTGTTGCTCTCATTTGTCGAAGATTGGTGGTTGAAAACCTGTTAATTTGATCGGTCCAAGTTTTCAAATAAGCATTTATACTAAAAATAGGCACATTTGGTTTTGGGCATTAAACTGAACCTTGTCTTCATCGTGCTTGTTTTTCACTTTCTTTGCTTGCTTGTTTGAGTATGATTGTCACCCAAGTTAGCAATACAAGTATCCTCTCCCCTACCTAAGCAACGGATCTGGCATGTAAGAGAATGTGTTGCTGACTTTTAGGCGGGCCTGCCTTCCCATTGTGAGAAGGGGATGACCTGGGCAGAAACAGGTCAAAGCCAGACCATTCCAATTCACTATATAAATAATCCATTTGTGATGAAAGTCACAAATGATGGGTGTTGTTCTGCTATACCGACAGGCAACCTCCCCTAAAACCCTCCAAGGCGCAACCCTTGAAGGCTAGGAGACTCCATAACGAAGAGTAGCGCTGCTGCATGTATAGCCACTGGAACGGAAATCTGAACTAAAAACCTTGTCTTAGTGGCCAAAAACCTTCTATTTGTTGGTGCAGAAGGTTAGACCTTTGAAGCCACCCTGATTCGTGTGGTTCTTAGTAGAGATAGCAAGGACAATACTAAGGTTCAGTGGGGGGATGAGCCTTGGGAAACCTAGATCTTGGTATACGTGAGAAGTGAGTGCCGTGGAGGGGAGCCGGTGCTACCAAGATCCTGAAGCTATCCACTTTGAATAGGCACGGATAGGGGATCTAATAGATATTGTCCTTGCCTAGCCTAGGGTGTACACATTGATTAGTGTGTTTGGTGTGCATGCATGTGTATGTGAGATCTTGTGTTTGATATTGCCACCTCATCCTTAGTCCTACTTGTCATAACACATTTCCCGATCATTGCATTTCATCCAACCCTTTCAAACTAGATCATCCTTGTCATCCAATCAACCCCATCTTGATCAACCTAACTCATCTATCCACACCATTCTACACCATCCCATCCAGTTTGACCATATCATATCATTGGAATTCTTGAGCCCTACATCCTTTTTGAGACTCTACATCAACTATCCAACATCAATCCAATCAACCAACCTTGTCCTTTGGCTTTGGTCCTTATCTAGCATTTAATCATATTAGCATTATCAACCAACCTTGTGTAACCTTGATTTCATGAGTCTATCTCTTGGGAGATAATCTTATCCAATCAACCAACTGATCAATCCAATCCAGTTAATCAACCAAGCCAATCTAATAAATCAATCAAGAAAACTAATCAATCCAAGAGTCTCAACTTTGTTGCATAAGTCCAACCCACATCATCCTACACCATGCCAACCTTAGAGGACATAGCACAAGAGATCGTTCACATCCTTCACCAAGCACCAAAACCCCCAAGCCAACAAATGATTCAGAGGGTCCATCACATAATTCAACAACTTCAACTTCAAGAAGGCCAATCACCTGACATGCAACATCTTATAGCATAGGCCCAACATCTCCTAGACACATGTCAAACCAACCAAGTATATCATTATCCCTTAGCCATTCAACACCAAACAATTCCACCTCATTCCTATGTGGCATCTCCTTCTATTTCACACCAATCTAATCTGTTCACATATCATAACAATTCCACATCACCTTATCTTATTCCTTATCAACCTAATCCATCTGCATTTCAAATCACTTCCACATCACCTTATCCTATAGCTTCCCATAACAATGTCACATCAATCTCTCATCCATCAACCTCTACCTATCTATCTTCTCATCAATCTCATTCAATTGTCATAGCTGCAGATCGTGAAGCAATCAACAAAATAAAAAAAAGGAATCACATCATTTGGGTGGTTTGTGTTTAATTTACATGTCTTTTTTATCACTTAGATTAGATTTCTTGAAAGTTTGTAGGTTTCGTTGTTTGAATTTACAAATGATGTAAAATTTCCTACATACAGATACTACCAATCACATCGAATTCTATCATACATGTCAGATAGCTTCGAACAAAGAAAGATATGTTGCTCAACCACTACAACTTGTCATGGAGATGCACCCATTTGCTCAGTGGGGGATGGATTTCATTGGTCCGATTAACCCACCTTCCTCCTCAGGCCACAAATATGTATTAACAATTACAGATTACTGCACTAGGTAGACTAAAGCCATTAGCAACAAGATTTGTACTGCAGATGATGTGATCAAATTCCTAGAAAGCAACATTATTACGAGGTATGGAGTTCCTTATGCTCTTATGTGTGATAATAGACCAACTTTTGCATCTTTAAAATTGTCTACCTAGGCTTTTGATCATTGGGTGATTTTAAAGTTTTCTTCAAATTATTATCCCCAAGGTAATGGCTTATGAGAATCAACAAATAAGAATTTACTAAACATCATAAATAAATTGACTGAAAAGAATCCTAGGGAGTGGAACATCTTACTTAAATATGCCCTGTAGGTAGATAGAACTAGAATGAAGACTGCACTGGGAAATTCCCCCTATCTGTTAGTTTATGGGGTGGATCCCATCCTCCCTGTTAACTTGAAAATCCCTACCCTACAATTTGCACAAGAATATTTGGGTATAGACAATAAACAAGAGGTCAGGTTACTACAACTTATGCATTTAGAAGAGAAGCGAGATAGAGTGATTAACCAATTCGTAAAACATCAAGCTACTGTCAAATGTTGGTTTGATAAGAGAGCTAAAATGAAAGCCTTTAGAATTTTAGACTTAGTTCTATCCTTGGATAAAGCCCATGAGAGGAAAGGGGATCACAGAAAATTTGACAAAATCTGAATTGGAACTTTCCAGATATCTGAAATCTTATGTGATAGCACCTATAGGCTTAAAACTTTAACAGGTGAGGATGTTCCATTGCTAGTCAATGGACAATTCCTCAAACACTATTTTCAATCCTAGGTAGGTCATATCAGGACAATGTATCATATGTACACTTTGTATAGCTGTTTGTATAGTTTGTTGTGTGTGTGTTTCTCTTTTCTTGGTGTTGAGACCTTGTTTTGGTGAGGCAAAATAGTGCACCTTATCACTCTTAGAGAATTACTGAAAATTCTCAGAATTTAAGAAATGAATACAAATTATTACATAGGTTGTAACTCGTGTTAGTTAAGTGCCTTTGATTAGGTCTGTGATATCCTGTTCATCAGTGATAACTTTCCTTGTTCAAGGAGATCCTCATAGAATACACCTAATAGCCTTGGGTTTGTTGAACATGCCAGTGTTGTGTTAAGTAAAAAATCTAAAGGTTTGCTCTTACAGCAAGTGCCCACACCTTGCAATGTGTGCTTACATGATCATATCTTATGAATACTAATACAAATAAAAATAATATATTAAATATCCAAAAGGATAATTAGCCTATCCAAGTAACTCTACTAGGGCTATAGATGCCTGACTGGCAATGGGGCTCTACTTGGGAGAATTGCAACAATAACCTTGTTGGGGCTATGGACACCTACTAGTAGCAAGGCTCTATCTAGGTTGGCTAAGAGGACTAAACCAAACTATGTAGCTTAATGCCAGTCAGTAGTGTTTTCAACTTATCTTTAAGATGAAGGATATGAACCATATGCACACGCTTGACTCCTTCTCAACATTGTTATATTGATGAGCATGATATCATTTAGGAAGATTAAGGTGTTTATACTTGATAAGAATTAGAACATTATGTACTAATTTGTTCTCATCTCTTGAATTGTTTGAATTTTGTTATTTTTCTTTGGTGGCAAGTTGTGTGGTTACACAACACACCCCATTTTGCTACAACAAAACATGGACCCAAATTTTTGCTTGGCTTGTTTGTCTTGCTTTGGGTGGTATGGTAAAAAAAAGGTCAATATTAAACGCATGCTAGGATTTCATCCTTTGCATATCTAGACCATAGGATAAGAGGTTAAATTTTTAAATTTCAAATTTCACATTATATATCCTGCCAAGTGAAAGAGTATGAAAATTTAAGCAAGTTTGCCTTTTGAAACACTTGGAAATTTGTTTAAACAAGAGGGTTATGGTTGGTCAAAGTTAAATCAAAGGGTTGTCTGGATATTCATAGTTCATACCATCTAGATATTAACTTAATATCCTGGTACATATTAGTGTCTAGACATCAAGTTTAAAAGGCTTGGTGCGCTAAATGTCAAACGCCAGGATATTAGTTAACATCCTGATCTTAAGTTAATATCCCAACACCTAGTAGTATCTAGACGTCAAATTTAAGAAACTTGTCAAGCTAAATGTCATATACAGGATATTAGTCTGTGCTTGGATCTTAACTTAGTATCCTAACCTCCGTGAACATTCTTGTCCTGATGATGTCACGTTGTCTTGGTTTTACATAGAATCCCAAACATGATGACATCACCTAGATATTAAAGCACATGGATGTTATTGTTGTAATATCCTGATTTTATTTTCACATCCCGATCTAGATGATGTCATGTCATCTTAGCTTAATGAAGAACGATAAACTTGCTTACATCATCAGGACATTACATATCATCCAGATCTTAACTTAGTACTCAAATCTTTTAAAAAATCCTCATCCTGATGATGTCATCCTATATCGATACAACATATAAGATGGATCTATGCTTACGTCACCTAGACATTAAGTCATAGGGATACTTCACATTTTTTATATCCTAGATCTTATCCTAGTATCCCATCTAGATGATGTCATCTTATTATACTATGATGAAAGATCTTACTCATGCTAATGTCAGTCAGATATTCATCTAGATATTCCTTAGCTAGATATCCATTTTCACTTACCCGCACTTTTTTGCATTTAATGCAGTGCAATTGGCCATTGGCATTTAAATTTGAATGCATTCCAATGGACACCTATGACAATCCTATGCAATCTTGCCCATTTAACATGTCAAATCACATTGAGACTATTAATAAGCCCTAAAGTCATGAATTGTTTAAGGTAAAAGGGACTTCTTTCAACATAATCGACACAATAGCATTTTGAGAGCCCTAATTTTACTGGTAAGAGCTAGATTGCGAGCCGGAGCTGAGCTAAGAGAATAGAATTGCAAAAGAATTCCTCATCTAGATCTTCTATTCATACATCACCACATTCATAACAAGTTAAGGAAGTGTATACAGGTATGTATAAAAACCTTATCCCTCTAGTTATGTTCATAAGACTGTATCATAATTAGTTAAAGAAATGGTAAATTGTAAGCAATAATAGTGATTATACGTTATGCATGGCATAGGTTTAATTCACAAGATCTAGACATATTACCATTTTAGAGTGTGAAAATCAGTAGTGTGCTAACCCTAGATAAACAAGTATGCTCTGTTATTTAAGACTGGTATATTCCAATTGTAGGACAAAATGTCGCATCCATGCATGGACAAGCGAGATGCAAAGTTTAAACTAGTTATGTTTCCCAAAACGCATAACATATATAACAAATTGGGATTCTCCAAGGATACTCATTATGGGAACATGGATATCGAAGCATTTAGAGCTTGAATTGATGCTGGGGAAGATGATCCCGTATTGAATAATATAGTGGCATCGGGTTTGTTTCATGTTGCTAGTTTTCCCTATTCTACTGAGGCTTTCGACCTTTTGGCCGCGTCCACATTGCACTATGATATTAACACAAGGAAAATTGAGAAATAGGAGAGGCTCTACACAGATTTATCAATGGATGGTATGACCGAGGTGTTCCATTTGCCTATTTCTCAACATATGTATGTGCCAGAACTGGATGCAATTGCCAAAGTGTTTGAGGCCAACAACAAGAACTATAGAAAAGTCATATATCAGGGATGGAGAAGCCCAGATAACATGGTTAGGGCTGTTGTAATGACACAACACTTGTACAAATTTGACTTTAATGAGGAAGTACAATATATAATGTTTATGCTTATCCAGATGAACGGATTGGTAAATTGTGGAACCTTTGAACCCTGGATGTTCAGGTTAATGAGGATGGTCATCGAATATGAATAAGATCAAGAAAAGTTCTAATGGGCCAAAATTATTAGTGATACAATTCATGACCAAATGGTCAAGGGGAAAGAAGGTAAGGGGATGATCTTCAGGATGACATTCTACTTGGTGTATTCTTGTGCAGCAAAAGGCACGTTTGATGGTCTTTAGACTGTAGGAAAGATTGGAAGGTTACCCAATGAGAAAACTCCCTAGGAGAACTATCCCCACTGGAGAGAAGACTTTTAGTTCAACATTACAAAATGGTTAATGATGCCTTCCTGATGCACCTAGTCTGACTCATGGAAGGGGACAGGGCCAAATGATTTTTAGTTGGTGCCACAAAAGCCATTAGTGGATATGGCTCTTGGGTCATCCAGGCCAAAACCTATTCATACATCTAGATGGAAGGTTTCAACAGGAAACCGTATATGCTACCAAGGTATCCTATAGACAAGGTGACCTAGTACTAATGGAAATGATGAGGCAACATCTGCCTACATTTGAAATGGCCAAGGTAAAAAGAAGGGAAGCCTTACATGAAATTTCCTATTGATGTAAACTGGTTCTTAGTAGGAACCATAGAAAATGCAAGAAAGGTAGAGGCAGAGTTGAAAGATTTGAACTTAAAATTGTTTCCTCTAGCCAGAGACTATGATCCTTACCATAGGATCAAACAAAGATTTAACAAGAAGTATAAGGACAGTGTCCATCTTGAAGTAAGGACAGTGTCCATCTTGAAGACTACTGGGCAAACTACGATGATGAACATGAAGTAAGAAGAAGAGAATACCAGAGATTAACATTGGACTAGATGAGAGCTATAGGGTAGCCTGAAGTGCCCCCACAAATTAGAAAAGATGATGATAACCTTATGGATCCAGAGTATGAGGAACAAAATATATACAATGATACCATTTCTACCTCAGATCTAACATAGGAGGAAACTTCAATTGATGCACTCATTACTAAAGTTATGGCTAGAACAAAGAATTGGGTTGCCCAAAAGGTCAATGAGCTTAGGAGAAAATGTGTGGCAATCACAAGTGATAAAAAGGGGAAAAGAAAGGAAAGAGAAGAACAGGGATATGATGATTTCCTTGTGCAGAAAAGACAAATCCTAGGTACAAGGTTACTTGAACCTAGTTCATCTGAGGCAATAGAAGAGATTAGTTCTGAAGGAGTATCCCTAGTGTACCAACCATTGGTACCTCCTATAGGACTGGTACTTAATGTAGTTCATGTGCCTGCACCTCAAGCAACAACACAACAAGAGCTTTAGAAAGATCAGGAGAAAAGTCTAGTTAGGATCGCTGCAAGGGGAGGATGATGATGACGACGATGATGATGATGATGATGAAGATCAATTGCCCATTGGGATACTTAAAAGGAAGAGAAAAGGTGATGTGCTACAAGGGGTCAAGGTGTCTAGGCAGAGTAGAAATCAAAGTCCTCACATGAGAGGGGCCATTTCACCACCAGAAGTAGCATTAGGATTATATGATCTATCTGTAAGTATAGTTAAAGAACTACAACATGATGTGTCTATGGAAACTATAGTTAAAGTAAAGATTGAGATGGAACAGGAAGCCAAGATCCAAGATCAAGAAGAAGAAGCCACAAAGACCCCCCCACTAAGTCAAACAATTGATCTGACTGAAGACAAGGTGGTAAAAGATATTACTAGTCATTATGTTACAGCATATAGAGGCTACAGACAGAGGTGATACAACAATGGGGATACATGATGAAGAGAAAGAAATAGAAGAGTCCCCTAAAATGGAAGAAGTGGAAGTGCATATGGGGCATCTCGATTCTTTAATTGAGGATGTGACTAGTCTGACAGTGGTCGACTTGACCTATGTGTTTCCCTCCATTTGTTGTCCTTGATGACAAATACACAACTTGGTATGATATCCTGACAATTGGGGTATGGTATAATGACACATGACAGTTGATATACATTTGAATATGTACTTGATTCTTGATGTGCTCATGATCTTGTTGCAAGGTGTGACCCTTGGTCTTCTTGTTCAGCGCTACACTGCGGTGGTTTGTGACAAGGGCTTAACTACCTCCTGTGCTTGTTAAGTCAAGTGGTTGTATTGCACATTAACAGGTCGATCTTTTGGTGCAACGACAACTAACAATTGGTATCAGAGCTGAGGTCATGGGTTCAAACCCTGCACTTGCGCTAGGGGGGGATTGTTGCAAGGTGTGACCCTTCGTCTTCTTGTTCAGCACTACACTGCAGTGGTTTGTGACAAGGGCTTAACCACCTCCCGTGCTTGTTAAGTCAAGTGGTTGTATCGGGCATTAACAGGTCAATCTTTTGGTGCAATGGCAACTAATAGATCTCTTGTGGCATATGGCTCTGATGGCTTATCTCTATGGCTCTGATGGTTTATCTTCTATGACAAATGCCATATGATATCATGTGGTATATTATTGACACAGCTCCATACTATGTTCTCCTGATGGTTTTATTCTAGTTGGTATAAGCTCAGTCAGTTTGGTATTGTACAGATTCAATTTTGATTCTTGGATATTAATTGATGTTTCATCAAAGCAAATGTGGATTTGATGATATTATCCCTAAGTGCATTACATTTGAAAGGACCATCAATTTGGTATTTTGCTATCACAGGTATATGGTTGTTGGTGATTGACATGATCACGGTATGGCATGCATGGTATACATAATGACATTTGTTTATTTGTTTAGCATCATTAGATGAGCTAATTGTCATGGTTGGCACAATATACATTTGATCATTGAATAGGTATCTTAGACATATGTACTTATGCACAGTGACATTGACATCTTGGTAATAGTGATATCTTTTCGTACTTGGTTCAGTGGCATACATTGCAACATTACTTTCTTGGCATTGGTAATGTTTCATAGTCAATTTTTGGTGATAATAAATTTATAAGGGTTTAAGCATTCATTACATTCATTAAGGATAGTGGTCACATTTACAAGTTTATAATGTAGAGTCTTGAAGTCATATGCCTACATTTGTATTTGATATCTTCATACATTTCAAAGGTTTTTTAAAAGGGTTAAGTCCTATGTTCAAGAAGGCATGGAGTTGGCAATTTAAATTAAGTTTATGAAACACAGGCTCAACAGGTAATAAGGTTACATTGCATTCTTAGAGATCATGAGTTTCATAAGTCTTAAATATTTTTTCATAACGGTCATGACATAAACACTTGCATGTGATTTGCAAGGTCATTATAATGTTCTTTTTTATTTGATGGCAAAGATATTTCAAGGGGACACAATGATGTTGATAAGGGTTATTGACTTTGGGTTTAATACTCATTATGAGTATCTCTTGGCATATTCGAGGTAAAGTTTGTCATTGAAGTTGTCGATGTTTTATTAGGATTTCATTTTGTTCATTTGGAAACTTAGATTTCGGGCAGACAACTAAGAGGGGGGGTGAATCAATTGTCCAAAAATTTCTTCCAATTAAACACTTAAATCCACTTTGAAATTCAGTAGCATAATAATAAATCAATCATGGAAACATAATACATTAAATCAAGAGCTAAAACACATTAGCACACAAGACACCAAGATTTTGACGTGGAAAACCCAGTTAAGGGAAAAACCATGGGGTGATTAACCCAAGATTGTATTCTCTGTTAGAAGAATAGAAAGAACAAAATGGCACATGCCAATTAGTGCTCACTACTCGAGCACACTGCTCACAAGAGGCTCACTACCTACAGGAGACACATTGTCTACAAAATAATAAGTGTTACATACTTGAACTAGAGAATAGCATCTTTATCATGCTTGAGTTAGTTTCATTTAATCTCAATACTTCTGCTCTACCTTTCGCTCTACTCCTCTCTACCAAACTCTCATCTCCACAAAAAATACACACTTTGAAATGACTTTACAACTCCTTATTTATACAAGACATCAACTTAGGAATTATCATCCAAGTCAGAATACATAATAGAGCAAGTACATAAATACAACATGACTTATTACAAAAATACTTCATGCGGATCAACACACTATTGGCTTCACAAATCTGAGACTTCAATCTTTCTTTGGGAACATGCCATTCTTCACAGGACACCTTCCAAATCATCTACAAGATGTGTAACTCATCTGGTCGTCCAGACTTAAGAAGAACATCATCATCCGGAAGTAAATCTTTAATTACGAGCTCAATCTTCAATGCAGACCGTCAACATGAACTGGACACAATCCAAAGGTCTCCACAAGCTTGCCTGAATCACCAAGAAAATCCACACTACTACTGTCTATTGAAATCATTCTCTCCTTCATCTGGAACCTCAAGAACACAGTCTGTCATCACTTTCATATTGAAATTGATGCTTGCAGACCTCCAGATCACGAACCAATTGAGTTGTTACTTCACATGGACTTCCTAAACACTCCACAAAATCTACAGAACATGATATTTCATTTTTGGATCTCACCAGACCTATTTGTATCATTCTGTCACCTCTGAACACCTGCTAGAACCAGTTTTACTTAAGTGACCATAATTTCTTTAGATCTTCATGCGGAGCTCTAAAATCTTTACTAGATCATCTCAAGACACATATCTACAAACCCTTTGATGGACATCCTCTGATCTTCATCTTGGTTGGGATCTTTACCTCACTATCTTCACTATTCTTCTCTGTTCCTGATAAGACTAATTTTCTCAATATCCTCAGCATATAGCTCATCCAATCCTTATCATCAATGCATCAGGAGTATGTTGACATCAATGACAACATCGGTTGGGCCCATACTTGCAACAATCTCCCCCTTTTTCATTGATGGCAACATATGATGTGAAAAACTATTTTAACCATCAAGACAAGAACTTCTCCTTACTGACATAACTCCCCCTATCAACAACAACCATTCACATGTCTTCTCTTCCTTTACTGCTCCCCCTTTGATTAGCAACTACTTGTTTTTCACATGTCTTCTCTCCCCCTTTGACATCAATGGAAAAGGGCACATACTTGCATTACTTCAGAATCATGCCAGCTACTCCCCCTGAGTAGCAACTTCCCATCATCAATCTGGACCACAAGATATGACTGTGAGATCCACTAGACTGATGCACATCAGTGTACCTTAATTTAGAACTGGAGGGGTAATAACCCCTAACTTCTCCCTGAGATACTCAAAAGAGTCCTTAGGTAGAGGTTTAGTAAAAATATCTATAATCTAATCCTTGGAAGGCACAAACTCCAATCTAACTTCATTCTTGTTCACTTGTTCTCTCAAAAAGTGAAACTTGATGGATATATGTTTAGTCTTTGAATACAACACCAGATTCTTTGATATGTTTATTGCACTTAAATTATCACAAAAGATTGTGATAGGTTCCTCATACTGCACCCTGATGTCTCTTAGCATTTGCTTCATCCACAATACTTGAGTGCAACTCCCTGCTGCTGCAATATATTCTGCTTCTGCAGTGGATAGAGATATTGCCTCTTGTTTCTTACTTAGGCAAGAAACCAATCTCTTCCCTAAAAAGAATGCTCCACCACTGGTACTCGTCCGGTCATCCACATCTCCTGCCCAATCCGCATCAGTGTATGCATGAAGAGAGAAATTATGATCTCTAGGATACCACAATCCATACTCAACTGTCCCTTTCAGATATCTAAAAATTCTTTTGACTGCCATGACATGAGATTCTCTAGGATTAGCTTGGAATCTAGCAACAAGACAAATAGCATTCATAATGTTAGGTCTAGTTTGAGTGAGATATAATAATCCTCCAATCATTGACCTGTACTTTTTCTGATCAGCCTTAGGAGAGTCATCATCTTTGCTCAATTTGCATTTGGTTGCCATGGGAGTATTCATTAGTTTTAAGTCTTCCATCCCAAATTTCTTCAACAATTCTTTCACATAGTTGGTCTGAGAAATGAAGATTCCTTTCTTTGTTTGAGTGATTTGCAGACCCAAGAAGAAATTCATTTCCCCAAACATGGACATCTCAAATTCATTTTTTATTTGATTTGCAAAGGTTTTGCACATACTATCTCTTCCTCCAAAAATAATATCATCAACAAACACTTCAACAATCAAGATATTTTCATGATCAATTTTGAAATACAAATTACTATCAGTAGTACCTTTGTTGAAACCAATCTTCAAAAGGTGCTTATCTAATCTCTCATACCAGGCTCTTGGGGCTTGCATGAGTCCATACAATGCTTTCTTCAATTTACAGACCATATCACCATGATCAGACAATTGAAATCCATCCAGTTGTTCAATGTATACTTCTTCTTCCAAGTCACTATTCAGGAAGGCAAATTTGACATCCATATGATATACTTTGAAATCCTTGAAGGCAGCAAAAGCAAGAAATAATCTGACTGCTTCAATTCTTGCCACCAGAGCAAAAGTTTCTTCAAAATCAACTCCTTCTACTTGGGAGTAACCCTTGCAGCCCAATCTGGCTTTGTTTCTGACTACTTCACCATCTTCATTCATCTTTTTCTGGAAGACCCATTTGGTTCCAATCACATTCTTATTTTTAGGTCTGGGAACAAGATCCCAAGTGTGATTTTTCTCAATTTGCATTAGCTCTTCCTCCATTGCTTTAGTCCAGTTTTCATCATTGCAAGCTCATTCACTATCTTAGGTTCAATCTTTGAAATTAGACAATACTCTTCTGAATCTTGAGCGATCCTTCTTCTTGTTTACACACCTTTGCTTTTATCTCCTATGATCTGATCTTCAGAGTGATTCAGTCTTACATACCTGGGAACTTTGGGAGTTTCTTGCACTTCTGATTCTTGAACAAGTTCATTCAAACTTATCTCTTCTTCTTGATTTTCCAGATCAGTTTGAATTTGAATTTCAGAGGGAGCTTGGAATTCTTGAACAAAAACATCATTTTGATCATCTTCATCATATTCATAAAACCTTGAGGGTTTTTCAACACCTTCATCAACCTTCACATTTGTACTTTCAACAATCTTCCTTAATCTTTTATTATAACACCGGTATGCTTTTCTTTGAGTAGAATAACCCAAGAATATTCCTTCATCACTTCTAGCATCAAATTTTCTTAGATCTTCATCTCTTTTAATGTTACATTTGCTACCAAAGACTCTGAAATACCTCACAGTGGGAGTGATGCCAAACCAAAGTTCACAAGGAGTCTTATCGGTATTGCTTCTAATTTGTACTCGATTGAAAGTATAGACTGCAGTGCTTACATCTTCTCTCCAATAGATCTGTAGAACATTTGCTTTCATCATCATGGTTCTAGATGCTTCCTGGATGGTCTGGTTCTTTCTCTCCACTACTCCATTCTACTGTGGAGTCCTAGGAGCAGACATTTGTCTTTTTATTCCATGTTTCTCACAGAATTCTATGAACTCACCAGATGTGAATTCTCCACCTCTATCAGACCTCAGAAACTTTAATTTTAATCCAGTTTCATTCTCTACCATAGCTTTGAATATTTTGAATTTCTCAAGAGCTTCTGATTTCTCTTTCAGAAAAGTCACCCACATCATTCAGGAATGGTCATCAATTAATAACATGAAGTATCTATCACCTTGCACACTCCTGATTCTTGCCAGACCACATAGATCAGTATGAACTAAGTCCAATAATCTGGTAGAAGATTGTTCCTTTCTTTTGAATGAGACTCTGCTTTGTTTACCCAACTGACATTCCTTGCACAAACTATTGGTATGTTTTACCAATCTTGGAAGATCTCTTACAGCCTAAGTGTTGCTTATCTTGATGATATTATCAAAATTCACATGACACATTCTCCTATGCCACAACTAACTCTGATCAATTTGAACAAATAAGCAACTTTTACCAGTACCAACCAAGTGGAAGATGTTACCTTTAGTTTGAGTACCGGATGCAATCTATGTTCTAGAACTTTCAAAGATCTTGCATTTTCCATTTTTGAATCGGAGATCATAGCCTTTGTCCACCAACTATCCAACACTGAGAAGATTATGCTTCAGGCCTTGCACATACAGTACATTACTAGTTTTGTTCTTTCCATCAAAAGAAATAGTTCCTCTACCCTTGATTCTTCTAGCAGAATTATCACCAAATTTTACCACTCCTCCTTCATACCTTTCCAAATCTATGAATTTATTTTTGTCACCTGTCATATGGTGAGAGCATCCACTGTCAATGACCCAATCATCCTTTTCCTCAACTTGGGCAGCCAGAGCTCTTTCAACAATTTTATGATTGATAGATTCAGAGGGCATTGGATCTTCTTCCTTGATGGCAATAAACACCCAGTCACTTCTGGATTTGTTTCATGTCTCTGATTCATCATCTGTTACTCCTTCATTATCATCATCTTCATGAACATAGTAACAATTCTTCTAGAACCTTGATCTGTTAGGATTTGGCCTTGAAAATCTTTCTGGACACCTTGAGGTAAAATGACCAATCTTATTGCAGTTAAAACATTTAAAAGGCAATTTCCCTTCATACTTACTGGATCCTCTTGGTAGCCTTTTTGCAATAAGGGCTTCAAGTTGAGCAGCTTTTGCTTCATCTTCTTCCAGGTCTTTTCTTGCTTTCTCATACCAAGATAGTTTCTTTTAGGAGTTCTCTCCTGGATCAAACTTTTGTTTTCCTTGAATAGAGGCACTAGATTTGAATGCAAATTCAGTCTGGGGGGGGCATCTCCAAACTTAGTCAATTCAAATGCAGCCAATTTACCAACCAATTGATCTCTTATGATACCTAAAATAGATCTGAATTCTTCAATAGCAACAACCTTGTACTTGTAAGAATCAGGAAGGGATCTGAGAACTATGCCAACAATCTCATCTTCATCCAAGACTCCACCAGCACATCTAATGCCACAAACAAGCTCATTTACTCTTGGCATAAATGTAGTAATATTTTCATCCTCTCTCATCTTTAGATTTTTGAATTTTTCTTTCAGACTCTGTAGCTTGGCACATTTGACATACTTGTATCCTTCATGTAGAAGTTCCAATTTTTCCCAAATCTCAAAAGCAGTTTGTAGGTCAACAACATTTGTTAGCTCAGATTCAGACAAGGCACCTAGAAGAGCTTCTTTAGTCTACAGATTGTTTTCAGCATTCGTGATTTCATCTATGGATTTTAGACCATTATGTGGAGGAGTATACTTCTTTGAGGCCATGGTCCAATACTGTATTCCCATACATTGAAAGTGACATTGCATGCGACTTTTCCAAAGAGTAAAATTGGTTCCATCAAACTTCAGACTATCCTTCTTGTAGGACGACATCCTAGATCTCCTCAATTAGTTAAGCTCTTTAAGAGGAACTTAGCTTTGATACCAATTGTTAGATTTCAGGCAGAGAACTGAGAGGGGGTGAATCAGTTGTCCAAAACTTTCTTCCAATTAAACACTTAAATCCACTTTGTAATTCAGCAGCATAATAATAAATCAATCATGGAAACATAATGCATTAAATCAAGAGCTGAAACATATTAACACACAAGACACCAAGATTTTACCGTGGAAAACCTAGTTAAGGGAAAAACCATAGGCTGATTAACCCAAGATTGTATTCTCTATTAGAAGAATAGAAAGAATAAAATGGTACATTCCAATTAGGGCTCACTGCTTAAGCACACTACTCACAAGAGGCTCACTGTCTACAGGAGACACACTGTCTACAAAATAATAAGTGTTACATACTTGAACTGGAGAATAGCATCTTTATCATGCTTGAGTTAGTTCCATTTAAGCTCAATACTTTTGCTTTGCCTTTCACTTTGTTCCTCTCTACCACACTCTCATCTCCACAAAAAATACACACTTTGAAATGACTTTACAACTTCTTATTTATACAAGACATCGACTTAGGAATTATCATCCAAGTCAGCATACATAACAGAGCAAGTACATAAATACAACATGACTTATTAAAAAAAGACTTCACGCGGATCAACACACTGTCAGCTACATAGATCTGAGACTTCAATCTTTCTTTGGGAGCATGCCATTCTTAACAGGACACCTTCGAGATCATTTGCAGGATGTGCAACTCATCCAGTCGGCCAGACTTAAGAAGAACATCATCATCCGAAAGTAAATCTTTAATTATGAGCTCAATCTTCAATGCAGACCATCATCACGAACTTGACACAAGCCAAAGACCTCCACAAGCTTGCCTGAATCACCAAGAACATCCACACTACTACTGTCTTCTAAAATCATTCCCTCCTTCATCTAGAACCTCAAGAACATAGTCTGTCATCATTGTCATATTCAAATAGATGCTTATGGACCTCCAGATCATGAACCATTTGAGTTGTTACTTCACACGAACATCCTAAACACTCCACAAAATCAGCAGAATAGGATATTTCATTTCCAGATCTCACCGGACCTATCTGTATCACTCTGTCACCTCTGAACACCTGCCAGAACCGATTTTACTTAAGTGACCATAACTTCTTCAGATCTTCATGCAGACCTCTGAAATCTTTACTGGATCATCTCAAGACACATATCTACAAACCCTTTGATGTACATCCTCTAATCTCATCTTAGCTGGGATCTTTACCTCACTGTCTTCACTATTCTTCTCTGTTCCTGATAAGACTAATTTTCTCAATATCCTCAGCATACAGCTCATCCAATCCTTATCATCAATGTAACATGAGTATGTTGACATCAATTACAACATTGGTTGGGCCCATACTTGCAACAAAGGTTACATTGCATTCTTAAAGATCATGAGTTTCATAAGTCTTAAATCTTTTTTCATAACGGTCATGACATAAACACTTGCATGTGATTTGCAAGGTCATTATAATGTTCTTTTTAATTTGATGGCAATGATATTTCAAGGGGACACAATGATGTTGATAAGGGTTATTGACTTTGGGTTTAATACTCATTATGAGTATCTCTTGGCATATTCGAGGCAAAGTTCATCATTGAAGTTGTCAATGTTTTATTAGGATTTCATTTTGTTCATTTGGAAAGTGTTTTGATAGCATAAAAAATATAGTTGTAAAACCCTAGACAACTCTGTTAAGGGCACATCTTGTTAGTTTCTATGTTAGCTCAGGACTGTGGTAGTTATGTGGCTTCTGTAAGCTCAGGATGATGGTGGTTAAGTGGCTTCTGTCAGCTTGGACTGTGGTTAGGTAAACTCTAGTTTTCTATTGTCCGTTTATCAGTTGTTAAGGATGCATTGTCACCATTCTAGGTATATTTGTTTCTTAACTGCAAGGGTATATTTGTTATGCATTTGGTAAGGAAAGACAAGCATCTATTTTCTTTGATTAACGTTGCCTAATATGTTGAAACCCTTGTCTGGGTTTTTGGGGTTGTAGTTTAGATTCACAATGTGGATAAAGGTTTTTGTTTTTGACAATGGGTAAAATGGCAATATCTGTGATAACAGTTTTGTTTTACATTTACCTGCTATTGGGTAGTTTGAAGAAACTCTTTTGATCTTTTCACCTATCACCATATATAGACAGTTTGTAACTAAATGGCCTTTCAAAAAGGTAGAATATAAAGGCTTCATAATGTATTTATACACACTTTAGTGATGATAGTTGAAAAGTTGGTTAAACTTCTTTGTATTTTGAAAAATGTAAAAATTTTGAATTGAAGTTGAAGGGTTTATATATTTGTTTTTATATATTCTGATATATTGAGAAAAAGGGTGAAATTGATGGGTCAGTGAGACAGAGAAGACAAAAGGTTTTCAAGGTAGAATATTAATAGACACATTTTTTATTGTTTCATTCATATAAATTCTTATGCATCCAAATGAAGAGAAGTGAGAAGAGAGGATGATAAGAAGTGATATGTAGAGAAACAACAATTTTACTCTGTGTATATATATTTTTGTATTTGGGATTTTGTATGCTAGTGAGGCAATATTGTCAGTGAGACATTGTTGAAAAGACTAGTGAGGCATAATGACAAGTCAGTGAGACTTCTAAGTCAGTGATGCTCTGTAATGGTGATTATTTCTATCAATCCAATGAGGCATTTCGAGTGGTTTTTATTCCCCAAGAGGGTTTTCCACTCAGGACAATATTTGTGTTATGGGTTGTTATTATCACTGATGTGCTTGATTCCTTATTTGCGTATCATATGTTTATTTGGTCTACATTAGCACATATTCATCATACATCATTGTTTGTAATGATATTCTCTGCCCCATCTTGATTATGGTCAATCAAACTTTTCAAATTAATCCCTAAGTTATGATATTAATTGTTTGTGTGTCTAACATAGATTGTTTCAATAGTGTTTGATGCATTCTTGATATTGATGCGTCAATTATTGTTGTCATGGTGTTAATAGTTATATGATGCCTCATCTCTATTTAGTAGAAGTTGTCTTTGTTTCAAAGTTGTGAAAGATTATCTCAAAGTCTTTTTGAAATTTGTATACCACTGATTCACCTCCCCTCTCAATGGTATTGTACTCCAACAAGTGGTATCAGAGCATAGGTTCCCTATTGAAGTCTAATTAGCTTGGGTAGGTCTTGAGAGTGGAGTACCATGGGTAAGTGCAAAATAAATAGAGAAAAGAGAAATGTCAAGTCTCCTACTGATCAAAAACTACCATCTATACCAAATTCAGATGTTGATATAAAATCAGTTGATAGAAATGTCTCAAAAGGTGAGTCAGGAGTTCCTTTATTTGATGGTTTAGACTTCTTTGTTTGGTGTATTAGAATGCAAGTTTATCTATCCTCTTTAGGGTATGGTGTATGGATGTATGTTGAATTACATAATTCTTTATACAAAAAAGAAGGCTATTCTATCTGGTTTGTCTAGAATGAAGTTTCTTGTAAAGTTATGCCTTGTGAAACTATTTAGGATGTATGGAAGGAATTGATAAGAATCTATCAAGGTGATGCACTTGAAGGAAAGGACAACCTGTTATCTAAAAAGAGTGACAATGATGGAATTCATTCACATGAAGGAGAACAAGAATTTGATGAAAGAAAAGATGTTTTTTCTATTGAGACTAATGATGAAGAAATAGATTTCTTTGAGGATGAAGATGGATAGGAGTTTGATGAAGATGATTATGAAGTTGATGTTGAAGGAGAACTTTTGTGTGCCCTAGATACAATCAAGCAACTTAGTAAAGAAAATAGGAGGTTAAAAGACCAGCTTCAACAAGAGAAAGAATCCAAGGACAAGGTATGTTCAAATTTTGAAAAAGTTTCTTTAGAGTTTGAAAATGCAAGAAATCAAATTGCTGAATTAAAGAGTCATGTTGATGAATCTAATAAATTGATTATCAGTCTAAAGACTGAAATTGAGGAAGCCAAAAGAATAATAGATAATACAAAATCTGATCTTGAGGTAAAAGAATGGAATGTTTGAAGTTAGAAAAAGGAATAGTCTCTTTAAGAAAGGATTTGGAAGAAGCATCTTCAAAATTGCAAAAGAATACTCAATTTGAAAAGAGTTCTGACTGTCTGAATGACATGTTGAGCAAGCAAAGGTATTACAGGGATACTATTGGGTTGGGTTATGAGAAAGGAGAATGTTCCAAGGCAAGAGATGCTCCTAGGAAGAAGATAGACCTGAAATTCACTACCCTTAAAAATGAAGCCATGAAGAAAGTAGAAGATAAAGTTGCTGATAATGAAAGGAGGAGTACAAAAAAACACTCAAGAAATTCATCTACCAAGTAATATCTTTCAATTAGGTATAATTATTCTCAGTTCCATGGTTATTTCTATCCATGTAATGCTTATGGTCATAGGGCCAGAGATTGTAAAAGAAATGATTTTGGGTGGAATAAAGAGAAATTTTTTTGACTGGTCAAATCAAAACTACACTACTGTTTATTATAATTGTAATAAAGTTGGCCACCTTGCAAGAAACTATTGGAAGCATGCAAGGTATGACATTCTTAGATTACTTAGAAGAAACTATTCTCCTCTTGTTCAAAACTATATTGTTTTGTGTTATAGATGCAATAGGTTTGGTCACAAAGCACATTGCTGTAGAAAAGCATCACCTAGTTTGAAAAGTTAGAAAAAGAAATAGGCTGAAAAAGTTTAGAGGAAGAAAGAACCTGTAAAAGTTTGGAGGTAGAAACAAGGTCAAGAGAAGATAAATCCTAAACTTGTGCATTTTGCAAAAGTCACATCATCAGTTGCATAAAGAATAGCATGAATTAAGGGGGAGTTGGTCTGTAATGTACCTCTCAAACCCCCTAAACAATCAGCAATACATGATTCTTAAAATAAGATGGTTACTCTACCCTTTTAGCTTAAATTGTACTTTCATTGGCCATGTTTAGAGATAGCTCTCAAACTATTTTGGGGAAGTCATCAGGCAAGTATTAATCCTTGATAAAGTGATATGTTTATCAGATGTACCATGATTGATTGTGTTTGTCATACATCAATACTTCTTGGTTTGGTTTTGATATGCTATTGTATCAGTTAGGCACTATCAGAAGATTAAATGCTGCAAGGTGATAACAAAGTAAGGCAGATTTATTTAGAGATAGTGTTATAACTTCTAGATAGTGTTTAGGTGATGAAGTTCTTAAGATGACAATCTATGTATAATGACATTCTTGTGTGCCTATACTACTCTGATTTTGACAGTGGTTCAATATTTTTTGGTCTTTCATATCTTTTGCTCTTAGTCATGTTTGTCATACTGTTCTATGGAAGTGAGGATGTAGGCTGGTGAAGTTATATTGTGATCAATGTTTGTGCTTACAAGGTGATTATGTAGGCTCCATCATGTTAAGGTATTTGTCAGTATTGCAGAGAGATGTATGATGTTTTTGTAGAGGAGTTCAAGGTGCAACTAGCATCATATCTCCTGATCATAAAGTGACTGGTATTATATCTTTTGATTGTAACAGTTGTCATTTGATTTAGTGATGTTACTTATAGTTGGAACAATAGGTCTTAATAGTGGTTTACATGTGTTGTCATACTATCATGTTGTGGTCAGTCAATGATACATGACAAGTTTTGTCTATGGCAAAAAGGTTAGTGTGCTTTGAACATGGTTTGATTAGTGCTTTCAAGATTTAACAAGGTATCTTTAAGAGTTATGGTGTTACATCATGATTATATGCATTCTTTCCATCAATTATAAGGGTCTTAAACTGTCTTTATATCAGACTGTGTGTCAAACTTCAATGCTTTATGCACTTTCTAATTATTGTCTTATTAATAGTGGCATTGCAATGAAAGTAATCAGAATGCATTCTTTGACTGCTATATCTAAGTAAAGTCAGTGCATTTCAAATGATAATGGTAGAGTTCATTTGACAATAATATCTCATTTTCTCACAAAGGACAGTGATTTCTCAGTGAGTTTATTTGTTTGCTAATTTCAGATAGAAGGCAGTGACGGTTTATAAGCTGCTATCATTTTCTTTTGATAGCAGACAAGATCCTCAAATTTAGATGTAAAATGGTTGTTTTTGCTTCTTGGTATCTCGCCTGATAGTGTAGTGCTATACAGTACTTTTGGATTTTTGATGACAATAAATTCTTGCTTGTTTTCACAATAATGATCTATGGTGTTCTCTTAGCTGATAGTTCTCCTATTTCTGGCATCTTTAGTTGTTGTCTATGTTTTGATACATGCTCATTAATGATACTGACAGTGCAGTTATATTTTAGGCCATTCTGGATGTTTCTGCTTTATGGGATAGTTTTGGTATGCTTCATATTTTTATGGTTTTGCTTATCATTTTAGGCATATGTTGATCTTTGATTTATATTATCTCCTAGAGGTATTAGCATACTTTCTTTCTCCCTTTGTCTTTGATGCCAAAAAGGGGGAGAGAGAGTTGTTTTTTACCATCATGGACAAAGGGGGAGTTTGTTGCTTTCCAGTTGTTGTCCTTGATGACAAATATACAACTTGGTATGATATCCTGATAGTTGGCGTATGGTATCATGACACATGACAGTTGATATACATTTGAATATGCACTTGATTCTTGATGTGCTCATGATCTCTTGTGGCGTATGGCTCTAATGGTTTATCTCTATGGCTTTGATGGTTTATCTTCTATGACAAATGGCATATGATATCATGTGGTATATTGTTGACATGGCTACATATTATGTTCTCCTGATGGTTTTATTCTAGTTGGTATAAGCTCAGTCAGTTTGGTATTGCACAAATTCACTTTTGATTCTTGGGTATCAATTGATGTTTCATCAAAGAAAATGTGGATTTGATGACATTACCCCTAAGTGCATTACATTTGAAAGGACCATCAGTTTGGTATTTTGGTATCATAGGTATATGGTTGTTGGTGATTGACATGATCACAGATATGACATGCATGGTATACATAATGATATTTGTTTATTTGTTTAGCATCATTAGATGGGCTAATTGTCATGGTTGGTACAATATACATTTGATCATTGAATAGGTATCTTAGATATATGTACTTATGCACAGTGACATTGACATCTTGGTAGCAGTGATATCTTTTTGTGCTTGGTTCAGTGACATACATTGCAGAATTACTTTCTTGGCATTGGTAATGTTTCATAGTTGATTTTTGGTGATAATACATTTATAAGGGTTTAAGCCTTCATTACATTCATTAGGGATAGTGGTCACATTTTACAAGGTTATAATGTAGAGTCTTGAAGTCATATGCCTACATTTGTATTTGATATCTTCAAACATTTCAAAGGCTTTTTAAAAGGGTTAAGTCCTATGTTCAAGAAGGCATGGAGTTGGCAGTTTAAATTAAGTTTATAAAACACAAGCTCAGGAGGTAATAAGGTTACATTGCATTCTTACAGATGATGAGTTTCATAAGTCTTAAATCTTTTTTCATAATGGTCATGGCATAAACACTTGCATGTGATTTGTAAGGTCATTATAATGTTCTTTTTGATTTGATGACAAATATATTTCAAGGGGACACAATGATGTTGAAAAATGTTATTGAATTTGGGTTTAATACTCATTATGAGTATCTCTTGGCATATTCGAGGAAAAGTTCATCATTGAAGTTGTCGTTGTTTGATTAGGATTTCATTTTGTTCATTTGGAAAGTGTTTCGATAGCATAAACAAAATAGTTGTAAAACCCTAGCCGACTCTGCTAAGGGCACAACTTGTCAGTTTCTGTATTAGCTCAGGACTGTGGTGGTTATGTTGCTTCTGTCATCTTAGACTGTGGTCAGGTAAACTCCAATTTGCTATTGTTCATTTATCAGTTTTTAAGGATGCATTATCACCATTCTGGGTATATTTGTTTCTTAACTGAAAGGGCATATTTGTTATGCATTTGTTAAGGAAAGACAAACATTTGTTTTCTTTGATTAACATTGCCTAATATGTTGAAACCCTTGTCTGGGTTTTTGGGGTTGTAGTTTACATTCACAATTTGGATAAAGGTTTTTGTTTTTGACAATGGGTAAAATGGCAATATCTGCGATAACAGTTTTATTTTACCTTTACCTGTTATTGGGTAGTTTGAAGAAACTATTTTGATCTTTTCACCTGTCACCGTATATGGACAGTTTGTAACTAAATGGCCTTTCAAAAAGGCATAATATAAAGGCTTCATAATGTATTTATACACACTTTCATGATGATAGTTGAAAAGTTGGTTAAACTTCTTTGTATTTTGAAAAATGTAAAAAATTTGAATGGAAGTTGAAGGGTTTATATATTTGTTTTTATATATTCTGATATATTGAGAAAAAGGATGAAATTGATGGGTCAGTGAGATAGAGAAGACAAAAGGTTTTCAAGGTAGAATATTAATAGACACATTTTGTATTGTTTCATTCATATAAATCCTTATGCATCCAAATGAAGAGAATGAGAAGAGAGGATGATAAGAAGTGATATGTAGAGAAACAAAGGTTTTACTCTATGTATATAATTTTTTGTATTTGGGATTTTGTATGCCAGTGAGGTAATATTGTCAGTGAGACATTGTTGACAAGACCAGTGAGGCATAATGACAAGTCAGTGAGACTTCTAAGCCAGCGATGCTCTGTAATTGTGATTATTTCTATCAAGCCAGTGAGGAATTTCAAGTGGTTTTTATTCCCCAAGAGGGTTTTCCACTCAGGACAATATTTGTGTTATGGGTTGTTATTATCACTGATGTGCTTGATTTCTTATTTACATATCATATGTTTATTTGGTCTACATTAACACATATTCATCATACATCATTGTTTGTAATGATATTCTCTGCCCATCATGATTGTGGTCAATCAAAATTTTCAAATTAATCCATAAGTTATGATATCAATTGTTTGTGTGTCTAACATAGATTCTTTCAATAATGTTTGATGCATTCTTGATATTGATGTGTTAGTTATTGTTGTCATGATGTTAATAGTTATATGATGCCTCATTTCTGTTTAGTAGAAGTTGTCTTTGTTTCAAATCTTTGAAAGATTATCTCAGAGTCTTTTTGAAATTTGTATACCACTGATTCACCCCCCCTCTCAGTGGTATTGTACTCCAACACTATGTGCCTAAGAAGGGAAATATTGAAAAGGAGGCTATTAAAGATAGCCAAACACTGCAAGAAAATATCTAGGTGGAAGTGAATGATGGAAATAAAGAAGCTTATTTAGATGAAGCTCACTTAGATATAGCTAAAGGCAAAAGTGCACTAAAACAAATAGCACAGAAGGATATCCTCATGGATAAGCCTGGACAAGAGAGTGCATCTTAATCACTTGTGAATGAAGGAGACATGATTGCCAAGCATGAACAAGAACATCATCATGCTGATCAAATAGATAAAGGCCAAGAGCTTGAAGATGATAGGGTTCTGGAGGAACAAGATGATAAGGTACAAGATAATCAGCCTCTCCCAGACAAAAGGAAAGAAAAACAATTGTATGAGGAAGAAAATTTCGATGCCAGAACAAGAAAACAAGAGAACGTGCAAGAACCTGGTGGTGATTAGAAGAAAGAAAATGCTCAGATTGAGCAACCAGATCAGGGAGGATCATAATCAGATGCATTATCCTTTATTTCATTAGAAGTAGGCTAAATAAAAGACCATCAGGTTCCTTTTGATTTTAAGTCCCTGTTTACTCTGGATTCCTCTAAAGTTAAATAGAGAGCTAGGACAATCTCCACCATCAAAAGAGATCCAAAGATAGGAAAGAGGACAACTCAAGTTGTTGTGCCTATAGTAGATAAGGCCAAAGGAGAGATCAGGCCAGAAGATTTTTAGGTGACATAATATGACCTAGGTCATGTCACCACAGAACAATAAATACAGGAACACATTGAGATTATAGAGGTAGTAGTGGCAAAAATAAGAAAGCTTAAAGCCAAAAAGAAGGAGCTTAAAGAGAAAAATTCTTAGTTGCAGCAGTTCATATAGGGATTAGTGAAGCCAAATAGCTTGGCATCCACACTATAGGCAACAGAAAAGCCCACTACATTGACATTAATAAGTGAAGCAGAAATAGATAACCTAGATGTGCAAAAACACCAAGCTAATACTATGGACAAATGGCTCTTAAGATTCATGACATCTGGGGAAAAACTAATAAGGACTTCCAAGTCCAATTGGGACACATTATTCAATCTGAAATGATTCTTTAAAGAGTGAATTCACTCAGAGAATACAACAATGTAACTATGCAATGGTAAGGCTAAAAAGAGCCAAAGAGATGCCAGATGGAGAATTGTTGAAAAATAAAAATGTCACCAGTGTAACTTTACCACTCATGGATACCTGGGTGACTGAGATGAAGTATGAATTAAAAGTATTGAAGGATAACATGAGTAAAGTAAGAGATACTCAAATCAAGATCCATGATTTATTAGCTAAATAACTGAAGAGATTGGAAGAGTTGCTAGAAGATGCGGTAATAGAGGAAGTAGTCCCAGAAACGGATGAGGTCATCCAAATATTCAAAGATAAATTTAAGGAAGTGGCAGAAGATCCCATAAAGCTATTTACTGAAGATGTTATGGATGAGATGTCTATGTTGAATGTGAAAGTAAGGACACATGACAAAGAAGCAGATAGTAGGACATCTATGCTAGAACCTTTGAAGGAACAAATAAAAGCATTGAAGTATGCTAGGTTGAGAGCCCAAACAATTAGTAAATTCCAAGTAAATACTTTCATGCAAGCATATGATAATTATAAAAAGATAGAAATAGGAAAGTTAGTACATGAAGAAGGTACATTTGAATGAAGAGGATGTTGCAACATGATGTCATTCAGGACATTTTTGTCATTTTGTCACTTGTGGTCTGGTTGACTAAGTCAATGGTCTTTCTAGAATATTCTAGGTTGCCAACTGTAATCCATCAGATAGTTGCCACTCGTAACTTGTACCACGTGTTTTGGTATTTTGACCTTGTCAATACAATATGGACCGTTGATTGTAATAGACAAATCCTGATCGTAAGGTCTTTTCTAACTGATTGTCATCCTTGTCCTAAAAAAGGACATGGAATATCAATTGTATTCATTTAGAAGCTTAATTGAGATTGGATTGTTGAATGTCATGACCAATTCTCAAAGTCAATTGTAAATATATATTTCTTTTGCATACTAAATGAAGATGAAGACCTCTAATTAAAACTAATTGTAAACTTTGAGTAAGTTGTAGACGAATTCTGGACATGTTACTTTGATTTGTTGTGTCCCTTGTAGTGCATCTCAGTCTGTGCATGTTGTCTTCATTCCTTTCCTTTGAAGTTAGCATCAATAATATCTAGTTGTGGAATGCCCTGGTGAAAATATGGTTTGATTTCCTTCTCTTCATGATAGTATCAAGGATATATGTGGATCAATGACTAAAGATTCATTCATGTTAGTAAATTTAGAAAGCTTTAGTTCAAATTTCTTTAATTTCATTGAATCATCATCATAAGTGCAAATACACAGAAAATAACAAGCATATCATCATATAATATGCAGATTTCTATAAATACATGAAGGTCTTAAGCATATTTAGACAAAGTGCATATAAAATAGCAAATATCATGCAAATGAACATGAATAATGATAGGAATAATGGAAATACATGCTTACTGACACATTATTTGAACAAATTTACAGGGCAAAAGTGAACTTAAGTAGAGATTAGTCTAAGATAAGTGAATTGAAGATAGTTTTAGAAGAACTAATTAAAATCATCATGAATCAATTTAACAAGAGTGATATGTAGAAGAATTGATCAAACTTACATAAATATATGCATGATCTAGTTAAATACAATAGGATTTAACCTCGTTTGTTGAGAATTTACATAAAGTAGGAGAAACAAAACATATCCAGATGCAAATCACTTCAAAACTATATGTAAGGCCCCTAATGGAAAACAACAATTCACATCAAACTAACTGAGAGATTATCAGAAGATCAAGACCTGAGTAACAAAGACTTGGAGTTATCAATTCATCTTGAATTGATCATACTTTTCAAGATGATAAAGGTTTGTTTTGTGAATTCTTTATCTATGTTATTGTGACTAACATCATGATCAACACATAGTTAAACTATGCAGGTCAAAAGTCAAATAAGATCTAAGTAAGAGTGTGTTTGTTGTATAGAAACCTTGTAGGCTAAAAGGTCAAGTTAATTGGTGAGAGTTACACAAAGTGAAGATAAATGATTAAATCAGGTCGATGGTTTGTAGATCTCTGTTTAGGGCCAAATCCATGTTTATACTTAGGTCCCTGTTATAAGGCTGAGATAAGACCAAGGTAAGGCCATGGCATGATGGGATGGCCATCCTTTAACCAAATCAACCAAATAATTAATATATTTATATCCACATGAAATTAGAAACTAGATCATATGAGTTATCTATTTTCAAAGATTGGAATCAAGATGAGAAAGTTCACAGATATATATATATATATATATATATATATATATATATATATATTGAAGACTTATATGTATAGTTCTATTATTTGCAATCAGAATATTCTGTGATAGGTTAATCACTTATTTAGAGATATCTATAAGATAATTACATCTTTGGAATCATATAAGTTATTGTTATAGTTTCTAACAAAAGTCAGTTGACTTGAGAAAACCAAGAAGGTTGATAATTATATTGTAGACTCAAATTATCAAGAGGAAAGATTTATTAAGTCTTAAGTGAATATCTATGTTGAAGATTATGATAAATCCATAGATGTATCCTTGCTTTTGGAAGTATATATTTACTATTTTTTTGAACAGAGATTTTGGTGAGATATTATCATTACAATAATTAGGTGACAAAGTTGCAACGTGAGTATAGAATTCCTTGTGTGAAATATAGTTCCTCTTATCATGTTATAATATAAAACCAAGGAAATAGGTAAACCAATAATATGGAAACCGAGATATTCTTTTGATTACCAATTATTACAAGTTAAACCATCTTGAGAAAGAGTATATTAGGAGATATATTTGACTTCTCCTATGTTTCAAGATTGAAACTATTAAACCAACTTAAGGGTATAGGCATACTAGGAGATGGGTAGTTATAGTTCTCATAAATAGAACTTATTTTAGTGCTAAGTGAATAGGAGACAAAGTTGACCCAATGTTGGGTATCCCTGATATGATTTATTCCAAGTTGGGGCATGTTGGGAGAATTGAAACTAAACCTCACATGTTTGTTGTACATAAGATTGTTGATAAAGGTTTATGTGGCATATATATACAAAGGATGTTATATAAGAGTTCATAACCTATCTTAAATTGGAAGTCAATAGAAGTAAGAAGACAAAAAGTCAAAAGTATTTTATTATCTTTAGGACTAAAACCTATTAGGGTTGAAATATTAAACTTAGTCAACAGTCTAGTTATGGAAATGGTAGTATTCATTAAGATATTTATGAATGAGGATATACCTCATATACTATGTTTATTAATGTTTTGTGAATGTGAATTCAAACAATGCCAAGTGGTCTAGCAAAGACTAGAAGTATTTGATTTCATGTTGTATTATTTATATGTTATTATCTTTGGAAAACAATGGTATTGATATTTCCAGGTATTGGGTTAGAAACATTAAATCCTAGAATCAAAACCAGAAGGGCTTAGAAAACTTAGAACTCTTAAGTCAGATATGACATATATTTATATATTATGGTCGACAGTGAATGCTCATGATAATCATAGAGCAATACAGAAAGAGTCTAACATGAACTTTGTTGAAATTAAAGGTTTTCTGATTTTTGATTTCTTGATAGGGTAAAAATTTGTTATACAACATAGGAGTGTTTAATATTAGCGTCAGTGGGTAGATTGATAGGAGGTCATAGACCCTAGTAATTGCAAGCATGCAAAGAGGGATTCTCTAAAAGGTTAGAATTACCTAAACCTAAATATTGCATGTATATCATAGATTAAAGTTTAGTTCTAAGTCATGTTGACTAGGTTCTGAATATAGTATAGACAATTTTATGTCTAGAGTTACTAAGTGAAGAAAGTCAAACTGTAGGATGAGATAGTTTCCAAGTCAAGTTAGAGGTGTGTGAACACATGACTACATTTATTTCAAATGTCTATTTATATAGAAACTTTGGCCAAAGTGATGCATTTGTCTCTTCATGCATTAGTTGGTTCATAGTGTCTAGAGGGTGTGACTAGTTAGAATGATCATACTTAGCTAGAAGATTGTCTAGAGTTGTATGGTTGATTGAGTTACATAGGACACAACACTAGGAATTAGATGGAAACCTGTTGGTTCCTTATGTCTATACTCTTTGTGAAGGTAGGGCCACTTATAGGAAGGAAGGTGTGTGGGGGATAGCCGGTCTATGGTTGGAGGTAAAGCACTTAGATGATAGTCTCCCACTATAGCAAAAGTCTCACCAAGACTTGTGAATATAGATATCAGATTCCAAATGTAGTGTACTTCATGTTATGACTCATGATTGTCAAACTTATGATGTAAAATTATTCTTTTGCCAAATGCAAATTATTTGTAAATGTAAGGTGAAAAGATTTCACTATGATTCTATCTTTGAATATGTTATAATTTCAAGGTTGAAAATATTCAGAAAAGATATGATAATTTATTTTTTTGTGATTATGCAAATGATGTTATAAAAAAATTACTCATGTTTATCACGTTCTTTTACTTTCTTAGTAAATTGTATGTGTAATTTCAAGTAATATGAGAAGGCATGTTACATATGGTATCATGGCTAACCAGGTTCAACACATGGACCTATGAGCTCATTATGAGAAAACTTGTAAAGATTAAGCAAATAACTAATGTTTGAAATTGATTTTATGCCAGAATGGCGTAGAGAAGAACCAAGAAAACTCCCAGGAAGTTTAATTCTCACCACTTACCCTAGATAGTGGTTAAGAAAGAACCAAATAAGGAGGTAAAACTCCAAGAGCATATTAATTATGCTGAGGGTGTATGGCTAGAGGATTCTAAGACTTTGGATAATTCTCTTAAGAATATATGAATAGAAAATAAATAACACAACAAACTTGCTAAACCTTGGTCAGTTAAACATAATAACAAGATGAAATCTTAGGTAGAGAAGTGTCTGTTTGAATCTAAGATTGAATTTCCTAGATTTCCAACTAAGGTGAATTTATTTGTAATCCTCCTAGGTTCCTATGATGTTATCTTAGGAATAAATTGGCTATTGAAGCATAGAGCCAATGTAAATTATTTTCTAAAAATAGTTGAGTGTCTAGACGATGTAGGAAACAAAGTCTTTTTGCAAGGCACTCAGAGAAAAATCAAGATTAGACCGATCTTGGCAATGCAACTAAAGAGGATTAAGCGAAAAGGTTGTCAACTTTTGTAGTTAAAAAATGGATCAAGTAGAAGAAGATCCTAGTAAATAAGGTGCATCTTTAGAGAAATATCCTTTCCTTAGAGATTTTGGGATGTTTTCCTAGACGAACTTCTAGGATTACCTTTGAAAAGAGATTTTAATCGATATAATACCTGGATCTAAGTTGATTTCAAAGGTACCATACTGTATGAATACTATGGAGTTAATGGAATTGAAATCCTAGCTTCAAGATGTTGGAATTAGGTTTGTCATTGATGCCAAAAGAGCATGAGTTTGTTGGTACTAGGATGTCAAAAAAGTATTTTATTTCCAGGAAGTTTAATTCTCACCACTTACCCTAGATAGTGGTTAAGAAAGAACCAAATAAGGAGGTAAAACTCCAAGAGCATATTAATTATGCTGAGGGTGTATGGCTAGAGGATTCTAAGACTTTGGATAATGCTCTTAAGAATATATGAATAGAAAATAAATAACACAACAAACTTGCTAAACCTTGGTCAGTTAAACATAATAACAAGATGAAATTTCAGGTAGAGAAGTGTCTGTTTGAATCTAAGATTGAATTTCCTAGATTTCCAACTAAGGTGAATTTATTTGTAATCCTCCTAGGTTCCTATGATGTTATCTTAGGAATAAATTGGCTATTGAAACATAGAGCCAATGTAAATTATTTTCTAAAAATAGTTGAGTGTCTAGATGATGTAGGAAACAAAGTCTTTTTGCAAGGCACTCAGAGAAAAATCAAGATTAGACCGATCTTGGCAATGCAACTAAAGAGGATTAAGTGAAAAGGTTGTCAACTTTTGTAGTTAAAAAATGGATCAAGTAGAAGAAGATCCTAGTAAATAAGGTGCTTCTTTGGAGAAATATCCTTTCCTTAGAGATTTTGGGATGTTTTCCTAGACGAACTTCTAGGATTACCTCTGAAAAGAGATTTTAATCGATATAATACCTAGATCTAAGTTGATTTCACAGGTACCATACCGTATGAATACTATGGAGTTAATGGAATTGAAATCCTAGCTTCAAGATGTTGGAATTAGGTTTGTCATTGATGTCAAAAGAGCATGAGTTTGTTGGTACTAGGATGTCAAAAAAGCATTTTATTTCCAGGAAGTTTAATTCTCACCACTTACCCTAGATAGTGGTTAAGAAAGAACCAAATAAGGAGGTAAAACTCCAAGAGCATATTAATTATGCTGAGGGTGTATGGCTAGAGGATTCTAAGACTTTGGATAATGCTCTTAAGAATATATGAATAGAAAATAAATAACACAACAAACTTGCTAAACCTTGGTCAGTTAAACATAATAACAAGATGAAATCTCAGGTAGAGAAGTGTCTGTTTGAATCTAAGATTGAATTTCCTAGATTTCCAACTAAGGTGAATTTATTTGTAATCCTCCTAGGTTCCTATGATGTTATCTTAGGAATAAATTGGCTATTGAAGCATAGAGCCAATGTAAATTATTTTCTAAAAATAGTTGAGTGTCTAGATGATGTAGGAAACAAAGTCTTTTTGCAAGGCACTCAGAGAAAAATCAAGATTAGACCGATCTTGGCAATGCAACTAAAGAGGATTAAGTCAAAAGGTTGTCAACTTTTGTAGTTAAAAAATGGATCAAGTAGAAGAAGATCCTAGTAAATAAGGTGCATCTTTGGAGAAATATCCTTTCCTTAGAGATTTTGGGATGTTTTCCTAGACGAACTTCTAGGATTACCTCTGAAAAGAGATTTTAATCAATATAATACCTAGATCTAAGTTGATTTCAAAGGTACCATACCGTATGAATACTATGGAGTTAATGGAATTGAAATCCTAGCTTCAAGATGTTGGAATTAGGTTTGTCATTGATGTCAAAAGAGCATGAGTTTGTTGGTACTAGGATGTTAAAAAAACATTTTATTTCTAGGAAGTTTAATTCTCACCACTTACCCTAGATAGTGGTTAAGAAAGAACCAAATAAGGAGGTAAAACTCCAAGAGCATATTAATTATGCTGAGGGTGTATGGCTAGAGGATTCTAAGACTTTGGATAATGCTCTTAAGAATATATGAATAGAAAATAAATAACACAACAAACTTGCTAAACCTTGGTCAGTTAAACATAATAACAAGATGAAATCTCAGGTAGAGAAGTGTCTGTTTGAATCTAAGATTGAATTTCCTAGATTTCCAACTAAGGTGAATTTATTTGTAATCCTCCTGGGTTCCTATGATGTTATCTTAGGAATAAATTGGCTATTGAAGCATAGAGCCAATGTAAATTATTTTCTAAAAATAGTTGAGTGTCTAGACAATGTAGGAAACAAAGTCTTTTTGCAAGGCACTTAGAGAAAAATCAAGATTAGACCGATCTTGGCAATGCAACTAAAGAGGATTAAGTGAAAAGGTTGTCAACTTTTGTAGTTAAAAAATGGATCAAGTAGAAGAAGATCCTAGTAAATAAGGTGCATCTTTGGAGAAATATCCTTTCCTTAGAGATTTTGGGATGTTTTCCTAGACGAACTTCTAGGATTACCTCTGAAAAGAGATTTTAATCAATATAATACCTGGATCTAAGTTGATTTCAAAGGTACCATACCATATGAATACTATGGAGTTAATGGAATTGAAATCCTAGCTTCAAGATGTTGGAATTAGGTTTGTCATTGATGTCAAAAGAGCATGAGTTTGTTGGTACTAGGATGTCAAAAAAGCATTTTATTAGCATATTGTCATCAGGAGAAGCATTTGTTGTCCTTTATTATCATGTTGTCATCAGGAGAAGCATTTGTTGTCCTTTGTTGTCATGTTGTCATCAGGAGAGCATTTGTTCAATGATTTGGTATGTCAGTGATGAAGGCACATATCAGTGATGAAGATGCATTTCAGTGATCACTCAATTGATTGGTCAATGATCAAGTGAAGACAAGAGGTTGTTTGAGTTTTTGAGGCATTACATTGCAATCTATATTGCAATGAGGCATTACATCAAGTTTGATATATGTCTTGAACAGGATAGTGAGTCATTAGAGATCTCAGGTGTTCAATGGAGAAGGACATTGTATATTTGTTGGCATGTTTGTCATTGATGCCAAAGGTCACCATCAGGAGGTAGAGTCATGGACATGTCATAACCTAGCACTGACAGTGTATTTGGTCTAGTGTGAGTTAGCAATGTGTTGACAAGATTATCCTTGTATCTATAGAATGCTTTAGTGGTTGATTAGGGATAACATGTCAAGGACACCTAACAGAAGAACATATCATGTGATGTGTACATGTTTTTGACATAATCAATATACTTATGATGAAAATGAAAAAGGGTTTGATTTGGTGAATTAAGCAGAGGATGGTACATCAAGAGTTTAAGGATTTGAATCAAGGGTTTAATCTTCACTAAGGATTCTTCTTCATAACCCTAATCTAAGTCCTTATTGTTGCAAGTATGTGCCTAATCGGTGTTGTCATTGATGTCAACATATCTTTTTTGTCATTGGTGTCAACAGTATCCTATTTTGTTATTTATTTAGAAGCTTTATATGTTGAGGATATTGAGAAAATTAGCCCCTCTGGAAGAATCAGAAAGTAAACAGTGAATCACAGTGAAGACAGTGAGTTGCATACTGAAGAACAGTCTAGAAGACTACTCCACATTTCTTGTAGATTGAAGATCTTGGTCTATGGATTGGTAATTATTTAGAGACATGTCTAAAGATGCTAAATCCTAAGTGTGACCCTTTGGTATGAAGAATTGAGCGAGTTACATTCACCAGAGTAAAACCTACTTTTTCTGATCATTCACTGGTGACATGGAGAAAGTATTTTTCACTGCATTCCTCCGTATTGAAGTATTTTGCTCTACGGTTCTAGAGGGAAGTTTGGGATGATGATAAGTGCCTACAACTACAATGGTTCATGATTTGGTGGTCCGCAAGCTATCCTTTCTTTATGACAGTTGAAGACAGTGAAGTTCATGTGCTCTGGTGTGAAGAATCTCATGGATAAAGTGGTTAGATTTTGTGTGGTTGATCCTAGTGATTACAATGTGCTTGTGGATGCCTCCTGATTGTGTTCCTACATTTACATTGGTCCATGTTAAGGAATTGACATTGTGTTTTAAGTTTATTCCAAGATAACGTAGTGTGCAACCAGTCTTAGCTGACTTGGTTAATTCCAGTGATTGCAGAGATCTATTGAAGATTGTAAAAGTGTGTTGTGGCATGGAAGATTGTGTTTGAGTCTCAGCTAAGGCATGGTGTGATCTACATACATATTTACTACATCTCATTAGCATAATTTTGTATTAGGTTAAAGACCTATTTTGTAAATGTTTGTAATGTCGAACTTGGATGTTGTTCTAACGGTTGATGATTGTAATGCCAACCTTGATGATCATTCCAAGGCTGATGTAGTGTATAAAAACTTGTAATTTCACAATGGAAAAGAAGTTCGGGTGAAGATACAAAGTTAAGTGAAGAAGTGTAGAAGGCAGAGAAGAGTAGAGGAAGAGTAATGTGTTGTAATGGAACTGAATTTAGGCATGGAGTAGATGCTATTATCTCAGTTCAAAACCCTTGGCAGTGAGCCAACCCTTGGCAGTGAACCACCCCTTGGCATTGAGCCTTTTTTTGGGCAGTGAGCCCTATTGGCAGTGAGCCTCTGATTTTTGATATTGTTATAACTTATATATCTTGTGGACTAACATCCACCGTGGTTTTTCACTTAATAGGGTTTTCCACGTAAAAATATGGTGTCACTTGTGTATGATCTTGCAATTGTGTTTATGTTTATGTGTTTATGCTTTCATGACTTAATCATAACAAACAGTGGACAAGTGTTTAATGTTTGAAGGTGCAGAATTGTTTAAGTTTTGAGACAACTGATTCACCCCCCCTCTTAGTTGTCTTCATCATTAATTAAGGGCTTCATCATTCTAAATCGAGTCCTAATTACTGTTATATTGGATGGGCTCACCTTTTGTTATATTTTGATGTTGACCAGTAAGCATAGGTTAAAGGTGTTTTAAGTTATGACTTTGAGCCTTCACTCTTGTTAGGAAACTAGCCCCGCTACCTAGGAGCTACCAGGAGTCCCAATACATCATTAAGTCTTTTGGCACAAATACGAAATCAATGGTCACCGTTTGACTTGTTGATGGTAGAAATCCTTCAATCGATGGCTTATATTTAAACTCATAATGGCTACCTCTCCTATCTACTCATTAATGGGTAAATGGATGTATCTTCCCTCTTTTTCAATGTCTACTCATTGCTGTTATGTTGGATGGGCTCACCTTTTGTTATATTTCGATGTTGACTGGTAAGCACAAGTTAAAGGTGCTTTAAGTTATGACTTCGAGCCTTCACTCTCATTAGGAAACTGGCTCCACTACCTAGGAATTACCAGGAGTCCCAATACATCATTAAGTCTTTTGGAATGAATATGAAATAAATGGTAACTATTTGACTTGTTGATGGTAGAAATCCTTTAATAAATGGCTTATATTTAAACTCATAAAGACTACCTCTCCTATCTACTCATTGATGGGTAAACTAACCTATCTTTCCTCTTTGATAGTTGTAGTTAGGTTTTTTTGTAACTGCTTTTGAACGATGGATTGTGGTTTTCATTCAAGAGAAGGATGATATGTTTTGGGTCTACTAATGAGATTAAAAAACTGGTAAAAAGTGAGGTCTTCAAGGATATTTTTTATGATGAACAATCTGTCACAGAATGTCTAATAGCCCGAGGTTGACAGAAAAAGGGTTTAATGAGCATATCAAAGAGAATAGAGAAAAGATAGTAGAGTCATGATCTGTAGAGGGTATATCTGAGATAACCTGGAAGAAAGAGTAGTGATGTATCTTGTGTGAACATAGATGTTGATATGCATTCATAGATTGAAGATGAACCTAACAAGGTAGTAAATGAAGAGTAGTTTCACAGAGTATAATGATAGACATTGGCAAATGTATTTGATGGCAGAGTTTGATGGTTACATTTTTTGCAGAGTATGGTAAAGACTTTATAAACTCATGTTTTTAATGTTTATTTTGTGTTGGTTTTATACAGTCCTTGAGTGCATTGATATGATGATACAAGAACATATGTTTGTGTAAAGTGGCTGAGTGTATGCTAGAGAGATTATATGACAGGAAAATGATGTATTATGTAAAGAAGGGATTCTTGATCTAGGTATGAGTGCCTTTTGTATTTAGGAGATTTTGTATTGTCATATGATGCCAAAGCAATTTACTTTTGTATTAGATGTAAGATGGGTTGTTTGAGCAGTTGATTTATGTAAAAGAAAGGAGTTTTTGAGATATTCATCAGATCCAAGAGAGTAGACATGATTGAATAAAAGAGTTATAGAACTCATCTATAATGTAGGATTTCAATGTAGATAGAGTAGTACTTTGTATATCTTCTTGTATTATGCTTGGAGTTGGTGCTCCTAGTTTGACTAGAGTTGATGTGATCAGTGAGATCCTATGATCAGTGAGATCTTTACCAGTGAGGCATAAATGTAATCAATGAGATTCTGGTCAGTGAGACCTAATAAAGATTTTGGTGAGATTAGATAGTGTTTTTTTCCTATTTAGGGTTTTCCACTTTAAATCTTGTGTTATGGTTTCATCTTTGTAATTTTATTGCTCTCTATGTTTTTGGCATGTTGGTATTAATTGATTTTTCTACTATTGGGCTAATGAATAAACTAGTTTTATTAGATCGTTGATTCACCCCCCTCTTAATGATCCACTGTATTCCAACAATTGGTATCAAAGCTGCAGGTTCCTAGCAGAAGTCTAATAGACTTGGGTTGATCTTGGTGGTGGAATACTATGGCAAAAAGAAAACAACAAAAGAAAAAGGTTAGTGCTAAGCAAAAATTTTATCAACCAACCTCAAACAAATCATGTGATATATCTAAAAGAGGGGATAGCCTTGTAATTGAGCATGTTGACAAAGAAAAGGGACACTCATGTGAAGAAGAGGTTAGGTCTAACCTTGAAGGTGATAAAGAAGCAAGAAAAAGTTATGTTATGATAGATGAAGACCACATTGTGAGTGAATATGAACAAGAATATGATGAAGATGAGTTTGAAATTGATTTTGAAGGTGAACTTATTTTTTCCCTAAATGAAATCAAGAAACTTAGAAAAGAGAACCAAAAATTAAGGTTACAACTTCAAGAAGAAATGAATATCAAGTCTAAAGCATTTTCAAATCTTGAAGAGGCAAGAAAACTGATTGTGGACTTACAAATACAGTGTCAAGAAGTTAAGACAAAAGGAGAAATAACAAATTAGTTAAAGGTCAAGGAGATAGATTGTGAGAGGTATGAGTTAGAGATTGTATCCTTGAGAAAGAAATTTGAAGAGACATCCTCCAAGTTGCACAAGAACCTTCAATTTGAAAAAAAACACTGAATGTTTAGATGAGATGTTAGACAAGAAGAGATCACCTTTCAATAAAATAGGACTTGGCTATAAAGAGGATTCAAATAAGGCACAAAAGAAGTCATCAAACTCATCAAAAGAGGCAATATATGAACAAGGAGAATAAAGCACTGCTTCCAAAAGGCATGTAGATCAGAATGAAGAAGGATACAAAAGAGTTAATAACCCCAAGGAAGGATTGAAGAAAAGATCATTAGTAAAACAAACTAGGTTCACTTCTTATTTTCATGGTTATTTCTATTCTTGTCATGAATTTGGTCATAGAGCAATAGAATGTTGGATGCATGCAAGAAAAGTTAATTGGAGTAAGAATTCTTATGTGCTGTCAAATAGAAGAAGTAATGTCCTATATTATAAATGCAGCCATCTTGGTCATATTGCAAGAGACTATAGTATACAAGCTATAAATTATGGTGTTGGATTTTTAAGAAATTATAGCTCCTTGGTAATTTGTTATAAATGTAATAATTTTTGGCATAGAGCACAATTTTGTAGAAGTCATTTGATGAAACCACCTAGATTTAACAAAAGAACAAATACATTGCCTAAGCAATAGTAGGCAGATACTTTGAGAAAGAAGAAGAAAGGTATTATGAAAGCTTGGAGAAGAAAACAAGAGCAAGAGAATGTGCATATTGCACAAAAGGCATCACAAATTGCATAAGATGTAGCATAAGTTTAGGGGGAGTAAGTAATCATTTGATATGGTTTGAATTGGTTTGTATGTTTACTTACTTTGGTGATAGTAGTATTTACTTCTGCATCAAAACCATGTTGGATGTAAGATCAAATATTTATTTGTATATCAGTACTTTTTACTTCAAAAGACATCAGTGGTAAGGAAAGATTGAGATGGATTTCAATGACTAAAGCAATAGATGAGATCAAAAGTCCATTGCAAATATGTTAAGGTTTTTTGAGGGTCTATCAAGCAAACATTCCTCTACTATACCTACTATTGTCAGACTTCTTTCTCCATTATTTGCATTCAAGTGGCATTTCATATTTTACATTTTATGAAGGAAGTGATAGGGCAGTTTAAGAGTCTATAGATCAATGAACAAGGGATAGAGATAGCCTACTAAGTATGTTCTCTACTTGTAGGACTTTGACAAATGTTTTAGTCGTTATAGTGTTGTTAATGATTGCAGGATACACACAAAATAGTTTTGTTGAAAAGGTCTTTGCAATCTTCAAGAAGATGAAGTTGGTAAGTGTAAAATTGGACTCTACAATCTTTGTTAGCATTCTTGTACCATACAACAGAGAGAACTTTGAAACAAGGTATGGTATCCATCAAAGTATAAAGGAAAAGAGTTGTTGTCAAATTGTTGTAGCTGCAAGTACCCTAGTAGATATGTATGCAAAATGTAGAAGAATAGACAAGACACATGATCTTCTTGACAAAATGCCTCAAAGAAATGTGGTCTAATGCTATGACATTTTTTTGGGATTTGTTCAACATGAGTGATAAAAAGGCCATAAAAACTTCTAAGCAAATGCAATTGATGAGTATTAATATAGGCTCCTTAATCTTTGCATGTAACTTGCTTCTGTTCAAGATGGATTTTTGGAAATGGGTTGACATACATCAAAACATATTTGAAAGAGGTTTCAAGATGACAATGTTAGTACTATGTCCGGATTTGGGACAGTGTGACAGTTAGTGTGATAGTAATGTGTATCATTACTTTACTCTATATCAGACACTTAACTCTGTCTCAGACAACTCTATATTAGACACCTCTACATCACTATATTAAACATTTGATAGTTATTTTGATTTGCTTGGTGATAGTGATTCAACAATGTTTTTGATTTGCTTGGTTATGATAAGTTGTAACAGAACTGTTGTGAGAGCTGTAACAATGGTTATGATGAGTTGTAACAGTGATATTATGATCTTTGCTAGTGTAGCTAGATCCTTATTCAATGGCTTTATAAGGTCATTAGTATTATGATTTCATCAAAAGGATTATCATTAGGAGAAGTTTTTCATATGTTTTTAGTGCCTTAGTATATCAAGATGATAACATTAGAAAGGGGGAGATTGCAAAGTGTGGATAGTGATCAACAAGGAGTTAGATTGTTTGTTACTAATTTTCATTGGGATCATATGTTTTAGTGCTACTTTAGACAATCAAACTAATATTAGTCTAATAGGACAAGGTAGAGTGCCAAAATAGGTGTAATTATTACATGCAGATAGGGGGAGTTTCATTGGATAGCAACTTATCTCATACATACAGTATAATCCATTATCCCTGATGTCAAAGGGGGAGAGAGAGAGAGAGTGGAGAGATTTTTCCATCAATGACAAAGGGGGAGTTTGTTGGAATTAGGTTTTTCATTGATGTCAAAAAAACATGAGTTTGTTGGCACTAGGATGTCAAAAAAGCATTTTGTTATCATGTTGTCATCAGGAGAAGCAATTGTTGTCCTTTGTTATCATGGTGTCATCAATAGAAGCATTTGTTGTCCTTTGTTGTCATGTTGGACCATTCAGAGAGCATTTGTTCAGTGATTTGGTATGTCAGTGATGAAGGCACATGTCAGTGATGAAAACACATATTAGGGTATGTCAGTGATGAAGGCACATATTAGTGATGAAGGCACATGTTAGTGATGAAGACACATATCAGTGATCACTCAGTTGATGGTCAATGATCAAGTCAAGACAAGAGTTGTTTGAGTTCTTGAGGCATTACATTGCAATCTATATTGCAATGAGGCATTACATAAGGGTTGATATATGCCTTGAACATGATAGTGAGTCATCAGAGATCTCAAGTGTTTAATGGAGAAGGACAATGTATATTTTTTGGAATGTTTGTCATTGATGTCAAAGGTCATCATCAGGAGGTAGAGTCATGGACATGTCATAACCTAGCACTGACAGTGTATTTGGTCTAGTGTGTGTTAGTAATGTGTTGACAAGATTATCCTTATAGCTATAGAATGCTTCAGTTGTTGATTAGGGATAACATGTCAAGGACACCTAACAAAAGAACATATCATGTGATGTGTACTTATTTTTGACATAATCAATGTACTTATGATGAAGATGACAAAGGGTTTGATCTAGTGAATTGAGTAGAGGATGGTACATCAAGAGTTTAAGGATTGGAATCAAGGGTTTAATCTTCACTAAGGATTCTACTTCGTAACCCTAATCTAAGTCCTTATAAGATATCAAATACACACACACACAATCGTTTCATGTGTATATATATATACTGGTTACATACATTGCATCATATATTTTTCTTTTAGATATGCTATATTTCAAGTGAGCTTCACAAGATCTCAAGTGATGATATTTTTAAGGATATTAAGGTTTGTTCAAGGGTTTAATTAAGGGTTTCATCATTCTAAATCTAGTCCTAATTGCCATTATGTTGGATAGGCTCACCTTTTGTTATATTTTGATGTTGACCGGTAAGCACAAGTTAAAGGTGCTTTAAGTTATGACTTCGAGCCTTCGCTCTTGTTAGGAAACCGGCCCCACTACCTAGGAGCTACCGGGAGTCCCAATACATCATTAAGTCTTTTTACGTGAATATGAAATCAATAATAACCGTTTGACTTGTTGATCCAGCAGAAATCCTTCAATCGATGGCTTATATTTAAACTCATAATGACTACCTCTCCCATCTACTCATTAACAGATAAACTGATGTTTCTTTCGTCTTTGCCAATTGTAGTTAGGTTTTTTTTGTAACATCTTTTGAACAATGGATTGTGGTCTTCATTCAAGAGAAGGATGATATGTTTTGGGTCCTCTAATGAGATTAAAATATTGGTAAAAAGTGAGGTCTTCAAGGATATTTTTATGATGAACAATATGTCATAGAATGTCTAATAGCCCGAGTTTGATAGAAAAAGGTTTAATGAGCATGTCAAAGAGAATAGAGAAAAGATAGTAGAGAGTCATGATCTATAGAGGGTATATCTGAGATAACCTAGAAGAAGGAGTAGTGATGTATCTTGTGTGAACATAGATGTTGATATGCATTCATAGATTGAAGGTGAACCTAACAAGGCATTAAATGAAGAGTACTTTGGTAAAGTATAATGACAGATAGTGGTAGCTGTATTTGATGGAAGAGTGTGATGGTTGCATATTTGTAGAGTATGGTAAAGACTTTATAAACTCTTGTTTTTAATGTTTGTTTTGTGTTGGTTTTATACAGTCCTTGAGTGTTTTGATATGATGATACAAGAACATATGTTTGTGTAAAGTGGCTGTGTGTATGCTAGAGAGATTATATGACAGGAAAATGATGTATTATGTAAAGAAGGGATTCTTGATCTAGGTATGAGTGCCTTTTGTATTCAAGAGATTTTGTATTGTCCTATGATACCAAAGCAATGTACTTTTGTATTGGATGTATGATGGGTTGTTTGAAGAGTCTTTTTATCTAAAAGGAGTTTTTGAGATAGTCATACAGATCCAAGAGAGTAGACATGATTGAGTAAAAGAGTTATAGAACTCATCTATAACATAGGATTTCAATGTAAATAGAGTGTACTCTGTATATCTTCTTGTATTATGTTTGGAGTTGGTGCTCCTGGTTTGAGTAGAGTTGATGTGATGAGTGAGATCTTTGCTAGTGAGGCATACATGTAATTAGTGAGATTCTAGTCAGTGAGACCTAATAAAGATTTTGGTGAGATTAGATAGTGGTTTTTCCTTGTTTAGGGTTTTCCACTTTAAATCTTGTGTTATGGTTTCATCTTTGTGATTCTATTGCTCTTTATGTTTTTGGCATGTTGGTGTTAATTGATTTTTCTATTCTTGGACTAATGAATAAACTAGTTTTATTAAATCATTGATTCACCCCCCTCTCAGTGATCCATTGTATTCCAATAATTGGTATTAGAACTACAAGTTCCTAGCAGAAGTCTAAAAGACTTGGGTTGATCTTGGTGGTGGAATACTATGACAAAAAGAAAATGACAAAAGAAAAAGGTTAGTGCTAAGAAAAAAGTTGATCAACCAACCTCAAACAAATCATGTGATATATCTAAAAGAGGGGATAGTCTTGTAATTGAGCATGTTGACAGAGAAAAGGGACACTCATGTGAAGAAGAGGTTAAGTCTAACCTTGAAGGTGATAAAGAAGCAAGAAAAAGTTATGTTATGAAAGATGAAGACCACATTGTGAGTGAATATGAACAAGAATATGATGAAGATGAGTTTGAAATTGATTTTGAAGGTGAACTTATTTTTTCCCTAAATGAAATCAAGAAACTCATAAAAGAGAACCAGAAATTAAGGTTACAACTTCAAGAAGAAATGAATATCAAGTCTAAAGCATTTGCAAACCTTGAAGAGGCAAGAAAATTGATTGTGGACTTAAAAATACAAGGTGAAGAATTTAAGACAAAAGGAGAAACAACAAATTAGTTAAAGGTCAAGGAGATAGATTGTGCGAGGTATGAGTTAGAGATTGTGTCCTTGAGAAAGAAACTTGAAGAGACATCCTCCAAGTTGCACAAGAACCTTCAATTTGAAAAAAAGAACTGAATATTTAGATGAGATGTTAGACAAGCAGAGATCACCTTTCAATAAAACAAGACTTGGCTATGAAGAGGATTCAAATAAGGCACAAAGGAAGTCAGCAAACTCATCAAAAGAGGCAATATATGAACAAGGAGAATCAAGCACTGCTTCCAAAAGGCATGTAGATTAGAATGAAGAAGGATACAAAAGAGTTTATAACCCCAAGCAAGGACTGAAGAAAAGATCATTAGTAAAACAAACCAGGTTCACTTCTTATTTTCATGGTTATTGCTATTCTTGTCATGAATTTGGTCATAGAGCAATAGAATGTTGGATGCATGCAAGGAAAGTTAATTGGAATAAGAATTCTTATGTGCTGTCAAATAGAAGAAGTAATTTCCTATATTATAAATGCAACCATCTTGGTCATATTGCAAGAGACTGTAGTATACAAGCTATAAATTATGGTGTTGGATTTTCAAGAAACTATAGCTCCTTGGTCATTTGTTATAAATGTAATAATTTTGGGCATAGAGCACAATTTTCTAGAAGTCATTTGATGAAACTACCTCGATTTAACAAAAGAAAAAATACATTGCACAAGCAATAGTAGGAAAATACTTTGAGCAAGAAGAAGAAAGGTATTCTGAAGGTTTGGAGAAGAAAACAAGAGCAAGAGAATGTGCATATTACACAAAAGGCATCACAAATTGCATAGTAATTAGTGAGATTCTAGTCAGTGAGACCTAATAAAGATTTTGGTGAGATTGGATAGTGGTTTTTTTCTTTTTTAGGGTTTTCCACTTTAAAGCTTGTGTTATGGTTTCATCTTTTTTTATTTTATTTCTCTCTATGTTTTTGGCATGTTGGTGTTAATTGCTTTTGCTACTATTGGGATGATGAATAAACTAATTTTATTAGATCACTGATTCACCCCCCCTCTTAGTGATCCATTTGTATTCTAACACAAGAGCTATTGGCTAAAGGATTGATTAGCCCCAATGATCTTTGTCAAAAGAAGGATGGAACCTTGCGTCTGTGTATAGACTATCGTATGCTTAACAAAGCAATGACAAAGAATAAATATCTTTTATTACGTATTGATGATATTTTTTATCATATGTGTGGCAGATCAGTGTTTTCTAAGAATGAGGAAGAGCACTTGCAGTATCTGTGGTTAGTTTTACAGCAACTAAGAGAACATAAGATGTTGGAAAGTTTTCTAAGTGTATTTTCTTTTAGTAAGAAATACAATAGCAGGGGCATATTATTTCAGCTGAAGGAATTTCAGTGGATCCTACAAAGATCAAATCTATACTTGAGCGGCATATGCCCTAAGAATGAGCATGAAGTGCATAGTTTCATAGGGCTAGCTAGATATTATAGGAAGTTTGTTTTGAACTTTTCTAAGATTGCAAGCCCAATTACTTCACTTCAGAGAAAAGGTAAGTGATTCGACTGGTCAGAGAAATGTTAGGAGGCATTTAATTAGTTAAGAGAGAAGTTGACAACTATACCAATATTAAAATTTCCTAACTGGAAAGTCAAATTGTTGTTATCATTGATGCCTCAGGAGAAGGTTTAGGTTGTATACTTATGTAGAATGGGCAAGTGGTAGCTTATGAATCCAAAAAGTTGAGAGCATATGAGCAGAATTATGCTTCTCATGATTTAGATTCAACAACATTTGTGCATGCTTTGCAACTATGGTGACATTGCTTGCTAGGAAAGCCTTTTGAATTGAAGTCAAATCATCATGGTTTTAAGTATATATAATTCCAACCTCATCTGAATGTTTGATAAAGAAGATGGTTGGAAGTGATATTTAACCATGACTTTGAGATAAGTTATATCGAGGGCAAAGAGAACTGAGTAGCGGATTCTTTGATTCAATGCAGACATATCTCATTAATTGTCTCTATCCACTCAAACTTCAAAGATTTAGTATTGAAAAATTCTGTAGGAGATGAGTTTTATGAGCAAGTTAAGCATGTTTTCATAGTAAATACTTAAGATTTGAGGTATGATGGGTTCTATTTTGAACCAGATGGATTTCTAAGATATAGAGGAAGGATTTATATTCCGGATTCAACAGAATTAAGAAACCTTGTGTGGAAGGAAGTTCATTATGCACCATATATAAGTTATTTTGGAGTTACTAAACTCCTAGCTGATGTGAAACTTCTTTATTTCTAGAAAGGAATAAAGAATGATACTTCAAATTGGTAGCAAGTTTCTAGAGTGCCAGAGAGTTGAGGCTAAGAATCATCATCTAGTAGGACTTCTGTATCCATACAATATTCTAGAGTGGAAGTGGCAGATCATTAGCATAGACTTTGTGCAAGGTCTTCCAATGTCTCGAATTAGGAATGATGCAACTTTAGTGGTGGTGGACAAACTCACCAAGGCAACTCACTTTATATTTGGGAATCTAACGGATGGAGTACCAATTTTAGCTCATAATTTTATGCAAGGAAGTGCTTAAATTCCATGGAATTTCTGAGAAGATTACCTCAAATAGAAATGTGCACACGGCGTAAATATTTTGGCAAACTTTATTTCAACACCAGGAACTCAACTCAATATAAACTCAGCTTATCACTCAGAGGCAGATGGTCAGACAAAGAGGATAACTCAAGTTTTAGAATATTTCTTGCGTATGTATTGCATGGATCAATAATACAAGTGGGAAGAGTATCTACCACTTGTGGAGATTGCTTATAACAACTTGTACAATTCTACTATCAAGATGACTCCATTTGAAGCATTGGACAAAAGATGTTGAAATCTTATAAGTTAGGATAAGCTAGAAGATGGGATTAGCATTGGTCCAAAAATGTTGTCAGAAATGGAAGAACAAATTAAGCTGATCAAAAATTGATTGACAAAAGCAAATGATGGGCAAAAAGTTACGCATATGTCAAGCGTACATCAAGACAATTCTTAGTTGGAGAAAAAGTTCTTTTGAGGGTCAAGCCTTAGAAAAGTTCCATAAATTTTGGAAAGTCTTTCCAAACTAGCTCCTCGATATGTAGGACCCTTCAAAGTTCTCGAAGTTATCAATTTAGTTGACTACATAATCATTCTACTACCAGCTCTTTCCAAGAGGCATAATGCTTTTTATGTTTCATATTTGAAAAGTATATAATGGATGATAATTATATTCTTAGAATGCTTTATAGGTATAGGAGCTAGGAGTGGTCATGATTGAGCCTCTCAAAGTTCTTGAAGTTCGTAACCTCCAATTGCATAATAAAGAGGTTACTTAGTGTAAGGTCCAGTGGGACTAGTATGTAGAGAGTAATACCACATGGGAAGTTTACTATGATTTTTATATGAAATTTCATCATTTGTTTATGCTTTTCAAAATTGAAGAAAATTTTTATCTTATTGTTTTGGATACATTGGATCATCGAGGATGATGAATCTTATGGGGGGAGATATGTTACATCCCAAATTTTGACTATACTTTACTTTTTACTTGCACGCAATTAGTAGTTGATTATGCATGACTTAATGATTTGATGTTTAGTGAAAATGTTAGGAAAAATCAATGATTTCTTGATTTTATGTTTATATCATTAGAATTGACATGTGATTATATGTTGTCTAGATGTTATGATTTAATAAGGTTTATGAATCGACTAACGATAGACTAATCCCAGTTTGGTGATTGCAAGTTGTATTTAGGAAACATGTTTCTTCCCTTTGAGAAAGAGAGGGAGAGCATCATTAGAGAGAAGTGAATAGACGTATGGAAAAGAATAGTTTGTTGCCATCTTATTCTTGTTCTTGTACAATTTAGTGAACCCTCTTTGAGTTAGGTAAGTGGTACTCGACTCATTTGGTCTAAGTTGATTTTGATTAAATAGTTGTTGATTTGTTTATAGGATTTCTTATTATAGTTTTTATCAAGATTATGTCAAGAAAGTTTGACCATCGACACAAAAATGGTTGACAATCATTAGTCCTTGTTTGATATGAATATATTTATATTCAAGAAATAAAAATATTATTAAGGGTTAAACTATTTCATTATTGGTGCTTTCTGATTAGTTTTCTGGTTGATAACCTATCTATTTATTTTGATGTTTACGCAAGATTGGGAGGGGGAGAATACCTCAACCCCATTCATACATCTTGTCAAATGATTATTAATGATGTTAGTAAACAATGTATATACAAACATTATGCTGATATATGTTTATATTTATTTTTTATTATTGTGATGTATAACTTATACTTAATAGACACGAGTTTTAAAAAAATACGTGGTCTAGTTGCATATTAAATGCTAAACTGCTATGTGATCTTATGAGTACTTATTTTCCTCCACTTCATGAAGATTGGGAGAGTATAAAGGAGTTCTTGAACTGTTTTGAATAGTGGTCTTTAATGACCATAAAACCTCTTTTATTTGCATGCTAACAAAGCATGTTATCAGGCAATGATTCTTCCTATAATTCCATAGCCTTGTGGAGGTGTTAAGCCTTTAAGAAGGCTATTTCATTGAGAGTTTAATGTGGATACAAGGGTTGTAGAAAAGTAAGGGTGAGATGGTTGTGGTGGATAGGCTTTCAATACAAAATGTGAGCCCGTCCACATCCTCGTGGGATTTAGTTACAAGTTCCACAGTACCCTGGCTTCCTCTGGTCCGTTTTCCACTGAATGTTTTCCACTAAATGTATGCGTGGGACAATCATCAGGATTGTTCAGAAAGTTCGAGGGGATTCCCACAATAGATCCTTAGGTGATGCACTGAGAGAGATATAATAAAACTCTACCCTAAGCTTATGTGGTGAGGCACTATGGATCCATGGAGGAATGGGACCTTCAAATGATAACAAACCATTATCAGAGATGCGTATAACTAAACAGGTGCAGAAAGAATCTATAGGTAGAAGGAAAGTAGGATGCATGTTGAGCAAGAATGTAAGGAACCACTTGCTCCATATATAATCAGGTTTATTCTTTCTTTTATATCTTTTGGTTTAAGAATAGCATTTTTGTATTTAGTTTTGTAGTTGAGTATCCATGGTAGATAGAGGTAAAGTTAACAAAAATTAATATTAGTGTTTATTTGGTTGAAATAAATAGACAATCTCTATATGCTTCCATGGCTGATAGAAGTTATATATATCAATGTTTTATGAGGCCGAACTAAGTTTTGTGAGGTCGAACTGTGTTTTATGTAAAGCTGACATCTTTGTAGAAATTATTAGGCTGATAATTATGGTCATCCTCTATGTTTTACAAGGCCGACAAATATATTTTTAAACCTTTGTGTTTTATAAGGGCAACAAACCTATATATAAATCTCTATGTTTTTAGGCCGATAGTCCTTATGATATAGGCCAATGGGCTTAGAATATATTACTATGACTGAATTAAGCCAACATGCTTAACAAGTTACTATGTATATTTTAGCCATCATGATTAGAGTGTTTGTGTATAACTAAGGCCATTATAGTTAGACATTTTTTGCGTTAAGCTAAAGATAGATATGCTTAGAATTATGTGAGTATATCTAGGACCAGTTTATTGAGTTATCCTTACATTTACATGGTCAAGGAATTAAATATATTTATGTGTGTTTAAGTTAGTAAGAATATAATATCTCTTGTATGGAACCACTAAGTATAGAATATTTCAATGTTTGTTCTATGTGGCCAATAATCATAAGTGATCTCAAGGACGATGGCTAGGAACACTGTATGTATCGGTAGCATAGTTAAACTATGTAGGTCAAAAGACAAATAAGATCTAAGTAAGAGTGTGTTTGTTGTATAGAAACCTTGCAGGTTGAAAGCTCAAGTTAATTGGTGAGAGTTACACCAAGTTAATATAAATGATTCAATCAGGTCAATGGTTTGTATTTATCTGTTTAGGGCCAAATCCATGTTTGTACTTATGTCTCTATTATAAGGTTGAGATAAGGTGAAGGTAAGGCCATGGTATGATGGGATAGCCATCCTTTAACCAACTCAACCAAACACTTTGTATATTTATATCCATGAAATTAGAATCTGGATCATATGAGTTCTTTGTTTATATATATATATATATATATATATATATATATATATATATATATATATATATATATATATATATATATATATATATATATATATATATATATGTATGTATGTATGTATGTATACATATATATACACACATACATATATACACATACATATATATATATACACATACATATATACATACATATATATACATACATACATATATATACATACATATATATATATATACATACATACATACATATATATATACATATATATATATACATACATATATATATATATATATCCTTGAAGACTTATATGTATAGTTCTATTGTTTGCAATCAAAATATTCTGTGATAGGTTAATCACTTATTTAGAGATATCTATAATATAATGACATATTTGGAATCATATAAGTTACTGTTATAGTTTCTAGCGAAAGCCAGTTGAATTGAGAAAACCAAGAAGGTCAATAATTATACTGTAGACTCCAATTATCAAGGAGAAAGATTTATTAAGTCTTAAGTGAATATCTATGTTGAAGATTATGATAAATCCATAGATGTATCCTTGCTTTTGGAAGTATATATTCACTATTTTTCTGAATAGAGATTTTGGTGAGATATTATCATTACAATAATTAGGTGACAAAGTTGCAACATGGGTATAGAATTCCTTGTGTGAAATATAGTTCCTCTTATCATGTTATAATATAAAACCAAGGAAATAGGTGAACCAAGAAAGTGGAAACTGAGATATCCTTTTGATTACCAATTATTACTTATGTTAAACCATCTCAAGAAAGAGTATATTAGGAGATATATTTGACTTCTCCTTTGTTTCATGATTGAACTATTAAACTAGCTCAATGGTATATGCATACTAGGAGATGGGTAGTTATAGTTCTCATAAATAGAACTTATTTTAGTGGTAAGTGCACAGCAGACTTGGGTAACCCTGATATGATTTATTCCAAGTTGGGGCATGTTGGGAGAATCATAACTCAACCTCACATGTTTATTGTACTTAAGATTATTTTGATTAGTTTAGCTAGAAAAGAGCATCCATATCCCTTTAACAAAATAGCCCCCTAGGCATCAAACCATTAACGAGCCAGAAACAATAGATTAATAGCTCTTGAATAGTAGACCAACAATAACAACTAGTCAAAAACCACGAAAACAACAAGGATGACAAAAAATAGCAGAAACAAGAAACTATGGGCTATCAGTCACCTCAAAATTAGCAAGGAACTCAACCATCTCCTTGTAATCTCCCAAACTATTGATTCCCACCTACTTGACCTTTTCATCCAAATCTTTGACTGCAACAAAGATGGAAGCAGCCCTGTGTAGGGCTTTGGCCGCAAACTCTGCCATAGCCTTCTAGTTCTTCTGCATGGTTTCCATCTTCCTCTGGAGATGATGGATGTCCTCAGCATTTTTGTCACACAAGGAACAACTCCCCTTTCTATCTTGATCCACAACATCCCTCCCAGAGTCTTTACCAACGTAAACCCTCACAGTGTCACCCAGACCTTCAGACTTTGATTTATTCATAGAGACGAAACAATTGGTGCCCTCAACCTCATAAATAGATTCTATGGGGGTTTTGTCCCCACCTTCCTCCATAGTATCCTCCACAAACTTAGAATCTTCTGAGACTTCCACCCCCTATGGATTCACCAGTAGCTTGCCAGCAATCCATTTGGACCAACGAATCCTTGGATTGACATCCTCGCCACCTTCATTGCTACCCATAGGATCCAGCCTAAGGTCAAACTTAACTATCTTCACAGGAACATCCATAGTAGCAACACCTTTACCTTAGATTTTTTTCTTCTAGGTGGGCTCCATTTCCTCCACCTCCACCCTTTCTCTTTTGGCAGTCTTCTTTTCAGTCACCGGGGTGGTAAGCTTTTGTTTCTTGTTCTTAGTAGTAGTAGGAATCCCAGCTTCCCCAACACGGGGGCCCTCCTTAGAAATTTTAGGGGTCCCCATACAAACCTTCACTTTGCCTTTATCCCCAGGGGAAGTACTTAGCTATGGGAAGTACTTAAGATTGTCGATAAAGGTTTATGTGGCATATATATATACAAAGGATGTTATATGAGAGTTTATAACCTATCTTAAATTGGAAGTCAATAGACTTAAGAAGACCAAAGGTCAAAACTATTTTATATCTTTATGACTCAAAACTATTAGGGTTGAAAGATTGAAGTTAGTCAACACACTAGTTATGAAAATGATAATATTCATTAAGATACATATGAATTAGGATATACCTCGTATACTATGTTTATTCATATTTTGTGAATATGAATTCAAACAATGCCAAGCGGTCTAGCAAAGACTAGAAGTATTTGTTTTCATGTTATATTATTTATATATTAATATCTTTGGAAAACAAGGGTATTGATATTTCCAAGTATTGGGTTAGAAAAGTTAAACCCTAGAATCAAAGCCAAAAGGGCTTAGAAACTCTTAACTCAGATATAACATTATTTTTATATATTATGGTCAACAATGAATGGTCAAGATAACCATTGAGTAAGACAGAAAGAGTCTAAGAAGCACTTTATTGAATTTAAAGATTTCCCAATTTCTTGATAGGGTCAAAATTTGTTATACAACACAAGAGTGTTTAATATTAGTGTTAGTGAGTAGAATGATAGGAGGTCATAAATCCTAGTAATTGAAAGTATTCAAAGAGGGACTCTTTGAAAGGTTATAATTACCTAAACCTAAATATTGCATGTATATCCTAGATTAAAAAGATTAGTTATAAGTTAGATTGACTAGGTTTCGAATATAGTACAAAGAATTTTATGTCTAGAGTTACTAAGTGAAGAAAGTCAAACTGTAGGATGAGATGGTTTCCAAGTCAAGTTAGAGGTGTGTGAAAACATGACTATGTTTATTGCAAACTTCTATTTATATAGAAACTTTGTCCAAAGTGATGCATTTGTATCTGCATGCATTAGTCGGTTCACAATATGTAGAGGGCATGACCAATCAGAATAATAATACTTAGTTAGAAGATTGTCTAGAGTTCTATGGTCAATTGAGTTACATAGGACACACCACTAGGACTCAAATGGCAACCTGTTGGTTCCTTATGTCTATACTCTTCATGAAGGGTAGGGCCACTTCTAGGAAGGAAGGTGTGTGGGAGACCACTGATCTATGGTTGGAGGTAAAGCACTCATATTAAGCTCTCCCTCTATAGCAGAAGACTCGCTGAGACTTGTGAATACACATATAAGATTTCAGATGCAATATACTTCATGTTATGACTTATGATAGTCATGTTGTCACGAAGGATTGCATCGTGAATGCTAAGCCTTTACAAGGTTGGCAATCCCATGCAACATGGGAACATTCTTAGATTGTGGGTTTGTCTGTTTTGAGAATGAACCTCTAGAAGAGCCGGCTCCCTTTAAATGCCCTTTAGATCTGTAAATTGATGGAGGAAAAATATAGAAGAAAACTTGCATAAACTGAAAGTTGAACAAAAAATTTATTTAAAGGGGGCAATGCACCAATATTTGAACTTAGAAATGCAATAAACCTTCCAGTAAACCTTCTCTTACAATCCAAACTGATCAATCTGATTACATAAGTATTTCATAGAAAGACATAAACAATTCTTGCACAAACTATGACCTGTAATAAGCTAAAATTTTGTATACTTGCATCGAATAAATGAGACAAAGAATTAAAAGGTTTTAAAGTGAAACATAGTAAATTCTCATCAAATCACTCACACAATGAACAAGACACCTGAATTTAGAAAGAAGAACCCCTTATTGTATTAGAAACTGAAAGGAATCTCTGCATAACAATAATGAATCTACTAAAAAAATGAACCACTACTACTGCTGAAAACTGTAAAAATAGTTGAGTTACAAGACAATCTCTTTCTCTGCAATAAGCAAAGGAAGAAAAGCAAGAACTAAGGAAAAAAAAAACATAAGCTTTTTTTTATATAATACAAAACTGTCCCCAAAAAGTGAATGTGTAGTCAACTCCAACTCAACTGAACTAAAAAATATGCATGAATGAGTTTGAAAAAGTAACTCCAAGTTGATGGGCGAGCACAAGTGAAAAGCCTAAAATTTAGGCCCCAAAACTCCTCCAAGATGAGCAAAAATAGTTCAAAACTCCAAGTCTCAAAGTCCTTGACCAAGAAACTGCCAAAAATAGTCATGTCAAAATAGAACTCCAAATATCTCTCCCTGCATGACCCTACACTTCAGTTTGACTCCTCTCCTATTTTTGTGTACCTTGAAAGACTTCTGATCAAGTCCGGAATGGTATTTTTGGGAAAATATCGAAAATATAATTTTTTTTTTATATTTTCTACATCTTAGTAAATTGAATTTTCGGAGGCCTTTAGAGTGAAATCAGGGCAATCCACTATCAACCTGCAACTTGAACTAAATAATTGGTTTATCATTCTAATGAGTCCAAAAACTTTGAATTCTGATAAAGTAGCGAGGAGTTATGATCCTGCCAAAAGATTTTTTTTTATTTTTATAAATTTATTTTTATTTTTTTATTTTTTTAGATATATGGTCTTCAGGTACTTATATCTGCATAGTGAACAAACATGTTAGATAAAATGTGGAGGTTGAAGCCTCTCTCTTGACTGTTTTGATCTGATATTGTCTTCCTTCCTACTTCATTTGAAGTCACTTGCTTCCTAAAAGTATTAGAAAATAACTCTTATAGCCCAGCATAATTGGGCTGCCAAGCACAATTTGGTAACATTTTTGGTGACCTCTTAGGGGTGTTTGCCTGCTAAACAAATAGGATCAATAGCCATCTATATCCATTGGGCATATGAGTCCTTTCTTGTATTGAAACACTTTAAAAACCATCTGTAACTCAGCTGCCAGAAATAGAACAGCAGCATAAAACAAAACTAAAAGCAAACTACCATGGCTCTGAATAGGGCCAACTAACTGTGCAACATCGGTTCTTAGAAAACACAAAACAAAACTGAAAAAGATGTGTCGTGAGCACTTATTAAACTAAAAAAACTTCTACTCTACTATGATACATCTACAAACTTTTGATCTTCAAAAACATTGCTTCAGGTGAATCCCATTCATAAGAATAGGTAACACCTCTCCATTCAGCTTTGAAAGATGAAAAGCATTATTTTACTTGCATTCAGCAATCACGTAAGGGCCATCCCACATGGCATCAAACTTGGTATGCTTACCAGGTTTACTTTTAAGCTCATCCCACTTGAAAATAAGATCACCCTCCTTAAACACTCTCAGAATTGCTTTTCTATCCAAGGTCCTTTTCATTTGGGCCTGATGAATCTCCAAATTTCTCAATGCTTCTTTCCTTGTCTCCTCTAGTTCCATTAGCTGTGTAAGTCTGAATTTCATAGGCTCTTCCTCTAACATCTCCAATTGTTTAATCAGACTTAGTGTAGGAAACTTGATTGAAATAGGAACCCTAGCCTCTTTACCATAAGTAAGAATAAAAGGAGAGTTACCTGTAGCTCTCTTAGGAGTAATCCTATCAGCCCACAGAGCTAGCTTCAACTTGTCATGCCAAGTCCTTTGATTATCCTCAATTATCTTTCTAATAATTTTGATCAAATTCTTATTAGTTGACTCCTCCCATCCATTACCTTGAGGGTAATAATTGGATGAAGTATTTAGATAAATGTTATTTTTAACATACCAATCAGATATTCTCAAGCTAATAAACACCAATGCATTATCAGAAATAATGGAATCTGAAGTACCAAACCTTGCAACTAGGTCCTGATAGAAGTTTCATTGGCCTCCTTCAATGCTACAGCTTCATACCACTTAGTAAAATAATCAGTTACAGTCAAAATCCACTTGTGACCTGCACTAGAAGGTGGGTTGATAGGCCCAATAAAATCAAGACACCACTTGTTAAAAGGTTGTTCTACCTGAATTGAATGTAAAGGCAAAGCTGGAAGCCTTTGCTTTCCTACAAATAAAGAACATTTGTTGTATTTTTGAACCCAAGCATGAGCATCTTTAAACAAATCAGGCCAATAATAACTAGCTCTCATAATCTTAAGAGCTTTTGTTCTAGCTACAAAATGACCTCTAGAAGGTCCATCATGAAACTCTTAAATTAAAATTCTTTCAATCTGATCTAGTTCAACACATTTTAGCAAAACTGCATGATAGTTCTTCCTATATAAAATTCCATCAATAATAGCATAGGGAATGGCTTGAAGTCTAAAATACCTTCTTTTTTATTTGTCCAAGCCTTCAAGACAGTCACCAGTGTTAAGATAGTGCACCATTTGCTAAATCTAGTTTGCAAAAGAAGCTAGAACAACAGTTTGTCTTCATTGCTGAGCACTAGGACAACTTGTTCATCATCTTCTTTACTGCTCTATGCATCTCTAGCAAGTTGTTCACATAAGCCTTTGTCTCTAACCAACTTAGTCAACTTGATATTAACATCGTATTATGTTACTTTGGTTATCCAACCTACCCTCTTGTCATTAATATCCTTACTCAGCAAGAAATCTTTGACTGTAAGGTGAGCAACCAACAACTAGATTATGTTGTTAGAAAGCATATGCCTAAATTTTTTTAAACTTCTGACGATAGCTAGAACATGTTTCTCAACAAATGAGTATTTTACTTCATAGTCTTGAAGAACTTGGCTAAAAAATGCAATAGGCTACTTTAGTCCTTCATTTTTCTAACACAACATGGTTGAAATAGTATCAACACTCCCGAATGCATAAAGGATAAAATCCTTATCAAAATTTAGGTTTATGAGTGTTGGAGCTGCTGCAATGGCCTCCTTTATCTCTCAAAACTCCTCTTTCCCTCTTTAGTCTAGTTGAAATTGATATTCTTCCTAAGCATAGAAGTTAATGGCTTCAAAAGAGCTACAATATTAGGAATAAATCTCCTTACAAAATTTATTCTACCTAGAAAGCTTTACAAGCCTTTCTTGTGAGTTGGTAAAGGTAATGCTAGAATAATAGAAATCCTTTCAGGATCTATTGAAATACCATTCTTAGAAATGATGTGCCCATGTAGCTTGCCTTCATGGACAGAAAAAAAACACTTTTTTGGGTTAAGTGAAACCCCATATTCTCTACATCTCTCAAATATCTATCTCAAATGAGCAATATGATCATAAGCATTCTTGGAAAAAACAATAATGTCATCTAGATAAACCATTACAAACTTATTCATCAAACCATGGAAAGCCATTTCCATAACTCTTTGAAAAGTAGCTCCTACGTTTGATAGTCTAAAAGGCATCTTTCTATATGCCATGGTTCCCCACTTTGTTGTAAATGTAGTTTTGAACTAATCCTCTTCCTTCACCAAGATCTGGTTATAACCTAAAAAACCATCTAACAAAGAGAATCTATCAGATCTAGATACAACTTGCAAAATTTGTTCCATAGATGGCAGCGGGTAATGATCCTTAAGAGAAGCTCTGTTAAGGTCCCTGAAATCAACACAAAGTCTAGTTTCTCCATTTTTCTTTCTCACAAGGACAAGATTAGACACCCATGAAGTTTTCTTAATTGGGAAAATGATATTACTTTCAATGAGCTTGCCTAATTCAGCTTTCATAGGATGCTCTGGCTTTGGAGTCAAAGGTCTTTGTTTCTACCTTACAAGTTTTGCCTTGGGTTCCATCTCTATAGTATACTGAGTTGACTCAGGGTCAAAACCCTTCAAATCATGGTACTCCTAAGCAAAGACATCAGCAAACTCTTGACAAAGTAAAATAAATGCATGTTTTTCCTCTAAAGTACATACCTTTCCAAGCTTCAACTTGCCTTTGAAAATCTCAATTTGTTCATAATGCTCCTCTTTGATGGATACACTAGCTTTCTCTTTTCTGACTTGATCATTTGAATTGAAGATTGACTCAAGAGTTAATAGACCTTTTGGCAACATGTTGGTCTTAAGTTGAAGAATCTGATCTTCATACTGCTGAGACAATTTTTGCTGATTAGAAGCTGAAAATTTAGCTTCTTCAATCAAAAAACTAATAATATGCTCATCACTATCAAATATCTGCCAATAAATTTTATTATCTGGGATAACAGGCCTAACAACAACTTTCACATAATGCTGAACAACAACATTTTTTTTATCTCAGCTGGAATATCAAACTCAACTCCCATAGCAGTGAGTTTATCAGCTTGTTTATTCTGAGCTCTTAGTATGGATAGAAAATTAAATGCATAAACGTTTTCAATCATGTCCCATACTCTATGTTTATACAGTTTTGACAAGTCATTTTTAGTGGCATAAATATTCCTTACTTGATTGACCACTAATTCACTATCTCCAAACACTTGAAGACACTTAACATTTCACTTTCTAACCCATTCTAAGGCATGAACAAGGGCCCCATACTCAGTGACTTTATTAGAACAACTGAAAGAAAAATGAAAAGATGAAAAATACCTTTCACCACTTGGAGAAACTAGCATAATACCTCCTCTAGCACCAACTTTACTCCTTGATCCATTGAAATACAGTTGCCATAGCTCATTTTCTAGCTGTTCTTTTTTTTGTTGTTGCTGATTTTTACCTTTCACAAGGTTAGGAATAGGTTGATTCTGTTTGTGGATCATGTAGATACCTAAACCAACTTTTTCCATTTGCTTGTAAGGGTAATCTTCATGATTTTCTAATGCCCATTCATCCAGAAACATGTCTACTATGCTCTCAATTGGGGTGTTTCTCTCATGAACAATAGGCTATTCCTCCTCATGATAGGTCAAATTAGCATTAACAACACTAGGGTATAAGGCTCAATGTGATCTTTTGCTAGCAACTCATATTTTATTATGACTTTTGTACTATACCTTGTTCTAAAAAATAAATGTGACCAATTAGAGGACAAACATCCTCCTAACTTGGCTATAAAATCTCTAGAAAGACATAATGCAAAATTAGAAGGAAGATCTATTATATACACTTCTTGTGGAATTGTAAAATTCAGACAAGCATGTAATGTAAGATTTAAATTTCTGATCACTCCCACTATGTTGATGGATGTTCCATCTAATTGAACAACTCCTTTTGAGAGTGGTTCATATTTTAGATCCAACTGGTCAACAATCTTCTTTGGCATCATTGAACTACAAGCCCCAGAATCAATCATACAGTTGTGAACAATATGATTTCCTATAATCAAAGTGACATATAAAGGAAGTGGCTTGACCTCATGGTTTGGTTGTTCACTCCTTGGCTATAACTTATTCATTGACTTCTCTTTTGGCTAATTAGTTACAATATTCACCTTTGGCTGATCTTTATTTGGCTCATTTGACATAGTGAGATTTGTTAATGCATTTTGTAATAAATCTCTTTAGCTAGGAAGTGCTAAAGAATCCTACATTGAACCACCGATGTTAGATTTCTTCATGTGATCTAAAATATTTAAAGAAGGTGGATTTACCTTCTACTATACTTTTGGAACAACAACCTCTCCTTGAACTTGTGGCTGTGTTTGAACTTTTTGCTGGTCTTTACCTAGTACAACTTGTTGTCCTAGCAAAATATGAACTTGCTATGAAGGAATATGTCCAATACTTGGCTGCTAAGTTGAAGAGGCCTGATTTTGCACTGGATTAGGCTGCTGTCCCAAATCTACAGTTCTTTTCTTGGATCTTGTATTTGCCGCTACAGAATTATAAGACCGATTCTGCCCTTGTCTTTGAGACTGATTAACACCATAAAACTCTTCTCCCTACCAGTTCATCAAAGCCACCTCATTTTGACCATCCTCATTATTCATTTGTCTAATACCTTGCTGATCAATAGCGTGATTATGCACCATAAGTGCCTGATTTAGCACTCCATTTGGACAAGATGATTGACTATGAGGCTGGTTACATGGAAAGCACCACTCCTGGTCTTGAACCAAATTATTTTTCATGGGAACCATCTCTCTTGATGAACTTACAGTATTGGGGTTATATGGCTGAAAAGGCCTTGGATTGTAATTCCTCTTTTGAGGCGGGGGGTCAGATTGGTTTGAAGGCCTATTTACTTGATATGGTGGTTGGTAAGGTCTAGAATTTTGACCTTGCTACTTCTTTATATTCACCAACTCATTGCTAAAATTTATAATAGCCCTTTTATTTCCTACAATTCCTGGGATGGGGCTAAAACATTATTATTTTGAGCTATAGCTAGATAACTCAAGGCTGGTATAGCAGGTACATCAACTAAAGGTGGGATTGGTAAATGAATTGATGGTTGTATTTTGGGAAAGATAGGTATTGACAGCCTTGGAGCTATTTTGCCAACCTAAATCAGGTTGTTTTTAGCTCTAATTGCAACTTCATAAGCATCTAGTAATGAAGTTCCATTCATTGATTGGATCATAACAGCAATGTCACTATTTAATGCTCTAAGAAAATACAAAAAACATGTTTAGCTGTAGGCCTTACTGCTGCTGGGATTCTGTCCCATGTCCTTTGAAATCTGAAATTAAAATCAACCATATGCTCTTAGGGAGCTCTCTTTATTGTGCTTAGCTACTCCATCAGAGACAAGTTATCTGACTTGTCTTCAAATTGTTTGTTCAAAGCATCTCCCAACAAGTCCCATGATGTAACAAAATCCACAGTTAAACCCCTAAACCATTGAAGAGCCTTTCCTTTTAGAGATGCAGCCAGCAACCTCACTGCGACATTTTCTTGCGTTATATGATGTACTGCACACAACATGGCCACATCTTTTATATGCTCAATTGGGGTTGTCTGATCCTCACCCAGAAAGAAAGGAAATTCTCTTAAGGCTGCTACAAGAATGTCTTTGTGTGCTGCAAGTAGCAGTGGGCTGCTAGAATTGAATGTAACAAATGGATACTATCTGGTCATTGGTGGAGGCTGAGGTGTCTGCAGAGTCTAAATCTGAAGATCTATCACCAAATTACCTTGATTAAACTCTTTAGTCCTTGGAGGAGTAGATATGGTCCTTAGTGTTGAACTGGGTGCCCTTGTTATTGTTCTACCTTTTCTCCTTGGAGGCGAAAGCTATAAATAATCAAAAGAAGAACAACTTCCTCTTGTCTTCACTCTTCTCATGTGCTAAATTCACTAAATCTACTTCAAAATTAGAGATTAGAGTCGCTAGGTATAATTTCTCACCTCAAAAGGCTAAAAAAACTTCTCCATATACTAGGACAGTAGTTAAAAGCTTTGAATTCTTGACTGAAATGAGTTTCAGTGTCCCATTGAGTGTGCTAAAAATTGTTGTCATGAAAGATTCTGCCCTGAATGCTAAGCCTTTACAAGCTTGGTAATCCCATGCAACATGGGAATATTCTCAGACTGTGGGTTTGTCTATTTCAAGAATGAACCACTAGAAGAGCCAACCCCCTTTAAATGCCCTTTAGATCTGTAATTTGATGGAGGAAAAAGATACAAGAAAACTTTCATAAACTGAAAGTTGAACTGAAAATCTATCTAAAGGGGGTGATGCACGAATATTTAAACTTAAAAATGCAATACAACTCACAAACACCTTCCAATAAACCTGCTCTTACAATCCAAACTTGATGCAGAGGTGTCAGGTCTCTAGAGACAATTTAGCAAGATCAAGAGATTTAAATCAATTGTGGGCTTCAACCAATAAGACTCACTAGTCTTCTTCTTGCCCTAAACTCCACCAAAGGGCTCAAATTTGGTTCCAACTTCTAAGATGTAACCTTACACCTTCTAGGGTCTTAATGTACCCTAATCAACAAGACTGAAAAGGTCTCACACATCATTTTGACTTGTTCATTGACAACACCTTTTAACTAGGCCTAATCCTAGTAGCCCTGCTCAGCGAGAAATCTACATTTTTCTCCAATCTTTCCCAAAGCACTTCTAAAAAAAATAACTGTTCCAAATACCCTTTATCGAGTTCTATAACATATCCAAGACTCATGTACTATTGATTTAGACCAAACTGATTGTTCTGACACCTGCACCCTTCCTACAAGGCCTAATTAGCCCACTTTTTCAAAGGAACCTTATGAAAAAATTGACCTCCACACTCCAAACCCTCAAATAGACTTAGGGAAGGATCTAAAATAGAGGATTTTCAAGGTTTCAATAGGTGGTTTGCTCATTCAATGTTTTAAACACAAAACCCTTATTTCTAGGACCCAAAACCAAGGGTTTATCAAATCTCCCACTTCCAATCACTTCCAGATCCCATTCAAAGGTCCAACACCATCCCCTTGACCATATTAGACAACATCAATCATAAAAACATGACCTTGTTAAGGTAGATCTTCTACTGCTACACCTGTGCCATCATTCCCATGCTCTTTTCACATGCAAACTTGCATCCTAATGGTGATCACCAACCAAACCTATACTTCTCCTACACTATTAGGGTTAGAATCATGTTATACAAGTTATCTAGGACCTATTCCATGAGAACCAGGGTCTTACATTCATGGAAAGGTCCTATGATGCATTTTAACCTCTCAAAACACACAAGGACAGTTTGCTGTTCTTTGTAGCAATCAGATGAACAAAAGTAAAACCACTTTCAGAACCTTCTCAGAGCATAAAATAGGATCTATTAGTGTTAAATGAGGACTTAAGACATTTACCAAACACCAAACAATCAAAAGATCAACAGAATTGAGAAGGAGATGTAAGGAAAAAGATAAACTTTACTGTTATTTGCAGTCAGCCGTACAACCCAGGCCTCCAAATGAATCCACTGTTTCATCAAATGCCTTGGACAGGCTTACATAACCTCTTCCCTAGCTTCCACAACCAATTCCCATCGGTTGGAGTTGGTTAAACATCCAAAACTACTCAAAATTGATTTTCTCGCCCAAATGCTTATTTCAAAAATTTGAATTTTAAAACCTTGCTTCAAGTGACTTCTACTCTACCAAATCATCATGTTTGATCTTCTTAGGATTGTTATACCTTTTTCCTAATCTCAGACACCTATACTTGATTCTAGAGGCAGTATTGGCCCAACTTACATCATTTTTGGTCCTAGGGTCCTTGCCAGGAGCCGTAGGACATTTGACCATTACAACATGCCATAACTGGTTGTAAGATGTCCCAATTGACTTTATTTGCTCCATGGGCTCCTCCCATGGTTATTGGTGTCTTCTTGCTCCAAGGTGTTCCTTTATGTGCTCCTGCACCAAAACTGATCAATCTGATTACATAAGTATTTCGTAGAAAGACATGAACAATTCTTACACAAACTATGATCTGTAATAAGCTGAAATTTTGTATACTTGCATCTAATAAATAAGACAAAGAATTAAGAGGTTTTAAAGTAAAACACAGTAAATTCTCATCAAATCACTCGTACAATGAACAAGACACTTGCATTTGGAAAGATGAACCCCTAATTGTATTAGAAACTGAAAGGAATCTCTGCATAACAATAATAAATCTGCTGAAAAAATGAACTACTACTGCTATTGAAAATTGTAAAAATGGTTGAGTTACAAGACAGTCTCTTTCTTTGCAATATGCAAAGGCAAAAAAGCAAGAACTAAGGGAAAAAAAGCATAAGCTTTTTTTATATAATACAAAACTGTCCCCAAAAAGTGAATAGGCAGTCAACTCCATCTCAACTGAACTCAAAAAATATCCATGAATGAGTTTGAAAAAGTAACTCCAAGTTGCTGGGTGAGCACAAGTGAAAAGCCTAAAATTTGGGCTCCAAAACTCCTCCAAGATGAGCAAAAATAGCTCAGAACTTCAAGTCTCAAAGTCCTTGACCAAGAAACTGCCAAAAATAGTCATTTCAAAAATAGAACTCCAAATATCTCTCCCTGCATGACCCTACACTTCAGTTTGAGTCCTCTCCTATTTTTTTGTACCTTGAAAGACTTCTGATCAAGTCTGGGATGGTATTTTTAGGAAAATATCAAAAATATAATTTTTTTTTAATATTTTCTATATCTTAGTAAATTGCATTTTTGGAGGCCTTCAAAGTGAAATTAGGACAATTCACTGGCAACCTACAACTCAAACTAGATAATTGGTTTATCTTTCTAACGAGTCCAAAAACTTTGAATTATGATAAAGTAGCAAGGAGTTATGACCGTTCCAAAAGATTTTTTATTTATTTATTTATTTATTTATTTTTTTCAGATATATGGTCTTCAGGTACATGTATTTGTACAGTGAACAAACATGTTAGATAAACATGTGTAGAGGCTGAAGCCTCTCTTTTGACTATTTTGATATGATATTCTCTTCCTTCCTGCTTCATTTGAAGTCACTTGCTTCCTGAAAGCATTAGAAAACAACTCTTATAGCCCAGCCTAATTGGGCTGCCAAGCACAATTTAGTAACAAGTCCAACCTATGAGGTAAAATTATTCTTTTTCCAAGTGCAAATTATTTATAAATGTAAGGTGAAAAGATTTAACTATGATTCTATCTTTGAATATGTTATAATTTCAAGGTTGAAAATATTCAGAAAAGATATGCTTTATTTCTTTGTGATTATGCAAATGATGTATAAAAACAATTCACTCATGTTTATCATGTTCTTTTACATTCTTAGTAAATTATATGTGTAATTCCGAGTAATATGAGAAAGCATGTTACAACTATATTTATCACTAGCTTAGTTGCACATTTAATTTTCTTAAAGGTCAATTAATCTAGTTTGTTGTGTTTGTGTAAGTCAGTTGGTGTGTATGCTCTCTCCTCACACCGCAAGGTGATCTTGGAGATCAAAAATACCTCATAGTTTACTTTTTGTTGTGTTAAACCCAAGGATCCAAGTTATGTATGCTCTTCCCTTGCATTGAAAGATGATCTTTGAAATGAAAAGCACTTGGAATTCTTTCCCTTTAGTGATCCTATCTAATGATTTCATCACCTTAGGGGATGACTCAAAACATGTGTTTCAATAGGGAATATTAAAGGGGGTGAGAATTAGAAGACTCACCTCAACGGAGCCATCATCGTATGGTTTTAGCATAGCCTTTATGCCCCTTCGTATAAGGAGTCAAAGCGATGTGGAACTGGATTCGACCATGACAACCTGCTTGTAGATAGGCCCTTGTTCATAGATTTTGGCCTCACCTACCTAGAGCGTATAACAAGGATATCTCATAGTTACATGTACGACCTATATTAAGAACTTTTGGCCACCCTTTTTTTGTGGTGCAACAAATACCAGTTAGGCTCAGGAAGTTACTCACACTGTGCTTCTGAGTTTGTAAAGATAGAGCTCATTGTGGCCAAGGCCTTGGCCTCCATGGTAAGGGGTGTATAGATGGTACATGACCTTGCATTCCCTAGCTATTTGAAACTTGGTAGACAACATATTTGTGGGCCATAAAAATTGACACTCCCACTATAATAGTCTTGTTCATGTACTTGGTGTGTTTTCTTTGTGAAAATATCATGTTGAGAAGCTGCAGCTCGTAGTTCAAATGGTAGAAAGGTAAGCATGTCGCCTTTGAATCTAAGACATTTTATAGCATTAAAAAAAGGTGGTATGGAAATAAAATTTAATGTCTTACTGCATATTAGAATATCATGTGAAAAGTAAGGCTTACTTCTAATACGGGCTGATGCTAAATTGCAAGGTTTATTAAACATGCTTCTACTTATTCTTATGTTGTTACTCTGTTCTCTCTTTACTGCGTTTTCTATGATATTATTCTTGTAAAATTGTTATAGACTAAATTTGCATTCCATATATCATCATACCATTGTATAATTTATATATGTTGTAGAGATTAATTGTGGAAAAGATATTGTAAGTTAGTCAGTTCAATTTATACAACACCAAAGTTTTAGTATTGTTTTACTGCTAACATATGTCGTTGAGATTATTAAGAAATATCAAGAGCTACTATGCAGGAGTCTAAATACTTTGAAAAGGTAGCTGAGCTCTCTGTCATGTGGAACGGGTAACCCCATTGATGACTATTGGTGTTGTGATCCCAACTAGGTTAATAATAGAAAGAGGCTGGTTGACTGTGCCATCGGATTTGGCAAGAACGCCATTGGAGGTAAGCAGGACAGATTTTATGTGGTTACAGATCCTAATGATGATGACCTAGTCAATCCTTGGCCTGACACTTTGCGCCACGCTGTTATTCAAACCGAGCCTCTCTGGATTATTTTCCAAAGAGATATGGTTATTCAGCTCAAGGAGGAGCTTATCATGAACAGTTATAAGACTATTGATGGTAAAGGAGCCAACATTCATATAGCAAATGGATCTTGCATTACAATACAGTATGTGAACAACATCATCATTCATGGAGTTCATATCCATGATTGTAAACCTACGGGAAATATGAATGTTAGGATCTCCCCCACCCATTATGGGTATAGAACCAGGAGTGATGGAGATGGGATTTCCATCTTCGGAGGAAGTGTAATTTGGGTAGACCACTGTTCATTGTCAAGTTGTGTAGATGGACTGATCGACGCCATTATGGGCTCCATTGCTATCACCATTTCAAACAACTTTTTCACTCACCATGACAAGGTGCTCAATTACTTATTTCCTCTCTCATAAATTCATTTTTCTTAAAAAACCTTCACAATTGTATTTTTATCACACAGGATCTTAGAGAAGAATACTAAAAGCCCATTATTAGATAGAAACATAAACTAATGTTAGTATCTATTAAGTTGTCAATTAAAAAAGCTATTGCTCTAGTTAAATATTTAATGGTTTTTTGCAGGTCATGCTCGTAGGATACAATGACGACTATACCCAAGATGTTAAAATGCAAGTAATAGTTGCATTCAACCACTTTGGAGAAGGGCTTGTTCAGCGTATGCCCAGGTATGAATAAAATCTTACAAGAATTCTGTAATCCTTATACAAAGACCACTATACAACTTACTAAAGTTTATCTGTCTGTTCTCCATTGAAGCTTAAAAAATTAATGTTTTAATGCAGGTGCCGACATGGATACTTTCATGTGGTGAACAATGATTACACCCACTGGTAAATTTACGCAATCGAGGGAACTACAAACCCCATCATTAATAGCCAAGGCAACAGATTCCTTGCCCCTAACAATCGATTCAAAAAGGAGGTAAAAGGCCTATACAACTCATGTCTCTTATTTATCTCTTTGGTTTATAATGGATGTAGAATAGTTATGATGAGTATGAGTAATGTACAAGTGAGAAAACATGGAGATGCAATAGAAGATACATGGAAGAATTGGAATTGGCGATCAGAGGGAGATCTGATGTTAAACAGGGCATTCTTCATAGCATCAGGGGCTGGAGTATCCTCAAGCTATGCCAAAGCTTCGAGTATGGTGGCAAGGCCTTCCTTTATTGTGGGCTCTATTACTGCAACTGTAGGTGTTCTCACCTGCACAAAAGGTTCCCGCTATTAGACCAAAATACATGTATGTGCTATTATGCACAAACTGTTTAGATTCATTCGACACTGTAACTTGGGAAGCATGGATGCACTGAATGATGCATCTGTCTCTCTCCAGACAATATGATCGTGTATCAATATAATTAGGGGTTGTTAGTTATTTTAGTTTTGTTTGTTGAGACTCTATAGTCTTCTTCTACTAAATGGAATATATCAGTCTTCTTTTTCTTAGATTAGAAGCCTAGTGGAGGAGGGCCAATATGATGTTTATTATCTTGCTTGCCACTCAATAACAAGAGATGCATTGCATCTACCATTGTAATGTTGAATAAAATAAATGACATATATCAATCTTCTTTTTCTTAGATTAGAAGCCTATTGGAGGAGGGTCATGTGACCCTGCCAATATGATGTTTTTTTATGTTGCTTGCCACTTAATAATAACTTCATCTTTATAGAAGTATTGCAGAAAAGCAATTTGTGGTGGAAAATTTTGAAACTATTGACACATCACTATAATTGCACACGACCTCACCAAATATATTTCACTTTCATTGAATTTGATTTCGCATTTAATATTTTTATTTAATAGAAAACAGAGATTACCGAACTGATGGAAAGTTACATATGTCTACCACTAACGTAATTGTTGTTTGTTACATAATTGCTATCATAGACAATAACATTAAAACTAAATACCATCTAACATCTTTTAAAAAAATTTAAATGAGACCCGAAGCTTTGAAAAGGAAAAATAAAGTAGTTAAATTAATTAAATATTAATTAATTCATATTAAATTAATTGATCAACAATATTGAAATATTTCACTTATTGTATTGTCTATCCTACATTTAGTGCCCAATGTACACTTGGTTTCTTAATCAAAGGATAAGATAATCTATTTTGTTTTGAAGGGGTGTCTAGTAGTCTAATCACCTCACTTGGGACCATTTAGTTTGGTTCTTCCTAGGGAAACTTTTATTGAAGTAGTTGTTATTAGTATTTTGAAGGAAGGGGCCACTGACCCCTTTTAAATACTTGGTGTTGGTTGAGTTTGTTCCTCCATTGCTCCCTCTTTAGTTCTTGTGAAGTGTTCAAATTTAAGTTGTAGCCTTCCAAAAGTATATGTTGGCTTAATGAGTGTATAAGCCTCACATTCTTCCCAAGTTACTAAAGTCTATACCTAGGCAAATTGGCCTAGCCCTATTAATGTATTCTACATTGTGTCATCTATATTCTATCATTAGATTATATAGAAAGGGAAGTGACCTAGGGATAGTTATTATAGAGACATGTAATAAAAGTATGAGATGAACAATGATAATACCATAGAGGGGATTCGTTCACATTATTTCTCTGCACCACGACTAACTCCCTAATTAGATTAGGAAGGATTTATTGGAGACAAAGTTTAATAGGAATTAACTAGGTTTGGGGCTAGTTAAGAAACTTTTAAAGTTGGAATGTCCCTTTGCTGGTAACTTTGGTTGTTTTAGAGGGTTTCTAACCCTAACTTCCTTGATAAATTTATGTTTCTATAATGGGGGATGCTAATTGTTTAGATGTGTAGGCATCCAGTTCAAAATGTTGTTGTCTTTTAAGTGTTTTGACCCTATTAGACATAGTTTTAAGTAAAATGTGAACCTTGTCAAGAATACTGGGGGTTGGAGGTTCTACAAAATGATATCTTAGGGTTTTCTTATTTGTTGGGATCATGATTAAATCAATAACCTATTAGGTCATGGTTTGAGCATTAGTAGCAGGGTTGTAAAGATGTTGTATATTTGGAAATAAAAGTGTGGAGGGTGTTGGTTTTTCTTCTGAATCAGCATTAGGGTTTGCCACTTCTAATGCACAGGTAGATTCAGCCAACTAAATACAGGAGGTTGCGTGAGCTACCTCCCCTTCACTTCTGGTTCTGCCGCACCAAGGGGGGTATCCCTATAACTCAAGATGTAACCTTGACTAGCTCAAAGATAGAAAAATTTAACTTGACAACAACAGGCAGAATACTCTCATGTATGGACCAAGATCTATATGATAGATCACAAGGTTGGCAACATTCTTGGACATGATGTCTGGTTGGGTATGAGAGCATGCAGGGGGTTCCTAATCCTACTCCTACAACTAATAGGTGGAAGTATGAAATGGTTTAGTTTGTATTTTGGATGCAAAGCTGGACATGGTGTATAACCTCAACACAGAGCTAGATTGGTGCCTATCCAGGGCTTGGAGTCGGTAGACATACACCTGTGAATGAACAGCATGAATAGCTAAAACTAGATTTCAGGGGGATACACATGATATCTGCCTTACAGATATCTCCCAATAAAGAGTGTTAAGCTGTCTATACTTATGGCATCCCTATTGCAGTAAGAAAGATACATGCAAAACTGGAGACAGAATCAGCATAACACATGCAAACACAGCATTATTCATATAAGATTAACCATGAAATCAGTGGATTCATGCCAAATCGTACAACAGGAGATACATAAACTCACAAGTTTTGCTGCACAGAGCAACCAAAACCAGTTGTATCTTATTACAGAGCCAAAATGTCTAGTTTTCAACAACCTTCAAATGAGCAACACAACTTGCTATATACAGCAAGGAGGTGCTCAGCCTTAATTACATAGTTGACCAAAAAACCTACCAGATACACAGTATCAAAAAAATGGCGCTCAATGCATTACCAGATTGGTGCCCAAACATGAATGCAGTAGGTGGGGAGGAGACAGGAAGAAACCTTGAGCCCTGCGCCGCCACCTAGGGATCCACATCTTCAATCGGGTACTAGATCCATCCACACCATCGCCCATACCTCTGCAACAATCGCCATTAATGGCGCACCAACCCGTAGCCTTGGGAAATGCAGAAAACTGTGCGTCGCAACCATTTCCTGCCAAGATACATCGTCATGATATTTGAAAATATGCAGGGTCGAATTATCCCACATGCACCCCGCGGTGACCTCTTTAACACTTTATATACTAGGTCATGAGCATATATGATGTCGGTGCTTTTGCTCCTGACGACACTAGTATAAGACTTCATCATCATTATCCAGCAGCATGATATCCTATTGCTTGAAATATCACCCTGACGTCAGCATCATATCGCAATATAACCTGCATGATAATCGCCTTCATCAGCACAACCTGATCCATCAGAGGAAGATCCTCCTGCTTAACCAATATCAAAAGTCTGGCCAATGAAAAATCCTGATGACGTCACCGTCATATCCTAATGACGTCATCAGCATATCTGCCTACTGCGCACCTCCTCATATCCGGATGACGTCATCATCATGTTTGCAAATATCAGGGGATCTCCACAAGATGATCAGTGTTAGAAATATGACCCCCCCCGGACCTTGATGACGTCATCATCATATCGACATCAGGATGATATTCGGAAGATAACTGGATATTTGGAAATATCATCCTGATGCACAAATATCATGCTGCATTGTAGCTCCACTATAAGATCGGGGTGATAGATGAATATGCCAGATATTTGAAAAGATCACCCCCCACTAGATAATGCACGAAGCCGACAGGCGGATATCTCCCTTCGGAAATATCATGATGCAGACAGGCAGAAAAGCGGATATCACCCTGACGTAAGAATGACGTCAGCATCATCAGGATGATAAAACAACGAACATGAAGTGATACAACAACATCAGGATGATATTGACTAAGATCATCCTGACGTTCAAAATATGATGACCACGATGAATATCGGGTCGCACTTAGAACTTTACAGCAACATCATCAGGATGATCTTAACAAAGATCACCCGATGTTAAAATATCACCCCGCGAAAGATCATGCTGACAGAAAATATGATGACCCTCGCAAGCAACACGGCGATAACTGGAAATATGATGATGATGACCTCCTCCAAAGAAAATATGATGCTGATGTTAAAACATGCTGAGGAGGCCCAAAGACTCAGAACCTTTTTTGGATTTTTAGGGAAGGTGCCTGCATGAAAATTGCTCAGAAACTGACAGTGAAATCAGGCACCAACAGAGGGCTTAGGGGATAACCTCCATATTTGAATTAAACATTTCTCAAATACAATAAATTTATCATAGGCATCCAACAAGGCTTAAATGACTTAACCATAATAGTCTATTACTTTTAAGTAACAAATATAAGCCATACCTAATGGGTGTTGGACCTATAAAAAAATTCTTTGGCAAGTATTTTAGAAACTATTATTAAATTCATTGAGCGTTTCTATTGAGGCCCCGTTTTATATTTGTGAGTTTCTTGAGAAGGGATGTAGCATCTCATTTTTCCTTGGATTTATTCATCAAATCCTTCCCTAATTGGCCATAATCACCAACTAAAAAGGAGCCTAGAGATTGGTACCAATTTAGAGTCACGCCTTTGAATCATGGGGCTAAGAATCTCAAAGTAATTCTTTCTTTGTAATATTATGTATTGTGAAATGATTAACTATGCCATATAGGTGTAAGGTCAAAAATTGCATACCCTACAATTTTGACACTACAAATTGTGCATATTTTAGTGTCCATTACTATAGTATGTTTAATGGACCATTTTAGCCCTCTTTGCTAGCCTAGTTCCTAATCCAGATGACAAGCTTGGTGTGTTTATGTTCTTGTTTTATATTTTTAGTATTTTTGTTTGATGTGTCCATTTCGCATTATTTTTCATCCATTTCTTCTTGGAAATTAGTGTGAGTGTGTAGACATCTACCCAATTGTGCTAGCATCCTACAATTATATAATTGTATGGGATCCATTTGGTTCTTGATATAGAGCCATTTTTTATTCCTTCTAATCATAACTGACACTTTGTCCAAACTTGTATGCCTCGAAAAATCATCTTTATGATTCCTTCTTCCATGTTTAACACTCTTAGCATGCAAGTTTAAATCTCTTGGCTCCCACATCCTCCATGATTGGCTCACATTTAATCTATGTTAGTATGCATAGGATAGTTGAGAGGGGGGTGTGAATTAGTTGTGTATTAAAACTTTAAACCCTCAAAGAAATTCCAAACATCAACCTCTTATTATGCATTAGCAGAATGTAAACATATGAAGCATCAATGCAAACACATTCAAACACATAAGAACACCATATTTACGTGGAAAACCTAAGAAGGGAAAAACCATGGTGAGGATTAGCTCACATATATATGAATAGCAACACCGAAAACAAATAGGCTCACTACCACGGGCTCACTACCCAGAAGAAAGGCTCACTACCAAAAGGACTCATTGTCCAGAAGAGAGAAGAATAGAAGAGGACTATTATAGATAGGTTCACTATCTCAAGGCAATAGGAGAAATCTACCATAGCAACTTTGTGTTGTCCGTAACCTCTGGCTCACTACCTCCAGCAACTTCAAGCAAACTGAAATGTAGACACCTTCTTCTCACTACATCTGAGAGTCATAGGCATTTAAGCTTGCACTCAATTCACCACCCTTGATTCACATTCACATCATCTTCTCTACATGCTCCACTCAAACTTCATCTTCTATTTATACCATCACAACCTAAAACAATCTCAATTAGGTCGGCCTTAATCAAACATGTTCACCTCAAATGTGCAACACCAAATAGGTCAGCACCAAACACTTCCATGGTGGAAAGAAGTTTAGTTGGACCACATCAAGGATTAAATAGGACTCAAATTTATATCACTATGCTTCTCATCACATCCAAAATCCATGAGGTACATCTGCAAATAGCTCTAGGAAGTTAGGTTGGCCAAACCTGAGCTAACGACCACATCCATGCTTCTCCAAGTTTAATAACATCATGCTGATCATAGAGAGACACTCCACAACATCCACACACCTTTCTAAAATATTCAACATCATTAGAATCTTCTGCAATACTACCACAACCATTCGAAATAAAGAATGTCTTGATTTTGCACATCAGGATACACTGCTACTGAACACCAACACAAGAACTAAACTTGTAAATCACCTCAACACTAGAATCATCAAGGGAAGGTAGATACAAAAAATATAAGCACTTTCATAGATCCACAAGACAAGAAACCTTAATGCAGAGAGATGCAAAGCAATCTCATTTCTCCTAGACAACCTTCTTCACAGTCAAAACATTCTGTTAAACACATCTTCCACTGCTGCACGATCTAGAACCTAGAACTTTGGATATAACACCTCTGAACACCTCTAATCATCACTTCCAAACCACATAAGCATATCTTCAATTATAAAGAAATGCAGAGCATAACACTGAACATGCCTCTATCACATTGCACACCTTTCTCTTCAAATCTTCTCAAAATCACTTAGAAACCAAGTGAACCATCTACTAGAGGTTGACATCAATGACAACACCAGTAATCTTCCAACAATATCCCCCTTTGTCATATATGGCAACACCATATCTTTGAAAAACCATCAACAACATAAAAAAAAATTAAGCAGAGCTCTACAACCAGTAATACTCCCCTTGACTGGAGCAAAACTCTTCATACACTTTTCTGCCCAATCTTTCCTACACAATGGTTTTTCAATTACTTCAACTCTCTCCCCATTTGACATCAATGGAAAAGGGAAACATTTGCAATACCAACAAGCACTTGCTCTTTCTCTACTACTTTCACTTTTCTGTACTCTTCTCATTAGAGGTATACGGTATGCTCCATCTGACTGCATCAACCAGCTCCCCTGAGAGGTAGCTTACAACATCAGTCTAGGACAAGGAATGTATCTTGAAATGCTTCCTGGATAGATGCACACACTTATACATTTAGTTAAAAGAAGGAGGGGCAATAACCCCTAACTTATGCCAGAGATACTCAAAAGTATCCTTAGGAAGAGCCTTTGTAAAGATATCTGCAACTTGATCCTTCGTAGGCACATACTCCAATTTCACCTCATTCTATACAGCCTTCTCTCTTAAGAAGTGATACCAGATTCAGATATGTTTTGTTCTTGAATGCATTACTAGATTCTTTGATGTGTTGATAGCACTTGTATTATCACATAAGATAGGAATAGGTTCATCATATGATACTTTGATATCCTTCAATGTTTGCTTCATTCACAACACCTGTGTGCAACAAGATGTGGCTACAATATACTCTACCTCTATAGTAGATAATGATATTGAGTCCTGCTTCTTACTCAACCATGAAACTAGTCTTCTTCCAAGAATGAAAGCACCACCACCTATACTTCTTCTATCATCTATATATCCTACCCAATCTGGATCTATATATGCACTTAAGGAGAAATCAACATCCTTGGGATACCATAAGCCAAAGTCTGGAGTGCCTTTCAAGTATCTAAATATCCATTTTACTGTTGTAACATGTGATTCTCTTGGATCTTCTTGAAATCTAGCCACAAGGCAAACTGCATGCATTATATCAGATCTAGTAGTAGTCAAGTATAACAGTCCATGAATCATTGATTTTTACTTGCTCTGATCAACCTTAGGAGATTCATAATATTTTCTTAACTTACAACCAATAGACATGGGAGTACATATCAGTTTGGAGTCTTTCATTCCAAACTTCTTCAATATTTCCTTAGCATACTTGTCTGCAGGTCTTGGGACAATTTCCCAAGTTTGATTTTTCTCAATTTGCATCAATTCTTCTTCCATACCTTTGATCCAATGTTCATGTTTGCATGCTTCAGTCACTATTTTGGGTTCTATTTTCAACAATAAGAACACATTTACCTGTTCATCTACCATAGCAATATTTCTTCTTGTTAATACACCTTTGTTCTTATGTCCAATGATCTGATCTTCAGAATGATTCTTTTGCACATACTTGGGAGTCTTAGGAATCCTTTCCAGAGCATCTTCTTCATCAACTTGCTTCTCCTTTTCCTTTTCTTCTTCTCTTTCTTCTTCTATGCATGGGAGCTCATTAGATTCATATCCTTCTATTATCACTAAACTTTGATATGGTTCTTCATCCACTTTGACATTTGAACTTTCCACTAATTTCTTCAGCCTCTTGTTGTAGCACCTGTAAGCCTTGCTCTTTGTAGAATATCCAAGGAAGATTCCTTCATCTGAACTTGTATCAAACTTTACCAAGTTTTCATCTCTCCTGATGTAGCACCTGCTTCCCAACACTCTGAAATATTTTATAGTAGGAGTTCTTCCATACCATAGTTTACATGGAGCTTTTGAACTATTGACTCTTGCTTGAACTTTGTTTTGTATGTAGACTGTAGTGTGAATAACTTCTCTCTAATAGATATCCAATAGATTTGCTTCTTTCAACATTGTCCTTGTTGCTTCTTGAACTATCCTATTCTTTCTTTCCACAAGTCCATTCTGTTGAGGAGTCCTAGGGGCTAACAAATGCCTTTTTATTCTATGATCTTCACAAAAATAGTTAAAATCATTGGACGTGAACTCACCACCTTTGTCAATCCTCAAACACTTGCTTTTTAGATCAATTTCATTTTCAACCATAACCTTGAATGCTTTAAACTTATCTAGAGCTTCTGATTTTTCTTTGAGAAAGGTTACTCAAGTCATTCTAGAGTAATCATCACTTAACATGATAAAATACCTGTCATCTTGAAAGCTTCCTATTCTTGTGGGTCCACACAGATCTGTATGCACCAACTCCAGAGGTCCTATGGTAGAATGCTCTTTGGTTTTAAAATTATTCCTTGTTTGCTTCCCAATCTAACATTCCTTGCAGGTTGCATTGATAGGCTTAGTAATTCTTGGTAGATCCCTCATAGCTTGAGTAGAGCTTATCCTCACTAGACTGTCATAATTGATGTGACACATTGTTCTATGCCATAGCAAACTTTCTTTAATTTGAGTCATAAGGTACATACCATTAGCACCTTTGAGTTGATATACATTTCCTTTTGTCCTTGTTCCCTTAGCAACCAGAGTTTCAAAGCTTTCTAATTTGATTTCACAGCCACCATCCTGAAACAAAAGGTTATATCCTCTACTACACATTTGTCCTACACTTAGAAGATTGTGTCAGAGACCTTTGACATAAGAAAATCATTTGTATTGTGCTTGCCATCAAAACTGGTTGAACCTTTTCCACAGATCTTAGCAGATGCATCATCTTCGAACTTAACAAAACCTCCAGCAAATTTCTCAAGCTTGAAAAACTTATTCTTATCACCTGTCATATGATATGAACATCCACTGTCAATTATCTAGTGATTTTCCTCTTCTCTTTCATGAAAAGCAGTTACCAAAGCTCCTTTGATATTGTGCCATGTTTCTAGATTAGTTTCCTTCATACATCTTTTAGAGTCAGCATAATTGGTTCCAACATTCAGAGCAATGAACAAGAATTCATTACTTTCATCATCCAGATAGTCAGACTCATCATCAGATATCCTATCATATTCTTTACCATAATAACTTCTCTTGATTGATTTACCTTTGTTATCCTTGTATTTGTCATTTGAAATTTTGACTGGACATTTTGAACCATAATGACCTATCTTTCCACAAGTGAAACATTTGAAGGGTAACTTACCTTTGTATTTTCTTGAGCCCTTTTTCAATCTACTTAAAAAAATTTCTTCCACTTCATCAAAGTCATCTATATCTAATTCAACATTTTTTACTGTCTTGCTAACCCTAAAAATAGTCTCTTTTCTTGAATCATCTTGACCAAACTCTCTCAATTCAAAAGTAGTTAAAGTACCAAGCAATTGATCCCTAGTATAAGTAGTAGAAACCTTAGAACTATAAGATTTTGGAAAGTTCTTAGTACCTTCTTTACCACTTCACTTTCCTCCATCTTTCCACCAAGACCATTGATGGAGTTGACAACTTCATCCATTTTCTACATGTCGCTTGCAATATTTTCATCCTCTGACATCTTTAGGGTTCCAAATTTGGTCTTCAAATTCTACATCTTTGCTTGTTTCAAGACCTTGTCATCTCCTTCATAGATACTTTCCAACTTCTCCTATATCTCATGAGTAGTTTTGTAGCTCATTACCTTCAATAACTCTGAATCAAAAAGATTGTTCAGCAAAGCATTCCTTGGCTTGCCATTGTTCTCATAGTCTTTAATCTCCTCTTCATCATTTGGACCATTAGTAGGTATAGTGTATTTTTTCTCAAATAACTTCCACAGGCCATACCCTAAAGAGACAAGAAAAATTTCCATCTTGATCTTCTAGAAAGCATAATTTGATCCATCATACAAGGGAATCTCAATACCTTTCATGTGTGCCATCTAGATATTCCTTAAGTGGTCAAGCTTCTTTAAGGAACTTGGCTCTGATACCAATTGTTAGTATGCACAGGACAACTGAGAGGGGGGTGAATCAGTTGTGTATTAAAACTTTAAACCCTCAAAGAAATTCCAAACATCAACCTCTTATTATGCATTAGTAGAATGTAAACATATGAAGCATCAATGCAAACACATTCAAACACATAAGAACACCATATTTACATGGAAAACCCAAGAAGGGAAAAACCACGGTGAGGATTAGCTCACATATGTATTACTAGTAACATCGAAAACAAATAGGTTCACTGCCTAGAAGAAAGGCTCATTACCAAAAGGACTCACTGTCTAGAAGAGACAAGAATAAACGAGGATTGTTATAGAGAGATTCACTATCTCAAAGCAATAGGAGAAATTCACCACTACAACTTCATGCCATCCACAACCTTTGGCTCACTGCCTCTAGCAACTTCAAGCAAACTGAAATGTAGACACCTTCTGCTCACTGCATCTTAGAGTCATAGGCATTTAATCTCACACTCAATTCACCACCCTTAATTCACATTTGCACCATCTTCTCTACATGCTCCACTCAAACTTCATCTTGTATTTATACCATCATGACCTAAAACAATGTCAATTAGGTCGGCCTTAATGAAATGTGTGCACCTCAAATGTGCAACACCAAATAAGTCAGCACTAAACACTTCCACGGTGGAATGAAGTGAAGGTGGACCACATCAAGTGTTAACTAAGACTCAAATCTGTATCACTGTGCTTCTCATCACATCCACAATCCATGAGGTACCTCCGCAAATAGTGCTAGCAAGTCAGGTCGGCCAAACCTGAGCTAATGACCACATCCATGCTTCTCCAAGTTTAATAACATCATGTGGATCACAAAGAGACACTCCACAACATCCACACACCTTTCCAAAAAATTCAGCATCATTAGAATCTTCTGCAATACTTCGTCAACAATATGAAACAAAGAATCTCTTCATTTTGCACATCAAGATACACTGCTACTAAACACCAGCACAAGAACTAAACTTGCATATCACCTCAACACTATAAACTTCAAGAGAAGGTAGATATAGACAATATAAACACTTTCCCATATCTACAAGACAAGGAACCTTAACATGGAGAGATGCAGAGTAATATCATTTCTCCTAGACAACCTTCTTCATAGTCAAAACATTCTTCTAAACACATCATCTATTGCTACATGATCTAGAACTTGAAACTCTGGATATAACACTTCTGAACACCTCTAATCATCACTTCCAAAACACACAAGCATATCTTCAATTATAAAGAAATGCAAAGCATAACACTGAACATACCTCTGTCACACTACACACCTTTTTATTCAAATTTTCTCAAAAGCACTTGGAAACTAAGTGAACCTCTGCTAAAGGTTGACATCAATGACAACACCAACAAGCTTCCAACAATCTACTTCTTCCTATAATTTCTAGCTTCTCCTCCAATCTTCTAGAGCATTCTATAATAGGCCCTTGGTTTTGTGAATCTTCCTACATGCCATTAGGCTTCATCTTTTTGGGAAGGTTTTCCATTATTTTCCTCTTTCTTTGTTACTTTTGTATTGTATTGTTTCCTTGGTATCTTTAGATTTCTACATCTCCTAAATCTCTCTCCACACACACTAGGGTATTGATCCTTTTAGACTTAGGATTTCAATATTTATAGAATAATTTATATTTCTATTCTTGAGTTATCGATGCACATATGCTTGAGAACACACACAAAAATCCATTCTTCCTCATTTTATTGACTATATGTATCAATCCAAAAACTATATGTACTCCGCCTTACAAGAAGATATCTACACTGTGCTCCCCCTGACTTAGTTAAAACATTGTACCCTTGAAAACCAAAATGGTACTGCAACTCTACTCAATATCTCTGCAATACTGTGTGTAGGAATATTTTAATAGTATCCTACACTAACATAAAAATTAATGAGAACTTGTTCATGTGAATAAGGGATAATGAATTTTGAATCAATAGAAGAAATTAATATTGATGTAGTGGGAAATTACAAGAAACTAAAATTATAATTGTTCACCTATCTTAGATCCATCCATCAACATTGAAAATTCATCTTTAGTATTATCTATTTCAATCTTGTGAATAAATTGATAGCAATATTGAAGTTCTATTTTTAAAAGGTAGAGTAAGGTAAAGGTAATTAACTTAAAATTGCCAAGTGAGACACTAATTTGATGTATGAGACCCTCTTGGTGGATGCCTATAAGGGGATTCCTTTCCCATTTAATTGATATATTTTTATACAAGGTGTACATATAATACCCTTTTCGAATCAAATCTATAGCTAGAAATATATTATCTATTATTTCTAATATTAAATACAAATTATGAACTCATGTGCTACGATATTGTATAGATAGCACGACACCCATAAGCTCATTACAAAACTTTTTTGAACGTCAAATATATAATTTTATTTCATGTTTCATAAGTTCCTCACATTTAGGTCCTTTATCAGAGTCATTAGTCTCCCTAATATGCCATTTCCCTCTCATAAGTTCATGGACCCAACAAACTAATTTTATTTCATTTATTTTTTCTCTCATGTCTTATTTCCCATTGTAGAATTTTATCTTCCAAACTATGCCATTTTTCTTTCTAATATGCCCATGCAGCTTTGGACTAGATTTAAAATTTATTTAGTTTTCTATCACATTGAATTCCCTTACTTTTAATTATTTATTATATATATGACTAGCTAATCCAATAAGCCTAGGGATCTAATGGATAGTCATATGCATGTAGGGGTGAAGATTTGAGAAGGAATACTATAATGAAAATAGTTAAATAAATTTATTGCATCTAGTTCCCTAATCACAAACTTTTCCTTTTTTGCTTGTTCATGGGCTTCATCAATGCATCTTCTACATTTATAAAAGTGTCCACCTTCATGACCACAATTCTAATAGTATCAATCATATCATTAAAAAATGATATTGCACATTAATGTGCTTCATTTGTATGTTGAATCTAAAAGAGTTATTTACCAAGTTGGTGACATGCTAGCAATCACTCTAAATCAACACTATATCTTGAGTCAACCCAATGTTCAAAATATAATCTCTAGAGAAAAACTACTTCCTTATAGGCGAGGGTAGCTACCATTCACCATACCTTTATAGTCAAAGAGAAGTTTCATATCCCATATTTTTCTCATCCAACTAATCACACTAGTGAATAGGGTACATAAATACCAACTGGTAGAACTAATGCTATCCACATCTTCTACCCAATTAACATCCATAAATCCTCATATACCCATTATCTAACTAAAATTTCCTCCTCCCTAGTAGTAGAGAAAACACTCTAATGTGTCTCAAAGATATTTGAAGACCATGTTCATTATAGTCCATAATAGGATTAGGTACTATTAACCTTGCAATCCCATGTAGATCATATGTGTCTCCAACACTCTTGGAATGGGTACTTGGATGCCCATTAGGTGTTGAGGGATATATATATCTATATATATTATTATTATTATTATTATTTTAAGGAATCTTGAATGTTGTTGTAATGGCATTAACAATGAGGTTATAGTTGGTAGGTCAACAGTGGGGGTTATTATTGCTATCTTGAATGTAAAATTGACTTTTCTCTCGTAGGTAGTAGGGAGTTACATTTGTGAGAGTAAAGCATTTTCTTATGATGGGTGGGGTCCACATCAGTTAGTGGCTTCATGTTGGAGCATTGGACTTGGGATTAGTGCCTATTGGGATTTATGGAGTCAAATATGCCTAGTGTAATTGATATATATCTTGAGTACTTTTGTAAATGCATTAGGGGTTGTGGGTTTTTGACTTGGACCATGTTTTTATGGCATTTAGTTTTGGGAAACTATTTGTTCTTTTCCTCTTCTCTTTGATCTATAGATTGGAGGCATGAGATAGAGGTTTCATGATGCCTTGTAGGTGAAATGATGTTATGCTACAAAAATTCTATTCGACTGAGGAGTTGGACGGATTGTATTATGTAAAGTATTTATCTAATTGACTCAAAATCAAGGATCTCTTTAGTGGTAGAGCTTTTTCCCAATAGGTTTTCTACATATAAATTCTAGTGTTATGTGTTTCATATGAGTTTTGCTAATTTTAATTTATTGATTTATGCTTGTCCTCATTTGATTTAATAGTTAGTCACATGTTGGGTAAGTGCATGAAAATGGGGGATAATTTAGTGGCCAAACTTGAGAGTATAGGCAAAATGCATATGAGCCATAACATGTAAGCACTATGGCTAGGATTGGATGGAATCCATAATGCATAGGTGTTATGTTTTGCAAAATTAATGCAAAGATAATGCACTTGTATTATGTTTGTATTTATTTTGCAAAGCATAAATAACATGTTCATGTTTTTAATGACCTGAATTGAAATTTTTTATGATCTTTGCCCAAGCTTAGATTTTCAAGTCTAAAGGCTGGACATCCTTTTTAGCTCCTAAATTTGTTTTTTCAATATAAAATAATGAATTCAATCTTCAACCTCATCATATTTAAATATTTTACAATGAAATTTTACAAAATCACCACCAAAATGATGAGCTACTTCTTAGCTTTCTAGCCATATAATTTTTTTAATATTTTGAATATCTTAAGGTATTTTAAAAAAAAAATTATGAAGAGTGTCTTCATATTCTTCCAATACATATGTATTGGTTTTTATATATAACATTGGAACCACTTATTAAAGTTTGAAAAAACTATATAGGATTGTTATACACTACATTCTATACACATTCAATTAGTTTTTTGCAAGTAAATGTGACACACAGAGACACTCGGTGATGTAGTTTTTAGGATGCATCCACTTCAAAAATAACAAAATAAATTTAATTAAAAGATATAAAAAATACACAACTTGTAGTACTCACTCTTGGCTATATTTCTACCAACCAGTTTTTTAAAATACCTAATGAAGCAAAACATAAGGGGCACACAAGACAATATGTTATATTGTAGTGATAAAAATAGGAAAACTTTTGCACCTATTCAACATTTCACCCTCTCAACCTTAACCATTTAAAATATACTTAGTAGTTTAGAAACTACATTGAGACTACTGCAATTCTTGTTCTTATCATATCTTCAAATTGTGAGGGTAAACATCTTGAATTAGTCATCAAGTTTAGGTTTAGATGATATAAATAAAATGACCACTTTTGACCCCCTTTTTGTCCCCCATTTCCATGAACTTACCCTACTACATTAATTAGTATATCAGATTTGTTCAATATTTGGATATGCTTTCACTATAGTAGTTTATCTTTTTTCTCAACATTTTATATCAAAGCTTTGGTTTTAATTAGATATAGACACCTTTCTTAGAAGTGTTGTGGATTTTTTGTCTACACTACGAGCTATAAACTTGGTGGGTTTGTAGATTTATGTGTGGTTGGAGCCATGGCTTGTACTTCCCATTTATCTATTGAGAAGTTTAATGGCTCTAGGTACAAGTTGTAAAAGTTGAAGATTGAAGATCTCATGGAAGAAAAGGATCAATGGAGAGTTGTTAGAAAGTAAAACCTATAGATATTTATAATGTGTTAGTGTGAAAATAGCTTTTACCTATCTATGTTGACTAGGTCATATTCATGCTATGCTTAAGTCTCCACTTAGGGACTTTTAGGAGTTTGTCTTATCTTTTGAAGACATCTATTGCATGCATACTTTCCACTTTCTCAAACATGTGTAACTTGAGCTAGACAAGTGTTGCACCTTTGGAGGGGTAGTTAGTCATTGTGACCTACCTTCCTACCTCCTCTCTCTTGCCTATTTATACAAGGCATATTGTACATTTTTATTTATATTTTGAATATATATGTTATTGGCTTATTTTGTGCAATTTATAATGTGGAAGTAATTTTGGTTCTTGTCGGTTGATCTTAGTTGCTCCAACATGGTATCAAAGCCATGGTAGCAAAACCCTTCCCTTATGAGCAAATCCTGCACCTAACCTAGTTAATAGTTCTTTGTAGATCCAAACGAACATCGCTATTGAGTCTGGAAGGCCCAAATTAGTAAGGATTGACTATCGAAAAATCAATTTTGGACACTGTCAATTTTTACAAATTCTTTTGCTCGTAGCCCCCAGTACCATATGGTGGTACAATCATACAAAATTGTATGGATTTTTTTGTAAAAATGCAACTTATTTATAAAAATTGACATTTTGTAGGTTTGATGAGTCTCTAGTTCATTTTGGTGAATTTTTTTTGAAGGATTGAGTCAATTTTTTGCCTAATAGCCTCTGTGGTGGTGCTTGTTCAGATTTGGGCATTTATGATTGAGGGTTTCATCAAGTTTTTTGCTTGTTTTAAGCTTCAATCATCTAATTCAAGCTAGTTATTGGGCTCTCTACTTGAGTATGGTCTTTTTTAACTCAATTTTGTTGCTTGTTGTTGCTTCATCCACTGAGATCAATGTGCTAGGGTTTCATTTGTTCTCTATTTTTGAGAAGACTCTGATCTTAGGCATATTTTCTATACCACAGTTTTCATTTGATCATTTTTTGAAACAACAAAAATCCGTAGGTCGTAGTCTATATTGCAGAGGTCATGGTCCTCAAAATATTTACATTATTTGATCATTCTTCAAGACCTATGTTCTATTTAAAGATCTATATTGTTTGTTTGTTGCAAGGTTTTAAATATATAAAGCACCTCTTGGTTGTTTGCCTTTTGTCAATTTGAGCCCTAAGTCTAAGCTCCACACTTGTAGTTTGCAAGTATTGTGAGTGGAGGTTTACTACCCACATTGCATTCAGATCATGGTTTCTATTGAGGGATCTAGTAGCTGTTTGATGCTTTGCATTAGTTGCAGTTCTCAAAACCTCTACATTGTTCCACATCACTCATATTGTCTTCATGGCTTCATTGAGCAGGCCCATTCAAATTTTGTAGGTATGATTTTAGGCCGACTTGGCCTCAAAGCACACCCTTTGTACATTGAATCTAAAAGAGTTATTTACTAAGTTGGTGACATGCTAACAATCACTCTAAATCAACACTATATCTTGAGTCAACCCAATGTTCAAAATATAATATCTAGAGAAAAATTACTTCCTTATAGGTGAGGGTAGCTACCATTCACCATACCTTCATAGTCAAAGAGAAGTTTCATATCCCATATTTTTCTCATCCAACTAATCACACTAGCAAATAGGGTACATAGATACCAACTGGTAGAACTAATGCTATCCACATCTTCTACCCAATTAACATCCATAAATCCTCATATATCCATTATATTACTAAAATTTTCTCCTCCCTAGTAGTAGAGAAAACACTCTAATGTGTCTCAAAGATATTTGAAGACTATGTTCATTATAGTCCATAATAGGATTAGGTACTATTAACCTTGCAATCCCATGTATATCATATGTGTCTCCAACACACTTGGAATGGGTACTTGGATGCCCATTAGGTGTTGAGGGATATTATTATTATTATTATTATTCTGAGGAATCTTGAATGTTGTTGTAATGGCATTAACAATGAGGTTATAGTTGGTAGGTCAAAAGTGGGGGTTATTATTGCTATCTTGAATGTAAATTGAATTTTTTCTCGTAGGCAGTAGGGAGTTACATTTGTGAGAGTAAAGCATTTTCTTATGATGGGTGGGGTCCACATGAGTTAGTGGCTTCATGTTGGAGCATTGGACTTGGGAGTAGTGCCTTTTGGGATTTATGGAGTCAAATATGCCTAGTGTAATTGATATATATCTTGAGTACTTGTGTAAATACATTATGGGGTTGTGGGTTTTTGACTTGGACCATGTTTTTATGGCATTTAGTTTTGGGAAACTATTTGTTCTTTTCCTCTTCTCTCTAATCTATAGATTGGAGGCATGAGATAGAGGTTTCATGATGCCTTGTAGGTGAAATGATGTTATGCTACAAAAATTCTATTCGACTGAGGAGTTGGGCGAATTGCATTATGTAAAGTATTTATCTAATTGACTCAAGATCAAGGATCTCTTTGGTGGTAGAGATTTTTCCCAATAGGTTTTCTACATATAAATTCTAGTGTTATGTGTTTCATATGAGTTTTACTAATTTTAATTTATTGATATATGCTTGTCCTCATTTGATTTAATTGTTAGTCACATGCTGGCTACGTGCATGAAAATGGGGGATAATTTAGTGGCCAAACTTGAGATTATAGGCAAAATGCATATGAGCCATAACATGTATGCACTATGGCTAGGATTAGATGGAATCCGTAATGCATACATGTTATGTTTTGCAAATTAATGCAAAGATAATGCACTTGTATTATGTTTGTATTTATTTTGCAAAGCATAAATAACATGTTCATGTTTTTAATGACCTGAATTGAAATTTTTTATGATCTTTGCCCATTTAGGCTTAGATTTTCAAGTCTAAGGGTTGGACATCCCTTTTAGCTCCTAAATTCGTGTTTTCAATAGAAAATAATGAATTCAATCTTTGACCTCATCATATTTACATGTTTTACAATGAAATTTTACAAAATCACCACCAAAATGATGAGGTACTTCTTAGCTTTCTAGCCATATAATTTTTTTAATATTTTGAATATCTTAAGGTATTTTTTTTTTAAATAATGAAGAGTGCCTTCATATTCTTCCAATACATATGTATTGGTTTTTATTTATAACATTGGAACCACTTATCAAAATTTAAAAAAACTATATAGGATTGTTCTACACTACATTATATACACATTCAATTACTTTTGTGCAAGTAAATGTGACACATAGAGATACTCAATGATGTAGTTTTTAGGATGCATCCACTTCAAAAATCTCAAAATAAATTTAATTAAAAAATATAAAAAATACACAGCTTGTAGTACTCACTCTTGGCTATATTTCTACCAACCACTTTTTAAAAATACCTAATGCAGAAAAAAAAGGGGGGCACACAAGACAATATGTTATATTGTAGTGACAAAAATAGGAGCACTTTGCGTGTGCTCAACATTTCACCCTATCAACCTTAACCATTTAAAATATATTTAGTAGTTTAGAAACTACATTGAGACTACTACAATTCTTGTTCTTATCATATCTTCAAATTGTGAGTGTAAACATCTTGAATTAGTCATCAAGTTTAGGTTTAGCTGATTTAAAAAATGGCCACTTTTAACCCCCTTTTTGTCCCCCATTTCCATGAACTTACCCTACTACATTAATTAGTCTATCAGATTTGTTCACTATTTGGATATGCTTTCACTATAGTAGTTTATCTTATTTCTCAACATTTTATATCAAAGCTTTGGGTTTAATTAGATATAGACATAGAAGTGTTGTGGATTTTTTTTTTACACTACGAGTTGTAAACTTAGTGGGTTTGTAGATTTATGTGTGGTTGGAGCCATGGTTTGTACTTCCCATTTAGATATTGAGAAGTTTAATGGTTCTAGGTATAAGTTATAAAAGTTGAAGATGGAAGATCTCATGGAAGAAAAGGATCAATGGAGAGTTGTTAGAAAGTAAAACCTATAGCTATGTATAATGTGTTAGTGTGAAAATAGCTTTTACCTATCTACATTGACTAGGTCCTATTCATACTATGCTTAAGTCTCCACTTAGGAACTTTTAGGAGTTTGTCTCATCGCATATGGTTGAGACATGTGTCCTCATCTTTTGAAGACATCTATTGCATGCATACTTGCCACTTTCTCAAACATGTGTAACTTGAGCTAGAAAAGTGTTGCACCTTTGGAGTGGTAGTTAGTCATTGTGACCTACCTTCCTACCTCCTCTCTCTTTCCTATTTATACAAGGCATATTGTACATTTTTATTTATATTTCAAATATATATGTTATTGGTTTATTTTGTGCAATTTATCTTGTGGAAGTAATTCTGGTTCTTGTCGGTTGATCTTAGCTACTCCAACATGGTATCAAAGCCATGGTAGCAAACCCATTCCCTTATGAGCAAATCCTGCACTTAACCTAGTTAATAGTTCTTCGTAGATCCAAACAAACATCGCTATTGAGTCTAGAAGGCCCAAATTAGTAAGGATTGACTATCGAAAAATCAATTTTGGGCATTGTCAATTTTTACAAATTTTTTTGCCCCCAACCCCTAGCCTCCAGTACCATACGATGGTACAACCATACAAAATTATATGGATTTTTTTGCAAATATGCAACTTCTTTAGAAAAATTGACATTGTGTAGGTTTGACAAGTCTCTGGTTCATTTTGTTGAACTTTTTTGAAGGATTGAGTCAATTTTTTGCCTAATAGCCTCTGTGGTGGTGCTTGTTCAGATTTGGGCACTTATGATTGAGGGTTTCATCAAGTTTTTTGCTTGTTTTAAGCATCAATCATCTAATTCAAACTAGTTATTGGCCTCTCTACTTGAGTATGGTGTTTTTTAACTCAATTTTGTTGCTTGTTGTTGCCTCATCCACTGAGATCAATGTGTTACGGTTTCATTTGTTCTCTATTTTTGAGAATACTCTAATCTTAGGCATATTTTGGATACCATAGTTTTCATTTGATCATTTTTTGAAGCAACAAAAATCTATAGGTTGTAGTCTATATTACAAAGATCGTGGTCAAAATATTTGCATTATTTGACCATTCTTCAAGACCTGTGTTCTATTTAAAGATCTATATTTTTTGTTTGTTGCAAGGTTTTGAATATACAGAGCACCTCTTGGTTGTTTACCTTTGGTCAAGTTGAGCCCTAAGTCTGAGCTCCACACTTGTAGTTTGTAGGTATTGTGAGTGGATGTTTACTACCCACATTGCATTCAGATCATGGTTTCTATTGAGGGATCCAGTTACTGTTTGATGCTTTACATTAGTTGTAGTTCTCAAAACCTCTACATTGTTCCACGTCACTCATATTGTCTTCGTGGCTTCATTGAGCAGGCCCATTCCAATTTTGTAGGTCTAATTTTAGGCTGACTTGGCCTCCAGGCACATCCTTATTTGGATACAGACTTGACTACTCAATATGGTTGACATTCATGGTTGCAATTATTGTCTTAAGGCTTTGAAATGGATTTTTTGTTAACATTTAATGTTATATTAGAATATAAAGTTAACATGTAAAGTTAACATATAAAGTTAGCATATAATTGCTAGCATATAAAGTTAGCATGTGAAGTCAACATATAAAGTTATCATTAGCATTTTTGTTTAACCACTACCATTTTTTCTAAGCACTTATTATAACCATCAGACCTACATAGAGTGCCTAAAGTAGGCCTTTTTTTCATTTTTCCATAAATTTCACCCATAGAGGCAATTTTTTGGCAAAATTATAGTTGACGGGAAGTTGGTTCTATCATCGACACTATGGTGTCAAGATGAGTTGCAAATTGTGTTCTAATTTTTTTCTAGGCCTCCGAAGTCTATTATACTACGCAATTTTTGATGGGGCATAACTTTCATCCTGATTATTGGAAACTTGAAATTTTTTTTGGAAAGTTATCAGAATTTTGCAACGAATTCGTTAGTTGAAGTAAAATTTAGTTTTGGTACACCTTTTTTCAAAATTTATAAAAATCTTTGTGTGTTATAAATGGATGATTTGACTTCCAAACTTGTGCAATTATAATTTTTTCCTTGTCTATTTTTTCTGAGAGGCCTATGTTACAACACTAATCATTTTGGGGGGGCAATCTAGTATTTCTATTTTGAATATTGCTACAAATCTGATCATGTCTCTCACACACAATCCCTTCCATTTGAGTATTCTCAATAAATCTTGTAATAAATGGAAAATCAAATGTGGATATTGTGGGATTAAAATGCATAACAAAAGAATGTATTCCTCATCAAATCAATAAAATGAAATAAATTCTTCATGATTACTGTATTTCTAGAGATTATTTTAAAGCACTTGCAGAAAAATCATCTAGTCTCACTCAGCCAAAGTTTGAGACACCATCATTTGGGGATGAAAAATCAAGTCAGTTGACTTGCATTAAGATCTCATCTCCACCATCACTTGATGCTACCTCTGAATATAGAGTTGACTCCTGTATGGCTTCCACTGATTCTATGCACTATATTGCTATCATTGTTCTAGATCTGCTACTTTGGGATGTATTTCTACCAGACATATCATTTTTGTTTGTAGAGTCTTGCATCACATATTTGGAAGACACCATTAAGTAAATTTCTCTTCTATTTGTTGATAGCTTCGATGAAGTTGCATCACCATGTTGTTTTCTTCGACATTATTGCACTTTCTTTGCCTACATCAACTTCTATAGTGACAAATTCTATAGATATTCATGAGTCTACATATTTGACTCAGTCATCATCTATTTTAACATCCTCTGTAGTACTATCAGATTCTCATTGGTCTAGTTGTCACCATACATCCATGGTCCCTATTCTTGAATCCTTTATGGTACCTGATTCATCTTATCGACATTTGTCACATGATAGCATTGGCTTGGAGCTACTTGAGAATCCTTAAAAGACATCATGGGCATCATCTGCATCTTTGTATTATGTTCATAATTTAGGTACTTTCATTCTTCTTCCTACATATTCCTATATGGAATGGGAAAATCACTTGCACACTTCTGTGGTTCTATTTCTTCCCAAGGGGAGAAATATGGTTCAACATTCATGGATCATCTTCAACATCTAGTTTCGAGCATCTACCAATTCTACTGGAGGCATTTTGAGGGGAGGCTACATGGTTTTTCTTCTCATATCAGTTTTGGGAGGAAGCATTTCCTCACATAGAGTTCATTACTTCATATTTTCTGGGGGGTCACATAGACCTTAGCACTTTTTATCTCCTATGGAGGGAACATATATTGTATATTAGTGTTAGAAGTAGTAATTGGGGGTTCATGTTGACTCATCCTTCTTCTTCTTATTCACTTGTATAATTTTATCACATATCATTTCTCTTTTAGAGAGTTTTATTTCCCATTAGGTTTTCTCCTTTACTCTGCTTTTTGAGAAATTTATTTGTACATGGATACCTAACATGGCCTAGTAGTTGGGACCCATCATCTTTGTATTGCTTCTCCCTAAGTTGCACTTAAGGGGGCTATTAGTGTGAAAATAGCTTATACCTATCTAGATTGACTATGTTCTATTCACTCTATGCCTAAGTCTCCACTTAGGGACTTTTAGGAGTTTGTCTCATCTCATATGGTTGAGACATGTGTCATCATCTTTTGAGGACACTTATTTCATGCATACTTGCCACTTGCTCAAACAATTGTCACTTAAACTAGACAATTGTTGCACCTTTGGAGGGGTTGACAGTCATTGTGACCTACCTTCATACCTCCTCTCTCTTGCCTAACACAAGGTATATTTTAAATTTTAACTTAGCTTTTGAATATATGTTATTGGCTTATTTTGTGCAAATTAGTTTGTGGAAGTGATTGTAGTTCTTGTTGGTTGATCTTGGCTGCTCCAACATACTAAAGATTGAAAAAAATGGAAAAGAAGGAATGGGAAACCATTTGTTTGCATTTTGCATATCTCATTCTCTTGAATGTCTTAAAGGAGACAAACAAATTCAACTTATGAAAGATAATATATGATATTTACAAATCAAAATGTCTTGTTAATAAGTTATGTCTTAAAGGGAAACTTAATCATTAAAAATTGCGGAAGACTTGGTTGAAAAGCATATCAATACTTTTAATTTGATTTTGAGTCAACTAGGTGTTAGTAAACAGTTTTGTCACTGCTAAATTTACAAGACTCACCCAATGGGCAGCAACAAACTTTACTAACAAATGGAGAAATCATTGTGAGTTCAACAATTCATTTTAACATTTGAGAGGGGCAGCTCCCACAAATGATGGGGGGCTTTTGGGTTTTGGGTACTTTTAACCAGAAAGTATGAAAAGATAGGAGAATAAAAGATGAGAGAAAAAGAAAGGAAATATGCCTGTGAGCACAAGAAACACAACACAAATTCTGGAATGAGAAAAAGAATAAACTAACTACATAAGCACAAAGCCTTCCCAATACTTGTACACCAAGAGCAAGTACAAAAGATTACAAAATATGAAGGTACAGGTATTGGGAAGACTTTGTGCTTCTGTAGTTAGTTTATTCTTTTTCTAATTTGGGAATTTGTGTTGTGTTTCTTGTGCTTAGAGGTAGATTTCCTTTCCTTTTCTCTCATCTTTCTTTCTCCTACCTTTTCATACTTCCTGGTTAAAAGTACCCAAAACCCAAAAATTCCCATCATATGAGGGAGCTGCCCCTCTCAAATGCAGAGGAGAATCGTTGAACTCACAATGATTTCTCCATCTTTTAGTAAAGTTTGTTGCTACCCATTGGGTGAGTGTTGTAAATTTAGCAGCGACAAAACTATTTACTAATAGTTTTTGATGACTCTACTGGGGAGAGTGAAATTAGTGCTCTTATTTCCCAGAAATTTAAAGGTACCTCCTCGAGGATAGAAGTTGGTGACTCTATGAAGCAAATTATACTCAAAAGAATTAATTTCAACAAGAACTCCTGTTGACTTCAAGTAAATATTGATTTTTCATATTTGCATTATGGCATTGGTTTCTTCTCATCCGTGGGGAAATCACTTTGGACCTCTTTATTTGCTTCAATATTCGCCTCTACCTAAAGGATCAAGAAAGTATTTCCTAAAGTTTAGCGGAGAGAATTATCAAGATGTAGAAGACCATATCCTGGCATTCACCATGGCATGCAGCATATTAGGGGTAAGTGAAGAAAATGTCTTTATCTAATTATTCATTGAATCTCTTGAGGATATGTTCAATAGGTTATAGAAGAGGATAATTTGGTGGATCATAGAATTGTTGAGACAATTCTTACAAAGAAGGATGAAACTATTTTATTGAAAGTAGTTTCGAAGTCAATAATGATGTTATTTACAGTGCAGATTTTTGGCCTATTTCAGCAAAGAATGATCCACATTCAATCTCACATGAGATGCATATAGCTAAAGATTGGTCTTTTGGTGATTCAACTAATCATTTTTAGGCATGGGATATCAATTTGTTTGCTGCAATACATGAAGGTAAAAGTAATCATATGCAGGACCATGTTGAGGAAGCTTCAGAGGTATATGATGTGAAATGGTTGTTTGGCTATACATTTCTTAGGAAGTCCTTTTGCTTCATAAATTCTAGATTTATGTCTATGGTCATGAGGTTGCTTCTAAGTTTGCAAGTGCTTCACAGATACACTTTTCTTTTTTGTAGAGGCACTTATTTTTCCCAACTAGTTAATAGCTTTGCATAATTTATTGAAGTAGTTGGGGTGTGTTGTACCCAGTTGGGGTACATTGGAGTTTTGGTTTTCTTTCCATTTCTTGTTGAGTGTGTGCTTTTTTTTCATTTTGATTTTGGTTTGGCTCAAGTCTCTTGTTGTTCCCTTTCATGTTTCATTGATTATTGATTACTCTATGGCCCAATGGATAGGCACTTGTCAAACTCGAGATTCTGGAGTTCTCTACTTTCCATCATGGAAAAAAGTCCCCAATTAGAGCCTGTTGTTGCCCAAAAATTTTGAACATGGGAATTTTGAACCTTTCTTGCCATAATGCATCTAATTATTTATCTTTCAGTCTAGGCTATAAATTCTCAATCACCCTTGAAGTATAACCACTTGTCAAGTTTGGTTGCAATTTGTATTAGAGATCTAGAGTATTTCTGATGCATACAAAACATTTGGCCTCATTATATTTGGATCTACAGAAGCTGTTGAATATCTTTTGGAGAACCCAATTCAACATTTTGCAGTCACTGAGGTAGTAAGGCATCAAGACTATTGTAACTTTTGATTCCAACATAGGTAAATTTTTCATCAGACATCAAATAAGGAGGTCTCTAAATGGTGGATAGGTGCAAAGCAATAGGTCTTCCTACTAATGTCATTGTTCATGTAGAGAATTGCAACTTCAAGCTCCATAAGTATCCTCTTGTTTCAAAAAGTGGATATTTGGAACAAAATCTATCCAATGCATCAAAGATCATTTTGAAATTACAACTTGAAATATTTTAGCTTGTTGCAAACTTTTGTTATCGGTGAATGATACTTATGGATCCCTTTAATTTTGCTTCCCTGAGATGTGCAACAAAGTTTCTAGAAATGACTGAAGAGTATGGAAAAGGAAACCTTTATGAGAGAAGTGATCTATATATTACTCAAGTTGTCCTTCAAAGTTGGTTGTTCTTAAGAGATATGAAGATTTGCTTACATTAGCTACGTAAATTCAAATTGTGAGTAGACGCATAGAGTCTTTAGCCTACATCGCCTGTATTGAAGTTCTTGATCCTAAGCAGAGAAATGTAAAATCAGAACAATGCCAGTTTTGGAGCTATACTAGTCCGAGTTTAAGACAAATGAAAAATAGTGAATGGTGGTTAAAGGATCTTCTAACCATGTCAATGCAACTATTTGAAAGGATTGTTGTTTCAATGCAGGAATAGGGAACGGAAGAGATGATAGTCAGTCGAGTGATTGTTAAATATGGTACCAAATGGATACTTGGGGAGAAAAGACAACAAGTTTCATGTGGTATAGTTGAAGAACAAAAGAGAAATGTCAACTTGAATGAATTATTAGAATGTGTTACAAGACTTCTTCCTATTGAAGGGCATTCTGTACATCTTGATTTCATATTTTTTTTGTTTCGTGTATGTTTAAGCTGCAACCTTAACATTGAATATAAATATCATTTGGAAGCTAGAATTGCTTCTCAATTGGAATATGCAATCATTGATATGTTTTTATTGCCAACAAACTCATTCACTAGTATTAGTTTTGACATAGAGTTAGAAAGCATGAAGCTACAAGTCTTAGATTAAGGAATTTGGTGGAAGAGTAGAGGCTGTCTGTGAGTCAGTTGGGGTTCTCAAAATGTTTATTATCACTTGTTTTTCAAGTTCATAAACTCCACATATCGTCAATCGACAAATATTACAATTCGGGAACTATACTCTTTGCTGATGAAGTGTTTTAATATGTCAGTTTTGAAACAAAATGCAAAATTAAAATGCCAGCTCATAGAATGCAATGATCGCAAGATAGGTTAAATTGGATTTGTTTAAAAGGTTTTAGAAACTTTCAAGCCAATGTAACTGGTAGAATAACACCTTCCTCTACCTAAACTAAAAGTCCACAAGCAGATAGGCATGTAAAATGTAAAAGCATGAACTAAAAACTCTCGGTATATGTATGGAAAACTGACTCTGATGCTCAAATGCATGAGAAGGGAGAATTGCGAGATATGTACATAAGGGATTAGAGATTAGCTTTTTGAAGCAAAATGACACAAAATCCATGGCTTGAAATATTCAAACAGGTGCTATTGGATTGTGTAATGCCAAATCCCTTAACCTTCGTCGGCACACTACCATCTAGTGTCAAATTAAAAATAGAATGCAAAAAAAAATTGTCAAATATTATATTTGGAAGCATTCTAATTTCCATGCATGGAAATTGTGGAACTGTGGACAAAAGTCATGGCTTAAGAAGACAAAGCAATTTCAAATAGAAAAAGAAAAATTCTATTGTGCAATGACTATTGGATATACAAAAAATAAAAAAGATTTAGAAACTTTAGAAGAAATACAATCAGCAAAAGCTATACTATTTTTCAGTGCAGCCCTAGCTCGTGCCATGATAGGGAAAACACAATTGGTGAGTTTTTAATTTTAGATATTATAGTGAGAAATCATTTGGCGACATGCATATGAAATGTGGAAGCAACTTTAGAGCACCAGGATTTTGATAGAAATTGTTAAATACCAGAGTGTTGAGTAGTTCCTGTTGGTAGAAAATATATTGTTTCATTAGTTTTGATAGTGAGTTGATATAGATACCTTGTATTATTAATACATGCACACAATAAGATGTTAAAACATCCTCTTTGCATTTTATTCGATCAGACTTCTTTCAATTAGGAGGTGAGTGGCAGCAAACAATAATATGGTCCATAGAGCTTCCATATTACTTATGATCGGTGCGGTTTGGAGGAAGGCTATATAGTATCTTAACTTAAAACTACATAGAAGAGCCACACATTTCTTTTTAGTGCCTGACCTATAGTCAACCTTGTGTATTGTGTACTGATTTGTCCAAAAAGAAGATTGATATTGTTTGGTTTCAGAAGTACACTCCATTTTATTAGCCGCGAAGAGATAGAAGGAATTTAATGGTGCTTTCCTTCTATGGTTTCTATTTGACCAACTACCCTAAATCAAGCATTCACCTATGGCAACATTATTATCATTTGACGCTAGATATATGGTATGGAAGCGACAACAGCATGAGCTACAACAAACTCTTAGATATATGGTAATTCTAGTCTTGTACTCTTAACCATGATGTCCAAGATGACATTCTGCACATTTATCACCTATCTAGTTACTTCCTTGGGATCAATTACACTTGTGGCATATCAAGTTATGATTAGTGTTTATTCTCTATGCACTGTATTGGGAGAGCCCTTGACAAAAACTATTGAATCTTTCATGACCAGTTTTATTTCTGAAGTTAACCATTATATAAGAAAGGCATAGAGTTTGGTAATGACACTGCCAACACTTAGACTAGAGGGGACATTATTGGCAACTGGAGACCTTAAGTATTCTAGCCTCAATATGGTATCATGCTTTAGTGGAGGTCGCACTTTGTTTTTATTATTGAATGACTTTAGTTTTGAGCCAATGGGAGATTCCAAAAGTCATCCTTTTAGAAAACAAATTGGAAAAATTAATTAATGAGGAGTCATTTCAAGAAATAGTTACAGATAAGTGAAGGAGGCCTTTAAAAAATCATTGATAGTCATTCGTAAAGGGGGTTCCAATTTTTTTATGTTTTTGTTGCCCTGTGTAACCAAAGAGCTGTGTATAGGAGATAGACTGGAGACTTTGAGCCCAGTTTTGTTTTTCAAAAATTAATAGAGAATGTTATTCTTATGTTCATCATTCCTCTAATGGAGAAATGTGTTCTTATGTTCATATTTTTTCTTTGTGTGTTGATTGTTTGTATGTTCAGTCAGTACCTTCATATGCTATAATCTTTTGTACTTGCTCTTGGTGTACAGGGATTGGGAAGACTTTTTGCTTTTGTAGTTAGCTTATTCTATTTCCCATATGGGAATTTGTGTTGTGTTTCTTGTGCTCACAAGCAGATTTCCTTTCTTTTTCTCTCATCTTTCTTTCTCCTACCTTTTTGTACTTTCTGGTTAAAAGTACCCAAAACCCAAAAATCCCCATCATATGAGGGAGCTACCCCTCTCAAACACAAAGTAGAATCATTGACCTCATATTAATTTCTCTATTTTTAGTAAAGCATGTTGTTGCCCATTGGGTGAGTCTTTTAAATTTAGTAGCAAAAAAATTGTTTAGTAACACTAGGTTCTTATGATGTTAAGCTATAAGAGAAAGATAAATGTTTTTTTGAGAAAATGTGCAAAGCATGTTGGTTTAGGTCTGGACAACTGAGAGGGGGGGTGAATCAGTTGTCACATATTTTAATCTTTTCTTCCATTGATCTTCCTGTACAACTTATAATCAAATTAATGATATAAACATTTCAGCAACAATCAATAACACATGAGCAATAACATAAATAACACACTTGACACCAAGATTTTTGATGTGGAAACCTAGTTAAGGGAAAAACCATAGTGCGGGTTAACCCACAAAAATTAATACCCTGTTAAAAGTATTTTTACAAAAATGAGAATGCACATGCATTTGGGCTCACTGCCCAGAGCTCACTGCTCAAATAGAGGCTCACTGCCTAAACAAAGATTACAAGAGAATAAAAGAGATTTTGAACTAACAAATAGCATCTACCGATGCAAGAGTTTCAGTTCCAGTTAAGTGCAAAAATTGATCTTACACATTTCATCTTTACTTGCTCTTCTTACTACTCTACCTTCATTCGCTCCTTTGAATTTCTGCTCTTCTTACATTACACCTTCTTCGCACACACTTCAAAATCATCCAATTCCATTGGATATATATATCCATAACATGATCTACAATCATTTTACCTGTCGGATTCAAGAACATTTAGAACTTTGTAGAGTACTCTGCTCTGTCGGCTGGATCCATACATAATATGAGATGCAGATCAAAACTTGCACTTGTAAATCATCAATTATGATGGATATTTTTACTTATCATCACCAATTGTGCAATAAACAACTTCTACATATCCGCAAATAAGATTATTCACAAGGTTGGCCTGTTCTTCTTCTGTTTGTTCTATCAAACTAAAACCTGATACGCAGAAGCTAATATCTTTTGAGTCCTTCATCTTTAGAGGACAAAACTCTGGATTTAGACTTTCTTGACAATGCTTACAACTACCTCAGAACCGCAGCAAACCATGCCTTTCCACCAGATAGATCCAGACTAGGTTACCAGAACCTGTCACCTGCTCTATTTTTTACTGCCCGGACTTAGACAAATTCTGATTCTGACTTCTGGTGTGAACAAATTGTGTTATATGAATGATTGGGATGATCTTGGTTGCCTAGTAGTGTCTCTTGCCAACAATCTCCCCCTTAGCTTGTGCTCCATACTGTTATTCACACTACTTTCGAGTACTCCCCCTTAGCTGGATTCATCATTTTTCATTGATCTTCACTCCTCCTTTGACATCAATGGCAAAGGGTGGGGTCAGCAAGCCAAGATTTTTCAAAAAATTGTATATAGGATCATATATGTACAACTGGTCATTAAGTTCTATTTACATGAACTTGAGAATGTTTGCAAAGCTAGCTTTTATTTGCACAAGTTCAGAGGCCCAAGTACTCTTCATTCCATCCAAAATAGAGATGTACCCACTTAACAAAAATGAATATGCTTCTGCCTTTGATAGATCTGATGGATCACTAGCTGGACTACAGTCTGAGCTTCAAATAGGGCATTATACATTGTCTCTAACTTAGGGGTAATCAATCCCTGGAGCTCACACATTCTCTTCATAATGTTGCTTTTCTTTTTAACAAGTCTCTTTATCTCATCAATCAACCTAATTACTTGACATTCCTGACTTATGGGTGAAATGGTTAGAGGATCAAAATTATTGGACAAATTTGACAATTTCAGTTCTTGTTCCTTTATCTTCTTCTCAATATCAGCATTTACTTTGGGCTAGGATAGACAAAATTTATATACATAACTTCCATCACTTAGAGTATTTTGAACACTCTTTATACTGATAGCAAGTATAGTCCTACCATACCCTATTAGACTCTTAATTTCACTAAATCTCTTATCCAAAAACTCATTTCTGACTTTTGTCTCTATAGACTTCTCAAAGGACTCAAAATGAATATTTACAGAACTTACAAGATTTTTTAGATGTCCGGAGGGGGAATCAGATGGACTCTTCTGGTAGGAAGGTATTAATATTTCCAAAATCTTGGTTGCGAGCCCCAATAGCTCATTGTCCTCCATGTGGAACGTTAACATCTTTTCTCTAGCCTTTACTTAGGTGAATGGTGTAATTTTCATCAATTGAATTGGAGAGAGAGCATCTGGATTGGGAAATAGCTCATTGTCTCTTACAACATTTGTTGAACCATCCTTTCATTTATTAGATTTCTCAGTATTTGCTTTAGGTGCTTCAACATTTGCACCATCTTCTTCTGCTTTATCTTTCTTTCCTTTTTCTTCCTCTTTCTCTACTTTACTTTTCTCTATGTTCTCTGTAGAGGAACTCTTTTCTGTTTGTTCACCACTTGCTACCTGATCTGGAGGGCTCTATGAAGTAGTAATATTATCTTCTTTTCTTGATGGGTCAGGTGGATTAGGAGTATCTCTTGCATCAACTAGTTTATCATCATTTTTGTATCATCTTGATTTACTAGTTCCACTTCCAGAACAGAAGCTTCACCCAACTCAGATTGTTGCTCGATGATGTTCTCTTCTTCACCATCCGGAACTTCTTCTATGACTATGGGAAAATTGTGTTTTTCCAATGCTTTCAAAAGAATTTTTTGAGTTTCTTTAACAATTTCACTTGTTTCTCCAAGCATGAGTTTTTTCATTCTCCTTTTGCTTCTAAAGTCATCTTTGACTTCCTTCAATATCATATCTATTTGATCAGGTGAAATCTAAGGACACAAATTTATTAGCTCATGTTCCTTGATTTCCATGTCCTTGCTCTTGGCATTTTCTTTTCTCAATTCCAAAATATTTGCTAGACTTTGTTGCAACTCAGAAGTTATCTCAATCAGTGCCTTGTTGTAGATGTTGAGATATCTGATAGTTGCTTCCTCCAACACCCTTTTATCCACATCACTGTATTCATCATATAATTTAATCATGGGTTTTAGATTACCATCTACAGTGACTAACTTTATCACATCCTCCAGGGAAAGTGTGGGCTTCTCAACATATTCCTCATATGCTTTTGTCTTTTGCCTTTTACTAGCCCTTTTGCTTCCGGAGGACTTTTCTTTGGTTACTTTTGCAGCTTTTGTTCCAGTGGACTTTATTTCCTTGATTTCAATGTTAGAATATGTATCTTCTTCTTCTTCTTCTTCTCTTATGCTGTCATAGGTCCGGGTTGCTTTTTTTTTCTTCCTTTTCTCCCATTTTCCAGATGATTTTGCTTCTGGTTTTGCAGTCTTAGAAGGAACAGGGGCAACAACAGAGCTCCTAGTAGTTCTTGAAGTGGAAGAGAGTTCCACCGGAGCATCTGTTTGTTCCTTATCTTGTTTCTCTTTCTCAGCCTTTTCAGTTCTTTCTCTAAGCTTCCTCACAGCCTCCTTAGTTAGGCCCAAATTTTAAGCTATCTGCTCAACTTCTTTTCTTACTTTCCTATTGGTTTCAGGTTCTCTGAATTTAGTATGTAGTTGTAAATTCAGCTCCTCATACATTCCAAATCTTTCAACCGTTGTGTCTTTAGGCTTGCTTAAAAGATGTTGAGCATACATATTCAAGATTTTTTCATCTACTTCATACCCCATGGGCATGATCCAAGCAGTTCTAGGTTACACTGCTTCCATTAGACATTGATCAATATCAACCATGAAGCATATATCATTTTTGTACTTCTCAACAATTGATTTAGGGATTCTTTCTCTTAAGTGCATCATACTTTGAAAATTCTTGAAGTAACCCCATATTGCAGTTTTCTGAGCTTTGAAATCACCAATGCTGCGAAGATGATCTTTGATCTGAATGGCAACTGGCTCATCCTTAGTAAAAGAACAAGCGTAGAACCAATGTACCATACTTGAAAGTGTTTTTCTTATCTTTCTTGATTTTTTTTAAATTTTCAATCAATTGATTCTATAGTAATTCACACAAGTCATAATCAGTGTTTTCCTTTAGCATCTTGTATGCAACATATATGGTTGTTTCAGAAATATAATTTTCTCTGCTCGAGTGGTAGATCTTGTACCCAATAACCATGGAGGCAAATTTAACATCTGATTCTATAATATCATTAATGTTCATTGCCCTTCTGTCAAACTTAGCACCGATAGCATCAGTCACTGTCTGATTTTTCACAGCTTTCAGCATGGGTAATCCTCTGGTTGAGTTTAAGTTAGTTACAATTCTAATTGCATCCTTGGTAATCTTGAATGGTTTTAACAACCAAATGAATTCATCATGCATCCGACTCAAAACGTATTAGACCCATTCATCCTCATCAAATGCTGGAAACCCCATAATCTAAATAAAGTGTTTATCCTGTAGTGCCTTATACTTGGGTTTAAGTTCATGATTTTCATCCCTAAGTTGTTTCTCAAACAAGTCTACATACCTTGAATCTCCAAACTCATCTATGTTTGCATGAATATAAACCCTAATGTTTTCAACATGTAGCACACCATACAGAACACTTGAAAAAGCACCTAACTGGTCAACTTCAAATGATTTGTGAGGATGCTTCTTAAATTTGGGTCGAGGCCTTTCAATAATATCAACAACATGAGGAGTAGCCATCTCAACAGATTTTAGATTCAAATCTTTACAGAGAGGTACCTTTTTCTTTCGCAAGGGTAGGGTTGATTAGTTGCCAGTTGAATTCGCTCTTTGCCTCAGTCTCTGGATTTGTAGTTCAAATGCTCTTCTTCTTGTTTCCTTCAAATGCAAAGTGATTCAAGTGAGTGACCAAGTGACCTTTTATCTTTTGCAAAACCTAATTTGGCATTGTAATAAATGTGTTGTCCTAACTATATCTGGTTACTCTATTTTTGATAGTTCTTCATGAATCACTCTGCAAGTTTTCATATCAACATCTTTTCTTATAGAAATCCTTCCAAAGGTTCTGGACCAATTCAAAATATTCTCTTTTATTGTGCCAGATTCAGGCACCCACTTACTGATGGGGAGATTTTGATGTTCAATGTAGCTCCCCCTGAGCTAGAGCTCCTGACTTAATTCCTGGAGGAAATGTCAGCACTTGATTCCGGTGTGGACCCATCATTGTTGTTTATTGTATCTTTCTTTACCAAGATCTTGTTCATTTCACTCCATATCTCATTCATATCAATTTTTCTTTTGCCTTTGTCTTGTCTCTTTTCATCTAGTTTTCTATTTACCGAACCTCTTCTTCCATTGTTCCTACTTCTGTAGAATCTTGCAATATGACCAGATTTATTGCAATTAAAGCACACAACATTTCCTTGCTTATGAACTTGATTTCCTCTTGAACTGCATTGATTAGCCATGTATCCAAACCCATTGCAAGCAAAACAGTAACCATTGAAAGAATTGCCAATTCCTCTATTGTTAGCATTATTCATTATCATACTTCTACATTCATTTGATCTATGACCATACCTCTTACACTTGAAGCATTGACCGGAGAAGGATGGACCATTTTGATTCACTCTTCTTCTGTACTGAGCAGATCAATGACCAAGTTTATTGCAATTGAAACAATTTCCATTGACTGATGGATATCTTTGAGCTTAGGCTATCTTACCAAAGGTTTTCTAGTTCTATTTCTTTTATTCCTTGGTTGAAAATTTCTTTGTCTAGATTTGGAGCTTTCACCTTTCTCATATCTAAGATCATGCTTGTCATCATCCTTTTTCTATTCTTCAATTAGTGCTTCAAGTTTAGCTGAGCTTATCTTGAACTTCTCCTTATACTCATTAGCAATTTCTAGGTCATGTCTGAGAGTGATAATCTGTCTCTCAAGTTTTCTCTCATTGTTTCTGCTTTCTTGTCAATTTGATTCTAGGAGACTAGCTATTCCATCTAATTTGCAACATTCTTCAGTTCTCTCCTTTAGATTTTGCTTCATTTCTTCTTCAATTTTCTTCCTATCTTCAATTTCCTTGGTTAGTCTCATTACCCTAGTTTCCATCTCATGTTTTAAGACAATAACTTCTTTAGCTAACTTTTCACATTCCTTTGTCTTCTCTTTTAGGGCCTTGTCTTCCAGTTGAAGAGGTTGCTCCTTTCCTTTTGCATTGGATTTGCTCAATTTTTCTTTTAAAATCTCAATGAAGTTTCCAGCCTTTTTGAGGTTATCTTGCAGTTCTTGGACCTCTACCTTGGACTGCTCAAGATCATCTAGGGCAAGATTCAGTTGCCCTTGAAGGTTATATTCATCTATTTTTACTAACTTCCTAGATCTCCCTTAAGTTCTTAAACTTTTCAAAAGGAACCTTTCTCTGATACCAATTGTTGGTTTAGGTCCGGGGGGGGTGAATCAGTTATCACATATTTTAATCTTTTCTTCCATTGATCTTCCTTTACAACTTATAATCAAATTAATGATGTAAACATTTTAGCAACAATCAATAAGACATGAGCAGAAACATAGGTAACACAATTGACACCAAGATTTTTGACGTGGAAACCCAGTTAAGGGAAAAACCACAGTGGGGGATAACCCACAAAAATTAATACCCTATTAAAATCATTTTTACAAATGAGAATGCACATGCATTCGAGCTCACTACCTAGAGCTCACTACTCAAATAGAGGCTCACTACCTACAGAAAGATTACAAGAGAATAACAAAGATTTTGAACTAATAAATAACATCTACCCATGCAAGAGTTTCAGTTCCAGTTAAGTGCAAAAACTGATCTTACACATTTGATCTTTACTTTCTCTTCTTACTGCTCTTCCTTCATTTGTTCCTTAGATTTTATGGTCTTGTTACATTACACCTTCTTCGTACACACTTTAAAATCATCCATTTCCATTGGATATATATATCTGTAACATGATCTACAATCATTTTACTAGTCAGCTTCAAGAACATTTAGAACTTTGTAGAGTAATCTGCTTTGTCGACTGGATCCATACATAATATGAGATGCAGATCGAAACTTGCACTTGTAAATCATCAATTATATCAGCTATTATTACTTATCATCACCAATTGTCCAATAAACAACTTCTATATATCTAGAAATAAGATTATTCACAAGGTCAACTTGTTCTTCTTCTGTTTGTTCTATCAAACTGAAACCTGATACTCAAAAGCTAATATCTTTTGAGTCCTTCATCTCCAGAGGATGAAACTCTGGATTTAGAGTATCTTGACAATACTTACAACTACATCAGATCCACATCAAATCATACCTTTCTACTAGATAGATTTGGACCAAGATACTGGACCCTGTCACCTACTCTGTTCCTGACTGGCTGGACTTAGACAAATTCTAATTCTAACTTCCAGTGTGAACAAATTGTGTTATGTGAATGATTGGGATGATCTTGGTTGCCATCAATGACAACACCTATCATGCCTAGTAGTGTCTCTTTCCAACAAAGCACCCATAAGAAATGCATTAAAATAAAAGGAAGGAAGTACAAAAATAAGCCCAAACTAGATGAATATAGGCAAAACAGCCGACCAAAGTGAATGCTGATTAACCTTAAGTCCATACGAATGTACAAGAAAATAACATGAGTTGACAAACAATATGCAAATAAAAAAAATAGGTGCAAACATAAAATTCTCCTAATGTGTCAATCTACCGACATGAGGGCCCCAAAGGCTTTCAGTACAAAATCATTTAAGGTGCCCCCTAAATAGATCTATAAAAGGCACTGCAGATGAAGCTGGTAAACATAAATATTCGGCTCAATCACCAAAAAACTACCCATTGTGAGGACAAAGAAGGAAAAGAATTCCATTCAAAATTTGCATATGTCAAGTCATAAAAGCCAAGATTTGAATTTGGCCTACTCACCAACTCCACCTAGAATCCCACAATCACAACCACAACTAGCCCCGCCCAAGTCACCAACCAGTCCACTCAAACGCCACTGATCCCACCACCAAGACTACTACCCACTCTACAACAACACCAAGACCGCAACCAAAACTAGCACCAACTCCCAATCTACCACCAACAACCACCACTAGGCCCCATACAACCACACTGCTAAGACTATGAATGGTGCATCCACCAGACTCCTTTTAGCAACTCTACCAAACTATCTCTGTTGCCTCAACTAATGTCTCCATCCATGCACCACCAAGACCTCCACTATGTCTAGATCCTCCACCAATTCGATGATTCACATGATAATTACTACCAGTCCCTACACCAATGCCTCCACCTAATCACCGCATACGCAACCCCCAAGCCTAGGTCCAACACTGATCAATCATCTGAATTATCTCCCCTAGTGCCCCATTTGAAAGAAACACAAATGTCACCACCATCAACTTGCCAACAATATACACCATTGGCACCGCAACTAAGTTTAGTGCCACAACCAATACTACAGTAAACACCAACCCCGTCTCCAAATCCTTATTGGATTTAGTACTTAGAGCATCATCCAGGCCTCCACCTAGGCCGCTTACTTCATCAAAACCATCACCAACTAGGAGCCTATCATCTTCTAGGACTTAAACCTCTAAAGCATCCTCAACACTTGACTCAGTGCTACTTCCAAACCAGCACTTCCACACACCTCCAGGTGATGACCTAATAGAAGCAATCAAGCTCATCCTATTATGAAACATGTAACAGTGCAAAACACAAAGGAGTTCAACTACTCCCACCGAATCTAGGAACCTCTGCCAATCCACTAGTGTCCCTAATGAAGGCATCACTAAAGAAGCTCCACTGGAGCCTCCCTAAAAACCATCTCTAGATCCTTGGGCAACAATACTGCCTAAAATGTCACTAGCACTATTTATAGGTCCAGGGCTAATAGAGAGCCCGTACCTTCCACCAACTCTAACTCTAGCACCAGCAACAAATCTAAAATCTAAAACTATAACCCCCACCATCTTATAAGGTTGAGACATGTGTCATATGGTTGAGACATGTGTCATTATCTTTTGAAGACACCTATTGCGTGCATACTTGCCACTTTCTCAAACATGTATCACTCGAGCTAGACAAGTGTTACACCTTTGGAGGGGTAGTCAATCATTGTGATCTACCTTCCTACCTCCTCTCTCTTGCTTTACTTAGCTTTTTTATATATGTTATTGGTTTATTTTGTGCAATTTAGCTTGTGGAAGTGATTCTAGTTCTTGTTGGTTAATCTTGGGTGCTCCAACATACTGAAGATTGGAAAAAATGGACAAGAAGGAATGGGAAACCATTTGTTTGCATCTTGCAAATCTCATTCTCTTGAATGTCTTAAAGGAGACAAACAAATTCAACTTATGCGAGATAATATACGATATTTACAAATCAAAATGTCTTGTTAATAAGTTGTGTCTTAAAGGGAAACTTTATTCATTAAAAATGGAGGGAGACTTGGTGGTGTAGGGGCACCTTAGTAAAGTCCACTATTTTGAAATAAGGCCTACTTGGCCATGTCATTTTTGTTCATGTTTTGTTTTCCATTTGGAAAGAAATGGACACATGTTGTAAAACTTAAAAAGATCAATAGAGTCGGTTGAAATTCAGGGCAGTTGGCCTTCCTGTTGTGCAACAGTTGATCTTCCTCCTCTGCTCAATAAAAGCATAGAGGAGTAACCGAGGAGAAGAGATATAGAAAAGGATTGTAAAATTGAAAATTGTCTGAGCAGTAAAGAAACTTTTGTTTGTTGATTTCTGTGTTTGAGTTGTGTTGTATTATTCCCCTGTGTATAGTAGCTTTCATTTCCTAAATTGAAGTAATTATTTTTAGATTTGTCGATATGAGGGATTAACCATTCCACTGGTGGATTTCCAAAGAAATCAGTGGAATGGCTTGTGTTTGTATATATTTGTTTTTATTTTTTCTTTTGTTTTTAGGGTAGATGCTTGGGACTGAGGAGCATGTGCAATAGGTGGCCTAGCATCTCCATGTTCTAGGTTTTGTTCGAGGAACAGGCGAAATATTAGGGTGAATTGAGGAGCTGAACCGTTGTCGGTGAGACAATGGTCATTGGCCAAAGTTTGGAGTTCTAGGGTGAGCTAACAGTTCGCTGAGGAGAGGTTGGAGTGACTAAACATATGGGCGAATGAAGGAAAGGTCCCGCCGAAGAAGGAAGTCCCACCTATGTGCTTTTTGGCTCATCGAAGTAATCAGCTAATGGAGAGGATACAATTTCGCATGTACATTTGGAAGATACATTGGACTTGATAGAAAGAAGTCAACAGGTGGTCAAAGAAGGATTTCGTATGCATATTAAAGAATGTATGTTTCGGTTGTATGAGCAAACATACACTGCATAAGATACATCGACGGTGATTGAAGGTAGTAGGTCCCACCCAATGTATGCTAACATTGTACATGGGTTTGTATATGAAGAAACATACAAAGGGTGAGTCAAAGTTCACGGGCCCCACCTGTTGCATGTTAGAAGATGCATATGTAAGGTGATACATCGGAGTAAGGAGTGCCATCAGAAGAAGACTTAGAATTCGCAGCGAACGGTAGAGTCACGCTGACATGAAGCATATCAGGGAGAAGTTTGGGAAGTCTCACTGACGGTAGAGAGGTAGGATTGATCGGTGTAAGTTTTGGCATCGGTGAGCAAGGAGAAAGCTAGGCTGATGGTCTAAGTCATGGCGAAGGTAAGTGAAAGAAGGTTCATCAGGGTAAGTTTGCATATCAAGAGATAGGCAGAAATCTACACCGACAGTGAGAGGTCTGGGCGATAGACCAAGGGAATGTATGTGGTATCGTATGAAGGATTTCCAAAAGCCAATTAAGGAATAAAACCTAAGTAAGGTGGGAGTCGTAGGTTTAAGGGGTTTCCACCCTATTGTATGTACAAGATCACCATTGACTCCACATCATATTGGTATCAGAGCCTGACAAAGATTTGGGCAGCAAAGTTGAAACGAAGGTTTATAAGAAGCGCTGGTGATTGGGTGTTGTCAGCGAAAAGTATATGTCAGTAGAGGAGAGCGTAGCAGAGGCTAGCATCATGCCTCCAAAGGGTATGATAGCAGAAGTGCTCAAGAGGTTCCAAGAAATGGAAGAACTGATCAACGTTGGAGTAAAGGAAATATTCCATGCTGAATTGAAGGCACTAAGGATAGGAAAGAAATCAGATGGTGAGTCTGATGGAGGAGAAGAAGAAGAAGAGGAACAGGAAGAGACAGAGATACCGACTGATCAAAAATAGTTCCTAGAAGCCATTAGGGCTATTGGAAAAGATTCTTCAAAAGCTAGGGTAGATGTTCCCATGTTCAGTGGGAAGATGAATGTTGATGAAGTCATGGAGTGGATTGAGGCTTTGAACAATTATTTTGAATATAAGGAAGTTCCAAAAAACAAGAGAGTTAAGTTTGCAAAAACCAAACTCAAGGGTACTGCACTTACATGGTGGAATTATATCCAAGGAGAAAGGGTGAAGAGTGGGAAGAATATGATCTCTTCATGGAACAGAATGCTGGAGAAGATCAAGTCCCAGTTCCTTCCATTTGACTACGAGGTGCAGGTTTACAGAAAAATGTAGAACCTCAAGCAAAAAGATATGGACGTAGCTACTTACACCGAGGAGTTCCACAAATACACTCTTCATTGTGGGTACATGGAGGATGAAAAGGCTAAGGTGGCCAGGTACCTAAATGGTTTGAGGTACAATATTCAGGATGAGATAAGTTTACTAACCCCTGAAACCATGGAAAAATGCTTTCAAGTAGCATTAAGAGCTAAAGAGAAGCTGAAGATAAAAGGAGAACAACAAGGTAGAGGAAGAGATGGTAGAAACTTTAGAGGCAGAGGCAGTTTTGGAGGAAGAAGTCCTAACCAGAGGTCTGGTGGTGAGTCTAGCCAAGAAGAGCAAGTTGGGGACTCAAGTAGCGGAGGAGGCTACCGTGGAAGGCCTTATGGAAGAGGTGGGACAAATGGATCAGGAAGAGGATCCAGGTTCTCCAACATGAAATGTTATAACTACAATCAGATTGGGCACCCAACATTCAAGTATCCAGAGAAGGCCTCAACATCTCATGGTAAAGAAAAAAGAACCACTTTGACACAAGAGGATGCAAGGAGTGTGACATCTCCTGAAGTGAATCTGACATCAGAGATGGGAGAAAATCTGATGATCAAAAGAACATTGCTCAAGGAACCAGTACAGACTGAACCACCCCAAGCAGTAGATAAATTGAAATTGGAAAAGATTCCCCATAGTTGTCCATATAAGGTCAGGGACATTATATAGTCATAAATGAATAAGCATGGGTAGAATTTAGTATTGGGGGGTATAGAGACAAGATTTTGTGTGACATCCTACCTATGGATGCTTGCCATCTTCTGTTGGGTAGACCATGGCAGTTTGACAGAAAGGCTCATCATGATGGGGAAAAGAATGCTTACTCATTCCAAAAGGAGGGTGTAACCTATAAGATACAGTCACTGGTAGAAGGAGATCCACAGCATGTAGGGTCTAGTATTATGCTAGTAGGAGAACAAGAATTCCTTGAAACAGTAGAAGAATCAGGTGGAGTGGGTTTTGCTTTGGTTGTGAAACCTAAGGAGAAAAAAAGAGAAAATGTGAGAGAAGTAGGACCTAGGGAGGTTAGAGAACTCCTTGAGAGTTATAAGGAGGTAATTGCAACAGATATACCAGATTCACTACCACCTATCAGAGATATCAACCATCAGATTGATCTCATACCGGGAGCTGTACTTCCAAATAAAGCAGCCTATAAAATGACCCCTCAGCAGAATGAGGAGATTGCCAGGCAGGTTCAAGAACTTTTAGACAAGGGGTTGATAAGAAAGAGTTTGAGCCCATGTGCAATCCCCACTATTTTGGCACCAAAGAAAGATGGGAAATGGAGATTGTGTATTGACTCTAGGGCCATCAATAGGATAACCATCAAATATAGGTTTCCTCTCCCTAGAATTGAAGACCTAATGGACTATTTGGGGGGTGCTACCTATTTCTCCAAGATAGACTTAAAGAGTGGATATCATCAAATAAGGATCAGAGAAGGCGATGAGTGCAAGACAACATTCAAAACCAATGAAGGGTTATATAAGTGGCTTGTGATGCCTTTTGGTCTTTCCAATGCCCCTAGCACTTTTATGAGGCTGATGAATGAGGTGTTGTAGGAATTTATAGGGAAATTTGTAGTAGTCTACCTTGATGATATCTTAGTGTTCATCAAAAGCAAAGAAGAACACTTGAAGCATTTGCAGATAGTCTTGAAGAGACTAAAAGACCAAAAGCTGCTGATAAACTTGGACAAATGTGATTTCATGAAACAAGAGTTGATCTACTTGGGTTTTGTCATTTCCAAAGGTGATCTAAAGATGGATCCTTCGAAGGTAGAGGCTATTTTGAATTGGCCTACACCTAAGACAGCAGGGGAGGTAAGGAGTTTCCATGGTTTGTCTACATTCTATAGTAAATTCATTAAGAACTACAGTGACATCTATGCATCTATGCTGGAAACCATCAAGGGTGGTGGCAAGGTGAAGTTTGTGTGGACAAGAGAAGCAGATAGGAGCTTTGAGAATCTGAAATAGAAAGTTGCTAAATTCCCTGTGTTACTGTTACCTGATTTCAATAAGGTTTTCACAATTGAATGTGATGCAAGTGGGCTGGCCATTGGAGCAGTACTGAGCCAAGAAGGCAGACCAGTAGCCTTTTTTAGTGAGAAATTGAATGACGTGAAGAGGAAGTACTCCTCTTATGATCTAGAATTGTATGCCTTGGTGCAAGCTCTGAAAAAGTGAAGGCATTATTTGCTTCCCAAATAATTTATTGTGTATACAGATAATCATGCTCTCAGTTTTCTAAATGGGCAGGACAAACTCAGCCACAGACATATGAAATGGGTGGAAAGTCTACAAGCATACAGTTTCACCATTAAGCATAAGAAAGGAGTCACAAACAAGGTGGCCGATGCTCTCAGCAGGAGGGTGTTGACAGTCCAAGAAGTGCAATTGCAAAGCATGGGTGTTGAATCACTCAAGGAATTGTATGAAGAAGATCAGGATTTCAGTGAAACCTATAAGGTATGCAATGACTTTGCCAATACTTTTCATAGTGAGTTTTCAGATTTCACATTGCAAAATGGACTATTTTTCAAAGGATGTCAATTGTGTATCCCTAAATACTTAATGAGGGATAATATTGTCAAGGAAAAACATAGTGGTGGCTTAGGAGGACATTTTGGATTGAATAAGACTTTGGATCTGGTAAGGAGATTTTATTTCTAGCCAAGAATGTAGTCTGACATTAGAAAATTTGTTGAAAGTTGCATAATATGCCAAAGAGCAAAAGGATTATCTACTAATGCTGGATTGTATCAACCTTTGCCAATACCCAACAGGCCTTGGGAATGCTTAAGTATGGACTTTGTGATGGGGTTACCCAAAAGAAGAACAGGTTGTGACAGTGTGTTTGTAGTGGTAGACTGATTCAACAAGATGGCTCATTTCATTCCTTGTAGGATCACTAATGATGCTAGCTACATTGCAGGTTTGTTTTTTAAGGAAATTGTCAGGATTCGTGGGCTACCCTTGAGCATTATGTCTGATAGGGATAGCAAATTTGTAGGACATTTTTGGAGAACCTTATGGAAAAGATTGGGTACAAACTTGTCTTTTAGCTCAGCATATCATCCTCAGACTGATGGCCAAACTGACATTGTGAATAGGTCATTGGGCAATCTCCTTAGATGCTTAACAAAAGAACATGGCAGCAGTTGGGATCTGATACTCCCACAAGCAGAATATGCTTACAATGACTCAACCAATAGGAGCATAGGTCTGATTCCTTTTGAAATTGTATATGGCAGTCACTCCAAGGGTATTTTTGAACTAAGAGACGTCCAGGGACTGGACAAAAGGAGTGGTCATGCTGATGCATTTGCAGAAGCCATGAAAGAAATACATCAACAGGTCAAAGCTAGCTTATAGTAGAATAGTCAGAAGGTAAAGGCTAGAATGGACCAAAGGAAGAGAGATGTCCAGTATTAGGTAGGTGACATGGTCATGGTTCATTTGAAAAAAAATAGGTTTCCAAAAGGAGATCACAACAAACTGATGATGAAGAAGATTGAACCCTGTCAGATTTTGGAGAAGTACGGTCCAAATTCTTACAAGATTGAGCTTCCAGATGATGTTGCCATTTCACCCATTTTCAACATTGCTGATTTGACATTATACAGAAGCCCTAATACAGGGGAGAATATTGAAAACCCTATCCAGGAAAATGAAGACTAGCTGAAACACTTACCTTCTAGTACACCACCAAAAATGGAGTACATTTTGGACAGCAGAGAAGCTAAGAAGACAAGGCACAAAACCTATTTTGAACATCTGGTTAAGTGGCAAGGATTTCCAGATTTAGAAGCTACCTAGATACTGGAGGAAGACATTGCAAAGAAAGGCAGAGATGTACAGGAACTGGTCTCTAAGAGGACTTGAGACATTTTTTCTTCTGAGGAGTATGGTGCAGGGGCACCTTAGTAAAGTCCACTATTTTGAAATAAGGCCTACTTGGCCATGTCATTTTTGTTCATGTTTTGCTTTCTTTCTACAAGCTAGGAGTTTTGTTTTCCATTTGGCGAGAAATGGACACATGTTGTAAAACTTAAAAAGATCAACAGAGTTAGTTGAAATTCAGGGTAGTTGGCCTTCTTGTCGTGCAATAGTTGATCTTCCTCCTCTGCTCAATAAAAGCACAGAGGAGTAACTGAGGAGAAGAGATATAGAAAAGGATTGTAAAATTGAAAATTGTCTGAGCAGTAAAGAAATTTTTGTCCATTGATTTCTATGTTTGAGTTGTGTTGTATTATTCCCCTGTGTATAGTAGCTTTCATTTCTTGAGTTGAAGTAATTATTTTTAGATTTGTCGATATGAGGGATTAACCATTCCACTGGTGGATTTCCAAAGAAATCAGTGGAATGGATTGTGTCTGTATATATTTGTTTTTGTTTTTTCTTTTGTTTTTAGGGCAGATGCTCGGGATTGAGGAGTGAGCGCAATAGGCGGCCTAGCATCTCCATGTGCTAGGTTTTGTTTGAGGAACAGGCAAAATATTAGGGTGAATTGAGGAGCTAAACCGTCGTCGGTGAGACAGTGGTCATTGGCTGAGGTTTGGAGTTCTAGGGCGAGCTAACAGTTCACTGAGGAGTGGTCGGAGTGACTAAACATATTGGCGAATGAAGGAAAGGTCCTGCCAAAGAAGGAAGTCCCACGGATGTGCTTTTTGGCTCATCGAAGTAATCGGCTAACAGAGAGGATACAATTTTGCATGTACATTTGGAAGATACATTGGACTTGATACAAAGAAGTCAACAAGTGGTCAAAGAAGGATTTTGTATGCATATTAAAGAATGTATGTTTCAGTTGTATGAGCAAACATACATTGCATAAGATACATCGATGATGATTGAAGGTAGTAGGTCCCACCCAATGTATGCTAACATTGTACATGGGTTTGTATGTGAAGAAACATACAAAGGGTGAGTCAAAGTTCATGGGCCCCACCTGTTGCATGTTAGAAGATGCATATGTAAGGTGATACATCAGAGTAAGGAGTGCTGTCGGAAGAAGACTTAGAAGTCCCAGCATGGTAGAGTCACGCCGACAGGAAGCATATCGGGGAGAAGTTTGGGAAGTCTCACCGACGGTAGAGAGGTAGGATTGATCGGTGTAAGTTTTGGCATCAGTGAGCAAGGAGAAAGCTAGGCCGATGGTCTAAGTCATGGCGAAGGTAAGCAAAAGAAGGTTCATCAGGGTAAGTTTGCATATCGAGAGATAGGCAGAAATCTACGCCGACAGTGAGAGGTCTGGGCGATAGACCAAGGGAATGTATGTGGTATCGTATGAAGGATTTCCAAAAGCTGATTAAGGAATAAAACCTAAGTAAGGTGGGAGTCATAGGTTTAAGGGATTTCCACCCTGTTGTATGTGCAAGATCACCATTGACTCCGCATCACTTGGTTGCAGAGCATGCCAATACTTTTAATTTGATTTTGAGTCAACTAGGTTCTCATGATGTTAAGTTAGAAGAGGAAGATAAATGTTTTTTTTGAGAAAAGTTGCAAAGCACTCATACAAAATGCATTAAAATAAAAGGAAGTATAGAAATAAGCCTAGACTGGACAAAGATAGGTGCAACAACTAACCAAAGTGGATGCTAATGAATCTTAAGTCCATATGACCGTACAAGGAAATAACATGAGTTGATAAACAATATGCAAATAAAAAACCATAGGAGCAAACAAAAAATTCTCTTGATGTAGCAATCTACCGACACGAGGGCCCCAAAGGCTTTTAATGCAAAATCATTAAAGGTACCCCACGAAGACATTTATAAAAGTCATTACCCATGATGTTGGAAAAATAAACGTTTGGCTCATTCACCAAAAAACTACCTGTTGTGAGGACAAAGAAAGGAAAAAATTGTCCATTCAAGATTTGCATATATCAGGTCATAAAAGCCAAGATTTGCATTTTGCCTGCTTGCCAACTCCATCTAGAATCCTGCAATTGAAACCACAGTAGCTCCAACTAATTCACCAACTAGTCCACTCAGACTCCATTGAGCTCACCACCAAGACTATGACCCACCCTATGACAACACCAGGACCGCAACCAACACTAGCACCAACTCCCAATCTACCACCAACAACTACCACTAGGCCCCATACAACCACACTGGAAAGGCTATGAACGGTGCATCTACCCGACTCCTTTCAACAAATCTTCCAAACTACCTTGTTGCCTCAATTCATGTCTCTATCCAAGCACCACTAGGACCTCCACTAGGTTCAGATCCTCCACCAATTGGTGGATTCACATGAGGATTGCCTCCAATCCCTACACCAATGCCTCCACCTAATCACCGCATACACCACCCCCAAGCCCAAGTCTAACACTAATCAATCATCTGAATTATCTCCCCTAGTGCCCCATTCAGAAGCAACACCAATGCCATCGCTATCAGTGCCAACACTATACACCACTAGCACTGCAACCAAGTTTAGTGCAACACCCAATACTATCGAAAACACCAACCCCGCCTCCAAATTCTGATTGGATTTAGCACTTAGAGCATCATCCAGGCCTCCACCTAGGTCGCTTGTTTCATCAAAACCATTGCCAACTAGGAGCCAATCATCTTCTAGGACTTAAACCTCTGAAGCATCCTCAACACTTGCCTTAGCACCACTTCCAAACAAGCTCACTTCCATACACCTCCAGGTGAAGGTGAGAGAAGCAATCAAAGCTCATCCTTTTATGAAAGATGTAATGGAGGAAAACATAAAGGAGTTCAATGACTCCACTGGGCATTCTTCAGAGCATCCTCAAGCTATACCAAAGCTTTAAGTATGGCAGAAAAGCCTTCCTCTATTATGGGCTCTATTACTACAACTGCAGGTGTTCTCACCTGCACAAAAGGTTCCCGCTGTTAGACCAAAATACATGTATGTGCTATTATGCACAAACTATTTAGATTCATTCCACTCTGTAACTTGGTAGGCATGGATGCACTAAATGATGCATCTATCTCTCTCTGGACAATATGATCGTGTATCAATATAATTAGGGGTTGTTAGTTATTTTAGTTTTGTTTGTTGAGACTCTACAGTCTTCTTCTACTAAATGGAATATATCAGTCTTCTTTTTCTTAAGATTAGAAGCCTAGTGGAGGAGGGCCAATATGATGTTTATTATCTTGCTTGCCACTTAATAATACCTTAATCTTTATAGAAGTATTGCAGAAAAGCAATTTGTGGTGGAAAATTTTGAAACTATTGACACGCCGCTATAATTGCACACGACCTCACCAAATATATTTCACTTTCATTGAATTTGATTGTCCGTTTAATATTTTTATTTAATATAAAATAGAGATTACCGAACTAATGGAAAGTTGCATATGTCGTCCACTAATGTCATTGATGTTTGTTACATAACTGCTATCGCGGACAATAACATTAAAACTAAATACCATCTAACATCTTTAAAAAAATAAATTAAATGAGACCTGAAGCTTTGAAAAGGAAAAATAAGGTAGTTAAATTAATTAAATATTAATTAATTCAGATTAAATTAATTAAATATTAATTAATTAGGTTTTAATTAATTTAGATTAAATTGAGATGTTGGAGTTCAATGAGTCAAATTAAGTAATATAAATATTATGTATAATTATATCATAAGTAGATATTATGAAGAGATAATTTGTTTAGCTTTTTGTCTAAAGAATGTGTGCCAATTGATGAAGACAGTGAGATCTATGCACCTTAGAATCTAGAGATGTCCTACATAGTCATTTATGTGGATCAAAATTAGAATATTCCCTTTTTCTCTATGTTGAGTTGTGGATCAAAATTAGAGATGTCCTAGATTTATGTGGATCAAAATCTACAAGTTTGTGGGCTACTTCTGGGTATCTTCTAATATGTTGATGGCTTGATGCTTTTGTTTGTTGGATGCCTTTTTCTTCTTTAGGGCCTCCTTGAGTAACTTCATTTGTTGTGAGAGAGAATGGACCCCCTAGAGTGGTATGTTGATCATATATTATTTAATTGATCAACAATATTGAAATATTTCACTTATTGTATTGTCTATCCTACATTTAGTGCCCAATGTACACTTGGTTTCTTAATCAAAGGATAAGATAATCTATTTTGTTTTGAAGGGGTGTCTAGTAGTCTAATCACCTCACTTGGGACCATTTATTTTGGTTCTTCCTAGGGAACCTTTTATTGAAGTAGTTGTTATTAGTATTTTGAAGGAAGGGGCCACTGACCCCTTTTAAATACTTGGTGTTGTTTGAGTTTGTTCCTCCATTGCTCCCTCTCTAGTTCTTGTGAAGTGTTCAAATTTAAGTTGTAGCCTTCCAAAAGTATATGTTGGCTTAATGAGTGTATAATCCTCACATTCTTCCCAAGTTACTAAAGTCTATTCCTAAGCAAATTGGCCTAGCCCTATTAACGTATTCTACATTGTGTCATCTAGATTTCTATCATTAGATTATAAAGAAAGGGAAGTGACCTAGGGATAGTTATTATGGAGACATGTAGTAAAAGTATGGGGAGATGAACAATGATAATACCATAGAGGGGATTCGTCCACATTATTTCTCTACGCCACGACTAACTCCCTAATTAGCTTAGGAAAGACTTATTGGAGACAAAGTTTAATAGGAATTAACTAGGTTTGGGGCTAGTTATGAAACTTTTTAAGTTGGAATGTCCCTTTGCTGGTAATTTTGGTTGTTTTAGGGGGTTTTTAACCCTAACTTCCTTAATAAATTTATGTTTCTATAATGGGGGATGCTAATTATTTAGATGTGTAGGCATCTGGTTCAAAATGTTGTTGTCTTTTAAGTGTCTTGACCCAATTGGACATAGTTTTAAGTAAAATATGAACCTTGTCAAGCTTATTGGGGGTTGGAGGTTCTACAAAATGATATCTTAGGGTTTTCTTATTTGTTGGGATCATGATTAGATCAATAACCTATTAGGTCATGGTTTGAGCATTAGTAGTAGGGTTGTAAAGAGGTTGTATATTTGGAAATAAAAGTGTGGACGACCTAGGGGATAACCTCCATATTTTCAAATTAAACATTTCTCAGATACAATAAATTTATCATAGGCATCCAACAAGGCTTAAATGACTTAACCATCATAGTCTATTACTTTTAAGTAACAAATATAAGCCATACCTAATGGGTGTTGGACCTACAACAAAATTCTTTGGCAAGTATTCTAGAAACTATTATTGAAGTCATTGAGCATTTCTATTGGGGCCCCTTTTTATATTTGTGAGTTTCTTGAGAAGGGATGTAGCATCTCATTTTTCCTTGGATTTATTCATCAAATCCTTCCCTAATTGGCCATAATCACCAACTAAAAGGGAGCCTAGAGATTGGTACCAATTTAGAGTCACGCCTTTGAATCATGGGGCTAAGAATCTCAAAGTAATGCTTTCTTTGTAATATTATGTATTGTGAAATGATTAACTATGCCATATAGGTGTAAGGTCAAGAATTGCATACCCTACAATTTTGACACTACAAATTGTGCATATTTTAGTGTCCATTACTATAGTATGTTTAATGGACCATTTTAGCCCTCTTTCCTAGCCTAGTTCCTAATCCAGATGACAAGCTTGGTGTGTTTATGTTCTTGTTTTATATTTTTAGTATTTTTGCTTGATGTGTCCATTTCACATTATTTTTCATCCATTTCTTCTTGGAAATTAGTGTGAGTGTGTAGACATCTACCCAATTGTGCTAGCATCCTACAATTATATAGTTGTATGGGGTCCATTTGGTTCTTGATATAAAGCCATTTTTTATTCCTTCTATTCATAACTGACACTTTGTCCAAACTTGTATGCCTTGAAAAATCATCTTTATGATTCCTTCTTCCATGTTTTTTATTATATAAGTCGGCAAAAACCAGGGGCCGAACCCTTACAACAATAGTACAAAAAGAGATAGCAAAGGCTCATGAAAAAAAAGAGCCACCCAAACCAACTACAACATTAAAAGCAAATACAGTCGATTAATAGTAGAAAGTAAGTAGCAGTAGATAGACACCATAAAACATAAAGAGAAACAAGACTAAGGAGATACATCCTCCTAGCCTTTAACCAGAAATTCCATGATTTCATCAAGTTTCTTGAATTTCTCCTCATCCTCGCCATTAGCTCGAGTCCCATTTTCCTGCAGCAAAGTCAGGTTGAGCGTAGCCGAGTGATAGAGCATGCTGCTTATAAAGACTCCCATAGATCGAACCTTCTGCTCCATATCATCCACCCGTCCCTTGAGGACAACAATATCATTCCTCTGGCCATCTCCCTCCTCCTTAGTCTCCTCTTCAACCTCCTCCACAATCATCCTCTCCCCTTCACTAGCATTGTCCACAGGACCACCACCGTCACCACCCGAGTCCTCTGTCTGCTTCTCTTCTCCCTCACCTACATCCTCTTTCAAAATCTCTTGGACTTCAATGTCTCCAGATTTCACCTGATCATCCCCCTGAGTGGAAGCTTCTAAAGCACTTTCAAACAATCAATTAATTTGGCCTGCAGAGTCGGTTTACCAACAATTCTCCCCGACCTTCTCACCCCAGAAGAGAAACCCTCATTCTTACATTTAGCCTCCATTTTAGTTTTGTGCTTATTCACAGGACCCAGGGTAAAAGCACAAACCTGTGTCACACTTTATAAAAGAATTGACCAACATAAAAAAAAAATCTCAACTTCGACCACATAAAAGTGGTCTTTATGTTTTGAATTTCAAATTGATGTAAACTAAGAAAATGTAGATCTCTTATTGAAGTTTATTACTCTAATTTTTTATATTTTTTTAAAAATTGTTTTGATTTTTTTTATCAATTTAAGAGCAGATTTTGAAATGCTAAAAATTTGAAGAAAAAGTGACGTTCAGTTGACATCAATAAACAAATAGAAAAAAAATGCATTTTCCTCTGATTTTTTTTCCCAAATAGGTGACTTCATTATCTAGGGCATGGGAAAAAAAAAAAAATTTGATCTATATTTTTCTCGTAATAATGTTTTAAAGTCAAACTTACCTGATTTTGATAGTTTTCAGTTGACGTCAACTATTGTTTTTTTTTTTTTTTTTCATTTTCAAAAAACAAATTATACCCTTTTGAAGAGGATTGTCTACTCTAGGGCATCATATATTTGCCAAATTTTAAAATAATGTTTTACTATTTTTTTTAGTTTCAAATTAGCCTCTTTTTAAACTTGAACAACCTACTTGCATTATTTTCAAATATTTATATCCTAAAATTACTCAAAATATAAAAATATATATATCCACATTCAGCACTCCGAGCTCTACAAAAGGGTTTTTTTTTTAAATAATTAATTTTGATTGCAAAAATATTGAGCAGAAGTTGGAAGTTTGAGAAAGTTTGAGAAAATGGTGACTTGGCTATCTAATAGGATGCCACATAGATAGATTTGATCGAATGGGATTCTATCTAATAGTATTCAGCCGAATCCCATTCGGTCGAATCTAATCCTTTGTTTTAAAAAAAAAAAAGAATTTGTGGCTTTTTTACTTTTTTTTAATTACTAAATTACAATAAATTTTTTTTTAAAAAAATTGAAGGAAAGAGTCATATTGAAAAACACAATGATGTGAAAGTGTTTGTTTAATGCCTTTTTTAACTTTTTTGGCTTTTTTTAGCTTTTGTTTTTAAATTTTTTTAGCTTTTTTAAATTAATAAATTATAGAAATTTGGAGAAAAAAGAACCACTGATTTCAACAAGGGCAAAGTTATATTCAAAAACACAATGATCTAAAAGTGTTTTTTAATGCATTTTTTGGCTTTTTTAACTTTTTTGGGGTTTTTTAAATTATTAAATTATAGAAATTTAGAGAAAAAAGAACCACTGATTTCAATAGGGGTAGAGTTGTATTCTCAAGTACCATGCTCTAAAACATGTAATTGATTAAAATCATTGATTTATTGAATGTAGACCTAGATCTTAAAAAAATAGAGGTTAAGTATTTGTACATGTGTTATTTTTGCATGCAGGTGAATTCAAATTTGATCAATTTGTGATGGGCAATAAAAAGACAAGAAAAAGGTTGTCTGATCGAAGAAGAGATACTACAAATGTCGATGAAGGAACATCTACTCAAGAACAACCCATGGAAATTGTTGGTGACCAAGGAGTACATGTACCAGAACAAATTGAAGGTGGTGATAGAATTTTTTCCTTGGTATGGAAAATTTGATGGAGATGGATGAGGATTCTCTTTTCATAAATATTTCATCTGAAGATATGGTACCTGAAAGCATAGTAAAATTACACTCTAAAAAAATATGGGACAAATTTTTTGAAATAAGTCTATAATTGGAAGAGCACAGTTATTTGCAAAGTTATTTAGAAAGAAAGAGATGACCCCTATTTTGGAGTTGTTAGGGGTTGATAATAAGAAAAAGTCATTAGGTTCATTAAAGAAAACAATAGTTGAAAACCTACAAGAAGCATTGAATTATATTTAAAGTAAGAGTCAAGCTATTGATTTAAGTGCTGCACATAGAGTATTAATGACTACAATTTCTAGTAAGAAATTATCACATAGAAGACAAGTTCAAGCAATTTCCTAATTACTCAATGTTTCTAGGAGAATTGTTTAAAGATATATTGCAAGAAGAAGTAGATTGGATGGAAATGTTGAGAATAATTGGGTAAATATTTGCAGGGTTCCCTGAAAAGATAGAATCTCAGAAGATGTAAAGGAATAGGTGTTTGAATATTGGACCAGCCACTCTCATGTTTCTTCCAATAGAAGGGACACTATACAGATAAAAGGTGAAGATGGTACAAAAATTTCACATCCAAAACATTTTATAGATACAACACAAAGTGAACTTTTTTAAGCATTCAAGCAAGAATTTTCAGATGTGAAGATTTGTCAAAGGATGTTTGAGAGACTATGACCAAGTTTTGTATGTATAAATAAGGTACGTGAGACTTGTTGTTGTCGAAATCATGTTGAATTTCATCTACACTTACAGTCATATATAAAAGTTATGGCAGTAATTAATCTAAATATAGTCATCCCTAGAAGTACAACACAATTTGTGAAAACTCTTCTATGTGAAAAATTAGAAGATTCAAATGAATTCAAAGTGCAGTGTATAAAAAATATATGTAATGATTATGAAAATTTGAAGAATCTTGTACAGGTTGACAATATTGATCATTCGATGTAAGTTATGTGGTAGAGATTTGAATATGAGAAGTACTCAACAAAGTCAGGAGTTGAGAGTAGAAAAATTGTTCTCAAAGAGAGTGAATTGTCAAGCAATGAGTTTATGAAAAAAAATTGCAATATCATATATCCACATATTGAACATTGTCATGGTGCTAGATGGCGAGCTAAGCAATTTTGTGACTCAAAGAATTGCTTTCCACCAGGTTGTATTATGTTTATTGTTGATTTCTTTGAGAACTATACATTTAGTCCTCAAAGTGAGATTCAAAGTCAATATTATCATTCAGAGCAAGTTGCAATATTTGTTCAAGTTTGTTATAGGCATGTTGAAGAACATGTTGATGGTGTACACAAGAGCAAAGATGAACGAATTATCATCAAAGAGGTTCGCTTTTATATCAGTGATGATACAGGTCATGATAGAAGCTATGTAGCCCATTGTTTTGCAATGTTTTTTGAAGACCTAAGACGACGTTAAATAGATGCTTCACAACATCGGATATGGTCTGATGGATGTACTGGTAAGTGTTAATTTAATTATTTTTTAAAATTATATTATATTTATTTGTGTAATTAACTTGTAGACTTGAATTGTTCAGTTACTTAAATATGTTGTACCTATATGTATGTAGTTTTTTTTTTTAATTTTGGTTTTAAATTTCAAATTGTTTGTAACTTCATAGAACAATTTAAGTCTACAAAAGATTTTAATTGGTTAAGCCAACAACATATTAAAGGGAACATACATTTTTTGTGGAATTTCTATGAGAGTGGACATGGAAAAGGAGAGCATGATGGAGCTGGAGCATGTGTGAAGTGTGCACTTTCACAACATGAACTTGCAGGTAATACAATATGGAATACAAATTTAAATTCTTAAATATATTTTAAATAAATTTAAACCTATTAGGAAAAAAGTGTAGATCTCAATATATTGCATGTGTTGAGAAGTGGAAGCTTAAGCCATTATGCAATTTAATGGTTTTGATACATATCCAATGTTGCAGATTTTTAATATTTCTCCTGTTGGATTTAAAAAAAAATCTAATTATGTTTTTTGAGATTGTATTTTCCTTTCAACTAGAAAACCTCTTAACCTGACATTTCACCAACACGAACTTGCAGGTAATGTCATAAGAAATGCAAATGAAATTGTTGAATGGTGCAAAAATCATTTTGTCATCCGTGACTCAATATACAACACACGCTATTTTTGGGAAGTTAAAGGTACATAAATATTTTGTTTTGAATTTCAATGTGTGTACATGAATTGAATTTTCAATTTTATACACTTTTTAATTGGATGATTGAAATATAAAGAGATATTGATCGATCAACTCTTACTACTAATTGTCAAACAACTAGTGGTATTAGAAGTTTGCATCAAATCATAACAATAGGACATAGCAGGGCTCCTGTAATTGAAGTGAGAGAAAAATCATGTTTTTGTGTTGATTGCATTGAGAACAATGCAAATACTCTACAATGTAAAATATTAGAGATGGGTATGTTTTAGAATGGGAAATAAAACAATTAGTGGCCATGTTTGACCCTTTTGAAGATAATGACATTGTAGATGTCTATAATCCTTTGTATTCAGCTGATTACAAACATGTATCAAATTTAGTTGTTACAGGTAAACTTTTTAAATTTTTAAATTAAATTTTAACTTGTACATTTGATTTATAATATATTCTATTTAAGTTGAGCATGGTTTACTACATGGTGTGTACAGGAGATATTTTTGTTGTTCTTACAGATCCTGACAATATAGGTGTAGATTACTATCTACTAAGACGTACGCAACCAAAATACAAATTCTCAGAATCAATGACAAATTGTGATGGATAAGAGTATCCAACTGGATTAGTGGTTGTTGAAGGCACATACTATCAACAAACAAAGATAGATACAAATGGTATTATATTTATTGATTATATTCCAAGTCAAAAGGTTTGCCTTATAGTCACTTAGTTATAGCAACACGAATAAATCTTGAAACTTTATCAAAAAGAAGATGTGCCAAACAAAGGTGGAGGTTGCCTATTGAAGATCATGAAAAGATTTTAGAGATAATAAAAGATAGAGAGGATCCAGATTATATGTACCAAGAACTTTAAGCTATTTTTGTACATGTATATATTTTCTATGACAATTTATTTTATGTTGAATTCAAATAATTTCATTCAATGTGGTGATACATTACTTTTTTCTCAATCATCGAAATAGACAGGTCATCAATTAATTGCAGCCCACATGTTTCTTTTTCCTACAGGTCATCATTATAAAAATTATTCCTAGCCTTAGCTTCACGCTGAGACTGCGTGGAATGATGAGATCCCTGATCATTAACCATTTCTAGATAAAACTATGTAAAGAGATCTGCATTTAATTAAAACAAAAAATTAAATATGTACAAGCATTTTTCTTTTAAGCATACAAAAATATAAAAATGCAACATGTAGATCATCTAAATAAACACAAAGTTTAGATTTGCATGCAAAGGAAAAGGATTCAAAGATAAGCTTGGACAATTTACAAGATTCAACTTTTCATAAGTATATAATGGTTTTCATAACTATAATGGAAGAACTCTAATTAATGTATTATCAAATAAAGAGAATTGAAGTTACCAACAATTATGTTCATTGACATTTCATAGATTGAAATTTGGAATTATACTTACACTTGTCAAATTGTAAGGCTTCAGCCTTGTGACTTGGGGACAACTCAAAAGTAAATTGCACCTACAATTTAGTTTGTGGATACTTGTGAACCATATGATGTTGTCTCCTATCTATGTCTAGTTTAATAATTAGTCACCTTAAGTAGTTATTATAAATTGTAAGAAAAATGTAGTCTAGCGAGGTGCTTTAAGGGCTTTGTTGTGAAAGGATTGAAGCATGAAACCTTCTTAGATCCATGTCAAACACCTTTTTAGTTCCATATGATTGAAGACACAAAGAGAGATGAAGAAGAATGCATAAGTGTAGCATTTTTAGCCTAATACAATCCAATATGCTCTAAATTGCTTTAAAATCACTTTGATTATGTTTGATCTTTTTACTTAGTCTCCCATACAGAGAGATGATGAAGAATGCATAAGTGTAGCATTTTAAGACAATCCCATATGCTCTAATTTTCTCTCATTTTGATAATGTTTGATCTTTTTACTTAGTCTCCCTTGAATAATCCCCCTTGTAATGTCTTAGGGATTTCCTTAACTTTAGAATCATAGGTGTTCAAATCAAAATTTTAAGCATGGAAGTCAATAAAAAAAAAATGAAGCATATTCAACATGCAATACAGAGCTATGACTGTCAAAGTAACAATTGTTAGTTGAGGATGAGGACTATAGACATTATCACAAGGAACAATGTATTCTGTTGTGAGAGGAGACAGTATAGAAGAGGTTTGTCACCTTTAGACACAAGGGAGTGATCCATATTAATGACTTGAATCAAATCTAATAGATGCTCTTGAAATCCACATGAGCCCTAACTGATCTTGCACAAACCTATGTCAATCATTTGTGACATTGCGGTAAAGGCAAAATGTGAAGAAAGGAAGGCATATTCATTGAAGAAATAGTCATGTTGAAAGTGAGCAACCATGTGTATTTATTTTTGCTTTATTTCTGCAATTACCATATCAATATCAATTAATACTTGTGCTGATAAAATATGTAAAATGAAAATGAATAATTTCATGGATAAGTTTTGATGCTTAGATATTGAAATAATTGTGTTACGGTACCAAATGTGCAGAAATCTGTGACTGCGAGATTCAACAAGTAGTGTGTCGGTGTAGATCATCAGCCTATCTATAGAAGTTAAAATACTTCACGTATCTTCTATCCATCAAAAAACTAAAGCCTAATGTTCATTTAGCTTAGATCAATTAGATTCATGCATAACCTACCAAATCAACCAAATTCTTCATTATGTTACCTTGTTTGAATCATCCATCATCCAGTAAGGAAGAAGTCTATATTCTATTAAATTTTGTATATCTACAACATTAATTCTATGCCAAGAAGAAAATCTATTCGAGTGAGTATATTTCAAACATTTACAAGGATAATAAAAGCAGATCACAACCAGCTTATAATTTTCTCATTTTATTACCAGTAATATTAATATGCACTTCAATTTGGTGGGAAGTTGTTATTCTCTACATAATATAAATACATTCATAATAAACATATTCCTATTTATATTTATTGACTATAAATGCAATCTGTATGAACAACAGCCTGTGTTACTACTTTTACACATCAACACTTATTGTGAATAATTATATAATAAGTACTGTAGTGTAGAAGTAGTAGCAGCAAATTCAAGTGACTGTGACTATTTGGTGGTAAAGGCATCTTGATGGGACTCTGACTGTCCACTTTATTCTTAAAAAACATTGGCCCGGTGTGAACAAGAATGCACAAATGTCTGAGAATGAATGTACAACATATTAGAAGAATTTAAAGCACTCAAAAGTAATTGGAAGAATTTAAAGATACAACTAGTGGTGTTACAAAACAACATTCTACAACCTTTGGTAGCGTTCTCCTAGCCTGTGTCCAAATGGGGACTTTAGAACAGGGTATGGACAAGGTAAGACTAGATATATATATGCCTTTGAAAGTTGTATGGAGTTGTATAAATAGAATTACATAGATGATTACTTTGTCAAATCAACAAGGTGTCTAGCGGATTTCTTTCAATGTCTCTAAAGAACTCAACCAAGGTGACCCACTAATACACCCCACTATAATGTTTGTCCCCACTGAATGTCTATGTCACTGGAAGCAGAATCATAACACACTAGAGAATTGACAACTTGCATTTTCCATTAAAAGAATACAATGCAAATAGTCTTCCATTAGATTTGACATGCCTAATTTTAAATAGTGTTTTAGTGTGAAGAAAACTCTACCCTAATCATGGCCCGGCTAGGGTTTTAAAAAAATTTCCATTCCAATATAAATAGTGTTTTACTCCCAAAATACTGGCACATAGTTTAATCCTGAAATACTGAAATTCAAGCATTATGAACTATGGAAATCTGGAGGCAAAAAATGGCACACAGTTTAATCCTGAAATACTGAACTTCAAGCATTATGGACTATGGAAATCCAGAGGAAAAAATGGCACACAGTTTAATCCCAAAATAATGAACTTCAAGCATTATGGACTGTGGAAATCCAGAGGCAAAAATGGCACACAGTTTAATCTTGAAATAATGAACTTCAAGCATTATGGACTGTGGAAATCTAGAGGCAAAAATGACACACAGTTTAATCCCAAAATAATTAACTTCAAGCATTATGGACTGTGGAAATCCAGAGGCAAAAATGACACACAGTTTAATCCTGAAATAATGAACTTCAAGCATTATGGACTATGGAAATTTGATGTCTATCAGTGTTCTATTGTGAAAAAATGTGCCCTAATCATGGCCTGACTAGGGTTTTAAAAAAATTTAATTAAAACATCAAATTTGTTCACAAGCACATAGACAGTGCTTCACAAAGATAATAAAAGCACTTAACATGTTTATCATTCAAATTTACAAATTTATATTTCGACAAACAATCAGTAAAAATTGCATGACGAAAATAAACAAATGCACATGATGATAATATATGAAAAATGCAACAAGAAAATGAAATTTAAATAACGACCTGTGTTATGAGAGAAAAATGAAGTCTTATGCGGGCTATGTAGGCTCCAGGTATTCGGTAGAGTAGTATCCAGACGCAACCCACTTGGCCGAAAATGCAACAATTTATCGCTACAGCTGTATTTTTTGCTATTTTATATTTAACAGATTCGATCAAAAGGGACTCGGCCCATAACCACTTGACCAAATAAATTAAGCCACATCGATGAAAAATATATACCACATCGGTGCTAAGTCAATTTGGTTGAATCCCACTCGGTCGACTAGTACTGGACCTAAACTTACTCGATCGAAATTATTATTTTAGCTCAAAGTGTGACACTACTTTGTGCTTTTACCCTTTAAAGGAGTAGGGAAGGGTTCCTCAGAAATAGTGGCAGCAATGGGGGAAGTGTTAGTAGGGACCTCAACAATGGATGGCTAGATTGGCTTAGGTGGGTCTTGTTGGTGATTGTTTTGATGCAATCATAACAATAAGTTAAAATTCACATATAATGAATTGAAACTATACTTGAAAGATAAGAAGGAATTGTTTAAGATTCACTTAATCCCAAGTCTACAATGGTACTGTTGGTCAAATTCAGTTGGTCAATGTGAAGTTGTAATGTTCAAGGGGCCTTACGTAATTTAGGGTTTTCTTTGTGGTTTACTGGACTCAAACTATGCAAAAAGATCATGAATACAACAAGTTGTCTATTCCTTTTGCATAAAAATGTTTCTGTGCTGCAAGACTTGAAAATGAACTCTTGAGTTATTGCAGCTTTCCTCTTTATATATTTATGAAAATTTGTCTACTTTTAACTCTGCTATTCATGTTTCTTCAAATATGAGACAAATTTCCTTCAAATTTCTACGTTTTCAGCTAAATATTTCAGATGGGTTGGGAAAAGTTAGAAAGCTCTAATCTAAACATTATTTAAATCTACCAAAGGATCTAATTGTTCTGTTATGCACTATGTAAATCATACAGCAATTTGATCAAATCCACAGTAAAAACCTTAAATGTAAGTTCTGAGCATTTTTACAAACATACATTTAAAATTGCAAGCTCTTAAAAAAAATATTTCAAAACACAAAGAAGAGCAGGAGAACACTCAGAAGATAGATACAAAACTCCAGATTCTATTGTATTAGAAACAAACAATCATACATGATTTACAATGTTGGAATGACTCTTAGTTTCATTGATCAAATTACAGAGAACTTACAAGCTTTACAGATACAATAAGGAAGCCAAACATTCCATGCACTCCTTACTATAGACAAATAAGCAACATCCTTCCTCTACTTCTAAACTATGCTAAGCTAAAATCCCTGTGTTTTCCTAAAATCCCTGTTGTAAAGTGTTACAATGTATTAAGGCACAATATATAGACTTTCTGATTGTCCTCAATACAGCTCAAAACCCTAATGGTTAAGCAAAGGTTCAAACCCTAGGTTATAGTATTAAATGGTGCAGAACCAACTTCCCAAAAATATCTCTGAATATGTGTCAAATCTGGGTGAAAATATGCCCCTTTCTGAAACCCTAGTAGCTCAGAAGTAAATTCTGCAACCTACTTGTCATTATGTTTTATCTGCATTTGGGTCTTCTCATTGATGTCCCTTGACTTTTAGCTCTTCATCCTTATCTTCTCTTTACTTCTAAAATCTGATTCTCCTCTCGTGATGTCACTGCCATCAAGTTTCATCTCCCTCCTCAGCTGCAAACCTGCAAAAATAGACCAGCAATAAGTATCATCATTATTAAATAACCACTTTCGAAACATCTGTTAGATCCAAGTGGGGCTGACCAAAAATCACGGCTATCAGGTCCAAAATCCATAAAAAATGTGTTTATACTGCGTAACTGTGTCAAAAACCTATCGGGTCAACCATCACGGACCAAAAATGATGCATGCGCAGGGTCAAAGATGTGTCGAAAACTTATACAAAAATCCTATTGCAAAATATCTACCGCCTGTTGGCGCCAAAAAACCTCATTGGCGGGCCCTGAAAATCGCCCACCGACTTAACTGTGTCTGGCCGAAAATGGCCCTTTATATCCCTCTAAATAGAAATGGTGTCGCAGAGAGTGACACGTGGCATGCTCCATGCGAGGGGCTTTGAGACTTTGCTCTACGCGGAAGGCGACACTTGGTGCGCTCCACGCTTCCGTTTGAAACTATCTTGAAACTTATTGAAACTCTTTAGACTCTCACAGAAAGTGACACTTGTCACCATCCGTGAGACTATTGCAACTTTAGAAACTACTGTGGAAACTTTAAGAAACCTGCGGATGGTGACACTTGTCACCCTCCGCACTACTCTTGCAACACTAGAAACCTTCGAAGGACCCTGCGGGGAGTGACACGTGTCACGATCCGTGCAACCGTTGAAACTTATGGAAACTTTTGAGAAACCTTGCGGAAGGCAACACTTGGCATCTTCCGCACAATCTTGAAACTATTTAGAAACCACCATGGAAGGCACCACATGGCGTCTTCCGTGGGACTGTTGAAACTATGTTTGAACCTTGAAAAACTTTCAAAAACTGTTCGAAAACTTTGAAACTCTCGCGGAAGGCGCCACGTGGCGTCTTCTGCGGGACTGTCGAAACTACGGAAACTTGCGGAGAGTGACACTTGTCACTTTCTACGCAACTATTGAAACTGGCGAGAAACTATAAAACGCATGCGGAGGGTGACACATGTCGCGATCCACACAATTGTTGCAACTATTAAGAAACTTTTAAGGAAACTTTAAGAAACTATTAGGAAGCCATTAAGACCCCTCCACACGGCCTTGAAACTTTTAGAAAACTTTAAAAGCCCGCGGATGGTTTAAAATTAAAGGGGCTACTGCGAAAGGTGACACTTGTCTCCTTCCGCGTGACTTTGGAAATTGTTTGAAACTGCAGCGAAACCCATGCGAAATGTGACACTTGGCACGCTCCACGCACCCTGTGAAACACTTTAGAAACTATTAGATTAAATATTTAAAACTTTGCATTATTTAAACCTAATAGTGCATTTTACCAAAATGGGCATAACTTGAAAAATATGGCAAATTTTAAGATGGTTCAAAAAGAAACCCTAGCTCATTTTTGACAAAGAATCCAACCATACCAGGCACTACTACTCAAAATGCATTTTCTCACTAATTTTATTAAAGTTTGTAAATTTCACTCACTTTTCCCTTACCACCAAGGACAGACCCACAAAATAGAAGCAAAAAGCAAAGCCACAACAGGGGTCCCTATTTTGCTAAGGAGTAAAATGGGGCGTGTTGTGAACATCACAACAACTAGCAACCAAACAAAACAACTAAATTCAAGGCATTCAAGAAAACTAAATGAAATAAATGCATAACTTCTGACTATCCATCTTGTAATTTATTATTCAGCTTGAGACCTAAGGTATTCAATAAGGGTGCATGAATTTTTATTTTCAGTTTAATTGTGTGCACGTGATTAATAAGCCTCATCTTGAAGATCGGTTGAACAAACTAGTGACTGACATTAGCCTACATAGGTGAGGATATTCCCTCATAGCCAACCGGATAGAGCTTTGCTGCCAACGAGCATCTATAGCCCCAGCAAGGTTATCGTTACAATTCTCCTAAGTAGAGTTCCACTGCCAGTGAGCATCTATAACCCTGGTAGTGTTACTTAGATGGCTTAATCTAGATTTTCAGTATAATCCGCTTTATTTATTTTTTATATTTTTTATTTTTTGATTTTAAAAGTGATTTCACAAGATATAGCAATTTGTAGCTTCATGATGCAAGGAGTGGACACTTGCTAAAATTAAGCTGAGAATTGTAATGGTAGCAAGGGTGACCTCTGATTTTTCACCTAATATCTACACTGGTAGGTTCAACAAACCCAAGGATTTTAGGTGTGTCATCATGAGAAACTTGCTTCAAATTCCCAATCACATTTATTGAATACGAAATTTTAAAAGATAAATAACTCCTACATTCATGACAGTCACAACAAGTTATGTGTAAATTGCAAATGATTAACTTGAATATCCTAAATTTATACTGTTTTAGATGGTTGCTAAGCTACTCCTTAATACTCTAAAGTAAAATAAAGATCCCTACTGAGGAGACAACAAACAAACCAACCCAAAAAGACTGTACAAAAAGCAAAAAATAGGAAAAAAACTGTACAAACAGAAACAAAACAACAAACAGAAAACAAACTATACAAACAGCCAAGCCCCAAAAAAAGAAAACAGCAAAAGAAGAACCAGACATTTATTACACTATATTACACCAAAATGGACTGCCCTTTACCTCAGGCCTAGAAGTAGTGTTTCAGATGTTGGCCATTAACTGGAAATGGCACCTCTTCTCCAGTCAAGGTCTTAAGTCTAAATGTATTGTCTCCTATTATTTTTGAGACTTGTAATGGACCTAGCCATAGTTTATCAAATTTTCCATGGCTTCCTTTCTTTTCATGTGCTTTGTCCCAACACAGCACTAAGTCTGATATCCTAAATATTTTGACTCTTGCCCTTTTATCAAACCACCTCTTAACAACCGCTTGGTGTTTGGCAAACTTATCGATGGCTTGACCTCTTTTCTCGTCTAATTGTAGCATTTGTACTATTCTGGCTTCCCTATGGTCATCGAAGCCTAGATACTCATTGGCAAACTTCCAGGTTGGTATTCTCAGATTTATTGGAAGTATGGGATCAGTCCCATAAACTAAATGATAAGGTGTGCTACCTAAAGTTGTCTTAAACTTGGTCCTATCTACCCATAATGCATATCTTAACAGGGTATTCCACTCTCTAGGACTCTTTGCAATCAACCTTTTGATTATATCTAATAAGATTTTGTTCGTTGATTCAGCCAATCCATTACCTTGAGGGTAATAATTTGAAGAAAACCTTAAAATGATCCCGTATTCAAATGCCCATTTAGAAAACTTTAAAGAAGAGAAAGCAGGGCCATTATCACATACCAATGAATAGGGAGTTCCAAACCTGGTGATGATGTTTTCTTCAAGGAACTTGATAACTACCTCAGTTGTGGAGAATTTGCAGCAGGTAGCCTCAGTCCACCTTGTACAATAGTCCGTTACCATCAGTATAAATTTGTGTCCTGCAGAAGATGGGGGATTGATGACTCTAATAAAATCTAAGCCCCACTGTGCAAATGGTCTTGATTCAATCATAGGTTGTAGTGGATTGGCCTGATTTCTCCTTTGATCTGCTGCAGTCTGACAGGTGTGGCAACTTCTGATGTGACTCTCAGTATCTTTGAACATCGTGGGCCAGTAATAGCCCGCCCTCAGTATTTTGTGTGTTGTAGCTAGATGGGAACCATGGCCGGTTCCGTACTTGTCATGTAGTTCGGTCAACACTTTATCTGCTTCAGCTCTGTTTATGCATCTCAGATAAATTCCATCATGGTTCTTCCTGAATAGAAGACCTTCTTGCACCATATATTTTTGTGCTTTAACCTTCAAAGCTCTCCTCTGAGAAGCTTTCATTCTATTTGGGTACTTTCCAGCTATCAAGAAGGTGTTTAAATCATCATACCAGTCTAATGCATTCTAGGAATTCAATATGTACTGCTATTTTATCAAATCTGGATCCGTATTTGCTATTGTTTGCACCAACGCTTGCCCTCTAATCAGTTTCATGGGAATGATTTCCATGTCAAACTCTTGCAGCATGGTGATCCACTTGGCTTTTTTTTCTCTAGGTTCGTTCTGTATCAGCAACATTTTTACTGCTGCGTCTGGCACTATGGCTTTGACCTGGCTACGCAGAATGTAGTGTCTGAATTTTTTCACAGCCTTCATTAATGCAAATGCTTGTCTCTCGGTGTCTAGATACCTCAGCTGTGCATCCTTTAGAGGTGCACTCATAAATGCGATGGGCCTTTCTTCATTGTTTTCATCTTTCTGTGACAAGGCAGCCGCGACTGAATGAGAAGATGCAAAGGAGTAGATGTAAAACGGGCTTGTGTAGTCTAGACTTGCCAATACAGGAGCATTAGAAATTGCTTCCTTGATATCTTCAAATGCGGCTCTAGCCACTGGCGTCCATTCCATCTACGCATCCTTTTTTAACATAGCATTTAACGGCTGCACGATCTCTGCAAAACCCGTGATAAACTTCCGAACAAAGGTAATTTTACCAAAAAATGATTTCAACTCTTTCCTACTATTTGGTATTTGCAAATTTTTTATAGATTCTATTCTATCTGGATCAATTGAAATTCCATCTTCAGAACATATTGTCAACCGGTGGGGCTTAAGGTTCCTCGTTTTCTACAGACTGAATTTCTATATAAGAGAGGCTAAAGCCATAACATGCCGTATAACCATTGCAAATCTTAAATCTTCCCTCATCCAAAATGGCCACCAATCAAGCCTTACAGCCATTGCTTCTTTTAGTTGCTGTCTTTCTTTTCCAGTCAGTAATGGCGAAGTCATTTGGAACTTCTGAAAATATGACCAAGGTTGAAAATGCTGTTAAATATCGTGTTGAGAAGCCGGAGCTCGTAGTTCAAATGGTCGAAAGGTAAGCATGTCGCCTTTGAATCTAAGACATTTTATAGCATTAAAAAAAGGTGGTATGGAAATGAAATTTAATGTCTTACCGCATTTTGGAATATCATGTGAAAAGTAAGGCTTACTTCTAATACGGGCTGATGCTAAATTGCAAGGTTTATTAAACGTGCTTCTACTTATTCTTATGCTGTTACTCTGTTCTCTCTTTACTGCGTTTTCTATGATATTATTCTTGTAAAGCTGTTATAGACCAAATTTGTATTCCATATATCATCATACCATTGTATAATTTATATATGTTGTTGTAGAGATTAATTGCGGAAAAGATATTGTAAGTTAGTCGGTTCAATTTATAAAACACCAAAAGTTGTAGTATTGTGTTACCGCTAGCATATGTCGTTGAGATTATTAAGAAATATCAAGAGCTACTGTGCAGGAGTCTGAATAGTTCGAAAAGGCAGCTGAGCTCTCTGTCGTGTGGAACGGGGAACCCCATTGACGACTGTTGGCGTTGTGATCCCAACTGGGTTAATAACAGAAAGAGGCTGGCTGACTGTGCCATCGGATTTGGCAAGAACGCCATTGGAGGTAAGCAGGGTAGATTTTATGTGGTTACAGATCCCAATGACGATGACCCGGTCAATCCTCGCCCCGGCACTCTGCGCCACGCTGTTATTCAAACCGAGCCTCTCTGGATTATTTTCCAAAGAGATATGGTTATTCAGCTCAAGGAGGAGCTTATCATGAACAGTTATAAGACTATTGACGGTAGAGGAGCCAACGTTCATATAGCAAATGGAGCTTGCATTACAATACAGTATGTGAACAACATCATCATTCATGGAGTTCATATCCATGACTGTAAACCTGCGGGAAATACGAATGTTAGGAGCTCCCCCACCCATTATGGGTATAGAACCAGGAGTGATGGAGATGGGATTTCCATCTTCAGAGGAAGCGAAATTTGGGTAGACCACTGTTCGTTGTCAAGCTGCGCAGATGGACTGATCGACGCCATCATGGGCTCCACTGCTATCACCATTTCAAACAACTTTTTCACTCACCATGACAAGGTGCTCAACTGCTTATTTCCTCTCTCATAAATTCATTTTTCTTAAAAAAACCTTCACAATTGTATTTTTATCACACAGGATCTTAGAGAAGGGTAGTAAAAGCCCATTATCAGACAGAAACATAAAATAATGTTAGTATCTATTAAGTTATCAATTAAAAAAGCTATTGCTCTAGTTAAATATTTAGTGGTTTTTTGCAGGTCATGCTCCTAGGACACAACGACGACTATACCCAAGACGTTAAAATGCAAGTAACAGTTGCATTCAACCACTTCGGAGAAGGACTTGTTCAGCGTATGCCCAGGTATGAATAAAATCTTACAAGAATTCTGTAATCCTTATACCAAGACAACTATACAACTTGCTGAAGTTTATCTGTCTGTTCTCCATTGAAGCTTAAAAAATTAATGTTTTAATGCAGGTGCCGACATGGATACTTTCATGTGGTGAACAATGATTACACCCACTGGGAAATGTACGCAATCGGGGGAAGTGCAAACCCCACCATTAACAGCCAAGGCAACAGATTCCTTGCCCCTGACAATCGATTCAAAAAGGAGGTAAAAGGCCTATACAACTCATGTCTCTTATTTATCTCTTTGGTTTACAATGGATGTAGAATAGTTATGACGAGTATGAGTAATGTGCAGGTGACAAAGCATCAAGATGCAACAGAAGATACTTGGAAGAATTGGAATTGGCGATCAGAGGGAGATCTGATGTTAAACGGGGCATTCTTCACAGCATCAGGGGCTGGAGCATCCTCAAGCTATGCCAAAGCTTCGAGTATGGCGGCAAGGCCTTCCTCTATTGTGGGCTCTATTACTGCAACTGCAGGTGTTCTCACCTGCACAAAAGGTTCCCGCTGTTAGACCAAAATACATGTATGTGCTATTATGCACAAACTGTTTAGATTCATTCCACTCTGTAACTTGGCAGGCATGGACGCACTGAATGATGCATCTGTCTCTCTCCAGACAATATGATCGTGTATCAATATAATTAGGGGTTGTTAGTTATTTTAGTTTTGTTTGTTGAGACTCTACAGTCTTCTTCTACTAAATGGAATATATCAGTCTTGTTTTTCTTAGATTAGAAGCCTAGTGGAGAAGGGCCAATATGATGTTTATTATCTTGCTTGCCACTCAATAATAACTTAATCTTTATAGAAGTATTGCAGAAAAGCAATTTGTGGTGGAAAATTTTGGAACTATTGACACGCCGCTATAATTGCACACGACCTCACCAAATATATTTCACTTTCATTGAATTTGATTGCTCGTTTAATATTTTTATTTAATAGAAAGAAGAGATTACCGAACTGATGGAAAGTTGCATATGTCGTCCACAAATGTCATTGATGTTTGTTACATAGCTGCTATAACGGACAATAACATTAAAACTAAATACCATCTAACATCTTTTAAAAAAAAAATTAAATGAGACCCGAAGCTTTGAAAAGGAAAAATAAGGTAGTTAAATTAATTAAATATTAATTAATTAGGTTTTAATTAATTTAGATTAAATTGAGATGTTGGAGTTCAATGAGTCAAATTAAGTAATATAAATATTATGTATAATTATGTCATAAGTAGATATTATGAAGAGATAATTTGTTTAGCTTTTTGTCTAAAGGATGTGTGCCAATTGATGAAGACAGTGAGATCTATGCACCTTAGAATCTAGAGATGTCCTACATAGTCATTTATGTGGACCAAAAGTAGAATATTCCCTTTTGCTCTATGTTGAGTTGTGGATCAAAATTAGAGATGTCCTAGATTTATGTGGATCAAAATCTGCAAGTTTGTGGGCTGCTTCTGGGTATCTTCTAATATGTTGATGGCTTGATGCTTTTGTTTGCTGGATGCCTTTTTCTTCTTTAGGGCCTCCTTGAGTAACTTCATTTGTTGTGAGAGAGAATGGGCCCCCTAGAGTGGTATGTTGATCATATATTGTTTAATTGATCAACAATATTGAAATATTTCACTTATTGTACTGTCTATCCTACATTTAGTGCCCAATGTACACTTGGTTTCTTAATCAAAGGATAAGATAATCTATTTTGTTTTGAAGGGGTGTCTAGTAGTCTAATCACCTCACTCGGGACCATTTAGTTTGGTTCTTCCTAGGGAACCTTTTATTGAAGTAGTTGTTATTAGTATTTTGAAGGAAGGGGCCACTGACCCCTTTTAAATACTGAACCTTTCTTGCCATAATGCATCTAATTATTTATCTTTCAGTTTGGACTATAAATTCTCAATCACCCTTGAAGTATAACCACTTGTCAAGTTTGGTTGCAATTTGTATTAGAGGTCTAGAGTATTCCTGATGCATACAAAACATTTGGCCTCATTATATTTGGATCTACATAAGCTATTGAATATCTTTTGGAGAACCCAATTCAACATTTTGCAGTCACTGAGGCAGTAAGGCATCCAGACTATTGTAACTTTTGATTCCAACATAGGTAAATTTGTCATCAGACATCAAATAAGGAGGTCACTAAATGGTGGATAGGTGCAAAGCAACATGTTTGCCTACCAATGTCATTGTTCATGTAGAGAATTGCAACTTCAAGCTCCATAAGTATCCTCTTGTTTCAAAAAGTGGATATTTGAAACGAAATCTATCCAATGCATCAAAGATCACTTTGAAATTACAACTTGAAATATTTTAGCTCGTTGCAAACTTCTGTTATCGGTCAGTGATAATTGTGGACCCCTTCAATGTTCCTGCTCTGAGATGTGCAACAAAGTTTCTAGAAATGACTGAAGAGTATGGCAAGGGAAACCTTTATGAGACAAGTGATCTGTATATTACTCAAGTTGTCCTTCAAAGTTGGACGTTCTTAAGAGATGTGAAGATTTGCTTCCATTAGCTGAGTAAATTCAAATTGTGAGTAGATGCATAGAGTTCAAGACAAATGACAAATAGTGAATGGTGGTTAAAGGATCTTCTAACCATGTCAATGAAACTATTTGAGAGGATTGTTGTTTCAATGTAGGAATAGGGAACGTAAGAGATGATAGTCAGTCGAGTGATTGTTCAATATGGCACCAAATTGATACTTGGGGAGAAAAGACTACAATTTTCATGTGGTATAGTTCAAGAACAAAAGAGAAATGTCAACTGGAATGAATTATTAGAATGTGTTACCAGACTTCTTCCTATTGAAGGGCATTCTGTACCTCTTGATTTCCTATTTTCTTTGTTTTGTGTATGATTAAGCTGCAACCTTAACATTGAATATAAAGATCATTTGGAAGCTAGAATTGCTTCTCAATTGGAATATGCAATAGTGGATATGTTTTTATTGCCAACAAACTCAGTCACTAGTATTGGTTTTGACACAGAGTTAGAAAGCATGAAGCTACAAGTCTTAGATTAAGGAATTTGGTGGAAGAGTAGAGGCTGTCTGTGAGTTAGTTGGGGTTCTCAAAATGTTTGTTATCACTGGTTTTTCAAGTTCATAAACTCCACATATCGTCAATCGACAAATATTATAGTTCGAGAACTATACTCTTTGCTGATGAAGTGTTTCAATATGTCAGTTTCGAAACGAAATACAAAAAAATGCCAGCTCATAGAATGCAATGATCGCAAGATACGCTGAATTGGATTTGTTTAAAAGGTTTTAGAAACTTTCAAGCCAGTGCAACTGGTAGAATAACACCTTCCTCTACCTAAACTAAAAGTCCGCAAGCAGACAGGCATGCAAAATGTAAAAGCATGGACTAAAAACTCTAGGTATATGTATGGAAAACCAACTCTGTTGCTCAAATGCATGAGATGGGAGTATTGCGAGATATGTACGTAGGGGAATAGAGATTAGCTTCTTGAAGAGAAATGACACAAAATCCATGGCTTGAAACATTCAAACAAGTGATATTGGATTGCGTAATGCCAAATCCCTTAACCTTCATCAGCACACCACCATCTAGTGTCAAATTAAAAATAGAACGCAAAAAAAAAATTGTCAAATATTATATTTGGAAACATTCTAATTTCCATGCATGGAAATTGTGGAACCATGGACAAAAGTAATGGTTTAAGAAGACAAAGCAATTTCAAATAGAAAAAGAAAATTGTACAATGACTGTTGGATATACAGAAAACGAAAAAGATTTAGTTCAGCTTTCGAAGAAATACAATTAGCAAAAGCTATACTATTTTTTAGTGCAGTCCCAGCTCGTGCCATGACAGGGAAAACACAATTAGTGAGTTTTTCATTTTAGATATTATAGTGAGAAATCATCTGGCGACATGCATATGAAATGTGGAAGCAACTTTAGAGCACCAAGCTTTTGATAGAAATGGTTAAATACCAGAGTGTTGAGCAGTTCCTGTTGGTAGAAAATATATTGTTTCATTAGTTTTGACAGTGAGTTGATAATGATACCTTGTATTGTTAATACATGCACACAATAAGATGTTAAAACATCCTCTTTGCATTTTATTCGATTGGACTTCTTTCAATTAGGAGGTGAGTAGTAGCAAACAATAATATGGTCCATAGAGCATCCATATTACTTATGATCGGTGCAGTTTCAAGGAAGGCCATATAGTATCTTAACTTAAAACTACATAGAAGAGCCACACATTTCTTTTTAGTGCCTGACCTACAGTCAACCTTGTGTATTGTGTACTGATTTGTGCGAAAAGAAGATTGGTATTGTTTGGTTTCAGAAGTACACTCCATTTTATTAGCCGCGAAGAGATAGAAGGATTTCAAAGGTGGTTTCCTTCTATGGTTTCTATTTGACCAACTACCCTAAATCAACCATTCACCTATGGAAACATTATTATCATTTGATGCTAGATATATGGTATGGAAGTGACAACAGCATGGGCTACAACAAAATCTCATATATATGGTAATTCTAGTCCTGTATTCTTAACCATGATGTCCAAGATGACATTTTACACATTTATCACCTATCTAGTTACTTCCTTGGTATCAATTACACTTGTGGCACATCAAGTTATGATTAGTGTTTATTCTCTATTCACTATATCGGAAGAGCCCTTGACACAAACTACTAAATCTTTCATGACCATTTTTGTTTCTGAAGTTAACCATTATATAAGTAAGGCACAGAGTTTGGTGATGACACTGCCAACACTCAGCCTAGAGGGGACATTATTGGCAACCGGAGACCTTAAGTATTCGAGCCTCAATATGGTATCATGCTTTAGTGGAGGCTGCGCTTTGTTTTTATTATTGAATGACTTCTGTTTTGAGCCAATGGGAGATTCCAAAAGTCGTCCTTTTAGAAAACAAATTGGAAAATTTAAATAATGAGGAGTCATTTCAAGAAACAGTTACGGATGAGTGAAGGAGGGCTTTAAAAACTCATCGATAGTCCTTTGTAAAGGGGGTTCCAATTTTTTTATGTTTTTGTTGCCCTGTGTAACCAGAGAGCTGTGTATAGGAGATAGACCGGAGACTTTGAGCCCAGTTTTGTTTTTCAAATATTAATAGAGAATATTGTTCTTATGTTCATCGTTCCTCTAATGGAGAAATGTGTTCTTATGTTCATATTTTTTCTTTGTGTGTTGATTGTTTGTATGTTCATTCAGTACCTTCATATGCTATAATCTTTTGTACTTGCTCTTGGCATATAGGTATTGGCAAGACTTTTTGCTGTTGTAGTTAGTTTATTCTTTTTCCCATTTGGGAATTTGTCTTGTGTTTCTTGTGCTCACAAGTAGATTTCCTCTCTTTTTCTCTCATCTTTCTTTCTCCTACCTTTTTGTACTTTCTCGTTAAAAGTACTCAAAATCTAAAAACCCCCATCATATGAGCGAGCCACCCCTCTCAAACACAAAGGAGAATCGTTGAACTCATATTAATTTCTCCATTTTCCAGTAAAGCGTGTTGTTGCCCATTGGGTGAGTCTTGTAAATTTAGTAGCGACAAAATTGTTTACTAACACTAGGTTCTCATGATGTTAAGCTATCAGAGGAAGATAAATGTTTTTTTGAGAAAAGGTGCAAAGCACCCATAAGAAATGCATTAAAATAAAAGGAAGGAAGTACAAAAATAAGCCCAAACTAGATGAAGATAGGCACAATAGCAGACCAAAGTGAATGTCGATTAACCTTAAGTCCATACGAAAGTACAAGAAAATAACATGAGTTGATAAACAATATGCAAATAAAAAACAATGTGTAAACATAAAATGCTCCTGATGTGTCAATCTACCAACATGAGGGCCCTAAAGGATTTCAGTACAAAATCATTTAAGGTGCCCCCTAAATAAATCTATAAAAGGCACTACAGATGAAGCTGGCAAACATAAACGTTCAGCTTATTCACCAAAAAACTACCCATTGTGAGGAGAAAGAAGGAAAAAAAATTCCATTCAAAATTTGCATATGTCAGGTCATGAAAGCCAAGATTTGAATTTGGCCCACTCACCAACTCCACCTAGAATCCCGCAATTGCAACCACAACTAGCCCCACCCAAGTTACCAACCAATCCACTCATACTCCACTGATCCCACCACCAAGACTGCGACCCACCCTACAACAACACCAAGGCCGTAGCCAACACGAGCACCAACTCCCAATCTACCACCAACAACCACCACGAAGCCCCATATAACCACACTACCAAGACTATGAACGGTGCATCCACTAGACTCCTTTCACCAACTCCGCCAAACTATCTCTGTTGCCTCAACTCATGTCTCCATCCAAGCACCACCAGGAGCTCCACTAGGTTCAGATCCTCCACCAATTGGAGGATTCACATGATAATTGCCACCAGTCCCTACACCAATGCCTCCACCTAATCACCGCATATGCAACCCCCAAGCCTAGGTCCAACATTGATCAGTCATCTGAATTATCTCCCCTAGTGCCCCATTTGAAAGAAACACCAATGTCACCACCATCAACTTGCCAACAATATACACCACTGGCACCGCAACTAAGTTTAGTGCCACAACCAATACTGCCGTAAACACCAACCCTGTCTCCAAATCCTAATTGGATTTAGCACTTAGAGCATCATCTAGGCCTCCACCTAGGCCGCTTGCTTCATGAAATCCATCACCAACTAGGAGCCTATCATCTTCTAGGACTTAAACCTCTAAAGCATCCTCAACACTTGACTCAGCGCTACTTCCAAACCAAAACTTCCACACACCTCCAGGTTGTAATGTACCGTACCTATTTGTATTTTTTAAAAGATCTTTTTATGTGTGACTTTATTAATTTATGTGATCTTTCAGAACTAGACAGAAGAATGCAGAAGAGGTTTTCAGTTTTCCTGCAGATGTGTTGCCGAAGCATACAATATAAAGCATATATAGAAAACCCAGAAAATATACAATGGATATGGAGAAACTAACAAAGACCCAGATAGCAAAATAGTCAAATATTAATAACTATGACATACCCATATAGATTTTTGCAACTTGATACAACAGCCTGAACTGGACCAGGTATGGGTATAGCTAGAAAATCACTTCTTAACTTCGGAAGCCTCAAAGAATGAGCAAACAATGTTTGACAAGAGATAAAAGCGCTCTAGATGCCTCCAATAGACATTTGAATGATTACAAGTGAGAGGGGGAATCAGCAACAAGGTAGCCACGTCCCTCCACAAGGTGTACGACCCACTAAGGAGTATAAATAGCAGCAACAACACATAAACTCCTTCTCAAACCCTTACAAAATGATCTGCAGTCCTCACAATCACCAATCCACCCTCCAGGAAGAAGAAAGAAGCATTTAACAACACCAATATGTATCCACAAGAAGGTACAGCCTATGCTGAAAGGTACGGCAAGCCAAGGGAAATGTGCAGCAGTCACAAACTCTCTCAAACTCCCACGAATCTGCTCTAATCTGGTATATCAACTGCTCACAACAATAACCCAAAATGCCGTGGCCTCGGAAACCTCAAAATCTCAACATATCAACTCCATTGATGTTCTTGAGTAAATACTAAATGCATCCACCGTCAACAGCACCGTTGGGTGGTCTTCCCCACTTGTAGAATGCCGTTACCTATGGAAGTTTTCGTCTCCACAAGCCTCTTGTTTGAATCCTCAAACCCTTCATAATAACCAACCTTAGCAGGGCTCACAAGAAGAAAATATCACAAAGCAAGCATAAGCAAATGAGCTCCAAAACCTCTTTTTATTTCCCCTCCAAGATGGGCGTTTGGCATTAAAGACGAACATTAACTTTTAAACACTGTTATTTCCCTAGGGAAGGGCGCCCATGGTCACAACTTAAACTTATGTCTTCAATTTCCTCAAAAGTCACTTTTCCATTTTATATTATAAAGTCCATATTAAAATATACCATTAATAACTTCGGACTTTAAAATAACTACCAAGATGGTGTCAAAATGCAACGATCTATAGCTCGTCGGAAAGCCCTCAACAAGACGAATCTGATGCCACCCTGAAAATGCCGAACCGAGACTAACCCTAAACTTACTAAAAATAGTAAGTACTGACCACGAGCAGTCTGAGCCAACTCCGGAGGTGCCAACTAGATTCTTTGAACTCGAACCATCTTTCCTCCACTGACACAACTTCTAACTCTAGTTCCCTAACCAAATTGCTAGTCCACAGGAACTCTATGATGGACTAACCATGAGTCTAGAAGGGGACACTACAGTAAATTCTCATCAAATCACTCGCACAATCAACAAGACACCTGAATTTGGAGAGAAGAACCCCTGATTGTATTAGAAACTAAAAGGAATCTCTGCATAACAATAATAAATCTGTTGAAAAAATGAGCTACTACTACTGCTGAAAACTGTAAAAATGGTTGAGTTACAAGACAATCTCTTTCTCTACAATATGCAAAGGCAAAAAAGCAAGAACTAAGGAAAAAAAAGTATAATCTTTTTTTATATAATACAAAACTATCCCCAAAAAGTGAATAGGTAGTCAACTCTAGCTCAACTAAACTCGAAAATATGCATGAATGAGCTTGAAAAAGTAACTCCAAGTTGCTGGGCGAGCACAAGTGAAAAGCCTAAAATTTAGGTTCCAAAACTCCTCCAAGATGAGAAAAAATAGCTCGGAACTCCAAGTCTCAAAGTCCTTGACCAGGAAACTGCCAAAAATATTCATGTCAAAAATAGAACTCCAAATATCTCTCCCTGCATGAACCTGCACTTCAGTTCGAGTGCTCTCCTATTTTTGTGTACCTTGAAAGACGTCTGGTCAAGTCCGGAATGGTATTTTTGGGAAAATATCAAAAATATAATTTTTTTTTAATATTTTCTACATCTTAGTAAATTGCATTTTCAGAGGCCTTCGGAGCAAAATCAGGGAAATTCATTGGCAACGTACAACTCAAACTAGATAATTGGTTTATCTTTCTAACGAGTCCAAAAACTTTGAATACTGATAAAGTAGCTAGTAGTTATGACCCTGCCCAAAAAAAAATTGTTTTTATTTATTTATTTATTTATTGGATATATGGTCTTCAGGTACCTGTATCTGCACAGTGAACAAACATGTTAGATAAAAATTTGTAGAGGCTGAAGCCTCTCTCTTGACTGTTTTGATCTGATATTCTCTTCTTTCCTGCTTCATTTGAAGTCACTTGCTTCCTGAAAACATTAGAAAACAACTCTTACAGCTCAGCCTAATTGGGTTGCCAAGCACAATTTGGTAACAAGTCAAACTTATGAGGTAAAATTATTCTTTTTCCAAGTGCAAATTATTTATAAATGTAAGGTGAAAAGATTTAACTATGATTCTATCTTTGAATATGTTATAATTTCAAGGTTGAAAATATTTAGAAAAGATATGCTTTATTTCTTTGTGATTATGCAAATGATGTATAAAAAAAATTCACTCATTTTTATCATGTTCTTTTACATTCTTAGTAAATTGTAAGTGTAATTTCGAGTAATATGAGAAAGCATGTTACAACTATATTTATCACTAGCTTAGTTGCACATTTAATTTTCTTAAAGGTCATTTAATCTTATTTGTTGTGTTTGTGTAAGTCAATTGGTGCGTATGCTCTCTCCTCACACCACAAGGTGATCTTGGAGATCAAAAATACCTCATAGTTTACTTTTTGTTGTGTTAAACCCAAGGATCCAAGTTATGTATGCTCTTCCCTTGCATTGAAAGATGATATTTTAAATGAAAAGCACTTGGAATTGTTTCCCTTTAGTGATCTTATCTAATGATTTCATCGCCTTAGGGGATGACCCAAAACATGTGTTTTAGTAGGGAATATTAAATGGGGTGAGAATTAGAAGACTCGCCTCAAAGGAGCCATCATCGCACGGTTTTGGCATAGCCTTGATGCCCCTTTGTATAAGGAGTCAAAGCGATGTGGAACTAGATTCGACCATGACAACCTGCTTGTAGATAGGCCCATGTTCATAGATTTTGGCCTCACCTACCTAGAGCGTATAACAAGGACACCTCATAGTCACATATACGACCTATATTAAGAACTTTTGGCCACTCTTTTTTTGTGGTGCAACAAATACTAGTTAGGCTCAGGAAGTTACTCACACTATGCTTCTATGTTTGTAAAGATAGAGCTCATTGTAGCCAAGGCCTTGGCCTCCATGGTAAGGGGTGTATAGATGGTACATGACCTTGTATTCCCTAGCTAGTTGAAAGTTGGTAGACAACATATTTGTGGGCCATGAAAATTGACACTCCCACTATAATAGTCTTGTTCATGTACTTGGTGTGTTTTCTTTGTGATAAACTTTTGAATACCTCCTTGATCCAAATACATCCAAACATTACAAAACCTTGAATATCCTAAGTCCAAAGTCCAACTTTGAGAGAGACCTAACTACAAAAGTCCTTTTTCCAAAGGTTTACAAAATTGAGATCTAAATCCACATTCAAACCAGATCCACTATCCATCAAAATCCAAATCCAAGTCACGACAAAATCCCTCCCTATTCTAATCACACCTTATTCCATATTCAAATCCCTATCATTCACTTTATCCTTCAAGCCATATCATCCTTTTTCACCCCATAATTCATGAATTAAGATCAAGCCCTTAATCAAGTCCACCATCCTTTATCAAGGTCCATCAAGTTTTTTTATCCAAATTCAATCCAATGTCACTATCAAGGCACTTCCCCAATCATCATCATCATCATCATCAAATCCATATCAATTGTCATCAAATCACTCTCAAGTCCACATTACTCTAGTCACCTCATCATTTCATGCCCCCATAACTAGATTTCAAACCAAGAAGAACATGGATCCTCATGCAGTAATTGGACCCTCTTCAGCTCATGGTGGCCTTGACAACCAAAGTGAGCATGTAAGTCTCATTGATCAACTTGAGCACTCACCTTGATTAATGGAATTTCTTAGAAATGAAGGGACTCACACTAAGATGGACCAATTTGTAGGTGATAATAAATATGTTTTCCTAGAATATCTTATCGAGGAAGGGACTAAAATCCCTCCTAACTTTGACAGGATAAAACTCAACGATCTCATCCACCCCAATTCATCACCACCACTCACCTTTGAAAATATTTTAGATCATTCTTATAAACACCCAACTCATGACCATATCACCCACCACAATGATCAATAAGTAGATGGTCGCATCCTACCACCTCCACCTCATCATAATCCCACTTCATCTTTTAATTAACATCAACCAAGTCAACCTTCATCAGTTCCCCCACAAATCACAATCCCTTCTATCGCATCCCATCAACATGTTCCCACATTTTCCAATTCACACCAAACTTCACTTTCACCTCTTTCCATCCCTCGATGCACAACTCCAATCCAATCCACATTACCACCCTATATTCCATTACAATCAATCTCATATCAACCCATATGACATCATTCGGCCATGTCCTCACAACCAACACATAAATCATACCAACCTAACCCATAAATATTTCAATCTAATACCACATCCATCTATCCAAACACCTCACCTCAACCCATGATGTCTCCATTCATCTCATCACAAATAACACATCAATCATACCAACCTAATATATCAACACATAAAAGTAATCCCACATCAACTCACCATACCATCATCATTCGTTCCACAACAAAATACATATCAACAATCTATACAAAATCCCACAACATCAAATCCTATTCATCCTACAATCACACAACCTTTGCCAATTAGAGCTACCAACTACATCTCATCTTTACCATCTATTCTGCCTCTTGGTACCTCCTTTTATCACGAGTGGTAGGAAATGAAAATGCTCTTAAAGGGTTACAAGATGGGACTCAATGCAAACATTATAAATTTGAAGACCTTTGTCCCTACCTCCTCGACTGATCTATTGTAATGACCTCTTTTCCCCCTAATTTTAAAATCCACAAATTTGACAAATACAAGGGAAAGGGAGACCCTCGAGATCACATCAAAGAATTTTTCATGGCTTGTCAAGAAGTTTCCTATAATGATGTGTACCTATTAAAACTCTTTCCACAAAGTTTGACAGGTCAGGCCTTGGATTGGTTCACACATCTAACTCCAAGCACTGTCAATACCTTCCCCGACCTAGCAGGAAAATTTTTTGCACATTTATCCTACAATGTCAACCATGATCTTACAATGTTAGATCTTTGTAATGCTAAGCAACGTAATGGAGAAAGCTTTGCTGCTTATTTTGAATTTAAATATTATTAAGTCTAGTTGTATCCTCAAATCTTAAAATTTCGTGAGAAATAATATTAAGGAAAATATAGGCAGAGCAGATGGGATCCACGTGCATGCAAAATGACTCCTCAATTATCTCTAGTGTTGGCGAGAAAATTTAGGAAGAACACGGGAGCATAAGATTCTAAGCTTTATGGGCAATTCCATGAGAAATTATAGAAGTTCATGTTTGATGGCGGAAAGTCATTTATAACCAGATGACAAAGTTGCGGGTCATATCTCATCACTTTTACGTCTATCTACTCAGGAATTGAAGTCTGTCTAAACCAACATACACATGGGTAAGATCGAGGAGCATTTCTTTCGGAAGGAGGGAATAGTCTGCCCAATTTTCGAACATCTATTGAAATTTCTAACACTCAAGAAGATATGATATGGATATGTATGCGAAATGCGGGTCATGTGCAGAAGCATGAAACATAAGCTCGCCATCGCCATGGAAACTAGACAAGAATAAAGATGCCACGTCCAATCAAGACGTCCTTGAAACTTTATATATTAATTTGTTTTGAAATATTGTTGCTCATGTTGCCTTTTTCTTGTCATTTCAGCAATACGTGCGCGTTGGCTTAGTTTCAGAATGTTTTATAACGGAACGTAATAGTTTAGAGTCTGACCTCTTAAATTTTCATCGAAATGGTATTGATATTGTTATATGACAAGTCAAATATCTGGTATTGTTTTTAAGTCAAATGTCAACTGCTATAGTATAATCGTAGATGCCCCCATTACCACCGTAAGATTAGCAACGTAAGAACGTGCATATAACCATATTGTCAACCGGTGGGGCTCAAGGTTCCTCGTTTTCTACAGACTGAATTTCTATATAAGAGAGGCTAAAGCCATAACATGCCGTATAACCATTGCAAATCTTAAATCTTCCCTCATCCAAAATGGCCACCAATCAAGCCTTACAGCCATTGCTTCTTTTAGTTGCTGTCTTTCTTTTCCAGTCAGTAATGGCGAAGTCATTTGGAACTTCTGAAAATATGACCAAGGTTGAAAATGCTGTTAAATATCGTGTTGAGAAGCCGGAGCTCGTAGTTCAAATGGTCGAAAGGTAAGCATGTCGCCTTTGAATCTAAGACATTTTATAGCATTAAAAAAAGGTGGTATGGAAATGAAATTTAATGTCTTACCGCATTTTGGAATATCATGTGAAAAGTAAGGCTTACTTCTAATACGGGCTGATGCTAAATTGCAAGGTTTATTAAACGTGCTTCTACTTATTCTTATGCTGTTACTCTGTTCTCTCTTTACTGCGTTTTCTATGATATTATTCTTGTAAAGCTGTTATAGACCAAATTTGTATTCCATATATCATCATACCATTGTATAATTTATATATGTTGTTGTAGAGATTAATTGCGGAAAAGATATTGTAAGTTAGTCGGTTCAATTTATAAAACACCAAAAGTTGTAGTATTGTGTTACCGCTAGCATATGTCGTTGAGATTATTAAGAAATATCAAGAGCTACTGTGCAGGAGTCTGAATAGTTCGAAAAGGCAGCTGAGCTCTCTGTCGTGTGGAACGGGGAACCCCATTGACGACTGTTGGCGTTGTGATCCCAACTGGGTTAATAACAGAAAGAGGCTGGCTGACTGTGCCATCGGATTTGGCAAGAACGCCATTGGAGGTAAGCAGGGCAGATTTTATGTGGTTACAGATCCCAATGACGATGACCCGGTCAATCCTCGCCCCGGCACTCTGCGCCACGCTGTTATTCAAACCGAGCCTCTCTGGATTATTTTCCAAAGAGATATGGTTATTCAGCTCAAGGAGGAGCTTATCATGAACAGTTATAAGACTATTGACGGTAGAGGAGCCAACGTTCATATAGCAAATGGAGCTTGCATTACAATACAGTATGTGAACAACATCATCATTCATGGAGTTCATATCCATGACTGTAAACCTGCGGGAAATACGAATGTTAGGAGCTCCCCCACCCATTATGGGTATAGAACCAGGAGTGATGGAGATGGGATTTCCATCTTCGGAGGAAGCGAAATTTGGGTAGACCACTGTTCGTTGTCAAGCTGCGCAGATGGACTGATCGACGCCATCATGGGCTCCACTGCTATCACCATTTCAAACAACTTTTTCACTCACCATGACAAGGTGCTCAACTGCTTATTTCCTCTCTCATAAATTCATTTTTCTTAAAAAAACCTTCACAATTGTATTTTTATCACACAGGATCTTAGAGAAGGGTAGTAAAAGCCCATTATCAGACAGAAACATAAAATAATGTTAGTATCTATTAAGTTATCAATTAAAAAAGCTATTGCTCTAGTTAAATATTTAGTGGTTTTTTGCAGGTCATGCTCCTAGGACACAACGACGACTATACCCAAGACGTTAAAATGCAAGTAACAGTTGCATTCAACCACTTTGGAGAAGGACTTGTTCAGCGTATGCCCAGGTATGAATAAAATCTTACAAGAATTCTGTAATCCTTATACCAAGACAACTATACAACTTGCTGAAGTTTATCTGTCTGTTCTCCATTGAAGCTTAAAAAATTAATGTTTTAATGCAGGTGCCGACATGGATACTTTCATGTGGTGAACAATGATTACACCCACTGGGAAATGTACGCAATCGGGGGAAGTGCAAACCCCACCATTAACAGCCAAGGCAACAGATTCCTTGCCCCTGACAATCGATTCAAAAAGGAGGTAAAATGCCTATACAACTCATGTCTCTTATTTATCTCTTTGGTTTACAACGGATGTAGAATCGTTATGACGAGTATGAGTAATGTGCAGGTGACAAAGCATGAAGATGCAACAGAAGATACGTGGAAGAATTGGAATTGGCGATCAGAGGGAGATCTGATGTTAAACGGGGCATTCTTCACAGCATCAGGGGCTGGAGCATCCTCAAGCTATGCCAAAGCTTCGAGTATGGCGGCAAGGCCTTCCTCTATTGTGGGCTCTATTACTGCAACTGCAGGTGTTCTCACCTGCACAAAAGGTTCCCGCTGTTAGACCAAATATACATGTATGTGCTATTATGCACAAACTGTTTAGATTCATTCCACTCTGTAACTTGGCAGGCATGGACGCACTGAATGATGCATCTGTCTCTCTCCAGACAATGTGATCGTGTATCAATATAATTAGGGGTTGTTAGTTATTTTAGTTTTGTTTGTTGAGACTCTACAGTCTTCTTCTACTAAATGGAATATATCAGTCTTCTTTTTCTTAGATTAGAAGCCTAGTGGAGAAGGGCCAATATGATGTTTATTATCTTGCTTGCCACTCAATAATAACTTAATCTTTATAGAAGTATTGCAGAAAAGCAATTTGTGGTGGAAAATTTTGAAATTATTGACACGCCGCTATAATTGCACACGACCTCACCAAATATATTTCACTTTCATTGAATTTGATTGCTCGTTTAATATTTTTATTTAATAGAAAACAGAGATTACCGAACTGGTGGAAAGTTGCATATGTCGTCCACTAATGTCATTGATGTTTGTTACATAGCTGCTATAACGGACAATAACATTATAACTAAATACCATCTAACATCTTTTAAACAAAAAATTTAAATGAGACCCGAAGCTTCGAAAAGGAAAAATAAGGCAGTTAAATTAATTAAATATTAATTAATTCAGATTAAATTAATTAAATATTAATTAATTAGGTTTCAATTAATTTAGATTAAATTGAGATGTTGGAGTTCAATGAGTCAAATTAAGTAATATAAATACTATGTATAATTATGTCATAAGTAGATATTATGAAGAGATAATTTGTTTAGCTTTTTGTCTAAAGGATGTGTGCCAGTTGATGAAGACAGTGAGATCTATGCACCTTAGAATCTAGAGATGTCCTACATAGTCATTTATGTGGACCAAAATTAGAATATTCCCTTTTTCTCTATGTTGAGTTGTGGATCAAAATTAGAGATGTCCTAGATTTATGTGGATCAAAATCTACAAGTTTGTGGGCTGCTTCTGGGTATCTTCTAATATGTTGATGGCTTGATGCTTTTGTTTGCTGGATGCCTTTTTCTTCTTTAGGGCCTCCTTGAGTAACTTCATTCATTGTGAGAGAGAATGGACCCCCTAGAGTGGTATGTTGATCATACATTGTTTAATTGATCAACAATATTGAAATATTTCACTTATTGTACTGTCTATCCTACATTTAGTGCCCAATGTACACTTGGTTTCTTAATCAAAGGATAAGATAATCTATTTTGTTTTGAAGGGGTGTCTAGTAGTCTAATCACCTCACTCGGGACCATTTAGTTTGGTTCTTCCTAGGGAACCTTTTATTGAAGTAGTTGTTATTAGTATCTTGAAGGAAGGGACCACTGACCCCTTTTAAATATTGAACCTTTCTTGCCATAATGCACCTAATTATTTATCTTTCAGTCTGGACTATAAATTCTCAATCACCCTTGAAGTATAACCACTTGTCAAGTTTGGTTGCAATTTGTATTAGAGGTCTAGAGTATTCCTGATGCATACAAAACATTTGGCCTCATTATATTTGGATCTACATAAGCTATTGAATATCTTTTTGAGAACCCAATTCAACATTTTGCAGTCGCTGAGGCAGTAAGGCATCCAGACTATTGTAACTTTTGATTCCAACATAGGTAAATTTGTCATCAGACATCAAATAAGGAGGTCACTAAATGGTGGATAGGTGCAAAGCAACATGTTTGCCTACCAATGTCATTGTTCATGTAGAGAATTGCAACTTCAAGCTCCATAAGTATCCTCTTGTTTCAAAAAGTGGATATTTGAAATGAAATCTATCCAATGCATCAAAGATCACTTTGAAATTACAACTTGAAATATTTTAGCTTGTTGCAAACTTCTGTTATCGGTCAATGATACTTATGGACCCCTTCAATGTTCCTGCTCTGATATGTGCAACAAAGTTTCTAGAAATGATTGAAGAGTATGGCAAGGGAAACCTTTATGAGAGAAGTGATCTATATATTACTCAAGTTCTCCTTCAAAGTTGGTTGTTCTTAAGAGTTGTGAAGATTTGCTTCCATTAGCTGAGTAAATTCAAATTGTGAGTAGATGCATAGAGCTCAAGACAAATGACAAATAGTGAATGGTGGTTAAAGGATCTTCTAACCATGTCAATGAAACTATTTGAGAGGATTGTTGTTTCAATGTAGGAATAGGGAACAGAAGAGATGATAGTCAGTCGAGTGATTCTTCAATATGGCACCAAATTGATACTTGGGGAGAAAAGACAACAATTTCCATGTGGTATAGTTCAAGAACAAAAGAGAAATGTCAACTTGAATGAATTATTAGAATGTGTTACCAGACTTCTTCCTATTGAAGGGCATTCTGTACCTCTTGATTTCCTATTTTCTTTGTTTTGTGTATGATTAAGCTGCAACCTTAACATTGAATATAAAGATCATTTGGAAGCTAGAAATGCTTCTCAATTGGAATATGCAATAGTTGATATGTTTTTATTGCCAACAAACTCAGTTACTAGTATTGGTTTTGACACAGAGTTAGAAAGCATGAAGCTACAAGTCTTAGATTAAGGAATTTGGCAGAAGAGTAGAGGCTGTCTGTGAGTCAGTTGGGGTTCTCAAAATGTTTGTTATCACTAGTTTTTCAAGTTCATAAACTCCACATATCGTCAATCGACAAATATTATAGTTCGGGAACTATACTCTTTGCTGATGAAGTGTTTTAATATGTCAATCTCGAAACAAAATAAAAAGAAATGCCAGCTCGTAGAATGCAATGATCGCAAGATATGCTAAATTGGATTTGTTTAAAAGGTTTTAGAAACTTTCAATCCAATGCAACTGGTAGAATAACACCTTCCTCTACCTAAACTAAAAGTCCGCAAGAAGACAGGCATGCAAAATGTAAAAGCATGGACTAAAAACTCTAGGTATATGTATGGAAAACCAACTCTGTTGCTCAAATGCATGAGATGGGAGTATTGCGAGATATGTACATAAGGGAACAGAGATTAGCTTCTTGAAGAAAAATGACACAAAATCCATGGCTTGAAACATTCAAACAGGTGATATTGGATTGTGTGATGCCAAATCCCTTAACCTTCGTCAGCACACCACCATCTAGTGTCAAATTTAAGAATAGAACGCAAAAAGAAAATTGTCAGATATTATATTTGGAAGCATTCTAATTTCCATGCATGGAAATTGTGGAACCATGGACAAAAGTCATGTTTTAAGAAGACAAAGCAATTTCAAATAGAAAAAGAAAAATGCTATTGTGCAATGACTGTTGGATATACAGAAAATCAAAAAGATTTAGAAACTTTCAAAGAAATACAATTAGCAAAAGCTATACTATTTTTCAGTGCAGTCCCAGCTCGTGCCATGATAGGGAAAACACAATTAGTGAGTTTTTCATTTTAGATATTATAGTGAGAAATCATCTGGCGACATGCATATGAAATGTGGAAGCAACTTTAGAGCACCAAGATTATGATAGAAATGGTTAAATACCAGAGTGTTGAGCAGTTCCTGTCGGTAGAAAATATATTGTTTCATTAGTTTTGAGAGTGAGTTGATAATGATACCTTGTATTGTTAATACATGCACACAATAAGATGTTAAAACATCCTCTTTGCATTTTATTCGATCGGACTTCTTTCAACTAGGAGGTGAGTGGCAACAAACAATAATATGGTCCATAGAGCATCCATATTACTTATGATCGGTAATGTTTCGAGGAAGGCCATATAGTATCTTAACTTAAAACTACATAGAAGAGCTACACATTTCTTTTTAGTGCCTGACCTACAATCAACCTTGTGTATTGTGTACTGATTTGTTCGAAAAGAAGATTGATATTGTTTGGTTTCAGAAGTACACTCCATTTTATTAGCCGCGAAGAGATAGAATGATTTTAAAGGTGGTTTCCTTCTATGGTTTCTATTTGACCAACTACCCTAAATCAACCATTCACCTATGGCAACATTATTATCATTTGATGCTAGATATATGGTATGGAAGCGACAACAGCATGGGCTACAACAAACTCTCATATATATGGTAATTCTAGTCCTGTATTCTCAACCATGATGTCCAAGATGACATTTTACACATTTATCACCTATCTTGTTACTTCCTTGGGATCAATTACACTTGTGGCATATCAAGTTATGATTAGTGTTTATTCTCTATGCACTATATCGAGAGAGCCCTTGACACAAACTACTAAATCTTTCATGACCAGTTTTGTTTCTGAAGTTAACCATTATATAAGAAAGGCACAGAGTTTGGTGATGACACTGCCAACACTCAGCCTAGAGGGGACATTATTGGCAACCGGAGACCTTAAGTATTCGAGCCTCAATATGGTATCATGCTTTAGTGGAGGCTGCGCTTTGTTTTTATTATTGAATGACTTCAGTTTTGAGCCAATGGGAGATTCCAAAAGTCATCCTTTTAGAAAGCAAATTGGAAAAATTAAATAATGAGGAGTCATTTCAAGAAATAGTTACGAATGAGTGAAGGAGGCCTTTAAAAACTCATCGATAGTCCTTCGTAAAGGGGGTTCCAAATTTTTTATGTTTTTGTTGCCCTGTGTAACCAGAGAGCTGTGTATAGGAGATAGACCGGAGACTTTGAGCCCAATTTTGTTTTTCAAATATTAATAGAGAATGTTGTTCTTATGTTCATCATTCCTCTAATGGAGAAATGTGTTCTTATGTTCATATTTTTTCTTTGTGTGTTGATTGTTTGTATGTTCAGTCAGTACCTTCATATGCTATAATCTTTTGTACTTGCTCTTGGTATACAGGTATTGGGAAGACCTTTTGCTATTGTAGTTAGTTTATTCTTTTTCCCATTTGGAATTTGTCTTGTGTTTCTTGTGCTCACAAGTAGATTTCCTTTCTTTTTTCTCTCATCTTTCTTTCTCCTACCTTTTTGTACTTTCTGGTTAAAAGTACTCAAAATCTAAAAACCCCCATCATATGAGCGAGCTACCCCTCTCAAACAGAAAGGGGAATCGTTGAACTCATATTAATTTCTCCATTTTCAGTAAAGCGTGTTCTTGCCCATTGGGCGAGTCTTGTAAACTTAGTAGCGACAAATTTTTTTACTAACACTAGGTTCTCATGATGTTGAGTTATAAGAGGAAGATAAATGTTTTTTTGAGAAAAGGTGCAAAGTACCCATAAGAAATACATTAAAATAAAAGGAAGGAAGTACAAAACTAAGCCCAGACTAGATGAAGATAGGCACAATGGCCGACCAAAGTGAATGTCGATTAACCTTAAGTCCATACGAAAGTACAAGAAAATAACATGAGTTGATAAACAGTATGCAAATAAAAAATAATATGTGCAAACATAAAATGCTCCTGATGTGTCAATCTACCGACATGAGTGCCCTAAAGGCTTTCAGTACAAAATCATTTAAGGTGCCCCCTAAATAGATCTATAAAAGGCACTACAGATGAAGCTGGCAAACATAAACGTTCAGCTCATTCACCAAAAAACTACCCATTGTGAGGACAAAGAAGGAAAAAAAATTCCATTCAAAATTTGCATATGTCAGGTCATAAAAGCCAAGATTTGAATTTGGCCCACTCACCAACTCGACCTAGAATCCCGCAATCGCAACCAAAACTAGCCCCACCCAAGTCACCAACCAATCCACTCAGACTCCACTGATCCCACCACCAAGACTGCGACCCACCCTACAACAACACCAAGGTCGCAGCCAACACAAGCACCAACTCCCAATCTACACCAACAACCACCACCAGGCCCCATATAACCACACTGCCAAGACTATGAACGGTGCATCCACTAGACTCCTTTCAGCAACTCCGCCAAACTATCTCTGTTGCCTCAACTCATGTCTCCGTCCAAGCACCACCAGGACCTCCACTAGGTTTAGATCCTCCACCAATTGGAGAATTCACATGATAATTGCCACCAGTCCCTACACCAATGCCTCCACCTAATCACCGCATATGCAACCCCCAAGCCTAGGTCCAACACTGATCAATCATCTAAATTATCTCCCCTAGTGTCCCATTTGAAAGAAACACCAATGTCACCACCATAAACTTGCCAACAATAAACACCACTGGCACCGCAACTAAGTTTAGTGCCACAACCAATACTGCCGTAAACACCAACCATGTCTCCAAATCCTAATTGGATTTAGCACTCAGAGCATCATCCAGGCCTCCACCTAGGCCTCTTGCTTCATGAAATCCATCACCAACTAGGAGCCTATCATCTTCTAGGACTTAAACCTCTAAAGCATCCTCAACACTTGACTCAGCTCTACTTCGAAACCAGAACTTCCACACACCTTCAAGTTGTAATGTGTCATACCTGTTTCTATTTTTTAAAAGATCTTTTTATGTGCGATTTTATTAATTTATGCGATCTTTCAGAACTAGATAGAAGAATGCAGAAGGGTTTTTAGTTTTCCTGCAGATGTGTTGCCGAAGCATACAATATAAAGCATATATAGAAAACCCAGAAAATATACAATGGATATAGAGAAACTAACAAAGACCCAGAGAGAAAAATAGTCAAATATTAATAACTATGACATACCCATATAGATTTTTGCAACTTGATACAACAGCCTGTTGTGATGTTCACAACACGCCCCATTATGCTCCTTAGCAAAATGGGGATCCCTGCTGATGTCTTTCTTTTTGCTTCTGCTTGTGTTTTTTTGGTTTCTGGTGGTCTGGTAAAAAATGAAGGTCAGGTGCATCATCATCATGATATATGATAAGGTAGGTCATCATCATGAGGTCTGTTTGTCAAAGTTCATATTTTGTTTCTGTGACCTCATATTTTGAAAGAGCTTGAAATTTCATGCAGGTTTGCCTTTTACTTCACTGAAAATTCGTCCATATGTGGAAGTTATGCACGGTCAAAGTCTTGGTCAAACTGATATTCGCAGGAGGATCATCATTTTTATATCCTAAGTCATGTTGA